>JACSVZ010000001.1:112273110-114773110 GCA_014706295.1 Lycocorax pyrrhopterus obiensis | reverse complement strand
TCCTTAGTACCCAGTGCTTTCTCCTTTGCTAAAACTTACTAACAGGAGAACTGTTTCTTTCCTTTTGTCAAAAGGTTTGGTCAGAAAAGATATCCATAAACGTGGATAGAGATGTAAGAATGTAATCATAGAATCAACACCACCACCCAAATGTCTTGTGGTCCTTCAAATACTCATCTACAGTTACACTCTTTCACATCAAAGAACAGCTCACTTCAGATGGCTTCCTTTAAATTTAACTTTTTTTTTAACATTTAATTTTAAAATTTAATTTTTAAATCTAAATTATTTTCCCCCAAAATGCTCTTGACATGCATATCACTGAGTTTTTTTCCAGCGACACTGTTAACCATGTGTTTCTACTTTACCTGCAAACAAACTGAGATGATGGGAAGAGAGTAATGGCCTAGCTGAGACAGCTGCAGTGCTTGTGAGCTTGGAAGCATGAATCCAGAAGATGAACAAGCAGTAGATTCCAAGGAGGAATTGCAGGTTCTCAGTAATAAGAGAGTGCACCTGCTGTGCGCATGATGCATTCTCAGTTCAGGTTATTGAGCTTTCAGGTCTGTGGCTCAAAGGCTCCTGTAAATCAGAAGCAGGTCTTTGTAGGTAACACCCTTCACAAATATTTCTCCTCTAAGTTTACCTAGTTACTTTTGGAAAGGTTTGAGTTTTTAGAGTCCGTGACATCTTGTAGCAATGCATCTTAAAAAAAAAAAAAAAAAAAGGGTTGTTAATGTTTTTAATCTGCTGCTTGCCACTTATGTTTGATGTACCTTGGATCTATCCTCTCCATCTATTATCTGATCCATTATATTCTGGGTTTTATAGACCATTCTTACTTTCTTTTATTCTGTACCTTTGATCACCTATTCTGTCTGTTAGTTTCAATGTGTGCTTTTGGAATGAGGGATCAAGTCTGTGATCAGTAAACAATATGCAGGAATATCCTAGGTTTCAACAGTGCTGTGCTTTCTCCTTTTCCTGATTATTTTTACAATTTCATTCCATTTTTCCCTTTACTCTGCTTTTGAGCAGGGGGTTGATAGTGTTATAGAGCCAACTCTCTGCTATAACCACAAGATCTGTCTTGAACAGTGACAGCTTAGTACAGAGTTGTGTTATTTGTTATGTAAAGTCAGGAGCATTTTATTCTGTGTGCATCACTATGACACTGAATTTTGTGACATTTTATCAATTTGCAATTCAGTATCATAAGGTTCTCTGGCATATTTTTGTGGTAAATCCTCATCATCTTTACTACCATGAATACCTTAGGATTTCTAGTACAATTTTACAAGTTCCCAGTTCAGTCTGTATTATAGATTCTACGTACACTACCAGCAGGACATGAGCATTGATCTCTGGGGGATGCCACTCTAAAAACTGACCTTTTCTTTCTGACTGTTTGTTTCCCATCTTTTGACCAGCCACTTATCCATGAATTGACTGAAACTTAAATAACCAGCAAACTCCTTCAGGATAAAATGAGAAGCGACCTCACAAAAATGTGAGCAGAAAATTTAATTCATCGGTTACTAAGATATTAATTCTCCTCTGCCCTTCTTGATGCAGCTGTGATAACTTGCAGAGTAGCTCAGCCTCATAATAATTCTGATGATCATCCATGTGTGGTACTGCAACTCTCAGAAGAAAAGCCTAATTTTTGTGGTGTTTCCAACTTGTTTCTGGAACAAATTTTGAAGAAGCCCTAGGTAAATAAAATCTCATGTACCCCAGAGAAAGTTGTATATGAATTCAGTATTCTCTCTAGAACAGCATCCCATAGAATAGAATATGAAAATGTTTACTGGAGACAGTACTATAGCCTATATAGTGTTAATTTTACATTTAAACCCTTTTCAGTGTGTTCTCACTTTCCAAGTTCCCAGATGCTTCTGAGTTTTTATTGGCCACTTCAAATTGTATGGTGTGGAAGGAATTATGGCAGGGGTTCAGCAGCAAGGCAGAATGAATGATCTGGGAATTATGGCAGCACAGGGAGAGGCCACTTGATTCCTGAAACTTGGGAAGTGTTTGCTGTGCATGTCGGCTAGATATGAGTGTGGAAATCACTAGCTGTGAAATCGTTAATGATAGATAATAACATCCAGTGTTCAAGCAGTGCATGGTAACAGTTTATTTTTGATCCAATAATAAATACTTCACGAAGCCCTGGGCAAACCAGGGGCATAATTTCAGAGATGAGCCTTCCTTGATGCTTTTAAGAAAAGATAGTGCCTTGTTAAGTTCTTTTTTTTCCAACTGAAATTACTTGAGTTTAGAGACATATTTGTGTTTGGTAACTCAGTTCTGCTGAAGAATGGACCACATAGCAAATTCCTTTGTTGCAGAGTTGTGCAACGTAAGGCATCCTTCAAATAAGCATCTCAGAACAAAAAAATCCTTTTCACCTTTTCCATTGACTTTGGTAGGACCCCTTGTGTAAGCAAAGTGGATGGGCTGGATGTGCAGATGGAAGGACTCTGGAGGAGTAACTCTCAAGAAATTGGTTACGGCTGTAATGTGAGCTGTGCTGACGCAGCTGGCAGATAGCTTGAAATTGATGCTCTTGAAAAGAGATAGATCTTTGCCAGAAATATTAGTTTCAAGGAAAAATGACATTTTTTCCTATCGTTACTGTCAAATAGTGCTATAGTTTCTAAACTGGATTTGGTGGAGATGCATGCTCCTGATACTTAATTTCAGAAGAGGAAAGGGTTTCTCTGTGATTGAGAGCCAAGCACACAATACTGTAAAATACATTCTTAATCCTAAAGAAATGTAAAATCCCACTCTCTAAAACAGTATGAGACTCCTTGGCCCCACCAGTCTCATCATTACCTTTCAAAAGACGAGCTTCAAAGAGATTTTCCAAAATACTTGTGTTTATCTGTCTTTGTACACTTGACTGGTTCTCACCAGGGCTCTGAGGACACCACCAGTCCTTACGGACCTGCCTGGCCTGGAATGAACAAAAATACTTTGTAACTTAAAAACTAAACTAATATTTTAAAACTTAACTAATAGTTCTGGAAAAAAATCCATCTGTTTTCAATGAGCACCTTGTAGATAAAGGCATCCTGTCTAACAAGAAAAGATGTATAGTCCAGTTAGTTACACAAACAAGAGGCAATGGTATCAACCACTTGTAGTTGGGGGTTTGCTGTGTCTTTGTATAAAGTTCCTTAAATTGCCCTGTCAAGAAAATACGAAGGCAGGATAGATGTAAATGGTCAAAAGTAAGCAGTACCATTTCACTTATGTGGATTTTGAGGGTCAGAAGTATGCATTTTTATCAGCCTTCTTATGATCTCTCAGCCCCAGGAAAGATCAGTGCCTCCAAGCAGGCAAGGGCCTGCATGCTGAAGGGCTTTGTTTCAAAGGAAACGAATGCTGCTGCCACTCCTAATGAGAATCTCCACTGTATTAGAGACTGTTCCTGATTTCATAATTCTTTGAATTTTAGCAAAGTAATTTAACATTTTAATTATTTAATTTTTGAGCTAAAAGGTGACAGGGTAGGATATATCCTATCCTATCCAGCCTTGCTGGAGGTTTGCATGTCTGTGTAGCACTACTCAATTCATCCATCTGATGGCCTTTAGGAAAACAAAATGACAGGTTGGTGTGGAGTATTTTGGAGAAGCACCCTGATACACTTCTGCTATCAGTGCTGGTTAATGTGAAGTGTTTCTGATGATCTGTGGTCAGACATTTTATCTTGTCTGCTTTAATTCTGCCAATATCTTCAGTACTGATTCTTTCCATCCATCGAGAGCTTTCCCTCTTTTGGAAGACACAAATAGATGTGCAGTGTAGGGGTTAACAGACACTAAAATTAACATATTCTCAAAGCCATAAATAACTTGTTCTGAAAATCTGAATAGCTAACTTAGGGGGAAAAATCAAGTTCCACATATTTAACTTCAGCATTGTTAATTAGGACATTTGAAAGAAAATTAATATTTTCCCAGAGATTAAAAGCAAATTCAGTCTTTTTGAAAATCAGGAGGGGTTTATTCATTTCAATTCTGAGGGAAATGAGACTGGTAGAACTGACTGGAATTGGGCATAATGAGCGCACATTCTGAAATGCTTTTTCAGAGCAGTTTTGTTATCTTGCCATGTAGTTCCTCCGATATTTCAATAGACACAACAGAAGACTGTTGATGGTACTGAATAGTTCTAAATTATGATTTTTAGGATGTTAAATTCTGACTGCTTGTAGGTTTGCACATGAAAAATTTGGGCATCAAATGAAAGCATCACTCCAGTAAAGCGGCAGAAGGTTTTTGTACAGAATGATGAATTATGTCCAATATTTAAAACTAATCTCTTTCATTACTTTTGTCTATCTTCACTCTGAAGTTCTTTTTTTCCCCCTGTTTCTGTCATTGGGCTGGAGACAGGTACTATACTTGTGTCTTGGAAAATGATTGCACGATCGCACATGAAGGAGCAGTAACTGAGAGATGCACAGGAATTCCCGTGCCAGATCAGACTAATGGTGCACACAGTTCAGCACCTTTTCTCCCAGAACCAGACAGTCCTAGATACCTGTGCACCTGGATCTGATGGGTTTGCTCCTCAGCATTTAGGAGAACTGCAGCCAGCGCTGTGACAGTCCCTCTGAAGTGTCTGTCGCCCCAGGAAAATCCAGAACAGGCTTTTTAACCGGAACAGGCATTTCTCACATCTCTGGGGCATTGTGAGCCTGGTGCACTCGCTGGGTTTGCTTCTGGCTGCTGCTGTGTGCTGCTGCCTGTGCACATGCAGTAGGAATTCACACACACCTTGCTTTCAGTTTCGTATCTCAGGCTCTCAGTGCTACCACTCCTCACTTTAATGAGCTACCAGGGCATGCCAAAAGTTCTGGGCATCTAAAAGGCTTCCTCCTTTGTTTCTTCACATCACACATTTTGAGCTTGCTGATACATCCCAACCTTTTTTTTTGGTAGAATAATGGACTGTAGCTGCCAGCTACATTGTTCAACTGGAGTTTAGAAACATGGTTAGATTTTTTAATTAAAGGAACTGTTAATGCCTCCTGGTTTTAAAGAGATGTCTAACATGCAGAGTAGAAAAAAAAATCAAACCCGAGAAAGCAAAAACACAGTTGTGGCCACACATGACATCATAAGCACTTTTTGGTGCTGTGAGCTCAGAGAAGAGATGGTATTTTGTGAAGACTGTCTCTCTTTCATGCATGGCCTGAGGTAAAGAATGAGGTGTTCTGCACCATGGAGTTGCAGTCCTGCCCTTAAATGTGTGGCAAACTGT
The DNA here is from genome assembly GCA_014706295.1 of Lycocorax pyrrhopterus obiensis. Classification (NCBI taxonomy): domain Eukaryota; kingdom Metazoa; phylum Chordata; class Aves; order Passeriformes; family Paradisaeidae; genus Lycocorax; species Lycocorax pyrrhopterus. Next base: position 114,767,827 of record JACSVZ010000001.1, on the reverse strand, counting down.
GCTGTTGCCAGTTCTGCAGGGAAAGTGAGCGTGTGTGTAGGTGTGGCTGAGGGGTAAATTTCATTTCAAGGGCTCATTGCTGAACACTTCTACAAGCTCAGCAATGTGAGCCTAATATTGTAATTCCAAGGGGACCCTTGATGCTGCATGGTAAAATTGCTTATTAAATTACAATCACAAAAAAAATGAGGAGATAGGCACTGTTCAGCTGGCAGCATACGGGAAAAAAACCTGAATTCTAATTATTTGAACACTGGAGTTAGTGTTACTTCACTGTGTGAAAATAAAATTAGGTTATCACTGATATCATTATTAATGTATGAGATGAAGCAGAAAAACAATTTGTTTCCTAACACCCATTCTGCTCCTCCTCCCCAACCCCCCCCCCCCCAAAAAAAAAAAAAGAGAGAATAACCTAAAAGCAAAAAAGGCTTTCTAATGCAGGCAGCTCTGAGAGATTTCATTGCTATTGCAGCAAAGTGATGATTTATAAATTATGTTAATTTGAAGGTGAGGCATTGTGTAAACAGTAAGTATTGCATTTATTATTTCCCTGGTTAGATTAAAATATAAAAAGGCATCTCCAGTATCAGTAGCACTGTTTATTACTCTAATCAGAAACAGGAAATATATTTTCAGCCACTCTAAACCTTATATGTTCTTTTATTATGCATGAGCAGCTATTACTACTGTTCAGTCATATATGTTTCTTAAGGTTCTCATATTGCAATCTCCACCTTTTGCATGGCTTTCAAATAAATAAAACAACTTTTTTGCATAAAAAGATATTCTGCAAACATAATTAAGTATTAGAATTTACATTTTTATGAATATAACAACTTCATACACAAGATGAATCCACTGTAAAAATTTTAGAGGTTTTTAGAGCCAGCACAAAAGGATTTTATTTTACATTACAACTCTGAACACATCTTATGCCCTTGAACATGAACTGCCTTGAATTTTGTTAAGATTCTGTTCTTCAGTCTCATTTTCACACTCAATGAGCCACTACTGTTTCAGTCCAAAAGGGATCAGTCAGTAAAGCTGTGCCATGAAAGTAGTTATGGAGTCTGATCAGATTCTTTAAAACTCATTTTTATTTAGCCAGAAGTCACAAATCTAGCTGCAAACACTGCTCAAGATGTGCCCTCTGTTTTGAGTATAATTTGGGAATACAAAATCAGCTTTATGAAAAGGATACAGTGTAAAGACAGTTTTCCTGTTATGTTACCCATAATATGTTATAGACATTGAAAGTAAAATGTATAAATATCCAAATGCCTTTTATTTGCATGTATAGATTTGTGTTTTACCTACAAGTAGATATTTAATTATTAACATAAGAATTTCATTAAAATTCAAAAAACAGTAAGTGATTATTAAAACTCTCCAAAACTGGAGTCTAACTGAGGATGGAATTATGTAAGTTTGGTGATAAAATGTTTAGAAATAAAGAACTAAACCCGATCCAGAAGAAAGCAAAAGGCCCATAACTCTGTGGTGTGAAGAGATATTTTTGAAGTATCTTTTGCAGTTAAAACCTAAAACTCTCTGTTTCTCAGAGGATGCATCCTCTTGGTTGGACATCCCAGTGTAAGCTGCACATTTGTGGCATTGAATAGCTAGTTTTTCCTCTACCTCAGGAAGCCTGGCCTTGGATATTCCACAAAAAGACCACTGAAACCAGACTCTGAGATCAAACACCAAGTGCTCTTACCCAGTTTCCTTAGAAGGTATTAAATAAATATTTCCTGGAGAAGAGACAAGAAATCAGCCTGGCCTTTCCTTGGAGAACATCTTATCACAGCTCTCCTTTGTCCCCCTACTTCTTCAGTCTCATACCCAAAACCCACTTTTAATTGCTTCCCACGTGAAACAGCTGTACCAGGAAGGGACCAAGAGCGTCACACACTGCAGTGCTGGTGAGGGCAGGTGGCAGCAGGTGAGGAAGAAAGTCTTTTGGCATCTCTGATGTGCCAGAGGAGTGCTCTGACCACCAGGATAATGGATAAATAAAAGGCAGATAGTGGAGGTATTTGGGCAAAAATACCTTATTAGTGCTAGAATCAGTAAGTGATTTACCACACGTGAGGAAGCAAAGGCTTTGAAAAAGCAGCTGCAAAACATGTAACATCGTACAAAGGACATCTTGGCCACTGTCATGCAACATAAATGTTAACCATGCATTTCCCATCGCAAAGGAGAGGTTGGCTGAGTGGCACATCCTCACAGACACAGCTCGGACTTTGAACAATTTATTGGCAGAGCAAACAGCTTCTCAACCAGCCGAAGTCAGGCCTCAACAACTCACAGACAATTTTTTATACATTCAAAGCAAATTAACAGATATTTACATACTTGTTTTTAACTTTGGCTTCTCTTCAATTGCCAAACGGATGTTCTAGTTCATTTCCCCTTTTGTTTCAGTCAGAAATACAATTATAACACTGAGCAGAATCTATTACTGCTTGTTGAAAGCAACTACTGCTGAGTGAGCTCAGCTCTACTGACTGCTTCCTTCTACCACCTAGTGGCACCTTCACCATACTGCTTTTCTCTCTCTGAAGACTTCAGTGAGAATGATGATAAATGTACAGTCTTAAAAAGAAAAAAATATACCTTTGAAATGAGCAATGTACCTGGAGAGGAAATACCTTTTTTTTTTTTTTCTGACATGGAAAAGTAGTTTTCATACAGAAACTATGTATGAGAGAATAGAAGAGATTCAGTGGTGTAAAGTGCTAATGTCAGAGAAAAGTCCTGCATCCTGTGGTCTTGTAAACAGCAAGTTAGGTTTGTTGATTGATTTCTTACTTTTTTTTTTGGTGGGACAGCTTGGATTTTAAGTTTTAGGCTTCAGAATGACACTGTCGAATATCCTAAGGAAGTGCCCATTTAGAAACAAACTCGGTTTGCTTTCTGCCTGGATATGTACAGGGCACAACAAAAATTAAAAGGTACCATCAAATGTAATGCTTTGAAAGCGTTCAGAACACCTGTAGCTTCTTTTCTGATTATATAATTTTATTAAGAGCTTTCAGTGTTCCATTTTGCAATAGATGTTTCTGTTCCATTTAGGGAAAAAGCTTAAATGTCAATGAACTAGGAATTTAAGGCTTGGGATGTTTTCAATCAAAAGGCATGTTCTGATTATTTATATGACTGAACAAACATTAATCATCTCAAATGCTTTCTGCTCTTTGAACTGGGTTGTTTTCACAGAGTGCAGATATTGGTGAATTAGACTACATATGAAATCAATTTTTTTTCAAATTCCATAAAAAGGCATATTTCCTCCTTTCCACTGGCAGCAAACTGACAAGGCAAATTGATGGAGGTCAGAATGTAGAATCTCAGAATCCAGGATTTTTTTTTTTTCTTTTAAAACATGCGTTACTCTGTATCCTAATCATATTGACCAATTTTCAACCAATTTTTCCAGGGTGGGAAGATCCCCATCAGGTGGACTGCTCCTGAAGCCATCGCTTATCGGAAATTCTCCTCAGCCAGCGACGCGTGGAGCTACGGAATTGTCATGTGGGAGGTGATGTCCTACGGAGAGAGGCCGTACTGGGAGATGTCCAACCAGGATGTGAGTACTGCCCACTGTTGAGGTGTTCTTTGAAAGTTATTGCCACTCCCTGCCCTGCTTTGCTATCCAGTTCCCTTTCTAGGCTGGAATCTCAGCTCATTTAAATCATCGTAATTCTGTCAGCTTCAATGGGACAGGTTATTTATGCTACCTGAAGACTTGGCCCTCTCTAGCTCAAACCTTGACCTGCTTCCTCCCATGGAGTAAAGACATATTCCAAAGAATCATAGGCAAGTGGATGAAGTTCCCAGTGAAGTTGTAAACCAAAACTCGAGGGAATACTGGAACTGTTCTGATGATGGAGTTGGCCCCTTATCTCCAGTACAGTCTGACACTGCCCTTCAATGGCCACCCATGGTTAAATTCTGAAAGTATGAAGCTGCCATGAGAAATGCATTTGTCAATTCTCCTTTCTAAGAATTCAGTGCATTCTTCTTACCTTGCAAACTATGTATAGGCTTAACCACAGTGCAGGAACGTAGTTCTCCCTCATAAAAAAGTTATGCTTTCTTCTGACTTTTTTTTTTTTTATCCAAAAGTGGTGGCCAAATAAGCCTTCACAATTAAAAAAAATCCCACATTTGCTTCTAGTACAATTGAAAGTTTATTCTAGAAAAAGAAGCATGGGAAAGGGGAAATCATGGGGTTTTTTTCTCTGCCGCAATTTAAATTTCACGAATTCTCTTGCTTGATGGGTCCCTGTGACAGCTCAAACTGGTACACTCAGTCTTCACACCAGCCATCAATCTCTATGTCAAAATGTGGAATATCAGCCAAGCCACCTTAACCTCTCTCATATATGTGCCTGGAATATTCCTGCATTGGTTCTGAAGAATCCACAAGACTTTCCCAGATGGCTGTTTTTACATTGTTGCTAAGTTATTCAGCTCTTCAAGTCTGGTTGCTTGTTAAGGCTGATCGGTCATTTGGGGATAAGGATCTGAGAGAGATTTTAATTTAAAAAAATAATTTCACTGTTTCAGGAAGAAAAGGAAAAAAACAACCAAACCCATCAGAACCAAAAAAAAAAAGACTTATCACAAACCTCTCCATTTAGAATATATTAAATAATCAGCTAAAGCATGAAGATAGCAACGTTTAATTACTCCTACATCCAAAATAAAAGTATCTGTTAATATAAAATAATGCTGTAGGCCCTAATGATGCCAATTGCTGGGGGCTTTCCCTGCAGTTCAGCAGTTCCCAGAACAAAGGACTCCTTTTTTCCTACCCACAGGCCTTCAGTGCCAGAATGAGAGCAGTGAGCACCTGTGACCTTCTACACACATTTAGTGACTTCGAGTGTCACTGGGAAATTCCAAGTTATTAGACATAATGTAAAGCTTATTTTACTGGATATTGGGACAGTTCTTTTAGTACAATAAATTACCCTGAATTCACAGGAGCTTATTTTGCAGAAGTAACAGGACTTTCAAAGGTCAGTGGTACTGCACAGATGGAAGGGAAAACAACACAGAGGGATGTGCACTAAACAGATTCATGAAAGACAGGATGCAAACAACAGTTGATAAGGTCTTGCGTGGGTATAGTCAGAGGGTCTGCTACATCAAAATGTCTGCTGACATTACCATTAAAACACTTAGTGAGTTTTGATCATAATAAAGCTCTTCTCTAGACAGCGATTAAAATACTTCTTGAATTGGGTGGGTTCTGGTAGATCACCAAAAGTTTTCCAAGGATAAACTCTGCAGAGCCGGCTCTGGTTTTGGGGTTTGTTTTTTTCCATTCCATCTTACCAACTGCTTTTCTAATTATACAACTTTGGGAAATGAACTCAATTTTTTAGACCATGGCTACGTAAGTGATGAACACAGCTGATGTGAGAAGTTCTAAACTGGTACCTGCCACCTAAATAAACCCAGTTTGGTGTTCAGAGACTACAGCTGCTCACAGGTATCCAGAATGACTCAACACCTCTGCAAATCCAGCATCCTCTATTTATATTCCTCAGCAAGGATCTGGAAGCTGAACTTACGGAAACTGAGTTGAAAAATGCTTCTCATAAAATTAATACTGTACCTGGCATAATGCAGAGGCTTAAAAATGTTGCTAAGTTTGAGAAATGCTCTTGTTTAAGTAAATAACCATTTTATTATTGTGGTAAGTCACTTCCAAACTGTGTTGATGCTGATTAATGCACTTCTTAGATGTGTGGCAGGCACCAGAGGTGTCCATTAATTAGGGCTGCTGCACAGTCTGTCGTGTCTTATTGCTTAATTAATAAACATTAGCCAAGATATTGAACTTTCCAAGGAAACTAGTGTACTGATGAACAGATTGTGCTAAGAGCCTGGCTTGCTAATGCTCATGTGAGGGAAGGAAGATTTATATTCCATGCATTTGGTTTGTAGAACAGCTGTGAGTGAAGTCTACTGGGACACCTGTTAGAGGCCACCGTATAAATTAGTGCATGGTGCAGAGCTACAGTATTCAAAAAGAAGAAAAAAAAATGAAAAGAATATTTAATGGATTTGTAACTAGTATGCAAGAAAACCACTGTAGCAAACAGAATAAAACTCCTTACACTTCTGAAAGTTTATTGTAATACTGAAAAAAAAAAAAAAACTTATCCTAATACAGTTCTCTCAACCCACAGATACCAAAACACTTGGCAGGCGCCTGGGATTGGCTCTGTACCATGAGGCAGGAGCAGCTGCCTCTCCCTCCTGGTAGATTTTTCAGATGTCAGGAGGACACAGAGACAATGTCCCTCTGGACTCTCTTCTGTCTCAGTCTCATTAAAAAAGCTGTCAGTTAACTTTTGAAAGCAAGAATTTATGTTGCTATTAATAATGAAACTATCTGGAAGATTACAGCTTCATCTTCAGATGGCATTTTTGCCAGTTGCCAATTAATTTGAAATTAAACATGTATAGATTTTCTGTAGAAGTCCATAAAATACTGTTCAGACAATTTTGGTATCATAGCCAATATATAATATTAACTCTGTGGTCAAACTTCACAGCTATGTCTAACATCAAACAAACTGTTGCTGTATCCTTCTTGTAGATGCAGATTTCGTGATTAATGTGGTGCTTTGTCAACCTTAATCTGACAAGGGAAAAAGGCATTTGAAAGGAGTTAACATGCAAAATCTTTACATGTTTTATAATATATAATTTTATATTACTAAGAAAAATGTAATACTTCTTCCCTTTTAGGTACATGGATATCTGATTTCTCTGAACAGAGAGAGATGGGTGCTATGCACGTGACAGAGCAAGAGCTAAAATAAATATATAAATAAATAAGGAACTAAAAAGTTCTAATTCTTCCTTTGAGACTTGATTCCCCTTGCAGTATTAGACACTTATCACATCTTTACTCTTGCTTCTTAGACTCTAAAAATAATACTTGCCTCACAAGGGATACTAATGAGGCAATATTTCCAATTTATTTTTAAAATGTGCTGGTATTAATGAGAAATTATAATTATCCCAGTACCAGCTGGCATTTCTCTTCATACTGAAATGTTCCTTTTGAACAAGAGAGGAAACAAAATGCACTGTGACTTCATTTTCAAAGATATGTTAAAATAAAGTGTGGCAGAGAAAATATGTCTGGAAAATTATGGTCGCTTTTGGGTTTTTCCTGAATAAATTACTTCAGCAAAATCTCATCAGCCCTCTATTGTTGTGTTGAGCAAATGCTATATGTCTCATAAAAGTAGAGCAGCTTTCCTGTTGCCCTAAAAGCAAAATACATTTCATAGATTCATCATTTGCAACAGGCACAGCTAAATGTAAAGATGACGGTATCTGCATTTCTGGGCTGCTAAGGATGGCCTCTTCAGTGGCCAGTACCAGCTAAGCTCTGCCCCTCCCTGTCAGGAGTGTTTTATGAAGCCACTTTTGACAAACTGCTTGAGATACATTAATAATAAACGTAAAACCAAATGTGAATAAAATTCTATGCACGTGGGGTTGAGTTTCACCCATCCTGAGTCCACGGGGACATTTTCATCAGTGGGGGGCAAGGTTCTGAAGGAAATACTTCTCTGGCAATGGGATGGCATTTTTTCCTCTAAGAGCAGCATGTACATTACAGGACCAAGTCACCTGTGTTTATAAAACACAGACAAGCAGCTGTGAGCAGGTACAGAAGCCTTGTTCCATTTCCTGCCATGCCATCAAGGGGAGCTCAGCTCCTAGCACAGCTTCATTACTCTTATTTTATTTGCATAATGCTTGCAGCATAAGCATTAGGCATTGGTGAGCAGAGCCAACATTAATTCAGAATTCAAATAGAGAACGGGGATATATTCCTGGATAATAAGATTGAATAAATTGAAGCCAGAGCTGGTGCTGTAAAACATTGATTTGCTGTAAACAGTTTAATGTAACCCCTTCCAGCTGCATTAATGTGTCTGCAGCATGTACATACATCTGTGTGAAAATGATGGATGTCTCCTTGCAGCACAGTGGGGATCAATGCAGTCGGTATGTTCCTCCTAAGTGCACTGTGTGGTTATAAATACTGTGTACAATCATTTGTACATTAGAAAGCATTTAGCACTGGCTGGATTTTTATGTGGGAGGGTTATGCATGTGTGGTAGGGTTGGTGTTTTTCCTAGCTTTGTTTTTGATCAGCCATTATCTAACATTGCATTCTTTTTTATACCAAAAAAATCCTGACTGTGTAATTTGTAACATCATCCACACTGCTACTGCCACTCATTGCAGAACCTACTGACCTCTCCTCATGTTTCTTAAATCCTTCATGGGATGAATCCCATCCCGTAAGCTTTTACGAATCCATGAAGCTTTCCATGGACCTTGCCTACTTTTCCTAACTCCTATCCAGCCATGCTGATATGCCATCCCATTTTCAAACAATATTTTTTGCTACCTGTGTTACTAAAAATCAGCTTTCCTTCAACTCTGATCAACTTTAATTTTTCATACTTGTGATTTACCTTTGGCATCAGACCTCTTTCTTTCCAAATCCTTACCAAACACATTTTCTAGATCTGCTGAATCTGAAGGTATTACTTTAGGGTAATACCATAATTTTATTAACTTTTGTTCAGTCATAAACATCTCGGACATCCAGGTTTCTGAGGGAAACTCCAAAATAACTGTGCTGTAACTTGGTGTGGGGGACATTGCCTGATTTAATCATACTCTAAGGATCAGCAGAAACATGTGAACACCAAGTAAATTTGTCAGGGGCTATGATGTGTATTTGTAGTGCTTAAGTGTATCGGGGCATTGCCACAGACAAATGCTGTGTCAGAATGCAAATATTAGAGCATGGTGGGATGCAGTGGCCACACCAGGTGAGTTTGTGGCCCCCTAAAGTGGATGAAAATGAAAGTGGTATTGGTGAGTTCTTTATTCCCCTCCTCCCCTCTCAGCTGTTTGAAGAGGATGACCAGAGAGCCTAAAAAAGTTCCTGCTGTATTTTGTGTCTCCTCTGGTCACACCCCTGCCAGTCCTGACTGCCTGAGTGAAGCCCCAGCAATGCATAAAGTGAGGGTGGCTGTGTCATGAACAATTTATCCTCCCTGGTTTGTAATTGTCAGTGTTGGCCCGTCTTTTCAGCATTTAATGCCTGGTACTCATACACATTGTGTTTCTGTAGGTTATACTGTCCATTGAAGAGGGCTACAGGCTTCCAGCTCCCATGGGCTGCCCAGCTTCTCTTCACCAGCTAATGCTTCACTGCTGGCAGAAGGAGAGGAACCACCGTCCCAAATTCAGTGACATTGTCAGCTTCCTGGACAAGCTGATCCGCAATCCCAGCACCCTTCATACCCTAGTGGAGGACGTACTTGTGTAAGACTTTGTTTGGTACCTTTTGTTTTTTCATAACACATAGTGGCTATCATTATGTGGTTTAGGGCATTAAGTAGGGGTGAGAGAACCACAAAGTTCTGAGTTCATAAAGTCATGCAGGTTCAAATAATTTTAAGTCCTTTTTAAGGTTTGCTGTATTGTTAATACAGTGTTGTATAAGGAGGTTTTTTCCATTTCTATAAATGCACATTATATTAGGCTTTTTTATTATAATTTTTGACTGAGTTCTGTTTGTGCACTATCTGTCCTTAATCTTTGTGAATCTTTTTGTTCTTTTTTTTGTGTGTGTGTTTTTCATATGTGCTTGTTTTCTCTTTGTAATTTTTTTTCTCTATTCAACAGCCTGTCTCTCCATCTGACAGTGCTCAAGCAATTTCTGAACTGCCCTGGAGTAATATCCTGCAGAAAGTAGTTGTGTCTTAGCTTGCTAAATCTTTATTTATCTGCAGCAGAATGGCAGCAGTGACCAAATAAGAGATTATGCTGTTACCATTCCACAACGAATTCTTGATACTGTTGCCCAGGGGTTTGTTTCATTAATAATATTACAGAAATGAATGCAGCCACAGGATAAGCAAGGCTGTGGCAGAAGAATTTGTCAGTATTTGTAGGGTTATTGATCCAAGCTGTCCCTGCATATCAGCTGAAATCCGTGAAGGTCCAGGTGGCCTCACTCTCTTCCTCCACCACTAAGAGTCACCTTAAGATAAAAGTGTTTTCATGGAGACTCCCTGGGTTTATAAGGGGTTCTCAAGCCCTGAGCGGGGCTTGCTGAGAACCTTTAAATGCTTTTGAGAAGGGCTGAGCAACAAGGCAGAATTGGGGCTGGTACCTTATTGTGGGAAAGGCTGAATGGAGAAGTTGGTAGGAAAACCTGGAGTTAGGCCTACAGCCATTTCATCAGCACAGACTAGGGGGACTTGTGGGATTAAATATCCATCCCCTCCAGCTAGCAGCCTCTATGTGTATATGCATGTAAATATATATATGACTTGCTATTTGTACCTGGATCACTTTATTTGGCATCAGAGTAATGTATTTTTACCTCTTTTTATTTTAAATCATAGTTTAAGATCAAAAAAAATTATGCTTTATTGGACTATTATTGACTTCACCTGCTTGGGAAAGTGTTTTCCATTCATTTGAGAATGCTTGATGCAGTTGTTGGGTAACTTAGAAGGTCAGCAGTTATTCTATAGAATCATAAAGTAATTCAGATGGGAAGGGACCGTGGTAGGTCTTTAGTCACAGTTTGTACTTAACAGTGTTCTCCTGTCCTTCAGTTTCTCCCTCTATCATTTTGATAATATGAATGAAAATCACTGTACTTCGTGTATTTGAATATGTGTGGGTGAAACTTGGTACATTAAGATGCTGGGCTGTGTTGCTTCCTACATTACACATTAAGTCATGTTCCATAATGTTGGCTGGCTTTTGCTGCCTAAATTTTCATTTTCAGTAAATTGTGTCTTTCTCCTAAAGACTATCATAAAGCTTTTACAAACAGCAGTGTGCATTTTCTGCATTTTGTTCACACAGTTTCTCTACACAAAATGCATAAAGCCAGTGGAAGTTGTGAGCCCTCCCAAGTGTGGCACACAACAGAAGACTGGAAATCAATGCCCCAAAATTGGAAATTTTTTTTCCCATCTTTGTTTCAGTTGTGATAATATTAGGGGAAAGAACTTAAAAAGAAATGTGACTAAATTAGCTCCAATTTTATTTGCTACTCTGTGTAATTCTATGTAAAAGCAAAGATATAATATTTTATTCTTTTTGCTTCTTTTAGGGTGAGTTCTAGCTTTTGAGTACTGTAATCAAAGCGTTCCTGTAGCATAATGGCATCACAATAAGGAGCCATCAGTGGAGGCGGGGGGAGTTGTAGATAAATGTAAAAATCATCTCATGGTGGTTTAATTTTTTTAATTGCATCTTATGCTAAATTTTCTTTGTCCTCTATATTGACTGCTGCATTAACCAATTACTATAATCCTGAACATGTCGATCTGCAAGGAAACATTCTGTGGAACAAAAATAAGAGCAGTGGGAGAGGCCTTTTCCTCAGTGTGTTACTGAGCTGCAGTTCTACAATAAAATGTATTGTTTAAGTAGTGCAGCTTGGCAGACTGACGTGATTTATAAGTTTTAGACAACGGGTTAAAGAGATCCTCAGTTAAGATCTGACCTTTACAGCTCAGACTCCTCTCTCATTCCTTCTGCCTTCTAGTAAAAACAGTCTCTACCAGAGTAAATTGAGTGTCATATTTTGTATTGCTTGGTAACCTTTGCTTTTTTTTTTTTGTTTACAGAATGCCAGATTCACCTGGTGAAGTTCCAGAATATCCTTTGTTTGTTTCAGTCAGTGACTGGCTGGATTCCATAAAAATGGGTCAGTATAAAAATAACTTCATGGCAGCAGGTTTCACAACTTTGGATATGGTTTCAAGAATGAATATTGAGTAAGTATATAACCTATTATCCCTACAGTGACTAATTAACCTGAATTTGTTTGGATGCTGCAGACACAAAAATACTGTGGAGTATGGAACAGTGCTTTCATTTCCTTTCCTAGCTCAGCTAACAAAAGACAAATACAGTTATTTACCAAACAACACAAGAGAAATGTGCAATGGAGAGACCCTGAACTGATAGTTCCACTCTGTGACCACACCAAACACAACCAAAGGCCGGGGATGAGCATGTTTCCTGGGGAATCAGTTTTGATCTAGACCACTGAAATCAGTGGCAAAAATATTTTTTTACTTTGCTATGAATATCATCAAGTCCTTATCAGTCCTGATAAGGAAGTTGTTCCAACCATCTCTGGCACCACCCTATTCGTTTTTTTTAATGCAAACCCTGCACTCAATATAGAAGTGTTTGGGCAAACTGTGGATTCATATTGTAGCGTGATGATGGGATCTATTTTGCTCTCTGTTCCCTTCCCATGAATTCCCAGTCTTTTATTTGGTGCTGGGGCTGCCTGTATTAATACTGGTAGCTGTCAGTTAAGATTCAGGAATTGTACATGTAAAATTAGGACTGATTTTCTCCCACACGTATCCCTTCACATTCACCTACACTGAATTCCATCTACTGCATTATGGCATAGTCACTTCATTTTGTAAGATCATTCCAAAGCTCTGCACAGCTGGCCCTTTCCCTTCCTACCCCAAACAATTCAGCCTCACCAGCTGAGTTCTTCACCTCTTGCTCACCTGTTTTCCCAGACCATTTACTGATTTGTTATCAATAATGTTCAACATCATCCCAGCAGAGGTCCCTGCAGATTTATACCAATAACTACATTGTAAAACCTGACAATTTACTCCTCACCTCCTGTCTTTAAACCAGTGATTTAGTCATGCAAAGACCACATTATGCTACATATTATGTTCCACCCTATATTACATAGAAGTTGCTCCTCATTTTCATAATAAAGCTTTTGTGAGGAATCTTCCCTAAAGCTTTTGGAAATCCAAGTGAGGTGTATCGAATGGATCATCTTCATCTATTGGAAACAAGTAGTTTCATAAAATAGAACTTCTATTTGCAAAAGCCATGGTGACTCAACTAGCTTATTTATCCAAGCATCCAGTAATTTTGTACTTTCCTGTAGTTTCTCTTATGCCTTGTAATGACCACAGACTCACAGGTCTGTGGTTCCCCAGGTCTTCCCTGGAAACATTTTGTCTGGCACCATGCTCCATACTTCAGGCACCAAGAAATTTTTAAGCATGTGCAGCACAGCTGGTAACTCCCTCTCTCACAACCGTGACAGTACTTCCATTATTTCATCTTTATGTTCTTTTGGAAGTCCTGCCTAAATATAGTCTTGTTCTGGACGTGGGTTGTTGCTTGTTTTTCAGTTTGTCCTATAACCTCTCCTGCAGTCATTTCAACTTCAGACAAGTCCCCCAGAAAGGATCTGGCATGGGAGTAATTTCAATTTCTTCCACAGTGAATGTCAGCTCAAAGAAATGGTAAAGTCTTCCAACAATGGCCACTCTTTCAGTGCTCTTTTATACCCAAATCATCATTAGACTACAAATTTTCTGGCAGGTTTCTTGTACTCAGTGAGTTTTCAAAAGGATTTATTATGAGTTTTATTTTTTGTATTATTTTCTTTGTTGGGGTTTTTTTTTTTTCTCAAGTTCTTTGTTCCTCAAGTTCTTTTTTAGCCTGCCTTACTGTGCTTTTACAGCTAATCTAAGGTTATCATCCTTTCTACTTTCTTTAGATACCATTTCAAATTTTTGAAGGTTTCCCTCTCTCTTCAAATAACCTGTGTTACCCAAGACCTGCTGACTTCTTTCTGTGCTTTATCAGGCTTTCCTTGATAAGTGCTAAGCATTGGTCTTGCTAAGACCACTCTCCACTGTAAAGCTTTATTCTTTTAGCTGACTCCTTTTAGCTTCTCAGATGCTCAATATCTTTGCTGACCTCAGGTGTTGTGTATCATCCCCCACGTGAATGTTAAGCCTAAGCACGTAATAGTTGCAAGCTCTCCAGTGGTTCCTCAGCTGGAGGATACAGAGGCAGATATCTGGAACTGCAGATCTGAAACTCATAAAGGTCGCCATGCCTCATCCCATGAGCTCCTTTACTGGCTGTATCATCATACAGTTTTTGAAGATAAACAGGCAGTATCTGTGCATGTCCCACTGTGGGATGTGCACCATTTGACAAGGCCTATCTGAAGTTTCCCTGCCCTCGTCGCCTCTGTGATCTTTCTCAGATCTCGCAGCTGGGGATGTTTACAGAACTAAATTGGTGGATTGTGCTGAACTCTGGGGGCTGTTGACTTCATTCCTGCCAAAGAGTCAAGATCTGTGGGTGGCAAGAGCTACCCACCCTGGGGTGCAGGTCTAGATGAGGTGAAGGGAAACTGGAAGGGAAATCTGGGTCAGGCTGGAAGATTCACTGCTAATTTGATCTTTAGACCATCTCTCACTACCATTCCCCAAATCATCAGAAGCACAACTGATGCCTCAAGTGGCCACCTAAAAACAGAGACTAGACAAGAATAAGGGATTAAAGGTAGGTATTTATTTGAAAGGCCTTCAAAGGTACACCCTGGGCAGGCCAAAAGCTACACCCAAGATGGACCCCGAGTCACGAGTTCTTCGCGCTTTTATAAGTTGGGTTCATTTGCATATCAGGGTCAATTCTCCAATTAAAGCTTCAGCTAATGATGTAATTTCCCCAAGCTTACTCCCCTTCTAAAGATGTTGGTTTACACATTTTGGGCCTAGGACAATCTGGGTGTCCTTGGAGAGCAGGCCTGGAGAGGCTTTGTTATGTCTAACTAGCATGAGAGAACAGAAGTTAGCAGGCTACGAGACACTTCAGAATTACACACTAAGCAATACAGGCTTTGAAAATATGAAAGTTAAAACCTAAGGCATCACAACCTCTGTTCTTTCTGCCTCAGAACTGCAATACTGAGTGTATAAGCCCCAGTTCTTTGCAAGTATGAGTGGGAAACAGTTGCTACTATCACATTACTAAAAATGGGCTATTAAAACTCACCTCTCTGATTAGTCCTTGAGATCTGGAAAAATTAATTGACCAGTAGTATCACAAAAGCCCGAGTGCTCTAACTGCATTTTTTTATTATATTCTTTTTCTTAAATGGCTGTCTTTAAAAAACTGAAATTGACAGATGCAGGAAACTTGAACATTTGCAGCTTTCTTATATGCCCTGGTCAGGAAGGTAAACTGTCCTGGAGAAGAAGTCATCATATATCTATATTCTTTTGTGCACAAGAGGCTTTATTATATTTGCATCCAAGATGAAACTTTTTATCTTGCAGTGACATTAGAAGAATTGGAGTTGCACTCATCGGACACCAGAGACGAATAGTCAGCAGTTTACAGACTTTGCGGTTACACATGATGCACATACAGGAGAAAGGATTTCATGTATGAAAGTAATAGAAGCAACTGTGTTTTGTGCCTCAGCATTTCTAAAATGGAAAAATATTCTCATTCTTCCCTCCTGCTCTTCCCAACTTCAAGAACTGCAGTCTCCAGTTCAGACTATACAAGTACTTCCATGTTAATGCTTCCAAACCGGAATTTTTAATCACACTGCACAGCTCCTCCACCAGTTCTCTGCCGATAAAATCCCGGCCTACTGCAAGACTCTTGCTACACATTGATGAATAACTCAGCATGGATGTGTAACTTTGTATAACAGTATTTGGGAAACTTTCATGGACTTACTTGAAAGTAGTAATCTATTTGGCCTGGTGTGGCTTCTTTATCGATGTATTTAGAATTTGCTGGTAGATCAAAAAGTATTTGACTTCTTTCATGTTCTGTGACCATGTAACTTCCAACACCAAATGTGCAATCAAAAAGAAGTTTAACATAAATATTTATTTTATCTCTTAATTAAATCCACATGTATGGGTCCTATCATTATATTACTTTATAATAGTTTGAATGCTGGTAAGCTGGTGCCTCAAAACATTAGTATTGTTTGCAGAAATGACTGATGATTTTATGTAGCGAGTTTTCATTGTGTGAATAATTGGAAGCATGGTGAGCGTAATCTGTTTGAAATCTTAAGGAAGGTTCTTGATTTTCAATTACTTTAGCACTCGACACTTTTTATGCTTTAAAGTTTAGATTAGGTTGGAAAACTTGTTTATCCTTGGGATTCCTCACCACCTTAGAATTTATTTATTTTTTAATGTAATACTCAGCATTTGCTTCTACTACTGGAAGACTGGTTGTAGCATTTCCACGACCACATGTAAAACACGGCTGTCAGCTCTGTTATGGACACAAAGATTTCAGAAAAGCTTTCTGTTTCAAGAATACAGGTCTGCGCTGTTGGATAGGGAATCATCTCCAGCAGCAGCAGCAGACGTCAGAGGGCCAGCCATGGGTGGGGTGGTGGGATTACTCCTGTGGGAGCAGGCTGGCCATATCCTCCTCTGGCTGAGGGCAGCGGTACAGCCCCACTGCTGCTGGAAGTTACAGGCTGCAGGATTCAGTGACCTTGCACAAAGGCAGGAAAGGAGATGCAGGACAGCAGTGTGGTAACATGTTGCCTTGAGTCTACTTCTAACTGCTTTTAGAAGTAAAGAGCAGACTCTGCTGTAATGGAGCTCTGGTCATTCCAGGCCAGATCTTCATTTAGTACCGATCTCTAAAGGACATCCGAGATATTACCTTTAGAACCCTTCAATAGCCATATTTACATGCAAGAAAACGTCAGCAAAGGCCTAACATAGTATTTGTACCTCTCTGAGACTTCCAGCTTCCATGTTTTATTCAGACAACTGACACAGACGTGCTGGGCTACATTTCCAAACTTTTGCATGGGATGTGCACTCCTGGGAGCAGGGGCAGGAGTGCATGGCTGCGTGCTGTGGGCACCCCACGCAGATCTACAATGCATGTCACACCCAACCCTGTGCAGCTGCTTCTGTTCATTTCTGTGTCCTTTGGAAGGTAGTTTTGAGTTCCGTGGCATTCCAATATACTCAAGCATTACAACTCTTCTGTTAAAACGTGCATTTGGGTAATTAGTATAATCTGTGTGTGTATCAAAATGAACTAACTACTTTGTGTAATCATAATGGTATTTACTGCTTAATTTACAGCTGGTAAATCACAGTGTATTTCCTAAGTCTTGGAAAAGGCTGCCATTGTATATCAGTGACAAAGAATGAAAATCAGAAAGCAACTCAGAAAAGATTATGCTTCCAACCAGATCACAGAGTAAGACACACGAGGCCTGATTCACTGTTGTCACTTTATGTTGAAATAGTTGCATTAATTTAGGTGAGATAACAGTAGTGCACTAAGTAAATTTTTCTTTCTTTCATTAAATTAAAAAAAAAGGGGGCAGATTTAACCAAGGAGCAGGTTTTCTAAAGATAAGGAGTCACTGGTGTTCTACAATGCCAATTTGATGAGCTTGTTTAAAGAAGGACAGCTGCAGTCCTATTGTAGCTCCAAAGGCAATTTTGCCAGCATGAGGAGTCCCACTGAACTCATCAGCACCGGAGTTTTGCAGGATCACAGCCCTTCAGTGGGGAGAAAAGTGTTTGTTCTTTTCTGTGACTGTCACTTGAAAAATTCTGCCCGACTTCCACATCTGAATAGTTTTTTAGTAGAGGTGCTCTTACAGAAAGAAAACGTTACTTACCTGAAGCCTTTCTAAAAATACTAACACACCATAGAATAATTTAAAAGTCGATTTTGCTCCATCATTTTATTATCCATTTTGCCTATCATTGCTTCCATGGCCAACAACAGGACATCTATGGAAGGAGCCTTTCTCACAATTAAATACATTACTGAGGAGGTATGAGTCTGTTATTTGTTAATGGGATTTCAAAATCATCCCTAGCTGACCCAAACCATGCATGTGCACTTTTAGATTGTCTTTTGCCAGTTTTTTCATTCCCGGTAGTGAGGGTGCAGAATTGACATTGTTACATGCACACAACCTGGATATATTTCATGAAAATTAATTTCTAAATTTATCACACTACTGAAAATATTTTTTCAATAGAAAAAATATAACAAAATTAAAACATTTATTAATCAGATATATTTTTTTATATAAACAAGAGTTTGGGTAACCAGAAAGAAAAGAACAAGGGATTCTTTGAGTGAGGACATTTGTTAATAACATTGTAAATCCAGGATTTTGTGGGTTTATACAGCTGTTTTTTTCTGTTGTTGTTATGGTGCAGTATGACACTTTTCTAATAGTTATCTTGATCAAATTTATATTTTCCCCATTTTGGAAATATTTTATTTGCTCTTGTGATGATTCCAAGTCTATTCTTGTTTTAGTTCAGAGTTTTTTCATAATTTTTTAATTTAAAAAAAAAAAAAAAAAAACAAACCTGAACAGGTGTTAGTTTTCAAATGTGAGCTTAATTCTGTACAGGCCACAAATGTATATGTGAAATTAGAGTAACTTTCTTTGTAAGACAAAATTCTTTCTTTGGAGAAAAAGAGCTCTAATTATCCTGCATATTGCAGTGTGCAGCTGGAGTTTAAATTTGATAAATGTAAGCAAATTTAGCAGGCTGTTTTTGAGAATGTGGCCCACATTACAGAGTGCTTTATGACTAAAAGTACTCATTGAAAGTTCACAAAATGAAGTGTGTGCGATATGCAAGCAACAAAAAAAAAGGTGTTAAAATGTGGACGTCATAAAGATAATTCTTACCTGTTTCTCTGCATTCAGTGATAGCTCATCCATTCAGGCATCTGTGCTTGGTCAGATGAATCTCATGCCTTAATTGTATCCAGTCCTTATTCTGAACCTGTGAAAAGAGAGGGTCTTGTTCATAATGTTCATGGTGTTAAAACTGAACAAGTCACAGCAGAAGGTTTAGCAGAGTTTACTCATGAGATGTTTGCACATTGGAATTACTGAGAAACGATGGGATGCCATGAGGTGAAAGGAAGAGAATTGAGCTACGTCGTTTAAATTTTTCTTGAACAAGATTTACCCTTTTTGTTTCCCATGAACTTAAATCCAGTGTGTGTCCAATAAAAGCTTAGACACGTGCCATGCTTCAGGACACCAGCCAGCATAAAGCAATCTTTTAACAGCAAATAGTGCACTCAACAGTAAATTCAAATAAATTTGTTGTTCTGGCCAAACATGCTGTGTCCAATATTGGATTAGGTATGACTTGGATTATTCTGACACAGAACTCATAGACTGCAGTACTTTGATTTTTACATCATTTAGGACTGACTATCCATTTGCCATTTTTTTATATGATGAGCCTAACACAGAGCTTCATTAATTTCTTTTTCAATGCAGATTCCTACAGGATCCAAAGATGGGTCATAAGTAACAAACAGACCCCCTTTATCCAGAATCAGCTGAGATTTACCAGGAGGAATAGCTGGGACTGTGGAGGTGCCTAGTGAGACTGCATTACCCACAGCAATTTCCATGTCAGAATGACCCCATGGGACCACGTCAGCCACCAAGGTAAAGCAGCACAGAACGTACTTGACCTTGTATTGAAGAGCAGTTCCTCATTTTCATCTGGCCCTGTTGCAAACTGCAGCATTTATTGAACTGTTTTACCTCAGCTGATGGAATGGTTCTATGGGACACGTTCTGGCAGCTCAGAATTTCTCTTATGAACACAGGGTACCTGTAACTACCCTGTCATGGGCTCACTCTGTCTTGGAATATTCCTTCAGAGAGCGGAAAGCAGGACTTGCCTCTAATCCAGTCCAACATTTCTTTAGCTAAAATCATAATAAAAAGTTTGTCTTCCATTGCATCTTCCAGGAAAAGTACTGAAAATAGAGACACTTGTGGCATTTGCACATGGTTGAAGAACTCTGTATTCCGTTAAACAGTTTTCTTCCAGAATACCCTTGTTCACCAATTGTACTGGATCTTTCCTGAATAAATGGCAAAGATAATTTCTTTTTTATAATAGCACTATAATTATTTTTTGAGAGTGAGGGAAAGGTGTGTTGGGCTTGGCTAACTCTTAGTAGGACAATGATCTTGAAATCTCTTGGGGAGACAAATGAATCAGCACTGAAAAGGAAAAAAAAAAAAAAAATCCCTAAAACCTACAATGAGGTAAAAAGGGAAGAACTGTCCATACTGTGCCAAGGAGCTCTAACAAAAACCCAAAAGAGTTGCATAAGACAGTGCCAGGTACTTACAGCTCACACAACTCTTCTACCATCATATCCTGTATTTAGTAGCTCACACTGCTCATCCATGAGTGTTGTATATAATTGCTCAGATTATGGACCAGGGTATGTTGAACATGTTGTGGTTATAAAATATTTGTCTATATGTACATAAAGAATTGTAAATAGAATGTATATCCTAATATCAGATTTTTCAAATCTACAAATCAATTACCTATTACCAACAACACTAATGGGGTTTATTTCCTCCACTGGCTTTTAAAATTTTTAGTGGCATGCACTCTGTGTGCGTATAGTTTTTCCCCAGCTTCCTTGGCTTGTTAGCTGGAAAGGGACAGCATCTCTTTTCCTCCACTGGTAGAAAAAACATTTTCAAACTGGCTCAGAGAAAGCTGCCTGCTCACCCTTCTGCTGCCACCTCACCCAGCCCCTTCCTGCTGATTCCCTTCCATTCAGCTAATTACTGTAGAAATCAGTGATCCCAAAGGGGAAGCAAGGTGCCCATGAGCCAGCAGAGCTAGGAAGATGTAGTCCATGCTATAAAGAGTCTTGAGTTCTTCTGCTGAAATCACCAAAGATGTTTACAGAGTATATAAATTATTTTCTTTTAAATAGCCATTTATAGACACTTAGGAGGTTAAAATTAGGGAAATTTTCAAGGGAATATGAGTAAGGATATGCCAACCTGTAGTATAAAAAGATATGCTGAATTTTAGAAGGAAAAAACAACAGAAATGGTTGATGAAAAACCTAAGGTTAAAAAAGGGATTAAAGTATGTTTCCATATTTTATATGTGAAATAACGTAAGACCAGTTCAGTGAAATCTATTTGTGTGTATGTTTCTTTAAATATCCTACATGAGTATATCTCACCTTCCTTTCCTGCAAGAGATTTCCCAAGTACCTATCTCTTCCAGAAAGGTTTAGCATATTATCTGGTATTTTCATACCTGAATAATTAAACTGGAATAAAAAATGCAAGTTCTGACAGTGAAGATATGGGGGGAAAAAAACCCCCAGAATTAAAACAATCAGTCTCAAAGCAATTTAAAGTTTTCACATCTGTTCTACTTTTTTCCTGTCCACAATTTTTACCTGTATCTAACTGAGGACTCTGACTAGGTCTGCACACATTTTAGTGGTATCTCAGAAACTCCTGAATCTGTAAATAGTTATGTGTTTGTGCAGCTTAATTCATATAAAAAGGCTGATTTGAATTTATACAAGAGTAGAGTTAGGCATAATCAAAAATCGAAATCCCTATAAAATACTTGTAAGACAGCATGAGATAACATATTTTGCCTTATTATACTAACACCTCTTCATTTCTGACAATTCAGTGAAGAACTGTTCAGCAGCAGCATGTATGTTGAGTGGTAGGTAAGCCAAAACCCTGAGACTGAAAACCCACAAATCAAAGAGAAATCCAGATCTCTGCATTCTGAACTATGGGATGTCAAGGGACTCTGGGGAAAGTAACCTTGAGTCTAGAATCTGGAAAATCAGGTTTGGGAGAAATCTGCTTTGGAACCCAAAGACTCATTTCTGGTTGTGGATGATGAAAAAGTGCCCACTGAAACAGTCTAGGGACTACTTTCATTGTATCATCACCACATAATGCTCTGAGTGACAGGAAGCAAAATATAAATCTATTTTCTGATCTTTCAGGATCCAGCCTAGGATGAAAAAACAGATACAGTTGTCATAATTTATATTAGAATGTCCAGCAGACAGAATTCTGAATGACTGATTGTTCTTATAGCTACATACTGACTTTCTTGAGAGGAACCTAAATAAGCAGTAAAAAGTAGAACTCTCCAGTTAATATTGGCTTAGAAACCAAGTTTTCAGTTTTCTCTCATTCAGACTGAGCTTTAACTGAAAATTAAGAGGCAAAAAGGAAATGCATAATAGGATTATTATTTTTTTTCTTTAATAAGCTGGGTGCTCTGAGCTGTGTAACTTACCATCATAGTCTCTTTGTGTACAATAGGATTAGCTGAAAAAGACAAAATGTGGCCAGTGTTCCATATCTGTAGGTTATTTTAGTCACTAAATGTCAACTTGGGAAGTTCCATTTTTATCTTGGGAAAGTTCTGCTCTAAAACGCCCGGTATTTCCGAAGTCTGCTGAATGATTTTAACAAACATCTTGATTAATTCCCGGGACAGTGATACGACTGAGAGAATTAAAGGTTTCTGTGTCAATAGGCAATAGTCTTGCTGTGATCCAAATTCCTGAGAGGTTGTTACTGACTTCCATGGCAGTGGGACGAAGCCCAGTGTCCATATATTCTGTAGGTAGGCTCCAGCTGTGCAAACAGACTCTCCTTTCCTGCACCCCACTGCTGTCATGGCAAATTTGTTGTCAGAGAACCAGCACTTATTAGGACACGAGCTGTCTTGTCATTCAAATGGATTGCTAAAACTTTTGCTGGTTTCAATTTTTCTGTTGAAGCATTTCAGGTTGAGAGGTAGGTTCGTCCCTCAGGGCATGATCCAAAGTCAGTTGTATCCATAAAAAGGGGTCAATTGACTGAAACAGGTTTTGAATCAAAGGTTTCTACAGATTTGTGTGGAACAGATGGCCTAATTTAATGGGGAGAAGAGAGTGCATTGAGCCTAAAATACAAGGCTGCTACCTCAGGGATGTGATCAGATAGGCTGTGGTCACCTTCACCGTGGAAAAGGTAAACTGCAAGGTACAAAAGTTGGGTGCTGCAGTGTTTATTGTTTTCTCTGGAATGGGCGGTCAACTCTGACTTTGGAATTAGTAACCTAAATGACCTACACATCTAATAGGGTATCTAGCAGAAATGGTCTGGGTTTGTGGGGGGTTTTTCCCCAGATAATCACCCAAACTTCTGGATTTAAATTCAGGAGGAAACCACCATCCCCATCAAACAAACAGAACCTACACAACGAATAGGACTTTTCTATCTTTTTTCTTTCCTAAACATAAACCGTGACGCAATATGATCTCCCTTTTATAATACAAGTTCTGGCTGATCATTTGCCTCTTTGAACAAGCTGCTTCATACTCCTGGCGCACTGCAGTCCCAGTTTTGAGATCTGCCAGTTAATGAATGGCACAATAGCAAATGAAATAACAAATGCCCTCTTAGTGGTTCCATTTATTGGATTCTTTCATTAATTCCCTGCGTGAAGAAAACCATCCTACTCCAAGATTCCTAATAAGGAAACCTGTAAGCATTTTACAGCTTAATGGCCATGATTCCCTATCTCCCCAAGAAACAGTTAGCTTTGAATTGGCAGTGTAGCATTTTTACTACCACTTCTTCTGCAGCAATTTCTTCTCCCAACTTTTCTAAGTAAGGTTGAGAGGTCTATTTCACACTAAAAGTGGGAGAAGTTGTTTCTTTGTTAACTCTGGTGACAGGATTCAGTGTTTGTTGCTCTTACCCAGAGCCTTCCATCTGCTTCTGTTGAGGCCAATATCAGCGTTCTCTGGTGGTATCAGTTACATCACACACAGCAGTGCCGTGACTGAAAACCCAGAGGCATAAAAAGGGCTCATTCTTCTCTGGTGTGGTATAAATCCTATTGACTTCGGGAACTTCTCAGGATTCCACCTCCAGTTTAGCAAGGAAAAAAAAAATCTTTAAAAGATCATGTGAAACCCTGTTTACTGAAAGGCAATAGTTTATTTTCTAGCAAAGCAACATTCATTGATCTAGTTGGAATTAACAGTTTTAATTTTGTCATCACTTTAAAAAAAAAAAAAAAACAACTTTGATTTTCAGAAAAAAAAATACAAAAAGAGTATTTTACTACCTTCCAAACATTAGCTTTGATTTACTTTTGGAAGATAACATGGTTGGTATGTTTTCTCAGGATAGCCTCTATCTATTTCTGTGTGTTGGTTTTAAATGTATATGAATTAAAAGAGGTTTTAATCTCTGTCTCTTCTGTGAAATTAGATTGTACAAAACTAAATATGACTGCTCTTCATAGTTTGCTGTTCTAGCATAGCCATAAAATGTATCAATGTATGTGTATATATGAATAAATATTTGATGACGGACACTTTAGATTATATATTTAAGCAGCCATGTCAAAACTTCAAAGGTAGATGGCTTCAAAAGCAATGGTATACTCATAATACTCGTAAATTATTTTACAAAATCAAACCATGGCCTCAGCACAGATCTCATATCCTTACCAGTAGTCTGAAACCCACCTTTTCTTTCAAGACCCCTGCTAAGGTTTGTTTTGTCATTGCTTCTTTAACCAAGACACATTTGAATAATGACAACTACCTGTGGCTTCAGCACTCATCTCCCAGCAAAGCAGCCCTGGTGCTGCAGTACCAGAGGCTCTGGGTTACTCCTCCATCAGTCTGAACTCGTGTGGCACTGAACTGCTCGTTCTGGGAGACTGAACATTGCACAGCCAGTGTCGATGCTTCCCCCTGGGACTGCCTCACTCTGCAAAATTACTTTTCTTCACCTAATATGTCTCCCATACACGTCCCACTGCATTTTCTTTTTTGCCTGTTTATAACAGTACTGTAGGAATATCCATGGAATAAAAAGCTTACCCTACTGATTTGCAGTCCCAAGGGGAATTTACATTAGACGTGAAGTTGTTATTATTTACCGAAAAGTGATGTTATCTTCTTTTCTTTATTATTATGATTCTATTCCTACGATGCTATGATGTTTCATGTAAATTTTCATGTGCTGGCATGCCTACAAGTTAATAGTGTAATAGAATGCTCAGCTCTCAACATTAGAGTGTTTTTAAGGTGAATTGCATCACATATGCCATCTCTTTGCAGAAAGAATATGGGGTTTGGCAAAACTACCTGCTGAGCAACATAATGAGATTTTTGTACAAAGTACAAGTTATTGATTATTATTGTATTTTATTTTTCTATGATTTCCTAAGAGGCATTATCAGGTCTTACAGATGGGGTAAGCCTGTTTATTAAGATATTTATTAGCAAATAAAAGTTACAGTACTGGTGGTTATTTTTGAGTTAATGGTGTTTGTTTGGCCTTAAGTTACTAATATAATGATCCACAGTGAAGCCTGTCATACATGATCATGCAAAAAAAAAAAAAACCAGCTGCTTAACACAGGGCGGTGTACTAATAAAGATGGACCAGCAATATGCTCCAACACTTGAGATGCTTCGGGGTGGTGTTGTTTTTTTCAGCTAAAAAATGCTCTTCTGTGCTTACCACTGAGCATTTACGCTCAAAAAGCACACACAGTTCACAGCATCAGGGGAAAAACTGTGCACATTAAAAGTTGCAAACAGCAGTGCTCTCTCCTTCTTGGGAAACACTGTGAATCTGAATTTTAAATGGCTTTTAATGCACTATTAAGATTCTGCAGTACTGTTCATCCTCCTCATGGTGATTCACTGAGCCATGCAACTCCTTCTCAAGTGTTTGTCAAAGCTTTCACTGACAAAAGCAGTTTTAAAACTGATCATATTATGTAAATACTGCCAGGGCAATGCACCACGATTCACAAAGTGAATGCCATATACAATAACCAGACCCTACCTCAAAAAGCTTAAAGTTATAATGAGCCTTTCATTGCATAAAATCACATGCATGCAATGCAAAGCTGAACAGAGGCAGCTGTAGATTAACAGGAAATGAATGTCAGATGCCCACAGTCCATTACATCCTGCTTATTTTACATGGGTAGAGCTTTCTCACCAAGGACCATCAGGTTTAACACAGTGTATATAATGAAGAATGAATATTTCATTTTAGATCTGGTTGCAGAAATGCCTTTGCCCTTCTGTGTTCTCCGCTGAGTTCAGAACTGCTCCTTAGATATGGACTGATTTAAAATAGAAACAACACCTTGTTGTTTCTACATATACCTCACCCTGATTAGCTTTTACAAAGTGGTTGATCACAGAGTTTCACTGTGGGATTTATGCTCCCTGCCTTTTCCTTTAGTGGCTCATAATGCCACTACAATTGAATCTCATTTTTTAGTTGGAACGGTCCTGATGTAGGAAATATGAAACCACAACTGCAGTTTATCTCAAACCTTTAATAATAATGAAAGTAGCAATACGAATTAGAAAGCCAAACAGTAGAAAAAAAATTTGTAGTATTTTTGAGCTTTCAAGACCAATGCAAAGTGCATTACAACTGAGAGCTCCTGACAATATTTTTAACAAAAAGGACTGTCCACTATCACACAGTTGTCTCCCCTGCTCTCCCTCCTCTCCCCAGGGCAGAAGTTGGAACTGTTGTCTAAAAGCTGCATGCAGCATATGTGAAACTAGATTGGAGTTTTTCAGAATGAAGGGATGGAGCTCCACGAAGGAAATTTGCTTCTTCCAGGCAAGGAGTAGCACAGACCATCTCTTGGGAAGTGGGGGTAGAACCGTGCACTCCACCCCTCAGTCACTGTTTATCTTTGTTCAAAAGTGACGGACGAATCCAAAAAGGCACTTAAAATGTGGAATTACAGGAATACCCAACTGTAGCGAGGTAGAGCATAGGAGGAATGGGTTATTCCAGCTGGCCTGGACTTCCAGGCCATGCAGGATGAGTACAGAACAGCGTTTACATCCTGGGAATCCCTCAGCAGAGGTGGGAGGGTGAGGGAAACTCCTGCTGCTGCTCCAGCTAAAAGTGGAGGATTCTTTTGGCCAGCACTTGGTAAATGCAGCAGCATGGGGAGCCACAGGGCTCACTGTTACAGAACCGAGGGCACTTTTGGCAGCTGAATGCCAGTATATGGCAGAAAAGAGACTGGGTTTTAGCCCTCATGTGCTCCTCGTCAGAGCTCGTTTTAAGTGAATTAAGTGATTTTACGTTTGTGCAGCTGACCTAGAACCAGTCTGACGGGACCGTGCTACGCAGCGGAAAAAAAAAAAAAAAAAAAAAAAAAAAAAATTCCAAAGCGTATTTGCAGCTTTTGTGCCTGGCCTGGCCAGGCTGCCTTCTTCCCAAAGCCCTCCTTCTGCCATTGCCCCAGGGACGCGTGGATCTGGGATTTTCCCTGCTCCGCCACAGCGCCCGCTTCGGAACGGGCGAGGCTGTGAACACCTCGCGTGCCCGTTCTTATTCAGCGGTTTCCTTCTGTGTTAATCGCAATCCTCAAGAGGATTTATCCAGGCACCCTTGTTGCTGCTATGCAAGGAAAAGGGGCAGGGGCTGGGAAAATAAAACAATTCCATAAGCGCTGGACACGGAAAATGAAGAGGACATCCTTCGGCCCCCCCACACCAACCCCACCGCCCGCGGGGGCGTGGCTTCGGGAGGGCCCCGCCCCAGCGCCTGCCCCGCGATTGGCCGGAAGAGGCGGGGCGGCGGAACGGGATTGGTGGGACGGGGAGGGGGCGGGGCTTCGGTTACCCCGGCAACGGCGGCGGCGGCGGCGCGCGGGCCCGGCCGGCGCCTCCCGGGCCCAGGTCGGTGCTGGGGACGCGGCGGCCGCTGCCGGGGACCGGGGACCCTGTGCCGGCCTTCCTGGGGGGATTCTGTGCCGGCCTTCTCGGGGGCACCCTGTGCCGGCCTTCTCGGGGGCACCCTGTGCCGCTCTGGGAGAGGAGACCCTGTCCCGGCCTGGGAGAAAGGGCCCGCGGCCGCTGCCGGGGCGGCTCGAGGCCTTGTGCTCGGTCCTGAGAGCTGCGATCCCGAGCACCCAGGTGTTGTCCCGAATTAGGTCCTTTTGCCCGGTGTGCCAGAGGCCGAGCCGCGCACAGAGCCGAGGTATTTGATTTATTTGTGGTTCTGCGCAGGAAGGGGCGCTGGGCGGCGAATCCACTGAGCCAGCACGGCGACTACCAAAGCTTGTCACTGTTTATGTACATTTTGGCAACCAGAGGTATTAATGTTCACTGACTGCAAGATACCTAGTTCTCCTATTAATTAGTATCCTGTCTTCTGTTGGTTAATGATTCTCTCGTTCCCCATGCTAATTAGTCCGTATGCTCGGTCTTTCCCTTCTTTTGGATCGGAGACCATTGGAATATTCCCAGCCCTGAACCTAAAGTGGGCAATTCCACCGAAAAAATTCATTTGTCTTTCTGACACCTGGACATCACTTAGAGCTTGTTTGTTGGCTGCTCTCTATTTCATGGATTAAATCTCCTTTGTTGTTGATTAGGATTGAAAATAGACAAAGATCAGACATGAAAGAACATCCTTTCTAAAGAAAAAGGCTTATAGAGTTTGCTGATAAGCTCCCGGACCAAACTGTGGCTGAAATAATTTTAGGAGATGTCTGATGTATGCTGTATAGCATTTTAGGCAAAATATCAGCTGGCAAAAAAGAGAAGAAAAAAAAGGCAGCTGTAACTGCTGTAACTCTTCACGGATGAGAAAAAAAACCATGAAAAAAGGGGCAGGGCAAGATTTTTTTCCCATTGTGTTCTTAAATAATGACTGTGCCAATTTGTGGGAAAATTTGCTAGAAACACATGGCTGTAATTAAAATGTTGCTAGGAACTGTTGTGTATTTAGGGGTTTGGATTTAAAAATGAAGCCCTAGAAGTAGTTTTAAGGGCTTGTACTTCCTCCTGTTTCATTTTAGGAGTGCCTACAATGTATTTTTTGACTCTGTCATCTAGAATATGTAGATGAAGCTCCTGATTGGATAAGAAAGCAATGTGTCTTGGAGCAGGGTTTTGTCAGGTTAGTTTGATAATAAACAGCCTTAATCTGCTTTCAGAGTCGTATATATGGATCAGAAAAGGAGTGGGGCATAAAACAAAGGGAGTTAGAATGAGAGACTTGCTATAACTAATGTTGGGTTTGTTTAACCTGGAAAGAAGTCTGTGTAGCTGTAATGCACAAAGCACTCTCTGGATTACTACCAGTCCTGAATCAAAATGCACTCGATAAAGCTCTAAAAAAATCTGTATTTAAAAAGGAAAAATCATCCTTTAGCCAGAATGATTCTTTATGTGACTTTATTAAATGCAAAGTTTTAAAATTATTAAAAAGCAGTTAATAGTCATTTTGTAATCAGTTAGTGAAAAAGTGTGATCAAAGGTTTGTTATTGATGGGGTTTTTTTACCTTTTCCCCCTCCTGCTATGATTTCCTGGGGTAATTAAGCTTGCAACCTGAGTTGTCCACTGCTGTGTGTTTTTATTTTAAATAAGAAAAGAAAACCAGCCTTCGTCACTCCAGAAAACTCCTCTGACATGAATTAAATGCTTTATCACTGAAGGCATCTGAAATATTTCAGTTGCCTGATTGCTGAAGTTATTTCTAGGGGAATTCATTCAGGACAGACAAGGGTTATCCTCTTTGCAGAGTGTGTTTAGCCAGGTATTGCAGGGGAACACGTGATGTAAGCCCCTTTGGATGTGCCACTGCCAGGTAACTTCAGCCAGAGTCTGGGCAGCAGTAGAGGCTTGGCATCTCCCTGGCGTGTGGGTGAATGTTTTGGTGTCTGATAGATCTATTTTTATCAGTTTCTATTTGTAGTGAATGAAGAGTTCCTAATTTATACATATCAATATTGGCAAAACCTGTTAGAATTAGTTTGAATTGAATCAACAGAGGGTGCTTTATTTAATTCTGGATTCAGTAATTTTGTAGCAGGTGCTGAAGAAGGGAAATAGCGTTTAGCTGTGTGAATGATGGGCTGCTGACAATTTGAGGTGAATATAATGGCCCTCCTTTATTTTTTGCTCAGTTTGGTGGGAGCCCTGGAGGCCCTGCAGTTGTGCCCCTGTTCGGGCTGCTCAGAACGATGGCAATGTTTCTGCCCAGTGAATCAAGGGCATTGTGTGATACAGACAGAGCTATAAACAGCCAGTCTACTTTTGTATCGAGGCCTCCTGGCTGTAATCAGCTTAGCCTCCGTGTGCTTATGTGCAGAGCCAGCCTCTGGCACAGTGTTTGTGTCAGCTCCTGCTCACACCGTCCCTTCCCAGGTGTGAGGCTGCTCAGCCCCATGCCCACCCTCGGTGCCAGCGCTGCCCTGCATGTAGCACTTTTCCAACAGCCATTCCCTGCTCTGATTCCCTGAACAGCAGGTGATCCCTGTGTTTTTGATCCACAGCCATGGGGTTGTTTGACAAGCTGGCAGGATGGCTTGGGCTGAAGAAAAAGGAGGTTCACGTCTTGTGCCTTGGCTTGGACAACAGCGGCAAAACAACGATCATCAATAAACTTAAACCTTCAAATGTAAGTAGCCTGCTTGGCTCACTGCTGGGTGTTTGTCTAGTCTGGGTTTGCATGCTGTTATATTGGATGTGCCCATGGAAAAGATGTGAAGAGCTTGTGATTTAGTACAGTGGAACAAAGAGATTTTAAAATTTTCCAACTAACTAAAACTAAGGGTAAGCATTCACCTGCACATTATTTTCCAAAAAACTCCACTGTTAATGTGGCACACTTTTGTTAAGATCACCCAATAAGGAAGGGTTTATGATGGCTGAGATCAGGATCTGAAACTGTCACTTCAATCACTTAAATAGTTGCCACAGGACTGCACTTAAAAATGAGGTTGAACATTTAAGATTAATACAATTGTACAACAACTTACCATGTTTATTTTAATCTCTTCCTGAAAAATAATAAGTGCATAAGAAATCGTAAAATAAGAAATAATGTGAAAATGCACATTTAAGGGTGATGTCACTATTTTTAAAGCAGAATAATTTTCGAAATAAGTACCATTAATACTTGCAGTTCATTCATCCAGTGAAAAGTGTTTGAGGCCACAAGGAGTGCATGGTAATCTGAGCAAAAATGAAAGTAGGATTACTTTGTTTCTAGATATGTTTATGGACTAGAAATAGATGAATTTTGGTAGGCATGTTCAATGGTTATATGCATGTGGGAAACTGATTTCTGCTGTTTATATCAGAACACAGCTTTTTTTAATTATTACTAATTTTCATTTAATTTTACCTGATGAGTCCACTGGACGTTTAAAAAGTGTGACATGGTGAAGAGTCTGTCACTCTTCCATTCCTGGCAATTATTCTTCCACTGAAAGTTGAGTAGAGTTATAAACAAAGACTACAAACTGCTTGCTATCTGCTGCCAGTTGTTTGGGGGAAAGGCTACAATTTGTACCTGGCAAATTGTATCTCTATGTGATTTTTGAGACCTTTTTTTAGAGGTTTTTTATGTCATGCCTTAAGCAGTAAAGGATTCCTAACTAGAGTTGAGCACAGACTTGAAGACTTATCGCAATAATGGGCACTAGAGAAGATCTCAGGAGAATTACATGAGTAGAATAAATAGAATTTGTTTGTAATGAGAATTTATAGGAAGATAACTTTGCATTCAACTTGTGTGAAGTCCTACCCTTGCAAGACATGCCAAATATTCTAGCATGCAACAAATGTCATTAGATCAAAGTAAATAAAATTGTTTATTTTTAGTAAGTTCAATGGACAGGTGATTTTGAACTCTGGGTCAACCCAGTCTTCCTAAGAACTGCTGCTTTGCCCCAGGAGCAATATATTAGGGCCTGGCAAATACAAATGTTTTTCCATCTGTCTGCAGTTGTTTCTTCTGGACCTGTGTGTGGATGGTGTTTGGAATAAGGGGCTCTAGGAGTCTGTGCAAGGATTGCATGTCACTTTCCCAGACAGCTCTGTAATCTATGGGATGTGACCTTTCTTCCTGCTCTAATATCAATGCTTCTTAGAGGAGCTATTCTTTTCTACCAACTTGGCTGATAGGTTCCTTGGCCAGCTCAGTAGTAAATCAGTTATCAGACAGATCTCTTGATAATGCTTTGTGTTTTGGCAATTCCAATAGAGTTCACTCTATTCCCCAGAAAGTACAAATCCTTGATTCTTAATTACTTTCCTTTTCTGGGAACTTTTTTTAATATTGCACACTTTGGGGAAAAATAGATCTGTAATGTATTCATGTTTCAAATATATTTCAGTATTTGCATTTTCTAATTTGATTTTAAAATTTATACTTTCTTTCCTTCAAAGGCTCAAACTCAGGACATCGTTCCAACAATAGGATTCAGTATAGAGAAATTCAAGACTTCAAGGTAGTACTTCCTTTCTTCATTAGCAGTAGTGATTATTATACAATAGTTGGTCTAATTATCCCTTTCAGTGTGTTTGTAACTGAGTATTGTGTGTGGTGGTGTACTGACATGACATTGCAGTTTGCTGAAATTTAGTACCCACGAGACCTAATCCTGATCCAGGGCTGTGTGTTAGAATATAACGTGTGTTTTGTGCTGCTATAAAACTATTACCAAAAAAATTTAAGAAGTTTTTTAGTTTTTTGCAGTAGTGTGTATAAACATCTGATCCCTGTCTGTTGAGAATTTCAGAATAGGGCACTGTTACAGACTGGAGGAGAGACAGCTGCTGAGGTGGCAGCCTATATTCCACTCTCAATCTGGTAACCTGAATTAGGCACTCTCACTGGAGGTACTCTGAACAGATTGCAGTGTAATCTCATTAAATGCAAAAGGATGGCTACAGCATTAGCACTGTAAAGGTGGCAGGAGCAAAGGCCGGGAAACAGAGTAATGAGTCATTAATTGAATGAAGACTAAGATTAATATTAAGAATGTCGTGACATGAAGATATTTCAAGGAGGCAGCATCATTTTGTTATTCTGTAGCCTTCACTGGATGTTTTTAATGTCTTCAAGCCAAGCAATGTGGCCTCACTGGGTGGGAGATCTGCAAGAAAAGCATTTATTCCTTGAGCTGATGTGCCAGACTGAGAGGTTTCATATTTCTCTAAGAGCTTCCACAACTGAGCTATGTCTCAGTAAAGCACATCAGACAGGTTTGGGACTTCCTGTGTGAGAATGTAAATTAATTAATATTGCTTTTTTAATTCTGATCCTGTAGTAGGAGAGATGATGACCTGTAAATACACCATGTAGAATGATTTTTAAAAAACCAAAACAAACCCTAAAAAACCCACCGAAAACCTCAAACCCCCACAAACTGACAAACCCAAAACTCTGTGTCTGGACATAGACTGGAAAGGATGTCTGGAGAGCTTCCTTTTCTTAAACTCCTCATTTTGGTGTGGCCTCCACTGTGGGAGCTACTTGGGACTACCCAAAACAGGAAAGCCTAATAGTGAAGTTGATGTTGCCTCTGTAGACATATCAGGAGTGGATGAGAATTTTTTGTAGTGTTATTTAAGTTGCCTTGCTGTATGTAGTGTTTGGGTGAAATCTCACAGTTGCAAAGACTGCTCTTTGTAGCTTGGTTATCTGAACTCACCTGTTTTTACCAGAATGTAATTTCTTTTATTTCTAAAAGTGGAATTTTGATTTTTTTTTAAGCCTTTTATTTTGCATACATTTATGCCTGTCTAGGGACAGAATTTAAGACAGGCTGTGGATTTTAAGTCATGGTTCCTCTTAATTTCATTTATTCATAGACAATATTTGATACCAGCACAATAGAGAGAGAGACTGAATGGGAGCTTATTTTGTATTTGATGTAACTTTAAATAATTGGTTTGGTTCTTTCATTCAGATAATAAACACATTGTCCATTGTGAAATATTTCTATAATAAGACTGCAAAACGGAGTAGCATCTTTTGAAGGCAGATAGTGCAACCAGAGTTCC
This sequence comes from Lycocorax pyrrhopterus obiensis, assembly GCA_014706295.1. Lineage (NCBI taxonomy): Eukaryota > Metazoa > Chordata > Aves > Passeriformes > Paradisaeidae > Lycocorax > Lycocorax pyrrhopterus. The sequence continues at coordinate 114,734,200 of JACSVZ010000001.1, read as the reverse complement.
TTAGGGAATTTTTCTCAGTTGATTTGGATTCAAGTTGGTCTGGCCTTTTTTTTTGGGTTGGGTTTGGGTTTTGTTCTTTGTTTCTGTGCCTCATGCACGTCTTCTCTTTGCAGTTTGTCTTTCACAGTGTTTGATATGTCGGGTCAAGGGAAATACAGAGACCTCTGGGAACACTACTACAAGTAAGCCTATCATTTATTTTGAAGCATTGCTCTTCATATTACTTGGTTTGTAGGTTATTTAAATGGAAATATAATAATATCTAGTGATTAGAAATGATTCAGAGAAGGCTTATACCTGGTGTTTGACAGGAGGTCATTCTGGATAAATACAACTTTCTGTTCTAAAAAATAAAAATTTTCTATCTGCTGTTATTCTGTGCTTTTGGGGACAACTTGGAGGACCGTACTAGAGATGGGATTTAAATGTTGAAACCTGAAAACCAATCCTGTAAGAAAGCTCAAGATGAGTTAGGTTTCCAAGTTTTTCAGTTCTTCTGTAGGTCAACGACTTAAAACCTAAAAGATATTGGCTGATGGCTGAGACTTTTAGAGGTGAGGGAAATGAACCCCAGAGAATAAGGCACATGTAATTAAGAACCTGAATGAACATTCTTACATGTTATTTATTGAACAAGATATTCTCTGTACTTTATAACACTCTGGTGTTGCCTTTTGGTAATAGATAGACACCATTCTCTGGTTTTGTAGCTTTTAGTGAAACTTAATCTTTATTTACATCATCCCATTGCTATTCTGTAATGCCTGATCCTGATCTAGATAGCATGAACAGTACTAAACCATGCAGAAGTAGCTTGGAGAAATAGAAGGGAGAAATTCTGAAGATTATAATATTGATTAAATATTAATATCAGTTGCAATAGAGCTTAAATTGTTTTTTAATTGAGGATTAATGCTTCCTCTCCTTCCTGTGCAAATTGTGTTAGCATTGAAAACGTGTGGCCAGGAGATCTGCATTGTTCAAGAGTGTTAGATTTGCATTTCAGTCACTGATGCCCTCAGGCTGCTCTCAAAATGTTAGCACAGTGCTTCATAAGCAAATAATTTTTGTGATTGCTGTATTTAATGCAGTAACTTATCCCTTGTGGGGCATAAATGGCTTTTTCATCTTAGCAATAACTCCCTAACAGTAAGGGAGTTTTTTAGGTTATGCTGACAGTGAAATATGCACTTGTATCCACCTCTGTTCCTGATCCAGTGCAGTAGGCACATATTTAAGATTAACTTCTAAGAATAATATAAAAACAATAATCTGCAGTAATTAAAAATATTAATAAAATAATTATGTGCTGTTTAGTTTATAAAGTTAAGCAAGTACTCTTGATTCCTGTGGTAAAATACTGTATGCTCATGAAAATTGCTTAGGCATTTTCAGCTAATGTGCAAAACTTTGTTTACTAAAGGTTCTGTACACCAGAAAAGAATGGGCCTTCTCGTATAATCTTGGGCTGCTCGGGTGGTTTCTGGTTTCCAGTAGGTATAGAACTGTTTCTTATCACAGTACAAAGATAGATGGTCCTGGAGGGTAAAGGATGTATTCATAGTGGTCTCTCAGAGAAATGTAAAATGAAGGAGAAGTGAATATTACATTAAAATATTAAGCAAATATACCTTTTGTGGGTGTTTATAACTGAACTGGTGAATTATGGATTGGTGAGACTCTATTTGGTTTTCAAAACAAGTTTCAGTAAATGGAATATCAAGTCATAAAATATCAGTAACATCCTGAAATAATGAGTTGAATAGTTGCATATTTGTTGTGACTGTGGTCATACTGCCAGCAAAATGTCCTAATGATTTGAAATAGTTGAAAGTTTTTACGTGTTTTTTGAAAAAAAAGAAAGATCCTGTTTATGCAGGATATGTAAAAGTTAAAATAACCTGCATATGCCTAGCTGTGGACACAGTTTTTTTCTATAAAGGTAATTGACCTTTCTCTAAATAAACTTCAGTGCAGGAAATACAGAGTTTCCATAAAGACCTGTCTGTATGGGTTTTTTGTCTGCCTGACCACGCTGTCAAAATAGCGGCTGGTTACATTTTGAGTTCATTTTTCAGTCTGGGTAGTAAAATCAAGCTTTTCTAAAAGGTGTGTGGAGACTGAACCTTGTAGGAGCAGGTAACAACCTCATGTCTAAAAAAATGATGCATGTTACCAAAAGATTGAATTTCAGAAGTACGACTGGATTCAAACGTTAATGGTAAATGACAATGACAAAAATTAGAGGACAAATCAGGTTTGTTTGGACTTTTTTCTTGGTGTTTCTTCTGAAGCCTTTTCTTATTCACACTTTGTGAACCTATAATTTGCCTCTTTGCTCTTTTTATGTTATGCAGAGAAGGCCAAGCCATTATTTTTGTCATTGATAGCAGTGACAAATTAAGAATGGTTGTGGCCAAAGAAGAACTTGACACCCTTCTGAATCATCCAGGTGAGGAGGCTTTTTTCCCCTTCTGTGTCCATATTTGTTATGTTGTCTTAAGCCCTTATATGACACATTCTGAGTTCTTTGCAAATATTTTAGCCATTCATGAATAACAGCACAATAATAGTTTTCAACAACTTTGTGGGGTTTTCTTTACCTGTTAGCATTTACAAATTGATCGAGCTTCAGCTGTCTACACTGAGTTGGATTGGTCTCATATTAATCAATATAGATCAAAAGTTGCATTGTTTCCAGAAAGAACAGACTTTGAGTTGGAAGCTGGAGAGGCTTTTTATGATGACCAACACAGACAAAAATGTGTCTCCCTGTCTGTTTTTTCCATGAAGACAGCTAATTCCTTTAATGTCACATTTAACTTTCTTTTTTTCATCTTCATTTTTTTGTGCTTTAGGCAGAAATAAGAAGGGATAATTACACCTGTCAGTTTCAATTCCCTATAGAAGGATACATGAGAGGGAAGAGGATATGAGAGGGTTCAGGATCAGAGTCTTGGTTTTAGGGGTTTGGTTTGGGTTTTTTTACATGAGGCTGCACCTTACGTAATTAAGTTTGAAATCAATCGATTCTTTGCCTTTCCATATAGCCAACATTACTGGGATGTGTTTGTAAGCAATATGCAATTTTCACTTTCAGCACTTTAGGTAGTTGCTCTGCCTAACCAGAATAAAAAACTACATCTAGGAAGTTTAAAAGTGAAATAATCCTTTAATTCATTAATTATTTATTAAACTGATAGAGCCCTTAACCTGTGGGATTCCCATGCTCAGAATGAGAAGGGAGAAGCTGAGTTGCATTTCTAAGAAAAGTAGTGTGTGATAGGGACAAAAATGTTCTCATGACTTTGTTTTCCCTGAAGACTGTATATAACACTTTAATTCATCAACAAAGGTGCTGAAGCTGACTGGGCCTTCTTATTCTCATTCTCTAATTTCTTATTTAAGGGTATGGGTTACCTCAAATGCAGACACTGAAAAGGCAGTGTTGCAAAAGTCAAAGGGAGGATGAGGTGAGCCAAAGGCTGCAGGTGAATTACACAGAAGCCAGGGGACTTTGTACCAAATCAGGAATTAACTGCAGCAGTAAAACCAATTCTGTTGGTAAAGTGGAACCACAGAGGGCCCAGGGTGAGAGGTAAAGGCTGCTGGAAGAAGTTACTGTTTTAATAGAGGGCAGAAGAGTGAAAATGTTTAGATGGAAGAGAAGCAACCTTAGGTGGGGCTTTTCATTTAGGCATTAATAGGTCACTAATGCTGACCTAGCAGGTCAGTGCTGTTCAGCTGTTCATCAGTTTGTGTCTGCAAGTTACCAAAGACCAGGCTCTGGCCACTGAGTGCAGTCCTGAGAACCAGGAGAGAGCAGTGACGTATTTCTGCCTTGGAGTAGCCTAGCTCCAGTACAGCAACAGTGTCACTGGTTTATCAGATTTTGGTATATCACATCTAAGAGAAGCAAAGAGCTTAAAAAGTTCTAGTAATGTACAATAAAAGAAGCTGTTAGGTGAATCAATATATAAGTGGTTTGCTATATCAATGTTTTTGTTAGTATTTCTGTTCTGCCTTTCTTGCTGCATACCCTGCTTTCTCCCCATCTATGCTTCTGTCTCTGTCGTCTTCCTAGAGTGGTTTAAATGTACATGTTTACCTAAGTTTTAAATGGAGTTGAATTGATTCCTGTCTCTGAAAATCTTAGCAATCCCTCAGTAAAACAGTTGCCTGTCTTTTTGCTAGGCTTTGGCTGAGGTTGTCAGGTGGAAGGGAATGCGTCCTGTGAAGCATTAATGGAGTTAGAAGTTGTACTAGCTGGGACTCTTTTGTGAATCAGAGCTTTAAATTATTTTTACTTACATAAATGGACAATGAACTCTTCAAATAACAGCTTGTTTAGTGATAACTGTATCATATTTTGGTTTTTTACTCAAACTTCATTCTTCAGCACTTTGAAAGATGGTAGTCCATAGATTACCTGGATTAGATGATGACTCTTGGGTCACTTGACCTCCAGCACATGCTTCTAAACTGAACTGAAGTTCTTGTCAACTTGAAATTCTTTGTATAAAATTGCACATCACACATCTAGAGTCTGGAATATTTTTTTAATGTGTTAATTCATAACTACTTGCAGCTAGAAAATGTTAGCTTTCCATTAGTAACTGAAAAGTGTGGGAGGGAAATACTGCACATTAGGAAATAATATAAATTTCTGTGACCACCACTTTATTTAGCAAATATGTTTGGGTGTACATTATGAGTCTGGGTGGGTAGGTTGTGCCCCTTTCTAATTGTTTAGAAAAACACTGGAAACTTCTTGATTAACTTGGCTGTTTGCAAATGTGATGTCAGCTAATTTATAATTGGTTTTAATTTACCCGTAACCTGCAACCTGTGGGTACCAGGGTTCATTTCATTATACTGTAAATTAATGTAAAAGTTTCAGTCAGGAGACTCAATAGCTGTTCAACTGTGGAATCAAACCAGAGATGTAATTATACTGTGCTTGTATTTTGAGGCCTTTGACTTGTGTTTATGGATATCAGAGGAGAAAAGAGCTCCAGGTAGGGTAAATAGTTTGTGAAAATTGTCCGTGTTTTGATCAACACTTACCATCTTTGAATGAACATGGGGATTTAGTGTTATCTTCACTGATTCTATGGAAAGGTTTAGTAGGCAGGTGGAAAAGAACGTAATTAGGAAAGTTCAAACCATTTCAGCACTGACAGTTTGTTGGGATTTTTGGGGTTTTTATCATCCTCCTGCCCATCAGCAGGGGTGGATGGCTTATGTTTGACATTTTAAAAAAATCCTTAGCTTGTTTCCAATGTGAAATAACCTTTTCTTTTTGCTATTTTAAAAAGAGCCTGTGTAGCAATTTTCGTTGAGGTGGTAGTGTATAAGTTCTTTTCCTATCAAGCATTGATTGATAGACTAAAACCTAGATTTTCTCTTATCCTGTATATCAACCTTTGTATAAATAACATGAAAAACTCTGAGAGTTAGTCTTGATGCTGGTAATTTTTTGGCAGTGTTACATCTGTAATTTTGAAGAGAGTAGGTTTTGTTTCCTTTCAATGACCATATAATCTTTTGGGGTAATCTGTGAGGTTCAAGCTTGTCTACGTGTAAGTATCCCAGAAATTGCCAGAGTACTTTGTTTGGTCTGTAGTTCTCACTGCTAGCTGAAAGAGCTTCTGGAAAAGAAGTCCTTCAAGGGAAGGGAGAATAAAGGAAGTCTATGTGCATTTTTTTTCCAGTTTTGTAAATTCTGTGAAGTAATGGGTGCTTTCCAGGATGCTAAAGGATAATTCAGACTACCCTTCTCAACTGTTGTTGTGATGTTATGAATGAACACAAATTATTTTTTCCATCCATTTTATACATCCAGTCCTCACTAAGCAGAGATGTGCCGTGTTTGTAGGCAGTGGTTTGATCTCTTGTTCCTCAGCTTGACCAGCAACTCCAATCTACAGCTTGCACTGTGGGTATGAGGTAGGGGGAGAGGGGGTGGAGGATTCCAAAGCCTGCAAGGAAGTTTGTGAGCATTCTGGAAGCGTGCAGCAGAGGCCAGGTGACCCAACAGTGTGTGCATCTTGGTAGGATACAACCTTCAGAGAACTGCAGCTACAGGTGAGCAAAATACCTTCCTGTGTCATTTGTACCTTGTTCAATGCAGAGATTGGTAAGTGTTGTTGCCTCTTGTCCTGAGGGTTCTGTCTCTGCTCATGCCTAGATATTAAGCACCGTCGACTGCCTATTCTCTTCTTTGCTAACAAGATGGACCTCAGGGATGCAGTGTCATCTGTGAAAGTGTCTCAGTTACTGTCCTTAGAAAACATCAAAGACAAGCCCTGGCATATCTGGTAAAGTTCTCTTTTTCTATCCCTTTATTGGCTTTACTTTGTGCATTCCTATTTTAGCCCTGCCACACCACTCACTGCTGTATAAAATAAATCAAGTAGCTAGAAGGCAGATTCAACATGTGCAAGCAGTAGTAATATTAAAACACTTATGGTGAAACTCATTTTAAATGTACAATGCATTCATTTAGACTGTGCCTTTAAAGTTTTCACAGCAGAACTGTTAGCCAAGTAATGGAGTGGAGGATTTCCAGTGAAATCAGAAAGTAGAGTTCATATCAGAAGAACAGCTGCCATTACATTTTGCTGGGAAATTGAGTAGAGTTGTTATCAGAGTGCTCCTGCTAGATTACCTTGCAGGTTTGAGAATATCAACAATAAAACCTTTGGAGTTTTTTTCCACTCTGCAGATGCTTCAGTAAACTGCTGTTGAAAGGCCATTTAGTAAACTGTTCTCTTCTGAATTCAGAGGGACACTGTATTCTTTGTACCTAGTCACGTTTGAGGGGATTTTTAGTTGTAGGAGCTAGAGTCTTTTCTTCCTGAAGGATTAAGTTTTAGAAGGACTTAGTGCTAGTGTTTACAAGGAAAAAACTCTTTTATCAGAAGTGTTTTATAGAAGTTAGTTTTTTGTCCTATTAAAGTCCTCAGCTGTTATAAACAAAAGAGAAATCGGCAGCTAAATGCAGCTGAAAACTACAGTTTTCATTTTAGGCCCTTTAATATTAAACTTGATTACCTGGACATTGTTTTGAGGTCGCTGCTTTTTGTCCAGAAATCACACTGAAGAAATCCCAAGCTTCTTGGAAGATCATTTTGTAGGGAACTGCACTTGCACTCCAGATTCACAGCTGTGCTGGTTTTCATAAACTGAAGAATGAAGGGCATTTAAACAGTTATCCCCCAGTGATTCAAAAGGTAGATTTACACTGCTCTCAGTGTAACAGAATAGTTTTATATATTGACAGACACTGCTGGGGTTGCTGCTCCAATGAAGTGTGTACACACACACATAATCCCTTCCTCCAGCATTCTCACCATGTGCAGGAACTGCGTGGGAGGACAGTTGGACTTGATCATCTTAAAGGTCTTTTCCAGCCTAAATGATTCCATGATTCATGGCTGCTGTTGGAGGGAGTAAACATCTTTTACAGTGTTGTCTGAGGAAGGAGGTGCTGCAGAACAATGTGTCTGCCTCATGTTCTAGGAGTGGTTCCTTCTGCCTTGAAACTGGAATTAAAACAGATCACATCATGAAATGGTGCTTCCCTGTCGGGAAGGTACTCTGTATCATTTGAGGAGCAGTCTTCTCCATGGGAAGAAAACTTAAGGAAACTGTACCTGATGCTACTTTGCAATTATGTAAATTACAAGTATAGTGATGACTCAACTAAAACTGGTATTTTTACAAGGTTTTTGTAATTTGATTTGTTTCTTTCAGTGCCAGTGATGCTCTTAAAGGAGATGGATTACAAGAAGGTGTGGATTGGCTCCAAGGTATATCACATGTAATTCTCTGGCTCTGTTTTCATTATGTTAAACTTTTTCATTTTGTAAGGTTTTTTCTTTATTATTTCCTTTGTTTTCTTTCTGTCCATTTCTGCTGTCAGATCAAATTACACAGTGAGTATTAAAGCTCTATCTCATATTTGCCTTTCATTTACCTCCTTAATATACACAAAACATCGTGTGGGCTTCCCTGACCAAAGTGTGTATTATGAAATACTAATACACATTCCTGCGAACAATGTAGCACTTTCATTTAAACAATACCAGCTCCCACACTTCAATTTCTTATTGTGGTAGTTGAGTTTCTTCTTCAATTTATTTTTAATGTCCTGTCCCAGTTTTACATAACCTAATGTTATGTATCAAGAAATGGTGAAAGAAAATAAGCCAAATACGCAGATAAATGTAGTGGTTTTAATTATACACCTTCAGCTCTTTAATCTAGAGCTAAAAGAAGAACTTCTTACACTATAACGATTATAGGACATGCAAACACTCATAACTGCATGGAAAATATCAGATCCAGCTTGGATGATGTCTGACATCCAGCATCTTTAATTTCAAACTTGGTACAGATGTTGTGTAATTACAAACTTGGTACAGATGTTGTGTCTCCTTCTGTTGTGTGTTCATAAGGCTCTGGTCTCTCTTGTCCTCTTGCTCAATGTGTAGATTAGTGAAGTGTGGCATAGTTTTGGTAGACTCATCCCAATTTTAGCTCCCTGACTGGCGTTGCTTGTGCTGTGAGTGCTTTGGGTGGTGCAGGCTCAGCTGAACTGCATCACTCGCCTGTGCTGTGCCCCGCTGGCCGCCGGGTGTCAGCGCTGGGCCAGGGACGGAGCCTCCTTCCAAAAGGATAACAGCCAGCCCTGGCCCCGAGTTAATTCATCCCCGCTCACCTGGGGACACCAGACTGTCCTTTCTACTTGGACTCGTCCTGCTGACTAGAAAAAGATGGTTTGTTTTACCGAGTTACTGTAGAGTACAAAAACATTCGGTCATGTTTTCAGAGGGAGGGCTGCTCGCCAAAAATAGTCTTTACAAAGAGATTTACTGCCCTACAGAAGAGCAGTGATGTATCCTCCACCAGCTAAAATAATTCTGAGGTGGGGAACCAAGATCTTAGCATTGAGTTTCCTCCTCTGCTGTATCTTATCAACATAGAGGCAGGTTTCAAATCACAATTTTTCCTAATTTCAGGCATAGTTCTGGGTTGGTAATGTTTTCTTGCAATGTTCAGGGTCTCTGCTTCTCTTGGAGGAACCTTTTAAGTTTCAATCCGAATTTTGGTTTTGTACAAAGCTTCATGCTACTTGAAAGGATCTCAAATGCTTGTGTAAATATTTTCTGACTAAATATTTAAGTTATATATGTAGATTTTTTTAAGCACAGCAAGCAGATGCTTCTGCTGTCACTCACGTAGCTCTTCATAGCTATTCACCTCTCATGGATTCTTAATTTTCTGAGCTGAAATTCCTCATGGATGGGCTCTATCTGAAAATTTCCTTTAACTCCCTGTTTCAGTGAACCCAAAAGCTTAAGAGGAGTTGAGTTCAAACTGTACTGTTCCCTAACCACGTGTAGTTTGGTAGTTAACTGTTTAATGGCTGAATACTTTGATATTTCTAGAACAAATTTTTACTCTTGATTCTCCTCATTTCTAGAGCACTAGATGGAAATATTTGGAACAACTCTGTAGTTATGGTAGTCCCTAAATCACAGCCTGGGGATGCCATAAAATTCAGGGGAGAAAATGACACTTGGTGAATGAGTGCACAGTTCTCCTTGTCAGCAGCCAAGCTTTCCTTAGTTACCTTTTGCACACCCATTTCACAGTTGGGGTGGCAGGAGCAGAAAGTTTTGTCTTTTTTTTTTCCCTAGTGAAGGCTGAGTTTGCTATTTTCCTATTTTGGAATGGGGTTGCTATTGCAACAGCACATCCTCAGTAGGGTAAAACTAACCTGTCTCACAGCATTCCCCTTAGTGGGGGAAATTGTGCTGATTTCCACATTTTGTAATGGGATGCTGGATGCTTTTGATAACCAAGAAAACATTTGAAGTGAGTTGAGAAGTGGCAATCAGGCAGCAATATGGAGAAGTTTGGGTATTGAGAGGAAAGTTTTGATGTGAGTTATTCAAAACCAAACTTTAAATCTTTTGCTGTTGGGCAGTTAGTTCATGTTCAGTTACCTGGAAGCCAAAATGTGTACAAGGAATTGAAATGCATACTTCACAACATAAACTTCCAGGTCTTATTCTCGTCAAAGTGATCTTATAAGGCTGAAGAAGATAAAAACTGAATTAGGTGGAAGAGTCTTCCCGTTTAATTAGCAAGATTTGGGGAAAACAACTTTGCTGTATGGGAATTTAAGAAGTGGAGAAGAGAGCAAGTTGAAAACTTGCGTTGTCCCCCATTCTTGTAACTACACCAAACTATCTATTTTGTGTTTTCAAAAAGCAAAATAGAGCAAGAATTCATCTTGTGCTAAGACCAGATGTTTCTTTTTATTAACAGATCAGATGCAAGCAATGAAGACATGAGAGATAAATAAAGGATCTATGGCATTCTTTTACACCCTTTGTCAGTAGGTGAACAAGTACCTTGGAAAGGAAGAATGATTTGAAGAAGATGAACAGTTCAGCTAAAATATCCTATATTGACTTGTTTCAGTTTAGTATCTCTTCCAGGAAAACTGAATGTAGACAACCTAGCACCTCAGGTATGAACAATGATGAATTAAACTGAATCTTGTGACTGGAGAGCATATTTTTAAAAAAAATTGTGTTAAAAATAAACATCTGCATTCATTTGAGTTTTAGGTGATAACTAGCCATCAAGAAATACCCCTCTGGTTTTTTGGGGGGACACCTTTTGAGCAAATGGGAATATTTATTTTCCAGAGAAAGAATAATAAGCACTTCCTGAAATACAGCTACATGAGATACCTACTGATTTTAGATGCCCAGTTTTAGGCATTTCTGCCATTTTTTTATATTAAAGTTTGACATTGGTTTTTATTATCCATCTATAATAGACTTCTGTAAGAATATTTTGATTAAAGATACAAGGATTTAAATGTTCAGTGTATTTGCTATAGATGATTGCAGATGTTTTTAAAGAATTGCTTCTAATGAAATGTTATGAATTGGTTTTGTGATTGTGCCATGGTTATATTTGCATTCCCATCAATAAAACTTCTAATATATGACATGCCCTGGTTGGGTTTTTTAACTTCAATATGCTCATTGATGGTCTCTACATCCTAGAGAGTTTTGGCTTTCTGTTCATTTCACTTGGAATTTGTTTATACATTTTCTAGTGGATATAGCACTGCATACTGTAATAAAATGGTATCTCTGTTGCCAAGGATTTTTTATTAATTGCATATATTTTTTACACTACCTAATCAACCAGACTGCTCTTCCAGATACTTAAGGAGCATATGAATCGCAGAATGTGTCAGGCTGGAAGGGACCACAGTGGGGTCATCTGGTCCAACCTCCCTGCTCAAGTAGGGTCATCCCAGAGCACCTGGCACAGGTGCATCCAGCTGGTTCTAGAATATCCCCAGGGAGGGAGACTCCACAGCCTGTCTGGACAATCTGTTCCAGTGTGTGGTCACTGCACAGTAAAGTTCTTCCTCGTGTCCAGGTGGAACTTCCTGTGCATCAATTTCTTGAAAGCTGTATTTTGAAAACACAGTTAAGGGACAGCTCACTGGTTTACTAGATCATTATGAAATGTGTTATATACTTCTGTCATGTATTAAGACTGTTTTACTTTCAGGAATAAATTTAATAAACTTTCTGGCTTCAAAGATGTACCATAGCTAACAAATTAAAAACTTTATTTTTGTTCTGCCACCTCTTCCCTTTTAATCCCTCCTCCCTCATTCAGGAATCAAGCAGACTGACCCTGGCAGTGCTGAATCCTCCATTTAACTCAGTGATTACCTGATCCCTGTGGGACATGTAATATGCAGCTCTTGCAAAAGCCTCCCCCCACACCCATTAGCATATAAAACACACAAATGTTCTGTCAGCATGCCTTCTAGGCCTCACCTAATAGAGGAATATTTGGAGCAAAGGCAGCTGTCTGAAATGGGAGAACAGTGTCGTGTACTCTCACTTATTAAATAGTTAAAATTAACTCCCCTGCTTTGCCAGAAGAAAATCTCACTGTAAGAAGTCTTTCTTACAGGATGCTACGGTTCTTGCAGTTGAGTTTGTCATGGAAGTATTTTTATGTCTCTTTCAGTGACACTTTTGGCCTTTTGTCAACTCTGAATCTAAGTATCGATACGAAAATCAAATACAAAGGAGGAACAGTAATATATATTTCTGAGAAGTTTTCCTCTGAATTGTGGGCAGATCACTTTCTAGTTTACTTTGCATTGGATAATACAGGAATTAAAATAATCACAGAATGGGTTGGAAGGGCCCTTAAAGATCATTGAGTTCCAGCTCCCCTTTCTTGGACAAGTGACACTTTCCACCAGACCAGGTTGCTCAGAGCTCCATCCAGCCTGGCCTTGAACACTTCCAGGGGTGGGAAGACCACAAATTCCCTAGGCAATCTCTGCCAGTGCCTCACCGCCCTCTCAGTAAAGAATTTCTTCCTAATATCTAATCTAAAACTATTCTCTTGAAAATAATACTTGTAAAACTGTTTTGCTGTGTATAAGTATTTTGTAATTATTGTGGTTCACTTATATGTCTTGTCTAAATGAAACATTTAATTTTAAGTTAACAGTTTCTTTTCTGCCAAAGAAAATTGAAGTTCTTACATAAAATCTGTCTGCATTTCTGACTTCCTTGAATAGTATGGATCTTGATGGTTTTCTGATTACTTTTGTTTGTTTATTTTGAACTACATAAAGGGCTCTGTTTATCTTGTGGATTGCCTTTACTGTCATGGGAAGCTGTTTGAACCTACTGCTTTGTTCTTCCATCCACAAATCCGAGGGAAGTACTCTAATATCTTTTAGTTTTTTTCTCTCTAATGTGGTTAGTAAGTGCTTTTTGAAAACAGCAGTTATTTTTTAATATTGATTATTGTTCCCTGTCTTGTTTTTTTTTGTGTTTGATTTTGTTCTGCAACATCTCTTTCTGTTCCTCCCCTATGGGGCCACTGGTCTGAATGAAGACCTGTTGGAAGGAGTGGAAATGGGAACAGTCCTATTAGCAAAATGCTGGATTTTTAATTTTCACCCCCTTATTACTGCTTCAACCATTAGTTGTCCCTTTTAGAACATTTGTGATCATTCTGTGAACGTAAAATTTCCTGAGGGGATCTCTGCATGTTCACCTTTCCTTGGTGTACAGGCATAGCTCACCAACATCCACAGGTGCTGCATCCCTGAGTTGCTCTAAAAACACTGAATTTGGTACAAGGATCGCGTATTGCACAAAATCCTCATGTATCTGTGCAAAAAGGCTGCTTTGGAGTTGGGTTTTGTGGCTGTGAGACTTCCATGCCATTCTCCCATTACATTTAGGATGTTAAAGTAATGAATGAGTTCCATCTGGGTGCTCCAACACAGTTTGCATTGACAAGTTCATGGTTCCTGAGGAACAAAGCAGACAGGGAATGTTCCCTTTTTTCATCCAGGTCACTGTAGGTGTCTGCATTAAGTGGTCACTCGAAGGGCAAGAGAGTGACCAAAAGAGACTCAGGCAATTTGGTCTTTGCACCCCACTCAGTGTTTTGTGCTGTTGCTTCTGTGCACACTGCCCTTGTACATAATTATTCATCTCCTTTAAATATGCCTGGTCAGGCTTAAGACTGTAGCATTTTCAGCTGAAATATGGTGCAGTTGTTTTCACATACAAAGTGTTGCCTTCTAGGTCTCTTCACTGAGGAGGGGGGCTATCAGGTAAATGTGTAAATCCTGATTTTCCTAGCTGTGCCTCTCTAATACTGAGAACACCAGTCCATGGGAGCCTTGTGTTTAACTACTACTTGCAGCTGTGCTGAGAGCCTGCATGGCCTCAACACTCCTGGGCAATTTCACATGAAGCAAGTGCAGTTCTAAGTGTGAGGATGTAAATGTAATGGAGCCTTCTTTAAATCTCAGCCCTCTAACTGTAATTTGCTTGGGGTGTTTTATTTACTAATATGAAAGATAAGCTGCTGTAAACGAGCAGACATAACAGCTCAGCTCAGTTGTCTGCAGCCAGGCATTCCAGTGTGGTAATATGTGGAATGGTAACGTCGTACTTCAGAGCTTCTGTAAAACAGCTGTGCAACTGTTTTGGAAAGCAGCTTATCTCTTAGAAGCTTTAACTAGGAAATATCATTTTGTTGGTAATAAGAAGTGAAAGTAATGCTGATTCAAAATGCTTGTCCTAAAAAACAAACATTTATTAAGCCAAGAAATGGTGTTTAACCTCAAAAGAGGTGGGGCTGGGGGGGAGTTTTTGTTTGGTTTGGTTTTTTGTTTGTTCACTTTAAGTTTTACTTGTTTTTAGAGTTTTACTTCCTTGGAAAATCACTCTTTTTATGATTAAATCCTGTCACCTATTTATTTGGTTCTTTCTGGCCTGGCCTATTTCTGTTTTACAGAAATCCTTACAAATGCTTCTCAACTTTTTGTTCTGCTTCTTTTAACTTTTGCTGAGTACTCTGTTAGTGAAACTTTGCAGCTCCCTTCCCTGTTGTTTTGGTTTTGGGTGGGTTTTTTTGAAAAACAAAATAGATAATGAGAGAAGGTCACAGAAGACAGGACTAAAAAAGCAAAAAAGGGGTACTACCAAGAAGGGCTCCAACTCTCCTCTTTCAGAAAGGTCAGGAAAGTTTGCTTTCAAAGGTTAACTTGATATACCCTGATCCTTTTTTATTCTTTTTCACAGCCCATGCTTGACTACTTAAGTTTAAAAATGCACTGTTACTATGCAAAACTAATATTGTGTGTAATAGCTAATCAGAGTTCAGAACTTTAAATGCTCTCTTGTAACAAATGCCAAGTGTTTTTAGTAATATTTTGTAACCATGCTCTAGTCCAAGGCTCTGTAGCTCCTGTCACAGTAAGTGACATCACGAAAGCATCTGTGTTTGTGTGAACCAGCATTTTGTAATTAATTTGCCACTGTTCAGTCAGATGGATTACTACTTAATTGGTTGAATTTTTCTGGCCATATGAAATTCTTGCTCTCACAAGTACAGCATGTACGTGATAATGTTCTGTTCTCCTTCAGTGGATGTCAGGATCTCACCATGCAAATCAGCCGTGTTTGCTTTTTCCACTCTTCTAATGACAGCATGAAACCCCCTCCCTCTACTCTTTTCCAAAATCAATCCTTGAAATGAAAGCTAGGCTCTCGATGTCTCTTGTCTACCGTTAAATGATCTTGTGTTCCCCAAACTGTTTACCAGAAGATTAACTTAATTGTATTACAGTCACATTACTCAGGCACCGGCTCGAAAGGGGGTGTTTGTAATTCCTCTGGGATGCAGGGAGCACCTTTGAAGAACAGGGTAACTTGTGTAGTAAAAGAAGTGTAAATTTAGCAACTTCATGCTAGGCAGTCTTTTTGCAAACAACTTTGTCTTTGAAGATCACTAACTAGATTGAAGGCCTAGCAAAATAGTTACTGAACCAAATTTAGTTGCTGAAGAGTTGCCTAACAGTTCTCAATAGAGGGAAGAAAAGACAGTAAGGAAGGATTTCAAAAATCAATGAAATTGGGATGTGTGGAAGAAGTTTCTTTGGGCTGGAGTCATGCTAGTGAATATTAAAGAAACCTAAGCCTTGTGAGGCTCAGTGAGGTAACGATGATAAACGATAATAGTGGATGCTTGGCTGTAAGGCTCCCTACTGATGAGAGCAGCCCCATCAAACTGCTTTTATAGAGCAAGAGAGCTGGTGCTGAGAGCCTGGTGTCCTAATCTGTGTGGCCTGAGTTTCCTTCAGCCTGAGCCTTTCCAAGGGCTTCGCAGTCCCTGGAGCATGCTGTGCACCCTTGGCTTTGAGGTGTAGTTTCATCCAAAAAGAATTCAGTTTGTGTCCTCCCAGCCAACTCTGCTCTGTGAACAAAAGCACTGTTAGTGAGGATTATCTTTAAAATACCCTTGTGACCTGAATTAATGCACGAGTGGAGGCATGCCTGTACAAACTTAAGAGGGAAACAATCCTAGAGTTGTAAAACCATGGAGTTGAAACCATGTGAAAGAACAGCAGAACTTGGCAAGAGGTCTCCACAAACCAAGGTTCCCCAGGAATAATGCCAGTGAAATATTTGGGAAAAATACATGTTTGCAGTATGCTTCACTTGGAACTGGGAAAGTTTATTCCACAAATACAGGATATAACCATTGGACAGGGATTAAGGAGTAACTCTTCCAACTTGAAGGAAATGGCATAATGTCACTTGTGAAAAATAGGCAGTCATGAGTAAATAATAATAAATATTAAAATCTTTATGTCAATAATAAAAGAGTCATCTGTCAGGCATCCCTGCTGTTCCTGGCATCATCTGTATTTATGATCACACAGGTTTAAAGGTGTTACTAGGAAAAGAACTTAGCAATCTTTTTTTTTTTCACTTAAAACATCACTCTTCAAGTAAATCTCTCTTTGTTTAAATTTTATCCACCAATATTTATTAGCATAAACTGAACAGGAAAAAAGTGTCTAAAAATTGGTGCAACGAGTAACAAATGCAATCAATGAACCAGAAAGTGGATGTTCTTTTCAGTGATAGCAATTTTCCAACGATTTTGTTCATCATTTATTACATCATCAATAGATTACATTAAAGCATCTTGGTCCCAATTTAACATTTTTATCTGTGAGCTGATGTTGTTGGCCAGTCATTAATTCTTGCTTTGGAGGAGTAAGGACTGATGAAGGGTTTCTTTTCAAGGGCAGAATGTTTCTGCTGGGAAAGGTGGTGCTTTTCTCTTGTAATACGTGTTTTTATTCCCCCTTCACCCCCCCCCCCCCATCCTTTTTAGGTATTCTTTTACATCCATAGGTAGTTTTCAACAGGAAAGTGTTACTCTGTTTTGAGATGCTTAGAATCTATGCATAATTGTTTTCTAAGTCCTCTGCTGAGCTTTAAATCAAGAGCAAGTTAATGCTCTAAAAATTTTTAGCAGCAGTTTCAAAGCAGGCTAAATTGATCTATAAACTAATCCAATCTAGTGGTTAGAAAGTATTGCTGTATTTTGCAAATAAGTTTTGAGTCTTACTATTTCTTTCATTGGTACCAATATAAAATAAGATCTGTCACCATTATGTTAGAAAACAATTGCAGAACAGCCACTTCAGTGCTGACTTACCAATATTACTGTATGTACATATAATAATAATATAATAAAGCTATGTTGTAGCTTTACAGTTCCTGGAAATTAAAAGACATACATGCAAAATCAAGTTGTTTAGGTTGTAGGAATATTTTTAAGTACCAAATTTCCTTTTTACCCATTTCATAACTTTAGAAGTACTACTTAGTTCTCTGTCTATTCTGATATGTCATGCACTGACTTTAAAAAGCATTAAAAACCCCTCTTTTTGTGGGTAATAAGTCTCATGCTTTCCTTGAGGTGTGTGTTCTGTCATCATGTCAGGTAATGTATTTTAGTAAGCCCTTAATTTATGCAGGATACAAAATATCTGTGTGATTTCTTAAAGGCTGTAGCAATGCCTAAATTGTGAAGTGAATGACAGGTGATCTGATATTGGCATCATACTAAATAGGAATACTTCAATCAGTTTCTAATACAAAGGAAAACTGACAGCTTTATCCAGAAAATTGATTTACCACAGAGATAATGTGAGCCTTTATTTTCAGCAGCAGTTGAGCACACCCTGATAATTGGAAAAAACAGAGTACATCTACTATTTACGAGCTACAGTAAGTGCATTTTATAAAATACCATCTTCCATTGTAGAGAAACCCCTTTAGTCTTCATAGTCATATTTTATTGGACCAGAGCTGTGCATTACATACAGAAAATATTTCTAAAGAACAACATCAAATAAAAAGACTGTTTCAGCCTCATATCCCCATTAGCCAGACGTTTCCTTGTGATGTTTACTTTGCTGAAAAAGCTTTTCTGCCCTGGCTTTACTAACAACAAACGCTTGAGTGAGGAAACATGGATTACTCGGAATTTTTGTTCTGGGGTATTAAAAGAAATCGTCTTTCCCCTACTAAAGGTTTTGTTGTGTTGGGCTTAAAAAGAAAAAAAATATAGATATAAAACCCACAAAACAAATGAGTGTGTGGGGGGGGTCAGTTATGCTGTACTTACCCAGCTAACCAGGCAAAATCTGGTCAATGGTCACTTGAATTCTTACAAACTTGGCCTTTAAGATTTCTTTCTTACTCTTTTTCTGTGCGTTATACAGACTGTTCACTGTTACGCGGAACTTGTGTGCCAAGAATTAGACTCTGTTTTTCTGTTTGTTCTGTAATAAGATTGAAGTATTTTCTCCCTGTTTGGAATAACTTATGGATATAATTTGTGTACATAAGAAAAGGTCTCTTCTTTGTTTTCTCTCTCGCTCCTTTTTTTTTTTTTTTTTTTTTTAATGTTCTTACTGGAAGCTTAAATGGAGAGGAAAATAAGTTGTTCCATGAAACCAGATGGGATTCTGCAACATTAGCAGCCAAAAGCTTTTATGATCCTGTTTGGCTCAATCCATAAGAATTCTGCTTGTTAGAGACTGGTGTACTTAGAGTCATTTTTATTTTTATATACAGAGTATTTTGCACTGTATTTCTCCAGACACTAAAGATGCTTATTCCTTTTGGAATATGCTTATACACAGGCTCAGTATGAATGTGGTAAGGGGTTACTTTACATATATATATATATATATTCTAATTTTCAAACATTTTTAATAATATTTTATAAAGGGTCCAGAACATTGGGTTAAAAAATATTCTGTGTTGTGAAATCCAGCAGGAAAGACAAGGGGTGGCATTGGTGTGTCTGCAGTCAGTGGTTCTAGGAAGCCTTGGGGTCCAGGGACTAGTTTAAGGAAGTCTTTGGAAGGTAATTAATAAAGGCAAGTCTGCTGTCCAGAGGCTTAAATTTACTGTACATAGGCTTGTACCACAATTTAAAGCTGTTTAGTAACCTGCAAATTTAAAAATGTACTTTTATGTACATGCATGGAAATATGGTAAGCCCATTAGAATAGTAATTTGATTTTATATTTGAAAGTGAGTAGATTTGTAGAGAAAGGTGTATATTCATTTTTTACCACACATCTGATATTCAAAAGACATTCTAGGTGAAAAAGTGTTAAATTAATTACAATGTATAAGTAGCTGGTAATGTATTTCATGGATTTCTTTTATTTGCATGTAAGACACCTCTTTTTGAAAGCTCTTGCATTCTTATGAACACTAAATTCTTTGTGCTGCTTTTTACACTGTATACCATGTATGTTAGAATTTGGGTGAAATCAGCTTACAGAAGCACTTTGTTTAACCACAATTTTTTGAGGAAGGCTGGTGGTGAATAGACAGATTGCTTTAGCAGGTGAGCAGACTCAGAGCAGGATGGTTTTGCAGAGGGCTCATTACATGAAGTGCAGACTTTCCTGAGCTCCAGTTAGGGTAGGGTGGTTTGCAGTCGTTAACATTGGTAAGAGGACAAGTGAGCTTAATCTTTATTTTGGATTCACACAAGTTTAATTGATATGAGGTGCTGTCAAAAATGTCTTGGGAGCCTTCCAGACAAGCTGTGCTAATCAGCTGAAAGTTGTCAAATCTTTTGAAATTAGGTG
The DNA here is from genome assembly GCA_014706295.1 of Lycocorax pyrrhopterus obiensis. Classification (NCBI taxonomy): domain Eukaryota; kingdom Metazoa; phylum Chordata; class Aves; order Passeriformes; family Paradisaeidae; genus Lycocorax; species Lycocorax pyrrhopterus. Next base: position 114,714,630 of record JACSVZ010000001.1, on the reverse strand, counting down.
CATACATCCCACCACAGTATGAGGCTTCTGAGTGCTTTTTGTTCCATGCCCAGGTGCAGCGAAAGTCTGCTTTAAAAAAGATTCTGTAGGTAGGTTGGTGGTTTCTTATTTTGTACTTTACAGTTCGTTTCCCCTTTTAGCACTTTTGATACTGGGTAGGTGTAAATGTCACAAATTCACAAGTGAAATAGAGTGGAAAACAAATAGAAGAGGTTTTCCAAAAAGTTGATTTAAAGATTTTAATTCCTAGACTGAACTTTGGCCATAGGTAACACGGTGTATAAATCTTCTTCAAAATAATAAAGAACATAGTTATGGGTCTCAGAAGCTGCTGTTTAACCCCATGAGTCATTTCCAGCTGTCTTCTCCAGACATGAAGGCATTTGAACAATAGCAGCTGACCATGTGGCTGTCTTTTAAACCATTTTCAGTAAATCAAATGGAGGAACTGTGTGTTTACAGTTAAAGGCTGAGGATTGCTGGAAGCTGTGCAGCACATACTTTACAGCAGGAGGTCATGGCTAGATAGAAAATAATCCTAGAAATCCTTGCTAACATCCCTCATCTGTGTAATAACATAGCCAAGACCCAACTCTTCCATTCTGCTGGTCGCCTTCATTTTAAAGTATAGATTAGAGATTTGAAAATCATCAGTATTTGTTTCAACATCTGGACAACAACACTGTGAAAAATAGCTAGGAAATATTACACATGATGACTCCTTTATGTGTATTTATTAATTCATGGTCTCAGGCCACCTATTAAAAACCTTGCCATAATAGATTATAGACTGGAAAGGAATAAGATAGGTAAGGGCCTGTTCATTATTAAAATACTGTTGCTGTTTATGCCACAACTACCTGCAGATGTTCTGTAAGAGCCTGGAAAATGGGAGTGCTTATTAACAAGAAAAAGTGGCAGAGCCATATAAAATATTTTGATAGATAAGTGCATTAACATGTATGAAATGGAAAACTGAACTTTGCTTTTGCATAGCAGAGTTGCACCTCAAAACATAAGACCACTTCTTATTGTAGCAGTCCAACAATGAAAACAGTTTGAGGATGTTGTTTTCATTTAAAGTTGTGTGAAATGTGCTTTCAGGCAAAATGTTTAGTTTGGAGGTTGTAAGACTAACTTCTCCCTCAGTTATGGCTTTAATGTATCAGGAAAGTTCTAAAAGAAGAGTGTGAAAGGAGGGCTCCTCCTAAATCAGCATGATGGAAACTTGCTTTCCTTTTTGGTATCCAAACAAAACAAAAGATTTGACTCAAGATTTTAAGGACCCATAAAAAGAAGGAAATTCAAAAAGCACAATTAAAATTTCACCATCTGCTCACTCTAAATCAGCAAGGAGAAGGGGGAGGTTTCCCTTCTGCACGACCATCATAATCAGAATTGCAGTAGAAAAATTAAGTGGCTGTGGAATAGGCACAGCACCCTCCCCTCTCTGATTCGACATTCAAGTGACACTCTGAGCAGGATGAATTATGAAAAATATGTATTGAGAGCCCCTGCTTGACATTTTCCTCTTCTATGCAATTCTATCCCTCTGCAACTGTGTTTTAATGGTTTCTCACTGCCTTTGATGTTGCCATATTACCTCATGTGGGCCGCATGTGAGCACTTTATTCTGAGGTGGAAAGGAACCTGTTTGCCCCATCTGTTTTGGCTTGCACGTGTTGGTGCTGCTGTTAATGCTGCAGCTGTGCTAATGTGTGAGGCCACCTGCCACATGGCAGATACCGCATCTTGGGGTAAAAGCTGATCTTTCCCCCCTTTGCTGGAGGTGTAGGTGGCTAAATCTGAGTTCCTGCCGGCAGTTCCCCTTTTATTATTTTAAATGTGTCATAATTACTTACTCTTACATCATGTGATACTCAATTACTCCAGGGTACAAAAAAACCAGAAAGGGATTATCCAACCTGTGCCATATTCATCTTTTATATTGTTACAGTATTTTGATTAGTTTTAATATTTTCATTATTTGCCTGCAGTAGAACTGTCATTTGGCATGTTCCTGTATTTTCTGCTTTTAGATGCAGTGAGGAAAGAGGAACAGATTTGAGCACAAAATGTTACTGTTTGGGATTAGCATTTCTGATTAGGTTGGCTCTTTGTTCTCGGACAAGCAGAACCCTGGTAATGCTTCGTGCTGCCCTGTGGTGCCCCTCTGGGCACGTGTGGACAGCCTTTGGATGCAGCAAGGTGTTCTGCCTGCCTCCGTCTCTGTGTGCAAACCACTCACCATATTATACTTAACTACATCCTGAGGTGATTATGAGGATTAATTAATGCTTAAATCCTTTGAAGATACCGGATGCTTTATAAATGCTAATTATTATATTCAGGTTTGCTACAGCTTAGGGATTAGATCTTACTTAAGCAATAGGTAGGGAAGCTGTGAGATGTATGTGGCAAAGAAGAATTAAAAGTAATAAACAGTCACAGAGAGCCTAAGCCTCCCTGCAGCCTGTTTGTGCAGTCCTAATAAATTGCCACTTTTCTCATTTGGTTTTGGAGCCTAAGTACTTCTATTTTAAATGTCAGGAGTGTCTCCTCTATAATGTTCCATTGGGGGCTGCTGTTACATTTTGCAGTTTTAACCCCAATTGCCATTTCTGTGAGAATTGGCAACTATGTGTAGATACTCTAAAAAATGTGGTTTCTTGTTTTCCTCTAGACTGTTCTGGAATTAAACATTTCATGGTTTTGTGCACAGCTTGGGGCATCTGTATTACTGAGAGAATTGTCTGCTCCTTGTCTGGACACTGAAAACTGGACAGAACTTTGTGTACTAAGTGCTGGTCCCCTGACTAAGGTTTGTGACTGGTAACTATTCCATGAGAAAGCTACTTTTTGTAAGTGTGATAGAACCAGGTAGTCCCAATTCTGACTGGTTAAAAATTTAGGTGCACATCCGATATCCAACTGTGTCTGTGTTTTTAAAATCCACATCAAAGCTATATGAGACTTGGACTATACAAAGCAAAGCTGTTTGCACATTGTTCATAGCTGAGGTAAGAAAAAGTGAACAGAAAAGCAGACAGTAGGGCTTTTTCAGACTGTTTTATTGCTGCTGCTCAGCAGATGGACCTACAGTACCAGCTTCATATCTGCTTGTCACTATGACACAGTGGTTAAGAAAGAGGTTTGGATATGGATCAAGGTGAACAAATGGAAAAAAACCTTACAGAAGAGAAGTGATCTCTTGTGGCAGGTTACTGACACAGGTTACCCAGAGAGACCCTGGAGTTGGAGATATTCAAAAGCCATCAGGACACAATCTGCTCCAGGTGGTCCTGGTTGAGAAATCTGCTCCAGGTGGTCCTGGTTGAGCAGTCTGCTCCAGGTGGTCCTGGTTGAGAAATCTGCTCCAGGTGGTCCTGGTTGAGCAGGGGGTTGGACCAGGTGACTTCCTAAGGTCCCTTCGAACCTCAACCATTCCACAGTTCTGTGAGATGGCACAAAGCAAAAAGGAGCTGATAGAAAGATGTAAGGTGGAGGCAGTCACAAAGAACAGCAGAGATGCTCACAAAGGTAAGAAACTGTGGTTCTGAATTTAAAATCCTAGTGTCAGGGTTAGACTGTTTTACCAGTAACTCACACACAGTGAATCGTTAAGGTTTTGTGTATCACCTCGATCTATAAAATGAGGATAGTATTTGTCACTGTGCTGTTGCAATGGGAAGGTCATCTGTTGGTATAGTTCGCTGTTAAGTCAAGGGTGGGCATAACTATCGGAGGGAGAAAAATGAAGGGTTTGGTATTAAAAAGCCCAAACCCAAACAAAAAACCAAACCAAACTCCTTTCTAGGAAGTAAACTTTTTAAAAGGCAGGAGAACCCCTTTCCTCCAAGCCACTTCTCATCAGCAAGGTGAGAACTGAACTTACCTTCTGAACTTACCTTCAAGTGACAGACAGGGAAGAGAGGTGAAGCCCCAGCCGCTGCTGCCGTGTACCTTTGTTGGATGCCAGTGTTTACAGCGCTGGGCAGCAGGCACAGATGCTGTGGCAGCCAGACTGTGCCCGGGACAGCGCGAAGTTCCTGACTTTGCATGGACAAACGAGTGCAGGTCTCAAAGCTGGCCCGACTTACAAAGCAGTAGGCTGGCGCTGGCGTTCGCAGTCAGTCAGGAGTGTAAATTCTCAAAGCTGCCTATCCTTTTTCTTCGGGTTTGTTTTTTTTTTTTCACCTCTGATCTCTTCTCTTTGTTCACACTAATGACCCATTAACTTTAAAAAAAAAAAAAAAAAAAACAACAACAAACCCAAACCCAACACAACGCGCCACCCTCCCGGCGCGGGGGCGGCGGGCAGCGTGCGGCAGTCCCTCCCCCTCCGTGGCCATCGCTTCCCTCCCGCGGCCCCGGGCGCTCGGCAGGGCAGGGGCCGGACCCGCTGTGCCTGCCGGGGCGCGGATGGGGCTCCGCCACCTCCTGCCGCCGCCCCAGCCTCCCACCGCCCCGCACACCCCCCGCCTCCCAGCGCGGCTCTCCCTGCCCGCCCCGCCGGCAGCAGGGCGGGGGCGGCGGAGCGGCGGCTCCTCCCCGGGGCGGAGAGACGCGTTCGCCGCTGCCGCCTCACTCCTCCCGCCGCCGCGGGGACTCGGTGCTGGGCGGCTGCTGGCGGCGTCTCCCGTCCCGTCCCGTCCCGTCCCGTCCCGTCCCGTCCCGTCCCGTCCGGTGCCGGGGATGTCCGGCGGGGGCAGCCGGCGGCGGGCCGGCCCCTCCTGGCACAGCACTTTCTCTCGCTTCTTCTCCAGGAGCCCACCCGGCGAGGGGGCGGCGAACAGGTACGCGGGGCACGGGGGTGGCGCGGGAGCGGCGCGGTGCCACCTGCGCGGCCGGGGGACACCGGGGGATACCGCGGAGCTGAGCGGGGCCCCTGCCCGTGTTGCGACACTGGTGGGTGGCGGGGCAGCGGGAGGAAGCGAGTGTTCACCGCGGGGAGCCCGGGCGTCCCGGGGACCCGGGGCGGCTCCTGGGACAGCGGCGGGGCGGTGGCTTGTCCGGGGGAGCTTCGGACCGGGTGGGTGCGCGGCTGACAGCTGCCGCCACGGCCGGAGCGGGCGGGCTGTCGTGGGGCAGCGCTGTGGTGCGGGCACGGCTCCTGCGGGGCGCTGGGACACGGGGGCTCCCTGGGACGTGCATCGAGCACCCCCGGCCCCGCCAGGCTCAGCGGAGTCCCTGTGGAACCTGCGCTTGCTGGGAATAGCCCACCCCGGGGCTTCGCCGCCGCCGCCGTCAGCGTGCTGTGCCCCGGGTCGCAGCCCCTTCCTTGGCGACTGAAAGCAGGGCAGGGCGCTGAGCTCTCTGAGGGGTTTGAGGGTTTTGCTTGTTTGTTTTTCCTTTTCAGCTTTCATACTGAAAGTTTTCTTTTGGACTGGTGTAAATCAGGCGTTAATGAAACATAAATATTACTGATGTGTTTAAGTCTCAATGCAAAATTTGTGGTTTATGGAAACTTGGTTATTAATGATTTTTTTAGTGCAGGAAGACTTTACAAGATGAAAAGGTTTGGAAACTTCTTGTGTATTTGTTCCTCTTCCTTTTTTTCTTTTTTTTTCCCTTTTTATTTTTTCTTCCGGTGACTGATTTCTGTCTGTAAGTAGGAATGAAGCACAGATAAGTTTCCTTCAGTTTCTCAGGCAGCCTCATTGTTGGCCCAAGTTAATGAGCCTATTTTTGTGATGAAAAGGTGTTAGCTATCTAGGCCTTACTTCCTCGGGCGTAGTATTTATTTTTCGCTTTTAACATGTTGCTTTTAATCTGAGTCATTCCTGATAGTGTATAGGTTTGTGTTTAAACTGACAGAGAGTAAGTACAGTTTAATCAGATAGACAGTGGCTATCGCAGTAGTTCTTTCAGTGAAAAGCTTTAGGATCTTGCATTGCATATTCTCAGCAATCATGGAAATTAGAAGAGCTGTCTTACACTGACCGTCTTAAATGGTCTTGTAAATGCACCACGAGGTTTTTTAACTTTGGGGGTTTTGTTTTACTGTAAGCATTTGACATGCCAGTACACCACCAAGGATCTACTGGTCGTTTATAAGCAGAAAACGTTGCTTTTTTATTTCCTGAAAAAAAGAAATCAGGAGCAAGGCTGCTGAATCAAGGACATCTTTACAATTGCTGGAATATCGTGGCTATTTTGTCTGGCGGGGGTGGTTAAGATATGGGAGAAGGAGAAGGTTTGGATCTGGCTGTGGACCTGAAGAGGCAGTAGGAGAGGTTCATCGGATGTCTCCTTGCCAGCTCCCTACAGCTGTAGTTTGGGATAAACAAAAAAGCCTAGCGGTCACCTTGGTAAGGAGGAGAGTGATGCCACTTCAGTGGTTTGTGCACTAAATGGCCTACCTGTAGGTAGCGCTCATGGCAGACCTACTCCACTTAACTTGGGGCTGCAGTCTAATCTTTATCTCAATCGCAGTTTCATTTCCTGCAGCCGAGAGCCTTTCCTTTATTCGGAAGCCGGGATAGTCCACGCAGATATGAAAAGGCTCTGGCCTCTTGGCCCTGTTCTTGAACTCCTCACGGGGTTCGCTGCAGGGTGGTGGCCGTGCCTCCTTCCTGGAGCGCAGGCAAGCGAAAACCCTCGCCATCCCGAGTCCCATTTGGTATGGGAAGGAGCTTTTCCTTGTTGTGCTGCGCTGCAGCGTGGCACGTTAGTCAGGAATGCTGACGTTCTCGTATTTGGTTTCCACTGGCAGCCTTCTTCACAGATTAGCGTAATTATTGCATGCATTACCCAGCGCCGGGCTGGGATGAGTGCCGCAGGTTTGCTCCTCGTGTTTGTTTAGCGAGCTCGGCCGCGTAGCAGCATGGATGGCTGAACTCAGCACGAGTGCGGGGAGGGGGACCAGGGCTGCTCTGGGCGCTTGTTGTGAAGGTGTGGAGTGCGTGGGCGAGGTGGGGAATGCAGCTGTTGTGAAGGGCTCTGAGAAATGTGTGCGCCGGCACGGCTTCCCCTTCGGGTTATCGGTACCTTGGGACCTGACCAAGTTTGAGATATGTATGTATATAGAAAGAAACTTTTCTGTGGAGGTATTTTGCCTACTGATGGGTTTCAGAAAAGTAGAAGACCTATAGTAAAGGGGGCAGAAGGGGGAGCAGTATATCACGTATACTCTATGTGCCTTTACTGACGTCTGGAGACATGCATCACACTTGATGCCTCTGCAGAACGTGATGGTTTCCTAAGTTTTAAGAGCACGCAAAAATGAGCCCCTGTCTGTCCAAAAGTCATTCTCCATCTGCTCCTGCAAATTAGGCAATGGTGGGTGGCCGGAAGCTGCCAGCTTTCCTTCCCCCAGCTGCAGATGCCCCTCAGCTTGGTAGGGGATGGAGCTCTTGCCCACTCTTGCTTCCAGACTGTGTTCAGGTTTACCTGTAAAAACACAAAAGCCAAAACCCAAGCCTACCGTGACCCTGGTTTAAAATAGGGGAAGGGGATGGGGGGAATCACGTAGTTCGTTAATCGGTGTCTTAGACTCTTCTGAGAACCTCATTTGACAAAGAGCTTATGTTAATAACTTGCCCTTACAGCAATTTGTAGCTCTGATGAACATGAGACTCGCTGGAGGCTTGCTTGCTTGCGTGCTTGTGGAAAAAATAAGCCGTGCAGATTAGTTGCAAGTTTTGTGGCAGCAAAAAGCACAGCACATGCTTTAAGAGTTCACTTGGCTTTTACATAAAATGTAGCCAAATGGAAAGCATCTCCCACCCAGTGCTTGCCTGCTGCTTAAGTGTGTTCTTCAGAGCTGGGGCTGCTTTGAGTGGCTTCAGTGCTCTTCGTCCCAGGTGTTTATCGTTGACCTCCATCCAAGGAAGTTATTATAGTTACAGTCATTATGCTCTACTGGACTATCTGCTATTTTCAATGATACACAATTGGTTATTGGTTACCACAGTGTTTGTCCTGGAGCAACCTAAATCCCCAGGGTGACAAAACCCAGTTGCATTTTCACTATTCTAATAGGAGTCTTATAATTTTTAAATTTTTTTATTGATACATATATCTTTAGTTCATCTAGAAGAAGACACAGCTTTACACTGTAAGTCAATCCACTGCAGCTTCTTTCAGAAATATGTGGCTTCTGTGGCTGAGCAGTTGTTCTTTTGTGAATAAATGTGGCCTTTCAGGGAGGTGTGACACTTTTTACTGAGGTACCATCAAAATGTCCTTTAAACTATGGGTGCATTTTGTGAGTTATTCCATTCACTGTGTAGCAGGTTCATTTCAGATTTCTCTTTTTCCCTCCAAGTGCTGTTGGCTGGTCACAGAACTACCAGTGCAAGTTTGGTTTGTCAGGATATTTCATCTGCATTGCTGAAGTATACCAGAGATATCAAATAGGGAAGAGCAACCTTTTATCTGGTTTTAGAAGGGTTTTGGGTAGCTGATTTGTTTTTGGGTTTTTCTTCAGGCTGAGATTGTTGTTCCATTCATCCATTAGTTTCTAACTGAGAGCTTTCAGAGATGAAGGACTTTGTTTATTCTGCCTGAGGAGAGATTAGAGAGTCTTTTTCTTCCTTTGGGACTTGCCAGTCATTGTTCCTGTTTACAAAGAACATGTATTTTTGTAGTGGTAAAAACTGTGCATATGAGGGGCTGCTGGAAATTGATGGAAAGGGGAGTAATAAATTGCAAACCTAGTTCTTCTGAAATTACTGCCTCCTGGCTGGGTTTGATTCAGATACCGTTGGCATCTTTGAAGAAATCCATTGTCTGCTGGAAAAATCAGTCTCTGCTTTCTAATAAAGAATCTTTTTCTTTCAAAAGCCAGAGAAGGATTCTTTGTGTTGTTGTTAAAATTTGGCTTATTTAGAAGTGTACATGAGGGATGATGGCTTGTGGAACCAGCAAGGGCAATACTCCAACCATATAGAAGAATTCAAATTAGTCTTGCCTAAGTAAGGTTCATTATGAAAATTTCCTGTACATTTGTTAATTTGGGGTTTCTTTCTTTCTTTTTGCTTCCTAGATTTATCTATTATGGCTTCCATTGCAGGATAATTCAAAATAGTATGAAAGGCCCTGATTCAGCAGGGTACCAAAGTGGTTGCCTGTAATTAAGCAGGTAAATAGTTCTGCCCACTCTAGTGGGACTACTTGCCTGATTAGAACGAGGCACGTACTTGGATGTCTCGTGGGACTGAGACCAGGAGGAGCAGAGCCAGCAGCTGGCCATGTGTGTGAGAGACATTTCCTGAAGGAAATGTTACTAGAGTCTTAATTATAATAGAAGTGCTCCTTGGAAGAAACAAAGCAGCATTTTTTCCACTATTTTAAATGTTAACAGCGTTGTCTCCTTTTCCAGTTATTGGCATGAGTGCCAGAGTTAATGCAAAAATATTTCCGAAACAGCTACAAGTCTGCGGTTTTAAGGAACAGTTTTGCCAAGGTGAAAACTCCTCGGTCTTCTCCTCTAGTGAACAAAAGGCTCCCAGGTGGAAAAAAATTAAGATTCCGAAACATGTTGCTGTGGGGATTGTATTTCTAATTATTGTAACTTCTTAAAGGGTGGAAACCCAGCTACTGCTTTTAATTTCTGAGGGGCTTTTGGATTTCTTACAGTTCAGTTAGTATCTACTATTATACTTGCAGACAGTAGCACGGCACTGGGTTTCTTAGGCTTTAACTCAATTCTTCTGGTATATTAATTTTCATTTCTAATACAGTTTTTATCGATTCTAACTGGCTTTGCAGTATCGCTTTTGAAGACTTAAGGTCGGAAATGTTGGTTTCCTTACTCATTTCACTTTCTTGTGTCAGTTTCCAGGCATAAGATCTAGTGTCTATTGGTGGTGTGTTACTGTGATTTCATGACGTGCCTTATTTTGAACTAGAATGTTGTTTTTCTGAATGTTCCTCTGCTTCTTAAGTTGCTGAAATATTTTACAGAGGGCAGTATATCTGCTTAAGCAGTTTGGAGGTCTTGAGGCCTACGTGTGTGAACACTTTGTGGATCTGCGCTTCACCTATGGACAGTGTTGTGTTGGGAACAAATATAGGAAGAAGTTATTTCTTGTGAGCACACAAACAGAAAAGACAGGAAGAATTGCACTGATAACGTACTTTTTTATTTTAATCATCAATTGCAGGCTGCGAATTTAGCCATAAAATTTCTTTTGGTTGGGCTGGAAAATGCACGCCTTCAAAACAAAAGAAGGAACTTTGGTGTCTGTAGGATGTTTCCTGGTGTGTATTTTGTGAGTAAAAGATGGGAGTTGTGGAGAGTATTTTCTTGGGTTGAAATAGTAGCCCTCTGTACCTCTACCAAGAGTTTTCTCTTCCAGCCTGACTAGAAGAGCTTGCTGCTTTTTACTGGTGACACCAGTCTCTCTTGCTTGTTTTTTCCCAGGTTTTTTTCTTAATGACATCTTTTGAAATTCTGGTATGCTCTGTTGGTCGGGACAACAGTTGCTGCTGCTTTAAAGCTGCCCTGGATTATTTTTCTTTTAATATCTCCTATTTCCATGCCATTTTGTAAGTACCACTGTTGATCCCCAACCCTGCAAATATGCCATTTGAAAACAGATCTTTTCTGTATTAATTTGATAGATTGATAAATAGTTTGTAGATCTGCTTCTGATGTTATACCAAGTTTTTGTGTTAGTGACCAGTAACATACCTATTTCATAAGAATGCTGGAAACTATCTAACCAATCAGACTGGCAAACAGGGAGCAGATTCCACAGCAGTGTTGCTGTTACTATGCCTGACAGATGCCAGAAGAAAAACCTTGATGTAATCTGGTATAATCACTGCCCAATATTGGAGTAAGCTCTGCTCAGAAACATTTATATTTCTTCCTCCAGCCTTTGTAGGGCTGTTCAGTTCCCTCACGTGCAAAATGGACTAAGTTATTTAGCAAGGGTCATCATATTTATTTCACCTAATTCTAGCCTTTAAACTTAAAGGTACATGTTCAGTGTAATGACATGGTTTGGTTCTTGAATTTTTTTCATGTAAACTTTCATTGTAAAATGTGGCCTATCTGCGATTTTTCTGATGTGTTTATTTTCCATAATCATTTTAGTTGTTCGTTTTAGTCTACATTTAATACTAACACACTTTGTGTAGCTAACATAAACCGTGTAACACAGCGCTGCTCTTGCAGAACGTGAAGCTGACCCAGCTCTGCTGCACAAGCAAAGAGCAGTATGTAAATGAGCAGCAGAAACAGGTCTGAGAGGAAAAATTGTTTCAGTTAAAACAATCTAAATTGCTTATAGCTGTCTGTAATCAAACCAGTTTCGAAATGAGGGTAGTTTAATTGAATATAATACATTTTGTGCTATTTCAACACTTATATTAATCAGCAATTGTAACACCACTTCTGCCTGAGTTCCTGCCTTCTCCTTCTCCTTGCTCTGGTTTCTCCTTCCTTACCTTTCTCTGCTTTCTTTTCCTTTTCCTCCACTTCCTTTCTTTATTCATTTTAAATGAAATAGCAGCTTTGCTTTCCTTTGACCCTCTAATTTCAAATTCAATAACTTGTTTTTATAATTTCCATTTGTCTTAATGTCTTCAGTTCTCCTCCCCTATGTGTGTGGCCTAAGCTTAAGCACAGAAGCAGCAGCCAGAAACTTCACATTCAAATTTCTGTGCAAAATTCTCCCTCTCTCTTTAACACAAGCCCCAACAGCCTTGTCAGAGACTAGAGGCAGATTTTGTCACTGCTGCTGCTGTTTGGTTTCCCAAGAAGTGTGTTAGTCTCGGGAATCTTGCTTAGAGGTTCACTGAAATTTTTATTTCAGAGCTTTTCAGAAAAGGGCAACATTGTGGTTTTGGGGGGAGGGGAACAGGAAAGAGGTTTTAATTAATTTAATTAATTGGGGTTTTTTTCTGCTAAAATGCTAGCATTTTTATTTTCTGTTAAATATGAACATATTTTAGCCATCACTTGATGCACAAGGCAATTTTTTGCATTCAGTTGATTTCCTCATGTCTTATTGCTACTGAGCTTTACAGTAATATTTTCCTTTCAGTTAATTTAACAAATGGTTACTGTACCCTTGCTCATATTCCTCAAGGTACGTGCCAGAAGTTTGACTCTTAAAAAATTTACTTTTTAGATTAAGTTCTGATAGTTCTCCTTGCTGCACAGCACACAAATGGCTTCACAAGTGTGTTGTTAGTGCCTAGAAGAAGGTGTTTCCCTTTCAAGTCTATTTTATTTAGTTGGATTAAAGGGGAAGGATAGGAAAATTGATTTACTTAGTCTCCCAGGCGACCTGAGCAGTTAATAAACATGGTATTGATTGTAACATCACTGAAAGATGGGAATTGTCAAGCTCAGTTTTGTTTATGAGATGACAGCTCCACTTGACAAACTGCTGAAATACCATCCTTAGATGCTTAAGACTTGGCACTGATGCTCCACTTAAAATATTTGCAAGTGTAATGGCAGCAGGCTAAAACTCAACATACAGAGGAATGTTAAAAAAACAGATGTAATAAATAATTTTCTACTTGATCTGTTTGAAGAAAATGAAAAGTTAATATTTTTGAATCAATTTAATAGCTTTACAGATAATTTAAAAGAGGACAAAACTGTAGCATGTGAAGTTTGCAGATGATTCGATTGAAAAGTATAGAAATCACCATGTAGATGACACTGGAAACAAACTAAGTTGCCATGGTTGACAGTCCAACATGAGCTGCCAAAGTGGTGGCTCAGAGAACAAAATATGATTGTCGGGTGTATAAACAACAAAACACATGGATCCTGTGGATTCTTTGGTTACTGGAGTACTGAGTCCAGTTTTGGTGATGAAAAAGATGCTGGCAAACTAAAAAGGGCTCTGAAAAGAGCTCCAGAACCATTTGATGTCTGGAAAACCTCCCTCACAGAATAAAATGAGGTAGCTCAGTGGCATTGAGTTCTGAAATGACAATGTTAAAAGTTTGAGCAATGACTCTGCCTCAAGGAATATAACTGGAAGGGAAATCAGAGTTAAGTGCTTTACGTTATAGTAGACCTGTGACTTCAAGAGGTTGTTTGAACCCAAGACTTTTATAATCTATCCCACATAGATGTAGATTGATTGAGAGATGAGACTTGACAAGTCAGAATAGTTAGCCTAATAAGTAGTGAATTTAGTAGTAGTTTACATGGAAAACACTTATTTACAAATGTGGTTGATTTTCTATAGTTTGTCGTTTTTCAACCAAAGCTCATAACTTCTTGTCATGTGTTAAAGGCTTGACACAGGTCTCCCTTGGTGAAATTTCATAATCTAGATTATGCAAGAGACCAGCTGCAGTAATCATAAGGGTCTGTATGGCAAGCAGGGTAACTGTTACATATATATATAAAATATTAATTTAAAAGTCTGAATTTTTAGCAGTCATCTTTTTAATTACCACTTGGAAACTGGGACAAAGAAGAAACCGATACTAAGCAACCTATGGCTCTTTGCAGTTTTATAATAAAAATTTCATTACTACTGCTGGTCTGTGGATATGGTGTGAGAATCCCTGTGATGTGCTGAAACTTCATGCAGGTATTGCACATCTATATTTGATGGTATTATTAGACTTGTGGATTTCCACTCATTTACATTCTTCAGGGAGGCTCTCACACAAAGGGGTTTTAAAGTACTAGGTGATGAAATCCTTGTTAACAATCTCTCTGTTTCTCCATTGAAATATCCTTCTGGAAGGTCAGCACTGAATGTGTAACTGTTGGCCCAAAGTAAAATTGGAAAGAAGTCATGACATCAAAACCACATGAGGTATATTTCCCAGAGAGGGGTGTTGGGTTTGTTCAGAGAGAAAGGCAAGGCAGGGGTCAGGAGCTGGCATTACAGCCCAGAATGCTGAAATAAAGAAAGAAAACCTAGAAAGCACATTAACCTATGTGAGGTTAAGAGTGAATTACGTCAGTGATCCCAAAAACACATCTTCAGGAAAACTGTTTAGAAAATAATGGGAAGGAGGTGTCACGAGTGTTGTCATGGAACCTGGATAGATGGCTGTGTGGATAGGTCAGGCTGAGTTTTTTGCCATTATGCCACTAAAGCCAGATGCTTTTTGCCTCTTGGCACCCTGGAGCATCTTTGAATTTGGGCATTGCTTATTCTCCTACCATTGCAAGTCATCACATTAAATGGTTTCTGAGTTAATCTGAAGAGAAGAGCAGTTAAAAACAAGCAGTGCCAGCCTTATGTGGTAGCAGGGAGGGTTTGGCTACTCAGGGAGTCGTCTGTCTGTAAGAGAGAGAAGATGGCAAAATGTTGGAGCACTCACCTGTCTGGTTACATGTGGACTGTACGAAAACTAAGTGCTGGAGCTGCTGCATTGGAAGAGATCTGATTCAAAGCCATGGTAGAAGGAGGGAGTGTCATCATCAACAAGTGCTGTGGTAGTGCTGAACTGAAGGTCAGCTTTAGTCAGCTGTCCCCATTTCCTTGAGGGAGTGCCCATTAATTTCCCCCTTCTCAAACAGCAACAGGCAGTCCGTGCCTTCTCCCCATAAAAGGAACCTGAAATGTCACAGCAATTACTTTCAGTTTGAAGAACTCTGCGTGTGGTCAGTCTCATCCAAACTTGGGTGTTTGTGCTTTATTACTTGTATGTTTCCTGTAGCTTTTTTTTTTTTTTTTTTTTTTTAATCTGTCACAACACATTCACAATCTGGTGCGTGCATAACATGGGTGGGGTGGATTAATAAAGGAAGAAGGGGATGAGCTTTTAATTTGCAAGTTCTGAGGGATTGTTATGAAGGACAAGGATGGAGGAAGCAGACTTCTCACACCATAGAGAGCTGCTGTGAGGGCCTTTTGAAGATGTGGTTGTTTGTAATTGTCGTGTTCGGTTTTTAGACGCAGTTGCAAAAGACCTTGAAAGCCATGTACTTAAATATGCTCCATTAAATTGCCTTTTTTTTCCTTGACTGTAATCCCTCATGTAATCTCTTTTGTGTGAGCAGCAATGCAGAATGTGAACATGTCTCTCTCATAAGGATCTCTAACCTCTCCTTCCAAAGTGTAATGATTAAAAACTTGGACCACAAACCTTCTTCTGGTTCAGACACCACCTGTCCAAGTATTACAAGAAAGGTCAAAAGAGAGGCAGCAGCAGGGGAACAAAAAGCAATAGAAAATGGCGCAAAGAAAGGTTTATTCAGAAAATACAAAAGTTACCATTCTGTAACTTAAGTTTAATCTTGATTTTTTAAAGAATAAGAGTGATGCTAATCAGGTTAGGCATGCTGGCAAGACAGTAGAAAGAGCAGCAAGACAGCTGAGGAGAAAAAAATCCCTCTAACCTTCCTCTAACCTTCGCTAAAGATTAATCCATCTCTGTTGGATGCACTAATGCATAAGAGAAAAAGGAATGTCTAGCAGAAATAGCAACAGAAGGGCAGTAGATTACATATCTCAGAGGCTTGGGTTTCTAGAATTAATTGTGACAGCATCTTTATTACTCTGAGTGTTATTCAGTATTTCTGTGCCTGTTTTTCTCTCCTCTTTAAATCTATAAAATGAGAGTAGTATCTGTCTAAATATGTAAACAAGTGGTTGTGACAATTTGTAAATGACTGCCTGGATAGGTAAGAAGCCCGTGGAAGCAAGTTGGCATGGCAGGGGTGTTTTCTCTCTTCCTAAGATGATGCTTTGCTCTTTTACTTCTTCAAAGCAAAGGCAAGTCAATTCAAAACTTGGGTTAGTGGGGGCCTATTTCTGAGTGCCTAATGTAACACCAGAAGTTTGGGAAGCACGGAGTTGAAGATTAATTCATCTTCCTAACTGGAACAGTGCAAAATGCTCTCCTGAGAGGTAGCTGGCCTGTCTGTGGGTGGTTAAGCACAAGCATAACTCGATGTGCTGAACTGGAGGTAGCATTGGTGGTGCCTGCCGCGGCAAAGTGCTCCAGAAAGGCGCTGCTCTGGAGAAGCTTAAAACTCTGTGGAGCCAAACTTCATAAATACAGACGTAGCCCTAGCTCACAGTGGTGTCATGGATGCAATGATGAGGAGAGGGAAAGCCCTAAAATTAGTAGGGAGTTGTTAGTGGGGATTGATAAGCTGCATCATGTGAATCAAATGAGCAGTAGCCAGCCCGTTCTCCAGTCCCAGGCACTGAGTGTGGCTGTGGTGTTCAGGCTGCAGAAGGTAACCTTGACTCTTTGAGAGAAGCAAAGCCATTTTATCCTAAACAACCCACGAGGCCTGTGTGCAGCAAAGAAGCTTTTTGTGCTGCAAAACTCAAACCATTTGGTTTCAGTCAGAGATCCTTTTAGAGCTGGGCCCTGGTTAAGGAGAGAAGAGGTTCACACCAAGCTGCCTCCTTGGTGATGTGAGGGTCAGTGGTTTGTCCTTCTTGTTCCTGCTGTTGAGTGACATTTGTTGCCCCCTCGTTTGTGCTGTTAGAGATCACTGCACTGTAAACTGGATCACAGGATGGATTTTTCCTCATAGAAACTTCTGCCCCCCACCTTGATTTTGTCCAAAAATGTGGCTTTACTGAGAGCCGTTCTTGGCTGAGTTAAGGATGTAGAGAGATAGCTGAGGTTGAGGAGGAAGGAGTGGAGATTTCTAAAGCTGGTTCTGCTGACAAAGTCATCATGTTTGAGGAACTACACCCTAAAGCAAAAGGTTAAGGAATGTAGAAACGCTAGAATGTAAACCATGAAAGGGTGTGGGGAAATGCTTCCATGGTTAGGGTTATTTTATGTTGGAAAGTAAAGTTTTGATACTTTGGTTTTTTTTACTTGTTGATTTTAAGATGCTTAACTGCTGAATTGCATTCTTTCAGTTTTGGTATGCATGCTATGGAATTTCTATGGCTAACTAGAAGAAAGTAATACAGGCATGTATTTCAAATATAAACAAGAAGTAGCAAAATGAAAAAAGTTGTGGGGGGAAAGAATACATGATGTAAAGGGAAGAATATGAGCAAAACAAAGTGATGAAATAATTCAGCACTGGTAATGTGTGCTGGTAATACTTAATGGAAGCAAGGATCTCATTTGTGGTCTGCAGACCAGTTCCATAAAGAGTGATACACTGAACTCAGGAAGAATGTTTGGTAGAGATCAACCTCATTATTCCACTCTTAAGTCCAGGGAATTCTTGTTCATGTCAAATGTATCAACATCAGGAAAAGCCATGCAGATCTGAGAAGGATTTTTGGGTTGTTTGTTTTTTTTTTTAAACCACCAACAAAACAAAAACTAGGAGGGAGAAAATAGGTTATGTGCAGAGAAACACTTTTATTAGTGTGCCAGACTGCCCAGAGTGATTGTGACATCTCCTTCATGAAACACATTAGCAGCAGAAGAAATTAATAAGTTAGAGTATTAATTCATCTGCTGTCTTCCAGAGAGGCAAAGAACAGCCAAGACATTCTGTGTGATGCTCTCCCTGAAAAAGCATCCTTGTGTTTATAAATGCGTTATGAAAGATTAGCTAAGGTGATGTGAAAGTACATGGTTTTCGACTTGGAGATGATCTATAAACGGGAGGAAGAAGCTTTTCTTTTGATACATCTGAAAAGATGTGAAAGATCTTGAAAAACTTAATAGCAGGGGAGTTCTGATCTCATTTTTATTCAGGGAATGCTGTCTCTGAGCAGCTGAGAAGGAAACTTACATTTAATCAGTGGCTTTTGTGTTTTGTGTGTAAATCAGTGTATACTGAATGCAGATGCCTAATCTACAGTAGGAAGAAAACCTTTCATTTTGGGAGTTTTACTGAGATGTGCTTACCTGTGGTTTACAGTCAGGAGCAGTAGGAGTACAGCAGCACCTAAATTCCTTCTCCAGATCCTTGCAGAATTTCACCAAACTGCAAATAATTTGTTTTTTATTTAAAAAGCTTTCAGTTCATCTCTTCGCACGAGTTCAGCAATTAGAGGTTTGTGCATTTGTCAATAGCAAAGTTAAATGTTTAAGACTGATGAAGAAGGGTATTCAAAGTGATTATGAATTAACCGAAATACTTATATATTGGTACAAAGTTGTTTTTCTTCATGTTGTGGTACACAGTGCAGGAACTGATGTCTGTCATTAACATCACCTAATGTTTTCTTTGATAATGGTTTTGCTTTTAAGTTGCTTGTAGCATAAAGGTTTTTATTAAAATGTTCTCTGCTGGATTGTGTGTAAGGATTGTTTTAAGAATTGGGGTTGGGGTCAGGGAGTTGGTTCCCTTCATCGCAAAGATGAGCTCTCAAACAAATTTGAATGAATTTGGTGGATTTCTGGTGAAGACACAACATGATTTTGGACTTCTGACTTTGAAAATGGAACAGCAGGCATTGCCTTGGTAATAAACGTGTACCTGTCGTCCCCTTTCTAAAATTCCTTCTGCATTTGCATGGCCCATTAGGCATGTTCAGTGAAGAGCTGTTCAATGTGGTGGCTGTGATTTGGGGTTCCACCTGCCAGGAGTGCATTCCGCTTGCTCACAGCCCTCGGAATGGGCTGTACCTTGTAGCTGCCGGTTGGTCCTGTGGCAGTGAATGCTGCTGTGGTAGATCGTTGTTCAACTACAGCTGAAAAATAATACACAGGCATGGAAATCTTGTTATTTTTCTGCTGGAAGAGCTGAAATTCTGTGTGCTGTTTCTGAATGCTTGAGTTCTAAAAACTCTGTATGAGGTGAAACAGTCATTTTGTTTCTATCTTCAGCTTTTCGGGGCTTGGCTTTTTCAGTTACAATATGTGCAGAGTATGTACTACAGTTTGGAAAATATGTTTTTCTGTCTTTGTAAGTTGAAGCTCTCTTGTGTTCAAGTTGAATGTGTTGGCTCTTGAGTGGATTTGAATAATGCAAGTACTCAGCGTTACAAAATATTTTTGTTTTTCAGTTCTGAAAACAAAGGGAGCGAAGCCATAAATTTAAAGAGCAGCCAAAAGGAAAGCACAACTCTGCCTGCACTTTTGAAGGTAAGATTTTTATTGACTAATATTTATTTTAGGTAAAACCTGCCACCTCTGCTTGTGACTGTTTGTTAGAGTTCTGATGTTGGATGCATTCCTGCACTGTGATGTGGCATCTGATTGCCATATTCTGGATTAGGGTCTGCTACGCCAGGGTTCTGATGTACATGCTGAAGACAGGAAAACTGTTTGTGCTTCACATTCTTAAAATAAAATTCATGTATTTACTTACACAGAAGAAATGGGACTTCATTGCTAATTCCACATGCAGTTAGCCAGTGAAGAAGAAAACTAATGTTTTCATCAAACTGTGTTTTGAGGCATTCCTCTAAAGCACCATTTCCGTATAGCTTACAAATATCTAACCAGCAAGTCTTTGCTTGCCTGAAGGTCTGCTGGTTGCCAGCCAAAGCACTGTAAGATCTTTCTGCTGAAATTCGTCTGTGCATCGGCTGCTCCTCACCAGTTACCCGTGTTAATCATGCTTGTCTTGTCCTGTAAGCCTTGTACTGCAAGAAAAGGACGTGTTCCTCTGGGATCAGGGCTTTCTCCTGTGGCACTAGGCACACCTCTAAAGTTGTGCTTACATTTAGCCAGATACCACTGATACCTTAGGTTTAACTTTCGTATTTTTCAAATCCTGTACTGCCTGGTGTGTAACTCTGGAGTTTCTTGTAGCCTGTTAACTTCTGCTCTCTCATGCTTGGTAGGCATAACAAAGCCTCTCCAGGCCTGCTCTCCAAGGACACCTAGACCATCCTAGGCCCAAAATGTGTAAACCAAAGCCTCTAAAGGGAGGGGCAAGCTTGGGGAAACGATATCATTAACTGAAGCTTTAATTGGAGAATTAACCCTGGTATGCAAATGAACCCAAACTTAGAAAAGTGTGGAAGAACTCGTGACTCGGGGTCCATCTTGGGTGTAGCTTTTGGCCTGCCCAGGGTGTACCTTTGAAGGCCCTTCAAATAAATACCTACCTTTATTCTCTTACTCTTGTCTAGTCTCTAAGTGGCCACTTGAGGCATCATCATAAATAATTATGTACAGGACAGGTGATAACAGCTGTCTTTGCTGCTGTCACCTTGCCCTGCACGGAGCTGTGCTAGTGACCCAGTCACTAAGCAATTTTGCTTGAATTTTTGTTCTTTTTCTAAGTTGTTTCAGTTCAGTGCAGATACTATGGTGGCTGCTTCCCCAAAAGGGGCTTGGCTAGTCTGCCAGATTTATCTGTAGGCTTCTTAAGACACTGAATCTGAGATTTCTGTCCCGTATTGCATTTATTGGGCACTGATGGTGTATGGAGAAGGAAGTGATCGTCTTCTGTAGGGACCACAGTCCCTGTGTAGTTGCGTCCTCAGTATCTAGGGACCATTTGTTTGGGTTTCACCAAAGTTGGAGACATTGCAGTTGCCTCTACAAAGACCCCCAGCAGGGTTATTTGCTCAATAACAATTCCATTTTGACTGTGGTTTGTCTACAGCAAGGTGGAAAACAACATTTGTTCAGAAGCCCTGTGGATTCAAGCCAGGTCTGTCAGTTCAGAGCTCCTGGAAAATGCCACTGCACCCCTTCCTATTACCATAAATCGTTGATTTTATGCCTTGGAATGCAAGCAGAAAGGCTTCTGGTAAACCAGAGAAGATTATATCTACTATAGTAGAAGAAAATTTTCTTGGTTTTAAAAAAATCTCATTTTTCTGTGTCAGATCAGTGAAAAATTCCAAACCGGATTTTCCTTTGGAGGAGGGTTTGGACTGAGGAAGGGGAAGCATTTAGCATACGTGCACAAGACTTCAGCACTAGGAATTGCTGAGAAGGAAGTATGAATAGGGATAGGTCTCAAGGAAAAAGCAGGATGTGTAGGTGGAGCAAAGCAAGCACGGCAAGTTTAAGTTACCTGAGAGTATTTCTTACTTGCCAAAAACTAAATCTCATTATTTTTTTTAATTTACAAAAGCCACAATTCAGAATCTTCCCCACTGAATCTAAATTTGTTTCAGTAAAGTCTTTTACTCAGAACTTGTGTTTTTATAATGCTGTGCTAAAAAATGGTGCCAGAATTAGTGCTGTAAAGTTTTGTTCCGAGTATCTGATCTCCTCTTTGTCTTGCTGTAACTTTTTATTTAATTATATTGTTTTAGGCCTGTGTTTAAAAGACTAAAACCATGACATTCTCTTTGAAATAATACCTGGTGTTTGTATAGGCTTTAGGAAGAAGGTGTGGTTTTCATATTACTAGAATGTGCTGGCTCTTCAGCTGTACTGAGAGCTTCCTGCCTAACTTACTTTCCTCTTTCTTAAGCTGATCAAAAGCTTAATGCATTTGAACAGCTTCATATGCATGGTAGTGAGTACTTTTAGCAGTCTAATTTTTTATCTTATGTGCACTGAAATTGCAACTAGATAGTAAAAACTTACTCAGAGGAGGTGGAGAAAGTATTTGTTTTCTGTTGCTCCCCCCCTGCCACAATTTTCTGAGGAAAATATTTTTCTTTTTTTTCCTCTCATTGCTCTCTCCAATACACACTTGAAATTTGGTAACACCACACTGGCCAAAATAAACTGTCTTCTGCAAAGATCACCAGGCTGCAGCTGAGCAGTCGGAGAGAACTAAGACTGTCTTAATTGTGGTCTTGGGTTAATCTTAAGAGTCTTTTCCAGCCTAGTGTTATTAAAAACTGCTTCAGGTTTTTTCGTCCAGTCATCAAGGTTACTGTGGGCTGACCAAAAAAATGTTGTTACAGAAAGTGTACTTTGTGAAGAATGTCTGAATCTAGACATGGATCAGGTTTTGGCAGGTTTCCAGGCATGCCCGTGTCTCTGAGCTGTGCTTCTACCTCAGCATTTCAGGTGGATGGTGGCTAAAAGTGAAACCCTGTAGTGTCTGTGTTAGCTGTCACCAAGTTAATGAGCCATCCTATTTGTGATGGACTTCCATGCTGTGATTTTGTGCATTCATTGGCCATCTCAGCAGGAGGCCAGGGGCGAAATAGCAGAGGAGCTGTAAGTCTCTGATTTAGCAGCAAAGGTCGAATGTCTAAATTATAACTGACTGGGTGAGTGGAGCTGGGAACTGTGCCGAGCTATGGTAGCTCTTTGACTCTTCTGAGCACTTTAGACACCACTTCTGTACTTTACCCCCATTATTTTTTCCCTACAATGAAGTATTTAGCTCATAAAGGGAGAGAAAGATATTTTAATATCCACCTTTTGAAAATATTAAGCCTAGTTTTTCTGTGCACCGGGGGGACTTTGTCAATCATCACTTGATCGCTTTCAAGGAAATACTACTGAAATGTATTTGCTGTGTCTGTTAATTGATTGCAGAAAGAACACCACCCCCTCCCAGTATTTATTTACAGATTTTGTTTTGCTTCTGTTTCTTTGAATTAGGCCTGTAAAGGGTGTCTTTTCTGAGCAAGCACTGCGTTTGAGCGACGTGATTGTTGAACAGATGGTTGTGTGGATGTAAACAGTTCTTGAACTTCATGTTTAGTGTACTAAATATCTGCATTACATAGTGTCCAGCACAGGTTAGTGTATCATTAACCTCCCTTTTAGGGCTACAAGGACTTTGTTTTCAAAGGGGATGTTGCAGCAGTGCTCCCTGCAAAAGTGTGTTTCGTGGTCCCCAGATAGCCTTCCTGTAGCAGCGTGCATGGAGGAAATAGCACATTCTTCCATAACCCATTAGGAAGGAATTCTTAAGCATCTCAGCACAGGAACCACTATGTGGGCTCTGTCAGGCAAACCCGAAAGTTCCAAAAAGTAAGTGCAAATTTGATACACCAAATGTATAATTTAGATTTTAGTATTTCAGTAGCATCAAATATTCTATCATTTGGCTCATAGGCTCAAGCCTGAATTAACTTGAGACAGTCTCAACCTTCATAGAAAACTCAGGGACAGAAAGTACAGCAAAGATTATCAAGTCTGCTCCTGTGCCCCAAGGTGAGATCTCTGTATCTATGTCAAACCTGATAAAAGTTTGTCTGACTTGTTCTCAAAGACCTCCAGGGATGGAGATCTCTTAAGAGCTCTGCAACCTCACCAGACAACTGTTCTACCAATTTCATAGACCTTGTAATTAAAAAGCCCTTTTCTTAACATGCCATCTGAAGCTTCTGTGCTGCAAATTAAACCTGTGGCTAATTGTCCTCTGACAAGTACTCCTGTACACTGTGAGCATAGAGAAGAGATTATTCTGTAGCTCTGCTTTCTCACATGAATTTCATTTCAAGGTAACATAAAGATGGCTGTATTTAAGCAGTAGACATGGTATTAAGTTTTGATGGCAAAGACTGCAATTATGTGATAAGATGGAGCCAGGTTCTTTTTGCAGTTCCAACAGGTACATGTTGGAACATGGCAAATTCCAGTCACCTATGTGAATATTTTTCCCCCTTTACTGTAAGAATGATCAGGTATTGGAACAGTTTGCCCAAGTGAGTTGCAAAATCTTTATGTTTGGAATTACTCAAAACAGAGCTGGATGAACCAGAGCTGCTTTGTGCAGGAGCACAGACTGCACGACCTTCCCAGCCACATTCCTTTCAGCCTAGTTTGTGCTGTAATTCTCTGTCACAAAATTTTTCATCCAGTGTGACAATTTACGAAAGTTTTGGATTTTTTTTTAAAGTCCCATGAAGTTGCTGAATATAGGTAGCTGTTCTTACTGAATGTCCCTTATTCTGACTATAGTTTTGCTTTACAAAAAGTTAGAAATCAAAATTAAACCTAGAGTCTTAGTTAACTACATACTTTTTCCATATAGCTTGGGGTGGGGATTTATATTGTCATGGTTTTATTTTATATTGACTTTATTTCAAAAACATCATAATTTTAAATTTCACCACTAATTACCTAAGTAATGTTTGCTCAGCCTGTCTGTGAATTCCTGCTGAATTCCTGACCTAATAATTAGAAATCAGAGAGAGGGATTCTTTGTCTTTTGGGAGTCAAGGGAGATGGACTACTACTGCCAACCATGAATTTTTGAAAAACCTGAGAGTTACTTTTAAAAACTGTTGCTGTTGGTGCCCACAGCAACAACGAAAGATTAAACAAAAATGGTTTTGGAGTTTGTATAATCAAGATTTCTCTTGTGAAAACTGAAAGGAGATCTTTTTCTCTTCAGTCACATTGTAGACTTTTGTTGAAATGGGATTTTATAGCTGAATACCTGGCACCTCCTTGTGTTTCCCAGGACACTTTAATTGGTGGTGTTAACAGCTGTATGTGTTGAGGAAGATATTTCAAGCTCATCCCATCTGAAGTTCTGGTAAATTCCCTGGTCGTACTGAAGATATTTAGAGAGAATGATCCTGAAATGTGCTTCCTCTCTACTACTTTACTTCTTCAAAGAAGGAATCATGAGCGGGGAACTTTGTTTCAGGATAGGTGGAGAAAAAAAGAAGGCTTAAACCTTGGTCTGTTTAGCTCAGAAAACCAGCAGCCATATGAGAAGCAGAAGTGTGATGCCAGATGCTATAATCTGCCAATAGAATGTAAGTGCAGATGGAAATCACACTGTCTCATCCCATTCCAAGTGCACTGTCTCCTTCTTCATTGAAAAGGTAAATTTCACCTTTTTTTCTCCCCCCCCAAACTTCAAGAAATTGTCAAATAAAAGAGAACAGAAATTGTTTCATGTTTGTGAAAACGTATTCACTAAAAGGCAATGAAAGTGTGGTACTGGAAGACTTTAGAGGAAAGAACAGAAATAAGACAATTTAATTCTGTTCTCTCTGGCTCCACAGTAGACCTTGTAGTAATAAGGTGACGGTTGCATGCTCAGAAGTGAGTACCAATTTTTAATCTTTGGTCAGAGCTTTACAATAATTTAATGAGAAAATTCAGACAGGAAAATTTTTGAGCAGCTCTGCAAATGGTGTGAAGAGAAACTTTTAAATTAAAAAGTTAATTTTGTCTTTTTTAGAGACTTTCACTGAGTTTAAAATTCTCTGCAAAGGTGACCTAGCAGAAACTTTTTTCAAATTGTACCTCCTTTTTCTCCACCTTTTCATTTGAAGTGTTCACCCGTACCGCTTTATCTGTTCTCTTGGCAGGGAATGTATCTCTGGATACTTCCTCAGATTTTAGGAGAATACTGTAGAGTTTCAGAGAATGTTTGTTTCATCTTTTCTTTTCTCATCTGACAAATTAAATATACACTAATGACTCCTTGCTGTTTCAAGAATTCAAATGGATAAACAAATTTTTTAAAGTCCCAGTGCTGACCTTTGAACAGATGCAGTTGTCCTTCTAAATGTTAAATAGTCATTGACATTAAATAGGTTTATTTTTAAAAATGCAAAACTGATACAGTTTAACTAAAAGTCTCTTCCTGTTGTTTAACTTTTATGCCTGATTATGAAGGTGCCATGA
Source organism: Lycocorax pyrrhopterus obiensis (assembly GCA_014706295.1). Taxonomy (NCBI): domain Eukaryota; kingdom Metazoa; phylum Chordata; class Aves; order Passeriformes; family Paradisaeidae; genus Lycocorax; species Lycocorax pyrrhopterus. Next base: position 114,689,343 of record JACSVZ010000001.1, on the reverse strand, counting down.
TTTCATTAGTTTTCTAGGTACTCTTGTCTTCCGAGGTTGCCATGACCTGATTTTTTTCATGTCAAACCAAGCAGAGAAATGAGGGTGTGGAAGGAGTATTAAAAAGCCAAAATATTCAGGTTAATTGGGTATTTGTAGAGGTACTGAGTTCACGTTTAACTTAAATTCCCCCAAACTCCCAAGTCATTCTTTGTTTATTTTGGGTTTTTTTTTTCTTTTTCTGATTTGTTAAAAGGTACTTTTTAGTAATGACTAACCAGTTTTTCACAATGGTGGGCCTCCATACATCTTCTACACCACCACTCTAATTACTGGCTTAAATAGGAAAAACCCACTTTAACCTTGTATTTTTTAAATCCATTTGTCTCATGAACACTAGCAACAGTGGACTTTTAGGGGTTCTTATTGTGTATTTCACTGTCTGGTAGTACTTCTGCCTGAATTTTTTTGGTTTCTAGTTTCCTCCGACAAGTCTTGTTCCTAATCTATGTCTCACTAAAACTAAACAATAGTTTTTCATTAGGTTTCCATTTGCATTGCCTCCTGTTGGTAGCAATAACCTAAAAGTTTTTCCTCACAGTACTTGAAAAAACAAAAGCTTATTTCACATGTGGATTTAAGGCACCTCAGTGTGTCCCACTCACTGAAAAAAAAAAAGCAGGAGATTACACCAAGGATGCTTTAACCTCCCAGAGAAAGAAGATCTGCTGAAAAACCTGCATTAGTGACTGGCTCGCTGTGGGGATGAACCAGCCTGCCACCAAACAGAGCTGTTTCACTGTGGATTTTGCTTAGCACACAGAATTTATGTTCTCTGTCGGTGTTCAAATTGAATGAGATGCTCATAATTGTTAAATGAAATGCATCCATCTCAGTTATGTTGAAAGGTCAAAGCTAAGGCTAGGAACAAGTTTAATTTCCCTGTACTGTAGGTGGCAATGCCTAAATGTGCTACTTTATGCACTCAACACTTCATCCTGAAGCTGTTAAATGATTTCTAAATGCCAGCACACGGAAATTCAGGAGTAGTGCCGTGGCCACTTCTCCGATGAGTTAATCGGGATGCTGGGGTTAAATGAGTTGTTGAAAGCCCCTGGGGTGAATTAGTGATGATCCTAAATTTCTGATGGCAGGCCATCTTCTCTCACAAGTAGAGGAGAGATGAGGTGGCAGAAGTGTGTCTGTGCAGGAGGCAGAATGTTCTCCAGCAGCAGCTCCCAGTGCAGCGGGACAGGCGGCCTGAGAGGGCCCTGCGCGGCCGTCTGGGGTTTCTGCTTCGTAATGAGCATTCATTCATGGGGAGGGAAATCCGAAATGTCTGGCGGTCGTGGCTGGAAGCTAATGCTTTGTTCACGGAGATCTATGTTTTAATGCTGTTAACGTTTTCATTTCGCTCGTTAGGGCAATAAAAGAGGTTGTATTTTTGGCAGACGGACGTAGCCCTCGCTGACTGAGAACCTCTGGCAATTCGAACTTCAGCCACCCAGCTGCTGAGAAAAGGTGGTTGGTTACAAGGGTGGCTGTTCCCTGCTGGTGCAGGAGGTGAGGAAAACCGAGGCAAACCTGGCAAAGCAATCCCTCCTCAGGGTGCTGTTGTGCCACCTCGGGGGATTGTTCACACTGGTGGCGAGCCCTGAGCCTGCCTGCCAAGGTGCAATTAGGCCGAGGGCGTATGTCTGTGCTGCAGCCAGGAGAGGATTACAGCCTGGAAAACACACCTCGGCTGCCATGAATAAATTAGCTGAGATAAGAATCCTGCCTGGGACATGGCACCGTGGGCTTGTCTCCAGAGCCCTGGCTGCCGGGCTTCTGTGCAGCGGAGTGGGAGCACAGTGCCCAGACACAGCATCACGTATCCCTGCAGTCTCCCCACTCACCTGATTGAAGGCATAATCCTGTTTCACACTCTGCCGGGCTTCTCCTTTGCACCAGCCTCGTTGCATGTGAGGGCACAGGCCCATAGGATAATTCGGGTTGAAGGGACCCCGGAATGTCATCCAGTCCAGCCTCAGTTCAGCTGTAAGGTCAGGCCAGGTTACCCAGGGCTTGCCCAGTGAAACTTGGAGGAACGAGTTGCCAAAGGACTAAAAGCTAATTAAAGCTTCATGAAGCATGTCACAAGCAGGAAAGCTCACAGAGAGTGGGAAAGGGGAGGCAAGGGGAAGACTGATGGCAGTGCATTACAAGAGGAGCAGAAAGAACGCTATAGCAGGAAACCTTTTTTCCTTGCATCGGCAAAGATCTCAAAGGGGATCTGGCAGGTAGGTTTCCATCCAGAAGCTGCTGTTTGCTTGGTAAGCCTGAGAAACTATTCAGACTGCTGTGACACTGCAAGAGGACTTTTAAAATTTGTTTTTCTTTGATGGATGACATGAAGTGTAGGTAAAACAAGAGTCGCTGGTATTCCTTCAGTGTTGTGAAAATCAAACTGCTCAAGCTTAATTGTGACAGAATGAATGCTCTGTCAGTGTCCGCTAAAGGCCCTGACTGTTGAAAACTGGTGGGACGTACCAGGGAAAGGATTACTTTATACATACCCTATACCCTTGCCTTTTTTTTCCCCTGGGTGTTTGCTGGGGGCTTCTGTCAGAGACAGACTGGCAGAGAGGCATGGGGAATGATAAGTGGAAGTTTCTGTGATACTGGCTCATGGAATTGCCGCCATACTGCGTGTTCATCAGGCACTTGTGCCTGAAGGCTCCTGCTGTGCTAGAGGCTTACTGGCTTTAGTAAAGTAAAATCATGTGCTTTCGTCTCAGTAATTTAAATATGGCATCATCTTAAAATACAAACTTCAAAATCTGCAGCAGGAACAGTGCTGTTTGTATAATGCCTAAACAGTGCTTCAGACTTTGAACTGAGATTTTGTGTGCAAATGATAAAATACCAATAGCTCAAGCTGTCTGTTATGGCAAAGTGGAGCAGGAGGGAGAATATATGGAGAGTAGGATTGATTATATTGAAGAGAAGAAAGAAGGATTTGCATAGTTTCTGTGTTAGGACTTAATATCCACGTACATCTTCAAATAAGCACAGTGTAAATGTTCTCTGTGGCTTTTTTTTTTATGCAAGACGCTGTTTATGGTTAAAAGTATGGAAGGACCCTTTCATATTAAAACTTCCTGTTCTTTTGATTTACCAAAAGTTAAGTAAAGAAAGGAAGATTAAAGAGGAAGGAAAGTCTAAATAGATTTCTGTTTCTGGAAGCAGAGACTACAAAACAGCTTTTCAAGCAGGGCATAAATTATGCTCACAAATAAGCAGCACAGTCTTTACGAGCGTTATGTCTCAGAGCTGCTTGGAGAAGACTTTCACATGTAGAGATTTAACTACATTTGAAGTCTCAGTTCCTAACAGAAAAAAAAAAAAACAAAACCCTCCAGTAGTTCCTGAATACAAATGGTTTTTAAAAATGGACAAAACTCCACCAAACAAAGCAACAAACAAAAACACCTGTAAGACTAAACTGTTGTCAAGTTTTTAATGTAACAATTTCTTTTATAGTTAATGCATTTAGTTGTTAACTTCATAGATACTGTAATAGTTAATATAAATGTTTATAGCTTAAAAGGGTTATATGTGCAGAGAAAAGAATAAGATTTGTGTGCATTTCCTGCATTGAAATGCTCTTTTAGATCAGACGAATCTGAGTGAATGGTTCGAATCACCAAACAAGAGAGAAATGCCCTCCTTCACTTAAAGTTGAATTAAAATCTGGTATTGTACGGTTCTAAGGTGTTTGTCCAAGTGAAGGGAGAAACTATGACAGTAGAACTTTGAAGCTGACATGGTGAATCATTCACTTATCAAATTTTGGAAATTGTTTTGTTTTCTTGTTTCTGTTTTGTATTTCCTTATGCAAAGTACTCAATTCCTGTGAGATGAAGTTAATTATTCAAGAGATTCATTCTAGGCTCGTGTGTTACTTGTCTAGTACTGAAGCCAGCAGCAGCCAGAGCTGTGGCACATCTGCCAGCTGCACTGTTGGCATCTTCATTTCCAGGGGTGGGTTTGGGTAGAGTTGACATGTAAAGTGGTAAATCTGTGATACCCAGGGGTGACTACACCCCTTTGTTGATCAGTGCAGTGTGTGGGGGATCGGGTGGGTTTTGTCACAGGTGGGATGAAAAAAGGCCAGAGTTTTACTTGGCCCACTTTTAAAAGTTCACTTAGAAGTTCAGTGTGGTTGTACAGGTGTCTTGCCTGTACGAAGAAAATGGAGGTTGTGTGGATTTCTCGAGGACAAATCAGTGCTGTTCAATTTCTATCCTCACATAAACAATTCCATTTTCAACACATGCATCTTTTACTATTAAGCAATTGCATCTGCTCTGTGTTTAACGGTGAAAAAGCATTGCTTGAAGTTTAAAGACCACTTCTCCAGTATCACTAAATATATCTTGAAAGTTGTTAAGAAATTGCTGTTCCCCAAGGATGAAGCTGAGTTCGTTAAAACACTTTCTTCATCATTAACATGATCCTAGATGGCCTATTAACGAATAAGCCTGCTGTTTTATTTAAGATTACTTCAAGTGGAAATAGGATTGGTCACCTAGTGGAAATAGTAGCTTTCTGTGTATATTGGATGAGTGGGTGTTGCCCAATTTGAAACAATTACTCTTATCCAAATGTGCTGTTGACACAACTAAAATTTGCATAGGACTTTTTGTTCATATTCTTTCCTACTCCTGTTGAGCAGGATAGATTTCATCTAAGAAAAGCTGGGGTGACTTTAATCTGTTTTACGAAACTGGGTTGAATCAGGAATTGAAATTACAAGGGTTGTACTGTGAAGATAAAATAGGCAGCAGTAGCCTATGGCACCCACTACGAAGGGTGGGGATGGGGGGGAGGTGCTTCCCAGAAAACTTTAGTGCAGGGAAAAACATATTTGCAGATTTTGAAGCTGAAAATGTGGTTACGTGTGGTGTTTGTGAAGCCTTCCAGTGAAGTTGCATCATCCTTTTGGGCAGATGGTCTTGACAGAAGTAACATGAGCTTGGACAGCAGTGCTTGGCTCTGTGAGAGGAGCTGACACAGAGGAAATTCAAGGGCATAAATTGGTGAGGAATGGAGCTTGCCTTGCCTCTGGGTGTAGATGCTCAGCTGAGTTGAGGGAAGCAATGAACATGTGGTTTGAATGAGGTGAAGCCCTGCCTTGGTGCTCATTAATTTCAGTTCACTGATAGGGCTGATAGGCAGTTCAGAAGGTCAGAGGTGATGGTGCTCTGTAGGACTTTGGCTGTGTGGAAAACCAGGCAATTTGAGTGCTGGAGGCTGTGGGACACAACAAATCCATTTGGAAACAGAGCTGTGCAGTTGAAGGAGAGCTGGCCAAAGGCTGCAACATGGGTTTGCTAAGGGTAGCAGGTAGGATTCCCCTCTGGGATGCTAGCTGAGTTAGTTTTATCCCAATTCTGTTCTTGGTTCTGCTCGGTTTTCAGAAGTGCAGAAGGCTGTGGTGTGTTTGTGTTTGGCTGTGGTGTTCTTGCCTAGATTGCAAGCTGAAAACTCTTCTCACAAGCACGTGGAGGTTTGTGAAGCTGTGCTTTCCGAGGGGATTAGTCTGAAGTGTGAAATAACTGTTCCTTGCTTCTTCCCCATGTTTCTTACGCCAGTTGAAGCAATTGTTGCCATCTGTCCTGTATTTTTTTCCACAGCAGCTGCTTTGGGAATTTTGTAGCCTGTGTTAGTCGTTTTTATTTTTGTAGAATAGGGACCTCTTTAGTACAAAAAGGGAAGACAGCAAGCAGTGGGCTTTAACCTTTCTAAATGACAGCTCTCCTGAAAGGAATACAATGCATAGGTGCAAATTAAAATCGAGGAATTTGGGAATGTGTGAAAATGACAGGAAACATCATCTTTATGTGCTTTTTGTATTTATCTTAGGCTTGCCAAAATGAAGAGAAGAACCATTCAACAGAAGAACTCAGCAAGTCTGAAATCCAGGAGGAACTGAAAAAGGCTAATAGCCTCCCTAGTTTGACTCCTGGAATCAAAACAGCAGATAAAGACAAGCAGCCCCGAGAAGGCTTTTTTCATTTTCTTGGAAGCTTATTTAATATTGCAACAAAATCATCTTTGGTAGAATCTAAACCCTCTACCTTCCAAGATGAACCCAACAGATGTGAAAAGAATTTACAGAGCACAAATACCCTTCCAAAGGACATGCAGCCAAAGAATCCGAAAATTGAAGAGCCTACGGCTAGAAAAAAAGAGGATTCTGTAAATAAAGATGATGCCATCTTAAATAATACTGGGAAAGATATCACATGGGATATTCTAGGAGGCCGGAAGCAATCCTCAGATACAGAAAAGTAAGTTTTATAGTTTATTGTTAAATATGTTGATGTTTGTGTGTGTGTGTGTGCACAGAACTGTGCTGACCAAGTTCTGCCGAGTGCATGACAAATGTCTGTCATTTCTAAGGGTGGTTGGAGCACCCCTGGCTTCACTTGTGCAAAACTCTGTCAGCAACTGCCCTAAATACATGAGGAGGGGAGAAGTCAACTGCAACAAAATGCAACTTTAAAGAAGTGGTTTAGCAGCATCCTGACTAGATGTAGCATTTATAAATATGTTAAGAAAAAAGAAGTGTAAAGAGCTTATTTCCATCCATATTATGGCCTATATAAAGGGTCGAATGTTTGTCTTTTTATATCTCAGCAGTTTAATAATTTTACTTCTGCAAGTAAAGTTTTCGCATTTTTAAATTATTTTTCTTGGTTAATTGACTGGGTGATTTTTGCTTATGTGATTTTTTTTTTCCCCTGGTTCTTTGGGGTTTTCCTGTGATGTAAAGAAGGTTACGTAAAGCACTCAGTTTCAATTAGTCCAAATATGGAGCGTTTTTTACAGTCCTGTAATATTTTTAAAAGAAGATTAAAAGAAAAAAATGATGGCAAGAGCACCATTGTGTGTTTGAGAGTAGAAAAGTTAAAGCACTGGCTGTGGTCAACACTGTGTATTATAAAACCTTTTCTGACTGTCATAAACATAGGTATTCGTTTTCCAAAAGAATTTGTAGCTGCTATGTTGAAAATTGGGCTACACATGGGTCAGCACAGCATAGGTTTGGAGTTAGGTGTGAATGTATGCCTGTGGTTCCTGTCCAGTTTTTGATACGTGTGTAGAACATGGACTTGTTTGTGGGCTGTGCGTCTGCAAGTGATGATTACTCAGGCTTTCAATATGGCCCAGAGTATTTATTTCAAATTTAAGCAGAAAGCAGTGATTGGGGTCTATCACAGTGCTCCTGCTTGCGTTGCAGAATGGGAGGATGGACTCAGAAGAAACACCTTTTTTTCTTTTAATTTTTTTAAACTAATTTGAGTTGTGCTCAGTCTGTTTACTGGTGGCATGTGAAGTGTTTAATCTCCATGTAGGAGGTCAGAGACACCCAGAATAGCTGCTTACTGAATTCCACTTCCAGACTGGGGATGTCTCCAGCACTCTGCCCTTACCTATTATTCGGCAGAATAATGATTTGAAGCTTTATGTTATAAATGCAGTGGCTGGTCAGGATATGAATAGGTGATGTGATACCTATTTAGGTGAAGTTAAAACTGTATTTCCACCTCCCAGATGCAGTAATTAATAGTAATAATGGTTGAGTTCTTGTGAACTCTCTAGTTTGGTCTGTGATGTGGTCGACTGGTTTTTATCTCAGACTCTTATCGTGGTGTCACACATCTGACTGCGCTTTTTCCAAACTGCAGCTCAGCACCACCACTGCTTTGATCAATGCAGGAGAAAAGTTCTCCTCCCCTTAGTTGTGCTCTGGAGAGGCCCTGGAGCGTGGTGTTACTCGGTCTAGTTCCTGAGCAAACTGTGTTCCCTAAAACCTGTTGGACAGGCTGGGTTGCTGCATCAGTCTCTTGCTGCTCTTTGCTGTTTCTGTTGTATGTCCTTCACTCTGTATGCACAATTTACAGGGTAAGATGGCTCCCATTCCCCTTTTTCTCCTTGTGAATTCTTCATAAAAATGTAGATTAATAAAATAAGGCATTAATAAAAGTGAGCAGAGTTTGGAAAGTTGGGTGTTAACTCACTGAAGTGACCTCTTTGCTCTGTGCAAAAATTTTTGAGTAATTTTTGTTTTCCTGAAGTCAAAGTTACAGTTGGATTTTTCAATTGACCGTCCTTTGACATTGTCCTGTGCTGTTAGATAATCTTTGCAAACCAGTGTAGATTTTTTTTCAGTATAGTTCACATGTCTCATGGCCAGGCAAGCACATAAGAATGTGTTTCTAGTTTGGAGGTAAGTTGGTCTATATACAGAATGAAGTTTTTCCATAGAACATAACTTTTTTAAATGGAAGAAGAATTGGGTTTTTTTTTTTCATTGTAGCTGTTGTAAATTAGGGTAAACATTAAACCAATCTATGTCTTTTTAAGCTGATTCTGAAAAGTACAGTGCACTTTCTGCTCTTTTTGGCTTGGGATACTAACAAGTTAGACAATCTCTGTGTAACTTTAATTATGTTTTTCTCTGCCTGACCACACAATGTGAACTGCTCTTCTGAAGCAATTAGTAAAGAAAAATTGGAATGACTGTGGGGAAGCAGAGGCTTGCATTGTTTACCTTTCTAAAAAGTTTGAATCAAGGATAATTTTTTTTTTTCTTTTATGGAAGTGGTTATGCTGGATTAGTTACTTGTTCTCTTCTAGTTTATAAAAGTTTAAAGGATGTAGAGTAGTTTATTCTTTCCAGTACTGGCTGGGGTTTTTTTTCTAAATATTAACTAGCTGGGATTCAATGAGCATAGCTAAACTGTAAAAATGCTCTTGGTTGCTGCTGGCTGGCTAAAGAGTCTTGTTGGAAGTGGGTGCTACAAGCACATGAGGAATGATGGGGAGAAGGGGTAAAGACGTAGCACAAAGCATCAGGAAGGTGTGGAAACCATGAAGAGCAAAGATGATGTGAACCTAAAAGTGATTTGAGTCCTAAAAGTCATATGAGACATGCTTGTGAGCCATATAAAGTCAAAGGCAATTGATTCCATTGATTGTTGCACTAAACAGCTATTTTAGCATTTCATGTAGAGGCAGGATGTAGCAGAGGGCTTTTCAAATCCTTGTGACCACTGCATTATTAATCTTACAGCAGTTTCCTGTGTCATGAGGAAGATGTAAATGAATTTGTTAATTCTAAACTACAGTGAAATACCGTGTTAGGGACCGTCTGTGGTTAGTGAGGAGGTTGCAATGATAAGTGGAAGAGGGATGGTTGTTAGATTGCATAATCCCCATTAGAGTTGTTTAAAAAAGAAAGCCTGAACCAAACAACCTTTCAGATTTTAAAAACCTACCAAATGGTCTCAAATGCCTCTGCTCAGAAAACCTCATTCTCCTCACATCTTTAAAGCAATATTTTACGAAATACAAGGATATCAGAGTGCTCTGACCTGTAAACTGAGGTTAATTTTGCCCTCTGTGGGAGGTCTGGCACTTGGTAAAGACTCAAGTTTCCAGGCCTTGAGCCAAGGAAAGTGGAACTCATGAGCTCAGTCTGTGGAGTACGTGTTTGTGAGGGACAAAATGTGTAGGTCACGTTATTCCTCCATCACCCTGGCTGGTTGGCTCAGAGTTAATTTTTACCTCAGAGGCTTTTGGTCCTTTAATCCCAGCAGTGGGAAGTGGTAAAGGAGGAGCACAGAAGACAAAACCATGATAAATTTGGCAAAGTCTCTAAAAGACAAGTACTGTGGACAGTAATTGCAGCACAGAAGATGGGCGAGGAGAGTTGGGCTAAGTCTCCAGTTATTGCATCCCTCAGTCTTCTGTTTCTCTGGGGTGGTTGAAGGTTTCTTTGCCTTGAAGAAGCAAAGTCAAGTGGACCAAGCAACTGCAAAGTAGGGCCTTTGCTACTTAGTGTAGAAAAACCTCTTACTTAGCTAAGATGGCAACTTCTGGGTGGAACAGTCCCCTGTGGCAGACTGGTAGGTATGGAAGTGAAAACTTCGTGTTTACTCTTGGCCTTTGCACTCCTTAATGATGTTAAAAACCGGCCTTTAACTGATGAAATAAGCCCTAAAAATAAAACCATGGAACAGTGGGGGTGCACTTCACCTCATTTCTCATTACTGAAAGTCTGCATGAGAGAGATGAAAATTTCATGAAGTAGGTGACGAATACAAATCACAGATTTGCCCCATTATCCTTCTCTCCTACAATGTAAAATTCATTCACTCACACATATATTGCCTGTCACTAAAAAGCAACGATTTGGCTTCAAAATTGAGAATGGACTTCCTGCAGTGCATACCTGCCATCTTCTCAAGAATACCAGTGGTGGTAATGAGTAGTACCTTGTGCAGGTGACTGAGGACAAAACTTTGACAGGTGTTTTCCTTTCCCCCTGCCACAAAGACTGATGACCCAGATCTGTTCTGTTGACTGCTTGCCATTCGTCTGTCTTCCAGTAGATTTTTTTCTTTTTCTTTTTTTGTAATATCCAGTAACAATAAGTGGATGTTGCAAATAGTGGTGTGCAGAACAATAGTGCTTGTGAAACTGCACAGCTTGTTCTGGAGCTCAGCAAGGAGGAGCCTTAGTGCATTGCTGAACATGACTGAAAGGGGTGAAAATCAAAATTGTACCTACTCTGAATGTTTGATGAAATAATCCTGATTAAGACACTAATACCCCAGTTCAACAAAATATTTTAAGATCCTGTCTTCTTCTTTCTGTTATGAACCTTGTAGATTTGGATGTGAGAAAGAGCTCTGAACCCCACAACTGCAAGGATTTTCTAACTGTAGGTCGAAAAGGGGGAGGGGGTGATTTCAAAAGCAGATGTTCAAAATGTATGTTTACATTTCACACCCTGCTAAGGGCCAGGTACTAGGAATAATTTAGTGAGATCGTTGCAAGCAATTTCATTCAGAAGGGAGGTAGCCCTAAGGAGAAATTTCAGTCCGTTTACAGTTCTACTGTGTTATACATTATTAGGTTCTCTGAGGGAATGGGTTGTTTTTTTATTATTACTTCTTTTTAAGTCTAATAAACCTGTTGCTATACATCTAATTGATGTATATTAGTATTAGCAATTAGTATTTCCCACCTTTGTACTGTCAGCAAATCCTGCTTTTTTATTTTGCTCTGAGAGAAATACATCTGATAAAATCCTTCAGGTTTACATAATTCTGGTTAATAGGTTTGTTTCAGACTGTGTAATTCTCCTTTGTGTTTCTTGTCAGAGGCAAGCTTGTGGTGATGCTTGTCAGAGGCAGGCTTGTGGTGATAACAAAACACAGCCCTTGATTTGTCTGATGGCTTGTTGTGTATTGTGGTTTTGATTCAGTCAGTAGCAGCAACATTCATCTTTCCCTGTAGATGCCTTTGGCAGAAAATCAAGAGTAAACGAGTGAAAATCAATCACTTAATTCCAAGCAGTAGTCTCATCAGGTAATTCCTGAGGAATAGGGTAGGGGAGTGGGGAAGCTGCTGCTCCTGCATTTGTTGGTGTTGATCTGTTGATATTTTGGTGGATTTCTGGCCATGGAAATGCAGTGTTGTTCAGTTGCTGGTGCTCAGGTGGACAGGGAGTCACTGCTGAGAGTGACCTGCTGCCACTTGAGAAGGATATAAACTACGTGGGCAGCTCCACCTTTCTGGGTCAGCCAAAGACCACCCAAAATTAGAAGGCTGTCCCAGGGAAGGAGCAGGATCATCCTGCCCCTGATTCCCTGGGTGAACTGTGGAGGGTGGTCACTCTCAGGGCTGTGCTGTAGGAGAAATGCAGACCCAAAGCATTTCTCTACCTGCCAGAGAGGGGTACCTACCCAGAGATGGGATGTGGTCCAAAGGCCAAAGCAAAGATTTTTGTGTTTCTGAAGAGCGAAACTTTATATTTTAAGAGTTAATTCTTAACAGATGCGTGATGCAAAATTGAGCTAAAAAAATTAAGTCAAAAATTAATTCACTGGATTGTTTTCTCCACTGAATTTTTTTTTTTAGTAGAGTTGTTCAGCTGTGCAGTGTATTCAGCTGAGTCAAACCCTTTGCTTTCCCTGCCACACCTGAAGCTACACACTTGGTTGAAGAGAGTAAAGGAATGCCCTGGCTTTGATTCTTCATTCCATCTCAGAAGAGGCCAGGAGTGGCTTTCTTCAGCCTTAAGATCAGAAGCTGAGGGGAAACCTTACTGCTGTCCCCAGCTCTTGCACACCTGTGAGAAGCACCACAGGCTCTGCTTGTCCCTGCTCCCTGGGAGGGGCAAGTCCCAGGCACCTGAATCCCTGCATGTTACAGAGGAAAAGGGAGGGGCAGCAGGTGAGGACACTTCCCACAGGTACGGGGTAGGAAGGCTGGCTGCTGCCAGGTGCTGGGGAAATAGGGCAAGGAAGAGCTGGGAGTGATCCCAGGCCCTTGGTGCTGGTCTTGGTCTCGCAGCCTCTGCTGTTTTGGGTCAGCCTTGATGTGTGCTCTCTTCCTTCAGACTCAAAGAATAGGTTTTCCCAAATGTGGGAGATAATCAGGAATTACTACCCTAAAGGGCAAGGGGAAGGAAAAACATTCTTTCCAAGGTCACAGAGACTGTGTTTGCTTTTATTAAAATTGTCATTGACTCTTAATTGCCCTTATGGAACATTAGCTTTGAAATTTCCTGCAGAATCAAGTGTGTGTAAATCACTTTGTTCAACCAAACTTTTGACCTTTCATACATACATTGTGATGTCCCAGGACACTAAGTATTTCAGACTGTAGATTTAAATCGTGGAGCTATCCCCTCTGGCTAAAAAATTGTTTTCTTTCATCTAAGTTGTATATGGCAACTATTCAGTTAGCCCACAGTGTCTTTTTTCCAGCAAGCCTTTCATTTTTCCCATTTATGAATAGCACAGAAACCAGCTGGCTGGCTAAGTTGGATTCCACCAGAAGGTTTTTCAAAGTGACTTTAAGACAGTTGTTTCCAGATGAAGTACCCTTGAAATAGTTTTTTAAAAAGTTGTCAGTTAAGTATATGGTAGAATAAAAGCTAAGTGGAAAAAAATTAAAATAAACAACAGGGTAATTTTAAGATGGTCAGAGAGGGGTAGACAAGAACCACAAGACTCATACTGATCTAGATCAGTGGTTTTCAGCCTGTAGCCTGCAGATCTCTCTGGTAGCTCCCTCTGCGGGGTCTTTGAGAAGAGACTGGGGAAATCAGGCAAGGATATGCCTGTAAAATCAGGAGACTGCTGGGCTGGGGAGACAGTATCTGGAAGAGTGAGATACGAGGGGGAAAATTGGCATGCCATGTTTTGGGAGAGGCAGGTGTTGCGTGCTGCAGAAGCAGGCTGGGCAGCAGTGCCCTGCTGTGCACATGAACTGCGCTGCTGGGGGCCTGAGATGCTTTATCAAGCTCTGTGGTCTTCCTCCACCTTTTGGAAATGTATAGGGCTGTCTGCTTTCTGCATTGTTGTATGGTACAAATAGGCTTGGAGGGATTGCCATCTCGGTGGCGTGCACTTGAAAAAATGCAAACAGTGTGCTCTTTATGGGTGCACTGGAATGAGGCATTCCAGGTAGCAGGTTTCCTCCTGCTTCAGGCCTTCCAAATCAACAACACTGTTTTATAACCACGGCCACTTGGGCAAGTTACACAAGGTGTCTGTCATGTAAGATGTCAGAACATGTTCCCCTCTGCTCCTTGAGTTAGTCCCCCTTTAACTTTTTATATCTTTTTCACAATAGAAGAAATATCTACAAGCACCTACTTATGACAAATTTAACGTAACTCATGTTGACATCCTCTCTTGTTGCTGTCAAAGTCTTTTGTGAAACTGATTTAAGGCTTTATAGGGAATTGAATAGCTTCCTGTGAGGACAGGAAAGAAGGAATCTCCTAGTATTTGAAATATGTGACAGAATGCTCACTGGGTTCTTTGTGTAATCAGGCTTTCATCTGCATCCTCACATGAGCTGAAAAAAAATTTTTGCAAAGAGTTTTTAAGGCAAGTTCTGCACTGACATATTCTTTTGGTGATCAGAAATGAAACAAGTCTCTAGTGACACTTTCAGAAGATTTTTTTGTGGCACAGCCTGCTTCTAAATTTGTTTCATAAGACTTACAGCTGAGTTGCTGGTGCTGCACAGGAACATGGGTTTTCATTTTTTAAATGTCTTGCTGTTGCATGGGAGCGTTCAGAATGAGTATGCTTGTAAAAGGAACTGCATTAGGACTAAAAGGTCTGCTGGCAAAATTTTTTATAATATGCTGAGCAGCAAATTCTTTACCAAAGGTCAGACAGAGACCCTGAAGTTGCCTTGTCTGTGGAGCAAAGGTTGGTTCTGGTTGAAAATAGAGTTCACTGACAAAAGTCTTGGTAGAGTGAAGCCTGCAGGAGAGCAGAGCTGCGTGTTGGGAGGCACTGGCACAGGCTGAGGCTCTGCAGCTAAAGCAGGGCTGGAGCCAGTGCTCCTCAGGATTGGGTTTGTGCACAGTTCTCCGAAGGGCAAATGGCTTGGAGTCTTGCTCAGACTTCAAATTGATCAACTGGAGCGTAAAATTCTCTCAGAAGACAAACAGAGAGCAAAAAAAAATTGGGAGAAATTATAAAGGTTGCCACGTAGGCGAAAAAGAAGCTTCTGAATACATTTTCTTGTCTGACCATTTGCAATAAATAATGGTTTGGGGGGATCTGTGGCTTCAATCAGTGTAAATATAGAACCCAATCATGCTGGGTTCTCCTTGTCATCCCTTCTGTAAAATTCACCTATTCATCCCATATCTGGATGCTTTGGGTTTCAGAACTGCTGGGTCCACATGAAAAAATCAAAGGCAAAGTTTGGTATGGGAGACAAATGGAAAGACGTGTCCCAGGTTTCTTCTGGAGCACTGGTTCTCCCCACTGCATATGACACAAAAATATCAACCACGAAATGAAAGACATTCAGTCAAAGCTAATTCTTGTCAAGCTGTTTATTCAAAGTCATGCCTTGGTTTTGGTGGAAATGAGTGTTTGGCATCTTGCAATACCATTTATATGCTCACTTCAAACACATATCATTACATTTGATCTGTTCAAGAAGCCATAAAACTATTTTTTCTTTTTGAGAAATGTTACCATTATGTGTTCTGCTTGTGTTTTTAAAAGAAACTTCATCTGGATTCAGGACACTTGTGGGACAACTTTTATTTTTGAGGTTGGCCAAAGTATAGAGGAGCTGCTGGAGTTTGTAAAAGCTTAATAGTGATTATTTAAAGCAGGAAAGGTTACTCAGTAAGGTTAATTCTGAATAAGAGCATGATCAGGTCTTACATTCTTAAGACTTATTTTTAGTATGACTGTGGCTGATGCTGAGTAAATATGCTGCACTGCAGAACCCAACAGATCCTTCCCCTCACATTTTTAGGATCTCTGGCGTTTTAGAAAATATTTTCTGATGTGCAAGAAAGTTTTCTGTGGAAAATAATGATGATGGGGTTTTTTTCTACACTTTTTCCCCACTGTGTTTTGGTTTTTTTCACTCAGAAATGTTTATGTTTCTTGGGAGGGTTGTGAATCCTCAGGTCAGCCATTTTGACAAATGGAGTGTGTGATGTTCAGCAGCTACCACTGCTGGTATCTCTGGAAGCCAAACTGGTGCTATAGAAGCCTAAATGTAGGCATCTAACTTGGCAAGCTGGGAGATGTGCTATTTATACAGGACTTTCCTGTTTCCTCTGTGACTTAATATACCTGGCCAACAAAAAAACCTGTGCTGAGATTCTGCTGTAGCCTCCATCAGAGATGACAGTGAATTTAATCCCAGTACAAACTGAATTTTCAAGTTCTCGCAAAGTCTAAATTCCCATATTAATGTATTTTGGCATTAGCCTAAAGGTGCCTGACAATGTAAAACATGCATATAAATGACTGTTTATATATCTCTTTTAATGTTTATGAATGTGAATAATTTCATATTTAGTTCACTTGTACTTTGTGTGTATTCATTACTTGTGATTTTAAATAGCATTAAGTTCCCTCTTCAAAATAAAATTAATATTGAAGTAAGAATCTTGGCCTCTAAAATCTTGACAGAAAAGAGATTCTATTTTTAGATTGGTGAATCCACTCCTTTTTCATATTCTTCTCTATCTTTTGAAAGAATATATACTCAGAGTCCATGCAAATGAGATTTGAAGTTACAGTTACTCGGTGGTACTCAAATGTTTCACTTCCCTTAGTAAATTTATTTTTTATTTCTCAATTAAATTATTTGTTCTCAACTCTAGAGCTGTAACAACTTCTCAACAAATTGAACTAATGGGAGAAGGTGCAAAGAGCTTTTAGAAGCGACTAAGCTATTTTTATATATTGCAATGCTTTTATATTAGAAACCAAAATCTTAGCCAACACCTTTTTTGTTGTTGTTGTTGTTACTTTTGCCCAAGAGGCTCTTCTGGAATGAGCATGACAATTTTCCCGACAGCTGAATGGTTGATTCCAGCCATTCACTGTGTTAGCAGATATAGGGCAGACTTTGAAAGGGTTTCTTCTCAGTTTACATGGAGGCTGAGGCAGAAGGGAGTTTAAGTCTGGTCTGAGCATCTACTTTGTCTTAAGGTGAAGAGTGGAAAAGCTGACAGTGACTGATTTTTGAAAGAATTCTTTAACAGACGGAAAAATAGGGGGAAAAGAGAGAAGCACTTGAAAGAAAGGTGAGTGTTTGTGATGTCTCCTAGTTTTAAGAAAGAAGAAAAACTGCTTCTTCATAAAATTGAAGGTGACAGGCTCTGAACTTATTCTCAGTATTATCAGAAAGAGCAGTGAAGGATCAGGATCACAGTTCCTCTGTGGTAATTCTTTTCTTAGTTTTTGCGTTCACTGTTTTTTGCTGCTAAATTTAAGACTAATGAATGGCTAGATCTACCAATTCCTTGTCACATTTCTAGTCTTCCCATTCTGGTATTCCCTCCAGCATTTCAACAGTCTTCATTCTTACTGTTCTCTGTTCAGTCTCTTTCCTTACTACTGTGTGGTTCAAAAAAGCATCCCCTGTTATATACTTTCTTTTTTGCCACATGGTTTGTTTTTCCTCATCCTGTTTCTTAACAATATGTTGAGATATTGGGTAAAAGTTTAAATTTTAATTCAATATTTTAATGAGCATTAGTACAGTAAATTTTCTCCAGTTTTAATGTACAGACCTGCTTTAGTAGGATATAACACCTTCAAAACAGGATGATTATTTCTGTCACTGCAAATATTGCCTTGCAGTGACACTTGCCACTAGTAATTCCCTTGTCTGGTAGAAAATAAATTATGGAAGTTGGTTAAGGCAGCATCTACTTTTTTGCTTATACAGTTTAAGTTGGCTTTTTTGGTAAAAGGTGGTGTCCGTATCATTTGTCACACAAACCTGTGTTTACCAGAAGAAGCAGGGAAACAGTGTGGAGTACAATCTGCAGTTTGTGCTAACCTGTGGAGGGAAACAGTATTTTACATCATCTGCAGCTAGTGCTGTGTTTTATTATCATACCAGCAATTTATTGTGTGTCCTTGCTGATATTGATGATCCTTGTTCCAGGCAGACGCGTCGGAAGCCAGAAGCACCCGCAGTCACGTACGCAACGTATCGGGGTTCTGCAAGGATCAGGCAGCTCCTGAAGAATCAGTCAGAAATTGGAAAAGGAGAAAAAAGTCCTGAGAACAGAAATGCTTCAACAGTCAAAGAAAATGGAGAAGTCCAAACAACTCTGTCTGTGAAATCAGGATGCCTAATAGAAGAAAATGGAAGAGATGAGGGTAAAGATCACCAAGATGATGGCATATTGAATTCTTCTGCAGTTAGAGTGGGAAGCAAACAGCCTGGTAAAGCTCAGCATTGCTTGGGCAGAAGTAAACATGAAAGGACTGCAAAGGCCTCAACTTCATCCACTGTATCATGTCATGAGTTAGACTTAAGAACTGCACCTGCTTTAGCTGCAACAGCAGTTAAAAGGACATATTCACTAGATTCATTATTGCCATTTAGTAGTAGAAACAGTGGGATCCTAACCAATTCCACTTCCCAGAGTACTCATTCCCTTAAAGTCAGTTCTGCAAACAATTTGGTTGGAAAAGAAGATGGACTGCTGGGAGAAGCAGGAACTCCATTTCAGACAGACAGCAATGCCACTTCTAACATCGATGAAGAAAATTATTGTAGTAAAGCAGCTAATAAGGAGTCTCCAAAAGAAATAGAGGATGATTGTTTACATTCACCCAAATCAAAAAACAAGACAGTTAATGAAGAACTGCAGGTGGGGAAAGGAGAATTTTGCTGTAATCATCAAGTGGATAATCACTCAGAGCGAACATTGGATGTCCAGAGGCTTCATTTCAGTACCAGTACATTTCAGCAGCAAGCACATCAGCACACCAGGAGTGCCAATAAAGATGGTGATCCAAGAAATGGCGACACACAGAAAATTGTGTCAGCTGTGGAAAGAGAGCAAAGTCCACAGAACTTTCCTGCTACTGTTCTTTTTCCTTTTAATGAACAAATACCTACTGCACTCAGCATGGAATCCAAAGGAGGGAAGTGCATGGCTACAGGAAATTCAGCCACTTCAGTGTCGTCTATTGGACGTGATGAAGATACAGTCATTGGCAGGGGAACTTCTAATGAAGAACTGAGTGAGTTAGGGAAAGCAACGCATGTACAAAATGGTCACAAGCTGATCCATGTGGAGAATTCTGAGGATACTGCCGCGCAGCAGACTGGTTTTCCTTGTCTAGAAACGGAGGGTGAGGAAATGATGAAGGATTTGTCTGAGGTTGCAGTGGAAAAGGGAAACCTTGCCAGTGTGTCACCATGTGCACATGGGTGTCAAAGTGTGAAAACTAATTTTGGTGAGCTGACAGCAGCTCTAACCCACGAGTCTACGTCTGTGTCTGTGATGGTTTCCCATTCTGCCGTGAGATCTGAAGGAAAGCCTTTGACCAACCATTCTGCTTTCACCTGTCAAAAAGACAATGTAGACTTGATTTCTGAATCTCCGCCTGTTTCTGAAAATAGGTGTATTAATTTTTCTTCCAGAAACGAAAACAGCAATAAACTTAGGCTATCACCCACAGTAATTGATTCTTCATCTGATGAACAAGGAAAAACTAACTCTGAAAATGGCCAGATTGCTGCTTCTGAGCAGGACAGCTTTATTTTTCCAGCTGCAGAGTCTAGGAGAATAATCCCTGTGGACAGGACAACCGAGGGGCCACCTTGCTCAGGAGACCTGAGAACTTTGTGCCCATCAAGTTGTCTGGAACCTGAGATTACTCCTCCTATGCTTGATAGCTCTGCTGATGGTGTAGATGCAGGGGCTGTTTGCATCCCCAGGCCCACTTCTCCTCCTCTGGTATCCAGAGAAGCCTCCAACCTTCCCAATTCTGCCTTGCAGATGTCTGGCACTGCTCAGGGGAACAGTAATTCTTACAGTCACAGAGCAAGTGATGGGGCAGATGGGGCCTTCTCCACACAACAGGCTGACAGCAGTGTCCTGGCAGAGGCGGTGCCACCACCCACCTGTCCTTTGAAATCTTTGGAAGCTGCATCTGAGTCAGCCAGTTCTGAGGCCACGTGCAGAGATGCTGTGAGACAGGTGATTCTTGCTGCTTCTGCTGTCTTGGAAGCCCCTTCTGGCCAAGAAGCTGCTGCGCCTGCCCAGGCAAACAGGCTCTGCTCTGGGGAAGGATGGGGAGGTACCGATGTGAAGGGACAAGAACGTTCTTCTTTCCCAGATGCTGCTGTTTTGCTGAAGAAAGCTGAAGAAATAGTGGGCTCGGTTTTGCACTTTGCTACGGAAGAAATAATAGCAAAACAAGGCTTTGGTGTCTACCAGCTTTGTGGGAGCAAGGATAGTTTAATAAATATGGGTATTGCAAATTATCAGAAGGCTGAAAGTGTACAGCTGGCAGCAGGAGAAATCCAGTCAGCTGTGCAATCATTAAAAGATTTTAATGAGACCGGTAGAGGAGGCTCATCTTCGTTTACAGGAAATGAAGGAGTGGATACAAATAATCAAGATGAAAAGATACTCTCTTGCATCCCTGATGAAATTGACCTACATAGGGCACTAGCACTAAAAGCAAAAGAAACAGTAGATGAGGTCATTAACTCAGCTATACAAAAACTGACATCCGATCAGCAGCGAGGCACAGAGAGGAAAAGGCCTTCTGGAAAGGTTCGGCCCAAACCTGAGGCTGAAATGCCAAAGACTTCAAATCTGGGTGTGAGGTTTCCTGCCAATACACAGGAACCAACAGAGATGGATGAAACTCAGACTGTAAGTGTAAACTGTGAAAAGGCAGGTTGCTCAGGTCCTCCTTTGCTTCCAAATTGTATGGAAAATGGCATAGATTGGCCCCAAAGCCATGAAAAGATACCAAATAATGCAATTACTTGTCAAACAAATGGATTTCTTCCCTCTGGCAGTTTAGCAAGGCCAGAATCAGATCTTCTGACACCAGCAAAAGAGAGGCACAATGGAAAGGTGTGTGACCATCTGGCTGCAGCAGCAATGTGTGGCAAAGTGTCAGCAATGAGTAGAAAATCTGATGGAACTTTACATTTTATTGGTAGAGATGCTACTGTGACTGAAGAAATGCTTTTGTCATTGCAGTTAAAAGGTTCATGCAATAATACAAATATGCCAGAGTGCACACTGCTGCCAGCTGTAAATGTTAATTTGTCATCTTTTATGCCTGCTGAGGAATGTACTGGCCTGCAGAGTGAATCCGAAGATAAAAGCAGCCCTCCGATGTCTCTGGAAAGCAATGCAAAGGACAGTCTGTACAAACACGGGGGGAAAGAGGCTGCAGAGGAAGTACCTGTACAAGTAAAAGCAACCTTACAAAATTCAAAGGCAGCGGAGAGTGAAGAGGAACTAGCAGAAGGGGCAAGGGAGAGAGCAGAGGTTACTATTGGATTAAATGCACAGTCCATGGTACCTGAATTGTCTGTTCCTGGAGAGGGCAGTGAAGGGAGACACTGCTTCAACACAGTCTTTGCCCACAATAATGAGACTCTGAAGCAGGCACAAATGAAGGATCAAGACATGGAGAGAAATGATCAGCTTGAAGAAAATGGCCCGGACTGCAGCAATAACATGAAGGAGCCAAAAGAACTTTTGGCCTCTTCTCCACTGATTGAACAGTGGGAAAACAGTTCTTTTACTATCATTTATGAAGGTGCTCTTCAAACGGAGAACAAATCTGTCTCAACTGATGAGATGCAAACTGGTTCTCTTTCTCCTTCTGAGTTGCCTTCAGATAATACAGATCACCTAAGGTGTGACAGAGCAAGGAATAAGCAGGAGTCAGCCTGTCTTTATGGGCAGGACAGCAAGGTGAACGAAGCAGCAGAGAGCCGAGGCTCGGAGTCGTTCCTGAGCGTGGAGGCCAAGCGCTACAGAGTTTATCCTTTCTCTCTGTCTCCCATCTACGAGGACGACAGCTCCCAGGAAGATCTGCTGTCCACGGATGTGTCTCCAGAAAGCCGTCCGGGGGGAGTCCCCAAAGACAGCTCTGACCACGCTTCTGTGCTTTCCCTCCTCCAGTCGGTGTCTGAGCGCTTGCAGTTCACTGCTCGCTTCAGCACAGAGGAGGAAGATGAGGAGGATGGAGTGGAGGAAGAAGAGGAAGAATCATCTTGTGAGGAAAATATTCTTGATGTTGAGAGAGAAGACAACTGCCTTTCCAGTCAGTGCAGAGGGAAATTTAAAGCAACCCCTCAATCAAATGACCAAAGTAGATGTTCTTTTACTGAACAATCATTTCTTCTTTCAAAAGAACAGCTTGACTCACAGGAGCAACCAGAACAGTTTCCAGATGTGGCTTCTCCCAGTCAGCCAGCTTGTAAACCAGTTCCAGAGAAAGCTGATGCTGCTGTGACACAGCCTCCTACAAGTGTGTACTACCAGTACTTGAAATCTGCCAGCAAAGGCCCTTCTGAAAAGGGGACCAGGTTTGGAAGCATTCTCCAGGATATGCTACAGCCAAAGATTCATTGGTTTCAAGACAGCACCGTGCCAAAACTGGGAGAATTGTCAGCGGTAAGATGTCATGTCACATGATATTTGTAATCAAAGTGATTAGCCCAGATTCAAAGTTGCTGCCTCCCTGTTCTCCTTGCTACCTTTTAATTAAGATTTTATCATAAAAGTAATCGAAAGTTTTTATCAGATGTTATTAGGCTTTTTAATGTCGTAGTTTAAAAGAAAAAGTGTTCTGATTAAATAATTTTAAAAAGATAAGTCTTGGTTCAGCACACAGGTGAAAGTGATTTAACTGTAAAACAGAGTATGTGAACAGAAGGTAAAACAGGAAAATATGCATAATAGCAAGTTTTTATAATAGCACAAGACAGACTTCTCCATGTTAAGGACATTTCAGCCTGAAGATGATGGAATTGCCTTTTACATGAAAATTGTTCTTTTATTTCTTTCACTTTTGAGATTATTTAATAGAACTGTCTTGTCCAAAAAATATATAAATACTGGTTTGCCAGGCTCTTTGATTGTTTCATCACAGTGTCTTCTACAAACTGTAGCTCAATTAACAAGCAAATAACATAGCTGCTTCCATGGATTAATATTTCTTTTTTTAGTTTGCTTAAAGCAGTGGCAAATGAGGGTATGGCAACAGTTCTTGCCATGTTTAGAATTTGAAAGTGCCACACAGACCAAATGTGTAACTGAAGAAGTCTTTCCATGATGTTGGGAGTACTCCAGTCTGTGTTAGAGGGATCTTTTGTTTTTTTCCTCTGTTAAGAAATGCAGTTTATTGTTTGCTGGGAAAGAGTAATACATTTGTGAAGGTTATAGCTTCCACAGCAGCTCTTCCTTTCTAGCACATGCTGCTTTCTGGTGATTGACTTAAACCGTTTACACCAGCTCTGAATGGCGGTGAAACAAATCTTGGTTGTTGCTACTAATGACGCTTGTGTGCATGTACAGGAATAGTGGACCCAGAATAATCTGCCTGTGCTTTGTGCCACTGCTGTAGGTGTTAACAGTTGTTTGCCGTGTCCTTTTACTTTCAGAACCTCATTGACAGGGCAAGTCTCAAATATAACCCAAGACCAGGGAAGGTAAGCAGAGTTTGTGTCACGTAAATCAATATGATACGTGGAATAATTTGTCGTACTGTCATTTTTGAACAGAAAGCATCTGAAGTTGTTAGTCTAATCTTACGTATTTTTGTGTATTACTAGCATATGCTTGCCCATGCTGATAGTGAGAATACATTATTTAAAATCCTGTCACTAGTAATTTTGCTGTCTTTCTCAGCAATTGTTGTTTCCATTCAGTAGAGTGTTTCATAAAAGAAGAAACTGTGTAGCATCTCAGTTGAGTGGGCACAAGTTGCAAGCAAAAAATAACTGTCTGTGCTGTGTGTTGAAATGGGCCCTCACTTGCATGCATTGTGTATTGTTTCAGATTATTATTTATGATACTTGTGGCAACAAAAGTAAACAAGAAGTTCATTCTGATGTGCTAGATGCCTCATCGTGGGTCTTTCCCATTGGAACAATACTTAGGATAATCAGAGGATGGTAAGAAATCCAGGTCATGTTTAAATAGAGTCTTTCCAATAGACTGCATGTATGTTCCTCTTGTATTTTTATTTATTTATGACACACGTCCGATCTGCAGGACTGTCTTTTTCTTTCTTTATAATTAGACTGATACCAGTGGAAAAAAGCATGAAACAAGGCTTTAAAAAAAAAAAAAAATTGTTCCCCCAGGAGAGAAAGTTCAAACAGAAGGTTTCTAATAGAACCACAAGTAAGTTTAGAGTTCTTGCCTGAAGTGCGGAGCCAGTGCAGCCATAATCATGATTAGAGACATGTATGACAAAAAAAAAAAGGTGGATTTTTACATTTCAGTTTCCTTATACAGTAGCTGTTGCAAAAGGACAGTCAAATGAACATTCTCAGGTTTTAATGTGGCATTTAAAGGAATGTGGATGCAGAAGGATAAATACAAGTTACCTTTAAGTTTTCCAGTGTTTCTCAATTTGCTTTGGGAAGCTGGAGCCAGGTCTGTGTCAGTTGTTGCATTGGAATTTAATTGGTGGAGCTTACAGGGAATGTTTCTGTCAGCCATGCATGTCATGTTTATGCAGTTTTGAGGCAGCCTTGTGTAGTTTTGCATACATTTCCTTCACATCCTAAGACGTGCTGAATGTCATTATTAATATGTTTTATGCCTTTTATAATATCTGCCTGAACAGGACATGTTTTGATGTGACAGTAAATACATTTGTCCTGGTAAAATAAGGCTGTTTATTCACACTGTGGTTTAGCTGTATTTTTATTTTATATTTTGTCCTGGGGAAGAACATGTATTTTACTTTTCAATGCTAAAGTGAATGTGACTACTGAGGGACAGCATAAGAAAGATGTGATTTTTGTCTTGATAAGAAGAGCTTTTTCCTGGGCTTTCCATCAGATGTGCTCTACCAGCAACGACTCAGTTCATTTTATCATTATTGCAGTTGGATTTTTTATGAGAAACCAAAGTTCCAGGGTCGAAAACATGTACTAGAAGAAGGAGAGGCTGTGCTGGATCACCTTTGGGATCTCCCAGGCATAAAACATCATCGAAGAAACCTCACAGTTGGTTCGATCAAACACGTGACAAAGGTACAGACTTTCTTCACAACATTCTCATGTGCATAATTGATTTGTTGGTCACCGTGGTGTATTACTAGCAGTGGACAATGTGTGTGTAGTGTTTCTGGTATTTACATTTGCTGTAACTCACTTTTTTCACCTTCTGGGTGATAAATTCCAGGGCTTTTGCTGTGCTAAATTTCCCTTTCTTCTTTTACCTGAGTTCATGAGCAGGTGGATTATGTTTCTTTGCCACCACCCTCACATGACACAGTGACCTGTCCAGTTATTTTAAATTAAACAGAATCAGTTCATATTTTTGAAGAAGTTTTTATCTTAAGCTGTCTGCTGTGTCTGTATGGCCTCTGCTTCAGTAGTAGTTGGGTTTCCAGTCCCACTTGTACAGCATAGCCTCCAAAAACTGCTGCCTTGCCCTCTACAGCTCTGTGCCACCTCTAGGGTTTCCACATGGACCAGTGGTACACCTACAGCATGTGGCTCTGCCTACAGCCATCAGTTTGGAAGGCTTTTTGTTGAAAAGATAAGAATCGAATGTCTAAAACTAAATGTAATGCATCCATTGTTACTCAGTGAATGAGGAATATATTTTCCAGATCTTGTGATTTAAGAAGACATAGTGCTGTCGTTGTTCAGTGTAGCATTCCAGTTACTCACAGGGCAATGGCCCTTGCTGTGAGTGAATTATCATTTGTATCACAACATGAAAGATTTTCAGTAAAGTGGTTTCTCTGTTCTCTGCTGGTATAGAGGTCATTTTAAAATTGATAACCTTTTTGTCATCAGTACAGGGGCATAATGTCATGACAATTAGAAATGCTTTTTCATTCTCTTAAAAAAACTTAGAAATTAATTAATTCAAAAGAGGCTGACTGAGAGCAAGAATAATGAAGTTAACCTTTATTTGAGCTAAACAAATTAAAAGCCTTTGACCAATATGTAATATGACTATTGATCAATAATGTGGAAGGCAGCTAAATAAATAAAGGTATTCCACAATAACATGTGGAACTATGGTCTGAAACCAAGGGAAGCTGGATATGTGGATATGAAAGAAAACTCTTGGATAGAAAGATACCGTGTTTAGCTTCATCATGCTTGATAAAAATCTTTGCAGTACAGCTAAATATGTTTGACCTTGCTTCCTCCTCCAGTCTGTGGTTCATTTATATAGAACACAGATGGAAAGCTTTGTTACTGGACACTAGTTCAGTAATCAACACTTTCCTCGTGTAAATTAAACCTCTAGCAGGCGTGGTTGGTGAGGTTAGTGCACTCGCTAAGCCAGGTTTTGTCCTCTGAACCTTGATTCATGAAACAAGGCTTCTAACCTCCTTTTTTAGGTTGTTTTTTAGCTGCAGTGGAACTGCTTTTGGAAGGTAGTTTGCCAAAGTGCTACCTTATTTATTTATTTTTGTGAAAAATGTAGGCCTTGTTTTTATTCGACAAATAGTGGATTCTTTTTCAGGTAGCTCGTGCGTGTGATTCCCATGTTTTACTGCCATTCTCTTTTTCATAGGCTATCTGTGTCTTTTCTCCAGGCTAGTTTGGCCATACTGGCTCTGTGGCCAGGTTGTCTGGCTTGTCTTCTAATTTTTCAAGCTTTTTTTTTTTTAATGGTGGTTGTTTAATGGCTGCTCAGTTGCCTCGAGTTAGCAGATTTGAACATTGGCTAAATATTTGAGAAGAAAGCAGCTTGCCAAGAAGAGGAAAAACAGATTTTTACTAAGGAAACTGTAGGAGGTACATTTAATTATTTTTTTTTTTTTACTAGCATATTGACCAAAGAACAGTCTGCCAGTAGCTTTGTGCTCTTGATTTGGCTTCAAGCCTCCCCAAAAAGCAGATATTCTGCTAATTTGTGGTTAGCTTGTGGCCTGGCTAACTGTGGATATGCATTAGGTGTACCCATGTGTATTTAATTTCAAGAAAATTGTGGGGAGGAGATTCCAAAGAAACAGGTTGTGCAACCAGTAAAATGAAGACCTGTCTGAAGTGATGTGGAGACTGAATTCCACTAAGGCAAGTCAGCGTGAGCCAAGGCTAGCAAAGTCTGCCTGCACACACAGGTTCAGTGCAGCTCCTGCAGCACAGTCTGTGTAGCCAGGTCGGTTCTCTGGCCTACTGTAAATACATTTGTTGACCTTTTTGCACATGTTGGACTTTTTTCTATCTGTTTCTGGTAGCCCAAAGAGGGTGCTAAATGTTATGTTCCCCAAAACAAGAGCCAAGAAGAGTTCCTGACACCTCCATTCTGGAATAATCTTGTAAACCACTGTTTTGCAAGGTGACAAGGGATCTGAAACAGCAGTTTATAATCACTGTCTGCAGGATGGTTGGGGAGGAAATACCTGGATTCCTTGTGGAGTCTCCTTAAGCAAAGCTCTTTGTAATGGGATTTTTCACAGTATTACATGAAGGGTGTGTTTCTTTCGTTTGTGTGGTTTGCCAGGTGAAAGGAAGTTCATAATTTAAGCAGGGACTACTTTGTCAGATGCCATAGGAAGACACTCAGCAGGTTTCAGATGGTTTCATTTGCTGGCTGGTATTTACAGAACAGTAATCATTAATTTCCTTTGTATTATTTTACTTTACTACCAGTCCTGTTGAGTTCTGTAGTTGGGTTTGGTGGTGGTGGGTGGTAGCAAGAGGGGTGCAGTGCTGGAGCACTGGGAGCAAGAATTATGAATCGCTAAAAAAGCCTGGAGGACCAACAGAGAGTAATGCTAAAAAAAACCAATGCTCCAGAAGCAGATAGCATCCTAAATACAAGACATGTATCTAAAGTAAGGTGGTGTCTAGACTGTATTACAAAGCAATCGTGTGAATACCAGAACTAATTAGGCCTGGTTTTTAATAGGCTCTTCTCTCCTCCTTGTTTTGGCATTTCCCGTATGAAGCCAGACTCCAGTCATTCTTTGTCCTGTTGTTGACACAAAACCACCCCAGTTAAACAGGCTGATTTGATCCCTTCAGTCACCACAGCTGACAGGTCCAAGGAGAAGGCCTAGCAGTGCTGAATTTATTTAGCCCTGCTGGAGCTGTTTGGGCTGTAATCCTAGATCCAGAAGAAGGATAAACAACCAAGACCCACCTGGAGGGGATTGAAGGCTTTAGGTCTGTCAGGTCTTCTGGAGCTCTTGGTCAGACTAGGAAAAAAGTCAGAGATGCCACTGAAGAGGAATATTTCATGCTAAAGGCTTAAGGCTCCTTCACCTTTCTGCTGAGGGCCAGGTTACTCTTTTGGAGGTGTCTGTAAGTGTTCCACATGCTTTGTAAACATCCCAGCTCCCTAAAGACCACGAGGGAAGCACAGACATTCCAGGATGACTCTGTGGAGGTAGGAGGAGAATACCACAGAGTAAGGAAGGCAGAGAGGGATGCCTGGAGGCTGTGACCTACCTAAGCATTTGCTGGTTGTGTGTTATCACTGGAAATGAGCACAGCTGCCTGATCTGTTTGCTGTGCTTTTTATTCTGTTTTTGCCTAATGTGTCAGTAGGACAATGAATGATGTGAGTTTGGGCTGCTTGTGATGAGGGGTGGGACATTTGGGGGATGGGTTTAGGGGGGGAACCTTCCAGTTTGGGATCTGGGCTCGAATACTGTGGTAGCAGTTTTGCATGGTAATAGCTTTGCATGTGGGTATCTCATTTCCAAATCTTGACGCCTTGCAGATGACAGGGCTTTGGACTGAAGGATCTAGTTCTCCACCTGACTGCTATCATATTTGTGTGGTTTTCATTTTGTTTCTAAAGATGGTGGCTTTAT
Source organism: Lycocorax pyrrhopterus obiensis (assembly GCA_014706295.1). Classification (NCBI taxonomy): domain Eukaryota; kingdom Metazoa; phylum Chordata; class Aves; order Passeriformes; family Paradisaeidae; genus Lycocorax; species Lycocorax pyrrhopterus. The sequence goes on along the minus strand of JACSVZ010000001.1, from coordinate 114,660,985 downwards.
TGGGAGAGTTAAAGGAGCCTCTGAAAGTAATGAGGCCTGTTAAATATGCTCAGGCAAATATGAACATGCTGGGGCCAATATTTACCAAGCAGTTTGCATGCTTGAATTGTATGAATTAATGGCATAGCACAGAGTGTGCATCTGCAAATACATAGCGCTCATCTCATTCAGTAATAATAAATGTTACCATTTTCTGCAGTCTGTGCATTAGTACAGGTAAATTGAATGGCATATTTAAGTCCAAATGTGTATTTGTGACTTTAAAAAAAATGTGCTCAGAAAATACGATGTACTTCTTGCTCAACCATGTTACCATCTTTAAAAATAAATATTTGAATTGGTTTTGATGAAGACCTCAGTTTACTGTGCGACACTTTATGGAAGAAGTTTGTGGACTTAATCTAAAACACACTAAAAAATACAATCGCTATGAGTAGAGGTTTTTTACTGCTCTCAAAATGTGGCTGGAGAGAGATGGTGATAAATAGAGATTTTATTATGAGTGCTTGTGCTTTACCTACCCTGCTACATTTGTCATCTCTCGAGCTGGAGACTGCCTCATGAGCTTCAGAGTCAGCAGAGCAGACTTGAAAAGAGAACACAGGCTGGCTTTTTCCAATCTTAAATGAAAAACAAAAACAAGAGCCTCCTACTGAATTAAAATTAAACATATTCCATCTCATACTCTGTCTGAGCCTGCAGGCAGATACTTTTATTTTGCTACTTGTCTAGTCTTGTAGGTACTTTGTTTCAGAATTTATCTGAAACCATTAGGAGTCTGGCATCCTTATTTGAGGAATTCTTCTAGGTGCAACTTCCGATTTTCTGTGTCAAGCTTTATTGTTGGATTTATGAATTTCAGCCTTGTTACATATCAGATATTTTTAGAAAAAAACCCCACAGACTTGAAATATTTCTTAACCGTGGTTTAATGAGATACATATACATGTGCAAACTATGGGGAGATTATTTTTATTTTTTTTAAATCTTGTCTAGCAATACTCTTAGAATGGAGGAATGGAGTTCCTTAGCATTTTCCTATAAAGCAGCATTGTACTAGAAAGTCTTTTTTCCTCGTTTTTCTGGGTTTGTTCATCCGAAAACAAAAATTCCGGTATTGCAGTTTTTGTTCTAAAAACAAAGTGTGCATTGTTTGCAAGGTACAATACAGCGGAAACGTGATTTTGCAGGAGGGAAGGTTGCCAAAACAGTATTACTGTGTTGTCTCAGGAGCAAAGTGAAACGATATCCTGAAGTGCATCCATTCTAATTGCCACACCCACTGCTGACAGTTCAATAGCTACTGAAAAAGCTTTGCTGACCAAGAAGCTGTGGGATGTTACCCCATTAAAACCCTGCTCAAAGCCCACATGCAAAAGGAGAGTGTCATGAGATGAGGTGCTGTAGCTTCCAGAGCTTTTGTGCCCTGTTTCTGGGTTCCTCTGCAAGCTCTTGTGTTTTTCCTTCCACAGCCCATGCAGGATCTCTGTCGTGATGTGACCCTCCCGGGTCCTCACCAAATCCAGAAACCAGGTTCTTCTCTGAGGGCACCCTCAGAGACGGCTCCTCATCCCTCTTCTCAGCGCGCATGCAGGGGGCATCTTCCTCCAGCCACCTTTAGGATTTTGGGAATCTCTGTATGCTGTCCCAGCCCTCTGTCCTAAAGCAAATGGGTCTGTGGGTCAGGAGGAGAAGGGGAAGTGTTCTGGGAGGTTATCACTGAGAAGTGAAGTTTTCCAGCTACACACGTGAGCCGCCTTTCGCTGTTCTGGAACACCCTGCTGAAACAGGGACTTGCAGAAGATCCTCGTTGGCTCACGATGTGTTTGAGTGCTGGGGAAGAAAGTGTTGGCAATGCATGTTATATAAATATTGCAAAAGGAGGGTGGCTCAATAAAATCCCTGCAAATTCTAGAGAAGATGTGGTCAACAAGTTTGTTCTCCAGCGTGGTATCTCTCAGTAGTAAACCTCCAGTGAGGAAATAGAGGTTGTTGCTTTGTGGTAACAGGAAAATTGCCAAAGTGTCTACTTAACAAAACAGATGTTTTCTAATATTGCTCTTTTTTTCTTCCTTCGTCTAAAATGCTGTAGATTTATTTAGCACAACAAAAAGAATTGAACTCGTATGGCTTGATACTGTAGTTGGATTCTGCATTACAGAACTTAATTGTCGTGGAGAGGGGGAGGTGGGAATGTAATAGACATTTCTGGAAAGTTTTAGTTAATGCATGCATCATGTGTGTTGTAGAAGCACTGTTTTTTAAAAGATAAAAAGTCAGTTTTATAATGCTGTTCAGTCCTTTAGTTGGAGAATATTTAGACTGGCCTTTTTGAAAGTGACTTGACAGGCATAAATTTCTTCTTTGAAAATTAGTGCGAGCTGGAAATTTACCTCCCTTAGCTTTTTAAAAATTCCAACCTCCATTTAAAGAAAAATAAAACCCTTCCATCCTATGAAGCCTGGAGAAGGGTGAGAAGATGGGGCAAAAAAGGGAATGTTTGGGGGCAGAGTCTGCAGGTGTGAATAAATATTACCCTTTGTTTCCACAGGACTGTGGCATTCCAGAGGTGGAGTTCTGCCTGGCAGCTGGCAGTACAGAGGGACTTCCCATCTCCATACAGGGTGCAGTTGCCAATTTAGAAGAACTGGATGTTGAAAAAAACCCTTATATAAGAGTCAGATCAGGAGTGTGAGTACTGAACCTTTTTAACAGTATTTTGCCAGCAGGTAGAAAAGTAATGTCATGGGATGAAAGTCAGTCAGCAACATGAACAATATTTGGGGGGTATTGCTGCAAATCAGTAAACATACACTGAATATTCCCAGCTCTACACTTCAGCACTGTGCTCTGTGGGCTCCTAGTAGTGGAACCAAACTTTTGAAGTAATTTTTTTCCTAGTTGCTGGCAGAAGTCTTCAGTAATTCCATATTTGAGTAGCTTTATAAATAGAAGAAGCAACTCAGCTATAATTAGCTTTTAGTTCATTGGAGAATAGATACTGTCTCCCGAGTCACCCACCCTGTTACAACCATAACACTGTGGCTGAGTACCAGAAAATGAGTGTTACATCATCCAAGCATTTCTCAAGCCATAGGTGATGCAATACGACACAGGCCCCTGGGTAGCCCAGCACTTCCTGTGTGGAGCAGAATGGGCTCTTCCCTGGGCCAGCACCTCACAGTTCCTGAAGTCTGGGAGTTGTGTGGCTCTTCTCATAAATCGTTGCAGAATGACATTAGCTCTTCTATTACAAGAGTGTTGCCTTTCCACGTGAGCCAAGTCTTCCTTCCCACAATCTCACAGTTATGTCTGTGAAGCTTGAGGTGGTGAAGGAGTTAAAAACAGAGTCTTGTCTTAGTTTTGACAAAATTCAGTAGTTTTGAGAACATCACTTCCCATATGGCTCCGTGCCTCTTCCTCCATTCCTTGCGTAGTCTACTAAACCTGTGTGCCAGCTTCTACACTCAGCTTTCTTTTTGATTTAAAACAGTCTGAAGGACTCCCAGCATTTTAAATCCTTATGTCAAAATTACAATAGCTTTCCAAAGGGGTGTTGTACATAATCATATTTTAATAACTTCCACTGAAAAAAAATGACATGGAATTGATGTTGGAAGCCTTTTAATTCATAAGGTGACAATCCTAGATAAAATTCAATACAAATGTCTCTCAGTACTGACTTTTTTTGGATACTCATGGAGTAACAAGCTGGCTTTTGTAAGTGCATGAACAAATTGGTAATTTTCGTCTCTTTCATTTATATTTAGGTTGGACTGAGGAAAAGTGTCTGAGATCTTCTTAGCAGTGATGTTGCCAGCATATTTAAATACAGCTTTGTTTTGATGTGCTGTCTAAAACATTATCCAGCTCTTAGGAGTACAAAAAGGAAAATAATTTTAATAAGATGTTTGTATTTAGAATCTAATTAATGAACTTATGGAGTCCTTTGTCCTTACCGTTGTAGATGGCTTGCTTATTCAGACTTGAATTACAAGGGAGAGATGATGGTTTTGGAAGAATGGGATTCACCACCTGAAATTCCTTCAGCAGATGTAAAATCTCTGCGTCCCTTAAGAATGGTGAGGACTTCACAATTCCCTAATAAATTGTATGCCTTCTTTTTTGTTGTTGTTGCTTCCCCATAGGTTTTGACCTAAATACACCTTGGATTCTAGTGTTCTTTTGGGTTAATCCTTACACGTGTAATGCTCCTCCATGGTGTGTTTGCTTTGGTCACTGTGACTTGCTGGGCTTCTGCACCCCCCAGCATCTTCCTGGGAAACTGCTGTTGTTGGGAGGAGGTCAAGTAAGACAGAATTGAAAGGCTCTTGACTTTATTGCAGCCGACACAAATTCATTAACCAAAACACCCTTCCGAAGTTGTTGATTTTCTTTTTTTCAGTTGTACAGTTAGATTTTCTTTATTTTCAGTTACAGTCTACTGGGGATGGAAGACCGGATTAGGAGTTTGTTACCCAGTAGTATTTCTCTGGCCACAGATTGCACACAAATCTAGGGAGGTGCAGCTGTTTTTTGTGTTGATAGACAGCACGTGGATCTACGTGTGAGAGAGATGGGAAGGGATATAACACAAATTTTACTGTGAACATAGCAAACCTGCAGAAAGACAGTTTAAAAGCCATAAAGGAGTAAGACCTAATAGCTGTCTCTTTAGTCACTCAAGTGAGGTCAGTATCTTACTGAGCATCATTCACTCACATTTCCAGAGAAGATGCATTTGTTGTATTTGCTCTTTGACCAGAAACATGAATATGTCAGACTCTATTTTCTGTCTCTTCTGCTGTTTTTTCTCTCTTCTAGTGTTGCAGCATTTGTGCTTTAGAAATTCGAAATGCATGCAATAAAGCTTTAAAAGTTAATTTAAAAAACTGGTCGATATCCATTAATTTAAAAACATGTAGTAAGTATTTACTTTGGATTTCTAGACCATGAAGGAATATTTTTAAATTGCTTGCAGTCTTAGAGGTTTGTCAGTGCACTGATTTGTTTGTAGGTCAGGTTTATAGTGTGCCTGGCCTTTTGGAATCTATGGCCAGCACTGAAAGTGGTGAATATAATTGCAAAGACTTCATGGTCTGATAGTGCTGTGAAACACATGTCAAAGTGGAACTTCAAGTTTAATATAAATACCTGTTTTCCCCTCCCATCTGTTTTTAGGGTGGACTAAAGGTGCAAATGCCAATGAATGTCAAGGTAAGCACAGAGAGCATTGAGAATAAAATAGAACACATTGGGAATACAAAACCTTTATGCAAGCTGCTTTCCTTTTGTTTGGTATGTGATGTTTGATAGCTGTTCGATGCTTGCTGCTGAAGAAAAATTCCCTAATGCTGTCAAGTTCACTTAGTGTTTGATGAGGTGTAAAAGCAGTAGTTTGTTTTTCACATATTAGGAAAATGTGAATTTGCTATGAAATGAGTTTTTCTGACTTGACACATTAGTCACTGTAACGATAAAGGGATTGGGGGAGATTTTCCCATTTAACATACCAAGTTAAAAAAAAAAAAAGGAGAGGGAAGGGAGGAAGAGGACAGGAACAGAACCCTTCCAGCCTATCCCCTATTCCAGTACAAGAGTTGTGAGTGAGACCATGATCCTTCTGTGATCTGAGGAGCTGAAAGCTGATCCCAGAGTTGTTGCTCCTTTTTCCTCTTTTTTCTACAAGAATGTTAATGCTTTAGGTAACTTTGAATTATACAAATACATGCATGACTTGGGTGTTTTTCTAATAAATGCTGCAGCAGATATAAATATTGTTAACAGCTGATCTGTGTGATTCAGCAGATGAGGAACCTGAAGGGGCTGTTAACTGCAGTTATGGAAATAACTTCAGCAAAGTACAGGGAGAGGCTTCTTGTCTACTTTTGAAGGATTAAGCTCAACATCATGTTTTCTAGATAATAATATATGAGAAACCCCACTTTGGAGGATGGTCCAAAGAGTTTTCAGAAAACATCACTTCTGTCCCAGCACTGTTTGGTAGTGAACAAGAGTTTCAGGAAATCGGATCACTACGTGTAATTGGTGGAGTGTGAGTATATTTCACTTTATATTTATTTATTTTAAAGGAGAGAAGCATAACTAAATGCTTAGAAGTGCTAGCTGAGGGGTGATTGGAGTCTTTCACAGGTGAAATGTTTTGAAAAGAAAGGAGTGTATATTTCTTTTATTATCAGCTCTTCAATTATCAGCCTACCAAGCTAAATGTGTGAAAGGTGTGAAGCCAGTGTTTGCCATTTGGATGCCAATAAATTAGGCCACTTCATTCCTTTGTTCACACAGAGCTTTAATTTGTATTGCTTTACACTTCTGATAGTCTCTACTTAATTTGCTGAAATGACCTTGGGTAGGTGTGGTCAGTCTTCAATTTGACATTTTAATACCTCTGAAACCTACAAACTGTTTTATTGTCTTAATGGTTTTCCTGTGCCACCTGTTTCATGTTATCTGGAACTGGGAATGTGCTGTTATTTTTATTAATTGAGGCATTGGATGGATTCTGTGTTGCCCTGCCCCTCCCTGTGTCACACACACACACAGGTGGATGCTCTGAGGCAAACTCAGCACCAGCTGCCAACCCCTCATGTTGTTCTTTCACCCTCTCCCAGTAGGACAGGACTGTCTGAGAGCAGGCAGGATGGTTGCTTCTGCCAAAGACCTCAGTAATAAAACAGTTTTCAGAAAAACTTGCTTTTGTTTCCAAAGGGGTTTTCCACTTCAGTTTAAAGATGGAATAACATACATCCTTTCAAGCTGTTGTCAGAATTTTATGAGCACTAAATTCAAAACAAACCTAATTGTTAATACTCAAATAATCTGTTCATAAGTGCATTGTGTGTTTGCTATCTGGGAAGCCTCAGATTATTAAAAATCGTTGTTCTGTCTGTTGTGGCAGCTTTTATTTTTAGTGCTGTGGTAACCTAAACAGCTGAATTAATGTAAACCAAATGGTACTAAAAGTAAAGCTATCCCTGGCTGCCAAATTTCACTGCCAACAGAATTTGTACAGCAGTTCTAATATCTACAAGGGAGCTTTAATGAAAGAAATGCTTACAAGAAAAAAGGAGGGGGAAGCACTTTTTCAAATTCAGATCCAGTAGAGATTTGAAGTTGATATGGAAACACCTTCTTTTAACTGAGCCTTATCTATTTATTCAAAAAACTTGGAAAAGTTCTATTTGTTTAGTGCTAAAACATGTTCCATATGCAATATGTATTATATATTCAATTTGCTTGTCTGTTTATGTGTGTATGTTTTTAGATTAAAGCAAAAAAAAATATATATATAAGCAGGTGAAATCTTGTTCTGCAGAAATCTGTTAATTTTGTCACCAGCTCAAGCTAGGGTAGAGTCTCATCATTTATTAGCACATTGAAGAGATCCACTGCTTGTTTTTTTTATGACTGAAACTTTTGGCATCTGATGCATCCTGGGCTCTGTGGTACTAAACCTTGGTGTTGGGAATGTGGCTGGCTGAGTGGAGGGACGTGGAGGAGCGCTACATAAATCAGCTGTTGTTGGCTAAAGAATCACATGGTGGGATTTTGATCCACAAGGAACATTCATGGGTGCCTGCTGTGGTTCCAAACAAGCATTGCCTTTTTCACTGGCTGGGTTTGTGGTACTCATTTTAGTGGTTTTGGGATGTTCTCTTCTCCTTTATTTGTTACAGAAAATTATGTGTGCAGTTGTTTTGCCTTTACTGACTTCTCTTCCTTTTGTTATGGGGCTGCCACAGATGGGTTGCCTATGATAAGGAACGCTACAAAGGCCACCAGTTCTTGCTGGAGGAGGGAGATTATGAGGACAGACACTCCTGGGGGGGAACTGACAGTGCCCTCCTGTCCTTCCGCTTCCTTCAGGCTGTGAGTACTTACACCGATTTCATACAAATTATGCACAGCTCTGTCCAGAAAGAGCAAGGTTATTCTTTGTCCACGGCACAGCTGGCTTGGGTTTGGTCATTCCATCTTTTGCCCGTGTTCATCCTCATTCTTTTCCCACTGGCTGAAGTCTAGGCTGCACTAAGAAGCAGCAGGTTCTAAACAGTCTTTGTAAAGTTCATACAAAAATTGTATCGTGGAGAATTCCCCATCTACCTGCCAGGTTTTCCACGTACCTCACTCCTGCACCTCGAGCTATTTGGATCTCTCAAACAGAATTTTCTTAAAAGCGTAACGTGCCCGAGTGTACAGAGTAGTTCTTGATTAAAATAAAAATAGCTTTTCAATGCAGCAGCTGTTGCAAGCCTTGAAACAGCATTACCCTCTGTCTGTGATTTTTCTGCCAGAAAATTTTGGCAGCAAAAATAATCATGGTAAAAAAATCCCTGCTACTAAAATGTGTTTAGTGGAGGCAAGGATGAAATAGTAACAAAAACTATTTATAAGAGTCCAGTATTGGAAGCAAAGTTAGACTTTTTAGCGATGGGGAAACATGGGATTAGAACTTCTTTATCATTTCCTTTGTTTTGGTTTGGTTTTTTTGTTTGTGTAAGGGTTTGAAGGATGTTTTTTTTATTATAATGGGAACTCTGTGAGCATTAAATACAGCTGCAAAGAGTAACTTCTTCTGAGACTAAGATTGTTCGCTCTGGTATTACTCAGTTTTGTATACTCAGATTACTCATCTCCTCATCTGAGGAGATGTGATACTCCTGAGCCAGGAATTTTGTGGAAATTGAAGATAGGCATTTAGAGCAAACTCACTGTCTCAACAGTCTTTTTTTTTTAAATAAAAAATTAAGGTGAACCCAAGAAGGCCATACTTAAATTCACAATTTGCAGGTTTTTGTTTCATGACCTAGCAAAAGCTGTGTTTATAATCAGAATCTATCAAAGTAAAGATAGGAGAATGAATTGAATTGAAGAAGAATATCCCTCTCTAAATAATTTATTTTCAGGTTTCTGAGGAAAAAGTAGGTAGGAAATTTCTTCAGATCCCTCATTTTGAATGTGCAGAATGCTGCTCAATTACTGAATAATCTTAGTTTTTCTCTCTTTTCCAGCTATATGTAGGATATGTGAGCAACTGAAATTGATCTTTTTAGATTTTCCTCTTGGCAAAGGACATAAATACAAGTTAAAATTGTGCATGTGGGTAGCAAGAATGACCTTCCATGTCCTGTTTTTAATTTTACTTGCACCTAGAACAGTCAGGAGGCTCAAGTCATTAGCATTTTAACAACACGAATCATTCACAGTCATATATCAACATATATCATTCCAGTTTCCTTATAAATATGGATAAATATTTACCTATTGATAATAGAAGGGAAAAGGAATAATTCCCCTCAATTTGTTGCATAACTGAAGGCAATCAGCTGCTTGCCAATAAAATGAGTAATGGCCCTGGCATTGTGTTGTTTGGCCTGACCAGCAGATTGCCTCCCTCTCTTCGATGTGCAGCACACAGGGCCGTGTTCAGGCTGGCCATATGCTCCCTTTGTGACTTTGTATGCGATACTTAAGGTCAGGATTTTAAAAATATTTTAGTACCAAACGTTCAGTTTCAAGGGGACCTGGGCAAAAATCCAGAATCTCTGTGCTTAAGGCCCCTCACTGCACAGCAGATGTCCTGGCTTCTCCCTGAGCTCAGGAATTCTATCAGGGGAAGCAAGGTAATGGTCTCAGAATCCACAGGGATATCCCTGGATATCAGATCTCTATTGCTCTTCTGGTTTAGTCAAATGAATTCAAGAGTCTCTGTCAAAGACTTGGGGTTCTGTGAAGTGTAACTGAGCCACATTATCCGTGGTCAGTTTAGATGGGCAGTGGGGCTGGGCACTGACCCTGCTCTTTGGACAGACTCACTGGTGTGGGCTCAATGGGGCCAGCTCAGCCAGATTTGGATTTTTCTGCTGGGGCTTCACACCAGCTGACCTCGGCTGTGCTGGCTTTAAGGCCAACCCAGACCTTCAAACAACTGAGCCTGGCTCAGAGGGCTGGGAGCTGAAGCTGCTGAGCCCCGTGTGCCTGAGTCAGCTGCAGGCACAGTGGGATCAGAAGTCTTTGTGGGGTGTTCCCAGAGCTGGAGCTGGGACAGAGGCACATCAATGGCTCTGCAGAGCCTCATCAGCCCCTCTCAGTCCCCTCTGTCACCAGGGCTTAGCAATGTGCACAGCTATTCAGATGCTCCCCAGCCACCACACTCCACATGCCAGGTTCCACCAGAGCCTGCTGCTGCTGGGGAAATGCAGCCCCTGTTCCTGTGCTCAGGGCAGTGCTGCAGTCGAGCTGAGGCCAGAATTTCATTTCACACACCACACACAAAGTGGGGATTGTTGCACATCCCCCCTCCCCTGCCACTGGTGAAGATGTGCACACATGTGGGCGCGCTGCAAGGGCTCTCAGCTCTTGGCTGGCTTGAATATTCCTGCAGTGAACTCTCACAAGTGCTAATGTGGGGGTTTGGGAAGCAGAGGTAAAAAGATCTTGTAGGATTGTTTTTTCCAGCTGCTGCTAGCTCCCTTGTCAGCATCTGTGTTGACACTCCGGAGCCAAATGCAGAGCCTGTTCCTGAGGGCAGGCAGCAGTCTGGACTGTGAGCTGCTTTGAGGGACAGTGGCATTTGCATCTTTTCTGCAGTGTCAAATGCCTTTCAAGCTGGGGTTTGCCCATGGGTCAGTGGAAGAGCAAAGTTTCTGAGTCTTTTCCTGGGGAGCAGAGGTTGTTGCCTTCGGAGCTTTCCCATTTACGTTTTCAAGTCTAGAATGATTTGCCTTGGTCTGAAAGTCTTTTCTTAAAAAGTTTTTTCCTGTTGCTTGTTGTAAGAGAAGCAGTAGTGGAAATTCAGGGAGGAAAGAATGATGGCTGAATTTGAGAGATGTTTTAAATTTAATTACAATTGTGGATATATTTCAGTATTTTAAACTTAGTTAAGGAAATTATGTGTAGATTTGATCTAAATGACTTTTTGGGTACTCTTACAAAGTCTTTTGCTTTAGGATTGTTAAGAGTAGCTGTCTTTCATTTGCAGTAATACTGCACTAGTTTGGTTGTTCTTGTTTGTTTGTTTGTTTGTTTGTTTTTCCTAAAAAGTAGTCTGAAGCTGCAGTTGTTCATGATGATTTTTCCAGACCTGGCACTTTAATTTCTAGTTTATACCTGAAGTAGTTGCAACAGTTTAAATAAATTGACAGAAGGAAGTGGTCCACACAGTAAGAAAACCGGTTTTACTACAGAATTTGTTCCATCACCTTTTACTGTCCTGTAAACAGTGCAGAGAAGTTGAGCCACATCAAGTGTTCATTCTGAAATTGGTTTCCATTATTCATTGTGATTGCATCCTGTAGAAAAATGTGGTGCCCTCCAATGAGCCTGTTAGATCAGGTTCACCTACCAAAGGAATCTGGCTGCATGCTTGGTTTGGCCTTAATTTCTAAGTGTTTTTTCATAGTTATAAATCTTTGTTTTCTCAGTGTTTAATGTAATAATACCCATGGTGGTATCCTCATATGTTTATGGATCTCTGTCAGCCACATTATTTACTTGATGACCTTTATTTCTTGTTTGCAAGACTTATTTTCAACTTATTATAACACTGCTGAATGGTTGAGAAACACTGAAATTGAGTTCGTGCTTTCTGTTAAAAGTTAAAGGAATAAAGTGAATGGATTGTTGTTTTCTATTTTCCCAAGCAGCTACTGAACTGTGTGCTTAAAATTGCTAAGTGGTTAAAAAGCTGAAGATTTGAAACCCAAATGCAAATAATCTGAAGCTGTGCAGGTAATCTGGCCAAGAAACTGAGCTGGCTGAGAGCACAAAGCAGTGTCACAGCTATGTGAGAGAGAATGTGACAGTGTTAAGCAGGATTTATTTATAGCTACAGTGCGTGTATCCAACAAGTACAAACCCCTTGTGCTGGAAAGGTGAGCTTGCCCAGGCTTTTCCTCTCCGTAATTATTGCCATGCTGCTGGGAAGGGATGAGGAAGGAGAAGTTTAATAAAAAACTGTAGTCATGGTCTGCATGGAGTAGTTATTTGTGAGGCTCTTGGAAGATCAGTGCTCAACTCTTCTCAACTCTTCTCCTTCCCACGTGGGCATCTTTGCACTCTGAGCCGTCCTCAAAGAAGAAAGGATGGTGCTCAGGGGCAGCAGGCTCTTCCTCTGCTCTGTGCAAACCCCTGAAGGCCATATCAGATTGCCAGGCTTCCAGTTCTTCCAGAACTTCAGTGCCAAAATATCCCATAAAGATCCCCACCAGGGAGCCAAGTCCCTTCACTGCTCCATAACATGCTGTCTCTCTGGCTACAGCTCCTTCCCAAAATGTTTTATGTTGTGAGGAGTCATTGAGCTGTGACAGTCTTCTAACTCCTGTGCTGCCTCTTAGGATTTCATAGAGTCCTCAGTGGCACTTTTCCAGTCTGATGATGAAGATGGGAAAGGATTTGACATCGTCAATGAAGAAATCCCTGATTTGGAGCAGGCTGGATTTGGCCCAGAGACGAAGTCGGTTCTTGTGAAAAGTGGAGTGTAAGTCTGCTCAAATGTATGGATGGAGCTGTTAAACATTTCTGTGCACATTTGGGTACATCTTTTGAATGTATTCCATATGGTACACGTGGTAAATATTTGGAGGAGAAAAGTGTTTCTTTAAGTTTGCTTGGGGAATGGAAGGAAAATAATTTTAGTTTTCTGTAGCTCTCATGCCTACACCTTGATTTGGATCTGAGCATTCTTGTTAGGAGAGAAAGTTTGTCATGTCCCTTCTAAGGTGTCAAAGATGATAGTTTCATGATACAGTAGCTTTGGCAGTAATACTGAAGAGGTATTTTAGATATATTAAGAGCTGGTATAACTTTTGGGACAGGTAGAGCCTGTCCAGAAAGGATGAGATGTGCTGTATTTGTAATAAAGTCAGAGTGCTGGCACTGAAATTAATATACTTCTTATAGAACTATTTAAACTAAAAGGAGGGGGTTAAACCAACAGGTGTTGAAAATACCTGGTTCAAACTGATCCAGCTTCCAGGTTGGACTTGGCTAACTTTTGGTGTGCATATGTGAAGTCCATGAGGAAAATAAACAACACAATTGCAATAAATAAGGCACATTAGACCACACGCAGTGTCTGTTGACAGTGTTATGCAGTATTAATTAAGGACAAAACTCAAAAGCGCTAGAAGCCTAAAAATTAGTGTGGGGGTGCTAGAATGCTTGGCATGAAATAACAGCTCTGATCCAGCTGATACTGCAGGAGTTCACAGGAAGATAAGATATAATGGCCTTTTTGAAAATATCTATTGGAATGATAGAGTGGGCCATTATTTGGAAGGCATGGTACTGTGCATGAAAAATAATATCACATGCTAAAACATGAAAGACATTATGGGAAAAGAGCACTGTGGAATCATGGGGGTGGAAATTCCAGACATTTAATAGTAATTTTAAAAATGCAGTATTAACATTGTCATACCTACCCTAATGGTGATGGGGATCAGGAACTGTGAAGTGAGGGACCTGAACTGCTTATGTAGGGATTGGTGATTAGTGTCTCATGAGGATTAGGTACAAGAATGAAAGGCTGAGACTCAGTTTGGAGAGGAGGGATACAAATGAGAGCTGCAAAATCCTGAAGGTGGTAAGACGAGATTAAAGCAGTTCACAGAATCTTGCATGACAGCAGTTGGGGGAAATGCTTTGCAGAGCTGGAGGTTGCTTTAAAGCAGATTTTGAGGTGGGATGAAAAAAAGCCTTTCCTACACCAGAGGCAGTGAGTTTCTGGAACTTGCTGCTGAAGGGGCTGTGGTAGCAGAGAGCACCAGGAGTTTAAAAAAAAGCATTAGATAAATTAACAGCAAACAGATTCACCAGTGAGTGATAAAAGTAAAATGGGTGAGGACATGCCCTGTAATATCCCTAATATAGCAGTCCCAATGCTGGGTGAGTAAGGGAGGAATACACCACCAAAAGTGGGTGATTTAGTGGTGTCTAACTATCCCCCATCTGCTTCTGCCACTTTGCAGGGATAGAGGGACTCTCTGGGGGGGGGGGTTCATTCTTCTTAAATTGCAACAGGGAAAGCAGGGTGAGACAAGCTTGAACTGCTGACTATTGCAGGCTTTTGCTTTCTCTCATCAAGCCTTCCTCAGTTACTTCTCTTTCTTCTTGCACCATTTTTCCTAAATCCAACTGGGAAAACTGTAAGAAAGCCCTGTCTGGGGGATGCCAAACAGGTAAAGATCCAATTAAGAGAGAATGAAAAAGTTATCAATTAAATGTCTTTCCTCTGAGTTTCTGAGCAGGGCATCATCTCACAATGAGTTTGATGGGAAGGCAGACAGCCAAAATCTTCTGTTTGTCAAAGTAGGTAAAAGCAGAAAATGAAGTATGAGACAGTTTTGTGCCTCTCATCAGGTTTAATGTTGCACTGTCTGCCAGGTGGGCTTTTTGTTGTGTTTCACTTGCTGTTATTGTCATCAGACTACTCAGAAAAATATGATGCTTTCAGGTTAATTTTTGTGTCATTCTCCAGGTGGGTAGCATATCAGCAGAAATATTTCTGTGGAGAACAATATGTATTGGAGAAAGGAAAATACAAATGCTTCTTTGACTGGGGAGGATCTAGTAAAACCATCATGTCAATTCGACCTGTTAAGTTGGTGAGTTACCAGAATTTAAGGGAAAAACTTAAAAGAAATGAGACCTTTGGAGTTCAGAGTTCACCATAATAATTAAACAGGAGAGTCTGTGTTATAACAACTTGTCTATTTACTTGGAAACAATTTAAAGACCCTTTATGAAAGGCATAATGAGTCTGTTCAGGATAGAGACTTAAATGGACAGTGTGGACCTTTCTGTCTTTTGAGAAAATTATCAAGGAAGCTTCATAAGAAGAATTTCCCTTTGGCAGACTGCATACATGGGAAAAACAACGTGGCCCGGAAAGATTAATTTGCCTTAAAACATAGTAATTTGTAATGCCTAATTGGTAATGTGTTTAAAAATACTTGAGAATTTGTTTGGCCTGTGCTGTTACATAATAGAATTCTGTTGAGTTTTTTTCTTATTTTTATGCTGAAATATTTGTACTAGATACAGTGAATAAAGACAGGAGATATTCTTAATCCATTATTCAATCCAAGGTAGTGCCAACTCACCCAAACAGATTAGTGCCAGATCTGCCAAAACCCTAATGCAAAACAATCTTCAGAATAAGTATTAAATGATAATAAGTAATAAATTATAGGAATGTGAAAGGAATACTTAACCTTATTTCGAAGAGCACATGTTGAGAGAGGTGTCTTCTATTGGTTTCAGTTCTGTCTTTTTTTCAAGAAACAGCCTCAAAAGTAAATACAGAGACATTTACATGGATTCTGATCCACATTATGGGAACTAATTAATGCTGATGCAAGTTCCCTGTGTGAAAGGCATTGAACAATCAGGCAGGTAGTTGTGAGCTTACAGGCAGCTCATGGCAGAAATTGAGGGAGAGAATTGTGCCAAGACCCTGGGAAGTTTTTTTTCCTTTGCCCCTGAGTTCATACTTAACAAATTTCAGGCAACTTGGCATGTCCCCTAGGAAATTAATTGTAATTAATGTTGGGGTTGTCTAATGTGTGTATATGTATTTATTATTGCAGGAGCCCCTTGGGATGAATGAGCCTCCACATTTGGTATGTTGGCATTACATAACAGTCTCTAGTACTAAACTACACTGAATAATTAAATGCAGGTAATGTCGAATGCCTTGCTTCAGGTGATACCTCAGTAATTTCAGGTGATACCTCGGTATTGTCACCTTGCTACAGCAGATCAGTGATGGAGGAAACTGGTAGATGTATCAAAGTAAGGTCTGCTAAATGTTCTGCTCTTTGCTTTGTTCCAGATCATTCCCTTTAGTATTCTGTCCCCAAGAATGCGAGCAGTCCAGGAGGTTTTGAGTGACTTTGGGTCTCTGTAGCTATTAGTTTCCCTCTTCTTTCCCTCCTGTTTCTGGAAACTCACCATCACGCCCATTCATCCTTCTCTTTATGGCAGATTTTCTTTCCATTATTTTGCATTGCATCCAGTTTGTCACTCCTGTGTTTACGTGTCGGGTGAAGATGAAAATATAAACTGCAGAAAATGGAACTGCAGGTTTCGAACCTGCAGATGCATCAACACCTGAAAGTTGGGTTTTTTAGTCTTGGATACTGGTAGTTCTGCTTTCCAAAGTCTTCCAAGCAGGTAGAGCTGCTCCTTAAGGTTCCCTTTTTCTCACAGTAACATAAGAGCTTAACTGAACACGTCCTGGTTATCATAAATCTGATAAATCTCTTCTATGATACATTCTGACAGTCTCCCTGAAAGTTGTGTCTAACTGGGTGATAATTTATTATGAGAAAGCAGTCCCTATAATTCACTCTGAGTCTCAAATATGAGTTACTTTAGGGTCTTACACTTTTGGTCCTTGTCTTACAAGGTTTTGTTCCATTAACGGACCTTTGAGCTATCTTTCTGAAACAAAAACCTGCTCTGTGTTCATCACCATGTGTGCTCTGTGCCTCCTGCAATGTTCTGTCCCAGCAGGGCTCTCCCCCTGTCCAACCTGAGTTGTTTGGTTGATCTTTTTCTGTCCTGCTAGCATGGGTGATGATCTGAGTGGTTTTATTGCTCTCTCTCTCTGACATGCTTTTAATTAAGCAAATTGGGAAAAGTTTATTTCGAGAAACATGACTTAATTTCAGACAAAAGATATTTTAGAGCTCAATGGTTCTGTTTCAGCAAACTTAAGTATTTTGTCATCTGGACACAATTTCTCTCTCTCTTGCTTGGATGGGAAATGCTGTGCATTGTGTTACTTAGCAGGTGGACCACACCCTCCTTTTTCTCCAATTCTACCATTTTATGATTAACCCAGGACTACAGGAAATGTTTCCTGTCTGAAGACATAATTGGTGTATTATTTTAGCCTTAAACACTGACTTCCTGCCCGACCTATTCACATGGCAATTTGCAGCCCAATCCAAAGACCTGCAAGTATGTTCACAGGAGGGCCTTGGTAAATGGTACCAGATAAAATAACTGACTCAGATAAAGCTGGTGGGCTCTAAGCAGTTGAAGATAGTTTTATTTCCATCTTCAGTTCTTCTATTTTTTCAGGGTCTCCCAAAATCTATTCTTTGAGTGCATTATTCCCATGTTGCAGACCTTTAAGATCAATTCAAACTTCTGAAGTTTCAATAAATTGTGCTTTACAGGCTTTGTATTTCCAGAAACATGAAAAAACTGTGTATGTGCACAGACACCTTTAAATACTGTCATGTACTAAATGGTGTTTTGCCTCTTGTGGTCTCTAATAACAGTCTTAACACCATTTGAGAAAAAATTACTATCCTGATTTATCACAATCCTGGTTTTCATAGGATTCTGCCTTGGGGCTAGGGAAGAAAGAACATGATTCATATCACTACAGTTCTTACAGGATGGGATATATTTTGAGTCATTTTTAATGGGAAAACATTTAATCACTTATTCTAAGTAAAAGACAGCCCTTTGGATAAATATCAAGAATTTCACATTCAGAGTAAAATAAAAGTTTTCTATGTGAAAACCTGTCTCTCTTAGTTTGGAACTCCAAGGCATGGTGCATATGAGCTGGCAAATCCTTCAACAGCCTGATATTTGACCCTTGAATAAGTCATATATTGGTTATTTCGAGTGGTTATACATTCTCCCACCTTTAATAAGCATATGTCTGAGCTAAGGGAACTGTTTGCACTGCCTACAAGAGTGTGTCTTTTTTCATTTCTGTTCTTATCAGAAATGGAAAAGCAGCAAAATTTTCTTAAATCTCTCAATAATTCCCCTGACCTTTTCTGCCTACCAAGCTCCCCAATAAACCAAGTGCACAGAGTGTAAGAAATCACCAACTCTACAAAGCCATCCATTTTCTTTATTAAAATAAAGCTTGGCCCAGCAAGAACAAAGCCTCTTTCAACAGCAGGTGACTTGTACAGATGATTTAGGAAGCAGAGGTAATTGCTGTGCAGCCCTGTATTTGTGTTCTAATATTCCGTCCGTTGGATTTTTGGGAAGCGAAACCTCACACAGTAATGTCAAACCCTGGCAAAGTGGAGATGGCTGCAGTTGGAGACTAATTGCAGTGTTTGCACTGAGGAATCACTGCTCCACCCCAGCCTTTTGTCAAATTAAGACCCTCATTCGTTACTAGATACATTCTGTGTGAAAATGAGTTGTGAATCTTTTTTAAAAGCTTTGCACAGCACGTGGCTTATGAAAGAAAGGCAGTATGTATGTATATATATTCCCTTTTGTAAAAGCTTTGAGATGAGTGGGTAGAAAATACTATGTAATTACAGCTTAAATAGGTGCTTTGTGACATAGCAGCGCTGTTGTATTTACAGAAAAATCAGTTACACTTTATTCATTTTATTGTAGCTGATCCGTGTTCTCCAATTAGCACTCGCAGCCTGCAAGGCCAGGTTAAGCCTTTCTTATTCTTTCTAACAGGAAACATTCATTCCTCTTAAAAACATAGACTGAACTTTTCCATAAAATCATTTGCTGACACTTGTGTTTGGCCTTCTCACTCTGCGCTGGCAAAAGCACTTGATTTCTTTTCTTTGGCAGGAAGCTTGGCCAATTTGGGGCATGAAGGGGGAAGTAGCTCTTGCAACAGCCTTCATGTTTTTCTTCCATTACAGAATGTGAGCTGTTCTCTTGATGCACTTAAATTTTTTGTTCTTTTCCAGCCTCTCTTTCAGGCTTTCAAATGAAATTCATCTCAGTTACGCAGTGGCAGGCCAGGGGTACAGAATTCTGGGTGTCTTTGCTGTAGATCATGGCCTGTGTCGTACTAGGGTTTCTTTTTGTTTTGGTGGTGGCTTGGGGTTTTTTTTTGTGTGTGGGTTTTTTTTTTTGGTTTGGGTTTGTTTTGGGGTTTTTTTTGCGGGGATGGGTTTGTTCATTTGGGCTTTTTGTTTATTTGGTTTGGGGGGGTGGTTTTTTGGGGGTTTGTTTGGTTTTTTCTATTTTACTGCAACACTTTCAGCCTTCTTGCTTTTTTCGAGATGAGCTGATCACATCTCACTGGTGGGATGTGGTTCACTGGGACTTGCACTTCTTTACCATGACATATAAAAGCAGCTTGGCTGAACTTCAGAGGTCCCCATTCCCCTCAGAAATCCTCCTGCTAGTTCTGAAATGAAAAACCACCTACAACCACTGTGATCACAGAAGATTTCAGGGCACTTTGTCAACAGCAGCCCTGTACCTTTAGACCAACATTTCCCTATCCCGCTTTGAGCACTGGATTGCTGAGCTGTAGTGAGAGTTAAGCTGCAGTTCAGGGGTACTTTGGGTGGGTGATAACAGCCTTGAGTCCTACTCATTTTTGGCTGGGCCCCCTCCTGCTGTAACTCTGCCTGCCTTAGCATCACTGGGAAGCCTCCTGTGCCAGCCCAGGGCTGACAAAATATTTGATATTTCTAAAAATAAAGCAGCTGTAGAAATGTAAAAGATCCTCTGAATGAGAATTCGTTCTGTTAATTGTATCTTTATGAATTGAATGGATACTTCTCTGAGAGTACAGCTTTCTCTGTTTACATTAATGATAATGCCTTCATTTTTCCTTCTAGTCATTGGTTTTGTTTTGTTTTGTTCTTGTAGCTCAAAGCTTTCAGTAATACACATTTCCAAGGAGCATGTGTAGATTTCACAGCAGAAGTTTCTGATTTTACATCATTCATACCATGTTCTTTTAAGGTTCTCCGGGGATGGTAAGTGTCTGTTGTTTTACATGCCATCATTTTCACAAAAATGAATTTATTTTTTTAAATGTTACAATATTTCAGACAGCTGAAAGCACGTAACACATGCCCATCATCTTCCATCGTGTCTTAGACCCTTTGTCCTGCAAGGCATCTCAGTAACTCGCATCCTATCCTTGGTTTGGGTACTATGCATTTTGCTCTCCCTGGGGGAAGTGTGCACAGTTACTGTGATTCTTTTTTTAACTCCAGTTAGAATTTATTCCAGATTTTGAGAACTTTGGTACAGTGGAAGTGTTTGAATTCCACTCAACGTCATTTGACTCTGGAACTGAGGTTTCTATACCACACAATTCGATTTTGCTGCTTTGGTTGCTTTGTTGCATAGCCTTTCAAGTCACCTTACTTTAAGCTTGGCAACAACAAAGAAAATTTTTTATTCCTTATGTCCTTAGCAAGTATTAGGTCTTGAAAAAAAATGTACTGTTAATAAGCAGCTAGAGCAGCTTTTTTGTTCCATTATTCTTGCAGTTGGCTCCTGTGTTACGAAGGGGAAACCGCTGACAATCACTGTGTGCTGGAAGAAGGCCTCTACGTTGACCTCAGTTCCTGTGGCTGCCCGACTGCTACAATCAAATCCCTCAAGCCTATTCAACATGTAAGACTTTATTGGGGGGAAAAAAAACCAAAACAACATTTCGGAACTCTTTTCCTTGTCAGATGTCTAAAGCGAGTACTTGCCCTAAACAAACTCCCAGTTAGGGAAAAGAGTGAGGTTTGTTTTCTTGGCTCACAGGATTTTTTGGGTTGGGAACGGGTCAGGCTGCGTGCACACTTGCACGTGGTCACTTGTAGCTGCTCTTGGGTGTTCTGGGTTTAAAGTTGTTCTCTTTTTTACAAGTGAGATACAAGGCCCTCTGTGGCCAGGAGGTTGGACAGGAATGCACTGTGCTCTCCCAAAAAAGAGAGATACAACCTTTTGTAAATCCCATTGTAGCCCTGCGTGCAGGCCATACAAATCTGCAGTTTTGATGTGATGTCTGTGCCTTTCTTCCACATCTTGGTGTGCTCTTGTGCAGGAGCATCAAAGATGAGCTGTAACACTGCTGGTAAAGGAGAAGCAAGTGGCTTCTCTGTGCCCCCCTCTCTAGCATTGGCCACCAGCTTCTCCAAACTCTTCCTCCTTCCCTGACCACAGGACACAAACTCAGCCTGTGTGGCGTGTGTCCTTCAGTGTAACTCTTATGAAGCTAGACTTCTGTGATTACTCAATTCAGCTTTTTCACATACGAAGTCCTTTTTACCATTTGTGAACAGATTTTAAAAAGAAAGGCAAAAAAATGCAACCAACCAAATGAAAAAAAAGCCAAAAAAAAAACCCCAAACCCCAAGCAAATGCAAACACCAAACCCATGGGCATGGTGGGAAGGATGTACAACTCAAATTTGAGAGCTGGGCTTTTCACTAGACTATACAGATACAGTGACTTCCCACCTGTTGAGAGCCTGGGTTTCAGATTAAAGTGCCCCTTTTCAAGTTAGGCTTTTGGACTTTACTGTGTCAAATCCAAGTGAAGTTTTGACATCAAATAGTAGACCTCATCCAAATCCCCCAGCCTGCAGTCTCACAGGGAAGTAAATACGAAGTTTGGCATGGTAGGAAACTCCTGGCAGCCCTTGATTCCCGAGGGCCAGGCCCTGGAAGAAATGTGTCTGGCAGGCTGTGTGTGGGGAGCTCGCACACATCTTCCTCTGCTTTTGCACCTCTTAGTTTGGTCCTTCTCTTGCTAATAGGAGTCCTTGTATTTCACAAAATTCAGGCACTAAACAGCATAAAATGGCACTAAACTCCACCTGTTTCCCAAATGGCAATGCCCTCACAGCCCCAGGTCCCTGTGGGAGCTGAGCCCAGGGCAGTGCTGGGGATCCTGGTGTGGCACAGACGTGACCCGGAGCACGCAGCAGGTTGTGGTCAGGAGCAGCCACAGTTAATTCTGAGCATTGTCCACAGTGCTCTGTTCTTGGAACAGAGCCCCTTTTATTACAGCATATTTCTGTGAGCTCATTCAAGAGAGAAGCGAGCCTGTTCCCCAGTGGAATTGTTGTGGAGCTTTACTGAATTCATTTGTGGCATGGGGAACCCCGTCCATTATTCAGCTTTGAATACCAGCCTCATTTCAGAGCTAAGGTGTGTCCCCTGGTAGCTCATGTGAGAGGGAGAACTTTTAACCCTGACACCAAGCCCTGGATGTGCATTGTCTCCTGCTCTCCTTTCAGTGAGATGGGTTTGCTGCGAGTGTAACTGTGGAGGAGTCCCACACTGGGAACATTCCATTTGTTCTATGGAAAATGCAGCTTTGATGAAAACAAACTGTTAGCAAACAAATACAACAACTGCACTAAATGAAAAAAAAGTTAATTTTTTTCTATTTAAGAAAGTAAACTTTTGAGGTTTTAATTTGAAAACTGACAGAAATATCATTTGTTTGTCTAAGAGCTTAATTACATAACAAAATTAAAATTTTCCTTCTAAATCACTGAGTTGGTCCAACTAAAATAGAAAAAAAAAAAACCAAAACTTTCAGAGCAGCGCAAAATGAATTGGATAAGAAAACAGGCTCACACTAGTGATGGTGTGATGATTTCCCTGTAGTGACAGTATTTTAGGTTGGCTAATTTTTATCCTAGTTCTTAGTTCTTGGAGGGATGTTTTATCTGTTGTCTGCTGAAAAGTGAAGTTGTCAGCTTTTAAGTATGGCGTTTAAGCTGTTCCCACACCCTCTGCGCACACACTCTCCCATTCACAAGAAATTCAGATTAGTATGGTTCCACTTTGGCTGTTTCCCCATTTATTGTGCACTGGTATGGAGGGATTCAGCACATCTTTGCAACCAGTTTCCTCTACTGCTTGTTCAGGAAGTAGCAACGCAGAAGTTGGGCAGGTTCATAAGGAGTGTGGGGAAGGTGTTCCCTTTTCCCAGGAGCCTCTTAGAATCATAGAATGGTTTGGGTTGGAAGGGACCCTAAAGATCATCCAGTTCCATGGGCAGGGACACCTCCCAATATCCCAGGTTGCTCAGAGCCCCGTCCAGCCTGGCCTTGAACATCTCCAGGGATGGGGTATCCCCAGCTTCTCTGGGCAACCTGTGCCAGGGTCTCACCACCCTCACAGTAAAGAGTTTTTTCCAACATATAAATGAAATCCACTCTCTTTCAGTTTGAAGCCATTACCCCTTATCCTATCACTGTAGTTCCTGATGAAGTTTCCTCTCTCCCATCACACCTTACTCTCCAAGGTGTACAATACTCAAACTAAATCTTTAGGAGGCCCTAGCTGTGCTTTTTTCCTGCTGTTCCGTTTTGATCAGTTTCAGGTTGGACTGTTTCATCATCCTCAGAGCATTTAGGAAAAGCTGTGGGTTAACAGGGGGGTACAAAGAAGGAACAACTGACACTGATGTCATTTGCCTCTCATCATCTCCTTTCATCCAAAAACCCCAGAGCACTCTTTCAGAAAAGCTTGTTGATGAAGTGTGCTGCTGTATTGTTGTCAACAGCCATCCTGCAGGCAGGTGAAAGCATAGCACAGGTTCAGAGTTGCTGCAGAGGCGCAGGTTTCCGTGCCTGCATCAGCAAGGATTTGCCTTTTGTGTTGCCATGGATTCATGGCAAGGGAATGTGGGCCCTTGCCCAGCAGCAAGAGAGCAGGTGGAGGCAGCTGGGCCATTTATAGAACCGTGGTTGCTTACTGGGGCATTTGTCCAGTGTTTGCTGCTTGAGGAGGTTAATCTTTAGGGATAGATAATCTTGCAAGGGGAGTTCAGCTCTGGTGCTGCCTTTTCCCAGGCATGTTGTTTTACCCAACTCCCTGTAATATTTGGTGTGATTTACATGGACAAAAACACCCAGAATTCTTGCAATGAGCAATTAGCTTTCCTTCTAAAGTGTTACCTTGAACCTGTAAGTTAAACCAGTCTCATAGTTTCTAAAACCAAAAATGAGATCCAGGTTGTAGGTTGTGCACTGCTTTTTTTTGTTTGGTTTGGGTTTTTTTTTCCCTTTCCTAATTCTTGCTCTGATCAATTGCGATAGTCCTTGTATTTCTATATTATCTTTTCTAAGTTAAATACAGGTGTTAACTAATCTCCCCAGCATTCCTGCGAGGCAAATAAAGAAATCAGACACAAAAACTAACTGCAGTTTTGCAGGGCCAGGCACTGAGTCATTCTGTGTTGCTGGGACTGGACCGTGGGCGTTGCATCGTCCAGCGCTGCGCTCCCTCAGCCAGCATCCATCCCACACTGAAGGGAGCAGCCAGGCAAGAGCAGCTCCAGCAGGGACAGATCTAAACGATGAGTTAGCCAAGCCTGGAGAGGAAAGACTTTCCCAAGGATGTTGTAACACAGCTGTGGAAGCTCCTCCAGTTGAGACTCTGGTAAATGCTGTTTGCAAAGCAGCAGGTCAGCAGCGATGGGAAATGGGGCAGTGCACCATCCCTTGCCATGGCTGGGTTACACTCGTGGCCCTTTGGATTTCTCCCTTTGCCTTTATTAGGCTTTCCCATCAAAGTTTGCAAAACCTAAGTTGGCCAGAAAAAAAGGTGTGAGGGAAAATGTGTTTTGGGATGGGCCCTTTTCAAAAGGGCTTTATTAGTAAAAGCTCTCACAACATTCATAATGAAAAATTATCCATCGCTAAAATTATGCTTTTTGTTCTAACCATGTGTGCAAATTCACCTGTGCACTTGGTTTTCAGTTCTAGTGCCCTCTGGTCAGCTTCTTTGTGTCTGTACACTGAGGAAGCTCATCTTGCACTGATCTTTGTTTAATCTCAAACACTTCATGCTTGCATTGTGGGTTTTTTCCTGAACTGGTAAAGCATAAAAATCTGTTCTGAGTTGTGAAAAATTGTGTTGCACAGCTTCACTAAAAGCAAAGTAAAAATCATTGAGGGGAAAGTCTGAGCTGAGTTGAACTGTGCAGGAGATTTTTAGTGTGTTGATTTTTAGTGTTGATTTTCCATGGTTTCCTTGTGTCATTTTCATTGCACCATTTGCTGTATTAGCCACAGAACACCACACCTGTTAAGTAAAGTATATCAGTGTATTTAACAATTTACAAGGCTGTTCATATCTTGAAATGCTATGTAAATATAGCTTTCCTTAATCACTTGCCTCTTGAATATAATGAATCTCTTCAAGCCTCTCCCTGGACACTTGCATGAAAGAACAGGACAAGCAAAAC
This sequence comes from Lycocorax pyrrhopterus obiensis, assembly GCA_014706295.1. Classification (NCBI taxonomy): domain Eukaryota; kingdom Metazoa; phylum Chordata; class Aves; order Passeriformes; family Paradisaeidae; genus Lycocorax; species Lycocorax pyrrhopterus. The sequence goes on along the minus strand of JACSVZ010000001.1, from coordinate 114,636,001 downwards.
CTCTTAAAATGTTATTGGTGTTCCTTTAAGCAAAGGCAGTCAGTTCCTTCACACATAAAAATCAGGTTAAGAAATTCTTTAGTGCTTTGTCATTCTCATAACTGGCAAGCTTTTCCCAAAGCATGGCATTTCAGGTATTTTCCTTGAAATAACTGTGAAAAGAAGCTAAAGTAATGCTGACCTAGACATGGGAATGGGTAAATATAGATGTCTTCAGCTCACCTGTCAGGTGAAAATGCTCCTCAGCATTCTGCAAGAAAGGCTTACTACAGAGGCATCTTGCTCCCAGCCTAACAGCATAGCCCCAAACCTTGTTTTTCACTGTTCCCAGTTTCCATGGAGCTGTGAAAACAAAGTCAGAGAGAAAAGCCAGGCCAGGTCACTGCTGCCAGCTGTTGGCCTGGAAGGGAATACAGAACGTGAGGAATCAGTGCATTGCTCTATATATGGCTGTGGAAATAGGAGAGCTCAGGAGCCTGGCACAGCAGCGTGGTTTCTTTCTGGGCTTCATGTCTGCAAGGTCGCTGCATCTCTTGTGAGGTTTCCCTGGGAGAGAGATATCAGAGTCATCAGTGGTGTGTGTGTCAGGGACTCTGAGCAGCTGGGCAGGGAATTCTCAGACCATTCCATCCAAACAGTCACAACCACACAGAGCTGGAATCATTTTAATTGACTCCAGCAGTTTGCTGTTGTGGTTCCTGCTGTGTAAATGGATGTGCTGTGTCAGATGACTTGTCCATCTAGTACAGCAGCCCTGTCTCAACATCCTTGGTGTTGCAACAGCAGGATGAATATTTAGGTTTGGGTAGCAATGTCCAGCAACGTGGATGCCAAATGGTGTTTCTTGTGGTTAGCAATGCACTTGTGAAAATTGTTGGACCTGTTCTGGACATGACTTCTGGTGTCCACTCAGGTGAAAGGCAGTGCCAAGGCTCTTGCAAACAGGAGTGTGATGATTCTGCCTGGCTGAGTAAAGCAACCTCAGAGGTGTAGCTGCCTGCACTAGGCCTGCTGGTCTGAGTTTCAGAGTGAGCCTTTAGCCACACACTGTAAATCTGACCCACCCCATCCAGCAGAAGGCACTTGGGAAGAGCTGACATTCCAAAATAATGTTACAGGTTTTAATCTCTTTCTAGTTTGTAACATGAGGTTTTAGGAGTTCAGTGGGCTTTAAAAATCTCTCTGAGTGGATGATCCCAAGCTCTTCTTCAAAATACCTCAGTAATCTCTGTGTTCATGCAGTGTTGCATGACTTAGGCAGTGCCTGCACTGGCTGGCAGAGGAAGGCAAATCTCTGAGGCAGAATCTGACCAACCAGCTGCATACCAAGTGCACTGAGTCAGTCTCAAGCAAATTCATACGTCCTGACTCACCCCTGAGCTTTTCAGAGACGCTTCACTACACTACATGTGCATCTTCAAACATGAAAATTAATTTCTCTTAATTACCCAGTGCCTGTGTCAACTTTCATTCAAGATTTTGTTTCATTTATTCCACCTGAGGCCATGTCTTTGCTGCAGGAGAAATCCCAACTTTTGCCTGAGCCAGCTTTCTCAGGGTAACATCTCCTACAAGAAGGTGACTTTCCTCGAGAGGCTGCTCACTGAGTTAGTCAGACCTGTTCCCTCCTCCTTCACCAGTTGCACCCAGGTGTAAACTGCAGGTGCTTACGCTTCTGGTTTTAGGTTAAAAATGCTGAAGAATTGTACAAGTGTTCCTTGTACTAAGGCACAGAATTGGTGTATTTAAATCTGCTTCCTCTGTTCTTCTGCTGGCCTTATTAATTGCACCACATTTTCATGCAAACTGATCTTTTAATTTGCTTTCATAGGCAATCTGTCAACTGTAGAAAAGGACATTAAGTGAAAAATGTTTCAATTCTACATGAGATTGTAGAATTTACTAATTATGCTGTTCCTTCAAGATTGTCAGAAGAAAAATAGGAATGTCTGTTAAAAACAGTGAGAACTTTTTAGTTCACCCTTCTAATATTTTACAATTTGTAGCTCCCTGGGATTTTTGCAGTGAACTACAGCTAACTGAAGTGTGTGGAATAGACTTTGATTTGCCTCACTATTTTAGATGCATGTTCCATCAATAAGTAAATAAAGTGGATTTTTGAAAAGCAATCAAGGCCCTGATGATACAAATCGAATCAAAATGAGTTTTTCCAGAGGCAAACAGAGGCCTCTGCACTGTGTGGTGACTCTCTGTGCCTGGCCTGAGTCAGTGGGGCACTACACTGATGACAAAGCCACTGATAAATGCAGTTTGTTTCAGCTCTCTGTGCTTTGGGGTTTTCCCTTGTTGTTACATTTGCTGAGGGAGCTCGAGCTAACCCAAAAGCATTGCAGGAAATTCAACAGAAGTGGGCCAATGTGTGCATCATGTCTAACAACTGAAGTTAGACTATTCCTACTAAAACTTTGTGCTTTTTTCTCTCCTTCCTCCTCTGCCAGGTTTTTGCTGAGCCTTCTATCAGTCTGTTCAGCCTGGAATGCTGCAAGGGCAGAGAGCTGCACTTCAGTGAACCAGTCAATTCTGTTCTGAACGAGGACCTCCATTTTTACACCCAGTCTGTGTGGGTGAGAAGTGGATTGTAAGTATGGAAGAAATATCCCTGTCAGTTTTGCACTGTAGGAGCTAACACTGAGCGTGCACTGTTTCATGATTGTTGCCTTGTTCATAGGTTGGTTTACATTCTTAACTTCTGTTTTGAGACACAGACTTTCAAAGGCTGGTAGTGTAAACTCGGAGTGCCTTTATTAACTGCCTGTAAAATGCCAGCTATAAACTGCAGTGATTTAAACCACTGCAGTGGCTCAGTGAAGCTTGATGTGCTGACTGGCTGCCAGAGAAGCAGCAGCTTCTGAGAGGAGCTCAGGGTGGATCTGACAGCTGGAACAGTAATTTGCTTCTGTTATTAGTTTAACCCTCCTCCAGGAGTGTGAATGTACACCCAGGTTCTTCTGTGAAAACATTTTACATCTGCAGAAGTGACCTCTTCTGCATCTCTCCCTTTCACCTTTTGGAAAAGCTCCCAAGTGTTCTGTCTCAGCCAGGTTTTCAGCCTCCACACCCACAGCAGCAACAAATAACTTGTAGAGTCTCATCCTGCAACTGAGAGTAGCTGGAAACTGCTGTTCTCTTAATGGGACACACATTTCCTATGTTTATGTTTGACCTTTCCCCACCTTTTCCACATGGGCAAGGCTGTAATTTTCTTGAGAGAATAGTGAACACAAGCTTCCCCACAGAGCTTTGTCAATTCACAACAGTTCCCAACATTTGTGCCACTTCCATACTGAACCTTTGCAGAAAATACAGAGTGATTGAGTTGTCTGGAAATTCAATCACTTTGCCCAAGCAGTTGACTGCAAAGGAAGGGTGATGGCTTTGAGATCACGTGGCAAGAAAGCACAGGAGAGTGAGTGCAACAGGCCAGCCCCTCCTGCATCTTTCTGCTCAATTTTTGGGTATCCAAGCCAGGTTAGCTGCCTCCCTGTCTCTGGGTGGGTTCAGGACAGAAGGGCTGGGCTTTCTCTGAGCTCTTTTCGATGCTTCCTAGGAAAGAGACCTCCACAGCCTGTCCCCGTCTCACACAGCAGACAGGTAGCCTAAAGGCTGAGGGTGTCAGGTGATTGTGGGATGTCCTAGAGGGTTTGTTTGCCTTATCTGGGATTCAGAGTTCAGGAAGGCAGATTTAGAGGAGGTTTGGCTCCTTGTCCCAAAGCCTGCTGTCAGCTTTAGGCAAATAGCAAAGATTTATGTAAATACTCTGATGCCATCTTGCTGCCAGGCTTAGGTAAAAGGCTCCTTCCTGAGCTAGCTGGGCACCTCAGTAAGGCACAAGCCTGGAATCTGCCTTGGCAAAGGGTGCTGGGGTACTCAGAGGTGTGGGAGGGGTGGCACAGCCTGTGTGAGAGCAGAGATGTTTTGTCTGTGTCACTGAATTCCAGGAGCCCAGCCTGGCTTCAGATGGTGATCGCTGTAAGGCTTTCCCCCTCCGCTCCCTATAAATGTCTGCTTTGAAACTGCATTCCAAGTGAGACTGTTCCATGCTCCAAGAAGAATGCTAACACTGAATTCTCGGTGACTTGACAGAAACCATTGCAAGGAAAAAAAGCCAGGAATGTGTTCAAAGTGTAAGGAAGACACAGGGGTGGTCAGGCTACCCTGAATACCTGTTTGTCAGGAGGTGTGGGCTTTGTTTGAAGGAACAGAGACCCAGCCTCATTGCCACGCAGCTCACAGCTGGCACAGTTGAGCCTCCATGGAGCCCTGAGCAAGGCTGGCTCTCAGTTTCTCTGAATTGTGGGCACTGGGCAGAAGCAATTCCAGGTGCTTGGAGGCTGTGGGTGTTTTCTCACTGACTCAGAGCGCAGCCATCCCTCATGTTCTTGGCAGCTGACCTGTAAAACAGGTAACCTGGGAAACCAGCATTGCCTTTGTGTTCAGAGGAGTTAATGAGTCAGGCATTTAGGATTCACTGTCCACACAACAATGACCTATTGATATAAACAGAAGGGATCTGTGCTCCTGAGGCTGCCTTTGTGAGCAGCATTTACTGAGCAGATGCCCAGATAACAAGGGGTCTGTATGAGCCGGTGCTTTCACTGGCTGTTGCAGGACTCAGCCACATCCATGGTATATTCATGACAGGAAAATCTGCTGCAGCAGGGTGTGGGGTTTGGAGTGAATACCTGTATGTGTTTGCAGACAAGTGGAATTGTATAAAAAAAGCTTTAACTGTGACAAAAACATCAGACAAGATCCTCTCATAATTAATGTGCACAACCAGGCAAAGCTGCAAGTGTGGTTCCCTAGTTCCCAAACACAGGCCTGCTGAAACCAGCATTGTTCCCAGCTGGGCTCATGCAGAGGTTCTCCTATTTGTGGGGGGGAAAATGGAGGGGGAGAGGGGAGATGGGAAGTGTAGTTTACAAGCTGCAGGCAGGCAAACAGAAAACAGGTCTGAATGTCGACAGAAGGCAGTCATCCCACTGAAATGGAAGGTATTTTGCACAGAAATAGAGGTTTGCTGTTAGCCCACTATGAAGAGGTTTGGGGGATTCCAAGAGCACAGCCCTGAGCTGCAGTTTAGTTTTGCTGTGGATAACGAGTGCCCTTTCGTGTTCTGTTCTGTGTATCCAGGTGGATTGCCTACGAAGGATGCAATTTTTTAGGAAAGCAGATTCTGCTGGAGCCCAGGGAGATTTCAAACTGGAGTGAACACAGTGGCTGGAAAGTGATTGGCTCTCTCCGTCCTGTGAAGCAGGTACTGTGAGACTGAGTGAGGAAAAGGGGTTTTTATGGGCAGGGGTTTGTGCACAGGTATCAGCTCTGCCACCAAGTACAGTGGGGTGTGCTGTACTCCCTAAATCAGGCCAAATGGTGACAGCCAGAAGGACCCACTGGCAGATTACTGAAGCAGAAAATGCCTCTCGTGGCAGTTATTGAATCTGTGTTAGGTTCCTAAAGGGAAATAATTCCCAGTTCCTTGGTGCCAAGTTTTGTTTTTCTGAATTGCTCATTAGCATGTTCTGTGGATGCTCTATTTTTACATTTTTGCCATATAACAATATAATGAGGAAACCAATTCCACACTGGCTTGTTTCATAATTAACATAAATGGAAGCAAGAGCAAATTTTATTGTGCTGTAGCCTGGATTTCCAAAAGAGGCAAAGCTCATGCAGTTCCCATCAGGTTTTCCCTCTCTGCCTCACCCCAGGTAATGCCAATTTCAGTCTCATTCAAAGGTTCAGGTCTCTAAACCACAAAGTAAAGAGTAACTAAACACTGTACAGATACAGGTTTTGTTTATGGTTGCTTGGTGGGAGACAGGCCTTATAGTCTGTAGCTCAGGTTTTGTTTTAATATGGAAAAAAAGGAGATTCAAAGCTCCAAGAAGAAAAGCTGTGCTGGAGCTGGAGTTCCAGCAGAGCTGCCCTTTATAACTCCCTGCTTTCTGTTTGCACTGAAACCAGTGAATAACAGAGCAAAAGCTCAAATCCTGCAGTAGCCCTGCAAAATCCTCTTTGTTTTTTTGCCTGAACCAAGTAAATAGGGATACCAGGTCAAAACCCTCTTTTCCATGGATGTTAAAAAGTAATGGTGTATTTCTCTGTCATATATTCCAGTTAATGAGGGCTGAAGTTGCTGGATATGTAACTCAGTAAGTTGTGTGTCCCAAGAATAAAAAGCTTGTGGAGTACAGCCCATTTACTGCTCTTGGAACGAGTGAAATGTGCTGAACTAGGCATATTTGCAGATCACAGGAATTAGTTCTATAGCCATAATTGCTTTTTTTTTTTAAACCGATCTGCCATTGCTGTTTATAGCTGCCCATCTGCATGTGAAAAACCACTTAACTGTGCTTCACATGCACGTTTGTTTCCAACAAAAAAATAATTCCTGAACATCCTCAACTGAAAACAGAAATTGAACACAGTTTAGAAGACTGATGTAAGGTGGAGGGGTTGCCCTCTCACATCCATTTGCTTGATCTCTATGTTGTAAATCTCTTCCCTCACCCCACTGCAGCCAGCAGTGTACCTGAGAGTGAGGAACAGGGCCCAGGGGAAATACCTGACCGTGGCTGGCAGCCTGGCAGACATCAGGGCAACGTCAGTGTGCGCGGCCCCTCACAGCGGCAATGCCTCCCAGCTCTGGCACTACTGCCGGGGGCTCTTCAAGTCCAGGGTGAGTTTCAGAGTGATTTTCTATTAATGCTGCCCTTGATAGTGTGTTATTAATATAAAAAAAGCTGATGGTTTAACATTAAAAAAAATGAAGTAACAAAGACCACCACCTTTGATCAAGCAGCTGGTCAGGTGTTGAATAATCTGTTCCTCGCTTGCTTGCCAGGCTTCTTACCAACCACAGCACGGTTTACTGCCATATGCTCGGTGCCTGAAACAAGCCAGGCACAAAACTGAGGCTCTGTGGCCTGGCTCTCACTTCTCCCCTTGTTTCTTAGGCCAACAATGCCTGTCTGGATGTCATTGGGGGCAGAGATGTGCCTGGGGCCAAAGTCGCCCTCTGGACAGAACATGGGAAGGACAGGCAAAAGTGGAGACTCAACGAGGATGGAACCATCAGTTCATACCTCAGTGAGCAACTGGTGCTTGATATTAAAGGTATTTAAAAACAAAAAACCCTAAACCTCACAGGTTTCAAATGTGTTTTTTGGTTGAGGTTAATTGCCATATTCCAGCTTTTTTTTTTTTTTTTTTTTTTTTTGTACTTAAAGTCAGAAACTGAATCCTACCTTTCCTGGCCAGTTGCTTAACAGTGGGATAAGAAACAGCAGGGCAGGGAGGAACCCTTCCCTTTTGACTCCAGAGGTTTATTTTGATCAGATCAACTGATCAAAATGTAACTCCCTGTTGTGCTTTAGGGAGTTAAGGAGTGCAGCTGGCAAGAAGTGCAAGTTTGAGAAGACAAAATGGTGAAGGGAAAGCAACCACAGAATAGCTCAAAAAGAGAAAAGGAGTTGAAAAAAGAAGGCTGGTTAAAATTCTCATTGCTCAGTTGCAGACACCAGCCCCCTACCTTATGGAATTCCTATTTTTCAGCTGATTTTCCTACTTAGTCACACTTCTCAAAGATTATGTCTAGTTTTTATGAGCATTTCTTTCAAAAACTTTGTCTTCATGACTTCCTTTTGTTTTTAAGGAGGAAATTACTATGACAAGAATCACATCATTATGAATCAGCCAATAGAAAACAAACCTTCACAGAAATGGGATATTGAAATATTATGAGTAAAACCCACCCCAGAGATGGACTTTTTGTGGGCTACCAACATCGAGAGGGGGGGGGAAAAAGAACCCAACTACTGAAGTCATACACCACTGGAACCATAAGCAGCACCTCCTCTCTATTTTCCTTCATGCCAAGCACCAGCTCCTAAAAGAACAGAATTTTGCACAAATCTGGAAGATGGGAGGTTGATCCAATGTCTCTCTGCAGGGAAGGTGATTCTTCAGAGGCTGCTCCTGTAAAAGTCACCATTACTCATCATCTGAAGTGTGAAAGGTAAATGCAAAAGAGTAGGCAGAGGTTCTGCAGGATGGAAAGTGCAAGAGAACAGGGGAGAGGTTCTTCAGGAATGCTCTTTACCTTCCTCTCACACTGCTGGAAGCTCGCTGAGGAGTGAATGCACTGATGAGCTTCAAGGAACTTGAGTTGGGCTTTTATGGCCCAAGTGAAACTGCTTAGGCTCCAAGCGATCCTGAATCGTGTCTCTCACTAAAATGCAATATATTTCGTTCATAAGGACACCTTTGAACTGGAATTCCAGCTCAGCATGTGAAATGAGGCAATAGTGGGGCCTTTCACCCCCTAAATGATACTGGTAAGCCTTTTGTCTTCTCTGCTTTTAACAGCACCAAATTTCCAGTTTTGGGAACTGTTTTTTCCTGACCTGGGGCCTGTTTCTTACCCTGTAAGTCAGGAGTTGCCCCTGAAGATCACCTTTAACACAGAGCCATATGTGTGTATCAAAGCAGGGGTCGCTGGTCCTGGGTCAGGAGCACTTCCACAAGGGCTAAGCTGCATGTGCAGCTCTGATTTTAACTGTAGCTGTATTTTGTTTCAGTGTAAATAGCTTAATTTAATACCATGTCATTTGGCCTGGAAACCACATCTTCCTGCAGAAACCAACTCACCTTGGCATGATCCAAAGGTGCCAGCAGCCTGCAGCCCAGGGCTGGCTTCACGCTCCCAGTGTGGCTGCACATCAGGGTCACTGTGGCACAAAGGACAACTGATGGTCCAGAGCGTGGTGTGCCAGGGCTCTCCTCAATTTCCACACTATGCAACCACAGCTATTGCCCCCTTCAGAACCACAGACCTCACTGACTGCAGGTGGTGCTTGAAAAGCATTTTCCTCAGTGGCTCAACACTGACCAACCACAGCCCCTTGTAGGGCAGTGAACACCTGACATGGAAGAGAAGTCCCTCAGTTCCCTGGCTTCATCACTAAATTAATCTTCATTGAAAATATTTTTTTCCCAGCATTTGTATATTCAGGGTATGTATTTCTAGGACTATTTAAAGAGTTCAGGTTAGCTGAATACAGATATTTTAGATTCCAAAAGCTGTAACTATGCCAACTGTGCACTCAAACAGGATCATCCCCAAACAAAGACCTAACTCTAAGTTTGCCATAGAAATAAAATATATGGATGTCTATTTTTGTATGAAATGGAGTTCTATATAGTACTATTTAAAAAAAATCTACTTGCACTTACTATTTTACATTCTAAAATTATCATAAATCTGCTGTTTGAGTAACAGATCCTCAAATGTATATATTTTTTCAACTAAAACACTTGTTAAGCTTTTTTCCATGTAAGTCACTACATCAAGTGTTCCGCATGTGACTTTCCATATGAAATTTTAAAAGCCTGTGTAAAAAGTTGTAGTTTTTTAAATGAAGAATGACTAAATCATACTTGGTGTCTCAGTGTTGCATAACAAAGTAAAGCAGGCTTTTGTACTTAAGAGACCTTGAATGTAAAATGCTAAAGCATGTATATTTTAACTGTATAAAACTTTTTAGGAGAAACATTTTGCTGGTTGGTTTCTTTTTAAACAAACTAAGCAATAGTTTTTAGCAGATGCTGAGCACATTCCTGTAAAATATTTCTTTTCCAATGGCCAAAAAAGGGGGATAAGTATATTGAGTATGTGGCTGTGCTGTTACATGATATTGCATATTAAAAATCAATGAAGTATTAAAGTAACTGCACCAGTCTCATCAAAACCCATCGAAGTGAACATTGAAGATAAAGATTCTAGCTTCAGGCTTCTGGGTTACTTTCACTTGAAACTGGTGCTGGGGGAGGTGGAGGTTAAATATTATTGTTTGTTTATTCCAGGGATGGCAGCATCTGAGGGAAAAGGAGTTTTCTTGGGCAAAGTCTTCCCCCCTGTGGGAACTGCCCACGCAGCTTTTACCAAGTAGCTTTTGTTCTGTCAGGGCAATCAAACAGAACAAACAGATTTTCCTGCTGATGAACTTTACAAATGAAAAAACAAGTTAATGTTTTATGCCCAAGGTGCTGGAGCCTGTTCCACGTATAACTTTAGATGTCCTCCACATCCCAGCAGCTCTCCAGAGGGAAAGGCACACCACAGCACTGGTGTTACTTAAGAGTGACTTCCTCCAGCCACAGACATGGAGCTGTGGCTCACTTACCTGTTTTTCCCCATGCCCAGTTTCCTAAAAGTGTGGAAAGACAGGTAACATTTGGCACCAGAAAGTAGCAAAGTATAGATATTGCAATGCTTTGTTAGCACTACAACCCAGAGGCTAGATGGATAAAAAAAACCATAATTTAATAAGCCTTGCTCTCAAGAGATGCTTAATAGCCAGAAATACACCTCAGAGGAGCAGCTAATTCACAAAAGCATCAAAGAACTTCAATCAGACATTCAGTCCATAGTGACAAGGCAAGGTTTTCTTTCTCTTCATCTGAGGTAAGGTTAAGCTCTTTAACATTGACTGTGCTGCTGCTCCAGATCTGCTTCAGTGCATCCAAGTATGACAAAGGGAACCGCAGCCCATGAGTCTGCTGGGGAAAAAGTGACAGGAACAAACCCTTCAGCAAAGTGCAGTGACTTTATTACACAACAGCCTGTGAGGCTGTGGGGAGGGAGCAGCAGGAATGTGCTCCCTTCCCACAGCACACTGGTGTTCAAGAGAGCAGCCTCCAAAAGACAGTTTTATCCAGACCTATTTTACTGAGAAGTAACTCTTCCATGCTCTAGCACACTTTATGAGGTAGGGATGTTTATGGCATGTGGCTTCCTCCTGTGGTTTCCACATGGAAGAAAAAAATAATTTTAAATTTACACTCTTGCCTAACCCTACTCATTATTTTAGCAATGTCACAGAAGTTTATTTCTAGCTGACACAGAAGCACAGAGGACCTTCATTCCCAGGAATCTTTAAGGGCAGGAAGGTCAATCCTGGGATCTGCATGTGCTGCTCAGGTGCCAGTGTACAACCTCAGCTCTAGAGGAGCAGTGAGATTTACTTTCAAAGGAAGATAAAAGCCTTGCAGCAATGGCCAAGCCAGGGCCAGGCTGTGCTCTGTTCTGCCTCTTTGGTGGAGTTGTGCAGACCTGAATTACATTTCAGTAGAAGAGTGAGGTCTTTACTCCCAGTGCTGACCCGCCCCAGCCTGAAGTGAGCAGCCCTGCACAGGCTGTTCCAGTGGATACAGGATCTAACACAGGTTGCACATGGCAGAAATGAGGTGCAGTGATCCCCATGGAACATGTGCTACATCTCCAGCAGCCTCAGACAGGATCTGCTGAAGGACACACAGGTAAGAGATGATTTTAGTTGCTCCAGGAGCTTTGCGAACTGGGACATGCACAAGACATCCCATTAACATCTCAAATGGTTAATTAAGCATGCGATCACATTACTTAGTTCTACTGTTCAGTGCCTGTGTTGCTGCCTCAGCTCATCCAGGTACCTTAGGAATGAAAAGCTCTGGGTGCTGAAGAACACAGCCAAACCCACAGTTGGCAAACACTTTTGGGATGTGTTTGCAGGAACAAACCTGTGCCAGGCCATCCTCACTGGCAGTGTCATCCTCTGTGCCCATCATGTGAGTTTCTCTCCTGTTCTTTAAGGAATGATACACATAAACCATCTCCCTGCGAATTTCATCCTGAAAGACAGCGGGAAGAAAATGGTTACAGGTGATCCACACCCCCACACTCATCTCAGTCCAGTGCCAGCTCCTTAATTCCAGAGCCCACTGTTACAGCAAGGAAAGCAAGTCACCTTCTCAACTGAATGACCCAACAGCCACCTGCCAGCAAAAAGGGACTCTCCAAAACACCTCTGAAAATTTATTTACAGCCTTCTGCCCTAAAACTGCCCCTGCTCGAGTCACAGGACTGATGCTGTGTAGAAAATAGGCCATTTAGGGCAGTTCTCCTAAAAAGTCTGAATGAATGGGTGTGCATCAATAAATCTCCAGTCTGAGACTGATCCGTCTCTTAAAAAAATCACATGTCCATTATTAAACTTTGGTCAAAGCTGTGCAAATTGCCTGCAAAAATAACTGGAAGTTTCCAAACACTACACAGTCTCACAGCAATATGGACACAAATAAAATGGAGGAGAAAAATCAGAAAGTTCCGGTATGTTTTTCTTGGAGGGAAACATTCCACTCATGAAAAAAGAAAAAAAAAACCAAAACTGTACAAGCTACACCCAGGATGGATTATGTTCCCCCTCATTTTTTTTTTTTAATTAAGATACCAAAAAACACTTCTACACTTTCATACTAACAAACCTTCACAGAGAAGCAGCAGCATAAACACAGAATGATGCAAGATGCCAGTATCTATGTTGTGGAACAAGTTAGCAGTGGCACTGTCACCCACTTAGGTACAGAGATAACTCAGCAGTGAAGACTAAATGCAACCAAGAGAATTCCCTCTCTCCAGGAACCTTAATTTTATAACTTCTTCCTGTTCTTAAATACAAAGAATTTTAAAAAATTCTGTTATCCAGAGCTATAGAGGCCATTTTAGCTGCTGCAATGATCTACCCCATGTAAGCTCAGATAAAAGCCATGCAGAATCACAGACTGAATCTAATTCTGTACCTCCCTCCAGAAGGCTGGAATGTGCAGTTTCACTGCTCAGCAAACAGCCCCGGGATCTCCTAACAGCAATAATGGGATGCAGGATCCAACCAAGCAGAACTGCACAACCCTTTTAGTACAACAGAGCAACAATTCACATGCCTCCCACTCCCCACCCCAGGCACACAAGGGGGGCTTCTTATACTTACAGCACTCTCTTGATCGGGTTCCACAGTGATGATAGCATGGTCTCTAAACTGCAGTCTGATTTTGCTATCTATTTTTGGCAATTTCCCACCTAAGAAAAATAAATCCTCCCTTAGAAAGGAAGAAAACCAGACATGGTACAAATTGAGCCCCCTCTGTGCACTACCCAGTCTCTCGTAGCCAGAATTTTTTGTTAACCTGTGTTTTCACACCCCCATGTTCTCAAACTTGTGGTGGAGGGAGAAAAGAGAAAGATTTTTTAATTCTAGGATAACCTTTATTTCACTCTAAGGGAGATGGGTCATCTCTCCCACCAGACACTGGGAATTAACCAACAGAGGTGTGCAAACACACACAGGGAGCCAGGCCACACAAAGCTGAGCCTAGACTGTGATCTTGGCCTGCCACGAAATGCTAGAAGTTTTAAAAGCAGACTTAGCCACTACCATCACACCAGTGTTAGAAGTGCAAACTCTACCTGGAGTCAAAGTATCAGAGTCACATCCCAAGCACGGAGGCAACCGGTGCATAATGAAATCCTTCTTCATGTCAGATGATCTCAGTTCCCTGGAGCTCTCCAGATGGTCTGCAAGCCTTCTCAAAAGGCTGCTCAGCTTTTTGGTGGAGTCAGCTGTGTTCACCTGCTAAACACCCAGACAGAATTCAAGTTGAAAAGACCAGGCCTAAAGCAGTGCAGCAAAGCAGGGAGAATCTGGACCCTCCTCTTTTATCTTTGCTTAGTCCCAAACCAAGCTAGCTTTTACACACTCTCCCCACGAGCTGCTCACAAATCAAAGCTGAAGCTCACTCTCCCTTGCTCTGGGGCTAAAGGACTTGCAAGTGCAGTTGAAGAGACCCTTGTTCCTCCTGCACACTGACGAGCTGAGCAGCAGCGTGACAGGACCACCACAAGGAGGTCCCACAACAATTCACAGCTTCACTAACTTTTAAAGACTCAAAAGCTTGGCCTGGCAGGAACTTTGCCTGTCTGACAGATCACCTCAGTGCACCATTATTCCCTGAGTCCCACCTACTAACCATGAGCAGTTGCCTTGGAATGCTTGTCCGCAGTGCCACGTCCTCTTTTGCTGTATCAAACACAAGGCCAGGAATTGCATCCAGTAAGAAATCTCCCCAAGAGCTGGAGGACAGGAAGAAAAAAAAAAAATTACTGAAATAGTTGCACTGAAATAAAACACACAACTTACTTTATTTTCCTAACTAAAGTAGCATTAAGATGTAAAACAATTATTATTTATTATAGGCTCTTTTTTTTTTTTATAATCATGTCTACTCAAATGTTTCACTGTCTGTTTCCCAGTGGGAAGGAAGAACTCTGGCCAATAAAAGGAATTGGACATCTACTTCTTACTGCTTCTCTTGCCCCCAGTTCCCATCTGCCAGCAAGTGTCTTCAGCTACTCACTGCTTTTCCAAACTGCCCTGCTCATCCCACATGTGCACACTGCTCTGCTTGCTGGGATCTGCCCCAACAAACAGAGATGTCCCTTTTGTCTTGGTGCCTAAAAACACCTGGAAGTGCCACCTCCACCAGCACTTCCTCCACAGCTATTTTCAAATTCTCTTCAATATTCTAAGGAAATGTTTCCACATCATATTTCCATCTACAAGCCAAATCAAGACACCAGGACTGCTGCTTGTTTTACCTACACTTGCTGACAGCAGGGCCAGAGGAAGGCTCTTACACTTCACTGCCAATAACCTTAATGGATGATGATTGCACTTTTTAACCTTGGAAGAAGAGCAGTCTTGAAGCTTTTCCTGCTCCTCTCCTCACCCATGACACACATCCCCAGGGAAAGTGCTCCTGACAAGTCACGCACTGGACTGGCCTTGGGCTGGTGCAGCCATGGAGAAACTGCACTGACTCCACACAAGGCTGCAGATCTCCAGCAATCCCACTGTAAGGAGCTGAAGCCTTGGCTTCCCAGCAGGGCTTGACCAGTAAATCCATGCAGATCCAGCTGGACAAACCCTGCTGTGCACACTGGCCACAGGAAGAGTTACCAGCAGCACTGACACCCTGGGCTTCCACAGTGGCACAGCAGGTGGTTAGAGATTCACCTCAAAATTATCTAAAATATGCCCAAACTTGTTCTGCCCTGTTTGGCAGATAACAGAAATCCTTCCCAATCCAAGAAATCCCAAACTCAGGCTAGTAACTCCAAGCTTGAGAAGCTGATTAGGTGGCAGCAGCAGCACTTCCCTGTGGGATAACAATGTTTCAATGGGGGCACAATGACCTGACCTGTGTCAAAAGAAATCTGACTCTCATGCATGGGGTCGGAGATGAAAAACACAGATTAGCAGAAAATATAATAATCTGTCAGAAGAGGTATGGGTGACCATCAAACACAGGAGAAAACCAGAGGAAAGGAATAACTCGTGGCTCTTTATCTGGATTATGAAATGAACAGCAACTTCAGCCACTGGTGAGGGGTTTTTTTAAAGACAACCGTGAGTATGCAGTTGTAACATTATCTTCCACATTAAAGTCTCCAGCTGGTAAATAAAAAAGGCAATTACAAAGCAGTCAAGCTTGCTGCATGAAAACCTGGCAAAGAGGCTGCTTCAAACAACAATGGTCTCGCTCCCCTCCTTCCCCCAAACCCCAAAGCTTCAATTACTGCTACCTCAACACTTAGACTCTGCCCTTAACAGCAGAGCACCTGTGTAATAGTGGGGTATCTACATATATTCCATGTCACCACATTTCTGGAGGGAAGGTGACATGCCCTATCCCTGTAGTACCCACA
Source organism: Lycocorax pyrrhopterus obiensis (assembly GCA_014706295.1). Classification (NCBI taxonomy): domain Eukaryota; kingdom Metazoa; phylum Chordata; class Aves; order Passeriformes; family Paradisaeidae; genus Lycocorax; species Lycocorax pyrrhopterus. The sequence goes on along the minus strand of JACSVZ010000001.1, from coordinate 114,620,397 downwards.
GGAAAACAAACCCCACAAGGGCTAAACAGGATGAACACAGAAAAGACTCAAGCAGAGCTCATTACGAGGGTTTTTTTAAGAAACAGGACATCACTTCCTTGAAACACCAGCTTCAGGTCTCTACTATTCACACACATCATCTGGCAGAGGAAAGCCATGCAAAACAAGAAATAAAGAGGAATTACTTGTTTTGGTAGGTGCTGATGGTCACGTGTGTTGAATAGGAGATCCCATGAGGAGTGTCAGCCTGGTGAATTGTCCCTCTTGGGAAGTACAGTAAGTCACCTGGCTGCAGGAAAATGAAAGAGAATTGATACATTTAAGCCACTTGGTCAAACCTTACTGTAGTCCAAACAGAGAAAATACTCTCTGAGCAGACAGACTGACAATATATGTTCTTTAAAATCACAAAATCGAGCAATTCTCCAATGTGCACTTTAATAACATAAAGCACTCTAAGCCAGAAGTCCAACACCTCCAACTTTCCAACTTCCTGTCAATATTTTCTCTACACCTGTCTGCAAACACACGTTTGGAACATGCTAGAACATGCACAGTCCTGCTGAGCTGCAGGAAAGGGACAAAGAAGCAGCTGAGATGAACCTGCTGGCAGTTCAGTGGGCTGGGAGAGGAGCAGTGCCATGGGATTTTGGTCAGATCATATCAAAAGAAAAGGCCAGTGTTCCACAGGAAAAGTCAAATAGGCTATAAAAATCCTAATCTGTTACAAAAATGCTGTCTGAAATTTTTAGTTAAAACACTTAAAAAACCAAGTAGAACCTTCCTCCTCCCCTATCTTCTCACCTACGTAAATTTAATATCCACACTGAAAAAAAAAATTTAGATCAGGAAAGTCAAGCCAAGAAAGAAGTGCAAAGCACATGAAATTGCCTCCACGAAGGAAAAATCAGTTCACTTACGGCTTGTCCTATAAACAGCAGCACAAAGAGAAAGTTCATAAAGCAATAGTGATGAAATCTGATTCCATTTTAATCTTATGGGCCTTAAATTTGGTCACATCAGTTACTTCTAAGAGCCTACCAAACATGACCACCTTTCTGGCTATCACAGCCCAGACCACCTGAAGCAACTAAATTATGATACCTTTAATATGAACTCGTGTGTGGGATTCCCAATCCTGTCTTCTGACTCAACATTATACTCCCGAGCCAAAGGCACCGTTGGTTTGTAGAGTCGCCAGTGCTTCTCTCCTTCCAGCTGAAGGATGAACACCTGCAAAAGACCATACATCCAAATTTTTGGGGGGACCTAAGGAAGCCCTGCTGCCCCTCACAAATAAAACTCACCAGGTGTTTTAAATTATCTTCTGACTTGCCAAGTCTTTGGAAGCAAGCCAGAAACCAGGGACAGAAATAGTGGCACAGGTTGCTTTTCTGACAAACACAGGTTTTCTCCTTCCCTGCTCTCAGCTACTCCCAGCATAGCAAATACAATTCCTTTCACATTACTTTTTAGATACCTAAATGCAGAAATTTACATTTTTGAACTATATTTTTCCGCTGTATTTAGAGACAACAGAAAGAAGAGCTGTGAAGTGTGGTCTGTTTTATCCCAAATTTGGAAATCCCTGTTTCTCTCCAGTCACTTAAACTTAGCCATTACTATTAGTATGCTTTCAGCAAAAATATATAAGGAAACATTTGCAAATAAGTACCCAAAGTTTTCAGGGGAAAAACAGAAGTCTTTCTACAATGTTTATTTGGGGAAGAGGTGGAAGCCCACAAAGGGTTTCACAGACAAGGTGGTGTTGGCCTACCTCAACATCATCGTAGTGAGGGGGAAGGCCCTGAGACCCCTGGGGAGTGATGTAAACATTGGAGCCCACCAGAGACCCAAAGTAGCACTCCAGCTTCTCCTGAATCTTCCACAGCTCATCCTATACCAAAAAAAAAAATGATGCTGTTATTACTGAAGAGCTCAGCCAAGCCTGGCTGCCACCAGCCCATCACTGGGGAAGAATGGTGACATCCCCACAGGGACACAGAGCCTGAAAAGCAGTTTCTCCTGAAGGCAAGCACTGCAAAAGCAAAGGAGATCTGCCATGAAAGTAATGGGTAAGGCAAAAAGTCTGGTGCCTCGACAGAACATTGATGTTTGCTCTCTTCCCTGTACCATCTTCAGGCTGCAAAACCAGGCAAAAATGAGGCTAAACAGAGGAGAATAAAGCACCCATCATCCCACAAACAGCAAAACACCCTAAGAAAATAAACACATGCAGGACTTGCATCAAAGAGAGAATAACACAAAGGTTAGACACCTTTTACAAGGGACTCTAATTGCTTGGGAATATTCAAGCACAAACTTTACTCATCCACACCCAACATGTGACAGGGAAACACCAGAAGATGCCAACAACTGAGATCAGTCAGTGACACTCCACATGGGACTCAGCTGTGTATTTGGGTCCTTATTTGGATCCACCTCACAATTAGACTGTGTTGACACCTTAGGACAAAAAAGGACTGCCTAAATCGAAGTACCTACAAGCATCCAAGTCCTTTACAACTGAGCAGCACCACTGTCTCCTTCCCATAGACAAAGACTGAGGACACCCAGCTAAAATGGGGCAGTCACTTCCATGGTGCAATTCAATGCTAATCCATTGGCAAGAATGGTGGAGTGTCCTGGAAATACTTCACGTGGTTTCACACGTCACCCCTGATTAAAGGGAAGAGGTACAAAAACCCCTGTTTGCACAAGGAAAAAGTGGGGCAGAAGAGGTAATTTAAGCACAGATGCCTGATCATCAATTATATGCATTTAAAAAGAATACTAAATATTACAGAAAAATATTATAGCACGAATTAGATTTTGTTCTTACTGCAGAGCACTGAAACATGATGGGCAGTGCAGAAGTATAAACTGTGTTTCCATACAGTTCATGTAAAGATTTCAGCAGGTCATCAATGCCATCTACCTCCCCTGGGGGCAGATATGAAGCCACGTCTAGTGCCACCCAGCAAAAGCCACATCACATTATAAAGCAAGCATTAATTACAACGAAACAATCCCACCTTAAATCTCTGAGGCTGATGAAACTGTATTGTTGCCTTTTTCTGGTCAAAATCCTTCTTCAGCTGCATGTAATTCACTCTGCCGTCTTTATTTAAAACCTTCTTTTTCCCATTCACACACCTGCAGACATTTACATCTCGCCCGTAGTACAGGCCCTGGCTGCACAGCTCCTTCAGGTCTGACAGCTGGAACAGGCACTGGTAGTAAGCAGCCACCAGGGCATCATTCCTCTGAACAAGCAGCGGCTTTTGCTCCCAGTACTCCCTGAAAAACACCTCTTCTTCGATGGGAGCGATCAGGCTCCTGAAGAGGCTGTCTGGGCTCTCAAAACTCAGGACTGATGGAGAACCAGCTGTGTCCAACTTGGGTCGTTTACACTGTGCCTGTGTTTCCTTCACCATGTCAGCATGCTTCCCTCCTTTCTTGGGCATCTTCCTGTCCAAGAGCAGAGAGACCCACAACAGTCAGCCAGCAACACACCCTCAAGAGCCCCCAGGCTCAGAGCAGCAGCTCTTGCCTTATCCAGTGGGATATCAGAGTATACTGGGAACAGCTGTGCCTTCAGGTGCTCACTAATTGCTCCACGAAGGCCTCCAATCATCTCTCAAACCTCAGCAAACTCCAAAGGGCTCTGCTGGGAGCCCTTGCTCACAGGAGCTCAAACCCCACAGCTGAGTTTATACTAAAGAACAGCGATGAAGCCAATGGATCGTTACCAACGCAAGAACCTACCCACACAAAGAACCTGTGCTCAACTGATCTTCTGTAGCAGAGCTGCAAAGTATTAAAAAAAAAAAAATTCAACTCAGCTCTAAGAGATTTAGTGGCAACATGCAGAGGGAGGTGGGGAGAGGGGACAGGATCAGAAATTTGTATTCTTATTACACTTCCTTCAATAGTACCAGCTTACAAAAGAAGGAACATTGTTAGGCCTTTCTGTTGATGCTATGTTAATTACTAAATCTAAAAGCTTAAAACTTGTAAAATTTACCAGTTTAAAAACTAAAATGCCAAGATTCTGCTTTGATTTCTGCCAAGCTGTCAAACTTTGTGGTTTATGTAGAATAAAAACAATTCTTTCATACAAGTACAGACATTTAATTTTAAAGCTGAAAGTCATTTACTTTGTTTTTCCAAGTACACAGTATGTTGTGTACAATTATGCAAGAATAAAGAAGTTAATTCACAAATGGTTTAGCTGCCAAGTTCTCAGGAAAGTTAAGGCACAAATCAAGTTAACAGTAGGTCTAAACCATGTGCAGACAGACTTGCCTCGAGTCTGCTCCAGCATTTCCTCCCCCGGAGCAGCAGCAGAAGCCTGCCTGAGGAGCTGAGCTAAGCACCCTGAGGATGAGCCAGCACCAAGCCCTGGAGCAGCACAGCCTGGCAGCCAGGTCTGGGCTGGCCACGTCAAACTGACTCTGGGCATGTCTGAGCGAGTTTGAGAAGCCTACCCATGAGGAGTCAGAACATGCTGATACTTTCACTTCTGAGTAAAAATGGCAGCTTTATTCCCAAAAGCAAATGCTATCAGTGTACTGAGATGCTTTTACTTGCACAGATCCCTTATCCTGAAACTTAAACTCCAGTTCTGGTATCTCCAAGCAGAATTAAGTTCTCCCTGCAGTGGGACACGCTGCTGATCCCAAAGCTCCTGGGCAATGCTTCATCAGCAGTTCCTGGAGCAGCCTTCCCTCAGTAGTAACCTGTGGTCACCTCAGTCCTGCAGGAGGGAATTCACATCACCACCTGTCTAGCAGGATGGACATTCCCAGCAGCAGGAAGCCACTGTTCACATGAGGCAAGGGAATGCTTAAAAAAATTAAAGACTGAAAATTAATCCCTGGTTGACAGCAAGAACTGAAGATGCTGCTGGCACTAGGATCTAAAACTGAGATTCCCCACATGACAGGAACACAAATGCAACCAACCCTGAACTGCCAGATTTGAATTCCAGACCTAAATCCATCATATCAATCTCTCAGCTCACTCACATTGATCTAATGAAGTTAAATTCAGGTATGTACTGTTCACAGAACTCTGCTTCATTTACACCATGTGCTTTTCTGTAGTGTTTTGTTAGTTATTACAACTGCAAACCCACAGAATGGTTTGGATTGGAAAAGATCACCTGGCACAAACCCCCTGCCACGGGCAGGGGCATCTCCACTCGATCTGTTTGGTCAAAGCCTTATTCAACCTGGCCTTGAACACTTCCAGGGATAGCGCAGCCGTAACTTCTCTGGGCAAGCTGTGCCAGGGCCTCACCACCCTCACCCGAAAAAAAACCTCCCTTACATCTGATCTAAACCTACCCTCTTGCAACGTAAAACCACTCTCCCTTGTCCTGTTGCTACAGGCCCTCGTAAAAAGTCTTTTCTCTGTCTTTCTTACAGCATTTAAGTACTGAAAGGCTGCAAAAAGATTCCTGGACAGCCTTCTCTCCTCCAGGTTAAACCACTTCAGCCTGTCTTCATAGCAGAGGTGCTCCAGCTCTCTGATCATCTTGGTGGCATCCTCTGGACTCGCTCCAACAGGTCCCTGTCCTTCCCGTGCTGGGGACCCCAGGGCTGGATGCAGCTCCCCAGGTGGGGTCTCAGGAGAGCGGAGCAGAGGGGCAGAATCCCCTCCCTCGCTCAGGCCACGCCGCTTCGAGTGCAGCCCAGGACACCATCGGCTCCCTGGGCTGCGAGCGCACATGGCCGGCTCACGTCCCATTTTTCACCTCCCCACACCCCCAGGTCCTTCTCGGCAGGGCTGGAGCAAGAGCCGAGCAGCAGAAGGGCCCCGCTCCCGCCTCACTCGGGGGCAGCTGCCGTCACCAGCGTCGCCAGAGCCACTCGCACAGCGCGCGTTCCCTCACGGCCCGCCAGCCGCCGGGGCTCGCTCCCTGGGAAGCAGCGGGAATAAAGGCGGACACGGCGGCTCTGAGGACACACGGCCCCGCTGCCCTCCCCGCCGCCATCCCTCCCCTTCCTTCCCCTCCCCTTCCTTCCCCTCCCTTTCCCACAGCCCCGCACTCACCCGGCGGGCGGGAAGGAGGGAATGGCGGCGGGGCCGGGCGGGGAGAGGCGGGGCGGGGCGGGGAGAGGCGGGGCGGGATGGCTCGGCTCGGCTCGGCTCGGCGCGGCTCGGCTCGGCTCGGCTCGGCTCGGCTCGGCCCCCCCGCAGGACGTGCCCGGTGGAAGCGGGAGGCGGTCGCTGCCGCGCTGGCTGTCACGGGAGGAGACGCTTCCGGGCGGCCAGTAGGAAATGCAGCGCTGTTCCAGCGTTGTTCCTGTGTGTGTTCCGACAGGAACGCAACAGTGTCTCCACTGAAGTTATTCAGAGGATTAAATTTTACTTCGTACACACGACGGTGTCTGGGCTTTAGCGGCGCGATCTTTTCCTGGGCCAAAATCCTGTTCCAGAGTCCCCCTGAGGCTCTCTCAAAGAAATCTTTAGAATCCTCACCGAGCACATGAAAACTTCCAGAAATATTTTTAATTACCTTTACTAAAGAGGCCTGTTGATGGTTTAGTTTACGTTGGCTGATGACATCAGAATAAAAAGTTAGGTAGGCAAAGCCTTCTTGTGTACTGATAATTTGAAGAATTATAAAACTTTTAAGAATGAAGTTGTCCGGACTTAAAAGTTTGCATCACCTGCACTAACACCCACAGGATGTTTTCTTACTGCAAATGGGTGTAGCAGCAGATGTTAAAAATAGTGAGGCCACATCCTGCACCTCAGCTGGTCACAGAAACCATGACAAGCTGTTATTTCTGCTCCAAAAATCCACAAAGTACCCTCAGCATAACTGCCTGGATGCCATCGGGATGAACACTCACACAAATATGTATTTACATGATGCCTGTGGTGCTTTAACTTGCAGTAAATGTTGTGGGATATAAAACCCACGCATGGAACCGGCTGCAAAACCAGCAGGAATGGGAAATACTCGTGAATACCTTTTTTAAAGACTTCCGTGCCGGTGTGCAGAGACAAATTGACTGAAAGTATTTATTACCATACCTGCTAAGAAGTTAACACACACTTCAGAGGAGGGTCATGGGAGCTGTAGCCAGCCCTCTAGCACCCTCTAGACAAGAAATAATTAGTTTAAATGCTGGTTGTTATCTTTTACTACTTATACAAAAAATATGGGGTTTTTTTAAGCATAATTTATCCTGATATCATCCCTGTCACCACATTAAGAAGATAAAAATTACAAGCTTTGCTGTAAAAGCATGCAGTTAAATTTCATCATCATTTACAAGAGCAGGTAGTGACAGGACAAGGGGAAATGGCTTCAAAGTGAAAGAGAGTAGGGTTAGATTGGATATTAGAAAAAAAATTCTTCACCATGGGGGTGGCAAGACACCGGAAGAGGCTGGCCAGAGAACTTGTGGAGACCCTACCTCTGGAAGTGTTCAGGGTCAGGCTGGATGAGGCTCTGAGCAACCTGGGAAAATGAGAGGTATCCCTGCCCAGGGCAGGAGGGTTGAACTGGATGATCTGTAGTACCCTGGGTGGGGAGAACCCTTGGCCAATGGTTACATTCACAGCTGAAAGCAACATCAAAATCAAGCTCTGCAGCTTTCTGGCACCCGAACAGGACGTGCCTGGAAGGCAAATGCAGGCAGGAATCTCTTTTCCTCCACACCTCCACGTGAGGACCAGTTTGCTGGGCAGCCTACACAGGGCTTGGGCATGCTGTGCTGCAGGGCTTCTGCTGCTGCAAATCCTGCAAGGAATTTAGAAAAGGAAACTTATTTGGTGTATTTTTTTTCTGTTGGAAGCTGAGGCTTCACTGTTGGCTACACAACAAATACTTCTTGTAAGGCAGGTTAAAAAAATTTTGTGAAAACAATGATGTTATATTAGTTCACGTGAGAAGTTTAGAAGACACATCACGCATCTGGAACAACTAGATGGGATCTTCTCAGGCAGTCTGGAACATCTGTGCAGGATGCCTCATTATGGCAGTGCAGGAACAAGGCTGTCACGATGTATTTTTATATATAGCTACACTATACATTCGCTCAGCTTGAGGTCTGGTGTGCTGTTACTGTCGCCAAAGTCTGTGCATCCTTTGGCTTTGCATTCCCAGCATTGTCATTCCTGGTATGGTTCTGCTTTCCATGACAGGATTTCCTGGAAAAGTATCAAAGCTGTCTCAGCTCTGATACATTTGTTTGGCAGCGATCTGTCCCACGCACTCTGTGAGATTTCAGTCACTCAGCAGGCACCGTGTCACCACTTCTCCAGCTCTGGAACTGGGAGCTTGACAAATTCAGCTCTTTGAAAAAGTAAGAGATGTCACCATGCTCTGAACAAACAAGATGGGAGCAAGAAAAGTAAGTAAATTAAATAAGTAAAAAAATTAGGTAAGTAAACAAAATAAAGTAAATAAAGAAACCAGAGAGTGATTTAGGCTTCCAAATTTATTCTCACTTCCTTGACCAATAAACTTGACCAAGCAGTGACCAAGCATTTACCTTGTGACACTTTTTGCCACCACAAATGATCGTTTTGAATTGATCTTGTAAGTATAAACTCAGCTCATTAAATGACAGACGAAATCAGGGAATTTAGTAGAAAATGCTCCTGATTTGGGAAAGCTGAAAAAGTAATATTGGTTCTTTTCTGGAGCTGTGAACACTTTTTGTGTGTATCCCTGAACATCCTTAATTCAGCCTCCTTATCCTGAACCTAAGGATATTTCCATGCAGGATTCATCTGAGACTGGCAGGTTTCCTGTATGTGTCTCTGTTTTGGCACAGCTGTTTCCTTTTATATCCTGGAACTGTCCTGGGGATCACTGCTGCAAGGGGCAGATGCAGCTTCTCCTCACTGGAACATTCAATCTCAAAAGCCAAAGGGGGAGGGAGGGAGGCAAAACCCCAAGTTCACGTGCAACATAAAGCAGAAGAACCAAAGGCGTGGTTGGTTTGTTCTCTTCACAGAATCATCTAAAATCTGTCTCAAAGTCTGTGTTTCTGTGTTTCTAAACCAAAGGGTTCTGCAGAAAGAAGGTGATTACAGCAGGTCTAGGTGAGGCAGAGGTGTGTGGGTGACACCTGAAGGGCACAGCTTGTGCCAGTGATGCTGCTCATCCACCTGGGAGGTGGCTGCAAGTGCTCAGGGTCTGGGATGTTGTTCCTGTGCTGCCTCAGGGACTGGTGAGCCAGATTTCTCCAAAATAAGACACCATGGAGAGTCATGGACAGCTGACAAGGGTAAGGGGTTTTCTTGAGGTGCTGTTGATGCACAATCTGCAAAGCTCCATCAGCCTTGCTTCCTGCTGGTCCCTACTGCACTGCTAAGCCGTACTTTCCTCCCTGGTTACCATCCGAGGGCAGAGGCTGCTGAGGTGCACACAGTTCGTCCAGGAAAATTGAAATGCAGGAAGTGAAACAAGGACAGGAGCTATCCCAAGGCTATGCCAAGGCGGTTGGTGCCGATTGCTGACCAAAACAGAGCGCAGGTGAAGAACAGGGAGGCTGACTCGAGAGGAAGGGTCTGAGTGCAGACAGAGACAGGGCAATACCTCATGTGGGAGCTGCTGTCTGTTCAGGGGGGTGAAGAAGGGCTCCCTTAGTGAGCAAACAGCTCTTGTGCTACTGCAGTGGAGCCTGTGCATGGGATCATCCCAGTGAAGCACTGCATGGTCCAGTTGGAAAAGAACCCACACGTTGAGAGTCTTTCATGAAGAGTTTTGCTGCTAACCAAACCAGCCCAAGTTTGATGCTGAAGTCTTTTTTTGGAAAATTTTAACCTTTTCCTCTACTACTGTTGCATTATTTTCAAAGTATGATGCAACCCTCATACACAAAATAATGTCTAGCCATTATTGTTCACATGTACAAACCCCAGTAAAAAAAGTTGAACACAATATATACACTGGGAAATATAATCCTGGAATACGTGTCAATAACATGATTGTTCTGTAAAATAATCCTGCCCACGTTTCCCTTCAGAGATCTCTTCCTCCTCAAGCGAGGTGTGTCCGCATTGGAGATGTTGGTTTGACTTGTCCTGGTCTCATTCTCCTCACAGGGGTCTGGGAAGGGAGTCAGGTCCATGTCCACATCCGTGTCATGGAAGCAGCCGTCGAAAGCCATTGCTTGCACTGCATCCATGCTGTACATGCCTGAAGCCTGGCAACAAAGGAGAGTTACTCTGTGTCTAGCAGGAGCCACTTAGGCAAATCATAAATGAATAAAACAGAAAATAAAGCAAGCTTTCCCTTCAGTGTTGTTCTCTCTGTGGAGAGCATGTGGAGAACAGGGCTGTCTCACAGTATGGCTCTCTGTGGGGCCTGCCCCCTCGAGCAGGACATGAGCAAGGAAATGTCATCAAATGTCATAAAACACACTTGTCTGCCTGATTATTGCCAGCTGCTGGCTGGCAATACATGCCTCAGCTTCTGAAATAGAAGAATCAAACTCTCTCCTGTAGGTCTGTGTTGCTGGAGTTGTGGGAAATGACTTCAAACATTTCTGGGAGTAGGTTTTTGATGGGATCATCAAATCATGTGAGCAACATATGCATCCTTTCTTTGTTCTTCCCCTCATGATATTCCAGCAAATGAGTTTACAGAGGGGATATTCTTAAAGCAAAGGTTTTAAGTGAGAGCTTCACAGAAAGCAGATGTTTAACTTGGGTCTATTTCTGCTTCACGCACACTTTTCTAAAAATGATCTTGCCATTCACCTGGTCTTGGGACAAAAAAGAAACAGGAAACAGGGAGGAATATCATATGGGGGCATGCTGAGCTCTATTTCAGAGACAGGAAAAATACCTTGATTGATAGGTATTTGAAAATAGAAGGAAGGTTATATTCCTCTGAGGGGGGGAAAAGGGGGCAAAAAAATATCCCTAACCTGTGCCACAAAAAAAGGGAGAGAAAGCACAGACCTTCCCAGGATCTCAGAGAAGATGATACTTTGTCTCCCTTCATCCAAGTGAAAAAAAAAAAGTGAGATACAGAGTGAAGACAGAGATTGTTATTGTTCTGTTATCACTGTTACCACAGCGGTGTATCAGGAGGTGCATCAGGATTACTCTGTAGCTTCCAAGATGCTTTCAGAAGGCAACAAAACACAGAGACTTGTACCTTGCCTCTTTTTTTGAGTTGTTTTCTCTCTTCAATCGTGGTGAGATAGTTCACTGCTGCATACTCGATGACTGACAGGAAGACAAAGAGGAAGCTGATCCATAAATACACATCCACAGCCTTTATGTAAGACACTTGAGGCATTGAGGCACTTACTCCTGTCATGATGGTCGACATTGTCAGCACTGTAGTTATACCTGCCAGAGAGAAAAGAGAGGTTATCACAGCACTGGCCAGCTGCTGCTGTTTAGCTCATCAGCACTGCTTGGACAGCACAGCTTTGTGAGGGCATGTGATTGACACCCCCTTTAACTTCCTCACACAGGCTCTGAAAAGTGGAGTGAACCATGAAGGACCCGTCACACACAATGCTGAGGGCTGTAAATCATCTCTCTGCTCAGAATGGCCACTGAGCAGCGTAAGGAACACGTTTCTGTGACAGCTTTGGGCACAGCCACAGAAGTGAAAGCAGGTTTGTGGTCATCCCTCACCTCCCAGAGCCAGGGTCACCACTGCACATTTTCTTGTCCAGGAGAATCACTAAACAGTCACCATTTTCCCTCCCAACCCTTTCTCAAATTGTACTTCTTGAGAAAATATATCAGCCTGTATGCCTCTGTCATAACTCCATGGCTCTCTAAAAACAATCTAGCATAAAAATGCTACAGCCACTGAAACTAAGAAAAAATTACTGTTTGCCTCAGTGTGACCAGAATTTCACCCTCATCTTTTCAATCTCTGCTCTTACATCTACTATTCATCTCATTTTGATTTGCTCCAGCTCAGGAAAAAAAAAAACCAACACCCAACTCAGGCCCTGCTTTTAAAGAAATCAGTGTGACTCTGGAAGTGAAAACATCTGGACATCTGTGAGACAGCACTGTCAGCTGGGTCTCTGTAGCCCTTCTCCAGTTCTACGCTACTTCAAGCCCACTGGAAAACACAAGAGTTTTCCCCCTCCCTCTCTGCAGGCTCCTTAGGTTGAAAGATGGAGTTTGAAATACACCATATAAGAGGAAATCAATTTATTTCATATACATATACTCTAGGCTAAGGAGCTAAGCTTATTAAACTTTGTTGTTAAGGTTTGCTATAAATTATGTACGATTATGCTAATGAAATGTGCTTTATTCATAGAACTCCTGATGCATAACCTTCTGCAGAAATCCATACATAAAGAACATGATCAGCAAAACTATCTTGACAACATTAAAAATGGTCTACTGAGAATTAAAAAGTTATTTTTAAAGATTAACTTAAATTTCTCCTAAATAAAAGGAATTGGTAGATGCATTAATAAAAGTAGCTAGGAGGTACCATAATTTGTTTTCAGATTAACAAATAGATTTATATCTCATGAATTAATAGCTTTAGACTGTGCCAACAGAAAGGGACCTGAGTGGCTACAGTCCTATTTTTTTCTAGATTGATATAGTTACAGAGAAAATTGAGGGCTTTTTCTCTTGTCTAAGAAATATGGCAATATACAGTTGGCTTCTGGGACCACCAACAGTGAGAAGAAGGAACAGGAGCTTCCTTATTTTAAAATGAGAGTTGCAGGACTCAGGTGCATTATGGTTGCATCAGATATCTTAACAAATTCCCGTCAGATCTTCAGAGATCCTAATTTTTGGAAAAATGTACTCATTCCAAGGCCATCAGCATTATATTCACAACAAAGAGTCTTGAAGTGGCATCCACTGATTCACCACTGAGAAAAAAAGTAAACTTCTATAAAAAACACTGTAATGGGTTCTTTTCTCCTAAGATGAGGTGTTCAGAACTAAAATGCAACAGCAGAAAGTTGCCCAGCCTAATCTTTGGCTTCCACAGAAGATTGTGTGCCTTGCACAGCTCAGACATCAAAGCAAACATTTTTAAGGTGCCCTACAACGAAAGGCTTTGCCACACAGGCAACTGTTGCCAAGTTGGTAGGAAGATAATAAATGTTTCTTGAGAAAAAGAGCTGCAGAGCTTTTGCACAGATTGTGCTACACCCCATGATCCATGGATTTGGGGAGGGATCTAAGTGCCTGCTACAACTTGTTACTTTGCTGGGAAGAGGGAAGGCAAAACCAGGTTTTGCAATTAAGTAAAATTCTAGTTCAGGAAAGCTGCAGAATCATCCCTTTTTTGCTTCTGGGGTGTGTGAGCTGTTTCCAACTATAGCAAAGCCAGTCAGAACAAACATCCCCTTTCCAAATGCAGAGATTGACTGCAGGTAATGACAACAGTGCTAATAACAGTGCTGTTCAGGCAATTACCTGATATTCTTGCTCATGTCCAGTGTAAAGAAGAAGCTAAAGTACCTCCAAACCCTCCCCTCTATACTCCCCAAAGAATATACAGTAAGGATTTACCTAGTGACACCCTGGCAGGAACAGCTCTTCTGTCAATCCAAAAGGAAACCCAAGACAGCATCACCATCAGCATGGCTGGGAAATAGGATTGTAGCACAAAAAAGAAAATATGTCTGCGGAGTGCAAAGTTGATAAAAAGTCGATTGTACCAACCTATTGGAAAAAAAGGGAGAGAGGAACAGGTTGGGGGAGAGGAGAAGAGAGCTGTGTTATTTGTGAGCTGTTGCTGGCCCCTCCTTCTGGCAGGAGCGGTGTATCCACAGCAGGAGTAGTAAATGCCTCAGAAATCTTGCCACCACCTTAGTTTTAACAAAGTGCTTTACAAACTGTCCATCCTCCCTCATTTATGGGAGTGAAGGGTCATGGCTGCATGTATAAAATACTCTGTTATAACTGAGCTTGGGAAATTGAAGAAATTAAACAGACTTCAAGTGGAACTGCCAGGAGAATGCAGACAGGAGACAATTGCCCAGGGATGCCAACACCCTGCCTTCCCTGAAAAGCAGCCTGCTACAAGTATCTGACAAGAAGCAGCCCTTCCTTTCTTCTTTATTTCGGTCAGAGCCGCCTGCCTGCCGGCCCAGCGCTCACTTCAGAGGACAGGGTGCCATCTAGTGAATTTTGGGGCATGCTTTGCCTGCGCAGCACTGCATTCGTGCTGTACCTCCTGCCACGGCAGGGAAAACAGGTTACAGTGAGGTAAAAAGGCAAAAGTGGGTGGCTGCACAGCATCTGCCTGTCCGGGACAGACAGAAGCATCCGTGAGCCTGTGTTGGAGCAGTCCTGCCATCACAACGAGTGACCCTATAGAAAAGAACATATCAAAATGAACCCCAAATAATATTAAACACTCTCCTGTGTTTTCAGTTGTGGAGAACGTTTTTTGTTTTAAATATTATTGTCTCTAAAATGGATTTAAATTGTTGCTCTTCTGGAGGTCCAGGAACTCCAAAAGCCTAAACACTACAGGTGTTGTTCACTGAGACTCACAGGAAAGGATATGCAGAACCTGAAATGCAGAAAGCTGTTTTGTGGGAATGATGACTCCCATTACAGTGGTGCTGATTGTTCTCCACTATTATTTACTTGGAGGGTAATTTTTCTTCCAACAATAAGCAAAATAAAAGAGCAAGAGGAAGTGGAACCTCCTGAGCAAAACAAAACCCCAAAGCCAAAGACAAGTGTAAGTCACAAAGCACAGCATTCTGATTAAGATGTGCTACAAGCATTATTCAGGTACTTCCCAGTGGCCCCTGTGACTTAAAAGAAGTCTTTCCTTTCACCTTTATGCTGCTGAATAAGCTCACCCTCAGAACCTCTGCATGTTAAGTGTTAAGCAGTTACACTTTGCAAAGTCAAAGATGCTGTGAGGGTGCTGCAAAGCCCTGGGTGCGGGGGCACTGGGAGGGTGCACTGCTGTGCACGAGGCTCTATTTGCTTGCATAAGTGTTTTTTGATGAGAATAGCAAGGCAGAAAGAAGCCAGCTGAGCTCCTGGAACGCTGTTTGGTGGAAAATATCCCAGTCTCCTTCTTGCAACAAGGACAAATTTGATGTAGCTCTCAACAAGGCACAGTTATGATAGCAGGGTATCACTCGCCCTCCTCTCACATGACAGTGGCTCTTGAAAGATGGAGCTCTGTTCTCAGCTCATACAGGAGCAGGAGATAAGGGTGAAGAACCTTATCAAGCTGCGAATTCCTCACTGCTTAGGCTGCATCATAATTTATATTAGAATTTCTTCATTCAGTATCAGCCACTGCAAACTTGAATGGCCCTTTTTTTGAATGCAAAAAGAAAATAACCTGTAAATAAAATACACCAAATAAATCTATCTGCTGCTTTCCTTAAAGGCCCTTTTTCCAAAGTGTTGTGCACTTCATCACATTAAATGGAGTAACTTCTCTTTTATTCATCTGTTCTGGTATAAAGGGCAATATCCAAACTGAAATGAATTGACTCAGACTGTAAAGTACGATAGCAAGAGTGCTGTTTTCTCTGGTTAAAAACATATGGTTAGACTACTTACATAGAGAAGTATTTCAAAATCTGTAACTGCATGTAAAGCTACAAGGAAAACAAAACTCACCTTGCATGAAATCAAGACTGCAATAAACTCCTAAAGCCTTGTGCAGTTTGCCAGAAAGTACAGAGCAAGATCTACAGGGAGAAATAAAAGCCTGTCTGGGGCAGATTAACCTGAATTTAAACTACGTAGCACTGACATAAAGGGATTTTTTCCCCTGCAACTTAATGTATAAACAAGGAAAATTAAGCAAATAATGAATTAGATCTGAATAGGTAATAAATGGTCTCATATGAAAATCATCCAGTTAGTAGACTTTTAGTGACATTACACAGCTCCAAAAATGAGGATATTTTAGCCAATAAAACACACTGGAACTCCTCTTGTTTGGTTTTTAGTATCTGACCCTTTAGGATTTCCATTTTCAAGCTTTTCTATATAGCCAGGGCGTAAAGATTCCTGTAAATTCAATACTCCAATGGCTTTCAGAGAAGCACCACAATTTTGCAAGAGCTCATAACAGCATGTATTTGGTTGTTGCGCATTTTTTACAAGTTCTTAATGTCAGATATGAGGTCACAAGTATTATTATGGCCTTTTTTTCCTAAAATAAAGTTTTACATTGGTAATGCAAAGAGAACCAAGGTCCCAGACTGACAAGACTTCATTTTAACTGATCTCTCAGCAGCCACAGTCATTTATTAGCCAAGAATTTGAAAGACATTCTGCATGATTTTATCCTGTGCTTCTCTCTTCTAAGGAGAGGGGCTTACTATACCAGTACTGCTGTAAAAAGCAAGTCCACTGGAAGCACTGAATTCCTCAATGAAGAACTGGGAGAGGGAGATGTGCTCATCTGTGCTCAGGGACTTGTTGCCGTGTTTCCAGTACAACATCAGATCATCTTCGTTGTATGCATCTGTGAGAAAGCAGAAACTGAAATTATGAAGTTACCAACGTAAATCACTTCCTCTTTCCTTTCTTAGGGAGAGGAGACCACTCAATCAATCTGGGAAAAACCTAAGGAGACTTTTTTTTCACCTCAATTTGTCCGTTTGTTGTCATGAAAGAAGTTTGCAAAGACCATGTTCTATCTTGTTCCAAGTTCAGCCCCATCCTGTGCCCTTCCAGCAGCTTACAACAGAGCCAGGGGTGAAAAAGCAGATGTTTCACAGTAACACAAGCACCCATTTACATTTTTCCAACAAGTCAAATATTGACATTTTATTTTACTTGTAATTTGCACTTTTTTTCCTCAGGAAAAAACCCCCATGCTTTTTGACAGATTTTTAGATTTAGGCCTTGGAATAACAAGCCAGTGGAAATAAAGCAGGGAACATCACGGTTTTTCAACCTTCCCAAAGCTCACTGAGTTCTGGAAAGATCCCAAATTGCCTACAGTTCAATATGTACATGCTGAAGGGTTCAGGTCACACATCAAAATAAGTGAAAGAGGTATTATTCACAAGATGGAATGCTGGTAAGAATGCACATGTGAAGAACAATTTGGAATTAAACTTACAGCTTTCCAGTTCTAAAGAACAGTTCTGTGTGTCCAGAGGAAACCTACTGAAATCCATGAAGCACATAGCAGAAACTGTTATTCTGCAGAAGGGAACAGAAAAACAGAAATAGAAAGAAAAATTTCAGACTTTCTTAGCTGTGCACACACTTTAGTGAGATCCCCAACCAATCTGCTGTTTAGAATCCTATTGACTGAGGTTTTCAGCCCTTTTACATGCTTCTAAAATAGCTCCAAGATGGTGAGATAAAGTTAAATCAGTGAGAGATAATTTTTTTAAAATATAAATAGTCTTTATTATTAAGTACATTACCTTTGATTTTTAAAGCCTAAATTTGGCCTGATCCTTCATTAGCCGTTCACACATTTTGCTTTGAAGGTTTACACTTATGAAGATTAACAAAGGGAGTTCACATTTCTTGACTTGATTTCTCATAGACTGATGTAGATAATATTGCAGATTAGAGCAAATATTATTCCAAGTGCTGTTTTCCCAGCTAGAATGGTTCTAATATTTAATTGCAAAAAGAGATTAGCTGCAATTTCTGGAAGCTTACTCTCCTCTTAAATGAAATGTTTTATATTATAAAAAGCTTAAGGAAATCCAGGCAAATACTACTTTTGCATTCCACCTGCTTTTTCACAAATGTTTAGAGGACAAATATCCCTTTGTATTTAATAAAGAACAAAAAGAAAAAATCGAACTTCCTAGGGGCAGCAACTTAAATATGGTAAATATTGCCAGATTTCCCTCTCTTGTCACAGCTTGCATGTCATTTGATGGTTTAGTTTAGTTTATCCATTTTCCCCAGATGGGAATCCTACAGGAATTTCAGTGAGGGTTATACTGGTTCTACAAGTGCCCTTTGAAAACTTGTGATCAGTAACCACACTGTGGCTGAATTTTTACAAGTGTAAGAGTTTACTGGCTTGAATTGAGATCCTAAGAGTGGGACATGCATAATGACTAAAGGACCAGGGAAACAACAAGAAAAGAAAGACTGTTTTAGCAACAGATCAGGATTTTTTGTTTCACTTTGCTTCAATAAAATCCTGGATGCCAGGCACTGAAGAAAAACTGTGAAATATGCAGATTTATAGCATGTAAGTATTTGGAATATAATCTACTTACTGCATGTAGAACTGGCAATACAAAAAAGGGTGTTTTGAGGAACATCTAAGGAACATTTCCTACTTCTCACTTGGAGAACCACTGATATAAGCCTTAGTGTAGGGGTATAGTTCCTCTGATCCCTCCCTCTCAAGAACCATGGAAATTAATAATGCAATAAAATGCACACTTCACCTCATTGTTCCTTACTGTCAGTGTGATTCTTGAGCATACACTACTTTAAAGTTGTGTACAGCTGTTGTGAGGATTTCTGCATGTCCTCACAAGAGAGAAGATAAATTCATTAATTGTTGGAACAATTATTACACAGCCACAATCTCAAGTGCTTCCATAAATCTTCAGACTGTCCAGACTGGATGAAATATCACCTCTGTGCACAGGGATAATTAGTAACAAACTGGATTTCTGCAATGCACAGACCTCAGGTTGCTTACCCTAGGGGGAAAATTCCTCCATTAAAACTATTTCTGCCACATCATCCAAATCTCCTTCACAAAGCAAAGCAATAACATGCAGAGGGAAGGGAGACACATTAATGACCTTGCTATTCCAGTTCTGGAATTGCTGTTTCATTTTTCAGTTCCTTTTAGTCCCACAACAGTGCTGGTATCAGCACCAAGAATCTGCTCTCTGCCTATCTAGAGCCCTGGTTTGTATCACTGGCATGTTTACTGGTAAGCTAGGCTGAAAATAGCTAAAACAGTTTTTAAAGATTCAGGTTAAAAAAAAAAAACAACAAACAACCAAACCCATGGTTTTTCCTTTGCTAATAATTTTTGCTTTACTGTACTCAGTAGCAATACTGCTAGGGCCACTGGCAAGGAATTAACACTTGATAAACTCCCTTGACAGGAAACAGTATCTGAATTATAGAAAAAATATGCTGTCAATCCAAAATTTATTTTCCCACTGGCACACTGGTCACTAATTTCCCATTATGTGCTGCCAGGGGATTAATGCCAGTCCAGTACGAGAATCTTAACTGCAAGTATTTCCAGTAATTTCAATTACAGCCAAGACATGACAATTGCAGTCACGGATTCTCTTAGGGAAGGGTATTTCCTCACCTCAGACTGAAGAGGACGTTGCCATCGGGGTACACTCGGAGCATGATGTTTTCCACAGTTGTGTCATGGATGAAAGATCTTTTGGAGTGCACAAAAAACACATCAGGTACCCAGATCTTTTTTATCAGCCGCCCATCGAAAGTCATACTTTTGTTTTTGTTGCTACGGAATGAGAGTCTCTCATCCTTCCAGTAGTGTCTGAGATATAAAGTCATTGTGAAGTCCTTTGTTTCATTAAAAAGAAAAGGAGACAATGCTTGTTTTAGTCAACTGCAACAGAAAACACTACAAATTAATCAATTCATGCAAAGGATCAATTTCTTCTCTAGACATTATCTGAAAGATCCTTAATGAGAGGAATCAAGCACCAGTTATTGAGTTTGAATGTGAATATTGCTGAGATAGTGGTTGTTTGCCTTGTCCCTGGTGTCTCAGTCTGAGGTTCAGACTTCATTTATCCTCAGATAAAAATTCTACATATTTCAGTGGTCTTCTGGACTGCAGCAGCTGTGCAGTGATAAAGAAGCTTTAAAACCAACCAAAGATAAATGGAAAAAAAAGTTTCCTCTGGAAATCTTCACAACCTTTTCCAAGAATGGACTGTGGCTCCTTTATGATTCCTTTACAAAGGGATTAATTTGAGTTCTTCATGAGCAATAGGTCAATTTTTAAAATTCATAAATTTTTACATTTTGTACAAACACTGTACAGAGGTTAGATTTGTACATTTATGAATTAAATGCATCATAAAGAAACAATATGATGAATTTCATAAGAGTAAGCAATTTGATTTTACAATAATTACAATAACTACAGGGTTTTTTTTTTTTAAGTAAGAAAGACTATTACATATATTTTATGATCCTATTTAGAGAAACATCACGACTGCAAATAAACCTGTGGGAAGAGACGAAGAGGATGCTGCAAACCCAGTGTGAGCTTCTGCACAGCCTTACTGCTCTGTGTGCACCTATATAAATTTTTTTATTATTAGGCAGACATCATTTATCTCAGTAGAACAATTGCTTCCGATAAGAATACTGTGAAGAGACTTAGATCATCCCCTGTAATATGATTTTATGGCCCTGTAATATGATTTTATGATTTGGGTAGGTTTGTAACGGAGTGCAGGAGTTCATACTGACATCATTAGTGACAATTTGAGCTGAGGAATGAACTGCCTGCATCCCAGTGCTACAGGCCCTACTTGCAGTGGGGTGTGTCTCCTTCCCAGGACCATTTCTGGAACTGATGTTACTCTTTATATTTGTTATGATCACAGCTCCACCCATGCCACAATTATGGAATATTCAGATTTGCATAAGCAAAAGAAGCAAAGGACGTGAAGCCTCATCATGTAAGGTGCAGAGTAGCAGAACTGTGGAAATCCAGGGTGTTTATTGAATAGTTGGAGTTTTCAAACCAGAGCACTGCCCACTCTGAGCTGTTCCTCTGGCCCAGGGACAAATTCAACACTTATTGGTTTAAATGCATGCTTCAAGGCAAGGATGTGCTCTTTAGGGTTTGCTTTCTTTAACTACATTACTCTCTATCATCCATCTGGATGTTTCTGAACCCCTCGTATTTTTACTGAAATCCTTTATTCCAGTTCTACTCACCATGTCAACTTCAGATATGCTGTCAATGCTCTCCACCTGCACATCAATGCCCACAGGTATTGGCGACCCTGCATGGGAACAGAAAGAGGGATGAGGAGCTTAAATCCCTATTTTTAAAGGGAAGACTGTGCAACACCAGCAACACAACAGAGAGTACTCCATCCCAGCATTTACTGGAGTCTCTCCACCTTAGAACACTGAATGATGAAAGGCAACAAAGTAAAACCTGATGCTAAACAGTTGTGAAAATAAGCACAAAATCTCCTTTTTGCAGCCAGACCAGTTGTTATTGGCACTGCAGTCTGGCCAGCAGTGGCAGTGTTATTGATTATTGTTATTGGTTATTACTGGAGTGCTATTCAGAACCACGACAGGAAAAAGCTGAGTAAATACACAAAACACATAAAAGATTGCAAAGCTTTCTTACCACTTCCAGTGCTTACTCACAAACAACATACATATTATGACTCTTATTATCTTTAGTTACTGAACTGTTTAAGGTTTGGTATAGCTGCTTATGAAAAAGGACTGCTTGCTCACTACCTCACAAGGGAGAAGCTGTACACACACTAACCATGTTCTGTCACCATGTTGTGTATTTACTGAGTGCATTTCGAGGACGAAGTTACTCCCAATCAATTAAAAATTACAGCAAAAATATGAAATTACTTCCAGTCTTTTCAGTGTGAAATATTTAGAAGGAAGGATCTAGTTCTACAGGGGTTATATGTATCTGGGAGATTTTCAGCAAGCATGTCATTCCACTAATGGATTAATCACTTCCTTACAGGGGAAGAAGAGAGGAGCATGCATATATGCAGATACACATCACCACCCCACGAATATTCTGCATTCAGCATGAAAATCAGTAGTAATTACTGGGGATTCCAGTCACTTTTGTTAAAAATAGCCAGTTAAAATATTTTTGAAGTACACATTTAAAATAACCTGTTAAAAACACAAATACGAGGAAGTCTGAACAGCAGCAGCTTTTCTAACTTGTCTTTTTTCTTGTCTTTTCCTTTTAGGCCTGTCAAGCCAAAATAGTCCAGGAACATCACTCTCATGATAACCAGCCACAATACTGTGTCCCTTTTTGGAATTATCCTTAAAATAGCAGCCTTCGAGGATTACACAGCTGCCTCCAGTTCTTACCAGTAAAGATCTTGAACTATTTTAGTGGTATTTTTAAATCTGGCTCTGTAATCTCTTGATTTTACTTGTCTTTTTTTTTTAATGGAGAGTCTGTCCCTGCACAGAACAGACGAAGATGGATCATGCATGGGAAAGCAAGGCGAGATGTGCTCAGAGTTAGCAGGGCACACCAGAAAATATTTAGGCACTGACAAGGGCTGTGTTCTTCAGCTCAGAAATCATTCTCTGGGAGGAATGCCTCCCTCAGCCTCTTGGCCAAAGCCCAAAATAAGATTCAGGACGCCAGACAGCAAAATTTGTTAGTAAAACACCAGGAAGCACTTTGGAAAATGCTGCTTCTTTTAGAGAATAGAGACAGCAAAGACAGCTGCCCTAGAGGCTGATGCACAAGAGTATCAATGAATATATTCAGCCAGACTCCTTCACACAACACAATAAAAGCTTTTATGCCTCTCCTAAAGTAGTTTTGCCCACTTCTTGCTTTGTCTTGATCACACCACACAAAGAGTTTACTTACACTAAATACCAACTTGTACCAAACAGTGGTACAAAACTGCCTGGTTGTAATCTGAGTGGAGTCATCTTTCCTGTGTTCCACTGAAATCTTGTAAACTAAACACGGCTTTAGCCAAAGCAGAAATCACTGTGGTATTTATACCTGATGTGAGCATCGTTCACAAAAAGCATTCACGCATTATTTAAATGCAAACAACAATTTCTGTTGAATTATGTGAGTGGAACAGGAGGAGAGGGGAGCAGCTCTCAATGTCAGGAAAGGTTTTACCAGTTCCTGAGCCAAGGACAAATCTAAAGAAAATAAAGTTAAATGTCTCCCATCAACATTCTTCAAGCAAACAAGGAGCTACCCACAAATCATATCCCAGAATCAGACGTGACTTTCTAAGCCATGTGTCACGTTTAGTCAGGAAAAGGCTTTTCTTAGTGACAGCTGCTCCAAATGTGAGGAGAGCAGTTCAAACATTTCTTGGAATTTCAAAAATTACAGACAATTTCTTACCCAAACAAACATTATTCCAGTGTGGGCAAAATTTCCTTCAATAATCCAACTCCTCTGGGCAGATACAAAGGACCTGAACACAGAACTAGAAATCAGTGGCAGCTTATGGTTAAGTTGGTTGCATGCACACAAACCAAAGTGCCACTTATCCATAAATACACAGAGACACTTGATTCTTTGAAGTGACAGCTTGTACTGCACCAAGTTATATTTATAAAACCATTATATTATAAAACCAAGTTGGTGGGGACAATGAATGGCATAAAAGAGATCAAAACCCATGCCCAGGAGAAATAGAGTGTACAATTCTAAAGTGAATTAAATAAAAAGGGAACTGTTACAATTAAATTTGCTCCTGATTAGGTAGAAATGCTAGAACTGTGAAATGGACTCCTTGAGAAGAGATTCCTTTTAGAGACTAAAGACCTTACTCATGATGCTCAATGAGAAAACACTGTCCAGTCTAGCATCCACCACAGAGAATTATTAAAGCACATCCCCTACCCTAGCCCTGACCCATTACTAACAGATCAGAGCAGCTGCAAATATTTCCTACCTATTCTGACTCTACTTTGGCAACAAATGCAAATAGACAATAAAGACACTAAACACTGCACATATATGCAGCCCTGATCAGTGTGCTGTTCAATTTTCCAACCTGGAGCACTTTTATATTGTTGTCACTAACACACCCCACAAGATACCTACTGGCCTCAGTCTGGTCTAATCCTTCTTGGTTTCTGGGAACATCTGTGTGTGTGATTAAAAATCAACTCCACTAGAAACAGGAATAATTAGCTATTGGGAACAGGCTGCAGGGAACTGTAATTTCTTCATCCCTTGGACTTGTTTTGCCACAAGAGGATGTTTTTAAAAACATAATTTCAGTAAAATTTGAGAAGGTTCCTAAACCAGCCAGAATAGGAAAGCAATTCATCCACCTCTGTGTCTGCACCACAGCTTTCTCCCTGCTACATTGAGAATTTCAATCTCTGGCTGACCATCAGACAACAGCATCAAATTCACTTTAAAGAAAAAGTAACCAGAGCAAAGCTGTGGTTTTTATTTCCCAGTTTGACAAAACTGGGGATGGCAGAGAGGATTTTGTTATTAAATTGAGCAGCTTCAGTTGCTTCTGGAGGGTCACTACAAATCATTATTTTAGAGGGATTAGTGATTTTCACAATGGAGGCTCTGCAGATTTTCAGGATAATTACTCCTCAGCAGAAAAAAACAGCATTGTTTTCAGACAGGTTTATCTTCATGCAAGCCATTTCCAGTCTTTTATTTCAAAGGTTTAAGCATAGCAGAAGAATTCCTTGACGAGCATGGAATTTTATTAATACATAGTGCATCAGGCAAATTCTGTAATACCCTTTTTAGAAGGGATATTATGTAAAAAGGATATCCTTTTAGCATTTTTAGGATCAATTTCTGCAGTAATAATGACTGGTTTAGTGAATTCTACAGTATTTTTATAATAGCCAGACCTTTGGGCACGCAGCAGATTGCACCTGAAGATCCATAAAATAAATGTAGAATTTAGAAACAACTGTATCCCAGTAGGCTTTGTAAGAGTGTATGCTGGAAAAAAAAGGAAGGTCTAGGGAAAACTGCCAGTAGGAGACAGAGACCAGGGGAGAATTAAGAACTGTAGTAGGACTTTGTTCTAAAAAAGGCCTGTGGGCCTGTAGAGGCAGAGAAGTGGACAGAAATGTAAACAAGCTCAAAGGAGGTGAAGCTTTGTGGATCTATTTACTTTCTTCTGGCAATGACAGGAACAGGAGAATTACTGTCTAACGTATTTTCTTCTTGTTACTACTTTGTTTCTTTCTTATTTATGTGAGAAATGAAGGTGGTCTGCTATTAGCAGTAACCAGCTCTTGGAATGGAAGAACTAGCAATGTGAAAGAAAAAAATCCAGAAGAAAACTATTAGAGGTCTTGCACATAATCAAAATATTTCCCCTCCTGTCCTGGACCCCCAGCTATTCCTTCCAGTAACAGATGATAAAAAGCCATTCCACTTCCATCAGTGTGAGCCTTCACCACAGTGAGAAGACATTTCTCATCTTTCAGGGAGAGCTGTGGTGCAAAAAGGAAAACAACTCGGGGGCAAAGAGCTATTAGAACTGCAGCACTTCTTGAACATACACTGGGCCATATTTTCTTTCCTTTCCCCTCCCCCCTTTTACCTTCACATGAATGTAAATGTTACTAATTTATTTTGAAGAGGGAGGAAGCATAAAGGGGAGTGATCTAATGGCATTTGTGATCCTCTGAAAATTCAGAATTATGTTTAATTGCAGATTGGGATGCAAATTTTCAGGAAGGACTGCTACCTCTTGACCAGCTAAATGCTGCTCAATTATTTTCGATTATCTCTCATACTTGCTTATGTTATTATCTTCTATATTGGTTGAAAAAGAAGAGATAATAAATTTTAAAACTTAAACTAACACACTGTTAGCACAGGAAACTACTGGTCCTTAAGACACAATGTAAAAGAAAAAAACAATATATACACATAAATATATATACACACAACAGCATGTGTTACTTCTACCAGTACTGTGAAATAAGATAGTTCAGAAAAGAAAAGGATATAGATAAATAGATGTACAATAGAAAAGAAAGTAGACTTAAAGCATTTCTAAGGATTTGCTCTAAGACCTCTCTCAACATGCAGTTTTGGCTGCTCTGGCAGCCTGCATCGTGGCCCTCAGATCTGTGCTGTTACAAGTCAGAATGTGCTGAGAAGTCTCTGTTCATTGTCTGTGCTCACTCTTTCTTGCTGAGTTTAAAACTTGAGGATAATCATTCCAAGAAGTGCTGGCAGCCTAATTTCATTTCTTACTTTTTCTCTACTCCCAGTTTAAGCTGCCTTCTCGCTTCCAAACCAAACAGGACCATGACATTACACAGAAGGCAACGATCAAACAACAACCACAACAAAAAATTCAGAAAAGGAAAAAAACCACCACCACCATCACCAGCTTTCACCAACAACTCAAGAGCCTGTCTTAGGGTGTAAGTACAATGTAACAAGGTCAAGTTTAGATTTTTAAAGTTTGGGTGTATTGAATTGTTGGTTTGCCTCACCCAACCTCATTGTATAATGAACTGCAGACAAAGTAACATTTCTATAGCCAAAGAGCAGGACCAGCTTGCCAGCAGTTTGCTGGGTTTGCTTCATCTCAGTGCTCTGTTTCTCTGGCTTTGATCTCTAATCTGCTAATAAATGGACAATGTCAGGACTAAATTTTAAAATCTACATCCAGAGTCAAATTCTGATTGTGCAGCTGGAATGGCAATGCAATCAACAGAAGAATGCCAAAATACACTCACATAAACAGCAGCAAAGTTGTGTTCATTTGGTCAAAAAATGGATCTCTCACCTCCACAATTATTTCCACTAACACCACAGCCAGTAGCATCAGTATCCAACAGTTCTACATTCATTTCCCCCAGGTTTTTACCTGTGCATGTTTGCTCAGTTTACAAATCAAATTCAGCCTGTTTTTCCTTTGTAACTTTACTGTAAGTACTAAAAACTCTGGGTCCTGTGGTCTGCTCATTTACATTGCATGTGTGGGGCTAAATGAAAAACAAACAAGGCAGACTTAGATTTAAGAGTTCCCTGAACTGAGGAATCTCCAGCTGGTTCAAAACAGCATGAATTTTCCAGCTACTTTTTCTCTTAAACTGGCGCAAAGGATGATTGACCTTTTCAGGCAAAGGGGCACAGTGGAGCCAGATTAACAAAAACTGTCATTCAAACTCCCTGACATACCCAGAAAATCACAATGGGGTATAGAAGAGGGAAAAAAACCTGTCCCTCTTCTACAGGTAAAGAATAAATACTTGTTTTTCATCCAGCTTTTCTAATCTGTTTTTTTGTTGTTGCAAACTGGTGAATTGTGCTGAGCTGAATAAATCATGTGATGTGGCACGTGACAGATACAAGCCCTTCAAAAGTCACAGTACTGAGCTGCTTCATTAAATTTGATGAAAACAAACCCAAAATTTCACCTGTGTTAACAGCACAAAGCCACAGTGCTGTAAGTCTGGATGCAGTTCAGGGTTATGTTGTAACTGCTGTGGCAATGGCTGTAGCAATGGTATCTCTAATTTCTCCTTCTCTAGGTAAGTTTCCTTCTGCTGCACACAATCATCAGTGTTCTTCAGAGAAACCTACACCCCTATGTGGTGTCATAAAATAATCCCATGGATGTTATTCAGATTCATGTTTCAGTAGAGAAATTTGTCCACTGATGGTCACAATTGTGTGTTAAATCTCTGCTGCTGCCTTATGAACACCAAACCACTCCTTACTATTGCAACACCACTGAAATCAATGCTAAAACAGGAACTATGGAGTATAACTTTGGGACTGACACTCATTTCACTTTGACTTTTTTCACTCCGTGCTGTAAAAATGCCAATGGATCTGTTTTAGTCTAAGAGAGATTCACATTCCACACTTTTAAGAGAGTTCTGAAAATTTGGAAGTGTATGAAGTATTGGACTGAAAAGGCGCCTCCTGTGCCACTATGGCATGTGGGTGACAGAGGAGAAGCAGAGCTGAGGCACTCTCCTGCTGAAAGCTATTTCTGAAAGACAGGAGTACAGCTGAAATCATACCCAGGGCAATGTGATGAGTGAGAGGCCTGTACACTGAAGTCAGTGGAAAAACTACAGCAGGCTTCAAGAGGAACTGAATGGGCTCTGTGACGAGTCACCTGCAAGTAAAAGGACAAGGCGAAAAAGCCTGGTACAGATTTTCTGGGTGTCAAAGTTCCTCACTGCCCATGGAAAATTACAACTGCCAGATCACAGGGTATGTTCTCAAAGCTGCTTTTCTGTACATCATCAGTATTGTTTTCTGGGATGATCCAGAGATAAAGCACATCCCAAACCGCTGTCTGCTTTCATGGAAATGCTACTTCCTTTCTGAGGTGACACTCTCAAAAATCTAAATTCCTTGTGAGGTAACAAGAAGATGCCCAGACTAACAGATATTAGACAAGACAGGTATTAGGCAAGAGGTAATCTGAACTTCTGTTGCCAAGAAACAGCTCGTATCTCAACTATTGTTCAAAATCAGGCAAGGTTTTTGCTTTCTGACAAGACACTTCTATGGTAACAAGAAACCCTTTCACATTCTCCCAGTGCATCCAAAGAGGCTCTCCTTACCCATTTTCCCTCTTGGCATGATCACCAGGCCCCAGATCCCAGCAGATGGTGTCAACAAGAGCAGCTCCCCAGACCTCAGCTTGCCTCCCAAATCTGTGTTTGTCTACACAACTGATTAGTGGTCCTCATATATTTTATTTTGGCCTCATAATCCAGAGAGGTTCAGTCTCTTTTCATGAATCATGAAAACGGAACTGGTGACGCAAAGGCTCAGACAAAGCTTATTAGTGGGGCAGCTTTCTCATTTTCCCTTCCATGAAGGAGAGTCAGAATTGAATCTGAACTGTGAACATCCCATTGCCTACTCCCTTGATCCAGATGCAATTTAGTTAAATTAAGAAATAATCACCACAGTGCCCAACAGCACAGAAACAACATGATAATAAACTGAAGGCCTGTGGGTAGCTGTTTTTTTTTTAATTTTGTACACAGCAAACAGATTTAGGAACTGATGGATCATTTCAATCTCTCAAAACAAATCTGATGACTGTGTAATTTGCTAATTGCTACTAGACTGTGCAGTTTACAGGGATACCTTAATCACTGTTCTCAAAGAGCCTTTTTCTAATAATATGTTTTTACTTAGTTCTGTAAAACAGACAATTTGAACAGTTTCTCCTGTTGATACACTAAACACAATGAAGCCCTTTGCCTTCAAGTATTTCTGTGTTTCTTCTTTATTTCCTCAAGTACAACAAATGAGGTGTGCTGCCATTAAGTCTGTCATTCCATTTTAAGTGACACAGTTCAAGTAAACTTCCAGAGAGAGGATAAACTCTTAACCAGCACAGTGCAGGCACTTTGTGCTGCTTACCTCCAAACCCAGGTCTCAGTGCAAAGTCATGGTCCTCTATGTGAAGAAGCTGCTCAGATTTAAGTGGCCGGACTTTGGTGCTGTCAAGTTTCCTCATTTTAATTTCTCGTTTGCTATGTTTAAAAAAAAAAAAGGCGAGAAACTTAATTTATTTCTTCTGCCCTGACATTCACAGTGCTAGTCAAATGAAATAGGGACCTGAGAAAGATGTATTGGGAAAGGTTAGGAAATGAGGTATGAGGATGCCCAGGTCCATGAAGAACACAAATTATTTAAAAGAAATCCCAGGAAGAACGACTAGATCCTCTTCTGCTCTCCTCAGGGATTGTAGCTATCATTATACAAGAGAATAGAGCTGTTTGCAGTTAGTATTCACATAAACACTTGAAAATCAAACTTGGAAATAACACCACATATCCATGGTTTGACCACTTCATACATTACTCATGTTACAGAGAAAATATTCCTTTTATTATAAATGTGGGATTTTTTGTAGGAACTCAAATGAGTCTATAATTTTTTAGAAGGACTGAGAAATTATGATCCTGGATCTAGGGACTTGCAGGGGGGCTGCCTTTAAGTGGAAAGAAAGTAGGTTTAGATTAGATATCAGGAAGAAATTCTTCCCTGTGAGGGCAGTGAGGCCATGACACAAGTTGCCCAGAGAAGCTGTGGATGCCCCATCCCTGGAAGTGTTCAAGGCCAGGCAGGATAGGGTTTTGAGACACCTGGTTTAGTGGAAAGTGTCCCTGCCCATGGCACGGGGGGGTTGGAATGAGATGATCTCATTCTATGTTCTATTGCACACATTAGGAACACCTTTCTCACAGGAGTGTTCTCGTGGTGAGAACAGTGAAACATGGGAACATATTGCTTGGGCAGGTTTTAAGGCTCCTTTCACTCAGGCTATTTAAGAATAGATCAGACATTTATTTGCAGGAATGACTTGAATACAGCTGCTTTGCCACAGGCAAGGGACTCTCCCTAGACACAATTTCTTTCATGGCTTCTGTGATGCTCTGGGACTTTGCTGCCAGCAACTCTAATTATTACTTTCGACTGAATGATAGAAATCTGTTCTGAAGATTGGCCTTGTAGTCAAACTCTGCTTAAGGCAAGGTATGGAATACCTTAGGATAAGGTGTATGCCTCTATTTGCTTATTTGTCACCTTCCTCCCTTTTTTTCTTACTAAAGAAGCCCAAGAAATTACTTTTACATTACAGGAATGATGAGGTGGCTGCTGGGCTACTCAGAACTGTTGGCCTTGAACAAATTAATTTACCTTAGTATTCTTGAATGTGTCTGGCACTGTTACCTGAATCAAATTACCAGGGCAATCAGAAGGTCCATGAGGCATTTCGAACACAGACTTGAGTTTTCTAAGTATGAAAATCACATGATGCTGAAATGAAAGCCCATGGTTCAGAGAATTAAACTCACCACAGAGCAAGCCTGTATCAGGGCAGAATGGGCAGCAGAACTGAACAGCTGCAATGTTCTACATGAGGAAATTCTGCTGCTTGAGAGCCAGGAGAGGAGAAAATGATGAATTATGTTCAGAATGCCATGGCACAGCTAATACAGCTGGGAAGCATGAGGTTATTTGTCATCTGATGTGCTAAGGAAAATGCCTGTTGGATGCTCCAACGATTTCACCGGAGGAAGCAGGCTGGAACTCTGATTCATCTATTACAACTTCTCACTAGAAGCAAGTCTATGACTGAGGAAGACTTTCCCTGGACAAGAGGGGAAAAACATAAGCTACCAGAGCAGGAATTTCCTACTTAATAAGCCACTGGGAAGAGACCTTATGGGATTTTGATATTCCTTCTATTTTCCCAGATGAGGACAAAATAAACAGACATGGCACCTACATGAAAAGCATCTTTTGTGCCCACTTACTTGAACAGCCTATTCAAGCTGATGTTTTATATACAAGTCGTGGAATTGTATAATTATTTTTATCTGCTATCAAAAGTGGTTGTTCAACATAGGCAAGATCTTGCAGGAATCAGAATAGCATTTTTATTACAAACACTGCATCTTTTCTTCAATAGCTTCAATTCTTCCTTTGGCAGAATAGAAACCTTTACTGAAAAGGAAAACAGGTTTATATGCAGAGATATATCTTTATGGTACTTGGAATGAATTTCATGGACACTGGTAACATTCCACCTGTAAAGGCACCAAAACTTAAGAAAATTCCATGAAATTTTCTAAGAGAATTAAAAAAATAATACAGTTCTCCTTCACATTTTTTCTCCTTTTGCTGCTTCCCCAACCCAAGGCTAAGAAGTGTTCTCCAGCAGATACTCCTTTAACATCAGCATCTGGGCTCCAGATGTTGCTCCCTGGCTAAGAGTTACAGAATTAAATTGTCCTCACTGCAGCATTGAAGTTATTTAACTGTTGATTCAAAGGGAGTTTCATGTATGTATTTGTTTACTCCAAATAAATCTAACTATTCATCAGCACTACAGTATTGTGAAATCATCAGCAGATGTTTTCTTGAGTGCTCCTTCCCATGGTACCAATTCCATTAAAAAGCGGGAGAAACAGATCAGACTAGCCTGGGTCTCAGAAAAGCTTCCTGAGATCAGTTAAGACAAACTTTTCATTCTTACAGAAGCACAGCAAAAACACAGATCATATTTCAGTGGCCTGGCACGCTGATTGTGCAGCTTTGAGCAGCACACCACGGTCTAGGGGTCTGAATACAGCCATTGATCCTATACATTGATGGTATGGCAGATGTCAGGTGGTGGTGTTTGAGAGGAAAAGCCCACACACAAACCCCGAACCATTTAGGTTGGAAAAGACCTTTAAGATCATTGAGTCCTGTGGACACTGAAAAGCTTTAGCAGAGAGATTTTCCAGCTTTCTGCAGCATTTTGTGAGAGTTCTGTCTTTCCCATGCAAGTAAGTCAAAACAATGTTACCATTTTGTAAACTTCGTGCAGGTGCGGATTGTTTGGGTAGAATTGTTATGGTTCTAACTAGAAAAACACTCAGAGATGTGTGTCTTAGAACTTGACCAATCCCATTAGGGGGTGGATGGCAAAAACCAGTTACCTTATGCCACTTAATACACTTTGCGAACTAACATATAAAAGTCTTCTGAGAATTCATTAAACCCCTTCCATTTATCCCTGAGCCTGGACTTCGTGTCGTTTCTCTACTCGTCCGTGGGGAAAACAGCAACAGAGTCCAACCATTCACCCAGCCCTGCCACGTTCACCACTAAACTATGTCCCTAGGTGCCACATCTACACATCTTTTAAACAACTCCAGAGTTGGTAGGTGCATCAATCCCTTTCATGGGCAGCCTGGTCCAGGGCTTGACAGCCCTTCTGGTGAAAAAATTTTGGTGAAACCATTAGCAGATGGTTTTGTGAAACCATTAGAAGACAGATGCACCTAAGGAAAGGAAATCTCTCTTTACATATCTCAGGTAGTAGTAACAAAGGGAACTCTGACAGATGCCTTGGTATTGGTGTAGATCTGGGCAATGATAATTACTTATTGATCTCTGTGAGGCACATGCTCAAGAAACTACTGCTTTCAGTTATAGCTGTGCTTTCCATGACTGTATTCCAGGCAAGGTTTTACATTATGCAAATTAAATGGCAATCTATAATTACATTCCAAAAGAGGTTATAAAAAGCACTTGAAGGGTTTCAGATCACATAGGGAATTCACTCTTGTTGGTACTTATACATTAAATTAACGGGAGCACTAACTTTTTGGCTGAAAAAGAGTGAGGAATACTGTTTTGACACTTCCCCACCCAATACTGTTGCATGGACCTTGGTATTTGCCAGATCTCTCAAGGAGCAGTTAGTCACTGCCTACAAAACCAAAGCAGCTAATTCAGAATTAATTAACAATGGACAAAGATGTGTCAGGCTTTTAAAGACAAATTTAGCTGCTCCTACCTAGCCTTGAAAACCATTAGTGAATGAAAGGTAAAAGGTCTGCTCAAGGGTACTTAGATCATTTTTGGTTAAAGCATTTAATCACTTAATGCCATCAGTGTAGCTCCATAAACCAGTGGCATTCGTGGGATTGATGTGGTTCGTGTCCCATCTGGTTGTCTTTATCTTACCAGGCTATCCAAAGTTTATGCTGGTTCAAGGAGGAAACGGACAAGTTCATGGAAAAGAAATCCACTGAAGATCACTAAATCTGCAGAAATTACATCCAACACAGAATGTCGCTGGGGAGATTTGGTGACTTGATACAGCTGTGAATATCAGGGGAAAATATCTTGTTTGCCCTGTCCTTATTCATCCAAGCTTGTGCTTGCAAGCCCTTGTTATAAACTCAGTATAGTACAGGGATCCCTGGAAAGATCCTTCTTGGCTGGTCTTCTGTTTTAGAGCTCTGCTAATGATATGGTAAAAGCTCTTGTAGGAAACTAGACAAAGGTTTTTTTCCCTAGCACCCTTTCATAAGCAGAATGAAACTAGGTAAGTTTACAAGAAGAATACTATTAAGGTCCCTTTTATGACAAGAATACCCTGGATGTCATGGCCATAAGTTTCTTTCCAGTTCTGTGTGCCCAAGATACTCTGGCTACTACTAAATCCAAAAGCTACAGAAATCTTGTTCCAAGGGGAGTCTGTGGCATTATCCAGCAGTGTGACCTCTTAAATGTTTTCATACATTTATCAAGTCTTGAAGCCCAGATAAACGAAATAATCAAAATTGTACAGTTCTCTCTCACACACGTGAAAATGCATTTCTAATTGTTTGGTAACATCAGCAATATGTACTGTCAAAAAACCTAATATTTTGACAATCCAATGTTCTGTTCTTTGCTGTAGGAAATGGACCATGACAATAATCGCTTTCTCATGTACTTTTGGTTAATGCTTTAAAATCTTCTTTACAGGAGAATGCAGACAAATAGCTTTGGAGGGAGAACTGGGTTACTCTATTAAAATAGTGGAACTTGTAGGTTAAGTAACATTTTCACATGGGATTCTTTTTAAAAGGCCACCCATTTAACCAAGGCCATCTGTCAGCTGTGTCCCTGACAACCCTAGTGCTGGCTGAAAGATTTTTCCCCAGAAAGAAAAAGATGCTGGTGGAAAGTCAGACCCTGTTGCAATGTATTGGAGGATAATGCAGCCTTTAGAACAAAAGCAGAGAATGAAACAAAGAGAAATTAAACACATTTGGATCCTTTGCAGAGAAAAGCTGATTTGCAGCTGTTAAGCTTTAGGATCCCCTGTGGCTCAGATTTTGCAGTATTCTTCCCAGTTCAAAATCACCAGGACCTGGGAAATGAGGATGTGGGATGCCAAAGCATGCCTTGTGTGAAGAAAACTGCCACACCAGGCAGCATCAGAGGAGAATGCAGTGCTGGCCTTCCTCCTTGTTCCCTTTCTTCCTTTCTGATAACTCACGTGTGTCTGTCTCACAGGACTGTCACATGGATCCATTTGCATGTACCAGCAGAGATTTGTGACGATGGAGAGGACACTGTGCTAGCACTAATACTGCAAGAGGATGTTCAGCAGCATGCCACAAAATTTCCTGTCTCCTACCACCAGGTTTCCCTCCTGCTTTGTGATTTTTTATGCCAATGATGGAGTAACTGCTCTCAGCTATGGCAGAACAGAATAAATGCAAACAACAGCAGCATATGCTCCCCTCTTAGCACAGACAAAAGTGTACCAGCTGAGCTTAAAATAGACCTTCCTTGCCACTACCGCTAACAAGGTATTTTATTCTCTTTCCACTTGATTCTTAACTGCTTCCTGAGACTAGCAAAGCACCAGATTAAACCTTATGTTGATACTGGGGCTAGTTCTGTTTATTTTCCTTTGTTGTTACAAATAATTGTGCACCAGCACTCAGTTTGAAACAGCCTGCTGAAAAAGCCATTCTTTTCATGAGCTTTTGGCTTGCACCAAACTTGGACCCATAACTTCAAACAGAAACCCAGAAGTACTGAGTGACACAGCAGCTCCGGGCACCTCTGTTGCGTCATCTGTTACCTTGCATTGCTAAACAGGATTTTATCAAGACATGTAGGGTTCCAGAGATATTTCACTGCTGGATCATTGCATGAGAAGTGATACAGGAGGTTAACAGCTGTACACCTGCTACAAAGCATGCAACTTGAGAAAAAAAAAACAGCTTAAACACATCAGACGAGTCCAGTTATGTTACTTTTCTTCAATATGTGATATTGTACAAGTAAACTATTTGTACACTGCTCATTTTAGTACGGGGGGCATGCACATTGAAAAATCTAAGTTATATAGCTTCTCCTTCCTTAAATTGAGCTAGTTATTCCCAAGAATGAGAATTTTTTCTAGAATTTTCACTGGCAGCCATTGGTCTGTTCACATAGTATTAGATTAATCTGGAAACAGGTTGAGAGACCTGACATGGCAGATGTGAGCTGCCTTCAGGGGAGAAAAGCACTGACACTTTGCACAGAAACTTACAGGTAAAAACCTCTGTATCATTATTCATTTTCAACCAGCTACTCAATTGGAAAGACTAAGAACAATCTTCAATGTCTAAAAGCATTAAGTATATTCCAGATAGGGAACACTCTGTCACCACTACAAATAAGGTGTCATTCACCTCACTAGTGCCATAAAAAAGTCTTCTGTATTCTTTATAGTATAGCTACTCTGCTGTTTAGGTAATGCAAGTCACTTTGTAACACTGGCATAGGACTTTGGAAGGCATTTCTGCTTCTTATGATGGGAGTTAGAGGGCAAGAGTACTTGAAACATCACAGCAATAGTCTGGTAGCCTTGTATCACACCAGGTAAAAGAGCTGTGTGTGGGTGTGAGTGGGTACACAACTGCATATATATGAAACATTCATGAAATCACAATATGAAATGTCTGGTTATGAAAAAATAATTAACAGTTCACCATTTCTTTGTTGGGAACACCCTATCAATACTATGCATTCTGTAAATCCAGAAACTGGAAGAACAGGACAGTGAACCAAAGGGGTGTGTTGAAAGGTAGCTGACAGCATGAAGTTTACCAGATGAACACAGACAAATAAAGTCTATTTCTTACCTGTTATGTTTTCTTGAGAATGACATTTGTTGCCGACGATGAAGACGGTGATGCTGACTGTGAGAACTGTGTAGCACTGCTGTTGGCCATAGGCAGGTGAGGAACAGAAGTTTCATGACCAGGACCATCTCTTCCAAAAGAGAAATGCACTTGATCACCCAATCCAGCTTGCTGACTTCTTATTTTTAGTGTTTTCACCGTTTAGAAACAGCATAGCACACAAAAGATGCACGTGAAGCAAGGCATCACTGAAGAGAGAAGACAGGGGCATCCCAGTTCTGATGTCCTCGCCGAGTTCCCCTCATATTTTGGCAAATCATAAATATTCCCTCCGCTCTACATCCCTGCAGCATCTGCTGCCCAACCAGAAGCACCTTGTTTTCAGCACTGTGGTAGGTAGGGCAGTTTGCTTGGCCAGGCTGCTTTCCTCTGATCCATCGCTGCCACTCTTTCAGCAAAGGCGCATTTTTAAATTCTCCATCACCCGCTCAGTAACCTCTTCAACATAGCCTGTGCAGGCAAAGTGATGTCAAACATTTAATCCTCCTTAAATCCCACACAAAACCATACAAAAATCTGCTTTAATGACAAAGGTCTCTAAATTAATCTTGCTTTCTATATATCTGTGTATCTGCTCAAAACCATCTTCTGCACAGATCAAGCTCTTTTGTTAACTGGCTACATTGCCCTGTCTTCCCAACCATTAACATCAATTCTGGCTCCGTGAGCTGCCAGCATTTTATCTACATACACACTTCCTTCTGAACAGGACAGTATCACAGTACAAGCCCAAACTAAAAATGAACTCCTGTTTTGATATTCCCCAATACCAGAAAATACAATTTTCCCGCCTCTCCTTTTTTTTTCCTTCTATTTACTAAGTTCTGCAGCTATTTAATTCACCCTAAATTTACAAGGCATGTGCATGTCTAAGATCCAGCATCCTTTCACCGACCCTAATTTTATCTTTATCTCATTTAGCCTGCCCTACCTGCTCAATAGAAGGTTGAATTGCAAAACATTTTATTAACAAAGTGTTGCTTAAGCAATAACTTGCACATGGCAGCTAGAAATGATGGTAAGATTTCCTAGGGGCTTAAAACTGGGCAATATTGGGGACACATCTTCTTAGCTTGACTTAGGCACAGTCAAATTTATCCTTTTCAAGCCATCAGCAAGTTCAGTCGTTATTAAAACTGATAGCACGCATTTATTTTTCTTTATCTAGAAAATCAGAGATTTGAGCTTGGAAGTTTAGGAAATCGAAACACCCCACTCCTATCTAACAGATGGAGGAGTAATTTGTGTCTCCTAGGAGGAGGCTTCTTCCCAAGTAGGACAAACCCAGGAATAAACCAAGCCCAACACCGTGTCTGCTGAGACTATTAGCACCCAGGGACAATAATTCTGTGATGTGGGCATCTACCTCTTCAGAAGCTCCCTGAGATTCCCAACTAACTTCATCCAAGAAATAATTCTCAGATGCAAATGATTTCCAGGTGGAGGTTACCAACGGACAGCTAACTCCCACTGTTAGACTGAATTTGGTGGCCTAAGATCAAAGCCTTTCGACCCTACTATCCACCTCATTCAGCTGTTTAATCCTTTCCTGTTCAGCAAACTTATGGAAGATCATTTGCAACCTGGCCCAGGGATAGTCTGAGAGTGCTTCTGGAGTATTCCCAGGGTGGAGTTTCTAGACACAGTAAACATGAGCTGCAGTTAATAATACCTGTAACAGGTTCCATTAATCTGCACTATCATTTGGGTGGGAAAAGGAAAATAAAGCAGTAACTGTAATGAGATTTATTCCACGTGGAGATAAATAAGAGTTCCTGAGCCAGTCCGGTTAAGTTCTCTAGTCTCACCCAGCCTACATATATCAAAGTAGCAGCCCACTGATTAAGTTCCACATGAGAGAAAAAACAAGAGCCTTTGGATCCTCTTCTTTCCCCACCCAAGCACAGGCCCAACAGTAGCAGCAAATGAAACAAAAAGCAAACTACACTGCAGGCTGTGTGATAAATATGTTACCACATTTCTGCATGTCTGGCTACTTGCACATCCATCAGAGTTAACTCATTTCCAACCATTTTCCTCAGCTATAAAAGAATAACATTTATATACTGTCTTCCCTAATTCTAGTTCCCATTGTTTCCAGATACTGCGAAGAAAGATGTGTTTTAGATGTTAATATAACCCTTAGCTGAAACCACTGGCTGTTATCCCCACTAAGCAGGAGACATGGAATGGGGACAGAGAGGATGTTCTGGGTGCTAAGGTTTATCCACCAAGAGCTCTGTAGGGGACCTGTGGTTACACCATGTCATGCTAATGTAGAAACGTGTTGATTTTGTGTGCTGCCCTCAAGGAAGTCAAAGGAGTCCATTAAAAATAAACAAGTAAAAATTGATTTCTGCATTTATTTTCCAGCTGGAAAAGGGAGTGCTGAGAAGCCCTGCTCCAGAGATCTGGCTTTGCAGAACGACTGGCATGCCTCTGGCCAAGCTGCAGATGGATGTCCCTCCCTCCAGGAGCGGGGAGTCTTTAACAGAGATGGAGGAAATTAGATGCCGTTTTCATTGAGCTATCAGCACCCCACTGCTTTATTGCTCCTGGCTGCAGCAACAACTTTACCACTAAGCTGTGCTGCGGAAAACACTGCTCCATGGAGGATTTCCAAAACATGCTGAATGTTCCTTTGACTATCCCTGCTAAAATCAGCTTTAGTCAAAAAAAAAAAAAAAAAAAAAAAAAAAAAAAAGGAAAAAGAAAAAAAAAATAAAGGGCTGGATGCATTGACATATTCTACCACCTTCACCCATCTGATGTCATAAATATACTTTGGGAGGTCTTGCCTTAGCACACTGAAAATCTAAGCACTACCCCTCTCTCCTATGGCGTATTTCCAGAAACAGTCTAGCCCACACACGTGGAGACTCCAGGAGGAACTCCTGCAGAGGGGAATCAAAAGCACTTCCATTGATGGGCGTGAATACCAGGGGGGGCAAATCCACAGCAACAGGGTTTCTTCTTGCTAGACCTGTTTTCATTTCCTCTGGGGAAGGGCGCATTACACCGAGCAGATTATAATATCACTATAAATTACCATTAAGAAAACAGGTTAATCTCCTAAACATTTGCCAGTAATAAATTCTAAAAGGATCCCTCTTTGGAGAAGAATAAAAACAAGATAATACACTTTGCTTGAATTGGGCAAGTTGCTGACCAGTTTGTGTGTTTTAAACACAGCATTGTCTCTTTGCTATCAGTAAAATTATTTCTTTAAAATTATCTGTAGCCTGTTAAAAGTTTGCCGTGCTTATCTTTCCTGGACAAAACCCAGCACATGGTAACAGTGCATCAGTTCACTGGAACAGTTTGCAAACAAGCAAGCAAGGAAAAGAAGCAAAGGTGAATACACCACCTGGTATCAGAAAATGAGATGCCTTCTTTTAGCCAGAAAAATAAAACATCCCTTCTGGTAACTGCAACCTGGAACTACAGACCCCTCTCCACCACAGATCACAGAGCAAAGCAGATTGACAACAGCTATTATAAAAACAAGAACAGAAGAATACCAGGAATGAAGAAATGCTTCAGAGGCTGGAATTGTGCAGAAAATCTGATCACACCTAAAGGCCATTTTAAACATATGGACATGAAAGACCACAGCACACACTATCACTTTTCAATCTGTAAACTAGCTGCAGTGAGAAGAGATGCAATGTGGAATGGGAAGTGCAGGTTTACATGGCATGTATTTTTTTATTCTCCTAATAAGAGAATGAAATACAAGGAAGAAAACATTAATAAGTCTCCTAAGAGGCACTCACTTCTTATAAACAACCAGCAAATTACAGAAAGCAGATTAACCACATCCATGACTGTGAGAGTGTGAATGCAATACAGCAGCACAGGAATAGGCAGCATTTTGCTTTTCTATGGTAACAGACTCAGTGCAGAGCACTTACCATTTATACCATGGTGACTTACAAAATTAATGTGAGAATTAAGGCCAGTTTGTCCTGCTTATATTAACACAAATGACAAACCAAGTTTCCAGAATAAGATATCCATTCACATTTCCCAACAGGATGAAGTGGGAGGAAAGCAGAGACTGAGAATTATGATTCCAGTTTGCAGATCTTGGAACAGAGCAAGAGCCTTTTCTTCTCATTACACAAGCAATTGTTCTTTTTTCATTAAGGTAAAGTGCAGTTCATTAAAAGTACAGGTCATCTAAACAATTGCATGAACACAGCTGTCGTGTGATATGAGGTCTCCTTGGGTGTTAAAAATCCATTCACAAACAGGGCATGGGACCTGTACAAAGTTTGCAGCTTTCAAGAGCAGAGCTGGACAGTTTCCACTAAAATGGCAAAAGACTGGAGACCAAATTCCACTCCTGAGACCTGTCCAGTTTCTTATTGTCTCTGTCCACTGCCTATTCATCTGAAGGAATATTTTAAAATAGTGTGGGACCTTGACAAGACCATACTCCACCAAAGGCAGGTATATTTTCCCATATAAAACAGCCTCTTAATACCAGGCTTGAACAGACTACTCTGTTTGGTACAAGGGTCTTTTCTGCTCTTCCTTCAATTTACAAAACCCAGGCTTCTCTTTGCTCTAGAGCTGTGTTGGCTACACACTTTTTTTGTACAATCAGATATTTGATTTGAAAGAGTGACAAGAACGACAAAGAAAAAGCACATACTTCCCTGACTCTTTGCATTCCCCATTTCCAGAGCCTCTAAATCAGGGATCCCTTCCCTTTCATCATTCTGCCCTGGACAGGACAATCACTGAATTAATTTCATCCCTAAATCCCTTTACTTAGCTTCTACATCAACAACTCTGAAAGTAGAACAATCAGTTTTACTGCCTCTGGTTAAGGAACATCTGCATCTTGAGGGTGATCTCTGGCAAACCAAGCAGCCACATTCTTCCCATATTTACACTTCTCAGAGCCCCAGTGGCAGAAAACTTTGCCTTTCTGCCACCTCATGCTGACCACAGGCATGGGATACAGCTACCCTACTCCTGCATGTGTGTCCATTTCTCTCCGGGAGCAGTTTCTGGAGTTTGTTTCTTTATTTCTGTAGGATTTTTTTTTTAATCTTTTCGCCTCTTTCCTGAGTGAGGAAGGATCAAGGGGATGACCCTTAAGCCCAAGCAATTCTCAGAAAAGGAGTGTTTGCAGCAGCACAGTGTATCCCCAAGAAGAAGGCTACTTTGCCATATGTATGGCCTGAACACTGTGCTTCAATCCCAAAAGCAATATACGCTGCATGAGATTATTTTTTTTCCTTATTTCCTTGGCAGTCTGGCCAGCAGCACAGTCTCTCATCAGTGCTTACCAGTCAGATCCTAACTGCTACCTGAAGTACTTTTGGTTCATTTCCCCCCATAGACCGAAACAAAACAATTCAGCAACCGTGTTTACTCTTTTCTTGCTGCCAAGCTGATGTTTATTAAGTGTTTTCTCCAGCATTCCCTGTTTGCTGTCCAGGAGTCAACAATATATCTCCGATGGGAACTAATTTATTAAATGTATTGCATCTCTACAAAGCTCCTTTTCTGTCACCAGTGAACATGAGGAGAAAAAAAATTGTTGAATAGTGGGGAAAAAAATATGCCTTTCAGCTTTGGCACTGCAAACTTTTTCATCTTACAGTGAAAATAGAGACAGATTTATTGATTAAAGTCTGATCTCTACAGGTCACAAAACAGCTTCAAAAGCCATCAGTTACAACTCTCAGTGGCTGTTTTCCAGGCTTTTCTTTCCCATTGATATCTTCCAGAGAAACATATGTTAACATCACAGAGCAGGTGCTCATTTCAAACTGGGAAGCCAATTTTTACTACGTGAGTTGTACTCTTAAGGAAATATATATTTAAGTTTATATATATTTGAGACTTAGGAGGTGGTAACCGTATTTGTGTTTCCTAAGGCTTTATGACTTCTGTTTTCCTAGTGGCTGACAAAATAATGCCGTTCTAAATCAATAAACGTCTGAACAATTCACTTTAAAATCTAGAAGGAGAGAGAAGCTAAGTGATGGAACAGCAGCAGAGGTTGGTTGGAAATTTGCTTATAGAATCACAGAATGGTTTGGGTTGAAAGTGACCTTAAAGATCATCTCATTCCAACCCCCCTGCCATGGGCAGGGACACCTCCCTCTAGACCAGGTTTTCAAAACCTCAACCTGGCCTTGAACACTGCCAGGGATGGGGTATCAGCCCAGCTTCTCTGGGAAACCTGTGCCAGCGCCTCACCACCCTCACAGGGAGGAATTTCTTCCTAAAGCTCTAGCACTTGCCCAAGCCCTAGTGCTCCTGTCCATCATTTTCCTGGTAACATAAAGGTACTGCCCTACAATTGTCTGTGCTGGGAGATACAATACAGGTGTGCTGCCTATGGCATGTTCCATCCCTAAAAGATATGTAAAGTACAGCTGAGAACCCCAACAAAATGGAGCACCTTCACAGCAAGATCACCCTGCTGTGATGCCTTCAGTGCAGAAATCCTGATCTGGTAAAACTGCCTTCAGGTACAGGAAAAGCTGTGGGGGATTCTAGAATGTGTCAGTACGGGTTTCTGTAAGACAAAAAAAGTCACACAGAGAAATCCAAAGTGACAGGTCTTCCAGTTCTGCCTCCTCACCCTTGGGTGCCGACATGGGACTCAAGACCAACCAACTCTCCTTTTGTCCCCCTTTTACTTTAGTGGGGAAGAAACCCCAGGGTTGCTCACTATTTCACAAACCCCTTTGTTGTCCACGAAAATCAGATTCATCACCCAGTGTGCAACACATAAATAATTACACACTGAGAGAGACACTGATGTTTATTTCAGAGCCGTACAAGCCTGGCTGTTCCCTGGAATTCCACAAATCAAGCACCTCAACTATCAAAACTCTTCAGTATGTATACATATCAGCAAACAAAGGAATTAGTGTTCACTGGCTACAAGTTACATAGTTCTCTTATTAATTAGCATTCTGTCTTCTCTTGGTTAATGATTCTCTCGCTTCCAATGCTAATTAGTCCATATGCCCAGTCTTTCCCTTCTTTTGGGTCAGTGGTCCCTGAGTCAGTGGTCACGATCTGCCCCTACCAGGATTACCTTTTACTCAGCTGGAGCTGATTTCAGCACAATTGCTGAGTTGGCTTTATTGCTTTCTTCCTTATCTTGTGGGTTCTGACAAGTGTCCTTGTTGTCAGTAAATTCTGCATTCTCTATGTCCGCTATCAGTGGCACATCCTTCTTCCCGAGCTTTGTTAACCTGCCCCTACATGTCAAAGCATTAAAACACGTCGAGCCCTAAACCTAAACAAGGCAAGTCTACGGACAATTAATTTGTCTTTCTAACACCTTGGCATCACTTGGTGCTTGCTCTCTGTTTCACGGATTAAATCTCCTTTCTTGTTGAGCACTCTTGAAAGACTACAAAGATCAAACATCAGAGAACATCCCTTCTTAATAAAATTTTTACACGTTCCACATTTTGCAACACTTTTCCAGTATACGCGGCTAAACCGCGGGTGTCCCCACACGGACGCGCCCAGCAGCGCCCTCAGGGAGCGCGTCCCCTCCCGCCCCGACATGGCGGCCGTTCCCGCCGAGCGGCCGCGAGATGGCAGCGCCCGCCGCCCCAGCCGCAACCCCGCCGGCAGCCGCGGCTCGGGGCTCCCTCTGGGAGGGGAGCATGAGGGCGGAGCTGCCCTGTCCCGCCCGCGGCTCCGGTGGGGAAGGTGGTGAGGGGCGAGAAGGGCTGGGGAAGGAG
Source organism: Lycocorax pyrrhopterus obiensis (assembly GCA_014706295.1). NCBI lineage: Eukaryota > Metazoa > Chordata > Aves > Passeriformes > Paradisaeidae > Lycocorax > Lycocorax pyrrhopterus. The sequence continues at coordinate 114,576,502 of JACSVZ010000001.1, read as the reverse complement.
AGAAAATGGCCGCCGCTGGTGGCAGCGGAGGCAGAGCCCGCTGGAGGGGAGGGCGGCCCCTCAGCGCACCTGAGGGAGCGCGGCCGCGCGTGGAGGACGGTGTGGGGCGAAAGGGCAGTGGGCAGAAAGTATAAGATGATAAAAAGCGAAGGGGGCAGCAGCAGTGGAGGGGGGGAGAGGCGGGAAGTGATTGTGAAGCTGGCCGAATGTTCAAGAGGATCTCACATCATGAGTCCATGTACAGCAGCCTGGTGTTCTTCAAAGTACCTTACCTGGTGTTCCTTCCTTCCAGCTTACTCACTTCCAGCCCCTTAACACAAAAATAAAGCAGTCTATGGTGACTGTAATCTTAATTCCTTCAGTTATCCTCAGTATACTTTATGGTGCAAGAGACCATTGGATGTCATTTAAAATAGAAATAAAGGTAGCAGCTTCACAAAGGGATACACATAATAGAGTCACCCCAAGACAGTATGACAGGAAGGTGGGGTTCGAACAGATGGAGTTTAGATGGACTTCTGGGAAATGAGACCATGAGAAAAAGGTGAAGGCCTTCATTAGTAAGAAATGAGCACAACCCCTTACAAATCATTTAGTATTGGGAATAGCCTATTTAGTACATTAAGAATGTTTTAGTTCGTGATAGTAAACAGGAGGAGTCTGCTCAGGCCTGGTGTTCCTGGGCACAGCCTGAAGCAGCAGCATCCATAGCAGCCTGCAGCAGGGAACTCCACAGCCTCCTTACCCAGCGCAGGGCTAAACACCTTCCTCCTTGTACTCATCCTGAACATGCTGCTGCCACCACCTCTTAGTGCCATTCTTCATGCTTTGTTTTAATCCTTATTTACTTGAGGATTTCTTGTATTGGAGACCTTACATACTTCAATCTATTGACTGCAAGAGGTCCCAATTTCTCCCAAGTCCTTGTAATTCACATTGCACGTAGGTTGACACAGGTCCCAGCCCGGATGCTGGGTTGTGCCGTCCACATCCTCCACAGTTGTATAACCTGACCCAGACACGGTGTCCTAGTATCGTATGGCCCCTGCCAGGTTACATAAGGTGACACACCATCTGCACTGACATCTGTGACCTGATGCAGGTGGCATCACTCTGCAGCACATGTTAAGAAGGGGAGGAGGCTCCTTATAGCCCACATCCTTTTTTTCCCTTTTAATCTAATCAGCTTAGCACAAGGCATTCCTAGTGACTATGTTGGCGAGGGCCAACATAGCAGGCATTTTGCCCCCAAACTTCAAAAGTTGTCAAGTGTGAAAATTCTTCGGATAAGAAATGCTATTTTGCTTGCCTCCTACTTTGTTAGTCCTGAATGGTCACATTTAAGATTTTCCAATAGAGTGGAAAAGTAAGAGTAAAAAAAACAAGAGTAAACAAAGTTTTGTTTTACAGGGAGTGTGGATGTGCCAAGTATTACATTACAGCCTGTTCTAGACCCACAGTGTTCAGAAGGAAGGTGGTAAATTTGCTAGGTATTCGTATGGCGGTCACCATAGTGTGTGGACTTGGAGAATATGAAGAGAAACAAAAAAAATAAAACCTTGTGAAATGCAGAGCTACTCCAGCACCCCGAGATGGCAGGAGTGTGATTAATACTGGTTTGATGGAGGAATGTATGTGCAAACTCTGGCTGAGACATTTCCAGAAGTATGAGCTAACGGAGACTTGACCTTGAGTCCTAGTCAAAAATGAAGCTAATTTTTAGGGGCACTGGCTTGATGCCTCTTTTTGAACAAACATTGAGTTGATTAAAACCTGTAGCAAAGCCCTGGGTTTTACAGGCTCAGGGATTCTAAGAAACCTCTCCAGTATTTCCGAAGTGGATTTTTTTCTTCCTGTAACAAAGGAGCTTCTCTCAGCACACGGAGGACAACGTGCAGCTGTTATCAATGCACACCGCTGTGTAACTCACTTGATCAGCAGGAGATGACTCCCAGCTCCACCGGCATCTCACAAACACACCCCACGGATGTGCGCTGGTGGATTACTGGGGGTGTGGGTGCCTCCCAGCAATGGTGACAATGAGGGGTTTTATTCATAGGTGTTTGTAAAAAAAATCACACTGAAAATACGTGTGGTGAGAGCATCCCCGTTTGCATCATGTGAGTCTCATCCCGCTGCACCCCGAGAGCTCTGAGCAAGAGGCAAGAAGCTCAGGGCTCCATTTTGCAATTCGTGAAATGTCAGGGAAAAAAGAAACTGATTCTGATTGTCTCACTGAAAAAAAAAAAAATCATTTCTCTCCTTTCTGCTTTTCACAATGCTTCTTCTACCTCTGTGTTTTTCAGGCTGCAGATCAAGGTGTTCAGCTGTAGAGAAAAGTGTAGAGTCCAGCATATCACGATTCAATGCAACAGAGAGACAGGGCTTATTAAACCCTGGGCAGCCTGCAGGGCTTTCAGTATTGGGTAAGGAAAGCTGTTTGAAAAGCTGCTTTCTCCCCTGCAACATTAAGTGAACATACATAATTTGTGGTTTTTAGGGTATTTGTAGTTGGGATCTGGGCAAACATCATGCTTGGTGTCCGTAGAGTTTCCAGCCCTTCTGTTGTCAGTTCCCTGATCCTGCAGGATCCTAACTCCAGTCTGTAAAAAATGTATATATTAACACAAATATTACTACTGCAGCAGGAGTGAGGTAGGCAGCTATATCACTACTGCTAAATACTTTTACTTACTAAACTCTAGATCAGCAATGCTCCGATATGAAGGCCTTATCTATAGGAGGAAAATATAGGGTTTAGAAAGATTGTACCTCATCACCTAAAGTCAGCCTGAAAGTGCAGCTATGCAAATTGAAGTAAAAAGCAGTCATGAAGCTTAACATCCACTGGCAATGATTCACATTTTTGTTTACACTTTGAAAACCCTCTTTGCCTTAAATTTTCTCTCAGGGACGTGTGTTTTTACAAGACAATTTCTCACCTTCATCTTCTCCTGCCCAGAAGAGAGCTACTCAAGTAAAGGCTGTAACTCTCAGCAAGCCCTACCAAGTATAGAAAAGGATTAGGTGGGGGTTGTTATTATTGGCCTTGTCATTGCTGAAAATAATGCATTTTCATTACACTGGAATATCCTACTTTTTCTAAGATCTTACACAAGACAAAGAAATTATTTGTACCACGCAGGTAAGAGAATTCAAATTAAAATAGGCAGTATAGGTCAGGATGCAACAAGAGTCATGCTGAAGTAAAAGCTCATGAATCATCTCCAGTTGTCTTACGCACTTAGTGTCAAAACAAAACATCTTTTTTTTTTTTTTTTTTTTTAATATGAAGACAGAGTAGTTGTTATTCATGTAAAAAAATCCAGAGGAGAAACAAGGGATCATCAAAAGTCCATTTTACCCTTTCTGGTGATGGTGGGAGACTTTAAAACATTCTAAAAGAGCCAAAACAGTGTTTCGGCCACTTTCACAACAGATGTAAAATTCTGCTTTAGCCCAGTGGCTTGAGTAACAGACTGTAAAGAGAAAGGGAAGAGAACAAATGCAAACACACTTTGACTAAATAGGTACATACATATGCCCAGTAGAGTCAAGGGTTTCAGGCCAAACTCACTTCCTGTTTTCTTTAGTACTGAGTTTTAGAGATAAAACACAAAGGCTCACAATTTTTATTGGAGTAGAAGAAGGAAAGTGATTTTCTTCATGTCCTCAAAGCCCCTGTGTCTTAAAAGTCATAGTAAAAATTAGTCTTTTTAACCCAGGTAAGTTTCAAAAGACTTCAGTCAAGGACCAGCAGCAGATCAAGATCAAGAACAGAAAATACAATTTTCATCAAAAGGAAAAGCCTTTCTGGAGACTGAACTGGGCTGATGGAAGAGGCTGTTCTCAGAATTATCTGATATTAAAGGGTTTCCACCATGAAATGAGTTGTTAAATAAACACCCATCAAAATAACAACACCTTTTCTAAAGTTACTTGGCTGTAGGGATTAACAAAAAAAAAAAAAAAAAGAAAATAAAGTGGTGTTCTACCACAGATAGTTCATGGTGACTCCATGACAACAAAATTGATCATGTCTCCTCAAGCTGTCTCCGTGGGTCTCAGGCAAGTTCATGGGACCTTGTCTTCTCTGACAAGGTTTTCCTTGTTGTCCTGGTTTTCCTGCAGTATCCTTTAACAGTGACTGCTAAGTGAAAGGAGATATTTCTGGTGCTGTTTTACCTGATTGTTCTGCCACTTTCATGAGCATTTGCTTCCTTGGCTGTCAATGGTCACTCTCTTTTTATCCTATTCACTTTACAACTTTAAATTTGTCAAGTTTTGCAACTTCCTGATTGTTTTTTCAGTGTTCCTACTTGCTTCTCACATTTTCCAAGATCATTTATAGCCATTAACTGTTCCATGACAGAGATGAGTGTCTAGCTGCAAACCTGCAGTAAGGGTAGAAGAGCAGCCATTCCTAATGTTCAGCTCTTCAGCCAAACCTGTCTGTTAAGAGGGTTTTGAAAAGTATTATTATTATAGCCTGGATACTCTTCCCTAGTAGGATCTAGAAAATATGAAGGTGAGCAGACTACCAAAATACCTGCTAATTAGCCCAAGCTGCCTGCAGTATGAGTGCAATGTAGTCTGAAATCATTTGGCTTTGGGAGGCCTGTAAAACTTAATCAACTGTTTCATTAACTGCCTTGTCACTTTTTGAACCACAGGGATATAGCTGCTATTTCTGCAGATAGCAGGAATCCAGTACTAAAGTCAAGGCAGTAGCTTGGACTAAAATGAGGGATACTTGGGTGGAGCACAAGGGGAAAGAACAAAGTTTGCACTGTCTGAATGTAGACTGGAGAACAATCAAATTTTCTCAGAGGTAATAGGCTGAGCTCCTGCAAACTAAGGTTGAAAGAGTCTTTTGATTTAGAGTTAGAAGAGGAGCCATGCCCCGTAAGGTTCTGTCTCCTCACCCCCTATGGAGCAATAAATCCTCTAATCCCACAGAGGTAAAAAAACCTCAAAGCCCCAAACTTTACCAGTGATTTTAGTGTGTCCTTTCTTCTGAAGGGACTGTAACTTGTTCAAAATTCTATTTGCAATCAGCTTAGCAATATTCTGCCTGCTCCACAAGCACAGGAATTCTCACCCACAGCCACCCTGCAAATTCCTTGCCACTCGCTGTGCAGCTATCAGCTTCTTGGTGCTCGAAATAGCTCCCCAGCGTCACATCTGAGTGGCTCCCCTGCTCCCAGCTGACATTCCCAGCCCACAGAAATCTCAGTATTCCTGTGCAGCTCCTCAGTTCAGGAAATCTAGAAATAACACGCTGTTTTACTATTATCTTTGCAAGTTTTGGTGAATCTTCTGGAGATAGTAAAAGCAGGAGAAAACTCCTGCATGCACAACCCTGAAATTCAACAATATATGACTGTGCTTTTTAACTGGTTCATGGGCTCATTTGTCTCCATAGGGTTAAGTCTCCAGGATAGTTGGTGCCTCACGTAAGAGGAGCCTGGATAATTTAGCCATAGACTTAGAAAGGTGGCTCTAATTTCGACTAAAAATACATTTGCATTCCTTCTGCCTTAACCACACAGCTTCCCTCTCACAGAGGAACAGCCCTTGTGCACTGCTTTCTCCCTTGCCCAGACTTTCTTTACACAACCCTGCATGCCTCTTTCCCAGCTCCCACTCTCTCAAGCCTCATCTTTCTTCCAGATTTAAGTCCCCAAAATCATCCAGAACTTAATTGATTTCTCCTTGTTTAGGCAAAGACAGAGAAGATTTCCAAATTAGAGGGTTGTATTATATGAAGTGCATTGGTGGGTAAGATGTTATATTAAAATAAGGTCACAGAAACACAGTTTTATTCCATTTGCACTAAAGTTTACAAATGTTTTGCAATTCTTGTTTAACCAAGACAGGTTTCTTTTTCAAAAGTCGTTAATTACATTAAATACTAAAGTACATTGTATTGAATCACACTAAATACAGTGAGATAAACCTTGTTTGTTGCCAAGTTAATCACAAAGTGTTACTTTTACCCAGATTTATGTATCTGTGTTATACTCAGTATAACACAGAATTTGCTGTCAACAAACAAACAGGAGTAAAAGGCTAGATAATCATGACCTTCTTGACATTCCTTCATGTTTCACATCTTCTAGGCAGAGATGCTGGGGATCAGTTCTTCCCTTTAAATTAAAAATCAAAATAAGCTAAACAACCACCTGACTTTTCCCAGTGTTTGGTTTGGAAGGACTAACATAATTTGAAAAAGCTGCCTTAATGTATTGTTTTGTTGTTTTTTGGGGGGTTTTTTAAGTGCTCTTGCCCTGTCAGTAGTTAGCAGATCCAAGTAATTTTAACAGGATATGTTTTTCTTTCTCTTCTGGTTATTTTCTCCTATTGCACAGCCAACTCACAGTTGGCTGCCAGTTCATTCAAAGCTGTTCAGTATCTTTGCAAGCTTCTAAAAAGAAAATATATTTTCTTCACTAATTGTTCTTGAAGAAGGTGATTTGGATTATTAAATGTTCTTCAGGTCTACTTTCCTATGGTTTATGAGCTCTTCCTAGCTTCAGTCATCTGGAGAGAAATGAGGCATATAAGTCTCCAGAAAATATTATTTATTAGGAGCTACAACAAGCCACACTAGGGATATCGTTTTGAAACCAGTAATTATCAAAATTTTATGTTAAAATATTTCTGTAAATTATAAATAAAGTCCATGGGGGTTTTTTAAGAATGAAAATATTTTTCCTGAAGAAAACATTAGTGACACTGAAAGAGCTGCATGTTGCCTCTGGGGACCCATTTTACTGAAAGCAAAGATGGGGAGGTGACCAGCTGGCTCAGAGACTTGAAAAGGCTTAGAAAATCCTGCTCTTGATGTAGCTGATTTTGGCAGTAGCTTGCAAAGTCATGGTGTGTTCTGGTACCTTTTCTCACTGGCCAGCCATGACCACAGAGTTTCCATTTTCCAACTTTTTGGCAGAATTTGTGAAACTCCTGATATCTGAGAGTACAGTTGCTGAAAGCTGGAATCAAATGCTGCAGGCACTGAAGAGACTCCCGAGAGCACCATGCATAAAATGCAAAGGCATTATGTGTACATACCTATAAACCCAACGTGTGCTTCATCTTGCTTTCCTCCTGCTGTGAACTGGGTCTTCCTCTTTATCCTTCAGTACATAATTATTATTTTTGAGTGTGCATTTCGTTACCTATCAGGGTGTACCAGCTTTGGCTCTCACAATACATTTCATATTAGCTGTCCTCTGTGTTTGATGTATCATTTTAGGAATACAATTATTTTTTGCTGACATCTCGATCACTTTAATTCATATAAGGATTTAAAACCATTACAACAGGATATAATTTATGAAACACTAAACAAGAAGCCATCCCCCCCCAAGAGCTGACTAAGACAGGAACAAAAGGAGTAATCATGGGTGATAATTGCATTGTCTCATTCCATTTTCTTCTGAAACCTTATTACAGCTGTCCCAAGAAAACATGCATTATCCAATCCAAGTAATGACAGAGCAATTCTAAGAGCTAATTGTCTAGCGTTGGTCCTTTACTCCTTGGAAATAGGAAGGTGATTGCACTGGGTATCACATCCAGCTTCAGAGTACCAACTTCTCCCTTTCATAAGGTGTTGGAAGAACAAAAGCCCATTCAAATATTGCAGCGAGAGCATTCCAGCACAGAGATGACTTCTCATTCATCATGGGTCTATACCTGAGAGAAAAATGAATGCAAGATCCAGTGGCTAAAAACTGAAGAAGAAATTCTGTGGCTTGGAGCCGGAGGATTATCCTGGCACCTTCAAGCTTTAAAATGTTAAACTGATACCCCAGATAGGAAAACACTAGCATCTCTTCAAGCATTCCGTCTAAGACACAGGAAAGTAGAAGGAGAAAAGGAAACAAATCACGAGTAGTTCCACACAAGTAATTTTTTGGTGGTCCACTGGCCATGTTTCATGCCACAGGAGTTACCTCAAATGGCAACAGCAGGGTTGCTCCAGAGGGTCTGATCGAAGACCAGACCTGGAAATTGTCTTCACTCAGCAAGTCTTGGCTTTGCAGCTACTGCAAAGACAGCAAAAGAAAGCGAGAAGAAACATTTCTGTTCACCAAGGGGAATGAGGGTACCAAAGATAAGGGCTGAAAGGCCTTCTGACTGAAGTTTAACCCTGTGAAAGAAAATGCATCAACTCTGCTTGGGAGTGGATGAAGAAAGTCCTAAGAAAGGAACATGAAACAATAACTCAGATTATCCATTGCTATTTCCACGGGTTTTGTTGGGGGTCTTGTTGGTTTTTTTCTTCAAGAAGCAATCATTAGGAGACTAAATTTGGACACCAGTCTGCCACTTACTCCTTCCTCTGCTACTACCATGGCCCCAAGCTGATGGTACAACAGCAAGAGGCCGACAGCCAAAATGCATTAGGAATTCAGCTGACATCAACATATCCCTGCTGAATGTCTTGTATCACGAGAATGTCTTGGTGCAGATTAGCAGTACAGGTATTTAACAGTGACTTTTCTGTGCAGACAATGTTTAATAGGCCAGAAACAATGCACAGGCATGCTGTACCATAAACATGCATTTTACAGCAGAAAGAACCAACCAGGCTCATCCCATGAACAAGAGGAAAAACAACCCTGAATTCAGCTATCACAAACATCCTAGTAGAAAAATGCCATCATTATTCATCTTTACAGATAAAAATACGGACTGAAAAGTATAATCCCCCTTTTAGATTACAGTTCAAGTCTGTTTGGTGCTGAGGGAGAAGATTTTCAATAAATGTGGAAGTATGTGAGAAAATGGTATCTAGGAATTTATCTTACTTGAAGATAGATCATTATGTATATGCAAATCATCGTATAGCAAATAGAAGTTACAGATTATTAAAAATAAAAAAGAAACATTCAGTTTCTCAGTGATTTAGTGAAATGCTGTACCCTGAGCATAAGGGCAAGTGATCCTTTTATGCAAGAGAGTAGCACGTCTCTTACTAGCCCCAAGATATGAACAAGTCATACTCACAAAAATAACCAAAAAATAGTGATCCAAACTTGCTTTGATTGGGTGTGGGATTTCAATCCTGTGCCTTTAAAAGCTGGCAGTTTAGCAAAAACATGAAGCTGCATAATTTCCCACTGGCTAGAAAAATACTGCTGATGATCTCTCAAGTGGAACTGAGCAAAAAACCTTATCTCATGCAAACAGTGAGTTGTGTATTTTTGGGGTTTTTTCCCTCTTGTGTTATATAATAAGAAATCAGGTGTGTTCTTCACTTTTCATGGAAATACTGATTCCTCATTTCAACTGATGGTTTTTAAGAGGTCCCTTCAATGTACACATTGGTTATAGGATTGAACATTAATCTATAAAAAAAAGGCCTAGAATTTGATTACTACACACTCAATGCAGATTAATGAATCTGCAGATTCAGCTACACAAGATCCTTGTGCTCATCCCTCAAGCAAGGATGTTGATAAATGAAAAAACCTGGCACATTTATCCTGGACTTTTCAGGTTGTACTGCACAAACAGATGAAATGGAGCCCAGAACAAATGGACACATCCCAAACCCACCATCCCTTACGGCTCAAAACCCACAACCTGTAAAAGCAGTGCATCTCTCTGCTGGTAACTGCTTTTTTTTTTTGCCATAACAAGACCACGTGTTGTTCACAATGGCAGAGCCCAAAGTGATGCACAGTGAATTATGTGGAGAAATGAGAAGCCTCCCTATGCTGCTGCCATTATGGGGTCATTTTTGTTCACTCACCTGGAGGAAGGGCTGCTTTTCACTCTTCCCTTTCATGCCCTTTCCTGTGTTCTCTCTGCTTTGTCCATTAGCAAAGGGACCTCCCTGGTTGTGGCATTTTGGAGCTGGCATTCTTGAAAACCCAGTTCAGAGAAGAGAAATTTCAGGTACAACTTGGCAAATGCAGAGGACGTTGGTGGAAGCTGCTGATACGATTCCAGTGTTCATCCATCTACTGCATATGGAATATAAGGAAGAGGAGTCAACTCAAAGATTTCTGAAGTTAATTATGGTTTTTTCCAAGTAAACAAAAAAGATTTTTTTCCCCTGAAGAGTGAATTAACTTCTTCATAGTCTACATTTTTCAGCAAGTGAATCTGATGGGTTTTTAATGTTCTTGTAAAGCCAGGAAAATGTATTAGAAATTGCTAACATTTATTATGTTCCTTGGCAGAATAGTTAGATACTTTGGTTAAAAAAAAACCCCTACACTGATTGTCTCTCTTTAATAAATACTTTTAAGTAAATAAATGGAGCTTAATTTATTTATTTAATACTATTAAGTAAATAAATGTTGAACAAATTAAAAATAAACAAAAGATAAACAAAATAATATTTCTGCAAGAAAATAGTGTCCAAATTTAGCCCATGCAACTTTTGTCAGAAAAGAGAGGCTAAAATTATCTCCAGCTAAACCAAGGCTCTCACATACTTGTCATTTAGGAACTCTTTCAGTGACATGTGGGCAAAGACTAGAACTGACAATTATTTCAGCAGAAAAAAAGAACAACAAAATGGAGGTTAGAGGACGCGTTATTTATTGTGCTCATCTGACAGCCCAAATGCAATGAGATGAGGCAGAAGTGCCCAGGCACTGTTTACAGGAAGAATCATCTCTTGAAATAGATTTTCATTTCCCTTTGCTCTGTCCTAATTAGAAATGTCAAATTTCTTTGCAGAGGGAAAAAAAAAAAAAAAGGTATGGGAAAAGTTTTTGTTTCCTCTTCTTCCTTAGAAAATGAAAATATGAGTAAGAATTGAAATATCTGTCTGCAATAAATGTTTGTTTTCTCAGCCTAAGATTTATTTACATTTTTGAAAGTGTGGAATGCATTGTTCATAGTCTAGTTAGTTAATCAAAAGTATATTCAGATATGAATTCTTTACCTTTGAATGATGATGAATCTGTTGTCCAATGAACTTAACCTGAGACACCAGCAAACCAGGAAGAATTTAAGTAATGCTGCATGTAGAAAGCAACAGGATAGCTGAGCAGTGCAGGAAAAAGTGGCACACACAAGTTCTTCATGGATACCAAGGCATATCATGTTTCTGAAAACAATCTTGGAAAATTAATTTAATGTAACAACACAACTATTATGGTGGATTTACCACTGCGCATGGTATAAAGGAGCCACAATAAATGTAGTTCACAAAACCCCCCAACCCACAGCAGTAATTGTTTAAAACTGAGTTGACTTTTCTACACCTGTGGTGCTGGTTATTTTGGTTGGTTGGCTGGTTTGTTTGTTTTTCTCCTGATTTCTGCTCTTAGATCCAGGAGGTTCCCAGATCCTCAGGCCGTGTGCACTCCAGCTGGCTGACAAACCCTTACAAGAAATGTTCTTGTTAAAAGATGGTCCTGTGCCATGTTGGAACAGGATGTTTCTTCTCTCCTTTCTTCATTTCAAATTGTTTTGTGAACAGAAAATTCTAAGGACATTTAGTTTTCAAAACGTTTCTGTAAGGAAATACGCTGCCTGTGTTTTGAGAGGGGTGCAGTGACTCCAGCAGCATCAATTCCAGCTCGCAGCTGCGTTTGGATCCCAAGTCCTTGGCTCTGGGTGTGTGTCAGGCTGCCAGACAGCTTAACTTCCCAGCAAAATGGGAAGCCCTCCTTGGCTCTGCTGGCTGCTCATGGGAAAGGGCCGTGGCTTCACCGAGTCCCTTGCTCAGGGCAATCCACGAGGCTTTCAGGCAGGCTTGGATTACATGGGAATTCATCTAGCTCTGCATGTTTCACGGCTCAGTGAGCAAATCTGGGAACAAATTGATGGTTTAAAATAAATTTTGTTTCTGATGTGCCAAATGGACCACCTGGGTAGATTCCTAAATCTGAATGTCTGGCTGTGGAGTACCACCCTCTGAGGCAGCTGAATCCCATCCATCTGCCACCCTCCAGCCCACAGTTTAGCCCAGAAGTTGCATTTTTCTGAAGTGCACCCCATCCTAGGGAGTTACCATGGCAACAGAGAGACCGACTGGCAGATGCTGATCCTGCTACAACTCCGCTTCTGTCAGGATACAGCTAAATCACTAAAGGTCTGTTTCATGGTCTTTATTGTAAGACCTAAGGTGATTAAAGAGCACAGGTCACACCTGCACAAACCACCTCATTCAGAGCTGTTATTCCGTATCAGTGAGAAGTAATTCCATTTTTTGTATCAGCCTGTTTACTATTTTGAGAAAGCCCTTGAAGCACTCAGCTTTGCTCTCACACCACTCACCAAGCAGAGCAGCAGCAATGCCACTAATGGTTTACCAGGAAACACATGTGCTCCCTCCTCTCCTCAAGAGGTTAATGTGAAGCTGCCAGTGTGGAGGAACTTGTTACAGACTGAGTCACCTCCTATTTTTAAACGGCTGGTGGAAGGGGGCTCACCTCAGAAATGTTAAAGGCTCCAAATCCTGTTTTTATTATTAGGTGGATAAAAGATGATAGGCAAATTGTTTTCTCATTCATGCCCAACTTCTCAATCTTTTGAAGAGGAGTTTTGATGTTGGTGTCTCTCTCTGTAAACTGGCTAACACCATTTTAAAGCTAAACATGTAAAAGCTAACTATGATCACCCCTTACGTCATCACTGAGGTGATCGCCGAGCACTGTCAGAGGAGCATGGCAACATTTGACTCAGAGCCTCATGTCTGGATGCTTGAACATCCTGTTTGCTCTCTGGCTGCCAGAAGACTTGGTGATATGGCTCAAAACCCTGGTGGGCACAAATCTGGGGCTCTGTTGCCAGGCGGAAGAGATTCCCAGCCTCAATTTCCCATCTACTCTTTCTTCAGTAATAAATCCTCGTGGATGTCCCACATTTTTGAACCTGCAGTTTCACTGAGACATCAGCTACCTTCTCATGGAAAGGAGAAGAGCCCGTTTCTCTTCTAGATGTACAGCACAGCAGAGTTTGTTATCCTGCCTAGCTCTGCAACTTGGAAATACTTTGTTAATGCCATGTCACATGGCCATTACCCAGCAACTCAGGAGGTCACATCACTCTGACAGCTTTTAATGCAGGATACCCCCTGCCATATTGCAGGCACCTGGCATTGGAGCATTTCCCTGCAGCCCAGCTGCACTTCAGTCTTCTCTGTAACATCCCTCTGATTTTAGACTCTCTTTTAGTGAACCAAAATATCACTGCTGCATTGAAAATTTTCCCCTTCCCTGGGTCTAACTTGTCTTTTCATTTATCCTCACCTTCTTTGCTTTCAGCTGCTTTCTGCTTCCCAGGGAATGAATATGCAGAGGGAAGTGGAGACCTTTCTCTTGCTCCTCGTGTCTGCTCTCTGTCTGTCCACTGACAGTCCAAAACTGCATCTTGGGTTCACTCTCTTACACCTTTGAGTCACGATAGAATGCCAGCAAACAGAGGGGAAAGACAGCATGAGAAGCAGGGTGAGAGAAATGAAATGATGAAGCTCATTCAGTTTCTCACTTCTGTATCTCTTGCCCAGCTCTCCTCTATAAGACTATGTAACAGTCCAAATTTAGAGCCTCCAGATTGCAATCAAATCCATTCAGCGCAGCAATGTGAAATTCAAGTGGTGTGAATGAAGCTGAGTTTCTGAGCCATCACATGGATTTTCAGCATGGGGGGGAAGTGTGTGACTGTCACCCTTGGTGGCACCCATGGCCCTGGGGAGCTGCCAGAGCAGGCACACACAGCGTGGTTGTGAGGGAGTGAGGGGCTGGGAATTGCTCCTGCCGTGGGGAGGGGGTGCTGATGGAGGTGCTGACTGTAACTCTGGGGGTGTGCCAGAGTCTCCCTGCACTTGGGCTGAGCAAGAGCTCCTGCCACAGAGAGAATCCTCCTCTTCAATGTACTCATTGCACAGCCTTTACAGGAAATGGTAGCAGGTGCACAATATAATTATATTTAAGAAGGAAAAAAATTCACTTGAGAAAAAATCAAAGAATTTTGAAGTGGGTCTTATATGTTACATCCTTGTGCCTGGAAAGCTTCCGTAGTGCAACCAACATCCAAGCCAAATGGTTTTGTCACAGTGCCTAACACTATTTTTAAAGCCATGTTCATTTAAAGACTTACAGAACCTTTCCTTGCTCTTTTTAATCCTGGGTAAAATAACCACAAATTATTTCAAAGGGCAGTATCTCCCCTTTGAATGCTCAAGGAATTAGACAGGTAACAGCCCCAAACACTTTCCCCCATGAACAAAGTGCTGAACGAGCATCCTCAGAGCTGTCTACTGACACCTATGACAACATGAAATCAGCAAGAATTGAAGTGAGAGCCCCAACTCACCTTGCACATAATACTGAATGGCCATCACTCTGAGGAATAACAACCCCATCTTGCAACTTGGCAAGTGTCTCATTCAACCCACCATTAAAAGTACCTTGCGTTAATTATTGTTCCTTTAGATGACTTAACTATTACAGGTTTGTTTTAAAGGTATGTGGTTTTTAACCAAATTTCTTTAGAAGTGAAGTGAGGAAGGAGAAAATATTGGGAACAGGGTCTGAGCATGGAGTCATCCTGCAGAGGGGAGGGAGAAGAACTGCAGTGCTATTTGAGAACAGCTGCAGATCCCCTGGGATTTGTTTTCCAATTAGTTACAAAGCCCATTAACAAATTCTATTTAGAGGGTTTTCCATTTAAGTGAGATTTTCCTAAACTAGTAGCCATCAGTTCTTATTTGGATAGTGAATCTGTCAAATTCCATGGATTATACTAGTGTACAGCCAACCTCCTGCAAAAAAAAAGGGCAGCATGGTAATATGGTAGAGTCAATCAGAAAGAAAGGAGCTTGCTTTAAAGAGTAGCATATCCCTATTTTTCCTATCAAAACATCTTGCTGTGTGTTTTAGTAGGAGTTGTTTTTTGAACTTCAGTTTGCTCTGCCAGTAAAGGGAAATTAATCTAGAGGGGAACATTGACAGAAAGTTCTTAAAAGGCACTGAGAAGGTGGATGGTGCCTTTTCATCAAAAGAACAAAGCAAATGCAAATAACAAAAGAAACATTTAAACCCAAGGAAAATAAATCTCTATTACCTTCAATAACTCAGGCTCAGCAGTAGAGAATGTCACTAAGACAAACTGGACGCTTACACAGATAAAGGCATTTGTGCATGTTATAATTCATGGAAATAACTTAAAATTGATTTCACCCCACACTTCAAAGACTCGTTCAGTCTCTGTTTAGGCAGAGCAGTGACCTCACACGTGCCTCTTGTGCCATTCCCCATCCTTCAGCTGAGGCTTTTGGAGTTGGCCTCTTGTCCTATGTGTGACTGGATCAGGAGGAATATGGGCTGGGACCCAACTGCTGCTAACTGTACCTCATCTTTCAACAGTGCTGCCAGCTCTGCCCACGGAACAGGACTATTCCCAAGGATTCTTAGTGATAACCTGAGCCTCAGAGACTGAGCCTGGCTCAGTGGGATCTTTCCATAAGAAGTAGCTTTGTAGAATGAGCACTCAGCTCTCCCAGGCAGCCCCTCTGAACGTATCCATCCCTTGCACACAAGCACACACACTCAGTGGTTATTTTGTTGGTGCAAGGCCAGTGAAACCCCTATTGAACATTTACTTCTGGAATTTCTTCCTCAAAAACATCATCTGGGATATTCTAAAAGAGCTAAAGGCGTACACAATAGTCTACTGTAACATTTATCTACTGCTTAGGTAAGAAAAATTCACAATCGAAGTGATGCAGGATGCCATTAATGAACCTTGTCCTGCCTCCATGGGGGGAAGGAACGAAGAACCAGAACTCAGAGTGGTTTGAACAAGCTCAGCATCTTCCACAATTAAACAAGAGATTGTGTCCTACAGGAACCATCTGCCCAAGCTTCAAGACACCAAATTATTTACCAGGAATTGTAACAACACATCAAAGAAGTTGGTTTTGATCTTTGCAAGGGTCTTAAGGAACACCCTTCACAGAAGTGACACCGGAACCCTTGCTCTTCCCAGCACACAAGCACTGACAGTGCTGAAATGCATGTGCAATCCTCCGTCCACACAGCAGGAGAAGGTGTTCCCTGTATCCTTATCACCATCCTGTCCATCAAATTTGGGCTCTTATTAGAAAATAAACGTTTTGGATATCTCTTTAAACATCCAGCTAAATGATCTGCTCAATTTGATGCTCAACAGGAATACTGAGGTCTGTAGCTTGTTGGTCTTTCCCTCCCACTGGCTCGCTGCGAAGGAAGGATGGTGGTCTCCAGGACGGTGTCACCACGGCAGGAACTGAGCCAGGGTGCCGTCCCCACCCCGGATTCTTGCATCCTGCGGGTGCACACAAGACACGCTTGCGCCAGTGCAGCAGGAACGGGGCACTAGAGGGAGCTCCGGCAGCACGGCCCACCCCCGAGCCCCAGCCTGCAACCAGACCCCGAGCACAAGGTTGGCTGCTGAACTTGGGAGGCTTTGGGGTGGCTCATTACTTCGATTAACTTCTGTGCACATTTGAACAACATTTTCAAATATTTTTTTGCTGCTACAAACTCTAGAATTACCAGCATCCCCCTTTCTGCCGACAGCTCCTATTAGTGTATGGTTCTAGGAACTGAGATTTAACCCATCACATAAATGTTAATTAGAAAAAAACAACCCAAACACTATGGATTATCCTAGTTTTAGAAAAACTGCTCGAAAAGCTTCAGCGAAGTTTGAAAAATCTTCCAGATATTAAACTTTTTCTCTTAGTGAGATTCAATCCTCCTTTTAATGAGTAAACCCGCAGCTAAGCATCAGGAATTAAAGCTAATATTTAGACTTTGAATAAATAAGAGACATTTTGGGAATAATGTGCCTATAGGGGAACTGTGGAAAAAAAAAGACAAGATTATTGCATTTGGTATGATCTTTGCTGGCAATTGCTATAACTAAAGCAAAAGTGGCAGAAGCAGCTTTTTTATTTTTAGAAAGACATCCACAGTGATTTAGTAAACCTCTCTGGGGAAGACAAAAGCTATCCTCTCCATATATTTACTTGAGGAAGAATTTATTTTCAAGGCAAAAAATTAATAATTTCTAAATAAGAAGAGTCAGGCTTCTGTAGAAACACCAAGGCTATTTTTGGAAGAAAATACCTCAAATATCATCTACAGAGAACCCAACTGCATCAAACATTGTGTTACTGCATTTCACTCACAAAACTGCTCAGGAGCCCCAGCAGTGGAGCAGACAACCCTACTTTATCTATACACTAAATACCTTACATGTATTTCCTGTATAGTTCTTTTAAATCTAATGAGAGCAGAACCCCTGTTATAAAAATTCAAGGTTAATTTGCATGTGATAGAAAAACATTGCTCAGTGCACCGCTATGAGCAGCAAGGTTTGAATAGTGCTAAACCCATGTTCCTCCCTTCCCAAACAGATCCACCACAAAGTCATAAAATATTCTTTCATTTCTTGCTGATCTAAACAGGCTTGACTAAAAGGTTATCTCATGAGAAAAAACTACAGTTATGCTCCCTTCTCCCACAGAAGGGCCACTTACTGCACCAGAAAAGACTAATATCCATATTAGCTGTCACTTTCACTCCATTTCCTTAACAAACAAGCATCTTACCTTGGCATTTTCTACTCTCCCTTGTTGATGTCAGATACCTTCTCAAACACTCAGCAGATCTCTATCCTCTGTTGCACCAGCCTCATTGGGATGTGAAGTTTCTTGGGTTTCACAGCACTCCAGTGTTTGAGGTGTCCATTCTTCTCAGCACCCTCTGCCTCCAAAAACTTCTTTCCCCAACAGTTATTTTCTCCTTTGCCAAATTCTCTTCACTGGATCACTTTCAAAGCTTCTAATAATTTGGTCTTCCTCAGCGATTTCTTAACTTCTCCTTTAAAACAAACAAGGAAACCACCCAGCCACCCTTATCCATCTCCTCACACTGTTCCTCTCCCCTCATGTTATTCTTCCCTTGCCCAAGTATCTTCACTATTACTGCCAGCTGGGTTCCATATAATTCCCACTTCTCCTCCCTCACAAATTTCTCTTTATCTCTTTCAGTTGTTTTATTTTCCCTTCTCCCTCTGTTTCTGTGCTTTATATCCCTCCCCCGTGTCCCTTCAGCCTGCCTGCACTGTGAATCAGGACATCACAATGTTATGCTAATGTTCTTTTTTATTTGGTGTGGGGAATTCCTTTTGTTGATGTAAGCAAAGTTTGTGAAGCTTGTGTGATGAATGTGTATTTTAATGTCAGTGGGGTAATGAAGCCTTCAGTGCCCTCATCCCCCTGATTTAGAATTCTTCCCAGCATTCTGTATTCCCAGTGGAGCCTCTCAGCATCTGCCATCCTTGGCAAGAACTGCCACTGAGCAAACAGCTCTTTCCACTGCTCCACCTTCCCTCCTTCACTTTCTCTTCCCCATTGCCATCCAAAAATTTATGGAGGAAGGGTAAACCCATAAAACAGACTAAACAGCCTTCCCAAATAATTACTGCTAGGAAACAATGCACAGGAATTTTCAAATTCACGTTCCCCAAATCCAGTGGAAATTAAGACGTATCTGCTGCTGTTGCAAAGAAGGCAAACTCACAGATCTATCCATGAAATACAACTATTTCACCAGCATTACAGACCCAAGCACAGAGAATGGGAAGTGGCACCATACAACTGAGGGAGAGAGAATTTTTTCCTACATTTGGGTTTCCTATGGAAATGCAAGAACTAAGAAACGTGGGGTCTCAAAATCCCCAGTGCTCACTGCAAGAAATAATTGTATTTGTCACTTCACAAACATTGTAAGAAAGAATGCAAATACTGCAAAGGGCAGCAATGGGGTTGTAGTTACAAGGTGATAACAGCTGCACAAGGAAAAACCACAAAACTACTTAAAACAACCAAATCTTTTAATTAGAAAGCAACAAACATGCAAACAGCAGGTATAGAAATTTATTTGAACCAACGTTTTTACTATAATGAAAGTTACTTTAAAACATTGATCCAAGCTCCCACATTTGCTGTTTAGGGAAAATATTGCACTTGGCATCTTCTAGCACCCCTCATACATGGCAAAACATTTTAAAAACATTTTTGCTTATTTTAACTTGCACACTCTCCCCAAGTCATGCACACAGTCATTCAAAAAAACAAAAGGTTAGGTTATCCAAAAGCAATACCTCAGAATTGCACTAAAGCTCTGTAAGGAAAAATATAATTAATGTCTTATACAAATTTCATTGACCTTCAGGTGCTCACACACAACTGTTGGTTACTCTTCATCTTCATTTTCATTTTCCTGGCCAGATCCTTCTGATCTGTCACCTTCCAATCGGTCTGCAAAACACAGATTTAGTAAAGAGAACTTGCAAAGTTTTCTTTTTCTGGTAAATATTTATAACATGCTGTCTCCCTGGGCTATTACATCATGGGAAATGGCTGTGGGTTTTATGGTAGAAGAAAGTCTGTGTGGACTGACAGCAGAGAGTGGGTAGAAATGTTACCACAAGAAAGGTGAAAAGGAGAAATGCCCTAAAGGATTTCCAGGCATGAAAGCAAAATCTGTGTACAAAAGGAAAAACCTTGTAGCTGCTGACTGGCTGTCAGCACAGAAAAGACGAATGCAAGCATAACATTAAAATGAGATGGTGAATATAAGGGACAGAAGTTCTGTGCTGGGGAGCTGAAACTACAATAGCTACAGTTAGAAATCTGAATAGTCCACAAGTTGGGGGATCACTGCCTGTCACTTCAGTACATCAGGAAAAGTGCCTTTTGATGTAAATATTTAGAGAAAGGCAAATACAGAAACGTGGGAGGGAACATGACTGGCTCAAGATCAGTAACTCAAGCAACATGCAGTCAGGTTAAGAAACACTCCACCCAGCCATAACAGATTTTTGCTGAAATTGTTGTTAACTCAAGTGTTGGGCAGTTCTTCTAGTATTTCACTCAAAAGAGATGATGACAACTGAAGGAAACACGTGGATGTGTAGCACTGAGCTGGACACACAGCACCCTCCTGGCTCCCAGCACTCACAGAGCAGCCAGAGGTGAGAGAGGAGCAGCAGCTGCCACCAGGCACAGCTTCCTTCCCACCTCACCACTGCAAGCCACTGCTCTGCTCAGCCAGAGTCCCCATATTCTGTATCTCCAGTCACTTTCACCTTCACCTACAGGTCTGTTAGGTTTTTGCCCCATGTGCCATGCCAGCCTCCCAAAACTCCATCTCCTTGCTTCCTACACAGTGTGTGATGTCTCTCCACTGTCCTCCATCTTCAGGGTCAATCCACTGCACTCAACCTCTCCAGCATCAACATCCAGTTCCCAATGATGACTCCTCCAGTGTCAGCCCCTTGGGAACTGGAGGGACATCCTGCTGCCCTAGGAACAGCTGCCAGGAACCTCAGCAATACCTCCCACAGTCCTGTATCTTCACACCCTCCTTCACCCCTAGACAATTCCAAGCCCACAATCACAGTCAGTTTCTCTTACAACTCATTCCAGTCCTCCCCAATAGTTTTCCCATCACACAGCACTCACTTAAAAGATCATTCCTGAAGAGAGTATTTTGCTCTTTGTTTTGAGATAAAAAATAACAGCTGCAAAGACGTTGCCAGTCTCACACCAAAGAAGCAATTCCTAAGTACTTCTATTAAGAGAACCTTGAATCTTCTCACCAACCCCAAGGACAGCCACAGACAGCTGAAGGTCTTGATGATTTCCCAATCCACCTGCTATTTCAGAGACCAGTCCTGTGGACAAGCTCTTCAGAAGTCTCTCACCTGCTCTTATATGATTCAACGAAGCCAACATTCGGAGCATGAAGGAAGCTGGAACAGTGATGGTGTTTCTGGTCTCTTCCAGCATTAATTCATTACGAGTTATAACCTGGAGGCAGGGAAGGGAAAAAACCAGCACCAGAAATAAACACAAAATTATACTGCATCAATATGGGCTTGGAGATACAAAGTTTCTATGCAAAAGCCATTTTACAGAGTCCAAATTTACCATAAGGGAGCAATATTTTAATAATTGGTATTGAATACTGTTGTCTGTGGTAAGAAAAGTCAGACAGTGGACTCTGCCTGCAGGTATCCAATTGTCTGTCTAAAGAATATTCTAGAAAGATCATGGTTCCATTGTCCACACGCATGGCAGATATTAAGATGAGTGACTAAGAAAAACTTTGGAAATCTTGCATGAAGTAAAGCAGATTGATGAGAGAAAGTGCTGTTTCCAGATGGCAACTGTTGTAGAGAACAAAGTTCTAGCACCAGTGCTGGCCAAGAATGTGGGAAGGAAAAGAGATGAGGTTACCCTCAACTCCTACCTTCATGCTGCTTGAAACTTTTGGAGAAAATCCAAGGAACACAAGCCATTTTCTATCCCACTTCAGGAACGCTCTTTAGCTCCATAATTCTTTGTAAACAGATCTACAGCTTGCCTCTAGATGACTTGAAAGAGCCAGCTCCTACTGTCTCAGTTTCAAGGAAAAAAAAAACCTGCTAATGAATACTTTTAGCTCTCTTCCCTCATTCCTTCCTCATGGTACTTCCTTGCCATCCTTCTTTCTTCCTCCATAAATTCTAATACCACACTGTAGCTTGTAGCTTTTAGCCTGTATTCTTTTGTTACCATTAAGCACAAAAATTTCTTTAGGTGGAGACAAGTTCTGACCATTTTTCAATCTTTGCTCCCAGATCAGCTGCTGTAAGACAGGAAAATAATTTAATTCTTTTTCTCCCTGAGACTCTTCAAGCCTGTTGCTCTTGTGAGGAACATGTTCTCGCAAATGTTTGCAGTGCCCTTCTCCCTTTCCACTCAAAGTACCTCTTTTCTGTCATTCTCACCTGTTTGCCAGGCACTTGGCATAGCTGATCACTCCCTGACAGAAGCAAACTGAGAAGGCAGCAGGCTGCCGTTTATTCCTGTTTCACCCCCTATTTCTCCAGTGCATCATCAGTAACATCCCCTGACAACCTGCTGCTGAGGCTTTTTCTCTGTTCAGAGGTTTGCCCTCATCCCCACTGTCTTTTCCTATTCACTAAGGTCATGGCCTCTCTCAATTCAAAATACAGTTCTGTATCTGTATGGAACTCTCCTCAAACACTTTTTGTCTCTGGACCTTCCCCCTTCTATGGAAAATTCAGTTCAGGTATGTTGGACACTTACTCCAGCCAAACTTAACATGGTGAAAACTATTCTACTGCTATGAACATCTCCTGTCCTCTACACAGGTATTCCAATAAAGGGATTAAATTAAAAAAGAAAAAACATGTAAAATTACAAACCGCACTGCAGTCAATTCTTCTGAAAGATCTACATTTTCTATTAAAGAAAACATAACTAAATATCTAAATAATTTCTAATTATTAGAAATAAAGTGAGAGAACTAAAGTACAATAATTACTGTTAGCACACATTTATGGTTAGCAATACTTCTAAACCCCAAAGGCTCCAAAACATGTCACGACTAAAGCTGTCTCACAATATGCAAAGAAGTGTCACTTCACTCAGTGCTAAAAAAATGGGAAAGGTTCAAAACTCACAAGTGGATGGTTTGGGGTTTTTTCAAGGGATGTGGGGTGGTGGCTAAGGGTTGTGGGTTTCTGTTTGTTTAAAATATATTTAGCACTACTAAAGAGAAAGAATGATTAAAAAAAACCCAATCTACTATATCCATGCTGCCCAAGAGATTTCACCAAAAAAAATCCCCCAAACTGACCACCCCACAACCAAATCTGTCCTATAACATTGCTTACAGAACACCATGTAACATTTTGATGCATTATGTTATGTGAATCACTCAAATATGATCATTCAGCAGTCAGCTATATGGTCACCCCAGGCCAGTTGCTATATCCAGTTATTGCTCTGAGGGCAACATGGAAATAACGAGTTACATCACTTTACATTGAACTTTTATAACTGATTTGGTTTCCAATGTTTGCTTTATTCCATGAAGTTCCCATTTGCAATCTTAACCTTAACTCCCTTTTATGCCACTATTATAAATATATGAATATTTCATAGGATTGATTTTTGCACTCCCTGTTGTTCTGTATTATTTCCTTCCGTTTATTTCCTTCAGTCTTCCTGTCATTTATTTGTTTAAAGACAAGCACTACATTCATTTATTAATTCCTGCCAGTTTCCCTTCTATATCTGAGTGTTCACACTTCTTCCAACTCCTTTCATGTACATAATACTAGATAATGTTATATAATTTCTAGGAGAGCTGACGAAATGCAAAGTGCCAAGGATATGAAATTCAGCTGTTCTGAAGGGCAGCTTTTTATTTGTAGCTCATTTGTCGAACATTAAATAACTCTGCTAATTCAATATCAGTAGTTTTTACCAAAGGCTTTCATAGAATTAAAGATACAACATTACCACGAAAAAGGAGGAAAGGTTCTTACCTCATCTGCAAGTTTTCTGTTAAAAATCTTGGATTCTTCCAATGGCGACCAAATTTTTATATCATAATCAATACCCGAAGAGGCCAGAACTAGAAGTAAGTAACAGTAATTCTAAATTAAATGTGTTATGTGTTTATTGGTATTTTCTGCCCTTGAATGGAAGAAAAATACTTCATTTGAAGCATTTATTTGCAAATGTCAGATCTCATGCTGAACAGAGCTTGTAATTACCAAGTCTCTACATGAGATCTGCACTATAGATTATATGGTTCTGAATCTATCTATATATATATATATATGAAGAAAACAAATGCAAGCATCAACAGTCCCCTGTTTTAAATATGAAAAAATCACCAGAATATATGAAAGATAGAAGCAGAAAGTTAGAGCAAACCCAGCCACGACTAATACATTTCTGCTGATAAGTATATGTATTAATAACAAAGCTGTAGGATTTGTAGACCCAGGTAAAAAGGCAGAACCAAGATAATTTCAAATGTACATTTGATAATTTCAGTGAATTTTATGTAAATTTATTTGATATTTAAGTAGAAAGATGCAATGGATGCTGTTACAAATAAGGAATGAAAAATGAGAAAAGTTGCAGAACATTCTCTAGATCATTGCACAAAAACCACTGCAGGAATTAAAATTCCATAGAAAGGTCTCAGTAACTGGGAAACTGAACAAGATTAACTGTCCTCCAAGGAGGATGAGCTCTCATGACACTTTCAGAGTGTGACAGGGAGACAACCATACTCCAACAAGAAACCAGCAAAGCTACAGGGCACTTTGAAATGTGCTTCCAAAGGGAGTATACAACTCAGGACATTTACAAGAACTCAATTTCAGTAAAAAATTTAAAAGTTCAAGGCTTACCCTATGTAGGACAGTATTCCATGTTTCCCCAAACTGTTAGAAAAACCCCCAGCCTCTTCTGATATTTTATAACAACTTTACTTGCTAATTTACCAATAGCTGACTCTTACTATACAGCCATGTAAGCTGTGAAAAAAGAAACAACACAAATACTTTCTCTGACTGTGTCAGAAGCTGCAGGGTGGTTCAGATTTTCCAGCTACATGTGATTCCTTCTACTACTTTGGTCCATCTTTTCTATAAAAGTTTTCCTCTAAATACAAATAGAATTTCTATGAATTTCATTAATTCTTCTAATCTCACAATGCCAGTGAGAGGGAGACACCCACTTCACTCCATTTTTTTGAACAGAGACAAGTAGAGACCAGATTCCAATATCATTTCCCAAGTATTGCTGGCATTTCAGCAACCCCACATGTCCCTTATTAGTGTCATGGAAAACATTTTATATGTTGAGGGCAGCAAAAATTTGAGATTCTTCTTATTACATCTGACAATATTTCTATAAATTCTATGTCAGGAGTAGTTTGATTTCAACAAATTTTTGAGTAAGGAGGGATTTAAGGGCCAAAGGTCATTAGTAAGAGGCAAAATTAAAAGCAGTATTATCTGAATTACAAGGGGAAACATGAACTGCAATGCTCTGTTGAGACAGAGTTTAAGACTGAGCTTTAAAATGCTCTAGTGCAGATAAGCTGGACATGCAGAGTGTGAGAATGCTGCTCTTACTGGGGTCAAAGGGGTGAGGCTGCAGACAGTTCACCACGTGGTTGTCAGCCTCCAGCAGCATGAGGTGCTCAGCAGTGTGGCGGTCCCAGATGAAAATGTGGCCGCAGTCTGAACCACTCATGACAAAGTTGGATCCCCAAAAGTTGGCTTCCTTTATCTGCAAGAAAAACAAAACTTTGTAAGACCCAGCCAGTGAAAAGCCCATCAAGGATTACACTCCTGTGTCTGCAGTAACACTGCTGCTGAAGGAAGAGCTCTGCCCATGCAAAAACAAATTTAAGACATTTTAGAGGAAACATTTAAAGAAGAATGATTAAAAAATTAAAGTTCAGAAAGTTTCAGATTTCAGAGCAAAGTAGCTACTAACAGGAAAAAAAAAGAGAGAGAGGAGTTGGGGCAGACTGAGCAGTTTGAAAACAAATGTCAGCAGATCTGTCACTTTCTAAAGTGACAGGTATGATACTGCAGACAGGGGTATGCAAAGGAGTTTCTAAGAAGAGTTTGGCTAAGTTAGTGTGTGTGACAGGCTAATCCCTGGGGGGGGATTTTCCATTTACAGAGAAAGAGGAGACAAGACAGAAGCTTATGAGAACTTGGGGGTGGGAATTAACTGGGTCTGACAGATAAAAATGGTCACAAAATCAAAAACTTAGGAATTTTTTTCTCCCCCCTCGCTATAATAAATAAGATAAAAACGAAGACCTCTTAGCTCAATGCCAAAATTAAAGTTATAAATCACTGAACAAATGCAGGCATCCAGGTAGAAACGACCCTTCAGCTTCACCTATTACAGCAAGAGTAGATGAAAGTGCCTCCCAGTCACAAAACATGATACTGTATTATAAGAACAATAAGTATGATAAGTATTATCAGAACTATGTTATTATCTGATAATAATTTATTCATATTAGCTATATTTTGGTATGGATTCATAATTTATTGTTTACATTAAGTATACTATTAGTATTTCTTATATATTATTTATAAATTGTTCTATGTGTGGTGAATGTATTGTCTGTTCATCGTGCATTTACTAATTCAGTGGGAAAACAGAAGCAGTTTTGGAACTGACTGCAGCTGAAGCAGTCTGTCCTATGAAACAGAGCAGCAGAGAAATGATCAATACTGCAGGCCAGGAGAAATGGTAGTAGGATCAGATATCCATTTCCTTGAAATATAATGTTGATACTATGCTACACCTGCTACTTTCAAGATACCCTAATGATTACAGCCTGAAAGAATGTGCCTTATTCAATTTCTGAGCCAAAAAAAGCCATCCTAAAATATTTTTTTTCCAAGAAGCAACCATTAGGTTTCCTAAATGCAGAATATTCTTTCCATGCCAAGGCCCCTCTTGCCCTCCCTTCCTATAAAGTTGTAACCCAAATGATGCCAAACAATTAGTCTGAACAAACAAGAGCAGGTCATTTCCTTCACTAAAGGTTAAGAACCTTCTTCAGAAATCACTTCTGATTTTACTCAGAGTAGGACCTCAAAATAACCATTGTTAAATGATATAAATCTGCTGTCCTGTGTCCTCTACAGGTGAGAGGTTGGATGGGGTGGCAGAGGGAGAAGGGACACTGCTTCAATAACAGTTAGAAAACTCAGTCCTGAGGTGTGAGCTGAGACCTCCACAACAGTCTGGTGTTTGTGCTGCAGGAAAAGGCCTGGAAGGTTAAAGTGTAGATGTAGAATTGTTTTTTTGAGAGTCAGCAGTATCTCTTTTAATTGACAAACACTGGGCAAGAGAGGTACCTGTGCAAGCAGGAGTTTGCTGTGCAGGAGCTTACAGAGCTCACACAGAGCATTTCCACTGCTGGAAGTTCAGTTTGGCATTTAAGAGGAACTCCAGCATAAGGGACAGAATTTTGAGTTTGAGACTATTTACACAGAATCCTACTGTGAATCATTTTCCAAGTAAGGCTCTAAAGAGGGCCATGTCTGTATCCTTCTCTTTCTTTCTGCACAGTTCCCTCAGAAAATGCCACAAGAGAAGGGCAGAGATGCTGCCTTGCTCTGTGCTTTGCCTCAGCCACCTTGATACAGACTCCTATTGGTAAGTCGAACCCTTGGTGCTGTTAGAAATATGTGCTTTATTTCCAGCATAAGTATGCCCAGTTTTAAATTTCAGGCTCGGTAGATCTTTGTCTATAGAATATGTCCAAATGACTGCAGTCAATGCAATAAAAATCATCCTGATGTAGCTAAAAATAAGCCAGAGAAGCTGCATTCCTGAGCTCTGTAATGAATTCCAATATATTCATCTTTCAGCAGCTTTTGTCTTATAGCTCCTCTTAATATATATTTTCATTATCCTGGTACGTCTAGATTATCCCCAATAATAAAAACCTTTTAATTTTATATTTCAATTTTCAGTGACGACCTCTTCCTATTTCCTTTGTATTCTCTTACCCATACTTCTCAATACTCATAAAATCTAATTTTAGCACCACAGAAATGAACAGAAATGAAATTCACATTTAAAAATTTCAGTTTTCAAACTCATATACACACTCACTTCTGTATGTAAACACAACTTTTGCCATTTATCATTTACACTCAGACACTCCATTGAAAAAAAGTTTCTAAAAGTCACTGTTTTAAAAGCAGAACTATGAAAAATATAAGATTGCCAAATTAAGTCCTCAAAAGTAAGGAAGAACCAGAATTATACCATTTGCCTGCATAATCTTAATTTTATATATATATACACACATAAAAATTATATCCATACATCCATTAAAATGGTTCATGTAATTGACAACACAACTTCATCCCTGGGCTGCTCAGATGTGTAGGAAACAAAGTTTTTTTTAAGCTGTCTCCTTCACAAATTTGAAAGGGAAATATCATCAGCCCTTGCTTTCCAGGAATGAGGGTAGCACTCAGGTTAAAATGAAGTTTGCAACCATAGAGACCAACAGGGAAAATAAAATTACATTTTCTTTCATTCTGTGCATTCCTTGCCATAGGTGCTTGTGTGAAACAGAGAGACCAACCCACATACCCAAGAAACCAAACAACAAAATATGTTAAATAATCTATGTAATAACAGATATGCAGACAGAGACTGAATTAAGACTTAGATGAGCTCACTTTTAGTATCTCTTAACCACAAAGTGCTTGATGCCAAGACTTTTAAACTAATGGGGGTTTGAGCAATTAAAATCGATTTCTGAAATACAGTGCAAAACTCCTTGTCATTAATCAAGGTTTATTCTAAGCCCTGTTGTTTATGTAGACTGAAATATGTATTTACTGAAGCATTTTTCCCAGTGTAATCAAAGCTATACACACAAACCCTAGAAAATGGCTTTGGGGGTAAAGGGACTACTCCTCACATCAGCTGCACAATAACACACCAGCTACTTCTGCAAAATACCACCTAGAACTCAGAACTTCACATCTTCAAAATATTGCAAAAAAAGCAAAAGAAGAAATAGCAAGGAAAGCAACCTCTGTTTTTCATGCACCATTGCTTGACAAACACAGTGACCGCATTCTTCTTGTAATACAGCATTTTGTGTGAAAAGGACAAGGCATCTAGTAGCTAAATTATAATTTAATAACTAGCACTAGTTCCTTTTTTTAATTCAGAGACGTCAACGCTCTTCAAAACTATGATTTAATCCTCACTTTCCCTTCCAAGCTCTTCAAAGTTAAATATTAATTTTGAACAGCTTGGAAGGGAAAGCGAGGATTAAATCCTAATTTGGAAGGTAAGCACATTTTATACCATTTAATCTGAGAGAGAAAATGAAGAAAAATACCCGAAATTTTAAAGGATGTTAAGGGAAGAGAGTCTTAAACCCAGGAGTACTTAAATGCTTTTCACAGTGACACGAGCCGCACTAATTTTAGTTTTCATTTAGAGCAAATGCTGTGCCTTCCAAGTGAACACAGAAGCCAAAGAGCTTACAGTGCATCCCAATATCCTTTTTGGCAAGCACAGCGAGGGGCAGCTACGCTGAGTGAGTCCCTAAAGCCCCACAGCCCCCAAGCACACAGAGTTTGTACCATGGTCCGGGAGTTGCGGTGACCTTTATAAACCATCTTTATCAAGGGGCGCCTGATATTCAGCGTTTCCAGCTCTTCCATCTCCTTCCTCTCCTTCCTCCTCCTGAAGAGCTCCTGGATGCGGGCGACAGCGGATCGTCTGTGAATTCCAGAGAGAACAGCACTGAGAGCCCCTCCCCAAACGCTGCGAGGGGCTCTCAAAAACCATCATTAGGCACTCCAACACATTCTCCATGAGTTTGAAACAGACATCAGCATAATCCCAACTGTAAAATTACAGACTTGAATTTTTTCCATCCTGGTTTACAACAAGAATAGCATGCAAGACAGTGGAATGTCAAGTGATGCCAGGTTTTATTCCCCCTCTGTAGAACAAACTTCAGCTGTTGGCAAAATTCACATGCTATTTTATTCTTATCCTCCACCCATATTGAGGTAGCAAAACTCTGAAGTGAAAAAAAAAATCTATGCCAGAACAGAAGTTTTTAAATTTTGAAAAGCCATTAAGGATCTAATGTGTCTCTCAGTATGATTTGGTTTTTCATAAGATTTTGTCCAATTTATTTCTCTTAATTATTTCTCTATGACAAGACTCAAGATTTAGACAGCTTTTAAAAAGTTCCTACTAAGGCAAAAGATGATTTGAGATCAGTTATTGGAGCAGCTATCCCATATGGTAGCAGTAAGGTTTACAGCTGGAGATTTCCTAAAATAACAGGGGAAAAAAAAAGCTATATTATGTAATTTGTTTTGTGAATGTTTAATTCCAGGAACTTATTTTTTTCTTAATCTGTGACAAGACCTTGATGTCAATTTTTTCCTGTTTAGCTCTTCAGTTTGCAGATCCCCATAATTCCAGACACTCACATCCCAGTTCTTTTTCTCCTGTTATTCCTTGTCATCATTAGCTTTGAGGTCCTGAACACAGTCCAAGGGGAATGTCACTCTCAACAAGAAGCAAGTACAGATTTTAGCAGAATGCAAGGAGTGAAACTATTATGGCAATTTATATGATCCTAAAAAGTAAACTAATCCAGAACCTCACTACACTGCTGCCAGAAAGTAACCTGAATTTGCTTTCAAGTAATGTTGTCCAGTGTTTTAATCATTGATCCTGGAGACTCCAGCAACAAGTCTTCTACTCCAGAAAAAAACCCCACCAGATCTGTCTCATAACTAATTCTCTCAGCCAGTGATCTGCTTAGATTTTTGTCTAATTTTTGCCATAGGAGAAAGTTGCACCAAAATGTTAAGGTGAAATAAATGGTATGCTACAGCTAAGCAAAGAAGGAAAAGGAATGTAAGTCATTAATACAAATGTGTTTACTATAAAAACAAATAAATCAACAAACCACGCACTGTTTTACTAAGACAGATCCCCTAATACAGCTAAGCTTTGAAAATAAATTTTAATATTTTTTATAGGAACTGGAAGAGATTTGAAAGCACCAGCCAATAGATCCACTTAACAGTGTGCTATTTATTATAATACATTTCTTAGATGTTTGCATAGCAAACAGCACCAGAAAAAGTAGACTATTACTACTTCCTTGGTGAGAGTTTTCTATCCTTTCAACCCCTAGGCAAGTTCCTGGTTCATCCTTTTTATACTACAGTAAATAAATACACTGTATTTTTTAGTTAGTCCATACAATATGCTGAGTTTCAACTTTAATCTTCAACAGATTTAAGAGGGTTCTTCACAACATCTTCATACAACAGAGGGGAGAAAAAAAAAAAGCCCATGTTCTTTATCTACTGTGCTTTAAAGATCACTGAATTATGCTCCTCACCAGTTTGCTTCTGCATAAAGGAAAAAGGGTGGCATGCACATGATAGGCTGCATCAAAACACTTACAGAAACTTTAAACCATCATTTGTGCACATTAGGGTTTTACTTGCTTTTAAAAAAGAAGTGGGGTTTGTGTGAGAAAGTAAAAGCACCTGGCATTTACTGTGATTGCTATTTGTAATTTTGGTGTGTTTCTTCACATTCATTAATCAAAGATGTGCAGTGAAGAGGCTGAGAAGTTAAACATCATTAGGACTGACAGAGCAGCAGACTTGTCCAGCTGTTTCAGAAGGATTACTTACTGGATAGCAATAACAAGTCTTGGGACTAGAAAATGGTATTAAAGTAGCTAATTGGTAAAGGAAAGTAGTTTTCTGCATAATTTTTCATCCAAACATCTCTAGAAAAATTAATCTCCTCTCCATTCCCCTAGGCTGAAATATGCAGACATTACAAAAAAAACCTCAATACTACTCAGCAGTCAGATCATGCATTCTAAGATAAAAGCAGAAGCAGAGAAGCAACTTTTTGGGTAAAACTGTCTTTCAACTAAATGGAGCTCTGAATTTAACCTCCTGATTTTGGGCCTTATTTTAAAAGGAAAATGGATTTCTATTTAGGTATCTTGTGAAGTCGATGATTACCTTCACCAGGGAGAAGGCTGCCAAGCACACACGGCTCTAACTGTGATACTGTGATCGAGCCCTTAGCAACACCCTGCAGAAAGCAGGAACGTGCCAGAGGCAAGTCTGCTCCAGGAAACATAAATATGAATCCAATCTAATGACATCTCAGAACAAAGAACATTACAGGAAAAAGCCTTCTCTCTGAGAGGTATTACTTATTGAAAACTACAGATTTTCTATACATTTTTTTAAGTCATACACACACAAGAATTTTAAAATCTGACATAGCTGTTTTCGTTTGTATTTGTGATGAGCAATTCCTGTCTTTGCCAACACAAACACAGACAGCAGCCTCATCACTTGGAGCATCAGTGGGTACAGAAGTGTGCTGTGCAATTTGAACTGTTCAGAGGTTCAGCTTGAGCTGAGCCTGGCTGAGAGCTGCTGCTTCCCTTCCAAACTGCTCTTCCAAGCACAAAACGTCAGACAATGGAATTAATGCACATTGTGTCGGCACTCCTCAGGCAGCCCCATCAATGGCTACAGTTCTAGGAAGGATTCACAGAGCACTGCTTTTCCCCTTATGATCAGCCAGGTTTGAAGTCTTCAAAGTTAATTGTTGCAATTAATTATCAAAAGTCCATTTAAATTAAGCCTGAAATGAATGGAATAGGGATTCAGAAGTGAAGCCATATTTTTTTTAGTTAAACATGGGTTCAAACCAAGCAAACAAAAAAACCAAACCCACAAAAATCCTGTGATGCAAACTGATGCACAGCTATTTATTATAAATGGAGAGAAATGGAAAATATGTATACACATAAGTCTTAAAATATCTAAGTTGTCACATAGGGCATTTTCTGTATATCTAGAAATTCTGAAGTGTAATGAAGATTTTTTTAAAAAACAAAAATCTGTACAATTTGCACAATTAAATAACTGGTTTGTTTGTTAAAGGATAATAATGTAGTGGCTGCCATAAAATTCATCTGGTACCCGAGATAACCCTGCTTCTTCCAAACACCATTATCCCGGCTGATAAGGGTCAGTCTCCTGAGCTCAGCTGCAGCAGCTGGATGCAGAGCTCACGTCTCCCTGCTTCCTTGCTCCATCCCTCTTGTCTCAGCTCTGCATTGAGTATTGAGCTCAGTATTGACTCCTTCACTACTAAGGATTTTTGTCACTTCTTAAGTTTCCAAATGTACTCACACACAGACAAACATGGTCTCTTTTTCATAGCAGACAGCTTTGGGCTGGAAGGGACCTTAAAGATCATCTCGTTCCAAACCCCTGCCAGGGGCAGAGATATCTTCCACTGGACCAGTGCTGAGGACCACAAACCCTGATTCCTTCTCTTGAGCTCTTTCAAGTTAAGATCTTATTTTTTATCCCCTCTTGTTGCCATCTTCTCCTTTGAATTATTTTCCCTATCCAAAACAATTGCAGAGAATCTAAGGCTTATAACCATTAACTTAGATCTTATTTCTCCAGTGCCTTATGGTCATTTGGACAATGCTCTCAGGCACATGGAGTGATTCCTGGGGTGGTGTCCAATGGAGTTGGACTCAGTTGTGGGTCCCTTCCAACTCAGGGCATACCATGATTCTGGTATTATTTGTGTGTGTATCTAAACCATTGCAGCAAACCCTTGATCCAGGTCTGTCATTTCTTCATTGATCTGGTAAAGGAATCCACCTGCCAGCTATGACTGTCCTGCCTAAGAATTCCAAAGGCTTGTCTTAACCACCATAGATTCCTTGTCTAAATACCAACATTTGATTATATTTCTGATATTAATTACTTCCTTTAGAAGCCTCTGAAGCTATGGAAGAGATTTACTGCTGCTGTCAAATTTCAAGCATTAAGATAGCTCAACACCAAAGGCAAAACCATCCTGTTAACAGCACACTGACACTACCCTAAAGCCCAAGTTATTTCACTGCTGATGATACAAAAAGAAATGTTTACTGTAATGCACTCCTAGGTAATTTCCCAGCTTTCAAACACAATCAATGTTTCAACTATTCTCAGCTACAAAACATTTTTAAATTTTCACCTGATATGCTGCTGAATGATGATGAAAAGCAGAGAAAAAGAGACTTATAAAAATTCTATGCTGAATGCATCATTTATTTTATATTCAATTTATAGCAACATGAAACTAATATTCCCCTGGGCTGTACTGAAGAGCTAAAGAACTCCTTGGTAAGCATGTTGAATATAGAAAGAATGCCTATTGTAAAATTTAAAGTACAAAAGGCACACAGATTCCTGAACCTTTAAGGAAGCTGACGAGTTAAATCCAGGTATTCCAATTGCAGCTAAGATGAAAATACAAGACAAAGAAATACAGATCTGCACTATTTTCCTGGAGGCATTTAAAATATAGGACTGAGGTTAAGTCTTTTATGGAACATCATCCCGCACCTTTGCCTTTCCAGCCGCACGAAGCCAAGATGTGCATTTTCATCATTAGAATGACTTTGGGCCATTTCCCCTCTGGATGGCCTTCAGCTGAAACCACAGCAGTTTCTCCCTCTTAGGGCGTGTGGCCAAACACAATTACCCAAATTGCCTTATGTGTTCTTACAACTGCTTCCCTCAAGTATTTCAATGAAGAATATGAGATCAAGTGACTTTTTCATTTAACTTCATTAAAAGCAATATTGTATAACATTTAGCATCTATCTTGCTAAATGTATTTTACCCAATATAGCTCTAATAATTATGCTCAGTTCCATAACCTTGTTCAGGCAAAAAATATAAATGGTCTTTGATCCATGTAGTCTTATATTTTTGTCCAGAACTGGATGTTCTCTACTACCAGACAAAGCAAGTCAGCAGTAGCCCATGCAAATATAAGTCGTTCCTCAGCAGCTCAATTATTAAAGAGAAAAGGTATTTCTTTTCACAAACTACACACTTTTCAAATTCCATTAATTTCTATGGCACACAATAAAAATGTTAATAGGTTGTAAAATGTATACACTGCCATTGCTTTTCAATTTCCATGCAACACATGCAGCTAAATATAACTCAAGCAATATGCTCTGTAATTCATAGCATTTGAAGTACAGCAATTCTTAAAATGCCAGTTAGATGTGAAAAACAAGACCCTGATAAATCCAATATACGGCAATAAAAAGGAGGAGGGGAGGAATAAAATAATTAATTACCTCATTATTCTATCACCTATCGCTGTTCCTCTGATATTATATCTAGTAAAGGGAATAACAACTGAAGTCATTCACAAATGCTGGGTACCATGTTTTTCAAAGGTTAGCATCTCTTACAAAATGTGCTCTATGAATTCCAACTGAGAAGGCTCCTTCCCAGTGTATGAGTCAGTATATGAGACTACTTGGATTTCAGCAAAAATAGTATTCAGATTATATAACAGTACACAAAGTTAAATTATAAAATGCAGTAATTCTTCATAGATCACAGCAGCTGTATCATCATTTCCATTTTACATTCATATTTCTTTAGATTGTAACCTACTAGTTGTAGCTTTTTCCAGGCTTAGCCTCCGCCCCCAGATCAACTTCAAAGTCCAAACAAAATTAATTCAGTCATTTAAGTAGGAAATCAGCCCTCAGAGAGCTGTTTTGACTAATTTGTGAAAATTAAGATCAATCCATTAAAAACTGCACTCTGTGTATGAAGAACATTTTGCACAGATTTTTTTCTTCCCCTCCCACACATTACAATGCACAACCCTCTGTTTCAACTAAACTTGCTGGATCCAGAAAGCTTTAAAGAAGAAATGCCCTTGCATATGTCCAGACTGAAAGACCTGCACATCTCATCTTATTTGTCAGAGAAGGCACCTTTTCCTGGGGATTCCCTAAAACGCATTTTCTCTGGTGAGTATCTAGCTAAACTGCTCTGCTGTACAAAAGAGGTTTCATTTTTTTTTTCATTTTGAAATATTCTGTGCACTTCCTTATCCATTTTGTTAAAAAGAACATGCACTGACTGGCCCAACGACATGAAAAAATGAAATAACTGCTTAGCTTCTTTTAGTCACTTGTGAAGACCATTCCTATAGTGATGCTCAGTGGCTACAGAAATGCTGCTGAAAAAAGTCAGATGTCACATTCTCAATTATTTCTTTTAAAGAAATGTCCTTCTGTGTCAAAACTATTCCTAGCTGACTCCTAGTCAACATGCAGCTGACTCAGCCAATCAACCAATGGATCATGGTATTCCTCCACATTTTGCCGCTACTATTTAAAGTCCTTTTCAAAATACTAAAGCGGGTGCAGACTTTGCCCAGTCTTTCCTGATGGCTCAGTTTCAGGTTAGTTGGTGAGAAACCACCTATCCTCATTATGTTTTGAGATTTATAAGCATCCACAATATGAATTTATGTCCCCTGTATCTATTCCTATATTATTTGAGAAAAAGATCAAACCCTCAGCTTGAAAACATTACAACTTGGATTTGTACCTAAATAACATTCAAATAATGGAAGCTCTGTAAAATTAGATTTCCAAAATGAGCAATATTTATTCACAAATCTGAAATCTACATCCACCTTACTAAAAATAAGGTGAGATGCAGCAGGAACCTCTCAATTTATTTAACTGTTTAACAGACCTATCAAAAGGGTGTTTCTGCCACTTCTTTTCCTTAAGAGGAAGCTAAAGATCATGATTTCAGAGTATAGAATCAGAAATCTACCCTTCTTTTTCAGTGGAGAAAGTTGTACTTCACAGTGGGAAAATGACTCTGAGACAGTTTCCTTTATCTTAATTTCTCCATCTGTGGAGTTTCTGCTCAATGTAAACAAGAGCTATTTGGTTTGTAAGAAAACACAGCCTAAAGAAAAAGAAATTAATTGTAGACAAAGCTGGTAATGCTACATATTGGAAAAGGCTTATTAGTCAAACAGTTTTTAGCATTCTGTTTCAGAAGGCTACAACAGCCTTTTTAAAATTTTTTGTCCAACAGAAAAAGGAAACTTCTTTTCTTCATTACATAAAATATGTTCATAAAAGGTAGGTTACTGCAGGCTAGTCTTTCTTCCTCAGAAAGAAAAAGAACAAAAAAACCAAACGAAACCCATGAAAAAAAAAGACCAAAGCAGCTTCCCTTGAGTATTCTAGAGAGAAAAAAATCTACATTATTACTCAGACATTAATGCCATTAATTATCTTATAAGATGATACATTGAAAAGTAAAGTATTAGATAAACTTGTAAAAATGAGATTTAGTAAAGGAACTGTTAGGTAACACAATTTACTGAGTGAGGAAAGAGAAAAGAAGCCTACAGGAAGCATCCTGGTGGAGTGAAGCCCCAGACTTGGAGGCAATTTTGTGCCATGTGTTGCTAATGGTCCTTGAGCAGGCTGTAGGAATGGAACCATGCAGCACATTGAGGGTGGGGAACTTATTAATAGAGAGGGGACCGTAGGGCCTTGAGAAAAAGAGGTGGGTAGAAAATCAGCAGGATAAAAATGAGTTACACACCTCTGAGCTTCCTTCTGGTGAAAGGGAACACTCATTCATTAGGAATGACAAAGTAGGAAAGAGTGCAGGGTGCTGGGCTTGTGTCTGACCACAAGGCCCCACAGGAACAGCCACAAGCAAGAGAGGAGGAGGACACAGCTCCAGCTCACTGTGCTCAGAGAATCCTCTCTAGACCAAGAGTAACAATCACAGAATTAGTCCAGCAAAACCCAAACAGTGCAGGGGGCTGGGCTACTACATTCAGGCAAGAAGTGAAACATGAAGAGCAGACAGAAACCAGCATGGTGGCAGGAAACCCACAGATTTTTACTGCTAAGAGTGAGAAAAACTTGGCACTCAGTCTAACGAGACAAAACCTGAAAATGGACAGGATGAACTTCATTCAATGATGAGCACTGAGTGTGAAAAATTATTTCAATCAAAACAGAATGTTAGCACAGAACAAAATGACCGATTTTAGTTCATGTATACTCACGGTAGCAGCAATGCTTTGAGTTAGCTTCCTACTTGTTAAGGGACATGGGGGATTTTGTATAAATTTGATCGGTTTGTGAAAGGGATTTTAGGCTGTAACAACTGCCGTAGTAGTAGTAGAGAGGACTTCCAGTTCCTTTCACTCTAATATGAGATATAAATACCATGAGAGCTTATAGCTATAGCCTTTAAGACCATCAGTGTCTGCATCCTTTCTGGAAATCCAAACTCCTTTGAGCACACACAGGATGTGTGCTCTTACTTTTCCTTAGTATCTCAGAGTGCATTTACAAACTCCTGAAACCTGAAGAATAGGGAGGGAATGTAATGCTCAGAAGTTAAACTAGAAAACTTCACTGCTTGCACACACACAAAAGCAGAACAAAATGATCTGGTCAGGCATTAAACCTGAGCAATGAAAGCCTGCAGGCAATCCTAAACCAACACTGACTACAAAGCAACTTTTTTTCAGATTTTATTTGGGGGAAGAATAAGGGAGCAGGGGGACTGCATAAAGGATTTTAATTATATCATTCATTTAGTTGAATGATCTTTCCTAGGTGATAAATTTAAACTGTTACAGGAAGAAATCTCACTGCACACAGAGGAAAGAAAGCATGTCAGATGAATTGTAACTTCATCTAGGATGTCCCCACGAGTGGGAAATGGTAACAGCCGTGTGATACCTGGAAGTGTCATTCTTATCACATTACTACAGGAACTATTACATCGTAGAGACAACAAGGTGCATGAAGAGAAGCTATGAATCCTGCTTGGAAACGAAGATGGGATTAAAATTGCAGGGCTTTTCACAGCTTGCTCTTCAATCACTGGATCATAATGAACATTGGCTCTGCAGGGGAAAATATTTCTGCCATTCCATATCTGCCTACAAATACTTAGTACTGCATGGAAAGTTAATGGATTAAGACAGAATCTGTGTATATTGGCTTCTTCACAAAAGCTGTCATTTAGTGAGCAGAATTACTTGTGCTTTGTAATAAACAACCACTGACTGTTCTTTCTGTCACTACTGACAATGTGGTGGCTTATGACTTCTATTTTAATTGCAAATTATTCAAAGCCTTCTCTAGAAACAACTATTAAATTCTTCCTGATTTCCTAATGAATACATATTATAAAATCCTGTAAAGAATTTGCATTGCTAGCATAAGGAATGAATAGCTCTGCCTTTGAACAGGAGTAAAGCAAAGGCATCTGACACGAGATTAAATTACATCTAAAACTACTAAAAAAGGTATTGTCTGAAGTCTAACAACAGAAATGTTGCTTGAATAATTTTACAGTTTTGAAATTAGTGAACAAAGGTATTAAACCAACAATAGCAAACTGAGGGCTCAAACTGAATGATCAAACAAGTATGTACAGCTGTTTATATAAAAAAAGGCACAAAGCTTACTAAATGCATCTTTTATTAATGGTAACTGCTAGCAGTCTACCTTTTCTTTTTACTGACATACATACTGATACTCAATAACCAACAAAAGGAGAAGGATTACAGTTTCTCTTTCAGAGAAAAAGAAGAATGAAAAATTGAACACATCAGTCTTAATGTTTGTACTACAAACACACCACTGCTGCACAACAGCAGTTAAAAGCACTTGCTTTGCCCAAATAAGAACACCTAAGGTACAGCTGAAAGAAAATGTAGGTCCCTGCACCCAAATGTATGAACTTTCTATACTTATGACTAGAGGGAGAATAATAAAAAGTAAACTGCAAATATTTAGCACCAAGGTATTCAGCAGGCAAGAAATCAGCATAAACTGGTATTAGACCTGTAAGAGCCTTCCTGGCTGGCAGGGAAAATGCAGCTGTACATATCTTACATAGAGGCAAATTAGACTCAGCCATCAAGCTCCTGGCCAGTTGTCAAAGAACAACTTATTTTAATTAAGGATATGAGGCCTGAGTTTCTAGATCTTTCATTCAAACAAATAAAGCAAGAAAATAAAAAAAAAAAGCAAGAAGCATTTTGCCAAGCAGAGACAAGTATTCCCCTCACCTGTGTCCGGGGCCTCCTCGATACCTGGCCCCCGGGATCAGCACAGGGTCGTCATCGCTGTCATCGGTTTCCTGCAGAGCCGAGGTCCTGCTGGAGGCCTCGTCCGGAGCCGCGAGCCCGGAGGATTCCGGCTGGGCCTGAGGGTCCTCGCTCGCCGCGAGCGGGTTGGCAGTGGGGTCGGAGCTCTGACTGCAAAGCTCTTGGTTTGCACCCTTTTCACAGGAGGCTTCTTCCTCTGCATTCCCAGAGACGGCATCAGCATTGGGGCCGTTTTGTTCTGGTTGAGTTCCAGAGTGCTCAGGACCAGGTTTATCTGATACTGCTAAAAAGAAAATATTGGGGAAAATAAGTCACACCATTAATGATTATAGTCTATTTCAGAAGACATTAGAAATGGTTACAGAAATTAAATTATGCAAACTGAGTTCATATTTCATTCTCTACTACTTCCTATAACTCTTTGAAAGAGTACAGATACATACTTGCTTCTGTTGTCTCTACAGCTTCCTCTGTATTTTTCAGCTCTTCAGCACTTGCATCCTCCTTGTGAGATTCATCAGGAACTCCTAAATTAAGCAATTTAATAGTAAACCACATGATTTCATTTAGATGCACATCTATAATGTAAGCAAGTCTAAATGACACTAGCACTCCTAGAAGAAACCAATCCAAGCATCCACTCCAAAGTCAACGTCTCTTTACTGAAATCTCAGCTATCAGTCACATAAAAATCAGATTCATTTATATATAAACCTATCAAGTTGACCAGGTCAACACACTAACAAAGAAAAATGTAGTCATTTCTTGTTCCTTAATGTATTTAAGATCCTAGGCTATGAGAACTTTAGCAGCAAAAATAGCATTTGTACTCTTAATAAAGACATTTACTATTATTTCTGAAGACAAATGAAGTTTTCAGTCTATTAAAAGGGATTTTTTAAAAAAAATATTTCTCTGGAACCAATCATTTTACTTGACTGCCCTTTTGGCAATGAACTGAGCAAGACAAACACATTTAATAGAACACAGTGAAAGCTTGAAAGTAATCTAACAAAATTCCAAGCACTCATTTATGACTGCAAAGTGCAGTTTTTCTATTTTTCTATACAAATATATCCCTAAGAAGAATAATGGTTTTAGAACTAAAGACAAGTTAATGTCGTTTACATTTATTTGCAGCTATCTCAGGTTGGTGTCTTCTTCTTTCCTAAAAAAATTCATGCTTTATTATGGCTGTGTTCTGTCTTCATGTGCATGTATGAGACTCCCAGTGTGTGCAACAGGAGTCAGGGACATAGGAGGGCAGAATTTTTGCCTTAGCAGTAGAAATTCCACTGTATCTTACTTGTTTCTTCCCCTTCAGGCCCTGACTCGTCCGAAGCTTTTATTTTTGAAGAGTCTTCTTGGCCTTCAGTTTTGCAATGACTTCCACTCCCTCTAGAGCTTGAATTTGTGCTGCTCCTGGCAACGTAACATGGAAAAAGAAAATCATTTAGGATCATGTAAATACATCAGATCGTTGCAATAGCACAGCCTGACCAACATCATCTTTCTCACGGCAGTCTCACTATTCAAGAGCTCCTGGCAGCAGCTACAACCAATTCACAATGATTTCAAAATTCTCTTTTATTGTGTCCATTGCCACTCACCCCACACAATTCCTCTGCATCACAGAACTCAGTTCTCTCCTTCCTACCTTGTATTTTAACCTTTAAAGAATGTCTTCATTGCTTTTCCAAATATTGTAAGAACTCCACAGGATTTGCTTTATTTCACTATTTGTACACTTTTAGATGTATAAATAATCAGAGATCTTATAGATGTATGACAAGCTATCAGCTGAGCACTAATAAATAATGTTATCTCATTCAATTAAAAAATTTGATTCAGATTAAATTCTCCAGGCCCTTCATCATTAATTATCATTCCTGTACATTTTGAGGCATGGACTTTCAGTTCTCAAAGTTTTGTTATTTCTCAAGATTTACTATAAGCTGGTATTTGACATTTACTCCCCATTCATGTTTCGATAATTATTGTGGGACACCAATTTCTGTTTACAATATGGAAAATGAATCCTAGGGAAATATGTAAAATGCTGTCCTGAATGCTATTGAAATTCATGTTCTTAGACTCTGGAAAAGACTTGCAGGAAATGCAAAGTCTTGTTCTGAGCTCTTTTATGTGATGTGGCCTCTAACTCAGGCAAATCATTGGACAAAAGCAGAAAAAAGGGCAATTATAAGCACAATTCTCAAGAATTTAGACCGTCTCTTTACAAATATCTTCTGACCTGTGTCTATTTTATATGCTACATTGCTAGAAGCATTTCTGCTTCTAGCAAATCATGTTTAGTTAATATTCTTGAGAATCCAGTCTAGACTTCAGGAATTGTATGTCTTACGTTAAATCAGAGCTTTTACTCATCTTGATGAGCAATATTCTGTGTATTCATTGCTATACTGGATTTGGAGGCTTTAGGGAAATTTTTGTTAGTCCTTTCAGTATTTCTTCTAAATCCAGAATTTTCAGCATTGTTTCTGAAGGGCCAGACAAGAAGGGTACTGCTAGACACCAAGTGGAGGATTTTTTGCTGTTTCACGTCTCATTTTATAAACTTAATCACAGCCTAAACACTAAGATTTTTTTTGACTCTTAGGAATCTACTTTGTAGCTCAATGCTCAATTTACTTGCTTTCCTCCATTTCATTTGCACAACTTCCAATTCTCAGATTAGGGGGTTGTTATTTGCTCTCAACTGCATCATTTGTTAGATGGAATTGCATCCTGCTCCTGTTGTTCCATTCTGCAGCACAATGTTTTTAGTCAGCCTCTGAACCAACAATGACTCGCAACTTTGTCCTACCAGAAAATGCTTCTTCCTCTCACTGCCCACACCACGCTACCCACCACCAAACTCCATGGAGTTTGCTGACTAACTGCAGAACTAGGTAAAAGCATCATAGCAAAACTAATTTTTTTCAAAGTTTGCTGGATCTTAGAGGCAAAATCAGTGTTTTAAGTTTCCAAACCGTGAGCAAGGTGTATGTTTTATGTCTAAAGCCACAGCATTTAAGAGTAGCTAAATGTGGTTGGGTTTGGTGGGTTTTTCCCCTCAGTAACAATGAGCAAGCATTTCTACTTACTGTCTCCCACAATAATTTTGAAAACATAAGCAGAGGAATAAAAATAAGATGAGATAAAGTAAGGATGATGGTTGCTTTGGGAGATCCCAAGATGCTCTACAGATAGGCTTGGACACAAAGCCAAGTACATAAGGCCATTAGGCAATGTGTGTTCATTTTTGAAAAGGATATCATCACTGTAACACCTAAGCAGTCCACAAAGTTGCTGTCTCAGCCTTGTGCATTCATCAACACTCCTCAGCCACAGAAATATTAATTTCAGCATTTACAACTCAGGAACTGAGTCAGAGAAAGACTCATTTGCAGAATACCATATGAGAAGCTTGGCAACCCCTGGACTACCATTCCATCACTGTACCACCCTGCTTTCTAACACCCTGATATTATGCCAGGGTTTAATGAAAATAGCATGTTTTGAATTATGTTTGCATTATAGAGATTCCCAGTAAATACACAAAAAAGAAGCCTCTTGTATAAATTTCACATTAAAGTATGGCTGTCTTATGTTCTGAATGCATTAAGAACTACAGCCATTTCAAATCCTCTAAATACACCTAAAAACAGACATAAACCATAGGGAAAATAATTTATAGCTACGCTAGACAAGTGTTATTGATATGTGCTGATCATGAACTAGTCAAAACCAAAATTATCTTGTTCTTACCACTCATCAGTGAAGTCCAGTTTTATTGTGCTTGTAGTCGTTCCTTCTGTACTGTAGTGCAAACTTAAAACTGGTTCACCTGTTCCTGTTCGTGGCTTATCACTCTCTGTAAATATGGGGTTGATAAAGTTGGAACAGGCATTAGTAATATACGTAAAGTTGCTATAATTCTGAAGATTAATTTAATTATCAAATGTGGTAGTAACATATATAAAGTCTGTTTAAGATCTCTTACAGCCCAAGCAAAAAGTTAAAAAGTTCCAGAGTAAACACACCAAATTTGCAATGCTTGAAAAATGGTCTAAAATTATTTCTAATTATAAGAGCAAACAAAGGAGATGCTGTCCTTCAACATGCAAGTAAATAAAACTGCAGATAGATATGTGTACACACAATATAATCATTAATAAGCAGATCCATTTTATACCAAATATATTAATAGGATTATAATTTTTTTGGAAGTGGTATTCAGTCTTTTTGCCTCAGTAAATACACATAAAAAAAAGATTATGAGATCCAGACATAATCAGCCTAGAAAAATCACCATCCTCTACTTTGCTGCCTACTTAGAACCCAGACAACTACCAGTACCCTTAGGCCTGCTGTAAATTGTCAGTCAGTTGTCACAAAAATACTGTAAATTCATGTTTCAAGAGTTTTATGCTTAAAACCCTATTTTACATTATAATAACTGCAAGCAGAAGGGGAGCACTTGCAAAAAGAGCTCATTCACGATGTCCA
Organism: Lycocorax pyrrhopterus obiensis; assembly: GCA_014706295.1. Taxonomy (NCBI): domain Eukaryota; kingdom Metazoa; phylum Chordata; class Aves; order Passeriformes; family Paradisaeidae; genus Lycocorax; species Lycocorax pyrrhopterus. Next base: position 114,532,557 of record JACSVZ010000001.1, on the reverse strand, counting down.
AAAGCAGCAGAAATGAATGGAACCGAAAACCACAGCACAATGGTCACTCATCTGCTGCAGAGATGGTTCTAAGGATGTTACTGGGCTCCTTCAGAACAGAACTGCTCAATGACATCCATCCATCCATCCATCCATCCATCCATCCATCCATCCATTCCCTTTCAGTAAAGTTCATGGTCACCATCTATCCACAAATGGCAAATTTGCCATCAGTCCTGAAGTTGGGCAATAGCAAAAAGTTCACGGAAAGCACCATCAGATTGAGCCTCGCTACGGAGGTGCCATTCTCTCAGAACTCGGAGGGAAGGTTTATTTAGAATTAGGAACATTCAAATGGCCACTAAAAGCCTCTGCAGTCTTCTTTTCATGAATACTGAGCCTTTTATCTCAGGATTATTTGGACAAAACCTTCTGTCCTTTCTTTAGTTTATAGAATACAGAAATTGGACTATAAATATCCTTGCAGTATTGGCAGCACACTGACAAGTGTAATAAAGGAAAAGCTCCAGATCATCTTTGTGGAAGTCAGTTAAAACCTAATGTTCCATTCAAACACAAACCTACAAATTTCCCCACTAAAAAGGCTGTTATCATAACAGTAATGGCTACAATACTGCCACAGGATACTTAATTTTAAATACACAATTAAATTATAGTAACTATGAGATAGCACATAAGAATTTAACCTAACAATCAATGCTCATATTTTTAAACTGCTGACAGGCAGAAGCCCACTCACAGGATCAGTGATCAGCTGTGCCAAAGAACTTTAAATATGCACTTCTACATGTTCTGAAGAGAAATTTAAAACCCCAAAACATACCACAAAACCTCTGAAAGAACAAATTAGAATATTTTTATGTGAAAGAGAATTAACCAATTACAACCATGATCCTAATAATGCACAAGGTATGGGCCTCACTGTATGCCAAGAAAAGCTTATAGCCCCTTTTAAATAATAGTTCCAGTTACATTCTTGTTAGAGCGGAGCAAGGATAAAACTGATTAAAGAAAGATTATTTAAGGAACTGGAAACCTAAGAAAGAAATGTAAGGAAATATTTTATAGTGCTATATAGACAGTTTGAACAGAAGTGACATTCTTTTTTAACTAAACAGATGCTTTCTCTATTTTTTGAAAATCTATGATTTATAAAATCTCTTTTTATAAAAGTCTATTCAAACTTTAAGCATCCCTTCCTCAGCAAGTAGAAATACTGATTGATCCCACATATTGCACAAGTCACCAGGAACTGACACTGAAAGTCAAAAGTGACAAGAGTTGGAGAATTCTTCAGCTTCCTTGTAACAGCTACAGACAAGACAGATCTTTGAGATGGGAACCCACCTAAAGACAGACAATTTCCTGCTGTGAATAATCCAAGACAACCCCCAAACAATGACTGTACTTGTGGACTTCCTACTGGTGTGCAAGGTTGGCTTCAGCACAAAACCACTTAATGCTGCCAATCAAAGTAACCAAACATTGCTATCTACAATATCTACCGCAACCTAATTGAATACCAGGCTTGTATTTCTTGTCTTAAAATCTCAGTATCTGATATACATGAGGACGGGCTACAGTTGCTCTGGAAGAAATGCTCCTATTTGTTCACACCCAAAAAGTTGCAAGAATTGCTGTAGACTTAACTAAAGAGGGCACTGACTGAGAAATTACTTTTACAAGTTTCTGGAAAGAGCTTTATAAACCATACTGGATAATAGCATTTTCTTAAATCTACAATAACATGAACTACAATTTGGATGGGGTCAGTTTCTTCTTTAAAGTAGCTTTAGGGCATAACAGACAATAAGAAGAACAGGAAACTTTTTAGAAGACAGAGGATAGAAGAATCTGACAATAAACTGCAGAGAATTAGTTGTGTAGTTCAATATTTGATACTGAGTTTACATTGCTAATGAAAGCTGAATAGGAGCCTCTGTGAAGAAAATAAATAAGCTTTGCCTCCTACATAACTGAACATTCTTTCAGAGAAGCCACAGAAACCCCACAAGTCTTGAACTCTGTTTTCAGGGAGAAATGTGATTGCCAAAGACTGTCCAGATCAGAATGAAGCTCTGTTCTCTTCCACTACTAGAGTTCATCCCATCAGGGCAGATCTACTTCACATTGATAATGAAGGGGAGGAAAATGGTCCCAATTCTGTGATTTAGGCAATTCAGTTTATTACTCTGGTTGCCAGCTCTAGCAGGGTAATCACTGCTACAAGAGAAAGCTGTACCTTGTCAACACCTTACTAAACTCTATTCCAAATTCCTCAAAAATACCTTGAAACTTGACTTAATTTTACAGCCAAACACAAGATATTTTGAAGATACTATCAACAACTTACAGTAATTTCATAAACAACCCTGTTCTAATGCACACTCCCATGAACATTCTCCAGGTGCCTACAGGAAGAAAGCACTTTTAAACTACCACTCTTAAAACCGAAGACAAAATGTCATTCATAACCTTACATGAAAAACAAATCCACAAACCCAAACTGCACAACTGACAGCAATCTGACACTTCAGACCCACTTTTTACCTTAGAAAATGAACCTCTGCAAGTGTAACTTCACAAAGAGTGGGGCTGTACAGGGCTAAGTGCTTAAGGACAAGTTTACAGACTGCATTTTCTAGTTCAATTAACACTGTAAGGAACTTCAAGCCAGTTTTCCACATCTCAAATGCTGCCCTGTTCACTCATCTATTGGCAACCTCATGAGAAGAGGATAGATGACTTCTCAGGAATAAAACCCAAAATAATTCCTACCCACCACTATATTCTATGTGAAGACCTAAGAGAGATACTTCTGGAAGGGAGAAAACTTGATCCAAAGAGGAGAAAATAAGTGGTGTATTTCAGAAAACCAGGAATTCTGTGAGAAAGCTTAACACATGAAATTTAGTCAAGCCTCAGGTTCTGTCTTTACTCATTCCAAGTCAGGCAGTACCTTAAAATCTTAACACTGCAATAGATCTAAAGGCCAACCCTCCACTATTACAATCACAGTCCAAAATGTTTTTTAAAAGTCAAGTGTAGATAACTGTGATCCATTTGAAACTATTTTGTACACAAAGGAATGACTTCCGGGTTCTGCTGGACTGTCAGAATGATGGCATTATAAATGTATAGGATTGCAATAGGAATCAAAAGATCTTTAAACCCAAAACCAGTCTTAAAACATAAATGCCGACAAGAGACTGGTCCAGCAGAAGACAGCAGATTCTGTACTAAATTAAGAGAAGACAGAAATAAGAAAGGAAAGGTAATTCTGTGTGAAAAGAACTGTTAGGACTTCCTGCATTAACTATTTCCACTATTTTGAGACTTCGAATAGAAGTGAAACTAATGCAGTTTAACTTCAGAAATCCAGCTGGATCTCAGCAAATTATTCTTTCTGGTTATCATTTGAACAAAAGATTTCCTAATAAATTTGCTCTTTTTTCCTATTCCTAGTTTTCCAAATTAGAAGTAATACTGTCTGCCAACAAAGCAGAAAAACATTGCCTTAAAACAACTGGAGAACTAGTGCACCAAAAAACAAATGTATTTTGGGGTTTTATTTTTGCATATTAAAAAACCTGAAGTGCTTCTATAAGAGGGAATCTCTTAGTTCAAGTAACTTCTTAAAACAGAAAAAACCCAGTTTTCCCAAATTTTTACATTTATAAGAATGTCAGTAAACTTACAGACTTTCTATGTTAGTTCTAGGTTATTCTACTCTGATCAAATAATGTTTTACTCTGAGTTCAGAACAGAGAGCATAACTTGGCCACTTGTTATAAGCAAGTTTTCCAGCTAAACCTGATTGGAATGACGTAGACTACTAAACCATGAATAATTAGCAAATTTACACATTGAGGTTTAAGGCTATTTCATCACAAAATGTATTTCCACAAAAAGAATTTATTTAGTCAAGGTGCAGCTTGATTTTCTTTCCCAACATTCTGGCATCCTAAAATAAACCATAATCTCAACAGTTGCCAAACAGACTATTTTTCAGAAGTGAGATTTCACAATGGCCTTCTAATTTAGAATTCTAATTTAGAATGTGAAAGAAAACAAAGCTCTTTTGTGGGATTTAAGCTATTAAATCTCTACAGAGGCTTTGATATGGAAGCATAATGCAGAGTGTATGGCAATCTATTTTTAGATTAGCATCTATCACTCCTTAATTATTCAGCCATAAATATTCCCTACAGATGACATTGATGCAGCTGGAATAGGGTCACCTATGGCCCACTTCAGTGCTCACAGTTTGGAGACTGATACATAATGGGCGCAGAGAAAGCTCACAAGCATTCTGTCCACCCCCAGCCCACAGGGATCCTACAAGAAACACCAGCACCTGTTCAGCAGGAAGGGTGAAGGACAAGGAGATACAGAGGGAAGATGCACCTCCGTGCAAGAGGTGCTCTGGAGTTACTCAAACTGTGCAGAAATAACAAAGCTGCACATCACTCGTGCACAAGAAATTAATGTGGCATTATGAGATTAAAGGTTATTTCAATCTTGATGTTTGCCCTTTGATCCAAGAAGAACCATTCAGAAAAAAGCCCAACCTGACAATAATTAATTTTGCTTTGCATTTTACAAAAATGTTCCAACTGTCTGTAGAATACATGAGACATTTATGGTACCTACACTGAACTGTAGTAATTGCATGAAGAATTGAGCTTAGGATGGCTTTCGAAAACAACAATTAACCTCACTGTTAATCATATTGATCATTAAATAATGAGTTTCCAGCAGATCTGCTTACAGAATTCTACTTTATGTGGATGAACAGCATTTTTAGACTGTTTGTCATCATGAAAAGCAACTTTAAAAGGAAGCATTGCAATCAGCTATGGCTGGGTATAGCGCATTTCCTGTCACACGCACCCTGTGGCTCATCAAGTGACATGGATCCAAGCTGTTTGTTAACCACTGAAGAAGGAGAATCTGAAACAAAAATGAGATTTCAACTTAAAACAAGCAGCAGAGAACTGCACAGCAATGTCACGATCATATGTTAGTTTAAAATAAAAAAAGCAGCAACATAAGGAAGCCTTGGGTTTGTTTAATGAGCAGCCAGCCATATTGCATTTTCTAGGCATGACAGAAGCAAAGCCACTTGTTTCAAACCATTATTTATTCACTGAACAGCTTGCTGACATGTTGATAATAAAAATGCCTGTCCATTACCAAATATTTTACTGTGTTCTTCACACTTCTGACATGTCAGGAAAAACACTGAAGAGTCATGACTCCTAAAGCCTTTGCTCCAGCTACCAAATGACACCAATATTTCACACCATGTGCTAAATGTAAATTTCAGATTATTTATACTTCAGCATAAAATACTCCATGGTGTACCAGTACCTCCAATATTTAAATACTGTTTTAATAATAATGTTTTAAAACATCAAAGCACCAAAATACATCTCACTTATATGACAGTTTGGTAGTTCTGCATTCTCAGACGCTGCACCTCTGATGACTGAGAACAAGTCTTGATGAGTTTATCGCAGTACCACACCCATCAGTCTTAAAAGAATCCCCATCAATCACATAAACAAACAAACAAACAGAATAATCAATCCCCCCAGCAGATAAGTGCCTTTTTCCCCCCTGGACACTAGCAGTTAATAACTATCACCAGCACTCATTCATTGCACAGACACAGCAGATGCAATATTCACTATTTTCTGTGAGTCTATTTCCCCTGTCACCTCTGAAGACCAGATCTTACTTCTGTATTATCTGAAGATGAGCTGATGTACATAAATCAATGCACTATTTCAAAGATATTGGCTAGAGTATCATATCTCGGTTCCACTTACTAATCTTCTGTTATAAACAAATTCATCCTAAACTAAAAGGATTTAATATCCCATATTACAAACTGAGTCACAGTCTGCCAACATCACAGCACGCTAAACGAATTTTGACATAAATTTAGATCCTGTACAAGGAAAGCAATGAAATAATACTCTCTCCTACAGGAAGCTCCCTTCCAGCTTTGGGCCAGAATCACCAGCATGAATTATTTTGTAGTACAGCCATAAAACCTGCTAAATTGACCAAGCTGCTTTAAATATATATATTCTCAAGCAGTACTTCACTCCCCGCCATTGGTGCAAGAATGGCAGTGTGTTCCTTTGCTACACTGATATCCAGTGTAGGAGCAAAGGAGAGAGACCAGGGAAGTCTGAGGCAGTGTGTTCTGGAGGCTGCCTTGTTTTGAGAACTGGGCTTACACAGCTTATTTCTGTAACTGAGGAACATTAAATTGGTTCTGGTTTGTCTTCCTGGTTCAATCATGCCCTTGCCTTGCACTAAGCACACCTAAGCCAGACCACAGAATTTATCATCTAGATTTATGGTATGTAGCTATGAAGCAGAAGATTTGTAGCATTAATATATTTCACTTTCCAAAAATGAAGTGTGCTTTTATATATAATATCTAAGTTAGAAGAGAAGTATTTTCAGTGCAGTATTTTCAATGGAGTAGTAAGCCACTTTTCAGAGGGTAAATCAGAGCAAAAAGGTGGTGTACAGATGCTCCACGTCATGAGATGATCTCCTCGTGTTCCAGCTGACTCAGCACAGGAATCTGTGCCTCTTTCAAGGGCTGGCTTTGATCTCTGACTCACAAAGTCCACGGCTGGGATTAACTTGTATCAGAAGTGCTAAAGGGAGAGGAGGTCCTGGACTGTGGGCTGAGATACTTAATGCATGACAGGGATCCCAGCCATGCTCTGTTCCTGCACTCCAACCCTTTCCAAAAGCTTGTAATGCCCTTGTTTAAAAGGTGTTTTGTGCTGCCAAATATTTCACTTGGCTGGAAAAGCTCATCTTACCAGCTCTGTAGTTCAGACCTGTATGATCAGAAGACTGAACTAACATATTTTAATTGGAAACATAAGAAACTACATCTACTACCCTTACCAGCACTTCTAATTTTATTAAGACCTCACACTATACAGCAGTAAGTAAAAAAGTAGGTATGTTTTACCATGTGCATCATTCAATCACAGTAAGTGAAAATGAAAAGGTTTCTAGGTAGAAGTCCATGCCAATGGAGGCTTAAACCTCCCACATCTCACTATTACATCCAAGCCTCCATACAACTTCATGAATGTATTTCACTTTAATAAATTAATATTTCATCAACATAAAGGAAGTACCCTAGATACCTGAATTAACCTGGTTAAGAAAAAAGTTGTTTGTAGCAATTTGAAACTCCCTTGTTTCCTTTTTCAAGTGCCCTGAAGCCACAGATCACCAGCACCCCCTGAAGTGGCTCTGCAGTCTGGAACTCCCCACCTGAGGCAGGGAAAACAGCACAACCATGAAACCAGCCTAGAGAAGTTCAGGTAAATGCCTCTTTTTTTAATATATGGCTTTGTTTTGTAAAAAAGTCTGAAAAAATACTTTCATAATTTCTTATAAAGCTTTTGAAAAAAAAGTATTACCAAAACTGTGCCATATAGTTAAAAAAACAAACAAAAATCCAAACTCTTACCTGAGCCTTCACAGGCTGGGTCTACATCCCAATGCAGTTCACCACTGGTTGTAATGTCACTAGTACATTCTAAACTGGAGCACCACTTAAAGAGGGAACTGGAGATTCATAAATTTGGGGAACCTCAAACAGAAAATAGAAGATAATTTTAAGGTCAGTTATATGCTGAAGGATCTTCCTATAGTTTGGGCAATCAGCACCTGACTTCACCAAAATATTAGCATGCCACCTCAGTTTTGGTTGAAAAAAATTCCTCCTTACATCACTCCAACACCAGCTTCAGGGTGAGGTCTAAAGCAGTGAGACTTATTTTAAAAGTCTTAAACATGGTACCTGTAGACGAATCTAAGAAATTAAATACTTGATTTAATAACTATGAATAATTGTTTTGCACAGTGAATAAGCTCTCAGTTACATATTGTGGACTTCAAACAGACATTTCTACATCTGGGTGTTTGCAAAGAATCTAGTAATAAAAACTGCAGTCATTCCTTTGTTCTTCTCCAAAAGCTTTAACACAGAAATGAAGGTCCAGTTTGCTCTGCTTTAAAGACTGACTGTATAGATCAACCAAAAGTTTAAAAAAAAAAAGTCAATTTGCAGCACAGTTTCTGCAATATGCCAGCATGCACATGTATATGTCTGCATTCCACAACAAATGCAGCCTAAACCAAATTTTATTCCTCAGGAAAAAAAAAAAGGTTCATATTAATTAATCTTTTTGTGGGTAAGATTAGGTACAATAACCACTACAGGAACCCTTGATCTATAATCTGTTTTTTCTTTTTCACTTCATGATCAGCTGATTCACATTTCTGTTACTTTTCAAATTGAATTCAATCTCCTTAAAGTTCTCAGAATGAGAAGTGATGTAGTAATGGTGATGCTTATGTGGCATAGCAGCAATAACAACAGGTTAAAAAGGTTTACTTTCCTTGTTGTTTGCATTTAGCACATAAATGCAGTTGTTTAAATACTGCACAGGATCTAAATGTTATGAAATGCCACAAAAATGCAAGTAAAAACTAGGCTTTGTGGGAGGAACCATACAATAAATAAAAATCCAAACTAAACAGAAAGATTTACCATAGTTTCCTAATTAAATAAAGTGGCTACCAAAAAAAATCTGAATCTATTCAATACCTAAGCAAAGGCTCTTATGCAGACAAAATAGACTTGATATCATGCAGCACATACTGCTTCTAAAACTCAGCCAAGTTTACACAACCCTTATGAGAGGATCCACTAAAATGAAGTCTATGTCATCTGAGACCTTTTGTTGCAGAGTCAAATAGTGAATCATTCCTCATCTCACTTTCACATTCAAAAATATAAACTTTTGACCACATTTTTCTAAACAGTGAAGGTTAACTACTACAGATTGATCTTGCAAATCCTTTTGTGACTGGGAGACAGAATAACTACCACACAGTCTAATTTTCTATTAAACCTGTAAAAGCTTTCAGCTCTTGACATTTTCTACTTGTAATTTCTTACATGGCTGGGATATTTTTTTCTCCTCCTACTCGAGCTTCTGTGGTTGCAAAGATAAGGATTAATAATGAAGTACAAGTCAGAAGAAGTGGCCTTAGTCCCACACTGAATTCCCTCCAAAATTGCAAGTGCAAATTATACAAGTTTTACCAGAGCAGGGATTGAGAATGTACAGACACATTTTGGGGTGCAATTTTTTGTTTGAAAATTTGCGACTATTATGTGCCTGAAAAGTGAACATCTGCCTCACGACAGAGCATCAAAGACAACCTTTCAGGGAAAAAAAATTAAGTAAGAGATTGTCTCTGTATAAGAATTTATTACATTTAAAAGACCCCCAACAACACAAAACTGATCACTTATTTTTCTCCTACCACAGTTCTGAAAAGTCAACTAAGCACAAGGGTTAGAAAACAACTGTGTCTATGGAGAAGCAAGAGACAAAAAATGTGCAGCTCTGGTTTTCCAAAGGAATAGATTGTGAATAACCAACTTCCAAAAATAAATCTTGGGAGGTCAGAAAAGGAAAACAAAACGAAGAACTTTCATAAAAAGAAATGAGCAAGTACAGAGAATATCTCCATGTCCAGAGTGCAGAAATCTTATGAAGTAAATAAACAATGTAAAGGTGATCCCCAATTAAAAGAAATGAGCTTCATTTGTTCCCTCCCATATCAGGGGAAGGAGGAATGCAATGAAAGAAGCTGATGAAGCACAACAGGAATATCTTGTATTTACATATACAAATAGAAAGGAAAAGACAATGTAATCTTCTATCAAATTTCTTGAGAACTGATTGACCAACATATTAAATATTTTTAAATTTAATTTTCTTGTTTTATGCCTTCCACTCTCTATACTGCTGAAGGCAACAATTTCACCCATCAGACCAAACCTCAGGAAGATACCTCCTAACAAGCTGCAGGTCAGATAAAAAAATGATTCCCCCTTCTCCTCCCCAGAAATAAATGTTTCCACAGCACTGAGTAAATCTGTCTTTCAAAACAATTATATAATAAGTAAAATGGTTAAATTTGCAAATTCACTGTCATTACATGCAGAAAGAGATAAATATTTGAATATTAGTTTCCTCCAAGGCTGTGTATGTGTTCTGTGGTTCCTGGTGATCCCAGACAAAATGATTGGATGTTTCCAATAGTTCCCTTAAAGTTCTAAGCATGTGGGAACTCAAAACTCCAAGAGGCAGTGTTGGGGGGGTCCAAACTATGTTCAATCCACCTCTGACTCCCAGTCAAAGCAATTACTCAGCCTAAACTCTCACATTTGTGGCAGTATGGATCCTCAAACATGCTGTAGGGACCCCACAAACAACAGCGAGTAAAAAAAATTACACTGCCTTCTTGAAGGAGCACTAAGGAAGAGATGGGAGAGATGTATCAAGTGAAACCCAGACCAACACACACTTCAGAGGTAGTAAAATGCCCACAGATAAACCTCCAGACATGGCTGTAAACAAACTTTATTCCTTCTGAACCTCAATTCAATGAGCAGCAATTTAGTAAAAAAATTAAAAACTAAGCCATTCTGAAAAGGAAATCGAAGATCACGATCTATTGACTGTGTTAGCTACAATTTTTCCTCTACCAATACTTATCTTTGAGTTAATAAATCCTGATGTTCAGTTTGCTGAAAAAAAACACAAACCCAAAACCAAAATTGGTAGATTTTTGGGGTGGTTTTTTTGTCCTGGCAGGAAACTGCAGCCTTCTACAAGGCCACTGCTACCAGTGCCATTCCTATTCTCCTCCTACAGGTAACAGGCACCCACCATTGCCGTCCCTAGAATAAAAACACATCCCTCCCAGGATGTACTGGTTTCCAAAACACTCTAAAACCTCACTGCAGTATTTTCTAGTGTAGAAAGTTATTCAAAGCTCAGTAACTGCATATTGTGACTAGAGCATCAGCCACTGTTACATCAGCTTGTTCTGCAGGGCTCCAGATTAAGGAATAGAATGAACCATGGCAAGACAGCTGTGAATGTGTGACACAATCTTTAAAAGCAATTTAGCCACATCTCAACTGTCACAGGATTTATCCTTAAGAGACACTGCAACACAAAATACACTGAATTCTCACACAGCATGCAGCTCACTCATTTTTACATGGTGCCACAACAAAGTTTGCTTCAAGTTTATGCTTTAAGGTTTGCCTCTTTATTCATAAGCATGCTTCTGCCCTAACTTTCTCAAATATGTTATTGCCAACATATTTGAGGCTTTCTTGTAATCATTTTTAATTTCAATAAGCTAAGAAAGAAAGAGGATGGTGAAATGAAAAGTTGCTCTGTTCAAAAAAAGGAGAGCGTATCTGCAGACTTTGGCTAGGTACAAGTATTTTCACTACACTTATTGTAAAACCATAGCAATGAAGAGTGCCAAAACTCTGTTTTACTGAATTGTTACTCTGATTTAGAACACATGCTAACCCAAAGCCAAGTCGTAAATGTTACTGTTGGATACAAGTAGCACCAAAATGCAATTTCAAGTGTGTAATTCTTGTTCTACTCAGGACACAGCAATTTCTTGCTCAGCTGCTCTAATGAACATAGCACATACCTGGTACCATGCACCTAGAAAACCATTTCCACATAGTATCATTCAATCCAAACACGTTAGATCAATAAACCTGCCAAAACAACTGTTTCCCTACCCATGTGATGATAAACACCACCACATGCAAGGCAAGACAAGCAGCGAATGCAGGAAATGCCTTGTTCTGGAGGAGAAGCATCTCAGCAAACAACAGCAGCACAAACTACAGCTACATCATCTGCTGGAGAAACCTTGGCAAGTGACAACCTGCTGCCTGAGGGTCCTGTGGGGAGCCCTTGGGGGAGGCCTGCTCAGAAGAGGAGGGCTGTGGTGCAGAACCCTCAGCCAGCTCTCGCTGTCTCTGCTGTTCTGCCTTCTTAAGCCTCAGTCGCTGCAGGCCCCTACGGATTATTGCTAACTCAGGTCCCATTAACTCTGACAAACAGGGAGGGGAGACAGAGAAAGGGTGTAAAGAGAGAAGCATTGATCAATAATATATAGAACAGAGAAGGGTGAGGGGACTGACCAAAGAGACAAGCAACAGATACTAAGTGTCATTACAGCAAAAAAAAAAAATTTACTAACATCCACAAATCATAAAATAGAAATACTGAAATTGGTTTTCTCTTCCTAAAGGCATGAAGCACAGGACTTAAATGTCCAGGATTCGTGCCATACATTACAACCCCCTCCCCATCTCCAGCAATTAAACCATTTAACAAAGAATTATTTAAGGAAAGTAAATACAGCCTGATTAAGTCAGAACAAAGTAGACAACAGATGTATTCATTTCTATGTTCCTAACATAGAGAACAAATGAGAATATTTGTGGTGTAAAACTATGCAACTGGGCTCTACAGGTTAGTTTTCAAAATTAATGTAATAGCTTCCTGATGTTTCTAAAAAAAAGGTAAATTTTTATAAAAACAAACCAGTGCAAAAAGTAAACTGGAACTATGGAAAGAGGTGGCAGAACAACAGCTAAACCAAAAAATATACCTCAGTATGAACTCATTTTTAATTTCAGACATTCCCAGTGGTTGAGGATTCAGTCTGAAATCACTGTTAAGTGGTCTGACAGACAAAGTAATTTACAGGATAGTAAGCAATTCTTAGGATCATCCTCTTAATAGATTATTTTTTTAGTTCCACCTTTAGAGGCTTCACTGTTTTCATTCTTTATATGAAAAATCTTTTATATAAAAATATTATTTTATTTATTATAACTGGCTTTATTCATTTGCCAGTTAAACTTTTTTTTGGCATGTCAAGTTCATTGCCTGATCACCAGTACTTTTGCAAACTGCTATAAAATCAGGTGTCCAATTAAATTTTATTCTTTCCATGCCCTTTGCAGATTTCCTCCACTCACACAAGTGCTGTGTGGCAAGTGCTTCTCTTTAAATAACACAGACTGTGTCTTTAATAACAGTGTTGGAATCACACTGAAATGTTAAAATACTAGAGAGCATCACATTGGCATGGAGCCTTTCATCCAGGTAAAAGCTTAACAAATATTCTGTAACCTTTATCCAAACAGTGAAACAAGCAAATTTTTAAATTCTCTTTTATAAAGAGAAACAAACCCAAAACCAGAAACCAATAACTGGAAAGTTAGTGACAAGCATCAGTTAATACTGAATGGTTATGAGGCTTAATGCCTCATATCAGTTCTGGGAAAAACATCCTCTCAGTTTATGGCTGATAAGGTGTAACAAAAATAAAAAGATGTAGTTCCTAAAAGGAATATGGCATCAAACAGATTTTCTATGAACAGTTTTCATGTCCCAAAAACATTTATGGAAATAAAAACTCCAAACAGCCTAGAGAATACCTTTAAGGGAATTTCAGTGATGCCGAAAATTGCAGTTTTCAGTACTTGCTGCTGATTCAGTTCCACTCAGTTCAGAGACAGCCACAATTTAAGATGTAACAAGAACTACAATACCAAATGTAAAAGATAGCTGCTATCTTGGCTATGTTCAGTGACAACACTTAACATATTTCAGGATATCTAAGCAAATGTTTATTTTGCTAGCAAACGGAGTGAGGAAATAGAAACAAATAAAAAAACCCAGTTATTGTCACAGTCCCATTCAAAATTTAAAAGCAGTTCCCTTATATCAGAACACATATTAGGGTTAAGCTTTGTACTAATTAGCCAATTGCCCCTTGCATCCCCTCCCAGTGGTACCAGTGCGTATCTGGAATTTTATTTATGAGATAAATTGTATTATATTTTACTGTTTGTTGTACCTGATGTTTATAATGGTTTAGAACATCAGTATCTTAAAACTAATATACAAAAGTTAAAGGTTTCCACTGAATGGCCCAAGCAGGGCAAGAAAATAAATTTGTTGTATTTTTCCTTAGTGACAAGCATGACAACCTCCAGCAATTGTTCTCATTATATACATATATAAAAAAACTATCCAAATGTACTGGCAGTAACAGGCTACTGAGATTTTCCACTGATTTTGTTGTTTAATTGCAACTTAAATGTTCAAAATTCTAGAATACACATTCTGCTAAAGAGACCTATCCCAACCAGCTCCAGCACTAAACCATTTCTGTACTGACTCTATTTTGCACAGGTACTTCATCTCTTAATATTTTAAAAAGTAATTCAGATGTAGAAGCTCAAATGCTCACCACGTGACATTTTCTGGAACACCAAACCAACAATATTTGAACTGTAACATTTACACAAAGGTGTTGCTATTTCAAACACAGGATCACCACAAGTGCCTGTGCTGAGTGCAGAAATCTGTAGAAATGATTTATGGAAAGCTGTTTACAAGCCTGGGTTAGGAATTCATGCTCTGATTCTAAAGAAGTCATTTCCTGAAAACACATTCGTCATTTGCTGACTCTTTGCTACAATATTCAAACTTGTACCTGCCGTGACTTTACGCAAAATGGTGGCTGAAAACCTCTTTTTTCCTTCTTCCACCTTCCAAAATGCCTCCTCAGCCATCCACCTCTTACAACACACCTCTGTCTGGGCTTCCTACTCAGCCCCACTGTATTTAAACTATTCCTATTAGCACTTTCCCTCTCCTGTCACCCCAAAAAAGCAGCAGGTTTTATTCACCTTTAAATGCAGGTGAACAAGCTCAGGGAATCCTGTCCCTGATGCAGAGGGCAGTGTTTGCAGACAGATTTATAGACTACAGACCGTGAGTAAATAAAATCTCACAACTGAGCACAGCCATGGCTGACCAGGGTACATAAACACTGCAAAAGGGACATTCCCAGCCCAGCGTGCTCCTTCACAGACCCAGTGCTACCCCTCTGCCATGACCTGCTCCCTCTGCCCAGGAGCCTCCCCTCTCCCTGAACCTACCCAAGTTACCCAAAACTTGTTCTACTGTAACTCCAGTGTCTCATTTGCACTGCTTCTGAAACAGGATTATTAGGTGTGCAAACACCTTGTACTATTAAATTTACGCCTGCAGGAATCCTGTAGACGATTTTAAGCTGCAAATCTGACACCCTGCGTAGGTTTAGTCAAAGAATCTATCAAATATTATACAGCAAATTAGAAAGTATCCCCTGTCTGTCAACCAACCACCACTACCCCTTTCAAAACTAAATATATTCTCAAGTCCAAAGTAAAACTGGGAAAGAGGAAATGCTCTTAGAGAAGAGCTGGATTAAGAAACAACAACTTCAGCTTCATGCTAGCAGAATAAACTTTTGCTTAGAAATTCAAGCAGATTCAGAGAAAAGATTTTTCTGGTCAGCACAGATTCCTTAAAATGCAGGCTAGAAAATGCATCACAATTCCAGAAATGCTCTCTGGTGCATTATCTTTCTGAAACCCACAATGTTTCAATGACATAGCTCGAAGCAATTATTTTCAATACTCCCCTGGCCACTCTAAGTTCCAGAGTAAACCATACACTTTTAAAAATAAATAAATAGATCAAAGTGAACCTTTGATAATGGTACATGTGTTCTTTGATGGCTATCCCTCTGGATCAAAGATAGTGGCAGCTAAATCAGGTTGCACTGAATTAGAGTAGACCCTTTAATCATCTTCTTGTGTGTGTATTGTGAAAAAACTTGAGATTGCAGCAAGCTGACATCAATACTAATAAAAAGCATAGGTGACTAAAAGCCTCTGATACTAAATAAACTTCTTAGCATGTTCTGAATTTCCTGTGTGTATTGCCATTTTTCTGCTCACTGATCATTATCTCTAAATAAGTATGAGAATAATTGAAAGGTTTAAAAAGCAAAAATTACATGTTTCATGAATTTCAACTTATGTCTTCATCTTCCCTGTCTTTCAGATACCAGGTACTTCATAATTTCTCACCCATCCCAGAGATTTTGGCTGCAGCAGCCACAGCACGCCCTCCCCTGGGAAATCCCCATCCCTCCTGTACTCCAGAATATCAAATTTAAGGCCTGAAGATGCTATCACTCACGTTTCCAAAGACAGAGAGCTTGATTTTTTTACAACAGAATCTATAAAAGACAAAAGGTCTAAACCTGTTGTCTTTCAAGTCACATCAGCCTTTCCACTATAACTGTGAGGCCAAGACACTCACTTTAAAAAAATTAAAATAAACTCTTGTGCAAATATTCCACTCTAAAGGCTGTGGCATTGAGATGGAAAAGGTCAAGTCAAAGCATAAGGTGCTCTGTAACTACCCAAATTAGTTTCTGACATGCTGACAGCGGAATATACTTCCTTCTTTTCCCCCAAGAAGGATGCAAGTCTGTATTAAATACAGATGAGTTTCTTCAAGATACACAAACTTAAATATCAATATGTGGTACAATTTATGAGCCAATAATGGAACGTCATGCCAGGTGAGCCTTGTTTATCCAAATACTTTTGAGAAGCTAAAACCCAACACTGCTGACTCTGAAATGCTGAGGATGGAGGTTCCTCCTGAAGGAGACATCCCCTGACTGTAACAGGCACATGTTCTGCTATTCATTGCCCTGATGCTGCTACAACCAAATCCCAGTGGAAGAGGGCAAGATATTACTACACTCCATGAAGACAACAGTAAGTTTAGAAAAAAATAAGCAAAAAATATTTATTTCTACTTCAAAAGGCAATACTGATGATCCCCTTGGAAATTTCTTTTTCAGACAAAGGTACAGAGTTGATGGTTTCCCTCCTTCTTTAAACCACAGCTGCAACCACTTGGTAGCTATAAAACTAAAGTCTCATTAAGGATGTGCAGGGAAGAAAACAGATGGAGATCAATTACCCAAAATATCCTAAAAGAGAATTGTTTCTTATTGAAATTCTTTCTTATTTTTCATAAACAATGACAAGATGGATTTCTTCTCACCAGACTGATGCAGCACAGGCTGAGTTGAGGCCCCTAAAGAAGGCCTTTGTTCATTATCAGGAGAGGACAGTAATGAAGTTGAAGGGGGACTTTCTGTCGAAGATGATGTTGAAGGAGCTTGAGCTGACATGGTAGAAGAGGAAGATGATGGAAGCTGTTCAGAACCATCTACTTCCATTGCAGTTTCTGATTCTCTACTAGGTGCCATGTTATTAGTAGCAGGAGCATCTGTCCGATTAGTCCCACCTTTGATTAAAAATAAAACAAAAAAGCAAGAAAAAGAGCTCAAAAGTAAACTTACTCTGCCTCTAAAGGTCCCTTTGCATTACCATTCCTATGGCAAATAAATGTGCTCAGTTCTTCAGTGCACTAAAATTTTGTGTACACCTAGGAAAGGCTGATATTCAAAGCCTGAACATCCACTATAAACACAATTTCTGTCTTAATCTGTATTGTTGAAAAGAAGGGAGTCACCTCTGGACCGTGATCTTCCCCGTCCTCGATTGCTCTGTGCAACTTCACTGGCTTCTTCAAACCACCTTGACAGCATGTCTGACATCCTCTGCATCAGAGAGACATTGGGACTCTGCTCCCCTGTAGAACAAGTAATGCTGAAGTTTTATCTACAAGTTTACCAAAGAGTACCTTTCACCCGTCATTTCTTCCAGGAATGGAGACCACCCCTCACCCCCTTCTCCCACAAGAAACAGCTCCCTTCCACCTGATCCCAATGTTCCTGTCTATCCTCATTTCCACACTACAGGTCTCTGACCCTCTGCTGGGACCCCTCATTCCCCTCCCACACCTCAAGCAGAGGAGCTCTGACCTTAAAACACAAAAAATGGAATTGCAACAGCCAAAGAAAACAGCCAAAAGGTGGTTTATGATGCCATAGGAAATATTATCAACAGGTTCAAAAAAAGGATTACAGAAGCTCACAGGCAATAGAATCATATGCAGATTGTAAAGGAGCAGATGGGATAATAACCTCCAGTGTTTCTAATCCAGTAATTCCAAATACTGGAGGAGCAACAAAGACAGACTAAGGTAAGAGGACAGGCTCATGTTCTCTCCCTAAAAAGCATCTCCTACTGCCTGTGTCAAGTACAGAATCCTAGACACTTCTATTCTAGTTTGGGGAAGCAGGAAAATGAGAACACCAGCACAGAAAATCTGGAACGGGAAACTGTAGGCAGAAAAGGGAGGAAGATTTAAGGGAACTAGAATCAAATACTTGGAACCCCACAGCTTGTCAGATTTAAACAGGAACACATTATTAGATGAAAATTAAGATGAGTGACAAAAAATGCTCTGTCCTGTTTCGGTATCTCATTTTTTGATACCTAAGCATAGCTTTGGAAATGCTTTATTTACTAAAATCTCAAGCAACTGAGTAATATATTATAAACATGAAAATATAAGCATAAAAAATTTGTCAACCTGTGTGACTAAATTACATTATAAAAATGAAAAGTATAATATTAGAATCCTATTGCTCTGAATTCCAGTCCCCTAATGTACCCATTAAAGAGCATTCCATTTGTAATTGTGATTGCATGTGAGGTGTGACTACAAAAAAAAGAAATAAGTGGTTGTGTTAGTCCCTAAGCAATGACAATGAAAAAAACCTCTCCTTTACTTACATCAGCGTAACTGAAGAAATATAATTTTTCTGGTAAGAATATTTTCAATATTTTCAATTTTAAAAGTCATTGTACAATAGCAGTTCTGTGTCAAACTCTAAGAAAACCATCTTAAGGCTTGGCTGATTGTTAAAACAAGAACGATCTGAAGCAAAAATTTTGGGAATACTTCAGAAAAACTGGAAAATAAAACCCAAACCAAACAAATACAAAAAAGCCCAACAAAACACAGCAGCAAGGACAACAACCCCCCTCCAACTGCAAATGCTTTTACCATCTCTCTCTCTCTCACTCTCAGGCCTTGCTCTTGGCCCAGTATCTGACCAATCCCCTCTGAGCCGCAGACGTTTAACGGGAGGCTGACGTAACTGGGGGAGAGAAAAAGAGAAAAAAAGCATCACACAGCTATTTATGTTCTACAGTACAGGATTCTAAGTCTAAATAAAAATCTCAATTTTCTTAAGTCACCTAAAATCATATCTGTCACCAAAAACCAGAATGTCAGCCTTATGTTCAGATCAACCATGAATAAGCACAACACTTATCAACAAAATGCACAAGTTTAAGCTTCAACAGCCTAAATAAATGACTCCCAGAACTAATGGAGCTTTTATTTTAAACTAACTTTGTTATGTTAATTGACTCTTTCTATAGTGACCAATAATGATTAAGGTTTCCTTGACTTCAGCCTGAATTCTGCAGAAATATTCACCTGTTCACATTAAAAACTATATGGGAGCTTCAGTTTAACGAAATGTGGACTTGCAATTAAGCAAAAGGAAAAAACAATCAGACATTAACAAAAAAAGAGGAAATTTTATGCAAATAAACTCCAGTTTCTTTTTTAACCTATTTTCTTTTTGATTTTTGTAACACTTCTTTTGCAGCAGGAAGTATAAAGCAATCACTAAATAGGCGGTGTTAGTGTTACTTTCAGCAACTTCAAGTGAAACAGGGAGTGCTTTGCTCATTTAGAAAGGCAGGGCAGAGTTTGAAATCAAGTGTATTGGCTGGATATTTCTGGCCTTAACAAAAAAAAAGAAACCAAACAAAAAAAAAAAACCCAACCAACCGAAAACGTGTGCTGACAATTTTGAACTAAATGCAAAGGCCCTGTGGTACAAGCATATCAAAGTTTTAACTTTCATGACTCCACCAGCAGATTTAGGAAGAAGTCTTTACATTTCTTCTAATCTATACAACTTTAAGCCAGGCTGAAATAAAAATACCAAAGCAACAATGTTTTTGGGACAACAACAAGGACAAAGAATAAGCATTTAAAAGCAAAATCATGCTGTATTGATGATTAAGAAAACACATCACGTAAAATGTGTTGGAAAATGTATAAAAATGGCTCCAAACAGATTCTAAGAAAAAGGAGGAAGGAAATGTCAACATCACACTTCTCACAGCAAAGAGGAAAGAGAAATCATCATCATCATCACATTGATCTGCAGGTGAGGACAGCAGGATGCTGACAACTCATTGTGAACTCCCTTGTGGCCTCAGACTAAAGATAAGGAACTCGAGATACAGAGTTTGTGAAAGGGTGAGCAAAACAGCAGAAGAAAAAGCAGTGGATGGTTGGAGGAGTGCAGGGAGAGACAGAAACAACTTCACTGTAGTTAAAGGCATTTTTTAATATTGATCAGAAAATTAAGACTGGAAGGGTGAGCACCATTGTAACTGAGCTGATAATAAACAGCTGCATGAGTTTTGAAAGTTTTAATACTGCTCAGTAACAGTGGCTCACCTCCTTGATCTAAACATCTTGTACTCCCTCATATCTGCCATGAAATGATAATTCTTACCAAGGAGTGTTAACATTTGATTTCAAGGAATATGCTTCTCATGGCATGAAAAATAACAGAACATACACCTCAATCACAGGAGTGACCTGCCACCCTTGCTGGTGTTATAACCCAAGATTCAGGCAGATGCCTTCTCATCTCTAAGAGAGGGGAACCAGACATGAAAGAAAACCAGAGTGACAAAATATTCTAAATAAATACATAACTAAATAAGTATGTATTAAAAATACACAATTTTTGTGACAATCTACTTGTCACAACTCAGTCTGTGACCAGCCATGTTATTTTGAGATTAAAGGGAAACACAACTGATGGTATTTCTTGTGCTCTGCAAGTTAAAAAAACATAAAACATGAAAGGAAGGCATCTTAATCACTTGCCTCTTCCCTTCTCTCTTCAGCAGAAGGGACTTTAAGTTCTCGTGCTGTGTCATCCTTGGGATCAAACAAGTAAATGTAATCTGAGGAGTAGCTCACAAGGATCTCTTGGCCATCTTCACTGTAACACAGGGATGTTACCCTGCAGGATTTGTTGTTGAGATGAGGAGGGACAAAACGTGCCACCATCCCAACAGTGCCCCTGCCAGCATAATTCCCTTTATTAAAAAAAAAAAAAAAAAGTGTGAGGGGAGAGAGGAGGAAGAAAAAAATTACACATTTACTATTGCAAATTTTCAACAGCTTCAATAAATTCCTTATTTAGCATCCAACAAAAGATAACCAGGGAAAAGCTACGTATCCTGTAGTTTCTGCAATAATTTTCATCTGGAGAACGACATATCAGATTTTACAGTCTTTATTATTTTTGTTTACAAATGCTATGCATGTTACAAAAAATAAAAGATGAAAACACACACACAAATATATAAATGCCTCACATACCCACCATCTGGTGTTGTATGGATGCTATCTGTCAAATGTAGTACAAATGGAAATTTTAGAAACAAAAAACACAAAACAATAATGCAAATCTGTAACACAGCAAATCTGTAACCACAAATTAGCAAGGAATTCAGTACATGAAACTTAAAAAAAAAATAAATCTCTTTTCTACCTAATTTTTTTAAAAAATACTAATTTTTCTTCCAAGACATAATAATACTGTCACTTTGAAACTGCAAACCTATACACTACATTGGACTTCCTGATCACTCACCTCCAATCCAAACACTAAAACAATCTTAAATTCTAGAATTACAAGTTTGTGAGCAGATAAAAGGTACCTATAAGAATCTCTAATGCTGAGAAAAACAGACTGTTCCAAAACCTCCTAATTTGACATGTAACTGTTTCCTACATGGCAGAAATGATTAAATGAAAATCAAGTTTGCTCACTGGACATGGAATACTTGGCCTCTTAAAAAAAAAACAAAAAACCAAAACTCCACACAAACTCCAACATGCAACAGAACACTGTATCAATATTTTTTAAAAAAATCAGTCTTCAGAATCTTGATTTTTCTCTCATTTGCTCTCCAGGCCAAATTCATCTCATTCTTATACTGTACAATACTAGAGCATACACATTTTAATGAGCCCCCAGAATCTGTTCCCAGGCACTTCTCACAGAATTTTGCTGACCAGTGTGATGAAAGAGAGAGCTCCTACGGAATGTTAGCCTGATGAGAGGGATATTTTTATGTTTAGTGATTTTTACTGTTCCCTTTCTCCTCCACCACAATCATCAACAGGAAAATGCTGCACAAAATGACAGATTTTGTGCCACTGGTTATTGACATGAATGTCACAGCTGTATTATTCATTCCTCTGTGTCCAAACAAACCCTGAGCATACATTATAACCAAGAGCTATGTAAGAATGATATAACACATTTTTGTGCACCTGAATTTTTTAAATAAAATCCTTAGGTAAGCATCTGAAGCATGCCAGCTTTCACGTGAGGAGTTTGCAGCTTTTCAGTGAAATTGTGTTAGATACAGCAATAGCTGCTGCAAAGGCAAGCACAGTGCAGGATATTATGGAGTTCATAAGATCTCCTCACATAAGAAGCATCAAGTTCCAGCATAACAGAGTACAAGACAAGAACTAAATTAAAATTCAAGTGGACCACTGGAGGCAGGAATCTCCAGCTTTTTGGAATCCTGGAATCACACGTTCCAAGACAAAATAAGAGACATTACAAGAGGTCTTTTTCTGCATTCAGTATACAATGCATTCTACGATGCATGAAGAGATTAGGTTTACTTCCTTCAAGATTTCTGCACTAGCAAATACCAGAGTGAAATGACTCTATTATCACAAACCATAGTTCCCAGAGAAGACAGCTACAGTTCTGCAGTGTTACACTTGAGTCGTTCACCGTCTACTTTGAAAATAACCTGAATTTGGCACTGCCAGTGGGTAGAAATGCTCACTGCAGAGTGTGGTTCCTACCTGTTGCCCTTGTGCCAAGCATTCTCCTGTCGTAGATCCTCACTGAGCTGTCAGAACAGCCCACAGCCAGATAGTAGGGGATGGGTGGACAGATAGCGACAGAGGTGGCAGCACGACGACAGTTTATTAAAATATCCTGCAACACACAAAAATGCAGCATTGAAATAACAGCTCTGAACATCTGAAGTATAATTCTCTTTCTTTTTTGTTTTGTTTCTTTGTTTGTTTGTTTCAGGACACAGGCCCCTCCCTTACTCAAGGAGATTTTGAGAAAACAGGTCTGGCCCTGTGAAGATAGATCATAAATGTGTTATCAGAAAAGCCACTGCACAGAAGGAAAATTATCAGAGAAAGAAAACTGGCACCAGAACAGCTAAAAAAGAAACCAAACCAAACCAAAACCACAGGAACAGCATTTAAAAATATATAAGCTAAAAATTGCAGATTTATAAACTACCTTGCACCTTGGATTTTCTTATGGAAACACAGTAACTGTGGAGGCAGAAGAGTACTAAATATGCAGAAACAGTTTAAATTAATTAAAGGATCACAGTAGGTTCCATCTACAGGCAGATAACTGGATAGAGGGGAAAAAATGAAAGAAACCCCTAGAACTGGTAAACGTGCACAAAGCTGAACAAAATTAATCAAGACTAGCAATACATTCTTCAGTAGTTTTGTTCCAATTCAGTATTAAAATTGTTTCTAAAATTCAAACACAGTGGACAGCACCACCACATTACCTTCCAGGCTCATACCAGTGATGTAATATAATTTATTACTAAATCTTTTCTTACAGAGGGACAAAGGATGCTCAAGAACCCAAGGCTGCAGGTGATTTTCAAGGCTCATTTTTGCCTCCAGTTTTGCACTCTACATTATTAGTGTAAACCAGACTAAGAGATTCAATTTCAACAGACAAATCTTTTTTACCATATCTGAAGCCTCACACCAAAGCTTATAAAATAAGAGAGATATTAAAATTAAAAAAGAAAAATAAAAAAAGACTCCACAAACTTTTACTGTTTCTTGGGAAAAATGTCATCTCCATCAACAACCCTGAAATCTATTATTTCTAAAAGTTTTACCAGAATTCATATCCTGTGTTTGTGTGATGCACAGCTCTACATTCAGGATATCTTTATCAAAAGATTATTTTTAAATTCATCTTTATTAAAAGGTTTCATTCTTACATCTTTACAATCTTCCTTTGTGCAACTTGTTTTGATGCGAGTATCAAACCATCTCACGGTGCCATCCTCACCACAAGAGAGGAAAGTGTAGGGATCATTTGGTACTGTCATAATCTGCTCCAAAGAAAGAAAAAATAAGATTATTAATACTTCCAGAAATAGCACTACTTTAAAAGTAAAAGCATCAATATTTTGAGCAGCACTAAGACAATTAGGACTCAAGTTAAGCTTTTCAGTAAAGTAATAAGAAAAATTGAAAAACTGATGATGTTTCTTCATTTTCAAGAAAAGGTTTGAACTGTTGAAGTCAAAGGAAACTTTTAAATGTCACATAAGATTAAATATCCATAGGTCAAGGCTTAAAGTTGTTTCTGTTATCTTTTAATACACAACATTCATTTACTGCAATCACTTTTCAGATAACTTATCAGTTTTAGGCAATAATTCAACAAAAGCTCAGTTTACTCTCTATCAAGTAATAGGAGACAATTACAAACAAAATCCTCAGAAGTCTGAATGCCTTGAGAATGCTAAATGGCTTTTAATCCTATTGGGCCACTCCTTTACTTTCTAGATAGTTCCCTGCAGCAAGTCTGCATTAAAGGCTGTTACCAACCTACCTCCTCACTGCAATTTTTTTTTTTAATTTTTTTTTAAGAGAGCACAGTATTGAACCATTTTCCTAAGCTCAGCTCTTCTCCAACTAGGGATGACTCTGATGGAGTCTCACATGAATGGCTTCACTCAAAGCCTCTTCAAGACAAAATAAAAAGGCAAGTGACCATAATGTTAAATATGACCTGAATTCCACAGGGCAATGAATACACAGGAAATGCCAGGTTTTTTACACTCTGTCTCTTAAAACAGAAAACAGAGAATATTGTGGCAGTATTTTTATTTTCCTACACTCCTGCTATTATCAGTAGAAATTTATAAAGCAACAAAAATGGTTAATAGTGTAATGCATTCATTGCACACAGAGCATCAGTGATTCCTTAACATTTTTTATGTGATGATTTATCCCCCCCACTTCCCAAAACTCTTAATAAAAGTAACCTATGGATATCTGCAAATCTCTCTGCCTGAAGTGGGGTTACAAAGGTAACAGCTGAAGGATTCAGCCTCTCTTGTAATGCTCAGCACAATAACTGAAACAATGCTTGCTGTGCCAAATAAGAAGTTTAATTTGTAGAACAAAGCCAGGGTTTGAATACCAGTAGAACAATAAACTTCTGAGCTATGACCACTATTCCTCAATACATCAGTGTAATATATTGAAAAGGCTGATTTTCACTACACATTTCATTCAAATTAACTTTATTTGCGTAGTTATAAAAACCAGCAATTGTTCTTCAATCCACTAAATTCTTCCAGCATTTAGCAGAGCTCTTGGTGAAAATATTTTGCTCCAACAATGTTGCTGAATGTGGCAAGCTCTTATTTCTAGTAGCTGTATTTTATTTTTGTTCACACTGATGCTATTCCACCCTATACATGTAATGTAACTTGCACATGGCAACTTTTATGCTTGGTGCTTATAAACATCCTAAGAACTTTATAAGCACTAAACCAGAGAAATGGAGAAGTGCAAGCTCCAATAATTGAGTCAATATTACTACATTTAAGTTCAACAATTACACATAATAGATATAAAACTGTTTTTTTACTAACTATAAACTTGTTTGCTACTTAACTTTAAAAGTGTATATGATCATTTTATGATCATTTTACTGTACTTAAAACAGGAAAGTAAGAGGTGTCCATAAAAGTACAATCTCTTTCTGAAATGCATTTCACATGAACGGCAATAAAGAAAGGCATTTGGCTGAGTAAAAACAAACTTGTCATGGCCTTGTACAAACAATAAATTCTTCAGAAACGTGTCTCAAGAACTTCTCTCTCTACTTATTCTATTCTCACTCAGAACTAAAAACAATTGTACAATTGTTTACAAGTTTACAACAATCTACATCAATTTCCACATTCCTCTGCTTCATGTTTTTGCAACGTCTTGAACTGCCACAAACTCCAAGAACTGTATAAATTCAAACCACATTCAAATTTAGAATTGGTACCTCAGGGGCAGCTTTTAGCTTTTGTTATTTAGAGAACCCAGTGAGTCAAAGCTCTATATTTAACATGACGATGTGGTTACATACAGCTGGGCAGTAACGTCACAATATTTAGAAATTCTCTCCCCACTCCAGGAACCTCTCAACGACAAGGTTGGGTTATGTCAGAAGCTGAAGCTATGTCTCAGCCATTTGCTTAAACCCTCTGCTATTTGCTCTATTATATTTTTAAAAAAGGGTCTGTTATGCCACAAAACACATGAACTTTATGTTCAAATATCAGGTTTAAGACACAGCAACAGCATTTATTTCCTTTGTAAAAAGTATCTCCCAAAATGTACTATAAACACATCTTTTAGAAGAGAGCTCAAATTTAGGTATGTTAAACCTCAGTGCAAAACAGGATAAGAAGAATAACTTCAAAAAGAGACAGAGTTGTTACAATAGTCAATGTCATATAGAGGTCTTGATATTCCTTCCATTAACTGTGTCTAAAAGCAGCAAAAACAACCAAAACTGTATCACACTCCTGTCATTCAAAACAACAATAATGTCCTCTCAACATTATTGCTGAACAAAAATCATCCCAAATAAGACCATTTTGACTGTGCAATACAGCAGGGAAATGTAACTGGTGTAATTACAACCATAAGGACACTCTTACTACGTGAACAAAAACTAACTCTGGCAGTACTTCAGCCACTTCCTTTTTTCACACACTCCAATTTTTTAGGAGAAGTTTTTAAAGATTTTTTTTCACTTAAAATGCTAAGAAAGATATCTAAAAGCTTGCTATGAAATCTGAGCTGAACAGTCAAAAAAGCAAGGGATTTGGGGTTTTTTTCCTGTGTGTGTACTGTGTTGGTGCTAAAAAACCCCAACAAATACATAGTGAAAGAAACAGGAATACTTATAACCTAAGAAAAAAACTGCAGTATTTTTTCTATTTTAAGCACAGTAAGTTTTGCAAGCAGCAGCTTTTGCTGTCATTTAAAAGAAGCAGATAGAACAATAAATCTTATCTTCCTGACTTCAGTAACACTTTGCTTCCTCACTTGCCTAATTTGTATGAACAAAACTTCCAAGGGAAGACTGAAAACACTGTTGCTAAATTTACACCTAAAGAGTTAACCAGAACACACAATAGAAAAATTATCTACAACTGTAAACACATTTTTCAGATTAAGTTGTTCACACATGCTGAAATAAGCATTTCTTAGAAGGATTTAAATTGTGAAAAAGGCATGATACTGCTGAAAAGTTCAGGGAAGGGGGGAGAGGCAGGGGGAAAAGAATAAAAATAAAAATGCAAAACAGTCACTGCCCCCACCCCCCAACCTACTTCAAGAAGAAATTCACAGCACAATTTAAATCTGCTTTGCTCTGCAGAACATTCATTCAGTGAAGGTGAATTAATATTTGCAAAATGGTCTTAACAGCACCACTTTTTGGAAAGTTCTCAATTTAATTTAGACAGCACATTTCTCTGTTCAAGCCTACTTCAGGAGGGAAAAAACAACCTACTCAAAAAAGACAGAAGAAAAGTTCTGTAACTCTCACTGAAGCAAAGTTTTCAGCAGTCTGGTTGAAATCTTGGGCAACAATACAACAAAATATGTATTTTAGCCATCTCAAAAATAAGAAGTATTTTGTGAGGTACCTCGTAGGTAGTCCCATAGTGGCAGGTGTACTGGCATTGCCTGTTGGTCTCTGCATCCTGTTCAACATTCGTGTAGAAAATGACTCCGTCTCCGGAACAAGAAACAATCTGTTTGTCATTGGTGCATGGTAAGAACTTCGCACTGAAAATATTGGCCCTGTGTCCTGAGCGAATTGTGGTGAGAACCTAAAGAACAAAGAAAAAGGGAAGCTGCATCAGGTCAATGTTTTCCAAGCAAATGAAGAATGTGAAAATAACTCAGACTGTGAAATACAACCTGTGCACAGGCTGCCAGGGACCTACAGTTCAATACAACAGAACAGAGAAGCTGCCTTTACACCAAATTTCTTCTAAGAACAAAGTGGTTCTACAAGAGAGAATTGCTCAGGCACTTGCACGACGTAGTCTGCAAAATACAAGGGCTGGAATGCAGCTGCCACCCTTTGTTTTTGCAATGCTGGTTACACATCACACCAGGTTTCTCCAAGTGAAACACGAGCCAGGGTGATGGTGCAGCCACCCAGCATGTCAGTGAGGAGAGACTTAGAAGATCTGGAATATTTTAAGTCAAGAAGAACAAGGCACTGTAATCCAAGCCAACTTTATAGACTTTAAAAATTGGCGTTACTCTTAAATTCACTCTGAAAAGGAGAACTGCAGTTTATAAGGAAGGGTGTTTTGGAACTAGCCAAAAATAAATAAACATTTAAGAACTTGATTACAGGGCAATAAACTAAGACTTGACTTAGTCTCTCATTCATCTACAGCAAAGCAGAGAAACATATGATTTACTTCACCATCACAGCTGATTTTAAAGACTTTGTGGTGACCCTTTATACTTCCTCACATACTTATTAGTCTACCAGAACTGAAAAAACCTCCACGTGCTTTCCTGTGAACAAGTGAAAATTATATTCTTATTTCCCCCATCTGCAGCACTTAAACCAAACTGCATTTTCACCACTTCCATTAGGAAAAAAATACTTACCAAGTTGTTTACAGTATGAAAATTACTTCCAAATTTCCACTCAATTAACTTAATCAAAGAAAGTGTTTTGCAAATCAAGTTTCTCTGTCAGTAACAGCTCATGCCTAACACTTCAGAAGTGCTATTTCACACCGTTTAAATAATTCCCACTAAAAAAGTTTAACAGTGTATCTGCATATTCTGAAAGGTACACAATATTGACGGCTGAAGTCTATTTTTGCTGCTCTACATGGCTCATAACAGAAAATATGGTGATAAGGGTATTGGGCAATATGACAGAATTACAGCACAGTTCTGATACCAGTTTTCTGCCTTTTCTTGTATTGATTCTCTTACTGAAGCCAGAGAAAATAAGCTAACACAATTGTAACACTCATTAAAAATCACATCTCTAGTACATTTCAGGAATAACACTGATTATTGAGTCTTCTTGCTGGTACCTGCTGTTTTATAGTTGCATTTGCATGTACTGGAGAAAAAATAATTAAAAAATCATCTCCTCTACTGTTACAAAAAATAAATAACTCAGCTAACTGTTAAAAAAAAATAAGACACCCCCCATATTCCTCATTAGGCTTAAGTAAACGAGTAGTACACAATGGGGGGGGAAAATTGCCCCATGAAAGTATAAAGCTAAAATTGCAGCATCTTTTAAAATATTACAATATTTTAATGTAAAACTGATAATAAGCAACTATCCCATAGTGGGATATTAAAATGAACTCTGCCCAATAAATAACATTGAACATCCTTTACTTGCATGAAAAATTCTTACTCTGGAAGTCTCTCCACGAACACTCACTTTGGAATATATCCATCACCTACTTCATAGCTGTCTTGGATACCTCTTTTCCAGCAGAACTCCCAGTCCCAGAGAAACCCTATCTAGTGATACTGATCTGAACTTTGTCAGTAATTGAAAGGAAGAGATGAAGTTTGGAAGCTATGGCTTACTTGGGGAGGTGAGCAAAAGGGCCTTACCTACAGGCACAGGCAATACTCCAAATCATTACCATTTTCCCACCACGACCCTTCAGGAAAGCCAAATATTGTTTTCTACTCAAACTCCCTTCCACCATACCAACACATTTTGTTTCTCTCACACATTTAATTTTTGAGCATGTCCGCAGGGTTTAATTGTCAGCCTCTGAGAGGACACAGTTCAGAGCATCTGTTCTACCAAACTAACAGCAGTTCCTTCAGGAGAAAAGTGTGGGACAGTGCCACTACCTGATGGATGCCAGCTGGCACTACTGGGAGCCATTCAGCTGCGTTGTAACCCTTATTTCAGTACAAATTATTCTCCATCCACATGCAGGCACACACAAGGCAATGTAATTTTAAATTGGAGTGAACTATTTTAATCAAGATTGGCACCCCAACAACGTTATGCAGAAAGACAACTCAGTACATCACACAGAGCAAACGCTAATACAATATTTTAAAACTGAAGTGAGAGGAACAGTTTATCTGACTACAAGATTTCACAAGAATTACTGAATCCTATTGCTGGTTCTGACACTAATCTGTGGTGAGACCATGTTCCCTTTGTGCCCAGCCATGTACCGTAAAAAGGGATAATACCAATGTCGCAAAGGATTAGAACTCTAAGGTTTTAAAGCACTGTGAAGCTTTATTCCCATTTATAAACACTAGGAAGTGCATATTATCTTCGTCACATAATAATTAATAACTGAAAACTGATATATTGAAAAATATCTTCAATAAGTTGAAAAATATTAACTTGCATCCTATTTGAAAATTAGCAGCCAGAAACAAACCTACCTTTCTGCTGTAGGGATTACTAATTACCAGGTTGGTGTCATCTGAACCAGATAAGATATATTCTCCTGTATCATTCCAGCAAATTGTATTCACCTGCATGAATTAAAAAAAAAATTGTTTAGACTTACATTAATTCAATTTTCACCATATTAAAACATCAATACTCATCCAACACTACAGAAATAGGAGTTAACAAATTCAACTGAAATGATGTAATTTCTAAGCAGCTAGCATTAAAAAAAAATGTGTTTTTAAAACAAATTGATAAGGGAATCACCTGCTTCACCTATGGCATCTCAATTACTCCCTCTGCTCCTCAAGAGTTCATCTGGTAAATTAAGCTTCCCACAGTAGCCACAATTTTACACATTCAGGTGCTTTAATGTACCAAATCTACTCCACAGAGAGTTCTCTGAATTTGAATGGGAGGGCATCACAGTGCTCTCGTTATTGTATCTTCACCATATCCAAATTCTGACCATCCATTGCTTTGCACACTTTTCAGTGACCACACCTTCTCAGGGCAAAGCACTGCAGAATCCATCCCAGATCCCTTTTGAAAAGTGTGAGTACGCTGGGAAAGAAGAATCCTACAGTGAGGTACAGAATTGTATTGGGAGAGCTTTACAATACATTTCCTTATCAATTCTCCTTTTCACAAGACTGTGCTTAATAATGTGTCAGTGAAACAAAGCTGTGAAAGCACTCAAAGTCCAGGAAGCTCAAAAAGTATTCTCCAAGCAGCAGCTCATGCACAAGCACCAAAGACTACATGCAAGACCATCATTATTTCAAGTAAGCCTCTAAAATACCTTCAAGTGCCAAACTGCAGCCATCACCATTTTCTGCTGGCTAGATTCTGTTGGCAGAACAGCTGCCTTAGTGTGATGTATCAGAGTGGACTAAAGAATTGGTAAAAAACCCACTTTGTTCTAAATTATTTTCTTATGCCTTCTATTTTTTTTTTAATTAAAATGTTTCACTCTGAGCCCCCCCAAACAAAAATAATTTTTGTTTAAAATAAACGCACCCATTCTAGTTACTGTTTAAATGGCGAGTTTAGTTGGGGTGAGTTGCAAAATCAGAGTTAGCAGTTTCAGGTGCATCATAGGGACACCACCACCTTGATATTCTCAGGCGGAGGAACTTGAGGAGAGATCTGGGTGTTAAACAAACATGCCTATGCCAGGATTAGCTCAGTGCTCAGCAGCAGATATTGTCAGGATTTATTAGGAAATGCACAGAAGAGCAGGGTATACATCCATGCATGGCAATCCCACGTCTTCCACACTGTGCAGTTTGGGCTTGTATCCCGCTCCCGTATTCTCCATTTCTATTACTGCCCATTTGGAAAGAGAAATTATGACAAGGAATTACTGGGGTATCTATTACATATAGATATCTAAAACTTTTTATTGCAAGAAGCAAATAATTTTTACTGCTCTAGGGAAGGGATATGATAGAAGCTTATGAAAACATGATTGACACGGAAAAAGTAAGAAATAATTTTCCATGGATCTTCACAGTACTGGAAATGGAAGGCCTTATATGAAACCATCAGACGACACATGGCTTTTTAATGAAACTGGAAACCATTGTTGTGGAACACCCTAAACACCAGAAGTGGAAGAATATACATATTCATCAAAGAAAAATGGTCAGAAAGAAAGGTGCAGCTTCCACCTCCATCTGCCCATTAAAGTGTGATGTATTCTCTAGAACAGCCATCAAATACAGCCTGCTTGCCCTGCCTCAACTTCCTTCAAAAATATGTGCTGGCCGCTCTCTGGGCCAAGTTATTGGGCTCCACTGAGCTTTGGTATGACCTTGCATGGCTACTCTTATGATTTTATAACTCTGGCTGTCAATCACCAAGAACCACAATTTCAGTTAGCCCCCAGAACCGTCTATCATTGAAATAACCTGTCCTGACAATGGCTGTACTCTAAAATATTGTCAAACATTGCACAGTACTACAGCAAGGGCAAACACACAACCCAGCAATGTTTATTTTCATCTACATTTCCTCTCAGGCAGGAAAATATTATTATCATTGCCCTAAAGAAACTAAAATGCTAATGTAAGAATACAAGAATAGAAACAAGAACAAAACACTGAAAAAACAAGAAAGCAACAGAAAAATTTAAAGTCATGATGTGAGAAAGAAGAGTTAGCACAAAAATTAAACAAATTGAGGGGGTGGATGTGTATATTTATGTACAAACCCAAAATCTGATGGACAGCAAAAGAGAGAAAACACTGAAGATGCAAAGGGGAAACAAGATTATCTAAATTGCAGCATCACAAACCTACACAAGACATCAATCATTCTCCTCCCAAATTCCAATTTCATTGCAACAATTGCCTCAATTGAGCAATTTCAATACACCCTACCCAGACCAAAGTTGGTTCAAAAGAATCCTGAAGTAAGATGACATAACCAAACATGTACCAGAGGTCTGTAACTAAACAGGCTTTTTATTCTGTACCCAATCACCTTCTCAACATCACTGACAATAAATAAGTAAAAAAGTAACAAAGTTTTTCAGTCAAATAAGCTTGTTTGGGGCTTTTTTCAGAGACTTTCCAGTCAATACACAACAGTGTTCAGTACAACCTACTGGCCAACACTGAATAACCCCAATAAATTTACACATGGATCACTAAAAACAGATGCTCAACAAAACCAAGATAAAAAACAAAGCTCTTGTCTCATTCCATGGCAGCAAACTCGCTACTAAAATATAATGTAAAACGAGGACTGCCAAGAAAATTGGTTTTTATTTTGAAAAAGCTACATATTTGTACTACCAGCACTGTTACTCAACACCCAAATAAAAGCATAATGCAACACTTCCTACACTGAGGGTTTGGAAATCTTGGGAAAGGGTGTTGGAGCCAAAAGAAAGGATATATCAAACACAAACGACAGACAATTACTAACAAGGTAAGAAAAGTCAAAGGGTGTGTAATTAGCTTTTTTCTATTAAGTACTCCACATTATTAATTGTATCTAATTTCATTTGTCACTCACCTAGCCTTGCAAGGAGGCAGCGGGCACTTTTGATGAATTAGTCAATTAGTCAGATATAAATTTACTATCTCTGTTTTCCTCAAAGACAATGCAGGAGGCAGTGCAGCCAGTCCTTAAAAACTGAAAAAGCAAACTCCTCGCTTCTAATGCAAAGCGACAGCAGAATCAACTCTTTTGTGAACAGAAGAGATTAACAGAATACAAGCAATAGAAGAAAAGAAATAAAAATGGCTGTAGATATCCAGAATATCAGGAATACCCCCCAAGCAAGGAAGGGGGTGAAAAAGGCAGAGCTCTTCATGTGTGGAGGAGAAGGTAAAAACTGTGTTTCTAACAAAACACAAATTCCCTATGCTGATTTAAGCCTGGCTTTGAGGACTGCACCTAAAAATGACTTGTTCCCAAGTGCCATCCTGAAGGAGATGAATGCTGTGAAGGATGCTGGTTTGTTATTGATCTGAATGCCTATACCTAGAAATGAGAAATTACTCCTTCAGGTAATCCTCTTTATTCTAAAATGTAGTATTTACTCCTGTCAAATGATCCATCTACATCCTGCATTTCAACCTTCCTCAGCTTTCCCAGGACCAAAATGAGAAGAAAATAAGCCGTATTTTTACTGCAATTCAATATGGTTTAGAGTTGCTTTATCCTCTACTTTTCTCACACTTCGTCGCTGCTGGTCCAGATTGCTTCTCTTTCAACATTTCTCCTTTGGATTTAATCACTTCATACACAACAGCTCACCTAACTCTGTACATTTCCTCATCTTCTTAAGCTCCCTTTAGAGCTAACACAGTAAATGGCAAGTTCTGGCACACAAATGATCTTACTGAATTTGACCATGTGAACCTTGTTGAAAGAGGCAAATCCTGCCCTGGAAGGATGATAAGGCTACAAGCAGACATCAATAACTCTGTAGAACCAATTCAATTACTTCACACACTACTGCGAGAAACTGTGTCTTCAAACCAAGGGGAAAACAGGACTGTTTCAAAGAAACGAAAGGTGAAAATATTAATTTTTAAACAAAAAGGTGCTATGGTAATATTACTGTTACAAGAGCATGGATATGTGAAGTAATTCATAGAATATTCCCTTCTTCACAGATATCCTGCCTGGGTATGATTATACACACAGCTGTATCTCCCACAGGATCTCTCTTTTGTGTATCAGGTAGGAACTTGGACTTCACTTTTATCCTCAATTAGTAAAAAAATTTCTTGCCTTAAGTAAGTTGTCCACCGTGTCCAATTACACAGCACGCTTTATACAGAAAATATAAGTCACAACTTATTCAACAGAACAATGCAAAACTTCTTAAAAACACCAATCAACCAAACAGCAACCAAAGAAAACCCCCAACCCCTGCCATCCAACCCTCATAAAAAAACCCCAACCACCCAAAATCCAAACCCAGAAACACCCTTTAATTGGACAATATGGCATTCATTCCCCATATTTGAAATGCATGCCGAGTCAGCAGTTGTGGGAAGAAGAAAAGGGAAAAAAAAGAGCCTAATTACTATTGATGGTAATAAGCAGTTCAATCAGTATAAGCATTGTAATTTCATTGACTTCTATTTCACAGATTTTTTTAAAGCAAATAGTAAGAAATTATACTGAGTGATTGTTAGCCATAAAAGATTATTCCTTGCAAAAGGCCACACAGTAAATGAGTAAATGAGGTAAGAACTCCCAACAGCCCATTCTTTAAAGGTGGAGAGTTCTGAGCAAATTTTACTTCTAAAGACATTTTTTCAAACGGTAGTATTTCAATACTGTATTTAAATACTGTAGTATTTTAAACACCTGCAAATAATGCTCTAAGTTTACAATTAAAGCATTTTCCACCCACAAAAACAATTAGGCCATATGTTAAAGCATACTTTAAAAGCTAACACAATCAAATTGAGATTAGTTTTCAAATACATATTCATCAGGTAGTGCCAAGCAATACCAACACCAACACCAAATCTGCAATTTCTATTACATGACACAGAGGCAGATAATTGAAATGGAGATCAGTCACTTAATTTTTAACAAATATGTGAACAAATACTGTTCTCCTGTCTTCTGTTTTAATAGGAAAAAAATACTATTTTGACAAGGAAATAAAGAAAAAATAAAGAAAAAACCCTATCAACTTCAGGAAAAGAAACTTGAAAAATTTCATCTTAAGTATTTGAGGAGATGAAAAATTACTAGAGAAGAAATTCTAAAGTAAAATATCACTGTTACAATCTTGACTATAAAATTAATAAATACACATAGTATCATAGAATTGTTTGGGTTGGAAGGGACCTTACATCATCATTGTTGCAACATTTCTTGAAAAAAAAAAGAGAAATCCATGTATTTGTTTCCTTACGCCAACACCATCTGTACCAGAACATAAACTCACAATGGTAGTCAGTACAGGAAAAGTAGCTCACATTTTATATACAGCAATTCTAATCCTTGCCTTTCCCAGACTTTCCAGGCTCACAAAAACATAGGCACATCAAAATCATACTTCTGATCTCAAGAAGGCTGAATG
Organism: Lycocorax pyrrhopterus obiensis; assembly: GCA_014706295.1. Classification (NCBI taxonomy): domain Eukaryota; kingdom Metazoa; phylum Chordata; class Aves; order Passeriformes; family Paradisaeidae; genus Lycocorax; species Lycocorax pyrrhopterus. The sequence continues at coordinate 114,496,553 of JACSVZ010000001.1, read as the reverse complement.
TTAACACTTGTTCCTTAAAACTACTACTGTGTTAGTTAACAACTCTAACACTCCTTAATTAAAAGTCCAAGCAACTCAAGCTAAAATAATCCTTCCATTTGAACAGCTTTAGAAATATTCATGGTAAAGTATGAAAGCTGCACTTACATTTTCGTTTTTTTATAGAATACTTTCATTTTTCAGGTATCTTGTACAACAAAGACTTTAACAACCATGAATTTCTGCTCTGTTCCTCAAAGGTAACATGGCACCCTCTTTATCGTGAACCCAGTTTAGGTAAAACCTTTTATTTAAAAGAATATATCTCAAAATATTTGGACCACTTTCAAAAATCAATATTTAAATAAGCAATATTTCAAGTTATGTTATTGCCTTTCAGGAAGGTTTATTTTTGTTTTCATTGTCTCTCTAAATCAGCATGTAGCACTTGACGACTTGCTTTTTAGAACTGGAAAATAAATCACTCAAAACACTAATAAAGTTTTAAGTCAACACAGTATAAGAACAGAAAAAAAAGACTTCATTTCAAGGTTTAAGATGAGTCTAAACTTAAAAGGTAAGAATGTGTTCAAGTAGCAGGAGAGATTAATTCATTCAGCAGTAGACACAGGATTAAGGTACAGGAATGGGATTTTGTTTTGCTTCAAAGGTAGTGTCAGATATTCAAGAAGAAACAAATAGCTAGAGAATTCAGATGTAGGTCTCAGCAAACAGAATGGCCCTGCTCAGCTTTAATACACAAATATATTTGCCTTTTTAAGTTAAGGGACTGTTACCATGGCAATGAAATCACAATTTAACAGTTTTTAACAAACAAAAAAGCAACAAGTGACTTACACATCCATCATGCACATTCAAGGTTGCTTCAAGTTTTAATCTTTGGATAAATTCTCTTCTCCCTGTGAAGAAAAATACCAATTACGTAATTTTTAAAAACTGAAGTAGTTAAGAGCCTGCTACTGACCATTCATAGGTAAAAACCTAAAGAGTAAAGAACCAGAATATAAATTTAAGTCTTGAAACAATTCATACAGTTCTCATTTTACAAATCCTAAGACAAACATGACATTTTCTGGTTCTTCTACCACCTTTCATAATGCAGAAATGGCAAAATGAACATTTTGAAGGTTTGCAAGCTGATGTTTCCTCTAAAACTAAAAGCTAGGAAACAGAAATTAACCCTGTGGTTATTTGGTTCACTTAGCTGAGAGGGAGCAAGTATAACACGGTTCAAGAAGTACAACCCTTGCATTTGGAAAAGCAACATTTAAGACCAGTAACATTCCATTTCACAAAAATTATGTGAAAGGAAGAGATGAAGGATAAAGATGAAATCTGTAAACGCATATTAAGACAAGGCCCCAGGAACTTTTATGTCCTTATACCCTATATACAAACTGATTTAACACTGCACTCAAAAACATTACTGTACTAAAGACATGAAGAGGGAAAAATACGCTATATTGACAAAAATGTGGTCTTTTCCTGAACTGGATGTTTAAACACATGGCTCCAACTTTCATTTCATTTAGAGTGTCCTGTTTTTATGAAAACAGTTTATACTGAACTTAATATTCCCCAGAAAGCACTTTCAGAAAAAAAAAAAATACTGATAAACCTAGTATTTTTTACTTCAACCCCAAAATCTCTTAAACTCAAGGACCATTACACCTTTTTTAATTCTGTGTGGTGCATCTCCCAGAACAAAATTCCAGGTAAGAGCATCAGACTGTAGGCATATGCTAAGCTACACTGTTTCCAAATAATGTAACTATGAAATTCACTCAAAATTAACCTAAAAAACCTAGAATCGGGAAAAGAACAGCAACAGAATCTGAAAAATCCTGTATTTCTAAACTTGCTTTGGTTCAGCTCAAGGCAGAACCATGTCAGAGCCTGATGATGCCTCTGGCAGTGCAGCACAAATTTGGAAAAGTAGTTTCTCCTCCCTCCACTTGCTTCCTCTGAATGCTTTTAATTTTTTCCATTTAGTCTCCAGCCCTGAAAAAGAACACCTGATATCCACACACCTGGTCCCTCACAACCACCTGGCTGGAAGCAGGCACTGAGCATCCCTGCCACACTCCATCCTCAAAGGCCAGGACACCCTTCCAGCAGCATCGACTCCCGCAGCTACACCTGCACCCCCATCCAATGTTCATACAGCTTTCCCTCCACCCAAAGGTCTGGGTTTGATACCTCAGTTTTGCTGGAACAAAATTCAAAATTGCTTATAACACAGCTTAAGTGCCACATTAGTTGAAGATCATACTTTGGCAAAATATTTTTTCTTTTTCAAGAGGAGGTACTTAGTGGGTGAAATGGTTGTAAAGTGCTTGCACTTAAAGCACGCCTGAGGCAGCTTTAAAAAGATAAAAGCCAGACTCCTCTCATGCCCCATTTTATAAACATTGAAGTTGTGACATCTCAGGTGCTACAATTTCTGCTAACCAGGAACAACCATAATTAGAGAAAGATTAAAATAATGAAATCTTATGCACCATGCTCTACTAGCAAGAATGTATGTACTCTTCAGTTAGGAACACACATCTACCTAGCTCACTAATCTTTCTTTACCACTCTTCCTTATCCACTTTTTCCCCCCTCCAGGAACAGACTTTGACCATAGGCTCTTAACAGTTGGTTTATTGTACCTTTCAGTGAAATACTATTATTTTTTCAAATCAAATGATTTCTGTGTTTTCAATCAAGATTCCTACTTTCAGGTTAATTTGATTCCTTCAATCGCTTGTAAGTAAATGTGAATGCTCAGGTGGGAAATATCACCTGCTGCATACTTGGGTATCACTTTGCATAACAGAAACTTAATCTGCTTCAAGGGTGCTACCGTAATGCAAAATACAGAGCAGTAATACACGCCCTCCTATGGGGTAACTTCATTAAGAACTGTACACACCATAGGCCAACACAAGAATACAGTGTTTGCCAGACCCATCACACCTTCACTGAAGAACAGAAAAATCTGATAGCAGTGGATGATTGTTGGGCATTGCACCAGGTGCACAAAACACATCTGGAATGAGGTGATGTCTGCAAAGCAACAGGCAGGTTCTTGCTGAGAATCCTCTGTACACACACACACAACAAAGATGACGTAGACTAATTTTTAAAAACAAACAGAGCAACAGATTTTTCTCCTTCCTATATGCTCTGGTTTTAACCCAAATCACTTCTACCAGCACATAAAAAAACAATTAGTATGTTCCAATCACATCTTCAGTTGCAATTTTTATTCCCTTAAAGAAATCGGTTGACAAAATAAGAGATGAACAACTTGTTGCTGTTGTTAGATTAGGATTTTTGGTCTTAATAAGAACACAGTATCCATACAAGTTTCAGTAAACTTGAGATGCAGACACAAGGTGTCTCAAATACTCAACACTTGGCCATTTAAAACATTTTAAAAAATTGTTAGGATTGCATATGTGATTTGTTATATATGTGTTTAGTTATTTATCCTTCAATCACTATTTATCTAAATATCGGAGGAAGGAATTAAATACAAACACAACTACAACCCTTAATTAGTTTCTATATTCCCTAAAGGAAAAAGGGGGCAAGTTAAAAACAGTTAAAAATGTTTTGCCTCCAAACCCCCTCTTATTTGATTGAGTACTAAACACAGGAAGACAACTGAATGGATTGTTTGTAGTTTATCTGATCATTCAAAACTAGAACCACCAGATCCTTAGTGGTGTTTTTACTCTAAAATAAAAAGCTGAACTCCTCAAATAAACTGAAGAAGATACTGCCTCTGCTTTTGCTGTTGTTAAAAGCTGAGCAAAGTCAGTGAATCTGTGTTCCTTGTACTTCAGCAATGACTTCCACAGGTTCACTTGGTTTGATAAAAATGCTCAGCAGTAAGTAGTCGAGGGTTCTGATATTTGTCACTTGAATATTTTTGTCACTGATACACTTCTATTACATTAAAAAAAATAAAAACAACTTTTCTTGGTTTGTTTTGTTTTTCACACTTCAGGTGCATCTCAGCTCTTACTGCTAGACTTCCTAACAGTCAGATTCTCCATGTCAAGGACTCTGCTCTCACAGGTGACAAAAATGTTCTCGATCCTTCTCTCCACCTTCCTACAAAGGCAGCCCTCCTGGCTCCCCTTTCAGCTACGATGAAGGATGAAACCCAAACTTTTAATAAAACCCCAAAAGTACTTTTTTCTTGCATCAGCAACAACACCTCTGTCATGTTTAGATTTTTCTCCCTCCAATACAGTGTACAGGCTCTCAAGCCAGAAATCATTAATTTTTCCCCCTAACTATGTAGTACCCCTAGAAATGCAATAATTTAATTCTGTGAGGGTGCTTCAATATATCATAACCTATATTAAAATAAGGCCTAGGACATGGATCAAGTGATCAAGCTGTCACCACCAAGATTATCTCACTGGACAGTGGAACACACATGGGGCTTGTTTCAAAACTGCTAAGGTGAATTTATCAACAAGAATACGATAAAGCAAAACAAAAAAAGCCCTGTTAAATTTCAAATGGCTGTGATGACCTCCCTCTGAAGCGTTTACGTAGCAGAAATTTGGAAAGCTAATGCTCCACCCACCCATTTTCACTAGATATGCACCAAGTGAAGCCTCAAGGTTCAGCGCCACTCTCAGGAAAATGATCAATAACATTTTCAGTTTTTAGCCACCCCCCCATTTTCACCAAACATTATGCACAACTGAAGCCTCAAGGTACAGTGAAACTCTCAGTGCAGTGATCAATAATTTTTTTTAGTTTATATTAAGCTGGAGACTAAGGGACCATTCTGTGAATGAAAGAAGCCCCACCTTGAGTCGTTCATAATATGAATTTAAATATGGGAAAGCAGGTGAAAGAGAAGCTGCAGCTGTTTCTTTGTAACTTTACTTCTTCAAAACATCCACTGTGTACAAGGTCAAACCAAATGCTGCCTTGCAATTCCCACCTGGAGAATTACCCAGCCTGGGTGTCTGGGCACATTTACAGAGCTCTAATCTCACTTCAGGGAGCAATACCAAAATACAACAGCATCCCTTGTACTCCTCATTCACAGTCGTTATGACACCATTTAGGTCACAATCCTCAGTTTAGGAATTGCTGATCAGGTGCTTTCTACATGCCTGTTTTGGCAGAGAGACACATACCTTTCTTTTGTAAGCAACTTAGTCAAAGCTGCTTCAGAACTGATGACAGCAGACAAGTTAAATGCTTCTAGCATGTAAAACCTTCATATATTTAAAACTGTGCTCCAGAATTTCCCATTGAAGAAGTACAGATCATTTCATGATGAAGGTTTAGCTTTAAAGCACACCTGTGCTCCACAGAAATTTAACTAAACTTTGATCCAAAGCAGCACCAACACAGTATGAGACGTTAAAAGACAACCCTTATTCAGTAATAGACCCCATTTATCAAAGGAACACTCATTTATATCAAGCTGGCTCTTTGCAAGGCCAAGTCCCTCAGTGCTGGCTCGCTGTGACATTTGGAATGCCCTAGTTTAAAGCTGAAACGGAGCCAGCATCTGTTCCCAATGCAGAGCACATGTTATCCTGCACTCTGAGTGTGTTTCAAAACTTCTCTTGGTTTTCCAAGGTAGACTTTATGCATTTCTGAAGTAACGCCATTTGTATATAGCTTATTTTGCTGGATCAACGACATCAAACTCTGCATCATGATATAACTCCTGATCCACATCTCAACACACTTTTTCCAGCAACCAGAATTCTCCATATACCACACAGTAAACAGGACTATACACAAGATGAACTGAATTACACGGGCCCCATTTAATAGTCATCAAAATTGTGACACAGGAAACTCAAGCAATTTATCAAAGGAAAGAGTGAACCAGCAGTACTGCCAGAAACCAAATCCATTGGTGTGACCTCCAGTCCTTTGAACAGGGCCCTGCGTTATATTTCTTCACTCTTCCGCACTACTGTAAAAATGCCAAAAAATTATAACTCTTGGTTCTGTCAATGTTTAAAAGACTACCTTTCAAGTGACTATGAACAATTACTTCATTATGGCTTAAGTTCAAAACAGATAACTCAAATTATTCTCTGTTCTTAATGATACATCACCAAGCCTGCAAGTGTGAACACTATAAAGAAAATTCAAAATATTTTTATTGTCTACAAAGAGACTTCTTTGCCATTTAATACGTAAGAGCTTTGCTACTAAACACCCAGCATCAAACAACTTGGTGCTAATTAAGCTCATACTCAAATCCTAAGATAGGCTTTAGTAATGAGCTTTAGGTATTAAGAAACATAAAACTTTCAGATTTTGTAACACCAAGACAGAAACTACAGAAGACAGGACACTATGCCCTCAGTTATAAATCAGCAAGTCTTATGGTGAGTTATTAACACAAAACCTGATCTCAAAAAAAACCCACAAAAAGAGATCTGCTAAAGTTTCAGAAAAAAGCAGTTCGGCAACGTTATCAATTTCAGGGTAATAAATAAGCATTTTGGAAAATACTCCTGTTCAGGTTTGCTTCTACAGAATCTGCAAGAATAGGTTACTATACATAAGAGCATAGATAAGACGTGTTTGCATCAGTAGCAATGGCTGTAATTAACTTTGAAAAATCTTTTGGATACTGAAAGTAGCCACTCCCAAATATAAGCCTCCCCTGGGCTCCATAAATGGTAAGATTACAAGCATTTAAGCTTTAAACCAATGTCTTCAGTTTCTGTTTGATATTTACCATGGTTTATGCCTGAAAGATACTTTTTACATAAAATTCAGCTGCATTAATATCAAGTGTTTAAGGTATTCTCAGTGACAAAAAATGTGGGATAAAGTATAAGTACTTTTCTCAGAGAAGGCACTCTATCTGTGCTGTACTGACTGGCGCTAAGCGGATTTCATTCACAAGTACACCACATTCTGACAGATATCCTTACACTGCCCATAGTAAAGTCTTCTGTATTGTTCTTGCCACACTTGAAAGTGAGGTTTTGTGACAGAAGGAAAAAATGCCAGTTTTCAGGAGTTTTGATATTTATTCAATCCTTTTAAGTAGTCTGATGATCAAATACAAACTACTCACTAAGACAAAAAGCACTTGAAATTTGTATATTATGCTACAAATATTTCTAATTTCTACAGAGCAGAGGACAGAATTCATGTGATAGAACTAAGAGAAGCTCTATCTGTGTAAAAGACAACACGTACCACCTTACTCCTCTCAACAGGAGACTACTGGAAATAGCTTAAGTGATTAACTGGATGTAGGATTAACTACATGCAAAAGCTTTTGCTGTTTTCTCCATCAGCACTAAAATAAGACTCCCAAAGAAACACCTTGAAATTCTAAAACAGATACCAACACAAAAACAATAGTTATCAGATCAAGAAAAATACACTTGTGCCCTGCTTTCTTCCCCAAAGAAAAATCAAAGGAAGCTTCTATTAACTGAAGACAAAAAGAAATATTACATAGATTGTTGCAAGTTGGAGTAAACAGCATTACTGTAGGTTTCAACATGTCTTTGGAAATGCTTTCCTTTGACTTTGGAAAGTCTTCATCTGAAACTGCTATGTGGACAGCAATGTTGAATACTGTCTTATAAAAATGACATCAACATAATGACCCAGATGATCCTTAACAACACTTGGGGAAATACACATCAGGCACTCTGCTTTATATTCTCAGGTACTGCTGATCTGTGCAACACCCAAGGTTAATCAGGAGCTCCACTTTCCAGCAAGAAGAGATGGTATCTGAGAAGCTGAAATGCGGTGCTGCTCCGCCCCAGTGCAGAAGTTAAAATTGCTCGTAGCAGAACCAGGGGTCTCTCGCCTCCAAGCACTCAGGCAAAATGAATACTGGAGCAAGCAGAATCACTAGGAGAAGGGAAGAAAAAGTGGAATCTGCTTTTAAGAGGAGCACATTCCAAGCAGGAACGTCCTCTTTCCTGCTGAGGAGGTGTGTGCCTCCACTGCTGCCAGTCCGGCCATCACCTTCCAGTGATGCTGCTTCTCCCACTCTGCCAGCAGGACTAATCCCAGGAATTCCAGACAAAGGCTCTGGGCGAAATCAAAGCCTACTATTTAAAGTTGTTTAAGCTAACTTGATACTCATTTTTAAATAGATTAAGAAGTGATCATACAGAAGCTTACCAGCATATCTACAGACATGTCTTCTAGCAAAAACAACCCAGGACCTGCCTTTCCCACAAGTGAAACTGAGCCCTTGGACAGGGTGGAACTGAGTTAAGGCATTTAACATTCTGCACACCTGCCTAATTTGACACACCATTTAATCCTGGGTAGTACAGGAATTGTACACTGCTGGGTTTGTTTGGGGGAAAATGGGAAATAGATATATAGATACCATAACAGATATAGGTCATAACCTGTAAGATTACAAATGTAAACACCAGGAAACTGCCCAGGATTAGAGTTTAAAGACAGGTTACATCAAAAGTTGAGCTCCAGTAGAAAGCTGGGTCTTGATAGTAGATGACTATTAAGTTAATACTGTACTGACAGAGGTTAAATTATCACTGGCTATTTAAAAACAAACGGGGAAAAAACTGCTTACTTTTAAAACCTGCATTGCCCGTTGGATTAAACTATATGTATTCATCCTAGATAACAAAAAAAAAACCTGTTTAACTCCAAAGACTCTTCTTTTTTTTCTACTGAAGAGAGTTCAGAGGACATATCAGTGTTTCTAAAATAAAACCAAATTAAAAAGGAACCAGATTTTTTCCTCATTTCCTAGAAAGGTAAATAACAGGAACACACTACAATAACTGTAACAACAAAGCCATGCAACCTAAATAAAGAGATGCGTTTGGTTTAACAGTTTAATTTTAATAGTTTTTTATATTGGTGAAGTTTCAATAAAGAGGTGGGTTTGGTTTAATAGTTTAATTTTAAGGGGTTTTTTTAATGGGTGAAGTTTCAGTAGTTCAAAAAGGGTTGAACAAACACATGATATCTGCTAAGCAGAGAGCAGCCAGCATTAATGACACATTCAATTTTCCCGGAGGAAAGCCTGCAAATCCTTGAAGAATAAGACGAGGAAAATAAGGGGATATTAAAATTCACTGATGTGACTCAGATTCCATCTCATGATATTCGCATTCAATATTTAATGATTCAACACACACTAAAGCATTTGGGACACATCTGAACCAGCAGCTCACCAAGCCCCAAAGACATGAAAACGCCGAGACTTGCACTCAAACAGTGAAAAATCCAGCTTTGTTCAAAGGCTGGCATAGTTTGTATCTGAACTGATCCTTTTCCTTACTGCCAGCACAGGACCGGTCTCAAGTGTCAACAGGTTCTTGATACATGATCAGTTGTATCCCACTGGACTATTTTGGGGACACTCAAGGATAGAAGATCAGGAATCACATGCAAAGTCACAAGAACTCACAGAGTTGCAGTGCGACATCTTGGAAGTGACTGAACACAGACAGGTTTAATGGTCTGCCCTAATGCAGTTAATGGAAGCAATCCAAGTGGAAGAAAGCTATGGGGAGAAAAAAAATTAAAATAAATAAATAAAGGAAAGAGATCTAAAGGATCTCTCACATCACTGCCTCATCCTGAAATACAAATCCAGTATATGCTGTACACGACTTGTTTTTGCAGCAAGAGACAGCTTTCATGTATCCAAAGCTCATTATTAGAAGATCAAGGTACAACTTAACTATGAAGCTGTCTGAAACACTCAGTATCAAAGCACAGGCAGTTATTTACAAAGCAAACACATTCCCTGTACAGTCTTTAAAAGCACACAATGTAAATTCAATGAAATATTGCAATCCAAAATGAAAATACATTACAAGTGCACACAAATGTCTGCAGTTTCCAGCTGTCTGCAGGAGAACACGGAGGCTCCAAAGGATACACAGCAAATACATTTGCATCCTAAGACTGAATATAGTTCAAATATTATAATACATGCAAAGTCTTGGGACTACAACCCACTTCCATGCACTCATATTTCCTGGCAGCCATGAACACACATGATTAATGTTCTATTAATCACAGACATTACACATAAGGTTAATCCCTTAAAATCAAAAAGTACATCTGCGTAGTTCAGCCCATTTCAAGAAATGCTGACAAAACTGCAGATAAGTTAAAAGGACTCTTGAATTTCTGAAGGACAGAAAATCAACAATCTAAAACAGTTATACCAACTTTTCATCACTTCTTGCTGGCCAAATATAATGCCAGAAATCCACCTTCCATTTTAATTCATATGTCAAAATACAACAACAGCAAAAAATTTGGTGGTTTAGAAAATTAAAACACCAAAACCCAGTAAGTTGGTTCACTGATAAGTTCTGATCCAGGCAGTAGTATTAAAAAAAAAAAAAAAGAAAAACCAAAACCCAAAAAGCAGGTTTCTGCAGAGTAATCCCACCAAAGAACATAATAATGTGATCCATAAGGGTCTACAGTTTTACACAAGACGGTTTTAGTACATAAAAAAAACAGAAGCTGTGCTACTATCAATCCCCAGCATCCTAAAAACAAACATTGGAAATCATTCTCTTTTTTCAAGACAGAGTGACAGAAGGCACCGAGTAATCCCAGATCCTGTATGTAATTTTTTTTTAATAAAATACACAAAAATAATCATCAACACGTTATCACTGCATGGAAGCAAAATGGGACAACACTGAGGAGAAAGAAGCAGTAACATCAACCATAATGATTAAACCACAAAACACACAGGAAGATGTAATTGAAAAAAGGTCAACGATATTAACTACAAGCAAAGATTCCTATGATAACAACAAAACAAGCTATCAAATTTACCTAGATTAGTGGTACAGCTACATGGCTGTACCACTTGCAGGTCCAAGTGGCTCCTGTCTTCCACTCCCATAGCACAGTTAGTCTATGAGTGAAATAAGCCCAAAGATAACAGAAGGCTGATTAGACTGAAATTAAAACTAAGCATTGAGCTCTCAGGCCAGAGAAATACTCATCTAACCTTAATCCTGCCTCCCAGCTCACATCTCTTTCTGGTTTTCTGCTATGTACCAAATTATAACCAGCCAGCATTTTTTTATTTGTTGTTTTGTCCAGATGATTCTGTTACACTGTGCTTTTATTATCCTTTACTGACATTAAAGGCTTTAAAATGGGTGTCTTTATTATCTGAGCTGATTTACTTTGAAGTAGGAAAAAAAAATCATTAATCTTGTATGCTAGGATCACCCCTAACATCTTTTCCTACAAGCTGTTTTAGACATACATATAGTGCCTTTCTGTTTCTTGGTACCAATTTAAATGAGATGGTATCAGGGAATTAATTTCAGACACAGTCTCTTTATTCAACCCCTCCAAATTCAATTTGTTATCAACAGGTCTCGATGCCACATTGGTTCTTTCAATTGCCCATCTGCAATTTTTTAAGGACTGTAGTCACTAAGCTCTGCTTTTATTAACAAGGGGAAAAACTCCAAAGATATCCAGTTTAAGGCAATACCTGATCATTGTCCTCTCTTGTGGTTTTTTCAATTAAAAAGTTACATCCCTTTTCTGCAATGTTCTTAAGCATCTGAAACTTTTCTATACAACCAGTGAAAATCCAATGATTATACCAAATTTCCTGCCTTCCTCACGCTTCCTGCCTCCTTCCAATATTAGATTGAGCACATAAAAACTGTTCCACAGATGTACTTTCCTCCAACTCATTCATTACACCGTGAACTTCAATTCTGCCTCTGCCTAATCCTATTATTCAGAAAACATCTCTAATGAAAAAAATCCGGGAAGTTCACTTACATCTTTCTAAAACCTTCAGTTAGTCCAGTTTCACAAAGTATTTGGTGTGGGATAGAATATATCACTACAGATTTGTGTTCTCATAATCAGGCCATCAGGTACATTTATAATGCTTCTTTTTCAAGCAGCAGTTAATCTGCTAAACTTGAAGAAAAAATAACACAAAACACCTCTACCAATTCAGGAGTTTAGCTGTGACAGATGAGTGTTTTTAACTCATGCTGGAAAAGAAAATTAATTCCAGAGGTTTAGGACATGAAATGTAACAGTGTACCTGAAAAAAAAAACTAAACATCAAAAGTATTATGCAAAGAATTTAAGAAGAAAGGTTGATTAAATACTCTATCTCCAAGTCTGCAAGAGCACCAGCTACAAAGCTGATCATGTTAAAGCTGTCTGACCCTTCTTACTCTGCACTATTTTCAAAGACCAAAATACCACGTGTTAAAATATAGCTGGAGCAAAAACTGGGCAAAAGAATGCCTCTCTTTTAGGTTGTTCTCCCTAGCATTCTAGTTTTTATTCTGCTGGCTTTGGGTGGTTTGTTTGCCCAGGAAAAGCAAAAGAGAGAATGAAAGTTTACAGTATTTTAAGGAAGTATTTTAATTTCACTCTTGCACTCTGGGCAATGTATTTTAGGAAGTACCAAATGTTCAACAGCAACACCCAATTCTATCTTCATTCAACCAGCCACTACTAGTTTTATAAACTGATATGAATGGAAGGCAGTCAATATCAAAACAAATCAGTTATAATAGCTATTCTTGCCTGTTTTTCAACCCTACTCATGAGCAGGGCAATCAACTAACTTCGAAACTGTAATTAGTTCTGGGGTTATTGTGGTTCATTCCTATAAATAAAGAAGGGGAACTACTGTAACCTAAGTAGTTTAGTAAGTTCTCCCTACACACAAATATCCACAGATTTCTTTTTAGTAAGAACTGTAGAAGCTTTACAAAAATTTGATCACGATGAGCCTAATCAGTGGTTTCCTTACAGCGAATTTTTTTTCAGATTTCAAACTTTCCCCAAATCTCAAAACCCAGGGTGATAAAAACTTAGTAAGATATGAAACAATCTTTAAACAAGGGAGAGTGAAAGTTCACTGGAAAGCATCACAATGCTATCTCTAAGATATCTGGTAAGTTTAAAAATTTCATAAGACAAGGAAAGAAGATCTCAGAAAATAGTATCTGCACGAGGATATCAGAGATTGGGGACAACTGATTATTTTGATATTTGCTTCCATTGTATCAAGCACCACATCTTCCAACAACCACTCTGAACTAAAATACAGCATCAGTTCCTCTCCTTTTAGACTGAGAGATTTTCTCAGGATAACCTGCTATGTCAGACAGCAGAAATAAACCAACCAAAGAAAAACCACAAAACAAACAAATAAAAATAGAAAGAAAAGGAAAAGTCTTCATTCTTCCTCCTGTCTAAACAGAGCCATTCTCAGCAGCAGGACCCTTCACAGAAAAGCAAATAAACCCATCACAGTAAATACTTCAGAGGAATTATGGATCCCTCTTTCTTGCAAGAAACCCATGCTGCCATTTCTCTAGTCAAATCATTATACGCTATATTTAATCCACACTGAGGCCTTTATTGCGCTGGCACAGAACACTTCACCTGCCATCAGAACAGGTTTGTTCACTAGCCCCCGAAACACTGCCACAATGCTACAAAATTGCAAGATTTGGAGATTCTTGTGAAAGTATCCTGAGTAATTACACTTGCCAGCTTCAAAGCAGAATTTAACTTGGATACTACAGTTTGCACCAATGTTTTTCAGGGTAAAAGCACCGCGATGTGCTACTGAAAGCAGTCTGAAACTCAATTTCCATCTGTGATCCAGCAGCAGGACTCCTCCCACCAGCACCGGGCTAAGAGGATGCCTAAACTGAATCAAAGAAAGGAGAGTGACTGACAGCCTCCCCCAGGCCTGGCTTCCTCTGGAGACTTCAAATACAAGCACTGCCTGAAATTGAGACTAATTAGCCTACAAACAGTGAAGGAAACGTAGCTAACAGATACATCGCTGAGACCCACATCTTCCCTCTCATCACAGCAGGAGCTCTCACCAAAGGATAACATCTGAAGGACACATCCCGGGAACGCACATACGGACCCAGCTCCATGAGCTGTTTCTCTGGAACTCTGTCCACAACGGACTGAGCTTCAGAGCAATTATTTAGGGATCTTGCAAAATCAAAATCAGACAGAGTTTTTGCAAGGCCATGAATACCAGGGGTGAGCTATCTGCATGGAAAGGTACATTACATAGATCCTTCCTGGTGCAGCTGTTTTCAGAAGCTGAGAGAGGCTATTTATAGAGTGCCACTTGATTGCCAGTTCACATGAAACTAAAACACTGAGTAAATAGGAAACAGCAATTAGTTCTCAGCTGTCTTCCTTCAAAACATGGCCACTGTCAATATTTCTGATATTTTACACCGTAGTACAACACAACCATCCCAATGAAGGGTTGACTATGCAAGTACCATCCACACAGACAGATCTTCCTCCCAACTGCATTGTTAGTCATGGACTTGCTATAAATAACGATTTTCCTTTGATTTGGTGGCTGCAGAAGAGCAGCAGGCAATGAAGAGATACATAAACTCCTTCATTTTGTACCAGTATCCATAATTGTTTTGACAAATTCACAAAAATCCGCCCAAACAAAAACACCAGACAAACAAAAAGCAAAAAACGCATATGGACAATGCCTTGACTCTCCCAATACTATTCCTAAGTTAAAATGAAATGACTGATTTGCATTTGTTCTGTCTGCCAGACTGCTGAAACACTACTAAAAATATATATAAATAGAAAGAAGCCTTACTTCCCATGCAGATCAGACCAGCAGTGACCAACAACCAGTGCTACCCACCTGACCACGGCAGTCTTGACCAGTGGGCCAGAGAACAAAGCTCCTACACAGAACAGAGGTCCTGAAGTCTGAAAGAGGAAAGACCCACACCTACACTGACCTGCACACAAAAAGACACAGCAACAGGCCTCTTGTCTGGGAAATCTGCACACGAGCAACCACACCTGACTAGCAGTCAAATTAGTGGGTTTATTACGGCCATAAACGCCATTTGGGGTAAAAGTGCAGCGGTTCCACAAGACAAGCACACCCTGTACCAACCCCTTGGTGAAAAGCAGGAGTCAGTAAGGACTGAGCATCTCTTGCCACCACAAATGCAGATCTCAACATCAATGCAGTGGGAAGGCTCTCCCAGGTCCTGTTTTTTCAAAGCTCTAAAGCAACTGAACTTGTTTAGGTTAAAGGTAAAACAGTAAATATGAGACCTTAAGCAAGGCACCATGGGGGTTTTGTTTTTAACTAAAGTTAAGTGCATTTTATTGGAGCAGCATCCAGAAAAGACATCTTGGTAAGTCTGGGAAGATGATTTCTTCCGTTCAAATCTTAGTACTTTAACTGTCAGAGACACAACCATGTAAAAGCAGCAGAAGAAAGAAAACAAGAAAGGTCTTCTTCAAAAAAAAATGAAACTTCCACGCTACAGTCCTAATTTTAACATCGAGCTTTTCTGCTCCAACTGGAGCAGACAAAAAGAAAAAAATAAATCCAGTCAGAAGGATTGACCACTAAAAGTTAGAACAATCGTCAGCTAAGGCTTGGCCAAGCACAGCTTGAGACATAAGCAAAATCAAAAGCAGCGAGATTGTTAGTTCTTAACCTTTTTTTTAATACTAGGACTCAAAATTTCTTTGCAGGGGATTTGTGTGCTGCACACACACACACCCCCCTCTCTGTAATCGGTAGAAACCTACCAGCAATAACCTTGATTTCCTCGATTAACCTTCCGTGGATTACTGAGGGCTCGGGGACTACAGACAGAAAACTCCTGAGTTAGGCTCGGTAATGTGATATATCCCACCTTAAATTCCACCAGGAAAAAACCAAACGACAAACCATTCCCACCGAGCCCAGCCGGGAAAGCCTGGGAGGCACAGAACGACACTCGTTTTACAATGCTGTAAATCACGCTCCATCTCGAGTACTCCAGGTTTCCACTCCAAGGCAGGAATTGTTTTGCCACGCGAACACAAAAGGACGCGTTCCCGACCCACAGAGCCATCTACCCTGGAGAGCCACCCCCCCCAAATCCACAGCGCCACTACGATGGATCGCCACACCTCCAAAAACACGTGAATAAATACCGGCTTTTAAAATATTTTTCTGGTAACGCTTTTTGCAGAACCCGCGCCATGACAAAGGATATCAATAGTTCCTTCACGGCACAGAAACCTCTCCGCGGCCTCGGAAACTAAAAGTGGCGCTGGCTTTAACTTGGAAAGTGAAAATACCTGCCTTGCGTGTGGAGGCGAGGGCAGCCCGGGGCTGGGGCGCCCGCGGGGACCCCGCGGAGCACTCGGGGACACAAAGGGCGGCCGGATCAGCCCGCAGCGAGCGCGTTCCAGCGGCTCGGCTTCTCCCAGAGCCCCGGGAACACCTCGGGGGCGCCCGGACAGCGGCCGCGCCATGATCCCGGAGGCGTTTACGCGCTTTGTTCCCAGCCCCCGGCAGCTCAGCGCCGGTAAATCCGGACGCTGCCCGGCCCCGGGCACGGAACGCCGACACCGGCGCTGTTCGGAGCCGCCGCCCAACTTCCCGGCTGGATCTCGGCGTGCAACAGTTCCTTGCGAAACTGGGGGGCGGGCGAGCGGAGCCGCGCACCGAGGGACCGGGGGGTCCTGGCGGGCCCCGGGCCACCCCGGGAGCGCGGAGGGATGGGGTGGGGGTGTCCTGGACCACCCCCGGGAGCGCGGAGGACCGGGGGGTGGATTTAGGGAAGGTGTCACCGCCTCACGCGGAGCACAGGAAACTTCGGAGCTGCGGGACAGCGCGGCCGAGCGGGGGAGCGGCGGCGCCTGGAAGGGGCTCCGGGCCCCTTCCTCACTTGGTGGGGAGCCAAGGACGGCCGGACCTCGTCCGCACCACTCCCCCCACACCCCCGTCCTTACCGAGGTAGTGCCTGCGCAGCAATCCGGGCTCCTCCAGCCCCAGGCTCCGCTTCCGCACGTCCCAGAGCAGGTGTGGGCAGCGCCCGCGGGACATGGCCCCGCGCGGGCGGGAACGGCGCGCGCGGAGCGGGAGGGATGCGCCGGGACCGGCCGGGCGCGCGCGATCACCATGGGAACCGCCGAGCGGGCCCCGCGCGCGCGCCCCGCGCCCGCCTCGCGCCGAGGCACCGACCGCGAGCCAGCGGCGCGGCGGGTCCGGGCCACGCCCACCGCGCGCGGGGCCACGCCCGCCCCGGCCGCGGGGGCCACGCCCACCGGGCGGGAGGGGGCCGCGGGGGCCCGAGACTAACGGGCGTCTCGCGCGAGCCGGTGACGTCGCCCCGCCCCGACTGTGGGGAGGGCGCGTCGTGGGCGTGACGGGTGACGTCAGCGCGCTCGGCTCCGCCGGGCACAAACCGGCCCTGCTCCAGTGAAGCCGTGTGAAGCCGCAAAGCGGCCATCTTGGGTTTGGGCGCGTTCGTCGCAGCACAGGGTTCCCCCGCGGCGGCCATCTTGCGGGGAGAGCGAAGCGGCGGCGGCCATCTCTGAGCCGGGCGCCAGTGCCCTTCCCGAGGGCGGCGGGCGCGCCAGCTCTCCTCAGGGGGCGGGGCCGGCGCGCGCAGCCAGTAGCGCCGCATGCAGCGCTCCTCCCGCCCCGCCCCTTCCGGCAGTGACCAATCAGCGCGCGGGCCGGCCGGTGGGCGGGGCCTGGGCGGAGGAAGGACGGACGGACGGACGGACGGACGGAACGCGGCCCCGGCTCGCCCCCCGCTCGCCCCATCCCTCGCCATGGCGGCCTCCATCGCGGGGCTCCGCGCCTCCTACCACCGCATGCTGGACCGCATCGAGCTCATGCTACCGCCGCGGTTCCGGCCTTTCTACAACCACCCAGCGGGTAACGGGCGGGGGTCACCTTGGCCCCCGGTTGGGCCCGCGGGGAGGGCGGGGGGGGGCTGGATCGGGGCCGCACTAACGCGGTTAGGGTGGTTGTGTCACGGGAAAGCGGCCCTGGAGCGGAGTCCTGCTCCTTAACGGGGAATTTGTTGTTTTTGCGACGGGAGAATAAGATAATCGGGCACGGCGCGGGTGGTTCCAGCCGGGATGGATGCGCTGGTGTCGCTGTCACGGTACCGCGGGGTGGATCCAGGGATCGGGTGGGCTGCCAGAGCCCGGCCCAGGGGATGTGATGGGTCTAAAGGGGCCTGGAGGCCTCGGCAGCCGCTTCTTTCAAGAGGATGTGGTGGAAAAATCATAGAATGATGGAATGGTCTGGGTTGGAAGGGGTATTAAATATCATCCAGTTCCAACCGCTGCCACGGGCAGGGGCGCCTTCCACCAGACCGGGTTACTCAGAGCCCCCTCCAGCCTGGCCTTGGACACTTGCAGGGATGGGGGAGGGCGCTGCCAGGGTTTCTCATCCTGAAATGTGCGCTGGTCAAGTCAGGCAGCCTTTGGCTTTATTTCTCGTGTACTGAATCCCACGATTCTACCAAAGGCAACTCGTGCCCTTGGTGAATTCGCTGGAGGGCTCCTGTGGGTAGAGAATTTCCCTGGAATGAGCTCCCCTCACCTGACCTACAGTTTACCTTTCCGTGAGCAAACGTGGGGGTTTGTGTTATTAGGGAGAAACCTCTTGTAAAATGATCTCCTTCAGTGCCACTTACGTGGTGTTTGTCATGTAAACAAATTGCGTCGGTTGTTAAAACGAGTGCCCGATAAAACCCTGGCATTCCATAGGCTCTGTCCCCACTGTGTTGTGTCAGTGTCAGAGGCATCCTTGACTCTTCACCTACCCGGAATATGCACTGTGAAAATGGACTTTGGTTTGCAGTCAGTTGCTCTATCCTCTTACAATGGCCCTGTCTTGGATGGAAAATCGTTGCTCTAAAGAAATCACAAAGTGAAAACTGCAATTCTCAAAATGTTTGATTTGCACTGAATTCACTAGACCAATGTATTGAAGATTAATGTATTGTTTTTATATATAAAGAGACAATATGTCCAACACTGAGAGACACATTTCACACTGAGGTGTGAAATGTGGCAGCTTCCAGACGCTTTTATTGGATACAAGACACAGCAAGTACTGGGAAAATCTCTGTTCGTTCTTCACCAGAGCTGTAGTAGTAATTGGATGAGGTTTTGGAGGTTTTCTTGCAGTGCTTTTCACTTCACAAAACTGCCCGTGGGCCACTTTTGGTCATCACCATAATGTTGCAATTAATAAATCCATTTTTAGGGATTCTGTGTATATATTTGTTATATATATATATACACATGTATCTATCTGTTATAATCCATACTGATGGTGTGAGAAAAGCCACAGCACAAGCAAGTATAGAAACGGAACCCCTGCAACTTCTATTTTAGCTTTGAATGTCTTGAAGGTGTGTCTGTGAGAAAGTTATGCAACAGACATCGCTCTGACTGCAGAAAAAAAAAGGGGGTTAAAAATGAAAGGTTTTCTTTTATCTCCGGTGACATCTAAATCTCTTGTCTAATTCAGGAAGATAAGTGTCATTGTCATGAAATTAGAAATCACTTGTGAGGCATGAAGAACATGCTTTCTTTTCTGGCATAAAGAAAGCTTCCAGCAAAATAATAGATGCCTGTTAAAAACTGTTTATTTGGCTGGCATTGCTGGAGGACAGTGGAAGGCCTGGCACACCAACTCTCCAGGCTGCCATGGGAAAGCATGGGCTGAGCTTGTTCTCCCTCCCCTTTGGCCTCTCTGGTTCACTTTGCCTGCCTAAACTCAAGTTTTCAGCACAAAGACTTCTTATATTTAATAGAAGTCATAAATTCTATGAATTGATCACACACATGATATCCTAATTAGCCTCTGGTGTCCCCCTGCTCTCATGTGCTGCTGTCAAGTTCATCCTTGAAAAATTCTGGATATCAGGAACTGGGAAGAGCTCGTCCTGGCTGGGTGCTTGCTGGAGTGCCTCTAGGAGAGGTGTTTGACAGTCTTACCTAATTACAAACTTGGCTTGGTACCTTCCCTGTCTGCAATCGTTTCTTAGTTCTGCAGTCAGCAGTTTGGAATGGTTGAGTTTTCTATTATTAATAAAAATTAATGTCAGTCTTCTTGAAAACTCTACTAGCTGTTTAGGGAATGTCAGTTTAATAATTTATACTCACCCCACATCCTCTAGTACTCCAAATCTGAATTTGTGTTTTAGAATAAGATAAATGTTAGTAATTAAATCTACTCTATAAGACTGATTTATTTATAACTAGCTGTATTTGCAGCCTGATACTGACATACCAAGTAAGTGCCTAAGGGAACAGCAGCTGAAGTTTGTACCTTTAAAGGATGAATATTAAGCTGCTGTTATCTAATATTCAACAATATTAGACAAAAAGTAATGTCCTTGTAGTTATTAAATGCAGTTTGAAACTTGATCACAAGCAGGGTGGGATAAAGAGGGCTTTATGCAAGGCTGCCAAGCCAGTTTTTGTTTCCCAAATCGTAGTTTTACACTTGAGGGTGGTTAAAACTGGAAGTACAAGTAGTTAGTGCAAGGTCTTTTTAAGGCTGAATTGTTAGTGAGGAAATAGCTCTCATAGAAACCGAGCAACCAAAGTCCTGGTGGTTACTCCTTTGTAATATATTACAGGGAAAACTTGGCTTCATCTTGCATGGTATCAGAGTGCTGAGCAGTGACCTAAACATTAATGTTTTTTGATAAAATTGGAACAGTGTCCTGACTGTCTCCCAGGGGGTTTGGTACTTTGGATCGTGGTCTCTCGTTTAAGACTTGGAGCAGAAGTCCCAGATTAATGATTTCTGGCATGGTTGTAGGTGTGGTTTTACAGGGCTTTGTTTTAACCAACCAGTTGCTATTTTAGCACCACTGAAAGTTTTATGTATTTGTAAGAGAGTTGTTTTTCCCCAGGTCCCATTCCACTGGATTTTTCTCCCTTCCTTCTGGAGACTTCATCCTCTTCCCCCGTAATCCTCCTTTGCCTACTGGTGGATTTTTGGGGTGTTTTCCCTCCTATTCCTAGGCCTTTTCCTAACTCTTTTAATGATAAATGCATTTTGCCTGCTCTGGTGTCCCCAGTTGCTTAAGCATGGACATACAAAATCCTACCCAGCTGTTGCAGAAATGTGTGGAGTGATTACACAACTGAAGGTTGATGCACTGAGTTGATGAATTATGACTATTAGGTGCTAGAGCTTGTACAGCAGTAGAAACTGCTAATAGACACAATTCATTATTGAAAAACCCCACAAAATAAACCAACTTAAACTTACTGTGGGTATTAAAACAGCCACATCTTCCTGAATAATTTAACTTCTTTTCTCCCCTCCTCCCTCAGGTCCCAAAACAGTGTTTTTCTGGGCACCTATTATGAAATGGGTAAGTACAAGATGCCAGCTGGTGTCTGGGTATCAAGCCCAAGGCAATCTGAGCAACACATTGAGCAAGCAAGAGTTTCCCAGCAGATACTTGAGCCTGAAGAAAGATTAATACCAAGGCTCTAATTTTTAATATAAGGGGAGGAACAAAATTAGCCTTAAAAACAGATAGCACAACATGCAGGGGATACAGCACGGAGAAAATGCTTTGTGGAAAAATTGTGCTTTTCACTGAGTTTCACCAAGGCTTTCTCTTGTGAAACACCAGCTGTTGCTCAAGATAGGCATGAGCTGGCATGATGCAAAACTCTCAAAGCACATATTTCTTCTGAGATTGAGGAATTTGAGAAGTATCTTAAAGAAGCCAATTCCTAAGCCTCATAGATTGAAGGCAGGCTAAAGCATGTCAGAGTGCAAGGTAATCTTGATATGAAAGACAAAGGCAGCTGCCATAGTGGCTGTCAGTGGTGCTCTGCCTCCTGTGAGGTTCTGCTTCCCACTTGGCTGTGGCCCTGGGCTGTGTTTGTGCCCAGGTGATGCAGATGCCTCCTCCTAATTCACTGTACTCCTCCGAGGTGTTGCATTGGTGCAGATAACACAAGTGATCTCTAAACGCACGAGGGCTGGATCTCCCTGTTTGATAACAAGCAAGGATGTAACCTGCTCTTGCCATTGCCAGCTGCTTTGTAACTTTGCCACTGTGAACCCCAGCATTTTATAGGCCACAGGCAACACACTGTGCTCTAAGCTACAGCTTGGTTTCTTTTGTCAGTTGTCTGGGCTGGAGCTGCAGGAACCATGGTTAACCTTCCCCTTCCTCAGAGGTTCTCCCTGGAAACACCCTCCCAAGCCTGAGCACACAGGCAGCTCTTCTGTGCCAAAGGAGTCCTGGGTGGCAGTCAGGGAATTAAAAGTGTTAAGACTATCTTACATATGGGTTTTGGTTTTATTTTGTTTTTGTTTTGTTTGGGGTTTTTTTGTGAACTGGTGTACAGGAACATGAAACTGTAATTCCAGTAGAGGGCAATAACACAACAAGCAAACCAAGAAGAGTGTTTGCTACTAATGCCAAGTAGATCAGCCAAGCTATTCCTCAATTTGCCTGCAGGTTTTCTACTATTACTGAAATTATATTAAAAAAAAAAAAACACTTCTACCCCCTCAGATGAAGCTGAGTGAAGACTACATGGGGTCATCCTTACCAGCAATATCTTAGCCTGATCTGTGGGAAGAAGGCCCTTATTTAGATAAGCTTCTACTTGCTGCATGAAAACCAGGGTGGGTTTTTTTCAGCTGCTTTCTTAAGCAGCTGTGTTTAAATTAACCTTGTCTGGAATTAATACAAAACTGCCAGTGCCTGGGATTTTATTGCCACCCCGTTGTAGCTGCTATAACTGCATTATTTTTCCTACCACAAGGGACTGGAAGCAGATGGTGTCTCCCAGAGCCTAATTGCTCTGGGAGAGCAATATAATATTATATAATGCATCCCATCTCCTGCATAATGCAGTAGGAGAAGCTCTGAGCTGTGAAGCAGCTTCCCCTTGTAAAGGAGTCCCAGACTGATGCTCACCGAATTTCTCTTACAGGGTTTGGTGTGTGCTGGACTGGCTGACATGGCCAGACCAGCAGAAAAGCTCAGCACAGCACAGTCTGCAGTACTGATGGCCACAGGTAAAGCCACGCTTACTCCATGTTTTTACACAGCACCATCTCAGAATCCTCCATCAGTACTAATCCACTTCTACAGAAAGCCTTAATTTTAACATGCCAGCTGCCACTATTGCTGTTGGATGATAATTCTAGGACAGACCTCTACTTGTTATTAAATCAGTAAGAGTTCTATAATCATGTAACAGTTTTCTACGTGTGTCTTAATTTGGAATTGTTCAGTGCAAGTTGCTATGAGTTAGAACACAAGTGTCATCCCTTAAGTTACCATGACACCACTCATTGCAGTAAGTGACTTCTTTTGCTTCAGATCAAGGAATTTTGAAATCAGTCCAGGATATAGTGACTTTTTTAGAACTGACTTTTAAGGGATTTAAGAATGGTAGGGTAATGACACTAATGTAACTGGAAAGAATTTTAAAGTGTTACAAGAAATTGGAAGCAGTGGCACATGGGCTACTGCACTGCTGCCTGCCAAGAATTCTCACACTGGCAGAAACAATATCCTGTAATCCTAGAATCATTTAGGTCAGAAAAGACTTTCAAGATCATTGAGTCCAACCATTAACCCAGCACTTCCAAGTCCACCACTAAAATGTGTCTCTAAGTGATACAACTACACTTCTTATAAACACCTCCAGGGATGGTGCTGCACCACTTCCCTGAGCAGCTTTTTCCAATGCTTTCCCTGTCTGAGAGGGTTCTCCAGACTTTATTTTGATATCTGACACAGTCCTGTGCATTTTGCATAGGTTTTGCATAACCTCCAATGTAGTGCAGCAAGCTGGATATACAGCAAATACCACTACCCTGCAGCTGTGCTGGAGAATTAAGGTCTAGGCTGCTGTAGACTACAGAGGATCTTTGTTTGATATTCAGACTATGACTGACCTTACTGTAGCTATTTTAGAAAAATGCAGTACATACCTGTAGGTGTCCCACTGGCACTTTTCACTGCGAAAAAGGTAGTTATAAGCAAAGCAGTTGTCTAACATGAAGTTGTAAAATTTATTTACTTCAACTGGCCCATGAATCTGCCTCCAAACTTAGGGAAGCATCTGAATATTTAATTTGAAATATCTTTAAACTTTACATTTTAT
The DNA here is from genome assembly GCA_014706295.1 of Lycocorax pyrrhopterus obiensis. NCBI lineage: Eukaryota > Metazoa > Chordata > Aves > Passeriformes > Paradisaeidae > Lycocorax > Lycocorax pyrrhopterus. Next base: position 114,472,580 of record JACSVZ010000001.1, on the reverse strand, counting down.
TCAACAGGCCTTATTTGGTCCCGGTACTCTCTAGTTATTATTCCTAAAAACTGGAGTCTGTTTGCTGTGAACTTCTTTGTTGGCTGTGCTGGTGGCTCCCAGCTCTACCGAATATGGAGGTATGTGTTAAAAAGGGTACATACTACAACTAAGCATTAACCTGGAATTTATAAATGCTGCCAGCCTCTCTGTCAGTGCAACAGGCAAGAGGAACTGAATGATTCATTAAACATTACAGAACATTTTTGCTACATTGTTAGTTTTACAGTTAAGTTGGAGTGAAGCTGTAAATATTTTCAGTCCAGCTAGAGCAGCATTGAATTGTGTCAGTTCCATCTGGATCAAAGGATTCTTAAGCAGAGCAGCATTTCTTAAAAACTGTTTCTTGAAGGAAACTTTAGGAGTTTTCTGGGTTCAGTACTGGCCAGGAATGTGGCAAACTTAGCTACTTTGGAACTTCCTACACAAATTAAGCTATCCTATCCCAAGTTTCCACCCTCATGTCCATTGTAATTTTAAACCTCTTCTGCTGAGCAGATTGCTAGGGAAACACTGTTATTGTAACTTGTGTTCTATTCTATTCTTAGCCTGTGCTCTTTCTTTTTTATTCCTATAGGTATAATCAAGAGCTAAAAGCACAACAGCAACAGCAGCTGCAGTAAAGAGATGCTTAACCCAACAAGTCAAATCTAGCAACGCACAAACCCATCCCCATGGGACCTAGCTTCACTAACTTTAATGTTTTTTTTTTCCTCTGAGAAGATAAAAGAGGAAATTTAAATGTTTAGAGAGCAAATGTTTTCTAAGTACAAATAACAAAGTATCTCTACGCATTTAAATAAAGGGCAACCTTTTAAAATTAAGGTGGAATTGTTTGTCTTGTATTGTCTCTTTAAAGAAACTGGCTGGATTTTGCCTAAAAAGATTTGCTGAGCCTCACCTTATCTGACTCCGCTGAACAGTGCTGGGAGTGACACAGTACTGGTGACAGCCAGAGCCTCAGACTGAAGTGATCTTTCCTGTCACAGTCAGGAAAAACCACCTTGGTGGGGGTTTGCTGTATTTCAGTAACCAACAGTAGCATTTGCATTTCATTTCCTGATGCTCTTCCTTCCCTGGCAGCATAAGGATATTCATTCCAGCTTCAGCTATGTGTGTCTTCATTTGTTTCCCAGCCACCACTGTCCTGAACAAAAGGACAGCAAACAAATGTGCCACTGGTGCTGTAGCTTCTGTCATCCTTCACAACTCCAGGCAGAAGATGGGGGTGTTGAGGCACCAGATTCAGGAATTCACATGCAGAGGAAAAGTTAACTGAGGCAAGGCAGGTTCTGATGAGTCTGTCAGCTACCTGTTTTCAAAGGCTGTTCCACCGTGAAGTCAGTTCTGTGTCCTGCCACAGTTCCACCTGCATTCCTTGGTCCTTCTGGCTGAAGCAGTAACACAGGGTCTCAAATGGTGACTTCTCCAGCTGTGGTGGTCACTGAGTGGACACAGTGACTGAAGAATACTGCCAGGGAGAGAGGTGGTGTATTCCAGTCCCCCTCCCTTCCCAGTCCCCAACCAGGTAAGACTCATCCAGCAAACCAGTAATGGGAAAAAAAAAAGTGTATTAAAATATTCACAAGATTACAATAGAAAACATTGAAGTCCATTCAAGAAAAAATATCCAAGATAACTGTTTCCAGATGAGTCTGTAAAAGCAAAAACACTAACGGTACATTGGCTCTTCATGTAATCGGGCCATGCAATGCATATCTAGCTCCCGCACACAGATTATACACCTGTCTTACAGGTGTTTGTTGTCTCACACACCTCCAGGACAGAGGTTTATAAAAGAAAAGTACCCAGTCTATGTTTTCAACATTTACCACATAAGAACAGTTGGCATTGCAGGGAGACAGAAAACATTGCACAGCACACTGATCTCCAAAGGCATTGAACTTACATTTTAGAGTGCAAAAATACCTGTAAATGAAAGGGCTTATTAGCTTTAGGGCAGTGAAGAGAAGGGAAAGAGAAGCCTGAAGAAGAGAATAACTGCTGAGCATTGTTAATATGATTTTGTAGTCTCCCATATAAAAATGTTACACTGCAGAGGTGTGGCCACAGAAGTCTTACCCACCTTCTCTTCTCTTTTGGTGGTTTTATAGAGGAAGTATTTCCATGGCCTATGATACAATAAGAGCATTTTGTATTTGAGGTCCTTGGCAGATAGAGTAATAATGTAGAATTCCAAGACATGATTCCAACACAGAGTGAAGGTGTTCTGGTCACAAATCAAACAGTCCATACCTGACCTCAGTGAATCCACTCTAAGCCGATGCAGCTTCTAAGCTGCATACACACCTTTACTGCAGTTACAAGACAGATGGTTACCTAGACAGCTCTCACAGGTTTAAAAAGTTTAAAAACCAAATTACAGCTCTTCTAGTCACAAAATGAAATACCACTAAAGCTTTGAGAGAAAACAAAACCCTACAGGTCTCCAGTTATAAATGACACATCAGGCAGTGAGTTACAGGGACATACCTGCCCCCCTGTAATGGCTCTTAATGCAACTTTGTGAACATGGTGAGCATCTTCCTCACAGAACAACTGCTGAAGTCAAAAGGGGCCATGGAAACATGATGGACTGAGTACAGCTACTAATTTACTTAGATTGATACCTTACTTGTAATCTTCTTGAAATTCGTCTTCTTGAAATCAAAAATAAGGAAGATTTCAGTTTGATCCCAGTTTTGTTTGCATGATCAATAAAAGAGAATTTATTGCAAGTCTTTTCCATCACACAGGCCTTCCCAGGTCCACTATCCAGGAGCAATGATCCCCCTGACTGTTTTAGTCACTGGCTACTGCCCCAGGAGAGGTGCCTACTCCTCCTCTGGGCTGCTGCAAGCCTGGAATGCAGCACTTGGTTTGAAAACAGATGTTCCTAAAAAGAGCTGGCAGCAGTGCTACAACAGGACAAGGACAACACCCTCCGCGTTCCTCAAAGTCCAAGCTGTTCTTTTCCACCTGCAAGGAACAGCTTCAGAGAATTAAGAGAACAGCAGCAGAGCAAACAAAGATAAACTTCTGGTCACCAGAACATCAGGATATGATGACTTGTCTGACTTTAATCTCTGCTTGCTCTACCTATCAAGGAAGAGAAGTCCTCTGTCTCCTGAGACTTTGTTAAGTAAGTCAACTCAGCATCAGTCCCTTTCATCAGTACAGGTTTTCATATCATTCAATAACAATCTGAGATAACCTGAGGAACAGAAAGTTCACAAGTGTTGTCTCACAATGCCTGAAGTTCTTCTGACTTCAGCATGAATATGTTACTTAATAATTACATTGCTCACTTTCCCATGACAAAAAAAAAAAATCAACAGCCTTGGCACTGGAGAGGGATTCACTCAGATTTCTGCCATTCCTGGGGGAAGACTTTTGTTTCTTTCTAAAAAGATGTTTGGTGTTTTTTAAAAATACTTCCAAGTTCATTCTGCCTTCATAAAGAGGACCCAAGAAGCCTTGCAGGGAGCCTCCTCAGTCTAGGCAATATGAACATACCTGTAGCTAGACAAAAGCCGTGCAAGGAGATGTTTCCTCAAGTCAGTTAATACCAGCCAGATCAGTGTGGCTCTTAAAGTTAGCACCAGATCAGTCCTAAAGTTAGCACTAGATTCGTGTGCTTCCTAAAGTTAGCACCACATCAGAATTGTGCTCAGATTCTCCAGTACATTCCAGCAGGAAAAGAAGCAAACACTAGTAGCAGACTTCAGAGGCAAGGGCAGCCCCGTCTTCTCATAGCAGCAAGTTTCTGATCACCACATTCATCACAATTCTCCCTCTTACTCAAAAATGTTGGGGGAGAAAGATAGTGATGTGCAGGGATGAACACAGGCAGATCAAAATCAAGTTTCTCCATCAACCACATCCAAAGCATTAGCGTTTTATTAAGTGTAAAATAAATGTTGGGAAGTAACAGCCTGATAGATAAGGAAAGCAGCAGCAGCAGCAGGATTCCTCATAATCATAATATATGCTGGGTTGGAAGGGACCCATCAGGCTCATCAAATCCAACTCCTGGCCCTGCGCAGGACACTCCAAGAGTCACACCATGTGCCTGAGAGCATTGTCCAAACACTTCTTGAACTCTGTCAGGTTGGTGCTGTGACCCCTTCCCTGGGGAGCCTGTTCAGTGTCCACCCACCCTCTGGGTGAAAAACATTTTCCTGATATCCAACCTAAACCTCCCCTGACTCATCTTCACGTCATTCCCTTGGGTCCTGTCACTGGTAACTGAGTGAAGAGATCGGTACCTGCCCCTCTGCTTCCCCTCATGAGGATGTTGAAGACAACAGTGAGGTCTCCTCTCAGTCTCCTCTTCTCCAGGCTGAGCAGACCAAGTGACCTCAGCCATTTGTCACAAGGCTTCCCCTCCAGACCCTTCACCATCCTCGTGGCCTCCTTTGGACTCTCTCTAATGGCTTCATGTCTTTTTTACATTGTGGCACCCAAAACTGCCCCCAGGCCTGGAGGTGAGGCTGCCCCAGAGCAGAGCAGGACAATCCCTCCCTTGCCCAGGTGGCGATGCTGGGCCTGGTGCCCCCAGGACAGGGATGTCCCTCCTGGCTGCCAGGGCACTGCTGACTCATTTCCAACTCACCATCAACCCCCAGCGCCCTTTCCATGGCACTGCTGTCCAGCCTCTCATTCCCCAGTCTGTCTGTACACCCAGGGCAGCCCTATGCCAGATGCAGAATTCAGCACTTGAGAAGATCCTATAGAATCAGAGAATCAGACTGGATGGGGCTGGGAGAGACCTTAAAGATCATCCAGTTCCAACCCCTCTGCCATGGGTAGGGACACTTTCCATCAGACCAGGTTGCTCAGAGCCCCATCCAACCTGACCCTGAGCACTTCCAGGGATGGTGTACCCACAGCTTCTCTGGGCAACCTGTGCCAGGGCCTCATCATCCTCTGAGTAAAGAATTTCCTGGCTACAGTCATCAGCATGAGCACTGCAGCAACCAAGACAGTGGATTTTATCAACAGATGGAAGCCTGAGTGGACAAACTACCCCTGAGCGTGTCTGGGGTGAGTAGATACCACTCCATCAGCTTCCAGCACTGGGTACAAGCACCATAGCCCTTCATGTGGAGTCTTGCTAAAAACCCTGCTTAATCCATGAAGCAGAAGAGGTCTCCTGTGAAGAAGAAATTTGTCCATTTTTCAACTTTTATGTGTTATTGCCAAAAAATTAAATGCTAAAATATTTACAGAGCTCTTAGTTAGCCACAGCTCAATGCCTCAGTTCTCTGTGAGACTTGGCAAATACCTGAAAAGTGATGCCTTAAAAACTTCCTTTAAAACTGAAACTTGTCCCTTTTTTGATATACCAGCCAAGTCCTGGAAGAAGAATTACACAAATTCAGATATTGCAGGATTAGCAACTGACATATGGCAGACTAAATTAATCCATGGTTTCCTTCTGAGCCTGTTTTAAGAAGCTGGTTCTGGCTCTGAGGACAATGTCCTAAAATCTACCCAGTGCACGTATACAAAACAAAGCTGTTGATTTCTAATAAAGGTAGGTGTTGTCAGGAAACCAATCAGTGTAATCCTGATGAAAGAATATAGTGTTGGCATACCTAACTTTGTTGGGGAAAAAAAAAACCCACTGTACACAAAATAGTTATTAAAATTGCACTGTCATAACTGAAGGGTTATCTAATGTGGTTGTGAAAGGGTCTGCCATGGGCCTGTAACTATTTTTCATGTGCTTGGTGTTACAGTGAAACGTGGGCTTGAGTTTGTTTGGAACAGGTTGCCCAGAGATGCTGCAGAGTTCCCACCTGTGGAGATGCTCCAAACTGGGCACGGTGCTGGGCAGCCTCCTCTGGCTGACCCTGCTCGAGGAAGATGAGATGATCTCCAGAGGTGCTTTCCAACCTCAACCATTCTGTGACTGATTCTGTGAAACAGACTGAACTAGAAAATGGGTAAGAGTCAGAGAAAAGGGGTTACAATAGACCAAGCTGAAAATTATTTGCTGCCAAAAAAACCCAACCCAAAACAAAACCACCACATTAGGATGTACAAAACAGAAATCCTTCTTCTATATGCCACTCTGAGAAGATCTCTGCTGGAAGGCCACTTCTAGTTTTGAGCACCAGATTTCAGGATACAGTGGGTCAGCGAAAGAAATCCTCATCAGCAGAGATCCTGAACAATCTAGGAGGAGTTTAACCTAGAAACAAGAGGCTGGGAAATTGTATTCAAGCAGTAGACTTGCAGAGATGAAGGAGATAAACTGCCCATCCACATCTTCTGTGCAAATATAGGTTACACAAAAAAACCACACATCAAAAAAGCCAAAGAGCCCTAGATTTCCTCGAGAAGTCATTCAGACTCCACTACTGGCTTTCAAGAACAGACAAAGCACCTCCAAGGAGGTGACAGTGGTATAATGGAGCCATGGGAGAGAGAGGTATGGGAGTACTACAGCTTCCAGATCCCTTGGAGCCCTTTTTAACGCTTACATGAAATGACAGAGCTTTGAGGAAGAAACATTTCGCTGAAAGGTTCAACAGAGTCTGAGGTAACCACCTACAGCTACAGCCTCCTATGCCTTTAACTCACTATCTCCTCTGTTTTCACAGGTAAACTACCATTTCACAAAATTCATTAGATCAACACTATCCCTGCACCTCAAAGGACTACGCTTGAATAGCTGGGCTCATCGAGAACTAAACAGTTCTGTGACCCACGTTACACAGGTCAGGTAGGCCTAAAGATTTCCTTCACTCACACTGCTAAGACATACATTTCTGATAGCTAGGAGTCACAATTTGGTTTACAAGACCAAGTGAGAGGGTCTAGTTTACATGAGAAGGCAGCCTGTACTGAGAATCTGACCAAGGAAAGATAAATACCCTGTATACATAAAGAACTCAGCATATAAAGAAGATGTCTTCTTTATAGTCACTTCAACAAAAGAAATTAGGCCCTATAAGCAAAGAAAAAAGAATCTCCAGGTGAATCAAGAATCTTCAGGCATCTTCCAGTTTCTCCATTAATAATCAAGATAAAAATATTTTAAAATTGTGATGCGAGTTTTCACTTTCTCTCTCGTCACATAAGATTAAAAAAAAAGAATATTGGCAATTTATAAGCAAAATTCTTACCGCATTTCAACATGCAACATTGGTCTCACTTCTGTACGATTAAATAGACTATTTACACACAATACATATATATCTCTCCCTCTGTATGCACATGCATTGGTCCTAGCCTAGGCATCAAAGGCCACATGTGAGTTCTCTGAGTCAAATCTTGCTCAAGCAATTCCAGTCTGAATGTGTGTTGTCCTTTGGATAGCTGAGGATCTCAGTTCTTCCGAATGTCGGCGTAGACCACAGACTCTGACTTGTTGATCTTGTCGCTGTGCTGTCCCCCGGAGTGATCTAACTGCGCGTAAATGACTGGGCCCTGGGGACACAACGAACAGGCACAGTCAGGCTTTTTCAGAACAGGCCACACTGCCCCTCACCTCCATGGGGGCTGCAGCAAGACGAGAGCTAAAGCAAGACCACAGAGCTTTTATGACTGCGAACGGCACTTGGAAGCAGGTGGAATGAACCCTCAGCTGCACATGAGCTCTAGTCTGCCACCTTTCTCCTCTCAGGAGCATGCCAAACAGCACCCTTGCCTCCCTCCAGGACTGCCTGCTCCTCACAGAAAGCAAAATCTGTGATCCCTTGCTCTGAAAAGCAGCAATTCTTACGTGCTATGGAGCAAAGACATGTGGCTTAGTCAGATGCATGCCAGATTTAATATTGTTCAAGAGGAACTGTACTAGAGGTTTACCAGTCAACAGCGGAGTGTACTTCCCAAACTGCTACTCAGGTCCTGTAAATCCCAGCACGGCTGTACCACTTGGGTAATGAGGGAGAGGATAAAGCTGCAGCCACCCTGTGACTCGAGTCACTGCCCAAACCAGTGATGGGGCCAAGACTTACACAGCAGTGACCCAGGAAGTGCTAAAATGGTGCAGCAGTACAGAATTCTTACCTGACTTGCGAGCCAGCCCAGGCAGCAGCAGCTCACAGACACCTTGGGCAAGCACAGCCTCACATCTTTGTCACATTTGCTGGGGTGCAGGGGAGGACATTACAGCCCTGTCTTTCAGCTGAACATGTAATCACTTCCTAAAACACCCCATCCTCTAAAACATAACCCAGGGAAAGCCAACTGCAGCTACTGGAGACAGGCTGAGGACAGGACTGCAGGCTCCACAGAGCAGAGGTCCAGCAAGGCAGGTGGGAGCTCGATGGGAAGAGAGCTGCAGCTCCCACACTGAATCCCCCAACTGAGACAAGCACAGGGCACAGGGCTGCCACCACCTCCCAGGCGACCTCAGCAGAGAGACCACACACCCCATGCAGGAGGGAAAGGGACTGTCCTGTCTGAGGGTGAGTGGGAGGGAATTAAAAAGAGAGAGCTTTTAGTTTGGTTGTGGCTTTTTCAGCAGTTTTTCCTTCAAAACCTTTCATCCATTTAACTGTTCTGGTTTCCCTTATGCTCCAGAAAGAAGTAGCCTTCACTGGCACTCCTACTCCCTTCTTGCCAGTACTTCTGGAATCCTGACAAATTAGAAAACATTTGTATAGACCTGATGGAGAAGTTTTTCCACCTATTTTCCAAAGCAATTATGAGCCAGAGATGAAAACAGACCTTCTGTACAGAAAATTAAGCCCTTGAAGGACCGCAGGTACCTTCCTGCACAGCTGCTTTCCCCCCAGCACAGTGGCAAAGCTCACACCTGATAAATACCTTGTTGTCCTTCAGAAGTAATTTAAATCCACATTTTCTTCTTTCTGGGTAAAGTACTTCCAAAGTAATAAAGAATAGAGGAAGAAGATGGACTGAAGAGTGAAAACTTGCAAGTAGGTTTAAAATACTGAATATAAACAACATACTGAGAAAATGGGAAAAAAAGGACACTGATGTCCTAGAAAACTCTGGATTTCAAATCTCATTATAGCCACTTTTTTTTTATTTCTCTGCTATTTGCTTTCATGTTGTTCTAGTCTCCAACACTGTATTGAAATTACTTTACTAATTCCAATCAGAGCACAGTGTCTATATAAACTTCAAGGCAAAGTAACCCTGAAGTTTAATTGCAAGCAATTCTGGAAGTCTCATCTGCCTGAGGCCAGAGGTCAAGGGTATGATAAGTTCAGCTTGAGAGCACTATCAGTTAAAAAATATAAAAATAATAAATCTAACTGCATAAGGTACTCACTGTGACATTCCAAATTTTGTTCAAGTAATTCTGATGGGTCGATTTTCTACCGCAGGAGTTCACTCAGTATCAGTTACCACTGTTCTACGTTTTTGCCGGTTTAAATATAGTTACTCTGCTGCAACCAGCATGGTAGTGGTTATGGAGAGACTGACTGGTCTGATCAGCTGATCCAGACCAAGCTATCATTGTCTCAGTGTGTTCATTGTCAGTCACCTAAAAAAAGTGGTAGATGGCCAACACAGAGAAAAGGAGGGACCAAGGATTTATTGCAGTGCTCATCTTTTTGATTTGCTGCCAACTGATTCTCTAGCTGACTGTAAGCGTCGCCTGGGGCATTTTAAAAACAGTCTAAACAATTCAGAACTTTCATCTAATCCCAAGCAAGCTCATCCTGACTTCAGAACCAGAAGACAGACCAGCACTGCTATATAAAACCAGCATTTCCTGAAGCCTCGCAATTTTTCTATTCAGAACTGAAGAGAAAAGAGTAGCAGGTGTACCTGCTAAGGGTTTGTCAGCAGAGTCATGAACTGCAAGTTACAGCAAAGAAAAAGGAATTACAAAATTAGACCACCATGACCCAACAGGAGCCTACAGAATTTTCAGATTTCTCAGATTCTGAATGATGTTGCAACTACCACAGATTCTGGCTCTGGGAAAGGTATCTGAAATTTAAATCAAGATTCTTGGCATCATGAACTGCTCCTTCTCAGGGTCCTGGGATCCAAACAAGGACATCCATGTGGGAAATCCATGTAGTTCTTGCCTTCGCTGGAATGCGTTTCTTACGCAAATAACAGTCCTGGTAGAACAGCAGTCACTAGAGAATGATGGCATGGACAAGAACCACCACAGACAAATCTGACAGGACAGAACATACCTGCTGAGAAGGAGGGCACAGTGAAAACAAGTGGAGCTGATTCAAGCAGCTGAACACTCACAGAATCAGATATGCAAACTCCAGAAAGCAAGGTCCACACCTGAGTAACTTGCACTCAAAACTCCAAGGAAGTGCAGGCTCAGCGCACTTTCAGCTGAGATGTGATGCAGACAAATACTCCATCACTGATTCTTGAACTGATACATAAATAAAAAGATGAATAAACTTCATTTAATTAATTTAAATGCCACTCTAAGAGTGAACACCTCTGTTACTGTTCTTAACTTGCAGAGGCAGGAGTTCTGTTTGTGCTCACAGTTCTTTTCCACCAGTGAAGTACAAAGCATTCATTCACTTCCTACACATCCCACCTTGTAAAAAAGCTACAAGAAGACCACAGGCCTCTGCTGTTTGACCACAGCACTGACTGTGGGAACCAGTGGTCTAAAACTGCCAGGCAATCCAAGAGACAAGAGTGTGCCTGAATCAGCAAGAAGCCTGCAACAGCTTTGGGAACTGCTAGGAATGAGTATCTGCCTTTCACCTACACAACATCTCAAAAGCTTGAATACTACAACTCATTTCTTGATTACCAAGAAACAGCAGGTTTTACTTGTATGTGATGCAAGATTTCAAATACGTTGATTTGCGTGCTGATATGACCCTTAAAGAAACAACCAAAGAATGGATAGAAGCTAACAATGTACGTGTAATCAACTGAAATTTAGCTTCCTCACTCATTTAAATATTCTGTTCAAAATCTGAACTACCCTGATTTCACTGTGGATCTTTTTGAAGAAAAGTAAATATGTCCTGTAAATATGGGGCAAATGTTTAACACGAGGTACAGGAACCACTTGCTGCTACAAATGTCTGCCAAGAAAAGAAGCTCTCTTTGCCTGACAAAAGAGATTAAAAATCCAAAAAACTAGAATAAAACTGAATGAAACAAAAGCCATTTGCAGTATTTTTCTGTTGAGGTCAGCAGTGCTCACACTTTGTGTTTTCCTTTAGGAACTTACCTGCAGGGAGAACTCTGTCAATGAATAAACAGACCAGAGTGACTACAGAAGGGAAAAAGCACCCTGATTCTGAGTTAACATCACAAAGTTTAGATTTACTCTGCTGCTCCTTCCAGCACACTGAGACTCAGAACACTGGGGACATGGAAAGATGGGCACACTGCAAGTTTTCACACCAAAACATTGCAGTATTTTTGCTTTCGAGATGCAAGCACAGAACAGCATCTGTGTGTAGCTCTCAGGGCACTTGCATGTGCTCCTTCACACCATGACAGTAATTAGATAAAACATCCTGGTTTTTTGACTTATGGATGTTGAATCCAACAGCTACTGCATCATAAATCCCACAAAATCTTTTTTTTTTTTCCTGGAAGGGGGGATGGTGGGAATCACCTGTCTCATTCACCCATTCCAGAAGCATCTCCCATGATCTAGAAAAGATAAGCTTTATCTAGGCCTTACAGGCAGCCTGCTGCTACTAGACCCATTCCAGTCAAAATGTGACTACTTTTAAATCCTGAGTATACAGCCTCTGTGTTCAGAGAATAACTGATCTCTGAAGTCAGAAGACAGCTTTGTGGGCCTGTGTGCTAAAACTTTGGAAATACTGCACGGCCCAGGACGAAATGCACTTCAAAACCGAACCAGAAGCCCAGCAGAGTAGGAGCTTTGACTTTACTGAGCTGACTGTTAGCACATTTGGTTTCTTCCTGCAGTGTTAACACACTAACACACATGTCCATTATTTTTTCAGGAGAAAATAAGGAACCAGGTATTAACCTGCACACACTACACTGCGGCCACTTGCTAAAAGGTGGCTAATTAAGAAGAAGTCTACTTTGAACTTAAACTCTCTCAGGACCTGTATCTCCACAGGAAAACTGCTGGGAATACACAAATCAAGAGGGAAGAAACAGCTTCCACATAAGGAAATCCTGTACTGGTAGCAGGCAATGATCCATCCAGAATCCCTGTCTGACTCATGCTCTGTCCCCTCCCATGGGACGGTAAGTCTGGATAAAAGCCACTTTTTCCCTTCAAAGTCAGCAGAACGTTGCCAACTGCAGCAAGCACAAAGAGTGGCACTTTCAAGCCCACAAAAGTTGGGAGGCTCAGCAGAACAGAGCTGTCAGCAGCACAAGTCATCGGCAAACTGGTCAGCATCTGGCTCCTCTCCTTGTGAAGGAAGGACATGCCATGGAGCATGAGAGTGTAAGGCAAATTACCATCCCAGAACAATTAGGCAGCTTTACGGGGTGATCCACATCCGGCAGACATTGTGCTGTGTCTGTGTTAGAGAGATACTCACTGACCACTCCTCATCCTTGCACTTCACTACCACCTGTGGATGTTAATGCACAAGATCCCAACCACGGTTTTCTATAATTTAGTATGAAAAGGGCGTAAAACTCCGTCTCAGCTAACACCAAGATGCTGCTCTTTCTACTGCACCAAGCCTTCTACAGCAGAGTTCACCAGTCCCAGCTTACTGTGCACCCCTTGTCTGGAGCACGCACTTTCAGCAGCAGACAGCCCCTAACGCACGAATCCCACCCTGCCTGGATGTTTTCCGTAGCAGCTGCCCCAGGCTCGGGGGGAATCGTGCCTGGGAGCAGCAGGAGCAGTTTACCTGGTGTGATCTGGCGGGCACGCTGTTTACCAGACCCTCTGTGTCGGAGGGCGCCTTCTGCGGAGCCTGCTTAACCGGAGACATCAAGCTCTCAGAGGTACTGCAGCTGACGAGGTGGCAGAGCAGAGTTTGCACGACAGTGTTCAAGAGGCACACAAAAAAAACCAAAACAAACAAACAAAAAACCAAACCAAACCAAACAAAAAAAAAAAAAGGAAACAAAACAAAAGACGAATGATGGCAAAATGAAATGTGGTACATTACACCAAAGTAAAAAAATGAACGTAATGGATTCTGAAATAAACACACACGATTCTCCATCTCTCCCGAGACATTTCTCTGTCCTTCCTCTGAGTTTCCTTGGTAAGCAACAGGAAGGAGCAGCTATTAACATAGGACAGCAGCTCCTCCACAACCCCTGGTCCTTAGATACTCCCATTCAACTCAACTGCTCTAAAATCATGTGTTTTCTTCTCAGTTAACAGGGGTAAGTAGCAATTATCTTCTACCTAGGAGATAAACAGTCCCTGTCACTCAGGCAAGTGTTGTACCAGAGCCACAGTTAGAGCCAACACTTGCCAACCAGCAAGGTACATCCTACCCAACTCTGCATTACTTCCCTTGCTTTTAGTTAGGCTGTGAGCCCAAAATAATTCTCCCAGCAGACACCAGTCTCTGGAGCAATTACCTCAAGAGTCACACAAGACATTTAAGCTATGTGCCCTCATACAGCTACTTGAATATCTAATCAGGCAAATCTTGGTTTTCAAACAAAAGAACTGTCTTGTGGTGACAACCAACACCCCTAAAAGAAGGCTGCTGGTTTTCACCCTCTGATTGCTTCTTTCCATCTGCTTAAAGCAGGACTGAAAAGAAAACAATCATGTGACTTGAAATTAATGTCACAAAGCTAATTACAGGAACAAATGCCCTTCAAGTTGGTGGCTTCTGGGCAATGCAGTAATGGGTCTCTCAGTGCTAGGTCTATCTCCTTGTACCCAAGCACCCAAGAAAGTTAAGTAGCCACCTCCTTGGCAGCAGTCACAGGAGTGCCCTCTGCTACCACAACCCCCTGGCCACTGGGCATCCTTTTCCCTCAGTCTTTGTAGACAGACAGAGTATAAAGTGAGTACAGAAACAAATGAGGACAGTGACATTAAGAAGACCACCTCCTCACAGGGCAAGCTTTTTTTATCCTTTGATAGGTCTTACCATAGCAGCTTAGCTCCTCATACATGCAGCATAAGAATTAAAAAATACTGCCCCGGCCATCATGGCAAGGGGTCTCTACTGTCTCAGAGACAATGCATCCTTTCTGTTACCAAAATTATGTAATCATTGTTTTATTCACAAACTCCTCAGATCGACACTATCTAAATGTTGTTATTCAGGTTTAAGCAACTAATGTACTTAGATCCCTGCAAGTTTTCAAACACCCAAGCTGTCTGATCTTACAGGGAATTTACTTTTATTTTGACACAGAAAGAGCTCTGAATTTCCTGTGCTTTAGTCAATGCACTGCCAAGTTCACTGTTGGAAGAGATGGAGGGACACCATCTGGGATAAACAACAACTCCACCCCAGTGGGACACGAGACAATGAAACCCAAGCACCCAGTGAAATGCATCATCCCTTTGCCAACAGATTCCAGCACAAATTACAGTGATGTTAGTAGAGAGCTAGCTGGTTAGTCAGCAAAGGAAGAGGAAATGTGTACACACACACAGGTATTAACAGCAACCACCAACTTGATTAGTTACCATGGTGTCTAGTGGGACTGGAAGAGAAGACCCAGCCCTGTTACATTCCCAATCTGGCGTCTATATCAGGATCTCTGTAAGGAGAAGAAGGTAAGCAGGATCCGATCCCAGCACACCAAGGCAGAAAGAAAAAAAAAAACAAAACAAAACAAAACAAAAAACACCAAAGTCAGAGCGTGAATGGAAACTGTGGCCATGCAGGGGTTCCAGATGCCACACAGGGCCCCAGCCCACCTCAGTTCAAGGCAGAATGGTTATCTAGGAGGAAGTGCTTCTCTCCACCACCACACACCGGGTTAGCATCATGTAGAAGACAGTCCATAAGTTTGGAGGGGGTCACAGCACACTTGGTTTCCTTCTACACATCATGCAGAGCTGCCATGGTCAGTGAAAGCAGGATTTAAACCTCAGAGATTAATCCCCCAAGAGAGTAGTTAAATCTACTACAAGAAATCACAGTGCATGAACTACTGCTCCAGGCTTAGCACCAACATGTGTCCTTCAGCAGGAAGACACTGGGGAGCAGGTCAGTGGGAAGCAGGGCAAGCAGGCCGCCTCAGGCACACTGCTGGTGCATGACGCTGCAGGGTTCTTTTCAATTCTTAGGGGAAGGACACATGCAGAAAGGGAAAACCAGGCTTTCCACACAATTTTGAGCACACACAGCCACCCTCGCTGTATTTAGCCTTACCATTGGGCAATAGCCAACTCACTTTGTCTAAGCTCTCCAACTGGGAAAAGGACAGGGCAAAGTTTAATTTGGAAATCCCCACAATCTTATTTTTGGAGTTATTTTCTCTTATCCCACAGGCAACCCAAAGAACCTGCAATAAGCAGGAATATTTGTTGGGCAAAGAACAGAAGAAACTTGTATGTTTTGGGGTTATTTCTACGACTACATACATAATTTTCATTCTTTCTTAGAGAAGCAAGTTACCAGCTAATTAGAGAGGAGAAAAAAGGAAGTACCTCCTCCACCAGCAGCAAGTTTCATCACCACAGGACTCTAATCTGCCTCTGTCAGTTCTTGTGGCTTTTTCATATGCCCACTCAAAGAACTGTGCTTCACTTTGGAGTTATCCTCCTAACACTAAAAACCCTGCAGGTATGGTAACAGTTAACAAAAAACAGACAGTGAATGAGAACGGATGCAGAGTGGCTACTCCTTCCTAACTTTCAAGTATGGTGATGAAGGGGGTTTTGGTAAGTATACTCCAGGCTTAGGAGGAAGGCAGTGGTAACAGAAAAATTCAGTCCTAATCTCAACACACAGCATTCCTTAAAAGTGCATGTGTGGTACTTTTCCTTTAGAGGTGGAAAGGAAAGTAGAGCTGGAGGGAAGGGGAACAGACCCGACAGACCTAGGGGATCTTGGATTAAACGCTCTGAGGGCATATATCCTTGTGTCTGGGGATCAACTTCAACACCTAGTGATTTTCAGGTGCAACTCATGGTCAGTATGAATTTTCAAGCACAGTACAGAGGTAATCACTAAAGGCAGATGATCTGAGTTCCACATGACCATATCTATCTCTAGCTGTGGTTGCCAAGGCTTGGCTGAAACAACTACCCCCCTTTAAGCCCTCCCTCTGATTCTGCTGCTGTTCCTCACATCAGCCACGGGTGAGGAGGGAGATCTCTTACCCAGAGTATCGTTTTTTAGAGTTGTTCTTTCTGATGACAAGACACACGACAATAGAGATGAGCGATGAGAGACCTGTAACCGTACCGATGGCTATCCCTGCCACGGTGGCAATGGGGAACGCAGGCAGGCTGTCTGCGGAGAGAAGGGAGAAAACATTCAACTCTTCTGCATTCCCTGCTCAACAGAACTGCAAACCACAAATGCCCTTGAGCCTGGATTCCTTTAGAGCAGAAGGCACTAATGTAATACCCAGAAATTACAGCATGCAGCCTAAGTGGCAGTGGCAGCAGGCAGCCAGCAGAGTAACGTATGAACAGAGCACACGCCAGGAGTGTTCTTAATGTCACCGTCCTTCAGGAGAGAGTTCATGTTGAACCAAAGGTTTTTACATGTCAGGGAACACAAGTGACAATGAGGACAACCCTGTCTCATTTTGTATCTGAAGGGGACAAAAAACCAGGTTACAGCCATCTGGCAATTCCCAGAGAGGTCAAGAGGAAAAGGCAGGCACGCTTGAAAGCGGATTTGGACACAGCACATCGCTAACCCACTAGGAGTGCTGAAAGGCTGGGTGTTCTCCAGGGAGCATGCAGCACACAGCACAATTCCTCCCCAGGATCACTCTTAGCAGTGTTTATACATGATTCTGGTGTCTCAAAATACAACCCTGCACGTTTTTATAGACTCGGGTTTTTTTCCTTCTTAAGTCAGGATCATTGTACAATACCAGGAAAACACATAGAAGAACACAGTATTGCTTTACTCACGTTTTCCCTAATATTATTTTGGGGGAGAGTAGGCCAAAAAAGAGCAGCCAGAAACAAAAGCCAATCAGAGAATGAGTACAAAATACTTACAAGTCAAAGAATACACAGACTACCATTACAGCTTTTCCCAGTAAGAAACAAAGTCCCTTCCTTCCTCCACACTGTGTTTAACACAAGGAATATCTTAGGCTAGAGGGTTTTTTACAAGAATCCATGCTACATTAGCTACTTGTACCAAATACAAGTGAATCAGCAAAAGATACAACAGGCAAAACCTACACCTATATAGAAAAATCTGTCTCAGACACCTGCATCTGATCATCACAGAACTGTCAAGGTTGGAAGGGATGCCTTAAGATTGTCTAGTCCAAACCCCTGCTTAAGCAGGGCCAAGTAGCACAGTTTGCTCAATACTCTGTCCACTTTGAATTTGACTATCTCCAAGGATGGGAGACTCTTCAGGCAACCTAGTCCTAGTGTTCAACCACAGTAAAAATGTGGGGTTTTAACTGCAGACGGAATTTCCTGTGTTTCAACTTATGCCGATTGTCTTTTGTCCTGTCACCAGGCACCACTGAAGAGCCTGGCTCAGTCTTCTTCAGGTGCCATCAATGTATGTAAATATCTGCTGAGAGGATTCTCCTGAAACTTTCTTCTCTTTTGCAGGCTAGATCACCCCTCCTTCTCTTCTGCAGGCCAGACAATCCCAGCTGCCTCCATTTCTCCTCATATGAAAGGTGGAACAGTCCCTTAACCGTATTTGCTGCCCTGCGCTGGACTCATTCCAGCAGGGACCACAGATCAGCAGTACCCTGAAGCAGGGGCATCATACTGAGAAAACAGGGCTTACATTTAGTCCTGTTCCTTTTGAATTCAGTGACTTTCAGCAGAAGGGCTACCTGACTTCTGGCTGTTTCACTGATTGTAACATCATTCAGCCAAACAGCACATCAGCAGCTTTCCTGGCTCTCCAGTGTGAGATGCCAGTTCACAGCCATACGGGAATTCAGAGTCTTAGTAAGAAATTAAATATGAAGATATGACTGCCACAACTTGGAGGAAGACATTCTTTCCAGAACCTTTCAGCAGCCCAGGGACCCATTTGCTATTAAGGAAGAGAGTCCTACAAGTGGTGATATTTTTCGGATATGTACAGTGTGATTGTATGTGAGGCCCATGCAAAAATGAACTGATTTATTTTGAGGCATATAAGGAGTTCCCTAGGTTCTGTGCTTTTTCACCTTTCCAAAAGCACAGGGATAATTGCCTGCAAAAGCATCAAAACAGACATGCATTTCTGATAGCAGACCAGCTGCTGCCTTGTACACCAGAAAACACACACACTTCATCATAGCAAGAAAGCAAGTGACATTCCAAAACTATAGTGAAGAATATCTGCTGAAAGAACGATATTAGAACTCTGATAGTTTTGTCACTTCTTTGACTCATGAGGGTTGTTTTGGTTGCTTGAGTCTGAGTGATAGCAGTTACATTCTGTTAACAAAGGTTTTTAAGACTGTATTTAAAAATGCTAGTGTTTGCATGTGAAACTAAGAGTCTGGCTTTACTGCTTTTCAGAAAATGGTCCCTAGTTTTTCCAGTATTCCACAGCTACATGAATTCCTCATAAGCACTTCCAGAGCAGCCAATGACTTCACTGTAAAAGACAGGCCCAGCTACATAACCAAACATCACCTCTGAAAGCCAATATTTAAGTTAACAGCTTAACACAAACCAAAAATTCAGCCATTCAGAGAACACTTTTCACTAATTAGCACTGAAATTCAGAGCAATTTCCATTTCACTGAGACCATGTCAGTATCAGTTTTATGAAATACGCAGGAAAGTGAAGTTTCCATTGCTCCTAAGTGTAAAGATTTCCATACCATTCTAATTTTTTCCCCCCATGTGTGTTCAGATCACAGATGGATCACCTCCAGGTAACACAAGCTGTCTTGAACACAGTGTTAAGCAGCTTCCTATCACAAGTAGGGCCAGCCTAGTTTAAG
This sequence comes from Lycocorax pyrrhopterus obiensis, assembly GCA_014706295.1. Taxonomy (NCBI): domain Eukaryota; kingdom Metazoa; phylum Chordata; class Aves; order Passeriformes; family Paradisaeidae; genus Lycocorax; species Lycocorax pyrrhopterus. The sequence continues at coordinate 114,453,569 of JACSVZ010000001.1, read as the reverse complement.
AACTCGGAATTCCCTACGAATTTCTGTTGTTTAGGCTTTTGAATGGTAGTCCTTTCCAGATTCAGATACTGTATTGAAAAAGCAGTCTTGCTTTTCATCCCTGCCAGTAGGATTGCTCCAACATATTTGATAGAGTTGTTTGTGCAAACACCGTGTAGGTACTGCAGTGAAAATCACCTGGGTTAGTTTGGCAATTTTTAAAAATTAGGCCACAATGGAACTTGTTAAATGTTTAATCCAAAAGCTAAAACTAACCTATCATCTATTAGATCATGTAAATGTGCAAAGAATGAATGTGGCTTTGAAGAATTTACAACACCAGACATACAATTCAGAACCATTAGATGTATACATAGTAAAAAAACCAATATGCACAAGTGTCATCATGTATTTATTTGAAAATTTAACTTAATTGAAAAAATTTAATTAATTAAATTAAATTTAATTGAAAAAAATTTGCTCCAGCTCAGTTCAGGATAAGTTTTCACAGATAACTGAAGACAATTGTTGCAGCATTTTTCTGAGGGTGAGAACTATCTCAAATACAGCAGTCCATTCAGAATCAGTGAGATTCTCTTGTCCAGATGCCCCACCTATGGGGAAGACAGCATGCAAGACTGTTGAAAAGTATCAGCTGAATTAGTGCACTGAAGTCAGTCTTCATTTGCTTAACCTGGGTTAAAATCTGAAAAGGCTTTGCAAGACAGCCTGACTGTGCCAAACCAGCAGCTGCTTTACTGCTTCTTCATAGTGACTATCATTGTGAGAAAATAAACAGACCCTATTTTACACAAGCTTCAAACTTCCAAGAAACAGAAAGTTCTAAGTGATGGTTGGACCTCCAGAGGTCCCACCCAACCCAAACTGTTCCATGAGGAGAAAAGTTAGATACAGACCTTGCCTACGTAAGAACTTGGAATGACGTCATGAGCAGGGGTACACACACCTGCTCCAGCAGCAGTATCATTCCAATTACGACACACAGATTGGTATCTTCCCTAACATATTGAAATCTAATGGAACAGCTGCATCAGCACTGCCATTTATGAATTCAACATTTACTCCTGTCCTTCCTAAATTATAAATCTGGAAATGCAATTACTGCAACAATCACTTCATTGTACAAAATATCGCATTTTGGCTGACCTCCAGCTTAGGTAGAACAATCAAATGTTTTGGATTATCAAGGGAAATAAAGAGCCAAATTGACAAACAGAATCTAAGTGCTCTTCAACTGTGACAGATGTTACCAAATGCTAACCAGAGGCCTCATGTGACTGCAAGTAGCCAGGCCCTGAAGTCTGTAAGAGCCACCATGGATTCCTCAAGAACACCTGAGTAAAAGAGGCTGAATGCACATCCAATACAAACACCTTTGCATGGAACACAGTAGCATTTCACTTTCTGTGTGTTTGGGTCAGATTTATAGTTTTGCATTCTATCATATATACCAGAAGGGTTTCAAAAAGAAAAGTCTGCTACTTTTTCTCCTTGCTCACCAGATTTCACCCTAACACTTGATGCAGCATAATGCAGGAAATATAATCATAGGACTTCAAAATGAGAAGACATTTTCATCAAGCCTTCCATCGGCTTTTGCTAATAATTGCTTAAACCACAGGAATTAGTGGGCATAGAGGAAAAGGGTATGACATACAGTTTTTAAACAGATGACAGATACTGGTTCCATTATTAGGACCTGGAAGAAGAGAATTAAAAAACCAGTTGTTCCCTCCAGGCTACTCCCCCACCCCCAATAAAGGTGATATAGACAAGGAATGGAGGGGCAAAAAAAAAAAAAAACAAAAACCCACAAACAAGTGAGAAGGAAAAAAAATCATATAGGGTGAATACCTTTCTCCACAACTCTAACTCGGATTTCTCCTGGTTTGACAACAATGTCAGGTGGGTTCTTGACATCGCAAATGTACGTGCCGTTGTCCCGGAACTGCATGTTTGATATAGTGATAGAAGCATCTTTCTTGTTAAGATCTCCAGCCCAAGTGATCCTGTCTTTAAATGGTATGTCCTTTCCAGGGTATGACTTTCCATTAGAGTAATAGAAAAACTGCAGTCAAGGAAAAGAGGATATAAGAACAATCCAATTAGCGATTACGGAGCTACCGTGCTTCTCTCACAGCATTCTCCCAGAGCCAACTGTGTTACACACAGCCAGCAGCTGAGATTTTTCTCCTCCTGCCTCACCACTTCAGTCTGCCTTGTTGCCTCTTGATCACATAACCATGCTTGCACCTCAACCATACCAGCACAAGAGACTGCAAATTTCAGTCTTCTGTTGGTTTTGATTTGTTTTGTGGTTGGATTGGTAGGGGTTGGGTTTTTTTTTTCTGTTTTGCAGACAAGGAGGTGGGGGAAAGAGAAAAAAACCTGGTAACCTGGTAAATTAAAGGATAAAACAGTCCTGGAACACAGCCATCCATCTTTCAGGCACAAGAAGCTGCCTGCATCCTAGCAGAAAAAGGATACCAAGTTTCCTATCTTGTGTTTTGCTGTTTGTTACTTGCAACTAAAGCACAGCTAAATTAACATGCAATACTCTCCCTTCCTTCCACCCCCTCAGAAAATCCCATGACCAATTTAGAAGATATCTAGCTGCTTTCCAGAAACCTTCAGGTAACTAAATATAACTGTTTCCCAGTTTTTAAGTGACTAAGCCGCACATTGGCTCTGCACTCCCTATACATGACCAAAAATCTTTGAGGAATAAACCTCTTTAGTACAGACTAAGGAGAAACTGAGTATTTCCCAACTATACCTGCCCAAAATTGGAATTTACAGCAGTAGAAGTGCATAGGCTTCCACAGGACAACTCTGCTTTCAAACAAACGGGATACCCTAAGAGAGGCATCAAGGCCGCAGGAGAATTGCAAGAGCACATTCTTTCTTAATTGGACATCCTGCAAGATAGCAAGACAAACCTAATCAAGAATCAGCCTGAATTCCCTTCAGTTCAGTCTCCAGAGAACGATGAAAGACATTTAAGACAATATTCCAGCTTCCTCTTTCTCCTGCCTTATTTACAAAGCAGTGTCTCTGCAACAGAGCAGACTGCCTACAAGACAGTCATATTTCTGTTCAAGTCATCTCCTATCCCTTTTCCCTTTCCTGCCCTTGATCTCAGGCTTGCTATTCCAACACCCTCTCTATCAGACCTGCGCTCTGAATATCAGGCCTTATCACCTGGCAGTACAAATCTTGTCCAGATCAGGTATGTGCACATCATGGCTGTCTGTCATGCTGCAGTTAATCTTATTTGTTGTCTACAGATTAACATAAATCCAACAAACTATTTCATGCGATAGAAAGTTGGCAAGCACACAGCTGTCAACATTTTGGAGGGACTCTGCATCAGTCTGCAGCTTTTCCAGCTGGATTGTAACCTTTAACACAGCAGCACTGCATTACCACACCCCTGTGCACAAGGGAGCTCATCCCACTGGAAGTCTAGAAGGCCAGAGGCAGATTCCTCAGCTCTCTGGATGTCCTCCCCTGGGGGAGGAGAAATCACAAAATAAAATATGTCCTGGAACACAAGCTAAGTGATTCAAGCCATCCCTTGCCTATGGTGGAATGGTTTAACATGAGACTTCTCTGAACATGTGGTGAGGGAAGGAGACAAGCAGGGGAAGCTCCCAGTCCAGTCAGCCTCACCACATGGCCACAAGATTGCCAGTGTGATTCTAAAGGGGTACAGGACCATCCTTGTCGAGAGAAGCGTGGGCTTAGCCCAGAGATAAGCTGACCATGAGATTGATCTTTCAAATTCACACCCACCAAGCTATGCAACGCCATGACTTGGGCTCATAAATAAACATCCCCTCTATACCTTCCCCAGACCCTCAAAATAAATGGAATAAACATCAAATTGTGCTGGGTCACTTCTGCTCAAAGAGAATTTGCTTTTCTCTCAATTGTGCTGATAGCTACATCCAAGTAGAACACCTGAACTGACTTCGAGTCCAAAAAAATGTTATGTGCTGAAGCTGTATTCCTACAACTGGACAGTGATGCAGAAAGGGAATGGCAAAACAGGATATATGGGGAGCGGAAAACACACAAGCAGATGGCTTCTCTTCACCCATCCTGTTCCACACTGGCAGGAAATGTGCCCTACTTCCGTAAGCTAATGCCCAACTACTGCTTTGGATTCCCAATGGGAAGAGCTCCCTCTTCAAAACTAAATATTTATCTCACTGAGATTCAGAGGCTCATTCTTCAGAGCTCTATATATTTAGGAAGATGCTCACACACTGGTTTTGACCATCTCTGCTCTGAGCATTGAAGGGCTCCTAGAGTTTAAATGAGCTCATGCCTGTAGCAGAGGAAAGGAGACAAACACAAACAGGCTGAGCAAGCTGCTGTCCCCACATCTTCAAAGCTGCCCCAGAGCTCCTTGTTCTGCTTCCTCTAAATTCTCACTTAGGACAAGGAACAAGAAAGAAGCAGAAGTGCCTGAGAAAGAAGAGGAAGAAGAGAGCTATCAACCTACCAAAGCCACTTCTTTGAAGATTCACATCCAAAGGATCTGAGCCCACTTGGGCCCAACATACAGGAACTGAGCAATGACAAATATTATTTGCCTAAGTTCCTTGCTAGCCTGCTTTTTTACTTGTCAAATAACTATAATATGAGGATGTAACTGCTTATTGATTTGAGCTATTCAATTCTGTTCTGAAACCAGGGAGACTGGTCTTACTCTAAACCCTTTCAAACAGAGGCTATGCAGTACACAAGCAAAATAAACAACATGCACAATACACAACGTAACACTGCAATTACAGTGGTTATTCAAATTCTGTGACTGCGATATTCAGTCAAATGCCAAAGGATAGAGGATTTACAAGATTCCTAGATGCTCATCTACTTCATATGATGCCATGATGACTTTTTTGCCTTTTCTTTTATATACCTTTTATATATCCTTTTATATATCCTCAGTGCTTTTAAGCATGCATACTTGTAATTCCTTAAGCCTGATAACTTAGCATACTCCTAATATTCTGTTAAGACAGGAGACCAAACATCCTGGAGGCCTCGCAGTTGGGGCCAGAAAGTCCTATGCTACCCTGAGAAACCAAGGTCTTCTCTAGAACATATCCTGTAAACCAAGATAGGCCCATCCAGAGGGGAATTCCTCTGGATGAGGGGATATCACACTATTCATTTAAGCTTTTCTTTGGGGAATCTTTGATAGATATGCTAATTTGCAAGGTCTATAAATTGTATACACGATCTATCGTGTGCGTGCATTTCAGTGCATTCCACCTGGATGAAGTGGTGCACCTTAGGGATCCTTAAATAAATACCAAAGTAAAAACCCCTTTTCCCTTAAACTGTGTTAAGACCAGGGAAAGGCAACACATACATACAGCTTCCATGCTAACACCCCTCTCCTAAGACTAACAGAGTAACTAGCGTATTTTGTGGTCACTGCACACTCCAGTCTTGGCAGAGATGCAGTAGACCGCAATATTTTTATACAACTCTAAAAAAGCCCCCTAAAATCAGTGATGGAGACAAGGCACACGGAAGGAGGCCCCAATCCATATTTGCTTGCTCCTTAGAACCAACTAGAAGACCACTGCTCACCTATCCCAGCCTCCCCTCCCACGTCTGCTCCCCTCCAGCCATTCCTTACTGAGATACGAGTGGCTGCTCCCTCTGGTTGAAAGCTCCAGGAGACAGATGCTGCGCTGCTGATCACTTCTACGGATGTGAATGTGCACGGGAGCTTTGCGTCCGTCCCGTTCTCCACAAACATCTCCTCCGGGGTGTTGACCTCTACTGCTGATACTAGGACTGCATGGGGAAGGTAAAGAGAAGAAAGAAGGAGAACAAGAGGCATCAGTGCTGCTCTGAGAATCAGGAAGTTCACATCTGACTGCCTAGAAGGGGAGAAGAGAAGAGGCATCAAAAACTCCTGCATGAAGTCTTTGCACAGACATTGCATTATACCTCCAATCAAACAAGTATAGAGCAGGCCAAGTACATATTCACTTCTCCTTCCTTGTATTATCTGTGACAGGATGTTTTCCACTCACAGATGTTTCCTCTACAACACTTTGTGGAAGTCAATTCTATGGTGCAAAGGATGAGTTTAAAACTTTTTCGTACTAGGTGACAGCAGGCATTGTAATAATTAAGCCTCATCAGAGGAACTAACAACCTGGCCCAGCTATTACTCAGTTTCCTCTCTGGCACACATCTTGCTTCCTATCTCCAGTTTTTCCTAGCTGTAGGTAAAACAAAAGCTCACCTCCAGACAGCTGAGGAGCAAACTTCTCTCGCTCCCAGCTATGCCATCTACTCCTGCTCTCTGCCATGCTCCAAGGTCTGTACGTGCAAGGCCTCATAAATAATCACTCGGTTATAGTTCAGAAGCATGAGAGTAATTTAATTTTTTTCTACCTTGTGCACAGTCAAAACAGCAAGCAGGCCACAATCAACCCTCAAATTTAAAGTAATGAAGGTTAATATTGTGCTTGTACTGGTAGTTTTCTTAACAAGTAAGTAAAATTCATCATGATTCGGAAAACGTGTTGAAGATATTCTTTATCTGGCACCTTCTAAACTGCCAATGCGCTATCCTTACCCAGATTTAAGCAGATACATCTCTACATTCATTCAAGTTTATGCTGAAAAACAAAGCAGGATCTTGTGACATCACAAGAGAATGTCTGTCAGGGTTCGTGTCACATCCACGTTAAAGCAAAAATCTTGCCAAGTCAGTGTGGGTGGGTGCACATGTGACGTGTGTCCCTGGTACCTCAAATATAAGTTTTGGTTTTTACGAAACCATGATTTTCAGCACAGAGGTGGTAATAGCAATCTACTTCCATTCACAGGATTCCATGTTTCTGGGCTCCAGTACCTTAAATCCCCTTGTTAAAAGACGAGAACAAACCTTTCTGCTCCATCAGTACCTCAGCTGATTTGTTTCTCAGCTTTGAATAAAGTAGCTTGAAGTAGACAAACCAGATGCAAGTTGAAGACTGTATAAATAAAAAGAAAGAAAAGAAAAACCCTCCTATATTAGTTCTTAAATCCTGAGGTTTGTGCTTTTACTCAGTGAGAGCAACCAGCTCAGCAGCCTTCAGAAGCTGGACAGCAAACATCTGACAGAATGAGAATGCAAGCAGGGGTGGGAGAATTGAGCATACCACAGTAATTGCAATAACCAAAACCAGAAGAAACCACCATTCATCAATTCTGCTGTTCAGAGTCCACACTGTTCACTTCCAAAATTCACTAACTCCTCAGTCCCATCAGGTTCTCTCTGACACCTCAGACTCTCCTGTCATCACTGCTCTCATTTCCAAGAGAAAAAGAACCCTAAGGGGGGTGGGGAGTAGGGGTGGTGAATTTTCATCATGAGGTTCTATCAGAGCTTCCTTTCTCTTGAACATACTCTGACGATGGGCCAAAAAATATTCTTCTCTAAAACAACTACCAAATATTTATTTGGAACATACAAAGACTCCTAGCAATCAAATTAAATGAACTGAGAGCTGCTGTGTTTTATGTATTTTTTCCAGCTAATGGTGTAGAAAAGAGAAATAAAATAAAATAAAATCCATTGTATTAAGTCCAAACCACAGAACAAACCTCCCTTTCAAGCATAAAACAAGCAAGATGCCCTCAGTATTTGTGTAGGAAGAAAAGAGTCTGCACAGACATTGTCTGCTTGTACATGGTACAGAGAACTCCTTGCCACACACAGGCAGTGGGTAGTACAGATCTGCCTAATCTAAAGAAGTCACTGTTCTAACTCACTAGAACTGTAGTGAAGCAAAAAAAAAAAGACTTCTCCCTACTTCTTCCCTAGTACGGGAAGGAAGGAAGGAACTATGTAATCCTGTACAGATATTTCTACCAAGTTTAATTTTCATCTGTCCTATTGTTGGCTCAATTTCATGTTCTTCTTTGCTGATTTTCTCCCCACTGCCTCTTTCACTGCTTCAAAAATATTCATCCTGCTTCTGTTGCCTTACAGCATGAGACACAGGCTCCCTAAATCATAACCTGACTGTTTGGTAGAGAGACACTGACAAAACTTTTGTCAGTTTTCACCCTCAGCCCTCTAATCCCATACTTTTACTGATATGGTGGCTGTTCCCACTACCTTGAACTCTTTGGCCTCCTCTGTCCTAATAAAATCCACATGGATCATCTCCAGCTCTAGCTCTTTTCCTCCTCTTTTCACATTTACCAGGATTACATCCACCTTCCAGCTCCTCCATCTATTTAAATATTTCAGTTGGAGAAAGTTGAATTCTGAGTCATATTTCAGTCACACTTACCCACTGCTCTACTCCTCAAGCTTAACCAGCCTTAGTTTCTCTCAAGAGGAAAAAATTATCACAGGAGACTGTCTGAGAGAGAAGAGTGCTTTAGGAAGGGAAGGTCTGCAAGGTACATAGGGCAAAAATAAACATTTGCTCTTCTCCCATGCATCCTCCTTGATCCCATCACCCTGTCCAACCACCCGTAGCCCCAGTATTTCCTTCTGAACATCCCATCTAGCCTTCAGCTGCTTTTATTCTTTCCAGCAGAAACATGCTTCTATTTTTCTCACCTATCATCAAAATAATTTAGGAAAAAACCCCACCTGTGCCTCTTCAGCCATTTCTTTTAAATCTCTAGTGTTGTTTGAGCAGTTTTTACTCCAACTACAAGAACTCTCTCTAGCTCCATTTTCAACCACCACACTTCACTGAAAACTCTCCATCCACACCTTCCTTTTCAGACAATCTTCCTACTCTTGAAATAGGACAAGACACTCATATTCTTAGTAACTTACTAATCTTACTTACTAATCTTTTCTTATTTTTCCCACCATGGATCTTCGTTCTTCATCAACACTCTCTCTATTCACATGTCTCTCTTTCCTCGGTATCTTACCTCAGAGATCACATCTGCAACACAAGTTCAAGCTCCCATCACTGCACTGACTACTCAGATCTGCATCTCTGCTCAGGATCTGTCTCCTTATGTTCAAAGAACAGCCTCAGTCTGACATCTTTGTCAATGCTACGTTGTCAGCTCACACTAAACAGGACTAAAGCACAGTTCATTTCTTCCCCCAGAGCCCTCCACAACTGCTTTTACCACCACGGACCTGTCACGTGTCTCTCCAACTCAACACCTATGCAGCCCCTCTGACTCTGAACTCTTTCCAGGTCAAGGCAGAGTCTTTCAGAGTTTCCAGTTACCTGTTCAGCTGATACCAGACTAAAACCTCCAGTTTGTACCTTAGCCTTTATTATTGTGATATCCTTTTTGCTCTGGACAGATGGACAGTAACAGACCAGTAAGTACTGCAGTTCCTGGTAACCAAGCTGCTCCAAGGGTGATACCAAGAAGAGGGAGACATCACATATGCAAGATCACTGCTTCCTTCCATGAAGTGACTATTGACAATGTAGTACTGAACACATACTTGCCCAGAGCAAGCATTATTCATTATACAGGATTGCCACCTAATAATCAAATTTATTGGCTTGATACTGTTTTAACTTCCTTGCTATGAATGAACAGGACCTTCCTAACTGTGAAGGTGCAGCTCTCTCCAGGAGCTCACACAGATCTGAAGATGCAGAGCTTCTTGGTTTCCCTGTAAACCACCACCATGTCTGCCAGGGTACACAAAACCAGTGACAAAGCTTTCAGATAATGCAGCCCTGTCCCAGCTCACAACCCCCAGGCACTGTGCCATCACCGGGACTCTTCAGAATGGCAACCAAATATTGCTCTGAACCACCCCTGTGGAAGAAGCCTTTACAGTTACCAAGCAGCAAAGTACGGAAAGATAAGGTCATTCAGAATGATAGCAAACAAGCATTCATAAACACAAGAGTTTGCATCTAGTTAGTTAACCAAAGTGTGGTTAAACATTAGCTCTCAGTGAGGTTAAGGGCACTCAAGCTTAGTGTTTTCACCACAGTAACATGAAGGACTGCACTGTTAAGTGGATTTAACTGATTTCTTTGAAATGCAGTACAGCTTGATCAAAAAACTCTCAGAGAAGATGTTCAGTTGCTGTCTCCAGCACACTGATGGGAATTCTCCTCACAGGTGTCCTCTCCAGGACATCTCTGTCCAGCTCAGCTGAGACTGGCTAAGTCACATGTGCTGGCACCTTGACCTGCACAGGAGACACAGCCTCAGTGACCTTACAGCTCATACCCTGGGTCCTTCCTTCCCCTTGTCCACTGCTACTGAGTGCTTCCATTCAGAGCTCAATTAAACACAGAGAGATCCACATCATGGTCCAGTCCCCTCCAGAAACAATGTACAAGGTCAGGAATTGACACAAAGGATTACAGAGGGTTAGAGACATTCACCCAGGCATGGCATAGAACTTTAAATAACACCAAGCACCCATCCCTGTTTCAGTATGAAGAGACTCTTGTCCCCAGCCACATTATAGCATTGGTCCCATCCAAAACTTTTCAAATCCAAACTGTAGCACCTCCTCCTAAATGCTGTCCCTCAGGCTTGGGAGGATCTGCTCAAAACCTGCAAAATCCTTTCACTTCCTTTGAGCCCTCCAAAGCATTTGGTAACTGCATCTGTATAAATCCAGCAGTGCCTAAGCTGTCAGCGTTTGGAGATCAATGCCTTTTAAAACTGAAGTCACCTTTTCCTACTTGTACTTGTACCCCCTGCTTATACTTGCCTCACAGTGATTTAAAAAAAACATTTTGGGCAAGAATTGTTTTTATTCTACATTTTTTATGTAGAAATATGGTTGACCATTTGGTTTGGCAGCATATCACAAAGAAATCCTTCTGTGCACCTAAGTTTTACACTAATTAACACATAGCTAATTAAAATTTCTTTGTAGACCACCGTTTCTACTGAGATCATGGATCCAATGAAAACGTTCTGTTAATTAAGGCTATGAACACACCAAAATAAACTCAATTCCCCTGGATTCAACTCAACTTGATCACTAGGAGACCTAACAAACCAAGAATGCAAACAGCTAACACTGTAATCACAGGCATCTTACTTCCACCAGCACAAACACAGCCCACATGGAAACATTCATCAGATTGCAAAATACTGGATGCTTATGGCTGCTACAGTTCCCATCCTACACCAGGAAGAGTGTTACACTCTCCTCCTCTTGAAATGGCTAATCATCAGTTTATTAATTAATACAAGCAACTTGCTTTGCTTATCTTAAAGACACCTGGTAATACAGCCGTGTATGCAGCTTATAAATGGAGTCTCTTATGGATGAAAGGTCTTGACAAAATGACAGAAAAATCAGTGTATCAATATATTCACTCTGGTCTCCCTAGCAGCCCAGAAGTTTCATCAGAAAGGAGGATGTGGTTTTTTCTAATGAGTAAGGGTCATAAGTCACAAAAACAATATATACTTGAAAATCAGTGCTTTCATTGAGCTAATACTCTTACTCAATGTCAAGTGTCTTGTGAAACACCTATTGTTGACAGCATTCTCAACTACAGCTGCATGGCTTTTAGTTCCTTCTCCCACAAAGCAGTTTCCCTGTACAACCAGCATGAAACAATAGCAACCAGACCCCTACAAAACATCCCAGAAAACCAAAACAAAGTTATAGTCCCCAGCTGCAACTACAGGCACTTATGTCCCCACAGACCATTTCTTCACTGTGGATAAAACACCTGGTGGAGAAATCTTAGCATTCCTGCCTTCATAGACAGTAGACAGGCCAAAATCGTTCCTCTGAAACTCCACAAGATCTGTTAAAGCATCCAGACCACAGATAGAATTTCCACACAAAGAATTCCTTCACATCATCTAGTCTTAACAGAGACGTAGCACCCATACCAGCAGTTCTACCTAGGAGCAAACCATGGTGTACTTCATAAGGACAACACACAAGTATTAAGAAGCCACATGTGTCCAGTCCCTCATGGTGACTGTCCCTACAGCCGCCCTGTCACCACAACCTTGATGTCTGCACTCCATACATTTACATAGGACACAAAGCAATACCGGCTACAGAAATGATGACTAGACAGAGTCACACCAACCAATCTTGACATCGAAGTTTCAAAGCAACAAAAACTAAATTCCAATGCCTCAAAGGAAGACAGAAGAGTCTAATTTCACTCTCAAATGCCAATCCACCAGAACAGCTTTTAGCTGCTGCCACAGCATCTCCCCAGGTTGCCAATCTTGTCAAGTAACTCAGGCTGCTGAAGGAAAGAGAGCTTCCTGTCTCCAGTAACACAGCCGGTCCTGCAGCACCCTACAGCTCCAGGAATCAGAAAGCACAGCTGTGACACCCAGCCCATGAACACCTACCACCTCCTGTCACCATGCTGCTGGAAACCTTCATCCCCCAAGCAGAGACAAGCATCTGCTAACACAACATTCACTTTCTCCTGGCCTCTTTGCACATTCAGCTAAGCTCTGCCTGACTCAACAATGAGGGAAAAAATAGCATCTTGTCACCCCAAGTGAAAGGAAAGCAGTTTCATTGAGAAGTCTTAAGCAGGCTGTGGCTAACCTGTCAAAGCATAAAATAACATCCATGTATCTCAGCCCTGCATACCTCCGTGCACCTACTTCGACAGGACTTAAAAGACAAGACTCCAGAGTCACCAAACTTTGGTACTTCCTCTCCTCCCACACTGCAGAGTCAGTTTTTGGCATGTTCTCCTCCATATGATGCAGAGCTGCTCATTGTTCTGCCAAGGATCAGCAAAAGAATCTATGCTGAGATTTACTTTCAAAGTGTGTGCTTTAACCAGAAATGAAGAACAAGCATGAGAAACACCCAAGGATGCCTGAGCTCCCTTGCCAGACAGGCCACAGATTTCTTGTTCAGGCCTGAGGAGATAATTTCCCTGCTGTATCACTCTCTCAACTCTCTCATCTCATAAAACAGAGATGCTTGTAAAGGTGCTGAGAACCATGAACAAGTAAGCAGCGTAGCTGCACGGCTTCATGCTCCTATTACAGGATCAGTCATACATCAGGTTTGGGCAGATATTTAGTCTTGAGGCAAGTAACTTCTAGTTGCTTCTAGTACTTTTCCCTGGGGAGCACAAAGCAATACTTCCCTGCCTAGGCTGCAGGCTGGGACACAAATCAGCAGCTCAGGTACTTTCCAAACCACACATCACATTTTTCTGTTCAACAGCCCTGAAGTGGTTTTCCTTCCATGCCCAAGTAAGTTTACAAGTGTTCAAATCCAAAGAAACAGTTCTTGTTGACAAAGCCAAACCGAAAGAGTGGAGAACCCAAAGGGGCAAGTTAAGTAAAGTTGTTCAAAGTGCAAAGGGTAACTGGAACAGACGATGCCAGCTATTCTACCTCTAATCTTGCAGTACTAACAGAGTCACTAACAAACACAGCACATTATTTTCTGGGCACAAAGAAAGATTCCAGAAAATGGGAACTAAGATTACAGAAAGGCAGAAAAGACAGAAGTCTCCTTGAAATACACCGGGTTTTCCCCATAAATAGGGAATGAAGCTGCCTTAACTAAAGAACCGAGAGAAGCTGGGTAGATATGCTCAACACATAGCAGAGAGAATAAAAAAAGCATCCCACCATCACAAGCATTTCCTAAAATTGCTACAGCAATCCACTAAAACTGTCACAACTACTAAGGAAATGAGAGTATTAAGGATCAGAAGTTGTAGACAAAAAACACAACCAAACACCAGCAAAACCCAATCCCCATGGAGTGGACAGTAGAGACTGACATATTGCTGGCTGGAACAAAAGCTTCCCTCTGGGCTTTTTTCTTTTTTTGGTTATTAATACTATCTCAAGTGAAACTATGTAAAAAACACCAGTCATGTTGCCAACTGTTGATGGCATGCAGCATCTTTTTGACAAAATCTATCATTAGCAGCATGGGAACTACCAATTTCCAAAACAAACTAGGCAGTAGAATTTAGGATGTGCATACATGAATTTCATGAGGAGCTACAGTGCAAAGCCTACATATCGGACATAAGAAGCTGCCCTTTTTCTGACCCTTTCACAATAATCAATCCACAAAGCTGCAACCAACTCAGTGACAACATAGCTACACACACCAAGAAACATCTGCAAAAGTTGCACTTTGAACCATCCAAGGTATTAGTAGCATTCCATGAACAGTCACTCCCACCTGTCATCATTCCTGAACCAGAATCGTGTCCATCTCTTGCAAAGTATTGGTATTTCCACCAGCCTGAAAGGTGAGCACAGGATTTTTTCCTGTGTACAGAGAGACTTGACTAAAACCTATTCAATAAAATCCCACTACTTAACTGAGCAAGAAGATAGAGATAGATGAAATTAAGTCATCCAAGTGATTACCCTCCTCAGCTAACAGGGTATTCATGCAGCCTATCTGTTCTGGTGTGACTAGAGACTTACTTCAGCAGTTCAAGCAAATCCAAAGTCCCTAGAGGACCAGATTTCTTAGTGATCCATGGACTGCTGAATGCCTGCAGCCAGCTCTGGCACCAAGCTTGCAGCAATCTCACACTTACTTGCTAACTGAATTGCTGAGCAAACTCGTAACCAGCTATAACCTGCAGCAGCACAACCACAAAACCAAAAGGAAAAGCCCATGCTAAATATTTCAAAGCATTGTTTCACAAGAATTTGTCAGTGGTGGTGCCAATTTAAATAGCTCACATGCACACTCAGAATGAGATGAATGTGATCAGGAACTAATCTGTGTTCAAAACAGCCCTTTCACCATTGTTTTGTTTTAAACGAGACCAACACCCTAGCCCAGTCCACTGTATACTGTTTCGTACAACTGAGGAGGGTTAGAAAGGACCAAGTAGGAACTGATTCAGCTGGTTCTTCCCAGGAATGCTTCTCTTTTGTGAAGTATTTATAGCCTCCCTGGTAGCACACTCTACATCACTTTCCCAGTTTACACAGGTGGCCATTTCTAGAGCCATCCTTGGATTGGAGCAGCGCCTTCATCCACACCTGACTTTGTCAAGCAGCAGGGTGAGAAGCATCTCCATGCAGCCATCATCTCAACACCTTCCACAGTGAAAGCATCAAGATCCTGCAAGACCTTGATCTGAAAACATCAAGACATAGGAATTAGATTTCAGAACTCCTGCTGCACATACAACTTTATGGAATTTATTACCAGGAGGGAGCCCTGTTCACCACCTTTCACTTGCACATGTTACAAAAACAAGTTACTGAATAACAGGTGGCTTGTAGCCAACTCTAAACGCCTCCAGCACTGGCCATTTCACCCACCTGGAGATGACCTGCCCTGATTTACCTCCATCTCATGAAGTGAAAATGCCACCAGCCACTGACAACTGCTACACTGCCCAGAGTTTAACCTTCCTTTAGGGATCAGAGTCTCAGTCTGATTGGAAACACTGAAGGTAGGGTATAACCAATGTTTCACGGCAAGTTCCCTTCATGCTCCTTAACACCATGCATGTAAAACATCAGTAAATGCACCACAAAGCATCTTTTTCTGCAGGGTTGGAGGAAAGAGAGTTCACAAAAACAACCACAGCCTTCCTGGTTTTCCTAAAGCACTTCAAGCCAAAACTAGCAGCAGCACCGAGTGGAAAGTGCCAACTCAACAGACACATAAAAATGCAGAAGCTGAAAGGCACAGCAGCCAAAGGGAACAATATACAAGGACTGTGGGCTAACCCCAGCAGGCAGCTCAGCCCCACACAGCCCCCCACTCGCTCTCCCTGGTGCAATCAGGGAGAGAACTGGAAGTGTAAAAGTGAGAAAACTCGAGGGTTGAGATAAGGACAGTTTAATAGGGAAAGCACAAGCCACCACCCGCTGCTTCCATCAGCAGGCAGGTGTTCACCATCTCCAGGAGAGCAGGGCTCTGTCAGGTGTAACAGTGACGCGGAAGACAAATGCTATAATTCCAAACAGCCCCCTTCCTCCTTCTTTTCCCAGCTTTTATTGCTGACCACAGCTGCTTCGGTGCCCTCCCAACCCCTCATGCACTGCCAGCCCACCTGCTGTCAGGGAGGGGTGACAAACAAAAAAGGCCTTGGGGTGTGTAACCAACGCAAAACATGGTGATCAAGGCTCTTTTCATCACAAGTCCAAAACTTAGCACCATCCAAGCTACAAGGAAAATTAACTCTGTCTCAGCCAAAACGAGTACCAATACATTTATCTGATACAACCATTTTATTCAGGACAAGTAACAGAATGGCCCTTTAAAGACAAAACAGATTGGGAGGAAAAACTGTATTTCAACCTGCTCAGCAAAAAATACTGATGTTAACCCTGGCTTAAGGTGCATTGCCACATCTTCTGTGCTATGGGTACTGCTTACTGTTAAACCCTAATCTGAGTAAACACTTGCTTTTCCACATGACTGCTGTTAGAGATAACAGTGAATCACTGCAGTTAAAGCTCCCCAAGTCTCTTTGCTAGCAGCAAAGCCAGTTCAGAACTTCTTGTCCTCTCCTGGCACAGCGTTCTCTTACACAAGACATTCACATCCTCTCCATTGTGCTAATCATTTCTTGTGGGGCTCCACTAACACAGACCAGCAAAGTAATAAAGACAAACAAACCACACACAACAACAACAACAAAAAAGGATATTTGCCATAAGGATGTAAATGTTGTCACACCCAGAGCTTCCAGCTTTCTGATGTATTCCTAGGATATCCTGCGTTAGCATTCAATAGTTCAAAAACCGTATTTTCTTGCATACAAGGCTGTTTATTTTGTTGATTACATGCAGGTGGTAGAGAGAGCAACGTATGCCATACATGATTAAACCACATCACACCATACCACACTCGGAGAACTCCCACTATGGCCGCTAATAATAAGCTTTGGATAGATGACCTGATGATGATCTATCTATATGGCACTTCTCCACAAAAATAAGTCTTTAGAAACCACTCAGACCAAAACCTTTCAAAGCAAACAGTACAAGACATCTGCCTTATAATACTAGGTTTCATTTTTTTGGTCTTCCATCTCAACTCTGTATGGGACACAGGACACCCACCACCAGTCAGGACAAGGTGGGTCCACAGACAGGCAGTGGAATTGCTGTTTAATACAATCAATTTTAATTCAGATAACAAGCAACACAGCCATGCATGCTATTACTTACACAGAGGCTGAGACTGTTGGATGGCTGGGGCCAAGAACTATCCGGCCATTTTACCTCATTTTATCACCAAAACGTTAAGGTACAGACTTTTCAACATAGTCAAGAACTTCTTGCTGCTGCTGCAAGCGAGGTGAGCTGAGAGGAGTTTATGCAGCTTTTCCCTTTGCAGAACCCACTGAGCACTGCAGGCAAGGAAGTTTTCCTACCTGCAGCATCAGTGGGCTGAGCTTAAAAGGATTAACAGCTTCTGACGGGGTGAATACAGGAATTCTGACTAAACCTGGCACAAGCACGAAGTGAGTATTGCAACCCTGACTTAAACTGTTATTTTCAAGAAACATTTCAAGCAGCAACTGAAATGGGCTGGTGAGCTCAAAGCAGTAACAGGCACTTGAGCTATTTAACATCTCAATACTCTGCTTGTTACTGACCCACGTGTATTGTGCCCACAGTGCACTTGTATGAGTGTGTATCTAAGGGGTAGTAGGAGAAAAATAAATTTAAAAACAGATCAGGCTTTGTTGGTATCAAAAAGAATAATAAGAAAATATCTAGACATTTTTGAGACTTTCAGGAGTAATCAGGCACCACCCTCATGTCAAACACAGGCAGGATACCACTTTATCATACTCACATGGCTTACAAACGCAAAATAATCCATTTTCTTGATACTCTTGGCTGGTTGCTCCAGGCTCACTCATGCACAGAAGAGATAATACCTAGATTAACTACGTATGCTACAAAATGTCCACAAAATCACAGACAGCACATTTGACAATGATCCTTCATTCTTACAAGTAAATGAAGCAATTGGGTTTTTAGATGACTGAGCACAAAGAAGCAAGATGAACTCCTAACCCACACATGCAGGGGCACACAAGAAAATAAGAACTCTGTTATCTGTGCTTAGCTGTGAAGCAACCGGGCTTGGCAGAGCAGGTTGTGGTGTTTAATGGGGCCTGCACAGCACAGCACCCTAAGCAATATTCCTGTCTCACTGCAGGTTATTGGCCACAGGAACAGACCTGCCAAGGAGCATATGAAGAGGCAGAAGAGCAGGCACGAGGCACGGCAGCCACGTGTGCAGCACATCAACCAGCCACACGTCACATCTGAGCGAGGGAGCAGCTACAGCCCTCTGCAAACACCACGCCTGCCCTTGCCAAAAAAGGCAGGTTTTGATTTCTGAACCTCTCACGAGGTGAAAATCCAGCATAAGGAAAGGGAATGGGAAAAGGGTCCCTGAAAAAACATCAGGAGCCAGAGCGACACAGGCAAGAAGAAATGCACAGCACTGATTACCCAGGACTCCTTAGCACTCCAAACTCTGGGGAAGGTCGTCTTTTCCCTCCCATCACCAAACTCCTCTGGGTATGCAGAAGAGGTGAAGAGCCTGCACTCTGATCACTTATTCCCATGCAGAGATGTAAACCTTGCTTTTCACAGCAGACAGCAGGATTAAGGATATGCAAGGACAGAAGAAGCCAACACAGGAAGAAACTCAGGCCTTCTACAATGATCTACTACTCCCACCTACTCATTGCATTACTGTAGCTGTACCTTTTGTTGTGGTCAGGGGAAATACGCTTCCTTCTTCTCTTGTCTTCATGTGTATTTCCAAAGAGCTCAGTTTTACTGTAATCTATGCATATTTCACATCTACCTACTTAATTCTAAATACTAAGGCTATCTCTGAAGACATACAGCAAGCCTTAGCAATCTCTTCTTCTTTATTGCAAAATGCAGTCATCTTAAATGCAAACAATGCCCTTTGGAAATAGATTTAGGAAAAGGAATAATAATAGGAATTAGATATTAGGAGGAAGTTCTTCGCTGGGAGTGTAGGGAGGCACTGGAACAGGTTAACCAAGGAACCTGTGGATGCTCCATTCCTGGACATGTTCAAGGCGAGGTTGGATGGAGCTCTGAGCAATCCGGTCTAGTGGAAGATGTCCCTGTCCATGGCAGTGGGATTGGAATATGATTATCTTTAAGGTTTGTTCCAACCCAAACCATTCTAAAATTCTATTAAATGCATTTTAAGTTCCTTACCACTCAGCACAGGGCCTTAATAAACTTCTTCCCAGACAGACTTACAATTTTACAGTTTTCCAGACATATGAACTGAGAAGGCATCAGGCTTCTTTGATGTCTCCTACTGAAGTACTTCACAAAGTTTTACCCACTAAGCAAGGGCTGCCAACCCAAAATATCCATCACTGAATATTCTGGTTATATATATGCTGGATAGTCCCTCACTGTCCATGCCCAGCATCTACACACACTGAGTTGGCATGGGAAATGTGTGTAACTTTTAGTGTCCGAGTGATGTGTGGAACCCTCTGCCCTCTGAGAACATAAGCCACAGCACAGTTAAGCATCACTCTTGCCATTCCTACCACTCCATAGCCTTGTATTCCTCACTGGAAATATTCCAGAACCATCTGGACGCAATCCTGTGCCATGTGCTCTGAGATGACCCTGCCCAAGCAGGGAGGTTGCACCAGATGACCCCACTGTGGTCCCTGCCAACCCGACCTGTTCTGTGATTCTGTACTTTCTCTCCACCTATACGAGTCATAAGCGCATCATCTGACTGACATAATTCCTTCCCCCTCCACCCAAATACTTCACCACTGACCGAATCAAGTCATTTACCGCAACCCCAGCGTCCCCATTCCTCGGTCACCCCGTGGCTCTCTCAACAAAGGCCACCCGCGTCCCCGGAGTGAAGAACCCATGGTGGTGCTGGGTCCCAGGCTGGGCTCGATGATCTCAGGGATCTTTTCCAAGCTAATGGATTCTGTGGAACCAGCGCAGACACGGGGCCGCCGCGCATCACTGGCCTGGCACCGCGGCACCCCCTTCCCTGCCCATGCCGGCTCCCGGGGGCTTTGTCCCCGGCACACCGACCCTTCCCCCGGTGCGGACGGGGGTCCTCGGCCGCCGCCAACCCGGCTCCGAACCGGGTGGGCAGCGAGCGGCAGAGCCGTGCCCTGCCCGCAGATCCGCCCTCCGCCCCGGGAGCGGTGTTAAAGGGCCGAACCGGCGGCCGGCCCTCCCTCGGTCCCTCACTCACCGGCGGTGAGGGTGGCGGCGGCGGCGATCAGCAGCCACGCCGCGCAGGGCCGCCCCGCGCTGCCTCCGCCCGCCGCCATCTTCCAGCCGCCGCCACCTCCCCGCGGCGCCCTCATTGTCCGCCCCCGGCCCCCGCGGGCCCGCCCCCCGCCCCCTGCCCCGCCCGCCCATTGGCTGCCGCCGCCGTCAATCACACACACCCCCCGCGCCCCGCTCGCCCCGCCCGCGCCCTGCCCCGCCGCTCCACGGGGATTGGATGCGGGAGCCATCAGTCAAGGCCAGGTGACCTATGGGCGCAGGGAACGCGCTGTCCCGGCCCCCAGCAGGGCGCGTCGCTGGCGCCCCCCCGCGGCCGGCGGGCGGTGCTGCGGGGGGCGCGGGCGCTGCGGGGCCGCTCCCGGCCGGTGCATCCCGGGGGTCACAGAAACGCTGAATCACGGAATCACCCACTCAACGAGGCTGGAAAAGACCTCTGAGATCATCGAGCCCAACCTGTGACCCAACACCACCATGTCAGCTAGAACACGGCACTGACTGCCTGCCACGTCCAGTCTTTCCTTAAACACCTCTCCAGCACCTCCCTGGGCAGCCCATCCCAGTGTTTCATCAACCTTTCTGTGAAAAAATTCCTTCTGATGTCCAGCCTGAACCTCCCCTAGTGCAGCTTGAGGCCATGTCCCCTTGTCCTGTCACTCGTTCCCTGGGAGAAGAGGCTGAACCCCACCTGGGTCCTTTCAGGCAGTTGTAGAGAGCGGTAAGGTCATCCCTGAGCCTCCTTTTTTCCAGGCTGAACACCCCCAGCTCCCTCAGCTGCTCCTCACAGAGCTGCCTCGGGCTCTGGTGCTGTCCGGCAGTTACCCTGCAGTGCGGGAAGCTTATCCAAGTGCCTTTGGAGGCATGGTACCGATGGTCCCAGCTGGCACTGAACGCATCTGCAAATGAACTGACCGTCACCCCAGCGGTGCTGTGCTTCCCGCAGTGAAGACCACCACAGGAGCTGCGGGGTGACTGTAGCCCACAAGGACCACAGTGGTTTGACAACTGTGGCGTGGTGTGGTGTCCCAAGCACTCTCAGCTATGGAAGTCTCCTGCCGAGCATCACTCGGCCCGGTTTCCAAGAGGGAAGTGACAGCAGGAGCAGATCACAGTGCTCACTTAGTGCCCAAACCCCTCTGCCAGCCTCGAGTTCCCCCAGGTGATTGTTATGGTGCTGCTTTGTCCCAAGAGAAGCGGGAGAGCACTGCTGCGAGCTCTGAGCGTAGACAGTGGTGGTTCCTCCTGCCTCCACAGAAATCCTGCCTGTTGTTCCCTGTTAACTCAGAGAGCCTGTTTCGGCGTGCATTGCCTGTAAGCACAGGCTCCTTCAGAAGCTCTCCTGCTGCACCAATCACGCAACCATCTTTGCCTTTCGCCTGAAAATACCTGCTTGGAATTTCCCTCAGCTTGCTGACTGGGCTCCCAGCTGTTACACACCACCTGAGCCCAAGCTTTCATCCTTCCCTCTTCCTCCTTGCTTCTGAGAACCTCTTTGTTGTGCCATGTTTCCTAACCATGCATTTTAAAGAAGTTGCACAAGCTGAGTCATATCTCAAGGCTATTGCTCACTGCATCCCTGAGCCTCCAGAGGCCTGCGGGGTGCTCCGCTCCTGCCCAATGCTCCATGGATGCTGGTCCTCTCCCAGATGCCTGTGCCACCAGTTTCTCTGCCACTCTCTGGCCACTTCATCACGTCTGCAGGTGAAAGAGGCCACAGGAAAGGCCCACTCCCATGTGCCACGCTGAGGAGGGCCGTGACAAAGCAAGCTCCTGCAAAAACACAGGCAGATTATTTTTTTTTTCCAGCTGTGATGCCAGACACCACTTTACAGCTCTCATGGGATTTAAAATGTAACAGCTTATGCATGCATTATTTATACCCTAGGGGGAAGCTCTGGAGCACGTTCCTCATCTAACTGTTGTAGATGTTTTCTAGAAACCCAGGCTACCAGAAATCCAGGGCACCGCTTGGGAATAAATATCAACAACACAGGCAATGCTTTGTATTACAGGGAAATATCACCTTCTTTGGTTGGCACCTCATTTGACTTCCCTTGGGGGTGGGTCTTTAGCCAACTCATCAATATCCCTGCTTTCCAAACGGAGCAGAAACTGATAGGCAGTGATAAGCCTTTCATTCCAAGCCCTTTTTGCCTCAATACTTCCTCAGAGCTCTTCTTTCCCATGGAAACTCTGCCCAACCTCACAGCTCTCCCGGGTGGCTGGAAGTGCTCTTACCAGCACCTCAGCACCCAGAGTTCACTGTTTACCTCCAGGTCCTTCAGTACTGCACAGTTTAAAAATGTTCAATCCTCTGAACAGGCCAAGCTTCACCCTTCTAAGCATTTTTGCAAGATAGTAATCCTAAAGTTTTTTTTTTAAAATACTGCATTTTTCTTGTTCTCAAATTGACTGTCCTTCACAGAGCTCGCATGTTCCCTTTTTGTGTACTAATAAACCTGATCTGGCCACATGTGCCCCTTACTTACACTCTCCCTCCCCTGACAGAGCTGAGATCACTTTGCCACAGGAACAGCCCTGACTGCCCTGTTCGTTGTGTAGTAATACAGCTGTTCAGTACAGAGAACATCTGGTGGAGTATCTGGTCTACTTACAGCAGAACATTCTTTATCCAGATAAATACGATCAAATTATTCTTTTCTGCTACTTCCAGAAAGGAAGTAGGGTGCTGGGACAACTTAATTTGTCCTGAAGAACATATATTGCATATTCTTCCTTCTAGCTGTGTAACTCTGCTCTGTCTAGTGACAATACTGGTATTTACCAAATTTCTTAGAAATTCAGCTCACTGAGCTGGCGACAAACTGATTTGTTTCAGTCTGCATATGAAGAGCTGGGAGTTGTTGCTTCTCTTCCTGCTGAATCCATTCCCCCTGAGGTCAGACAAGCAGCAGTGACAGGGCAGGACTGTTCAGGCCACAGCAGCCTCCTGGCAGGCTGCTGTCGAGTTGCTCAACTCGTTTCTGAGCTTTCTCACACACAGTAACATCAGCATTCAATCTCACAACAGAAGGAAAAACACTTTTCTTTTTTTTTCCTTTTTTTTTGCTTCTTCTTATCACAAAAGGAATATCTAAATCTGTGTGTATTACTGGGGAAGATGTTAAACACATTTTTTCATGGCTGTTGTTTATGTTGGAAATTCAGACTTTTGTTTTCCTACTGTTTTGGAGAGGTCTCTAGTAGCTTGCCACAGAGAGCAAGCAGGATTTTGATGTTAAAAAAAAGGGGTAATAACTTTTAAGTGGAGAAGCAAATATATTCAGACTGATTTTACATTTTTAATGGTTTTGATTGTTTTCTCTTTAGCCTGCATCTCTGTACATCCTAGAGGAATTGTACAGTATACACTGTTTAGTGTGCAAAGATATGCATTTCTGAAAAAAATATCCCACCCAACACACTCATTTTGAATTAGTAATAGAAGAACATGAGAGAGAAAGCAAAAAACCAGGCTCTATTTGTACAAGAAAGCATTGGGTGTCTATTACAACGTTATTTTTTCTTCTGCAAGATGGGAGAAATTGTGACTAGCAGATAATGCCAATTCATGTTTACTTTGGTTAAACAGAAATGTGATTTTTTTTTCAAAACTCAAGAGCTGGCAGCAGCACAGTAATTGCATATGGACCTTGAAGAGTTTGGGAACAATTTTTCACAGAGCCACAGAGTTGTTGGGGCTGGAAGGGACCTCTGGAGATCATCCAGCCCCTCTGCCAAGGCAGGTTCACCTCAAGCAGATTCCACAGGGAAATGTCCAGGTGGGGTTTAAATGTCTCCAGGGCGGGAGAATCCATGTCCTCCCTGGGCAGCTGTTCCAGCGCTCTGGCCCCTTAGCACAAAGAAGTTCTCCCTCATGTTGAGTGGAACTTCTTATGATTTATTTTCTGGCCATTGCTCCTCGTCCTGTCACTGTGCACCACTGAAAAGAGCCTGGCACCGTCCTCCTTTGAGATATTTATGTATATTGATGAGATCCCCTCTCAGTCTTGTCTTGCATAACTCAGCTTTTCCATAATTTGATTAAGAAGAATGTCTTGGGTCACCCACTATGCAAGGATAAGTGTTCTGAGGAAAACTTAGGATGGAAAAGGATGGGAATGATGAGCTATTCCAGGGCTGAATGGATGCTAAGGAACAATTTCAGTCATGAGTCTTCCTGATAACCTTGATACATAAGAAAGCACATAAAATGGAAGCAATTTGTCTTCCTGTCTCTCCCTCCTACCTCTCCCCCAACTTCTTGGAATATATTGGGATATAGACAATATTAGTTTAGTGGCTGTTACTGTACGGAGGCAAAAGCCAAGGTAGCACTGACCTCTACCCTGACCAGCATCAGCGTTCAAAGACTCTCTATTTAAGCAGGTCTGCATAAAATCATCATCTGTAAGTTAGGAAAGTAACGTTGCCACTACTTGGCTGTGGTACAGTTTGAAATTACGGAAATGAACCACGAATTTCCCCTCATCGCGCTGGGGTTTGTGGCCTGGCTGCCGCGGTCGACAGCTCGCCACGTACGAGCAGCTTTCGCACCCACGGGGAGACAGGGCTGCCGCGGTGCCCGGCAGGAACCCGGGGAGCACCGGCAGCCGCAGGAACAGCGCGCGTGCCCCCTCAGGAACGGGGAACACCGCGGGAATCGGGGCGGCCCGGAGCTGTCCCACACAGGGGCTGCGCGGCGCCACGGGAGCGTTCCTCTGCAGGGGAGAGGAAAAACTTCTCGTGGCGGCTCGTTGGTCTAGGGGTATGATTCTCGCTTAGGGTGCGAGAGGTCCCGGGTTCAAATCCCGGACGAGCCCGAGTTTTGTTTTTTTTAATTTTTCTTCCTTCTCCGCAGCAGCGGCGGCTCCCGCACACAGCGAAGGGACACGCACGGGACTGACAACGAGACCCACTCGTTCCTTTTTAGTGCAAGAAAAAGCGTTAATAACTCACCAGGGAGCGGCTGCTCCTCTTCCTCTCGCACCGGGCGTCGCTACTCCCATTTTTCCCAGGCAGACCCCCGCCCTCCCCCTCACCGAGACGGCGCTGCGGGGCCGCTCCTCTCCCTTCCGAGCAGCTCTGCCTCGGCACACCCAGGCCGTGCCGCCCGGCCCCGCTCCGGCGCCATCCCCGCGCCCCCGCTCCCGCTGCGGGTGAGCCCGAGGCACAAAACCGCAGGGAGGCCCCGCGGCAGCAAAATAGGGAGCGCTACGCGCCCCCTTCCCAGCGGGCTCGTCCGGGATTTGAACCCGGGACCTCTCGCACCCGAAGCGAGAATCATACCCCTAGACCAACGAGCCGCTCTATTGCTGTTCTCCCAGCTCATCACTTCACTGCCGTCCCGCCTCCTCCCGGCCCGGCCGCCGAGCCGCTGCCTGTGTGGGTCTGTCCTTCCCGGCCACCACCGCACTGCCAGCGGCTTTGCCCAGCGCTCCGGAACACATCGCTGCTCTCCCAAACTGCGGGGGCTGTGGCCATTTCTCCCCGCTCGCCCCCTCCCGCCTTTCCCAGGGTAATCCCTGGCATCCCCCTTACCCCCGACCCTACGGCTCTGCTCGTTAGCGGTGATTCCGCGTCCCCGCGGGGGGAGCAGGGGCCCCTGCGGCGCTCCGCTCCTTTTCCCCCCGCTCCCGCGTTCATCCGAGGGGCGCAGGAACAACCTAGCCTTCCCATTCCCACTCCCACTCCGCGCCCGCGGTGGCGCTGGAAGCCAGGCGAGCTCGTTCCCAGGGGATGGGGAGGCGAGGGAATAGGACACTCCCCCCCCCCCCCCCCCAGCGGCTTTGGTTCGCCCCGGGCCGCGCCGTGCGCTGCGCCCCCTGGCGGTGCGGGGGGGGTCGCACCACTGCCCTCCGCCCCCGCGCATCCCGGGTGTGCGCGGACCCTCCCGGCGCTGATCCACGGGCAGGACAAGCACCCACGGGAGCCGCAGGCATCGCCTTTGGGGTTCTGAGCCCACAGCACCCTCCTGGTTCTGATACCGCTTGTCCCTGATGTGCTCTGTCCTGCTAATGCTTCCTGTCATCCTCATGTTTCCACGCCTCTGCATCCCAGACTTTCAAAAAGTCCTATTCCTCCCTGTTCCTCAGTAGTTGCTCTCTCAAATTAAAGTGTTGAAGTCCTAATGCCTGTGTAAATCTCACCCCTGTTTTGTCTGCTGCTACCAGCTGCCCATTCTTCCTCAGCTTCTTCATCTCTCCAGGAGGAAACAAAACACACACATTTTTGTTTTGCTTTGTTTTTATTCCACCATTTATTTATTCTGTTTCTCCCTCGGATTTCCATTCCCGTGCTCGGGACACACGTACACATTCTCTAAACAGGCACACATATATCTGTATGTACAGTAAGGCACAACCACTCACATCCAGATGGGATACTCTGCTGAGAGAAGAAACAGGGGACAGCCAGTGATTGCAGCCTGCCCTGGAATACAAGCTATAGCAAGCAGATTAAAATGGATTCAAAGGCAACAATGCTCCACAGCATGGCTCAAAAGGGTGTGGAGGTCGTGTTTGCCAACAAGCCCATGACAGCAGGAGGGCAAGCGCTGCTGGCTCTCAGCAAGTGTGGCCTCAGTGCTTTCACGTGGGAAAAACAAAGGCAGGGCACAGAGCCTCTTCTTTCCGTGAGATTTTAGAGCTGGTGAACAGAAAGGGGATATCCCACAGGTTTGGAACACTGCTGTGTCGCAGAGCCTGCCAGAGGACAGATGTGAGCTGTGTGGTGTGAAACGCTTGTGCCTCTACAGAGAGGCAGGGACAAGCCAAGCCTCTGACCCTGCTCAGCTTCACGTTTGCTAGAGAAGGAGCTTTGGGAGGGATGAGGACGAGAAGGATGTTCTGCCCTGGTCCCTGCAGCCGTGTCTGTGTGGCTGGGTCCCAGGTGGCTGGCAGCAGGTTTGAGCAGTGACCCCTGACCATTCACAACACCTAACAGCTGGCTGATGCCTCAGCTTTTGACAAGTCTGGCTCACTGGAAACAGCGAGCCCAGACTTGTCCACAGCTCTGCATCACACTGTGGACATTTTGTTCAGTGTAGCCAACACAGCTTCAGGTACTGCTGTCAGGAAACTGGTCAAGTGAGGGTCTGACACCCACCTTCCCCAAATACTCTCCAGATTAAAATCATAGTGACTGCCAGCCCGTGACTTGTAGTAGCCCAAGAGTAAATGCAAATCTAGTACAGTGCGTAAGTACTCAGGTGGGACTGGCTGCCTGAGCTTCGCCAATTCAGCCAGGCAATGCCCCTGGAAACTGAGCCAGCTAAGACTTCTTCTTTGACCTGCACAAAAGTAATTGGCTATTTCCAGGAAGCTGGGATGCTTTCTGTCATGAGTGGCTCTCGGTGGTCACACAGTAAAAGTTTCAAAAAAGACTGGATAAGGTCTGGAAGTGAGAAAGACTGGACAAGCAGCTCTTCTAAATCTGGACTGGAGCCCAGAGCCAGGTAAGAGAACTTGCCCTGTTGACCTACTCAGCACATCTTTTCTTTGCCTACAGTCTGCTGGCTGTCACTTTCCACCACACTTAAAGCACCCCAAAGCTGAAGCACATGGGACCTACCAGCCTACCACAGGTGGCTGTTTCACTGATGAGCCCCACTCCAAAGGGATTTTATATTTTTATGATCCATGTTCTAGGACTTTTCCCCATGTTCAGGGTTCACATTGTCTGCCATACAGCACATATGGAGAAAACATACTGTTTCCTATTGTTAAAACATTATTTACTCAAGTCTTAAAACCCAAAGTACTTTAAAAGAAGCTACCAAAAAGGCACCATACATGTATGTATGGACGTAACTGATGAACTTCATCTAAGACCAATGCAGGGGAGAAGAAAAAGACCTTTTGGAGCAGGATGAAGAAGCAGAAGGACCGTGAGTGGTGGTGGCTGCTGGCTCCAGGACAGTGGGTGTCAGGTCTCTCAGCCCACAAATATCACCAAGGAACGTCAGCCAACACCTGAGTTTCGAACTCCGAGGAGATTGCAAACAGTCTCTTGTTCCAGCTGTCCCAGAATGTGATGGTGCAAAGCAGAGAGGCAGCGAGTGGCCACTCAGCTCTGTGATGAGTCTGGACCTCAGGGGATTTCTGAATTCTGCTCCTCTCCTGCCACTGAAGGTTTTCCAGTAGCTTCCACCTTGATTGGGTTAGATGGCTCCTATGCACGTTAAGTCTCCTCTGCCCTGATTGGGTATGTCCTTTTGAGAGGGGGAAAATACGTAAGGAAATAATGAAAAATAATCATGGGTCTAAGCAAAGACAGTGCTGGGAAGTCCTGGGGGTACTTTGGTGGTTTCTGTGCTATGAGGCAAAGGTGAGCTGCAGCCTGAGCACCAGAATCCTTCCTTCAGCTGCTCCTTGCCAAACCAAGGAAGCATTTGAAGGGGAGGTGGTTGAGGCGGGATGAGACACATCCTCAGGTATCTGTGGCTCCGTTATCAGTGGTTACAGAACACACAAGAAGGTGCATGGAACAAGGCCTGCTTTAGCCAGCGGAAATCCTTTTATTTCAAGTGGCAAAGGCCCCTGCTTGCACATTTCCAGAGCTGATCATGAAACTGGCGTACCCTGGGTTTGCTGGCAAAGCTAACAAGCTGAACACACAGGGAATACATATATGTACACATGTATACATACAACGTGTGCACACATATAAATATGTATATATAAGGAATCATATTGATACACGTGTATACATGGTTACTGCTGGGGAAATGTGCTTCTTACTGCAAGTACTTTCAAACTGCTTTCAAAACAGCAATGCAGGAGGGTGCCTGGTAAGCAGAGCCTCTCCATTATACTGAACCCAGAATCAGCTTTGCTTTTTTTCCATCCTCTCTGTAACACCACCCAGGAGGGCTGGTTGTTTTGAGTACCCTGCCTCACAGCCTCTTGCAGGCCTGAGATCTGAGGCTTTTGACATGGGGGGAGCAGCAAAATCGTTGTTGTGTTCTGTCACAGTTGCCATTTTTGTTAACAGCAAAACCCTCAGGTGTCTTAGGAGCCATCATCACGCTGGCCCATCTTACCTGTGTGTCACAGCTACGCTGTGCCCTGGTCCTGCGTGGCTGACACCGAAGGCTCACTGGCAGTCTCTAACCCTACCGCATCCCGCAGCGGTTCAGGTGCCAGTGCTGTTTCTTCAGTGTCTGCTGTTCTCTGTGTGTCTGTGCTCTCACTGCTCTCCTTTGTTTCAGCTTCGGCTTCCTCCTTCTCCTTGTCCCCCTTTCCTTGTTCACAGGCAGTGCTTTGCTGCTCTTCTCCCTGGGAGCCCTCACACACCTCATTGTTTCCAGAGGGAGGCTGACGAGAGTTCTCCTCTCCGGGGCCATCATGACACACTTCCTCCTCCTTTGTATTCCCTGTGTTATTCTTGCAAGGAGTCATTTCCTCTGCCTGCTTTTCCCCTTTTTCCCCATCTTCTGATCTGTTGGATCCTCTCCTTGATGGGGGCTTCTCATCAGACTCTGCCTGTTTCTTCTGCTCTTTGCTCCCTTTTTCTTCATCCTCTGATCTGCTGGATCCTCTCCTTGATGCTGGCTTCTCATCAGACCCTGCCTGTTTCTTTTGCTCTTTGCTCCCTGTTTCCGCCTCCTCTGTCTTGCCATTTGGCCCGAAGACCTCATCTTCCCTGGCACCATTTTCAGGAGAAGACAAGTTGACCCCTAAATCTTCCCCGTCCCCGTACTCGGACAGAGATCTTCGGAACCTCCGGGAGGGAGGCCTGCGCTTTATCGATCCTCGTGTCCGCACCTGCGAGGCAGGAAAAGCAGACATTGAAGCAGTCAAGAGAGCGGTACTGGAAAGCAGGAAAGCACAACAGAGGAAGATAGCATTGGATGGCCCAGCTTCTTCTGCTCTTGGGAATTTGGTGGTTCAGGAAGGAGGCTGTACTCCAGCTGGTGATGGTGAATGCAGGTTACAGCTCCCCATGTAAGTGCCAAACACACTGGTGACACCTGACAAACTGCCATGCTCTGTGTGGCTCCCTAAACTGAGCCTCAGCCACCTCAGACATCCGCTGGCATGTGGCACCACCTGCTCACAGCACTCCCCGGCACCAGCCACCCCAGTACTGCCAAGCTCAGGTGACTGGGTCCTGCCCCTTCAACCCTTCCTTCACCCACTGGGCCAGGAAGGCTACTGGAGCAGGCAGGCAGAGAGGAGACTCCACAGAGCTACACTGAAAGGCTGTTTGGAACCTGGTGCATAGATCTTCCCTCTTGGCCACAAATGCACATTGTTACAGCAGGACTGAGGGCTCAGCCTCCTCTTCCTCTTCATCCCCAAGCAATAAGCAAGCCCTGTGGAATGGAGAAATCCTAGCACACATCTCCTACCTTGTTGTAGAACTGCAGCTGAGTGCTTTCTGGGGGCTGATCAAAGCTGACTGGCGTCTCGCTGGGCTGGGACTGAGTCCCTGGGCTGGTGGGTGTCGAGGGAGGCGTGCTGAACGGAGAAACCAGGACTTTCATCCCAGGGCTTTTGGGAGACACTCCTGGCAGCAGAGCAGCTGGAGCAAAAGCCAGATTGGCCTGCAAAGAAAAACCCCCATTAGGGGCGTGCATGACAGCAGCGTGTGCTACACACGATAACCACACAGGGGAACCCCTGCCCTGCCACATCTCTCAGCTGTCACAGACCTTCTGGTTGCGAGTTTCTCCTGGTGACACGGTCAACAAACAAGTCTGGGCAGAGAAGTTATGACTGGACATTTGTCTTTCCCTGGCAGCTGGAACTAAGGACATATTCTTTTGTCATCCTGAGGCCTTTTGGGATTTTCCAGTGACCCAGCCAAGCCACCACAGTCTGCAGTGGCTGAGCTGGCAGAAAACCTGAACAAGCAGCCAGCAATCACTTCAAGATTTAAACCCTCCTGTAGGCAAACGTCCTTGGGTGCATCAGGAGGGACAGTGCTATGAATAGGCTCAGGTTGTGTCGGGGTGGCCAGGAGGCTCTGGAGTGACACGTGCTGCCGGGACAGGCGGCTGGCAGGGGCAGGGCACTCTGTCTTCAGGCTATGGAGTGCTGAGCTGCCCTCAGCAGCACAGATCAGGCACCACGGAAACATAAAAAGGGCAGGAAGCGCTGGGTGTGTGTGTGTGTGTGTAACTGCGGGAATCCAGAGGAGGGAAGTGCAGTGCAGAACTTCCAGGCACACCCGTGGGACAGCCAGAGCCTGGAGCACACGCCCCACTGCCAGGACTGTCACTGCCTGTGCTCGACACCAGCTCCCCGATGGAGTGCAGGGGACTCAGTGTGAGTGACACTGCTGCCAGGAAAGAGCTGGAGGAAGTCTCAGCCAGGGTTTCCCTCACTTTCTCTCAAGAGCTGCACTTAAAACTGAGGCTCCTGCCCCTGCTCCCTGCTCGAGCAGTGTTGCTGCCATGCCCACGCCCAGCCGTGTGAAACGATCCTGATCCATGCACTGACATGCTCAGGGACACACCTGGGGATCACTGGACTGCTTCTGATGCTTGTTACCATTACCAGACCTGCTCTGCCTTCCTCTTTATGTATGGTGGGACTGAATCCTCACCAGTGAGGCCACTGCCCCGTTTACCTGGCTGTCACCCCTGGCTCCTGCATCCCCTTCCCCTGTGGCTGCTCTGCACGGGAAGTAGCTGTGACCAATGCCAATCAGTTTTAATTTGCTGGGGAAGCCATGTGGGTTCTGCCAGGACCTACCTGCAGCTTTTCAATCATGGGTGAGCTTTTCACCTTGACCTTGGGAACGGGACAAGCATTTGGCGACCGCTTCTGCAAAACAACATGAAGCATGAAAACATCACAGTAAAGTAGGTAAGAAAGAGGAAATATAATAAAAGGAGAAAACTTGGAAGAGATAAGCAGAAACTGCTCATAGGGAAGCAAATGAAGCTTTAAGTAGTGTTTCCACACAAAAGTTTGTTTTTCTTCATTCCTGACCCCGTTCTCCTTTTGTTAACTAGCCATCCTAGGGCTAGATACATGTACCCTCCTCTGGGGGAAAAGGGATGCTGTCTGAAGTGTCTGAGTTAGGTGATGTGTGATGGCTCTGCTCCTACATTGCCTTCACTAAGGTATCTAGCTTGTGGTACAGTTTCCCCTGGTATTATTTCAGGACCAGGCAGATTAAAATTCTACCTCTTAAAGCCTTAATGTTGGCAAACATTGTGAACTTTCTGTGATGGGAAAGACTTTCTGCCACCACTTGAGTAACCAAGTTAAAGGATATCCAATTAGTATAAGCAGGAAGGGCCTAAATGGCAGGAAAAGTAGAGCTGTGAAAAGGCTGGAAGCAGTTTGAGAAAGAGACAGCATTGCTTTGAGAAGGGGCATATTGCTTTTTTCAGGAAAGGAAGGACTCTAACAGTTTAAAACTTAATGCTCCTTTGGCATGGAGGCAGCAAGAGCCTTTAGCTCACAGATAAGGACAAAAAACTATCTGCTTGTTAAGGTGACAACGTGAAATTTGGCAGGTAGACCTCATACCCTGAAATACAGAAGGACGGAAGTGACCAAAGAAGTCCTGGCCCGAGTGTAAAATTTCATAAGTAGCAGCCAGCTTACTGGGACCTGCTCATTCAAGGGTCCTAAAGAAATATTCTGTGGGTATTGCAAACAAACCCTCTTCTTCACTCTGGATTAATCATTCCCTTTTTCTGAGGATGGAAAAATCTCATGAGCAGAACTATTACCCTATTATGCTCAACAAACAGCATGGGTGCTCCCTGTTCAAATCTAACAAATACCAGTGATTCCTGAACAGCAGTAACTGGATGGATCCATCAGTGTGCCAAGGGTGAAAACAAAAGCAGTAGAAATGGGCTGTGCATCCATGCTGCAGGAGCAGGGAACAGCATGGATGCACAGCCCGTGACTCTGAGTCAGTACATGTGGGAGAGCAGGGGCAGGTTTGATGCTGCATGATTGATGTCTTTGGCTGCACAGCCTGACCTCTCTGCCACCTCCAAACTCATGTCTCAGGAGAGAACAGGTTGCAGAGAGGAAAGACCTTGTCCCCCTATTAAACTGATACTCACTTGCTCATCATTGTCACTTGTCTCAGTTTTGTGGGAATACAAGGGAAGGGAGCAGGGTGGTTTCCTCCGAGTTGGCTTGTGTGGTGGCACCTAAGAGAAGAAAACAACCAACTCAGCAGCAGGGAAATCAGGTTTCTTAAAAAGGAAGTGAAATTCAAGCACCCAAGGGCATGCTGTGTGAGTGACCTGCTCGGGAGGCAGGGCTCAGCCTGCCCAAATGAGCCATCCAAAGGCAGCACAAGGTGGTATTAGCACATGGGGGTGCCTGAAGCATCTAGAGCCCAATCCTAGTGTTGGAAGAGTAGTCTGTATCTTTTTCTTGGTGCAACAGATACTCTTCTAAACTGTGGAGGGTGGAGAAGCCTTCCCAGAAACTTCGTCTGCAAAGCATCCTGCTAGAAACCCCTTCACACTGGAACAGGTTGTGACTGTTCTCTTTCGTGTCACTACCAGGATTTCCTTCCAGTGAGTCTCAGCTGCCTACCTGGTTCATGATTTCCTATTCTGCATCTGATGTATTTTAGGGGCAAAAAGGGAAATTTTTCAGAATTTCAGCCCCATTAGTTTCTCTTGAATGAAGAAAAGCAGCTCACAGGGACAAGGCCTCAGCTGTAACCTTAAATTTGACTAAGAAACAGATTCTCTAGCGGAGAAGGAACAAGGCAACTTAATGGCAGGGACATTGATTCCTTCTGAATGTCCTTTCAGAACTACAAGAGAGCTCCCTAGGAAGGAAGAGATGCATAGCACATAACTATTGCTCTGGTCTTGAAGCCAAACTGTCTCCATTTTTACGCCAAGTTTGCAGTCTCCTGCCAAGCTGTTAAAACACTTTTCATGTGTTAAAAAAATAATCCAAAATAACTAGCTAATATTGTGGATCTTGGATAATACTCAGAATAAAGTATTTGGATAATTTTGTTGCCTTCTCACAGGCTGGCATGTGAAAAATCGGATTATGGCATCTTTACCCTCTGTAGAGTTGGCTGCCTTGGAGGACCTGTGGACTTGATGTCACTTAAATTCTGGAGGTGCTGCACCCAGCCATGGCACTGCTGCATCTCTAAGCAGCTCAGGGCAGCCCTGCCCTTACCCTCGTGTCATGCTAGGAAGCAAAAATGTGTCTTGTGGAAACCTGACCGTTCTGCAACCGTGAAATGCTGCGCTGTGCCACAGCGGATGTGTCAGAGGTTCCCTGGTTGACAGGATCCTCTCTGCTGGCATGGGCCAAGCAAGGGTTAAAGACCATCCACTGGGCTATTAATCTGAAGCCAGCTTGAGAAAGCGGGTGGGGAAGTGACAGATGGCTTGGAGAGAAAAGACAGGAAACTTTGTCCTCCTCTGTCTCTGGAGAAAATGAGTTTCCCCACACAGTGAGGCCCCTCCACACTGCCCTGGCTTGGGAGCAGCAGAGGTCTGCAGATAACACAACAGAGGTCTGGGAACTCTCTGCCTTCTGAAGGGTGAGGGACTTAGTGCAATTAAATTCCGTACCTTCAAAAGAGGAAATCACTGTAATGGGACGGATGGAGTGGTGTGCTGGTGACCAGAGGGAAAAAAATAGTGCTTGGGAAAAGACTGGCTACTCCCATCCTGGGAGTGCAAACCTCTGATAGATGATGGCATGCCAGCCCTGCAGGGCAGAGGTCACCACTGCATCCAGCCAAAGACAGGAGGGGTGACAGGGAGGATACCCTCAGGCCAGCCTGGGATCTGAGCTGAGTGGCAGAAGGGAGCAGTTCCATTTCTAAAGGCCACACACTGCCTGAAAAGGGCCACCAGCAAACATTTAGGCTTCTAAAAGAAAAAGGCATAATGATACAGGAGGCTCTCCAAAAATGTCAACCTCTTTTCAGAAATAACCCTGGCTTTCCCTTCTTCCTGAGAGAGGTATTCTAGTGTTTGGCTTAGCTGGTGAAAGTCAGCGTGTGAGGCAATGCTTGGCATAGTGGGATTTCATTAAAATAATGTTTCAGCATGATAGAGATAGGCAGAGAGTCTGAAATATCATTGGGAAGAGGCAATGAAGGTGAGTAAAGAGGCAGCTTTCTCTAAGACCCATACAGAAGTAATTACCTGGAGGAAACCTTTTGTGAAGGAGGTGCTGATGACCTGCCACTGGCTGCTACACTGCATAATCTGCTGTTTGCTTTCTTTTTCCATCGATATTGGCTATTTCATTACTCACTGCTGCTGTCTGCCCACAAAAGCCAGCTCACATGCATGCACTGCTGCCTGCTGCTGTTGGGTAAATTTGTGCACCCTACTAAGCTTTGCAGTGTCTCAGTGTCTGTCCCAAGACATGGCTCTACCAAAATAACTCATCCACCAGTCAGCAATGCATGGAAGATACTGCCACAGCTTGCATTGCACAAGGAGGTGAGTCCTTTGTGCAGATTCAAAATCAAGGTGGATTCATGCTCAGATCACTGATGCTCCAGCAGGAAGAGACAAGTGATTAACTTCCCACTTGATTTCCTGCTGGTGGCTGCAGAGCACCTTACCTCTTTTCCAGGGATATTGGCTGCTTGCTCTTTGAACTTCCCTGCTAGCTGAGCCACTGAGGGTGATGCCGACTTGTCCACCTCTGAGTTGGTCTCTGCTGGCCTGTTCTGACAAACCAGGAACAAGAAGTTGTGAGTGAAGGCTGGGAAAAGCAAGCCTGTGTATGTGTTACAAAGTTCAGGAGTAAACAGGGACTTGAAGCAGAGTTTCTTACATCTGGCATCAATCACCCAGCCTGAGAGCAAAAGGTTTTGGAAGACAGGATTTAGCAGCATTTTCAAATATCCCAGAAAATCAGTAATTCATGCAGAGCCTTTCGGCTCCAGCTGAAGAGCCTACACTCAGTACTTTTCAATGGAAGCAAACCAGGTGTTTCAAGCCAAGTGTCTGTTTCTCTTACTCTTGCAGTGAGCAGATGGAGCAGGGCAGTAATGGACATTCCCATACACCTCCTCAGCCCTCTCATACCCTTTTTACTGCCCTGGTCACCATCAGCCTGGCTTTTCCGGTGGTCTGCTTTGAGAAGCCATTCCCAGTCCTCACAGCAAGCCAACATCTGCTTGGAGATGTGTCCCTTGTTGTTCTGCTTTTTTGGCAGTGAAATACTCAGGCGTGTGGGGGGGAAGGAGGAAATTCCATAGCTGAGAGAAGCTTCCCCTCCCCTGGGTCGACATCAGGCTGAGAAGCAGGCGGCTTGTGCTGGAGTCTGGATGAGGCAGCTCTTCCCACATCACACTGCCCTGGTGTTATTTACCTTGTTTTCTTTGCTATGTGTCTATCGAGCAATTTGAGTAGAAAGCCTTGAAACCAAAGCTGATGAAAGGAAACCTTTGTTCTTCATCTCTAGTATCTGATGCCGGGGAAACCAAACTGGGGGAACTGAGAATAACTAACCAACAACTGTTATTCCAACCAGAAATAAAAATCCTGGTTTTGTTAGAGGTGAAGACAGAACAGGAAACCAGGCTACGAACCATCAGTAAGGAACCTCACACCTCTGCTCCCTGTACCACCACCACGAGCCCATGACCGGCACCACACTTCTCACCCCACTGCCTCAATGCCCTTCTGCTTCTCAGTCAGAAAGTTTCCCCAAAGGCCACTGCTAGAGGAATACATTTCTGTTTCTGCAAAGGCTCCAGCAGAGCCTTTCCCTCTCCCTTGACAGTGTTCTGCCTGAGAGAGACCTGCTGTCTTGTGAATACAACCACTCCTTCAGCATCACTGGAGGTGAAAGGCCCTCAAAACACCAATCTGGCCCATGCATGGACCAGTAGCTTTGGGCAACCATGCTATAGGGGCTGAAGAAAGAGCTGTGGAAACTTGAAATCATATTAAGGAAGGGATTTCTTTAGACTCAGAGCTTCTAGTCTAAAAGCAAATCAAGGAGGCTGCATTAAGGATCATCTCATCACCCACAGCTTGCAGCAGTCTCTAGTCTGAAATGCCTGGTAGAGAGCAGTGTGGATAAGTCTAGTTTGCATAGTGGAAAAGGGCCTTTCCCTTTCTCAGAGAGCTGTAAATAAATGCTCCCAGGAAATGTAATCTTCTTTTTCCCAGGCCCACAGGCCCCTGTAGGTGTCTGCCATTCCCTGTTGAACTTCCCATACACTTTGGAATAGCTTTCCTGCATCCAAGAAAGTAGTATCAAGCTGTCTCATCTCAGTGACCTTCATGCACCTTCCCCTCAGCTTTTCACCTTTCACTGGAGTAATTACAGGCAGGGAAAGTGGCAGATAATGGAATGTAAGAAAGAGTGGGGTAAGCAGATCAGCAGGGCAACCTGCTGCACATGAAAAATGATGGTTGGGCTAAGTGGGGAGGGAGACCAGTTCCAAGACGCAGGCTGTGTCTCCCTGCTGTGAAGGGAGGGCAGACTGGAAAGAGGAAGGAGCAAAGAATGAACCAGGAGAAGGCAGGATGGACAGGGAGGCTCATCGTACCAACTCCCAGGATACCTGGGCATGCCAGAATGGACACCTGAAGTAAGGGTTTAGTTGCAACTACAGAGCTGCAAGTGCTCAGTGTCTGTGGCAGAAGGGCTGCCTCTCTCATAGTCCGTTTTACTCCAAGAACTTCTTTCACAGCCCCTTGCCTTTACCCAGAAAAGACACTGAACTTCCTCTTGGCCTCTCTGACCTCTTGTTGTTCGGGGTGAATTTTTCCTTTCTTTCTTTTTCTCTCAATTTCAGCCTGAAAACACAGCTCCCTTTCTTTGATCAGAGCTGGGAGGCCAGCACGGTTCCATGGGTGTCTTGTGCTGGCGGCTCCTGCGGGCGCGGGGCCGGGGCGCAGGAAGCACTGAACATGCCATTCTAAGATTAGCACCAGTAGCCCACGGGGCTGTGTCCTCCAGAAACTGCCAGCTGCAGACTCTCCGATTACGGAAAATAAGGAACAGGAAAGGATCCTTTCTCAGATCCCTTCTGGCAGTTACACTGCTGTGCTGTATCCAGCTTTTTTCACAGCTTTCCCCCCCCCCCCCCAGGTGATGTGCCAGGGTCTGTGTCTTCTGATCAAGGGAAAGTGCTGTATTTGGGTGCAAAAAGTTCCCTTCCTTGCACTGCGAGGAGAACACCATTCCTCCGACTTCCAGGAGCTGGGCTGGCAGTCTCCCTCTCCTCCTTCCCACCACTGTGAGGAAGGTGGGAAGCTTCATTTTATCACTTTCAACCCAGAGAGTGTACCAGCCCTCACTCTCTTCCATACCAAAGACTAACACATCTGCTTCTCTCACCCCAGAGCTCAGTGCTGGCTCTCTCCTGCCCCACGATATTAATGCAACCTCTCCCATTCCTGCTCACATTTCCCACCTGGGTGACATAACCCACCAGTACTTTTCTAAATGGTGATGAGAAGTAGCTCTGCTCCTCTTCTGTTTGTTTTTTGTTTTGTTTTTATTTTGTTTTGGGTTTTGTTTGTTTGTTTTTGTGGTTCTGGGTTTTTTGGGGTTTTTTTTGCAATAACACTGAAATTACTCAGACATGATTTTTGCACTTTTTGCAGCCAACTGCTGATTCTTTTCCTTTTCAGAAGAGAAGCACGGTCAGCCTGCATGGGCTAAAACCACTGAGCTAAGGTTAAAGGCTTAGTCCATCAGTAATTTGGTGACTGCTACTCTGAGGTCTTTTACTGTTCCATAAAAATAAGTGTCTAAGCATTGTATATTCTGAAAAATGTCAGAGCTGTAAACGGGAATTGAATTATACCATCAATGTAAGCATGGCATTCTCTGCAAAAAAAGGAAGTGCAACTACCAAGTTCTCTGTAAGGGGTTTGTTTCACTTTTCTCTTCCAAATAAGTTTATAAAATTGAGTAAATCTGAAAACAGTTTTCAACACCATGTTTCTTCATCTGCTTTTAAAACTGAGCCTAGTCCCTGTTAGCAGCACTGGGGAAGAAAGTTCTGCCTTTATTTGTGTTTGAGGTACAAATGTGCCAATTTGAGCCACCCAAACCTCTCCTTCCTCATGCCTCAGAGTCCTTGCCTCTGTTGTCAGAGCAAAACTGCCCACCAAGCCCTGACCCTGCAGATTGTGTGAAGGGAGGCCACTGTTTTTGGCACAGATCCTGCTCCTCTCACAGGCTGCCTGGGTCCACTGGATCCCCATAGAAGTGACCTGCTTTAACAGGTCATGTCCCATCATGTACCTGGTCTGACTGCTGAAGAGAGGAAAGTTCTACTGGCTGTCATACAGTGGAGTGTTTTGGCTAAATAGCAGCTGAACAACAGCAGAGATCTGCTCCTTCCCTAATCTCCTTCCCTCCTCTACAAATCTTCTGACCTGCTTGCTTTTTGCAGGTAGGACGTTTTGGCCAGATGGACCACCTTTCATCTGAGAAGCAACACCTCCACAGCACCTTGCAAGGCTGGAGTATTCAGCAGCTATGAAATCAGTGATGGTTACACAATTTTGGTGCTGGTCCCGTGCAAGTGTCAGCCCCATTCTCGTGCAGTTCCATCTAGACATGGTTTCAAGGCCAGTCCCCTACCTCTACATCCCTCCTTTGTTTCAAAAGACCTTCACAGGAATGATTCCCTGCAGCCTGTTCCAACATCAGCCCATCATGCCAGATCCTGTGCTCACATAAGTGCTGCAAAGCTCCCCTGTGACTCTCATAGGGGTCTTTTCATTGCTGCACACACAATCTACCTCAGCAACAGCAAATACAGCAAAAATAATGTCTCAGAGGCAGATACAGTAAGGCATCCAAGGCTCAGGGCTAGTGTCTTGATTACAGATCCAGAAAGGGTGATATTAAGCACCCAATGCTGCACCATGAGAAGGTAGTTGTCAGTTGAGAAAAACAAGAGAGTTTCAGTGCTTTTGGGGTGCAGTTTCGTAAGGCCTTCGTTTCAGCAGAAAGACAGCTTATGTTTCCAACCACTCACTCTCCCCTGACCTTTCCTTTCCCCCTTCCCCCCTCCCCTGAGTTTGTGGGGCTGTGCTGTAAACTGGATCACTGAAACGATCTGGGCTAAAAATACCTCCCTTAACTCTTTACACAGTTATTTTTAACCCAGATCATTTCAGCAATGGAGTTCTCAGCACAGCCCAACACGCGCTTGCCCTGCTGTAGTGGAAAGGGATGGAGGGGTGGCGGGACAGCCTAAAGCACAGTGGGGAGGGCTTCC
This sequence comes from Lycocorax pyrrhopterus obiensis, assembly GCA_014706295.1. NCBI lineage: Eukaryota > Metazoa > Chordata > Aves > Passeriformes > Paradisaeidae > Lycocorax > Lycocorax pyrrhopterus. The sequence continues at coordinate 114,413,159 of JACSVZ010000001.1, read as the reverse complement.
CTTTAGCTGCTCCAGCCAGAGCCTGAGGAAATTATGTCTCTATGTGTCCTCCTGTTCAGAGGGCTGATAAGAGAGTAAAATCATATTTTTGCATGCCTGCTGGTAGAGGCTGGTGTGGTCTGTGGCTCTGGTATTTCACCCTGCACCCACCTGAGGTGCAGCCAAGTGCAGGCTGTGAACCCAGGGAGCACGTTACCAGTAGGAAGCTGCCATTAAGCAGCCACAAAACACCCATAAATACCATGTCAGCCATCCCCAGCAGCCCTGCTGCAAATAACAGCAGCCACACGTGCAAGCAGGTTCTCTCTGCTGCATGGCACAGGCAAAGCTCTACACCTGTAGGACCTGCTCAGCTAAGGACGGGATGGGGATGCGTCTGTGGGGAGGAAACTCCTTAAGCCAAAATAAACCATCATCACACTCTGCCTGGAGGCCAGCACCTGGGAAGCAGTGCTGTGGTTTCACTGGAATTAAAGCATCAATCCCAACCAAGGCACTGGATTTCAGGAGGGAACAGAGCCTCTTGCAGACCCTCTCTTCCCTGCCTGGCTCAGCTCTCCGAAGGCAAAGCATTCTGCACAAAGCCTTCCCAGCCCGACCCGTCTCGTTTTTCAGTGAGGTAGCTGCAGGATTTGAGGAGCCAGCCAGCCACAGACCTTGTCTGCATGGGAAAGCTTATACCAAACTGAGCTAACTCTCTCAGCTTGCAGGGCAAAATACAGCCTTAATCTGATCGAGGTGCTGCTTTTCTGCCTAACTGAACTCATTTGCAATCGGCTTGGCTGAAAGGAGCTGTTCTCAAGCTCTCAAGTACTCAGTTCTGACGCAGAAAGCAGCATTTTGGGAATGACACTGTAAGCTGCATCAGGGAATACGGCTCCTTCCGGGGCTCCCCGAGGGCAGGAGGAGGTGAATGTCTCCTACTCCTGCAGTGAGCTGCTGCCTCTTCCCTGAAAAGACTCCCCTGCAGAGCTGGGGCTTGATGAACTGGAGATGTCCCGCACATCTCAGACCAGGCAATGGAGAAGTGCTGACAGTACAGCTCCGATTTGGGGTGACGATTTCCATCGGCAAGAGCCAATCCCTTCTCCCTGTTCCATCTTTTATTCAACCACAGAGGCCAGCTGGAGGCAAAAGGTCACTGAATAGTCACACAGGGCATGGTCTAAGGTACGCTTCCTGTTTATCTGCAGAGGACATGAACTTATGCTCTGGAAAATGCACCACAAATGCATCTCAGTTATTTTGGCTCTCGCATTTTTTAAGTGCAGATAAGATTAGATGGGCAGCTCGTAAGGAACTCCTCTTTATATCAACTAAAAAAGCTCAAGAATAGACCCACATTACTGATGGAAAAACCTCTCTTAATATGTAGTTTGTAGTTTCATGCAAAGCCATCTCCCTGTATCTGACTTTTAGATTAATCCCAGCTTGCACCCTCCTGCCAACACAACCTGAACTGATTTGTTTATCTGTAGCCACGGGAGTACATCAGTGGCATCGGGATCATTTTGAAAGGGGAACATTGTTTGGACTGCGAAGGGAGAGGAAAATGAGCAGGGTATGTTTAAAACACAAACTCCCCCAAAGGAGCAAACTGAAAGAGGAGAGGATGGGAAAATACCTGAATCACAGCGTGAGGAATCAGGCAGCACAAATCAGGAGATGCTGCTACCCACAATCTGAGCCTGCCTGTTCTCCCTGTGACCCATGGAAGCATCAACACAGGCTGAACACAGATTGCCCAGGAAGTGGGTGGGCTCACACTGGCCTTGGCCCGTGTTTTACATCCCTAGAAGGAAATCTCACGATGCTTGTTCCGACTGGAGCTCAGCATCACGCTGGGCCCTTGGCTCAAGAAGCAACACATCCCAAGATGTAAGTGCTGAATAAACAAAACTCTTCTTGCTACACTGACCCCTCTTCATCCCAGCAAAGCATCCTTCTTCCCATCTCTCTCTTTATTCTTCTTCACAAATCATTCTCACTGGAGAACTTCCAGGTCGCTGTTTCAGGAGGGATTTATGTGATTTATTTACTCACTTGGCGTCTTATCTGGCAAGGAAGCTGCTCCTTGTCTCATTGTAGTAAATTTTAATTATTGGCAGAAGCCCCAGCTGGAAGTGGCTGCAGCTGTGGCTCTGTGATACCTTATAGCCAGTCCTGTCCATCATTGTGTCAGCGTAGCCTGTAGCACCTTGGGAAGCGAGGCCAAGGCTCCTACCTGCCTTTGCCACCATTTACTGCACAACAGGGGTGATAATTACTGTGCTCTGCTCCACCAGAGCAAAGCTACCCTGTGAGCCACCTCTGCACCTTCCTCTGGTGGGGCTAGGCTAGCTCTGAGAACTTTGTGAGCATTCAGAGCATTACCACAGTTACTTTACAGGAGAGGACAAGACCAGAATACCCTGCAGGTCTTTCAGGTGTATCCTTAACACTACAAAAGAAAGAATATTTTTCTACTTTTACAGTATTTTCTTTGATCAGTCTTTACCAGACACTAAACACCTCAATTTCACAATCCCTATGAGAATTTTGTGAGCTTTATAAATGGCAGCATGCACAGAGTCCTCATCCTTTTCCTCCAAGCTGCCATCAGATGGCTGAGCAAAAAGGAGTAACTGGTCTCAAAGTGCCATGGGCCCCTCACTGCCAGGACGCAGGAGTGAAACATCATAGAAAGCTGAGCAAAGAAAGTAAGATTTCCACTTGAAAGATACAAGGAGAATTCTGGGGTTGATATCTGGCCATACAATCTGGTTATGAAACACTGTAAGGATTTGTTGAGGTGTATGATGACGACCCCAGCACGCTCTGCAGAATCCTTGGCTGCTGTTCGCCAGGACTGGCATTTTGAAGGTTGTGCAAACAGGTTTCTAGTTTGACTTGCAGCAAAAGGAGTTAATGTCTCATATGAGAGTGCACACAACTGTGCAGAACCACTGCACATTCAAGATAAAGCTGATTCTAGGTGGTGAAGCCTCAGCCAGTGCAGAGGAAGCCTCCACATCTGGCTGATGTCACAAGCAACAGATTCAATCTTGCACCTTCAGGGAAAGCAATCTGTGACTTATATTGTGAATCGTGGAGTTTGGGCTCCAGATTTCTGAATACTCTGCGAAGACAACAGGACCTCCAATTAGGTTTGGGACAAGCCTGAGCTCCTGGCCCCAAAGATGGGTTTTAGACCCCTCTGACCCAGCCACACATCTCTTCTGTACGTATCTCTACATAGCTGTAGATTGTGGTTTCCTTGAGACAAGGGAGTGCTCATTAATTGAGAAATGTCAAAAAAGTAAAGAAATATTGGATGTGGAAGTTTTGGAGACAGTCAGGAGGACGTAAGGAGTCCTGCTTACATGTGCTGCCTTCAAGGCAGTCAGTGTTGTTAGAACGCTGAGATCCCTAGCAGCTCTCCTCTGTTCCCTCTGAAAGCAGGACCTCTCACAGCAGCCCTAACAAAGATTCAACTAAAACTGAAATGGAAGTGGCAGGAAAACACATCAGGTCTCCTCTTAAACTCCTCCTTTCTGAAACCTGAATGAAATTCTAGAATGAACCCCGTTTTCAGTGGAGAGCAAGCTTCTTGCCTGAGGGTAAACCACTGCTGGCCTGTCTCTTGGAGTCTATTGAATAAGTTAGCCACAAGAACAACTCAGAAGTATGACATTCCTTCTCAGAGTGGCACCCAGGTCAACGCTTATCCCACCACAGATAAATGAATATAGGATGAGTGTGTGCCTGACCTCAACTGCAAGGCTATTGCACATCTATAATGAGGGTGATAACGAGGAAGGAGCTCTGACTGCAACCCAGGGCAGAATAGTACAAGGAATGTGGACTACAAGGGATTGTTTGTTTTTAAGAGAAAGGGCAGAAAAATCCCACTTTACATAAAATATGTAAAAAATATGTAACATTTCCCTGTGTTTGGAAAGGGTTTGCTTTAGGGCAACATTTTTCTCAAGACTTGCAGTGATCTGGTCTTGATTTTCTCATTCTGAGAGTTCCCTTGTGAACTGCTGCCATCTTGGCACTCGGGGTCAAGCACTGCCCAAAGGGTAAAGTGAGGATATTCCAGCTCAGCAGCTTTCATCCAGAAGACTGCAAGAAAATCTCTCCAAATACCTCACAGTAACTTCAAAACTACAGAGGGTCGGATCTGCCAAATTTAAAGGCTCACCAAAGCAAGATGTGGGAATTGGGTAGAGGCAGGAGATAAGTAGCCCAAAACTAGTAAAGGGATAAATGTCTCTCAAAGGAAGAAGCACTGTGTTGAATACGTCCACTACACTGTGAATAAATGGTTCATGTACTATGTGCCTTGCCCACTAAAAGTAGAGGGGAAACTCCTGATGGTTTTCCATCCTTTACTGGTTTGAGGTACCCAAGCTTAATTGTATCCAGGGGCCCAATTATGCCGGACTGTAGAGACCACTGGGTGGTTGCTGGAGTGAGATGCTGTGGTGCCTCTGTCAGCAGAGCCAGGCAATGCCAGGCACGAGGAGACAGGCAGAGGAGAGCAGCCAGTGCCAGACACTGCAGGAGAGGAGCTGTGTCCTTCACAACAGAATTATAGGAAACATCTGTAGACATCGGGAAATTCGATGTGGTGAATAAACTATCTACCTTCTGTTTCAGAGAGTGACTACAACGAAAATAAAATTAGATAATCATTATTTTAAGCAAGTTGTTCTTTCCTTTGTGCCATGGTACGTAGCTCTCAGGAGTGCCTGGCCTGTGCTTGCCAAGCTCTGTCTGGTGAGATTAGCAAAAACAGCAAGTGCCACTGTGAAAGGCACAAGTGAGATCTTGAGTCTCCCTTTTGGTAATGAGAGTATCTGGCAACTGCCTGGTGCCTACATGCTCCCAACACTGCATGGGCTGATTAATCTCAGCAGCATTACCTCAAACCTTCACTGTCAGGAGCGTCTGCTGGGAGGGCAATGTATGGGCTTGTGCACTTTAATGCCTGTATAGCTACTGCTGCATACCCCACAGAACTGGTCCTGAGGGGAAGCCAGGCCTTTATCTGTCAGGAGGGCACACGGGTGACCAGGCAGGTGTGTGAGGTCTCCTCTGCCCCAGCAAACCTTGAATTCCTTGCTACGTGTTGGCATGGCTTTAACAGGCAGGCTGGCAAGTGCTTGCCCTAAACCCTGGATTAAAACTCATCCCTTCCTGGGCAGACCAAAGAGTTTGAAGCCCACACTCTGTGAGAACAGAACGGAGCCCAGGCTGCCTGCTTCCTGAGCGAGTGTCTTATTGCGTCTGGCAAAGGCTGCCAAGAGTGGTTTGATCAAGCACCACCATTACCAAAAGAGGCAGCGAGCTGCAGCACCTGGTCCCCGCCGGGCAGGGTGCCTGTGCCTGTGTGAAACCTCAGCCTGTACCCTACACAGATACAGGCAGCTCTTGGCTCTGATGTGCCCTGAGCAGGGTAAGGCATCTGGCTGTTCAGCCATGGCTCTCTGCGCAGGGGATAGCAAACCATTTAAAATCAATAATGTAAATAAATTATTTTGTGTGTGTGCATAGTGGTTTGGGAATCCCTGGCTGAGGTGACCACAGAAACCTCCAGCAAAACATGGGTGTCACCGTTTCCTTTTCTGCAATAAGTGCTCTTCTGAGATGCCTGATCCTGTTTGCTTGTGTTCACCATGCTCAGAGTATTCTAATGGGGAAAGGAGCAGTGGGAAGAGATGAGGATGTGGGACAGGGGGAATGTAATAGGGACCCAAGGACAGGTCAAGCAGGGCAAGTCCAGGCCTGTGCAGAAGCAGCATCCCAGGCACTGGCTAAATTTTAATGTGGAGCAGGCAGGTGCCCACTGAACTGGAGGAACCTACAGAGTCAGGCAGCGGCCGCAAGATGTGGACTGCAGTCTTTCCATTCTGCATTAGTCCTGTAGTTGATCTAGGACACGATAATTGCCCTCAACTACTCAAAAATCCAGGAAATAATTTTAGTCCAACAACTAAAATGAGATTTGGTGCCAGAAGCCAGAATGCTCAGGAGGAAAGAGCCAAAAGGTACTCAAGACCTTTCTTGAGTACGAGGTGACTCCTACTGCAGGGAGAAGACAGGAGGTTGGGATGAGAGGTAGGAAGGTGAAATAAAAGGCTGTCAAGTACCAGTGAGACCTGAGGAGGAGAGGCTGTGGGACATACAGTAAAAAGAGATCATGATCATCAGGATTATTTGGTTTATAAGATACATAACAACATTTGCACGCAGACAGTGACAAGGAAAAAAACAGGAGGGCTAAGTGGAGAGGCAAAAATCTACACTGCCAGCTAGGCCAGCTGCCTACAGACAAGGTGACCGGGGTGTCCAAGAGAGCAGGGAAAACATCCAAGCTTCATTAAGGAGTCCAATCAATTCAAGGAGAAACGGCCTCCGCCTTTCCTGTAGAAGGGCCCTGCGTCTGCAATTGCCTCATACAAGCCCAGCGCAGCTGCTCGCAGACAGGCCGAGCAGCCAGCATGGAAATAATCTCAGGCAGCAGGAAGAGGGTTGTGGATAAAGTTGATATGTGGCTGGATGCGGTCATACCCAGTCACACAAGTGGAAAAAGAGGGAAAAGCAGAGAGGCTGTGCCCACACAGGCAGCATGGCAGCCTTTTTCCCCAGAGAGGCTCCGTGCAAGGGGGGTTCTATGGCCACCTGAAGCAGCACAGCTTCAAAAACTCACCCATACTGGGTTTTAAGCCCAGACATACCACACAGAGTTCTCCCTTCGAGTCTTTGGGGCGCACTGTTGTCTCTTTTCAGAGGCTGAGGTATTTAAGATGATACAGCTTCAAGAAATTAAAAAGAAATACAGAAAGATTGAAAAGCTGGTAGTTTACTGTGGGGCTACTGTAGGTGAAAATGTATTTCAAACCATCTAACTTCAACTCAGCAGTACCCTGTCCACTGCAAACCCGAGCTCAGCCATCAGTACCCTTAAGACTGAGACACAAAAACCGAGTAGTTTAACACAGATCTCTACAATTACTAACTTTGACTACACTAAAAGACTAGGCTAATATGCCTCTGCCCTTTATGAAATCCTGGAAATTCCGTATCTTGCTATTTCCTTTGAGTTAATATACTTGTTTTTAAAATACTGGCTATATTTATCTGGAATAAAGAGTTTAAAAAAAAAAAGGTGGTTTTTTTTTGCTCATTTGGCCTTAAAAGAAGTGTTGATGTTGCAGAGCTCTTCCTTTGCTCCAAGTGAACACCAGGGACACACCTGAGGTATTTTTCCATCAAGTTTACCATATCTCTAAGTCTTTTGGGGGAAGTGTTTGTGCTGCTTAAAAGTGAGTGCTATCAGTAAGCCAGAACCTTGCAGCAGATACACTGAGCATTCCTATTATCCGAGGTTATGAAAATTCAGATTGGGATGCTGAAAATAAAGTCCCTTACTCTGAAGTGCCCTGTCAAATACAGCCCTCAGCTCCTCTCTTAAAGAAGGCCACAATGAAGGAGGCCAGTGGGAATATAACAAGAGGAAATGGCCTCAAGTTGCCCCAGGAGAGGTTTAGATAGGACACTAGGAAAAATTTCTTCACTGAAAGGGTTGTTCAAGCACTGGACCAGGTTCACAGAGAAGTGATGGAGCCACCATCCCAAAGGACACGTATATGTAGCACTTAGGGGTATGTTTTAGTGGTGGGCTTGGCAGGGCTGGGTTAATGGTTGGACTTGATGATCTTAGAGGTCTTTTCCAACCTAGAAGATTCTGTGATTAACTTGGCAGCAGGACTTCAGTGTCATCTGAGTGCTAACGCATCACTTTTTTAAATCATTGAAGATCCCCACTCTCCTTCAAGCAGCACTACTTTTCATTTCTCCAAAATTAAATTAGATGAACATCTATTTTCAGCTTAGTTCAGGAAGACATCTGGATTTTCTGGTATGTCAGGCAGGATATGGATACACAATCCTGTCATGAACTCCTTCCCTCCATCTGATGGGAGCCCTCTAGCAACAAATTCTGCCTGAAAGCTTGGTGATATAACCAGACATGAGCTATAGCAGATATCTAAATTGCAGATAATATGTATGAAGGGGGGGGGGGGAATGGGTTATTTCTCAGAAATTATCCATTGAATAAATACGTTGATGAGGTTGTGTTGTTTTAACAATCCACAGACACTCCCAATGTGGAATTGCTCCGTTGGAGCCAAGGGCTGATCTGTACCCTGGCAGGGTGATGCTGATGTCCTGATCCACAGCTGACAACAGCTGTTAGCAAGATGTTGGTCTGGCTGGCCTGGAGAGCACTGCTTCCCGTGTGTCTTCAGCAGCTTGTCCAGGCAGGCTCTGGGATGTGTCCTCGAGACTTCCAAAGGCTGCTTCCAAAGGCTCCACAGCCAAAGGGGTGGGGTGGCAGCTCTGATGAAGAGCAGTGGTGGCCACCACAAGACGTAGCCGCTTTTCTGGTGAGCTGCCTCCACCAGCTGCTTGCACAGAGCTCTGCTCCTGGCCAGGGCTTCCCTCAGGATCCTTCTCGGCTTCCCAGTACTTCCCTCCCAGTATTTTCCCTCCCAGACATCTGTTTTTCTTAATGGTCTGGGAACTGTACACAGCTTGTCAAGTTCCCCCAAATTAATCGGTGCCTCTCTGTGTGCACTTCCAGGCCTTGTTCTGGGGAGCTCTTGCTGCTCTACAAGGGTAAGGGGTGAGCTAATGGAGGAACAACCAGCAAAACCTCCCAGGCTGCCCACAGGAGACAGGAAATAGTGCAGTCTGTGGGGCAAGTGCTCCAATCTCACGTGAGCAAGCAATTCTAGACTAAGACATAGAGTGGAGAGATGGCCAGGAAGGCTGGACTTGCATGTGTACTACTTCAGTGGGGAATGAAATGCATAAACCATGGTTATCACATGATACAGACCTCTGAGATTAGACATTTTCCGTTGTGCCTTGAAATAAATCGTTATTTTATCCCATCTCAACCACAGTGTTCCTTTAAGTGACTTGTAGCTGCAGACACGATGGGAGGCTACACCCTGCTCCCACCTGCAGACAGGGAGACCCTTGGGCAGCTGCTCTGAAAGAAATGGGCTGAGCAAATGAAACAGCCCCTGTAGCAGGAAAGGTCTCAACCTAATGGATCTTCTCCCTTGCTTGCCTCACACAGGGTCAAGAGAAAGTCCTGCTTTTAGCAGAGTCTGAAAAAAAAGATAGATTTCAACACGAGGAGGCTCAGACTCAAGATGCTTCAGGTGGGACAAGGAAGGGAACACTCTTGGCCTAACAGAGTGGCTAAAGAGGATGAACTTTAAGCAAGTGCATATACAAAACGCATATATTACCTAATCTGAAGCTCTTCAGAAGGTTAAATTAGAAACTGAAGTCACTGAATTGTCAGAGAAGGTGCACGGAGAATGCAAGAAGCAGGGACAGTTCAAAATACTTCTGATAAATACTGTAAATAGACTGCGGTACCTCCCCATTTACACTCAATTTGAGACAGCCTAGTTGTAGCAGCACAGGGATTCAACTCCTCTTAATTTATCATGCTGGGAACAGAAAATCAGAAGGGTAAATGAGCCTACACAGAGCTTCCAACTGCAGCAGCTTCCAGGACTCACCAGTTAGGACTGTGCTATCTTTGTAACACATTGCTATTAAATTAGGTCTACACTGGATGCAGGCAGGTCAGAGAAGGAGGTTCATATTTATCTAAGCCAGGAATTTAGTCTAAAAAGGTACACAGATATGGAGTGGAGGAAAGCGATAGCAAGCACTCTGCTGGCAGCCAGCTTGAGGTGTGAATGCTGAGCTATACCCACAGAGAGGTCTTGTTGGTTGGACCCTGGAGGGCTCAGTGGCTCCAGTAGCACTGAGGATCTGGGTCTGCAAAGCTGCTTTCCCAGCAGCTGCCCACCCTTTGGCTTCATCCAGAGTCTCCAGTCTGTGAGACTCCTGAAAATTGGGCCAAACACTGGGAAAATGTACCCAGGCAGCTGTAATTTGCTGTTACATTTGAAAATGCTCGAGTTTTCAGCCCAGTCTGGATCAGCCAAAATGATGCATTAGAAATTTAGTCTTTTCCATAGGTAAACAACTCCTCTATATACCCTAAGGAAAATGCACACAAGCAACTCCTGAGCTGCAGCTCGGCCTTTGACATAAATTATTTTTCAGTGATCTGAAGAAGATAATGATCTGTTTTTGAGTAAAACTACTCACAAAATTCTCCCAAAACGCTGCAACGGAGAAACCCAGTGTTTGTAAGAGCTTTGAAACACTCCACCCCTACTTCAGTGCTCTATTTCTTTTACCTGCTGGCTGATTGGAACTCGTTTACATGTTCTTTCTCTGGCAAGAAGAGGGACTAAAGTTCCTTCAACCTCAGGCACAGTTTCCCCAGGTTAAAGCTGGGCCACCGGAACCAGGTGTCCAGGAAGTGTGGGCTCCGTGCCTGCACAACACTTGCTCAGTGAGTGAGTCAGCACTAGGAAGCTGTGGCCAGCATGTCCCTGAATTCACAGGTGTTGAGAAGAAAAATTAAATTCAACTTTTGATCTCCAGAATCACTGGAATGATCCAGTGATTTTTGAGTCTGTTAGTTGACTGTGACAGGGCGATGTAATACATGAGACTGAAGTCCTGATGGGAGTGGAAAAGACAACTTTGCATTGAGCTGGGAGATGAAAAAGTGCTAAGATTGTTTCCTTTCTGTAGGAGTAACCAGTGTACTCAGAAATCCATCTCTTTTCTTCCACTCTGTCCTCTTCACAGGCACCTGCTGTCTAGAGGACCACATTTGTTTGCATGGAGAGCCCCTCTGTCTCTAAACTGGGAATGAACACCTTCAAACTGGGAATGGAAACCCTGGGTTCTCATGGAGGGACAGTGTTGACAACTCCATGCACTTCCTAAAGACTAAATGGGAAGCCAAATTAGACTGTGCACATTTCACAAGTTAAACATGCCCTCACTGCAAAGCCCAAGGGGTGAAATTCCTGGGAAGCCTGGCACACCAGCTCAAGTGTGTGTCTATGAAAACAGGGCATGTTTCATCTGAACTTACATCAGGGCAACACGGCAGTCAGCAGCAAGGTATTTCAAGATGATTGACTTGAGGAAGCCATGATTGCTGTTGCAGTACACAGTTTTAAAGGCTAAAGAAACCCATTCTAAAAACGGGAAGAAAGAATAAAAATAAAATTGGTTTTGTGTTTTACACAGGCAATAAAATAACCATTCCCAGACTCTTGCAGATGTGAAGCCAATTTATTTTGACCTGAGCTTCCCACAGGAAGAAGTTTGCCGAGCTTGAACAAGGTACTGAAGCAAGGAGGAATCATAAACACTTCTGGGGCCTGATGCTGAATAGCCACAAGCTGCTTCTAGCAGCCCACACGTGGAAGAACTGCAGGAACAGCATGGTGCTGCCCCTCTGGTGGCTCTCTCAATACCACTAACCTGAATACAACTGAAGATCACTTCTTATCTTTCTAATGCGCAGTCCAGTCTATTTTTGAATCATTCAAGGGAAAAAGATTTCTACTACATTTGGTTTCCACTACGCTATTCCAAACCTTGCCAGACCTCACTGTTAGAAATCTCTCCTGCTATTTGGTGAGATATAAATCTTTCCTTTAATTGGAACCCCTTATTCCCAGGCATACAGCTTTTCCAGCGCACTAACTAAATCTGTTTCCTCTGTGCTAGCAGTTTTAGACTACTGTCCTCAGTCGCACTGCAAAGCCACACTGACTTAACTCCAATCTTCTGAGCCAGAATTCCCTCTCCTTTGCATTTTTGTGCCTTTCTGTGCACAAGAAGTCACTGGTCTGCACCCTTCAGATATTCAGGCTTTCCAAACCACACACGTTAATTCTCTGTGCATTTGAGAAGCCTGAGATGAACAGTGGCTTTGTTGAAGCTGGCAGTAAACCAGTATCTTTTGCAGATTAGCCACCAGTCATCCACACTGACCAAAACCCAGTGTGCATCTCATTTGAAAGGGTAAACAGGTGTATTTGCATATGCAACAACACCAGCTTACAACGTTCCTGCCTGTTCTATAGGTTTTGAGCTCTTTTAAAATCTGGTGATGAATAATGAAGTAAAAGCCATGTACCTAAATCTGCTGTCGATCTGGCAAGCGAGGTCTGGGTCTTTGCTCAGAGAAGACTTCCAGAAACACCTTTACCAAGTGATGTGCTTGTATCTGACAAGAATTTGGTCCAGTATCTTTGCTGTCTTTCCAAAGAGTGAAAACTTCATTAGGCACCATCCTTACCAGTACATTAGGCTCATCCTTACCAGTACATTTCCTGGACCCAGATACCGGTGATAAGATGTAAAGATACGACTCAGATTTGATGTAAAAGCATTTCTAGCGTGAGACTGCATAGCTGGATACATTGTGCCCTGGTTGAAATGTGAATTAAATCCAAGCCTAGGTAAGACTCTGTAGGAATGAAGTGCCCTGTGCCTCTATAAACAACCAGGTGTGAAGCAACTCTGCAGTGAATGTGTAATAACAACTTCTCCTTACACAACAGCTCTGCTGTCCCTAGACCAGAATCATCTTATGCCTGCTTGTCCTGCAAACTGCTAAAGGCATATCCCTGTCTGCATGGCACCAAGAAAAGGTCCTCCAAACAGGTTTCCTTGCTGCTGGCTTCAGCTGCCATCTCAGATCCCAAATTCGAGCTGTGGAGTTGGTGTTTTAGGAAAAAGAGCATCTACCTCTCTAAAACACCTCTGTTAACAGACCAAAGTGGAAACAGAATGAAAAACCAACCCCAGTTTGTGTGGGCTGGTTCATTCCCATGATAAAAGCCAGCAAGTTTCCAAGCAGCATCTATTGATAAAGCAGTGCTGATGTTTTCCCCTGTTCTTCAGATAAGCAGCTCCTGGGAATGCATGAGAAGGTATGCATGATATGCTGCTCAACTGCAAAGCATCCTGCCAATCAGACTGTGGAGCACAGTACAGAAGGCGTTTCCAAAATGCTATCACATGGCTTGGGACACTCAGACAACAACCAAACCGGGGAGTGAGGAGAGGTTCAGAACTCTCCCTCTCTGGTGACACAGGAAAAGCCTTAATTCCATTTACTCTGTGATGTCTGCTAGGTGGAAGAAAGGGCTGCAGCACAGCCCATGGGGTTTGGTTTTGCTGTTTTCTGTCCTTCAAGAGGGAGGCCTCCAGTCACTGGCATGTGGAAGTCTGGCAAACCTGATCCTTTCCAGGACTCTTTGCTGCAGACATGCTATTTACTGTCAAACAGGTCCCAAATCTGCCCAGACCTGAGGAGTAAAATGGTGTCATATAGTACCTCTCCCAGTATATTTAAACACACTTCTCTTGATCTACACAGAAACACTGTGTGAATGTGTCATTTCGATGGGTTTTGGAGAAAACACTGAAAACAAGTCTATTTGAGGTTAAACTGTTCTGTTGAGCAAAAAGAAAAAAAGAAGAGTGGAAAAGGGACATTTTAACTTTTAGAACGAAAGCCAATCATCAGAGCTTCCTGAGAAAGGGATATTGCTTCCTGGCAGAGCTAACCATGGCGTAATGCCTGTTCTTAATCTCAGCTCCACAGCTGCAAGGGTGGGCAGAGACCTCTCTCAGCCCAGCTCACCTCCTGTCCCGATGCTCTGAGTACCAGGATGGTCACAGATTTCAGCCCCCTCACCTGCATAGTACCCATTCCTGCATCCCCTCCAATTCAGTCCCCTTGGGTGACAGGTCAAGTTTCCTCAGTGCAGTTTTCCTAAAGACAGGGTGAGTGCCTGTTCTGAAAGCAGGCTGCCCTGTAGTTTGGCCACTTCGTGGTGTCCCCACCTGACAGAGGAAGGGGTGTTTTGCTGAAAAAAGCAGTAACTCCATCACTCCCCAGATGTCTAAGGTGAGGACACTGTGGTGTAGGGACAGCACAGCCCTGGGGCTGGAGCCATGCTCAGGAGGTTGCCCAGAAGGGTGAAGAGAGCAAAGAACTGCCCTCAGCCCTGGAAAAGCTTTCCCTCTGCTGAGTCAGTGCACCAACAGGAAAAATGAAGATCTAGCAGGAGTAGTTGCAGAAAAGAGACATGGCAATGGAGGTGTCACAGAATTAAATGACATCTGTTGGTAGGCACAAAGAAGAGGGGAGCCTTCCCAAAATACACCTGGTTGCTGGACCTCTGCAGTTTAGGGAACCCATCACACCATGGGGAGCCACTCAAGTGAAATTCAGATTTGGATTGCTTCCCTTTGCTGTGCAAGTAAAGTTCAAGTGTCTCCATGCTCCCAAGCCCCTACAGAGAGGGTGGGAAGAGGAATGCCATGACTGCTGTGGAACAAGGGCTGCAGAAAGCCACAAGCACTTTCAGTGGATGCCTTAACTCACAACATCTGTAGGAAGGTTTGGGAACCCACAAGCCATGGGAATTATACAGCTTGGACCAAATCTGAGGATATAAACTAACAAACCAACACAAAAATTTCTGATCCTTTTTGTACCATGAGTGCAAAGAATGTTCAGTGGCTGTTTTTTTTACAAGTGGCTTAGCTTTCATCAGTGCAGTCTTACACACTTTTGATACGAACTCACGTTAACAATCTGTGGTACAAACTTCACGATTTCAAGTTCTTTTCATTTGCCATACACTGGAAAGAAAACTGAGTCTCAAATCTATTTTTCATCAAGAAGATGGGCCTTTGCAAAAAAAAAAAACTCAACAAAACAAAACACTAAAGATCAAGAGACTCACAAAATTACATGAACTGCAAGGATGGGGTCTTGCTGCCTTTTTCTCCCTCTTTAAGACATTAAATAGCTTCAGTTGCTGCTTTCAATGTGCCACATTCCCGACAGCAGAAAGGCAAAGACCATAGGTACTAGTCCTTAAGGAGCAGCAAACTCACACTAAAACCACTCCAAGAAAGAGATCCCAACTATCTTGCTTCTGTGGTTTTTCAGCACTAGGGTCTTCCTGCCAGAGACATGATGGAAATCAGCTGGATAGGCCAGCCCTCTGCCCTTTTCCTCCTAATGCTGGTAATCCTCATGTGTCCTATTAGAGCAAAGAGCTTGCCAGTTATGCCAGCAGGAAAGCACAGAGCAGCTCTGCCTGCCACTGATGAAGCAAACAGGGAAAGGACAGGACTCCTCTCGTTCCTGCTGCACAGGATCATTAAATCTGGTTTTAAAGCAGAAGACTGTGGTGACCCTCTGTGTCCTGCCTGTGAAAAGCCCTCAGGAACAAACAGAGCAGAGAATCAGCTGGTGGGAACTCAAGTTCTTACTCTTGGTCTATTTTGGTCTAATATCTTCTTACCTTTGGGATATTAAACGCCTGTTTGGAGGCTTGGGGCAGGACCAAGCACAGTACTAATAAAATATCTTGGAAACTGAGATGTTTTAAAATTAAGAATGGATTCAGCAATCTACAAATGACCAAAAAAAAAAAAAACCCAGGTAACACAAGAGAAAGGTGGGAAACAGAGGAAAAGGGACAGAATCAAGAGCAGGGAAATCTTAGGTCAGATACTTCAGAAGAGCTTCCTGGCCACCAGCCCTTCCGTATGTGTCACACGTGTCTCCAAAAAGGAAATGGCAGGTGTGTTCCTTTCTACTCCAACACAGACAACAGAAAATAATCAAGGGGTGCAGTCCTCTGTGTGTGGAGAGGAGAGGGGGTGAGGGAGAGTGTCCTCAATGTGCCAAAATACCTCCTTCGGCCCTAAGTTATAACAAATTAGGAGCTCAATTCCCCCTCCCCTCTGAAGCATCACAGGACACTACAGTGAAAAAGAATAAAACAAGTGTTAGCAGTGACTGAACCAGGCTCTGTCAAACCTGAAAACCCTTGTAAAGCCAAACATTTGTCATGTCACCTAAGTAGTCTGTGCTGAGTTGGTTTCACCACTGCTTGATCTTTCTCCACCCCAAAATCTGTTTAGATAGTTTGGTTGAGGACATCTTTTTGTAACAAACACGCCTGAACAGGCCAAATCTTTAACCCTTGCCTGTGGGGCAGATCAGCACAGATAACAAGGATGGTGATGTTAGCACCTGGGTGTAATCACAATTGCCCAGCTGAGTTATGCACTGGAAATCTTCAAAGAACAACTGAAGTGGTGCTTCAAGCACACTGTTCCCTGGCTCTGTTGCGTGTGCCCTGGTGCTGGGGCTGCATCCACGCAGAAAAAGCCTTATCTGGGAAGATAATATAAAGTGTTTAGTAAGGTCTCTGTTTAGCAGAGAGAAATACCAAATGTCCTCTTTCATAATTTGAGGTTTTGCCAATGTTGTAATCACCTTTCTATTTCCTGTGCCCCTCCTAAAAATAATTTTTTTCCCTTGCCACTTTAAAAAACCGTTTGAAAAGCTTGCAAAACCAGCCTGACACGACCAAAGCAAGCACCACCATTCCCATTTTGAATGAATGGGACAGGAGGCAGAGGGAGGTGAACTGCCTTGCCCAAGAGGGTGTTATACAGGAGAAGGCTTGAAAATGGACACCAGGCAAGCCAGACTCCTGCCCATGAGCTCTGTGCCCACCCTGAGACGCGAGATCCAACTCCCCTGAAGCACAGGGCACGTGGAGAAAAAGGGACAGAAAACCCTCTGGGGGTGTGCTACTCATCTACCTCGCTCAAGCACAGGTTCTCGGGTCCCCTTCCCTGCCCCAAAATGCTCGATTGATAACCAAAGTGAGACCTCCCAACCCAGGTGGGACAGGGGTCTACACAGCTGAGGGTGCGGATGGCAACTGCTGCTGCACGGGCCGGGAAGGAACCAACCCCAAGGAGCCTGTCAGTCCTGGAAGGTTTGTTCTCTTATGCCCCCATTTTTAATGACTCCTTAAAACCTCCTTTCAGAAAGATACCTTTAAAAATCTAACTCTCTAATCACACCTCGGAGACTAATAAGTAAATGGCAGCTCTTCCTCGTTCCCCGTTCGCAGAGGTAATTTCTTCCCAAACCATCCCCCTGCTTTCCAAATCTGGACTAAAACCTGCGAAAGAGTCTGAGGTGCATGACAGGGGTTGGGGTGGAAGGAAAGAGACCTTTACCTCAACCCCAGCAAAGGGATATTTTGAAGCTGCCTTCAGGGAGAAACTGCTTTGCAAGGTGGAGCTAAAGCAGATCGCGGAGCCAGTCACAAGCTAGTGGAAATAAGAAAGTTCTCTTTACCTCCATGTCCTGCAAGAGAGAGGTGTCCTCGGGGCAATCTGTCTTCCCCACCCCTTTCCCTGTTATCTGTGGGAAAACTTCAGCCGAGCCAGAGCAGAGCCGTGCCGCAGTGGAGGGGTGGAAGATCCCCGCTCCTGCTCAGCCCGGACTGACAGAGCCCGGCGAGTGGCCCTGCACTACGAACAAGGAAGAAGGGCGGGTGGGTGAGAGGAAGGGAGGGAGGGAGGGGAGAGGAGGGGGAGGCAAGGCAATCAGGGTTTAAATTTAGACACAAATCTAAACAGATACTGTCCTTCCCGGAGCGCTGGGCTCGTGAGACAACAAGCAACAAGCTCTGCCTCCGCGCACAAACTCGGGGACACCGCGTGTGCATTTCCTCTCCTCTTTCCTCTCTCCCCCTTCCTATTTTCTATCACCTTATGTTCCCCTCCCACCCCTCCGTTTAGTCTCAGTTTCTCTCCACTGCTTGCAGCTCCTGCCCTGGTATCTCTGCTTCGATCTCTTTGCTGTCCCCACTTCCCTGTCCAAATCTGCACGGTCTCTTGCTTGTTTATTTGTGAGAGGAGAATCCCTTTCCTTCTAACTGCAGCTTTCCTTTCTCCTCCTTCTTTTCAGTAATTTCACTCTGTCTTCAGAGAGGCAGAATAGCAGGAGAGCGAGGGTGATTATTGAGCTTGAACCGAATTTAAGGCGTTGTCCTGGTGCACGGCTGGGACTCCCAGGAAGGTCAGTATCTCCTGGGTGATCCCCCGGAGAGAAAACAGGGCTTAACTGTGGGCACTAGCAGAGGGTCCCCATGCAAGGTTGCCACTATCCAGCTGTAAAGCAGGACAAGCTCTTTCCACCCTGAATTTGTCTCACACCACCAGGTCAGAAGGTGCAGGTTCTCCTCTCCCTTTGCAGGGATGGACAGATATGTGCACTGGAAGCGAGAAGCTTCCGTGGTGGTACGAAAATTCAGATGGGGAAAAACAAGCCTCCGGAATGTTTTGCTGCAGTTTCCCTTTCCATTCTGATCACGCTGTTGTAAACCGGACATCTCTTTTAGCAACTGTTTGCATATGCTCCTTCTCAAAGAATTTCAGTCCCCACCTCTCGAGAGCAGGGTGGTGCAGAGGAATTTGGGAACGCTCCCTTTGTCTTCTGCTGGCTTCCCTGCCTTGAGTGCAGCTGCAAAGTGACACAATGTCATATCGTCATTTTGGCACGATACCTTGGGGGCAGAAGAGAGTTAAAGCATATTTTCTAGAAGGGATGCATACTTCTCCTTTGCAGTGTTTCACAAGTCCCTGCTGGCTGTGGCTGAAAACACTCCAGCAAGGATTTAAATGTGAGCATCATGATATCCCAGCTCACTGTTACTGATAGTTGTTCTTCCAGTGTAGTTAACTGTTGCTGTCCCGCATGCTGCGGGACTCCTGTGGAATTTTCCGATTTAAATCATGATCTCATTATCTCCCAGATTCAATATACAATAGTCACTCTGTCGTTAGCCAAAAGAATGATAGGCTGAGTTGCTGCAATCTGGAGATTGGGCAAGAGGACTAATTAATCTTCTGTTGTTGAAGCACTAGATTAGATGAAACCCCTCTGCTGTAAGCAACCAGAAGATGCTGCTACTGTAGATAAAATAAAATCTAAAAGAAATATGAAAATGAAACTACTACTTGTTTGGAAATCCTATTGATTTCTTCAAGTCCTGACAATGGCACATTAGGAGAGGGAATAGAAACTGAACTGAGAAGCAGGGTGAGTCAGAGAGAGCAGGATTCTTCCACTGCCCATGCTTTGCCTGCTGTGGGGACAGAAGGAGGATATCAAGCTCAAGGATTTCACTGGACATGGGTCACAAGTGTTGTTTTCAAAATACCTGCCGTGTAACACACCATCAAAGTCACACCTCCCATGACTGTTTCCTGCTGCTCAGGGTCTGTTTCAGTATTTTCTTTCTGCTTTCAGGGGTTCTACTGTGCAGAGGAAACAGTTTGCTTAGGTGTACAGAAATGGAAACTGCTAGGCAGAGGCAGTATCACTTCACTCATACTAACAAACCAAAAGCAGTTGCAGCTGCCCCACCACAATTCTTCACTCCATTTATTTCTGTCTCCAAGTATCTTGCCACAAACCTAATCTTTTCTATCAGCTGGATTCCCAAATGCCATTGCTCTGGGCGTGGTACACAGTACTCAGAGTACTTTTGCCATTTTGTCAGTACTTTTGACATTTTTCAATGCTAAATCTTCATTCCTGAAGGAGCAAGGGGCGAATGCACAGAAATATGGTGTCTTTCTCCAGACAGGAAGACACGAGGTGTGGATTTGTTCTCCTCTTTCTTGTTTCTGGACTGAAAACCACTAGAAAATCTGAACAAACAATTCACGTGCTTTAACTGCAAGAACTTCATAACAAACCTTATTAAGGGAAGTTATACTGAGAAAATGGGTGTTTTACGTGATGTGTACATGCAAGTATTTGAGGTATCTTCAAGTATGACTCTGTGCATCCCTCTGTACATCTCTGCTTACAGACCTTCTGGGATGTAGCAGTGTCTAGGAGACTAACTTGTTTTTACATCCAAAAAAAAGTTCCACATCTGTTCTGCTCTGGAGGAAAAAAAATCACTAATGCCATTAAAACAGGCTCCGGGGGGAAATTTCATTTGACTGAGAAAATGCTGCAGTTGTGGCCCCGTGAATTTTGCAGCTTCCTGTCTGATTCTTTTCAAGACACGTGAGGCCAACACAGCAAGTTCGCTTCAGAAGAAATGACTGGCACTCCTGCTACAGGCAGCATGTGAGGGAGAGGTGCAAGGAACTCCTTCATCCTGGCATTCCTGCAAAACAGGTGGCGTAAGAGGTTCTGCCATGCTCAGAAACACTGTGGGCAACATTTTCTGGCCTCTTGGATTTTGGCTGCAAAGGATGGAATGTCCACAGGGTGCTCAGAGTGAGCCACAGAAAGGAGATGCAGAGACATCAGATGCAGATGACAGAGCTATGCTTTATTCAAAAACCAGTTAGTTAAAAGAGCTTTGGAGGGCATCTGAAACTTTGTCTGTGGCATTTGTGTCCGTGCAGTTATCTCATTTGGGTGTGTCTGCCTAGCTGCCAAATCTGGGGAGGTATGTTTGTCAGGGTGGTGGGTGAGCAAAGGGTGGAGGGAGCTGTGGGTTCCTGCTAGACCGATTGCAATTCTGTGCTTCGTTAAGACATTTGTTGAGGGTTTTAGTAGAGCTCACCTGTCAGTGCCAGTATCTGAGGTTGTTCTGTCCACCTCTCTGCCTGGCCTTGGCTGCTGTTACCCACGTCATTTCCCAGAATTCACACCACTAAACAGCAGCTGTTACTATATTGGGTTTTTGCCCTCCTGAAAACGGGGTCTCAACCCTTCCTGTTAACACTCAAGCAACTCGATTCTCAACTGAAAAAATAAAGGGGGGATAAGGTAACCACCGAAAAAACATTTGCATTTCAAAGATCAATCAACCCTAAAAGCCAGCATCCTGTTTTGGGTTGGCTTTATACATCAGGTCTGACGCTGGCAGCCCAACAGGAAGCGAATGTGAGCAGCGTTTTTCTATGGGAAACTTGCTTTTTGTACCCACCATTCTGCTAAGTGTGCTCCAAGGCATCTGTCCGTGCCCCTCAGCACTAAACCAACGCTGTGGATGCTGAGCCTCAGCCTCCTCTTCAGGGACTTATCAGCAGGAAATGAACTCAGCTGGAACGCTCTGTACCATTGACATTTTAGTGCTTGGGTCCTGCAGCTGCAGCGAAGCACGTCTGGGAGCGCAAAAACACAAACTCACACACACACACACACACATGTGCCAGCACCCACACGGACACAGGGACCGGCGTGCCAGGCTCTCCACCCCTGGGAACTGATGTCAATGGGAAAGTCCCCTTACCAAAGGGAATTCAATGGGAGGACATGGCTGTAAAGTGGCTCTCACTAAGCTGAATTGGAATTGTTTGTGTGTTTTTCGTGGTGGCCACATAAAAAAGTAGGTGGTAGAGACTAACTGAAAGATTGAATCATTTCATGTGTTCCCGACTGTCAGCTGGCACCAGAGCTCTAACATCATGGTTCAGACTAATCAGGCTTCTTAATTAAGGCTTTGTAATTGCCAGGCTCTGGGCAAAAGCCTGTCTCTAAGCAGAGTAAAGTTCGGAGAATGCTGTATGGCACAGGGAGCATTTCACCTCATAATACTGAGATCACACTGAGGTGGATCACCCTGGCCACACCAGGGTGGGTGGTGGGTGGTGTTCAGATAACTACTGTCATCTCTTGCAGCACCTGAATGTCTTTGGAGAGCTCTTCTTTCACTGCTGATCTGCTTGACTTCAGAGAACAAACTGAGCTGGGGTATTAAGAGGCATGGCTGCATCCCCTTGTACTCATGTAGTGGTGGGACAAATACTGTCAGCATGAGCCACTGACAGCTTCCTTGCAGACTGAACAATTCCTCTATAGTCACTAGTTTTAGTACACCGGGCTTAATATAAACCAACAAAACCAGTCAGAACATGGGTGCTGACACAGTTCTGGGTATTTTTGCTGGTTTTTGATTACACTGTTCTCAGGCCAGTCCTACTGCCCATCTCTCAGTGTCCTAGAAAGCAGCGTCACAAGCAGTGGCCCTCGCCAGCAGCTTCCTCAGCATGCAGCCCAAGCTCTGGCTGAACAAGATTTTCTGACTGAAAATGGAACATTTCTGATCCCTAACAGGTTATGCACAGAGGAAGCTTGCCTTGCTACTGCCTGTGTGGTGGCTGTTAAAAAAGTAAAAGGACTTTTGGCTGAACACCAGGCCAGCGCTATAATAACTTTACCTATCTTCTAAAAAATACACTGAGGAAAGAGTCACAATCTAAATTCCCATCCAAGGTAATTCACGAAGTTTGAGGGTGAGAACAAATAAATGTCTTATGCACAAGCATGCAACGCCTCTCTGTGCTCAGCAAAGGTCTGTGTTGTGTGCCACTCCTAGCAGCAGCAGCAGGGCTGCGTTGCTCAGCAGGGCTGGTATCTCCTCAGGAGAGTTTCTAACCAACATTTTTAGAAACGATTTGCATGGTGGGTCTCATGTGGCACCAAGCATTGGCACTTCAAAACACTGAGTACTTCAGCGTTTGCCAGAGCTGACTCACAGGTCAGTCTCTTCTGTCAAAGGCAGCGGCAAGTGGCTTTAATCACCCCTGCAAGTGACTTTAATCACCCTGGCTGTCATTTGGATGCGGAGAGCGGGCCGGCGCTGGAATCGAGCGCTGCACACAGCGAGACTGCACAGCCCCCGAGTGTTATCTGGACACAGAAAGGTTTCTGTTCACGGACAGACTGCATGACCTAGACAGGAAGCCTGGACCAGCGCACAGCCAGGCTGTGTCTGAAGAGAAGCCGTGCCCAGCCCATCCAGCAACCAGGCTGTCTACAGAGAGAGCTGGCTCGGGGAAAACCAGCTCTGAAGAGGGCAGACAAAACATGACACAAGCCAGGATGGAGACCTTGCCCACACTTTCTGACTAAAATACACCTTGTCCAGGGATACAGCCTGAAGCCCATCACATATAGAACACACTAAAATTAAGATTGTTCCATGAACTCAACCTTGGAGGAAGTAAACTTGGCTCCATTTATGGTGAGATATTAGTGTCTATTTACTGGTTTTTAAATGCAGTGAAGCACATGAGTTGAAAAGGAGAACTAGTGTCTAGCAATACTTTCTTGACCCTGTTATGCAAGGATGCTGAGAGCCCCTAGACATATTGCAGCACAACAGAGAGAATCCTTCTCCTTTCTCTGAGATCTAACTGAGGAAGTGAGAGAGCCTGGAGATGTACTTCAGATAACTCATCATTTCAGAGCAAGCTGAAAGATTTACAGACCTCACCCTGACTAAGGAGGTTCACTCCACACTACCCATCCAAGAAATAAGGGGCCAAAACTAGCCCCCTTCATTCAGTGCATCTTCTTTCCGTTCTACCCTTTCTTTTTTTACCCTGTGGCACAAGTTGTTACTTCCAGATAGGCAGGCTCTTCTTTCATAACACTTCTTTCCTCCCTCTGGTTGTCTCCTCAGCACTCTGCCCTGAAATATCACTTGTCCTGTACCACACACAAGTTCAGCCACCTACCTGAGCTGAGTGGCTGCACATCAGGGGTTTAGAGCATCCTTTTTTTCTTTTTTCTTTTCCCTACGAAAATTTCAGTTTCTCCTGAGCATCTCCGGGAGAAAGCAGCAGCAGAAGGCTCCATGTGTCCTGGAGAGGAAGCAGGGATCTCTGCCCATGCTCTGCAGGCAAGGGGAATACTGGAGGAAAAATTATTTTGTTCTGCCTGTACAGGACAGCAGATAAATAGTAGGGGATGGATGGGTGGTGTGTTTTCCTTGCTGAGTTCACCCCAACAGGATGATCCATCTGGCCTGCTATAAGCTGGGGATTCTGTGGGACACCTGGGGCAGATGGTGGTCACAGGGCAAGTTAATTTGGGTTTCTCAGTGCTACATTGCTGTTTACATAGTGTGGACATACTTGGATCCAGGTGGAAATATGAAATTCCACCATCTTTTAGGGCAAGTTGAATCAAGTCTCAGTATTACCCCAGTTAAAAACATCTCTTTGTACAAATCTTTATAAGGTTACTGAGCACAAAGTGATGGATAAAATAAGGTAGCTCAGTGTTTATTTGGGTAAGTAATGCTTGGAAGAGCCTTCAGTGGAATGTGGAATGGTGTTCAACTAACAAAACCAAGCCTTGTAGAGGCAAGGGCTCTGACATACACCCTGCAGCAGTGTGCAAGAGGTAACACCTGAGCTCTGCCTAATGGCAAATCATCCTGTGGGCTTTACAGTCCAAAACAGATAGTCCCTGCTGCTCTGATTAAAGGTCAAGCTTTTCCCAAGGGAAGGCTGGGCCCCAAACACCTGTGGTGACACCGAACCAGCCTGTGAGACTGATTTAGCAGCGGGCAGGGATAGTGGGGCCGATGGTGCCACCCCTTGATTGTAGAATGACAGAACCATTATGGTTGGCAAAGTCCTTTCGGATCACCAAGTCCACCTGCTAACCCAGCACGCCGTGCTCACCATTAAAGCATGTCCTCAGGGGACATATCCACGCGTGTTTTGGACACTTCCAGGATGTGACAGACTTCCCCACGCAGACAAAGCAGGGGCGATGCCAGGGGACGGCTGCTGCCGGGCACCGCGCTATGGCCTATCCCGGGTCACTCACACCCGCGCAACGGGCCGGCTCCGAGCCGGGGGGTGCCGGAGCGGGGGACTGGCTCGGGTCCGGCCGCCCCGGACCGCCCGCGCAGGCGGGAGCCGCCGGGACACGGCCGGGACACGGCCGGGACATGGCCGGGAGCCGCGTCCCGCCAGCACCCCCCGCAGGCCGGCGGGAGCGCTGCCACCACCTTCCCTTCTTCCCCCGATGGGCGCGGGGAGCCGCTCCCGGTGCTCCACGGAAACGGGATTGTCAGGGAACTCTGTGGGCCGCGGCCAGCGCGGGGGGGTTCGACAAGGCCAACAATGGCATCCTGGGCTGGAGCAGGAATAGCGCGGCCGGCAGGAGCAGGGCAGTGATTGTCCCTCTGTGCGCGGCACTGATGAGGCCACACCTCGAATTCCGTGTCCAGTTTTGGGCCCCTACGTTCAAGAAAGGCACTGAGGGGCTGGAGCGAGTCCAGAGAAGGGAAGGGTCTGGAGCACAAGTCTGATGAGAAGCCAGTGAGGGAGCTGGGGGTGTTCAGCCTGGAGAAAAGGAGGCTCAGGGATGACCTTATCGCTCTCTACAACTCCCTGAAAGGAGCCAGGTGGGGTTTGGCCTCTTCTCCCAGGGAACGAGTGACAGGATGAGAGGAAATGACCTCAAGCTGTGCCAGGGGAGGTTCAGGTTAGACATCAGAAGGAATTTCTTCACAGAAGGGGTGATTAGGCATTCGAATGGGCTGCTCATCGGAAGCGTTGGAGTCACCGTCTCTGGAGGTGGTCAAGGAAAGGCTGGCTGTGTCACTCAGTGCCATGGTTTGGGTCACTCGGTAGTGTGAGGTCACAGCCTGAGCTTGGACCCCCTGATTTTGGGGTCTTTTCCACCGATTCGGTGACGCCGAGCAGGGCTCCCATTGGCTGCTGGGCTGCCGGTAACCCCGCCCCCTGCGCGGCCGCGCTCTCGGGGTTGTTTACACCGGCTGCGCTCATTGACCCGCCTTCAGCGCGTCTCATTGGCTGAGGAGGGCGGTCCTCTCAAGCCTATTGGCTGGCAGCGGGCGGGCTGGCAGCGGGCGGGCTGGCTCGTCACGCTTGAGATTGTCCCTCATTGGTTCGCGGGGGCAGGCAGCGCTGCTCCCATTGGCGAGGCACGGGGGGCCCCGCCCCTCCCGGCGCGATGCGGGGGCTGAGCGGGCGGGCCCGGCAGTCGGTGGCGGGCACCGTGCGGGGTGGGATGTCATTTTCCGCGGCTGTGTGGGGAGCGATGTCCGTGTCCTCAGCTGGCCGGGGAGCGATGGCGCGGCTGCTGCTCCTGTGCGCCGCGTCGGGGCTGCTGCTGGCGGCCGTCGCGGCCATCCCGCCGCCCGAGGAGGCGGCGCGCATGGCGCGCTACGTCCTGCACAGCTGCGACTGGGGCGCGCTGGCCACGCTGTCGGCGCAGGAGGGACTGCGCGGCCGCCCCTTCGCCAACATCTTCTCCCTCAGCGACGGTCCGCCCGGGCCCTGCGGCGGCAGCGGCGTCCCCTACCTGTACCTGACCGACATGGAGATCTCCGTGCAGGACCTGGAGGTGAGCGGGAGCGGCCGGGCGGGGGAAGGCGGTGTCACTGCGCTGGCACCGCGGGTGTGAGCAGTGAGCCCACGGAGGACACTGGGAGAAGCACCCAGGTTACTCACGCAGCGTCTGTCGGCTGGGTTGCCTGCGCTTTTTCATCTCACCGGCAAGTGGTGATTGCAAGGCAGTGTGACAGCGCTGGTTCACAGAGCCACGGAATTGTTGGGGCTGGAAGGAACCTCTGGAGATCATCCAGCCCAGCTCCCTGCCAGGGTAGGGTCACCTCGGGCAGGCGGCACAGGAACGTGTCCAGGTGAGGTTTAAATCTCTCCAGAGAGGGAGAATCCACGCCCTCCCTGGGCAGCTGTTCCAGTGCTCTGCCACCCTCAGCGTAAAATTCTTCCTCACGTTCAGCTGAAACTTTCTGTGTTCTAGCTTATGGTTGTTCCTTGGATGTCAGCCCTGGGGACAATTATTAGCCCTTGAGCAGCTAAGCACAAGCAGTGCTGTCTGTGGTGACACTCAGTAGTCTGAGTAGCCTCCTGAGAAATTCCTGCTGATCGTGGTCTTGAGAGAGGGCAGAGCGCCAGATAGAGGAAGTGTCTGCAACTTCCAGAAGCACTGAGCGAAGAAATGAGGCGCCATGGAATACTAAAACAGAGAAAATTTCACACAAAAAATGTCAGAAGGGCTGGAAATTGTCAGTGTGGGACTTCAGCAAAGAGAATTCCTACATGGACTGCTGAAGGAATAGTAATTAAATCTCTGGAGTTTACCATAAAGAGAAGCACACAACAAAAGGCAGCATTGGCATGCTGAGACTCTGAGTGTGTAATTGGCCTTTTCCCCAGATCTTTTGTAGCGAAGAGTTTGCTAAAAACTTCAGGAAATAGTAGTTGTATGTCTCCTTTATTAGATTTTTTTGTTTGGCTTAGTAACTGTTACAGTATTAGTAAAACAAACACAAAATAATGCTAATTTTTCAGACTTTGTTTTATAATTTTTTGTTTGTTCCCTGTCAGGTTTTAGTTTATTGCTTTAAAATAGTTTAATTACATACCTAAGTACTGTAGAGAGCCTAATTTATCCTGCCTGATAGCTCCCTTTCCACCCCAGGTATGTGACTTCAGAATAACAGAAAACCCACGGTGCAAACTGCTAATGAATATTTCCTTCAGAAGGCTCCTCAACAGGTCCTTATTTTGCTGCTTCAGGGTAGAAACTCTTGACATATGATAGTCACGTGCAAGGGAGACGGTGCCGAATAATCATGAGTCAGCTTTTTCGGAGTTAAGCAACTTCCTATCTCTCCAGTGGTTGCTCCTGTTTCATGAGGTCACCGGTAGTGTTGAAGTGACTTTGGGGAGTTTCTCTTGGGCATGAGCCCTTGTAATGAAACTTCTCAAAGCAGGGGAACTTCCCTTACTGGGAGATAATGACCCTTAGTACGTGACGTTCTGCAGTCCTGTTTGGCACCAATGGTTTTCAAGCCATGGTTACCAAATTAGTTTTTAAAAAACCAATCAGATACAGGTTCTTTAATTCTTTGAGTTAGGTGTTTCACTTAAATGTTCGGGATTTTTTTAAAACCTAACTTTTAAAATTCACATTAAATGTCAAGAGAGCTGTTTGGGGGAGCCGGGAGAGACGAGTTGTTTGTTTTTGTTTTAAGTAATTTTATCAACAGTCGTGAAGCTCAGTTGGTTGCCTTCTCAGTAACACTTTGTCTTTCCACCAGAATTAACTTGAAGAAGTTCACCGTATGTCCTTGTCTTCTGTACTGTCCTTTGTGTCTATAAACTGTAATATATCATCATTTGCATGTAAAATAGGCAGGCTGAATTCAGAGTTTTAAGGAGTGTTGTTCTGTGATGTTTGCATTTTATGCTAACAAGCTTCAGCACACTTCTGAACTGGGCTTTATTTCAGATTCAGAGCTCATCCAAGGAGCCTTTCAGACGTCGTTAGGAAAAGGTGATGACAGCTCTGTTCTTTTTGCCAGTATTACTGAGCTGAATAAAGCACGAAGAGCTGAATAAAATACCAAGAGCTGAAAATGTGGTGGGTATGACATTTCTTTCACATAAGAAAAGTAAGCGTAAACATCTTGTCTTACTTCTTGCATTTCAGGTCAATTCAAATGCCTCCTTGACTGTGTCTTTGGCACAGACTCCTTACTGCAGGAAGCACAGATATGATCCCCAGAACCCCCTCTGTGCCCACATAATCTTCGTTGGGAGCATTGTAAAGGTAAGCAGCTGAAAGCTGACACTGGGCAAGGTTGTGTGCATCAAATAGAATTGTTTAGTGGAGGGAGAAGAGAAAGGTGAGAAATTCTGTGCAAAAGCACATGCTGAGATGTTCTGTGCTGTGATACCCAAAGGCCAGCTCGTAGTTTGTGTGAGGAGAATGAAGTTACCACTTGATTTTTGCAGGAGCTTTGTTGACATGTCTGTAGCAAGGAATTTGGGGGGACAGAAACGCAGGAAATCTCCCTCATTCCTGTAGATGTGTTCTGAAACTAAGAAGTCTAAGGCCATTATTTTGGAAAAACCTTCATACTTCATTCACATCTCTCTTGCTCAGTTAAATTCTTTGGTTCATGCAGTGTGACATGCCTGCTTCTGAAACTCTGTTGAAGTAAATACTAACCTGAGCTACAAAGTTGCAGTTGTTGTAGACAAAAAGTGTGCATTGTATGATCTGGTGGCGTTGCTGCCTGGGCAGTGTTCTTTTGTGCACCAGTACTTTGGTGTCTCCTAGGAGGAATTGAGAACTGCGTGTGTTATTCATTGAAGATCCTAATCCCATTATTTGGGATAATGATTGAGGATGAGAACTAGTCATCTCTGACATGATAGTCTCAATTCTTATTTGGTGTTTTCAGAGCTCTGGTGTTTATACATTGCAGTCAGCAATCTTTTAGTTGCATTTCTGAGTTTCTCATTAATAAAGGAGTTGATTTTATTTAGGTGGTTCTCCTACCATACCCAGAGCTCTAAATTGTTGGTTTAACCCTTTAAGCATGTGCACATTGTACATGAAGTGCTGTCACACTTTTCAGCTTCCCCTCTCTATAGATTCTGTTATACCATCTTGTTTGGGTGTGTATGTGTGTTTGCAAATGTCTGAGCACAGCTTGTTTTGTTTCTGTCAGTTTGAATGAGCAGGTGCAGAGGAGGTAAAATTACAGCTAAGACATCACATTTTAATAATTCACCTAGAATCCATACTTCTCTGTTTTGTGATTTGTTGAAAGATTTATTCTTATGTTGATGAAATGCTTTCTTGCTCATGCTAACTTTAAAAGCAGCTTTTTGATTTAATGTTAAAATCCACCACTTTGGAATTATTGTCTGTCTCACACAGTTGTACACCACACTGAAGATGAGCAGACTCAGCCACAGTAATGAGCCCCTTGGGACAAGACATGGCCGAACTAAAAAAAGCACACTGTAGTCAGCAGTGGTTTTTTCAGCTAAAATTTATCTTTGCATGACTATCTTCCTGTAATATTTTCCTGTTTTTTGTTTAGGTGAATGATTCAGAAGCAGGCTTAGCAAAAAAAGCATTATTCAGTCGCCACCCTGAAATGGAAAGTTGGCCCAAGGATCATAATTGGTTCTTCGCCAAATTCAACATCACCAATATTTGGGTCCTGGATTACTTTGGTGGATTGAAAATTGTGACACCAGAAGAGTATTACAGTGTCAAGCCTTAGTAAGTACTGAAGTTTTTCATGCCTAATTCTCATTATATTTCAAACCTGTAAAACTTCTTGTTGTTAACAGGGAGGAGTGACTCCTGTAGAGTGGGCACAGTCACTGTCCTCTGTTTGAATTAATTGCAAGACAGATGATGTTTTGATCTAATAATTAAAAGTAATGAGACTATTCAGCATTTCTGAAGCTGTATTAATGGGATTGGAGCAATATTGCTAATATTTTCAAAAGAAAATGGCTGTTGAATCTGTCATTATGATGTTGAAGTATAGAGAAATTGTGTTTTATTGTCTACATAAAACTTAAGTCTTCAAAACTTTCAAATATATTTTAGCACAGTCAACACGAATTATGCATTCATTTCACTCTTATTCTTACTCCTTGTAGGTGGAAGAAGATCCTTGGTGATGCTGGTATGGAAATGAATTACTTTGGCTGTTTCATGAAAGATTTATTTTTTCTATGTACTGTAGAGCTGAATTAATAATACGATGAATAAAACACCTTGCATTGTTAATGAGCATGAGTTACCCTGATGAAGCAGATTTAACTTCTCGCTAACTTGAATCATGTCACACTGAAAAACCTTTGTGCAGAAGCAATAACTAAATTTTATTCATTGGAATTTGGAAAGGTGTCTGATAGTGTGCATTCAGAAATATTGTGATTACTGGGATCTAAATTATTAGTCCAGTTCTAAAGCTTTGAGTGCCTTAGTTAAATAATATGTTTCTGAGCACTTTCCAATATTATTTTATTTTTAATACCAGTTTAGTTTAGAATTTTATGGCGAAGTCCTGCAGGATGGCTTAGCTGACTCAGCTCAGAGGAATGGAAAGCATTGCCTGTATTACAATGGCAAATGGTGTGCTGAGTTCCCAAATCCTGTTAAGAATTTTCTTTGCACGCTGATAAAGTCACTTGTTTGAGCCATTCTTCTGTTTTGCTGCCTATATTGAATGTGCTGTAGAATACAGTTGTGTTTGTGCCAACTGTACCTATACCTGAAGATAAGTTCTTGGTAATTCCTCAGCTGATTATGTGCCCTGACTCTGTGCAGGTCAGTAGTACCTAAAATATCTGACTTCAGAAAGTAGTGGCTTGTAAATTCAGTGAGGACGTTGTGAAGGGTAAATGTTTTCCTGTTAGGATTCTGAAATCCTCAGCTTTGTTAGTCTGATCAAATGGCAGTGTATCAGCTTTAATTACCCTCAACAGCAGAACTGAGCAGATTTTGGGGTTTGGAAGCCTTACATAGCAATTTGGGATTAGTAACCCAGAAGTGAAAAAGAAGCAATACACTATGACACAAATTATTCATGATTTATAGGGAATGAAAATTAATGAAAGGTGTGCTTAATTAATTCTGTGTTGAAGTAACTTGCACACAACCACAAAAACCACCTTTTTACATCCTCTCCGATCTGCTGTGTGCTGAGTTCACAAACACTAAAAAGTGTTTATGAACAAATAAGTTGATTTTACAGTGAGCAAATATTACCTAGTTGACCTAAAGAATTCAGACTCCTTAGAGGAGGTTGATATATAGAACAGTGGGATTTCTCATGTAAAATCCCTATATCTTAATGTTGTTGTTATATCACTCCTTTTCTCGAATACTGGGATGATTTGTCAAAGTATTTTTTATGTAACTTATTCAGATTTCTTTCTCCATGAGGGGAAGGAAGGTACTTGGTACTATTCTACTGTTCTGTTCTACTATTTTAAAACTAATTTAGGTTCAAAAAACCTGACAGTATAGAAACAATTTATGTTGAATAGGTAACACTGGTATTTAATATGAAATTGAAAAATATTTTTATAAAGGGTATGACAGTTGTGAAAACTCAAATGAATCTCTGTCATGGACTCAATCCTTTCTGTGAGGACACCTGAATGCATTACATGTCAGCCTGTAACTTCTGATGTGTGAGACCGATGATGCTGGGCTTTTGTTAAAATTAAAGTATTTTTTTGACAAGTGGTGTCAAGCATTATTTATTACATGTCCAAGAATTATTCTCTCCCTCCTTTCTTTCATACAAGCACTGTCTTTTCAGTATCGTTTTACTGTTGCTCCGATGTCTTTCATTCTTGCTGGAATAAATGGGGAAACATCCCTACTTGCACCCGCCTTCCCCTCCTTGGATTAAATCAGTGTCTTTGTACTTCACATTCTTTCCTGCATCTAATGCCCTGAAACAAAGAACTGGGAAGACAAATGCCATCATTCCACACATCCCCAACTTCCTTCTTCCACCAGCTGCTTCTGCACCCCCAGATTCCTTGCTAGTGGGGCAGAGTGAGAAGCAGGAAAGGTCTTGACACTGCATGAACAATAAAACATTCACGTGTTATCAAGGCTGTTTTAAGCACAAATTCAAAACATAGCCCCAAGGAAGCTAAGAAAAAAAAGCCCCAACCACAAAACCCAAACCTCCATCCCAGCCAAAACCAGTACACCACCTTCAAAAGTATTGCTTACATTTAGGGGTTTGGGGCAGAATAAGGCTGACTTTGTTTCTGGTTTTCTTGTCCTTTTAGTACCAATTTCCAAGTATTTTCAGTTTGGAAGTAGAAGGGTGTTTTTTGGTAACGATAAGATCTTAAACTAGTTTTGTAATACTACTGCAACAATTTTAGATCATCCAAATCTCTTCACATTTGAAATGTGGGAGGACCTTAACCAGATGTTTTTGGGAGAGTGGTGAACAGCAGAATGGTTAAGCTACATCTACAGACCTGGATTTGAGGGTTGGTCAGAGAAGAACTCTGAAGTTCTGTCTATCTGTTGTGTTTTTATATGTAGTAGTGGAATGTAAAGCAGTTCAGGTTATCAGTCTTTTCCCTTAGTAATAGGTGTGTAAATGTTTATATCACCAACCCAAGAGTCATCAGCTGGTCCTATTTTCCCCTCACTGTTTTTCCCTGTGCTCACCATTCTGTTCAGCTCATTGGGGACTTTGTTTGTGAGCATGTTTCCTTTTTTCCCCGATATCCAGGAGTAATACTGTGGCTTAGAATAGAAGAGGCTGAGTAAAATCAATTGATACAGCTGTAAGCAATGAATCAGTGTTTTGATTTCTATGTGTGTCCCCTACCCTGGCATGCTTGAAGTACCTGAGCATACTTTCAACAGCAATGAAGTCAGCCTCCATACCTGAGAGGTACCTGCATCCACGGGAATCTGACACAGGATGTTTGTTAGCTGGGAATCTAACAAGGGTAATCACGACCTGTCGTGTTCTACTTCCTACCACATCATCTTCCTTGTACTGATCTTGCTCACTGGCATGTTTGTGTTTCTACTTCTTGATTTTAAATTTCTTTCTTGTGTTTTAAATGTCAGTCTTGTGCCCAGTAGGCTCTTGAAGCACACTGCATCATTACACAGTAGATCTCAAGTATATCGGGTATTCATTTAATCCTTTATTCAGTTCTCTCTGGAATTAATTCCTTAGCTGTTTAATGTTGTGCCTGTGACCTTCACAATAAAATTGAGGTAGCCAATCAGAGTATCAGACTAACACAAAAAGTATTAATCATAACTTAATGGATTAATTTGTTTTCAAAAGGTTTTTCCTGAGCAAAAACATTGAATCGAGATAAAAAATCCAATAAAGTGATATATTGTTGTTGAACACAAGAGGGTGCCATAGACTTAAACTCGGCTGGAGTGTTAAATGTTTAATACTTAAAAGTGGTTATTGAATTCATCATAGCTGAAAGATGCTGGAAAAGCAAACGACGGGGGCATAATACGAACAAATTCTTTTTCTACAGTGCTTTACATTATGAATGCTTCCCTCCATAAACACAGCAGCCTGCTGGCTGCAAAAAAAAGGAGCATTCATCATTTTTTTGTGTTTTGTAATCATTTTGTGCTATGGAGGGCTCAGAAGTAATATCCATGAAAATGATTTAAAGGTTTTTAAATTAAGTAAGTCTAGTAAAGGAAATGGAGACAGGTATAGAATGCCTCGGAACATCGGCTGGGAGCAGCCAGCTCCAGACTCAACAGAGTTTATTTCTGTCAAATCCAGGGAGAGGGGGTTCATTAGCGTGACCATGCTTTGGCTTAGTCTTACTGTGAGCTGAATTAAACCACTTGACTCTGATTTGTAATTTCCAACAGCTGATTAATCTTGGGCTCTTCAAGTGCCCCCAGGCTGCTCTCCAGTGGTTTGGGCTGCCCTAATGATGTGCAGGTGTTGGGGTGATGAGGCAGAGCTGGGAAAAGCCTGAAGCTTCCCCTTTTTCCATGAGGGCTGTGTTAGAGCTCAGGCTCTTCTTGCTTGCTCAGTTCTACTGTCTTGGCCTCAAACCTGACTCAAGCGTGGTTGACTCTGGTTGCTCCAGGTTGCTGTGACCCAGCCTCTGTTCTTGTCCAGGTACTGTGGGACTACTTGTTTTGGGGTTGAGGCCGCTGCCCTGCCATCCCTGCCAGCTCCTCTGCTCAGGTGGAGCAGTCCTTAGTGCTCCCCAATAACTGTATTTTTTCCCTTGGTGCTGCCCAATAATTGTATTTTCTCTGCTGGGGAGTTCAGCCCATAAGTTTCTCATGCAAGCCCCTTGGAGTTGCTCCCAGGGCTTTTTGACTTAAGAACTTTGGTGTCTAGAGGCTTCCTCAGAATTTCTGAGTTGAATTGTCGTGTAAGAAGATTAGGCTGCAAGACTCATTCATTCTGGGTGTAGTGGTCAATGTTCTCCACAGCCTGGTTTTCTGTGGAAGCACGGCTTAGATAACATGTCTGGGTACTTGCCTTTGTCAGATTTGGTTTTACTCTGTTGGATTCAGATTTGAAATGGGAAGTCTGACCCTGAAGCCACCAAGCTCCTATAAATGTCATGACAACTGTGAGCTCGGCACAGGAAACAAAACCCAGTCCATGTATATTAAAGGTACAAAAGTCCTGTGTTTTGAAAATTAGAGTTTCTTTAGTTGTGCTGATTGTGGAGCCAGAGTCTTCTGGTTGAGTGTGACCAGGTCTGCAGTTAGTATCAGCAGGGGTGAAATTCTGTATTGTTTAGGGGATGGTAGGTACAACTGATAGCTGTAATGTGTTTTCTAAATGTTTTTTCTCTCTAGCTCTTAATATCTTACACAAAAAAGCCTTTAAAATTCCCCAATACAATTTGCTTCTGATTCCTGCAGCTGCTAAGCTTAGTTTTGCATAGAATTTCTCCAGTTTAAACAAAAGAGACACCACATTAATGGTGGTGGGCCCAACAGCTGCTGTGGGTCTTGTTGAAAGAGGAGAGTATGTAAGCATGTATATTTATGTGAAAACAGTGAAGATAATTTGTATTTCTATAATGTTTTTATGCCAATGGAACCTGTTAAACATCTTCCAGTATTAACAAGCAACGGTTTCTAGATTGAAAGGTAGCAATTGTTTAGAGATAAGAAAGAGAAATAGTTGCACAAACCTTGCTTTGTATGATTATAAGAAGACTGCACACTTATTTCCTGTTGTCATTTAGCCAAAACCAGTTGCCTAATCAAACATGAATTGGATTTTTGATTTGTTTTAAATGCTTGTAAGTTTTTCCTCAGGTGAGCATTAGAAACATGTAGAAGAGGTGTGTGTTAGGGGTGAAGAGGGAGGAGAATAAAGGAAATGAAGATACTTGTCACAGACCTTAAAATGTGGCTTCACAGTATTTCTATATTCATAAAAGGCATAACTTGATAAGTTATATTCTGTACAGCCACACAAGAAAATACTGAAGGTGCTCTATAATTAAAAAGAGCATTTCCAGAATGTGTGTAGTGATAAAGTCACAGAATTTTCCTACGTATGCTGCAATGTAATTGGGGAAATTCACCTGCAATTAACAGGTGAAAGTGTTGATGATGTCAGAGAGAGTAGCTTGAGTAGCCTAAAAGAAAAGAAGCATTGTTCTTCCTCCTTAAAATATGACATAAAGCAGTGGTCTCTTGAGTGCATTAACAGCAACAAAAAAATCCAGAGCAGATCATAAAGGCTTCACCAGGAAGGGAAAAATTGGACATTACCGATTCAGTAGTCCCAAAATTGAGCATTCAAAGAGGGTGCATTTTAAATTTCTATTAACAGCTCCTTTATAGGTCTCCACAACCCCTGTTGCACTGAAAATTTTAAGACCATACCAGGAAGAGGCAACTGCCAGTCACAAAAATCCCTGAAATAATGAATAGAGATTTGTTTTTGCACTGCATCAGGGCCTGTTTATAATCTCCCATAGGAAACATGCACTCATGGCCGTGTTTGTCTTTGTGGTACTGCACAGGTGTCCCTTTTTGTGTTTGGTTTTATTTTTTTTTTTCTTGTTGCATGTGTCAGGGTTTCTATTTGCTCAATGCAGCTGCAAGGAGTAGTGACAGTCAAGTGGGTTTTCCTTGGAAAAGTAGTATTTTCATACACAAAGGGGAGCAGTTGTAGCAAGACCAACTTCTGTCTCCCTGTTGGGAGCTGCAAAGCAAGACCTGTAGTAAGATGCTGTCTTCTTTCCAGCTCTCCATTTGCTGGCAAAAGTGCAGGGCAGGGACTAATCCTCTTGGAATGCAGCCATTACCACTAAATAAGTATTAATTGCTGCATTCCAAGGGGATTAGCACAGTTGAGCCCAATTATAGCAAATCGAAGCTACACTGTAAGGCACTACAGTGCATTGAAATGCATTGAGGCAGTGTAGGACTGTCAGTCTGCAACATTTTATCAATAAAAATTGTGGGCTTACACGCTATAAACAGCAGACCATTTCTTTTCAGTGTATTAGTCTCCTGCCTGAATGACGTGCCTGGCAGGAGGCTACAGCTTGCTCACCAGTGAAAATTGTTGCTTTTTTTAACACCCATTATCTTTGTGTGAACATCTCAAAAAATGTTTTTAATACTTGTTGAGTTAATTACGGCACTGCAAGCGACACTCCCTGCTGGATCAGGGGCAAGGCTCTGCAGTCTGCCTGGATTCTCAGATCTCTAAAGTTGGCCAGCTCCTCCACCAGGTGATGTAGGAATTAATTTTGCCTGCGAGTGCTAACTGTATCAAATAGGCTTAGGAGAGCTCCTGATAACCGACCTGTTCTCAATCCCAGCAGTCAGCGGTGATGATTACAGGCGTATCTCTGTGGTAGCAATACAGGAGCCAGAGGGCAGTGTGTAGTTATATTTTTTTTAATCCTCAGCTTGACTGTGGTGTGGGTTTGTTTTTTTAGTTTTCATTTATTTCCTGTTAAAACTGCAAACCCTGCTTCTTTTTTTTTTTTAATAGTACAGTCAAAGCATAACCAGGAAGCGTGAAAAGGGAATGCTTCTGGGGATGAATCAGCCCCTTGCATTAGAGCTGTTCCAGGATTTTTTGTGTCCAGAGAAAGGATGGCATATGGATGCACAGAACCACTTGAATGTATGTCTTGACTATTTTATGAAAGATCTTAGCCTTACGGATAATGAGCTGCACCTTAACCAACATTAAACACACTGAGTTGTACTTGAGGACCACTTCAGTTCCCTGACCCATTCTGTTTCAGGAACCACAGATCAAATATCGCAGTCTTCCCAGTGCAGGTAATTCTTGAAAATGTACTTTCCTCCACCCATATGTTTAGATGAAGAGCCAAGTTTAGCTGAGAGCTTTTCTTAACACAGCAGGAAGGGTTTTATATTTCCGCTGTGGCCTTGTCTGTATTGAGAAAAATTGCTGCTGGTTCAGCTGAACAAGGGTTGGCATTCATTTCTAGTCCAGGGTTAACAAAGTCCTCACAATCTGACTGAAGTGAGTAAACTGAAACATCAGTATGGTTTAAACTGTTGTAGAAATGCATTTGCAAGACTTGCCAATGCACAATGTGGGCAGGAGGTGCTGAAGTTTTTTCAGTGCTGTGTAGCTCCTAGAGATGCAAAGACTAGAAGGCTGAAAAGAAGGTGACACTAAGCAAATCATTCCTCATGGTAGAATTGCAAGCCTTATGAACACAGGACAGCTTTTTCCTAGAGAAGAGACCACTTCCCCTTTATCTTTTCCTGTACTACATGTCCGCATGTGATTTGCATCTCCCGTGCCATGCTTGTTGTGAGAATAACTCATAATACAAGCATGAGAGCTCTTCTGTATACTTTGATTATGCTTGGATAATGATAAGCTTGCCTTAGTTCAAAAGCTGAGGGATAGGGAGGTGAGAATTTCTAGGGGCACTGTCATGCAAAGCCTTTTTCTGACTTTACCCATACTTCCAACTGAAGTCCATATACTCTGTTTCTCTGACCTTTCCCTATCTAGACATCAAAACACACTGGCCCAACTGCTGTTCTCCCAGTGTGCCTACTGTTGCCATTAATCTCCCTTTCTTACACAGCTCTTCATTTCTTTTCCTTCCCTTTGGCCTCAACTCTTTATTCAAAGTGATAATTTGCTGGCTCTTTGCTGGAGGGAGAAGCTATGATCAATAACAGGAGGAGACAGGGGTCAGTGGAATAGTGATGAGCAGTGCCATCTACTTCTCTGGAAACACCGTTACCCAAAAATATCAATAACTAGGATGATGATATTTTAGCTTTTGGATAAGGCATCAGTGAGATTTAGGCAGCCAGCAGTGAGAGCAGGGATCTTTTTCTGCTCACTAATTCCTTGTTTCAGCCAATCTTCTGTCACACAGAGAAGTGGACAGAAAGGGCTTTGTCCAGCTTGCGTTGGAATATAGAACATGTACCTGAGCACAGCCATTTCTGGGACTAATGACACCTCTTTCAGGTTCAGTGCATGGCAGCTCTCTGGGGCTGTGCTCTGCTTTCTGCCTCATGGTGAGTCAGAGCCCATCTCCAGCCTTTCCTTGGAGCTTTTGGGGTAGGAGAGTCACAAAGAAAACCCTCCCCAGGGCTGGGAGAGAGCAGAGGCGCTCAGCAGCACTGTCTGGGTATCACAGAAGGATATGCTGCACTATTACACCTGGTGCTAGAGTACTACTAGTGTCTAGTAAATTTCGTATTGACTGGCACAATATGTAATAATTATTAAATTAAAGGAAAAGACTGCTTTATCCATATATTAGCCTTCATTACTCCAGACAGCAAGGTGATGAATTTCTTCCAAGAACTTCAATTTACTTTGCCTTCAAAAGACTATAAATCCTTGCTGTTTGTGTGCACCGTAACTCTCATCCCACCATACTTTTGGGAAATTGTTATCACCAGTTTCTGTACCTCCTGGGGATGCACATTCCTCTTTCTTTTCTAAGAATTAGAAACAGGTGGGAAAAAAATTATGTATTGAGATGCTTTTACTTCCTCCTAGCCTAAGCTCTGATCCTCAAGTGCATTAGTAGTATTACTGTTGCAAACATTAAATACTCAGTGATCTGTTGAGCCAGATGTATTTTGATGGGAGTGAGGCTGAGTTTTAGGCCTTAGGGTTCATCTAAGCTGTTTTCAAGCTTTTCTAATTCACAGTTGTCTAAAGTGAACTTTTTTTTAATTAATAAAAATGTGAAAATTTTTATTTGCCTGCATTTGAAAATTGCACAATAATGTGAGATTTCTTACAAAGACGGAGTTAAAAAGGAGTATTATATCCTTACCAGTTTAGCCAGCTATATTGTTCAAGAGTGACTATAACTTAGAGTTTTAAATTTCTATTTATGCCCTGTGCTGCACTGGGAATAATTGCATAGATCCCTTTTGAAGTCAGGTCAAATTTGACACCGGGAACAGCAACCAGCAGCCGCTGAGTGGGGATGATCTAGGAACCATCAGACAAAGTGGAAAAAAACCCCAACTCACTGAAAACCATCTTGCAGAGAGGAAAACGATGAATAACAGCACCAAAGGAAACCCCAAACATCAGTACCAAGAAGGCAAACCCCAGCCCTCAGAGGCTGTGAAGGCAGAGGAAGCCGGCAGGTGGACTCCGAAAGCCCTCATAGGAGGTGAGCTGCTTCCTGTGGCGGCCGCACACGAGCACAGCCCGTGGAGGAGCCTCTTCTTCTTCTCCGCCGTGGCCTCCACACCCAGCGCTGTCCGGCCGGGCGAGATGAAGTGGAGGAGGATCGCCATCCTTGCCGCCCTGCAGGCACAGCTCCCAGCCACAGGTAGGGCGAGGAGTTGTCGTAAAGCTCTTTTGAGGAAAGGGTGCGACGTTTCTGCGGTGGATTCACCACCATTTTGGCAGCAGGAGGGTGTCTGTGTGAGCACCTCGGCCACGTCTGTCCTCCTGTGGAGGAGGAGCGGGACCTGCTGTGTTGAACTGGCCTGGGGTAAAGAGCCCCTCTGGAAGGCTGGGATGAGGGGCCCTTCTCCTGCTGGGGTGGTGCCACAGCTGAGCATTAACTAAATAAAGCTCTCAGCCCTCACCTGGGCGGCTTTCCTTGCGATTTAAAAGGGGAAATCTGAGGCAGTGACGGAGAAGTAGTCGCTTGAAGTAATCTGCGGGAGAGAGGCTTTTAATGGAGTTGGGCGGCAGGTTTGTGGCCCGCAGCAGAGCCGGCAGGCGGGAAATGGGGCACAGGTGGTGAGCAAAAGGGCAGGGCCCTTCCCCTCATGTCCCTGCCTTCACGCTCGTCTCCACTAAACACAGCACAAAATGAAGCCATTTCTTCCTTTATGTATTTACTCGTGTGGTGCATAGGCCTGCCCCGCTGGGGCACCAAGTGGAGCAGCTTCGGTGTGCACAAATCTTTCAAAGTGACGTTAAGTTCGAGAAGGAGGAATTTACTTTTTTAGGAGCATAGTAGATCAAAAGAACAACAAAATTTACATCTGGAGAAGGCCTCAGGCGAGGTCTGAATGTGCCATAGGCCACAATTGAGCATGCATTAAAGCCAAATACTCCGGAAGATTTTCCCCTGCAATGTATACCCTGTCTGTACTTAACAAACCCAGCATCCTCAAGAGCTTTGGTGACTGCCACAGACATTTTATTGGACAGTTTTCAGGGGATGAGAGGAGGGTTTTGCAGCTGCTTGCTAGTGCTGTGGAACCAGTCCTAGTGATTTGTGAGGTTTTTCTTTCAGGAGAGTTTTGAGTGGAATTTTATGATCTGTGGCAGGCCATGATTTCTGTTTGTCCTCCATTGAATCCCTGGGGCCTGTGTCCCTCCCTGATACCCAAACATGATCCTGTACTTAAGTATACTCCTGATACTTATATTTTGTACCTTGCTCTGTATCCACAGATGCATGTAAGGCTACAAAGGTATGGAAGTTTAGGTCAAAATCCATCTGCAAAACCACCTTTTTGCATTTCCTCCTTTTTAACCTGTCACACAATATCTGTAGTTCAGGCTCTTATTTGTGCATTTTCAGCAGAAAACTTTGGAAAATATGTAATGCAATTTGCAGAGATCTCTGGTGCAAAGCTCTTGGGGTATTCACACTCACAAAGAATACATGGGATCAAGTTTTGAACTGGATACTGTTGTCATTGTTTTGGAGATGGCTGCCTGTGGATTTGAGAGGAAGTTTTTTGATTGGATACCTGTAATAGTTTGAAGAATAGCAGTATTTAGCCAAAGAGTGCCGGTAAAATAAAAGAAATATAAATCAAAACTTGTGGAATTGTTGCCACATTATGGATACAAAATAGAAACAAAAATGTAAGATCTGTCATTACTTTTGTTCAACAATGAGACCAAACAGTTGGGTTTTGTAGCTCAGAGCTGTGAGCAGAAAGAAAGATTTTTCTGCTGCCTGGAGTGTTTTCAAGCTTTCTTAGAGTTCACTTCTAGAGGGACTTCTAGGGAAATGAACTTTTATTTTTTTCGTGAAACAAGCTCAGAGTGGACAGATTCAGTAAGCTGCATACCTTCTTTCAGTGAGTTCATTCCACTTCACTATAAAGTGTTTGTGCTTATTCTTTAAAAGGGCAGTTGAAAGATGCCACCAAGATTAGCACTGAGGAACTCGCAAAGACTTTCTTTTTGATCTTTGAGTTCTGAAGTAAATATGTCAGGCATGAAAAAAAAAACCTGTTTAAATGTAATTCTAGAGATGGGCCATGAGTTGTGATGCAGACTTTGAATTTATTGACACCAGACCACAAATTTCAGAATGTTCAAATTTGGCCTTTGAGCAGTTACTGAGGGAAGGCATCTCACGTTTTTATATACACATTTATACATACATGTTTAATTTTCTTTATTTCCCCTCTTAAAAGGCACAAAAGTGTACATCTGGAAATTTAGCTGAGGTCTTCCTATAACCCCTCGGTTAAAAAAGTCCATGAAAAGTAATAATTTGAGTTTATGAGCAGATGA
The DNA here is from genome assembly GCA_014706295.1 of Lycocorax pyrrhopterus obiensis. Classification (NCBI taxonomy): domain Eukaryota; kingdom Metazoa; phylum Chordata; class Aves; order Passeriformes; family Paradisaeidae; genus Lycocorax; species Lycocorax pyrrhopterus. Next base: position 114,371,283 of record JACSVZ010000001.1, on the reverse strand, counting down.
CTTTGTTAATCATGTTGTTTGTTGAGACATCAGAAGAATATCAGAAGGCTTGTACCCGAATATCACAACTAAAATGGCAAAAATCTTCATACAGCTTACAGGGCTTTTGTTGTGAAGTATGCCAGGCCTCAATAGCAATAAAACAGTCCTGTGAGCAATACTGTTGAGTTGCCTCCCTATTTTTTTCACGGCTGATGAGATGATGCTTTGATTTGTACAAGCGCACACCACACGCGTGTATATAAATGTATATGCAAGAGCTTAAGAACAGCCCTCCCCTGTTCTACACTTCTTTACAGAGTCACTTTTCTCAGAATTGCCTGCTAAACGGAACTGGACAGCACCCTGTTTTTAGCCAACTCTGTGGAAACTACAGCATGTCAGTCTTTACCAGATGTTACTTGCACAACTCATTTCCATGCTGTTTTTCTGCTCTGCATATCTGTATCTTCTGCCCCTAGGGTGCCATGATGCCAGGAGCCCTTTTTCAGTCAGTTCAGGGACAGGTAATGGGTCCTAGCATTAATTCTTTTCTTTCCTTTCATCAGATGATTTAGCTGCTCTATAAACGACAAGATTTGTAAACCAGAAGTTGTTTACAAGCTTTTCTGAGGAATCCAAACAAGTAAATTCAGACTTCTTTCGATACCATCCCTGTGTCCTTATGCACTGTCTTAAGTTCTCCAAGCCGAATTCTTGTTACACCTACGGAGAAAAAAATTTGAAGGCTTAATTTTACGTGTTTTATTTCTTTTTTTTCTCCTCCCTGTTCACAATGATTCATTAATAATTCATGAAAAAAACCCTATGGAATGGCAGAATGGAACAAAATGTAGGCAATGTAGCCTTTCTTTGTAAAGGGACATTTGTTGTGCTCTTGCAGTGCTATGTTCAAATCTGTAATGCTTGTTACAGAGTAAGTGCTTTCTATCTTAACCCTTCCAAGCAAATTCCTGATCAGTGAAGTAACAAGTTAGTGATCACATTCCTTTTGGGTTTTTATGTGCTCTAGATGGGAAGGAGATCCAAAATACAGAAAGCTATCTGCAAAATATATTTATATTTTTCCTCTGTGTGTCCTTCTTAAGTAGGACTATGTGGATAAAAAGCCGAAGTGAAGTTATAAAGGAGGTTCACTAGCAGCTTAAAAGGGACAAGAATTTGATGTATAAATGAATGTTCATGTGAGGAATGTTTTTGACAGCCATTTCCTGTTTTTCACACAAACTTGAATTGTGACTAGCATGATGAGTAAACCCATATGCAAAGGGGAAAAAATGCATTAAAATTATTTCATAACTATTTCCAAATTCTAACCAAACTCCCTTTAAAAAAGAAAGAAAAAATTCTTTTTGCACAATTGCAGACAACCATCAAATCCTCCTCCCCTTTTCCAATTCATCATATATTTGAGTGTTTATATTGTACGTAGAAATGTAAGATACATCAGCTATTCTGGCAAGGTAACAGAGGACTTTTTAGGCTGGCATGAATAGAAGATATAACTTCTTAAAAATACTTAAAATGTGTATTCTGCTAAAGGTGTCTGCTTTGTCTGTGTGCACGTTAAACTCGTAAGTGTATTGTTGATTTTTCACTCTTCTGCGGACTTCGGTCAACAGATAAATTCAAGTTTCACTGCTGATTGTTTTTAGTGTTTAGAAAACAACTTATGCTGTTCCAGAGCCTGTGAGAAGCTGAAATCTTGCCGATTTTTCTGATTTGTGCTGTTGTATAAAGTAATATTTTGAGACTGGGACTGAATACTGTTTTCTTAATTAAATTACACTCTGTTCCTGTAAATAATACATAGCATTTTTAGCTTTTAAGGTATGACAGTCCAAATCAGATTTTTTTCAGGAAAGTAATGAAGACATTTATCTCCATTTTGTCCTTTGATTTATAACTTCATATATAACAGATAAAATGTGCAGGCAAATGAAAATCTTGGTTTGCAGTTCTTCGATCTACTCGCCCAAACGCACAGGTCTCGGAAGACAGCGGAATGCTTCTGTTCAGCCCCAAACAGTGGGTACATCCATCCCTGTGGAAGTTAGACTTCTTTCAGTCCTTTGGCAATACAACTATGGACAATAGAAGTAAAACCAGCTAGCTGCTAAGCCTCAGAGGTCACAAGCACTTGTGTCTATGCTAGTTCTGCTTAAGGGTTAGAAGCCACCTCAATTTTTGAACCATGCAGATTGGAAATATTTTAAGTCCTACAAGTTCCCTAGGAATAAAACAGCAAGCGCTTTGTGTATTTTGTTCTCAATCCTTTGTTGTATGTCTGTTAAGTCTTACAATGACAGCAAGTTTGGAATTTTCCACCTTTCTGTGCTTTTGGTATATGAGAATATGTTAAACATGTACTTGTGGAGCCTGATGCTCCTCGCACTATCTGGCTTATTTCTTTTGTGAGATGCATCTGTAATGGAAACTTCACCTCTGTCCTGACTCCTTCTGAGTAGCAGGCCATTCTTTTCAATTTTTTATACTTTTAAGTGAAGGAGAAACCATAATGATAACACAACTCTCTGAAAACTCAGATAACACGGAGGTGAAATATATTTCGAATTAGAATTCGATGGAAGCTGACAAGGGAGAAAGGTTGGAAAATTTTCAACAAATGATAGAATAAATAGCAGCACTGAATAAGCCTAGAGGCCAGTTGTCAATACTTATGGGCTGTTTTGTTTTTGTTATTTTTTTTTTTTAGGAAATCTCATGGTATATGATTTATGAACAATTCAAGCTGATGTCTCAGGTGAAAATCTTAACTTTCACCGCAAATAAATTTTTCTAGTTTCCTAGTAATGTTTTCTAGCTTGTAAAGTTAACCTTGAAAATGCAAGCCTGCGTGGCTCCAGAAACAAAAAAAGAGCAAACTAGCTATATAATTTGTCACTTATATATATATTTTTTTTAGGACAATTGCTACTTTGGCAGAGCGATAGCATGCTGCAATGCTCATGGATGCAAACACTAAAAATAGTTTCCTCATCAAAAAGAAAAGCACATGAAACATTTTGAACCAGAGAACACTTAGAGAAGGTTTCCTAAGACCCCCCAAGTTTATATAACAAAAATGAATTAATAGATTTTATTATTTAAATCAGAGTAATGATTTGAAGCACTTCTCTAATGGGATAAGATGCAATAAGCAGGAAATTAATGAGAGAATACTAATTTGGGTGGTGTTTTATTTCAAGTAAGTGTACGCTGGCCATTGAATAAAGACCTGTGTAACTAAAAACCCCCTTTTCTGGTTGTTCATCCAAATTTCATAATGAGTTTGTTCCAGCCAAGAGCATGGGTGTTTTGCATTCATTTCACTTAGTGTTGCTGTCATCTGTGTGGCAGCCAAACGTGAAATAAACAGAGCCAAGTATTTATAAAAACGCTTCCCAAATATTTAATGCACCAGTGTGTGTTCATTCCAATTCCCCATGGTGTACATCTCCTCACAAAGCAAACTGAGGCTTGGGGGAAACAGAACAGAAGAATCTCCAGTTGGTGACCACTGGGTGGGTGGGAGCAAATCAAGGCTCCTTGCGTGGGCATGTGGATTTTGGAGCAGGGCCCAAACTAATTAGGTACTTTGTTTTCAAAACCCTTACTTCGAATTAGGTCATGTAGAAATTCAGCTCAAAATAAAATTGAACATCCAGTATTTTACTTCAGATCAATCTAAAGCAAGAGTTTGGTATAGTCTGACTATGTCGCTTTTTAAATACTCTCGGCAAACATCGTTTCAGACAGGGAGATTGACTTCCTAATTGTTGATGCCATGCATTCCTAATTATCAAATGTTCATTTTGTCACTCAGAAATAGCTAAAAGTTTTGAATGACTCCTTTAAAAAATACATATAAACTGGATTCCCGAGATGGGATCTTGTAGCTCTCTATAAATACAGCAGAATTTTAAACCTTTGCAAGGAAAAATTGTGATGCATATCGTATTGTATAGTGTGGCCATAAAATTACTGCAATATTTGGTCGTTTCTTTAGTTGCATATCAGCAAGCTCCAGTCAGGGAACCCCACCTCAAGTATTTGGGAGCAGAAATAATTTCTGTGTTTATCTACTGTGTGTTGTTGCCATTTATGTTGTTTCCCATCCAGCCATGTGAAGCCAACTCCAGGAAAGAATGTCTTACTGGAATTATTTGGAGTCCTCTCGCTCTCTTTCCCTCTCTGTTTTTCTCTCCATGACGCAAAGTTGAACAATGTCATCGCTTTGGGCTTTTATGTAAGTAAGGTAATTTCAGCAGCAGTTTGTGCAAGCATGCAGATGCATTCCTGGAGATGGCAAAAATAAAATAACGTCTTACAAGTTGGATTAATAATCATTTTCTAAGGGAAGGAAGATGGGATACAGAGGGAGAGAAATACTCTTGTTGTTGGTATCTTCTAAAAAAGTCTATGCTATAGACAGTTTCTAAGAAGCAAACAAATAATTCTGTGAATTACTACGAGAATAGTTGCTCCGTTCATAAAATGTCATCCGTGTAGCAAATTAGTATCTTTGGATAATTTTTGAAAGAAGGCTGTTTAAATTCTACAGATTTTATAACAGCTTGCTGCTAATTTTCAGGATTCATTTGTTGTTTTGGGTTATTTTATGATTTGTTGCCTAGAGGTAAAATACCTGAGTTAGTGTCCCCAGGGGAACTCATTCTGACAGTCTCGGTCATTATAGACTAGAAACTCTTAAGGCAATTTGTAATAAAAAGATTTTCAAGAGAAGTGTATGGAAGCAGTGCTGTATGAGGTAATGTAAGTATACATTTTTCTGTTTGACTTTTTTATTATGACTTTTAATTTTCATATTTCTCAGGAAATGAAAAAATTCTTGCTATTAATACTGGTTCAGCGCTTAATAGTCTGTTGGAATTTGAAGAGATGCAAATGCAACCAAAGTAACCCATGTGACAATTAACTGGAGGCTTACACTAGGGATAGATTTGAGTTTATGCTTGTTTCTTTCCTGTATTCCCCCCCCTCATTTATTGGTCACATCTTCATTACTAAGGGGCTTCTGGTTCTTTCAGTCTCTTTCAGGACATGGAAATTCTCTGCCTAAATTTTTCTGAGGGGTTTCGCTGATGAGTGAAGTAGGAGAACGAAATATTTGCAGGTGGTAATCTCAAAGAGAATAAGTGAAAGCAAATGAGGAAACCTTTCAGAGAAGGAAAGGGGAATCGCTAGACCCCATCACTAGTTGCCTAATTTTTAACTTCTTGAAACTATTGATCTTTTAACTGTAAAACTGAGCATTCATGTGTTAGGAGCATAACTGTAGCCAGCAAGCCAGAGAAGATAAACAAGGTTAAGCTGCCTGGATTTCAAGCAGAAGGTCAAACACCATTCCAGTTACCTTAAAAAATGAGCCTCTAATATATGCCAGAAAGGCTTTCTAGAATTAACTCTCTCAGAATATGCATCTAAAAAGGAAAGAAAAAAAAATTCCCTAGATCTCTTTGGATAAAATTAGTTTTAATTCTGCTTTCAGTAGTACCCATTCTCATTTTTATTGGAGCGGGGAGGTGATGGGAGCTTTGCTTACCCACACCCTATGCTCTAGATGAGCAGAGTGGTGCAGGGAATGCTGATTCCCATGGCAGTCCTGCATCCTGCTCCATCTGGGTCATGGCACAGATGGGTGGCCCACTGGTGATGAGCTGTAAAATGCCCTCATTTGAAAGCCCAAACCACCCCAAATTTTGGCAGATGGCCCCTGTTTTCTGCATCAGGCTCAGTACAGTTTGCTGACAATCTGTATTTCTTTTTCTCCAGAAAATTATTCCTAATTTTATTGAAAATAGCACAACATTGTCCATTTGGGTTTTTTTTATACAGCAAGTTTGCAAGAGAGCTTAGAGTAATTTTTTTGAGGCTGTCTTGATTTGATCTAAAGTTCTGATGAAGACTATTTGTAACTTCAAAATTATGGTCCGCCCACAAAAGTCTGGAAAGAACTACAGATCTTCAAGAGTTTTGCTGTTCTTTTTCCAAAATGCTTTGCCTAAAAATATAATGAAATTCAATGTTGTGCCAGCTGGGGTCATTAATTGTCTTTCTTCTTAATTTCCAAAGTGTGATCCATTCTGATCACATCTCCAAGTGTTTCTCCTTGACTCAAATGTTAAAAAATTCTCTCACAAAATTACTTCTCTCTAGAAGAAGCAACTTTAATTTACCTTGTTTTGAATTCTCTCTTAAATTTCAGATGTCTCTAGTATTAATGTGAACTAGGCAGAACTGCTATTTTTCCTCTCCTGTCTATTCATGCAGCTAAATTAATCTCTTTTTTTCCTAATAACTCAGATGTTATTTTGCTACTTGACTCAAAACTCAGCAGCACTACAATGCATTTGTTGCTGCTGTTAGCTACGTCTCTCCTGATGGAAAAGCAGAGCTGCTTATTTTCAGGCTTGAGACATTTTTTTTTTCTTCTTCTTTTTATAACTCTCTTAAAGAAGTTACAGATATGAACCTTCAGCCCTATCTTGTTGTAACATCTTTTCCAAAGTGTTTTTCTCTGATTTTATCTTTCTCAGCTGCAGAGAAGTAGCTAACAGGTTTGCCCCCTTTCTCTCTTGCTCTTCTTTTTACATCCTGAGCCGAATGTCTATTTGTTAGACATAATGGTTGTAGTAGAACAAATATCAGGTTTAAAACAGAGCTTAAAGGGAAGCAACTTTCTGCAAAACTTTGAAATATTTTAATATTCCCCCCCCCCCTTTATTTTCCATTGGGGTAATCCAAACCCTTCCGAAGTATTTTTGTGAGACACCAAAAAGTCAGTGAGCAATTTGTGTTCTGCATTTGGGAAGAGGGAAATGCAGATTCAGCTCCTAATTCTGAATGATTTGGAGCAGGAGCTTGAATGGGGCTCCCGCATGCTAAGCCATTTGAGAGACTTGCTGATTTTGGTGAGAAATTCTAATGGAGTCTAGAAAGATTCCTCAGTGAATGAGTCATTAGAATTTCTCCAGCGAAATATTCCTGATGAGCATGATAAACCTATGGAAAAAAAAAACCTAAAATTTTCAACCTCAGTTATACTATTTTACAGAATCAATTTAATCCTTTGCAGTCAGTTAACGGGGTGTGTGTGCCTAAGAGCTTCCCTATCCACCCTGGCAAAAATTACTGTGCTCTCTTTAGTAGCAACTGTGTTCCAGCACGACCAGAATCACTGAGCACGTTCCTGTGTGTGAGACTCTCTGCAAAATGGTGCACAGAGGTGGGGCTGTTCCCTCATGCCTGGATATATAAAAGTAGCATTAACATGAGGACTGGCAATATATCCTTACATATGGATGGTTCTGCCACTGCTGAAACCACATGTAATTATTACTGGACTGGAAGATTTAGAAGAAGGCTACCATATCTTAAAGATACACGGGGATGTGAGGGATTCAGCACCACGAAATGCAATCAGCAGAGGCAATCTGAGAAAGCCCAGCACATGTGCTGACCTTTCCTGAACAGAAGGATTATCTGGAGCCAGAAAGGAGGGCTTCAGGTATTTAAAAAGATCTGGCAACCAGCATCGCCTCTAGATGTGCTGTAACTGTAATGTGGGGATGGCAATTAATTTCTGTCGAACTTTCCCCTTCTAATTAGTTCATGGCAGTGTTTTAGTAAGTGCCACTTATTTAAGCATAGCTAATTTAAAACTAATTTGGCTATCTTGCTTAGGCAGCTGCCCAGTGGTGTCAGCAGGAGTTTTACTTCAGACAAACTGCTTGGGCATTTACCCAGCTGCTCAGCCAGACTTTTGCAGCTCACACAAAGATCTGTGCTGAAGGAAAGGTGCTGTTATCAGATAATTGGAAACCAATTTAGTGATGTTTTTGAGCTGCTGCCTCCTCCATAAAGACTGCAGTATATGCCAACGATTTGGAAAGGAGAAAGTTTCTCCTTTGTGGAGAAAGGAGAAACTGTGCCTTTGGCTTCGGTGGGGTCTTCACCTCTTTTGATCATTTAGGGTCATACTGTGATAAAAACATGGTAGTGTTCAGCCTCACCATACTTAGAAGGTGTCTTATACACAGGGAAATGAGTGCCTATAAGTAGTTATATTATCCAGCATTTATTTGTCAATTTGCATGTATAAATGATTTTACAAAGCAGTTTTAATGAGATCTCCAGTTAAAACTGCTTTAGTTTTGTTTTGCGGTTTTCATCTTTCTTTAACTCCTCATTATCTTGTTTTGTTGTAGTTCTGATTAGTTTTAAAGTATCTTCTGGTGCTTTTTAATCCATCTGATTAGAAAGATGGCTATTAAGGTACTAAGAAAAATCAATATGAATGAAATGTAACATTTTTTAATTGGACAGTTTGAACTTTGGGATCTTTTTTGTAGGATTTGTAGATAATTCTGACAATTCCAATCATCCTCAATGGTCTTTCTCTCCTTAGTGAAACAGTGCTGGTTTTTAGATAAAGCAAGAAAATGGGGTTGCAGGTTTTGTATTTTCACTTGTGGTTGATGATTTACTCTGCAACCTTTAGAAATCCACTGGAATGTATGTAGGTGTTCCAATAAACTGGAACTGGATCAATCAATTCCAGTTCAATCAAAATGGGCCACACTGTTGCCTTTTTTTGTTAACTGTGCATTACTTATCTGGTTGTCAATACACAAATAACATTTAGAAAGTGTTAACACACGTGGTCCTGAAGATTATATGGTATTTTAGAATTTGATTAATCAACACAGAGGTTTATTTGCCTATTTCATGATGGTGTTTTGAAAGCTGAGATCTATCAAGTATCCTTTAGATACTCCAATGCAATGTTTTATATATATAGTAAACTAAATAAGAAAATCATCTATAGGAAATTAAAGTAGTGCCTGCATTTAATTTGCTGCTACATCCACACACACAGTGACACTCCCTGCTTACAGGACAACCCTTACTTGCCTTAGGAAGATGGACACCATTTTCCCTTCCCACTGTTTAAAAAGCCTTTGTAATTCAAGACTCAACTGATGAGAGTAACAAAAAAGTAAAGATCAGTTATGGATGTGCTGTTAGCCTTCATCAAGTGGGGATAGAGAGGAAAAAATAATGTCTCTGTGTTATTTCACACATACAAAGCATCTGGAGCTCTTTAGGAAATGTGCTCTAGAGCCGAAGAACATTTATTGCTCTCCACACAACACATGCATCTGTCACAGCTCTTAACGTGATGGTGTTTAACCTGGTTGGCAACCGAGTGTTGTTGTCTGGAGACAGCCTTACTGGGATAGCAAAAATACAAAAACAATGATTCTAGCTACCTCTTACTCCTACAGGAACATCTGTGCTAAGACCTGATGATTGTGATGTCCGTATATCTCATTTAGGCTAATTAAAATCTGTGATATTTCGAATGGGAGTAGTTCCCGCTATTTCAGCAGATGCTGAAGTTCTACTCTCAGCTGTCTGTCTGCCTGCTCCTGCATGCTGCTTTTCTCCCAGGTAGCTCCTGGCTGCTGAGGACTTGCCCTATGCATTAACTATTAACCAGGCATCAAGGCAAGGCCCTCCTTTGAGGATTGACTGCAGTTTATGTGCTCAGTGTATGCAGACTCTTGTCTCAGGCACCAAACAGAGCACCTTGGTCTTGAACTCCCTGGTCTGGGGCTGCTGAGAAGTGAAGTCGCCTGAGGGGAGCTGTATTTCAGCAGAGCTCTTGTTCTGCCTGCTTTGGCTTATTCAGGGTAATACCTGTAACGGGGCTTGGAAAATGCTCCATGCCTGCCTCTTACCTATTTTCTGTGTCGTGTGTGAACCAGACAGGCGTGAGCTTGCCTGAAAGCTACTTCAGATTTTTTTTTCCCAAGCCTTTCAGTCTTGAGGTCTTGAGCTGAGAAGGAAAAGTGTGAAATATTTGGTGATAGAGCCCTTAAGTCAAGTGGCACTTTGAATGGAGTTTACATATAATTAGTCAAAACATTGCCTCTTCAAATCTGTATGTAGCATGTAAAAGAACACCCACTTGAGTATTCATGCAGGGGATGATTGCTGCCTAAAATACACTTAGGGGGAGAGAAGATGAAATGAAAAGGAGAATACATGTTATATATATAAAAAAAAAAAGCTATAAACTGATTGCTGAATTACTTCAGGAGGACCAGAAGAAGGATTTACACTATCCAAATAGCTTTGGCATAGGGCAAAGGGGGTAGAACCCAAATCCTTACTTGGGAACAGTTTTCTGAGTTTATGGAATGGACTTTTTCAGATGGTTGGCTCTAGGAGCCCAAGTTTGCCAGGGAGACCTTCCTCAGCCCTAATTTGTTCTAATTTATGCATTTGAGAGGTGCATAAGAAGAGCAATGTTTGATCAATCCCATTACAGACATATTTATGTTAATTTAATGGCTAAGTTCACATGTGCTCTTTGGTATATCAGCATGAAAATGTGCTCCACGTCTATTCTTGAAACCATTTTTAAATGTAGATTTCATGAAGATCAAAGATGATCTTTAGCATTTGTTTACTGCAGCCTGCAGATATATTAAAATTACAAAATCTATTGATCATCTTTCATTTTTTATCGGATAAACAGCAGTTTTCTGTGAGTAAGTGAAGTTCTACTCTTAGATACATGCAGCTCAAGGTAGAGGGAATAATGTTTTCTCAGCAGGTGCCAGGAATAATGGAATACTTCTTTTTTTAAGCTTGGCATTACTGTTTCAAAGGCAGTGAGGGCTATTGCTGCTGGGTCCTCCTCTGTCCTACTTCTTCCCTTTTCACTACCTGGATTTTGTGTTTTATAATCAAATGATGTGGGTATGCCTTCTTCGTTATTTACCTCCCCACCATCTGAGATTTATTATCATTTCTGTAATAGTAAATGATTTGAAAAATGCAAACAGAAGTTGGGAAATCCAGAAATGTGAATTCATAAATATCTTCTTAAGTTTCATTCTCTTCGGCTTTCTCTGGCCATACTACTTGTATATCCCTGGATGTTTTCCTACACACACGTTTCCTAGACAAGAAAAAAAGGCTTTGTGTGTGTGCCTGCTGCCTTTTAGAATTACATTATTGGAACTTAAGGGCTGGCAAATTTCCTGTCTTTAAAATATTGAATTTGTTTAATGACAGGAGTAACACCTTTGATATTATTTGAGAGATGTATAACCTCCCTGCTGTAAGAAAGATTTGGTTAAAACTGCTACTGCTTCAAGAGAATTTGAAACTGTGAGTGGAGAAAGGAATAGTACAGATCCTTTTAATGGAATTGTGAGACTCAAGTTGGGTTTTTTTCCCCCCCTGTGTAATCCTTTCATGTAGAGGGTCTCTGAACTGTCAGTAGTGTGGGAAGAGAAATGGTAGTTGCAACTAAATTTAAAGAAAGGGCTTTTCAGCAGCCTTCTTGCTCGGGTTCATCAAACAATGATAGACATGAATATATTTAATTCCTGAATTTTTGTTGCTGATGACCTTCTTAGCCAGCTTACAGGTATGAACATAATGCAGTTTTGTGACATGCAGGTTCTAAAATTTACATGAAGCCCCAGCTTTCTGAATAAATGGTCTGAAGTTTCTGGCATTCTGTGCGGTTACCATTGAATACAGACAGCTTGCCTGTTGAACTCAACATTTAAGAAAGAGCATCATGTTTTATTTAGATACTACTTCAGTAAAATGTCTGAGTTGATGGCAGGAGATATCTGGAGAGCTGATCACAGCCATGGCAGTTCTGTCAGCTCCAAAAACGTGTTGATGGCTTGTTCTCTTAGGGGAGAAAGAAGTCATGACAGCAAACCATTAAACCAGCACCATACATCTAGGTGGCTGTGTGTATGAGGGTGAGACATACTGGAGTGCAAGGAGCAGACAAGTCTAACTCTTTGTGCCCTCTCATGAGGGAAGAGTAGGGGTGATGCTCTGCTGTAAGGAAATACACCTTTGATGTGTCTTTTTTGGTCAGAGAGGCCTGTTCATGTTGCTTATCCCAAGGTGTAGGTCATTGCCTCAGTCACGTTCCTTCTTCTCCAAGCGAACCACTGCTGGTGGGTGGATTGTGTGGACTCGTGGGAGGACAGAGGCCTCATTGCACTGTTCAATATGTGAGATGTCACCTCCATACCCAGCATTGTGTATCAAAAAGTAGCTGTGTGAGTGCTGAAATTAGTCTAGGTTGGCTACACCAGACTTTTGACCCTTATCAGCACCTCAACAGGTATCAGTGTTGCAGTATGAATGGAACATGTCCTAAAAGCATCACAACAAATGGACTCTTGTGAAAGCAGACAGGGAGAAGCCATGGTGCAAATTAGTCAAACTATGCTAAAATTAGCTTCTTGATAGTTGACATTACAGTGAGTCTAAGACGTTTTGGTCTTGCAATGCAGACAGGACTGTGATTTGTGTCTTTACCTTGTCCCTGAATTATGTGATAGCCTTTGGTTTTGGCTGGGCTGTAACGTGATTTGGGAATGTGGCTTGACACCATCTACACTGCAGAATAAATTATGTTCCCAGCATGTTTGAACAATTATCTGATGAGTACCTTATCTTCCCCCAGTGAAGGCTATTTTTAATCTTTTAATGAATCAGCACTTGCTACTCATCTCATTGCTTTCATTAATCTAATGATTTCTTAGAAATTGGAAATACTTCATAACCTGTAATAGGTCCTCACACTCCTCTCCTGAAGTAGTATGTTCTTGTAATTTCTATTCTAATGGGGTAAATCAATGTGCAGAATGGTTAATTGTCTTTCAGAAAGTCTCTGTCAAAGCCAGCAGCAGAACTCCCAATTGCTTTATCCATTAAATATAGTATCTTTCCAAGTTTGAATTCATGATGAGCTAATAGAATAAAAAACTAGACCAGAGCAGGCAAGAAACTATGTAAAAGTATGTTTCAGGAGCTTTGTTCATGAGCTTTCAGCTAAAGCAAGGGGAAGTTGTTTCATGTTGCTGGTTTTGCACAAAAACTGCTATATAAGTAGAAACTCATATTAAGATAAGAAAAGTATCTCCACACAAGCAATTGCAGCAAGAATGAAAAGGAATGGAAGAGAAATGCAGTGCTGAAGCATGTAGTAGGTGAGTTGTAAGATACTCTACATACCTTTACAACCACCAAATTGAAAGAAATTTAAAAATCATCAACCAAAGCCAACCTGATTGACAGCAAATGAGTATCATGTCAAGCAGGGAAAAGCCCAGACATAGGAGTATGACACAGAATTTGGTTAAAAATCCATTTGGTGACTCATAACAGGATGCCGGCAATGCTGAAATTTTACTAAATAATAGAGTCCAAAATGACACGTGCGAAGAAGATAAGGAGTAAATGAGATACATCAGTGAGGATTTAGGTTAAGATAGAAAGGGCTTGGAAAGGGAAGTCTTAACTGATATTAGATACAAGGTTTGATTCTGGTTGTTAAAGTGATACTCTCAATTATACTATCCTTGTTACTGGGAATGCTAAAGATGTGCTGGAGACCACAAGGCAGCAGGATTTTGCTTAAGCAACCATCTGTTGGATGAAAACAGCAAAGTTGGCTTTACCTTGAAGGAGCTGGACATGACTAGCTGACATTTGAAGGGGATCAAGATGAAAATAACCTCCAAAAAAACCCACCATGGATGTGTTGTTCTGTAGTGAACTGACAGAAGGGTGCTATGGCCAGAAGGGAAATCTTGCTTTGAATCTGTTTTTCTCTTGAAAAGGCAATACTGCATCTGCTGCATTAAATTAGAAGTTTCAGTGGAGAAAGTGCATCCATCAACCTTCATGATTTGTTTCTTATTTCTAGCAACATTTTAATAGAGAAGTACTTTGTTGTTGTTTCCAAGCAAAATACATATGAAAATGAAAAGCAGGAATAAGGTCTTGAGTTCCCAGGGGATTGCTGTGAGACTGGATAGTGTGTCTGCATCAACCCAGACGTCTGTCCTGGGATTACTGCTGGGTAGCCAACCCTCAGGTGGGCTGCTACTGATCTTAGCAAAGCAGCAGGATGATGAACATTTGACTGCCTCAAAACGTTGGCATCTGTAACTGGAAAGGTATGTAAATTTAAAACAGCAGGGGTTTTCCAAGGTGTTGAAAAGGAATGGGGAGAGTGGGTGGCAGAGGAGCCACCATAAATTTTCTCCAGATACAGAGGCTGAAAATGTTTTGAATTCTTCCCCTTTAGACTTGCCTTAAGCTGAGGACCAGAATCAGAGGGGCTTTCAGGAAAGCCGTGTGTGGGTGTAGAAAATGAAATTATGGTAAGGCCACAGTCTTCAAATTCATGCAGGGAATAAGTTCAATAATGTCGCAGGGTCTGAGGTTGTGATATTAATTTTCCTCTTGTACAGGAAAACCACGGTGCCTCTCACATTGCTGGTTGTCACATGATACTGTCACATGCCTTTCCCATTTGTGGTGCTTTTGGATCCAGGACTGTCGCTGATCTGCCACATGAACGTCAAATGGCCATTGCCTGTTGCTGTGCCTGTCCCCCTTTGTTACTTGTTTACTTGGGTTCTGATTGTGTTGCACCTCGTACAGTGTATTAATTAATGCGCTAATTGAAGCTAGGATTAACCAGAAACACAAGTCTTTGCAGGTCTGAGGTACATGCAGCCTTTTGAGGACAGCTGCTGTATTGAAGCAGGTGCACGTGTAACGCCATAAACAGTATCATCTAAAACTGCAGTGATTGATGGTTGGGCCTCTAGACTATTTAATGATTTACAATGGCAATCGAGTCCTGCTGTTATCATTTTATGGGCACTGAACATTCATCAATGAGAAACACAACCCTTACAGCAAAGCAGGTTGCTATTGGGAGTTTCATATGGAGGTCAACTGGATAGCTGACTACCTCTGTCAAAAGCCTCTGGGTGATTTAAAGTAAGAGAGCTTTGTGGGTTTGGTTTGGGTTTTTTGTTTAAAATTTTCCGTCCATCTCCAGAGACAGTGGTGTTTTCTCACAAGAGCATCTTAGACACTGTGTCTCTTCCACTGCTGGCTTGCTTAGGGTCAGAGAGGTGCTTCAACACAGAGACTGTGACTCCTTTTGTTTTCAGTGTTTCTGTGCACTCCTTCTGAAATGCGCAAGTGTCAGGCTGCTTTCCCCTCAACTCAGCAGAAAATGCTAGCACTGCTGATCCCTGTGACAGAGCAACGGGTGACAAACTGCCTTGTCATTTCAATCAAAGCCACCCACACTTGTCATTAGGTTTATCCAGGGTTAAACTGTTCATTACGCGCCAGCCTGGCTGCCAGGGGTGGCTGTTTTTCTTAATCTCGTGTCATAACTGTTGTAGGTCGGAGGCGGGGATGGAGGCACCTGCTGGCTCAAGTGACGGCTTTATTCTGGGAGCTGCAGACTCAGCTGAAAGAGAAAACAAATGGGGACATGAATTAGTGGGCCTGCAGTTCACAGGGATAATGCATTTTGTCAAATTAAGAGTTGTTTAAAAGAAATTATACAGCAGTTCTCATCTCCTACTTCCTATATACCCTAATTTTGGACTTCTGTGGAAACTTTGGTTTTCTATATGCCTCTTGTATCCTTCTCTCATATGAAACTGCTTTTTAGTGTTGTTAGGGTTTTCTTTTCCTTTTTTTGTGTTAAGAGTCCTTGATGTTTTGATTGGAATATATTCAACAAAATTTGTTACGAATTCTTATTCCAGGTTAAAAAAGGCAAATATATAAGAATAGAGGATGTGGACTCAGCTAGTGTAACCTATTGCACATTGTAACAGCATAACTCCAAATACATTTTTGTTTTTATTTTTGTCATGTTATGTCTCTGGATTATAAACTTATTTTTCTTAATCTTGGCCCTATAGTGTTAGGGCAATACTGTTCAGTCCCTTATCTCTTGGAAGTGGGAATCTTGTTTTGAGTCTGACACTGACAGGCTTTGCCTACCACTTACTACAGCTAAGTGGAAATAAAGAGTATTTTAAAATTTTTCATTATGTACTGTGCTATCATTTGTAAAAAGCCCACCTGTGCTCCTGAGAGACAGCTACTTCCTGAATAGCTAAAGGAGAAAAGAATAATTATTTTTATATTTATTTTTATCCCAACCACTGGAAAGAAAATGTCTGCATTTGAGTTATTTTGAATAAATACTCTGTGATTGGGGGGGTTTTATATGATAACATTTACAGGTGCATTAAAACTTTGATTTAATTTTCATAGTATGTTCAAGTACTGGGTATAGTGCATGTGTATTTTTTTATAACTTAAACTACCTAAATTCTGGCAATACTGCCAACTATTCTTTGCTAATGGATAACTTTAAATGACCCAAATATCCTAAGCAATTTCAATAACCCGAGCTTTAAACCAATATAACTTATTAAAGCATGTTTTCTTATTTCCTCCTGGTTTAATCAACCCTATATAGATAAAGAAGCATTTAAGATAAATATATATAATTATGTGTTGTAGTATCTTTATTATATATTAATTTTATATCATTTTTAATATAGCATTGATATATAAAATACCTCAATATGCTGCATGCTAAAAATAAGTGTATTCTAATAATGCTGAGGCTTTCCAAGAGAATATATAGCATGCATCTCAAACCTGGGCTCTGGGGCAAGTTTCTGTTATTATGGCCATTAAAATAAGGAGTTCTTTTCATACAGAAAAGCAACATCAGTCATCTGACCTGCATCTTTCCCTCGGCACTCTGAACAAAAGCTTTTATCAGCAGAGTTTCTCTCTGCTTGCAGGAATGCAGCAAAAGTTGACTGGGATAGTTCTTAGGAACTTCCTAAAATTTTTCAGTCAAGTACCTGGTTTGTTCAGATCCTTTTTTTATTAGGCAGAGCAGGTGAATCTTTTGGCCTGACACAGGGAGGGACATGGACCTAAGATGGATGGATAAGAGCAGTGAGACCTCAATGCTGGCACAGAGTCAGGCCCTCTGTTGTTACCTGGGTTATGTGGTTGCAGATGGTTCTAGTTTGGTTGGAATTTATTACTAGGTGATTAAAACTGGAGAGCTTTCCTGTGGGATGTATGTGGAGTGGGGAGAAAAGGGTAAGATTAAAAGAAGGGGAGGAGAGAATAAGGCAAATATTCTGTCAAGGTTAGGCTACTTGCAGAGACAGCTGAGGAGAGAACAAAAGGGAAAGCATCAGAGGGTAAGCAGCAAAGCATAGGGTTAAGGGGAGAATTATAGGTATGATGGCCCAGTAACTTACCTTTCTATCCTCCTTTTCATGTTAGAAATGATCCTGGGAAGCCAAGCTGTGGTTCAGAGGCAAGATGCAATTCAAACACTGCTTTGATTGTGACCCCTAAGGCAAAGGTAGAAATGACCTTCCTAAAGTTTTGCTTACACAGATGAGGACGAGCACAGAATCCCAGAGAGAGCTCTGGATTCATCTCGTGAGGGTTGTGGTGGTTGAATCTCACACAGTGTGAAGCTGTGATAGCAGTGCCTCCCTTGCAGGTGAGTACATAGATTTGGATAAACGTATGCCTTGTCCACCAGAACTGTCCACACCAGGGTTTGTTTTCCTGCCTTTTAACACTTTGTGTCCTCAGGTATTTCAGTTATCCATTGCTTGTACGTAAGTAATCCTTACCATTCCTTCACTGACTGCTAAAATGGGGATTGAACCATTACAGGGTCAGTTCTGTGCATGGCACAAGAATAGCAAATGTGCTGCTAATTCCCCAGGAACAGGAAGAGCAGGGATCAATTAGAAATCTGTTCATGTTGCACCTCACTGGGCTGAAATATTTCAGGATAAATTCTATGGGAAATACACAAGAGAGGAATGTGGAAAGAAAGATAAAATGCAAAGTAGCTTTACCAAAGATTATGAGGATAACTGAACTGAATACTTGGTAAATTATTATTAATTATCTCCACAAAGGAATGGATGGTGTATTTATTTGAATCATTTTTCCTGGTGCTACACAGAACAGAGAGGAGGGAAGGAGGTATTGTACCTGATGGAGTATAGGTCCTGTAAAGGGCACAGTGAAGCTCACAAAAAAGTGTCAGTAGGATGTGCGGGTGAAAATTTGGGTCTGAAGAGATGTTAGTGAGGATCTGTAAGAACTGATATGGATATTACTATTTAATATCATGTTTAATAACAATGGCAGAAAAATGTAGGAGTATGTGAATAAAACTTATAGACAACACGGGCTAGGAACATGTCCTCAACACAGAAGTAGTCTGCAATATCAGACAGAATTTCATGGACATATAATAGACATGTAATAACTCATCCAACGTGTCCCATTTATCTTTGTTTTAAAAATTCCAGAATACGACCACCTTATTTCCCTGCAGATTATGTCTTTAGAGATAACCAGTGGTGAAGTGCTTAGCTCATGGGTTCCCTTCCCTCCTGTCAGAAGTACAAGAAAAAATTAGATGTAAGTTGGTATCTGAAGTTCAGCCAAAGTTTGCACCAGCTCTAATGATGTTTGAATTCACTGACTGCTGTGTCAATTACACAATTCTTAAACTTTTTAAAAATTGAATACAAGTATTGCAGTGCTTTGTATCCTTAGCCATGTTTTGGTCAATAACAAGGCATTCAGGTCAGTGTAATTCAGATATGTCAGAGATCTCATATTTGCTGCTGTGCCACCTTCTGCCTCAGTAAACAAGAGGAGATCACTGTTTGCTTTTTAAAACAAAAACAGGGAAGTGTGTCCTCATGTTTTCCCCCACTTCAAGCCCATTGCCATTTTAGCCTGGATTTCCATGCCCTGCTCAGTGTTACCCCTAGTGATTTTTATTGGGTGTATCATGCATTCATTTACCTTCAATATGTTTTAATGCCTATCAAACGAAACTCATTAACAGTATAAAATATGAAATACTTAATTGTCATTAATATATCAACATTGGATCCTGCTCCTTGAGTATATTGTGAAATTTGGAGGGAGTGGGACTAGAATCTTAGTCTAATCCAACTTTTTTTTTTTCCTGTATTTTTAGTCAGTGCTGAAAGTATAACAAGTTTGCAGGGAAATGTGGCTCTTGGAAGGAAGGTGGCAGATGAAAGATGGTGGCGTGGCTTTTTGTGAGAGTGTCCAAGATGGGCATTAATCACTGCCTTGCTCCATAACTGAACACAGTCCCGTGAAACATTTGCCCAGTTCTGTCTGTTACAGAGCTGCCAATGTGTCGTATTTTTCTCAAGCATTCAGTGCTTTTGGCTTTATTTACTTTTGAATGCAATCTCATTATTTATATAACCCTGCTTTGTTTGTTGGTTTGTTTTCTTTTTTAAGCATGTAGGGTTGGCAGCTCCCTGCCTCTGCTATTTTCACCACATCCTATCTAAATTTGCCTTTACCTTTTCAGTAGTCGTGTGCTTGCCTGCCTCCACACATTTTGCTCTGTCCTTCTGTAGCTGGCACAGGAGCCCTTGCTGTGTTTGTAGCTTTGGGAGTTGCTGAATGCTTTTTGGTGGTCTGTACCTTTTGACCTCACTGCATCTCGTGGATATTGGTCTGAAATTTGCAGACGTGGAGATGAGCTGGAAAGGCTTCTGCAGTGGGAAGGGGTGTAGTGGCAAGGAGGTGGACTTGGGTGGAAGAAGGCTCTGTAAACTCCACCAAGAATCAGAGCATCCCCCAGCTGTGACTCTGGGGCACAGCTGGGCAGTGGAACAATCGTCCTGGCACTGTGAGAACTGAAAACAAGTGGCAGAAAACCCCAGGCGAAGTCAGAAAGATGATGACTTCTGTGAACTGGAGTGTTTCCGTGGGTGAGGCTGGCTCCCGTGGGGTTGCCTTTTATCGTAAACAGGAGCAAGCAGCTGGGCTGGGGCTTGCCAGGCAGAGCTGAGCCACACAAAACTCAGTGCTGACTTTGTGATGAACCAGCTGGATCAAATCTGCACTCTCTGGGCCTGTGCCACTCGCCCCTTGGATTACAGGCTGGGGATATGGGTCTGTGCAATAGAGATGAAGGTGGGAAATATCCCAGAGAAGGTCTTAAATAAATGGGTTTTTTGCCATTCAGTTGTTGAATTTTCTCCATCTGAAATGGAGTAGACTAAATTTAAAATTCAGGATGCTACAAAGTTTCTTGTGTAGTTGTAGTAAATTAAATAGATAAATTATGACCTTTCAATACCAGCACGGCAAGGAGATGTTACTAAATCATACCAGAACTTAGATCCCAAAACAGAGAGACTTAAAAACTCTTTTCTGGAGTAAAGTGGAAACGTTTTATCTGTTTAATTTTGCATTTTTTAAAGAGTTTTCTTATAACAACCAGAAGATTCTTTGATTTAGAAAAGACGTATAGTTTGATATTTAAAAATGAGACTTCATGAGAATTAAAAATGAAATATCGCGTGAAAGTGTACATGGCTTTATCTTTCCTTTGATATTTCAGAAAAACAACCCCCAAAAAATTGAAGTTTTAATTTTTCAGAAAGAAAATGCTTGCAAATTGTAATCTCCTCCAAAGAGGTGCTCTGAGCTGTTGTGCTCCATTATGGGCATTTCAGCAAAGACAGAGCGTTCCTTTTTTTTTAATAATACGATGGATGCAAGTCAGCAGCATGAAATATTAAAACTGCATTTCCCACTCTTTAGTGCCACAAGATCTTGTTTCTTTAAAATAAAACCAACAGGAGTGTTTGCAATGAAAAAATCATTGTTGTTTGTAGCAAATTGATAAACGTAACCTGAACTTTTTAGCATGCAAACTCAGCTAACAGTCTGGGGCACCAGAAGATACGAATTTCCATCACTGGAGTGTCTTAGAGCACACATACCAATTTCTGCAAGGTGCACTGGGACAAAAATAATTGAGCTTTTCAGCTTTTTGGGGTGAGTTATCAGGTTCATCTCAAGGTCGAAAAGGATGTTCAAGCAGGCAATTAACTTACCAGTTTAAGTTAAAGCTCTGGTTTGCTGCTTTGAGGAGAATGTAATCTGGGCCCTGGGCAGTTACTTCTCCTTTAGCACAAATGAACACGTCAAGCGTGAAATTTAATGTGTTCTTACTTTTGCAAAGAAAAATGTTCTTGTAACGTGGTCTAAATACCAAATGCAACATAATATGTGCTCACAATTGGAGACTTTGTGGTCAAAAGAAAGCGAGGAATAATGTGTTAATTTTTTAAAAATAAATTTATATGAAAGTCCTTTTTCTCTACGTCGTTTAACAAGTTAGTCCTTTTCATTGCAAACATTAACAGGCTGTACTTGATGTAGTTTATGTACTTTATCATCTTGCTATCTTTTAGGCTCTCCTAGTGCAATATTTGGAAGGAGACATGCAACGTGCTCTCCCACAGGCTTTGCTTTCAGCTTACTGATTAACTACTTAGCGTCTGTGACTGGTGGCTGGGCTTTGACAAGTACCCACCACTTAGGAACATTATAAATAAACAGAGAAGGAAGCAAAGAGAGAAGGAAGATTTCATGGCTCTTTTGTCCATGCAATTAAGGACACAATTCTCTATAAAGCAGCACAAACTCCCTAATAACCTAAGATACCATATGCTGAATTCATTTATTAAGCTGATTTTTTTATCCTCTGAACACATCTCTGACCTGTCATTAATTTCTCACCTGTCTCAAAAAACTGGTAATTTTTCTTCAAACCTTGACTGCTGGGGCTCATGCAGCTGACCAGGTCTTTAGGGATTTTTCTTCGAAAAATAAATATACTCCTTTTTTAACTTCTCAATGACAGAAAAATGTGGAAGCGTGTATGGCAAAGAATCTGATGAGAAAGAAAACAGAAGGTGCTGCTCTTTTGTCATGATCTTGGGATGTGAGGTGTGAATGAACGGAGTCTGCAGCATTTTTGATTGCCTGTGATAACAGATGTCCCAGATAATAGGTTGTTGAAATAGATAATAGTGAATTAGGCAGAGCTAGCACGTGGATGTGAGTACTAACAAGTGCATGTTGTTTTAAGCTTCAGCATTATCCCTGATGTAGTTGAGTTGGCACTTCATGAGTGCTGGCAAAGCCCGGACTATATGCAAGAAAACATCACACTCTCACCCAGAAAAACAGATTTTGGTCAGGGTGAACGGCCCCGTCTCTCTTTGTAAGCTGTATCCTTGCTCTGTGCCTGGGGCATCCCTGGGTATTACCAGCATGTTCAGGGGTGCTTCCTGAGTGGCAAGTGGGGCTTGCCCACTGGTAGGGCTGTTTACCGCTAGCAAGAACAGGACAGAAAATGCTGAACAGATAAAATGCTTTAATTTTCCACTGTTTTGTCTGTATTGCTTAGGTCTCTTCCTTTAAATAGAGGAGTAAAATTATAAATGAATCTGTAGTTCCTCTCCGCTCAAGTGGAAAATATGTTATTGTCTGTTTTTATGAATCCATTCAAAGCTGCTTACTATTCTTTTCCATGGCTGCCTTCTGACTCTTTTTGCTGCTGTTATCAAGCTTTTTATTGCCCTTCCCCAAGCTCCTTCCACTCCTCTCCCACCAGGCACTGATGTGAAAGGAGGCAAGAGTGACACAGCAGCAAAGCCAGGCTGTTTGGAGGCTGAAAGTGGCTTCATGCTAGTGACAGACACGCAGTCCCAGCACAGCCCAGAGGGAAAGGACCCTGCAGAAGGAAACCCCAGGGGCGATGAGACCCATTTCAAAGGTGGTGCGGCTTCCCCTGCACTGCTGTCTGTGAGAGAGGAGGCAGGGAGGGTCTCCTGCAACCAGGCAAAGCAGGGCAGGTGGCTGCCTTCGTTGCTGAACCTTTTTCCCTTTCATGGATGTGTCTGCCTGAAAGTCACTGGTGTTTCATGGGTGATTTGTTTGGCTGAGCATCCTCTCTGTTCTGGTGTGCAACCCACCAAGGCAGTGAGAAGAAATGGCTTGGGTGAGCGAATGTAGATGTAGGTAGATATAGAAAAATATGTATGAGGGTTACGTGGTGTACCCATGAATGTAGATATATATAAATATATGTACATACACCCTTGGTCTGCGGTATTGCAATATGTTTATGTGGAAGGAAAAGGCAGCACGTTGCATCTAAGTGAGAGAAAATGGCAATGGGTGAACCCAAAAGTTTGAGGTGCTCATTTACACTGAAGAGCATCACTGATTTAGCCAAGTCCTGCAGCTCTGGAAGGGAATCCTATTATATCTCTGTATTCTTTCAGTGTATCTGTCACTGGCTTATCAATAGTCACTTCAGGAGGAGAATGCTCTGAGGCTACATAAATGCAAAATAACGGGGCAAAGGCAATACCAGTGTTGTTGGATTGAAGATGTTTATCAAAAGTTCAGGATAGATTTTTATTTCGATTATTCCAATTCCATCGTGTGTTTGGAATGAAGTGGTGAAATGTTCTTGAATAAGCAGAAAACCTTCAAATACAGATATTTTGATGCTTTTGCATCTCTGGCTGCAGCTAATACCAGAAATTCTAAAATACTACAGCTCTGTGAGCAGGACTGTATTTTGTGGTTACCTAGAATTTGTATTTCTTATGAGAAAGATATAGCCTAACCTCATAAGACTTGAGTTTAAACTGCTGAATGACAAACTGTGTTTTGTTGCTTGCTCACAGGAGCCAATGCAGTATATTCCAGAGAGCACAACCAGGGCTTTTTTTGCCCTTTGGCATAGTAAATTGACTTATTTTTCCCTAAATCTATAAAGTCAGTTATTCAGAATGAAACTTTCCAGTTGCTCATTATGAAGGAGTGGGAGTTGGCGAGAAATATTCAGAAAATTCATGCTGCAATTCATGGTCCCGCTCATAAAAGCGAAGGAGAGAGAATTCGTGTGTCAGTGGTTATTCTGTATGGATGTGAATTTGTTTTTGCCTCTGGCAATTTTGAATCCAGAGTCAAAGCTGCCTTCTGGGGAAAAGAAAAAAAAGGGAGAAGAAGAAAAAACAACTTGTCACCTTCCCTTTCTGCCTTAGCCTGCCTGGCAGCATTTGGACTCACACTGTTGGACATGCCCTGTTGCACCCTTAGTATGGCACTACACAACAAGATTATTCAGTGTTGATTTTTGCTTTTTTCTCCAAGCTCCCAGCATGTGCTGAGAGCCAAATTGTCCAGCTCAGACAGCAGAGGTGCAGGATGTTCTGTTTCAAGGCATTGGGTTCCCTCTTCTGAGCTTTGCAGGCATGTCCCATTTCATGGATGAATGCAGTAACTCCCGCAGACAGTCCCGTTTTGAAAGCAAACAAACAACCTTTTTCACCACCCTTTTACTTAAAAAAAAAAAGGTGTTGGTGTGTAAGATTGTGTCATACACGTATTGCCTGGTGGGTGTCAAAAGGGCTTTCTTTGGAGCCAGGTACTTCAAAGGAAAAGCAGTCCCTGCTCATGCTGTGTAGTGGGGTTGGCACGGTGCCTCTTTGGTGGGTTGAAAGCCTGTGCAGACTTTCTGCAGGGTCTGACGCGGAGCAGAGGTGGGACACTGATTCCAGATGCTGCTGCTGCTTCTTGCATCCATGGGGTCACGTGTCTGGCTGCTCGTGTGTTTCTCATAGGATTGCTTGCTTCCTCAGTCCTCTTAACGTCCCAAGTTTGGGAAAATTATGCCTGTGATCCAGACTTAAGGTGCTGCCCTGTTTAAGTCAAGCTCTTTTTGTTTGGTGTTTTTTTATTCCTGCTGTAAAAAAAGAGAGGCTGATGAGCCCTGAAATGATAAAGCCTGCTCCTACACTTACTTTATTTTGAGGTAACAATTTCTGTCTCAGTTAGAGGAGCTCTGAGCAAGTGCTTTCCCCGGCACACCTGGCGTTGGCTGTCTGAGCTCAGGAGAGTCTCAGATGTGTGTTTGCTGGGGCGGTGTGTGGGGGGTAGATCCGTATCTGCCGAAGAGAAGCGTCACGTCTCGCTTTGAGGCTTCGAGGGGGCCGGGGTGTGTGTGAGTGAGGGACCAGGAGCTTTGTTTTGTCGCCACAGTTTATAAGTGAAAGGGACTCGGTGGGCATGGATCTTGTGGTTGCTGTCAGACAGGCAGGCAGGGCCCCCGAGAATCTCTCAGCAGGAGAACAAATCTGTGTGAAATGTTCAAGCCATTTCATAATCAGCTTTGTAGCCAGATCTTAAAAATACTCAAAGGTCTCCCAGACATCAGTTGTTTTGAACAAGGAAGAAAGGTTGAAGGAAAGGAATAGGAAAAAAAAAAAAAAAACCCACGATTAGTGATATTAGCCTGACCCAAGAGACAAAAAGGATGGAGATTTCTGACAGAAGAAGCCAGCCTGTGTTGTGGCAATGGGGCCCAGAGCAGCAGCTTGTGCAGTGCAGGAGGGCTCCCTCCTCCACTGAGCCCATCTCCTGCCCCTTGGCAGGCCAGAGCAAACCAAAATCACAGGTGATCTGCTGGGCAAACAGCTCCTGAGCAGTTCCCGAAATGGCCTGGCTGGTTTCATGCAGCTGCTCTGTGGTAAATGATGGGGGATTTTCTGGGGCTGCACTGGGATGCAGCAGCAAGGTGCTGGAGTGAGAAAATGCATTTGTTTTTCTGAGAGCGTGGCCTCAAGCTCTGATTTGTATGGTCCACGCTGAAACACAGACCTGATCCTTTCTGATTACAGTACTGCATATCTAGAATGTAAAGGAAAGGCAGAGGTAAGTCATACGGTATCTATAGTGTGGTCTGTACAAAGAGGAGTGTATCATTAACAAAACCTGATAAAAGGACAATTAGTGGTCAGGATGGAAAGCTGTAACACAGGGGTGAGCCAGTTGGGTAGGTGTAAGAAGTGTGATTTATCTGTCTGCAAAGGATAATAAAGCAGTCATTCTCTCCTTAACTGTGGCTATAAAGCTATTATTAAAACCAGCCTGGAGAGTGTCTGGTGTGCAATGCCCAGGGGGCAGCAAGTATAAAAAAGTGTCCTTGGCTGATGTCATGGCTCCGGGTTTTCTGGTCCTCCCTGAACTTTCCTGACCAGCGCTGAAAACACCATTACCCTGCAAGTAATTTTTTGTGCTTAATGTCGTATTTTGTCTGACTTCTTACAGCACAGAGAGATTTTAAAAACAGGTCAACACTGAACACTCTGGTAACTATAGAAAATCATTTGCTGACATCGCTTTGTTTTCTGTCATTTCCCTCCATTAAGATTGTCTGTATAAAGTGCACTTTCTTGGCCTTTTGACAAGTACTCAGGAAGTTGTGCAGCAGTTGTGTGAGTAGGATCATTCAAATTCAACACCTCATAATCATCGTCATGCTTGTGCTATAAATTTTGATTCCTACATGACCTAATAAGGTTAAAAAGGATATTTTTAAATAAAGTCAGGCATGGTTTTGCAGAAACTGCTGGGGTTCTCTTTTGACCTAGTGGTGCATTTGTGATTTGAGGAACTTGGACAAAAACAACTGGGAGAGTAATGCCAAATTCTCTGTAATATTGCAAGCAGCATGTGGAACTGGCTTCTTTCACGTTCACACTTCTGCTCAGTAATAAAAATAAAATACAATTCTTGACTGAAAATAAGGATATCAATTTTGCTTTTTCAGTTGTAAAGTGAGTTGTCACTGAGCAAAATGATTATGCATTATTTCCATGAAAATGCTGGTGCCATCAGACACCACCACACCAGAAAAAGCACAAAACATTTCTGTGGAAATCAGTAGTCCGTCAGGGTTCCTGGGAGTCAGGAGTTCACAAGTTGATCCATATGTGTTAATAACTTTATTTAGAGTTTTTATTATTGATTTCAGCACTGCTGGGTAACTTTCTGGATGGTAAAATTTAAGCCAGTAGAGCTTGATCTTTCTGAGTTTGCAGGAGAAGAATATGTTTCTGATTAGAAGCAATTCTGTATGCCAACAGACAAATGTACCCCCTTCACTCCAATTGCAGTAATCTGCTAAGAGAAATTCTAATAGCAGAGTATATTTTGTTTTTAAAACATGATTTACTGACACTTCCTAAAAAATTGAAAGTACAATTAACTTTGAAATACGATTTTTTAAAAATCTTAATTATACAGTTGTGTCTTGAATTACAAATTGGTTGTGCATTAATTCTAGCTATGCCCAATATTGATATCGGGTTATTCTGCCGATAGCATAACCAGCTGCAGAACTGAATCTCTTAAAAGCTGCAGAAATACTAATCTCTGAACAGCTCACCAAGAGGGTATTTCTGTGTCATAGTCAGATGAGAATTTTAAGTGAAGCAGTATGTTCAGTGTGATACTTTATTTAGCTTTACCTAGATTATAAATAGCAGCATAAAACTGTCATTCAATTGCTGCTTCTAAAGAGTACATAATAATTTTGCATAGGATTTGGTAAGTATTTTTATGCTGCCACCATTATGATAGTGTTAGAAATGTGACAGGGTAAAGAGAAGAAATACTGCTTTTATTGTTGTAAACTATATCTTAAAACCGTAGTGTTTGAATCACCAATTGTTAGCATGGTAATAAAATAACTGAACAGATTTTCTGTGTCCCAGCTGGTCAGACTTTTTTCTCTTTTAGGGACTTTTTTCTGATCATTAATTCACAAGACCGAGATATTTAACAGTGGACACTGGAGGAGGATGGGTCTTGCTAGCAGGGAAATTTGGCTTCAGGGGGCTTGTGGAACTAGTTTGGTAAAATAAAATTATCTAAGGTCTATGAAGATTTGCTTATGATTTCTCTGTTTAAATTTCATTCATTGTTTTTTCCAGCATATGAAATTAAATGCACCTTTATGAAATGAATTAATTAAAATAATGTTTGCTCTGTAGCTGTATCTACATCTCTATGTAATTTCATTTAGATAAAAACCCACCATGTGACGGTGGATGCCGTCATGTTCGATAAATTTCAGGTGACTGCATGGAATCTGTTCGGAAATTACTTTTTTTGTCATGTTCAAGCAGAAAATGGACTGACAGGAGAAATACATAGTGATTTTTTTTTCCATTTTTTTTTTGTGAACCGGTTTTATATTCTAAATAGTATCAGGTAGAGCAGGTTACAAAGCCAGACTTCTTTTGCTTCATGTGCATAGACTTTCTCCTTGGACCTTTGTATTTTGTGCATGTGCTGTGCTCTTCTTCAGTGGAAATGCTGAAATGTTTGGAGAGTTAAATGTATGTCTTTGGTGCCGTGCAATGAGCTGAGCCATCCGGTCCGTCCTGCTCTTTTGCCTCGTAGTAAATTATTCTAATGTAGCTCTTGCAATGGACTCGGAGTAAACCACTGCTGATTTTTGTGGATAAAATAGAAATACAGCTTTGGGATATATTTCTAGAAAACTAAGAGTCTTTAAATTGAAGAGTTCAGAGGCAATTTTTTTTTTTGCTGACTTCTAATGTGTAGGCATGTGAAAATGAATTGCAGAAGAACACACTGTCAGGTTACTCCAAAAGCAGGGTAGAATACAGCAAATTTAAGGAGTAATGAAGAGATTTCCGGAAAAAAAATTGTGTAGGGTAATACTCTCCAAACTTGAATTCGTTACACTGAGTAAAGATTTATTGTATAATGAATATTGTGTTAGAAAAAACATTTGCATTTATCTTTTAATTATTGACGCTTACTCCCTGTTTCTTGTGCATCTTTTGAAGGTGCGCCTGTGTGTCAGCCTTGGGGCCAAACCTGTTCTCACTGAATTAAATGGCCTGTGCTACCTTGAAATCGATGGTGTGGGGAATGAATTCACCCATTTTGGAATCTGGTCTTTACTGGGAAGAGAACTGGGACATTTGTTTACATTTGCTTGAGTTTCTTCCTCCGTTTGGATGCAATGAACCCCAACACAATCCTCGTGAGTGCTGTCGGCTCCGATAGCTTCACTTTTTTGTCTGTAAAAACAGGGCAGCTTCTCCAAATGGATTTCAAGGGATAGATTGAAATAATTAATGCACATCTAATGGCTAATTCTGTGGGATAACACTTTGCTTAATGGGATTAATTCCAGGCTTGCACGTGCCGGAAACTCCCGGAGGCATAGATCAGGCCACTGCAAAGCACCTCGAAGTAGGTCCCTGGTGCTTCCCTTCTTCCCCTCTGTCTTATTAGGAATACACGCCAAGTCCAGATGTGAATGAATTATGGGTTAATCAAAACTAATCCCAGAAAAGCATTTGTATTAAGGGAGGAGAGTGTTTTGTCGTGTACAAGCCCATTGCATGCATTATCTGGGCAGCCCAGCGTTGTGTTATGTATTTTAGGTAGTACAATACACAGTAAAGGGTTCTGTGGCAAGAAGAAATTGTAATGGATAGAAGTAGAAGAAAGATTTTTCTTAGAGAGTACAAAAAGTAAATTAAATGCTAAGGATCCTTTTCACATTTAGGAGAAAATTTATTTTCTGTGGGCATTTGATCACTTGGCGATTTTTCACCCCGTCCAACAGTTCTGTGACTGCACTTTCCCAAACTGTGCTTTCGATAAAGCTTACCTAAGCTCCCAGTGCTATGAAAAATGGAGCTCATATAAATTTCCTTTGCATTCTAAATCCATCTCAGCTGCACACAGAAAGCAAACAAGTGCAGTTTCCATGCAGCCTTTTTATCTCTCTGCACATCCCAGAGGCTTCCCAATATGCCTTTCTGTGGGAGAGAGAGGGTGTTTAAAGTAAACGTAATTTCAAAATTTTCATCCATTTTAGAAGCAGCATTAAAGATCTTAAAAGAAACATGTTTTATGAGGCTGACAAGCAATTAGATGAGTGCAGTGGTAGTGCAAGTGCGTGATTCTACACTTACAAAATTAGTTGGAGTGAGAAAAATCAGAGACAACATAATATCCCATCTCAAGTGGCTGCTTCAGATAGGTGCTCTGAAACTTGAAGGTATGAAGAGAATTGTTCCGTAAAATATATCTGGTAAGTGGCTGAGAGCTGCTTGTCTACAGTAAGATGGAAACAATAAATACAAGAGATCTAAATCCTCTGAAATGTGTGCCATTCCTCCAGGAAAACAAAACTAAACTAAATCTGGGCATAAGCAACAGAATAGGATTTCTCTTTGCTAAATTTCTGGAAAATCTTTTATTGAAAATTCCTGACAAAAAACTAATAGAGTAAATTCAGTGCTGTGGATGAAATTAATTTAAATTACTCATGATAGCTCACCTTTCCAGATTTTCAATGTATTCCCAATTGGTTAATGGAATTAACTTGATAAATTGTAGTATTAGTTGTATGCAGTGGGTAAATCATAATTACTTCATCTCCGTTGCAAATACTGCCATAGAATGGTTTGAACTCATAGTGTAAATAAGCAGGAAATTTTCTTTGTGATGAGAGATGGGGGCCCTTTTCCTTGGGTTTTTGAGGTTTCCACAGAGAAGTAATTAAGAAGGTACCAGCTTCCAGTGCCTGAGCTTTTGAGAGCACTTCAGTATTTTTGATGGTTAATGTATTACTTTTGACTTATAGTTGGTGAAATAAAGGTGTTAAGTAAAGTCATTAATGATAAGGACATTCTTTCCTCCTATTTCTTCCACCCCACGCAGGAATGTATTGCTTTTCAGCAGTCTTTAATTCAGTCAAAATGTATACATATGCTCTTCATTCTTGCCATTTCCTACCTATGTCTGAGAAGGTGTGTTTCAAAATACAGCACCTTTTTTTTCCCCTTATCCTGTAATGCCATCTGAGATAAGGTTTTCTAAAGTTGGGTGTGGTCCCTCAGGTGGCTTGTAACAAAATGCAGCCGTGGAGATGCACCAGCCACCGTTTTTTCACCCGATAGAGGAGCACGGGCCTCAGCAGTGAGGTGTTACCAGGGATAAAGAAAGCTGTGCCTCATTTGCAGATCCATGGCCAAAGCCCTTTCTCCTCAGCAGTGCTTTGCTTTGCCATAAAATTTTAGCTGCATAGTTGCTACATGCTATGAAAATGTGAATGCTCCCAAATCAGAGGAAGGACATTTCTGAGGTGGAAGAAGAAATTCCTTCTTTTTCAAATTGAATTTGTGAGGGTCCCTGGAGTTAGGGGTTGTTCTGAGCCCCTTTGCTGAAGGAGTCTGTCGAGGACCCAGGCAAGTTTTGTTGTGATATTTCCATTTTGTGATAGCTCATCCACTGGCTCTTTTTTTATGAGGCCTGTGAAATGCTTCTTGTGCTGTTTTCAGAGTGGAATATTCCCCAGTGATCTTAATATCATTATTGCTAAGCTTTGGTGAGCAACGCTGCAAGAAAAAAATATATCCAAATAGAAAAATATTAACCCAAATCCTTAGTCAGCCTTTCTCTTTACTCTGGGCATAGCTTGCTGTGGCACAGGAGGGTGTTTTTTGCCTGTGCATCTTCTGGCAGAGGCAGGACATGACACACACATCTCTCCACTAAGTGGGTCAGTGGCAGGGGACTGCTCTGAAACCTCTCTGTGCCCGTGTGTGCAGCTACTGCAGGCTCAGCCGTTGGGGCCGGTGTAACCTCCTTCCTGCCTGAGAACCCGAGCCACTGCCTCTGCAGATGATTTAACTATTTCCCTGCTTGACACCAAGCTTCACTAGGAATTTCTTCGTCCTCAGAAGCCTTGTTGCAAGTGGGTGTTTCAATGAAAACATCTTGAGGCTTTGTTAGCCTTGAAATAGTCTGCTCCTAGTTGTCCTGCTAAAGTCAATCTTGCAGCCTTTCCACTGCTCTTTGTGTGTCTACCTTCCTTCTGATTCAGTCATTTATCTGCTGAAAAAGGTGGTATGGGAAATACGTTGAAAGTCTTGAATGACAGCTACCTGGGTTTTGGAAAATGTTGCTCTGGACTTAACCTAAAAAAGTGGATGGCTTTCATTACTGGGGGTTTGGTGTCCTTCTCGACTCTGGCTCTTTTGGCACTAGTTTGGATCTGGTGCTGTTGGTGAGTTTAGGTAGAAAGTGATCCAGAAAAAGGAAAAAATTCCTGGTTTGATTCCAGTAGGATTAGCTGTGATGAGTGTCCAGGCATGGCTTTGACCATACATCACAGATGGCTCCTGTAATTGTCCCAGCTTTGGTCCATGTTGGCTGCAAGGGAAGGAATTTCTCATGGGCTGACGCTTCTCTGTAAATGGCCTTGTAGCTGCAATTCTCCCTCCAGCACCTCCACCCTTAGCTTGTGTTCTTGTGAGGGATTTTTTACTTCTCTACTTGCAGCAAATCAAGGGAGTTGCAATTAAGCTCAGTCTGAGACAGAAGAGCCCTGGTGAGGCTCTTGCTGGGCCTATGCACCTCTGCATTTGGTTCCAGCCATTTCCCACCAGTAGTGATAGCCCCCATAAGCTTAATGACTTTTGGAAGTCTGAAACTAGGATAAAAGGGAGTGGGGCTGCCTTATAAATCTCCTGGTTGGGAATTGTTATTTATGTTATCAGTACATTTGATTACTGGAGCCATGAGCTTCGAGCTAGCTGTAAAGTCTAACTTAAAAATGCTAATTTAAAGTGCTTAGGGAAACATCTGCCACATCTGTGAAGTGCTCACTGAACAGAGAAACACATCTGATTGTGATCAGCAGCATCTTGTGTCTGACTTAGTGTCTCTTCCTTCAGCCTTGCAGTGTGAAGTCTCTTTGGGATTCCTGGGGAGACAAGGAGGCTGAATTCTTTTATGGAGTCCTCCATCATGTGCACGGGTTGTAGGAGCTGAACATGAAAAGGGCACCTGATAGTAAATCAGTCTGGGGTGAGTTACTGCTGCGGGACAGAGTTGGTAGGGCAAGGGAAAGGCTAAGTGACCTCGAAGCATTTGAATAATAATTCTTGCCTCTTTGTACACTTAACATCAGATTGAATTAGACAATAGAAAATTTACAGCAGGGAACACCTTTTGCATTAACTAGATTAAACTTTTGCTATCCCTGATGAAGATGGGTCTTAGTAAAAGCACTTGTGCCTGATTAAACCCCCTACAAAAGCTGAAGGAGCTGCACAGCTTGCATCTGTCAGCCCAGCTTGTTGGATATCCACGTCTGCAGTTGCCCTGTGCATGGTTTGCTGTCTCTAGGAGGCAACATCAGGCTTGCTTCAGGAAAGCCCTTTGCACCAAGTCCTTGCTAAACTGAGAAGTGAAAGCAGTTGCTTTTTCTGAGAATGACTGACTGTTTTGATGAAGCAAGGAGTCCCCTTCCAGAGATGAGCAAGGCACTCCCCTCCTTTCTGTTTCTAACGAGGCTCTGGAAGGATTTGGAGGGTGAAAGATTGCCTTATTTAATTATATATTCAAAGTTAATCTTCTTCACCTTCAGACTGAAAAGGTAGATAATTTATTGTTTTCTACATGTTTCCTCTTCCCGCATATCAAACAGCTGTTGGAGATCTACTTGTCTTGCTCCTGTTACAGCACCCTGGACTTTTTTATTAGAGTCTTTATTCCATGATGTGGTAGGAAATCATAAAATCATAGACAAGTTTGGGTTGGAAGGGACCTTAAAGATCATTTAGTTCCAATCTGCCTGCCGTGGGCAGGAACACCAATGTTTAGCCCTTTGTGGCATTACAATATATTCCTTCTTTTGAATCTATTTCTTCCAAATAAATCAGAGGGAAACTTGAATTATTTGAACTTTATGATAGTGCCTGCCTGAAAGGGATCATAAAAGGAGTATGAAGGGCTCTCAAAAATCCTAAAGCACCTTAACTTGACTTTCCGTAGGGCTAATATTCATTAGTGTAAAAAAGTGGAAGTTAATGACCTAAAATACTTTCCTTTTTAAATGTAATTATTTGGTCTGCCTAACATCTGGTCTTGTAACCTGAATCCTGATCATATCAGCAGTTTCCTCTGACAACAACAAACTCTAATGGTGAACTTCATGGGCATGAGCTTTGCTTTGGGCCATGTTGTGTTTCACAAATATGTGATGGAATATTGATGACAAATTAATTGAGCCTCTGCCTTCTGCAAGTGAAGGAGGATTTGGCCTCTGCGTCTTCAGTCTTGGAGTGCCACAGGTTTGTTTGTTGTTTATGAGTAAAACCCATAGAAATATATAAATACAAATAAAGCCCAGGATTAGCTTTAATAATTTTAGCTGGCTAACTTTTAGGCATTGAGTCTGGGCTGTCTTTTCAGCTGCAGGCCTGTGTACACTTGAAGTGAAGCACCGTGCAGGGTGATCATCTCTCTCCTCATCCTGTCCCAAGCCCGGGGAGCTCTCTTGGGTTCAGAATTTTGCTTTCAAACAGCAGCAGTGAGGCAAGATCCATCACACCCAGCATCTCCTTGCTGTCAATCTCCTCAGAGAAAGTCTGGTGGGTGCCTGGGGTGTGCTGTGGTGGCACCTGCAGCTGTGGAATTCTTTCCCCACAGGGGTCTGGAAACACAAACCTGCAGCAAGAGGCTCTTGGATGATATGGGGTAGAAGTGAAATGAATGTATGCAACAACCCAGAGTTCCATGGATCACTGCTGGTGGGAGATGATGGTGTCTGAGAAAGGCTGCCTGCTTTGCCCCAGCAAGCAGCTGTGGCAGCTCTGGGCTGTTGGGAGAAGGCGCTACAGGATCTGCCTTTAAACACCTTTGTATGTAACCACAGTTGCAGCAATAAATCTCTTGTGCTGGGATTGGTTTTCATGGGCTTAGCTGAGACATTCGGTTTCCAGGAAGATAAAACGCTTCATTTACAGCTGTGTTACTGAATTTTGGTATCCCCTAGAAGTAAAACTCTTAAATGAATCACTTAATAAGGGCCATAGGAGAAAGAAATTTCTATGGTGGACAGATTTGATCTGGATTTACAAGTAATTCAGCTTTTACAGTCTGTATTTCTCAAACTATTATCAGGAATCATGGTCTAACCCAATCCAGATGCACACTAAAAACATAGGAGGAAAATCCTATCAAAAAGAAATGTGCTGGCATGTTTCAAAGGTCCAGACCACGTTCCAGCGATTCACTTCAGCTGAGGCCCGTTGGTACTGGCTGCATTGGGCCAGCCCTGTGGACTGGACCCCAGCCAGCTTTGGGGTTGTGCAGCAGCCCTCCCTCATGTCAGGTTTTGGAGCAGGGTGACTGTGCCTGGATGTGGGTCCTGGGGCTCCCTGGCTCTCTCCAGGTCTGGAGCAGGGGCACAGCTGGCAGTGTGGGCAGGTGGCTGAAGCTACACTTGCTGCCCTGTGCAGGAGGGCTGGTGCTGGGCCTGAGCCAGGGCCTTGGAACCCTCTGTGAAACCACGCAGGGCTCTCGAGGCGGGCGCCCGCCCGCAGCACAGCCTCCCTCGCCGGCCCCCAGGCTTCCTCTCCCGCGGCTCCTGGGGCTGCTCTTGGGCTCTTGCTAAAGCCTTTTTTCTCACTTGCTTGTCCGCAGCAGTTCTGAATTGCCTTTTTTTTTCTTTTTTTTTTTTTTCTTCGCCCCATACTTCAGGAAGTAAAAGGCCACAGGGGGTTGTTGCAGAGGTGCTGGCAGAGCTGCTTTGGGGGTGTGAGTGTGGAGCAGGATGAGGGAGATGCCAGCCTCGGGGAGATGCCAACCTCGGGTCCAGATGTGTGAGTGGAGGGACCTGCAGCAGCAGGAGAGAGCACGTGGGCACAGAAGAGAGCAGGGCTGCATTCCTGGGTGGGAGCAGAAAAGAGGAGGGGAACAAAAGTCCAGGCTTTGGAAGGAGGAGGTGCTGGGAAGAAATTCAGCAGCAGAAGCACAGCTGGTGAAAGAGTTCCAGGTGTAGGCAATTGAGATTGAGAAGGGCTGGTGGCCTGGGCAGTGCTCTACTTAGTGACTGTCTCCTCTCAGGTCTGTCAGTCCCTACCCAGCTCTCTGTACAAAGCTTTCCAGAGCTTCTCCTGTACAAGCTCCTAAAGCTGAAAGGTGATTACCAAATGCACGGTTTGTTCCCGTTTGCCCTCACATCCTGGTGGTCTCTCAGTAAATGTCCCCCCTGCCCTGCAGTGGGCGATGTAACTTGAAGCTCCTTGCACAGGAGCACGATGTGAGCACGAGTAAGTGCCAACTTTCCAATTGTTATTCCTTCAGACCTTGCTTCCCTCTCAAGCAAGATCACCGCTCTGACCTCATCTTGTGTATTTGTGCACCTAGGCCTCGATTTGTGCCTCAGCTCCTTTTGGATTCCTGGAGAGAGAAGTGCTGTTTGTCTGAGGCACATTTAAGCTGTGAGTTTGACATCATTTACAGTGCCGTATACTTGCCTTCCCCACTGGCCTGGGACCTGGCACTGGCCATGCCCCTGCCTGTACTGGGACATCTGGCTTTAAAACTCTGCTGTATTTCACTGGACTGCTGACATCTGGACTGGTATAACACTGATACGTGAATATTGGAAAGATGCTGTGCAACTCCCAGTAGGCACTGGGTAACCTGTGAGGTTAACAGAGTGGGAATCATCAGTGAAATCCTTACTGTTCGTGCTTTGCTATTTGTTTACTGTTTGTGCTTTGCTCCGTGTGAGGCAGTTGAGTGTGACTGCTCCCTCAGGCCTGGCACGTTTGGCTCTGCCCAGCTGCCATCATCAGTGCGTCTCCTGTGACTTTGGCCTCAGCCCCCAGACCATGGCTGGTGAAGGACAGAAAGTACATTTTGGTGGTGCCTAAGGGACTGGCCTTCTGTTTTGAAGAGGCGGTAACCCCTCCTCCAGCGATTTAAAAACCTAAACTGGTCCTGTTCACATGAATGGATGGTAACTGCTTTAACTGCCACTTGTTCATTGTGCCTCCTATCTCTTTGACCTTTGCTTCAATAGGCTTTGTACCTTCTGTCTTTCTCTCTCTCTCACTTTCTAATCCAGAAACAGGTTGCAAAGGTTATTATTTAGAAAGTGCTTTGTACGTTTTGTTTTGTTAAGAATACAGAAGTCAAACATATTAAGGAAGGAAATTACATGAACTAACAGATAGGACAAGGGGAAGTAGCTTCAAGCTGCAGCAGGGAAGGTTCAGATTGGATATTAGGAAAATATTCTTCACTGAAAGAGTGGCTAAGCACTGAAACAGGCTCCCCAGGGAAATGGTGGAGTCACCATCCCTGGAAGTGTTCAAAAAATGAGTAGATGTGACACTTCAAAATATGATTTAGTGGGCATGGTGGTATTTGGCCAAAGGTTGAACTTGATGATATCGAAGATCTTTTCCCACTCTAATAATTCTATTAATTTTATTGTTTGGTTGGTTTTTTTTTCTAAACATTGGACTTTCTCATTGTCTCAAAACATGTTTTTCCAGGAACAATCACAGCCAGACTAGCAGGATTTTCCTCACTGAACAGCTTTAATCTATTACCTGGGATGCTGGAGGCCAGGCTGCCCCACAAAAGCATCATGTGGGCACTTGGTTGGCTCTGCAGAGTCAGGCAGGGTTGACCATGGTTGGCACAGAGCCACAGCTAAATCCCCTGCACTCTTGACATCTCCTCCACAGTCCTCTACGTCTCCTGCTTCAGCTCCTCCTGGTCTGAGGATTTTATTAATGCTGGAGAAATACTGGACTTGAGATGATTGTATGAATGTGCCTGGCTTTGGTACAAGAAGAGGGGATTCAGGGCCAGGATGCCCAAAGAGTACCCAAAAATGCTGCCTTCAGCAACATCTCAGATGCCTCTGGGCTGGTGTAAAATATTGTCCTGTGAACTGTTTAGAAGAAAAGCTCTGGGAAGGTAATCTCAGCTTGTTTGTTGGTTTCATATACAATGTTGGGCAAATAACATAATCTCTCTTGTCTCTATTTACCCCATGTATAGGAAATTCTATAGTCCTGAGGAAATGTAGTGAAGGATATTGCTTATAAAGTGCTTTGAACCATATTTTTTAAATGATAGAAAAAGAGGGGGGAAGAAGGAAAACCATCTAGGATGTCAATTTATTTCCATGGATTTGTTTCTAAATGCACGATTTAAAAAAAAAAGAATGCGACTCCTACTTCAAACAAACAAATCTACCCTTTGGAATTTTTTTCTGGCTGTGCGAGGCTGTCACTGGGAACAGTGATTATTTATCTTCATTGAAGGGTTTTGCAGGTTATTGATAATTTTTTCTTTCTCTTTTGAACTCACTCCAAATCTGCACAGAGCACTACTCAGATTAATTTTAAGGTGTTTGTTTTGTTTTGTTTTTTGTATTAACTGTGCAATACAGCTTTTCCTTGGGGGAGGGACCTGGAGCTGCACATTGGATCTATAGTTACTTAGCCTTTGATTTTTTTTAGCTATACTTTGTGAACTTTCTACATCTTTATGAACTGATACAGGGACAGTTTTATCAGGTTTATCTGCTGGAACCCAACAATATTAAGGTGTCCTCCTGGATGAGGTTAATGTATAAATATTTAAATGGTGGCTGAAAAAAAGATGGAGACTCCCTTTTTAGAAGGAGTCACATGGAAAACATGAGGGGCAATGGGTTCAAGTTACAGCTGGAGCAATTCCTATCGGACACAAGAGGACAATTTTTCACAATGAGAATAATTAACTATTGCAGTAATTTCACCAGGCAAGTGGTGGATTCCCCAGCACTGGACACATTTTAGGATCCATCTGGACAGTGTGCTGAGCCATCTTTTCTAGACCTTTCTTTTGCCAGGGAAAGTTGGACAGGGTGATCCTTGAGATTCCCTTTCAACATGGTATTCTACAATTCTATGAAATAAAAATTAAAAATCTTCTGTGGGAGGGCCACCCAAGCCAATCTCTCCTGTGCAAAGATTCAGGTTTAAAGCCTTCCTCCCAACCGGAAAGCACATCAGGATGTCTCATAGCTGTCTTTATGGATGTGTCCTGACATCTGGGGTTAAAAGTCTGTCTCTCCTACCCATAGCTCCCTTCTTACCTGTAACAGTGTCCAGCATTCACAGACTGGGAGCCAAAAAGAACCTTCATAGAGAATATGTAACCTGGGACATGGGAGATGCATCTTCAGAGTCTCCAAAAGAGTAGTGATTTCAGCCTGGGTCTCCCACTGAATTTGATGGTGTCAATCTTTCCTTACATTTAATGCAGAATTGTTTCCTGAGAAGCCCTCCCTTAAAATCATGTCCAAACAGATGTATTTTCTCACACACACTTGATGAAGAAAGCCTTAACCAGGCCCAGTCATGAATCTCTGAAGGAAATGCTGCTGGGTTTTCCCAGAAAATAAATGTCCTGTGTTGGTTGGGGGAGTTTGCAAACATTTCTGTCCATGGAAATACTCTCAGCTGGCTGAGGTCCTGGACAGTCTGGTTTATCTGAACCTGTTTGAGAGAAGGCTGGACTTGCTGTGGTCCTTTTTGACCAGATTAATCCTACAATTCTTATGTTCAGAATTCCGTCTCCTTTACACAGGGGCAGTGTTGCCCTCACAATGGCTATTAATTTTCCATGAAGTGCTATGCAGCACTGCCACATTTATGCTGCCAAGCACCCAGTGGCACAAATGACCTTGTTTGCTGATGTAGCTGATATTTTTGTACAGATGCTGCATCAGTTCTTGGCCTCACAGATCCCAGGCTCTGCTACATGCTGGATGGATTCCTCTTCATTTATGCAGTGGTGATGACAGCCCTTTTTGTGAAAGCAAAGGTCAGTCTAACCAAACACAGATGCATTTGGGTTTGGTGGTGTAAAATAGTTGGGCTGGGCTGGAAAGTGGGAGTGGAGAGGAACCATCTCTTAGAATGGGACTTTTTTATTCTTTCATTTTCTTTCTCTCTCCTTTTTTTTTTTTTTTCCTCTCTCCGTTTCTGGTGTCCACTTGAGCAACCTGGGGAAGTTCTTTCCAAAGGTTCATGAATGGAGGGGGGAAGAGTATATGAGAGTGTTTTGATGCTACACTTACAGATACATCAGAGATTCTGGATTTTGTAGATGGGAGATGACTGATCAAGAGTGATGTGAGTTTTTTTCTCCTGCATTGGAAGGAGAAGAGGGGATATACAGAACATTCAGGGTAAATGCCAAGCTTGTGAGGGATGTATTAAAATGTCTCAATAATTCAGACATCTTTGATACTATGAGTGTGATGATACAAACAGCATAACCCAAACAACCACGGGAGAGGAACTGTGTAATTG
Source organism: Lycocorax pyrrhopterus obiensis (assembly GCA_014706295.1). Taxonomy (NCBI): domain Eukaryota; kingdom Metazoa; phylum Chordata; class Aves; order Passeriformes; family Paradisaeidae; genus Lycocorax; species Lycocorax pyrrhopterus. Next base: position 114,331,438 of record JACSVZ010000001.1, on the reverse strand, counting down.
CTACAAGCGTTATTCTATGCCTAAATATAGACCTAGCTAGAAAGTTACTTTTAATAAAGAATTGAATGTGATAATAACTCAAGAAGAGTAAATCAATACAGAATGTATATTGACAGGTTTTATTTCAAAGACTACAACACAAAGTAGCTGCTCTCACTGACCCAAAACTGCTCCCTTTTACCTGAAATTTTGTCTTAGCAATTGATTACTCATAAATATTGTCAGCAGCCAAGCCAAAGAGCAGCTACAGAAGGGATAATCCTTTACCTCTTTGTTAGCTGCCACTCACACCAAATTTCTGTGGTGGCACCAGATTCCTGCAAGCCAGGTGCTGCTCCTGAGGGGTGCAGGGATTCCCTGCAGGAAGCCCAGAAACTCTGCAGGCAGCTGGAGAACCGGGGGCCCAGGGAGGCACAAGATTATGACAGGAACAGAATGGAGAGGCAAAATCTGAGGAGGGCAGGTGTGTAGGGAACAAACTCAGATGTTTGTGAGCTGGTGTTATGTGAAGTAAAATGACTTGGCTGCTGAGAGCAGGCTGGTGTGTGGATTAAAGTGCCACGGCAGCAGTGGTTTACACTGCCTGTAGCCCCACAGGGAGCTGCTTGTGGGTTGCCCTGTTTCTGATGAGAGTAGGAGAGAGGGAATGAAAGGTCTGAAGGGAGCCACTGTTTCTCTGCTCATGGAATGGTCTCTCTTCCAGCTCAGCCAGGCCTCTGAACCACAGCTGCGACCAGGCCAGGATGACGTGTACAACGTGAGTAACCGCTGGTCTTTGTTTTCTAATCCATCACCCAGACAGACCTTTTGGGGCACTTAGAGGCAGTGAATTGCCTGCTGGTCAGAAAAACTTTGGATGAGCCAGCTAATGAGTAGGCTGTACATGTGTGCAGCATGGCAGCTCTAAGGAGGAAAGGTAAAACCTCGCAGGGGCAGCTTCTGGTGTCACCACTCTGGTCAGACGCTAGAGCGGTCTTTGGGCTCTAGGTTCCTGATTTGAGCTGAAGGTTGGCAGGAGCCCGGGCTGTTTGTTGTGCTGCCCTCTGGAACAGGCCTGTGAGACCTCTGGGTGTGTGTGTGCAGCCACTGCCCCTGCTGCTGCTGCTGTTTGATGCGGGCTGGGCAAATGCCAAGGAATGCTGTGGAGCTGACTTTGGGCACTCTCACATTGCCAAGTGTGTGGAGCCTGAGCCACCACAGCCCCCGTGTCTCCACTCTCAAGCTTTCTTGTTGGCCCACAGCAAGCCCTGTTGCACCAGATGATTCCAGAGATGTACCTTGTCCTGTGCCCTGACCATGGACAGCCCCTTTAGCCAGTGAAAGAGGACAGACAAGATCCTGCCTGCCCCTCCTCACTAAATTGCTCACTCATGGCAGCATTAAACTCTTAGCTATTTTGGCTATGTCTAGTTGTCTTTTAATTTTTTTTCTCACGCTTTTGACCATAGCCACATCCTGTGATGAGTTCTGTTTAACTCTGTAATGTATGAACACTAATGCGATTTCTTTTCAGTTTAAGTGTAGCCTGTCACCTTTCAAGTAGCACTCTGTCAGCTGTGCTATTCTGACCTGAAATCTCTCCTTTGCCCTTGTCCAAGGTAACCTTTCCCAGCTGAGAACTCTGTTGGGCATAAAATTTCTGTAGCTGCTTGATGCAAATTTAGATGAGCTGCTCTGCAAGAAAAACAAAGTTCATGGATCTTCACTCTCCAGTGGGAGAGAAAGCATGAAAGTCAGAGCCCTTCCCCTTCATGCTCTCTAGTTTTCAACTCATTTCCACTTAGGAAAGGTTCTTGATGCAACAGCTTGCAGTTTTGTGTCATTTCCATGGCTTAGATGTAGACCTTTTTGTTGACAGTTGCATTAGGGAGTAAAAATAATTTCTAGTTTGGTTACAGTCCTTGTGAACCGAGCTGGGTTCCCTTTCTCTTCTGTGTTAAGTCAGGATCTATTATCTCATTATCACGGTGTCCATCCACTGCTTTTGCTCTCCTGTTTCAGAAACTCTCCCGTGCGCACAGAGACGATTACGATGTTCTGGGAGGAAAGCGAGGAGCAGACCCCGAGCTGGGCGGGAGACACCAGGTAACCTCCTCCCCCATGTGCACCTCTGTCCTTTGATCTGGTGCCTCCCACGCCGTGTCACAGCGCTGCTCACACGGGCAGCCACCCGAGCGCCTTCCCGGGCAGGGAACGACGCGATCGGTGTCGTAACTCGGGCGGCGCGGGGGGACAGCAGTGAACCTCTCCCTCCCCTTTGATCTCGGCCCCCCTCGCTCGGCTGGGAGCTCGCAGCCAGCCGGGGTGGGAAGTGACACCCGGGCCCGGGGCGGATGCGGAGGAGGCCCGGCAGTGGTGGGTGTTTCACAGAGCTCGCTGCGTCTGATGCCAACAAACAAGCGCCCACAAAGCAGAGCAGCAGCCAAAACAACACTTTCTGCTGCAGAGCCCATCACTTTCAAAGGAAAAGGGAGGGAAAACCTCCTGCATCAGCAGGTGACAGCTGTAGGGAGTGAGCAGAGGAGAACTAAGTTTTACCAATTGTTAAATTAATTTTCCAGAGAACAAGTTGTCTGGACAGACGCTTATGGGTGGAAGCAGGATGGACTGGGCAGGCAAAGTGCCATGAGCCACAGCTGTGCCATGGACAAATGCACAAGCATGTACAAGGTGGTGGGGGATGCTGGTAGTGCAATGTATGGGCAACTTTTTTCTTTTGTTTTACAGCAAAGAAGAAAGAACCCCCAGGACACTGTCTACACTGTGAGTAGAGCACTCTGGAGGGAGCAGAGAGGGAGGGATGGCTGGGAACGGGAGATTCTGTTTCACAGGAGACTTCCCCCCCCCCCCACCCAATTTCAGCTTTGGTTCAAAACTCAACAGCTGCTTTTAAAGGCTTCTCTTCCTTTCCACCCAACACCTCCCTCCAACCCCTTTGCTTCTGCTAGAAAATTTCAGCTCACTTCTGTGTGATAGGAGAAAAACACTGCCTTGGGGCGGTGTGGAAAAGAACTTGGATCAAGATACCTGCTAATACCTAATGCTAGTGACTAACCAACCCTCATCCCGTGTGATCCCTGCTGCAGTGTTTTCTGTGCATGGTCTCCAGCCCCTGAGACTGCTCTCTGGCAAAGGCCAAATGCCACTGCACCTAAGAGGGGCTGCTTAGGAAACTCTTGATTGAGTTATTTGATGCTGGCTAATTGTGGTGGTCTGTGCTCCAGGAATGTTAATTCTCATGTCTTAACTCGGGTTTTTCTGGGTCTTCAGTGCTTGAGAAATGAGCTCGTTTCCAAGAGCTTCACTGTTATTGACTCAGACACTCTGATAGCAGCTGGCTGGAAGCGTGGCTGCCCAGGGGCTGCCTTGGCTTTTCTATTGACACACTGACTCTTTCCCCCTCTCTACCTGCAGTCACTGCAGAAGGACAAAATGGGTGAGGCATACAGCGAGATTGGAATGAAGGGAGAGGTGAGTCTTACTTTCCTTCCTGGTGAAAACTTGGCAACAGAAAACGTTTCGGCTTTTGGGCAGAAAACCCCCCTGATGGCGGCCCTGGCTGAGGGGGCAGAGGGCGTGAGATGAGTGAGGAACAGCTGAAGGAAGGTCTGGTGTCAAGTGCTGCAGTGGTCCAGCAGCACAGGAAGATTGTGGAGCACGTTTCTCCAGAGCAATTCAGAGCTGCAGGGTTATGGTTTCCCTCCATGGGCTGCCAAGCCTGGCTGGGGTTCCTGGATCAGGAGAGCAAGTGCCAGTCCCTCCTTGTGCCTGGCTGCAGGCAAGGAATAGGGGAAACATTCTCCTTCCCACAGCTCTGCTCTCAAATGTTTAAGAAGGCACACATCAATCATGTCTCCAACTACAGCAAAGGGAGAGTTTTAGCTCTGTGCACAAACTGCTGGGGGAGGGGGGCTTGTGTCAAAAAACCCAAACCATCTGGGGACACTTGTTTATGGCAAAATGAAAAATTGCTCTGACCTACACAGGTTCTATTTTATGTCAAAGTGTCATATATATATATAACCTTTCATTTCCTTCTGACACATGAAAAAAGGGGCATTTCAAAACAAAGTTCAGTGTTGAGGAATGCTGAAGCAACACCAAGATTTAATCTCTTCCCTTTTTTTATTCTAATGCCCCACTGCCAGAGTCAAGCTCTGTCTACGAGCTATGGGCTATAAAGTTGCACTATGTTTTTTGAATGTTTCTGTTTCTGGAGGGACAAGAACACCAAAGTTCTTGTCCCATTCCAAATATAGGATCATTTAATAGGTTGCTGCAATTTTAACTGTACCAAGCACTACTCCTTGACACATTTGTGATACAATCTATTACTAAATAATCAGCGTCTACGGGGGGGAATGCTGCCAAGTCTCTATACATACAGTGAATCAAAGAAATAGCAACATTGTAACAGGATGACAGGAAAACACATCAGCAAATAAAACAATTTATTTTTGTTTCCTACCCTCTCTATCTTCTCCTTAACAGCCCTTGCAGCATGTCTGGGCTGGTCCAGACTTACCAGGTGCTTTCCTGTGCAGAGCAGAGTCCAGGCCAAGCACAGCTGGTACATCCTGTACACCCTCAGCAGAGGATGGGGGAACTCAGGGGTTTCTTTCTTTTTGCATAATCAGGAAAGCACCCATTAATCAATCTATGCTTGTTTTATTTTCCCAAAGCAGCAGAGGCGGCGAGGCAAAGGGAATGAAGGTCTCTACCAGGTAGGCACCACCTCCCACAGCTGCTCCCCTCACCCGTCCTCCTCAGTGAGGTGTAGCCCGTGGTTGGATATCCAATGGCACTGTCAGGGAGGCAGAGAGAAGTGAAGGGCAGCTGGAGGCTCCCCAAGCAGGCACCAGGTGTCTCACTAACTCCTCACTCTTGGAAGCCCCAGCTCCCCCTGCTCTGGGATCAGCAACACAGGGCACAGCTACCTTACCCGAGCAGGCTGCCAGGCAAAGGACTGGGCTGTCAGGAGATGCTTCCCGGGATTCACAGCCACCTGAGGTCCCACTGCCAACTTACTTACCCAGAGCTGCACCTGATTTCCCTTCCAAATCAAAGAAGAGAAGCACAAAGTTCATGATTTGATGTCTGTTCATTTAATTATCAGAGCTCAATCTAGCATCAGTTAGCTCTTAATAATACGCAAATAAAATGTACTCCAAAGATCTGCAGAACCAGTTAGGATGAGTTGCTGTAGTCATACGTTCATAGCAATTATTCAGGACGTACCTTGCCTTCAGGTAAGTGATAGCACCATACATAGACTACAGAATCACTCTGGAGTAAAAACCTCCGTAGGGGGAAAAAAAAAATCAGACTTATGCTCCTGACTGAGCCCTTGCCGTCCTGCTGCTGACTGGTCAGCCAGGGAAAAGGAAGCACTCACACTCATCCCTCACCTGATTTTCTGGTTTTGTTTTTCAGGGGCTCAGTGCAGCAACCAAGGACACTTATGATGCTCTCCAAATGCAGCCTTTGCCCCCCCGCTAAGTAGGAGCCTCAGAGGGGATGGGCAAGAGTGAGAGATGCCCACCTGCTTTGGGGAGGAGAGGGGGGAAAGCCTTTTTCATCCAACACAAGCACTGTGTGTTTTCTGTGTGCAAGAACCTCCTTGGGTTGGTGCACAGAGACTGGACCTTCCCTCCTCCCTCTCCTCCTCCTGAATCATGTAACTGCTTTTGCTATTAGAATGTACAGATCTGTAAAGTTATTTCCAGTCATAGTGGTTATTACTCTGATTTTTTCTGGCAATGTTTGTGTTGTGGGACCAGACCACACCTTCTAACAAACACAGCTATTTCCATAGCTCTTCCCTGTCTTCCAGAGTATTAAGACATTATGGTTTTATTGCATTTAAACAACTTGTAAAGATAGGGCTGTAGTTATTTCCTGTAGTATTTATCTTAAGACTATTTGACCCTTTTTGCTTTAAATTTGCCTTTAAAAAACTGCTTCAGTGAAGGACAACTTTTTTTCTTTAATTATAAAGAGTGACATGATGTTACAGTAGTGAAGCAGAGAGGCTGAACGCCAACTTTCCAGTAGGAAGAAAATAAGCACCAATATCCCAGAAAAAAACAAGCAATAGCACTGCCACTCATCCATAAATATGAGCCAGGTAACCCAAGTGAGAGATTTCTCTGAAGGCAGAAAACCAATGAAAACAAGGAGATGGGCTCCCCTATTTTCACTTCCAGAAAACAAACTGTACAAAAGCCAACATAAATGCAGTTTCCAAACCAGTCTCTCATGAGGCTGCCTCTAAAAGGTGCAGGTACCATTCCAAAGAGACACCAGTTCAACAATGTCGTGTTCTTGATGAATTAATTAATAAAACAGTGCCCAAGTCCTGTGTGTGTGCAGGGAGCAGCAGTGGGAATGGCACGAGCTCCTTACCTGAGGCATTCAGGCTGTCTGAACCAGCCTGCACCCAGCAGCACCATGTCCAGGGAAGCTGAGGAGGACAGGATTCCAACAGGAGCTCCTACACACATCCAGGAGCCCCAAGTCTCAAAGGGACACCCGTCTCCTGTTGCTGCAGCCTCAGGTTTGCCCATGCCTCGCAAGGCTGCACAGTGAAGCCTGGAAGAATTCAGCAAGGACAAATCCAGCCCAGCAAAATCAGGGGTGTCTCACCTCGACTCCGGAGCTGACCAGGCCATCTCATCAGTCCTCACAGAAGAAGCAGAGCTAAAGCAAGGCTGTGTGTGAAGAAGAGCTGCTGCTCTGGGCACTGCCCAGATGAGGTTATGTCTTCTTTCCAGGGACTGGGTGGGTTAGCAGCAGATACACTTGTTGAAATGGGTGCTATGCAAGTTCCAAGGCAGTTTTACTTCTTTAGCAGTAAAACTGTACCTGCAGTAGGTGCTTATAGCTTTTAAAGAATATTTACAATAAATTAAAGCAAAAAAATCCCCAAAACTGAGACATGGTGATGAATGTTTTTTGCAAAAAAAAAAAAATTTCCTAGATCCCTTACTGTTCTGCAGTGACAAGAAAAATTGAGAGAACTGGGTGCTAACTGAGACAGCTGAGCTGAAAATTACAGTAAAGTTATGCTGCAAAGCACTTGATGCAAGAACAAAGAGCACTGGAAACAGCTTTCTCTTTTTAAATCACCATAACCATATATGCGAAGTGTAGAAGTCACAAGTTTCGGCAGCATGAAATACCAACCACTAAACAATAGGAATGAAATTCTTTGTGGGAAAAAAAAAAATCACCTTTACACTCTTTATATATCAATGGATACCTTGAGTTCAAAAATCATCGAATGCTGGTTTTGGGGCCACTCACCCTGGGGTTGAGCCGAGTCTCCTCTTTGCCTTCAGGAAGGAACTGAAGCTGTTTCTGCTTTTAGGAGGGGAGCTGATAAATACAGAATTAGAACAAAAGCTTCAAGCAGAGTGCATAAAACCTGGGCTCTCCTTCAGTTTGACAAGACAAAGGGCACCACGGCTCAATCTTCTGGCCCAGTTTGAGGCATGGGGGAACGGGAATCAGCCTTCCCCCTCCACATTTAAAAACTACAAACAAGTGCATACATGTTAAAACACTTGGAAAATGGTTTAATGATGTTTACAACAGAAATGAACTGTACAATTACAGTAAGTTTAATATATATAAAAAATTACAGCAGACAAATGCATCTACACAAAATCTACCTTTTCATTCTGATTTACTGTAATCTACACAATCTCTCAATGCCTACAGCTATCTGTAGGCAACCACTGGGAAAATAATAATAATAATAATATAATAATAATAAAGAACATCTTTAAAGAGACAGCATTTCGCCTTCCTCCTCACCCTTAGTGTGATCAGCAAGGTTTTGAAATGTGTGGGACTCTCACATTTCAGTCTCAAGAAAAGCTTGGGTTGCATTTGGGGAGGGTACTCCCATATGGCCCTTGATTTCAAGTGTTCTGCTGACCTCAAGTGTATAAATGCAGTGTATGAGGAAGGGCAAGAGAAAAAAACCTCCCAGCCAGTGTAAGCAGGCAGTTGCACAGAGCAGTGAAACCAGAAGGACCAAAAACTTGTCTTATTTAGAAAAAAAAGCAAAAAGGGACTGCCCAGACACTACAGACATTCACAAATCCTAATTTCTTTGAAAATTATTATCTGATTTAGAAGAAAGGGCTTGGTTTTCCACTCCCAATTCTTCATACAAAGGGGTAGTTTTCAAACTAACATGTTAAAGACTTTTTTAAAACGAAATTTAAGCTACTTCCTCTTTGGCCCACCCCTTAAAAACAGTGAAACCCCCTTTACACTGAGAAGGAACCTCAGGTCAGTGGGGAAAAAAAACATGCTGTCTCTTTAAAAAGAAAGAAAGAAAGAATCCCAGTTGGGAGCGGCCATCAGTGAAAATGCGATCCAAATTGGCGGTCTGGTGGAAATTCCTCACGGAATATTATGTACAGTTTAAAAACCCTTTGTAGTTGGTTTTTCTTTTATTATTATTTATGAACACCTAGGCAGTGAAAACTGTTATGTTAATACATACATAGACACACCCAAAACATACAAAAATACTATTATTTCAAACTACTAAGAATAGGACAAGTTCAGTTATCTCCATGCTATGACTTTAAGAGCATTACACTGAAACAAACAAGAATTTAAACGACAATTTTTTAATATCCCAGAAATATACCAAAATATACATCTAAGCTTTGGAATTACTGAGGTTAGACTAATGCAAGTGCTGGGTAATCGTACTTAATACACAAGTCTAAGGTTCTGCAGGAAAGAAATTATCTTTGGTATCTGCATCAGGCTAATAATATTAACATTTGGATTTTGCTTTGGGATAGAGCTTGTATGACCCTAGAACCAAACACCCCCCAATCAACTGAGATTAAAAAGATCCATGTAAAAAGTTCCTCCATTTGCAATCCCCCCCCAAAAGTTAAAAAGTCACAGGCATCTACCTAGCATAAAAGGTTGAGAAATACAATGCATAGTTGCACAGTGGTGCTGCAAAAATAAAAGAAATCTAGAAAAAAGGAACTAGAGGAGAAATGAAAAGCTGCTTCTTCTTCTTTCAGGGATTTCTCACGACAGGACAGCCTCTTCCAAGCAGTGAAGGGGGGGAAGCTCAGAAGTGCACCTCAGCGTGTATTAATCAACATCACCCAGCCCCCAGAGGGTTAAAGCACCCAGCAGAGCAGCCAATCCTGCACCCAAGTCTTCAGCTCCTCAACCCACCTGCGAAGCCCCGGCCTCCCCTCCCAGCGCCTGCGCCCCAGATTTCACCCTGGAGCCGGGAGTTTCCGCCCGGAGCGTTCTGGAGCCCCGGGCTGGCCCCCAGGCTGGCAGCGACCCTCACCCGGCCAGGCCAGGCCAGGCTGGCCTCACAGGTGGGCTTGGTGCTGAAGACGCCCTTTGTCTTTGGTTTGTTTGTTTGTTTTGAGTTTATACAATCATTAGGAAATCTTTGGTTTTGGCTGGAAATTTTAAAAGAACAAAACAAAACAAAGAAACCGCCCCCTCCCGACTTATAGCAGCCACCGTGACCTGACAAAGCTTCTCTTTCCCATGGGGGTAGGGGAACTACATTCAAATAAAGATGGACCGAGTTAAGGATGCAGCTTCTGGCCAGGTTGGGGAGTGGGGAAGGGATACAGGATTGTCAAATAATAAAGAAGAAAATTAAATATTTGGAGATTCCTACTTTTTTTCCTTTTTTTTTTTTTTGGTCATGTTAAAAAGTGAGTAGCATGTACACAGCACTGGGCTGAGAGAGCCTCCGGGCCCTGGAGGTCAGTGTGGCTCCAGGGTGGGAAAAGGCAGCATGGGCAGCCCTTTTCCTTGGAGAGTGGAGGGGAGGGGGTGGATATTCACAGACTAATCAAGAGGACCCCTTGTAACCAAAGGAAATAAGATAAGATTGCAATTTGCCCTCACTTTGCAGTAGCTTTTAAGCAGCGACATTCAGAGGCGTTAGGGGGTCACTCCCCAGGTTGCAGGTCACGGGGTGCTATAGGCCAGAGTTCAGTGTTAATCAAAGGAGAGAGGGCAGACTTGGCAACTCTGTGGGGTTTGGAGAAAGTTAAAGCAAGTTACTCAGTTACGAGTTAGAAATGAGGTATACGACAGCTCCTGTACCTGTGGCGGATAAACACCCCACACCTACTCACACCTAGCCTTAGACACTACCACAGAGGAAGGAAATGGAACAACGGCACTGGCGGGACGAAGGAGCTCCTGCCCGGGCCCTGGCACGGAGCGCTGGCACACGAGGTGCCCGCGGGGCCGGTGCTGCTCCAGCCCTCTCCGAGCCACCCGCAGCGGTGCCTTCCCTTCCCCGCTCTGCAGGGAGGCGCGGCCCGGCTCCCCGGGAACTCGCGGGGAGCGGCCCTGAGCTCCAAGTCTTTCTCATTGCGTTTTCCCCTCGGACTCGCTCAGGCGCAGGGAGCACCAGGGTCACGGAGGCCGACACGTGGAGAGTGAATGGAGGAAGAACTAAAGGTTTTGTCTCAACTGCCTTGTTCTCAGGACACTGTCACGGGTGCTCTTGTTCCTACATCGTTTCTCAAGGGGGTTGTGCAGTCTCCACGAGTTGCCCCTTGGCATGCCATTTCCTAAGGTCTTGGGACTCCTACTGTTAAATAATTTCAGGTTTTCATAGCACCGCAACATGCCGGCTTGGAACGCACACAAAGCTACGACATTCAGGGAATAGGGCTTCCGTAGCTGCTGCCACAGAATTCAGCAAAGGCAGTGTGAATCCTGGAGTGGGGCCTACAACAGATAAGACAATTTTGGGAGGGAAGGGGAAGCTAACGTGATAAATTAAGTATCTTACGGTATATGTAAAGCTCTGCCAGAGAATATTCCCCAGCAGACCGACACAGTTTTAAGACAGATCAGCATTTTGGTCTGAGCTACTTGACAATGTCCTGTTTGGTAGAGAGATGAAATAAGGCAGAGGGGGTATGTTCCAGTTCTGGGGCTGAGCCTCAGCAGCACTAAGGAACGCCAAAGGGTATCATCTTCCCTCGCCTCCCACAAGCTGTTTCATTTCCTTCCTCAGATTTGTTTTCCATAAAGCACACCTTGTTTTCCACTTCTTTTGTTCCAAGTGCTCTTTTCTTTGAGAAGTCATTTCTTCAATATCCCTATTACCTATCTATAAATCTAACTAGCTCTTTGAAAAGTCACACAATATTAATACCACTTTTACATAATGTCAGAACAACAATTCTATTAGTAAAGCTTTCAGTGAAGTTCTGCAACCCGATTGGTGTCCGGAGGAAGAGTAGCTGGACAACCTGCTCTCCCCCTTCCTCCCTCCCTTTCTTCACAAGAGCTCACCAAGTTCACTGATAAAACAGCTCAGCCCAATAGCACGATACATGAACACGTACAAGGCTACTTTGGGGAGCAAAGAAAGGAGTCTTCAAGGTCCCTCCCTTAAGAGAAAGACCATATGCAAAAGCTGTTGAACAGACTCTGACCTTGGACTACACTGCTTCCACATTTGAAGGAAAGAAACAGTTTTCCCTGACTGTATCCCAACATCAGCCTAAGACCTGCAGCACTGGGCAAACCCCAGACACCGTTTGTCTTCACAGAGCCAAAGCAACTCCATGCAGAAAAGGTGGGAGTACCCGCAAGAGATGAGGTCCTTAGAGGAAGGGACACTGACCCAAAGCTCAAAAAACCCCCACCCAGCTTTTCCTCTTACCCGCTCTGAGAACAGCAGAGCTGACAACTTATCAGTGCCTTTGGTTCCCTACGAGGCCACTGGGAATTCCCCGTCCCCAGTGGAGTCGAGCTCCTTTAGAAACCCAGCTCTCGCTCCCTGCACGCAGCCGGCACCGGCTGGCGCTCACACGCACTCGCACACACACCCACGCACACCCCTGCCCTCTTCCCCCGCTCCAGCAGCCTCAGGGGAAACGGGAAGGGAGCCCTGGAGCCCACACGGAGCCGGCTGCGACACCCTCCCAAGGCAAGAACCACTCGCTCTTCTGCTACTCCCACCACAACACCGAGACATCGGCCAGGAGAACGACCCGGTCCCTCGCCAACAACACCTCAAAGCTCCTCTCCCACAACTGTCTCACAGTATTTCAACCCTTTCAGGCAGACCAGCCAGGTGTTAGGAGTAGGTTAGCTTTCACCTCTCTCAGTTTGGTTTTTTCTTTCATAGTTTTTGGTCTAGACAGGATTAGCATTGCTATTAGAAAAGGAAGTGTTTAAAAAGTTTTCCACCTATTATCAAGCACTACAAGCCCTACATTCAGTAACAAGACAAGGGGGATAAAAGGAACCTGTTTCACTTTTGCTCTCCCAGATAGATTAAGATGTGACAACCATTCTTGTCCCTCCCTGGAGTTAAACACAGCGGACCCAGTTCAGCTCTGGAGCAACTCAACTCAACTGAAATGGATTTACAGCCCCGAGGTCGTTTCCAGCCCAGTACAGCCACCTCTCCCCCGAGCCTCCCGGATACGCGTTGCCTCATCTTCAGATCCCAGCGAGGGGCAAGGAAAGGCCAAGAGGGAGGGAAATGTGCGCACACTCGAAAGGACCCTGAACAGCAACCCCATCAGTAACCTGCATGCCACCACGTGCTGTGCTGCAGATTAGACCACAGATAAACCAACCAAACAACAATCCCAAACCCAGGAGCGACAAAATGTTTCCTTTGGCAAGACAGATACAAGGAAAAAAATTTATGAGCAAACATTTTCCTTCTAACACAGTCAAACCCCCTTCTCTGCCCCCAACATCCACCCACCCCCACCCGACCCTATAAAGTTGTAACCTATAAACAGGATCTCAAATACATACAGCATAATCATGTTTATCAATCATAATAAACCATCAGTTCAACTAAACTCTACAGCTAGAATTATCTCCACTATTTATAAAGTTTGCTTTTCTCTTCTGATTTTTTCAGTTTAAAACCAGTTCTGCGACAATGCTAAGCTATGCTGAGGTATTTTATGAAGGTGCCAGAAGCCAGCTGCTACCCACAAGTATTGTTCTCAGAGCTGTATGGTGCTACCTTTCGCTGAGGGAAGATGGGGAACGAGCAAGGAGGGGGAGAGGCAGAGGGAGGGAGGGAGGGAGGGAGGGAGGGAGGGAGAAAGGGGGCCCAGATTATTCCAGTTATGGACGGTTCTTAGCAGGGCATCACTGATGGACCTACAAGCAGCCCCGAGACAAAGCTCAGTAGCTGCTTCATGTTTAGGAATCTGGTCAGAAAAGAAGTACCTGATACGTTCTACATGCTGACCTTATTTGTCTACTTGAGTAAAAGATGTCTCTTCTCCCACAGTCAAACTATTTGTAATTTCAGTGCAGTCTCCCTAACGCTCTCCTAAAAGCATCCCACAGGGGTAAAAATGCAGAGCATGTCCCCACTAGGAGTATCCTGGGAGAAGTGGCAGACAGATCAAACAAGGACAGATAAGCTGAAAAAAATCAAGTTTTTTTCCATGAGTTACTCTGTGTCCATGTGTGAAGATACAGAAATAGAGGAGTTGCTTTTCATCGTTCCAAAAGCACTGAAACTACTTGCAGTGACATAGAGGCAACCAGGTACTATTCAGATCATGAAGACAAAGATATGAACATCTTAAGAAATTGCAAATTGTAAGCCAACAACTTTTTGACAAAACCTCCTCTGCCAAGTATCTTTAAAGTATTTTAGGGGACTCCCCTCTGGAAAGAAGAAACTCATGGGCAGCAACATGAGATTTAATGAGTGAGAAGGCAGAACTTGTGCAAGGTAGGTATCTTGAATTCTATATTGCTATAGTACTTTGGGAAGGAGAGGGCAGATGTACTGGTTGCAAAAATAGAAAGGGATTTGAGTTGGCTGTGTGAGAACTGACAACCATAAATGCAATGGGGGGAAGCAGGCCAGCTTATTCCTTTGGTCATACTCCACCCTAGGCAACATCCAACAGGGATACACAGGGCCTGCTGGGGTACAGAGTGTGGAGAAACAGCATTTAACCCTTTCAGGCAGAACAGGAATAGGGAACAGCGACTCTTCATAAAGCTAATGTGGCAATAAAAACATCTACATTTTAAACTTCCAGTTTAAAACCAAGTATCATTGAAAGTTTGGACCAGATGCATTATTTTATCTGTCCTAAAACACTCCGATGACCATGAAAAGCTACTTGTCTCTTTAAGATCATTTTGTACCTTTATATATTTCTTTATCTAAGAAAATATGAATTGATATTTAAGGTAAATTAGATGTTGCTTTGGTTTAGTATCTGCGGTGTGGCTCCAGCTGTAATGGCTGTACTGCTCCATTTGCAACAAAAATCAACAAAAAAAGAGGGAATTCCTGTTTTAAGGAACGTTGCTTTGCAGGAATGTGCAGAGAGTTAAGGAATTAATCCTCCTGTGTCCTTCAGTAACTCAACTGCAGAAACATATCAAAGCACTCAGTGTGAGGTTTACAGAGGTGGCATTTGAACATGAGGTCATAGTTCCAAGAAATGTCTACGTGCACATCCACACCACCTCACAGTGACATGATAAAAATGTACTTAGACTAACACATACAGTAGCTCAGAAACAAAATTAATCCTCTGTAGGAAATTTAAGCAGATGTAACTATTGTGAGCAGCCACACCTGTGTGTACTTTCTTTGGGCAGTTCGTGCATCCTTCCACGGTGACTGTGGAGAGTGGGTTCTGAGGAGACCAAGTGTGCTAAAGCCAAAATGTGCTAAAGCTAAACGTGTTTTTCTTAAGAACAGAAAAAATGTCATGACCAAGCTACAAGACCAACTCCTGAAGCCATTCTCTAAATTATTTTTGACCTTCTGGGCATATCTGTGTTTGTGTCCCTGGAAATCTCTTGCTTTTTGAACCATCCCTGTCTGCAATGAGAGTTTTTCACCTTCTCTTTTCTTGCCTGGGTACTGTGACATGCTTGCAAACTATGAAAAGCAACCCTCTCACCTTTAAATACAGAGATATGGAACTCTGAAAAAGAGATGCTATTATCCTTTTCCAACACACCACCAAACTCCTTGTGATCATATTTACTGGGTCTGTACATGATTGTTATAGTTTCTTTTCAGATGCATCAATTTCTG
Organism: Lycocorax pyrrhopterus obiensis; assembly: GCA_014706295.1. Lineage (NCBI taxonomy): Eukaryota > Metazoa > Chordata > Aves > Passeriformes > Paradisaeidae > Lycocorax > Lycocorax pyrrhopterus. Next base: position 114,316,347 of record JACSVZ010000001.1, on the reverse strand, counting down.
CTGCCAGCATGATGATGACTTAAAAAAGAAACTTCTGCTAAATTCTGGTACATGATCTCACATTCTTTTCATTCTCTGAAGGAGCACATGTGCTCTAACTCGGCAGAAGTACACTCACTGCCAGTCCGACTTCCTTCTTTCACCTAACACTGGAGGTAGCCAGCATCCATGAGGAAAAACACTGATAGGGATGAAAAGTAGGCTCCAGGAACAAGTCAGTCAGTCATAGGGATGTTTTAGGGGACAATGAATCACAGCACACCGGCAATGGATGCCATGGGATATGTGCTCTTTGGGTATTATGTCAGCTTCTGCAAACAAAACCAAGCTTTTTTGGATATGTGGCTACTCTGAGTTTCCAGTTTCTGTCAGAAAAAAACTTGCTAAGAAATTCCCTGGAATCTGGGCCCCAGACAGGGTGATGGGGTAGAGAAGAGGAGGGTAAAGGGGTATAAGGTGCTCACACCAAAGCCATGTGACCAATGCAAAGGTAGTCAGGAAAAAAAGCAGATTTTTATAATAAATAAACCATCCAAGCTGCATTAGTGTTCCAGATATGTACTCAATAAGACCCTCTCCCAACCACAAACCAGCAAGAATGGGACATGAAAACTCATTCAGACAGCTAATGGCACAGTCTCTTGGAACTGTGGAGAGAGGATTTTCCACTGATTTAAGGCCCCCCTTTCTTTGTGTTTCCTAGATATCTGCCAGGACCATGCCCCCCACCCCACCACAAAACCCTCGGGGAGGAGGGGATCCATCAGAGACAAGCCCAGTGGTCTCCCCCCTCTAACAAAAAAAAGCTTCCTGATAAATTGTACTTTTGCACAGGCGTGAAAGTAAGCAGGGACTTTCCGAGTCAGGAACAAACGCTACAGCTGCAGCTTTCCCCACCCTCTTACTTCACTCAAAACAAGTCCCAGGGACTTGCATTCCTTTGGTAGAAACTATAGACCGTGCTGTGGCCTCCAGACCAACACAGTGGGTACCAGCATCTTCTCTTCTACTTTTCCCTACCTCCCTGAAGCTCACCCAGCTGTATCTGTTGCTGCTCTGAAGCTTGTACTGTGGGCCACTGCCATTTTTGCAGTATTATTCATAGCCCTAAAAGTCTCCTGCACAGCCTGAAGAGGTGGAGACACATTAAAAATATTGAGATTCATCCATACTGGGGGGATAAAGGTGGGACCTCTTGGATTAACAATCCTCTGACATTGCCATTCTATTTACACATCAAATAAAAGAAAACAAATTAAAATCAAGTTAAGAGTCTGCCCCAAGGATAACACAAATTACCAACCAAAAAAAAAAAATTAAAAACAAGCAGCAACTTTTATATAAAATTAATAAAAACAAAAGACAAATGAAAAAGAAATTGTCAGTAGCATCTATCGCCTCTCTGCATCTGAACTGCACTTATACAAACTAGTCCATTAGTACAGCAGCTTGCTAGAAATTGACTTTGGTTCAAGCTTAGTTTTAAAAAAATAAAACATAAAAAAATCAAAAACACATAAGAAACGGTGGACGGACATTTGTTAGTTTCCCTGCTTGCAGTTCACTAGTTTTGAAGATTTAGGGGTAATTGGTTTAAATATCAGTAAAACAGGAAGGTGGAGAGTTAGAGATGAACAGAGCAAAATCATGGTGGTGGGGGGAGAGATAAGGGGTTCTGCCACTTGAGTGCAAACACAAATCGCACACGCTCAGGCCACAAACCAAAGCATGTGTAGAGTTTAAAGTTGCTGCCTTCCGGATCTTGGATGAGAAGCTCCAAGATCCCCCTGAATCATCAACAAAATGAACGTAGCTGCATCAGCTCATTATTTTAGGACACTCTGGTGACAAAAGAAAAGTGGGTGGGTGGGAAAGGGACTCTTCTAATACCCTCACTAGCTAAAAGTAATTTAGTTTTATACACATGGCAGAAACCTTTAAATCCATCAGGAATGGAAAGTTCAACGTGAACTGCATTGCAGTGATCCAGTCTTCTCTCTTTAAAAATCTTTTTTTTTTTTGGTTCAGATACTAGATTGTATATTTAAGAATATACGGATCTAACTTCTGTACAGTTCATTACTCCTTCCTCATCCACAAAAATATCCTTTGCTCCATGGATCCGAATCAACCTTGAAAAGAGAGTTCCAGTGCCAGGCCAGCCCCGGGACGTGCCGACTGCCACCCTCACCCCGCAGCTCAGAGACCACACAAGATCAGCCCAGGGTGTGCAAAGCCCCAGAGTGGCTCTGTTGTGGTGGCATTAACGATGGCACCTTCTGTTCCCATATTCCTGGCTTCTGTGTTTTGCAGCCAGAAGCACTTTTTTTACTAGGGAGTTCTTCTAAATACAGTGTTGGAAGCATCAGAAAAGGAATATTGCTATGAACAGGAAGAATGTGACCTTCTGGAATCCGGTACCAACTCACCTAGAAGGTGTCTAGGACTGTAAATGCTGCTCTACATGCTGCCAATTAGCCTGGGTAATGATGTTTTTTAAATATTTGTGTGTGCTCTTGCACAGCAAAATGAAATCACTGGAACAGAAGAGCCATCAGTATTGTCACACAACCCACACTCGGGAGGTCACATCCCGCTCTCTGAAGTAAAAGGAACCAAGCACACGAAGCTAAGAGCAGAATTTGGCCATTTTGTCTAAATATTTGAGAGAAGGGGAACGGCAGTTTACAGCTAATTCCTATGTCTGCTTGAAAAGCAGAGACCAGCCTGGAAGTTTGCACACAATGATCTCTGCTGCTGCACTGAGCTTCCTGCACAAATGATGAACATAAATTCTTCTAACCCCTACAAGTAGGCATTAGACAAATTCGAGGATGAGGAAACTGTTCAGAACATTTCCAGAAGATTAGGACAGAAAGTCTATTTGTGCTCCATTCTTCCTCTCCACCCCCCCGCCCTCCCCCCATGGTGTGGGAGCTCGCTGAAAATAATCCAGGAGCAAAAGACAAACGCGTCCAAACTATATATATAAAAATAATAATAATAATAATCATAATAATAATAATAGAGATACACCAGTAATACAGGCCTGCCTAAATTGTACCAGTTAAGAAAGGAACCCCCAACATGATTGATACGATTATAAACACCTTGTATGACATAATGGCCTGTACAACAGACCTATAAAATGATAATTAAAAAAGAAAGATATTTAGACCAAAAAAACCAATAAATCCCCTTCCTATGTTTGAATTGATAACCCACCTTAACTTGTCATTGTGACTGCTGGAAATGATAAGTAGTCCTTTCACTTTTTTTGTGTTTTTGTGGTTTTTAGTTTTTTTGTGTTTTTTTTTTTTTTTTTTTACATTTTTGGTTAGAAAGTTCTCCGATCCATGAAGCGATCCTGAAAAGACAGTGTTTATTATAAAATTAGGCAAATGTTTGTCCCAGCTTTAAATCCTTCCTGTTTTGCTTTTGGTTTTTTTTTCCTTTTTTTTTTTTTTGTTTTTTTAAATATTTTTCCTTCTCTCTCTCTCTCTCTCTCTCTTTTCTCTCTCTCTCTCTCGTCCCCAGCAACACGGTGAGAGGATGCCCATGGCATTTTCAGTTCATACACCCGGCTGGCAGCCGATCCCACCGCACAGTGACCCAGGCTGCTGGAGCACAGCCCAGCCCGGCTCACTGTGCCTTGGAGGCAGTAGTGGTGGTGGACGTGGCCCCGCTGGCAGAGGCCACCGTGAGGAGAGAGTTCTGGATGGACTCGGCTGAGGTGGAGGTGGCGTGAAGGCTGGCGACTGGTCCAGAGGCCCCTGCGGAGGCTGCAGCTGCAGAGACCAAGCTAACCGGGTTGCTGGTGAGCAGAGAAAGGTTCTGAGGGTTCAGGAACAGAGGGGCAGTGACGATGTTAGGGGTACCTCCAGCATTGGCAAACACCAAGTTTCCAGTTGCATCCAGTGATGTTATTGGAAGAGAGCCACCAGATGCAAGAGCTAAAAAAAGGGAAAATTGAGCAGGGAGGAGATAACATTAGCAGTAAGCAAGAATGAAAAGTGTGCCTAAAAGCAAGGGGTCTCTGCATTTGCCTTTCTCTGATATTTTGCTCTCTAAACCACTGAGGGCAGCTGTCTCATCATAGGCTGTTTTTTTTTCGAAATAACCATCAGACGAGATCTTGCAGATACTAAAACACCTCCTTCATTTGCCGCTGAACTAATTCCACTGTGCCTCTCTTCAGCTCTTTTAGCACAATACTGGTCTGTGTTTCCTGCCACAGAGAGCCTGCACATCCAGGCGACTTGCACTGGGAAGGGTTGAGATGAGGGTTCACGTGAAATGACAGCTATCACAAGATGGAGAAGGTCAGGTAACCTTGAGCGTAACATTTTAAATGTTGACATATAACCAACCACTGTTACAGCTTGCTCTCAAGGGTCTACAGCGTTCAGTCTGCCTTAGATTATGATCTCCTAAATTTATCTGTGACACTTTATGAAATGGCTCTTTCTTGCAACCTAGAAACAAGATTTGTTCAGCTGGTTTAGAGGATATTTGAACACACAGGTGACCTAGCTCTTTAGACAAATATATCACCTGGTTTCTCCAGGTGGCAAACTATGAACTCAAAACAACTCTTGCTGAAGTCAGTGGTAACTTCTGGCTGTGTGGTACTTCCAGAACAAATAAATATTTACTCTTCTGAATGTGGATTCATGTATTTCAAGTTCTATGTAAGGATTTTAGGAGGCAGGATGTTTGTTGTAGGTTCTTTTCAAACACATATGAGGACAAGAATTCAGGATTAAGACTTGCTCAGAACTGCCCTCCCAAGAGACCTCAGAATGGTGCAAGTCTGCTCAAGCAGACCATAGAAGAGCTATAAAAAGCAAATATCTAACCTGCTAGAGATACAGGCCAATGAGGCAAAGACAACAAAATAAATTCCAGATTATATTCAGTATCTTAAATGCTTCCTTTAAATCACTTTAAGATCATATAGTGATTCCCTATCTGAAGTTGTACCTGCTCTTATCTCCGTGACACACAAGATGTATTTGCACATTTAATTTTGTAAAACCTTTACTCCTACACAATTTATGCCCAGTGCTGAGGAGTCAGTGTTCTTTGGTAGACAAAAACAGAGCACATAAACCGAAGCTGTGTGACAGAGATGCATTAAAAGGAACACTACTGACCTTGAATAGTTGCCAGTGTACTGTTGCTCATCAGGGCCGGGCTGAGAGCACCACCTAATGTCCCTGGATTGAGACTGAGTAAGGCACCTCTGCAGGAAGCAAGATCATGGAAGAAGTGGAAAGGAGAAAGAGTGTTACTTTTAAGAACAGGTTGCCACTGTTCAAAAGTACACCATCATATTTAAAATAAAAGGAAAAAAAAGGGGTGGGGGGACATGGAGGAAGGAAAGACCAGAGATTAAGGGATATTTTCAGTTAGTTTTTCCTCCATGAGTGGTTAATGACACGTTCGAAGTACAAGCACTGTAAATACACGACTCGCACTGACTGTTGGTGTAAAATAATCTTGTGAAGTATTTTGGGAAAACTGTTAATTGATAGGGAACTATCATCCTCTCCCAAATGCAGATAAGAAACACGTAAATCAAGAGTAATTAAAGAAACAAGAAGACATCTCTCTGAGCAACATTTCTAAAACTACAACTTCAACAAAACAACATCTTGCATCTTTGAGAACTTCCTGCTCATGATGGAGAAATGAATACAGAGGTGTGAAGTGGGTCTAGGCTATCTCTCCATTTTACAATTAATAGGACAGATTCTATGATTCAGTGGTAAGCTGCAGTTTTTAAGTCAAGCTCTGCAGTGGAATGAATGGTTTATCAAACAACAACATCGCTGCAACACAGCTTTTTCACCTTTAAAGTGAACACAGTATTTGTGTACTGTGATGGGAATGATCAATTGCCACCTATGAGTAAACCTTCAGAATCTGACATAAATGACAGTGATACATAAAAGTGATTTATCCCAAGAATCCTCCTTCACTCCTCTGTCACCTCACCTCAAAGGGTGTGCAAAATTGATCCTTACCCAGCTGCAAACTGTGAGGATGCCATCAAGCCTGGGTTTAGTCCTGCTGCAGCAGCCATGGCAGCAAGACTTGCATTTGCAGGCAACTGTGCAGCTCCTTGTAATGCGGCCGCTGCCGCCGTTTGCAACCCTGATGCCGTTACCATCACCTGGCTGGTCCCAAGAGGGGAGGACAAGGGAGTGGAGGTTGTCTGTGTTGTGCTGGTCTCACTGGCACTGGATGCCTCTGAAGTGGAGGCTGAGGCAGAAGGGGAGGGACTCAGGGAGGGTGATGTCACTGCTGAAGAAGCTGGAGGTGCTGTTGAAATCACTGTTGCCGTGTTGTTGGAGGTGGTTTCTGTTGTGCCTGGAAGATTGGTTCTGGTCAGGTCAGCACAAAACAGATACCAGAGAACAGAAACCCCTGCCCACCTGATCTGAACTGCATGTCCAGCTGAAAGGGACACAAACACACGCTTCTGTAGTACCAAGAAGCACCAAGAGTTCAAACGAAAAAATGAAATTACACTTCTCAGTGGGAGGCTGAGGAGCTCTAGAAGCCAGCAATGAAATACAGCATATTTTGTTTCAGCACTACCTGTGATTTTATTCCTGGAAAAGTCAACTCAGTGGTCACAAAAACCGAAGCTTCCTAGTGCAGCAACAAGGAACAATGACAAGAATGTCCTGGGATACCAGTGACCAATAGTGAATGAATCTTTTAAGAATTCAAAAGGGACAAGCGGTAGGGGTGGAAGCAGAGATCAGCCCTTACCTGTGACTGACAGACTGGTGACAGCAGGACTGGCCAGAGGGAGCACGGGGTTGACAGTCAAGGTTGTAGCTGCACTGCTAGTCACAAGGCTTGGCGTGGTTGCCACCTAGAGGTCAAAAATGAATAAAACTGCTCAGCTGCTCAAAGACAGAGTTACACACTAGACCTGGATTTCTTTTTTCCCATCCTCAGCTGAGGAAATTATCAGGGAAAACACTGCATATAAACTAAGGTTTTGCAATTCTGTTACTTCATCATTCAGTGAAACAACCATAGCACCTTCTCTAATTGCCAGCAATATCTTTATTCTTAATAATTCAGGATTTGAAAGGAGATATACCCATATCCATATTGTCTCAAGACTGCAAGTTAGCCCTCTCTCTCTCTGCTGCTCCACAAAGAGAGCATCTTGTTTTAATAGAGACACTCTTATAGAAAGAGTTACAAAATATATTATTTCTACTTTTTTTTTTTTTACTTGTAAACATCTTTTCAGCTCCAAATCTCTTTCTCTGATAAAATTATGTAAATGCCCCAGCATTAACAAAGGTATTTAGGGTAACGTGTTTATATGGAGAAGCAGAGTAACATTTCACTTTTACTCAACCAAACAATAAGCTCTACTTTGCTAAGTTCCCTTGTCTCTCTGAATTTTAAAACATACAAACAGAATTTTCACTTGTGGATGGCTTATTACAAGAAAGCTTCAATAAACTGAAGGCATTATGGATAAACACCAAAGATTTAAGGCTGGAGAAACTAGCTTATGAGGGAAAATGAAATATAAGGAAAGGACTTTTTATGGACAAGAAATGGTGTCCAACAGTAATATATGAAGGCTGTTATACATCAATGAGAGAAATGAATCCTTTAGAATTGCCCAAGAGAACATAGCCAAGGATATAGGCTAAAACATTCCTCCTTTCCACTCTCTTACCTTAAGTCTATTATCAGAGAAATATCTCTCATGCTACACATCCCCTTAGAGGGAGTCAAATGCTTCACGCATTTTAAACAAGACTGGGGCAAGTGGGACAGATCTGAAAGCTTTCTGCCCATCTCAAATAGTGTATGAAATTAAGAGGAGCTGGATACACACTGCACCTCCCACTAATGCAGCCCAGGCACCGCATCTGTCATCTGTCCAGCGAGCAGTTAAGGCCAAGGTCACAATCCCTATTTCAGGGCAGAGAATGACCTGGAATTAATACAGCTCACCCCGTGGTTACAGTGAGTGACTCCAGCCAATGCAAAAGGAGGCTGCTCCCAAAAGGAGCCTTCCCCTCCAATCCTGCTGCAGAGCCCAAGCCCTCGTGCAGCCAGGCTGCAAGTCACACTGGTTATCTAACCATACTGAAAATTCATCATTGTTCCTCACATGGCTAATTTGCAGTCAAACTACTAAACTAAGCCCAAGCATCCTATGGACACAATCTCCAGAGCTGACATAAGGAATCAACAAAGCACACAGTCAGTGAAGGCTGGGGGCAGCAGGGCTGGAACATCCATTTGAGCAGCAGCACAGTCTTAAGAGAAGCTTAGAATGAGTGAAAACACTAGTGAAACTTCACTGATGAAAGGGAGACTGTGGTTAACACCTCAATTTCTTACATACAACGGCAGATTACAGCAACAGGAAAATCCTGTAGGAAAGCTCCTTTAAGTTGCAGTCTGAGTGAACTTGCAGTTACTAAAACACACTGTCATAAATCTCACTATGTTCTGCCTTGGTAGCAAGGCATGCAACCTTGCTTTGCAATTGAGGGGAAAAAAAAGAAACAATAATAATAAAAAAGACTAAGTACATTTAACACAGCCCTTCCCCTGAAACAAAAGGTTGCATGCACACACCCTGAGACAAGGATGAGGGGAGAGAATAACACATCACCAAAATTAATGGTTTAATGAAGTACTGGAAGATATTAGCTACTACGGTGATGAGGGTGGAATAAATACTACAAAAGGACAGCTACAGGCTACATAAATTCCACCACATTCCTATTAGCATAGCTACTATGAAATCTAATAGCTACTGTTTCTATTTATGAAAACAGACCTCCATGGACATTGGTAGCAAAGGTGCTGAAGGAACCTTGATGCATGTGTTTTGTTACTCATATTTTCATGAAGTTTGTGTTTACCTGAGGCAAATACAAGTGTGGGAAATTAATTACATGAGTATTAGCTAAACTGTTCTTTTGTTCCATGTCTTTTTTTTTTTATAGAAATAATTTCTGACTAGAAGGAACAACAATGGTATCATTGGATCTGTGTGACCTAGGTCTCTAAATGATACAGAATCACAGGATGGGTAAGATTGGAAGGGACCACAGTGGGTCCTTTGGTCCAACCTCCCTGCAGGGTCAGTTCTACAGAGCACATGGCACAGAATTGAGTCCAGACGGTTCTTGAATATCTGCAGCGAGGGAGACACCACAGCCTCTCTGGGCAACCTGCTCCAGTGAGTGACACATTTTACGGCTGCTCATTTACTTACCAGAGCAGCTAAAATAAGAGGGGAGTGGTACAGCCATTAAGCACTTTTTTTAAATTACTATTATTTTATTTCAAAAAAATGGGTAAAAGAAGGAAAGTCCAGATATAAACTGGAGGTATCTGAAATAAGTTCAAAGCATTAACCCCAAGTGCAAATTTGGTAGTCAGAATATTTGTTCATGAGCTGACTAAATAAAACACCCTCACTGAAGGCCTGACTAGTGCCTGATTTGTAAGCATTATCTCTCTTAGACAGTATCCAGGTGGAATATTCCAAATGCCAGTAAAATATAAACATGTGAGAACAAGTCTGCTGTACAAAGAAGGTGCAGCATGCGTAGCTACCACAGCGAGCACAGCAGAACCACCTCTTCCAGTGATCTTTGTCAACACAGTTCTTGACTCTTACCAGTGAGGTTGGACAAGGGAAAATTGCTTTGATGGGCGAGCTGCTGGTTCCACCACTGCTGGGTGGGTTGATCCTTTTCTCCTTCTGGCGCCGGTTACAGAACCAAACGCGGATCACCTCCTTCTCCATGTTTAGCTGGTCAGCTATCATGGCGATCTCATCCGAGGTAGGCTTTTGGTTCTGACAAAAGAAAATGGTATTTCAAAAGCTCTGAAATTACCTCCTGAAGTTTTACATCATAGCTTTTTCTTCAGCAGGCAGAAATCTGGATGGGTGACTCAGATCCAGAACCCGGTCAGTGGTACAGTAGAGACAAACCACAGCAGACACTTCTGCCCTCCAGCTAAAACCCTCAGATTATTCATCATATTTAGACTACTGCCCCATTTAGCCATCCTCATGTTTAGACCTATGTCTGAGTACACTGGAATGCAAAATCACAAAGTCAAGGAACTGCAAGAACCAATGAGTTTTTCCAAGGGGGTATGTGTTTGTTTTTAAAGTGAAGCAGATGTTGATGTGTGTTTCTTGGCATGGCTTTTGTATTCTCCTTGTTTAGTACTAGCACTTTCCTAAATAGCACAGTAATGGGTTCACTCTGACACATGTAACTGTTAAGCAAAGTTTCTTCATTTCTTCTTAGGCCGAGCACAGCACCAGGACCACTGACCTCCAGGAAACTCTTCTCTAAGGCCACACGTATGTTGGTCTCTATGCTGGTGCGTTTCTTCCTCCTACGGTTCAAGCCTTCGATCCCTTGCCCTGGAGAATTCAGGGCACTTGGGCTGGAGAGAGTTGAATCAGATGAGAGGTTTTCTGAAAAAGAAGAAAGTAATACAAATCAGGAGATTTCATCTGAATGCAGTGCAGTCTAATGCAAGTGTTCTTCACCTGTGCAAGGTATGTCAAGACTTGCTCCGTATCTATTGCAAACACACAGCGGTTTATGAAGATCCCATGCATCAATCATTGTATTTAGAAATTACAACATATACTTGAACCTAAAAAGCTACAAGTAAGCCCAGAGGGTGCCCTCTGCTCCTGCATGCTACCACAGTATCCCTTTTATAATACTTACAACAAAGTTTGTCTCCCGTATCTCATTCTACTCCACACTCACTCACACTGCGAGTTCCAGTTTAAAGGAAAAAGGAGCAACTGATATCCATGAGCCATAGCTGAAAGTCACAGGCACTTATGAAAAAATCTGAGCAGCCTGAAATTTCTTTTACCCACTCTGCAATACACTAGAGGAAGTGAAATTCATAACCAACTTCACAGTATTCAGCCTCTTCTTTCTGGACATCTTAGCAGATACTCAGTGCTACCAACCACTCTACACAGCGAGCAGCTCCCCCTGCTTAGCTTCACCAGGGCTCTTAACCCCTAATCCTGTCTTTCTGACTTCACAAAGGAGCAAAGAGAGAACATCTAACCCCACCTGGTAGCGGGAAGAGCAATTTAACCAAAAGGCAAGTTTCAGCAGGGAATTTAAACAAAATGATTAATTATGGGTGGAGTTCCCTCACTGCACTGGGGCTTGTGGGTGATAAGTAGGTATCAAAGTTCACAATGCCCACCATCATTCTGATCGACTCAAATGGGCAAGTATTTTCTAGATTTCATGGTTTTTAATAGTAATAGCACCCATAAGTGTGCTGCAATTCTTCCTCAGCCTGGAAACTCCACAGAACAAGCTGAGTTCTGTGGCAGTAAATTCTGGAATCATTGGTATGCTTCTCCTGCCTACTTTTACCTGAAAGTAAAAGTAGTAGCCTCTGAAGTTGCCTGAATCTTTCTTCTAAATATTTTCATGAAACTGAGTCAGAGCCAAAGACAATGGTTCCCCACCTGCAGGCTGTGAAGAACCCTAAACACTGTTCACAGTCCTTAACTTAACTTCACAGAGACATGTATTTCTTCAGGCTAGCAGGAAAAAAACCCCTATGACACTCTTTGCAGCACTGGATTCATCCAATGTTGCTGGAAGGTCTGGAGACCTGCTGGAAGGATCCTGTGGACTTGAGCACTAAGTGTGGAGGTATTTATGTTTTCTACCACAGACCTAGAACACCCAATGATAACCCCTGTCAGCACAACAGAATGACACTTCCTTTTCTCAATGCAGGACAAATTTTCAACACCGCATGAAATTACTTTCAAAATTTCAGAGAATGCTGTAGGCACCAGCATAAAGCTCTCTCCATTTTGGTAAAATTAGGAAGGCACACACCATCCCTGCCATCTATTTAACATATCCATCAGTTTTATACTATGTACAATTGCATACTTGGAAGAAAAAATTGGCTGACAGCACTCTCAAACACTTTCTATCCTAACACCTAGCACCACCATACAAGCTCCTTTTGCTGGTAGGAGATTAAAAAAAAAAGAACACTACCAACATTGGCATAGTGAATAACTTGCATCCCAGGAAAAAATATAATACGGGAAGGAAAAAGCAAAACCTAACCCACAAAAAAACTCTTCCTACAGGGAGAAAGATTATTTCTTTGGACTCTTGGAGAGAGATAAAAGGAATGCACACAGGGGTATGGAAGGAGATGGATGCAATAAGCTCTGCCTACTGAAACAACAAATCATGCAACCCTCTCTCTACCACACATCTGAAAAAGAAAGCTAGAAGAGGATTAGAAGTTATATGCATTAACATACATGAAGGAGGAAAACGATGACACATATTGTAACTCATCCCATGCAATTATTCAGCTGTCTACAGAACACATTTCTGAAAGTTCATACTGGAACTATTTCGGAGGTGTATAGGCACATGAAAAGGGAACTATGGACCCTTATTTCTACACCCTCATTTGTCCCATGGGCAGCCACAAAGGCTGGTAGCTTCATAAAACCATAAGGGCACAAACGAAGCAGCTTTTCAGAATCCTACTGATTTTGGTAGGCTGGTGAAGAAATACACAGACTCATTCACCTGCATCATTGAGCCACTTTTCCAGAAGTGGCTTTAACTTGCACATGTTCTTAAAGCTGAGGTTCAAGGCTTCAAAGCGAGAGATGGTAGTTTGGCTGAAGTCATTTCCATAGAGTTTGCCCATAGCGAGCCCAACATCACCCTGGACAAAGAAAGAGAAAAAAGGGATTCACTGACATAGGCACTTCCAAAGCAAGGAATCCTGTCACATTCTGGTGTTCTCTTAGTGACTCCACTGCTGCGTGGGATTTCAGTTTCACAGAGGCTTTCTCAGCGCTACCAAGATTCATGCTAAAGCAATAATCATAAAGAAACGTCAAACCTCAGTCCGTTTAACCGTGTAACTCTTTCCAGGAAATCCCTGATGCTTTGTCTTCTTAGCATTATCACTGAGCAGCACATTCTACTGAATATTAACTCGTAACATTTTCTTAGTTCTTTAAAATATGTAAAGGCCAAGCTCTCTTTAGGAGCAGATTTAAGTTTTTCTGCATATTTCACACCAAAGAAGAAACATTCAAATAAGCAGAAATGCAATGAATTCACATTCTCAAATTTGCAGAAAATACTCTAGAAAATATGTCTGCAAACATACATCACATTTAAATAGATGCAGAAATTCTTATCTGAACTGTTAGTATCTTCTGAGGTTCAAAGCAAATTTCTCCCCAACACATACAAATTTCAAAGCAGACAAGAAGTTGAACCATTTCAAATAATGATTAACAGCAGTCTTGACTATCATTACCCATCTGCCAGAAAGCTATCCAGTAGATTTACAGGCAGATGATCATCTTTTTACATGTGTTATTGCTTTTTAAACTCAGTTTTAGCTAGCTATCAGACATTTTGCTTATCCTAATATATATGTATATATTATATAGCTATGTCGTATACACTTGGAAAGTGGTGTTTAAAAAAATAATCAATCCATTCTTGATTGTGGCCATTAAAAACACCATAATATTTTCATGCTTTGTTTTGAAGCTGGAAGGTCCTGCCCTTTGAAAAAACAATGCACTTACATTTCAAATATACTATTTGCTCTAAAGTAGCTTTATTAAGCTTTTTATTTTAGCACAAAACAAAGTATGAGAAGTCTGGAAGAAGAGGCTGAAAAGCTGGAGCACAGTTAGTGGAGTTTAATTGCGAATGGGTTAGTTGGATTGGGTGTAAAGCTCGCTTTTCTTTGAGGTCAGCTCCACAACCACAGCTGGGTATGAGTACACTGACAGCATGCAGAGTGGCCACACACAAGCCAGGAAGAAAACAACCTTCGGGAAGCTTAGTAAATTGTGCAGGTTGAGCAAAGAAAACAATTTCCTTCCTAGAAGAGGACCAGAACAATTGGTTTGTGTGCTCTTCAATCAGAGGAAACACGTGGGAACTCACATTTATGCCTCTACTCATACGCCAGGATTCTGTGCATTTTAAAACTCATAAATCATTCCAAGAGGAGTAACGTGGATGCTCTTCTGGGTTTATGAAGAAGAAAACTTGGCTATGTAAACCATTTTAGAGATAAGTTGATTTATGTCTTGGCAGGAAAGACTTATGAAATTTGCTCCAGTCCCCCAACTAAATTTAATTCTGGATTTATGTTGTTCTTACTAACATTTGCCATCTGATTTAAAATGAATAGTTAACCATTTCTTTGTCAATGCCAAAAGGTGGCAGCATTTCAGCTGTAGGCAAGGGAATTTACATATTGGGATGAGAATTTTATATATTAGGATAGCCCACAGATAGGATGGAACAGAGTATAAAGGCACTGTATACACATCTGATCTACTCTGCAGGTTGACTGAAGCTCTGGTAATGAACTGAAACTGATTACAAGGCACATCATTGTTGTGTGTACCGGTCTGTTAAGAAGCTCAGACGGTCTAGCAGAGGCAATACCTTTCACAGAATAAAAACAACATTGTCTAAAATGTTCACTCATGTAGCTGGAATCTGTACTGAGCAATTAGTCCCAGGCCTGCAATGATGCTAAGGTGCAGTTTGCTCATTGTGTCCCTGTATGTCAAACATGGAGGTATTTTTAAGGAAAACAAACAAAAGGATTTAAATGCATCACCCACATTTCAGCGTGGGAGAAGAGACAGAACTCCTGAAATTCAAAACCTGTTTTATTGTTCACACAACAGAATGCAGTAAGTGATTAGTTTGCAATGCAAACTAAATCTTACAATTATTTTTGAAAGGCAGGGGTGGCGTGAGTCTGAAAAAGCTTACAGTACTGCTGGAAATAAATTTCTTTTATCCTCTGAAAGGCAGTCTATTTATCCAACTATAGGAAACCAACGTAATCAGGGTCTCTAATTATCATCCAATTATGCAATTAGGTTGAAGTTATTAGAACAGCCTAATTACACACATACAAACTCAGAGTAGGATAGGAATGACCAAATGTAATTTTATCACATTCTCAAGATTCTCCTTTTTTAATCTGAAAAGCAAATACTGAAATGTAAGCCTGAGCAGTTGTGTTCATTTTTCCTCACCATGAAAATTCATAACAGGGTCAATAAAGAAAGGTTAACACATAACTTAAAAAGTCTAGCTGAGCCTTTATAATCATCTCACAGCAGGGCAGATTAAACATAATAATGAGAGATCTACACGAACCTCCTCAGTCAGGCTATAGGGAAGCTATTGTATTTTACCCTATTCTGTGCTGGTCTATTCGAGCTTTTGTGTGTGTCCATCACTTGTATTTCTGTGCCTCCCTCTAGTGGAAAGAAGGGAGGGAAGGAGGCACACATGCCAGCAAAATGCACTTCATTTGACTAAGAACATTCTGTTCTTGACTTATAATTAAGATGCTGCCAGGAACTTTCATTATGAACTTTGATTTTTCAATTTAGGACTTGGCCAGAAAAATAAATCTGACTTCAGCACATACTTTCAGCTAGAGTGGATTTACTTATTCTGGGGGGGGAGAACAAATCACATATGTTGGATTGACTGCTCTGAGCTCAGACTTTTAAATACTTTGATTTTTGCATGCTCTTTCTTCTATGCTTATGCTTAACCACAGACTCCTGCCAAAATTAATTGTTTACCTGGAGAGACATTTTAATTTTGCAGGAGAAAAAATTAATTTTGATATTAATAAGAAAGGACTCTTGGAACCAAGTTCCTTTCAACAGAATAATGGAACATATAAACGTACTTTGTACTTTTAATTGTAGTCTTCATTCAACCACTTTCACTATGTTCAAGATTACTTTTCTTCTGCTCTACGGGTATTTCTGAGCTTTTAAACAAACCAAAACAAACCACAACTCCAGTTCACCCTTGTAAGGAGAAAACTTCAAAGGTGACAGTTCTTTCAGGTTTTGTTTAGGAACCTTAGCAAAAGCATTAAATACAGAAATCATTGATGTTTAATAGGAAAATACGCTTGAGAGATAAAAACCCTTTGACATCCAAAGCAACTGCACAGATGTGATATACTTTTTAAACACACAGAGCAGTTAATTGTACTGTATGATTTTTGGAACTTTGTACTTCTGAAGGCAGCTTTAAAGTGCTTTGTCCCATTCATGTCACATCCTATAGAATGAATAGTGCACATGCAATGACATCTGGAGCTGGTAAATGCACGTTTTCCCCTGCTGGGAAAATGGCTATGCTTTAAAACCAACAGGGAAGTAAGATGGATGTATGGCTTTTTCTGTTATTTCTTAGAAATCCCCTACATAAAGGCCAGAGCATAACCCTATTTAAGCAGCTTCTCCTAGGAAATGATGGAATTGTAGTCTCCCTCCAGACTTGAAAGATGAGACCTCAGGTTCCACACTGGCAGGCACTAAGGTACGCAGTCTCACCTGAGTGAATCCAAGTTTGATCCGTCTTTGTTTGAAAGTCTTGGCAAACTGCTCAAGCTCCTCAAGGTCACTGGGCTCCTCCAAGCTGGGAGTGTCGATTCGCTTTGGTGTTGACTGGCTCTGTGGAAGTGCCTGAACGGGGGTCGCTGCTATTGTGCGTGTTGGGGTTGCTGGCTATTGAGACAGCAAGGAAAAGATGAAAATCAGACTTAAGAGGATAATCAACAGAAATCAAATTCCAAAAAGGTATGTGATGTTCTTGTGAGAAAGGTCAGTGAATTGGATATTTCCTGCAATCTGGATGCTTCTCCAAATTATTTATGTTCCTCTCCAGAACATGTAATGACAATCCAGAAAACTATAACAGCATGACAGGCTTTTAAAGGTTCTGTCATAACCAATTAAAGAAAAGTAAGAGATGTTCAATGGCAGCCAACAGCTGCAGACACTGCTCAAACAACGCTGAACATACTCTGCATGACATACTTCTATCACTTACGGACACCTCAGCACTCATCCCTTTTAAAAAAATTAAAATTGAATCTACTGGTCGTGTGAGGTGGCAGATTGTCACCAGTGCAAAAGAATCAAGTCTCTTATTTAATCCTGGAAGACTGAGCATGTACAGATGCAGCAAACATGGCAAGTTCCCTCCAATGCCATCTCTTGATGACTGACTCAACTCTTCAGCAAGAAAAAAATAGATTTACCTCTAACCCTTGTGTTGATAGTTGCAACAATAAGAGTGAATATATTGGTGATACAAGAAATTAAGCAAAGGTAATCTGCAGAAAATAATTCATTTTAGGTCACACTTTTCTTCTATATAAAGGGTAATTTTTCAGGAAGTCCATGGAAGGTTCACTATTCCTGAACATTGGCATACTAGAGCATTTTGCTATGCAACAACAATAAATATCTGTAAAAAAATGAGCATCTTGGAAAATGTTCACAGGTGAACAAAATATATTTAGATCTGATATTGCACAGTTTAGGCTTTAAGTGCAACAAGAACACCAGAAACACATTTTGAGTGCATAGCTCTATCTCCTTACATGCCATAATGAGCTGAGATGAAGAGACAAATCATTTACTCCAGTTAAATTCTAGTCAGTTTAGCTGTGGCTCTTCAGTGAAGGTGATTTCATGCCTCTATGTCCTGTGCCCAGTTCTGAAACTCTGGACTCCTTCAGGGCAAATAAGAACAGCCTCAAGTTCAGGCAGCACTACAGTATTATGCAAAGTCTATGCAAAGGTTCAGAAAAGGCTCTTCTAAAAGGAATGGCCTACATATAGCTCAGTCTTTACATAACTACTTATGTTGTTTTTGTCCTGGGTTAGTGCAGTGTTTTGCAGTGCACAGCAGATGGTAGAGGGAGGTCAAGATCTATAATTCCATTACCTGAGAAATAATGTAATCATATATGATCTTTCTAGGATTGCAGATACATGTGTCACGCTTACAGGTTTTTAATATTTTTTAATTTACATTAATCATAGTGGGTAATTACTGCAATATGTCTTCGCTAATTTCACCCACTTTGCATAATTTATTCTTTCTTAGTAGTTTTAGTATTTTTTTTTTAAATCCAAGAATAATCTTTAGTGGGGAATCATGCTGCTAGCCGAGGTATGAACTAGAGGTGAGACAAATTCCATTTTCCACATGGTGCATGAAAAATACTAGGGGTGATATAATAGAAAATGTAGTTTTCTAAGACTCTGATAGACTCAGGCACCTTATTGCAGACTAGAAAATTCTTATATGTAACCAAGGTGGCAGGAAGATACTGTGTGATATTACATGGTATTTGAGAAACAGCATGCAGCCATGAAACTAAACTGCACAGTAAAACCCAGAGCCAAGCATAACTACATTTACAGGCACACGCAACCTTAAAATTGCTTTTCTTACAGTCTGAAAGCTTAATCACAGAGCTCTAATATTTTAATATACATCTATCAGAATATTTGAATTTATCATTTCTAACAATCTTTTCACTTTCACAGACGGTAACTGGTAAGACTGGCAATGACTTAGCAGTGATAGCAAAACAACTACACTAAAAGATAGATTACCACTGCAATCTTCAGAAAGATACTTGTCAGTAATTCCCTTTTGGAGCTTTTTAGGTAGCTCATACCTTGCTCCTCTGAATTTCCAAGAAAACCTTACAGGAAATCAAACAATGCTCTAGTGCCATTAACTCAAGGTATCAATCATGAAAATTTCCAGCTAAAAACCCATTTTAGAACATGAAAGCCTGAAAAGAGACACATTGGGGTGGGAGCTACAAACCTGAACTATCTAGAAAGACAAATTCACTATTATAGCTACAACATCTATTCAGGTAACTAATACAAAGGGTCCATTCACTTGCCATAGTTTAAATCCCCTCAAAGCAACTCATGAAGTGTAGGAATAAGGCTGACCTGCGAGGCAAGGGTGATGCTTGGCTGAGACTGCAGGAGGTTGGCTTGGCTTTGCTGAGGTAGTTGCGTTAAGAGATTCTGCGCTTGCAGGAGACCTGGCGAGAGAAAAGCGTGCGTTTGGTTTGTCGTTTAAAAACACTCAAACATGAAATGAGGTAAAACGAGGCTCTTGCCAAATGATGGAAAGTTACAAAGAAAACCTGAGATGTGAGCTTTCATTTCATCCCTGTATAGATATCTTCAGACTTTGGAGTTTTCAGCTCAAAATCCCCTTGCATTTTCCCGAAGCATAAGTGGTGACAGAAGGGTAAGAGGGAGAAGTGTGTGTAAGCCTCCTCTGCAAAAAGAGTTGCTAATGATCTAGGTTATGCCAGTTCTGTGTGCAGGAATCATTTACTGCCCCTTTCAGCACGCAGGTTTTGGATACACCTCTTCTGGTAACCAACAGCTGATGAAGAATTGTGGAGCCATACAAAAATACTGAGCATCAATGAGATCAAATTCAACAACTGAATACTAATCAAACTCACAAATTTGGCTTCTTGATCACCCTCCTTCCTCTCTGAAACACCCTATGCCAGCTGCCTAACAAGGAGAAAACTTTCTGGCAAACTTAAGCAGAACACACCAGAAGACACAGCAAGCCTAGGTAATTCCCTCCTGGGTCAAATAAAGTAGGAATCTTTTGAAAAAGTTATTGGAATTAAAGTTTAGGTAAGATACTGAACACTGCTCAATTTTAACTAATAGAATAAACACTACACCGAATATAGGAAAACCCTGCTACTATGAAAAGGTGACAACATCAAAGAACAGTTGCAACTGATAGAACCAATATGTATACTATGCTGTCAATCTATGAATAAATTCTCTTACAGTCCACTTTTATATAGTTTATTAAATCTCTGAGGAAATTGAGATACCTGCATCTAAATTTAGACGCCTGCATCTAAATATTTTAACTAGAAGCCATCTAATTTTTTTTGTACTTATTTCTAATACAAAATTATCTATTTTTAAGGGATGGAATCTTGACAAAAATATACCTACAGTTAGTCCAATCCCTCAAATTCACTGTGAAAAATATAAACTGTTATTTTTTGGGTACCTCCTGGCTACAACTATCAATTTCCACTATAATAATTTAAGAAACTGACTAATTAAACTTACACTTCAACATATCTAGCCCCTAAAACCAGGGGGGAACAACAGATGGATGGACTGCTATGCCATCACCAACTATGTACCACTTAAATTCAACATCATCAGCTGCCTGATCTACCTCTTAGCAGAATAAAGGCAGAGGAAACAGAATTTAGTACTTGATAAATACTGAGTGAGGAACTGGATGTTTTATGCAAGGTTAAGGCAATAAGAGACATGAAAAGAGGGATTACTATGGTTAAGAAGGAGAAAATGTATCCTCAGTAAGGGATACACAAGTACAGAAGAACTATTATCTGACAGTGATACTTGATTTTTGTTTAACAAAGAGCTGAATATGTATTTTAAACAGAATGTGTTGCTACGAAAACGCTCAGGACCTACAGAATACAGCCAGCTGCTTATGCAACATAATAGCACAGCACAGACAACGATGGAAATTTGCTTTGCACCACATAATCAACGTGTTCCAGCTGTGTTTTTGAAAAGCCACAGCGAGGGAACAGAGCTGCTCAAGGAACTTCCAAGACAGCCACCTACTACAGCTATATATTGCTTTTTACAATGCAAATATTTGTTCACTTGAAAGATGATTTTAGCTGCCCAGATCTAAATATTAATTAGTGAACAGTCACCTCTAAGCGAAGTTTTTGACCTGCACTCAGTGACAGTGAATTTTAAACTGACAGCTTGAAAGAGAAAGGGGCAAACCCATCACACTGTCACTACGGAGTGGCTGACCAACAATGAAACAAAAAACAGGCAGCTGACAGTGATGACATTTGAGTTCTAGTCCACTGGTAACACCATCGATTACAAGTTACTGACTTGTCTTATGACTGCAATCAGAGTAATTAGGACTGGCCTCTTGTGACTTTTTGCCCCCAGAGAAATCCCAGAGGATGTTTTTCTGGCATTAACAATTTTGCTAAAGAACACAAGATGACTACACTCTTCCTAATTTTATTCTCACTCACATGGTCTGAAATAATTATCATGGAATTATCAGTATAAAATAATCTGAACACGTTTAATCTACTCTGTTTTTACATCATTTTATCCTAAGTAAGAGGTGCTGACACAAGGTATCTCATGGTGAAACTGGAGACAGAACAAGTCAGTTCAACCTGCAGGTGACTGAAGCAATGGTGAGGGGATGGGGAAAGCAGCTGGACTGTTTTGGCTATGTGTCTCTCTCCCTGATTACAGCTTTTTCAGGCAGTTGCCATGAACACACCTTGGGCAGTCCTTGGCTCTCATGGGGGGGCAGCTGCAGCCGTGCTCTTTTCAGATATGACTTGTACCAGTCTAAGCTTCTCCTTCATTTCTTTTCTGAGAAGAAACCACTGAGGTCCAAAATAACTTCAGTGACTTATAAAGCCCATAACACTGCCTTTTCTAAGCAAACCCACACCTTTCAGGCACCTGCTGAGATACTGGCATTTCAAACAATGCTGTTTCCATAAACTCATACTGGCACTAATACTGCTTAACATCTTTATTATCAAGAAGGCTGATGGGACAAAATACATCCTCAGCAAAGTTTGTGGACAATACCAAATATGGGGAAGTGGTCAACAGGCCAGAAGTCAGGGTCTAGATTGGCTGGACAAATGGAACCTCATGAAAATCAATGCAGGAAAATGCAGGTTCTTCATGGGGGCTGGAATAACCCTGTGCAGCAATACAGGGTGGGCAGTGGCTGGCTGGAAAGCAGTCCCTCAGGAAAAAGTCCTGGGGGTCCTGGAGGACAATATGATGACCACGAGCTGGCAGTGTGCCCTTGCAATACACAGCCAACCACATCCTGGGCTGTACTCACAGGAGTGCAGCCAGCAGCTCAGGGCTGTGCTTCTCCCCCTTCATCTGGCACCTGTGACACCACAGCTGGAGTCCTGCTGGCAGCTTTGGGTTTCCCAGTACAAGGCACAAGGACATCCTGGATTTTGTACATCCAAGGCCCACCAGGGTGGCTAACAGGCTGGAACAGGTAAGTGAGCTGGTTTGTTCAGCCTGATGAGAAGACTAAGGTGAGATCCTACTGCTTTCTTCAAAGACAGAAATGGACTCTTCTCGAGGGTACACTGCAATGAGATGCAGCGGATATCGGAACACGGAAAACTCCAACTAGATACAGGAAAACAATTTTTTTTTTTTAGCATGACAGCAGTCAACTATTGGGGCAGGTACTTGAAAATGTTGCAGAAACTCCATCCTTGGGCACATTCGATTCAACTGGCTGAGGCGCTGAACGCCTGCTGTAATTGGACCTGCTTTGAACAATTCTACCTGGTCTCTAGAGGTCCCTTCCAACCCACCTGATTTTTTTGAACCTACAGAAGCTGCTATTGTACTTGTATACTTTACAGAGGTTGTATTCCTAACCCTCTGCCCTGGGTTTTGATAGCACAGGGGTATTATTGCACTAAATATGGCACACAAATCACCTGCGTGACACTCTAAAAGAATAAGTGCATGGAGGCAGATACAGATCTATGCACAAGTGTGATAGTTTCACTTTTTTTTAATAGTTAAAGTAAATATATCTATCATCATTCAGGATTTTTCCTGTAATGTCTAAGAGTAGCATGAATAATGGTCCAAGTCAGAAAACTCTTCCTGCCAGCCAACAATCCCCAAGGACTGATCTGGGGTTCAGTTCTATCTAAAATTAAACAAAAGATAAAACAAACATTCAAGCACAGACTTTTTCAGCATAATTTTTAAAAAGTTGGCCCAGAAGCATAATACATAATTCATCCCAAACTGATCTCCCAAAAGAGTGAGTTTTTTCATGTAAGAACTTGACTGCTTTATCTCTGCCAAAGCTGTTCATCCTCTCACTGGAAGTTAGCTTGCAAGACAAAGCCATTTACAATGGCTTTCACATGAGTGAGGTCTCAAAGTCTGTATAACACATATGAAAGAAGAAAACAGGACTGGATTTGGCCTGCTATCATCATCCCAGGCAATTTTACAGTAAAAAAATGAAATCGCTAAGATAGTCTTTATAATAAATAGCATTATCTTGAGAATAGGTAGACCCAGTTTCCATGTTTAAAGCTAATTAGAAGCTTGTCTTCCACATTTGACTTTCTGGATATTTTCTTTGTAAGTACTATTTCTAAATCTCATTGTGATACAGTCTTTTCTTAGATCTTAACAACTCCTGTTTACAGTATTAATTTATATTAAATGCAGCACCATTTCCCCCTCCATTCAGATTTTTACCGATACGATTTTTATTAGCAGTATTTCACGAGTAAAAAAGCTGAACAGTCGCCTGATGAGGGTAATATTTTTAAGAAGCAGCTCTAATTGTAGTAAGGGATGTTAAATTGATTATTCTAGAGACAGCTCTATTAGATACAAGAACAGATACAAGAAGTATAAAGACATTACAAGGTGCTACATTCCTGCTGGTGACTTTAACAATAATACGAACAACAGTTGCTCTGAATAAGAAAACGTTCCAAATTTCTATTTCCATCCAATCTTCTGCATATCTGCTGAGGCTTGAAACAATTCTTTCAGTTATGACGTTAACAATTACCAGCAATGAAAAATGGGAACTTTAAAATTTGTTTCATATAAGCCAGAAATCATGTGGAAAAAGAAGGTGACTACATTAGACATATGGCAGTGGATTTATGGGGAAAATGTCCTATCTGCTGCTGGGAGCTATAATGTGTGTGTTGAAGAAAGACAGTACAATAACGTCCTGATTGCTGGTTAATATTTTAGGTATTGAATTTCCTAAATTTTTTCGAAAGTCGGACGTCAGGTCACAAAGTTCAACCCCTTTAAGAATCTAAATACAATTGCTGATAACTGCAGTTCTCTGTACCCCTCTGCCTCTTTAAGTAAAAGATTTTTCTTCACCAAGTGTTTACATCTTCTACAATCTTGTTTAGAGACACTATTCTTCACTTGTTTCCCTCAAAACTCTTCTCATTTTAAAAACAGTGTTTCTCATTTACATGACTACATGGCATACACAAAATATGTAGTGTAGTCTGTAAAGCAAGAAATTTCTTCCAGAATACATAATCTATACACAAATCTGAATTTTCATGTTAGTTATTAAATGTATAAATCTCCATGCAATACCAATGAAGCATCAAAAAAAAAATTTGAATGCCATTGGTTTTGAAGAAAACTCTATGCTAGTTTCTTCAGAGTATTTATTATTTTATGAAGTTGACTAATGGAGCGATAGGACAAGAACAACATGGAAAAGTCAGCTGCAACAGCAAATAACAAAATAAAAATACACACTTTCTCAATCTTTCTCATAAATAATAATGTACTGTTTGGGATCTTCTAACAATAACCATGAAATACTGCAAAAAAACCATATCAGAAAGTGATATAAGGGGTATTATGACACACATGTTGCTTTATCATTGAGTGCTCATGAAGAAAATGAGATCTGTTCAAGCATTTCAGTTTGGAAGGTTGTCACACACTAATGGCCTGTGGTCACAATTCAGCATATAAATCTTCCAACATTTTTGAGCTATTCAGTTGTCCAGGCTGCACATTACCAGTAAAACATGATGTCTCTACCTACACTGCGTCACTGATGACAGCAATATGCAGGTCTTAAATTGTACTGAAGAAATAATTTTGCAGCGATGGCCTCTGGAAAAGGTGCTATGAAAATCTCATCTAGTACTATTCTACTTCAGGAGATTTTAAACAAACAAGAAAGCCTTGCTTCTTTTCTATCATGCAAACAGCTCATTTTGGGAAATGAATATAATTTACTTCTCTTAGTTTTCCTTTTTGTAAAGCATCTTCAGAGATATTTTAGAAAACCAGCAGAATTTAGTTGAAAAATGTAGGCCAGACATCAATACCAATGAGTTTTTCAAAACAATGCTCTTGTGCTTGCTATTTTCTTAAAAGAATTTATTTTAAAAACCAAAAAAACCCCAAAAACCCCCAAACCACCAAGCACCTATTTTAAAGAACTCTTGAACTAAATTGTAGTGGTTTGATTTCTTCTAGTACAATATGTTAAATTTACAAGTTCTGCTTCATTTTAAGAAAACAGTACATCGCTAAATGCTTCCATGAATAGCCTTTTAGCCATTTTCTACCAGTGCTGGTATAAAATCTCTCCTAAATCAAGTTCTATTAAAAGGAAGTTAATTTTGACTAACCCTTTATTCAAATGTGAGAGCATTCAGACCGTAAGAGCCCTTCAGTGTAATGGAAAGCCAGTTCTATCCAAGTCATAGTACATAAGAAGGAATGATGCATGAAAAAACTGAAAGGAACAGAAGAAAATGAGGTGCAAAGAGCTGCTTTATAGGACAGCCAGGCTCTGCAGGACTCTACAAGCATAACAGGATTTGCCTTCTGAGCAAGAATCTTTGGATTACCAGACCTGAACAACTGAGTAGAGTTCATGTAGAAGAGAAAGGGGGGAAAAAAGACCATTGGAGTACATCAGCATAAGAAGCCATGGCTAAATGCAGTTTTCCGTGGGCATCAACAAATGGGGTGCAATCAGCACCGTGATGCATTGCAGCCTGAACACATCAGTCCTCAGAACAAAGCTGCTGTGCAACATCTTAACTGCTCTGACACACCACCACCTACCACTGCCTTGTTTGTCTTTGGCATGGAAGTCATACCCCGTGCATTGCCAAAATATTATTATAAGTGCTATTATTATAAGTTACACAAATCCAGCATTCTAGCTCTTTTCCCAAGGTGTTAATTATTATTTCAGTTTATGACAACATTCATTGTACCCTCTTTAGGCTTAAGTACTTTTCCAGACTCCCACAAGGACTTTTGATTTTGTAATCTTTTTCCAGTCTGTCCTGGTTTTGACGGAGATAGAGGTAATTTTCTTCTTAATAGCTGGTACAGTGCTGTGGTTTGGATTTTGGATGAAAACAATGTTGATAACACACTGATGTTTTACTTATTGCCAAGCAATATTTACAGAGTCAAGGACTTTTCAGCTTCTCACACAATGCACCAGCAAGGAGGCTGGGAGGCACAAGAAGCTGGGGGGGGACAGAGCCAGGGCAGCTGACCCAAACTGGCCAAAGGGATATTCCACTCCATGTGGGTCTCAGGATATAAAACTAGGGGGGAAAAGCTGGCTGGAAGCCACTGCTTGGGAGATGGCTGGCCATTGGTATGAACCACCTGTGTTTCACTTTGTCCCCTAAAAAAGCCATGCATGACTTGCTTTTCTGGCAAGGAGCACTTACCCTGCTGCCCCTGCGGCGTTTGTGAGATGATGAACTGTGCTGGCTGCAAGTTGGTTGTTGGATGCACCAACACAAACTGTTGCAGGTTGAGATTCTGCTGCTGAAGCTGCTGCAAGTGCTGCAAATCCTTAAGGAAACGGGAAGGGGAAAAAAAAAAAAAAGAGAGAAGACAAAAAAAGAAAAAGGGAAAAACATAAAGAAAAAAAGAAAAAGAAAAAAAGAAAAAAGAAAAGAAAGAGCTGTGTGTTAGACATTTCAGTCAGCAATGATTCCCAATACAAGATTTCCTATCAGCCAGTTACACTCTAACATTTAGAGGTAAAAGTGGATGTCAAACACAGCAGTCCGGTACTGAACATCCTTTAGAACGGCAATTTGAACATCACTCTCGTTCATAAAACCAAAGTTATTTACTAAATGAACCAGCAAAGTATATCCAGCACTGTCCTGCTTTAAAATCAAAAGAAAACAAACAAACAAACAAACCAATCAATCTCCCTTCCCTCCAAATCCAGGAGTTTTCAAATACATTAGACATATCAGCACACAGATCTCTCAAAATTATTTTTTGAGGATGGAACTCTGCTACAAATCAAGCATATTAGCTGGGAGCTAGGTTTTTTTTTTTTTTTGTAACAACAGTTTGCAATTACCATTTGAATCAACAACAGGAAAGCAAAATGTTACAGATTCCTTGTTTGCACTCTGGTTGTTCAGTTCAAATTTCAGAAAGTAGCTAACTCAATAAGTAAATATATTTGATTTGTTCTGAAACAAATTACAATAAGCTTAATAGCTATGACTATAATTAAAGGTTAAAAGGAAAAATCCAAAACACTGCATTATTGTAGAACCCTACTTTTATGTATTTAAACCATTCAGACCATTCAGGACTATTAATTTTCTATAATTAAATGACTGGTCTCAATGTAAAATGTTAATTTCTGAGAAACCGAGTTTTCAAGAAAAATGCTTCAACTTGACATTCAGCTGGGGAATGAAAACATAAAGAACTACTTAAAAATACTGTTCTCCCGGACTAGCTTTTTTCTTTTCATCTCCAAACAGGACAATAACAAGAGCAACTGAAATTTAAAAAACACACTGTGAAGTCAGCCAACATAACAGTGGTAATCCATGAAAACTATCTAAACACGCATGTCGGATTTTTCCATTTTTCCAGGAAGAACCTGTTTCAAAATACTCACCAAGCAGGTGGATAAAAGCCTGAATGAAATACTTCCCACACTTGCAACCTCCCATTAAACAAGCCAAACCAAGCAGCCAAGAAGACTCTCCCAAAGCTCTGTTTCAGGGAAGTTATTCAGGTACCCATTTGCAGAGAAACCCTGCGCAGGTGCAGCGGTGCCAGAAACAGTGCCCGGTACGGCTGCTTGGAGCTGCTCACGTTCACACAGCCCCAAACACACTCGAGTTCAAGTGAACCAGGGTAACAATGAGCTGCTCCTTAAGCTGCTCCCTGGACTGATGAAGGTTACTGAGCACTCCCATAACCTCCTCAGCCAGAGGATGGGAAAGGCCATTCACTGCCAGCAGTGGAGATGGAGATGAGAAGTCAAGACAGAATGACAAGGAGAACTTCTTTCTTACACAATGCTGTTATCTGTGACCTTACATTATTTTAAACCTGTTAAAACTGCAACTAGAAAGTTGCAACCATCTCCTTCTGGAGATCAGGGGTGGGGGACGTCAGAAAGGAAGACTAGGGGGAAAAAAATAGGGAGTCCACTGATTTATGAGACCATAGACACGCATTATAAGAAAACGTCTACTTAACCTGCATTACACAGACACTGGCCATCAATCACTTGGGCTACTTAGCCCTGTAAAGTCAAAAGCATGCAGTGTAATAATATGGTAGACAGACACCAGAGGGATTGATCAAGCAATGCTCTTTAAGAAATGGAAACTTCCATTTCATAAGAGAATGGTAAAATTTAAAAAGTGCCCATAAGCAAAAAAGTGGTTTTAAAGTCAATAGTATTGTTTGCTTTCAGAAAATTTCAGAAATAATGCAACCGTTCCTATGAAATCAAGGCCAATTTCCTTCTTGAAAGAGAGAAATAACTGTTCCAGTTTTATCCTGGAACTCCATGTTTCTTATGATTTCATATCCTAATATCACATTGGTCAGAACTGCTACCAAAACCTCTTACTTCTTGAGCTCAACATGACATGGATCTCCACTCATTTATTCACTGATTTTCAATGCTCAGCTGGTTACCTCTGCACATCATGCTGACCCTCCAGCTCAGAGGGGTCTCATACTGGAATGGATGTGAGGACTGGACACAGAGTTAAAAACAGAAATCGAAAGAGTTGGGCAAGCTGACTAAGGTTGTGAACACTGGGTGCAAGAAAAGGACAAAGAGAGGCTGCAGGATGAAAATAAAGGTAGGTAAGAGAAAAAACAGAAACACAAAAGGAAGATTTGGGAAGACACCGTGGAAGAAACAATATCAGTGGAAAAACAGACAGGTTAAGGACCTCTCCCACCAAAAGCAAACAAATGAAATCACCCCAGATGACCAAATAGATGATTTGAAGCACCCCCACAGGAGATGGAGTTACACGCAAGAAAGAATACAAAGAAACAGTGGCAGTGTATCTGTAAGATCAAAGGAGGAGAGCTTTTTGTTTAAGACTATAGTATTCATAACACCGGCTACCCAGCTAAGACATGACAGCTCTTATCATGAGGCTCTTACACTTTAATATGAGAAAACTGTTTTTAAATTGAGGCCTCAGGGATAACTGATATAAGCAATCTTATTCTGTGCATCTGCCTTGGTAAATGGTATGTTGGCTAAGTCTTGTTTAAATACAGAAATATAATTCTGCAACGCAAAATGAAAATGATACCTCCAAGGCTAATCACTCCTAAATAGCCCTTCCAGCCCCTCAAATGCATTTGAAATCCAACTTCATTTCCACCTTGGGAAAGTTTTATTATTTAGTTAATTATACCATTATAATAAATCTCCCAATAGCAACCACACGAACAAACCTGACACTGTTTTCCTACACTGATCTTTTTTCCTCAGTGTTAAAATCTGTATGCTAGCACAAGCACACAGAAAGAGATGGAAAGACTTTCAGGGAGACATGCATGTCTTCTGGTACTGCCTAGCAATTTACAAAGATCAAAACAATCCAAATCCTACCTCGGCAGAATAATCTGCCAAGTGCTATGTCTTGCTGTGAGGAAGATTTTTTGTTTAAAAAAAAAGTCATCTAAATTTCTAAATTCAATGCCATTATTTCCAATTACAGCTCCAGCACAAACTTAAGCATCTGTGTCATTTTGAGATTTACATCACATAAATACAGAGCACAGATCCTGAAAACAAGGAAGTTTATAAAGAACCCCATAAGTTGATACACGAATGTTTAGTGTCAATCCCACAGCAGCCCAGGAGCAGCACGAGCTCCTCACCAGGCTGCTGCAGCAGAAACCTTACGTGAACTGCAGTGCACATTAAAGAACTCATGCTTGTGCAATTAGTTAATTAAAATAAATATGGTAATCCCCCTGCTGCAGAGCCCTGCCAGTTAATCAATTATTCAAAAATCATCAATTAAAACAAACATTCAGCTATTTGTATAATCAGCTATATGTTTACAACAGCAACACAAACAAAGCTGAGCACTGCTTACAAATCCTTGCCAAGATGGATCAAAAAGCACGGTGCTATCTACCTATGAACCTAGATGGTATACGTTTTCCTTAAGTACCTCAAATTACATCCAACACCTGCACAATTTATGCCCTGCACTTTCATCATAAGGAGCAGCTAACAAGATTCAACCAAGCTCATTTATGTATCAAAATAACCTATCCTAAAAGACATTAATTGTAAAGTCAAACATTTAAGTAATTAGAAACATCAGAAAACAAGTACAACTTTAATTTGTACCGCATGTGGCAACTACATCCTATTTTTCAGAGAGCCTTTAGCTCACTCGTGCACAAATCAGACAATGATGCCTTCAGAAACTCTTATTTGACAGCACATACCTGATCTTTTCAACTCCTCTCAAACACTCCTCTGAAGATTTTCTAAGTTCTGGAGAAAAAGCCAGTACAAAACTAGTAATTGTAAATGCTCCCCACTGAAGTGGGAGAGCAGGATTAGAAACATTTCACACATATATCACATTGGTAACCACTGCTTTGGTGGCCTGTTTGACAAACATAGGGCCAGAAAGTTCACAGTACAGATTTTGTTAATATGAAATTCTAGTCCACCACACTTCAGTGAAGCAGACCTCGCTATCTTAAGCTGCACACCTGGAAGACAAGAGGGCTATGGATTACTTATATTTAGATTAAAAGACTCACATCCCATCAAATGGGAGCTCTGTGACAGATGCATGGGAAGATGTTTAGAAGCTGTAACCACCAACTTCCTTGACATGGACATTCTCAATTCTCTTCTTGAAATCTGTATTAGTGCCTACTGACAGTCTCAACAAAATTAAGATAGGATCTTGAGAATTACAAGTCTCCTTGAATGCTACATCCTTCAGTCATCTCCATGTCAGGCCAGTGAAGTGGATTCCTTTGCTGAAAGAGGTGTTACTTGGTGACATGACTTCTCACAATGCAACAAGAGTTTCAGTGGGAGGAATCTCATCAACATAGCAACATCAGCATTGGCCTTTTAAAAACAGGATGGCACCACTCTGGCCTCTCTAAGGACAGCCAGAGAGGTCAGAACTTCTAGACAAACACCACAGAAGTAAATCACTTCAGCTAATGAAAACCTGATAGCACAGCCAGTCTATTATTATGTGGACCAGCACAGTAAAGGATTGCACATTTCACCACTGGACTTCACAGACAATCGCGAATGCATTTCCATTCTTGTCCTTAATCAGACTTCATGTTCACTTTTCAGACACTTCATCCCAGTTAAATGCAAGAGAAAATAGCCTGAACAGAAAGCATGAGACAGTCTTAAAGAACCTGCTCACTCTAAGAAGCAGCAACTTTGAGGATTATATACCCCATACACTTTGCACAGCTGGACTAATCAAACTGATTATTATGTACCAAGAACCTTACTCTATGGAAAGATGGACCTCAGCATGAGCAAGACAATCACTACTCGTAGTGCTCAAGATATCTAAGCTGCACATTTGATTAGCCTTGTCCACAAGTCTAAGGATTTTCCACACTACATACACTAAGCACACAGTGGCACTGCAATCTCCAAACTGAATTAAGCCAATCCTGGAGGACCCAGGAAGTTCCTTACTGCTTCTAGTAAGCAGAACATCCACAGCAAGCAGTTCTTCAGAATTAACAAGTCTTTAGTACCAGACCATGAGACTGGACAGATTCCAACACCAGACTCATTCTCCAAGTTTTTCTCCAGATACACAGGAGTGCCCATTCTTCGTCATTGAACTCTGAGCATTAAACACCAAGCCAAAACAGCACACAAATGGGTCAAGTCAAACTGCTGGTCTTCAGGTCTATAATTTTCCTTCTAACAAGCACTATTTGGGCCTCTCAAGCATCCTTTGTGATACACAGGCATCACTTCCCATCCATACAAGTCTCAACAAGTGCAATTTCTATGGGCATCTTTCCATACCCCTTTTTCTCCTTTCTCATGCTAACTACAAGGAGGAAAATTCAGAATACACAGCATTTACTCATTCTGGTACAAACTCAGAAGCTCAGTGGAACTGAGGAGCAGCTGGCACACACTCCTTGCTAAGACTATCAAACTTCAACCTCATCATCCAAAAATGCACGAGGAAAGACTAACAATACTCAAGGACCCTAGAAACTCACTGAGTGAGGAACAACAAATTTTATTCGAATGGTGCAATCAGTCAAACCTCTTTTGTTTTCCACCCTCTCAAGCCTCAAGGCTCACCTGTGCAATCTGTATTGGCTGAGATAGAGGGATCTGCGTCATCGGCGTCGCAGCAGAGGCCGAGATGGTGGCACCAGCAGCGCTGTGCTGCTGACTGGCTGAGTGCTGCACTGCAGCCGCCAGCAACTGGGCCTGCGCCTGTTGGAGCAATAACTGTTGCTGGGCTGGCGTCAACGTGAGCTATAAACAATTAGAAAACACAGCCATTAATAATGGGAAGAGCCACTTCAGCTACAAAGTCATTAGATAGCTCAGTACTATTATATTAACCAGGCAATCCTAGGACTATTCCGCTAACTGGCCAAGGGCTCTGGCCTTAAGGAAGGACAGCTGGCTACTCAACACAGTGTGGGAAGGAACCAACCTACCACAGGCCCGACACAAACCAAACTGCACAACCGCCAGCATTTGCACTTACTGGAACCTACAGAACCTAACTCTGCTTCTAAGTTTTCTTCACAACTCTACCAGGAGTTTCGGGGAAAAAGCAATTAAGTAGCAAGCAAAACAAAAGAATCAGTATTGCCAGGATTTGAAAGGAAATTTACACCCAACAGAACAGCAAGTGATTAGCCAGATGAATGTGAAGCAGGAATGCTGGCTGTGGCTACTGAACAAACTGATAACACCCCAGCTGCTTCACATTAGCATGAATCCCTGCCATATTCCATCATTTCCATTATGCCCTAAGATATAAGTAAAGAACATGAGCTCCATTTGTTTCTCTCCAAGTCTCCCCATCTGCTTTTTTTTTTTTTTTTTAACAGAATAGAGTTGGCAACTTTACATCCCTTCCCTTTCCCAAACACGCATTATCTCTGTGGAACAGGTGGCAGCAGTCTCTCCTTTACATGTAAATGAATCTTGATGCCCATATTTACTACAGCCCATATCTGCATAGGCCTGAAGTTTTGAATGTTTCTCTACAGCAGACAATCATGAATTAAAACAGACCAGTATTTTTTGAGAATGCAAAAAATAATGAAACATGCCAGGTTTTAACAACACATCGAAACAGTCTCACTTTTAAAACTTTCAATGCTTAACTGAAAACTAAATAGGATATTTATTTACATACTAACATAAGAGAAGATTTAACAATTGAGCCTGAGATTAAGAAGTCATTTCATGCAAGTGTAGGGATGATCTAACCTAGCACTTCAGATCATAAATACATTGTTGGAGCAACTGCCCTAAGCTTATTAACACACAAACTCTTACATTACAAAGCCGATTACATGGAAGCAAATTCTTTAACTAGCCCATTCACAAAACTTGCTGTTTTTTGAAATGACTGAAAGCCTTATGACAATTCAGAAACACCAGAAAGTCTAAAATAACAATTATCCCATATTTACTCCCAAAGCTTTGCAATTAAAAACCCCTCAAAATCGGTAGGTTAAAACAAAAGGGTTGAATGGGCTTAAGGAAAGTACTAATAGAGTTACTTAAAAAGAAATGTGTTTGAGAAGAGGAAAAATTAACAATTCCCATAATTTTTGTTCTTCACCCAGCTATAAGATTTAGTCTTGTTCTCCCATGCCTTATTTTAATCTTGAAAAAAAAAAAATTTCCTCTTTATGACATCAGTGACTGTCTCATTTGTACACACAACAGGTTTCAATTTCTTTGCAGATCAAAAAGGGATACTGAGAACAGAGAGAAAGAATTCTTTGTTGTTGTTATTGTTTGGAAGCAAATACTACGTGAAAAACTCCAAATATTACGGTCTGCTTAATATTCTAGGAAAGTATTTTCTGTCGCCACTTCCACTGAAGTTTCTCCCTACGTTAAAGGAAGTTGCAGTGCCCCTCAGTGACACCTGTGTGGGCCTGCAGCATCCCTGGGTAACTCTTACCCCGGTGATCTGTCCTCCGGCCAGCATGAGCTGGGTCTGGGGTATGGCCGCCTGCACTGAAGGCTGCTGGGAAGGCTGGCTTGGCTGCTGAGAGTCCCCAGATTCTTCATTAGATTTAGACTAGTCAAAAAAAAATACAACTCTTTATAGTGTAAAACAGATGTTAATGCATAACACTGCTATCTCAACACTGCACAATAAAAATCTTTCATCTGCATACAAAAAGCCCTTGGGTTTATTTTAAGAGTGTGTTTAAGCAATGGCTCTGTGTGCCCACCATCTCAGCTACGACTGCTCAAACATGTCTGTAGGTAATGCAGTTTAAACAAAACAAAGAGACTCTCTGGTCTCCTGTTCTCCTCTCTCTGACATTATTGCCAGGTCTCATTTCATTTTACGCCATGCAACTGAAGCTGACGCTACCTTTCACCATAAAGAAAGAGAAGGTTGTTAAAATTATTCATTGCCTAAAATCCTGAACAATGGAATGAGGGAAAGGAGATTGTGTTTCCATTTTCTCTATCACCATCCTGTACCTCTAAGTCATCATACTGATGGCTTATACACAACCTTTTTGAAAAATCCTCACAGGTTTCTCTACCTACAGCAAAACATATAATATATACAGTGCTTTTAAATACTCAAAGCATTTATGTAATTGAATACCACTTAATTTTAAAAGATTCAAGTTTATTTTGATTTATTTTTGTGGTTTGGTTGTTTGTTTTTTTAAACAGAAGAAATTGTGAAGACATGAAGGAGGAAATGCAAGTGCATGAAGAGAGGGAGAGAGTTTTATGATAATTAAAACTGGTTATGCAGAACATTACAATTCTGCATAGATTTGCATATTTTCCACCACCTGTTTTGGGGACTGCAGAGCGAGCTAATTAACATAAAGGCTCTGATTAATTCTGCCAGTCATTGAGCGATAATTACAGCGCAGGACTGTAAACATTCTGCACTGGAGATACAGCCTGTTTGCCAACATCTCTCTCAGGGATGGAAGTTTACCATGGCAACCAAGGCAATTTTCTGCCTCCTTCCTCTTAGAAAGGAAGGTCACTATACCTCCTCTTCTTTCCAAATTGTTATTATGTATAAGTGGGTCCACATTCTATTGCATTTCATGTAATGCACTACCTACATTCTTTAGTAACAAGCAATAGTGAAACCAGTTTTCAATAAAACTGCATCCTTTGCCCCTTAATATAGTACAGAGAGGAAGCAGAATGTTAACAGATAAACTGAAGTGTTCAGCATCATAGAAAAGTTTGAAAGCTTTGTTGTCTCACGTACATTACTAAACAACAATTACTCTGACTTACTTTGAAATCACTGTGTGCTATTTAAACAAGCAGTCTAAACCAGCCACATTACGTAGTTAATGCAACATTATATTCCTATATTCAATTACCAGAAGTAAGGACAAATTGCAAAGTAATCCTTGCTGTGTGTTTAAAGCAAGTAAACAGAAGAATGTGAAATATTCCTGGAATTTTAAGGTTTTCATGATACCACATCTGACTAAAATTCAGCATTAAGTTATGATCACTCCATGTTTTAAACAACTCCAGAGTCTGAATGCTTACAAATCCTGAACCTGATTTACAGCTGTAACACTGTTATTCCTTCATACCTATCACTTGCAAAACCAGTCAGACTGAAAAAAACAGAGTAATATATCATAGGTTAAGAACTATCTCTACTGATGCTGTTTGGGATGAGAGAAGGATGAGCAGCAGAAGGTAACTCTCTTTACCTGTACATTTAAGGACTGAGCAGCAGCCTGTAAACTTGTTCCAGCGAGCTGGACCTACAACAGTGCAAAAATGGAAATGAAATAATGTAGAATCCATAGAAAACTAACAACGTAAAAAAAACCAATCTCCCCACCCACATCCCAACAAAAACTCCCAAGAACAATGCATGCCCCTCTAACACCTGAATCAGTGGAATAGGGGTTGTACTCCAGACTGAAACAGACCTGTAAGACTCTTCTACGATGTTGTTTATCTACCTCTTACTGAAGGTATCCCTGCCTAAGGATCTAGATATTATCATGGATGGAGTTGAAACAAAGCATATCGGGGTGGACAGGCCAACTAGTCACATTCCTGTTGGAAAAATCCAGACTTCAGGGCAGGGCATTAAGCTCTACTCATTATCATCATCCTACTCACATCTCAGATTGGGTCTTACCCCAACACTGCACTCACCAGCTTTCTTATAGGAGCAAGCACGTGCGCACCACAGAACCCAGAGCATAACCACTCTCCCTCAAATTAACCCATTCAAGTATTTGCAGCCCTCAGCCACTGAAAAGGAGATCTCAACACAGAGGACCAGAGACACTTTACAAAGGCTGTATCGATTCAGGTATACTTAAAACTTGAATTCAATGTTTGTGATTAACAGGCCCAAAGAAGGTCTTGTGGGTGAGCAGCAAGGAAAAACGGATGCTTCAGAAAGTGAGATTTTTTGAGTGCTTTCTTATCTCTAATAAGTATTTCCTCTGTACAAAAAATGTTATATTTTCATTTACTGAAACCCATTTTAATCAGTCTCGCCTTGTTTCTACCAGCACCCCTAGTTATAAAG
Source organism: Lycocorax pyrrhopterus obiensis (assembly GCA_014706295.1). Lineage (NCBI taxonomy): Eukaryota > Metazoa > Chordata > Aves > Passeriformes > Paradisaeidae > Lycocorax > Lycocorax pyrrhopterus. The sequence continues at coordinate 114,279,666 of JACSVZ010000001.1, read as the reverse complement.
AAGGAATGCTCTGTAATTAATTACCAACACTTTCAAAGGTCAGAGTAACAGCCTGTAGAGAATTCCATCTCTGGCCATGTTTAAAAACCACTGCTCGTTTGAAAACCAGGTGACATGTAAGGATACAATAAAGCAAAGCAAAATGTAGCGCTCTTGCCTCTAGAAAAAGATGTCCCCACATAAAGAGTCCACATATTTTCAAGCACAGGAAAGATTGCAGTACATGAAATTAATAACTGAATATTTTGAACAGGCAACCTTGGAAGAGTCACCTTGGAAATATTTCCTACTGCTTTAGATGAAGGTACTAGACATACTAAGCATGATCTACATCTAAGCAAACACTCCCAGAAAAGCCCCTCCTCATCAGAAGCAAAATATAGTTTGACACAGTTGATGTAATCTGTGCTTTCAACATGGATTAAGAGCAGAGAATAAACTAAATAACATCACCCTGCCATCCAAATGACACACTCAAAATAATACTTTAAAATTACACAAACACCACATGAAAGACTACAAATGTATATTGCTTAGGTACAGCCAGCATATTCCTGAAAATCTCTGTGAATGCAATTTGGACATCCCTTTCACCACACAACCAACATTTCCAAATTAGAAATCAAATTGTACCTGAATGCTGCCTACAGCCTAGTATTTTGCATTAGTCTAGAGCAAAGCACTGTGTGTTAAGGTTGAATAACACCCCACTAACAGCAGCCTCACTAGCAGAGGACAGTTTGACAATAGATTCCCACACACCTGCAGGCGAATAAGAGAATACCTGAGATTTTCCTTTGAATCAGTTTCAAGAAATGAATCACACTTTATCAAACATGAAGTTATAAAGATCCTGACAACTGTTTAAATAAATACATTTCCAAAGCAGGATAAAGCACTGTGCTAAACCCAATTACTGTCCTGGGTCAATCTATATAACAAAACGAAGACTAAAACAAACACAGAGAATTCTGCGGAACAGCTGTATCTGTCTCCATGTTAAACACACACTGGCAACCCATGAAAACTAGTCAGCTTCTCTCCACATAAAGGCAGCCTACAACAACCTATTGGTTCAGCAAATTCAAACAGTGGCACTCCCTAGGTCCTATATAAACCAATCTGCTAGGAAAATTGCAATTATGTGACAAGACGTGTGGAATGTTCCATACAATAAAACGGCAGTTCAGAGCTCTTAAAAGAGGGCATAAAAGCTTCAGTACTTCAATTATACCACAATAACTGTGCAACCTCAGACCTCAAACATTCAAGGTCATCCAATTAGGTACAGTATTTTAAAGTTTAAACTTGGTGCAGAGGAAGGGAAAGAAATTAGGACATTTGTTTTCATACATCAAGCGCGAACAGATAAAAAAACTACAAAAAAATGCCCCTTATACTTCTCTTCACCTAGGGATGCCCCATTTTGCTTCAGCCTGCATCTGAAGTTCAGCTTTGATTCCCTAAACACAGCAGCAGCAGAGCAGAGGGGTAGTATTAGAAGTCTGAATATCATCTGACAAACAGGTCACTGAAATAACTTTTTCGTAAAAAAAACCTCACAAACCATATATGCTTAGTAAGTACAATCAACTTTCTTTCCAGTTAACGTGCAAGAGTGAAGTGTTTTTAACTAGATAGTGACAGTTTTGGAACCTTGGCAGCTGTTGGACCAATACAATCCTTTCCTAAAAAATTTAAATTTTGCCTTGCCTTTCAACGTGGTATCTCTATTAAGGTTAAAACAACAACAACAAAACAAACAAACAAACAAAAAAACCTACTCAAAAACACACCACAAAACTTAGGCATTCTCAAGTCGCCAAAAAGGTGATTTGTAGTTCTCCCAAGGAGGTCTCACCCTATCTCGACATATTCTGCAGCCTAATGCAACCAAATGAGTGCCACAATCAGGACTTTTTCCCATCCACGCTCTTTAGCCAGGTGGTGTAGCCATATTTATGTTCTAATAAATGACTCTCCATCAATCACAGAAAGAGAGAACACGGAATACACCAGGGTAGCTGCATTCACAGCTGCCTGAGTCTCCCCTGTTTGAAAGGGGCCTTCTCTTACCTGATGAAGGTGCCCAAGGAAGGCCTGGGCCTGGGCTGTAGAGATTGCTCCTCCGACAGGCACAGGCTGCTTTTGAAAGTCCAGGCCATTTGTTTGCGTGCCTGGAGAAAGAGAGATATTGAAAACAATTAATTACTACTTTTAATAAGTGGAGTAAGAATTAATACTCCAACTTTCCCGCTATACTCTCAACATTATATAGTAAAAAAACATCTGAGAGTTACAAGAATTGAATATTTTTAGCGAAAGTGGGGTGGGGATGCAGTGTCCAGGCTTCATAATAGAGCATTTGTCAGCTGAACAAAACCAATGTCATATTTTCTTTAGCTTCCATCATCTATTCTTTTAAATATCTGAAGATATTTAAAAGACCTGTAGATGTGGCACACAGGGACATGGTTTAATGGTGTACTTGGCAGCATTAACAGTTGGGCTTGATGATCTTAAAGGTCTTTTCCAACCTAAATAATTCTATGACCTGTGTTTCTATGTACATTACTATCACATCACTCTCTACATGGTTTGAGAACCAAATGGGAGCTTGCTGCTATGATTAAACTGTGTTTCCATTCTCCATGCACCATCTACCCAGCAGCTGAAGACTATCTTCAAGTTCAGAAAGTGCCAACAGCAAGGTTCATATAAGTCACCTTTCCTTAAAGACAGGTAAAATAATACTTCATGAAAACAGAAGTCCCATGTATACACAGCAGTTATGGGCCACAGTTTTATTCTTTCCAGAAATGACACTCCTACATTTCCATTAAAATTTGTTCAGAGGTCTCATTAGGTAACTGCCTGGGCTTGCTTCTGCTTTCACTAACTCTCATACAACTAAACACTGGCTATTTTCCTACATTTTTGCAGTCTTTTCCTAAACAGCTCAGAAGACATGAAAACCCCTAAGCCATCCTAAAATAATCTGGGTGTGAGAAGAAAAAGGAAAAGAAAAAAAACAAGTGTTTTTTTGTTTTGTTACTACCCACAGTGGCTAACAACAGGAAGAGAGACTCCAAGTGTTTTGGGCTGCAGGGAATTTCGAGAACAGATGATGCAATCTTTCAAACTGCGTGACTGAAATGAAGCAAAACCAGCTTTAGACTTGCACGTTTACTCGCCATGACAATCAGATTTTGTTCAGTGCCTATGGGCAGGTGTGCATAGTAACTCCTACTTCAAAATTCCTTCAGTTATCTACATTCTTTGCCATAAAAACCTAGGTTATCTACTGAGCAAAACAGTCACAGTTGTTAAACAACAACAGGTGGCTGCTATTCCTTGGAAACATCTGCAAAAGCAAGCAGGCATAAAATGTGATTAGTAAAATAGACTATCCAATATCTTACACTGCTATTTTGACCTACGAACAGCTTACGCAGGTAACATTTCCTAGGATTGAGCCACTGTTCAATTAAATACAGACACAATATCAAGTTTTCTACCAACCATGTAAGGTGGCCCTTTTGATGCATCTTTGATGGAGGTTCTGTGGGGGAAGACTTGGTCAACTCCCAAGTTTTCAATTCTATGCTTTGAGTCAAGTTTTACAAACTTAAGAGACATACATGCAGCCAAAGATCCACGGACATGTAAAAATATTCCAGTTTTAAACTACATCAAATTATTTTGCTTAATGAGTCTAAAATTCCAATTTAAAGTGAATGTAAGGACTCTCACTGGTCTGAATTGATCTTGAAGGAATCCAACTCGGTTGCCTTTCTCCAAAGAATGGTATATAAGAAGGTGTGCTGGAAAGAACCAGAAGAATCTCATCTATCTTCATTCTTTCCAGTAAACTTCAGAAATCTCTCCATGTAGAAATCCAAAAGGAATGGAAAAGTGCTTGGGTAAATATACAAAAGTAATTCCTGACAAATAGCTACCATAATTCAAAGGAAACAATCTACCACTTCCTCATTTAAGCAAAGGTTTTGAGTTAGTTTTCAATGGTCAGGGAGTGAAAAAAATACAGATAAGAAAACCTACTGTAAGGCAATACTCCTCATTCCAACAGGAAACTTGTGGGGGTTAAAAAAAAATTATCTGAGAGGACCAGCTGGAGGCCTCACCTTAGGCAAACAGGTGAAGCTGTTCTAGTTAACTATCTTCCAAAAAGAACTCCAAAAAATCATGATACCATATTAAAAGAGCATGTGCGCAGAAGAAATGCTCCAGCAGGCAGTTCTGCTGACCCTTAATATGGAAACCTGAAACAAGCCTCCTAGTTTTCAACAAAGCAAGCTCCAAGACCGAACTTAAAACCTCCACGGGTCCCAACAAACAACTGAGACAGGCACTGAAAGAAAACAACATTTTCTTTAAATTCTTGAAAGACACCAACTCCCTCTCCCCAGGCCTCCCAAAACCAAACTGAGGGCAAAAAAATCCACATCACACTTGCTCACTCTCTGTTCTACTACTTGCATCTTAAACTTTCTTTGGTGTTTGGAAGCACAATGTCCCTTCCCCTCTGGATGCAGCCTTCATTTTGGAAGGAATGCTACCCTGGTTGCTTGCATTTATCACAGGATGCCTATGTCTTTTGAAGAACAGCAAGGAAAATGGAGTCCAGCATATGAGAGGCCTTGCTTTTAGGGTGTTCAGAAGGATGTGATACCACTCCCATGGAATCAAAGAAATCTGATAAGGAGCTGGAAAATGGAGCTGTCAGAAGCAAAATGTCAGCACATTGTGAGGACATGAAAAGACCAGAATGCCACTTTTGCTCAAGGTAAGAGTTAAATACAAAACCCTATAATGATTAACAGCCATGGCAGATGCAATCACAAGTACTGTGAATTTAACAATCCCAAGTATTCATGTATTTTCCATCTTCATCCCAACTTCCATAACTGCCAGAGCTCACCAACACCAAGAACAGCCCAAAAAGAGTGGGAACTCTCCATCTCCCATCTCTCTTGTCTTCTTGGTTTCCAACTCCATTGTCCCTGTCCTGCCCCTTCTGGTAGTTCACACGTAGTTTGTTTTGTTTTGGTGCTCTGCCCCCAGCAAGCTGTAGGATGAAATTTCACCCCTACAGCTGAGGTCCAGCGTAACCCAAGCGTGTTTAAATTCTGGCATAAATTCAGCCATGTGCTGAGCTACTTCATGGGAGTTAGTTTGGATGGAGACTAATACAGTGCTACTCCAGGGAAAGGAACAGAACACTATGTACTGAACACGGATTATTTTATGCCATCTTGGAATTGTACCTGCAAAGGGTAAAGGCATGACAAAGTGGAACAGGCAAGGTAAAATTGCACCTGCAGTCAGGAGAACAACTTACTCCCAAAATTCAATCATAATCATCAGACTTCTGCCTGAGTTTGCAAACTACATTAGAAAGGAAGAGGCGTGACGAACTCCAGGTCTGGGGAGATGTGGAGTAAGGTGCAAGGAAGAACTCAGAAAGGGAAGGCAGCCAAGGAGAAGGAAAATTTTAAAACTAGCTGGATTGGGTACCTGTGCTGTGCTCTGGGAGACATCTCTCAGCATCACCAATGTATTTTCCCAGGTCGCTCCCTCTTTCCCTCTCTGTTGAAAGAGAGAGAGAGATACCCCAATATTCAGAAATTATTGTTTCCCTGTCCACATTTCCTAATAACAAGTTTAGCATTGATATTTGCCCAGTTTTAGCAGTTGAAGAATATTTCATGGTCTCTCTCCTGTAGACTTCCTTCTTATATAAACTGGAAAATCAATCTTTGGAAATGGAGCAATGCAAACAAGAATCTTTAGAATCCTTCCAAATACTACACTCACAAAAACCATTATTTTGCTGCTATGTCAACGCATGTCATAGTAGTACAATTTCCATAGTCTTTATAATCTTGGCTTTCAGAGTTCTGCATTCACATAGCTCTTACAAGAGAAGATGCATTAAACAAACAAAAAGGTTGAGATGTTTTGGAAAATTTTATGCTGCCTATAAAAAGGAGATCAAAAGGGCTATCCATTTACTATAAGACATTCTTCTTACTTCTCCTTTCTCCAGCAGATACTACGTAGACTGTCTGCCCACAACTGAAGGCTGGAAAAGATTTCTGTAACTCTTCAATACTGAGACCAGTTGGTCAATCCATGTTCTTAAGAAAACAGCCATCCAACAGCTCCCATACTCTTATATTTTGGTTGTTGTTTTTAATTGGTCTGAAATACAGGGTGGTTTTTCAGATGCTTAAAAGGCAAGTCCAGTTAGCACAAAAAATTTAAAGTCATAACATATTTCAGGCATTGGTATTGTGACCAATATATTTAGGGGACTTTATGATATTCCCTAAACAGTCAGAGCCCAAAATACAAAACCCTAGTTTGGTTAACTTGCATGAAACTTAGCTGACAGCTCAGAGCATTACTGATGTTGTCATCTTTAACCAGTGGTAACTATTGTTTTCTTCCTGAGAACACCAGGTCTGCCAAATGTAAATTCACGCCCCACAGTAATTTCTCTTAACATTTTCAAGTCGCATTACTTCACTACAGTTTAAAACAGGAATGACCCAAACAAACATCCACTGAGGTTTAAAAGATAGATTATTAGTGTTTACACAGCAGACTCAAGTGATTTACAAATGCCACTGGAAAGTAGACAGTTAGAGAAAGTTACAAAAATAAGAACTCTGAGTGTTTATAAAAATCATCATCACGCATTATCTGGGGAGCACAGGCACTGACAGAAAATCAATGGCACTTCCAGTTCCTCAGCATCTGAGCTGAAAGCTGACTTCTTTTCACTCAAGTATGCACTGAGCCCAGAACCATGATCTAAGTATCCCAATCAGAAGCCTAAAATTACATTCTGTGAGTATTCCTTTCAGAGCCTAACATCTGCCAAGTTGACTAATACAACTGATGCTTGAGCTCCCAAAGAACATCACAAATGCCATCAATCACTATCTCCAGTGGTTTAGGAGCACTACATTTGAAAACAAAGCAATGATTGCAGAACAGAGAGTCCTCGAAAATTCTAGATTACTTTAGCTCATATAATTTAAAAATCAGGATACAAAACTGGAAGGAAAGACTGGAAACATTTAAACTAAAGAAACAATGTTCCAAAAGTTCCAAACATCAGTCAGAATCCAACTTTTGTAGTAACTAACTTTAATATTAGAGTATAAAAATACAGTCTTTGTATCCCCTTTTAACGTGAAAGGACCTACATGCAGCTTTACAATCCATCCATTTTATGTCATGGCTCCCACCTTCACAATTATGAAATATTTGCTTAAGAGAGCCGAGTTCTGCTGAAGCAGATGCAATGCTCCTGTGATAACTGACTGGCTACCCTTGAATAAAACAAATCCTCCTCCTTACCAGCTCAGTTAAGGTGAAACTGCTGAAGTTGCACTAAGAGAACTGTGTTGGGAATGCACTCTGGAGAAAGCATATGCAAGGAACTGTGGTCATACAGGGGAGGAAATCTGAATTTTCTCAGAAGTTTACAGACATCCTCCAGCTACAAGGAATCCACAGAGATATTTAAAATCATTGTTCCCTTGATGCTGTTTTTGATCATGAAATATTTACAGCCCATATGTTTTTGAAACAATATTTTATATAATCTTAAACCATTAAATACATAATAAAACACTTTTGTGCAAAAAAAGAAAGAATTGATACCTCTCCTATCAAAAATACAATGACAATTATAAACCCTAAGATGCCAGGAACAAAACATTAATAAGCAGGCAGAAGTCCTTTTCACTGACCCCATGCATTGGCAGAAAAAACTCAGCCTCTCAGATTAAAGAAAATTAAATTGTGTTAATTTGATCACAACTCCAGAGTTTAAAATAAAACTCTTATTATTGAACCCTGAAGAAGAAAACTAGTTTTCCTCATACAAGGTAACTACACTTCACTCAAAGCAACAAGTTCCTTCTCATCAGAATTTTCTCTTCCCAACTGCTATTCTGAGCTGAGAGAAGATTCTGAGGTAGGCTAAGCTACTTACTTCCCATTCAGAACTGTCATTTCTCTTGCTTTCAGAATAAACATTATATAACCTCTAGAAAAGAATTAAAGCATGAGATAGCATGATTAACTTACAGTGGCTCAACAAGCTTCTTCAATGGCTTAGAACTTGGTCATATCCTTAAGGACATGCCAAAAGGCACACTGGCCCTGACACAAAACCTAGTCTTCCCCACCAGATTTCAAGGTTCTGTTCTAAGGCACAAAGAAATTACAGAAAAGCTGGCTAACATTTTTTGAAATTTTGAGACACTACGCTTTCTCCATTTGACTTGTTCTTGAGAACTGTTGTGACAGCTTGAATGAAATCTAAAATGGAAACAAGATCAGGCAGTGGCCCACATCTGCCAGGGAAAATTTCAACCCAAAAATAAATGATGAAGTGCCGAAGGTTTGCTCTGCCAGGAAAAAATGAGACTATGGAGAGCTAGTGCCACCAGAGCTTCTGTAGTATCAGAAACAAAATTACAGATATAAAAAGTGGGAAAGGGAAATCTTATATAAAAAGTGTGGGTGGTGCTCCAGTAAAGTAGGTGGGAATAATGCCCTACATACAGCAGGGTTAATGACAAAAGTATTTCCAAGTCTCTAAAAACAGTGGGTGTAGGTTTTTGTTTGTTTGGTTTTGTGGGTTTTTTAAACTCCACTAAATGAGTAAAGATATTTTGCTTTTAATATCCATTCAATAGCACCAGAAAATATCTGTGCACCAATTGATCATTTCTTACCTGTGTTCCCGTCCCCACTCTCCATCGATGGTTTACTGGTTTCTGACGGATTGTTCATTCTTGAGTCTGCATTAAAACAGAAACAAAGATAAAACAATACAGCAAAAATTCCCCAAATCTATTCACAGCTTTTTGTTCAAGGGAAGTACAGAACATCAGAAATTTGCTATGTACTTTACCCTAATTCAGATCACAACACACAAACAAAAAAAAAGAACAACCAAAATCAGAACACAATACTGAATCTTCCAGATAAATATTATTTCAAAATTTTCTATGACATTATTCCCATATGTGAAAACGTGGTATTAAGGGAATAAAAGACAGCATGCTGGAGGGCAATGATAGGTAGGAACTTAATTTTCAATACAATGAAAGTCATAGAAGAAAAAAAAGGAGGGGGGAGGAAGGAACAATGACTACACCAAGATTCAAAAACATTAAGTCTGACCATCATGGCCTACATTATTCTTGTGTTTGTTCCCTCTGCCCCACCCCAACAAAAGAAAGGAAATTCAGCCATTATAATTAAATGGATGCCATTTTTCTAATACTGCATTTCTATTTTACTGGAATGTCTCTGACATTAGGTTATTTTATATTTCCTATATATTCATGCAAAACCATACAAATATAAAACAATTCCTCTTCTTTCTCCCTCTGGATGAATGTATTGAAAAGTCTGTTCCTGGTTTCAAAGCCTGTCAGCTGAATACAGTGCAATGCAGAGGGCCTCTCCAGATGGCAGACAGAGAATATAGCTTCCTTATATAGGAATCTATACAGATGTTCTGTGTACAGCATCAGCTTTCCAGCTTATTACCTCCTCACGCCTTGCCACCGACCCCAGTGTGCCACATTATCACAAACCAGAATTACAAAAAGAATCTCAAGACAGAACAGCTCATAAACTGAAGTGTAAGCAAATCCTTAAGCACACTCTTCCATTCCCATAATGAGCTGAAAGCAAGTTCAATGAGCTTAAAATGAACCCTTTACTCCAGGATATTCTCTTGCTAGGTGCTTAAAAGGTTACCTCTGCCATGTACTTTCATCAAAGCAGCGATTTCCAAAATAACAATAGGCTGAAGAAGAATACAGGAGCAGCATTAACTGTGCTGCATCTTTCTCCCAGACAGTTCCAAGAATGCCCAGACACCTCAGTGCTTGGCAGTCCATGAAAGCTGGAAATGAGAAGATGGACTATTGCCATGCACCATCACCTGCTACTACCAGTGCCCAGGAAGGACAGAGACCTGTTGGAGCGAGTTCAGAGGCCACCAAGATGATCAGAAGGCTGGAGCACCCCTGCCGTGGAGAAAGGCTGAGAGAGTCGGGGTTGTAGAGCCTGGAGAAGGCTCCATGAAGACTTTACAGCAGCCTCCCAGTACCTAAAGAAGCCTGCAAGAGAGCTGAAGAGGGAATTTTTAGAAGGGCATGTAGTGATAGGACAGGGGAGAATGGCTTTAAACTGAAAGAGGGCAAGTTTGGACTGGGTATTAGAAAGAAATTCTTTACTGTGAGGGTGGTGAGACACGGGCACAAGTTACCCAGAGATGTGGTGGATGCCCCGTCCTGGAAGTTTTCAAGGCCAGTTTGGACGGGGTTCTGAGCAACCTGATCTAGTGCAAGGTGTCCCTGCCCATGGCAGGGGGGGGTTGGAGGGTTGAAACCAGATAATCTTTAAGGTCCCTTCCAAACCAAACCATTCTGTGATCAATATTTTTAAAACTAATATAATTTTCCACATAAACAACTGTGGCAGCTGAACCTAATAGAGCCTTGAAAATGCAGAGGACTGTAACAGCCACAAAACTTCCCCTGACAAGTTAACACAACCTCTCCAGAGCCTCAACTCTTCTCATAAAGTTCCTATGCCTATTCTTAAATCTTTCAAATGTTCAGCCACGTGTAAAAGAGATCTGGACTATCAATGTTACCCTTGGTATAAAGGCAGGCATGTGTTAAACTGCTTTTTAAAATGGAGAGTGAATGAGGAGAAACTTTGCAGCTGAGCACTGCTGGCCCACACTTCAGTAAAAGGCTGCAAGTTTTGCCCTGTTTTTCACAACCTCTGCTTAGCACATTCAAGCTACAAATCTTGAAAAACAGGGCTCTGCTAAGGTTGCAGGTACAGAACCTATTGCTTCCAGGCTCCTTGTTTTGTCATTTTCCACATTTGGATAGCATGATTCACACTCTGGAAACAGAGCATGGGTTCCACTGACTACACAGAAATGACTGCTCTTGACTTGGCCCTCTCTGCTGAGAAATCCGTGTTTCTATCTAGACATTGCATATACCTTAAATTGAGTTTATTGTTGTGGCAACAGCACATTTATTTAGAGTGATTATAGGCAACATACATTTGATAAACAGCATTAGTTCACTCCTTTGCACACAGATGGCTACTGAAATTTAACTTTAGAGAACACTGAATGGGAGTCTTTGCGTTGGACACAAACATGAAGAGTCCTCATCTAACAGGAAAATGAGCCAAGAGTGCTTATAAGTCAAATACACATAGTTGTGGAAACCAGGCTAACTCATGAGGCTATTGGACATAGGATGTAATTTTTAAGCTCAGAGCAGAACAGCTTGAACTCAAGACACAGCTGACCATAAAAGGGAAGAGCACAGGTCGAGAAGGTTGTCTCTCAGAAACATGGAATCCATTCGCTGAACCACTTCAGAAAATTCTTGCTAGAAAAACAACAGAGGGTTGCTAGTTTGTTGCAGAGATTGAAGTATTAGAGACAAGGTTCAGGATACTAATGATAGAATAAGCAAAGCAAACCAAACCTAGAGAGGGGGACACAGCTGTCCTGTGCACAGAACTCAAGCAAGGCAGTGACTGTTCTGTCCTATGAGGAGGCTCACACAAGAAGCCTTCCTGCATGAGGAGCAAGTTCGCTCGGTCACACAAAGTTGTAACTGTACAGACCTCTTTCCATAAAGCAAGCCAGGACACGTTTTTCTGTCAGGCTATGCTGCAAAATAAATCCTTCCAGAAAAGGTTTTTTAGTACTAGACATACACAAAATTTACTTAACTACCAAAAGCTTGTCTAAATGAAGAATATTTTATTGTAAAGATCCATCCTTAACAAAGACCTCAAACATTGCTATTGCAAAAAAGCAGCAAGTTGGAAGAAAAACATCTTTCTGGTAGCGCTCAGGTTCAAGCGAAGGATAGCATCCATTATTTCACCAGCTGACTATTTCTTGTTCAATCTGTGGGCCTTCTGCATGTAAAGCATCAAGAACAATGCCGCTATTTCCATTGCAAATGGTATGACATACATCTGAAGCACAAAACTGCTACCAGCAAAACAGGCTCATATCCGCGGGATACTCAACCTACCGATTCATTCTATGTCGAATAAAAAGGCTACTTGGTTTATATATGCTCATACAATTTCTGCTTTAAACTTAAAAGAATAAACAAATGAAGTGGGCTAGAAAAACCCAAACCTTAATGCCTTCACCTTTTCTTCTTCCTTTAGATCTTACTTGGGTTTTAAATAAAGGCCCTGGGCTACAACTTCTGCCAACATTATCTAAAAACAAACTCCCCAGAAGGAAGGATCGAAAGCAGCAGGTGCATGATTGAAATCAAACTCTCAGGAGTGAATACATTCCACACTGCTACTCTGCTAGCAGGGCTGAGGTGTCACCAGGCAATGCTGTGCCAGCCTTTCACACACCCTCAGGAACATTTCCAAAGGCATTCAGGAGAAAGAAGCAGTGGACACCTAACTAACCTGAAGCGTTATAAGGACTGTACACAGCTGCTAAAGCAAAGAAAATCTTAACACGGTATATACCATTAACTGTTTCCTTTCACCCTTTAAAGTGAAACTGCCTAATACTCCATTTGCAACAGCAAAAGTGATTCATTTATGTGCATGGAAGAAACAAAGTTTAATGTGAGTGAAAACATACCAAGAATTATTTAGAAATTAATTTTAAAAAACCACATTATATTCAGAAACAAACATACTCAAACATCTGCTTTAAAATTTACCATCCAAAAATATATTCTTTTACTTAGAGATATAAGTTCTTACATGAACTTATATGATGGAATGAAAAGAATAATAAATACATATATATATACATATATATATATATATATATACACACACATTGAGCTTCAGGGGAAAAAGCCTTGAAAATAAATAAAACCTAATGTAAAATTGAGATGATCCATTACTATAAATAACTTTAAAAGACATGAAGAAGAAATTATGGCATGTCTGTTCTGCAGTCCTGATGGAATCTCAGTGCAGGAAATATATTATCCCGGTAACCTTAAGCACAGCTTGCAACGGTATCAATGGCAACCACTGTGCACTCCCCCTTATTTTTCTATTACACACGAAGAACCTTGCAATATTAAAAATACACAGACATAACACACACTCTGTTGTGGAATGGCTCAATACAGTTACTAAATTCTTTCAACACTTAGGCTCCCTCTCATTCATTTTAATGCTTTAAAATTCATAACACACAGATATGCAAGTCAAGTCCAGTGTTAGTCAGAAGCCAAATGCTTCTCAGACTGAAATCCTAAAAGCAAAAGGTCTGTATTAATATCACCCAAGTCTGTGCAGAGGAAACAAATTCTCCTGGAGCGAGGGAAAAGAGGAAAACAAACAAACCAAAGCATGTATTTCCCTGCTACAGATCTAGCTATCCATCTATCAGGCAGCTACTTGCTGCCGATTCACTGGTGAGCTTCAGCCCCACAAATACCTTCTGCATATGTGATTAAGCCACTATGCATAGTCAATCTCACAGCCTCGGTGTCCGTAAGAAAGAGCTGAGCTGGTACCCACCTAGAACGTAGTCGCTGCAGTCCAGCATTGCTGTGGTATCCTCTACCGGTTCAGATAGTCCAAGGAACGGGAGAATGGCAATTTCTATCAAATCTACACTACTGCTCTGACCGAACACGAAAGGGAGTGGGGAGGTGGGGGGAGAAATACAACTTCAGTTACACCATAGCAATCTTCAACTGAACAGGGAAACTTCAGTTGCTGTGCGGAGTTTTAGTCTCTCCTACTAGCTGTGTCTGACATTGTCAAGGCGACTGAAGCGTGAAAAGTTCCCCTTTTTGTAATAAAATAGAAACAAAGATTGCAGCTGGCAGTTTCCATAATGAAGCTTAATCAGTATGCGCCTGATTAGGGCCTTATGCAAATCTCCTCTCGTTAGCACAGCAGCCAGCACTTTGAAGTCCATGAACAATTCATTTGCAGAGTACACTGAAAGCGCTCCCTGCATAATTTAAATCACGGTATAAATATTTATCAGCTCATTTGCATATTAATTGGCAGTGCATGAAGGGAAAAATTATCTCCCAAGTGCCAGCATAATAATTAGGGAACAAAATGAATTTTCTTCCAATAGCTTGGCTTCTCAGCCCTAACTCAAGCACGGTACCACAGGGGAGCAGGGAGGGGAAGAGACAGAGTTCTGTTCAAATGCCACTGAAATGACACGTACAAATTAGAAACAACTCTACAGACTTAAGCACCTTTAATCTTATTCCTGCTGGCAACAATAACTTCAGTAATAAAGGGGATTTGGAAAAAGCTTTCTACACAATCCAAACAATCCCACGAAAACAATTAGCAAGGTAGAAGCTGAACACAAAACTGTCAAACCGGTGCTTGCACATCTGCGTGGAGTTTTCCACATCTGAACACGCACTGTCACAGGAAGGTCCCGGGCAGGGAAGAGAGTCCTACCAGGGCAAGGAAGCGGCACGACTCCCTTTAAACAGCTAAAGAGCTTGGTGATTCATTATCGGGTAATCCCTTTGCCACGGCCAACTTAACAGCAGTGGATATGTCAAGTATTGTGTAACATTTGACACCCATTAATCTATCCCGAGTGAAATCAAAATAGATTTAGTCTTTTGCTTTCCAATGACTTCCAAGAAAAAAACAAAAATCTATTACTAATCCCTTCAAACATGTACACAATATGGCTAAAGAAAGCTTATTGCAGAGCTATGGTTTTTGAAAGGGGCACGTCACACCCACGTTGCATCTTTGAACCACTCAATGATAACCAGAACGCGCTTGCTGCTGTGACCACAAAGTACGCTGGAGCACTGCAGAACTGTGAAGAGGCTTTGGTCTCTGGAGAAATCAATCTTCTTTTCCAAAAGTGGTCCACAGAAGTAGGTGGACTAACTATGAGGCTCTATTAAACCATTTCAAATAGTTTGTTTGCCACTCAAACACTCGTGTCCTAAACAGCAAGAACATTTATATAAAAATTCAAGCGTGATGTGGACATCACAAAATTTATTATTCCATATTCTGATCAGGATAAGGTAATATGATGACGCAGATGATTACAGGGTTGAGCCACCCACTTCCAGGTGCTAATGTGAATTTAAAGAGTAAGTTGTTTTTCTCTTTTTTTCCCTTTAAAAATACCCTAGCTGTACTTTTCTTCCCCTCATTTCTGAAGTGAATTCAAGCACCGCCTCTCCAAATAAGAGGGAGTGAGAGAAAAGGGACTTCTCAATCATCCAGTACTGACTGGAATTTATTTCCACGCTTGACCTCTTCTTCTGTTCAGGTTCATATCTCTACTTAACACAAGATGTTCCCAGCTATATATTTAACATGAGTGATCTACACTTGAAAAAGATTGCAAGAAGAGAAGGAGAAGGTGCTCCCTACTACAGGGAAACAACTGCGTGTGCTGAATAGGTTTCCCTAATACCTTGTTTCCAACTTGGTTTTCTACTCATTCACACGTCCCACTGAGACCTCTGAGGCACGTTTCCATGGTCCACAGACCTTCAGTAAACTTCACTCCTGCATACGCGCTTTTGGAGTGCACTGGGAGATAATCCATTTGCTTTATTGGAAGAGCCTGGACACAAATGGTGTAACAAACCAAGTACCTCACAAAGCACGTGGCTGAGCTGAGGCAGTAGCAGAGCAGGACAGCAGTGTTCTCCTCAAACCAGAATATGCTGGGCTGGTGGAACACAGGTGCAGCACCAAGAGCGCAGGAAGTGACCGTTAGAATCAGGCACGTGTGTGGCCATGGATGATCTGCCTCACAAACATCAACCCCCACACAAATCTTCACTGGAGCTGTAACATCCACTAGCAGCCTAACTGAAATAAAAACTTACATGTTGACCTGTCAAACAAACAATTGGACAAAAAAAGAAGACAAATAAACAAAAAACCACCCCAAACCAATCAGCCAACCAAAACCAAACACCACAAAGAAATCCAAACCAAACTGTTCTTTCAGTGACCACTTCATTCTTTCACAATTTTATTATCTTACCTTTTATCTAAGTTCATGGAATCATAGAATGGGTTGGAAGGAACCTTAACAATCATGTAGCTCCAAGCCGCCTGCCCTGGGCAGGGATACCTTTCACCAGACCAGGTTGCTCAAAGCCCCACCCAGCCTGGCCATGAACACTTCCAGGGACGGGATATCCACTTTTTGTTTTGCTTTGGGTTTTTTGTGTTCGTTTGTTTAAATTTGTCACTGACAGCCTTTTAATCTCTGCTGTGGTTCCCACCCAGGTCAAACAGCAATGCCAATGGAGGAGACATGTCCCAGTCCAGAGCCCATGAACTGCATTTACCTGTCAGGCACTGTGCCTGCAAGTCATATTCCCAGAGGGGGCATGTCAAGAGTCTGTGGAGCCCCCACACCGTGACTGCAAGGTCACACTGGTGGCACATCACAGCCTGCAGAGCAGAGCCCCATACAGTACCCAGTGGTCACACACTGTCTGCAGGTCACTTGCAGAGGTCACAGCACAGCCACGGACTGCGCTGGCTCTGTGCCTGAAGGCCACACGGAGCAGGGCCTGCACACGGAGCCCGCTGGTCACGTCCCACCTCTGAAGGTCACTCCAGGGGAGGGGAAGTGTCGCAGCCTGAGAAGCAGACCTCGCACACGGTGTCTGCCAGCTGTGTGGGCGCAGGGGACACTCCCATGCCACTGGCCACACTCCATTCTGCCACAACTGTGGGGTGCTCCAAAGGCTGCCTGGCCCTGCCACGGCCTTCCGGTCACTTGAGGCTGCAGAGGATGGAGAAACCCAGGAAGAAGAAGAGCCCAACCAAGAGGTCAGAGAGGGCTCTGATGTGTCCCTGGGCTGCTCCCACCCCTGCTGCTCCCTATATTGTGCATAGTAGGAGGCATCCAACGTCTTTATTTTTGGCCAGAAAACATCCTGCTGTTTCATTTATGCCCCACTACTGTAACTATTTCCTTACCTGGAAGGCTTCTGAAGGAGGCCTGAAGGCACAAGAAGGAAAATACTTGGGGAGGAATGGTGTCTATCAACCTGCTCCAAAAACAGTAGTGGAATACATTAATGTTCTCTTTAGGTTCTGCCACAACACTTCCCATTCCTTTCTTTATGGCATCTTATGTTAGAAGTTATTTAACACCCTGAACCAAAGACATACTTCTGGTACTCATGTTTGGGCTTTGTGCACAAAGTTACATTTTTCCTCCAAAGACATCACTAAGAAGAGAAAGTGGTGCACCTTGTGATAAGTAAAAAGCTCTCCACATCCCATGCAACTACAGATATCTCAAAAAATGTGCCTCTCCACCCAATTCTACAGTTCTTACATTAATGATTTTTCCCCCCATAATCCTATTCAAACTCTTCCTTAAAACCAAAGGAACTAACACAGAGCCAGGTATGACAAAGGAGGATTTTCTTCAGCCAAACACTTTGGAACCTGCAGATAGCACTTCAGGAGACTCCTTCTATCCCATTTGCTTCTTTTTGTCACTTTCTGTGTATCTTCCATACCTTCCCATTTCAAATGAATGTTTTCCTTTTGCAGTTTGTCCCACAAATGTGTCACTTTCTTTATAACTGATTCCTTACTAACTCAGTTTTTGGAAAGGAAACATCATTTTTGCCTGCAGACTATGCAACTCTTGGGTTTTTTATATGGATGTGTTTCCATATATTAGTAAAATGTCATTTACTACATGCCCTCCGTGACAGGTAAGAAATTTCTGCCCCTATCCAGCTCAGTGACGAGCATCACCTTTGCAAACTTCAGGGCCACACTTTCTGCTGAGATTACCCAATAAGCCAATTCATTATTTCCCTTTTACACAGTGTACTTGGAGTGGAGTGCAAAGGAATACATACAAAACACAGGCAAAGGAAATACAGTATTAACTGCAACATCAGCATGCTGCCTTCATTAGCGTATCACTGCTTAGGACATTTTATCTTGAAGGCACTACATTTTAACTCAAGACATTTCCAAGTCTCCATCCCACAGGTCAAATGAAACCTAACAAAAACTTCAACAAACAGAACTCCAATGTGCTACTAAAAAAAAATCATAAAAATCACATACTTCAACAAAATAAACTGTTACTAAAGTTGGCACAATCCTCTTAGAGCAATTACAGACAGACAGCAGCCTGTTCATAGCTAGGGTTGCAAACTAAGCTCTAATTTTAGTCACCACCTTTGACTTTGGCTAACAGAATTGATTTTATCTGAAAATTGGTAAGTTTGCTCTGAAAGCCAAAGAGTAGTTGTCTGGAAAAGTCAAATAAAATTGGCCTGTTTTAGAATTACCAGTCATTAGGCAATTGCCATGAATTGGAATTTTAGTCTACATCTAATTTTACTTCTCACAAACTCAAATCATAACTATCCTTTAAAACTTTCAACCACACAAAATGCCTTTCAACATTCCTTTGTGTACATTTTTGAAGGAAATTAAGTATGTGGACAGCTAAGCAGGAACGCTAATTTATCTTAGCAGTGCAGGACAGCGGATACTCGTAAGCACCTGATACATTAATATAAAAGGGTTTGTTTGTGGGTTTGGTTTTTTACACCTCAACTTTTTTTTGTCCACAGAAGGTAGAAACTACCATGGATTACGTCTTTCTTTCACAGAAAGAAAACTGTGTTCATGACAAATTTACAATACCACCACACGAGGAGGGAAGAAAAAAGGGGAGCAGAGATACAACAAGAGAAAATAAACACTCTTATTCAAAATCTACAGAATTATAACTTTCACAATCAAGCTGAGCCTTATTTGAAACTCACAGCTAATTCTGTCATTCTGGTGCATCATCCAAACACTTTTGTTCTACCCTTACTGCCTAAAAGCCATGGCACATAAGAAAGCATCCATGTTATATCTACATAAAAGTTTTTCTTTCATCCTGTTGAATGTATTCTTTTCAATAGCAAAGGATACAAATTCAGTGCAGTCAAACGTTGTTGTCTAAGTAAATGTTATTGTCATAACATTTACTAAGAAATGATGGAATATTTTGAAGAGCAGCAAACATTAGGTCTTTACATCTGAATTAAGCTCTCGTGTTCCACTCTTATTATGTTTTCACGGTTTTCATGGCTATTTCATAAAGGCTTGAGACTTTTTCTCTTTTGTGTTGTTTTGGGTGTTTTTTGTTTATTTATATGCATCATAAGCGCTGACTCCAAGAACTTAATTCAAAAACCAACCCAAAGTGTCACACCTTTGAAAACCAATTTGTGTTGTTTAACTAGCATGTTCCACCTGCCACAGAGCTGTTGCACATTAGCACATTTTATTGTCCGCAGGGCATTCACGTCCTTCCAATTTAACTTGAAGTTAGCATAGAAAATGAACAAATCATGCTGATTCCACCACACGTGAGGTATGGTTCAACACCATTACATATTCATTGTTCTAGTAAACTTGTATATGAAAAGTACTATGCAAGCTTAAGCCGGATTTTTTTAAAAAACACACACAAAAGTTTCTTAAAATGTGAATATTGTATGGGAAACACCTGTTTTGAATTTTTGTCCACTTATGAGGGTCTCACTCTCCTTTAAAATTTGTCAGATCTAAAACACTTCACACTGACAAGTACTGAACACCTTGGGTAGATGTATATTGTCTATTAGTAAACACCTCTGGTATTTTATTGCTTTTACAAGACTTGCATGCCTCACATTGCTTTTCAGAAAAGAACTGCAGGACAAAATAATTCTGAAAAGAAGACTGATGTGAAGTTACATGAACAAAACACAAGGGAGGGCTGGAGAACAAGATCAGCAAAACTTCAACATTTATCAGAATTAGGAAAAATGGGACAATTAAAGGATGCAGGTCTATGTTATACTGGCATTGAGGAAAATAAAAAAAGACCATATTACCTCCCCCTCCTTCCCAACTCCCCTTTCCTCTAAAAAAAACAAACAAAACCCAAAACCAACCTCATGAAAAGCTTGCAAGCTTTTATGGATGCTGCAGCTTGGGGCAGCTGGAGAACCTGGAGCACCATCAGGCACCAGCCCCCACAAGGAATGGGGGGACCCCCAACTTCCCCTGGCAGGGAACACCAGCCAATCCTCCTGAACCTAAAGTGGGGTAATTTGTTCCCACAAATGACATTTATGGGAACATGTCTTCCACACATGCAGGGGCTACTGAAATTGTGCACACATTGGAATGGGAAAGGTAAATGCAGTTCACGCTACCAAAACACCAAGCAATGAAGGTGGCATAAATACTGCTAGTTTCAATTTGTTATTGCAATACATACTAAATATACCAAATATTTCAGAAAAATAAGTATTATCTACTATGCAAAGCACAACACAATTGACTTGCCAACATACGAAGGGTACTTATGCCAAGCTCAAATATTGAACAGAAATGTTTGTTTTAGCAGCTGTATGAACTATTGCACTCTGGAAGCATCACTGTATGTGCATTCCAAAAGCACTAATTTTACCTCCCTGTGTCCACTCACATAACAGGACAGGCCCTCAAAGCTTAAAAACATTATTTTCAAACTCATTATTACGAACCCATAAATCAAAACATAATGCCTTACGCAAGCACGCAGTTACCCTGTTCTCCACTTTGCCAAAGTAGCCATTACTAGTTTAGCTTGATGAACAGGGGCTCTACAAAGAAGAGACTAATTCAGTGTATGACTTAACCACACAGCACTGGTCAAATCCCAGAGCCTCCACACCACTTGTCATTAACTACACGACAGGTCACTCTCAAAATACATAAATCAAAGTCACGGGTTTAAGCTTACAATGAGTCCTGCTGGAGACAACTTGATTCATCAAGATCAACAGCCCAGATAGTATTTAGCTCTAGTTAGCTAATTAGAGTGTTTGACAAACAAATTAATGGCAAAAAGCACATGCAAAATCTCTGCAGTTCATCATATGAATTGAAGTCGCGTGGCTGTTGTGCTCACGCTTTGCAGGAACTGCTTTTGCTCTCTCTCCCTTAATAACTATCTCAAATCCTAGGAAGGATATTGCTTTAATGCCCTCAGCACACTGATCCAGACACTATTAACACCTGTAGGAACCACAAGACATGTCATGAGAATGCTTCTTTCTGAAGCTTAAATTATTTGATCTCAAAAGAGGAAAAGGCCAAATTCCAGACAAGCTGCTTTGTATGTTACAAATTGAACAAAAAATTGCCAGATGCAAGATCTGAAGAAAGAAACAGAGTTATTCACACTGCAGACACTGGTTCCATCCATCAGCACACATATCCAAGTATCTATCATTTCGGCTGCTCAGAGCTAACGTAAGACTGTATTTGCTATCAGCCAGGGAAAAAAAAATACTCAGTGCTTGGGCACCTGGGTCTTTAATTCACAATATTTTAGGAACAGCAGAAAGTGAAAACCACAGTGTAACTACACATATAAAGTATGACCTATGTGAGCTTCTCCAGGAAATGTTCACAAGCCTGGTTTTACCCATTTTAGCACCTACGCTGTGCTAAAGCAGAAAAGGCATTGATCAGCTTTTCCAGGAAATAACCACAAGAAGGGGTTTACTAGAAGCAATGCTGAAGGGCAGGCAGCATGACTGACACCTGTGGCTGTGTTTGCAGAGGATCTGCTGGGAAGACATGCACATTTCATTTGCAGGCCCATGGACACGCCACCGAAGACAGGAATGTCTTGTTTATTTCTCCAGCAAATCAGAGAAGAGGTAAACTTTTTCACACTGCCTCACTTTTTGTAACTTATTTTGATTGGAATCGTTAGGCTAACAGGTACTGAATCATCTCAAAAAAAAAAAAACAAACCAAAACCAAACCCCAAAAAACCAAAAACAAATAAACCCCATGTTCTACTCAAAAATTAGAGAGTAAAAGAAGCCAACTGAAAAAATTAGGCCAAAAGGCCTAACTAAGAATTTTTTAAAGTGATGCCCAGAATACTCGAATTCTTAGTTGCCCATTCCTCAATAAAACACAAGTCTCATATGTGCATATTTCACTGTTTTCACAGAGAAATCAAAAATTAAAACCGGGACACTTAATTTAGGGCCCTGACAGTACCACGGCCATGGACCACGAACGCCAAGCAGCAAAAAGCCAGCATTGCTGCCCTGCTGCCTCTTACACAACTACACAAGAGAGTTGGTCTGTCTCAAAACTACTCCAACTGCAAGGAGAAATACTAACCCAAATCTGTTTTTTATTCCAGAAGGAGAAATGTTTATCCTGTTGAAGCACAAAGGCAGCAAGGACGCAGAAACAAACAAATGGGAAAGACGGTTTCAGCAGGAATATTGCCTTAAAACTTCTACTGTCTACAGCTTCAGTCTGCTCCTATGTTACACGTCCGTCTTATGAATCCTGTCATGCAAATTGTGTGACAAACAGAAGAAATTAAAATCTCACAACTACTTATTTCCTCTTTGGGACACTGAGTCTCAGCCCTAATGCTGGCAAGTTGTATCAATTAGTATACTCACATATGCACACACCCCTCCAATGCCAGTCTGGAGAACACTCTGATTTCTGGTCTCACACATGCCATTTCCATGCTCAAAAATGCAAATGTGATTCCTACACCATAAAACTTAACAGTATAATCACTTATTTTCATCAGATGTGTTGAAGAAGGCATTAGAATTGCAAGGTTTAGAAAGTAAAGAAAATGGGGAGCTGTTGACTGACAGAAGCAGCAGCAGAGTAACAATTATACCACTAAGAAGTTTAGTACAGACCCAGCTTAGAGCACTAAACCCCAAACCCACAGAAGAATTTAAAAATAATGACTAGTAACCCTAAGATGTCATAGTTGACCAATCTAAAGAAATTAAACAAGTACACCTCATAAATGTCTGAGGCCTCTATATAAAAACCCTGTAAGTTGGTCTAGAGCATCACTCCAGGCTGAAAACTGGAATTCTCAAGGGACACCACAGCTCTGGTGACATTAACAACAGATCAGAACTGAAACTGTTTACAAGCAACCATCCATTAACCCTCAGAATTTTTCATATAAAATATATGGTTGATATAGAAACATACATACTTTTTTATATTTATACATATTTTGTGTTTTATGTAAAACATACATACTATATTATATACGGTACATATAATATGTTTATATTAATTTTTTTAAAATAAGGTAGTGATCTCGGATTTCTCAAAGCTTCTAAGCCTACTGTTCTGAAAATGGTTTATATGTTGTTTTCCTGCAGAAAGGTACCAAGACAGAGCCAACCCAGTGGAAGAAACAGCATAAAGAACAAGCCAGCATACACTGCTGTTTTCATCACTTTTGTCCAGTCTTGATCAAAAGGCAAGTTGCCGTAGTGAGAGTGAACAAGCAAGAAAAAAGTAAAGCCCTTAAATGCCAGGATACCATCATCCCCAAAAATCCAGCCACAAACAGCCCAAGAGCTGCCAACTGACCACCACTGCTGACTTGAATGAAAATCATTCCCCAGCCTTCTTAGGAAGTCAGTCACCACTGAAAGAAGAGCAATTTAGTATTCAGAAAAAAACCCTCAAGCTAAGCTCTCCAGCAACACCCAATATTGCACTGACATTTTAATACTGCACTGAGTTGATCTAACATGCCATTTTAAAAGAAGGACCTGTATTCCACATTGCTTTCATAATACCTCACCATCACAGAGAGATTACTCATTAAAAATGCAGAGAAAGTTAGCAAATTCTCTGGGATTTAACTAAGTCAGAGGCAATAATAAAATTTAAAGAAATCCTCTGAGACATTCCCACCAAGCCTCACAAAACTGGCGAAATGCATGAAAAAAGGCTACAAAATTCAGAACCCTGCATGAGCCTGCAAGAAGCATGAGTAAGAGCATCTTTTCCATCCAATGTGACAGTCTCAAAATGACAAGCCCTTTTTTGCCTGCCTACCGGCGAGTCTACACTCCTCTTTTCTTCTTTCGAATTTCCCCCAACTTAAATTGAATGCAAATAAGCCAGGTGTGGTCCCCAGAGCAGTAATCTGCAGATAGTCCCCACCGAGTTCCCATAGCAACTTGCACAGCTGGCCACGAGGAGGAGGTTGTATCTGCTTCATATTGGCTACAGAGTTTTAAACACTCAGCAAGTGAAACACCAATTACCGCATCTTGTAAAGGAAACATCTACTAAAAAGCACATCCATTTTTCCTTGATTAACACAGGAAAATAAACCTCTGGATATGCTCCTAGTCCAGCAATTGCTCAGCATGTAAAGTGAATATCTGTTATTTAGAAGAGGCGATGCCTGCGAAGGAAATGGCTTCTCTTTTCTGCTGCAAGGACCTGAAGTTTAAGAAACATTACAGCATTTGGAAAACGCCTGTCATTCTGTACCTTGCCATCAAGAAAAAACACAGCTGGAAGAGAAAGTCAGAAACTCAAATCCTTCTGGACAAGTTATAAGACTTTCACAAGACAGTACCTCTCTGACAAGTGCTTTGTAATATTTCAAATTTTCATTGTACAGTTTCTGTATCAGCTTTCTAAGTCTCATTGTAAAAGTCTAAAGCTGGACTGTGATTGACAAACAGCTGTTCATTCCATACAAAACCTATCCTTTGTTCTCCACCTACAAACACGGATCCCTCCTTCTATTCATTCCACTCCTTTCTGCATCCTGCATGCACAGCTGACTACTTTTGCCTGCAACCCTTCACACCTGCCTTCTCCCTGTGTCTCATTCCATATCTGCTGGCTAAACAACAGGGAGAAGGCACTGGGGCTGATTTGGAACCTGGGGTGGACTGACTGGCCACAGACATGTACTGGATGGTCAACCCACCAGATAAGCCATTCGGATAAGGACTAGGCTTTCTCTGCTTTTCCTTTAGCACAGCCACAAGCAAGAAACCTCTCCTCTCCTCAGACTGCAGTTTCAGGTAAGAACAGCCCCTACAGGCTTAGGGGAAAGGATGGGTCCAAGTATCCCTGCTAATATCCTACTGCTCTTGGGAAGCAGGAACACAGAAGCTACCTAAGACACTGCCCACACTCTCCCACCCCCAATTACAAATCAAAGACTTTTTGGGGCAGAGGATGTTGCGAAATATGAAGTAACCCTCAACATATTTTTCTCTGCCATGAATCTGCACTAACATCCCATTGAAGCCCTGCAAACTTTGAGGAACCAGCCTGCAGCAAGGAGTCCTACAGTTTAAGCATACATTAAAGAACATTCTTTTCTATTTTGCTTTGAATCTATCTTCTTCCGTAGCACTACTTCAATTTCCCCTGCTTCTTGGAAAAAAAGAATCCATGAACTGTGAGTTTCTCTTGCCCCTCCACGACACTTCACTGACTTCTGCCATATCCCCCCTTAGCTCTCTCTTCTAGGATGATAATCTCGGTCTACACAATTGTTCATAAAAAGTGTGAATGGATTCCGCAAAATAATTCCTAATGCTGCTTTCCTACATATTTTTTAATGTCTGAGGAGAAGAGCTGCACAGTCTAGTACCCAAGAGAAAGAAGCACTAATGAATTGTGGCACAATGATATTTTTTCTTATACTTCTTTGCACTCTGATCTTTTCTTGGTAAGTCCTAGAATTTGATTGGCTTTTTGACTATCTTTGAACATGAAAATACAGCAGCTATTTCCATGAAAAATTGTAACATGGAAGATCTCATACCTGAAGCATTAGGAATCCCTGTATTAACTGCACATAAACTCAGGGTCTTATTTCTTATTCACCAGGAATTTAATATCATTGAGACATCATAATCGGTTCAATTTGGTTAAAACTGGACAACTGTTTATAAGGGAGAGCAGAAAGGAAAAGTCAGAAAGAAATAACACAAACCTCTCTTTCCTTTGGAAACCTGGTTAAGTAAAAATAACAACATGATGCTTATCAGTCTCCAAAAGAGCAGGCAGTTGATAACAACAGACTCAGTATCAGCCACTCTGTTTGTGCTGACTTTACAAAATGTCTGTCCTTGTACCTGGCTTAACCATCTCTCAGTGATCCCTATTTTCAAGGAGGGCATAGCAAGCTTACCCAGGAACATTCAACCTGTAAGTGCCCAAGAGCCCACCATTATGCCAGTTGTCTCATATGAGAATGTACATTTATCTAGGAAAGGGGAAATATAAACAAACGGGAGCAGTTCAATGTGGGTATTGGACATCAACTATAAATTTTATTCCTCCATAACATACGTAAGACACTGTACACCTGTGAGCTTTACCCATTACCCCACCTGTGGGAACTAGCCTTAATCCATCACTAACTTGAAAGCTGCTTGTTTGCTTAAGTAGTTTTAGTTTTCTTCTCTACCCTTTCTGCCTTCCAGATTTCTTTTCACACTAATCAGCAGCACTTCAAAGAAACAGCTGAACTGGTGGCATTAAAATGACCAGGGAAACACACAAAGCTTTAGCAGGGCACAACCACTGAGCAAGAGAAACATGCCATTTAGTGTTAAAAATGATGACTGTAAGCCCACTCAATTGGGGGAAAAAAGGAAAAATCACAATTCATTACAAGGAAGAAAAAATTAGTATTCCCCTATACACCTGGCATAATTTGCATTTTAAGAACCACACCATATTAACACTGACAGTCCACTGCATATTAATAAAAGCCAAAGAATTAAAAACTGAAGGCACTCAGTCTGTATTGCAAGCCAGTAAGTCTACACATTTTACAGGAAGAAAAAAAAGGGACATACAAGTGGCAGAGTCTGGAACCTGAGAGGCTGAAAAATGAAGAGATTTTACACTGGAAGTGAACATGCAATTTTGAAAGAATTAGTAGTAATCCCAGCTAATACTGGTATAACAAATAAATATTTAATGTCAGGTGTTAAGGAGGAGACACTCTAAATGCAAATTTACTCATGCACACACACTCATGCTCTCTGCTCTCACTCATATGTATCCCTTACACCAACAAAGAGGCAAGTTTTGTACATCTCAAAAATATAGAAGATTTAAGTACATATTGATTCTGTCCTCCACAGCTCTTATCTCTGCTGTGGTTCCTTTCATGACATTTGATGCATGCTGAGGACAAACTTGCACTGAAATTGCCCATAAGCAATTCAAATGTCATTTGACCAGCTCTAACCCTATACATGGTATTTGCTTAGGAACAACTTAAATAGGGGATGGAGGGGAAGGGAGAAGGTAACAGGGTGAAGGTTTTGCCTTAGGATGAGACCTGGAGACGAACACAACATTCTCGTAGTAAAAGGAGGCCATTGAGCTCTCCCGTGTAACTTCAGCCTCAACTTCCAGGTGATGGATTAGATTAAGAACAGTCTCATTAGCACACTCCAAGAGACAGAGCTACAAACCATCTTCTTAGCTTCCACTGTTAACTGGCAGTCCATTTTTTACAAGGCATGCTCTAAGACTGAAATCACCAGGATTGGTTTCCAGCAACTGGATCTTACTATGCACCTTGGGCTGGTTAAAGAGGCACCCTTAACGATAAGTCCCCTTATACTCTCTGAGCAAGTCACCGTTCACTAGGTCAAACTTTGTGTAACCAAAGATTCTGAAGCTGAAACTCAGTTTGACAGGCTTTTCACATTCTGAACCCATCATATCTCTTTCTCAGAAACATCTCTGGCTTTGTTAGCAACTCTCCTGATGCTACAGATTTCCTAGCAGCACCATAAGGTTAGACTCAACCATATTTGTAATTCAAGTATTGTGTTATCATAGGTACTGCCTCACTCCAAAAGCCATTTCCTGACTGTAATTCACCACAATTCAACTCATTTTTAGAGTGTACATGTTTCAGTGCACAAGCTCCTCTACAAAAAGTGAAATCTACTTTTTTTTTTTTGCTAGATGTTTAGCAGACACTCTATTTAGCTGAATTAAAATACATGGGTAAGTTTCCAGACAAAAAATTGGTGACTTAGACCCCTTTGCAGTGACAGACCTGAGAGCAGCAACTCCACCAATACTTGCATCCAATTAAAACTTTACCACTGAAGTTTCCATACTTCTTCCAGATCACTGGAACATACAGAAAGCCCTTGCTGAAGAAAAAGACACAGCTAGTAGATTTTGACTTTCCATTAACAACTGTATTGAGATTTTTCAGTTATCCTGTCCTTAATCCTTTTAGTATGTGTTACTATTGATTTTGTATCACTTTAATTTGGTAATCAATGAAGTAAGCCATTCTAAATCAGATACATTATAAAAGAGTGCATTTTATCAATACAATTACAAAACAGAGCTTTAATCTTAACAAGAACTGAAAAGGCTTACAGCAAATTCATCTGGAAAGACTTTCTCTCCTACCCCAGAAAATTGTACGAATTGACATTAGATTATTTTTATTGACCAAAAATTGTCTATCAGCAAATAAAATTATCTAGTTACTCAAGCGAGTGCAACTGACCTCCAGCTTTTAAAATAAAACTGTCTCATTTTTTGACATTATTGACTCACTCATTTTTCCACCCCCTCTCTCCAGCTTCCCTGGTCACTTAAGATTTAGTGACATCAACAAATACATAACATCAACAAATTAGAGAGGTTTCTTTCCAGTCAGTTTAGATTACTAAATGAAAGCTGCCTTGTCTTGCAGATTTTAGAAACCCAACTCATACAGTCTCTCAAGCATTCCTCTTCCTCCCCATTCCCATTTGAGAATGGCATTTTCTCCCCATTTTTAGGAAACACTTAAGGCCACTCAAAAGCAGGCAAGCAGGTGGTGATCTGTGTAAGAACAGAGGTCCTCACCCTTCTGCACATTTCAGAAAGTGCCCAGGGACTACAACGCCACAGGCTGGTCAGTCAACCTAACAATTCCATCATTTCCTCTTTTGGGGGGGGTTGGTGTGGCTTTTTGGCACGACTTTATCAGGCCAGGGAGGTGTTTAACTAATGCAAAAGTTGATAAATGGGGAGCAGAGGGAGAGGTGCTGCTGTGGTGGCTCACTTTGGCCCATGAAGTCCTATCTGCAGAGACATTCATCCTTCACCATGCAATCATAACAAGTGTTGTATGCAAATTTTGAAATAAAGGCATTTATTGGTATTACTTGAGCTTTATCAGCTTGCTAAACATCATCAGGAAGAATAGATCAGACTATTCCAACAATTCCTGGCGTACTTGTATTTCATTAGCTTGAGAAAGGTAATTCCACGTGAGTACATCAGACAGTGCTTCCCCAAGCCATGTCACTGCCTCTCCTCCTTATTTGCTAACCAGGACGTGACCACTGTGCAGACAAAACACAGGCTGCTGTTTCAGAAAGAGAGTACAGAGAGCCAACGGGCAAAGCTGGAGCTGGAATCCTCCTAAGCCAGCAGAAAGACACTGAAGACCAGACCTCCATTTGGACTCCTCTTTGCCTCATCAGGAGGGTGGAAGCCATATAAAGTATTTATTATGTTTATTCTTCAATAAACTTTTTTTTTTTAAATCTGAAAATCTATAGCATCCTTCTAACTAGCAGGGTATGGACAGCTACTTTGTCAAGCAGCTTTTGCTGATGGATAGTAGTTACCCAGTAGCAGAGGTACAATTTAAATAAGTCATCTGAGTTGATTCTTTCATTTCCCTCATTTTTGTATTAAAATATCAGTCTTCAATACTTGTGCATTCACCATGAGCTGTTCTCTCAGAGATTATTTGGCTACAAGAGTCAACAGGTAGACCAACATCAGGAGGTCCCTTCAAGCGGCATTCCTCACAATTCTTCTTTCACATTTTACTTAACTATGCAAGTTTGAAATTCTACAGTTATTATTTCAGTTGACAGCTAATCTACCCTATGTGGGCAATGAACCATCAGTTTGACTATTAAATTAACAATCAAATTAATGATTAATTTATTAGGGGTTTTGTCCTGTTAATTAAGAAACATATGTCTCATATTATAAGGGCCCTTTTTATTGCTGCTGAGATCACCCTATTTGGTTTTAACACCAATTTTTACTAATAAGTTTTTTTTTATTATCGCACTTGAAGTCAGATATACATTCAGTTCTCAATCACATGCCCACTATTTTAGCTGAATTTTAGAATTCTCTAACTGGTTACGTTAATAACCCTGACCTCCCGGGCACAGATCTGATGTTCCACGTGCTCCTCACTTACAAATTTCACCACACACCCCTGCTGTAAATAATCATCCTTGCTATTTCTTTGTCAGGTCTCTGGTTACACTCTGATGGTGGCAGACCCTGGCCTTTCTCCAGAGGCTCTCTTCCCTGGAAAGAGATCTCGTGAACAACTAAATTTAAACTTTGCTTCCCTAAGCAGTCTTTCCAGCTACACATTTCTATTCAAATCAACAGATACCATCTGTTTAAATGGTCATAAGAATTGTTGCAAAGAGATGAATTGCTTAACCTAAAACTTGCTTGACTATGATTAATAGGAGGTACAAGAAACTTCACAGTGGACACCCATGGAATAGCCCACTTACCAGAGAAGTTTCTTCCTAATCCCCTTTGGTTAGCACTTTATTTGTTCCCTGTTGTATAATGGTTTTTCAATTCTTTACAAAGGCTTTACAAAGCTTTCATTTAACCTAGCATAATGTACTGTAAATGAATAATCCCTTTTCTTTCCTGATCCTGTTAATCTTTTGGCCTCAGTTACATCCCACAGCAGTGAGATGCAAATGTTAATTATGCAAGAAGTATAAGATCTGTATTTTGATTTCCATCTGTCCAATACAAGTCCAGAACAAGACACAGATAACTGAGTGCTTTCCTATCACCATGGGAACATGATTGCCAGGAACATACCAAGAACGTCTCATATTGACTCTCAGAAGCCCCAGTCGAGTACCTTCTATCCATCAGAGCCTCCTTTATCTCCTTTGTTGATTCATATTTTTCACAAACCCCTGATTATTCTCACTGTAACTCAATCTTCCTCAGGGCTGCAGAAACATTGTCCTACTCACATGACATCTCCCCCTTGTTTGCATTATCTATGTCAATTATCCCATCTGCAAAACGCATACAGATGTACAAGTACTTGAAACATTTCATTAATGTGATAGTGAAAACAACCAAAGTTGACAAAGTTGTAGGGCAACCCCCTTCTCCCCTGGCAATCCCTCCCATGGGTTCACACCAGCATTCAACTTACACCATGGCTGGCATGATTAGCCCACAGAACTGGGCATCAGAAAATTAACCCTTCTGAAAAATAATTCTGGCAGCTCAGCCCCCAACCTGGATGCCCGCGAAATCAGACAAGCTGAGCAGAGCGAATGCCATCGAGGGTGGGACTGAGCAGAATCAATCTGGTTTGGTTTGAGCTGTTTAATTAAACCACAGCCTCACAATAGATTTATAAGACTGTCCAGCACTGAAAAAGAAAAGCTTCAGTTTCTTTCCTTCCCCAGTCACGACAAGATGGCTCTACTCCTTCCCTCAACACTGCCCTCCCTGGTGCTCACTTAACCACAGTGGGAGACAATTTTAGTTGGCAGCTCAGAAGAAAACTAACTTCATAAAAAACTAGCAGAAAATTATTTTCCTTTCAAGTTAAATCAGCTATGTGTGGAAGCCAAAGACTGAAAACAGATATAAGGGGAGAGGCTGAATCATGAAGGAGTGGGAAAGAAAGGAGAACTGCCCCGTCCTTCCAGTGGCAGTAAACTTAAAAAGGTTTGTCACAGCTTCAGCATGAAGGCGAAGAGCCAGAGTACAGCAATGTGCTGGCTTAGCACTGTTGAAAGGAGCCCACACTCCACACTTGGATTTCCCACCATTTTTGGCTACACTGTGCTGGCTTTGTCACTACACCCTTCCAGAAGGGTATAACTTGTCAGCACAGTAAAACACTTTCCAAGGGAAGAAGAGCAAAGGCAAGATAATGAAGTTGAAGGTAAGGAGCAAGGGGAGTCCCATTCCAGCTTCAGAGAGCCATTAAATCCGCTTAGCCATGCTTGGAACCATAACTTAAGTATATTTACTTCTTTCCAGGAAGCTTTTTACTTTGTTTCAAAAAGAGATGCATTGTTATACTGTAAAGTGCCTAAGAAAAGAGTTGTAATCAGATACACACATAGAGGAGTCACTCAAGTCACCATCATTGCTGCTCTTCTCCAGTACTTCAGTGCTTGTAACATATTAGCTTTCCCCTTAAACAAAGCATTCAACTGTGACCACCCAAAAGTCTTACAGAGCTGAATACACTTGCACCCTTATGTTTTCAGCTTCCTTCAAATAAAAGGCAACATGCAAAATGAAATGCATCAGGCATCCAATGCAATTCTCATCTATTAGAATGAGTAGTTAGGTTTTGATCAACAGTTCATCGTTAAGCATGTTAAAAATTAGTTGATACACTGCTCTGACTGAAAAATAACAAGGCTGAGTTCTATCCACTCTCTTACCAGTAACAGAAAATGAAAAGATACCCATAAACCCTTCATTTTTTCCAGGTGCTTCTAAGACTTGCCATGGTAATGCAGAACAAGACAAAACTCACCACACCATAAACACATTTATTTTGGGTTGAACTAGTATCTGGTAAGTGTAATATTCTAATAAAGGAAGCTGACAGAAAAAAAGCTGGCATAGCACTGCTCAATTTCATTCAGTTTTCCTTAAGATCTCAAGCTATTTACATGCTATCTCCTTTCTCAGAACAGAAACTTCCAAGAAAACATGGTGAATTGATACAGTTTTCCTATTTCAGTTAAATGTTAGCCAAAACTTTTTTTCCCCTTGAAGCAACACAAGATATGTTATTAGAACACAGATAGTGGCAATGTAATTCACTGGGCATCGAAACTACTAAAGGTTCTTTCCTGAATTGTTTGCATCCTGCAGTTGTTATATTTTGGAGACTTTTTAACTAGATTATGATTAAAGCAAGAGTTTGCCCCTTTTGGTAGGTACATCAGAGAATCCACCTACAAAAAGCTGTTCTGCACAATCATTTCCAGAAAAGCTAAAAATCTGTATCACCTCAGAACAAGAATTCATGTGGCAGAGAATCCACCTTTTTGGCAAGCACCTCTTTTGGCCACCATGTCTTCCGAACCCAATTCTCTGCCTCTGCACTGCTCCAGCCCTACTCTACACCCTTAGTTTCACCAGTGCAATCATTTGTACAGAGTCCCACAGACAGAGTCAAAGAATTGATAGAGAATAAAAGTAACTGTACAGTTCACCATACAAAAAACTTGTTTACCTTGAGGGCATAAGATATATAGATATATATATATACACACAAGATAGATTAAAGATGGGTTTCTCTGATTTACTGAACTTCTGCAATAAGGGTGCTTATAAAGGTCTCTTCTCTGCATTTATTTTCCGACAATTGATGCATCTCCTGTTCTTATGGAATTTTTTCCTTTCATGTGAACGGTAGCAGTTTCCTCTACTTGACCAACTCCTAGGGAATCCCTAAGAAACCAGTCTCCTTGAAGACTTCCATGCCTCTGGAAACTGTAACCAACTGGACAGCAGATGGCAAAAAAATGACAAGAGATGGAATTAACAGTCAGCATAACCTAAAAATCTCAATGTTCTTCGAAAAACAGGATTAAACATCCCCCTGTCCAAAAAAATCCTGCCAGCCTTTGAGGTTTAACAAAGCTCAGAGACTTTTTGTATAAAAATCTAATTTAGAGCTTGTAAACAGGTTAACAAACAACAAAAATATATTATCAAAGAAAGAAAATATGACCTTTTGTCAGTACATAATCTTTTTCCCTGCCACCTAGAAAGTATGTAAAGGTGTATTTATTCTCCTCTTAAACATCTCTTTCTGTTCTCTTCCATCCTGTAGCACGCTGTGTGTTTATTTCATAGCCTCTCACCCTTAACTTGAGGGACAGGCTATTCTCTTAAATCCACCTTATTAGCTCCACAAATGCATGGTACACCAAGGTCAAGGTATAAGGCAAAAAATCCTAGGGCTCAAAGCAGGTACAAAGAGTGGAAATGCTTGAAATAAGGACTGAAACAGTACATGCTCTAGGAGGGCATGCCTCAAAGAGCCAGATTCACACAAAGGGGAAAAGAAAATGTTGCGCTCCAATTTAATCAAAATCCACTGGACACAACAGCTGACTCTGCAGCCCTGGTGACCTGAAGAGTAATTTTATTAGTTATAAGGAAATACCCATTTTTAAGTTCCAACTGCTGCTCGTCTGTACTTCCCCACCTTGCCCATGAACAGGAGAAAATTCACACAAGCAGCATTTTTACAGGTTCCTCTTCAAGGAACTCTATGAAATAGAATGAGAGTTCCCTTCCTTATTTGGAACAACACGCTTTTTAAATAGCACATGCTGAAATGCAAAAGATTAATTTTAACTTAAAGCAGCACTGGCACTTGGAACTTCTATGCACATAAGACAAGTCCAAAACATCTGAAAAAACAATACTGGAAACTCCAGCACACATATTTTCTTAAAATCCAGATTTTGGTACAGTTTACATAAATTTCTAGCAGGCGTAGAGTAGGCAAATCTGTCCCAGTAATGCTTTAAGTATCTGCTGAACATCAGTTCAGTTGTGTTCCTTTTTCACCAGAAAAAATACAATTGTTATCTCTGAGAGCAGACTACAACACGTTACACCACATATTATACGTGCCGATAAATGTTAAAAAACGTTTCTGTTATTTTAATAGCATTTTGCCATTTCCATACTTTTAACTTGCATCTTTACTTGTGACTTCCCTAGGAAAAAAAAACAAGGAACATGAAGGTGATGCTGTTTTCTTGTTTAACACTGAAAGAGGTTCTGCTACCTGCAAGTCCTCTTAACTTTACTCAGCCACTGATTAGTAAAGCTGTTGAGCAGTAGAAGCACCTCACAGCTGACTGTAGCCAAAGCAATACAAACGCTGTATAACACACATTTGTTTTGTATTTGGAAAATTGTTTGCCATTACATGAGTTTGATTTTTATGTCACGAAGAACTTCAGTTTTAGAGCTACGAATGGCATAAATCACTATGCCAGCCCCAAAGCCCTTGATTTCTTAAACATGAAAAAAAAATTTGAACATTTAAAGCTCTCCCCTTTTTAATGAAAATATTGCAACGGAAAACAATATGATAACTCATACAGCAACAACACAGCTACATTTTCTCCATGAAACAAAAGAGAACTGAATACCCCAGCCTCCACTAGATTAATTATTTCTCTACACTTGCCTTGTGCAAACTCCAGCTTGCTTTGAACCCAAGACCTTTATGGCTCAAGTCCCAGGAGACGCTGAGAAGGTGTTCTCAGTGGAGCAAACTTTTCCAGAGAAATCACATTCTGATTCGAGAGAATTCATTTCTTTCGGCCTTTGGGGGAACACTGCAGGTCCCATGTATTTGTTCAAGTCTTTACCTAGCGAGAGCAGAATCCCTTCTAGGCTTTGTCAGGTTCATGCTGATCTTGCAACATCTGGCTGTGTACAGTGACACTGTTCACATATTTTTAATTCTGTACATCAATTTATGTAAGTAGTTTTAACCCAATCTTTCAAAGAACACTGTTTTCCAGACCTTTAAAACAGGCATGTGAGAGAAACCTTCAAGTAATACTGCGTCAATAACACGCAGTTAAAATATAGTGTTGAACAATGAAGAAGCAGTTGATTAGTATTAAACAAGCATATACAACTAGAAAGTTACAGTAAGATAAAGCTTAGGAGATGGGAGTGAAATGCATATGAACCACTTAGGAGACGGGAGTGTAGGCATATGAATCACTTCTAATATTGAGAATAAGATCACAACATAGGAAAGGCATTCTAAATGGCACAATCCCAACTTTTATACATATGAAATATGAAATACTATTTCTCAGGAAAAATTTTTTTAAAGAACAGTGAAGTAAAACCAAAAAAGGCTTCAGAGGATGACAAAGAAATTCATTTAAGAGCAGCTCTTCCATTCTGAACAGCCACAAACATTTCCAGCACCTACACCATAACTGCTCACATAATTAATTCAGCGTAGCAGTCAGAAACAGTGACGCTGAGACAGCCACAGTTCAGCAGCCCACACTTGGCTGTAAGGAAATTTTTCCTGAAGACAGATGCCACCCGGAGGAACCAAACCAGAAAAACAATCGGCTGCCTGACCAGAGGCAAGGCAAGGAGAGATTAGAACTGCGAGTCTCTCTCCTCCCGAGACTCCCGGCCTGTGTCCGCAGAACAAACCCGCACAGCCAACAGCAGCAGCAATTTTCCTGAGGAAGACAAAGCAAAGCTGCACTCTGGCTATGAGGCAAGCAAAAGGAAAAGCAGACTGGCCTCTCAGAAAGGGCTTCTGTGCTTCTCCTAATGCCAAGCACAACCACGGACACCCCTTTTCAGCTGCCGAGTATCACATGAGTGTTCAGCGTGCACTCCTAAAACAGAGGATTTTGCTCACTAATTTTTGAAGTGAATTATCAGCAATGATTCCCTATTTAGGAAACCTGTGTTCTTTCAGCTGAGAAAATCATGCCTTCTGAGAAAAAGAACTGCTCAAGCCATGCCCATAACTCCCACGGAGAGCTGAGCGTTCAGACTCATCAGCTGATAAGCAGAACACACATGACAGCTTCATTTCCTTTCTACTTTCTTAAACTCCATGTTAATTCACATCGGGACATGTAGATCTATCTGGAACAGTAATTAGTTCTGTTAATTAAGCTCTCCAAGTATGGATATGGAAGACATCAGCGAGACTTTAATGTAAAATTGCATATTGCAGGGCTGCTCTCCTCCGATGTGGGTAGCCTGCCCAGAAACAGAATCTGGTATCAGAGTGCTTAATCCTAGATGGTGAATTTCAT
Source organism: Lycocorax pyrrhopterus obiensis (assembly GCA_014706295.1). Classification (NCBI taxonomy): domain Eukaryota; kingdom Metazoa; phylum Chordata; class Aves; order Passeriformes; family Paradisaeidae; genus Lycocorax; species Lycocorax pyrrhopterus. Next base: position 114,242,812 of record JACSVZ010000001.1, on the reverse strand, counting down.
ACAGCAGCTCCGTAGTGAAAAAGCCATTTACAACTCTCTAAACCTCACCAAGAATACTGGCAACTGCTTCAACACAATATAACAATATATGCCCGTATAAATCTGTAGGTAGCTCAGAAAAAAATCAGGGGGATGAAGACTAAATATAAACCATGGAGAAAGGGTAAGTGTAGACACTTCACATCTCTCTCTCTAGGTGAAGCTTAGGGCTACATTTTATGGAGTCCTCCATATCTAAAATCTTCACCTGAGAATGGATCTTCCTGAACTCAAATGCTACAAACGTACCCAAAAATCAATGCAACGGACTCCTTACCCAAAAATGATATGCTAATAAAAAAAAGGCCAAGTCTCCAGCACCACAAGTTATAGTGTCAATAATCTCTGTTGTGTACTTGCAGCTGTACAAAATAATTTCGAACAATTTAAATTAGCTTTGCCCTTAACAAAAGCAAATTATAGTCAAAAAGGTATTGCCTGTTCTATACATGGACAGTTCCTGCATGTCCTTCACAGCAAGAGGTTACCGTAGGGTCACTTGGTGTACGTAAATTCCTGTCTCCTCTTTTCTAATGGCCAGTCAGGGTAGGCCACATCATCATGGCAAAACAGACAGATCATCATTTCCTAAACCATTACAGCCTGAAAAATTCACCCACCAGAGAAGACTCTTTGTGGAATGTGGTTGAATGGATTTTGTTACACTAATTTCTGATTTATTTAACATTTTGTTTAGCCCCTAGAGAAGAAAACATCAAGTGTCAGTATGCAACACCTCCTCTTGCAGAAGAATGGTAATAAACTTTGAAAGTTTTACTCAGTGCTCAAAATTCAACATGCAACACAATCTTTTTTGCACTAGTTTCCATTTTATGTTCCTGCCTGAAAAAAATGCTTAATACAAGAAACAAGCAAGGTAAACATAAAAAGAATAATCTCCATATTACAACCTAAAGCAAGCTAGTGAAAAAGAGCACGTTCCAGCGGCAGAGAACTCAGAATACAAGCTACAGCCTGAAGTACAAGGAGTCTTGCTTTCTGTTGTCTGCAAATGGAAGAATAAAAGAGCAGAAAATTTTATTTACCTCAAGAGATTTCACATTTTGTGTAATGAAGATGAGAGTAGTTACACAGCTTCAAGGCTCTACTAAGAATCTAATAAGAAATATTAGCCCTTTGGGAAGAAACAGATGATGTACTGAAGCCTTTACCCTGGATCGACACTGTGAATATGACTATTCAGTGACTACAATAACCAACCTCACATTTCAGAGCTCTGCTAAGCAAGCCTTTCCTTGATATCTAAGATTTCAAAATTAAGACAAACCTGAGAAAATTTCAGTAGCATCAGTGCCAAAGAAATAAAATCATTCTGAAGACATCATAATTTCAGCTTATTTCAAGAGTAGCAATCTAAGTGTTTTTCATTGTGCAGTGTTTCCAAGGCACTAGGTACTATTCTTACAAATTTGCAGTTCCTATGTAAGGAAGGAACAGAGTTCTGAATAATTATAACTAAGCCTCTTGCTAACACATTCCTTCATCACTTATTTCAACAAGTCTCCCATGGAAGCCACCAAATCTTCATGTCTACTATGTCACTGGTCTTTATGCAGAAATTGTCAAATAAAACTCAAAATTCAGGCTATGAGTCTGTTTTGTGCAGACACACAACTGAAAATTCCCAGTGTTCTCTTTCGGGTGTATATTACATATTCTTATAGAAAAAGTATAAGGAAGAATAATCTGATGGAATTCAAAAAAAGTTACCTACAAGACATTCCCGGGAAAATCATTCTATTACTGCTGAAAGGAATACTCAGAAGCTGACACTCACTGTTTACTGTGTTGGTAAAGTTGATTTATATTTTAGTTTCTATTCATCCTCATAGAAATTCCAAGTAGTATTAAAACCATGTTACTTGATTGCATGACATCGGTCTCTTCTCCCAGAAAACCAGCGACAGGACTAGGGGACACAGCCTTGAGCTGCACCAGGGGGAGTTTAGGCTGGACATAAGGAAGAAGTTCTTCACAGAAAGAGGGACTGGGCATTGGAATGGGCTGCCCAGGGAGGTGTTGGAGTCACCATCCCTGGAGGTATTTAAGAAAAGACTGGATGTGGCACTCAGGACCATGGCGCTGTTAGGCCATAGGCGGGACTCAATGATCTCAAAAGTCTTCCAATCTTGTTAATTCTGTGGTTCTGTGTGACACAGCCCCACCTCCCACAGAAAGTCTTCCTCTTACTCTGCCCAACACGGAGCCTTTGAGTCCAGTGGTTCCCAGACTTGTCCCAATTTCCCACAAAAGCATTCCTGTGCTCTTGGTCGGTAGACAACACAAACCAACCGATGCTGTGGCTAAACTGTGGATGTGGCGGCTACGCCTCCTCTCCCTCAGTTCGACTTCCAGCAGCAGCTGTGACCATCCTGGCACAGCCTGGTCCTGCATTTGCTGCTCAGGACCAGGGGGAGGATCTGCTCTGACCTGTGAACAGAACTGTGCCCGCAGGCAGAGGGGAAGGGAGAGGTCTGGCACGGATTCGTGACTCCTGGGAAGATGAGTGCAGGTACAGCTCCATGGAGCAAGGGGACATAGGGTAAACGACAGCAGGAGAGGCTACATGACAAATGGGGCATGGCAAGAGGGAGGGGGAAGGTAGAACAAAGGTTCATCTTCCATACCCAGGCAGCTGTAGCCATTGCCATTAATCACAGCATCCACATCCACCACAAGCAGATGCAGCACTGCTACCTATGGGGCCTTCTACCAGAACACCTGAAGTTGCAGATGCCAGTTTAGACGACCCATTCTTGCATAAAATATGGATTGAAATATGCCAATTACATACTGAAAGTTCAGTAAGTGCCAGCATCATCTCCCCACCCCCCCCACACAGCAGGAAGCTAAGTAGGCCAATTACAAGAGGATGGGGAAGCAAATTTAATTCCTTTGCAGATACATGAGTGTAAAACCTTGCTCACACAGAGTGAGGGAAAATTAGACTGATTACAATCAATAATTTATTTTAAAATTTATTATGCAATATGATCAACACGGGGAAAAAAAGAAAAGAAGCTAAAAAAAAAATAGAACTTGCCATGAAAAGTCAGATTTCAAGGTGGATTTTCCTTGCCTTGTAATCTACAAAATAGACTGATAAGAGTCATTGTTATTTCTTTAGGTAGCCTTGCTGACATTTTCTCTGGAATTACTATGTTCATAGCAGTAGATGCTCATAAAAGCATATACTCCAGGAGGTGAGGTGGTAGCATTAAGAAGCAGTGCCAACAATAAAACCAGTTACAAGTTCTGTTAACCACCACATATTAAAATGTGTTACACAACCTAATGAAACTACTTCATGTCACTGAAAATGCAGAACTAGAAGATGAAAGCAAGTACAAATAGCAAAACAAGTAGTAGATATCTCTGAAAATAATTTATTTGGGACGAATATAATTTCAAATTCCAAGAAATACTTGTATGCTTCACAATTTCCAGACAACTTCAGCATGAATTATGCTATCCCACATCAATTATTTTCACCTTTTGGAACTCTGCCATAAAAATTAACTCACCAAAAGATGTCTTTGAAACTATTAGCAAATTTTGTCATTCAAGTACTAAAAAGTTTCATTGCAATTTTACATTTAAGATACCATTTTACACTGGTTCCAGTTTTTTATATGCATGCATACATTTCAGTGCTATTTTTAAACCTCTCTTCAGTAGGAAGGGCCTGACTGATTTATTTTTAAAAGGCGTGCACTGCAAAGTTCACATTTTGAAACCTACCTGAGTCTGAACCTTAGCTGGCACTTTTCACCAGAGCTCTGAAACAGAGAGCTGTCCAAACCAAAGAAAAATAAATAATCAAGAAGGTTTAAGAGAAGATTTCTATCACTTTAAAGTCTTGTGGCATGCATTTTCTTGTATTTCTGATTTAGCCCTATTTACCTGTTTGTTTTTGAAACAAACAGGAAGAAATTATGAACTTCCCCAGGAAATATAAGCATAGCTGGGGCAGAGAGGTAACATGTTGAAAAGAAAACATCTGTATTTCCTTCCCATTCTCTTCCACCTGAAATAAATTCTTTGGCTGCAGTTTGTCTTCTTTTCTGGAAGCATTTACACAGTATCTAATGCTATCCACCACCATGACTACCTCTGGGGCTTTTATGAGGGTGGGAACAATCAGTATAAGAATTACTAGGGACATCAAAGAGACAAAACATTTATTGAAGGGGGAAGAGGAAGAGAGAGTGTGAGGTAACGAGGGTCCTACTGTATTTACCTTATGTGCCAAGCATGTGGACAGCAATAAAAACCATGTAGGGAGCAATTTTGGTCAGAGAAAGAACACGGCAGCCTAATGGGAGGCCTTTGTTCTTCAAAAGGGTCTCCTTTTCCCCTTTTGTGCTTCACTTAATTCATGGCATCTGAGCTGCTCTTGAACTTGACAGACAGAGAGAAGGAGGGGGGAGAGATGGAGAAAGGGGGAGACAGAGACACAAAGAAAGAAAAAAGAAAAAAGGACTTCAAAGAGTTTTCCTTTGAAAATTCAGTTGTGCTGTATGCATTGCTGAAGGTTTTAGATTCAAAAAAAAGGGCAAAAAACATTTCATATAATTTCATCATGGGGATAAATTGTCCAATGCTCTTATTAAGAAGGCTAAAAGAAAGGAATGGAACAAAAATTTTTAAAAAATAAATCTATCCGAACTAAGGAATATAAATAAAACAGAATTACTCCCCTGGGTGCTTTTTATTTATTTTCATGTTAAATCTTATTCTCAGCGGATCCCAATACATTTATCAAAATCTTATCAAAAACATCTGGTTTCCAGCAGCCACCTGAAAGGCACACATTCTGCACGGAGCCCATCAGAATTCCCGGCGCAGCGACTCCTGCCCGGACAGCGCCGGGAGAGCGGCGGCGGGGCCAGCGCCATCTGCGGGGCTGCGACCGAGCCGTGCCCGCAGCCCCCGGCCCCGCGAGCCGCTCACAGCGCCCAGCCCGGAGCAATTCCGCACCGCGGAGGAACCCACACCTTCTCGTTCTTCAAAAGACGGAGCCGTTCGGGTTCGGTTAGCTCAAGACAAAAAATTCGGGGGTATCTGAGGCTCCCAGGTTGGGTCCCTCCTCTCAGAATCGCTCCCACAGCAGATGAGCTCCTGTAATATATTCGGCTTTTCGCCCCCTTTAAATATCCATGCCATAGGCAATATTTATATGAAATAATTCATAACTGCAGACTGTGCTTCTCTCAAGCATTTTTTTGTCCTCTAGACCACTTCCTCCCCTTAATACTGTGCATCAACTACTTACACATAATTTATATATTCCTTTGTGGGTTTTTAGCTATGATGTATATGCTGAAAATGTTTGCCAATAGTATTTGTAATAAAGCATGAGATTGGAAAATGTACAGATTTGTGTCAATACCACGATAAATTATTAATAGTTAATAGTTTTAACTTAATTCAATAATAGATTTTTAATGCATAATGATCTTAAGTTGTCCCTTATCACCAATTAACCCACCTCCATCCTGATTTACATCTTCTGACAACCATAAGCATCTACCTAGAGCACGATATTTCCAGAGAGCAGAAAGGAACATTAAATCAATAATCTAACTTTGCTACTTGATAATGCTCTCTTGACTATTCTGAGGACACAGATCTTTTCTTCATCTGAACAAAAACAGTACCCAAAACCAAAAGTTTTAAATTAATTCTGTAACTTAAAACACTTCTCTTCCCTTTCCAAACAGGCATATAAAGTACACCCAGTTATAAGGATAAGAATCTTAATTAGCCTGCATGAGGTTAATTTTCTTTAAAAGTCCAATGCACAGTTAGACTATGAAAATTCTACCAAAAAATGCAAGGTCATAAACCGACAGACAAATACATCTCCAGCAGATTGCCACTGACACAGCAGAGTTCAGTTGTCGTCGTGTTTTTTTGGGAGGTTTCTGTCTCACGTTGACAGCATATTTATGTTCTATTACACCACCTCTAAGGTAACCTGGGAAACACCGTGAAATAAAACTGGTAAAAATCTTTCTTTTTCATGGGCTTGTTTACCATGATTAAGAACTGTGTTTCTGAAGTAATTATGTGGGTTTTGTTTGGGTTTTTTAATAATAACCTGGGGGAATTCCACCAGAAAGAATTACAGAACCTGCAACTATAATGTCAGTTTTACAAACTAGACTGAATGTATTTCACATTATAGATATTGAGCAGAAGCAAAAAAAAGATGAAATAAAGAACTTATAGAGCAATTTAAGTAATTGAAAAAAAAATTAATCTGTTTTGTGCACCAGGAGTGTCTCTGAGTATCAATTAAATTTATAAAACACTTTGAATACTGACAGTGTTACAACCATATGAAACAGACAGCATTGGAATATTTCTGAGGTACTGATTGTAGAAATGTAAAATACTTGATTCCACTACTAACGTAACTTTGCATAAAACACTTGAATTAGAAGATTGTGCTGCCTTCTCTTGGAACACCTACCTGAACAGAAATGCAGACACAAGTCCCCGGTGACATTGGACAGCACCTAAGCTCCTACAGCTGGCAAAACAAATACACGAATGACTACAGAGGCTTATGGCTGCTAAGGAGAATTCTCACATATTTTTTAAAAAACATAGAAATCTGTTAAAATTACTTTTATTTTGCCAAAACCCAGAGCTTTGACCACCTTAACATCTCATTCTGCGAACGCTGGCTCGAATGCTAGATTTTAATATATTATGTTTGACCACAGCTTATCTTTGGGACATTTTTAAGGACAGATTTATTGATGTTAACTCTTCCATGCCTGTAGCACGAGTCCATCTCACTGTCTTCTCTGAGCACTCCTAAGATCCCTTTCCTGCCCCAGCTCAGTTTCATGCAACTTACAGAAAAAATACATCTGCCATTTTGACAAATTGCTCAAAATCAACCAAAATTAGAAAGCTAATCAGGGAACTGGAAACACACACCACTACTAATTTTCTGAACCAGAAAATTAATTGTTTCCTGTAAAATGAGATTCAATTTGTACAAACCCTTTCCTCTGGCTTAAGCCTAATAGTTCCACCAATGGACTTCTGACAATTCTCGGCCAAAAGAAAGATGGAAAAGCTAGTTTTAGGCAGCAGAAGATTCCAAGTACATGGAAAGAAAATGTCAAATACTTGGCAAGCAACACTTATCATGATGGTCCTGACTGACATAAGAGTCACCACTCCTTCTGTAGGCACGTCCTGAATCATTTTATCACATGCACACCGGAGAACAAGGCGTTAAGCACAGCTTCTTAAGAAAAGATTTCTAGAGTGCAGCTACCCCTTAATATCTGAGGTAACAAGCAGAGTATAGTCATATACCACACTTGAAGCAGTCATCAAGAAATAGCTCAGAAAGCAACCCAAATAAAATATACTGCATTAATCCAGCATACGGATCACAAAAGAAAAGTCATTCATCCTCACACTGACTGGAGGCAGCAGTTGTATTATTTTAAAGTTAAAAAGAATTCTCATCTGTGTATTTTGTTAGTGCAGCTCCCAGGCATAGGCTCACTTAGCTTTCAGACAGGGAATATGTATACTGCATAAATAGCTTTCACATAGTCCTCCTCCTCCTGTAATGCACACAGTAATCACCTGTCTACTTAGAGGGTTTCTATTCTAGAAGTCACTATGTAGATTATATATTCTATCCCAGACTACTTACTTCCCTTAATTGTGCATGTCCACTGGGAATACTTCAGAGAATCTCTCCAGAAATGCTGCCACGCTACCAAAAACAGGTAATTGCTCTCACTTTTTTATTTTACTTTAAGACACATCAGATTTCAGGGCTACACTAGACCCCCAGCGAGAAGCAAAAATAAACATAATAATAATCATAACAATAATCATCATCATCCCTCCACGTTCTCATCCTCTTTTTACTTTTCTGGCATTCTTCCCTAATCAAACCACAGCCCCACTTCCTACAGGTGTCTGTAGCAAAAGCAAAACTACAAAATCAAACCAGACGTGAAAGCAATCAGGCAAAAGCATTTCTTTGTTGCAAAGAGACCTTACTTATATCAGATTGCTTCTTTAAAGAGAACCTCACGCAGGCCAGAAACAGCACCATTCGAAACTGAAGTACAAATGGGTTATTACACAGAGTTCCTGACTTTCCATCCTCCCTTGGTCTCTACACACTTGACCTCAGCACTGCACTTGCCTCCAAGGGGCAGCAGGAATTTGCCTAGCAGAAGCCTGGAGGTGGGTGTGTGGCAATACGAATAACAGGAATACTGGAAGGGCATGGAAACACGAGACCCCGTCTGTTCAGCAGCAACCCACTCTCGTGCCATTATTAAAAACAAAAAGCAAAACACACCACACAGAGCTGGCCATCACACTGGTGCCCCAAAATAGGTAAGCCAGGATGTGAGTTGGCTGCACCAAAAGGAAGGGACAAGATTATCCCAAAGAGCAAATGCTCCCACCGCTTCCCTCTGGCAGACAGTTACTATGTGGCATCACAAGAACTGGTTCCCCCACTCGATACAGTGAAAAATCAACCCTGAAAGGAGAGACAAATTTTCATTCAATTACCAAATTAAACAGCTATATCTTAATTGTTCAATTACAAAATAAAACATCTGTGGAGGAAAGGTATAAAAACTAACAGTCAAAGAGGCAAGGAGATCTACTTCATCAAAGGCCAGATATCAGATAAAATAATGTGAAACTGCACTAGAGGTAACTTCTATCCAGGATTCAAAAGCCAACATGATTATAGGAGCCACAGTATAGGCAAAAAAGAGTATCAAGAGGAAAAAAAGGCAACATCATCATCAAATTCCAAAATACAAACCCCACAACTTGGTTGGTACAAGACCCTTTAACATAACAAATTCTGTCCCTGACACTGTGAATTAGCAAGCCTTGAATGATCATGAGGTTCTGTAGCAATATTAAACCAGTTTACGTACTTTGTCTTCCAAGATTTGTCAGTTCAAAAGTCAACACAAAACCAGTACAGTAGAGCAAGTGCTCAAAAGCTATTCCCACTCTTGCAAGAATGTCTCTTAAAGAAGGAAACGCTGTCCAGGCAGCTCAGCTTTTCTTGTATGAGTACTCTTACCCTGAGACAGACCTGCTCCTGACACCAAGGAAGTAGAAAAACACTGTGCAATTGATGTATGATTTTTCCCTAAGCCAACACATCCCCAGATTTGTGAGCTGTAAGCCCACCCTTTTATTTGGCCTCTGCATCCTTCTCTCAACAGCAGCTGTGGCTGCTGGGAAAAGAGAAGCTATTGTTTCAATGATGGAGATGGACACACTACTGCTTACACATATAAAGAAACAGATAGAGCTTGTCCCCCAAATAAGTAAGGTTTGGTCCATACAGAGCACAACTTGTGAAGTAGTCTCATGCTCTGATGAGGAGTCTGTGCAAGGGACAAATAACACAGAGAATAGACATTTTCTGCTCCCCTGAGGTTGCTAGATAGATCTTAAAGACTAACTAGCAAAAAAAAAAAAAATCCAGATAAAAGAATGTAAAAGTATGCACACAGGATGATAAACACAGCTGGAACCAGTGGATAAACAGATAATAAGGAATATAGTGGGGTTTTGGGTAAGTTTTGTAACAAGAAGCAACAGCACACGCCCAAAGAAGAAGTTCAAGGAAAGGTCAACTTTAATATTGAAGCACTCAGCGAGTACAACCACCAGAGACCCCTTTAGACGACCTTCCAGGACTATATTAGGACTTCCCATAGGAGGTGGATGCATGGAAATTAGTTCTAGGAAAAGTGATGTTTATGTATTAGCGAGGGAGTACAGTTGTGATGAGTGTGTTTGATCAGGATGGAATAAATACCCTGTTGTAAAGTCTCACTATACACATCTCTTTAGAGGAGATATCCTCTGGGTGTGTCCATAACAAAGATGCCTGTTCTCTAATACTTCAAATTGTGTTAGAAAGTTTATTTCCTGGCCAATTTCGGTATCACAAACTTCCCAAATCCGGTAAGGCGGAAAAACAAGTAACCACATCCTTATCACAAACACTCAAATGAAGCTTATAAAAACAGTAGCTCTGAGACCTGTGGTTTCAGCGTAATCCAAAGGCTTCAGTTCAATGGTGCTGTAACAACGACGTATTGGTTCACTATGTCTTGATAACACCACAGTCTATGTTTTGCACCAGAAGAACGCTATCTCCCTCATATCTTGACTAAAATTACTCTACCAGAAGAGTCTACCTCTTGCCTTCGCACAACACAACTTCCATGGCAACTGAAAACACCCATCATGCTTCTTTTAGAGAAGCTGGGAGACTCATAAAGGAAACCAGAGTAGAGGAAACAACTTCCCTCATGACAAGGCTTGGTGCACCATACACTCATGGGTTTTAAACAAAGACTGGCTCATTTCCTCTCAATTTATTCAACCTTCTTTTACTATGCTGAAATGCCAACAGCAAACATGAGACAGCACCTTCATTTTAACAGCAACTGATTAAAACATCACAGACCCATGGCTGTTGCTTCACCCCAGCAGCAGCTCATACCATGCCACTTAGGAAGAGCATTCCTTGAGTCCTTCTTACAATTACTCACCTTCTTCAGTCCACTGTTGGTGACTCCTCACTCAGCTGTCCCCATGTGTTAGTAACTGATTTGGGTTAATAATGAAGGCTGCTTTTAGAAGAGCATTCACTACCAATTCAATCAGAAAAGCACGCTGCTACAATAGCTTTTCTATCTGTATGGCTTTTCCTCTTCAGGAATCTGATTTAACAGAGCCAAAGCTTCCTTGGAAGCCATACTTTTCTACTCTTACAAATTCTTATTTTTGAGAATTCAAACAAATTTTTTTTGCATGAGTGCTAGATTACTACATTTATGATTTTTTAAGTGTTAGTGAGCTCTAAAATATCCAAGAGAGCTATCCCAAAGCTAACCAAATAACACAATGCAGATATTTGACAGCAATCAGAAGACTAAAGCCTGAATAGACAGCGCAAAACAAGCCAACTGCTGCAAAGGGTTGTAGCTTGAATAACACTCTGTGAAAACTACAAATTGAATATTGAATAACATGAAGCAGACAGGATTTCAAGGAAAAAGAACCTGAATCTGAAAACCGCAATCAAGACACTTGCTGTTTCTTGGGCAGGAAAAGTAAAAGAACATACCTTTGTGTGTGGAGCCATATCTGGTCTGAAGAATCTTTTATCAGTGGGACAACATTAGGGATTATTTACTCCAGCAATACTTAAATGAAAGGGGGAAGAAGGGAATATGTATTTTACCCAGTGGTCACAAAACACATCCCAAATGTTAAGACCTCAAGCACCCAACAAGGCAGGTTATTTAGGATTTTGGTTTGGGGCTGGTTTTTTTGCTTGGTTTCTATTTGTTTGACATTTTGTTTGTTTGGGTTTTTTTAACTTGAAAGAAACAAAAGCAAATCAGAAACACTGTAACTTGAGAAACTGAGGAACATGTAAGCAAAGAAACTCGCTTAAAATACCATTTGGAGGCAGTATAAAACCAGTGAAAATCTCTGAAGTCTCAACCTCAGTTGTTTGAATTTACTCAAAGCAGCATATTGAAAAGCAGCATCCTAATATTTGACTTGGCAACCAACCCTTATTTTAAGGATTTTATTTCATGTTTTGTTTTGCTTTGCTATGGAACCTAGTACCTCAAAGTTTCCCAGTCAAGATACAAGCTCATTGCCAAAACAACATTGCAAACCATTTCTTTTACTACATAATCTGTATCTTTCTTTGCTCCTCAGTTAACAACATGGTAGTTGAACTGGTTTTCCTATTTCCTATCTCACAACAACCAAAACCTTAAATAGCAAGTACATTATGGATATGAAATATCTTGAGCTGAATATGCTCAAAGTAAACGCACACGACCTTAATGGAGGGAAGGAACAGCAACACCTCAGGGCAGAATTATGTTCAAGGGAAACAGAGAGTATCTGCTAATACTTATGAAACAACACCTCAAGGAACTGCAGTTGAGACAAAAGAATCCCTAACCAACAATAAAATTAAAATTTGGTGATGGTGCCAAGAGTTGCAGAGATCCCGCAAAAGGCAGCGCCTCTCACTGCTGGCTCCAAGATCAAAGCTCAGAGACCTGGAAGTCTCTGACTTGAAAAGCAGAAAGACAATGCTAGGACCTTTGGTTTATTATGTCCCTTTGAAAGGCTGAACTTTTCAACAAATTTCCACAAGCACACCAAATTTCTTGTTTGAAGAAGACAACATCCAGCCTATTTTCCTGGTTAGAACTGCTGTACAGCACAACAAAGGAATTTCTAAATATCCCTATTCATCCCTCCACCAGCTCTTATTCTTTCATCCTTACAGATCTTCAAGTTTTACCAGAATCCTGATGAATGGACATGCTGTGCCCCAAGATCTACATGCAAAAATGAGTTCTTAACTACAACTGAATTAAAATAGCATGAATCATATGACTGAATTATAATAGCATTCCTAGACCCTCTGTCACTGTCACGATGTCATTAAATTAATTAGAGCTACTACAGCTAGAAGTACTTTCTCTTCTTACACGAAGAGGAAGTGTATACTTCACATTTTTGCAGGATTAGACATATTCATAGCATGGTGCTGAAGGAAGGCAAAGCTAATCTTAAATTTTATAATGACAAGATTCTTATTCTGAAAAGAAATAAAGTAATCGAAACTATTGCTATTTCATGAGGACCAGTCTTTACCCTGTCATATAATTTCCTCTCAATTGTTGTTAAACAGCACAATTAGTAAGATATTTGTTGTATAAGAGCAAGAAGTCTTTCTGTGAAACAGCTAAAACTCCATCAAATGAGAGAGGAGTTCCGAGAGAGTCCTCATTTCCTCTCTGCATGTGAGGATCATGGATTATGGTAGCCTTGAGACAGAACAGCAGGCACCAAGAGCTGGCTTCTCAGGAAGAAAGCCTGAAAGCGCCATGCAATTCCTGAGTATTTGTCTATTCACTTCTACCTTGAATTAAAGCACAGCCCACTGATAAGACTCCTCTAACAAGCAGAGCACATTCTTACAGCATTAACTTCACATTCAAGACTTCAGGAAGGAAGAGGGTGCCTTCAAATTCCTACTCAATTGAAAAGTGATCCAACTGCCATCATCTGAAAACCCAGGGAAGGCATTTTGAAGCAACAGTTTTAAATATCAGAACACATCATTTTGCAGCAAAGGCCTATGAAAATCTGTTTCTACTACAAATGCAAGTTCTGGCACTCAACTGCAGCTTTGCACTGTGCTGCCAGTTTACAGACACAACTTGTAATGCATTTACAGACTCTCTATTCCTACAGGGACTTTCTAAGGGCAAAAAAACTTCCTTGCCAGAACACTATAAATATAAAATAGGCTTTTATTACCGTAAACTTGGACTATCTTTTGAAATCAAACAGTCATAGGAGTTTGTATGCCAAACATTTGTTTCTGCTCACTGGAAGCATCAATGTTGCAAAGCAGCCTGAATAACACTTTTTCCTCCCGCACTTGAGTCTCTAACAGTACCAAATATCCTCATCTGACCAACCTGTGTCAGCAGAACTTGTGTGTGTGTCTAGAAATCGCACCAGATTATTATGCAGCTTCCTGTCCCAATTCCCACTCCAAAATACTTTTTACTCAGTTATAGGTAAAATATTCATCAGTGCTGCTGCTCAAAGTCATCAAACCCACTGGCTTTAGGAAAAAGAAACTATTTAAGTGAAAGCCATCATCTGCCTCAACCACTTGAGGACTTACCGCACAAAAATCAAGAGCTGCCTAGCAGAAGTGCTATATCCCAGTGTTGTCCATGTGGACCCCAATAAAGTCTAGGAAGCCATTCCAAACAGGATATGGGTATCCTGTATCAAGGAAAAAAAAAGCTCTTATGACAACTGAGCAAGGTCAGAAGCCAGTCACTTCAGGTAGCACAATATTTAATCTACGATCTGGCAAGTCTGGATAGTGAAGGACTTCCTCATTTCTGTCTTGTGGGTTTGGGGATGAGGAAAGGAAAAAAAAAAATTATTGACTCTCTTTGCAAAAACATCTTCACAGAAGAAAAAAAGGAGTCCACCCCAAAATATCCAAAATATTATTTAAATGTGATTAATCTCACTCCCATTGCCAAGAGAAAACAGAAATTAGAGCCTAGAAATACATGTCTCACTCAAGTTTTTTATTCACAAGATGAGGTGGAGTGCCCCTGTGCACACACCACTCTGTCCTAAGCACCCTGAAACCACTTGGCATGGCTTTATTTTTGCTTTCAATTTACTTGGTCTCCAGGAAAGAAAGAAAGACAGACAGAAAGACAGACAGAAAGACAGACAGAAAGACAGACAGAAAGACAGACAGAATTTCTCTAAAAAGATCATTAAAATTAATTGACCAAAAATAAGATGAGACATGATGAAAAAAAAAAGAGCAGAACTGAACAGAATCAGAGATTGTGTCAACCGAACTAAGTCTGCGTCACAGAGGACAAACCTCAGAGGAAAGACATCAGAAGAGGAATTACATTTCTAGGATAAAGATGAGGGGTGAACATGAGAGAAAAATGAGAGGAAAACTGTGTAAGGTTGCACTTATACAAGCCAAAAAAAAAAAATCCACCTCTATTCTTTCCCTTCTGAAAGGCCATAAAGAATAATACTCCAGCTGTTAATTTTAAGATGGCTTTGCTTTCTTTTTTCTCTTTGGACCTTGAAAAATGATTTCAAACCAGTTCTTACTGTTTCCTCCCCTCATTAGAAAATTCTGATCACACAACTAAAAGCACTGACACCTGGATGAACTGAACTGTTTGCCAGTGTTACAGCAGGAAAAAAAGAGGAGGAGAATTCATCAATTGCACTACTGAATATGAGTTCATTTATACAGAAAAAATGCGCATCTTATTGAATGAAAGCAATATGAAAGTAAAACGCCTCTGCAGTGGCACATCACACCAGTATTTAAACAGCTGAGTGTTCAGGATAGATTTTATAAATCTAAAAGGGAAATAAATCCAATGCAGCTTCTCAAGCAAAGGTTCTGGAACAGGAAATATCAAACATCCGCGTTCTTCCTAAGAAGTCTGTATGTCTTCTCCCCATTGTGGACACTGCCCAAATTAAAATACAGACCCACCAACAGAGCACAACCAGTTGAATTGTATAGTCTCTAGATTTTAATTTAATTCTGGGTCAAAGAACAAAACTATTCTAATGTATGTGTGCTTAGTAAAACATGATGGTAAATTCCTTTAGCTTGGAAGAGATATGTCCCACATACAAGGCTCTACATGCCCTCAAAACTGAAATCATCCCTAGAAATCCTACGTGGAACATTGTGATCCCCTCAGAGCCCAAAGAATGCTGCCCTCTCTGCTGTAAGGGCTGTGGACAACTGCTTTCATTAAGATAACATGTCAATGAAACTCTTCTTCAGTCTGACTAGTTACCAGCCTTATTTATCATCAACTTTGTTTATTATCCTCATCCTATAATTAATTGTGACTACAATTAATGACAGTGCTCACAAACAGTATATGAAAGATAGTGTTTATAGTAAACATCATTTTTTTCCTACTGAATCAATGTTATCTGAGAAGCAGAAGCCAATGCAAACACCACAGATCTGGGGGGCCAGATGAAATGCCAATCTCTGCCTAAAATCTTGAGGTTGCATGACTTGGACACTGCTCTTACTCCAACAGCTCTTTTTTAATTACAGGTACTAATAGATAACTGAATGACAAAAGTCCACTGATCCTAAGATTTCTCCTTCACAGTTTGTGACTTTTGTCTCATTTACTCCAACAACACTTGGCATTTGCAACCAGGCAAAAATCTCTATTTGCTACACCACAGATGTAGACATGAAGCTCACCCACATGATGCATTATTTATAGAGAATATGCAGAGTATTCTTTTCCTACGGAGCTGTTCTCTTCCTCTTACATCTTTCTCCAAACCATTTCCAAAGGCTTATTCCTCTACCTTTGTGTTTCCTCTCTCTTTCCCCCAATTCTTTCCTCCACCACTGCACTGCAGCAGAAGCAAACACATGTATTTGGTAAGCAAGGAGAGAACCTTAAGCAAGACAAGAAAAAGAAAAAAGTGTCTAAACAATATCACCTTTCCTGAGTCCCCAGTACAAAATCATCTAGAGGAACAAAAACTAGAAACCAGACCAGAACCAGAAACTAGGCTAATCTTTGGAAGTTCATTAATACTTATATGCATGATGATCTGGATACACAAGGAGCCCTGTTTCATGGCTATTTGGAAGTAAAGACCAACTTCACCATCTGAATCATCAGCTACACTGACTGCAGAGGGAGCTTCAGTAGGCAAGACCTAGTAGGTTCAAACTAGATATATACACATTCATAGAGCTCTCTAAAAAAAAAAGATACAAAATTAACTTGCTTTTTTTTTTCTTACGTATACAGTCAACTTTATCAAACTTTTTCTTGTTAACCATGCATATATTTTACATTTAAAATATAATTCGTGTATTAAAAGTTATTTCCTAAAATTCACGTTTGTTTTAAAGAGAAATTCAGGGCTCAAATGTGTTTATCCTGACACCATTTATATTTGATTTGATGTCATTAATTTAATGATTAGTGCCGAGCCATAATTAATTTTATTATCGATTCACCTAACATTAATATAGCAAGCAAGAAGAAACAATAGTTGAGGTCACCATGAAGAAACCCTCACGCAGCACAGATACTGGCAGTTAATAGAGCACTGAAAAGTTTTGTGCTTAAGTACAACCAGGGTATCACATCTGATGATTAAACTCAAAGAATGTCAGAGAACGCTCTGGCAGTAATACATGAAACGAGGAAGCGTCAGTCAATTTTTTTGCTTTCACAACAAGAGGAAAAAAAAAGGCATTTTTATTGTCATAGCACTTCCAGCAAGTTGATTTTAAAAAGGAGATTTCATGCCAAAGTCGGCTGTTTAATCAGATAAAGAAGGCTTTCCTATTTCCCATTGTATAGATCAAGTTGGCTACAGGAGCCACACAGAGCTTTGAGTAGCACATTTTTCCGTGAGGGCTGTATCGTTTGATCATAGCAAAGCACGGGGACTGCTGGGTAATCTGAATCAGAGCTGCAGCAAAAGGGAACCAGGCAGCCTGCTGAGGCCAAGATAACCATGTCACCCCCATCCCACAGCACTCCCAGTCACAGACCTGGCTGTGTGGGGAAGCACCCATCTCCATTTACAAATTTGTCATGGAGGTTTTTACATGGCTCCCAATTAATGCAAATTTTTAATTCAAAGCTCACCAGTAATGATTTTAATGAATGCTTGCTAAGACCAGCCTCTCTGTACTAATGAAGATTCTCCCAATTGCTGTCAAAACAATAAATTTCAAACTTTGAAAGGTGATGTGTAGGATTTTCTATACAAGTCTTTGCAGGAGACGTAGCAATTTATGAACTCAATAAAACCCTGTCCTCTAAAGACAGAGTTTTTGTTAGAAGACAGGACGCATCTACCTCTGATGCTGTTCACAGCCTTCCCCAGCAGACTAGAAGCAGCAAAGGATTGGCGGGTTAGGTCACTTGATATCCAGAAAGATGACAGATGAACCCATGGACAGGTTAACAGGTCACAAGGGACCCCTAAGTAGGACGAAGTTTAGAAGCTCAGCTTTTCACCAAGTACTGCCCCTGAAACACCTCTCTGGCACTTCCAGCCCCCTAACTTATCTACAGCAGCAAGCAGCTCCTCAAGCTCCCACCTTTTTCTGTTGACTCCTCCTTCACACTCCAATTCTGAACCAAATTTGGCTCTGGACTGTGAAGCAGGCACTGCAAGATCTACCCAAGCATTTTAACTCTTTTCACTGAAATCCTGTTGAAACTGCGGACCTGGAGGAAAAGTCTTCAAAGCTGAAACCAAAAAAGTGCCAAACTGAAAACATTAGAGACTGATTAAACACAAACTCAAGCCACTACCTGTCACTGTATCCCGAAATGCAAGACAAATACTTTCCCCTACTTTCACCAATATTGCCATTTTTCCATGCACTACCAGTATTGGTAATAACTTAAAAGGTCAGTTTTAGCATCCCTGTATAAACAGAACATGCTAAAGTCTGTAATGTGAAATTGGAGCTAATGCTCTACATTGGGTTTATGCTGTATTTTTAAGTAGAAGCAGAGCACTAACTGAGGCAATTCCAATTTGCTTATTTATTTTCTGAGTCTCAGTGGGCAAGAATATAACTGGTTCTCACAGAAGCATTTGGAGTGGAATAAAAGAAAGCACTGAAATTTTAGGTTGTTAAGTATAATAATTCTAAAAGAAAATGGTGGGGTGGGTGTTTTCTTGTTGTCGTTGCCCACCACATCATCATCCCAGTCTCTTAAACGCTGAGTTTGAGAAAATGCAGAAGGCTCCTTTCTGCTCTATCAGCTGCAGACAGGCCATGTGCCCATCCATTCAAAAAACACAACAAGGGATTCACACAGTAAACCTTGGTCTTGCTTTTTCCATTTCAAGTTTCCTTTCATTTTCACATACTGAAGTATGGTGGATGTGGTCACTTTTCCCAGGCATTCTAAAAAACTTTTACACTTCCCTTGCCCTTACACTTCCCTTCAGAGAAACTGCCATTGTCAACAGTTCAGAGCTTTAAATTCCATATATACTCAGTCTGGTATTAACTGCCGTAATACCATGTCTAAATGCAACATTCACTCATGCAAATGCTGCTGAGAACTGAATGATCCCATCTCCACGTGACTAAAAAGTTAGTTTTGAGTTAGCAATTTTTCACGCACGGTTATATCAGTTTGCCATTAAGAAAGCTGCTCTTCCTTCCAACAGTTCAATCCTAGAAACCTAGACTAGCCCAGCTTAGAAGGAACCTCAAGAAATCACCTGGTCCAACCTTTTGTGGGAAAGCAAGCCTAGATAAAATTCTCTAGTTCCATGTTCAATCACACCTTGAAAACGTACATGTTTAGAAAAGAAATTAACAGAAAGAAACAAACCAGAAAACCCCCAATACCTAAATGCTAAAAGGGTTAGACTAAGGAGTACAAAGACCAAAACCTTTAATAAATCAAATCATGCCAGTATTCTTTAAGCAAATAAACCCCTCCATGTGCACAGATATTATAACAAGATAACAATTTTGAAAAAGCATTTAGAGAATTTAACACAAGCTACCCCATCACGGGCCCATTTATGCCGATTAAAGAAAAGCTACTAAGCACAGCTGTTACCAACAAAAGCCAGCAAATCTTCAAGTAGGAGACCTCTGCACTTAGGTAATGGGAACAACAGTACCTGCGACAGTACTTTGTAGTTTGTTCTGTCAGCAGCTCATTAACAAAAACATCTCAATCACATATTCTTAACTGCAGTTGCAGCATGTCACAACTCAACTCCCGTCATATGTTTATCACAAATGACAGGCTACACAGGGTACTATTTCTCTTCTGCAGAAAAACAACTGCAACTTTGTCTTTCCCATTATGTTTTTCATCTTCCTTATGTGCTGTCCAGGATACCCTCTCAGTGGAAGCACCCTTCCTATTGGGTGCTTTTCAAATCTCCAGCTTTCTTCAGAGGAAGAAAAATGTGAAGAGGCCGTTTAATTCTAACCTCACCCAAACAGCTTTATGCTCAATATAATTTAATGCAAATTAGCGCTATGGCAAGAAGCCATGGGAAGAAATCAGCACATCCTACATTTTCTCTTGTTACTAGACAGGCTTTCCAGGACACTTACAACATAGTTAGGCCTCATCTATATGAGGAAACTACCTTTGTCAAACTAAGCCAAAGGTGAAGAACCTTTTACATACCAAGGGGGAAAAAAAAACCTTACAAAAAATGCCTGGCATACCACTTTAACACACTCTGCACTATTCACTGATAATGTAAAGTCAGATGGCCCAGAAGTCTCAGGCAACCTTTGAGTTAAGCCAATAAGCCAGCTCTAAACGGACATACAGTTATGTCAACAAAAGAAATGCAGGCTAGTCAAACTCAGTGTTTTTACTGGCATTTTTACTGGGGCTAAATTTGGAAATCGTATCATTTTCAGAAATAGGAAAAAATGCTAAACACTTCTCCTTGACTATCAGAAAGCAACAAGAGGACAGAGTACACAGTCAGCTCTGATACCTGTGAAATGGAGGTACACAACCTGGTGATAAATGGAAGTGCTCAGAAGGCTGAAAGCAGCTGACCGTTTCCGAAGGTTGATGGGCAGGAAGTTTCCAGCTACAATTTGTGGGTCAACAAACCCATGAGAAGAGACTAAGAAAACATTTCACCTGTTTCTATAGAATACAGGAATAAGAAAGGCAAGCCAGGATTGAACAAGTAATTCTAGTAGAAGAGACATAACAGGACACTGCTACTCTCATGTTTTCAGTTTTAAAAATACATTTCTCTCAGACAAAAACCACCATATTTGAGTGACTAAAAAATGTATTCTCCTCTTCCTGCCTATCAGCAAACTTTTTGGGCTGAATCACTTTATAGACAAGTCACACTATGACATGTAGGTGCTTTTTGGTTTGCTAGAAAGATCTGAAGAAAACTGAGAATAGAGATAAAATACACTGCAGTGAAGTCACTGTACTGAATTCATGACATCATAATTGTTGCCATAGCAACTAGCTAGTATCAAGCACAGAATACTGCCTTCACTGCAGAATCAAGGAGCACCCGTGCTGCCACAAAATAAATGTTCTCATTTGAACAAAAATTCAGTCAACAACACAGGAAATAAGATATTACTGCAAGTGGGCTGCTTTTTCAATCCCTCTTGTTTTGTTCACCTGGTGTGAGACTTTTTAAACATGGTAGCACATATAAAGAGGTCTGACATACATGATAAAAAGAGTCTAACTGAAAAAACTATGGTTTTCTTCCAGTGTTCCTCAATTTTTTCCAGTACAGTAGTTCTTCTCCTCGTGTTTTCCTATCCTATGCATATGACTGCAGTCATATACAACAAAACTCAGTTTAGACACGAAACAGAGGGGGAAAAAAAAATCAAAAATCCTCCAGTAAACAACATTTTCCATTTCTTATTTCAACAAGCCAGAGACAGTCAAACTGGAACTGTCACACAGCAGCAGAACTAACTGATAAAGAACATATTCCACATTTGGAGCCCACAGTTCCTTTTGTTTAAGGAGTGCACCAGCAGCGCCTTCAAACCCCAGTCGCGGTTTTTCACGCGCTGACTAAACACAGCGCTTCAAATCTGCAGGGCTCCCAGAGCAGCTTCCTTGTAAATAAAAACCTCAACCCTTTTCCTTTGAACAGTCCTATTTCACAAGAGGCAGATCTGCTATTCCCAGCTCCTCCCCATTCAAAGATATAAAAGCTTCAAAAACAAAAAAGAAGCGGTTGCCAATTTATCAGGTCACAATTATGTTTGTGAGCAACACTTACATATAAAATGCACAAGTGCCCCATTTGATGTTGCAAGCTGAAATATCTGTTGGAATAAATCAGTACTAAAAAGGCACATGAAGGAAAGCACATCTGAAAACTAACTTCTTCAAATTAACTTGCTGAATACAAAAGTCAAGAGCTGCAGGTCAGTAATAGCAGATAGTGTTTCATAGTTCAACCTTATGGTTGATTAGTCCCAAAGAAATTGTTTCAAAACAAATTTTAACAAACAGACCACGCTATACAGTAAAGTATACTTATTTGCTACCTCAATGGTTCTTAAAGAGCAATCTACAAATTATTGCTGGACCAAAGAACACTTACACATAACTGTATGTAATTATAGTGTCTAAACAGTTCCAGCACACACTGATGGGGTTTTTTCAGCTTCTAAGAAAACAAAACTGCCTTAGTTACCAATTAACAGCACATTTCCACATTGGCTTCACACCTTTGCAGAACACTTTCTCTACTGGGATCAAGCACATTGATGACACCAGAACGAAAGGCCACAAGTAACCTGCCCTTTCCAGCCTCTTTATAAAAACTGTCTCAACAAATGAGAACTGGACAAAGCAGAGAATACAAACAATTAGACCAGGAGTTTCAGATACCGATGATTAATAGACAGCTGTATCCCATATACCTCTGTCCTCAGTGTTCTCTTAATATTACTTCACACAGCCAAGAACGATGACTACTGCTTGAATGATGACACCACAAAAATCCCAAGTTTAACTCACGTTCCACAATATGAAGTGTACTTGGGAAATTATTAGAGTTGACAACACATTCTAAGGAAATCATGGAGTGTGTCAATGTACTCCCTGACACAGAAATGTAAGGAAACGAACAGTCTTCCACAGGTTTTTAAAAGCCTTAGGAACAGATGCTGCCTTTGGTGAATACAACTGTGATTCTAACCATATATCCTAATACACCAAATACAGTTAAAACAATTGACATAAATGCAAAAAATAAGGAAGTTGATAAAACTTCAAGCAAGTTACATAACAAATGCAGAACTCTCATCTTCTCTGCAACTGAGTACAAATTTAAGTGTCCATATCACACAATTCACAAACCTATCTGTGATACAAACACAGGACAAATGGCAATGACATTTCCTTCCTCATTAGTACACACAGCATTTCTAGCTCTTACACAATATGAAATCACTGCTTAATAAGTAATAAAAAAACCCACCGTGTCTGCAGCTGATTTTGCTGTTAGAAAGACTGACAGATTAATTGATCCCTTAAGCAACTAACGTGTCTTCTGTGAGTGCACACTGAAAATTATGGATTATCTCAAGACTTTACAAAGCTTTTTATAAGACTTTAAAATGAACTTGTTAAATCAGGTCTTCCCCAACAGTTCTTCTGTTAAGTCTAACTTTTGCTTATGTTAATACTAGATAGGGGAACGCAAAGATGTAGGTGCTGGCCCACCTCTGTGCACAGTATTTTTTCTTGCATTATCCATTTATCACTATGATAACAGAAGCAACAACTGAAAATGTTCTGCTAGGATCCATAGAGATGCCCAAACCACTTGCAAACCTGACAAGAGACACCACAACACAAAGAAACACCACCTGTCCCTCCCCTCTACCCCAGCAAATCAGGTTGAGAAAGGCTAGGGAATTTAAGATGCCAAACAACTATTCTAACTCCTTACGCCTTTATTCAAATTTCCATATAGCAAATTCCTTCCACTGTTGGGAGTCCATCATCCACAATCACAGAAAACTTGAGTGTAAAAGCACTTAAATACAATGCTATATCCACTAAATTTAGCTGTTAGTTTAGAAATAGTTATGTTTACTCTAGATACCATTAAAATGTGTTATAACATGTGCCTGGATCCACTTTCAATTTTAACTGTGCTGAGAATGATATTAATGAAATAGTTTTTTCTAACCGGGCATAGCTAAAGCATGATCTCAGCAAGTGTTGAGGCGCTGGCCTTTATTCACACCTTTCTATATTTGGAACCAGTCCCTTATGCACCACTGAACTGAACCATGTAAGATGCACCCACGTTGCATCTGGGTTCCAAACCAAATTGAATCACGAAATGATGAAACACAGCGTTTTAATTTTTCAGAACTGAGAGGAGATATTCTTTACAATGTCACTGTCTCCCACTGTAATGAGTAAAGGAATAGTCTGGAAATAAAAATAACTCAAAATCTACAGATTTCTGCAGGCCCTGTCTGTAGGGTAATTCTCACCCTCAAGACTCTCAACTGGTCTTAAGGAGTTGAGAATCTGCTCAGTTGTGGATCTTTTACATGAAGTAGTAACAGAGGCGCTGAATTTTTAACACCCGCCCTCTTATATGCACAAACTTTGAGAGCGGAAGGGGCTGCCAGTTCTCCAGCTCCCTGGTAGGGAATCAAAAATTATTAGGAAAGCCCTTGGAGCAACCTCACACTTGTTCCCCAGAGCTGAAAACGTGCAGAGCAGACAAGGAACATCATCTCGCCTAAACTCTTTTATGGTGCTCCTGTACACTTTAGGAAAGGAGCCAGGTACAAAACCTAGGATGCACTGGGAAATAAATGGGAAGGTATTTTCTTTTTGTTTGAAAGAGAACTAAAATCACCATCCTGACTCTGACCAGAGATCTACCTGACTCTCCTCCAACAAAAGGCAACTACAAAAGAGCATAAAAAACAGGACAAGCACGGGGATCAGTCCTTTGATTACATTCCCAAATGCCAAGAAATTGCAGCTCAGCACATGACTGAGCCAGAGGTAAAGAACAACATGCTTAGTCCTTCTTTGTACCTCCTTGCACAAACTGAAAAAAGGGTAAACAGATACATGAAAAATTTCTGCAACTTTAGAAGACTCGCTTTTTTGCAAAACTGAGTAAAACCAATCAGGAAAACAATCAGGTTTCTAGTTCACACTCTTCCACCTGATGTGTTCTCACATGAGAACTTTTACCAGAAGCCTGTCTTACAACCACTGCTACTTGGCCATGTTTGTCTAGGGCAGTGGTTGGCCAGGGTTCATGGGCAGCAGTGCAGCCTGGCAGCTGATGTCTCCCCTTCCTTACCTTGGCACACTCATCCCAACCAAAGCGAAGCCATCCTGGCAGGAAACCAGGAGCTGAATTAAGGTTAGCGATGAAGAGATTCAAGCTGTGATGTGTGACACACTGTGACTGATTTGAAGTCAGAAGCTACTAAACCTCAGACTAAATATGCAGAAGTTCTCCACTGTTCCAAAAGATACTCCTAAACTCCCAAGTTTAGCTAACTTTGCTGCCATAAGCTGTCTAAAATATCCAAATGGAACAGCAGGTAAAGATGTTCTTATAATACAGTCCATTTAAGGGAAATGACGTGTAAGTTGCATGCTTCACTTCGGATACCGGAAATACAACAATTGCGTAGTTCAGACCAACATAAATGCATTAAAAACAGGAAAGTATCACCGCAAAGTCAATACTACCCCAAAAGGGCCACACCTTTCCAACACTGCTAACAGATATCCTCGTTCAGAAACAAATGTTACAAGTGGAAAGCTACTGTTCCCTTCGCTCTCCTACCTCCAGTCTCCTCATACAATCCCAACACATGTCTGCAAGAAGCCAGGACAGAGTTTTACACATTCTCTGTCAGAAGGGACAACAGTCCACAGAGTCATGGCCAAATACTTACCATGCTTATGTTCCCTCTTCTTCTGGGCAGCAGCCCACCCTTAAACTGGATTAAGTGTAACATGAACTGTACCCTCAGGTGTGATGACAAAGCAACACGGATCCCTCACAGGTTTCAATATAAATAATCTGGGCTACTTTAGGCAATTCAGATCACAGCCTTTAACAACTCCTGAAATGGACTAGAGAGCACCCAAATGGAAAGACCTACTAATAGATGCAGAGGAACAGGAAACACCAACAATCAGAAACAGTAATGTCTTCTACTACCACAATCAGAGCTAGAAGAAGCTGTCCCCAGTCCAAGCTCTCTGTTACTTTTTCCAAAGCATATGTGCATGCAGTTGTGTATACATGCATTGGAGGATGGGGTGGGAAATGCTCCCAGAGGAGCTGGTAGGGAGGGAAGGCAGCATTTACTGGCATACCCCTCTCTCTGCAGCCTTAGAAAAATTCAGGTATCTATTTAAACTTACATCTGAAAATTCAAATAAAAGCAATAACCTACTAAAGACCAGCAGGTAAGAAACAAAATCATGAATACTTAGAAATGAATCTTTGCCAACAGAATTCCTGAAAGAAACTTGAATCTCATTTCCCATTCAGTAGACTGCATTAACTAATAATGTAGAAATGAGGGATTCAAACATCTGAATCATTTCTACCTGTGTTCACTGTACACTCCTCTCCCTCTGCTGCATCCAAGTAGTATAAAGCCACAACTTCACACTGGTATGGCCAGGCACAAATTACTAAGTCACATGGTATTTTTCAAATAAAACTGAATCATCGAAAGGACAAAGAGAACAAACAGCGAAGGAGCTCACTGCAAAAAAGATGGTGACTTCCTACCAGCCCTCAAAGAAAAGGAGGGGGAAAAAGAAGCACGCTACACCTCCAGCCTGATTCAACAGGTTTTTCTACACTTATTTTTAAATCTTCAACTGTATTTACTATTTCAGTACTCAGACGTTCATATCTTCCTTTTCCAAAGCTTCATGCCCTGTCATACAGTGTCAAACATGCTACATATGCTACTTCATCTCTATACAGCCAAATCAGATTTCTAGGAAGAAAAAAATAAAAGGAATGACGAGCAAAAGGTTTCTTGTCACAATATTACAATTTATAGAAAAGATAAATCTGCCTCAGAGCGATCATATTAAATGGCTGAAGCACTTACGCTTGGGTATGGTGGGGGTTTTTTTAAGGTTGCTTTACAAGGATGTCAGTCCAAAATTTAGCAGAAGTAATGATGTCTGTAATTTCCCAAGTACTTTTGTCAATATGTCCTTTAAAGCCACAGTCCTTTTTAGAGACGTGTCTCACTGTAAGCAGCACTAAAATAATGGGAACCACTTAACGGTCTCATCCACTATTTTTATTGGAGTTTCTGCCCTTGCTACCATTAATGCAACGATACCTATGACAGCACAAACCACACCAAATTTTCAGCATCTATCGGTTTCCAAGCTACTACTCTACTTAGGTGCAGTTTCATCTCTGGCTTCCATGATCTATGTACAGCCTACTGCTAAAACAGAAGGTCCAGCATAGTGCTCACAGCTGTACATTCCCATCGCTTCCCTTTGGCCACTACCATTTTAAATCAAGTTCAGCTCATCAACTCAATCAACTGTGGTTACACAGTGGTTTATATCAACTTAAAAGCAAAGCTATATAACTAAGCTAACCAGAATACTTGCTGCTGCTTTCGAAAAGAGGAAGCTTCCTTTCCCTTCCTTCTTTCCCCTTCCTCCACTTTCACTCACATGGTTCTTTCTACCCCCTTTCTTGCACTTGAAGGTCTTTGTGGAGCCAGCTTCATAAACCAAAGACGTAAAATGATCTGGGGCCAGTTTTCCACCAGGTTAGCAAGTTAACCTGGAGCATCCTGGAATCCAGATAAGTGCTAGGATGGGTGCCAAGTAAGAGGTAGGATCACATGGCTGAGAGCATGACTCCCCATTTATGCCAACAGAAAAGCCATCAGAAAAAATGAAATCATGAGAAGACTTGGGTCAACACGTGTGCTTCTTGTTCCCTTAGTTGATCGGTACCGCTATTTGTCTAATCTCATTGTAAACCAGTTCAAAGAGCTAAACTAACAAAAAAACTATTCATTATTTTTGGCGAGGCTTGTTTTCTGCCAATTTAATTCCCTGAACTAGCTCAGCAAAGGAATCCAGCAAGCATCTGCACGAGCGCAGGGAAGGCGGCAGGAACACACAGGGAGATGAGGACAGGCTGGGGCTGATTTAAGCTGTCACCGAACCGCATACCCTGGAGCAGATCTGCATCACGCCATAGTTAGAACTGACAGTAATCTGTGCCTGTACAACGGGAGGCCTTCATCGCTGACGGGAGTGTGCCAACAGTGCCAGCGCTGAAACGTCCTCGGCAAAGTTCAACCTGGGCACAAGCCTGGATGATTACATGTAAAAGCAGAAGAATCACAGCTCTCTTACCTTCAGAGACACTAGAAAACATTAGTTAATTTTTTCCCCCAGCAACACCCTTGTGAAAATGTGCTCTGTAATTCCCATTACACAGATTTAGCCCATAACAGCAAAGCAAGCAAAACTGGTGACAAACTCAGGATTGGAACCCAGTAAATCCTCTACACGAAACCAACACTTCATCACTCAACTGTGTTATTAACCCTAAACTAATTCAATTAGTCAGCAGCAGTCTATAAAAAACTCCTTTTGCAAAGACTTTCTAATGCACTATAAACCTCACATATATAATACAGTTAACAAATGTGGATATTTCCTAGATAGTTGTGAAATAAGAAACTAGGGAAAGGAATAATACTGAGATCTTCAGTAATTATTTCCTTTTCTATAGAGAAAAATAAGTGCACACGAAGCAGCATGAGGGCCTATTCACACAATTCAAGAAATTTAATGCAAAGAGCTACAGAAAGGAAAATACATCTATGGATTCTTTTTCCCTCAGATTAGCATTGTCAAATCGTTTAATGCGAAATGCCAGCAATTATTTAATACACCCTAACCAAGACCAGTATCTTCCCTTAAATTTATCTCCTACACTTAACCCAACAATTCCCACACTTAACTTGCTCTGTGTAACAATGAAGCACATTTGGAAAAGGGGGGGATTTGTTAACATAGAAGCAAATCTCTGCAGCAGTGAACAGCCAGCACTGTAAGTCTATCCAGCAACACGAGATAGTCTTTCATTCACATTCCAGCTTAAGCACAGCCAAGCACATCACATTTGGGACGCTCAAGTCATACTTAATTTTGTTCAACACCACCTTTTGACAACAGCTTTGTCACCAAGACTCAAAATACGTATGTCAAAAAAGACAGTCATTTGCCAGGACTGTCACTGATTCTCTCAAGATAAAAATAATAAAGCTGTAAGTGCAAGGAGCAGAGGCTGCCTAATTGTCAGCTGTATAAAATAGTAGTATCAAGATTATTGTCCTGAGGCCAACAAGAGTTTAAGAGGAATACAAAACGACGTTGCAACCTGTTTTGAAATCTTGAACTCCACAGGAGTCAAAATTTAAGGAAAGCAAATGAAAACTTAGTGCGTGCTGAAAACACTACTGCAAATTTGCCAGAGAACCAGGAGAGTAAACAAAACTGTCTAGGAGGAACTTGCACCCTATTAAACAGAAAGAAATTGGATGACAAAACAACCCAACCAAAACATCCTGGACAGCACGAGCAAAGCATTTACCCCAGAACTCTTTGCATCCTCACACATCTGGATACAAAGAAAACAGCAAAAGTGTGCTACTCTAAATGTGGAATTTAGCGCTTGAAATCTGACGACTATTATTTCAGTGACAATGGTATTCCAAACCTCGTTTTTCTGGGCAATAAATTATTATGATCAAGCCAAAGTAGGAACAGCACTTCTTCACACACAAGGGACTCCCAACACAAAGTATGCTGGTGCTTTCCTTGGCCTTAACAGACAGACCAAGGTGAAGGCAACCTCACCGATCCCGTCAAGCGAGGCACCTCCAGACATTGCCACTGTTTCTCGCCAAGACAAGCATTCACAAGGTATCCACATCCAGCATCAGGGAGCCAGTATTAACATTTACTGCTTGAATTACGGCTGCAGGCTAATCTTGGAGAAATTGATAGTGACAGCAAACCTGAGATTTTTTTCGCCTTTAAGTGACAGGGTGGGAAGCTTAGATTTTCCCCCCTTCCTTCTGGGAAGCTCTAGCTCCTCTAGTTTTAAAACCATCCTGACACACACCTTCCCAATTCTGCTCCACATGCAGCAGCATGGCTACTGGCATAACCTGGCCTGTTTTCCAACCAGCTGTCAGATTTCTAAGTTTTTGTCAGTTTTGAAAAAGAGAATTAAAAAAAAAGAAAAGATAAAAATGCAGCACCACCTTAATAACTGAAGACATGTAATAAGGTAGTGGAACTATTTCACAGGAGGACACTTCCTTCTGTCTCTAATAAATTAAAAGCTGAAAAGACAGCCAAAATAGAGTATAATCTCCTGATAAAAACCAGGAAGCACTGTAACAGCAGCACAACCCTCCACTGTCACCACAGCCAGGCAGACCATAGAGAAGAAAAAAGTTTATTTTACTCTCTGACCAAACACACACAAAGACGGTCCAAGGAGCAGCTTAAAATCTGAAACCTACCTGTGACAAACTAACACAAAAGTCTGAGACTCAGAAAAACACTACAGACTGAGCAGTAATACCCACACAGTAGTCTGGGCACCTTCTGACAAGTGAAGGTGATGCCAAGGTTTGGGAAAAGGTGCGTTACACTAACATGCTGCCTATGGCCTTCACTGGTGAAGACACATTTCTACCACCAGCACACTCCAGTAAAATTTTAAGCTGCAACCCAGGCACATAGACACATGTTTGAGAGAAATACATCTGTATTTTGGCATGTAAATACCTGAATTCAGCGTTATAAACCCCAGCTCAGCCGTAAGACTGCACAAGGCCACTGTCCAGTATTCCATTCTATAAAAATTACTAAAACGTCAGCAACAAAGAAATTTTGTTTGCAAGATGCAATGTACATTTTTATCATGCTGGATAAAATATCTACAGTCTCAGCAGTGGTTAAATTGCTGCTATAAAGGAAATTGTCCTCAGATAAATGGTTTCCCTATGAGAAGGTTTCAGTGCTACACCTCACCCCAGGTCAATAAATCAAATTAACTGCACCTTGTCCTCTGGCCAATGACATCATCGGCTTGACCACATCTTGTGAAGCGAGTGCAAAAACATATGCTATTTAAGGCATGAAATCATATTACTGCTTTTTGTCCAGCCAGCCTTGTGCTGTTGGTCTGTGAAACAGTCAGTCACCTGAACAGTCTCATTACAGCTTCTACAGCTTTTTTTTTTCCTTCTAGTATTCAAGGCCTGTCTTTGCCGAGGGTGAAGAAAAAAGGATAAATAACCTGAGTCATTATATTTTAAATCAAAATGCTTTTCATTAGCTGCAGTGCAGTATTTTGTGACAAATTAAATTTAGAACCAAACTACGAAACATGCCATCTGCACTTGCACGTGAACTCTCTTCCTAGTAGCGTTTCAAAGATGTTTACATGCTAATCTGGCACTGCTACTCTGAAGTACCCTGCTGTTCGGTCCTTTTTCTCCACAGGGTGAAAACAATGGTCACTAATGAAAACCTACACAGTTTTATTTGAAACCCATCCCTGCATAAATATTTTCTATTTTAAATTACTGCCTCCCTCTAATCAAGTAGCCCATTTGTTTTATTTCTAAGTAGACTAATATCTGGCTTAAAATTGAATTACTACAGACAATTTAAGAGGATTAATTTCAATTTTCACTTGGCGTTCTTACGACACAATCACAGAAAACTTATCTTCCTTTCTAGACCCTGTACTGCCTAGTGGTATCTTCTGTCTTGAAAGTCAAATCTAAATGAAAGGGAAAAAAAAAAAAAACCTCAACCCAGAACAGTCAAAGACACAAGCAGCGACAAAAGCATCTGACACACTGCACTCTTAAACCTCATCCACATTAAGCAAAAAGAAGGTGAATAAGATTATCTTCAATGTATTCAATTCTGTTTGTGTTCAGAGGGAGGAGGAAAGCTGTTCAGATTTTGAGTGTGTCTTCTATAGCTCTCTCAGTGCCAGGAAACGTAAATTAGAAGCAACTCTCCTTTAAGGAAAAGAATCAAGGACAAAGGGACCAAAAATGCCCAAGCCTCTGAAAAGCAGATATGAAAGGAACAGCTTTACAGTCTTGAGTTGCTATAAATTAAAAATAAGCTCCTTATTTAAAAGACATGAGTGTTTGAGAATCTATGAGCAGATCTGATGCTGCTCAAGCCCCAGGAGGGTTTTGTTTTTGCTGGCAGGGGTGGAGTGGAGATGGGGGGGTCATTTTGGTTATTAGTAAATAAATCAAGCAGCAGAGTGAGGCCTAGGCGCTTGCCAGAGGAGCCGGGGCCTGGCTCTCCCCCTCCTCTCCTCACACAGCCTGGGTTTGATCTCGGGGCCCTGTGGGTTTGCCAAGAAAATTTAAAAAAAAAAAGCGAGAGAGCGAGAAAGAAGAATCATATTGAACCACAAAAGCACATGGGGCGAATGTAAAATATAAACACGGCGTTGGGCTCTGAGTGGCTGTTATTAAAGGTCTGAATTACTAAACATGAGAGGCGGGGAAAGCCGGGCGGCCATTTCAATAATATAAACCTCCCCGAATTAGACATTATTCAAATGAGAAGGAGAGAGAGGGAAGAGAGGGAGAGCGCGGGGGAGAGGGACGGGACCGGCACCGCCGTGCCCTGGGGGCTCCGCCGGAGCCCTGGGGCAACGGGGGAGCGGGGCAAACACCGCCGGGGCAGATCCGGCGCTCGGGGGCTGCGGACCCGGCCCTCGGGGGTGGGGGGCAAACCCAGCCCTCAGGGGGCCCCTCTCCCGCCGGAGAAGAGCACGGGGGGGCTCTGCCCGTGCACCCCGCAGTCACCCCCCACCGAACCCGCCCCTTGCGAGGGGAGGGGGGAGCTTTAAATGAAAAAGCCAAACCACGCTCTCCTCCTGCCCCCCTCCCCGCACCCACCCACCCCACGCTGCAAGGCCCAGGCTCTGGGGAAATAACCCCGGCTAAGGGGGGGGTGCTGCGGGGAAGGGGGGCAACGAGACGAGCGATAAGAAAACCGAGTCCTTCTGCCTCCCCGAGCCCCAGTCAGGGGCCGGCACCCCCGGCCCCCTCCGCCCCGCCGCCGGGGGGACCCTGCCCGACTCGGGCGACCCGCCGGCACCGCTCCTCCAGCATCCCTCCCTTCCCCCCCCCCCCCCGCTCCATGAATATGTAAAGCGGGTTTATTGTGGGCGTGCGGGCCGGGTGGCGGCCAAGCCACCCCCGAATGCTTTTGGGTGCGGGGCTGCCTCCCCTCGCCCTCCCGGCGTGTGTGCCCCCCCTCCCTCCTTCCCGCCCCGACCCCTCCGCCTCGCCGCGCCGCCGCCGCCCATCGCCCCCATGGTCGGTGCCCCGGCGTGCGGGCTCCGTGTGCGGGAGGGACGGGGTGTGTGTGTGTGTGTGTGTCTCCCCAGCGCGGGGAGGCTGCTCTGCTTCTCCTTCTCTTTTCCCCCCCCGCTCCCTCCTGTGCCGTTAATTATAATAATCCTGAGTACTAATAAATTATGCTAAGCGGGGCCGGGCGGGCGGGCGGGGGGGGGGGGTGCGCCCCGCGCGCGCGAGTATGAATATGAATATGTAAAACGCAGTAATGATTACCTGCCGCCGCCGCCACCGCCGCCGCCGAACTCTCATCTTGACTCGCTGCTCCTCCGTCCGCCATTTTGAATATTTTAACCAAAAATCGGCCGCGCGATAAACCCTCCCCCCTCCCCTTCCCCTCCCTCTCTCCTCCCTCCCTCCCCGCGCCGCCGCCGCCGCTCCGCGCATGCGCCCCGGGCTCTGCGCTCCCCCCCCTCCCTCTCTTCTCCTCAGCCGCTTTCCCGGCGAGGGCGCGGAGCGGCGCCGCGCATGCGCAGCGCGGTCGGACCGGCTCGCTCTCCCTCGCCGGCGGGCGGTGGGGGGGGGAAGCGCGTGCGCACTGAGGCGCCCCCCCCCGCGCGCCCCCTCAGGGCACGGGGCGGTCCGACCCCCCCCCGTCCCCCAAAGGTCCTCGCCTTAGTCGTTGGGGTTGTGGGGTTGTAAAATCCAGGTAATCTGCAGGGGACAGACTGAATGTTTTGGGGGTAAAATCTGAGGTAATCTGTAGGGGAGAGAATGGACGTGTTGGAGTAAAAAAAAGGTTGTCAGTAGTGGGCAGAAAGGGATACATTTGGGGGGTAAAATTTGAGGGGAGAGAATGAACATTTTGAGGTAAAATTGAAGTAACCAGGAGTGGATAGGAAGAGAAAAATTTGGGGGTAAAATCTGAGTTAATCTGTAGGGGAGAGAATTAACATGTTGAGGTAAAACCAAAGTTGTCTGTTAGTAGTGGATGGGAAGGGAAAATTTTGGGGCTAAAACTTGCGATAATGTCTAGGGGAAAGAATGGACATATTGAGGTAAAAATGAGGTAATCAGTAGTGACAGGGAAAATTTTGGGGGTAAAAGTCTGTAATGAAAAATAAGTGTTTTGCAGGAAAAATCTGATGGAATCTTTAGGGCCAGAATGAACAATTTGGGGCTAAGGTAAATGTAGCCATTGGATTTTTATGCTGGTAAAATCTAGGTAATTATCAGGGACAAAATTCATATTTTGGGGGTAAAATCTGAGGTAATCTGTAGGGGAGAGAATGAAGATTTTGAGGTAAACTGAGGTAATCGGTAGTGGGACAGGTAGGGACATTGTTGGGGGGTAAAGTTTGAAATATCTGTGGGGGGCAGGTGCCCGGCAGGAGCCTCTTGGTGAACAGCTGCTCCAAAGGCACTGTTTCTGTGAGTGGTGGTGTGGAAATACCCGTCTGGACTGCACCTGCACCCAGGTACTGCCCGAGCCCCTGTGAATAAACAGGAATTGCATCCAGGGAAAATGGAATTGCAGAACCTGTGGTTCCCGTGGAGGAGGGTGCCTGAGCGAGGGTCTGGTTTTCCTCCAGAAAAGAGCGATTGCACGGAAGCAATTCTCCTCTGTTCAAAAAACCCCACCCCAACATTCCCTCGTTCTGGGCAACCCAATGCTCCTGGGGTGCTTTTCTGAAATATTTTATCCTCTTATGCTTCCCACGTCAAATTGTCCTGGAAGGGGAGTCGGGTTTCATGCCTCCCTCGTTAAAGGGGAGTAAATATGAGACCAGAGGGACCAACAAATAAAATTAGCTTTGGATTCAAAGCTTCCAAACCAGGACGAGCAATCAGCCAGAGTGGCAAAACTTTGTTAATTCTTGACAGATTTGGCAGAGTAAAAATAAAACTTGCTCACATTCTTAATATTGCATACATGCACGTTATCCCTGAGCTTTGTAATGTACTTCCAGAAAAAGGAAGGAGGCTGGTATAGAATGGCATTCATTAAGGACTCAGTCGTAACGTTTTCCAAGAGTCATTAACTCAGATGGGTCAGAGTCCAAGCTGGATTTTCTTCTGGGGTGCAAAACATTATGGAGTAAGAGGAACTGTCAGGGATCTGTTGTTGCGTGCTGTTGCTGAAGAAAATAGGAGTCGTATCAGAGACAGCCACTAGATTTTTTTCATTGGTAGCAAAGAGCCAAAAAGGAAAGGCTGAAGGAGGGAGACAGCGGGGTGTATCTCCAAGGGGTGAATCAGAAAGGTAATTTTGTCATTTTTATTTAAAAATAAGTTCCTCTGGTAATGGGATTTTTTTCTTGCCGTCCTATAAAATAACCTCTTATTATTGCAGAAACACTAGCAGAAATGGACTGCAGTGTGAAAGAGCAAAAACCTTCCCCTAACACCAGTTCTACTCATGCACATTCATTTGCTGACACTCTAAACCAGCAATTAAGCACTTTGTCTCCCGAAGATCTGTGTTGCACTCGCAGGAGCGAACATGTAAACAAAGGCATATTGTCGTGCTCCTCTTCAGTTCAGCCATGATCCTCGCGGGCCAGTTAATCCAGTTTTATGGCCAGGTTGTACCAGCACTGCAGCATGCAGGGGCTGCACCAGGACAGATAAAGGTGTAGAGAAAGGGCTGCCTAGATTAAGACTCTGCACAGCTCTAATCCTGCCTACGCTGAATATTCTCTCCTGTATCTCCCTATCTCACCCAAAGACTCTTCTCAGTCCGGCATGCCACTTCCTAGTAACCTCTTCCCTGATACCAGCGGCTTCTTGCTGGGGAGAATTTGCTCCCATTACCACACCTGATTTAGCCTTTGCTCTCGCTCAGCTTCTGCACACTTAGCTGGAAACCGCAGCTGCCACAGAAAAGATGTCTGAAAACAAGTAGTTGCTAGTGGTTTGGTTTTTTGCTTTGTTTTTTTTTTCTTTTTGTCGTTGTTTTCTGGTAGTTATTAATCTGCTCTGTGTTTTCTAATTGACCACCTATAAAGAGAACTTAATTCAGTCAGGCCACATAGGTGCTCTCCCTCTCCCTGTAAAGATTAGTCTGGATCTATGTCTGCATCCTCTCCTCTAGTTTTCTTTGAATGCATCTCTATCTGATGCCTTCCCCAAGGTGTCATACATCCCTGTGGCTATATATCCAGGAAAGCTGGCCAAATCATTAGTGATGAATAATTTATCAGATAAATTTTACCTCTCTTTCAATTGTGAGTGCCACATAGTGCCTGATTGGTATCTTACTCATGAGCAACTTGCTGAAAATACTTGAAATTTGAGATAATTGGACACAAAGACGATACAAAGCATAGTCTTGTGAGGAGCTGAGCATTCTGGATTCATTTCACAAAAAGACATAAGTAAGAAAGTTGGTTGTTGAGCTGCAGTCAGTGAGACTGAGCTCACACTGGTAGTGAAGGATGTGCTGAAACAGAGCCCAAAACAGAGAACAGTGAGCAGCGAGCAGGACCCTGTGATTCCATTCTCTGGCTGGACTTGTCAGCCACACAGAATTGCCTCTCACAGGGATTTTGCTTTAAAAAGATTTTCTGGCGGTGGAAAACAATACAGTGTTCAAAATCAACACCACATGTAAAGGGAAAAAATAGTATTTGAGGATCGTTAAAAGTTCTGCAGCGTATCTGTGTCCATTGTTTTGATGTTGAATCAGATACCTGTAAATTGCTATTTAATTCCTAGCCCTCTTCAGCCTGCCTGTCTTGTGCCCATAACCCCAAATTTTCTATGATTCCTATGTGACCTTCTGAATTTTCTATCTCCTGCTAGAATTAATTCAGTGGTGTTTCACAGACAATTTTTTTTAAGGTAGGGAGACAGAGGACAAAAGAAACATGAGGTGAGAAGGCAGGGAGCAAAAGAAACATAAATCATGGTATTTAAGCAAAAAGCACACTGGGAAGAAAATTATCCTTTTCACGAAACAGCTCTAGTGTATAGGGAAATTAAGAGCAAACTTATCTGCTCTGCTCCAATTCCACCGTGCCACTCAGATGTGAATCCCAGATGCTGCTTTTCTCACATGATGTCCCCCTTCTCTCTATCCTGTTTTCTTCACATCAGGTTTCTCTCTTCCAAGAGGGCCTGTTACTAGAATCACATTTGCTTCTGCTTTCCCTTTGGTCTTCCAGATACTTAGGGGCTTCTGCCTCAAAACAGTCATTCTTTGCCCCTTATATTTCATACATACCTCCCCCAAACCTCTGTATTCCTTTCACTTGGGAGCTGCACAGATTGTCTCACATTTAATTAAACTTATCTGTGTGTTTCTGTCTGTTTCCTGTTTCTCATCATCATACACAACCTGACAGAGCAACCGGCAGCCTCCCTGGTACAGTGTTATTTTTTGAACGTGCTGTCCGATAGCAAAAGACACTGTGTCTCAAAAAGCTTGCAATTTAGAGAGCTGGCAGGGAAAGAACGAGGGAAAAATAGGATTAGTACCTTCTTGATTGAGAAGTGAAGAAAAGCAATGGAAAGACTGTGCATAGTCCCTCCAGTGTCACAGCCGACATTAGTGGGACACAGACTTGCACCAAGGTGCTCTGAGGCTGTGCAGTTCAGTACTTTAACCACAAAGCTGTTTTTCCTTTCTCTCCTGCATTGCTCCCCGCCCTCCTCCTGTTTCCAAGCATGGAAAAGAGTCCACCCTTGTCCCCAAAGCTTGGGACCCACTAGCACTGTCTCTTTCCAGGGTTATGCTTTTCCCCCTCTTCAGATCTCCTTCCTACGCACCTTGTGAGTGCTGAGCACGAACGGCAGAAGAGAAATGGAGACTGTCCACTGCATATATTGGCTGGTTTTTTTTCCCCTGCACACTCCTCTGGCTGCCTTTGACCAGATTGCTTTCTGCCTTTGGTTCTGACCCTATTCTGTTCTCTCTGGACTGGAGAAAGGATGACCCTGAATCTCTTATTTCTGAGAGCTGTCGCCACTCCTCTGAATCCTAAAGATAATAAAATTAGAGCAGGAAAGTTGTACCATCTCATAATACTCTGCCCCTCCCAAGTACAGCTAACTGCTTTTTTGGAGATAAGAAATGGAGCACGGACGAAAAGAAGCATGTTTTTCATTTTCATATTTAAAAAAAAAACCCTGTAATTCAGAACCTTCACACATCCTCAGGAAAGGGAGAGGTAATTACTAAAAGGACACTTATCTTTTCAGGTGGGTTTTTCAATCTATTTCTCACTCTCTGCTGCTTTGGCTGCACTTACTTTAGCTCTAGCTCAGTTTTTTGTATGCATTTCAATAGTTGTCATCAATGCAGCTTCTGAACCTTCCAATTTTAACCAGTTACATGTTACAAATCACCACCTTTGAAGATTTAGGGAATTATTGCTGTGCTTTTTTAGCAATATTAAACTAAAGCAGAGAAATTAAGAAACTTGTCTTCAGTTGCATGTGTAGCTGGGCAGCCCAAGAAGATGAGCCCCCAGTTCTCTCTGTTGTGCCTTGATTGAAGGAG
Source organism: Lycocorax pyrrhopterus obiensis (assembly GCA_014706295.1). Classification (NCBI taxonomy): domain Eukaryota; kingdom Metazoa; phylum Chordata; class Aves; order Passeriformes; family Paradisaeidae; genus Lycocorax; species Lycocorax pyrrhopterus. Next base: position 114,204,641 of record JACSVZ010000001.1, on the reverse strand, counting down.
CCTGTTCAGCAGTTATTGTTCCTCTCCCAGAGATCCACAAGGCTGGCTCCATCTTTACCTGTCTCTCTGCTCTGAGAAGGACAACAATGAGGTCCTACAACTTGATTCAGACCGCTAAGGAGTGGGATTTGCAATTGCCTGATTCAAGTTGCCACTCAAAACTGTCACAGATCTGCTTTCAGTGGTTTTCTCTTCCTCCCCTTACTACAGGAAAACCCTTAAAAATACCTATTTTTTGTTAGGATGATTATTAACTAAAACTTGGGAAAAGCTCAGATACTAAAGCAAGAGTGCCAGCTGTGTGACAAACTTGGGTAGAAGGGCAAATTCTGGTTTGTACCTATGTGAAAACCAGGGCTGAACTCCTTTTTTCGACCAGTTGTACAGCACGCTTTCTGCTGTAGACCTTGGGAATGCTTTGGTGCTGCTTACATGAGGAACCAAATTGTTTTTGACCTCACTGAAAAGGGGGCCAAGAGGGACACATCTGATGCCTTTTAGCAACCGCAAGGTTTTCTGTAGAATAGACACAGCCTATGAAACAAACACACAGCTGGAGTTAGGGTGCTTTTGAAAACATTGTCTTTATTCTCTACCTCCCTTTCTTCCAGGACAGCTCTTTGCTTATTCCCTCTTCAGAAAGGGACTTTTCTGTCACACAGCCTAGCCTGGCTGGAGATTAGGGATTCTCTCTGCCCCTTCATCCTTGAATATTTCCTTTTAATTTCACAGTTTAAATTCCAATTGTGTAATTACATTCTGCCTACCCCAAATTCCTCTGTAATTTCAATTGGACACGGTGTCCTTCACTCTCTAGGCAGAACTCTTGCAGTGCTGTGGGGCACTGTTAATAGGCTGCCACGCTCCACTCTAGTCCCATTTCATGTAAATGGGGAAAGAGAATGGACCTGGATCCCTTTGAACTAAAACTGCTGCTCCATATAGGCGAGACAGGGGTTGCTACATAGTGACAAGGCATTCTTGCCCCATGGCAATACACTGGGCAGTTTTTACAATACCTCAGTCTGAACAGATTTTTGGAGTAAAAGTCTAAATCTGTCTGGAAGTATTTCTCCCCCACAACACCATACCCTTTGATCACAAATAAAGCTGTACAGGGACACCCAAAACACTACTTCACTGAATTTATGTGGCCTGAGAGTACCTGCTCGCACCGTTTAACATGGCAGAAGTGCCATAGTGATTTAATTTAGGTCCAGGGAGTTGTGTAGCAATGAGAGGGCACACAGCAGATGCCTAGTTCAGTAAAATGCTTTACAAGGACTGGCAAGTCCCATGCGTTTTATCACCCAACCCTAATACTTCCTGCAGATTTTGATGTGTCAGCATTTCCCCTCAATCCTTACTCTGGTGGTGATCACCTGAGTCCCACACCCCAGTTTGTTTTATCACAACATTCCCTTTTCGTGTGTTGGTATCTGCTTCACATCAATGTGAAAACATTTCTACTTCTCCTGCTTCCTTCTTGCTTTCAAGTTCCTTCTTCACTGTGGCACAGGTACTTACTTGGTCAGTGTGCCTGTGTGCAGCCCTTCAGGTATCAGGGACATTTACCTTTTATATTTCCACCACTTTCTGCTGTGGTCATCTGTGGAAACTCAGGGAAGAGAAGGGAGGGAGAATGTGTGGGTTGGAGAATGCTCCTCCTTTGCCTTGTCTCATAGAACAAACTTCCTCTCTCTGTACAAATTCTCTGGCAAGCTCATGGAAAGGAGTTGTTCACCAGGTTTAGTGATGTTCTACACAGGTCAGCAAAAGGATTTAGTTTACTCTGGGAACTGGAATTGTTTGATGTTTGATCATCTTCAGCCACAAGCCATATTCTTTTCATCATGTGTACACTATTGTCAGAGGAACATGGGGCTGATTCCATAACTGGCAACAGAGTCCTTTAACAAAGTTCATTTCCTTTCACTGCAAGAGTACCCTGGGTAGTCCTCCTACCACAGAATAATAAATCTTAACTTGAAATAAACATCCAGCTCTTGCTGGCAGTGCTGTATCTACACGGAACCTCAGTTACTTTGAATTTTGATGGGACTTCTGCTTTATATATTCCAGACGTTTGGTCCTGCTCCCAAGGGATATCTTTATGCCTGCTCCCGTGTTGGCAGACCCGAGGCTGCTGTTTGCATCTCTAACAGCAGATAGATCAGGTGAGATCAAGGAGACCATATTTCCATGTTTCCTTGCTTAGCTTACACTGTTAAAAGTGAGTTGTTGTTAGGAGGAAACAGAGCATGTAATAACTTGAGTTGGGTTTTATTTGGCTTTGAGTCATAAATCTTAAAGGAAAGGAAAGAGCCATCATGTTCATCCCCAAGTTTGTCATACAATCAGCAAGGGGCAAGGCAGTAGTGTGGGCAAGAAAATGAAACATGTGAAGGTACAAGTGCCAGCGGGGGGAAGTCACTGTTGCTTATTGTCAGTTTTGGTGTGACACAGAAAGTTCAGCTAATCCTCTTAGTTACAGAGACACACGGGTGGGGGGAGATTGTTATCTCAAGCAATTTGCTGGCTCTACTCCTTTTTTCCTTCGAGTTTCTTTTCGCCTAATTGAGCAGCATTTCTTCCTGGGACTCGTTTGCAATAATCCTGGGGCCTCATCTGGGAAAACACTGAAAAATATAGAAAGGAGAAGCAGCCCGAGCAAGGCAGCTTCTATCACCGTGAGTTTCTCTCTTCAGAAAGGTATCAGGTTTGGCTCCAAGTGCCGAGGATTAAAAATAAGATAAAGATTCAAAGTGAAACAGAACAGTCTGTTGATCAGGGCAAGTGATCTCTCTGAAAGTTGTATCTCATCCATGCGCTAGAAGGACAGGTAATTAACCGCCATTCAGAAAATGAAGACCTTGGCGGTCTGAGGGTGGAGCAGGGGCTGAGAATTCCACTGCAGTGCATCAGAAATGTGTTGATTCCATTTTCATTGCCAAAGGGATATATCTGCAGTAAATCTAATCAAGAGTCAAAAGGTGAACGAGAACAATAACTGGGGAGGTTTGTTTTTATTTATCCAGGAGATAAGGATTCAACGACAGGAATAGAATGAGAAAAAGGCGCCTCTTTCTGAGCAGACAATTATTCCACCCACGCTCCCTCGTCATCAAGGTTTTAATATTCTATTACTAAGGCTATTTAACAGTTTCTCAGCCTCAAGGCTGCTAATGTTTGTGCCGATACTCTGCCAATTGCCACAGGTGTCTTTTTACAAAAGACCTGAATAATTAACATGGGATAGTCCTGAAGATGGCAGTAGCCAAGAGCCATTCTTCAGTAGACTCCACGCCTTCTTCCTGGTGCTGGAGCAGGGTTGGTATTACCAGTAGCATACATTTGAAAACCCGATTTCCATATGCAAATAGAGCCTAAGTCCCTGAAGGCACAGATTGTTTCTAGGGAAATAAAGGCTCTGGTTCCCAAGCCCCTGGAGAAGTTTAAGATATCGCTGTTCAGCTGGCTGCATTACTAAGGTGCTGGAGGTAGTTATCCCAAAGAAGAGGTGGCTGAATGAGTGGTGTGGCCAGTGCAAACTGTTTCAGCTCATAGCCTGATACATTAACTAATGTAAATCTGATTTCAGCTGATACCAGTTTACTGTGATATCCTGGACAGAGAACTGCAGACATGAGTGATTTAATTCAAGATCATATCAATGTATTTTGCTGTGGTGGCTAAAGAATTTATTACTTCTAGCTGTGGAGATGGGTTACCTTTTCAGCTGGAATGGCTAAATCAAGCAGGGACTGCCAGAGCCATCAGATGAGAGAGAAAGGGCCAGAGTGGACATCAATCACAAAGCAGTTGTAAAACAAGTACTATAGTGCTTTTAAGAGAAAAGATGTTCTGCTGATGTCCTGCTAGCACAAGACAAGGAAGTGAGGAGCATGGTATGTATGTTGTATCGAGACATCCTTTTTGACTTTATCTTAAGTTCTTCAGTCTCTCTCTAGTGTTGCTAATCCAGGCCTTTGGGACACCTCTAAGCTCACAGGTCCAGGGGCCATGTCTGGACCTGGCCTGTGACACAAACATGGTGCTGGTTTCCAAACAAAGGAAAACCCAAGGCTGGATCAAACAAGACTCACAGTGTGTTCCACCAGGTTTTTGATTCAAGTACTTGGAGAATAAGGGCCCCAGCATGTGCTGTGTCTTGTACCTTGAGGTCACTTTGGTGTGTTTCTATGCACACCATAGATCATAACTGCATTTCCTTATTTCACACCCATATTGTGGGAATAAATGCATTCAGAAGTGTAATTGCCAGAAGGTGAGAGCATCTTTGGTGGATTTCTTTTAGTTCCTTTGTCTCTTTAAATACATTGGTAGAATTTGATCGAAACTAATATTTGCTTTTTTAAACGGTACTAATTTATGGTTAGATTGTGTGTGGGAGCAGGGGCAGGAAGAAAGGAACTTGTACCTGTGCTACGCACAAAGCCCTTGGACCACGAGAAGCACAGGGAATGTTCCGTGATGACTTATCTGGGAGTCTGCAGTGCTTCGAAAAGCACAAGGAGGAGTAAGGACAGGACAGGGATTGCTGGATTCATGGATCTCTCTCTTCCTTGTGCAGGTCTGCACAGCTAGCTAGTTACATGCAGGACTATACCATGCTCTTTAACCCTCTCAGCGAGCATTTCAGTTTGTAAGACTGAAAATATATGGAAAAGTCATGTTTTTTAGCCACAGATAATGCTTTCTGAATCCACCTCTGTAGTATTAGACTGCAGCTCTGACAGTGAGATAGCATTCACAGTTGCAGAGACTGCGCAGAAATTAGACATTTATAAAATGCATACATAATGAGTTTAAAAAATATGTTTCAGAAATATTCTTGTAGTTAGATGTCAGATAGATGAGTGCTAGATTAATAAGAAAATGAATGTCTAAAACCACTGAAGAGAAAGGCAGAACTGCAGCTGAATATCATGAATGAAAAAACATTTACCACTCTGAATAGGACCATCATATTTCCCAACAGCACAACCCCGTCCTCCCCTAATTCCCCCCTCCTTTTCCCCTCCCTCCTCAAACACATACGCATACACTATGGGAGGAATGACAGCTGTTCTTCATGGAATGACAGCCCAGGGATATTGCATCCTCCCTTAAAAAAAAACCAGGCAAGGTACAGAATAAGGTCAGTGAAGGGAGACAAAGGGGTCTCCCAGAGATGGCAAAGGGTAATTTATTGACAGATGAGATAGACGTTACTACAGAAAAATATTAAATGGATTCTTTTCCCCTGTCTTTAAAAGGGAAGAAACGTGGGAAGGGTTAGGAAGGACAGATGCCAGAAATAGAGACAAATTTCCCAGGAGAGGAAGAAGAAATCCTGAAGGAAATTAGGATCACAACACAGAAAAAAAGAAATTTAAAAAAAATAGTCAGAGCATCTAAAAAGCTATGAAATTCTGTCCTAGAATTCTGTATGGAAACAACAAAAAAGGGCAGTGGAGAAGGAACCCCACCGGTGTTGGCAGCCTCGCTTCAAAGGCATTCAGTGAGAGAAAGGAAGTGCTGGTAAAACACAGCACCTGATTAAAAGGCAGTGTTTGAAAAGGGCTGTCGGGAAATTACAGAGCTGTGCATGCTCCCGACGTCAGCAGCGAGGAAGACTCTGGGAGCACGAATCAAAGGGAGGCTGAGGGAGCATGTGAAGCATGGAGATTTTATTAGAGGCAGGAGTGAGAAAGGGTTCGTATAATGGGAGCAGCCAAGCTCAGGAGATGGGAGGAAAGGAAAGGCCAGGTCTTCTGGTGCAATAAACTGGCATAGTGCTGTCAACTTTGACAGTATGTCAGTTCTTGCTGCAAGGAAAGAATCCAAGTGAGAGGCTTAAATAGTGGATGTTATGAATATAGTTTTTCTGGCCTAGAGAACTTTCCCCAAAATAATTGCTCAGAGGAGGGCAGGAAAAGCCAGTGTACCAGTGCACTCTGGTTGGGCTTCTGTAACTTCATGTTGCCTCTAGCCAAGGACATATTCCTAGAGCTTGTAACTTCAGAAAGGTTCATGATTTTCACCTGTCAGGGCCAGGCTGACAACAACAGAGGAGTCACCAAAGAAAATTTCCATGAAGATAAAAGCAGCAGAACAAAAGAAATTTGAAGGAGAACAGATTTAATTTACATTCACAAGCAGGAATAGATTTAAGCCAAACAGTATTTTATTCTGCTCTTTCATGCAAGGAACATGATTTTCACAGTGTGAAACTCAGTCCATATGGTAGAATAAGGGACTAGGAAGACTTAGTGTGTCCACTGTAATGTGCCACATGCAGTATCTTTCTGATCGTGTCACTGTCTACATAAATCTTGACAAGACCTCTCCCTCAGAGCAGGTTCTTCTGCCCATTAGCTAATCTCACCTAAACCCCTCCCATTCCAGCAAGCACACACGATGGTCTCTTATCATGTGCAAGTCCAGCAGAAGCACAGGGCATTGCATTGCCCTGTGTTGTCAGCTGCCTGCTTTCCGAACTGACAGTCAGGTTAAAAAGTGACAGAATTAATGCTAAATACAGGTTTTAAATGATCTAGATGGGGAGCATTCATCCTATCTCTGTACCTGCCCATGCTCAAGGGAATAATAGCCAGGCTACATTGGATTTGAAGCTTTGATACTCCAGAGGCATTTGCAATCTTTTGAGCCTTGGGAGCCTTTGAGCCTAGGACAAAGCAAAAATAAAAGCTGCCGTTTTGCTGAGTTTCACTGTTAAATGCTAAGGAAGTGTTAAATGCTAAAACAGGCTTGTACTTCCAGTAGGTGATTTAGCCCAGCTTTCTGCTGGCTAGGAGGCTGCTGCATGCTCAAGTGCAATCTGCCACACAGAGCCAGAACCAATCTGATTGTTTCTGAATCATTTCTCAAAACAGAAAAACAGAGGTAAAGCTGCCAGTTTTGCCAGGAATGTATGTCCCATCCATGTGATGGCTTGTATTTATATTTGAAACCACCTGTACCATCGGTGTGACCCAGATCCAAAAGATGATTGAAGCACTGTAAAATTCAGTGCAGCATATTTTAGGGACAGTCTGCAGTTACACTGGGTTATGATGGATAAACACGAAACTGCAATGAGGAATTTCTCCCTGAAATTCACAGGCCAGAAGTTACCTTCAGTTCTTACACCTTATCCACAGACAAGACATAGCCCATAAGCAGCAGGTGACAAAAGGCAGAGAGTGGCCTTTTTCAACTCAGTAGCTCAGTGTTCAGGCCGTCTCAGAAGGCAGCATTTTAACTCACTGAGAGAATCTGAATCTGTGTCCAAGAAGTGTCAGGCTCTTTCCCTGTGCTGTTGATTATTCTGTTAAAGAGTCCCAAATCAACTATTTCCTTTTGAAATGGTTATTTAAGTATTCTTTGGGCCAAAAAGGCACAGCAGTGCTGCTTTGCAAGGTAGCAGCCCGGAGCCATGACTTGGGAGGGGAAAAGCCTGCACTGATGAACGCTTAACTCTTTCATATCACACACTCTGGGAAAAAGCCTGAAACATGTGTCTGCCCCTCACAAGAAAGGCCTTAATCACCAGTTTAGAAAAGTTGTGCTGGTGCTCTCTGGAGGCCAGTCAGTGTGCCACAGAGAGGTGAGTGCCACAGAGAGGTGAATGATTAACTGTGATTTAATTAGTGATTTAATTGTGCCACAGAGAGGTGAGTGATTGCTCATGGAGAACGACTTTGCTAGCAAGATGAATTTAGCCCTATCTGTTGAATTTTCCTGCAGACTTCTGCTGCTGCAGTATCCATGTACAACACCGGGCTCAGTTTCTGGGTCTCAAATACACTGACAGATGCAATCTCTTTCTCCCAGCCTGGATCTGTTTCGTTCATTTAACTTGCAAGTCTTTTAGGTTGACAACATCTAGAATTGTGCTGCATGCTGTACACACTGCAGTGGGGTCCTGGTGCTAGTTAAGATCTCTGGATATTAATGTAGTGGCAGTAAATAACTACATCCTTAGCTAGCTATCAGACCAAAAGGATGCTGAGAAATAATAAATCATAAAGGGGAAATATTTGAAAGTGTTGAGTATGGGCATGGATATAAGATTAAAAAGACTCTCACTACAAAGGGCAGAAAAAACACAGCATCTCCCTGCAAGATTTTGGAACAATTCTCTGGCAGAGCTCTTCTGTAGCGTTGTGACAGGCAGAAGTAGCCATGCTGCTTGTAAAGAAGGGTTGTGGTGTTAAAGGTAAGCTATACCACCAGTTTAAAATGCTACTTCTCTGTGTGGCATGGAACTGGCAACAGTTCTTGGGGAAAAGTGAAAAAATGAGCTGAAGGCAAATCTCTATTCCTGTTCCCTATGTATAAAGTGGACGTTATGTTCCCTATTAACTTCAGCAAGCAACACTGAAATTCTCTTGCTTCTTCAGATAGAACATGCCTATTTTTGAAATTCAACATTTGTACTTTCTTCTTAATTGGACAAAATTTTTTTAAAACATGGAACTGTCTTGTCAGAAAGATTTCTGATGGTCTCTGCCTTTTTTCTTAGTGCTTTTGCAGTGAATAGCTATGATTTTTTCTTTTTTTTTTTTTGCAAAATACAGACTATTTCACTGAAAATTTCGAGGACAAAAATCATTTCTACTTAGCAGTAGCATTAAAGCCCTTGAACTGGGCCACATTCTGCTGCCAATGCAGTTTCGAGGACACTTGGAAAATATTTTGAACAGCAGGGAAGAATAGCGATTACCACCTCACAGTCTCTCAAAGGTGTGAATATTGTGGGTTATTTTCCCTTTGACTGTTTATGGCCTACTTACAGTATAATCACGCCAAATCAGGGTTATAACACGGCTTTCTTTTTTTCTTTTAGTGAAAATAGAATCCAGCATAATTTTTTTTATTTACTGTAGCTCCCCCTAGAAGCTAAGGCATTTTCAGGCACTAAGCAAGAATGATCTCTTCTCCATGGCATTCGTAACTGAAGGAGAGACAAGGAGAAAGGTGGCTAGGAAAAATATTAGGCCAGTTATTTACATTTTCTGTACAGTTGCAATAGCTATGTTGTTGTAAACATGGCCAAAAAATGGAATTATAAAGGGTACTTAATTGTGGACAGAAGAGAGATTTGCCACAGAAATAAGGGATTATTTTACAGTGTGTAGGCATCATCAGACCAAGCTGTGGACACATGTATAAGGTTGGTTCAGTGAAATAATGTTCTTATCACCCTATACATACCAGGCAGTGGCACTGTGTAACTGGATTAGAAGAAAACAGTTGTCATAGACACACAGAATGTTTTGGGTTGGAAGGGACCGTAAAGATCCTCTTGTTCCATACCCCCTGCCATGGGCAGGGGCACATTCCACTAGACCGGGTTGCTCAGAGCCCCATCCAACCTGGCCTTGAACACTTCCAGGAATGGGGCATTCACAACTTCTCCGGGAAACCTGTGCCGGGGCCTCACCACCATCACAGTAAGGATTTTTTTTCCAAATTTAATATAAATATACCCCACTATTTAATATAAATCTATCCTTTTTCAGTTTAAAATGGTTACCCCACTTCCTGCCACTACATTTCCTGATAAATAAGAACAACAACAACAACCCCTTTTGTTTGTTTTTGTTTGTTTGTTTGCTTAAGACCCTGTCCTTTATATGACTCAACTCCTGGTTTGGCCAACCTAGCTCATGCTAAGGCCTGATGTGTGCTGGGAGCAGCAGCACCGGATTGAAGCAGAGCCAGGTAGGCAGGACAGGTGGCCAGGAAGAACTAAAGGGCCTTCATCTAGCTATGGTGAAAATAGTGATTTAAGCTGAATTAGAAGGACCAGCACCCCTTGCCCCAGGGGCTGGACAACCCCTTCCAGCAGAACCACATCCTTGGGAGGTGATTTGGGAGCCTGCCCACTTCTGATGTGTGTCTAACGGAAGCTGAGGGGATGTGGAAATCTTTAGCGTTGGCCATTAAGACAAGCTTAAATGGTATTACTCTCCAGGAGGTCCTTCAGTGTAGGCTGGCAGATTCACCACTATACATCCCAGAGGATAAAAACCAAGGCAGATCCTCAGCTAGAGTAAATGTAAAAGAGCCAACCTGGCTCCATGTGACAGACAAAAGGGGAAATTGAGAAACTTGGTCAGTTACTACTGAGTGTAAAAGATGATGGAAAATGCGTTTAGAGAAGGAGCTGTCTCTGAGATGCCAACTCTCCTTTTGTGGCAATGGACAAGTTTTCCTCATTTACTTCTCATGACCCTCTGGGATCTATGTTTGGAGACGGGGTGACACCATATGGTTCAAAAGGATAATAACCAGAGAGCCAGAGCATGCAAGTGCTGTGAGCTCAGGGATATGCCCAAACCTACCAGCACTAAACCTAGACTGTGAAAGTTCAGGAAGCTACGGTGGGTGGGTGCTACTGCCATTGCTGAGGATCCCAGTCCCAAGATGATGGTTGCAGTTAATGATCCATCCCTACCTTACAACATTCCTCACTGACACAGCAACCCGGATATCCACAGTAGGTAAGGACACTTAAAAAGGGCAGCCTCTGCTTCACAAGCAGTCAAGTTTCTATTGCAGGCTGTAATGGGAAACCCACCAACCACCCTCTGGTCAGGGCAAAGCTGATTCTGTCTAAAGGACAGACAATCCACCTGACCTTACTTTTGGGTGCCCTTAATATACTGGGCATGAATGTAATGAAGGGTCAGTCGCGGGGAAAATGGGAAGTAGGGACATCACCCTTTCTGCCCCGGAGTTTATCTCTTACAGATGCATCTCTGACTGTTAATCTGTTGCAAACAGCTGCTCCTTTATCCCATAGTAAGGCAGTTAATATTCCACAATACACATTACCTTCTGGTGCTATTTGTCCTGTTACTGAATTGATAAAGGAGCTGGAAGAACAGGGAATTATTGTCACGTCTCATTTCCCCTACAATTCTCCTTTATGGCCAGTAAAAAAATCTAATGGCAAGTGGCAACTAACAGGAGATTACAGAGCCTTGAACACTGCCACTGAGCTGCTCACTGCAGCTGTTCCCAGTATGAATGATACAGTCATTTTTCTTAATGAACAATCTCCTGTGCTCAACAAACACCAGCAGGATGCTTTGAACACCTCAGCGTGGTATCCAGGAGATCAGGTGCGATTTCAACGCCTATCACTTGGAAAACTTCAGATCCCTTTGCCACACTTTTGAGGGAAAGGAATATGGGAAACTGTGGATATTGTGGGAGTGAAATTAATCATTACTAAGACTTGGATATGATCCAACACCTAGCTCTTCTTTCCCTCTGCCTAGGAATTGTTGAAATCCTGGACAAATAAATGCAAGCTGTCATTCAACCTGCATACAGCTGGAAAGTGTTCATCTAGAAAATACATTTAAGCATTCCCTGGAACTTTGTTAATGCTTTCTGTGGTATAGTGCTATCACCCACGATAATGTTGACAATGTCTAAAAAGCCAAGAGCCTTCATGTGCTGGACAATTCTAATCCTCACCTTGGGGCATCTGGCATTGTGTCACATAAATGTTGATGCCCTATGCGATGGCCAAACAAATCCACAGAAGCTGGGCTGTGCTCGACTCGGGAGTATGAGCAGCCATCTCTGTAAGATGAGGGATAAGGACCTAGGCAAAAATATCTGACTTTGAATTCCTAAATCATTTTTGGGCAGTAGAAAAATAGCCTGATTTTCATTGGTGTTCAATGTCTAGGACCCCCAAATTACGCCAATAGCTTTTCAGAAATGAGTAGTGAACTTCAGTGGAAGAAAAAGCTCCCTCAGATTATAATGGAATCGTTTTCTCAGGACTACTATCATACTTCTACTGCTTTAAAAAAAAAAAATACATATATGGGGAAATATTGATGAACAGTAGTTTCAACCAAGAGTTGACTTTCCTAGTGTGCTCCAGGCTGAAATCTCTGAAAAGCAAAAATGCTCACTTGCAAGCTATCTCCACAGCCCAGATCAGCAGGCAGCAATTAGTTTCCCAGGTACTCACTCTTCTTTCCATCTTCCTGATGGATATTTCATCTGAGTTTATGCTCTCCTCCCTCACCTTCTCTTCAGCCTCTCTGCCTCTCTTTCCAATAAGGCTATGATCTGTCACAGACTCTCAATGGACAAGACCTATACATCCCATCACTGTCATAGGCAGTTACATGAGACAGGCCAGGATGAAAAGCAGTTTGGAAGGGAGAGAAGCCGTCATGCTTCAGGGCATAGAGTTGAACTCTAACCAAGGAGGAGAGATGAAGGAGGGCTTTGGGCCAGAAGGGGAGAAAATTTTACTCAGGGCAGGTTATTCCATAATTACCCACTTAAACTTTCTTTATACCTTCTGAGGTGAATCTGGTTCTGGCCAACATCAGAGACACAAGGGGTGGATCACTGGTCTGATCCAGGAGGGGAATGAGTTTCTTCATTCTTTCTGCCAGTGTGCTGAGTTTATAACGTTTTCTGAAACCACAATGAAATCCCTTTCCAAGCATGACCCTTGCTCTGCCAGTGATAGCCAAAACTCCTTCCCCTAGCCCCGTCCTTCACACTTCCACAAGCAATACAGAGAGAAGCCAGTACAAAGCCAGGTCAAGATGATAAGAACAAAGCCTTGAAGGCTGCTTTTAGATACCAGCTTTACTTCGACAGAGGAGGAAATTTTCAAAGAGGTGAACTCTTTCTGTCTCTCTCTCAGGCAGGAGTCTCCTGGGAGAAGAAGAAAACAGCTTTCATTTTAGCGAGTCATGATATTTATGGCCCTTTTATGGGTTTTGTTTGAAAATATAAAAGTAGATGGACTTAAATCTGTTTCAAAAGAAAGGAGATGGGAAGGGGAGAGACAGAGCACATGAAGGGCACGTGGGTCTAAATCATCTGCCCACGTTCAAAAGAAAATCAAACACCTTCTTTGTTTTAATACGGACCTCTTCTGCCAGTCATGAGGATAATATCTGACCTTTTCTTGCATAGACCCTTTTATCCCTAATGACATACAAATTTTTTATGTACACTACCACCAAGAACACTCACCTTGGGATGAAACATGACAACTATTAAATTATGCAACTGCAGCACCATGCAACAGTTCAGGTGCGATTGCTTCCAGGAAGCAGACTTTCAGATCACATCTCCTGCAGAACTGAAAGCTTTATACTGTATTCCTGAGGGGCAACTGTCAGCTTCTGCTTGCTCACATACCAGTCTCATGTGGGCTTTTATCCATCCTATTTGCGGTGTCTGTTCAGCAACTGAGGTTGCACCTTTTTGAGGGCCTCCTGTTTTTCATAAGTGGAATCTCCTCTGACCCTTTGCCTCTAGGCAATACTTTTGATCCAATTCACAGACTGAGGAGCACATGCCTCGAAATTATTGAGGGAGGGAAGTTTAAGTTGAAGAACTGGGGTTTGCTTTTAGTTTTTGTAGTAATGTGCATTTAAACCCTGATGGTATGCACTAGCCAAACTCTCACTCAAGACCAGGATCCACACCAGGATCCAATTATTAATTGAGACTACCTCAACCTAAGGTGCTCATCAGCCTCCTACAAGCAGCTGTGGCTGCAGGGCGGGCACAAGCCCTATAAATTAAACCCTGGGAGGAGCCAAAGGTTGAGGTGGTTGTTCCTGGTTGCTGTGTGTTGCTGGAGCTCTGCTCTGAGAAATCATAATCCAAGAATCAGAAGATTGCGAGCTCTGGCACAAGTTTTGAATGTAGTTAGGCCTGTGGTCATTTTATGCACTTTGGGAATGAATCTTCATAGGTTATGACAGCTACTGGGATATTTCTATGAGCAAAATGTACAAAGCTCCCCATTAATTGGCAGTTTCATAAAAGGTATTACAGTTTCATAAAGCTCTCCTCTCAAGCAAGGAGGGAGAAATGTTCTGCCCAACTAATGGATGACTTCTTACTGGATCTGAGTTCCGCAAGGAGTCATTGCAAAGATTAAATTGCTGGGATGGTCTATGAAGACAGAGCGGTCACACTATGGTTATTGCCAGCTGATGTTTACTGCATCTTTCTTTAGTATGGTGCCCTGCAATAATCAAATGGAGAGATCACAAATAGGCAAATCTTTAAAATCAGGCATGTTTGTGGCAAGAGGTGCCCTGAAGTGTACAGCTTTCTGACCAGTTGTAAAAAGTTCTTGCCACCATGGTTGTTTTCTTATATTGCTCAGAAATCCAAAAATACTCTTAAGACATTAAGCTGCAGGTTGATGCTGTTGGCAGTTGGGTGAAGCTATAAAAATTACCAGTTCCTTTAAATGTTTCTGTCTTCTAATTAGTATCACCTAAGTCTTATTTCAGTTTTATGCCCACACACATGCCCTTCTGACTGGAGTCATCCTTCCTGTCATGGTTACTTGTGCAGAGTCCTTGGTAAGTTTGAATCAGGTTTTAAGATTTATTGATCTGGCCTTGTCCATTCTGTGGTGTGTTCTTTGATTTAATTTAATGACCATAAAGCATTCAGGCATGTTGGCATGAAGGGTGCACTGGAAAAAAAAAAGTGATTGATCGATTGATTGATAATGTAGAGACATTGTTCTCTTCATAGTTAACAATGAAGCTAGTTTTCTATTACACACATTTGTGTCTTCCAGGGCACACATATCTTAACTAAAAGTAAACCAGTTTATCTGCAGCTATGAATCAGATGTGGAAGCAGTTATGCTCTTGTGTAAGGATTAAAATTGTCTGTTTTAAAGATACATGCAAATAAAAATGAAATGCAATCCAGAGGGGAAGGTTCAAAGCACAGACAGGATGTCCCTTCTCCTGCTCTGGAAGACAGTTTTCAAATCGCCACACTTGGATAGTCCTGGGAAGAACTGAATTCATGTTGTTGGCTGCTTTTATTAGTCACAAATAATGTTTTCTGTGTGTGTGTTTGTGTGCACGTGTGTGTGCACCCTGTGGCAGAGGAACAGCAGTCACAGGAAAACACCAAGCTCAGAAGCTACTGAGTGGTTGTAACAGGAGGATAGATAGAAACAACACGAAATCAGCTCCTGAATATGTTGAAATGTACCAAAGAACAAAAGGCAGCCTCAGCAAAAAAAACCCCCAGAAAACAACAAAACCGACCAAAATGACAGGATGTTCATTCAAGCAGATTATGCTGGTATTGGCAATACACAACCTAAATACATGCACTTTGAACCTCTCAATTTATTACATGAAGCACAGGGTGACAAATATTATTGACATTTAAATTATTACTTCTGGGCAAATAAGTTAGAACCCTGATGAAATGACTGCGGCAGTTCACACAGCATTTAGACCTATGCTCTCACCTCTCTAGAGAACAGTTTATTTGTTACATATACTTCCCATTCTGGAAGTTTTCTTCACAATTAGAACAGCCAGAGATTTGACCCACTTTCATTTTTCTAAATGACAAGTGAAATTCCAGAGAATAGGCAGGTAGCTCTCAAAGAGATTTTGCTGGATTACATGAGTATGCAGTGTCTGTTTCCAAGCCCTAGACTATATTAATCACATGCTTTCAGTATCTTTGTTGGATTGTCTATAAATTTAGGAAGGTCATGGATATTGTGTTTTCACATTATAATGTCTATATTGAATGTATTCCAGCTATACCCTTTAAGTAAAGGCAGGCAATGCAACATAACCTCCTCAAATAAAACTTTTTGTCTCATAATTCACCTAGCTCTCCACCACAGCTAATGTGTAAGCATTTCTCAAGGAGCTGTAAAGGAAGGAAATGGTGCTAAACTCCTTTTAAAATTATCCAGTCTAAGCTAGTGCCGCACGCAATAAATCACATTGTCCTGAAATTCCTAGATGGGGGAAATGGGCCATGGCCCCGCACCTATCAGTATTACGATGCAAACTGCAGCTCTTACAGTAGGAATAATGTATTTCTGGCACATTTCTGCTTCCTTCAAACTTGCTTGTACCACATTGAATTCCCCGTCCAGCACCAATGTAATTTTATCATTGGTGTCCCACTAATGGCTCTCACCCTTTCCATTTCTCCCAGTCTCCTTCACATTTCTCCCAGACCTGTAACTTCTTTAACTCTCCTTTCTTCCCACAGAGGTTGCCTCATAACCTTTCCCCAGATTTTCATACATCTAAACAAATTAATATTTTGCATTAACCTCTTCGGCTTACATACATATCTTCCTGTCTCTGACCACTGTAGGTCCCCTTCTTAATTTGCCTATTGTCTTCAGATCTCTTTTTGAACATTTATCTCCTAGCTCTCTGGCTTTCATCACTTTCTTATTTCTTACTTCAAGCAGACCAACATCAAATGGGTTTCTCTCTCATCTATCCCTCCTTAACTTCTTTGCTTCCCACATCCTCTGAGTTTCTACCTTCTTTAAAGGACATTAAGGAAACAGAGTAGCAGAAATGAGAGGATGGCTGTGGAAAAACGCAGAAGGACTTACTCTGACTGAGAGACTAAGATGGCAGGTGAAATTCAAGGCTAATAAATGTAAAACATTACAAGTAAGAAAACTTAACATACAAAATGATGAACTCAGAGCTGACCAACAACAAGATTTGGTGTATGTAATAAGTAGTTCTATGACAACATCACTCTAGTGCTCAGCAACAGCCAAAGAAACATTCAAACTGTTAGGAGTCAATAGGGAAGGAACAGAAAAGAGAAAAAAAAAAAGGTCAATATGCTGTAGGATAAATCCCTGCCACACCTGCACCCTGGATACTGTGTGAGGATTTGGTCCCTCATCTCACTTGACAAAGCAGAACTAGAAAGGGTTCAGAGAAGAACGGCCAGGATAATGAAGACACATGGAGCAGTCCCTATATGAGGAGTTAGTAACTCAGGCTGAAAACCAGAGAGCTAAGGATGGGACAGAACAAGAGAAGAGGGGGTAAAATCTCATGGGACATGTAGATACTAAACAGATACTATGTTGGCAATTAAAGGCTACTGGGCAGAGGGCTCAGAATGGGCAGAAAGAAGATGGCTTAGCATTTTGTGTACAGTAACTTGTGGGACTTCTTGCTACAAGAGATCACAGAGGCTAGCAGGTACAAGGCTGTAGTGGTTATAACTCAAAAATTACTAGGCACTTCCATAGAAGGAAAATCTATTAAGGGCTATTAAATACAAAAATATCACACCTGGCTTAGGAAGTCCTTGAGTTGCAAATGATTAGAAGCTGGAAGATCATGCTGGGGAAATAACACTTTTATCACTGTATATATTCTTCCCTAGGTATTCGCTGTTGTTCTCTATCAGACACAGGATATTGAGTCAGATGGACCTTTGGTCTGACCCCATAGAGCCTTTCTGATGTTCTTGTGTTTATATTCTTAACTGACCGTATGGATGCTCCTTGCACTTTCACCTTCCACTATACAATGCCAAAAAACCCCTCCTGCCTACAGCAGCAAACTGAGAGGGAGAAAAAAATATCAGTCCCAGCGCATCTTTGCTGAAAAATCCTTCCTAGATAAATTTGGGTACTTATTTACTCTTTTAATCTCGTGTCAGACTGGTGTCATTGCTGAAAAACCATTCACTCTGCAGCTCTGGTCACCTGAAACAATCTGTGCAGACCTCTCCCCTTTCAGCAATTCCTTATCTCCTTCTAAATTCTCATCTTAAAACCTGACTTTCTAGCCTGCCTTCAACCCCTCCATTTCTGTCTCTCCTGGTTATTGGTCTTATGACTGAATGCTTTAATATTTTCACCATGCAAGGTCTTTATGTCACTGTTTCATGTAATTTATACCTGTGAGCTGGAGCCTTTCCCATCTTGCTTTCAAGCAGTGGCCATATACTGCATGGAGTCCAAAATGATCCCCACCCCCTTATTGCTTTGGGGGTTTGGCTTTATTAACAAGGATATAAGCAATAAGAAAATAAAGCTCAGCTATTTCTAAGGCTTCTCCCTCATGGCTGCTCAGCCAGCATCTTAGATGGCCTCTCCCCAGCAAACCATTTTTATCTCCCTTTTACACAAGTGAACTAATAAGCCACCTACCTCAATGAGTCAGCAGAACCCACTTAACCCTTTCTCACAAGGGTCAAAACTCGCTATCAGGACGGTCTGGCTCAGACTTGTTACAGAACCATATTCTGCCCCTCGGTCTTGAATAATTTATTTGTGCAGCAGACCTAGATTAGTGTTTAAATCAAAATGCTGCCCAAACAAAGGCTGTGCTGTACAGTGCAAAATGAAACCAATTACTACATCATCTACTGCTCGTCTTTTACAGCGCGAGATGCCCCCTACAGTACTGCAGAGGACAGGCTTGTCTGCTGGGAACATCCAGGCACAGGAAGCAGCAGAGGGATTTTTCTGAGGGAATCAGCCTTTGATAAAAAAGTAAATTCAGTGCCAGAAGGTATTGCACACTTCCACTTTGATCCATCAAAACTTAAGACCTTTTCTAGGGTGAAATTAAAGCAAGCTCCAAATATGTCTATGCAGAGCTGTTTTCCACAGAGCAACTTCACCAGGGATGAAAAAAGAGGAAAATGTCTATCCTAACACACACTGCAGAAATTCAATATAAATTCTCAGAATGTGGCTCAAGGCCTGGAATTTCACTACTTTAAAAAATAACAACTCACAGAAATATGCAGAAACAAGGGATGCATTGTATTATATATTATTTTATAGTAGAAGAGCATTATAAACCTTAGAGCATCCTCTCCATGCCTGAAACATTAACACGACCATGTTCCTTATGTATTTCAGAAATGTAATCTGAGTTTACTTAAAAACACCCAAAACCCCAAAACAACCCACACAAGTAAGTTATTTCTCTTTTTTTTTTTCTACCTCTGTTACTGTTCAATCACCTGATTTTGAGACTCCATTCACCTGACAATAAGCAGCTATCATTTACCCCAGTCCTGGCTGTCAGAAAGAATCATTTTTATCTTCAGAGAAGCAGGGATAATGTCTAATCAGTGAGTTATAGTTGAGAGAAATGATTCTAAGTTTAGGAAAATTGCCAGCTGCATTTTGTTATCAGTAACCATTATTTAGGTAGCATTGCTGATGTGTGTAGCGCCATACAGACAGGGACAAAGAGCAGGCCCTTGCCCTGTGGAGCTTGCTGTCTATTTTACACAATTAAAATAGGGAGAGGTACTAGCATAATGGTAATGGTGAGCTCTAAGCATCACAGTGGGAGGGAGAAGAGATTACAAGAAAAAGACAAACTTCCTGTGAGAGAGCGCTACTGCATCATCCCTCCATTGTCGTTTTATATTCAGCTCTGCCAGAGGGCTTTGTTGGTTCAAAATACAGTCTGTACAGAAGAGGGAACTGATAATTCCAGAGTCAAAGTCAGTCGAAACTGGCCTATGTGCTTATAAGAGAGAGGTGGAGGATGTTGACTGGTGAGAGTTGGGTGCTGTGGTGTGTAAAGACACACAAGTGATGCTGTGGCAAGCTGGTGGGTTGTGTCACACGAGCTCACAGGGCTCTGCAGGGCATGGAAAGAGCTGAGGCTCTTAACTTGGAGCACTCAGTTAACATGGAGGCTGGGCTTCTTCCTCTGTAGCTCAGGATACAAACAACACTTTAACTGTAAGGTGCCATTTGAACCTACCACCACCTCCAAAAATAAGCTTCCAGGTGCCACCTTCACAGACACACAATTTCTCCTTAGGTGCATGGTGCCTTACACCCATGGTCTAATTAAACAATTTTATTATGAGGTCAGTTTGTGTATTGCTCTTTTCTTTCAAGGCAATCATGTTGAAAATTAATCTGACTATAAACACAAAAGCACAGATTTAGCTGAGCTGCATACATAAACCAAAGTGAAGTCAATACTCAGAAACCCAGCCTAAACTAACACTAACCCTAACTCTATCTCTATAACTACATCAAAAATGATTTTTAGATGGCTGTTTATATTACTGCATTTTTCCTTTGTTGCCCTGAAGTTATTAGCAGGAATCAACAATACTGGAGCAGAGATGACTCCATCTAATAGAAAACAATGGTACCACAGGAGTACATTCATTACTGCACTGAACTTCTAAAAAGGAGGCATCTTCTTTTTTCTAGTATTCGACTTTGCTTCTGTTACTTAGTGAAGTAAAACAGAACATGTATTGCCCTGAACTGTCTTATTTCTGTAGACATTTGTAAGGCTGCTGCAGAAAATGGAACCTACCTGGTAATATCTTCTCAGTTGTATAAAGTAAAACTGATTAAGAGAAAAACATTCTTTAAGTTCCTAGAAAAGGCTGTTGGCTTCTTCCATTTATGATCAAAAAGATCCTAGAAAAAATACATCCAGTCTTTAACGACACTAGGAAATTGATATAACCAAAATGGGATCTGATTGGTCTTTTGACTTGAGGTGCCACCGTTACCTGCTTTTGCTGCTGAAACATTGTCTGGCTCCTAATGGCTTCTAACATTGTGTTCCTACCTACATTGATCATTTAATACCAGCATCTTCTTTCTGACAAACCACAAACACTTGCAGAACTTGACCTCTTCCCTTCATCGCTTTTGATTAAGAAGAGAACTATCTGCAGGAAATGCCCTACAAACCACAAAGGATTATCAAAAATATAATGATGAGTGAGTGATTCAGGGACACTGTGGCTCTGCTTGTGTTCTTGTAGTCTGATCTTGGTCACTCTTCCCTTCTCCGCTGGAGCTTTGCTGTAGTTTCTTCTAGTCGGCTTCTCCAAGCAGCAATAATGGCATCATCATCCATCTCTTCTTCCTCTTCTTTACGCGTGCTTCGCCTGTACTGAGAGACCTGCCTGGATGCAAACCTTTCTTCACTTTGCTCCACTTTTGCCTCCTTCTTTCCATCCTCTTCAGACTTTGAAAAGCTCTGGGTGAATTTTCTCTTTGCTCCATATTCTGACACGTCTGACCTGGCCTCCTCTTCACATGCCTCCACATGATGAGCTCTAACTCGGCTCTGTGTAGATGGTTCAGGGGATTCAGACTCAAAGGGTGGTTCAGGTGACCGGCTGAAAACATGCGGCTCTGGGCTGTTTCCTCTGGAACTTGTCTCACTGACCCTGGACCTTGTGAACTTGTACATCTTTTTGTCCTCTTTTGCAGAAGCAGAGGAAAATCTTGACATGGTTCTCAGTGAATCTCCTGTTGACTCGTAGGAAGAACAGCTATCTAGCTCTTTTCTTTGGGATCTGCAGAATCTGTAACTGGATGTCTCAGAATCCATCTGTCTAACTTTGGATGATCTGCTATATTTCTCTCTAGCTTTCTCAGTCTGATCATAATATGATGGTGGTTCTCTTTCTGCTTTCAGGCCATTGAGCCACTTGGTAACATCAGTATCTGACTTTGGTGCACCTGAGGGTGCAGGTTGACTGGACAGATCAAAGACTGCATCAGTTCTGTCAAAATCTGCTTGCAAGGCATGCCTGTAGCTGTTTGTTGTACTCTCTATGTCATCTTCTATTTCATTTTCCTCTGTTTTGGTCACCTTTTTTTTAAATAAAGTGCTGCGTTTATTGTCTCTGATCACCTTTTCAATTTGATAGTCTGACATTTTTTCTCTCATTTCCATTTGCATCTCCTTCTCCTTCCTCCTGAGTTTCTTTAGGTCGACATCATCAGCAAAGAGGCTGTACAGGGGCTTGCTTGTCTGAGTCGTCTTCATGTTTGAAGTAGTCCCTTCTGTCCTTGCGCTCACGGAGGTGTTGCAAGACAGCACAGACTGAGACTCAGCCCTGCGCAGGTCCTGCTGGTGGAGCTGAGAGGCAGCAAGGGATGAGCCACTCTGAGCACTGAGAAGAGAAACCTTGTCATCATCTGCACGCCTGCCCAGGTCTCCTGACAGGGAGGCCATGGCAGACGATGGACGGGACAGCATCAGAATCTCATTTTGCTTTTGAGCAATGGTTTCACTGACCACGTTAGCGATCCAGTTCTGAATGCTTGCCATGGATATTGTGTCACCTGGGCCAACTGGGAGATTGGGAAGGGGTATATTTGGCATCTGAGGCTGCATTGCTCCTGTACAACTCCTGGCCTGTGATAAAGATGAATGATTTGTCTGCATGCTCAGGGCAGAAGCTGCATCGTCAGCACCACTTGCAGAAGGTGCTGAAGGCCAGAAAGCTGACAGGGGAATACTCCCACTCATTGTACTCTCTGTCTCCCAGCTGCACATGGACTGGCTTTCTTCTAAAATTTTCTTTGAACGTTCAAGGAGCTCTATACGCCTCTGCTTCTTTTTAGCTGAAGCAGAATCCTCAGTTTTGGCAAATTCCACAAATTCCTCCTTGCTGCTTTCACTGCCCACCTTCTTCTGCCGCTTCATTTTCCAAGCCTGGTAAGCAGTCAGATCAATATCTGACAAACTCTTCCCTTCTGTTTCCTCCTGACCTGCTTGGCTGCCATCTTCTGCTGGAGATGGTGCAGATGATGGTTCTAAATCCTTCTTGTGAAAGCCAAACTGGATCCTCTTGACCTTCCACCTTTCTAGAGGAGTCAACTTGTCCTTGTTCTTTTGGCAGAAATTGTAGAAGGAGCTACAGGAGGAGTCTGAAAACACACTCTCTTCATCCACATCCCTCTCCTTTCTTCCCGTTTCTGGGGATTGTCTCTCCCCACAAGTTTTATTCCTAGAATGATACCTCTGAGCAGCTTCTTTCTCAATCTCCAGAAGCCTCTGATTCCACATGTCCCAAGTGCTCTCAGAAGACATAGAGCCTGTGCGGCTCCTCCTCATCCTGCTAAAGCTACTGGCTTCCAGCTGTTTTTTCAGGGTTCGGATCTCAAAACTGCTCACACTCTCAACATCACTGAATTCACCTGATGGGTAAGGTCTTCCTCCCGTGCTGTATTCACCATCCTCCTCCCTGGCTGTACCTTCCATTTGGTATTTTTCATTTCTACGCTGCCAGTCATGGATCCTCCGTTCCACATCCTCATCAGATTGTTCCTCTTCCTGATCCAGATGCTTTGGAGATCTTCTTTCATGGTGAACTCCTGTTTCCTTTGCAGATAGGCCTTGTTTCCTCCTCCATTCCTCATACAACTGTTCTTCTTCCTCCTCAGTGATCAGGGTGGAGTGTTTGGAAACCCAGCTGGTTTTTTCCACTGATGAAGAGCTCATAAAACTACCCAGCATGCTGCTGGTGTCCTCTTCTTCTACTGTGATGGAGTGGGCTTTGGCTCCCTTGATGCTCCCTGAGTCCCCAGCTCCAGACAGCTGCGAGGAAGTCCCTGCATAGGCAAGAGGACTTTGGCTTGGAGTCACTTCCTCATCTCCAGAACGCTCCAGCTCTCGCTCCTCCAACAGCTGCTCATTGAGCTCCCGCAGCTGCTTCAGGAAGCCGTCATTGGGGTAGATGGCTCGTTTCTTCCTCAGGGTCATCAGAGCCTCCAGGATGGTCATGTGGTGGTAGATCATCAGGTAAGCAGCCACCAGCACAGCTGAGCGGCTGATCCCCATCTCACTGCTGACAAGGATTCTCCCTACAGATAGTGAGTATGAAAGGAATCAGCTATTTCCAACAACAGACAGGATGCTCTGGTATGTAGCACAAAAGCATTCTCTGAATAGTGTTAAAAACTACACAGATTATATGTTTCAGTGACTGAAACCAATGCTAAATATTTGACAGCTATACCTTAATAAAAATCTAGATACATATGAATAAAAAGTACATTAGTTTCAAAAACTGTGGGCAGGCACACTTCCAAACAATCTAAATAGCATTTGTATTTTCGCCTACACACTTCACTTACTCAAATAGTCAAAAAGCTTGTAATAGGTATTAGAAAGGCAAGTGAGACATTCTTGACTTGCTGGCTGACATAGGGTCAGACATTTAAGCTTTCCATGCTTGTTTCTCAATATGTAAAAAGAGAGATATTAGCATTAGCCTCCAGGAAGGTACTGGGAGGCTAAGCAAGTAACTTATTTTTTTCTATAAGGCACATTTGAGGACTTAAATAACAATTTTATACTAATTTAATAGTATTTTTGCCAGAATCAAGATCAATTTTGCAAGGTACCTTCAAACAATTACATTGTAGCCTGGTTGGACGTCAAAGTCCTATTATATCTCAGAAGAGCAGAACCAAGCAACTATCAGAAAAGAGTTGATTTTGACTCTGACAAACTGATCAAGCTGCCTCAAACTACTGGGACCCACTATCCTGCACCAGTGACTGTATGAGCAAGAATCAAAACTCAGGAACTGCTTTATTTTATGGCATTGATTACCTCTTGCAGAAAACCAAGCTTTGGCACAGAAAAATTATTTGGGGTTTAAGGTACTTGTATAGCAAATTACAGCTAAAGAAAAGCTTGTAAATACGAAGAGAATGTAAATGAGGCTTTGCTAGCTTGCAAACGACTGAAATGACTGTTTCTAAATGTGTGATAAACTCCAGTTTAGTCAATCTGTTTGCACTGAAACTTAATGAAGCCAATTTAAGCACCACCGTTCTGACTGCTGATATGTTACCAGAAGAGTTTACCTAATGAACCTCTTCCTACAATCTTGAAATCTCTTTTATACCTTTCTTAGCATCAAAAGTCTTGGTTGCCTTCCAAGTGTTTTACCAGCCAGCAAAGCCAATCTAACAGCTCACCAAGAGGGAGAGATCTCCTTCCTCTCATTTCTTCCAAGGCTCCTCTGCCTCGGTGCATCCTCCTCGTGTTGTTGAGCTATTAAAACTGGCTCAACGTTCCTTGTATACGAACAAAACTTTACACTCTTCTTACTGTCACTTCTACTAGAAGGTAATCTGTTTTCTCTCCACAGAAATTAGGTTAATTGACAATTTATATGAAGCATATCAGTGATATCACAGATCATGCTGCTTCTTTCAATACTGAACTGCAAAAAGATATTTTTAACTGTCCACTGAATTTGCAACAAAATGACCAGTGTGCACTGGAGGTCCACAGAATAACAGTTGCCATGGAATTGAAGTCCAGCAAATCTGACAGCAGCCTGGGTGTAAGCACCCAGAGTTTCAATTCAGCCATTTGGATTGTTCTAGTAAATCAGCCTGGCTTTTTGCATCATGGCAAAACTGAAACGTGCAGAGTACAGGAATATATCTATATATATAGTATTAGATAGTGTCAATATTAAAAAAAAAATGTATTAGAGCAGGGCTTTACTCTTTGCCATAGTCGTGTTCTTTTAAAGCAGCTGCAGAAGCTGACTCGCAGCCACTTTGAACCTGAAGCCATGGGGCTGCCGGGCTGCCTCCTCTTACCAGTTTGCTCCCTCCTGGTTTGAATGAGGCCTGGCAGAAATGGGCAAGAGGTGTTCACTGTAACTGCATGCAGAGAGCAAAGGCTCTTCCTTCTACCCCATTACAAATGTGGCAGCAGCTGTTTATCAGAGTAAGGCTTCCCCCTGTTAGCTCCCAAGCTGGAATCACTGCAGTCTTTTCCTCTTACCTCTGTAAGTCAGCAGGGCTTCATCAAGGAACTCTGCAGCTGGGCGAAAGTGTTTGGAGATATCCATATCTGGAAAATCATCCACTTCAATGCCCAGGTACTGGATATTGAGACCGTTGTAGAAACTTGGTCCTGTGTAGACACCTGTACCATGAGCTGCATTCAGGACATGGGTGATCCCCAGTCTCTTCAAACGGCTTTTGTTCACTGCAACACTTCTGCAGAAAAGGAAAAAAAACATGTTAGGTATCAGTGCTCCTATTCTGTGTGGGAAAGAAGCTGCATGCTACAAGGTCTACACAACTCCCAGCCCATGTTACTCATTCAGCATGAGGTACCACTCAGACCTTAATGTACTTTTAGAGTTCCACAGGTATTTCTTTCCAATACTCACTGAAAAAAGAAAACAAGAAGCCTGTATTCACCTGTAGAGCCGTATGTTCTGTTTCCACTCCAGCTTGATTTGAAACTCATACTGCCATCCTACGTTCAGACTGTGTACTTATTTATCAATTTTTATCACTCCATAATTGATGCTTTACTCTGTATCTCCTTGTAATTCTGTCTGGTCACTTACACAGGTGTCTCAGACAGCTGAACCATGGTACAGAAGACCTAATCATGTTTACTTGACATTTGCTATGGCATTACCTTTTTAACTCTCTTTTACATAACAAAGACTTCAGTTCCAATTTTAGGGCCAGATTCCAACCAGAACAGTGGAATTTGGGCTTACGTGTCTTTTCGTCTCCTAAACTGTTGAAGCATCTAAATAGCATAGGAAAGCTGCTGATTCTATTCCAGAAGTATTTACTTTTCCAGTGCATAGAGATTTCTGTGAGCACAGTCTGAAAAACACTTTAGGGCTCTCTAGGGATGAAAGGTATTAGATGCATGTAATACATGTTATGCCTTCAATGGTTTCATTTGACCCTTTACTGGGAATCTCACACAACTTGATGACAAAAGCCGACACTCACTTTTCTGCTATGAAGACATTAGGCCAGACTTCATCCACAGCATCCCTGGGGGTCTCCAGCCTGTCCTTCACAAGTGCCCTCTGCAAGTCCATCACACACGGCGTGTTAAACAAGCTGGTGTCATCAATCTTTTCCTTAACTCGGTTGTACAGGTCTTCCACCATCAGCTGCTGCGCAGACTCCAACATCCTGGGACACACTGAGTCTACCCTGACGTCCTTCATCTTCAGCTCTGGAATAAACTGACATTGTAACTAAAAGCACATAAAAACAATGCAAATACATGAGCTGTCATTACCTGTGCCTGGGACAAGCCTTGTGGCTTTTTTCCCCAGAAACATCACCCTGTTCTGTCTGCAATATGGGCATGTACATGCTCACCTAGCAACTGCCTCAGGGTAATTAGCAATGAGAAGGGCACACTGTCCTCTCAGTCCCACTCTGGCCAAAGGCCTGGGAGTTAAGGGCACCCTTTTTCCAGGCCCAGAAGAATGCAGCTGCTGCCTACACCTTCCTGAAGAGGGAAGTGGAGAGGGAGCTGCTGAACTCTTCTTCCTGGTATCCAGTGATCAGACATGCGGGAATGGTTCAAACCTGACCTGGAGAGATTCAGACTGGACACTGGGAAGCATCTCTTCTCTGAGAGGGTGGTCAAACATGGGAACAGGCTTCCTAGAGAGGTGGTTGATGCCCCATCCCTAATAGTGTTTAGGAGATGTTGGACAGTGCCTTAATAATATGCTTTAACTTTTGCTCAGCCCTGATAGTTGGACTTAGATGATCATGTATATCCTTTACACTGAAATCCTCCATTCTGTTCTGTTCTATTCCATTCTACTCTAATTTAGTTTGTTGCAGCGAGCAATCAGCACTCAAACTGTATTTACCCCTGCAGTACACAATTCTGCCACAGATTCATTGGACAACTTCAAAGGAAGTCACCAAACCTTTCTGTAAGTTGTTATTTCTTTCTCTACATCAGGCGGAGTTTTCTCCTAAGGGCTTTTTCATCATTTAGGATCTGTAGATGAGAAAGGCAAAACAAGTGTAACTCAAGTCTCTATAACTTACATAGTTCTCTTACCTTCCTTGATGATTTGTTTGGCAGCCACAGCAGATGACAGATGGATTGGGTCCATGAAGATGCTCTCTGTATCAGTGTCTGATATCATTGAGTACCTGCCAACCAACCACACTGCCTGTTAGGCAAATGCTCTCCACTGGGATCCCATCCCCAGGACTTTAGCCCTCTTCACCCATTCCAGAGGGGAACAGCAGGGAACTGGAGCAGTGAGCATCCTTTGATTGTAGAAGGGAAGTCCCAGCTCTTCTCCTACCCCTCATTCCCACCCTGCTCGCCAGCATGGCACTACAGGCTTCAAAGATGCCTTTGCATCCAGTGTTTGCAGGATGTAGACAGGTCCCATGGGGAGAAGCTGCAGGGGGCTCGGAGCGCAAACAAATTACCTGGTGCAGGAGTTTATGGGTAGAGAAGATCAGTGTCTGGTTTGAGACTGGGTGGGGGATGGATCAGAAGAAATAGTCTCACAAGTAACTCTCACTTAGACAGACATAAATATGGTCCTAACTAGAATTTATTAAGTAATTCGAAACAGATTATACTAGAAAACTATTGGGTTTTCTTTCTGGCAGTTAATTGCCTGCAAGCATCCTTTGAGTTACCACAAGCTGCAGTGCAAACACTGAGATTGAAGCCCGTGAATCTCTCCCTCAGTACTTTGTACATTGGGCACTTCAGAACATGAACCTGTAGTGTCTCAACTTGCTCAGTGTTGTGTAACTGCGGGTCAGAAACCACTATGACACCCACAAACAGCTTTGAAGGGAGTTATTTGACATAGTGTAATAAGTTTTTGTTAAGCAAAAAGCGGCCACAATCTTAAAAACAAGTGTATTTCCATCTGGATCCGCCTATACAGTCCAAGAAAATTCAGTCTCTCAGATAGACCATTTTAACAAAATATTTTACAGAGCTTTTCCCCTGATCTACACCCTCTAAACTTCCTTCCAAATAGATGGTACAAATCAATAGGACAAGTTTGCTGCCATCACAGAAGCTCTCTGGCAATGCAGGCTTGCAGACTTGCAATACACTGTTTGTTTTTGTTTAATTAAAGCAGGAGAGGGAGGGTGATTAATATGCAGTCAGGGTGCAGCAGTGCCTGGAGAGCTGAACTGCTTTCAGGCTCCAGAATCAAAACAGAGGGCACAGCCATCGGAAACCACTTAACAGGCTCATCCAGGTCATTTAGTTGAGTTCCAGCACTTGTCAACCGTGACTGAAAGTAATCCTTTTCTAGTTCTTCAAAGGAGTTTACGAGATGAGCAAGGGGAGTCTCAGTCTCATTTACAGGGGCTGACACAAATTTGCAGTTACCCCCTGCTTTCAATTCCTTTTGCTGTAAAGGTTGTCTCCAAGCTCAATGAAAAGGTAACAGTTGGTAATAATCTGCCACCACAGCCTCAACACATTTTACCTGTAGCTGCCCTGAGCATCCGTGAAATGCAGAATTGCCCAAGCCTGGGTCCTTCAACGACCCCCTTCTGGCTGGGAAGGATCTTGCCATTTTCATCACTGTGTTTAGTCATTGACAAGGCAAAACGGAGGAAAAAAAGGAACAGGGAAGGGAAGGCAAGGCAAGGCAAGGCAAGGCAAATAAACTGGAGAGATGCTTCTGTTCATTTTGAGTGACTGATGAGCAGTAGGAGAGAGCTGAATACATAATTTTACAATACATGATTTTACTTTATGCATGCTCAGTGATCTTCCTAAACAATTTTGAAATACATGTGGTTAAATGAAATAAGTACTCTGAATTTTTCTGCAGTGTCCCACAGTTAGCAGGAAACATTTCATAACCTCCTACTTGTTGAGGGCCACTGGGGCAGGTTCTTTTCAAACTCAATCCCTACTCCTTGCTTTCAGCTAAAGCATCTCAAAGGATACAGAAAGCCCTACAGAGCATTTTGCTTTAGGAAAAGAGAACAAAGGAGTGTATTTTTCCTTGTATTAGCAGAAAACACATCTAATCATGCTTGTTTTGCTTGAGGTAACTCAATTTCTGCTTGTGCTGTGACAGCCTCCTGTTCAGTGACTGAAGCCTGTAGCTAAAGTTGGTTCTGAATCAAACCCAAATCCCAATACCCTTGGTCTGTCTGGGGCTGGAAAAGCCTAATATCAACATAAAAAAATACACAAGTGCTTATAATGGACATAAAGATGAAGATGAATTTGGGAAGAGTTGAAATTAGATCAGAAGTTTCAGCATAGGGGTATGAGAGGGTGAGACAGGGAAGAGGGACAACACCAGCCCACAGCAATCCTTCCTGCAGTTTATCCTCGCTGTGCACTCTCTCAGTGGGGTGGATTAATTAGTGTAGGAGCCCTGTCTCTGCAGGCTCTCTCCGTGCTGGCACACTGACCCCACCTCAGGGAGGGCAGGGAATCCCCGGGCGCAGCTTAGCCCAAATGCCAGCATGGAGCAGAGGAAGGAAGAGAAAGCAGTGAAGGGCAGCACTCCCCACGTGCTGCCAGGAGGCTGAGGCAGTGCCTGTGGACTCACCGGCTGGGCGAAGGGCTGCGCAGGTAATGGGCCTGCACGGCCTTCACGTCCGGGCCCTCCTCCTCCTCCTCCTCGGGCACCGCCGGCTCGCTGTCCGAATCTCTGCCACTGGCCATGGCAGCTGCCAGGGGATCTCCTACAAGGGGAGCAGGGCAGGAGGGAGAGCCATTACACAGCTCTGCACGGGAGGCCATTCCCCGGCCGTGGGGCATAAGTGGCAGGGGAGTACAGCAGAAGGGCTCCCACACTTTGTTCCTGCGAGGAGCCCTTTCCACAAGAGCTACACTGGCTCCCCTACCAGGGTGCCTGCCATTCCCGGGGCCTCATGCAGCTCCCTGGCTGCTGCCCAGCGAGCGCCAATGCTCTTTTGCCTGTGAGTAAGGGTGCAGGAAGGCCAGGAAGGAAGGGCTGGCGAGGCAGAAACTCTACACTCCCCTGACCGCGCGTGGTGGCTGGAAGGAGCCTCCACAGCCAGAGCCGGGCTGGAAGGAGGGTCAGGGGCAAGAAACATGAGACCTCGCCTCCCTAAAATGAAATGCTCCTAAAGCTTATGGCCAAAGGAGCTTGAAGGCTTGGGACTTTGTCCTTGTAATCCTTTGTGTGGAGGCTGCCGTTCTCACCCTGGGTGCAGGAGAGAGAGGGCACCATAGCTCAGTTAGGAACATGGAAACACAGCAGCCAACACTTGCCCTGGCCCAGGCAGAGGGACTCTTCCCTCAGTGCCACAGGAGCCAGCGGCAGCTCCCAAGGGCCCGGCAGCTGGGCTCAGGCTGGAGGATCGCGGCCGCATGGTCACTCGCGGGGCAGTGAGCAGGGAGGCAGGGGAGCAAGGAAAAGGAACTTACCCCCTGTGCCTGGATGGCTCCACTGGGGGTCTCTGCTGGAGGCACGGCAAAGGAGTCCACTGAAGACAGCAAGGAATGGTAACGGGGGGAAAGCAATCAGCTGCCCCCCTCTCGCTCTCTCTACAGCTTCTTCAACGAGGGGCAGGACAACTGTTGGCACCAAACCTTTATCAGCTTTCTAAATATAGCTGTCCTGACACTGGCTGCTGGATTGCATGGGGAGGAATTCAGTGCCTCATAGACAGCAGCTGGTCAAGCACTTAACTCCTTCCCTGCTGTGGGCTGGATCCTCGTTTCTCAGTTACAGGAAAGAGTTCAGAGCCAGTGAGGCTGGACCTCTGCCTGCAGAGAGCCTCCAGGCAATGGGGATCCCACCAGGCACAAACTGAAATGCAGGTATGACCTCTGATATCCTTGGGAAATGCAGTGCAGGATGAACCACTCCAACCTAACAGAAAGTAAGCTACCTGTCAACTACTTGGACTTCTGTATTGACTTTGGCATGGTCCTACACAGCATTCGTGCCTCTAATTTGGAGAGAGATGAACTTGATTGATGGACTATTTGCTGGATAAAGAAGTGGCTGGATGGGATCCAGTTACAGTCAATGGCTCAGCATCCAAATGTGGACCTTCAACAAGTGGTGTCCCTCAGGGTCCTGTACTGGAACCAGTACTGTTCAATATCTTTAATAATGACACAGACAGTGAGACTGAGTCACCTTCGGAAATTCTGTGAAGGACACCAGGCTGAGTGGTGCCCTGGACTCAGTAGGGCCAGGGATGCCATATAGAAAGAGGAGTGGGCCCACATGAACCTCACAAAATTCAACAAAGGCAAGTGCAAGGTCCTACATCTGGGTTGGGGCAGTCCTCAGTATCAGTACCGGCTGGGGAAGAATGGGTTCAGAGCAGCCTGGAGGAGAGGGACTTGGGAGTACTAGTGAATGAACAATTGAATGTGACCCAGCTGCACTTGCAGCCCATAAAGCCAACCGTATGCTGGGCTGCATCAGAAGTGTGACCAGCAGGTCAGGGGAGGTGACTGTCCCACTCTACTCTGCTCCTGTGAAACCCTATCTGGAGTATGGCATTCAGCTCTGGAGCCCCTAGCACAAAACATGGACCTCTTGGAGTGGGTCCAGAGGAGGCCCAAAATTGCTCAGAAGGCTGGAACACTTCAGTGAAGAAAGCCTGAGAGTTGGGTCTGTTCATTCTGGAGAAGGTTCTAGGGAGATCTTATTGCAACCTTCCAGTAATTAAAGGGGATCTTAAAAGAAAGAAGGAGAGAGACATTTTACCAGGGCCTCTAGTGATGGGACAAAGGGCAATGAATTTAAACTAAGAGGGTAGATTTAGATTAAATAAAAGGAAGAAATTGTTTATGAGGATAGTGAGGCACTGGAACAGATTGCCCAGAAAAGTTGTGGATGCCCCATCACTCAAGTGTCCAAGGCCAGGTTGGGTGGGGTTTTGAGAAACCTGGTCTGGTGAAAAATGTTCCCGCTTGTGGCAGGGAGGTTCCACTGGATGATCTTTAAAGGTCCTTCAGACCCAAATGATTCTGCAGTGCTATGATTGTATGATCAGCTGATTTTTGTTCTTGGAAGAGCTAGGACTGAGCCACACTGTGTCTTCTCTGACATCTTTTCAAAAAGGAAGCCTCTAGTTCCCATCTCTTGACCCCCTTAGCAAAGCTCATGGGCCAGGTTGGCCCGGGACAGAACCAGATGAAAGTCTGAGTGCTGTTTATCTGCACTGGAGGCTCCACTTGTGAGTCATGCAGAAACATCCCACTGTTGATTCCCTTTGCTAACAAACAAGCAAACTAGAAAGGAAATGGAAAAAGAGCTCACCTATCTCATACCACAGATACCTTTGGTGCTGCATCATGCTGGGCAGGGCCTACACATCCCCTTCTTCTTGCTTGAGTGCTGCATCCCCGCACAGGGGTGGGAGCTGTGTCTGTAGGGATGCCATATCATGGCAGGGAAGAGCTGTGACACAGCCACTCAAGTCCTGGCGTGCTCACAGCCCAGACTTGTGTTAATGCAGGTACAGGGGTGAGCAGGCAGGGAAAAGAGAAGGTGGTATATTGAATCTTGGGTGTCACAGCAAGGGGAGAAATGGATGGCTGATCACTGGCTTGAAGAGACCCTAACAGTTTCATGCACAAGAAGTGGATGAATTGTGTTGATCCTGAAGATGCCTCCTCTGGGCAATGCAATGTCTAGCTGCTTCTGCAAGGCAGTGACACATGTGTTCTTGTTAATTACTGCTAACTGTGGTGAGAAGTGATCTAAAGACGTTTGCTTATAGACTGCCTTAAATTGGAGAACAGAGCTTTCAAAGGACCTAGACGCTGTGGGAGCACATTTACCACTAGCATCCAATAGAAACAGATGCTTTTAAGTCACTGAACTGCTTCTGAAAATCCTGTTTGTGAATCTTTAGGATACAACTGCAGCAGAGGATGGTGAAGGCCCTGCCGTGCCCACTGCAACTCTTCAAGATGCAGAGATGCCAAGAGGATCCCATAGGTTGCAGACTTGTGGAGAACACTCACAGCAGGCAGCCTGGCAGCTCCTCCTCACTGCTGGCCAGAGGTTGTTGGGTTTTGGGATTAAGGTGACCATACAGAGCATAGGCAAAGATGACAGGAATCTTTGCTAATGACCGTTTGCACGTGCAAACATAGCAAAAAGAGCTGTGAGTGGCTGGGCATCTGTCACTGGTGGTTAATGTATTCCTTCATAGATGAACCTCAACTGAACACGGCCAGGTTCTGTCCTCTTAGGAGGGAAAGGTGGGATCTTGTTGTAAGGTTCCTCTTTCTCTTAACTGGCAGGAGTTACAAAGATTTATAGTGTTAGCTACATGCTACCTCTGCATATTCCTCATTGGCTTTCACAGGCAAGCCTTATCAGAGCGCCTATTTTTGGCAACACGATGAAGTCACCCTGCTTTCATATTAAAGCTTTTCATGTCAATGGCAGTTTCATTTAAATAACATAATAATATCCCCTAAAAATCCTACATATGAGCAAAAAGATTCCCCAGAGCTGCAGCCATCAGCAAAAATAAGGCTTCAAGGGTTTGCATCGCCCACAGGTGAGGGATGAAGAACATGATATGCAAAGCTTTGGCAGTCTTGCCTGTACCTATGGCAGCTCTTTTAGCTGTGGTGCCAATGCTCGTGAGTTTTAGCAGCTCATGATAGACAGGGAAAGAAAATCAACCCAGAAACAAATACAAAATCTCTTAAAATTGCCCACATTAAAGCAGTCTGCTCCTGAGACTCCCAATGAGAACTCTCAGGGAAAAGTGATGGGATAAAAGTGCCTAAATACCTTTTCCAATCTAGGCTTAAATAACTAACAAAAGCAATAAATATAGAGTATCTAAAACAAGCATCTTAGTATCAGATTTATGTAAGCATCAGGTGTTGAGGCATATGCTCTCCACTATGCTTAGGAAACCAGTTTTAGCCAAGTCTCCAAAACAGAATATAATTCATCCCAGTGCAAATGTATTTACTTGTGATGCAACAGAGTGGCTGACAGAGGCAGGGTAAAAATCTCCCCACCAGTGAATCACTTCCACACCAACATGAGGTGAGGCAGTCCCTGTGACTACTCACTCTACCATATTTCCCTGTCTCCTTGGCTGCACAAAAGGTGAGACCCCTCATGGTTGCATCAGTTGTGAAACCACAGATGCTTGGAATGGAAGGCAATTAATGCCTATTAATTATTATTAATTAATTAATTTTATTAATGCCTAAGAGGTACCATTAATTTAGATTTCTCTCTTATCCCAACTGATCGGGATTGCTGAATTTTATGAGACTGATAGAACTTCCCATCTTTAAGATTACCATATGTCCATCATATTTAACCGAAATCAGTCAAGTGGGTTTTGAAGTTACTGGGAAGAAGAGAGGAGAGGTTGTAAAAATGATCCTGAGAGGAGGCTAACAGCAAGCTGACCACGTTAGTAAAGTGCAGAGACTGTAACCGACTTCCTTTGGTTATGTGAAGCTGTTACGTGAAGAACTGAGAATTAACACAGGAAGTGTGGGCAGATGGTGTACAGTGATAGCATTTCTGTCACTACCTCTGTTCATCAGCCTCAAAATATTAAATGGGAGTAAAATCAAAAGTGGAAGCTAGAGTAAAAATCCTGGATGTCTCTTCCTGGAGGATGTGGGATCAAGTCACAAAGATCTTAAAGTCTTTAAAGGAGGCAGACATTTAAGAAATTCATCCTCATAAGGAACCTCATCTTTGTGGGCTCCAAAGACAAGAAGGGAGACTATGGGCCTTGCTCCAGCTTTGTTTACATCTTAAGTAATTTGTAGTTAACATTTTGAGGTTAGTTAACAAGCTGTTTTTGGAAGATGCCTCTCCTTTTCTTTGCAGGGTCCTTGACATCTCCTGCAGCCTGTCAAAGCTGAAACACAACAGGATGATTTTCTACTGGCTGTCCTCATTTGGAAGATTCCTGAAGAATAAAGTTTTTGTACTCTTATGTGCTTTACTTTGCTTTGTGCTAACAGTTGGAAGAGGACTGAGGTTGTGCATCAAGCACAGAAGTATAGATAGATGGTCTTTTCTATCAGAGGGGCTGGATTTCCAGTCACTACTAAGTTTCAGTGTCTTGGAGGTATTTTGAACAACTGCCATATTGACCAAAAGGCAAATCTTCAGTGTGGCTTTTGGCAGGTTTACCACACAAGTCTGAGGTCAGCACAAGACTAAGGTACAGATCTGCTTTACTGGATTAAGCACAAATATCCAGTGTAGACAACCACTTTTGAGGAAGACTCCTTCAAAAACAACAACAAAGTTCATAAATAATATACTGCATTATATGACTAATTACATCTGAAAATGGTGTCTAAGAACATGATGTCCCCATCTAAGATGCCTAAAATGATCACTCACCACCTAGAAGTGACTTTTTCCCTCAAATGGCTAGAAATAGAGCATAGATAACTATCCCAGATGGAAACATCCCTTGCTGCCCAGTAGCAGTGAAGAGTTGAGAAGACACACTGGCCTCAGTTAAATGTAATGTCAGATGTTTGCCTCAGCTGCCATCAGTCCCCCTTTTACTCTTCAGTCAATTATAGCAGCAGTTATTCGTGCCTTCCACGTCCAGAACACGTGAGCAGTGCTGGCCTTGCAGTGCCCATGCCTCGACAGACACGTCGCCAGAGTGCTGCAAGCCGGGGGCTGGGTTATCCCACAGCCTTTTGCAGCAGACAGGGAGAAGTGCCTTTGGTTCCTGTGGCTGTTGTGCAAGCCACACTGGGCAGTGGAACAGTGGGCATAAGAGAGTAAGAACCTGGCTGACATGCATCTCACTTAGATAACCCATCAGTCATCAAATTCCCATAAACCACATATTCTTATTTACACTAAATGCAGTTAGGCCCCTCAGTTCCTTAAATCCTGGATGTGGGCTGCTGCCTGCATTGTGCAACGCTTTAATACCTTTTTAACTCTTTGAGAAAAATGAGGTTTATCCTCCCCTGGTTGCCTGTCATCACATGCATGACTTCAGCTGCACTGCAAGCTCCACTCCCAGTCCCGCCGCACCCTTCCCTTGCTTTATGCACCTGCACGTTGGGAGAAACGAGGAAAGGCTCTTTAATTGTGGGGGAAAGTTCACATCTGCGGAAGGAGTTCACAAGTTTGCAGAGAGCAGCAAGTGATGTCAAAGCCCACTGGTGATGTGGCTTGTCATTCTGGCTGGGAGGGAGTGGCAGTCTGGGGCAGAAGCACTTTAAAAGAGACTGAGGAAGTGAACCTGTGATGCCACTGCAAAGCAGCCCTTCGGCAAAAGCCAATTACCTACCCAGCCTCCTGGAGATTACAAGGAAGAGCACCTTGAGGTGAAACAAAGGAGACATGAGGGGGACGGCAATGAAAGGACTTGGGCTGTTTGTTTTCAGTGCAAGTGAGTACTAATACGGTTATGTCCTCAAGGGTTGGGTGGAAGGAAACAGCACTACAAAGTACAAGGACTCCAGTGCACTTTGTGTGTCTCTTTTTTGTTTAGTGAAGGTTCCTTTGTGTTTATGGCCAGACAAGTGTGTGTACCATCTCTGTGCTGAATGTCCAGACACACAGGCATCTCCTAAAGCTGCAAAGATATTTTAGGAGTGGGGGGAAAAATGCTATTCTTCATGAAGCGGGAAAATATTTTTCATAAACAGTTTAATTGGTTTCTGTGAATACAGTATTTATCCCTGAAGAAGGAACTTCCTCCTCTGGAAGTCTCAGTTCCACTGCTTTTTATCCTGTCTCATCTTGTCATATCAATGTTCCTACACCTTATTCCAGGCTTCAGACCAAGCTTTGCACATGAGAATTGCTTGGGGTTTTTTAACTAAAAATCCCGAAAATCTCACTTCAGCGATAAGACCCCCAAAAATGACATTCACAAAGTTTAAAGTCATCAGAAAAAGTGGATGGGATCCATATGGAACAAATGTGACTTGGGTCATGGTTTGATGACCATTATGTAATTCGTGTAATGCCATTGGTATTCACTTTCCTTTTTCATTATTCTCACCTTTCATGCTATGCAAATTAAGTATGGGGAATTTTTCAGAGAGAAATAAGTATGTAAAATGAAGCTTTTTTTTTTGCTTGATCAGAATCTCTATTTATTTCAGCAAACAAAATATTCCTCTAATTGTATTAATTGCCCTTCAGTCTGTTAACACTCAGTAAGGAATGTGAAAGTAGAAATGTCACTTTTTCTTCTTCCTTCGTACAAGTACAAATCTCTAAGTTAAGCAGACGGAGATAAAACCTTTCTCAATTTCTTAAAATGTTATAAACATACAAAGTGATAACACAAAAAAGTAATTATAGGGCTTAAATCTAGGTGACATTGTCTCTCTAGTAGTATGTAGGCTATTTGTCCTCCCTCCTTTTCTAGGTACTTCCAGAATTGGCTTCTCCTCCCTTCAGCCATATTTAGAACTGATTCTGTTTTCCTTCAGAAAAAAACTGCAACCTTTGAAGAATAAACCACAATTTTTAGCCATGCTGACTATGAAGTGAAATGTGGTGAGAAGTGGGAAGGAGGAAATTAGCCTGAGTCACTGACATCCCAGAATGAAACTGCATTGCTTCCCTGAGAGAGGGAAGCTCTTTCTGGGATGCAGAAAGAGATGTGGGTGACAAATGGAAGAGCACCAGAAGCAGTGGGACATGAGGGTGACAGCAACAGATGAATAAGTGTGTTACAGGCTGTGCCTCCCGCATGCAGTGTTGGGTTCAGCTGCTCCCCAACTCTGCACATGTTTGGAAGAAAAGAAAGATCTCATTTATTGTAGGATTTGACTCATCCAGTTGGAAGAAGGAAAAGAAGTCTTAGGGTTGGGCAGTCTCTTCTCTGCCTCAGGGCTGTATTAATGACCTGTGAGTGAACCCCAGCCCAGTGGAACCAGTTTCTGAGTGACAAAAAGATCAGGAAATGGATTTTGCTCCATCTCCTAGTACAGACAGTGGTACTTTTCACCTAAATGCAGGAAAGCATCTGGATCCAGTCACAACAAGCAAGGAGAAAGCTTTCACAGGTGTCTCTCATATGGAGGGCATATGAAAGCAGCAGTCAGAAAGAGCCCCGGGGCTATGCAAACATGGGCCTTGCCCTGGGCAGCTCCAGAGTAGGGAAGGATCTGGGAGTGGCTGCAGTAAAAGCATGTTAGAAATACTTTGCCCTGGTTTCCTTCTCATAACTGTCAGCAGTTGTAAATGAAATAATGCCCAAGTGAACAAAAGCCACCCCTGCCATGTCACAGAGGAAGAGACAAAAACACACCTCATTAATGAACTGTGGGAGCCCACAGAACAACTCGGTCGTGGGGCAAGGCATGCAGAAAGATGGGAACTTAGGCTAAAAGCAGATCCCTGTGCCAGCTCCCATGGTGCCCTGTGTAATTACCTGAATTGTCACCCCAGGTTCTCGGTGCAGTGACAACACAACCTTTTGGGTCCCAGCACTGTTATTTTCTAAGGGACACTTGTTCATTGAGAGTCAAGGATCTGGCACTGCTCAACTTGACAAGGGCTTTCACTTTCTGACCGAGTGCATGTGGCTGTGAGCTTTTCCTGTCTAAAAAAGTGGGTATTCACAACCAGTTTGCAACTCAAGGTGGAGTCTAGAAACCCTTTGCTCTCTCCCTTATATGCTACACTTCCTTATAGATCTAACCTGGACAGAGATATGGCAGAATGAGGACCCAAAGTTTGCCAAGTGGCAACTTTTCAGATGAATCCTCTCCAGGGAACAGTGACTCAGCTTTCAGAAGCAAACCTTCACCACCACATGCAGCATGCCCCTCGTGGGAAAAGCCCTCCTCCTCCTTCCTCCTTACTGCACCATGTTCCTCTTTGCCATGGGAGCACCTCTGAGCAGCACTTCCTTTCTTGCCTGTAGCGATACGGAGCAGCGAGGAGTCCCCAGGCAGGTGCAAAGGAGGAACTTTATTTACAAAAAACCTGGCCTTTTTATGCCGTTAGTCGGTTGTTAGTTTATATAGTTTTAAGGCACAACAAACCAAACTGAACCAACCACCACACACCACGGTGCAGGCACGAGGCATTCACGCAGTAAGCCTCACTTCTCTTATTCTAGCTGAGTCATTCTCCCACAGTCCATTTCTACTTAGGCTAAGTAACAGGCTGGAGCCATGATTTTACCAGGCCTTCCCTTTACAAAGCTTTACCTATGGTCACACTTGCCATTTACAGTTTTCCCAAATGATTCAGTTTGGTGCCGTTAAAAAAAAAGAAACAAAACCAAAACCTCAAATGAACAAACCCAAGCACAGAACCCACACAAACTGTTAGGAGAAAGCAGGTATTTTTAACCATGGATTCCCACAGGCATGAAGGTCACCTATGGCAGGGCAGACATAAATGTCCAGTTCAATTCTGAGAATAACAAAGACCTGCCCACCAGGCAATGCTCAGACATGATGAATTAAGAGCAAGTCAGAGGGAATTCAGTGTAAAAGAAACATCTGCCCTGCACCCTGCGTGCTTCCCCAGGACACAGAGGGATTTCTGTTTTATTCAACTCTCAGCTATTCCTGTGCTCCAGAGGCAGGAGCTGGAGTTCTTGGAGAAAGGTGACTACTACCTTACTCATTTTTTTTAAAACTAATAGTTATTCTTCCCATGTTTCTTTCAATCACTCTTTGCTTTTCTAGGTTTTTCTGGTTTTGGGGATGAAAAACATGAACAGGTTTTGATTCCCTAGCACAAAACGTCACTTTTCTGTGGATTTGGATTGAGGCAAGTTATTTGACAGTTTTCCGGATCCTTGAAATTTGACAATATCAGTTTGTTAGTTTAGCCTGAATCCTTAAGACTGATGCACTTGTACTATCTGTTTATCTGTCTCCCTCTGTACATTCTGAGCTGTCAAAGGGTGTCAGTCATGCTGAAGGAGGGCTCAGAAAAAAAATAAAGCATCTTTCTAAACTCCATGGCAATATATGTGTAGGTGAAGAAGAGAGAAGCAAGGAATAGAGAGCAGAGTTTAGCTTTAAGCCATCCTGTGCAGCAGTTCCCAGAGTCAAACAGCCCCAGCACACAGCACCTCTTGCTCAGTGGAGAATGTCCTGGATGACAGGGAATGGGGGGTTGCTGTGGCATGTAAGGGAGCCAGAGAGACTACCATGGGACTCAGATGTTGTTACTTTTGCTGAGTGCAGCATTTATTCTCTTCCTAGTTCTGGTGTCTGCTCATGCCCTCACTGTGGAAGCACCTGCCAAGCAAATCCAGGTGGCAAGAGGAAGCAACGCTACCCTGCGCTGTAATTTTAAAACAAACACAGTTCCTCACGAAGGAGACCTGGTTGTCTGGAGGAAAATCAATAGCAAGGTAAACTGAGCTGCATAAAGAAACAGATGAGAAGGCATCCAAGAGGGGGAGGAGATGGAAGCTGGACTGTGGGTGGGAATGGATGTTGGAAGAAAGAGATTTCTTCCAGACTTTTTTTAATCCCAGAACTGTGCAAACGGAAATGCTGATTCTAGATGCAATTTATCCCAAACCTATTGCACAACACCAGGCAAGCACCCACCCTTCTTCTTCCTCTCTCTTGGTCTTACAGCTGTTACTGAGGATACCCCACTGTATGTTTACATCTATTAAAATATGTGAAACACTCAGATATTTTCTAAAAATATTTGCATATATAAAAATGTGTATGTGTGATACACGTATCTTTGATACTATATAAAAAGTTTTAAGTTGATGATAACAGTACACGGAGAGATTCTTGAGGTCTCCTACATCCATTTGGAGTATTTGAAGGTGTAGAAACTTTTAAAGTTCTCCTTGACTTCTTGGGAATTAGTGAGAGGGGAAGCAGCCTTAGGAGATCTCCTTGCAGGAACTGCCAAGGGTTTCTTCTCTGGAGATCCTTGCTGGGAGACTTTGTGTCATCATAGGGCAATTTGACTAACACGGGTCTCAGGCAAGTCTCATGTTGTCCTCTCCTCATGGAGAAGAAAGGTGAATAAGCCCCAGCAAAAGAAATCGGTTGTCTCTGATTTCAGATAAGGTGTGAGAAGGGGATTCCAGATAGAAACAGAGATCCTTTTGAATTTCTGTATTTTTCTTGGCTTTTTCTCAACCTGGTGCAGTTTAAGGTCCTCTTTTCCAAGCTGCTCTTTAAGAGTGGGCTGATTCATCGAGTTACATTGTAGACTCACACAAGAAACCGAGACTGATCATGTTCCCTCCCTCTCTGCCAGGATGACGCTGTGACGAGGTATTTTGATGGGCTCGTGCAGTACGGGGAGGGCTACGACCACCGCATCCAGTTCACTGGCGATGTCAACAGCGGGGACATCAGCATCACCATCAGCGCCGTGACCATGGGGGACAACGGGACCTACGCCTGCAGCGTTCGCCTCCGGAACGATCCCCCCCGCCAGTCTGAGCTCCTGGATCTCTTTGTCCTTGGTGAGGGGACAGAGGCAAAGCCACGCCCCTGTTAGACACAGCTGCCTTTCCTCTAATGTCCACATTGGTTTAAACAACAGATTTTCTAATAGCAAAAGAAAAGTTGTCATCCCCAATTCCACCTTTGGTCTTTTCCTACTCCTATGGAAGGACGCTGGGAGGTGTAGAGCATGCACCTCCCTCAGGCAGCCGGCTGTAGAAAACAGTCTTTAGAGTTGTACAGCTCACTTTCCTAATAATCCAGGCATCATTACAGGGCTTTCCTCATCCCCCCTGTGGCCTGTCATACTCCAGTTATCAAAGGATGGGTTACCTAACACTATTAGACATATCCCAAAAAGCATCTTGTAATTCCTTCTAGGCTTTCCAGTGCCAAAAAGGGAGAAACAAATTAGATACAAATTCACTTTAAGTTCCTTTAAGAAGAAAATGGCAGGTGCAAGACCAGCCTCTGTTTGCAAGAATAAAAACCACACATGCAGATGGGCTGAATCAAGAAACTGATCCTGATTAATACAATTACTTCGTTTTTTCTTCCTTCAGTTGCACCATCCAAACCTGAATGCAAGATTCTGGGGACACCACAATACGGACAGACAATCAACCTAACCTGCGTTTCTCACGAGGGCTCCCCAGAGCCCAGATACACCTGGAAAAGCTTCAGTGTACAAAATGAGCCCCGTGTGCTGCCAAATGCAGAAGGTATGGGAAAATCAAAGGCATCAAGTCGTTGAGGTCTCTGCATATGAGGGCTGGAAAAATTTTAAAATGCAAATACAAAAACACTCTCAAGGTTTTTTCTAGGATGTTCTCTGAACAGGATTTTGAAAAGTTGTTATTTTGATACAAGACATGCTCATGAGTAACTAACTTAGCAGGGGGGAAAGGACTCTTACCTGAAGTAAGAATGGTCAGAATGATTTTAACTTCAGCTCTCCCCTGGTGACAAAGCTGGATTGCTCTGGAAGCAGCCAAAATTAATTATTTCTCAATTGCTGGGAGTAAGGGGGGCATAACATGAGAAACAACATCGAGTTTCCTAAGTGTCTTTACAGCCCAGCTTGCTTGACAACATGCAGATCTCTTTCTACAGTGAAGGAAACAAAAGTTGGCTCTGGAAGCTACTTTCCTGCCAGAGATGACCCCTCACCTAGAGGAAGGGGGCATGACAAAGTTACACCATTCCTGCTTCGAGCATAAAAAAGGCTTCTGGTTCTTTAGGACTGACACACAGGCCCTAATACTTTATTTGCTTTCATTTTAAGTCAGAATCTGGAAGGAAAAAGGATCTGAATTTCCACAACAGGACATTGACAGAACTATTTATACAGAAATGAGGGTTTAATGCTCTTTTAAGTGTAGCAGTGACAGAGGACTCAGATTTATTTCATTAAACAACTTTGTTGTTTCCTGGCCTGTCCAGCTTCAGGAAAACTGAGTGGCTGTACCTACCCTTCCTGGTTTAAGGGAAGTAAACTAAAGATGATGAGACTCTACAGGATATTCCACACTCACCAGCCGATTCTTGCATAAAATACGCAAAGGACGAAGCATCACCGCGGGCAGGAACTTTATTCATTTCACTGGCCACTAAGTGGTGCCAGCACATCACACGCAGCCCTGAGCACATCGGGACGTGTCACAGCAGCAGCTTCTGCTGTCACTCTGTCCTCCCCGGGGACTGGAGTCTCTGCTGGCCCGTTCCCACCTCATTGCTGCTTTCATCAGAGCACCCATGGCCAAGTAATGTGCTGACTGTCCCGTGGTGCCCCAGGCTGGCTGGATGCCCTCCTGACACCATGGGCAATTTCCTTCTGTGCTAAGCAAGTCCCACTGCTGCACAGTGTGCAGAACCCCCTCAGGAGACACTCCAGAGCTGACAGTACCTCACCCACATTTTTCCCTATTTGACCCACTCAATTACTTTTGATGTAATAGGAGGATTTAAATTCCACTTCTAGACTGAGACTTTGAGAGCTACAAACATCCCCCACACACACCAAAAACAAAGGAGGGAGACAAGTAAGTACAAGGAGTACACAAAGACTAAAAGAAAATGAAAATAAAAATATAAAATTAAGTCTATGGTCTGTCACTTCTCAGTTTGCATGCTCTTCTACTATCTGGCACTAGGTGCCAGCAAATACTAAACATAAAAAAGTGAGATCACAGAGAAAATAGGAAAGTCACTGAAAGTTTTCAGTCTTTTGCTTTCAGAGCAGGGATCTGGGCCTTTCTCACAAGCAAAAAGCATGGACTACACATAACCAACATCAGCTGGAGGCGTACCAAACAAACTGACTGCCTGAGCAGACAGAGCTAAGCTTCAGCCTGTGTTTCTGAGCTGTGTGAGGTTGGACAGAAAGCATCAGCATCACTGTAATCATGTCTCTGCAGTTCTCTTCCATCATTTACTTACACAGCCTTGTGTAGCCTCTCCCAGACTAGAAAAGTTTACCCTGCACTGCTAAATAATTCATGTCTGAAATCATAAGAGCTGCAGGATTGAAGAGCTTTCTCTTGTTTAACAAGTTAATTCATCAAGATGGCCAGTTCTCAGAGCCAAGGGCTGGTTTGGGCATCTGACATTTCTCAAAATCCAGTGCCCAAAAAAAAAAAAGCTTTCTTTAAGCACAGACACTTCTTTACGCTCCACCTACAATTTTCTTTCTAAAAGGAATGTTCAAATACCACATGTTCCCTGTAATCAAAACAGCACACTTCTGTTTATCCTCCCACAAATCACACTAAAACCTAGGGATGAGCATGGCAGCTCCCGAGCGAGACAGAGCAATCCATCAGCTTTAATAACCTCTCATCACTCCAACCACCCTGGGCTGGAACTGGAGGGCTGCTGTTGCCACTTCTTTCCCTGCTCTGATTCTTTTCTTTTTTGGCCTGATTTGTGTTTCACAACAGGGCAGCAAGTAACTCTGAAGAACATCTCGGCAGACACCTCTGGCTTTTACATCTGCACTTCAACAAACGTTG
This sequence comes from Lycocorax pyrrhopterus obiensis, assembly GCA_014706295.1. NCBI lineage: Eukaryota > Metazoa > Chordata > Aves > Passeriformes > Paradisaeidae > Lycocorax > Lycocorax pyrrhopterus. The sequence continues at coordinate 114,159,841 of JACSVZ010000001.1, read as the reverse complement.
TGGGAACGGAATTTTGCAACATGACAGTCAGCGTTGTGCCACGTAAGAGATGGGGCTGCTTGGGGAAAGAGAAGTACCAGAGAGAATATCCTAGCTCAGAGTCAAAGCTTTAATGGAGGGGAATGTTGGTATCTGCTTTCTGCACACCTTTAAGAGAGACCCTCTCCACTGGTTTACATGCTAGTAGAACACTCACCAACTCATTGGGTTAGTTCAAAAATGACAAAAAAGCTCTATAGAGTCAAACAGCACTGAGTTTGCAATGTCTGAAACTAAACTATACAAAGAAGAGCAGTTGTTCAGATGCAGGGGCTCCTCCCCGTTAGTAGCTAATTAACTGCTCCTGTACTACCTAGTACAGAATTATTTCCAGTTGCTGTAGTCAAATAAATGTGACTTCCACTCAGTCTGGATCTGGTGTGGGGATTTGAAGTCCAGTGATTGTGCTGATCCTGTTTGATATCATTTTCCCTGCTAATTCCTCCCTTCCCACGCAGCATCCATGAACATAGCTCTGTACGCTGGCATCATTGGGGGAGTTGTTGCTGCCATTGTGGTGATTGGGATCATTTCCTATTGCTGCTGCTGCCGGGCAAGCAAGGACACTGACTACGAGATGACGTGAGTACCTCTCCCTACAGAAGTGAGTGGAACAGATGAAGGGTTCTCCTTTTCCCTCCAGCATCAACGGATGGAGTGGAAAGCAGGGGAGAAAACAGAAATCTGGGAAAGCATGCACTGCTTTCTCCTTTCAGTGCCTACCCCAGTGGCTCCCATCTCTCTTCATGGGACATGCCCAGGAGCCCCAGACACCTTTGTGTCTCTGGGTAGAACCAAAGCATTCAAACCTTGCATCTGAATTAGCACACATGCTATGAAAAAACCAAGCAGCTCATACACGTCTTGCATCACCAGCAAGACTGAATTTGTGGACTTCAGCTTAGAGCAGTGTAAAACTATTCTAACACAAAATCTCTTCAGTGAGGTTTCAGGCTGGTCTTGATTAACATCTCCACTCCTGAACAATGTTTTAGGGTGCAAGAAGACAAAAATGAACCCTCCAGACAGATGCCGACAAGGCATGAGAGGCATGAGAGCACAGAGGAGGATATGGAGAATGCATGAATGAAGAAGCCACTGCCATCTCCAGGATCTGCTGAGGCACAGACATCAACTGTAGAAAATAAATTAATCCCTCTTTCTTACTGCAAGAAGTTGAATTATAAAATGAAAGCCAAAGGCTCTGCCTTCAAGTTCTGTGAGAGAACATTCTTGCTTCCCTAGAAAGATGTGCTTGATGTACAGTGAGCACTACCACACGCTCTTATAGCAGAAAAATGCACATGGAGCACTGCTGCACCCAGTCATCCAAAAATAACCAGTCTTCCAGACTTCCCACTTTCTGAAAAAAGAAACCAGTCAGGTCTACTTGGAGAACAGAGGAACAGAGCTGCTGATGTATCCCAGATCCACAAAAGGTTTCAAGGTCACCAACTGCAATTGATCAAGGAAGGGTGATTTTGTTCACTGTGTCATGCAAATGTCACAGCTTTCACCGTTGTCTAACACAGAAACTTTTTTCATGGAAGTTGAAGCAAGATGATTTTTAAAGACATTTTATTAAATGTGTTCTTTGTATATATTATACATGCACACAGAAATAAAGATATGGAAAATATTAATAGATGACCAGTGAGTCTCCTGTTCAGGACAACAGTGCATACTGAAGTCACAGATAAGGTAAGAACTTAGATGGGGAGCTGATTAGAACTAGAAACAGTCTAGTAGCCTATTTACTGTCCCACTCCTGAATTTCTGAGTTCTAGCTCCCAGAGTTCCTAATTCTCATTACATTATTCTTTCCTCCTGACTGTTGCATGGGCAAGTCAGAAATAGTCCATTGTTCCTGCTGCTTCTGAAAAAATGACAGTGTGAGAGCATGTACATGGCAAGTACATCTTTAATTAAAAAAAAGGCAGGGGAAAGGAGAAGGAAGAAGGAAAAATCCATTCTTATTCAAAACTGTAGCAATTTAATCAGAAGCACTCTATGTGCAAGATGTGTGCAAATGTGGAGAGAACTCCTACCACTGGTATCTTTGGAAGAGAATGGACTGTCCATCCCCAAGGACGATCAACGGGTATTAAAGCTAAGTAACAGCTGGTTAAGGGTTGGTTGCCTTCTTTGCAGTAAAATATTTATCCTTTCAGAACTCCTTATTGCATCTTCAACTTTGGGAGTTTCAGAAACTTACAGCAATGCCTCCCACATACCCTTTACCCCCAAATAGTTACTGTAATAAAAATCTAAAATTTAACTTCAAAGAAGAACCAGCAATCCTCCTACACATGACCAGCATTTTCTAGATTTCAAACTATGAAAATCACCCTACCAGAACGGTAATTCTGGCTTGCTTTCTGGCTGCCTTTGTTTTACATAATACTTAAAATACAATTACTCGTTTGTAGTGTAATAACAACTGCAAAGACCAACAACAGGAGTCCTTTACAAAGAACACACAAATCCAAATCTCTCTGGCAATGGACAGCCTGAAAGGCAAGACATACTGACGACCTTTTCTTATGATGCTTGACAAAACACTGCAAAAATGGATGGCTAAAAAAGAACATTGCACAGAGAAGCTGAAGGCAGATAAAAAATGAAGTGCATAGCTCAGAAGTACAGCTGATATGCATTCTATTCTCATTGTAACAAGCAAGTGTAGTGTGAATTATCTAATTACCATTGTAACACATTTCTACTGCGAAACAAAAGCTATTTCTTTTATAAATGTTACAGACATTAGTCAGCACAACCTGTTTCCTCCACCAAAACCCTGTGGCTGAAGAGAGCTTCTGCTGAGGGATAACTGTGTGGATTCTCAAAGATCTTACCTGGAAAGTCCAGCAAAAGGACTTGAGAATTATCAGCAGAATAATGCCAGAATATAGCCAGAAACTGTCTGTGGCCACTAAACCATTGTAACACTGTGCTACCTGTCCCACACTCTTCACTTTTAGGATATGTGAGGCTTAATTGCTGTTTGTCAGCTGAAGTCTTCAAGTAACACTTGCACAGTGGTCATTTTAGGCATGAAGGAAAATGCAGGTTAGGAGACCTGCACTACGCTGTCTGAAGAAACCAGCCACAAAATACAGAAGAGTTTATATAATGACCCCCAAACCTCCAATCCTCTGTAAGCAGATTCCATAAGAACTAGCAGAGGAAAAGCAAGAGTTCAACTTGACAACCTTTAAAACAGAACTACTTGGAGTTTTGCAATGCTAAGCTTAGTTCTACACTGACAAATAAACTAAGTGACAGCACATGGAGATATGGCTGAGATAATTCAGTGCTGCTTATCACTTGTTACCTTTTTAAAAATACCTTGGAAGTAGAGCATTTATCAGAATGCTTTATGTGTTTATCGTCAACCAATTTGTTCAACCCGGTCAGCCAGAAATACACAAATACACACATTCAAACTCATACCTTATTCCAGGGTTTTCCTGTGACTGAATTAATTACTTGCCTGTCTTGTATGTCTTTGGAAGTAGGAATAACTCCAAGAGTTACCTGTAGTATAGGCACACCTTATGCAAAATTAAAACCAGCAATAATGTATTTGGAGGGAAGATAAATTAAGCTAGTGATACTTAACTAATTCCAAGGAGTTTATGTACACCCAACTTCAATAACCACTTAGGCCAAAAGGGAGGAAGGAGGGACAAAATGTATGACCAGGCAGAAAAGTAAATTCCTACTTTATCCTTTACATAGCAAACAGTAAACTTCTGTTCAGCCATGGTTCAACTTTCTCTACTCGCAAACCTATCACAGAAAGCAAACAGGCTGGTCAGGCATGATTTAGCATTGGCAAATCCATGCTGACTCTTTCCAGTCCCCCACTTCTCCTTCATGTACCCAAAAACACATTCCAGGAGGGCTTGCTCCATGATTTTTCCAAGGAGTGCGGTGGAACTGAGAAGCCCAGGATTTCCTAGATCACCCTTTTGACAGATGGGTGCAGTATTTGTCTCTCATTGCTGTGGATTTCCTGTACTCCCTGCGACCTTCCAAAGGTGAGAGAACAGCCTTGAAAAGGTGTCAGTCAGCTTCCTCAACATCCTGGGATGCAGCCCATCTGGCTCTAGGGACTTGCATGGGTCTGGAACTCCTGCTGCTGTTCTCCTCCCTGAGTACAGATTTAAGAGCTCTTCTTGGAAAAGACTGAAACAGAGAAGGTACTGAACTCTTCAGCCTTTCCTGCACTACTCCAGTCACGTTACTAAGTCACTCGCCCCATTCAGCACCGGGACCGCTTTTCTTTTGTTCACTCTTTTACCACTAACAGAGTCATAAAAGCTCTTCATTTTGACCCTGATACCTTGCAAACATCAACTCCAGATGAGCTTTAGTTTTCCAAACAACATCCCTACAGTCCTGGCCAGTGTTTATGGATTCTTTGGAGCCCACACCTGCTTCAACCTCCCTTACACTGCACTAGGACTGGGATGCAGCCACAAGATCCCTGTAAAAGCAAGAGAGTCTTCCCAATCAATCTCCCTGCATTCCTGGACTGCTCTTGTGTTGGGAGACACCATCCTTAATGAACTGCCAACCTTAATGAACTCTACCCTACAGAGTTGCCCTCAGGGATTCCACCCCTCCCCATCTCCCACACAACCCCCCAGATCTGCTCTCACTGCCTTCCCCACTCTTCTCAGGATATTGGGAAGTATTTCCAGTATTACACACAAAAGCTGGTGCTCCCACAGCCCACTTCAAGACTCAGTACAGTGCACAATTCACAACCTGTCAGAAAGACAAGAGTTAATTATCTCACCATCCTTGTTGCTAGAGCAACTGCACTCTTTTTCTGTTTACTTGCATCATATGTTCCAGGAAAGACACCAAGGCAGTGTTCTGGCTGATGAAGTTCACAGTACAATGATCAAACCTCCAAGATTAATTCTGGATGTGCTGGAGCTACTACTAAATTTATTACAGCCCAACATAAGGGAATTTGTAACTTCTGCTGCATTTCACCTGTTCACTACGGATTGAAGGGAATTATTTGAAAATGGCAGTTAGAGAAGTTTATGGGAGTCTCTAAGACAGAACCACGGAAAAGTGAGGGAACAGAGATAATACAGGGTTAGATTAATAGAAGTGTTTGCCAATTTCTTCATTTTACTAAATCATTGCAATAAAATTTATTGGCTGGCCGTTCTAGGGTGACAGTGAGGGATGATAATCCTGCAGAAGTCATCAGGAGGGCAGAAACTAGATAACAAACTTGTTTTTCTCCTCCTCCACTACAGTACATTTACTCTGCCAAATGGAATGATGTTGTTAAAGCCTCTGCAGTCAGCTGCAGCTACTTCTATCTATCAACCAGAAAATAAACCCAGTTTCACACATACACTTGAGTCACTTCACTTTTGGGCAAAGTTTGAGATCCTTGCTAGCAGAAAGGGCTAGCACTTTTTAATTCAACTAACAGGTCCAAAAGCACAATCCCTCTGTGATAAATATGCAGGTTTTTTTACAGGTATCAGGAAAAGAAAAATACAACTATTTTACAAGAAATTTGAGACAGGGTTTCCTAGAATAGAAGTTTTCATTCACCCAAAACAAGCACTTATTCAGAAGAATCTGACCTTCACCACAACACCACTTGACTGTGACTGCTCAAGACCCAGAATCACTGAAATGGCAGCAAGTTTCCTAGTTGGGAATGACTCAGCATGGACCTCACTCCAGGCAGCTGGCACAGGACACACCCCAGGGAATGAGGATCAGTTGTTACTGTTTGATCCAAGATCACAGCACTACTTCCTCCAGCCTGACACGCACCCCAACAGCACAGTCCAATGCCTGACACCCGACAGACCCTCCACCCAGAAAAGCCCCACCAAATTACTGCCTTGTTTCTATCTTTTAAGATTTGGATGAGTAACACATTGCCAAGGATGCAACAAAGATTTATCTTACCTTAGACACAGCAAACACTCTCTGATAACATCATAGTTATAACGCAGATCCCAGACCCGGCACAGGCATCAGGAGTCAAGAGATAACGTGGCTTCCATTCCCACACATCACTCACTGTCCACACTCAGGAGGCAAGGAGGTAGAGCTGCTCTCCATGTGAGAGAGCAGCTGGAATGCAGAGCTCCACCAGGGAACACACAATGAGCCAGCTAGGAGCTCTTGGGTTGGACACACAGGGCAGGCCAGTGTGGGTGACATTCCAGGGGACGTCTGCTCTCAAGGGGGAAGCTCTCAAGGCCTTCTTCAGACACCTGTGAGGAGCCTGACACTCCTGACAGAAGTGACTGAGGAGCCAAGGAGCAGAGGTGCTCCCTGCTGGATCTCATCCTTATGGATAAGAAATAACTGGTCAGGGATGCAAAGGCCAGGGAGCAAATTTAGCTTCAGTCACCATGAGATAGTGAAGTCTGGGATCCAAAGGAGGAGGAAAACAGCAAAAAAGCAGCACCACAGCCCTGGCCTTGTTCAGAGATCTGCTTGGAAGACTCCTGTGGCACACAGCACTGGAAAGAGGGCCAGGTGAGCCTGTTGACTTTTCAAGTATCACCTCCTCCAAGATAAACAGCAAAACAAGCAGAGGTTGACGAAAGGAGCTCCTGACAAGACTCACCCATGAAAAGGAAACACACAGGAGACAGCAGCAGGGAGAACTGACTGGGGAGAAATACAGAGGGGCTGTGTGCATGCGCAGGTACGGGAATAGGAAAGCCAAAGCCCACCCAAAGCTGCATCTGGTGAAGCACATGGAGGGCAAGACAAAAGATTTCTGTGGGTGCATCTGAGTGGGAATGGGCAGCTGGTCATAAAGGACACAGCTAAGGCCACCTTCACCTCAATCTTTACTGGTAAGATCAGCCTAATCAAATCTATCAAATGTCTCCTTTACAAAAACAGCTCTTAGCCAGTTCAACACATGTGGTACCAAACACCCACACGCAGAGCGTTGTCACCGTTACTTTCACCATGTGGAAGGGACACGTTTAAAGCTCCCAGGCCACACCACACAAACTCTGCTCAAGAGCCATTCTGCCCTGTCTTGGTTTTGTGTCCCCTTGAGAATTCTGTCGTGCAAGTGGAGAGAATTCTGTCCTGATTTTGACACACTTTGTGCCTTACCAGTACTACTCCTTGCACTCAGGAAGTGGGCTAAGGTTGCAATCCCTCATCTTTACTTTCCTTTACTTAAAGGAGAGAAGCATTACTTTATTGTGCTTGTTTTTCAGAATTTATTTTTCCAGACATCAAACAGAGTCACATTGCCAAACAGCCAGGGACACAGACCTCCAAAATGAAAGAATTTTCTATCATCCTTCAACAGCTGTTAGGGTTCCCCCTCAATAAATGCAGAATACCAGTATGAAATGGGTTACTTCAAGTTGGTGTACTCATTCTAACCACACAGATCTTATGATTTTCACTACAAAAAAAACCCAACTAGAGTTGCTGGTTGTTACAGTAAGACAGTTACTGCCCCAGTTAACAGCCCACTGCCTACAGCATATAATTAGATCTTCTACAGCTTATGTGCTATTTTAATTTACAGGTGATAAGGTACAGATATGCCATGGAATCCTAATGGCATTTTCTCACTTCTGCTCAGATTCTTTATCTCAGTCTTGATACGCAATACATTAAGTTTAATAACAAATGTTCTTAGGTGTGTGTATTTAACACTGAATAAGTATTTTAATAATAATTTTTAATGAATTCTCTCCTACAGAAGAACCGAAACAGAAACTTTTATTGCAACATTGAACTCTGAAAATAATTCAAAGACAACAGTTCTGTATGTTATGAAGTATCAATGCAGCAATGGCTGTCAGTTAAGGAACTTGGACAACTCTATACAAATGCAGAAGAGCCTTTAGCACTACTTGATAGATGCTCTCAGTCTGTTACAACATTCCCAGGTGCTTCATTGGTAAATTTCAGCCTTAGAGGTTTATTGTCCCTTATTCTGTGAAAATTAGCAGGTAGAACAGCAGCCCCAAAGGAAGGAAATACAGAATCAACTGAGGAAATTCAGTGATGGAGGTGAACAGTTAGGTAAGAATAGAAATGCTTCAGTGATCCTAAAATACTAGAAGGGCTCAACTGGCCTTACAGCAACTGTAACAGGTTTCCAACTAAACCAGCAATGGCCTTTTCTGACACACTGAACAGCATGCTCAAATAAACCTCTTATTTTGGATGCATTTTGGGTTTTGCTTGCATTTGTTTTGTTGGGTTTTTTTCTTTATTCAAGGGAATGAACCACCTCATCTTGAGTTTCAGTACCTACAAGGAATGAAATCTTCACACAGTTAGTTGCTATGGAAATAGTATTTCAAAACTGGACATCTGCTGGTACAAAATCTAGGAACAGCTTAACAAAATAAGCTCTTAGTTCTGAGAATCACTTGCTTAGGAGACACATGGACTAAGCACAAGGCTCAGACTGACAACTTTTTGGGGACTAGTCCAAGTACTACCTCCATAAAAAGGAACATCTAACTTCCCTAGAAAATATCAGACAGTCTCCCACTTTTTTATGTGCCCCCAAATAATTGGGACTGGTATCTACCCAGCCAGATTAAACTCTTGTGAAATATATCAGTTTGAATTTGATACTCCTTCCAAAAAAGAAAAAAAAAAAATCAAAACCAACCCCATAACACCTACACTTCTCTTCAGTCTCTAAGTTTGAGGGACATGCATTTCTTCAAAAGAAAACTGATGCAAATTAAAAAAAAAAAAAAAAATCTATGCTGTAGTTGTCCCTGATGTATATAATATAGCCTGTGCCTCTAACAACATTAACAGATGGATAAATTTGCCACAGTATTTCTTTCAAGACATTTTATATAAGGTCTGCTTTTTTGCCTTGAAAGATCACTCAAATTCCTCATGGCTAAAACTAATATATCACAGCAAACCTTTGAGACTATTGACCTTTAATCAATTCCCCTAGGGCAGCCCTTCACACCTTCAGTGCTTCCTCCCCTGCATCAGTTTCGGAAGCAAGACTGTTACACAATGAAATTCTATCTTCCACGTGCAGGAGATGGGAAGGCTATTAAAAAAGAAATAAAACAAAAAGTCTAAGTTGTCTAAAGTCACATTGGTCACTAAAGAATTCTTCTAATTTAATTATATTGATTAATCAATCTTGAAATTGCACTCCATTCACTAAGAAATACAACTAGTACAGCAAGTATTTCTAAAGATGTGACTGTCAGGTCCCTTCAAAATAAGTCTTCATGTAGCTAATGAACAAGATTTTTTATCTTCTTTAAATCCAGTCAATAGTGTTATCATTCTAACAAGAACTTGAACTGTCAAGGTTTGCACAGAAGATGAAAAACTGAAGTCTGGAGAAACTACTAGTTATCTTAGATAAACAAAGAAAATTAGGATTTACAGCTGTCCTGGATGTGAAAGATTTTCAGTTACTGAAAGACTTGGGTAGATCAGATGCACTTCTCAGCAACCGAATAACTCCTCTTCCTTGTACAACACTTGTTCCACAAGGGGAGGTCTTCACACCACATGGAGAATCACCTATTAAATCAAATACAGTTTGCACATCAAATCAGCCTTGAAAGCTTGCATAAATTAATGGAATTGTTCTTCATATGCTGTGGAGCTGAACCTATTCAACAGCTCTGATACAAAAAGTGAGACAGGTCATGTCCTCTACAAACACCAAGACCGTAAGATCATGATTTCCAGGTGGAACAGAGTTTAATTCACCATCAATCTGTACGCAAGAAATCAAGCTGCAAACTTAGAATTCTTACAGTTATTTATCTTGCAAACCTCATTCTGTTCCTCTGAAGATTAGCCATGAAGTGCCCAGAGAACTGAGCTCAGACGCCTTCTAGTGAAAAAATCCTGTCTGCAAAAAGAGACTTTAAAAGAGCAGACTTTATAACTGAGTTGTGACAGAACACCTGCAACAAGGACCAGCTGAGCCTGTACACACAATGGTTTAAGAGCAAGGAGAGTATTTTAAACATGGTCCTGCCTCAAAACACCTAGGCATGAGAATGGCTTCATGTAACAAAAGCATAAATCAGAGAGCAACATTTGTAAGAAAAACTAAATTTGGAAAGATGTTTTTTGACGTAAGATTCTGCCCGGTAAGAAAAGAGCAGCTCTTCATGCTTGGGTCTTTAGAAATTCAGTAAAATCCATACACAAGAATAAGCACAGCTCATGCAGGGCTGTGCACCACTTACAGGCAACATCTAAGGTCAGAAATTTGAAAAAGCAACAACTGGATTAAGTTTAAAGATCTCTTTCCCCTTAAAAAATGTGAACATTTCAAACTCACGATTTGAAGGGACAAACTCTTGATCCTGTTTTGGAGAACCCAAAGGTTTGTCACATCCAGAACTCTCAGCTTTCATTTTCTGTATGAAAAAATAAACATTCAAAATAATGTACGTGTGTCTGCTAACATGAAATATACACCACTAATCCATCAAACCTATGAATTATGGTCAAAACCCTGCAAGTTCATCTGTCTGCCCAACATATGTCACAAAGGACAGCATCCAAAGACAAAACAGCTCACTTGAAATTGGCAACTGGAAATAAATCAGGGTGTCAATTGAAAGAATCTGACCTGGATATGTCCAGCATTCAGTTTCACAATCCTGGTATTTGTGCTTTGATCACAATCAGAGTCTTGCAGAGGGAGGTGAGCTGCTGTTAGTGGGACTCCATACACACTAGCAAAAGATTTACTGATGCAGTAACTTGACCAAGAAAAAAAAGGAAAACAAGGAAAGTTTGGCTAAGAGGGCTGTAATGCTTATGTTTAACAGCACAGCATTTTAAATTCTTCAACTGGCAAACAAAACCAACCAGGGCCTGAGATGCACAGAGCAGATGCCAGAGGGCAGAACGACTTTACGGCAGCAACACTGCATCCTTCCAAGACCACCAGTCTGTTCTACAACTACACATGAAATGAAAACAAACTGCTTCCCCACGTTATCAAATGCAGCACTTGGAAGTGTGAAAAGCAACTTTTTTTTTTTCAGGGCACAGCAGTCCATGACAAGTTTTTTTGAGTGAAAGACTATTTATTATTGTCTCTCTAAGTGCTACTACTGCTGTCAACTGAGATCATAAATGGCGTTTCCTCGTTTCCCAACTATCTACTTTTCCTTTCTCCCCTACAAAAAGATTACAGAACCTTATGTACCTACATTTTGTCAGGCAGCATGAAAGTTTCCAAAGTACAGCTATCCTAGAGCATAGCGAGAATACCTCTGAAGCAAAACAGTGAATTCTAATGCAATCAACACTTTCCTCAACACTGCAATGCTAACAAAACAAAAGCCATCATGCTGGAGGCAACTCCTTAGCAATACTCACCTGATTTTCTTACAGGATGCCAAAGCACAGCAGATTATATCATTCTCCTCATGCCACTTGCACCTACATGAAATGAAGTTCAGGCTTATTTCAGAAGCACCTACATTGTTAATCAACAAGAACAGTTAGTCTGGTCAGATGAACAGGACCAAATATTAAAGATGGTATCTTTTTGTTGCAGTGACCATGCAGTACCTTTTAAACTTCACAGAGTTCAATAGCTTTGCCCTAAGTAGTTTATGCAGAGTTTAAAGGTCTGCTTATCAGGCAAGCTGCTTCATACTGAGGTGGGGGGGCAGGGAGAAAAGAGAACCCTAAGAGACAAATGGAATTTAAACCATTTGAACCATTTCAAGTTTCCCATTAATGTGAAATAGTTCCTCATAGCATAAACATCCTCACTTTCCTCTCCAAATGTGTGTTTTAAAGTAGATTTTTCCATTCTCCTTAAGGTCCCCCTCTAGTGTGAAGATACTCATGGAAACAGAAAACTGCCTAACTATAAAAAGACAAAGTGACACCGATGAACCCAATGGATCTTAAAACCCATATTCCAAGCAGACTTCCAATAACTTACAAGGGTTTTTTTTCTTAAATCTACTGAAATTTAAGATCAAATTTTTGGTTCTTAAATCAGTAGCACAGGAAACATTAGAATCTATTTCTAAATTAACTGCATAATCACCCAATATGCTCCTGCAACACTGCAAGCAAATACCACTTTTTGTACAAACACAGAAGAATCTGAAAGCAGGGACATTTACACAAAGAACCACTCAACACACCTGGTATTACTGGAGAAATCCCACAGGCAGACATCCAGTTTTCTATAAACCCAGATCTTGGAGGGCTCCTTTTGGTATTTCTTCTGGTACAGCTCTGTAATCAGGTCTTCTACAGTAAAAAGTTCCCAATGGCTCTCAATGCCTACGGTTCAGTGAAAATCCAGGCCAGGAGAACAGGAGTCAGTGAATGCCCTGCTCAGCTCATTTCTCAGTCAGTCCCTGTTCACTGCCCAGCCTCTTATCATAGCATCAAAGCTCAAAGTTATTCCACCAGTGGTTTTAATAAAACCTGGCTTCCTAGAAAGCTCCGGGAGAAAGGAAGAGGAGGAAGCACGCAAAGCAGTTCTAGCTATCAGCACCAGCTTTTATGAAAACTTTGAGACACGTTTTACAGACAAATACAGCTGTCCATGATTACACAGCCCTTATTTCTGGGGGAGGAGGGGAAAATAAAGGACAAGAATTATCAATTTCCTACCTGTTATGCTGGCCATTCGACCGAGACACCAATTAATTCGGAATCTGTCATTAGACTGGAGGAAAGAAAATTTCTGTCATCTCAAAGGAGTACAGTATATAATTCTGACACTTGCATGACTTCTGAGTAGGTCTGAGAAAGTCACCTCCAAACCAAAATTGTTTCTGGGACTGACTGTAATCTCCCAGACAACTATCTTGAAGAGGAACCAAATTTCATGCATATTTCTTCAGAGTTCTATATTTATGGATGGAGCCCAAGATCTTGTCCCTCTCTACCTTTCTAAGGCTTAATATTAGCTTTGAATTGAACTGAAACATAATATACCTGTTATGAAACTTAAACACCTCTGAATCCTAACATTTTGTTCTGTTCCCTGGAAAATGAAACTTGAGCAAAAATTTAAGGCACGTGTTATTCTCAAGGGGAGAAGAGTCATGAAAACGTAAAAATATCCCTTCAAAAAAGCAGGATTTATGACTATTATTGAGCACGACCAATTTAAGTCAAATCTTAGGAGCCCTTAACTAAAGTCATAACAATGTCAGAGAACAATAGACCCTGTTCATCAGTAGATTAGAACTGTGCAGTGCAGGCTGAAAATAAGAAGGCAGAAAAATCAGGTCTCTGCTTTATAAAAAGGTTGGCTTCTAGAGGCCATTTCTTCCTGCATGGAACTGGGACACTTTGGAAAGACTGTCTTTTCCCACTTATATGCACACTGATTAGGTTTTAGGGTGAAGTATCTCCTTAGTCATCCAACAGGAGTGAAAGCAGAAGTTGAGCTTTAGAGCTTTGACCTTGACCATACCCTGCAGAAGAAGCGAGGCCGAGCACCTCTGGCTGGCTGGGCAAACTCAAGAAGTTCCCGTAGGACAACGGCATAAGAGGAACGAGGAAGGTGAAATCCAGATATGGGGATCTTATGAGTTTCATCACCTAATTGAGGGGGGAAGGGGGACAGGAAAAAAAACAAAAATAACAAAAAAACCACAAAGTTACGAGAAGTCCAGTTCCCTTAAGAGATGCGGTTCTCTCCTCCTTTTCATCTTCCTATATACATATGTGTACACACACAAATACACACACTCTCCTTTTCTCCACAGACAGGGCCTGTGAATAAGCAACCAAAACCTTGCTTCTGTCAGTAGGTCTGGGCTGTGAGCAAACACTCACACTCTTAACCCTTTTAAAAGGCCATTATACAAGTATTAGACGTAGGAAAACATGGGCCAAGTTTGTTCCCTCTGTACACAAGGAAAGGAAGTGTCCTAATAGAAACAAACTGGAATCTATAAACATTACTGAGAGTCACAAAGGAAACAGGCAGGCCAAGCCAGACACAACAATGGTGTAGATATTTTAATTCTGTTAATATATGCCAAGCTGCTAAGCATAACTTTTAAATATCAAGCAGTATCTTTGAGTTACCCTGTTACTAATTATCGCTACATGCTGAAGATACACACGAGGATTATCAAGATTTACAAAACATTTGGCTAGAGGTCAGATAAGCTGAGTCTAAACCTGCACACCTTTGCATACCATTTTTTTCTCCATTAATACTCACCAGCAGCCTGGCAGTGGTACCGAAAACCACGTGGTGGTACTTCTGCAAAAAAGAGGAAAAAGTACAGTCATCATCCAACACGGAGAGATCCTTAACTCTCAACTCCACACCACAGCTTCATATATAGAAAGGAACAGCTTCATCTTCCCTTGTGGCCTTGTAAAAGTGCCACAACTATTTTTGGGAAAGTTATTTTCAGTTACGTGCATTTTAAAAAACAAAGTGCATTGTATAGTGTGTTTAGGTCCAACCAAGAGAAACAGTCACTGACATGAAATATAAAGCACAAACAGGTGCAGGTCCTCCTGGATTTAGCCTACCCTCTTTGAAGTTACATGCAGTTCTGACACTAATTCTCTTCAAAAACAATCAACACTGCTCTGATATTTTATGAAGTCTGACCACTTATAGTCAAAGAAATAAACTTGGCTTAATACCACAAGTCTAACCTGGACAGTAGTGACACCAGAAAGCCTCCCTCTCACTCCAGTACTTCTCCGACTTTCTCGGAACACACCTGGATCTATGAAGTGGTGGAAATCAGCCATGATTCCATCCTGCAGGGAGTACTTGACACACCCAATCTCACAGGGAAGGTAGCGCTGCTCGCACTGGGGTGGCAGCTTCCCATAGCTGTAAATGTCCAGGAAGTAGAAGATGTCTGCAATCATATCTGAAAGAAAAAGAACAAAACCACCTTCAGACAATCTACCAGAGGTTACAGATGCCATGCAGGTCTCACCTCATCCAGGGAAAGCTTTGGTGAACTTTCTCCTACGACTGGGTGAAGAAGGGTAACAATCAAGCAAAACACACAGCTCTTCCTCTGTACCCAAGAGGACAAGATAACAACGCTTATGGAGAAGTCAGGCACATCAGTGGTGCTGATTAGCATCTCTGGAAGGTGTTCTGTGTGTAGAGATCAGGCAAAAAACCCAACAAATAAAAGCAACTACAAAAAAAAAGCCAGCCTCCAAACCCACAAGATGTCAAGAGGCCTGGAATCCAACAGGAACTATTATTCTTTTTAAGGATAGGTCTCTTTGCCCTTTCAGAAAATAAGGTTAGGAAAAAACCAAATCAGAAGCTGCAAAACAGCCTCACAAGCTCAGTTTGGTAGCTTACATCACTTAAATGTGTTGGTAGCAATCTTGTGGGGCAAGAAGATGAGAAGTAAATTAAAAGGATTGCTTCTCCTCCACCAAATGAGCTCCCAAAGAAAGCAGCAAGAATACCCAACAAAAATATTAAGAAACAGATTTATCATTTACTAATTAAAAAAGTATCCAACTATGAAAAATGTTTTACAATACACCTTAATCCTTCTCTTCATGACTGTCACAATGTCCTCACTGAAATTTAACGCAGCTATTTAATTCTTACTCTAAACTTCTGCCCCTCACCAAAAAGAAAAATCATGCTTGCTCTACTAAATAATAGATGTGTAACTGTCTTTACACATAAATAATTCTGTATGCCAGACTTTAGGACATTTAACACCAGTTGCCCTAAGCTTGAATGGTCATGCTCCCTTATACGGGTCTTAAGCTGTACAAGCTGTGGGGTCATAGGAAAGACACCTCTCCTACCTTATGAAAAAATGGATATAGCTACAGGGAACCATACAGAACTTTAACTGAGAAATATTAAGAGCAGCATCATGAAATGTATCTCAATTATCCTTTATCGTTATGCCTCTCATTCAGCTGAAAGATCAATTGTGTCAACTCAAGCCAGCATTACCAACCCAATCAAATCTGCATCACAATGACAGGGGAGCATGGCCCCTGGCACGGAGGGCACTAATAAGTATTTCACTTTTTACGGAGCTACTGTTTCTTGTTCCCCCATAACCATGACAACATGAAAACAGTTCAAGAGACTGAGGTAAAACGCTGGAGCTGAGACTAAACCACACAGCAGATACAGCTTGTATGATTTGGCTACTTGACTTACCTTGTAAGCACTAGCTTTTATCATTTTTCAGAACAACATAATATTCATTGGGTAGAAGATTACAGATGTGTTCACTACTCAGCTCTAATTAGAATATCCATTTGAAGATAGGGTACAGGTAAGAAAGGTTTCGTTTTTGAGAATTCTTTCAATAAGGAAGCAAGTCAGGGTGTTATAAAGGCACTGACAGAGTGCATATTCTCTCTTTTATTCTCCCCATGAGGCCAGGCCCTTGTTTTATTTAATACCTCTACCATACAAATTTTGAACTATGATACCTAACAATTCTTCACCCTTTAAAATTGGTACAAGTATTCTTCTATGCTGAACTTGGATTAGGCCTTGTCAAATCATAAATGTAGGGCTCGAAAAATTAACTTTTCCTTAAAAATTTTGAAATAACTGTTAAGAAACCATTAGTGGCTATACTCCCATTGAGCTAAAAAACAGAGGATAGAATTCTTGGAGTTTGGGGGGGAAGGGTATTTGTGCTGACTTCCCTCTACCTTTTACAGCAGTAGCCCAGTAGTGTCAAACGAACAGCTGGCACAGATGGCTTTTAGCAAAACGTAAACATTCTTTGTAGAGGCACCACTGAGAACAGCCTGAAAGGGCAAGCTCTCATCTACCAGGATCAACTGCTTTAAGATCACCATACCCTGATCATTCTTCCAAGACAGAGCACAGGTACGTGGCAAAGGAGTAACACTGGGCATCTTTGTGGTCAGAGGGGCAGGAACTGGATCAGGCAGATTACACGTCTGGAAAAGATGAGAAAGTTAAAAAAAAAACCCCAACAACAAAATAATCTTCTTGCTCCAAATAAAGTCCTTCAGCTCCTTATATCAGAGGAAAATGCAACATCCACTAGCAGTTGTGGTTAGGTGGAACCGTTTATATATAAAAGTGCCTGGATACCTGTAGGCCAGGAAGGCAGGATTTCTCTTCAGTACCTTTGTCAACCCATTACCACTTTAAAGAACTACAGCTAAATTTACAAAATGTAATATAAAAAAAATAATTTTTTAGGTTCAACCTCTTGTCACAGGCAAGGAACACTTCAAACTGGAATTTAAAACTTTTTTCCATAAGTTTTATGAAAAAAGCACCTGGCATATATGTTAGTTTCTTTGACTAGGCAACAGGTTCATGAAAATCTGATAAAGCCTCAAGGAAGTCATTGGATTGCTCTGAAAATCCATTCATGAACAATAAGCTTTTAATAGGATGGGAAAAGAAACCTGGCAGGTTTACAGAATTTGATCATTCAAACCCAAATTGGGAATAACATCCACACCCAGGTACACTGATTGCAGATAACAATCTTAGCCAGAGTTAATTGGTTATCAGTTTGAACTGTCTAAAACAAAATGAGGAATTATTCCCATCTAAGTAAACTTTGGCCACCTCCAAAAGGGGAACATGACCTTTCACCACGCAAAGTGACTGTGGTTGCCTGTGTACAGGGCTGGGATTAATAAACTGAGATCACATAATCTCATCTATACACATTTCCCTATTTCCACTGACAAGCAGTAAGGATGGTGATCTTTATTTTGGCAAAGCAATTCTTCCTGTCCCCGATTACAGTCTTCTAAAATGCTACAACTTGTGGAAGGAAATACAGAAGCCTCCATTTGTGGCTTACCTGCTATTTCACTTAGTTCTCTATGATAGATAAAAATGGAGTTTCATTAATTACATCCCCTCAGCCTGCTAAATGACACAACGACGATCACGTTTTAAACAGCTTCTTCCCAAACAGGCAGGCCCCCCAAATCAGAAAACAGTGCTTAACACCTCCCTTCTAGTATAAACTAACTAATTCAACTAACCCATATTTACTAGTTACTCCAAACTACAACCATTCTGTCATTCCCTCTGTCACTATGTAAGTGTTTTGAAGCCCTGGAATTTATCGTCACCATTAATTCATAGTTCATAGTCATTATTCAGTAATAGAGCATGAAGAAGTAGATGCAGCATTATCCATGTGCTCAGTCAAGCTCTTTCCTTGGACACACAAGTTTTTACACTACCAAGAAAGACTGAAATAAAATAAGCTTTCTGACACCTCGTACAACTCAAACTCTTAACTAACTCTGCTTCAGGGAAGTGCTGGAAGAGAAAAAGAGACAGAAACAAACAAACAAACAGGACCCACACACCTTTTCAAGGCAGTAAATAGTAGAAATTATCTGTTTAGCACCATTTCCAGCCACAACCATACACACTCAGCTTAACCCAACTGCCTACTTCTGTATTGTCCTCCACAATAGTAGTACCACTCTGTCCAATATCCAGCCAACCTAAAAACAATGGCAGGGTGCAATTATTCTATTTGTGCATAGGCCACAACATTTCATTGACCTGGTTCACCACACAACTCCCCGAGAACACATCATCTGCCTCTAAGATGTGCTTTCAATCCATCAGACAAGAACTACCTAAGCCACTGACACCCACAAAGCAAAAGCAACATGAACCTATGACACAAAGTAACACTAATTTACAGGATAAATGAAAATAAAAAAGAAAACCAAACAACTCAGTCAGACACTGCAAAATACTATTAAAACTAGGGTGTTAGAGAACTACATTTTACTTGGTAAAAGAGCCCAAAGGAACAAGTTGTGCTGGCTTAAAGAGGTATGAAGTACTTTTACCTTCAATTCAAACCAGAACAATTATGTGCATAACCTTCATAATGGTATGAGCTACTACTGCAGCCATAACCTCCAGAGGCTGGAGGCTGTGGAGAGCAGGTGGAACTTCCACAGCATCCCGTGGAACCGGCCACACGCAGCCCAACACCATTTACTCCTCCTTCTTAGAGGGCGTTCCATTCTCAGCATTTACCTCCTTTACTGTAGTTTTCTGAGAGCGTTTCTTGCTATTCCATTTACGAGCCTTCTCTGCATACATTGTCTTTTCTTCCTCTGTCAGGGACTTGAAGGAAAATGAACTGTTATAAAAAGGTTCCTACCATCTCCTTCTAGTAGTCCCACAAACCATTTCCAAAGGACATTATCGATGGCTGCCAAGACTGACTCAAACACTTCCAGCCGCCTTTTTGCTAACAACGCTGTAAGCTTTGCTTCCAAATACCCAGCAAGGTAAAGGTGAAGGGCCTTCAAGTGAGGGCAAGCCACAAACAAGAGACCCTCCGGACCTACTCCTGCCAGCCAGGGATGCCACCACGCCGCCCAGGGCACACGAACCAGAGCTGCCTGCCCCCGCATCGAGAGGAGAATGGCGCAGCCACCTGAGGCCACTCCGCGGGGCCATCCGAAATGGCGCCGAGCCGCCTGCCAGCCCACCCTCCAGCAAAGCCCCGCCGACATTCCGCCCTCACCACCCATGCCGGGGAGCAGTAGGGGACGGCATCCGCCACACGGGCCACGGGCAGCCCGTGCCGCTCCAGCTCGGGCAGCTGGTCGTGCACGAAGCACAGAAAGGCGCTGCGGGAGCCGCCGCGCTGCGCCATGGCCTCGGCGTCGGGCGCTCCCCTCACGCGGCGGCAGCGCGGCCCCTCATGAGGGCGGGCGGGGCGGCGCCCGCGCGTTCCGGCGGCCGGGGCGGGGCGGCCACGGCTGCAGCGGCTCCGGGGCCGCCCCCCTGCCACGCCGCGGGTGGCCCGGCGAGCTTGGGCCGCGTTCCCCTGTTCGAGCTTTGCGTGCTCCTAATCAGCGACAAGGGGGACTTGTCAGCGGGACAGATGGCGGCCAACAGGCTCTAAAGGTCACAAAACCGTAGCACGTCAAGGGGTTGGAATGGACCTTAAAGATGATGTGGTTCCAGGGACACCTTCCACCAGACCGGGTTGCTCAGAGCTCCGTCCTAATCTGGCCTTGAACACTTCCAGGGATGGGCAACTTCCCTGGGCAACCTGCTCCTGTGCCTCACCACCTTCACAGTAGGGAATTGCTTTCTAATATCCAACCTAGATTTCCTGTCTTTCATTAAGTAAAACAGGATACTGTTTGTCAGTAGAACCAGATGGTGCCCTTAGTCAAGGACATCCTGGAGCTAACAAGCTCTATGGATGAAATAAATCAAGGTGTTGATGTATATATTGCCATCTTGGAAAAAGACTCAAGGTCCATGTGTCCTATAGAATCCTAAAATCATCACGGTTGGAAGAGACTTTTAAGATGATCCAGTCCAACCATCAAGTCAGCACTATCACTGTAACCTCTAAACCACAAAACCCCATCAATCCCGTGCCAGATACAGATGCCTCTTGAACACGTCTGGATATAGATGAACCGCCTTCATTATAATATTAAAAATCACACCTCCAAGTCAAAAAGATCCCTGCCCAGGTGAAGATTCTTCCCCTGAGCATGCACAGAAATTAGGTGGGATTATATAATTTGTATGGTAATTATTAACCAACCATACTTGGGAGGTTACTAACACATTTTTGTGTGTAAGTAATGCCATGGAAAGCCCAGTGGGCTGTGCTTGATTTATGGAATACTGCCAAGCACCCAGGCTTCTGCAACTCCAAAATAAATAATTAATGTCTCTCAAATGTGTCATTATTGGCTTGTTGCACACCACGTAGG
This sequence comes from Lycocorax pyrrhopterus obiensis, assembly GCA_014706295.1. Lineage (NCBI taxonomy): Eukaryota > Metazoa > Chordata > Aves > Passeriformes > Paradisaeidae > Lycocorax > Lycocorax pyrrhopterus. Next base: position 114,139,057 of record JACSVZ010000001.1, on the reverse strand, counting down.
TGAATCTGAATTTTGTGGACGACAACCTTACAGCAGGTTGTGATGAGAGTGTGGCATGGGTGCTTTTTTTTCAATCATTATTTTTTTAATGTTCTTTGGGTGCTGAAGGATAAGAAGTACCCCATGGGGGCAGGAGCTGGCACCAGGTTGAGGAAGGAATGGGGAAAAAGCAGAGGCCAACTTCAGGTGAGAACCCTGGGTTTGGTTTTGAGATGTGTGGCAGAAAGTGGAGGAGGTGAGTGGGCATGTGTGCACTTGGAAGGGCAAACTTGCTTATTAAAAATTATTTGGGAGCTCATGTTGCACAAAACTGGGGCTGCTGTTCAGACTCTCTTTTTGTGGTTTTGGGTTGCTTTTTGTGGTTGTTGGGGTTTTTTCCTGTCATCTATCTCATTGACGTAACTGACACTTCCTTCAGTGAAAGTGCATAGGGAACCACAGTTCAGATAAAATAAAAGCTGGAAATAATCTGATTGCATCATTTTGATAAGTGGCACAGAGTTGCTTCTCCATTAAGCTTTCTGTTGATCTCTCTCAAAAATCAAATGATCTTCACTGGCCATAGTAAAAAAAAAAAATAATAAAGAGAAGTTAGCAGGGCTATAATCACAGCAGGTCAATAATCACAACTGGCTTTAGAACAAAGTTTAATCAGTTTGCAGAAATCTGGTTGCCTGGAACAGAGGACCCTACATTTGACACGAGACAGGGTTACTAAAGTGGCAATATTGGCATGGGCCCTGATTAACTTTTGGCCTGGTTTTCCTTGTCTGGGGCATGTGATGTCTCCCACGTTCCTCAGTGTTCCCCTGTCTGTTGGGGAATCTCCTTCAGCATTCATCTGCTCCTCATGCAGCCATCTCCAGTGGAGTTATCCGAACACTCTCAGTGAAAATAAATGGTGCAGCACTGACTTGGAAGATTCTTTGCAATTCTCCATCTCAGAATCCTCATGAATTTACTGTAAACTTAGACATGAGGATACAGTGATGAAACACATCTGTGCATTTCCAAATCACTGGAAAAATCTGCCTCTTTCCTCAATCTAGCCACTTTTTTCATCTTTGGGTAAGTCTGCTTAGCTCCAAAGGAGGTAGCTGTTGTTTAGGCTTAAATCTTTGACTTAACTGATTATGTTTGTCAGTTCTGGAACTGCTATCAGGTAAGGTCAGACCAGATTGCTCTTGCATCTCCCTGGTGGCTGGTTTCTCTGAGGGTTAAAAAATGCTGGCTCATTCTGGAGGCTGTTCTGTCTTGCTCAAATCTTGTGAAACACTTTGGTTTATGTTCCACTTAGGCAATTTGCTGTTAAACACACAGGAGGAGTCAATCACATCATTAAAAATGTAGAAAATTGTGATGTAACCTCAATGAGAACAGGTAACCATTTTGAAAGTCACTTTTACTGCTGTGGAAAATAATTTATATTCCAGTCTAGTTCCAGATACATTAATGCTAAGTCTCTGAGGAGAGACTGCAAGAAATTACTTGTATCTTGTAAATACAAACATCTGCACAGAGCCTAGTTCTTTCAGGCAGAAAGGCAAGTGTTTACTGTTATATTACTGTAAGAGTTGTTGCTAGGAGTGCATCTGTGCACTTGTGTTTTATTTTTCTTCACATCATATTCTTTTCTCTCGTGTGCAGCTTTGGAACCCGCCCTTCAGCAGCCCTTCCTTTTAAAGAAATTCAGATAATGTGTGCATCAACTGTTTGAAAAACACAAGGCTCCAGTGATAGCTCTCCTAGGGCTAGAGGTGTGGTTGAAAAATAAAATTCATAAGCAGTAGAGAGAGAAAGGATTTTCCTGTGTGAGGTGGGGGTCAGATTAAAAAAACAGGGAACAGATCATCTTCAGAGCATCATACCATCAGTATTCTTCCACAGGGCCCTGAGGAGAGCCCAGTGCCTCTGAAGAAACTCATGTTTTAAGTCTTCATTTGTCTGCTGTTTAACTTAGTGGGCAAAGGACTTTTCTGGACCACTTACACTGATTTGAAAATAACATTTGTAGCACTGGGGCCATTCCAGCAGATAACAACAAGTGTTGTGCCAGTATTTATATATTACTTGTTCTTTTTTTTCTTTTAAGCACTTAATTTAATTAATTACTATGCCAACACTTTAAGTCCTAGGTACCTGGCCTTGATAAATGGTCCAGAGAACTCTTCTGCCAGCCTGTGCTTTTCCATCAATGAATGAAGTTTGCCAGTGTCTCAAAATAGAGTCTAGGTACCCTAGTACTATATAGACAGAAAAACTATCTGGAAGTTTTCTGCCAGTAATGTATTTTCATTCATTCAGGATTCAAGGCTAGAATCTTTCCTTGCAGTTTTTTTTTGTCAGAAAGAATGAGCAAAGTTATTCTGAAAGGCTTGGCAGTGACTACATCTGCTGTTCCCCACTTACCTGCTGGTCTGGGGCTGCAGCACTCTCCCACAAAGGGAAATATTTGGTGTTTATGTTGGATGAATCAGGCCAGATCCATCATCCCAGGAGAGGCGGGGCTGATGCAACTCCACACTCCCAGGTCCAAGTGGAGGGAGGTCAAGTATGTATTCCCAGCCTAACCCAGCTCCTCCTGTGGTTTTCCCATTAGAGATGAGCCATCCTTTCCCCCTCCCTGGCTCTCAGGGCACACCACCTTCCCGCAGAGGTCCAGCTGGATCGTTACTAAGGCTGCTGTCACACTCGCTCCCTCCTGGCACCACTGACATGAGGGCTTCTGCCTGCTGGTCTGCTCTAGGGGACAGTAATCCTGGTCACTCCCTCGGGGCTCTCCAGCTGCTGGCACCCAGCCACACCAGTGCCTGGCCCAGCTGCTGGCACCCAGACTGTCACTCACTCCAGCTCCTGGCCACAGGGACACGTAGGGGGCCTATCTACCTGCAGTCCCACTCCAGGTGCTGGCATTTAAGTCGATTTGTTCCTGTCTGTCCAGTCACTGTCACGCAGCCATGTGGACTCCGCAACGCATGGCTTGACTAGAGACTGGCACCAGACCCCCATACACATGGACACACCCAAAACAGAGAGTTGTTCACTCAGATAAAAAGTTATAAAGGAATTTAATAAGAAGAAAGGAATGCACTGTGCATGACAGATAAGCACATCACCCAGCGGACTCTTCACACACAACTGGCACTTTCTATCCCTTTATCCATTTCCCTCACTTGTTCCTTCCCAAATCGCCTAGCTCTCTCTTTCTTTCCCTTTGATTCCTCCAGTAAGCATCCCATAAAGAGTCCTATGCAATCCTTAAATGCTCTTCCCTTGCATTCTCTAACGAGTCCTATATCCATAGGACACAATACCCCTCAGTCCTAAAGTTGCTGGGGTGTTGACTCATCTCGATAGGTTCCAGTCTGCACTCTGGGGCCGAGGCTTTCCTGGGATAGCCCTGGGACAGCCCTGGAATGGTTTTCCTTTATTCTGAGTTCCTATCTGAGGGTTCCCATCTGCCATTGTGTCCCCGTGCTCTTTGGACTTGTGAAAATGGGCCATTGATGGGCTTTTGTGACGGGTGTGGGAGGAGCCAGGGCAGGGTGTTAGTTGGGCTACAAACCACCCAAGTGGCATTGTTTCTGTGCACTCCTTTGTGTGTTTTGGAGACAAGGTTTTGTCACATAATCTCACAGCTGATTTCTTTCTCAGCCTGGTTATGGAGATTTTGAAACCTACAAATTCTCTGGAGAGTGATACAAAGTGGAAACCAGTAATTATTATTGTTTCACATGTAACGCATAAACATCCCAGGGAAGAGAGCCTGCAGGCTTCCCTTCCCCAGGGGAATGATTTAACCAGTCAGCTACAGCGGCCAGCTTTCTCTTTTGACCTTTTGACCTAGTGGATCTGGGGTTTCTTTTTGAACAGTGCCACGACTGCAAGAGGAGTGCAGGGTGCCTTACACCTCACCTATGTGACCAAGGATGTGACTTTGAACACCTAGGAGTCAGGAGGCCTTTTTACAAAAGCTAAGCCATATCACCCTGCCTTGTTCCCATGCCTGTCTTTGCAGGGTTTTGCTGAGTGTCGGACCTATTGTGAATGTCCTGGACCAGGCCTCACAGGAGGTATCAGCACCTTACTTCCAGGTTTCTCAGGGAATTCGAATGAAAGCTGATAATGCTTCTGTCTGCTCTCCAGAAATGGTAGCATTTGTGCTGGGGGTTGCAGTGCAGCAGGTCATGGAATTGTAGGATGCACGGGACTTGCTGGGCAAGTGCTGTAACCCTGGTGACCAGCACATCCCAGAACCACTAAACCTGATACATGGCAACCAGCTGCCCATGTGTGCTACAGCTGCATCCCCTCTATGCCATCAGTTTCAACTATCTTTAGTGCCATGGCTCCAGTGAAACCACCACATTGTTCCAAGTGTGCTGGACAAAGTCTGGGAAATCCTTAATCTCTGATAAAACCAGATTTTCAGGGTAGGAAACAAGGACTTGGCTTTGACACCCCAAATGCCTTGCCTTGGGTGTTTGTTAGACATCTCTGTGCTCAGGACTATCTGGGCACGCAGAGAAGGAAAACTGGAAGCCTTTAGGCAACTTTGACAGTACATGTGTGCTTCCAGTCTCAATCTGCTGCTGAATGAGGGTGTTTTAGATTTGAGTTCTAAATGTTAGGTACCAAAAGTTTTCCAAAGTCTTGTTTTGAATCTGGCCCTAAGTAGGATGACCTGAGTAATTACAGACCTGTCAGAGTGACAGGGATCCCAGGCAAAAGATAGAATCACTGACACAGGATTTGCTTCAATAATGAATTAAAGAAAAGTAACAGAATTAATGCCAATCGACATGGGTTTGCAGCAAATCAGTTCTGTCACATTGGTTTGTAATTGCATCAAAAAGATATCGAGTGTGGTTACTAAAGGTAACGCATTCAGACACGTGAAGCACGTGACTCGACCACCCAACACTGAATCAAGGATACAGATTTATGATACAAAGACCATCCAGTCCCTGGTTAAAGCATTAGCTTAAGATGTCTCAAAATGTAATTTTAAATGAGGAATTGTAATCACACTTTTTATTAAGATCTTTCCTAGGTTCTTTCTTGGCTGCATACTACTAAATTCTTGTTGGTACCTTTCAAGGAAACATACAGTCATCACAGTTACTTGCAAAAAATACAAAGATTCGGAGAATACTTAATAAGGTAGGTGAGAGAGTGGGATATCCACCAAAGAGAGGCTTCCTATGTGATGCTACGTCATACTAGCAGCATGGTCCCTGGAAGGATAAACAAATATTAAGCAGGGATGATGATGCTGTAATACTTCTGCTTTCATGCTTTTAGCAACTGGGCCTGGGAGGCTCTCTCCAGTTCTGATGTTAGCTTAAGAATATAGCAAACTAACAGTCTGTTGAACTTGCAGAGAGGATGTTAAGGGTGCTTTGATCACAGCCTGCTGTTACCTCTTCAGAAATGCCTTAAGAGTGCCCTGTCTTCTGGCTTGGCAGTACTAGAAAGTGAAATTAGATTAAATTAGGGGCAGGGTGAGCTCCCTTCCAATCCAAAGTAGTCTATGATTCATTTTTGTAACATACAAGCTGTAGTTCAAACTAATCGATGTAGTGTGGCATAGTGATGTGGCCTATTTTATTAAGAAAGCTGGATTGGACAGTCACAAAAGTCCAGGTTGTGAACTCTAAGTCCCTGAAGGTATTTGTGCTGCCCATGGTTTCTCTACAGCCAAAACCTTAGAGGGTTTAACAACTTGTTATCTCCTAGGCTATCTGTAGATATGCAAGCAGACTTTGTCGTATTGTGTATTTTTGCCTATAGTGACACACAAAAGATGGTGAGCTGGGATGATTCACTTGTGATCTTGTACCTATATAATAACTTCACGAAACATTGTTGCTTACATGCCATTAGTGTTTTAAATGAAAATTTCAGTTTCACTCTGTAAGTGTAGCAAAGCCATGCTATGATTCTTGGTGTCTAAAAAGAGAGTCAGGAGCAGCATAGGAAATTTACACAGAGGAGTAAATACTGTAGGAGGATGCTGTTCTCTTGGGTTCTTCCTAATGCTGAATTTATATTACAGACCTGAAGGTTCATTGTAGTGAGAAAGCCAAATTTCTCCATTAAATATTCTGAACATTTCTTGGTACAAACATCTTGGTATAAAACTACAAAAGCAGTTTATATATCCACATCACTCACTCCTGATGTTAATAGGACGTAAAAGCTCTGTATTATTGTGCTATCAAATGTAGCCAGGCAGCTCGGGAAAAAACAACATATACAGAGAGTGCATATATTTCAGCAATGTCTTGCTGTGAAGCTATCAAGGATTAATAAGAGATTCCAGTGTAACACAGCAAACGAGGAAAGTTTTACTCAGTAGCTATCTGAAGAGACTCACTAAACGCTATATAGAACTGATGGTGTGTCACCCAGTAAGTTCTGCGACGTGCTGATCTCAGTACTAAATCAAGACAGCAGTGTCTAATGGCTGAATCCAGCATGGCATCCCAGAAAAGCTGTTGAAATCACTGTTTCTATGGAAATTTCTAAAAGGGAAATCCAGGGGGCTGAACGGCATGAAAATCTTCATGCAGCAGAGTGGGTTTTCAGGGATGTTGCCGAGGTGGGTCATTCTGACTGAGGTGCTGGTGTAAATCGTTCCACGTGGTGGTAACTTAGAAAGCTGACTCTGCTTATCAACAGAGGAAATGACCACAAAAGATTGGTACTGGAAGATGAGACGAGGGAGGGAAGAATGAAGTACTTGGCAAGGAGAGAAAAGAGCCAGCAGCTGCTACAGCATGAGTAAAGATTTGTTTGTTTGTTTGTTTCCCTGTTGTTCAGCTGAATTTGTTCGTGATCCCATCGCTTAGAGAACTCCTTCAGGTGGACTCGCGGTATCAGCAGTGAAGTCAAACAGTGTTGAAGTGTGGTATTCCTCCGATTCCGCCTGGGACTAAATTACACAGGGCAAACACCGGAAATTTGCTCATCCCGTGTCAAGGTTGTCAAGTGACTAAGGGAGATGAAGGTTTAAGGCCATCAGTATGTTGTTTTTCAAAGGACAGAGAATCCCCGCTGGGCTGTGGCTTGAAGCCATCTGGCTAATTGCCTAGGAATTTACCCACCGTTTGAAGGTGAAGTGGGGCTAACTGCAGTCATGCAGCTTTTTGTCTTGCGCTAAAAGGAAAGACAACATCCCAATATTAACTATTAAGCCAGCTCAGATGTTGCAATCTTGAGATCAAAGGTCTACAGAGATCTGGAACATCTATTCAGGGCCTGGGCATCCATCTTACGGGGATATATACAAATGACAGCTCACGTTAAATGAGAAAGGACCGTACAGTAAGTTTATGAGAATTTCAAAGCAGATGTAAGTCCAACGTTACATGCGAAACAATGGTGCTTCCTTGTATTGAAAATCTTTCCTTCCTTTGTCGTGAGTCAAAAGTTTAGCAAAAGTGATGTTTGCCAAATTTATTTGCAAAAGCTGGAGTAGATTAAAAAAAAACCAACAAAAAACCCAGTAGTAGCTAACAATAGTGATGCATAAGGGATTGTACTGCTCCCAGTGTTAAACAGATGAGATAATATCAACATCAACATTGTCTCAGGAAACTGGATCAGAATCCTGGCCAGCTCAGTTACAAAAAGGCTAGGAACCAGGAGTTCACTTGAAATTTTGAGGGTTATCAGGAAAAACGGTTAGGGGAGGGAGAGAAAGATAGCTTTGTATTTACCTTGTAGGAGTCTTAGTTCAGCCCATACAAACTTTCATGGATTATATCCTATAGATAGGTAACAATGGTGAAGCAGGCACTCAGCTGATGCAAAGTATTATAGTTCCATCTGCGTTTTCTGGAACCACACATTGCTGGAGGCTAAATTTGTGGCCCTAAAGAGGGTTTTTACTTTGTCTTCCACCTGCAAGTATGCACGAAGGCTGTGGGGTGTCAGATCAGTGTGCTGAAGGAGAACATCACTGTGGGCTGCTGCACATATCCATTATTTAGTGTAACAGGGATTTACTTCTTAATAGTAACTTTTAGCTAGTACTGCAAAACAGTTAAATTCATAATGTGTCAGGTCAGAGGAACATCAGGACACTGATTGGGGTGGGTGTGTATTTTTTTAAAAGCAATGCTGAATAAAAATAAACTTCCATGTGAAAAATATTTTTAAATAACATCAAACAGCTCCAAATAAAACACTTAAAACAGATCAACTGCCTAGGGATTGTCTCCTTGCTTAATTCCATTTTAACTGTACTAACAGAGGGACTACACCTGTTTGAAAACAACCAAAGATGTTTCAACACATCTTTTATCACAGCAAACATGCTGGTTTGCTTTTCCCTTCAGAAATTATTTATCTTTTTTTTCATTCACGCTTTTTAAGAAAAGCTTATCTTACCTGTAGAGAAGTTCAGTCTGAAAGGCGAAATTATGAGGAATCTACAAGCCTCTGGAAAACACCTGCTAGAATGTAAACAGCTCGTACAGATTTACTGCAGGCATCCCTGTGCCCCCTGCCTTTAGCAGCAGGACACACCAAGCACTTTGCTTTCGAAAAATCAGAATCGTTTATGTTTTTTGGCAGATTCCAGATGAGAAAAAGTTGGAGACTACTCCCATCTCTCAGGTGGACCACTGATGCCTGCAGCATCCCAGCTTTGGTTACAAACACCACCCAAGCACTTTAAGAAAAGTGCCGGAGGATGAACAACACTCAAAGGGAAGCTGTGCTGGATGCTGTGAATGGGGAGTGCCATTTTGCAAGGTGCTTCTCTCTGGTGCTGAGCCACAAAAGAAAGCGTGATGCTATTTCAGCCAGCTCTAGGCCCATGAATAATTCCACTGACTTATTAAGTTTTCACAGAAACTTTATAAGTTTTAAGTACAGTTAATGTGTATCCACGTGAGTTTGCTGCGGCCAGCACCTTTTAATTTCTAAGCAACATCCATATTCTAAAATGTCTTTTTTAGCTGTTTGTGACCCCTTTCTCACCAAAAAACCCACAACAAACCAAAACCAAAAAAATCCCCATCCCTTCGGGGTGTTGGCACGAAAACTTAACACCCCGCAACTCGGCTGCCCATTGTTAACAGCCAGAACACCTCCTCACCTAAAATTATACTCCTTCTTTATCTAAAATTACAGTAATTAGTTGCAGTGCCCATGCTGGAAGTGGAAACCCCAGGGAAATTTAGAACAGGAACCGTTTACGCTCATTTCCCAAGGTATACACTTGGCTAATTTGGGGAGAACAGACGATCGGCGGGGACATTTTTAAGCGCTTACTAGAGAAGTTGTAAGAACCCCGCTAAGAAGCGGGGATGCCGGGGGGCTGAAGGAGTTGCAGAGGAACGTGCCGGGGTGCCCGTAGGCTGAGGAGCGGCACCAGGCAACCGAAACGCGCCTTCGCCGGAGGGAGGGCGGGCGGGAAGCGAAGCAGTTTCGGGAAGCCGCGTCCCCCTCCCCGCCGCCGCGCCCGGACAGCGGCGGGGGCGGCCTCGGCGAGCCGGCCCGGGGGAGGAGCGGAGCGGAGCCACACGGCGCGGCCGCTCCGCCAGCCCGGCCGGCTCTGCGGGGAGGCGGCTGCCCGAGCGGGGCCGCCCCCGCGCCTCTCCCGCCGCCCCGCGCCGCCTGGACCACTGGGAAGATGGATGGGCACGTCCTGGGATGGATCGTCCTCCTGTGGCTCGCAGGTAGGGCCGCGGGCGGGGGGACGGGTGTCCCGGTGGCCCCGACGTCCCCGTGCCGTGCCCAGCCCGCCGGGCTTCACGGCTTTCCTGAGGGCGAAAATGGGGAGGTTTTGGGGAGATGCTGCGGAGGGATCCGGCGCGGGGCCGGGGGCTGCTCGGGGGCGTCCCGCGGTGCAGTTTGCGGAGACTTCGCGGAGAGGGCTGGGGACGGGGGGGCAGCCGGTGCCTCCTGCCCGGCCGGGGCCGCGGGGCAGGTCCGAGGGGCCCCCGGCGCTTCTCTCCGCGTGGTCCGCGGGGCGCTGGGGCCCCCGCTCGCCGCGGGGCCCCGGGGGAGAGAGCGCGCTCGTGTCGGGGAAGGGGGAGCCGGCCCGGGGGGGCCGGAGTGTCCTTGGCCGCGGTGCGGGAGGGATGGCGACAAACCCCCGGCTCCCCCCGCCCGCCCGTGCCGAGCCGGGCCGGGAACAATTGCAGGAACTTCTCCTTTACCCGGTGTCCTGACCGCACATGCCGCCTCAACAGAGGTGTGAGAGGAGGGGGCTGACCTGCCTCTGCCCCGGCTTCCAGCGGGCGCAGAATTCCAGGGGGGCCTTCCCCGTGACGGTGCAGTTGAGCCCAGGCCTTTGTGAGCGCAGGACGGGATTGCCCCCTCCAGCCCAGCTCCCGACCACCGCTTGCCTCGCCGGGTCCCGAAGAGGTCGGGCAAGCCAAGCCCCCCCTAGGCCAGGGGGAGGGGAGCCGAGAGGCGAACAGAGAGGGCTCAGCGATGGGGAGAGGGCAGGGGGGACAAGCTGAAAAGGGGCTGGGTCTGAGAGCTGGTCAGCGAGGAAAGGAGAGGGTAGGGATTACAGCTGGGTGAGAGCGGCGGGGCAGCCGGGAACCGGGGAGAAAGAGAAAGCCCTGTCAGGTCAGGGGCAAGATCTGCCTCCTGTGAGCCGGTGCAGCAGCCAGGCACAGGAGCAGCAGGCTATAGGAAAAGCTGCAGTAGGATGACTTAGCCAGGCAGGCTGGTTACAGGCTGAAAGAAGAAACAGACACTTGGGTTAAGTGGCATGTATTTCCCACTGTCACCAATGTATCCCACAAAAAAGACCTCAGCCTCTTCCCTCTTCCTATTCAGATTTAGGATTCACAAGCAGTAAATTCGGCTTTTAGTCATAACACCTCTCTCCCACCACCCACCCACCCCTTTCCTTGCATTTTCACTCTGAGTCATCTTCAACACCGGTGCCTGCCTACTGCTCCCTTCCAGGGTTTCACGGCCTCATCTGGGGCTTCAGCAGCTTCCAGCTCATCCTCTCTCCCTTCTTCCTTCCCTGCCATTTGGCTGCTTCCAAATGTATCCCACTTCAGTGAGTTGGTCTGGAGTGCCAGCGCACCCTCAGCTTCCCCTCCTTTCCTACTAGCCATAGTAGTGTGCTGATAAGTAGCATCCAGGGACCGGTAAAGGAGTACAGGGTGTAGCTAAACATGACATTACATTCCTCCCTCTTTTTAAAGAGCTTCTTTATCTGGACATGTCAGGCTAATCAGGACTTTTTTATCAAGCTAAAAGACCGGGCTGTTGACACTTTTCTCCCTCCACTGAGGGCAGTTCACGATTCCTGGCAGCGAGCGCTGTTTGGAGCATGCAGGGTCAATGCAGAGAGAGAGGTACCGCTGCAGTGGGAAGACCTTCCAGTTTCCTCTAGCCCTGTGATTCTGAGACGGGACTGCGTGCTGCTGGTGCTGTGGAGAGCTGGCAGGCACAGGCTTCCGGCAGGCAACAGGTTATCCATAGCTGTGTGCTGAGGGATGGAGGCAGTCAGTGCTCGCCTGCTCCCCCACCAGCCGCTGCTGCCCAGCCATAAATCAGGTGCTGATGTCCTTTTTCACAGCCGAGAGAAAGTAAATAAGCAAAGGTGTGTGAGTGTGTGTGTGTGTGCGCACAGGAAAGGAGATGGGGGGGCTAGCAAACGTGGATTCAAGATTTTCCTCTCCCCAGTGGCTGTGCAAAGGAATGAAAGGTCTGCATCAAGGTAAGGAGCCCTAATCCAGCCAGAGTGGTACACTCCGCTCTGGGAAAGAGAAGTGGGGGTTGGGAGGTGGAGGGGCCAGGAGACAGAGTGCAAGATGGGGAGGAAGCAGGGAGACAAAAGGGAGCACGAAAGAGAAGGCTCTCATTCCCTTCTCTCCCCTTCTCCCTCCTCGAGATGGGCTGAGAAATTTCTAATCAGCACTTTCAGTCCCTTTCCTCCCAGCAGTAATTCCTCTCTGTCCTTTGTTTGTCTTTAATTTTTGGCTCTTGCATTTATCTTTTGTTTGGTTTTGCGCATTGTGAGTTCTTAGGGCAATTTGAAAAAAATCCTGTGTGCGGTACAATGGATTTGGTTTGGCCTCTCCCCCTCCTGTCCTGCTCTCCCACGTGCCTGAACCTCGTGTTTTAATAACAACAGCAAATGGATGAAGAGCAGGTCGTTCTTTATTCCTTCCTGTGAGGTCACACGGGTTAAGATATGTGTGGGGCTGTGCTCTCATTCTATAAAAAGAAGATACCATTTGCCAAGTATCCTTAGTCCCTGTGTAAAGCCTGTTCTTGTAAATTACCAAGTGCAGCTTGATTCTGGAATGAATCCTCCCGTCGTGTTTACCATTTTCTTATTAATGCTGTAATTTCTGATGCATTTAAAACTAGAGAAAAGTGCTGCTCTGGAGACTGAACTCCAGTTTTAGTGCAGAACAAGCAGAGCAAATTTTTTCTGCCTCACAACTTGGACTAAGCTTGGAAAAATTACAATTAGAAGACTGTCCACGTTAAAATGGGATCTTTTCTTCCTGATAAGTACTTTTCCACCAGTAATTTAGCACTCAGTCCCTGTATACTGTTGCTGTACCTGTTCTTTCCCAGCCACAGTTCAGGAGGGCAGGCAGAGGGGGCATGCTGGAGCACAGTTGTGCTTTGCTGTTTCTGGCCAGCTGAACACACTTCTTGGGAAGGCAGGGAAATGGATGGACTCTTTTACTTGTCTTGATTTAAAGTATTCATCTGACTGCCCTTGCCTGGCTTCACAGAGCATAAGTGTAGTGTAACTGGGAAGAAATCTCATGCTTTTTTTACTTTTTATTCCTGTGAGGTCACCTTGAGTGAGCCTGTGAGGAGTAGAAATCCCAATGCCATCCCAAGGACAGGTATTACGGCTTGGTGTTACAAGGCTGGGAGAGACTCTTCGCATTTCTTTTGCTTTGTTCTCAGGCTTCTGATGAGTGATATTTCTGGGAATGATTTCTGGGATGCTGAACCAAATCTAAATCAGGAGGCATCTGACAACTGTAACAGCTTTCAGACAGTAGAAAGGGTGGGTTTGATGTGGTGTCCAGAGCTAATTCACCTGAGAACACCCAGGGTGACCTTTGTGAATGTATGAAAGGGAGTGTAAGGAGCACAGGGAAGCTGGTGAAGAGAATGAAGTGAGGAGCAGGGGATGCCTGGGGAGAGCACCACAGAGAATGGGGTAAGAGCAAGGAATAGTCCAGTGTCTACTGCAGTCAATTTGCACAGCCTCGGCTGTCCTACATGGAGTGTTTTTGTTTTGAGGTTCTGTGCTGTGAGTGCTGGGTGTGCAAGGCCATGCATTTCTGCAGCTGCTTTGGGTTTTTCCCTTTCCAGGTTAAGCAGTTTGAGAGCTGAAATTCTTGGTTTTGCTATGGAGCTGTGAAAAACAACCATGCTTTCACCTCAGCTGCAGCTGACCTGTTCTGGCATTGGTTTTTTGCTTCCAAAAAAAGTTGACTATTGGTGGTCACGTTGCTAAGAGCACAAGTCCGATAGGAACCAGACCAAGACATCCAATTAATTTCCCATAAGGCACTCAACACAATGTGATGGTGATGGCTTTTGCTGATAAATTGCATGGATTGGATTTAGTCCAACATGAGTAGGCAAGAACCTGTACAATACAATCTCAGTGATCCCACTGGCTCTCCATTCATCTGTTTACACATCTCTTTATTATCTCTGACTTTCTGGTCTCAAAGCCCAGATCTTGCACTTCCTGGTTCAGGCTTGATCCACATTTGAGAGGTGGAATGGTGTGCCAGTATTCAGCAGCGGGGGAAAGAGCACTTTGTAATGATGCATAGTATCCAAGGTGCCAAAAACAACGATCCTTTTGCCCAACAGTTTACTTTATTTGAGAAGTGGTTTAAGCTACCCTAAGGGCACTGTCTCTTACCAGTGAACAGATGCTTTTCTGCCAAAGCCCTCAGGTGAAGTCTAGGAGTAGCTTTCCTGAGGTGCCTGGTTCAGGACCCAATGATTTCCATTCTCCTGTGTGCACAGCTGCCACTCCTGTCAATAAAGGTACATGAAAATGGGGGATGCAGTTTTTGTAGTTTCATAGAATCAGCTGTACTACCTCAGGCAAGCAGTAGCACGAGCCAGATAATTGCCGAGAAGGAGATGAGATGTATGCACAGATAGGGAGGGAGACCCATGTGACCTGCAGAATAATGTGTGCTGCCTTCTCTTGGACTCAAGTCTTGGGTTCCAGAAGGAAGGACCTGTTCCACTGAACTACAGTATTTGGCTTTGCCATTGCTCCCAGGGTTTGGTGCTTCAGATCAATTTTATTCTAACTGGATGATATTTAAGGTCCCCTCCAACCCAAACCGTTCTGTGATTCTATTCCTAGAGGCTGTGTAGTGAAGCTAAATCTTCCTGGGATTCATTTCACCTCAGGGAGGCATAGACTTCTCTGGAGGTCAATGACAAGAGCCTCAGTTATCACCTCTCAATTGCCTTCTCTTTCTTGCTCAGGGAAGGCGCTTATGAAGATCGGGCTCACAAGGCTCAAACCCGCCCTTACAAATATCCCCTCTGTAATCACTTCCTGGAATTTTCTTTAATCACCAGTGAAATGTATTAGTGATAGCTTGTGTGTAGTGTTGATTGCATAGTTTGAATGCATAATCTGAGGATAGTTCAGGAAAGGAATCAGAGAAAGGAGACAAATGCACATTGCCAATTGAAACAGACAAACCCCATACAATTATATTTCGGAAGTGTGATTATTTTTAAGCTCTTTCTCCGGGAGTGTGTGTATATATATATATTTGTACAGACACACAAAACCATGGGTTCTTTTTATTTTCTAAGAGTAAGGATTACTGTGTTTATAAGATGCAATTGATTAATATTTTCTGACCTTTTTCTGTGGATTTAGGAGAGCAAGAAGGGAGGAAAGCAAAATAGTCACATAGTCATGAGATTTCCAGGAGCTAGATTTTTTTCTTGTGGAACTTGAAACATTCACAATGAACAGGTTCCTTCCCTAGAGTGCAGGAATTGCATTTCCATGATGATTTTGAAGTAAGGGCTAATTTTGCTCTGTCTGCATTAGTCAAAACACAGCACAACGCAATTCATTTTTTTTTTAGTCCTACTTGTCTTAAACTAGACGAAGAGCTACCATGGTGCTGTCACTAAGCTTCTCATAATTTTTCACATATTTCGCTCTTTTTTTCTCTGCTGTATTAACAACCCAGAGTTCTGTCCTGTGATACTTCTGAGGCTCTTCTTATCTTAACTACACCACATTTTGAGGTCAGCAGTTTCTTCTTGAAGGTGAGGAAGTCCTGTAATTCCCATGCCTGGACATAACTGATCAGTGTAGAGCCACCATCTTGTCTTCAGGCAGTCAAGCATCCTGGTGGCCTTTTTGATGGACACTGTTACAGCAGTGACGTACTACATGAATCAATTCCAGTAGCTCTTTTTTGGCAGAGGAAATAACAGGTGTATAATTTCCCAGTTCTGCCATATATAATTATATATAATTTGACTTAAATAGATCTAAAGTTTCCTCTGCTCCAGTCTCTCAATCTGAGGCACTGTGTTGCTCTTAAATGCTATTCCTGGAAAGAATCCGAAAATAATACTTAAGAAGTTAATAAAGAGCTTGAGATAGGATATAGAAGGTGCCAGATAATTTCCTGCACATCTCCAAAATGCTTTTGGGGAGAAAAAGAGTTCCTGTGTTCTCCCAAAAGCTGCTTTTCTTTTCTTGATATAGGCGTTCACATGAGGGTAGGGTGGGGAAAGTTAGTCAGAT
The DNA here is from genome assembly GCA_014706295.1 of Lycocorax pyrrhopterus obiensis. Lineage (NCBI taxonomy): Eukaryota > Metazoa > Chordata > Aves > Passeriformes > Paradisaeidae > Lycocorax > Lycocorax pyrrhopterus. The sequence goes on along the minus strand of JACSVZ010000001.1, from coordinate 114,123,282 downwards.
GAGAATTTGCTAAAGCTCAGCTAATCATTTATTAAAGCAGTCCCTGGCTTGCCAAACTCATTAATCTCATTAACAGGGAAGGAGGGCTGTGGTGCATGGTTAGCTGAGAGCACTGTGTTTACTAAGCAGTGTACTTGGTTCTCAAGGGAAAGATTTAAATATTCAGTGTGTCAGTGTTTTATCCCTGAAGCTGAGGTAACGTGATGAGTCACTTGATCAGCTCATGCACACGCTGGCTTTGGCCTCAGACTGTGAGGGGTCAGGCACAGGATTGCCAGACACAGGTCTGACATGGACCCATTTGTTTTCCAAGGTGTTCTTCATGTTTCTTGCATTCAGATGCAACCCAGAAAGCACAAATCTCTGGAGAGGAGACGATAAGACATCACCACTTGGTTCACCTTGAGAAGCAAGTGGTGGCATTCCCTTAGTGCCACATGGCCCCTATGTTTGGTCCCCAGGTAAAGGAAGCTTGGCAGAAAGGTCCCAGCTGCCACTTCCTGAATAATCTCCTTGCCTGTGCCTCGGGAAGGTGCAGGAGCTGCCTCATTCCCCTGCCTGTCCTGTGGGAGACCTCAGCTGTGCTTGGTGGCACTCTGCAGAACAGCCACACTTCAACGTTTGGATTTGGGTCCGGGCACTTCTGGCAAACCTAATAACCTCCTGTGCAACTTCCACAAGTACAATGTGCATGATGTCCTGCATTCAGTATATGCATAATCTAGCATTTCTGTGCAAATGCCAGAGCACCCTTGTGCTCTTCAAGCCTTCACATAGCAGTCCCCAAGGTCAAATCCTGCCTAGATCAGTAACTCTTTGTTAGTATCAGTGACCATCTTGCATACCTGAAATAAGCTTTGCCTTAGGTTCTGTCCATCCAGTGTTTTTCTCTCCAACTGGGATTTATAGACTTCATTGTGCTTTATAGTTCAGACAGCAATTACCTGTTGAATTTAATATTCACTGTTTTTCCAGCCTCTTCACTTTCCTTTGGTTCTGAATCCTGATCATGCAATCTCTGCTTGCTTTTGCTTTTCAGGTCTGCAGCTGTCTCCAGGTTGACCTTGTCTCTCCATGCCTGCTGTTGTTATACAGTTGATGCATTTATTGCTCTCTGTCTGCTTCAAGCTCCAGTGCTTTAGTCTATGCCTTTCCCCCCCACCCCATTCTAAAGATATCTCCTGTCATTTCACTTTCTTTTGCCAACTTCCATCTCCTTTTCATCTCTGTGTTCTGGAGTGGGTGGGTTATTTTTGCTGACTCCATTTCCTCTTCTCTCTACATCATTTCTGAATCTCCTGCAACCTGACTGCAGCCCTTTGTACTTATTTTGACCTGGGCTGAGACACCTTCTCCAGCTTCTTCCAGCTGAATGCAAGCTTCAGTGATTGTCATCCTACTTACCCTTCTGTTTCTTATATTTGCTCTGATCCCTTATCCTTACTCTGTTTTCTTCTTTCTTGCATTTTCCCTTCTCTTCTATTGCTTCTTGATATCAGGAAGCCTTTCTTTGTCCTCAGTCTTTTCATTCCTCACTAAGCTTCTTCAGGTCCATCAGTCCCTTCTCCAGATGTTGTGTAAACTTTCTCTTCTGCTTTATTGTCTTGAATGTTTCCTTGTAATTCCTCTTTTTCCCTGTGCGCTGCTCTGGGCGAGGTGTGCGGTAACACCAACATATTCCATACTGAGCCTGCTTCCCTTTTTCCCATGTTGTGTGAGTGCTCTCAGACATTGCTGCCTGCAGCACAAGGAGGGAAGCAGCGAAGGGCATGCGGAGGAGTTTTGGCCATCCCTGTGGGTGGATGGAGTGCCTCACTCTCCCGAGGGCTCTCTGCTGACATTCTGACTCTCCCTCAGCTACACAAGGGTGTAGCAGCAGTCCCCTGCATCTTCTCGGGGGCTTTAATGCATCAGGTCCAGGCTGCAGCTCTCCTGTCAGCTGCTAGATAAACATTACATATTGAGATCCCTCTCCTCCCTGGGAATGTGAAAAACTTGAGTGTTTGGGCCATTTTTCTCCACACCTCCCACATGGAGCACTTTCTCTCAGTGCTACTTGCCAGCCCTGGGAAGAGCTCTGTGATTTGGATCCACTCCTTCGTGCATCTCTAGAGTTTGGCAGAGCAGGCAGCACTAACTGGGCACCAGTGCAGAATGTGCTGGTCCAGGCACTGTGTGTTGCCTGACTTTTAAAGAGGAGGTGTGATGCCACTGAAATGGGGAGGGAGGTGACTTATTCTGCAGTGGGGTTGTCATGAACTCAGGATCTGACCTGCTGTACAAGTGGAGCATGGCCATCCCTAAAATACCTCTTCCTTATGTTTGAACCTGCCACAGAAGCCATGAATCATCACACCATTGTGTTAGGGCTCCTACAGCATGAGTATGCTACATTTGAGCCTTCAGCCCCATCATGCTGTGTTTTTCTTTGTGACTGTAAGCTATGAAAAAGCAAACTTATTTCTGCTGCCAACATCCGTGCTTACATACATAGAGAAGTGTTGTGCCCTAGCACCTGAAACAGATGGACAATTTTACATATTTATGTGGGGAGAATGATGCTATGATAAAATGCAGTAGCTCCCTCTTCAAGCAGTGCCAAGGCATATGATACTCATGTTTTTGTCTTCTAGCTGAGGTGGAAGGGTTGCAGGTCACTGTGCCTGAGAAGAAGAAGGTGGCCATGTTGTTTCAGCCTGCTCTGCTTCGCTGCCATTTCTCTACTTCTTCCACCCAACCAGCTGTGGTACAGTGGAGGTACAAATCCTACTGCCAGGACCGGATGGGAGAAGCTCTGGGTATGGTGACTTCTGGTTTGCAAACAATGAGCAAGAGGAACCTGGACTGGGATCCCTACCTGGACTGTGTGGACAGCAGGAGGACGGTCCGTGTCGTGGCCTCCAAACAGGGATCTGCCGTCACCATAGGAGACTTCTACAAGGAAAGAGACGTCAGCATTGTCCATGGTAACTCTCCTACCCCAGTGATGCTTGGTGGGGGCTGGAATGGACCCTTAGAAATTTGGGATACTGGAGTCTGGCAGTAATTGTTCAGTTGGCTCTCTTAGAAAAGGCTGTGGGAAGAGAGCTGTTGTATGTCAGGCATTTAGGATTCAGCCAACCAACCCTAGACCCTATTTCCTTTGGCACTTCCCTTCAGTTGACTCCATGTAGGTCTTCAGCTCAGATACAGTATCCTTTTTTCCCTTCCAGTGGAGGGTTTTTATTCCTGACTTCTGCATATTGCTGTGTATGTAGATTTTTCTTAGCAAAGGGGTGGCAGCAAGAGAGATACAAATTCACTCTCTTCAGGATAGGTTTTTCTTCCTTGCAAATGCCACTGATGTTTTCCTAGTTCTGAAATACCGAGATTATCCTACACCTCATGTTTGCTGAGCCCCGGACTTCACCAGCTTACCCTGTCATGAACCTAAACCCACATAGCCTTGGGCAGAGTGGAAGGAAGAGATTTCCATGGGGTGAAGTCAGGTTGGGTGGAGATCAGGGATGGCAGGGTCCTTAAACATTTTTGTCTGGAAGGCTGTGTGGAGGGACCTTGTCCCTCAAAAGTACGAGGTGTCTGATTGACTCGGGATACCACCTAGCCAGAAATGGAGACTCCTTGGCGTGGAGAGCATGTGATCAGCCTCAGCAAGAGGGAATGTTTTCCTTTGTCTCTGTGTAACCTCTTTGCAGATGACGGAGGTGCTTTGGAGGAGACACTGTCTAAGCCCTTCTTTCATGACATGAATAGTGTTGGGACCCCAGCCTTAGGTGACAGGAAGGACAGAGAGAGGCATTAGTGACCCCTTCTGCTCTTGGCACTTGCAGAGTGAGCTGCCTCTGCAGCGTTATCTGTCTTCCCACCTACAGCCAGAAGTCCATGTTGTTTTTTCCGGAGTACTGTCATATTCTGGCTAAGGTTAACCCCTCTTCTTAATAAGGAAAGGAAATGGATTTGGGACACAGAGATGGATCCAGTGCATTCAACACTCCATCCTTCCTGTAAGTGTTGCAGGGAAAGCCTGACTTTTCTGTTTTGCCTTCCAGATGCAGACCTGCAGATTGGGAAGTTGATGTGGGGAGACAGTGGCCTCTATTACTGCCTTATTATCACACCAGATGATGTGGAGGGCAAGAATGAAGAATCAGTGGAGCTGCTTGTGCTTGGTGAGGCCTCTTGTCAGGCTGCTTTTTCAGCAGATACCTGATGCATCCTTCCTCCTGCTCTCTCTCCATCTCTGTGCACTGTATTACTATGGGTGTAAGAGCTATGTAAAACAGTCCCTGCAGCGCTGTCACCATTGCCTTGCACCTTGTGCAGTCATTCACACCTAGGCAAAGTGGGTGGCAAATGCTACCAAACCAGAATAGTAATGTTTACACCCACACTGCTCACACGTTACACAGGCGTAAATGACTGCAGAAAGTGCAGGGCTGTGGAAAGGCAGAACCCTTGTTTTTAAGGGATAAAACAATAAACTTGCAGCAAAATGAACATTTGAGACAGACACCCAGAAGACATCAGATCCTGTGATTTTTGCAGTCCTCATCCCACTCTTCTGACCTGTGAGGATGTCAAGAAGCACTGTGTTGAATGTGTCAGTTTGGGAGATTTTTTTTGTGTGCCCGATAACACTCGTCCAGTTTGAGTTTCACAGTCAACTCAATCAGGTCTGAGCTGGTGCTGCCACTAACAGGACTGACCCTCTCTGTGGTGTGTGTGCTTGGCTCTGTTTCTGTTAAACTCCCCTGAGCAGTGTGCTGAGCAGGATCAGCTTCTTCCCTGTTTGCAGGGTTTGCTTTCAGTGGTGGCTTCCATGATACAGCTCACTGTGAAGGTCGGAAAAGCAGCCATTCCAGCTAGAGGAGAAAAGCAGAGTGGAATGGGCCTTTCAGGGACTTTTGTTGACATGCCTTGAGCCAGCTGTAGTACTTCAACCCTAGATGCCCCAGGAGAGCAAGCTGAGTTTTTCCCAACTTACCTTAAGACCTTACCATGGTTCTTGTGTGTACAGATCTGTGCATCCTGTGATGGAAATGTTAAAAAGCTTGGGTTGAAAGTGTGTAGGTGATCTGTGGAGGTGTACAATAAAACACGTCCGTCAAGTGTTCCCTCGCTCTCCTGCCCAAGGTCGGAGTTTAATTGGTATTTATATTTGGAGCTGTAGTTATCATCACCAAGTAAACCGGGCTGAATGGGTGAGTGGCTGTCACAGTGCCATTGCCTCTCCTCACCCCTTTGGATGTCAGTCAGACAATGGACAGTTGGAGTGGAAGGTCAGAAAGTGGAAGGTCAGCCTGGTCACTCCAGAAAACAGTGTCACACGCCTGTGTAAATCCACAGTGTGACTGTGTATCATCTGCCACTTAGTAACAGGCCCAGGACTGACCTGTGTGAGTTCAGGTGAGGTTATCTCTGCCAGGTGGCACTGGTAGCTGTTAAAATCCTCCCCTGAGATCCTCTCTCTGGTTGTGTAGTGATGAGTTGCTGAATTTTTGTCCCTTCTTCACCTTCCTGTCTAGGATTTGGTGTCTTCCTCTTGTGTATCTGCAACTATGCTCAGACACTAGTGATGAAATAGTGCCATGGTAACAGGAAGAATCTGGTTTTTCAGTGTGTACAGAAGACTGTGGGGAGAAAACATAGAAATCCCCTCCTCTGGAGCTGGCTCGATGTCTCTGCCCCCAGTTCATTGTTGGGGGGATATGTTGGGGGGCATGTGTAGCTTAGGCTGCATCACCCTTGACCACATCTGCTTTTCTGTTCGGCCTCTGGGTCTGACCTTGCGCTTTATGCAGCTCTCTGCCAAGTTTGGCAGCAGCATGAAAGCAGACTTGTCGTGGGCATACTTCTGCCTCATGCTGTTAGGCAGCTTCTGTATATTGCTTTTCCTGGGTAGAGGCGACATTCCAGCTTTTGGTGCAATTCCAGGGTTACCTACCTGTTTTCCTCCCTCCTTCTTTCCCCCTTCCCACCTTATTCTTTTCCTTATGCCTTTGCTGTTACTTTTCTTTTCATTTTTGTTTATCTATTCCCGTTGATGGCTAAAGGATGAAGTAGCCAGTGATGAAAATACCATTTCTTAATATTCTGCACATTCTGGGATATTTTTGTTCCATCCCAGTGCTTGGAGGGAGACACTGAATACAGATGTAGATTGTAGCAATTCCACTGTCCTAGGGGACAGGTGGTGAAAGGGTTTTGTTTGTTGTTTTGCTGCTCTTTGGGTGGAACCCAGATTCCCTGTTAGAGAGGATGGAGCAGCAGAGGGATAGTGTGTGAGAGATGCCACTATTCCCAGAGCACATTGCTGTTTGCTCCCTGCTGACAGTGGTCTCTCAGATACAATTTACATTGCTTATTTTGGGGTTGCTGCATGCTTTAAGCATAAATTAGAATTTTGAATAGAGCAGAGGTTCTACCCACTCACGTTATCATTGGGGTGACAGAAGAATCAGAACAGAAAAGGAAATAGGAAAATATCCCTTCTAGTGGTTTCATATTAATGCTGGAATGAAAGGGCAGTTTAATATCACATTGGAACCGTGAAAGGACTGAGAGGCAAAAATGGTAGATACCATACTAATAGCGTCAATAAATTAATGGAAATTTAGTTAGCTAAAAGTGGAGGGTCCTGCTTTTATGCAATGAGTTGCACCACAAAAAAATTGGTCAAAAGGCACTTTATCACGACTTAGAGCAAAATCCAAAACCTGGGCAAATTACAATATTTCTTTTTTTCTTAGGAAAGCAATCACAGAGACCTTCAGTGAACTCTTAAGTAGCCAGGGATCCTGGGTCATGATGGGATTGCATGTTGGGTTTTGTTACCTGGATGTGTCATGTTGACACACAGAGCTGCTGGTCAGCTCTGGGTAGCATCAGAGAATCCCATTTGCTGTCCTCATGTCACGCTTATTTCAGAAAAGCATATGAGCATTTATTTATATCCATTTGTGCTCAGCAAAGCTGATAGGATTTGTAAAGCATACCTGATGTTAAGCATGTGCTCATTATGTACTTTGCTGAAAAGACCATTCAGTATCTTTTGCTTAGTCAGGGACTTCAACCCTCTCTAAGGGAATCAGGGGAGGTGAGGGAAGACGGGTAGCAACCTCTGCCTCAGAAACACAGGAGATTGACTGGTAGTGAACCTCCTGAAGGGTAAGGAGAGAATTTAGATAAAAAATACTATTACACATTTATTCTATATTAAAAACCATTCTTTAGTCCTTATTACTCTCTACAACTGTCTGAAAGGATGTTGGTAGCAAGGTGGGGGGTCATCCTCAAGCTGTGCTGGAGGGGGTTCAGGTTGGACATCAGAAGGAATTTCTTCCCAGAAGGGTTGGTTAAACATTGGAAGGGGCTGCCCAGGGGGGTGTTGAAGTCACTGTCTCTGAGGTGTTTAAGGACAGACTGGATGTGGCACTCAGTGCCATGGTCTGGTTGGCAAGGTGGTGTTTGGTCACAGGTTGGACTCAATGATCTCAGAGGTCTTTTCCAACCTAAACGATTCTGTGATTCTGTGATATATGTGCATTTCGATGGCATTTGGAATCTCCAAACAGGATATAGCATGCTGGAAACTGTATGAACTCTGCTTCTGCTGCAGACTAGTGCAAAGCTTAGCAATTCCACAGCAGGAATCAAGTGATACTCCCTGCACTCATGTGTTTAATTAGAAAAGGAGAACCTTTGCTGACATTACAGCTGGGCTAATGAATACATTTGCAACTTTATACATTTTATTTTTTAAACTTTTTAATGTGATTGAATCTAAAAGGCTGAATCCTAAATTGAAGGAAGTCTACATTTCTGTCATAGTAGCTGGCAGCTAACGTCCTCCTTCTTGAAACACAGACAGTGCTATTAATCATATTGTTATTTGTAGCCCCTGTGTATTGCTTTTTATATGAGAATGTCAATGGGCTTCAGTAAAGTAATTCATTGCAGCCTTTGTGAAGGGAGCTGCACGTGTACCAGTGCAGGGATGCAGCGTGCCTGGAGTAACCTTCAAACCAGAAGTACAGGGCAGTGTCAGCAGATACCCCATCCTAGCTTCATGTCACCAACTCACATCAGGAAGCAGTCCAGCTTCATTGCATGGCATTGCATACAACCCAATAAGCCTTCCCAAGAGCCAGAATTTACTAACCAGGTGCAGGGACCTATGGAAGCTGCTACACTGCTCCTTCCCAAGCTGGAACAGCTATGGAGCAGTGCCTGTACCTACAGCTCAGCACAGCTGGGTACCCTGGAACACACAGGTCTGTGCAAGCTGAGTGATGTTTGCATTCTGAGATTTTACATAGCTCACACATGCTTCACAAAACAGTGGCTCTGTTCCCAAGGACCTGTCAAGTTTCTGGAAGAGGTCAGAAAGTACTCCACTAATCCCAGTTGTTGGTTTGACACTTTGGTTAGTGATCCGTGTGCTTTGCTAGACAGCTGTTGCCTGCTTTCTTTTCCATCCAATTCAGCAGCTAATATTACATAAACTGTGTATCAGTGAAATATTATTCTATAGTTAATCACAGAATCATAGAATCATTAAGGTTGGAGAAGACCTTCAAGATCATTGAGTTCAACCTTTGATTGAAGACCACCATCTTAATTAAACCGTAGCACTAAGTGCCACATCCAGTTGTTTCTTGAACGCTTCCAGGGATGATGACTCCACCACTTTCCTGGGCAGCCCATTCCAGTGCTTTACCACCCTTTCAGTGACTAAATTCTTCCTGATGTCCAACCTGAAACTGCCCTGGCACAGCTTGAGGCCACTTCCTCTCATCCTGTCTCTTCTTCCCTGGGAGAAGAGGTTGACCCATCTTTCTACACCCTTCTTTCAGGCAGTTGTAGAGAGTGGTGAGGTCCCCCCTGAGCCTCCTTTTCTCCAGGTTAAACACCCTCAGCCACTCCTCATCAGACTTGTGCTCCAGATCCTTCCCCAGCTCTGTTCCATTCTCTGGACTCACTCCAGCACCTCAATGTCTTTCTCAGAGTGAGGGGCCCAAACATAAACACAGGACTTGAGGGGCCTCACCAGTGCTGAGTACAGGGGGACAATGACTGCTCTGCTCCTGCTGGCCGCACTATTCCTGATCCAAACCAGGATGCCATTGGCCTCCTTGGCCACCTGGGCACACGTGGCTCAAGTTCAGCCACTTTTGACCAGCACCCCCAGGTCCTTTTTCATTGGGCAGTTTTCCAGCCATTCTTCCCCAGCCTGTAGCGCTGCCAGCTTCTTCAGGAAAATGCTGTGGGAGACACTCTCAAAGGCTTTATTAAGTCCACGAAGACACATCCACAGTCTTTCCCTCATCCACTACATGGGTCACCTGGTTGTAAAGGAGATCAGCTTGGTCAAACAGGACCTGCCCTTCCTAAACCCATGCTGGGTCCTGCTGATCCTCTGGTTGTCCCGTATGTGCTGTGTGGTCACACTCAAGATAATCTATTCCATAACCTTCCCGAGCACCAAGGTCAGTCTGACAGGCCTGAAGTTCCCCAGATGACATCTTTTAGAAACTGAAGCTTCTCCCATTGTTATGCTTTAAATAACAACAATTAGCACTTGAGATTTGTGTTAATTTCTGGAGACAGCTGGCACTTAATACTGGTAAACTCACATCTTTGGTAGTTTGTATTACCAGCCAGTATCCATATAGGCTAAACCCAGAATTCAGAAAGTCTACCACCCATAGTAAAAGTAGTAAAGGATGTAAAGTAAAGAATGTGGATACGTATACACACAGCATATTGTACAGTAATTAATGTAATAATAGATACATGTGTTGACTTTCAGTGAGGATGAATTTCCACTGGGACACGTGTGTATGGTGTGCAATGCTAATAAGGCAGTTCTTACTCAGCAAAGTGACTCAATAGCTGGTATAAATATAGCCAGGTTTGGAGTCTCTTCTATGCCAGGAGAGACTGTATTATAAAATTTGACATGATTTTGGAGATTGAAAAGTTCTTGGCAAAATTTTCCCTTACACGATGTTGGTTTTAGGATTTTGCTCTGATTTGCTGAAAAGCTGCCAGTAGCATCTGAGCCAGTGCTCGGTCACAGGAGTTGGCAGAGTTGTGCCGGTGGCCTTGTGCTGGGGATGTGTTGGGCCAGATCTCAGCTGGGAAAATGTGAGCAACTCCACGGAGAGGGCTCGCCGACCTTGAGCTGTGACCAAAGGTGGGTAGTGCCAGCAGGCGAAGGAAGTGATTGGCACACTTCCTCTTAAAAATCCTGGAGAAGTGTTGATGCACTGCCTCAGACCACTGTGCTGCCGCCTTTGCAACCTGCCTCCAGTCCCCTCGTCCTAGCCCAGCCTACTCCTGGTTATTTATTTCACACCGATTAGAAGTGCTACTTGTTGCCAAGGTTTTTTACTGCTCTTTTCCTCCTTGTTTGCCAGCGACAGCCACACGCTGCTCACAAAGGAGACTGGTGTGATTAAAAGACCTCGGTTACTGAGGTAGCCATGGCAACAGCCTCCTTGGAGGTCTTTGTTGCCTGCTAAAACTTTGATCTCCGAAAGGGGCTGCTGCTGTTTCTCCGTCCAGTTGAAGAGAAGGATGGGAAGAAAGCATAAAGTTTACTCCAAGCAGAGGGAGCACAGAGAAACTCATTGCAGAGCCATACTCGCCCAATAAATCTCACAGCAGCTGCCTTGGAAAAGTATCTGATTTACAAGGGCCACACTTCCTCTCCTATGTTTTCCAGCCTCTCCTCAGGGCAGTGTCTCTTGCCAGGGGCCTCTTGCTGTGGCATGGCTTGGCAAAGTTTTCCACCACTGAGAAGGAAATAATTCCCTCTGTAGTTGCTGTGTCCTGTGATCCCAGTGCAGCAGGTTGGGCTGCGGAAGCAGCCTTCAAACAGGAAAACGGTTCAGCAGTTACTGCCATAGTTACCCGATATTTATCACATTTATGCAATTGCCAGTATTTACCATGTTCCCATATTTACCCAATTGCCATGTTTCTGACTGCACCTGCGCCTCTTTATTCATAGCACCATTTCTTTTCAGCTGCACCACTTACCCTAATTATTTTTGTGTCTCTTCTCTGCAGACTCTCTGCTAATTGTGTGCTTGACTCCAGGTCTTCCCTGCTCCGCTGCTATTTGCTCACTGCTCTGTCGCCTGCCTGCCTCCTGTGTATTAACTCCTGTCCTCGCTCGCCTCTGCTGTGTGTCTGCACCTCTTGGAGCTGCTCTGCATCCCCTCAGCTTTTGCTCTCCCATTCCTCCTCCTGTGCTCTGCCAGTGCAGATGGGGGGCTTGCGAGCTCCGTTGCATTTCAAGGCTGGCTGGGGCCTGGGGCGTGTGAGGTGCCTGGTGAGAGGCCACTGTGGGCAGGTAAAACCCTTCAGCAGCATGATGGGAATAGAGATGGCACATGTCCCAGATCCCTGCAGAATGAGGACAAGCTCCTAGCTCTGACACAGTCACCCGGGACAACCCTGGAAAACGGGGCCATTGTCTATTCCCTCTATCCCCTCGGTGGTGAGAGCTTGCACAGAGGACACGAAGCTCTTGTTGGGTGGGGGCACAGACCTGTGACTCAGCAGCGGTGCCCAGCCATGGCTTGGAGTGCCTGCAGCCCTTACTCAGGTGGGCAGAGCTGCTGTGCAGAGGTGGTGTGGCCGGATGGTCTCTTGGCAGGATGTTTTACTGAATTGTTTCTTCCCCACCAACTGCTATCTAGCCTCAGCCTCCACTTTAGAATTTCCTTGAAAAAAACCGCGAGTCGCCCTGTCCCTGTGCCCGCTGGCTGGCAGGACGGGGGTTTCGCTCCACTTGTTGCTGGCAGCTGCAGCAGAGGGAAGAAAAGTCGACTTCAATGAGGGACAGTGGCGGGAGCCTCCCGTTGCTGGGGCAACCGAGGGCAGCCTCAGCCTGTTGGCTTCCCTGAAGGAATGGTGTGGGAAAGGGTTATCAGGGGATTAATCCGGCCCAGGGCGGGGAGGAGGCTGAGCTGTGGAAAGCTGCCGGAGGGGCACGGCAGTCCAGGGGGTGGGCATTGTGCTTGCTGGCTGTCAGCTGGGCTGGGCAAGGCAGGCAGAGTTCAGGCTGAGCTGTGATGGAATTTGCTGCTGCCTCGGGTCTTTCCAGGCTTTGTGCATCCCTGCTGAGGGCTCTGGGGCCCCCAGGGCTGTGTGAGTCCCACTGGCAGGGCAGGGATGCAAATTCTCCAGGCAGATACTCTTGACAAAGCCAATCGAGGCTGCACAAGCAGGGAGATACTGGCTGCTCGTGGGTAGCACAGAGGAGCTGCTTTGGTTTGCTTTTACCAAGTTCTCAGGCATTGTTATATTAAGGGATGCTTTTTCCCTGTTGGACATGTGATTCCTCTTGGAGGTAAGAAGGTACCCAGCACTAGCAGGGTTTGAGGCTCTCCAGGTAGGTTCAAAATAAAGCAGGCACCTATTTGTCAGTGACCATTTGAGAAGGAGTTTCTGCTGTTTAAAGGTGTCTGTTCCTTGCCTTTTTTACCACAAATAGAAGCCCTAAATTAGCTATATACCTCCAGCCATTTGTCCAGTGGCATCTGCTCTCACAGTAGGGCTGCATGTGAGCTCGTGCAGAGGTAATAACACAAGGGGGGTGAGCTACATGCTCATGTCTGCCCATATTCTGCATGCATGTGGTTCATGTGGGTGCTGTTCACATAGGCACACAGAAGCCTGCAAAAGAATTGGGTGTTGTTTTGCCAAAATAAGGAATATGTTTAATACGCACGTGGAACGTAACACGCTAATTGTGAGCGGCTTGGACACTTGATCCTTCCAGGAAATGGACTGCAAAGAACATCACGGAACTCTTTGTAAATGTAAACGAAAATGTTGCAGCAGACTGGTGGCAAGAGTCCTCCCTCAAAGTGGTAAATGGGGAGCAATTATGTGAAGCATCACCATGCTATCTTTTGCTAAGGATTCAGGACCACCTCATCAGGATGGGCGTTCCTGTGAGTACTAGTCAGCTTTGATGAGTTGCAACTGGCTGCAAAGCACTGCCTGCAGTCACAGTATATTCATTATGGCTCCAGCAGGCTTCCTTGTGGATTTTTGATCTCTACAGAGTCTCTGCTGAAGCACTGAGAAAAAACGGATGGTGGGAATTTGATTGTAATAAGCTTCAAGGATAGACTAGAGGCCAAGGAACTTGGGATCCAGTTCATCACTGTGTCTGAGTGCTGCGTAGTGCAGGACCTGAAGGGCATGTGGGGAGGTTAAAGGTAGCTTTCTGCCACTTTTGCATTGGCTTACCCATAGCTGCTCCTGTTGTTGTGCCCACAGTGTGTGTCTCTCTTCAGAGTGCAGCTCTCCCACCACATGCATGTCTTTAAAAATCCCAGCATGATCCTGGGGCTCTATGGAAGAGTTCACAGCACAGCTGCACTTAGGGCTGTTCTGCCAACGTGCAGGTGTGTGTAAATTACAGCTGAGCACTGTGCAGGATGTTTGCTGTGTACTGGAAATATCCCAGACATTCTGTGCCAAAGCAAACAGGCACCAAGCTGCCTTTGGGCTTGGAGTTTGTTTGTTTGTATTTGGTTGTAAATTATAAATTTTGAAGTTGTCTTGCTTTTTTTGCTTTTTTTTCTTTTCTTTCCTTTTTCTTTTGCAAAGTGATCCCACAGATTTCTACACGAATCCTTCCCTGGCTGGTTTGCTTCACTTGAGAGTTGGCCTTTGTCACACAGTCTCACCAAGATGCTCATGCATCTCCAAATAATTAGCACGTGTGCACAGCATTGCTTCAAGGCTCCTTTCCTGGAGTTGTCTGTGCACTCACAGAGCCCCGCACGGAGAGCAGCATCCACAGGTTTTGGAAGCACGTGGCTGATTTATCAATAGCCTTGGGTTAAAGATGTTTCCTATCTGTAGAAACTACATCAGTACGTTTCAAAAATAAACTGTGTCCTTCTGTTTAAGGGCTGTTGTGCATTTCCAGGAGCTTTTGCATGTGCAGAGCATAACTCCAGAAAGATGTTACCATGTAACCATGCTAAAGGGACTCCTTTTTGTCATTTTGTGCCTAGATTGGAGAAGCTCTGTTCCAGATTCTTTCCCCCCAGCTCTGCCAATAAAGATAAAATGCAAGGACACAGAAATGGCAGAAGTACAGAGACAGACACCAGGCATCGAGCAGGATGACATCTGTGCTTGATAGTAATTCACATGACGCAGAGTGCAAGTGGGCTGATGAGGAAGGGAACTGGAGGCTAAGGCAGGGGCTGGGGAGTGTGTTTTCCTTGCAGTAACCTCTCTCCTTCTTCTCCTCCTTCTGTCTTTTCTAGGCAGGACAGGGCTGCTTGCTGATCTCTTGCCCAGTTTTGCTGTGGAGATCATGCCAGGTATTCAGTCATTTCACCCTTCAATCATCCATTCCTCTGTCATCTTGTCTGTTTATCCTTCTGCAGCATCTTTATGTGGTGTATGTTTCACCTGTATGTGTGTTTTATCTGAGGATTTAAAGAGAAAATCCTGTCACTTACTGGGAAAGCGCTGGGTTCGGATCTGAGAGAGCTGATGCTGGGCCATGTTGGGAGCCAGCACACAGAGATAGTTGATGTCATGCCAGGATCAGCGTGAGAGCAGAAATGCCAGAGCTGTTGTGGGCAGGTTTTCTCTCAAGCTCTCTGCTCTCCCCCTGCTAGCACAGAGGAAGCTGTGCTGCAGCCTGTGAGACCTCACAGCCCTGCGTGGCTCTGTGTGTCAGCTGCTCCTCAGACCCGGCCAGTGCTACTGCTACACCATCACCACAGACGGCGGCACAGGAGGTGCTGGGAGTGGACCATTGGCTAGCAACCCATCAGTGGCACAGCCCCTCTTGTGCTGCATGGTCAGGCCATGATCTTGGTAACACCAGGTGGCTGGGCCCGACGTGAGAGCTCCATGCCCGTGATAAATCCCTTGCTAGCCAAAACTAGCGAGAGCCACCAGTTCTGGCACTCCTTGCAGAGGAGACAGAGACTGTGCAACAGATTGTTCTTGAAAGGGAAAAGCTGTGAGAATATTTAGCCCTCGAGTCATCTGATCATTCCCTGGTGGTGCCCGAGGAGCATTTTTTTCACACGTTCGTGCAAAAATGCAACTCCACATAAATGTGTGAAGCTATTTTCGAGCCTGTCCCAGAGATGCAAACAGAGAGAAGGCAGACACTCACCCACCTCCCGTGTAACCCAGAGCTCCCTAGAATTCCTGCATGGCAGGAGAGGGATTGGTCTTTTCAGCATAGATAACAGTTGATTCTCTATTGCCTAACACTTTTCCTCCTGTTATTTAGAATTTTATTGAATGGGTATAAAATTCTGATGTGTTGGCCGGATAGCTTTCTGTTACCCTCACTGCATGGGTAGACAACAAGGAAGTGTAAGATGCAGCAGCAAACCACATTTCAGCTGTTGGTGTTGCCTGTTACCTGAGTAAACAAAGGCAGATACTTCTGCAAGCACAAACCAATAGTTTCCAGACAGTGAGGACACAGAGCATGTCAGCTTGCTCATCATTTGAATCTCAGCATTACAGGGTTGAATCAGGAACTGGTTGAATCCTAGTTTTGTGCATAAAGGAAGAACCAGCAGGCTCTTTTAGCTGTTTTCTTACCCTCATCAGAGAAGGAAATGGTCTGACTTCCTCTGAAGTAAAATCCTGACTCACAGGTCCTTGTGGCTGGGACACTGATTTCAAACATCCACTTTAAATGCTGAGTGAAGCATCCTGCAATGTGCAATGTGCTCACTAACCTGACCCCGTTTTGTACTCCTAGAATATTGTCAGGGAGACCACAGATACACTAATAATGGACTTGCTGTCTGTTTTTTCCTCTACCAGGCTTTTATCCTTTATGGAGTGGTTGTGAACTGTTCACTAATAGCTCTGGAGATCTGACATCTGAGTTTCATTGGATAGCTGTGGCTGGCCACTTGTGTCATGCAGTACTGCTTCACCTTCTTCTCTGTGTCCATGATGGTTGTAGAAAACAAGATGAGAACACAACAAAAGAAAAGGCCACTAAGCTGTTGCTTAGATTGGCATAGATTAGGAAGTACAGGACTGGAAAGGATAGTCTGGCTCCCTGTCTTGCATTCTATCCCCAGCACCATGTAATTTCATCCTTTCTGTAAGTTTAGCAAGTTTAGGAGTAATCTGGATTTGGCCTTTGTCTTTCCCATTGGATCACTTTCTTTGATAGGCTTCTTTTAGCTGCTCTCTGCATTACTGATCATCTATTTATGTCCCTTTATGTAAGATCTTTAACTATAATACCTGCTTTTCCTCCTGCATTTATCCTCCTACCATATTTACAGGCAGGAACTACATCTTCCCTCAGCCTTCTGTTTAATAGAGTGACTTCAGCAGGCTTGAGCTCCCCTGCTGCCAGGCAGGCTCCAGAGTCCCTTCATCCCTCAAATCCCTCTTTTCCATCGGCTCCGACCTAAATTCATCTTTTCTGCTGCAAAGATGACCAGAGCTGTATAACATCAGTAACTTCATCTGAAGTTATGTGGAGAGGAGGCCTTGTGTGATGGCACTGATATTTCATTAATGCTACAGGAAGTTCTTCCCTTATTGGGCCTAGGATGACATTTGCCATTTTTGGTGGCTGCATTGCATGAGTGGTGACAGGAATCCTTTGTATACGGGATCATTTCTCTTGTTCTTTACAACCAGTGAAGTCTTGTTCAGAACAGAAATTGTTCTTGATCTTTGAACCTGTGACCCTGAAAGTATTGCTGCATACCTTGAAATTCAGGTTAATACTGCATTTCACATTTCATACCGTAGACCCAAGGACAACTGGCCCTTTCTATCACGTCTCAGCCTTTAGTGAGAGTGCATCCCTACTGCTTACTGTCATGATCTATTAACACATTCTTATTTTCTGTGTCAAGGTAATTAATGAAAATATTAAGCAAAACAGCTGCTAGAAGCAGAACTTGAGGGACTGTGTCAGTAATCTCTCAGCTCTTGCTTTCCCATTCATGAATGCTTCCTTTCTGCCATTTCCTTACTTGTTAGCTGAATTTTTCTCAGCATATAGTAAGTTCAACCCCAAAAAATTATTCCACAGGGACCAAAATTAACTGCAAATCTAAATGAAATTCATCCATGTCAGCCAAAAAAGAAATAAAGAATTAAAAAAATATAAAACATTTCACTTCACACTTCTGAAGTGTTTTGATTTGTAGATGCCAGATCTTTGACTGACATTTTTTAAAGGAAATTTTAAATTCTAGATTTAAAATGGCATTTTAAAAAAGGGGAATTGTTTGTAAGAGAGTTAAGGAAAATTCCAACAAAGTAAAGAATTATACTTTTGTTCAAACAGAATGCTGTGGATGGATCAAAAATGACACTTCTTATTGTTGTGTTGTATTAAGAACGAAGAAAAATTCTATTTTGAATGGTCCAAGGGAAACATTTTTCCTTGACTTTTTAGCTTATCAATGCAGGTGAGGGGGCTGCACTGTTTTTCCAGTGTGATTCTTCATGCACATTGCAATCCTTGTATCAATACTTCTTCATCTCAAATAATAATGTACCAGGAGACTTTTCAGTGAACTCTGGACTTCTCTTTGGAAATAGTGGTCTGCTGCTTTTTTTCCTCTGAGGTGGGGATAAACCCTTTCCCACTGCAAAGCAGCCCCACCACATCTTTATTTGCTTTTTGCCATTTTTCCAAGGTGATGGAATGACCACCTGGGTACACCTTAAGTCTTTACCCCACCAGCAGTCTTGCTTCGAGATAGGTTGGTGCATTTCTGTGACATAAAACCAACTCCAGGCCTCCTGTATGTTCAGAGTCTTGCAATTTCTTGGTCCAGATGTGTTCACTGATCATTCCCTTAGTCTGTGGAATTCCTGTGTGGCAGCAGGTGCTGCCCTGGCACAGCCTGAGCCCTGCTCCCACCACCCCTTCTCCCACCAGATTTTCCAGCAGCAAAGTTTGAGCAAAGCTTTTCTCCCTCCCCTTCCCCTTTAAGCCCCGTCCTGGTTTTTGTGAGCCAGCTCTTGCGTGCTTTCATTTGTAGGGTGTTTTTCAGCCTCTCCCTTTTGGGGCCTGGCACACATCATCTGAGGCTTCAATGGGGGAGAAAAAAAGTGGTTGTTAGGTTTCCTGGCTGGCTGTGGCGCCTGAATAGGATGTTCGTTCGGCACATTGAAAAGAATAATTGCATGCGTAGGCCTCACTGCAAAGGGGCAGGCCTGGCTCGTTTACTGGGCTATTTATAGCCTGCTTTTCACCATCGTTTTTCCCATTAAAACCAAAAAGTGTGGGTAGGGAACAAACACATAAGCAGGGCACGAACATGGCCAAGAAGAATGAGTCTTTGATGAGGTCCAAATGCTAATGGAGCGCGTCCTGCAGCATTGGCGCAGGTCTGCTATGGGGTGAAGGGTTTCTGGCCGGGGAACCAGAGCTCCTGCCTCTGTGCTGCTCGCCTCTCAGCCAGCCAGAGATGTTGCCAGAAGGGACCACATTTGTGTAGCTCATTTCTCAGTGCCATGTGCCATTTCTGCTTTGGCACAAGAGGAGGAGTAGACCTAGTCCTAGACCCACAGGTAGTCGGTCCACTTCTGTTATTCACCTGTGTGTTTTGTCCCTATGCTCTCCGCTGGGAGGATGTTGCTGACGTTCCCTTCCACAGCAGAGTGCAGTCCTGTAAGTATCTCCCTTTCTCCCCTTGTTTTCCAGAGTGGGTCTTTGTGGGCCTGGTGATCCTGGGGGCGTTCCTGTTCTTCCTCCTGGTGGGGATCTGCTGGTGCCAGTGCTGCCCACA
The DNA here is from genome assembly GCA_014706295.1 of Lycocorax pyrrhopterus obiensis. Classification (NCBI taxonomy): domain Eukaryota; kingdom Metazoa; phylum Chordata; class Aves; order Passeriformes; family Paradisaeidae; genus Lycocorax; species Lycocorax pyrrhopterus. The sequence continues at coordinate 114,104,488 of JACSVZ010000001.1, read as the reverse complement.
CAGCTGCTGCTGTTACGTCCGCTGCCCCTGCTGTCCTGAGTCCTGCTGCTGTCCCCGGGCACGTGAGTGACCCTGTCCAAGCCTGGTGCAAATCTTCTGCCCTACTACTTCTGCTCCCTGGCAGAACAGGAGGAGAATCTCCTAATATTGCTTCCTCTGCCCTGAGCACTTTGCTTGGCTAAAGAAGTGGTTCTTAGGGAGTGAAGCATCTGACCTATTACTCAATGGTTGAATGCTCAAAGTTAATTACAAATGTAATTCCCCGAGCCCTCCCTGCCTTGGCAGCTGTGCCTGCTTCTCCAAAGTGTCATGCTCCCATTCCAAAGTTGTTGTTGTGTCAGTGAGTGTTGCGGGTCAGAGCTAAGAGCATCCTGGGAGGTTTCTTCCTGGCAATGCAAATCAGCTGTCCTCTACAACAGTGCAAAATCCTTGCAGCCCAGCAAGGTTCCTGGTCAGGCTCAGTCAGACTGTCAAGTTCCATGAGCCTCATCCTGCTGCTTGAGTCATCAGTTATTTTTAAAGCTGAACTGCCACTAAATCATGGCAGTGGTAGTGCTGGCTGTAACACCCTGAGTGTCTTTCTGGGCATCTCACAGTGCTGTGTGCGTTTTTTAAACTCTCCTCAATGCCCTTTAAAGCTTAGAGAAATTCAGGTTGGTCCTTGTTAATTCATTTGTCTGGTTGTCTCCTGTGGGGTTGCCACCAGTGTTGGTGCAGGTTTTGTCCACTTGTCCAGTGAGTCTGTGGGGGGCTGGTGTGTGATGCTGACTCTTGTTCTTTTTCTTTATCAGTGTATGTAGCAGGCAAAGCAGCAAAAGCTGGGTACCCTCCTGCAGTGTCTGCCATGCCGGGTCCATACTACATCCCCAGTGTTCCTGTAGCTGGTGTCCCATCTCCTGCTGTGCTGATGGATAAGTCACATCCCCCTCCCTTAGCTCCAAGCGAGGCCAGCGCAGGAAGCCAGAATGGTAATTTGCAGTGCCAGGCACAACATTCAGTCTTCTTACTGGGAGTAGGGCTGGGAAGGGGAGGAACAATTGTCACTGATCGAGTGGTGTGAAGAGAAGAAACACAGGGAAACTGCATTTTAATCCAGTCTCTGACAATGACATTTGCAGTAGGGCCACATGGTCTAACTTTTCTAGGGCCATCAACACAGAGTCAGTTTGTGGGTGCCTAATTAGGTCAGCAGGGAATGGGAGGCCAAGTTCCTCTACAGGACCTCTCTCATTACTGCTGCACATGTTCACTTGCAGAGGACAAAAGGGCAACGATGATTTCAGGGGAGCAGAAGCCATTTTCCCCTTAGAGCTGATGCCTTGCAAGCTGCTTTCTCTTTGTAAACTGTCCTTCCAACCCTCTGTAGGGCACTGCTTGGCCTCTGGCAGCAGTTTTTGCTGCAGCATGTTTTGGCAAAGTAACCTATTCCCTTGATATTTCTACCCAAGAGCATTTGGGGCTGGACCCCATCCTCTACTTTACAGAAGTCAGTAGGTCACTTTTTTGTTCAGCCTTTGTATTTGTGAAATGTGAGTGATGAAAGGCTTCTGACTAGAAAGGAGTTGTGGGTCAGTGTCAGACCTAGAGTGTCAGTGTGATGCCTCTTGTCTTGGTGAGGGTCGCTTCTGCTGCCGCAAAGGAAGCTGCCATCAAGGAAAAAAGGGGGCAGCTATTTAGCCACATGCATTTCAGGATCAGAGTGGCTGTCTAAATTCAAACATTCTGCAGCAGAAATGACTCTCACCAATGCAGAGTCATCACTGACCCAGCTACTTGTCGGATTTCAAAGCACCACACTAAGTATCAGTTGTTAAATTAACTCACTACAGTGTGTTGATAAAACACATCTGAAAAGACAAGATTAAGTAGCAGAATTAATTAAGCTTCTGGAACACGCTTCAGTTGCCCCAGTCAGTATATTAACCTTTCTGGAATTACAAAAAGTATTTTCTTTCAACAATCATACTTTTTTTTGGCCACTGAAATCAAAACAGAGCTCTGGAATGGAGCATTTTGAAATAGGAAATAAATCAATCACCGATCCAGCACAGAACGTATCCAATTCAAAAACCTTTGTCAGAAAATGATGAATGACACCCCAGTGCTTAAATTTTTTTCTCCTGTGAAAAATGTCACTGCACGTAGAGTGTGGTGTTGGTTGTGGGAACTCCAGGGATTTTTTAAGAGTCAGATCACAGCTCCCAGTCTTGTCTCTGCTAGCAGAGCACAAGTGCAGAATAAAAAACAGTGGATACGCTTGGTAACCAAATGGAATGGCTCTTAGGATCCCATGATCCTTGCACAGAAAGATGCATTTAATATATGATGCATCCAAGTCAGGTGTCTAGACTCAATCCCTCAGGACTTGACGGGAAATAGTACATATGGCAAATAAAAACATTATCACAGAGTTCTAACCTTTGTGGCAAGACAACAGAGATTCTTCAGCTTTTTTTTAAAATTAGTTAATCTTTTTCGCAATAATGTGGACGAACCCTTAGTCTGGATCATGCACCTGTTGTTCAAGGTGCTCGAACTGTGGAGCTAAGGAAGAGTTATAGCCTGTACTCTGTTCTTTTAAGCTCCTCCACAATGCCAGAATATCCCCTAATGACAGGCTGTAGAAGAGAAGACATTGTGTGGCTTTTCCAAGCTATTAATTTGCTTGTTGGCCAGGCAGCAAGCTAAACAAAACAGGCAATGGTTGAGTTTACAATAAAAGCCTTTCTCAGAAGGAGCAATAGAAAGCCTCTGTGTCCTCCACACAGCCGGTGTAGGTCTGATGAAACCTTGTGTCTTTGGGACTTCAACCTTTCTATCAAGTCCATTTGAAAGAATGGGATCAGAAGTGCTGGGGGAGAGAGACTGGAGAGTTCTGTAATTCTGGCTAAAAACTACAGCCTTTGCCCTAGATAGATTCTGTGCTAATAAATGACCCCTGTGAGGGGATCTAGTGAGCAAACTCAGGCATGAGGATATTTAGAAAATTTGTCTAGGGTTACATAAAAGCCATGTGGCAAAGCTCTGATTAAGCCTAGGAACTCTATCTTAGACTTAGGGCTGAATAGGGAAAAAAAACCCCAAACATTTAGCTCTCTTATTTAGAAGAGTGTTGACAACACGTAAGTTAGGATTTATTCTCTATTTTAAATGCAGTGGTTACCTAGAGGCTCTTGCATAGATCCCTTAAACCCTGCACACAGGGAAGCTTTTGGTCCTAGATCTTTAACATGGAAAGTGTGTAAGGATGAGACATCATTTACTTCCTAAACATGCTTGTCTGAAAAAAAAATTGTAGTGCTGTCCTTTCTGAGGAGGGAGGCTGCTTTCAGTTTTGGCTGACTTGGTTCCACCTACAGAAGAATAAAAATAGTGTCTAGTTAAATACAAATTAAACATTAGAAATTTATGAACTGTTCAGGAGAAGAAAATATGGTCTAACAGAGAAGAATGTTCCATTCCCTTTGACTTCAGCAAATGGTTCTGGACATGTGGGCAACATCTCTGCATCTTTATTTCTTTATAATTAAAATGGGCTTAAATTTATTCAGACCCGATTAAAGGATTATGGTAATTTACAGAAGAAGAAGAGTGTGAGGAGGAAGCAGTAATATCTTTGGTTCTCAGATGAAGTAATAATGAAGAGATTTAATAAGTTGAACATTTAGTATCATTATGAGAAGTATTTAATAAGCAAACATAGAGACAAAGCATGCTTCCTCTGTAACGGAAAATATTTTTTATGAGCTGTTCACAGTCATCTTCGCAGATTTAAATCCAAAATTAATTTCTAGATGCTTGCAGAATTAACCAAGAAATTCATTTGCCTTTTGATACATAGCTGCAATAGCAAGTTTAGTATGAAGGTAGCATGAAGCCTAGCTAATTCTCCATCAGTTCCAGGAGCTATAGATGTTGCCCAAATAGATGTTTGGCACAGCCTCAGCGTGAGCAGTGGCTCTGGGGAGACAGAGTCTGGAAGCTGCCTGTTCAAGTTCCCCAAAGGTTGTTAGTAGGTCAGAGTGGTTTGCTGGCCTGTGTATAAATGAGGTGGCAGCTTAGCTGAGCTCCTAATAGGCACATTAGAAAAAAGAATAGTGAGAGGCCTCTTTCCTGGCATGGTACCAGACAGAAGAGAGGGACCAGCCATGATGGTGAGGTGGAGAACTAGCCTTGCTGCTCATGCAATGCAGCCAGAGCCATTCCTTCTGGGGCCAGTCAGTCCAGCCTCTCTTGAGGGGACCTGCTGTGCTTCCACTTTGGAGGGCAGAGGCAGGATTCCTTGTGTTCTGTAAACCACTGTCTGCGTTTCCAGCCACTCTGCGCTCACTCACGGGGATAACAAAGACCACACCGCTGTCAGCTGAGCTGTCTGGAGGCACATAAAAAGAAGGACCTTGATAGACCCTTACTATGTTTTTACATCCTACACCATTCCCAAGTGCAGACGCACAAGGTAATATTTCAGGATGTAATCACTTACCTTACATGTGCACAGTCCAAACCCACAGTAAAGCGCTTTGCTTCTGAAGCAATCTGTGGGGTCATGAGAGGAAGCACTCTACCCATTTCTATGGCACATTCCTGAAGCAGAACATGGTTATTTCCTAGTGCACAGACACATGCACAGCAGTCTAGGACAGAAGGTGCCTAAGAATACCTCTGCCAAGTCCTTGCTCAGCCCACACAGCGCATACTATGCGACGTACTACCGAACCCATATGTTAATAGCTCGATGTGTTGCAGTGGTGAGGGATAAAACAGAAGGAACAGGTTGGCTCAAAACCACTGTCCAAGTATTTAAATTGTTCCCCAGCAGGAGCGTTTGTGCAGCGCTGCAGTATTCCCTCAAGGGAACGTGTTAACCCCATGCAAGGCAGACAGGTTCCATTTTGTAGTGCTAAGGGAATTGTCCATACGATGGTTCTCTAATGAGGCTGAATTTGAGGGATGTAGTCCTCTCTTGTACCTAGACCTGAATTTCTGTCCATCCTGAAATAGCTCCAGGCTGAGACCTTTCTTAAATAATCTGCTATAAAAACCTGATTTTCTTCAAAGAAAGAGCGGAAAGGTGGAGTTCTCTGCTTGTTGACCATACACCTGCCTTAATGTAGTCAGGCTGTTTGTAGCTATTGTTAGCAGGTAAAGTGTGCGTGGAGCCAGCCTGCCAGAGTTAAAGCTGCTTTGGCTCCAGATGTATAGGGCCTTCTTTTCTACACACAGGAACATGGACAAGTCAAAAAGCTGTCCAGGCTTCCCAGAAGCCAAGCAATGCATGTATGTCTAAGATAAATGCCTTTTCTGTAAAGTAAAGCATGTAAAGAATCCCAGAGCAGACAGTTTCACAGCTACCAGTGACCTGGTTGGCCTCATCCCTGGAGTCAGTATAAATCTCAAAGCAGTGTGATGTGCCTTGTGGGACTTTGCATTTCCTTCTGTATTATCTGGAGCTTCTGCCACACGCTCTTCAACCTGTGTGAGGAGAATTCATGGAGGTGGGAGGGTGGAGTGGTCTTGCACAGTGACAGCTCCCAAATGCTCAGCCACCTGCTTCTCCTGCAGACTGGGAGCTTAGAGGAAGCCTGACCTTCTGGGACTGCTTCTCTCGTACCATGACGAATCCTTTCAGTAGTGCTGAGGAAGGAGAAATGAGTTCTGCTTTTCTCTCTGCCATCATCTGTGGGAGTTGGAATCACTCCGTGGCAAGGAGGGGGTTGCTTTTGTTTTAGTTGGGCAAGTCAGGCCGACTCCAGAGCCAGCCTGTCTCACACCATGGCAGGGTGAGGTGGCACAGCTGCTGTGCTGTGAGGATGTCCCACTATGCTCAGTGTCCATCACCAGATGCTTTGGGTTGTACAAATTGGGCATTTCCAAGCTGTTTTTGCTGTTCCTGCAAACTTTCAAAATGATGCAAGTGCTTACAACTTCACATCCCACACTGTAGATGAATTTCTGGTGAAGCAGCGACTGACTCAGTGTGTTTTGACGCAGCCTACCTGCCTGCAGACGTGAGCTCAACTGTAGAAGCAGCGTTGTGGGAAAGTCTCCTTGTTCTTACATGGGTTTTCCTCTAATGTTTTCTTTTTTCCTCCCTAGCAGTGCGCAAAGGGTACAGGATCCAGACTGACAAGGACAGGGACTCCATGAAGGTGCTGTACTATGTCGAGAAAGAATTGGCTCAGTTTGACCCAGCTAGGAGGATGCGAGAACGATGTGAGAAACAAGCATGCTTTGATTTTTTTTTTCCCCCCACTGACCTAAGAAAGCCTGCAAATTCATAGTTAGAAGTTCACTTGGTTTGCCTCAGGGTCAGCCCCTAGGATATGATGTCTAGGATATGTAATTGGGACAGATAAAGTCTAGATTTTAGGTATCTACAGGTATGTTCTGATTTTAAAGGTCTGGCACTTACCTAACCATTCTTAATTAGAGCAAAGTGAGGGTTACTGAAAAGCTCGTGGAAATTGTCCACTCATATAATTAAACTTTGGGATCATCAGTATCTGAGAATCCAAGTCCCTACTCATATCTTCTACAGCCTGCAGTGTGATAATAGCTGGGATATTGTTTTCAGAGTTTCTTAAGAGTATGGTGTCTGTAAATTCCCAGCATGGCAAAATAGGAGAGGGATGATTTTACTGAAAGCATGTTTGGTGGGCTGCAGTGACCACAGCATGGCTTGAAGGAAGCAGGAAGTTTGTCTGGAGTGGCTGTTGCCCTGCAGGAGGAGCAGGGTGGTGAATAGGGACGTGGTGTAAACTCAGAACTGAGCTTCTGTATGGAACTCCTCACTGTCTTGTAAGCTTTATTTTCTTAAATAAAGGCTGAGGTTGCACTTAATGTGTGTCAGAACACAAACCCAAGTGAGGATCTTTCCACGTTAGGAGGCAGAGGTGCAGAGTGGGACAAGGTGTGTGGGGAGGGCCTGCAGTGCTGCTCCTTGTCCTGTGGCTGCTGTGTGCAGAGGAAGTGGCAGGCTAGGGGCTCAGTTCCTCTGGGCAGCACACAGAGCTAACCCATGTTAGGCACTGCTAGAGGTTCACTTAAAACAGACATGTGGGATCCTGAAAATCATTGAAGGGAAGGGCTTTAAGGAATGACACTACATCAAAGCTCTGTACAGATTAGGCATAACGAACAAATTATATATACTTCTAAAACAGTCATTGCTGAGCACACTGTCTTCTCCACCCACAAGATTTACTATAAAAAGACCTCTGCAGATTGGTATGTCAGGCCTACAGATGTCAGTGTGCTTGATGGGGTAGAGACTGACAGTGATTCAGACAGACTTTTACTTTTTTTCTTAATCTTTTTTTGAGGGGGTTGCTTTTGTTTTAGCTGGGCAAGTCAGGCCAAATCCAGAGCCAGCCTGTGTCACACCAGGAAAAGGGGAGGTGGCACAACTTCTGTGCTGCAGTGGTGTCCCACCAAGCTCGGGGCCCACCTGACAAGGGCAGGGAGCTCACATGTGTTACTGAGGGTAAGCTCTTCCTGCAGGCTGAACTCCACTTATCTGGAACGCAGGCATCTCACTCCATTTGTGCTACCCTCAGAATCCCCACCTGGCTGCCATCAGGTGATGCCCATCTCGTTTCTTTGCTGCATCCTCCCCTGCAGATAACAACACGGTGTCTGAGCTGAGCTCGCTGCACGAGGAGGACCTGAACTTCCGCCAGCCCTACCGGCAGGCGCGGAGGAAACCTCTGCCGCCCGCGGGGGACATGGACGGCGACGCCGAGTACTGGGCAGGAGTCGTGGGCGGGGGCAGCACCTCCAGATCACAGGCTGTGTCTGATTACAGGGATGAGCGGGACAGCTACTGGCACAGGTGAGGGACACCACGTTGGGGAGCAGCTCTAGCTGGCAAAGCGGTAGAGAAAGCAGAAGGGACAGATGGACTGGTAGCTCTCCCCTATTTCCTGCTGCTCTTGTTCTGCTTAGCAGGGGAGAGGGGCTGGAGAGAAACAGGAAATCTGGACATGTCATTAGATGAGGTCAGAATGAAGCTGATTGCCACAAACCTGCTGAAGCCTACCCAGCTGGGTAAAGCTAGGTACAGCCCCAGTCCCAGTGAGATGTAAAAGTGAGATCAGTAGGGAACCAAGCCACCCTTCCCAAAGTAGGAAGGTGCAAATCTCTTTCTTGAAATTTGTACCTGATTCCTCCAGCACTTCCCAGTGCTGGTGTGCTTTATTAGGAGTCACACCCTGGTGCTTTGGTGCACCAGGCCTAAAGGACTCTGTGCTCCAGGAGATCTGCGCTCCAGGCCTAAAGGACTCTCACTCTGGTGCCTAGAAGGGAGATAGCACAACCTTCCCTCACGTATAAGCAGCCCAGTATCCCAAAAGCCATGGCAGGGATTTCCTTCCTTCACTAGTGGGCTATTGTATCAGCTCACTGTCTTTAAACCTGCTTCAAAACTGCCCTGCTGTGAGCTTCTATAGCTGGGTTCTTGGGTTCTTCCAGCAGGATATACACCTACAAGCTCTAAGATGAAGGAGAAGCAGGTCCAGCCCTGCATATTGGAGGACAGGGCAGGTGCACCCTGGGGATAACCTCAGGTGACATTAGACATGCAGAACCTGAGCTATCTGCACTAAGCTGCCTTTACAGTCGGCAGAGAGAACCCAGGGTTTCAAGGATGTGATAGATCTCTTCCTACGGAAGACGATGAAAACAGTTCAGATGATTCATGCCCCCAGGAGGGCCTGTTTCCCTCCATTGTCTGTGCAGGCAGCCGAGGGGATGAGTGCAGCTGGATCCTGCCCTCTAACTCTACCTCCTCCCTCTTCCAGCCAGCAGAGATCCAAGTCGGAGATGCTGTCCCGTAAGAGTTTCTCCGTGGGAGTGCCGGCCGTGTCCATGGACGAGCTGGCAGCTTTTGCCGAGTCCTACAGCCAGCGGCCGCGGCGGGCAGACAGCCAGGACATGCGGCGCTTCGAGCGCTCCGAGTCGCACGGCGGGCACGGCGGGGGGCTGCCCCACCAGGACAGCTCCATGGAGGAATACTACACCAAGCGCTGCAGGGGCAATCGGGAGCCGCTGACGGACTCGGATCGGGGCTGGTCCTACAGCCCGCCCCGGAGACGGGCCCACGAGGAGAAGCACCTTCCCAGGCTGGTGAGCCGGACGCCCGGAGGCAGCCAGAAATACGATCACTCCTACCTCAGCAGTGTCTTGGAGAGGAAATCCCGGAGCTATGACGAGAGCGGTGACCACTGCGCAACCCCCTCGAAGCTGAGCTCGCAGCCCAGCCAGAGAGGAGGGAGCACATACTATGCCTGGTCACCACCCTCCACCTACAAAGCCGAGAAGTCGCAGCCGCCACCACCGCAGTCGTCGTCCCCCGAGCAGGACGAGGAGGAGGAGGACAGCCTGCCCCCCTACAGCGAGAGGGAGCTGAGCCGAGGCCCTTCCTACAGGGCCAGGGAACAGGCCTACCTCAATGCCTCTGACAAGAAGAGGAAAAAGGACCCCAAGAAAACAGTGAGGCCATGTCTGGTGGTCCTGGTCCAAATAGGCTGAGCGGAGAGCCACCAGGCAGGGGTTACTAACCAGAGTTGACGGGCCAAGGGGGTTTTCCAGCAGGGTGACACCTGGAGCCTGGGTGTCACTCCCTGTGGGAAGGAACTGTGGGTGTAGGAAGCCAGAAAGGGTGTTAGCTCCTACACAGGAGTCCATGATGGAGGGGAAAGCCAGATGTGCCTGGGACTGGGGAGGTAAGGGATGTCTTTGGCATACGTGGCCTGGTAAATCCAAGGTGGTGGGAGTTTATCTAGAGTTCAGGAGGATCATGGTAGGGAGGTTACCCAGGCCTTACAGAAATTATAGGGCTTTGCTTTGGCCTTGATCCTTGTTAAGGAAGGGTTGAGAGGCTCTCGTTCTTCTGGGTTGGTATCAAGGGATGGTGTAACAGACATCTTTCTGAAATGGGTGAGATCACAGACTCCTGTGGGTGCATGGGCTTCTCTAGGGGCCGTTCATGCCAAAGGCATTTCTCACCCCGGATACCAGCAAGTGCAAAACATCCTTCCACAGTCCAGGCTAGTGAGGACTGATGAGTTCATAATTGCTGGGGAAGGGGATCTTCCCCATCTACCCCAGCTGGGGAAATCTGTGCCATAAGGGAGACCTTATCATTAGAGTAGCTTGGCTGTGGGAGAGAGGACTGGATTCTGAGTGGACAAAGCTGTTGCTGTTTAGTTGTCTCTGTCAAAGCTTTGTCTGTCCCTTTGTCTGTTCCAATGAGTGCTTTCCTGTTGACATTTAATCTCCTCTCTTTCCTCTCAGAACGATTTCCCAACAAGGATGTCCCTTGTGGTTTGAAGTTGTTGTGGACCTGTCATGTTGATGGGCTGGATATCATGAGGTGACTGCAGTGGAGAAGATGCAGAGCAACAAGCAAGACAAGCCTCTGTGAACCTCTGCAGCCATCAGCCGTGGACTGTTTCAATTGTTTGTTTCATCCAGGGGAGCTGAGGCTTTTGTAAGAGACGGGCTGCCATGGACAGCACTCGATCTCAGAAGCTCTGGGAGTCTGCCAGGAAAATGAGGCCGGGGCTCTCTTCGGCACCCTGTTTTCCAGTGCCCTCCATTCTGCACTGGACGGCAGCCACGTCCCTATTGCCCCTGCAGCCCTCCCTGCAGCCCTGAACTACAAGTGAGGCTGCCTTTGTGCCTCTTGCCCTGTCTCATGTGCAGAGGGAGGCCTGTGTACCTCTTGCTCTCTCTGTCTCCTCAGTTCTCTGTTTGGACCAAAATTGTCTCCATACTTAAAGCCTTCTCTGTATCACCCCCGTGCTGGGAGGAGGCCTTGTTCTTACAGCTGCAGACTGCCTCCAGCTGATCAGGCCCTCAATCATGAAAGAAAATCTACATCCTTTCAGACACTCTAAGAAAATGACTGATGAGATGTTACCTTGATAAGGGCTGAATGGGGAAAGAGACAATTATGAGCTGGTTTGTTCAATATATTTAGTTCTGTTCGTTGTGTGACGAGAGTTGCAGGTGAGATTTATGTATTGTTTTGAAAGTGGGTCAAAGTAGCTTTTATTGTGATGAGAGCATGATTTGTTTCCCCCCTGCCCCCAGCTGTGTTTTGTTTTGATGCAGTTGCATTTCCTTGCAGCTGAACTGTGACCCTGCAGAGCTTCAAGATGGAGTACCTGCTCCACTGTTTTAAAAGCAGTGCTCTAGCCTTCCTAGTGCTCTGCTTCCAGCACCACCAGACACCTCTGCCACTCTAGTGAGTGGCCTTTTTGTTTCAAGGAAGCAAAAAGGGGACAGCCTCAGTGAGAAGGCAGCTGCAGACCTTCATTCTGTGCCACTGGTGTCACTCCTTTCTGGGAATTGTTTCCAGGCGCTGAAGAGAGCGGGAACAGCAGTGGGAAAAGAATTAGCACTGTGGATGGATACAAGCTTTGAAAGTCACCTTTTTCACTTAAAACCATTCCATTTACTTTGGTTGGGATGTGGTTTTAGTGGCTGTTGTCTCAGGAATAGCTTTATTTAGGAGTGCTTCACACCATTTGGAAGCCTGACATTCTGGTTTTCATAGGGTATTATGCAGTCATTTATTTAGCTGCTAAAATCATCATGTGAGGGAACATGATGGGAACATTTTAAGGTCCAGTATCTTGATCCCTATTACACCTAGAAACAACTTAGTGGCCCGTTGTGTTATGGACATTATCACCCTCTGAAATGACATCTTTGTTGTTCCTCTGGGAATTTGGAAAGCTGTCTGGCCTCAGGTGCTCATACTGGCAGTACTGTTTGGAACGCAAGGTATATTAACATCACTGCAGTTCTCCATAAAAATGATCGATTAATTTTTGTGTTATTTCTTTGCCAGATAGTTCACCCACCAGAAATGGTCAGGGGACAGCAAAAATAATCTCCGTAGGTTTGATGGCAGTTTTCATGTGAGAAAGTGCATTGATAAAGGGATGACTTTCTTCTCCCACACTCCCCTAGGGATGACTGGGTCTTCCCTTCCAGAGAGGGATTAGCCAGCAGGAACACACAATTGTGGAATTGCAGAATTGTTTGTGCAGGAGGTAGTCTTCAAAGATCATCTAGTTCCAACCCTCTGCCTTGGGAAGGGACATCTTCCACATATCAGGTTGCTCAAAGCCCTGTCCAGCCGGACCTTGAACACTCTCAGTGATGGGCCATCTGCAGCTTCTCTGGGCAACCTGTTCCAGTGTCTCACCATGCTCATAGTAAAGAATTTCTTCCTTGTGTCTAATCTAAAATGACCCTCTTTTAGTTGAAAATCAATGCAAAAAAGTAAAAAAAGTCTGGTAAAAAGTCCCTCTCCAGCTTTCTTGTAGGTCCCTTTAGGCACTGGAAGGCTGCTCTAAGGTCTCCACAGAGCCTTCTCTTCTCCAGGCTGAGCAGCCCCAACTCTCTCAGCCTGTCTTCATGGAAGAGGTGTTCCAGCCCCTGTGACCACTTTTGTCTTCCTCCTCTGGACCTGCACTAACAGGTCCGTGTCTTTGTGCTGGTGGCCCCAGAGCTGAACACAGTACCCTGTGTGGGGTCTTGGGAGAATGGAGGAGAGGGAAATTCCACTCCTTGACCTGCTGGTCACTCACCTGATGCAGCCCAGGATATGGTTAGCTTTCTGGGCTGCAAGAGCACGTGGCTGGCTCATGTCCAGCCTTCACCACTATAAAATCATAGAATTGTAGAATGGTTTGGAAGGGACCTTAAAGATCATCTAGTTCCCCAAGCCCTTCTCGGGGCTCCCAGTCCATTCTTGCCCCAGTCTGTATCAATACCAGGGGTTGCCCTGACTCAGGCATAGCACCTCACACTTGGCTGTGTTGAACTTCTTGAGGTTCTCTTGGGCCCACTCCTCAAGCCTGTCCCAGGGTCACTCTGGGTGGCATCCCTTGCCTCCAGTGACTCCATGGCATCACTCAGCTTGGTGTCGCCCACAGACTGCTGAGAGGGCCCTCAGTCCCACTGTCTGTGCCATTAATGAAGACTGAACAATGTCAGTCTTGGTGCAGGCCCTGGAGGGACACCACTTGTTTCTGATGTCCATTTGGACACTGAGCCATTGCCTGATGCTCTGGATGTGGCCATCCAGCCAATTTCGTGTCCATCAAGTCCATCCATCAAACCCATCTCTCTCCAGTTTGGAAACTACAATGTTATGTGAGACTGTGTCAAAGGCCTTAGCGAAGTCAAGGCAGATGACATCAGATGGATTTTCCTTATCCACCCATGTCATCACTCTCATAGAAGGTCTCCAAGTGAGCAGGCATGATTTGTCCTTGGGGAAGCCATGCCAGCTGTGTTTAATCACTTCCCTCCCATCCATATACCTTGAGATAGCTTCCAGGAGGATCTTTCAGGGCACAGAGGTAAGGCTGATTGGTCAAGAGTTCCCAGGGTCCTGTTGTTTTATTCCTCTTTAAAACAGGTGGGATGTTTCCCTTTTACCAGTCACTGGGAACCTGAGTACCATGACTTTCCAAACAGGGAGAGCAACTTAGCAACTGCCTTTCCATCTACCTGTATTATGGCTGGAGAGACTAACATTTTAAGTATTTTCATCTTCTCTTATCATTAATGTGTGTTCTTAGGAAAATCACAGCACAGTTAGCAAGAGGTGGGCAGGTGGCTGCCATCTGAGGGCTCTGGAGCCTTGAGAAGTCTGCGGAGCTACACTACATGCTGTTTTAAATCAAACATTTCATTCCTGGCCTATGAGGATTCTAGCAAGTTGATGTTTTGTTAGTCTGAAAACCTTGGCAACCCCTGTGCCATGAATTTCCAGGGAGCTTAGCCTGCCATCTTTTCCATCAGACATCCAGCAGACCCAGGAAATACTGGGTTGACAGTGAAATTTGAAAGTGCATCTGACTATGCCACAAAGGGGCCAAACCAGTGATTTTACAGTCTTTGAATACCTCTATCTTTTAAATCATACTGAAAGCCTGAGCATTACGATCTTCTCATATCAGTTATGTTCTGTCCCTTATCTCAGTCACTGTAGTTTATTTAATCAAGGCCTCAGGAATGAGTTGTGTGTATTAAAAATACAAGTCTTCATTTATTTGAGTCAGTTTTATTTTGTTCAGTGCTGGTCCTTTAGGGCATCTGTACACTGTGTGTAAGAAGTTGCCATTTGTGTATCTAGCTTATAAATAAGTAGTTGCAAGCTAATTCTTTTAAGAAAACTCTTTTAATTGTAGAAACAACTGTTTGTGAGAACTTGGAAACATCTCTTGAATCCAAGTACCTGGAAAAGTATTGAAGATTTTTTAACTAGTGATTCTACGAGTTTTACCAGGTGATAAAAGTTTCAGCTGCAGAAAAAAAAAAAGAGGAGATCTTAATTGCCTGAAGTCAGATCTGGGCAGCAGCAACCTTGCTCTAAAATTTTAGATTTCGTATCTCCCTGTACAAATCTGCGGGAATTTTCAGTTACTGATCATGTCTGTCCTCAGGCCATCTTTATTTTTCCCATTAGAAATATGTCTGCAGCAGCAGCAAATGGACCAAATCAAGAAGTGAGGGGTGACGTAGAGTACCTGCACAGCTACACAACCCTAATGACCTGTGACTCCTGCAGCAGGGGAGCAGGGGGCCAGAGACTGACAGACAGCTCGAGAGGAGCCTCATGTTTCAGGAGAGGAGTAATGGTTTGTGTCTGTGCCATCTTTCAGAACACCTGCAGAATGCTGGCACTGGGAAATAATAATGAGCCTGGCTATTACGTGGTCTCAAATTATAAGTTTTCCGGTGATCAATTTTTATTGCTGGCATAAAATTAAAATCCTTTTCTTACTGGATATGGATGTCTGGGTCATGTCAAGGACATGGAGGGTTTTGTGGTCTTAAAATCACAGCATCACAACGGTGACTTGCTAAGAAAACAGATGATGAGAGAATCCTGTAAAAATTTAAAAGAGCCCCTAGAGCAAAAGCAGGATCGAGCATCAGCAGTAGATTTGGCTGTGCTGTCAAAAAAAGTGATCTTGGCTACTGGGAAAAAAAAAGGTTTTGACATAATGGAATAGGAAGATAAATACCAATGGTAATGACTTCTCATCAATCCCTTTATTCCTTTAAAGTACATTGTAGAAGTTCCAGTGGGTGGCTTCAGTGTGAATATCCTCAGAACACTCCATTTCCACTGAAATGGAAAATTAACAAAATTAGCACCTGGAATACTTAAAATTTTTGAGAAACTCCCAACATTTATAAGCTGAAGCAGGCAGCCAGAATTACTCAGGCCTTTATACTGGCATATGGTACAGGGGACTGGAGCTGTAACATCCTCACCTTTGTTGCTGGAGTTTGGTCGGGGTGGCCATCAGCAGTGCTGCATCATGGAGACATAAAGGACAGCCCCTGGGACAGATCCCTGAGAAGGAGCGATCACAAAATATTTCAGGAGTCAAACCTTGCCACAAACTGTTCCACATACATAAACGCAGCACCATGGTGTTTATCATGCCTGGGCTATTCTGAAAATAATTTTGATGATGTGGAGATTGTTGAGAAACTGCATGGAGCTGTCTTTTTCTCCAGGTAGCTTTCACACAAGATGTGGGTGACGATCTGTTCTCTGTCGCTAAGTACAGGGTTTGGGACATGTGGAAATAAAAGCTAAAGGGGCTTTAGCCCATTTTTTTACTGGAGCAAAGTCGAATCCATGAGCAAAGATGCCTTTGGCATCTGCCAGGTGCTGCAGATTTGCCCCTACAATTCCAGAAATCTCTGTGGTGCAGCATCTCCAGGCTCTACTGGCTGTACATGCTTTCTACAACAGCTGTGATGTTGAAACCACCCTTATAGTCACCTGGGACTCCTGAAGTCCCTTTCCCATTGCATGGAAGATCAGAAAAGGTATCCATTGCATAATGTGAAAGAACAGCTATCATTTTGATGTGATCTCAAAAATGCCAGCTGGATTTACCAGCATTAGAAACAGCAAAAATCTAAAGAATAAAGTTAGCTAATACTAAAGGATGGAACCTGCCATGATTCCCATATGAATTCTCTTGTAACCTTTATAATTCTTTCTGACATTCACCCCTGCCTGCACAGGGGCCTTTGCCAGGGAAGGCCACCGCCTTCTCTCCCTTTTGCCTGTCATTTTTTGTCATGCGTGTAATGCCTCTCTGACCCCTCTGCTTTCCTTTGGCTATTTCCAGTCAACCTTCAGTGTTGTGCCTAGGGGTTCCAGTCAGCTTGGATGTAGAACAAGTGGCGTTTTGTAAAAAGGCATTTTTACCCCCTATAAAAGCAAAAATTGCAGAATGCCCACAACAAAACCCCAAGCTCTCCAGATATTCTCTCAAGCCCAAGCAGGGGTGTTACTGGAAACATTTTAAAAATTAAAGCTGAACATAATTTCAAAATGAGTTTGATATTGTTTTCAGCCCCAGGGCAGCTGCAGTCAGAGCTGTGGAGTGCAAACCGCAGGAGCAAATGCATTCAGGTTTCATTGTCCTTGGTGAGAGCAGTGGCAGAGAGAAGCAGCATTTAATGAGTCAGACAGCAAACGGAGTTCCAAGGTGCTGTTACTTACATGTGAGTTAGGAGTGTGAACTAGAAGTCGACAGGCTTGGCTTAAAAGCAAAATTCAGTCCAGGGAAACTTGAGCCCTGGCCCAGGGGTACAATCCTCTTGCTGTTTACAGATGAGCTGGGCTTTCTTTCTGCCTCTATTGCTGCCTACCACAGCCATTTCCCAGCCATTACACAGTGAGTGAGTGGCTTTCTTTGCTGCTGCTATTTTACTTAGATTGTCCTCCCCTGTAATGAACTTTTTCAATATGAGAGGGAGAAGGACGTAACAATACTCTGTAATGAAAATGTAACACTTTTATAGCTTTTTGGGACACATCCACATCCCCAATTACCAAGCATTATACATTTGCCATGCATACAGTATCGAAGTCGTTGCTTTTGAGTTGTCACTATGGAGAATAAAAGCAGGAAAAGCTACCACCAATCTGCCTTTTTATTATCCTGCAGGCAAATAATTTGCCCAATTTTTGCTAAGATATGAGCAGTTTACATGAGTAGTTTTCAACCCATTTTTTTTTGATTAATGGCCAATAAACCAAACATTTTCCAGTGGAGCAGCAGACCCTTCATAAATCTCATACTGTTCACAGGATAACATACAAAAACATTCTGCCTGGCATTTTCTTAGAAAAAATCCATGCAGATACCCTATGGAGGCACACTCCTTCAGAGAAAGGATAAACTCTCCCCTGGTCTTGCAGACGTAAAACCTTTTTTTTTATTTTATTCAGAAATCTTTTATCTTTTTAGTACAGACATGTTCTTTTCTTTTGGCCTCTTTGTTGTAAAGTCTGCAGTACTCTGGACTGATGATTTTTGTGTCATAAACAAGCAACTTCATTCAGATTCTGTCTCAGTGTGGTAAATAATGGATTAAGACTCACACTGTTTGTAGGTGTAACCTGAACAGCATTTACACGTTTAGATTGTGTCTGATAGGTGTTATCAGCAGTCGGGTGCAGGAGAAGCAGCTCCCAGCTCTGCTCTGTATTTCCCTGTGCAAGGCACAGCATCCCTTGGCTCTGAAAATTGTCACTCATCCTCTATTTTACCACCTGTGAATGTGCTCAGTGTTTCTTTCAGCTTCTTTATCACTCCTCCGTCCCTCAGTGCTCCCCTTCTGCAGAAGTCTCCAAGCCAACATGGAGCAGGAAAGGTGCCCATCCGTACCTTAAAGACTAACGGGGGTGAGGAAGACCCGACGACAGAAACCCTGAGAGGTCACCCAGCTCAGTCAGAGCTCTGCAGGACGTCACTTCTGGGTGGGGAAGGGTTTGTGCCAGCAAGGCAGAGGTGCCCTGCAGCTCCCACTGTAATTCCTGCTTACACCTTGCACTCTTCCATGCCCAGTCACACTTATCCACGAGTACTTGGCTGTAGGTACAGGTTTGCTATTCAGGGCCATTTCTGAATTAGAGAAAGGAGTCTGAAAAAATTGCCTAAAATTGCACAGGACCACTTACTACAGCAGGTGTAGTGTTTTCATTTAGACCTTGCTGTGTGACACAAATCCTTTCTGCTTACATGTCAAGTTGGTTTCCATCAGCCTCTCTAGAGCAGGTGGGAGTGATTTTCATGTCCCAGTTATCAGATCTTCTCTTTGAGCAACAGATCACTCAGTGCACTTGTCTCTGAATAGGTACTCCAGGGTAGTGAGAGGCAGATCTCCAACTGGTTGCATTTTACACTCAAGAGCCTTCTAAATGATTAATCAATTTAGTTTCTCAAAGTTCTCTGTTTCCTGGCAAAACCAGAATGTGTGTTTCTACAGGCCTCAGGCCTGCTCATCTTGGAATTATAAGTTTTGGCAAGGACTTTTAACATCCAGTAGGTTGGAGATCAGGTAAAACAGTAGCACAAAAAGCTAAAAGTTTTACCTTGTGTGAAGTGTGTAAAAGATGTGTAAAGTGTGTAAAAAGTGTAAAGAGATCATCTTCACGTCACTGATTCTGCAAGAAGGGTGAGGTCACTAAAATGAAGGCTATCTTAGCTATGAAAACTCCTCCTGGATTTCTCTTTCAGGTTTTTGGCCATCTTAGACTTTGAAAAGTAGGCCTACACAGTTAAAGTTTGAGCAATACCTGTCTAAAATGCAGGTCCTACAAATCTTCATGCATGAACTTGGCCACAATTACTGAGTGCATACAGAAGTTATGTGTGGACCTGGTACCTGGAACATTTTTCTTTAGAACTTGGAGTCCCAGTTTCTTGAATTGAAACTTGCAGCACAGTCAAGTACTCAGGATTTCTGAGAAAGTAAAACTACCCTAATTGGTAAAACCACAGTGCACACAACACCCCAGTGCAGCCAGTTTACAGAGACTGCAATGTGCAATTTTGGCAGCCAGACCCAACTGATGCAATTTGGAACCTGCATCTTTGTGGAGCTGAGCTGCCAAGGCTTGGAGAGCACTTGGTCCCATGCACAAATAGGCCTTCACCCAATGGACAGAGTGACAGAACTTGTGTGGGTAGCAGCCTCTGAGCCCAAGGTATGTTTTAATTAGAACTGGGGAAGTGAAATGATGAAATGGGTTTAGGGTTTGTGGGTTTGGGGTTTTTTTTTTTCCTCTTTAAATAGAAATATATATTTTTATATATAAATTTTTGTCTCTGCTCCTCAGAAGAGAGATCTGAGGCTGCCTTCTGTTCAAGCCAGTATGATGCCTGAATGGAAAATTTCACTCCCCAGTTTCAGTAAAATGCAGCCTAGACTGGTTCTTGTGAATTGCTGTAAAAGGAAAGTTACTGTAGCAGAGCTCTGTAATCAAGAGGTCTCCATGGACAGCCTGTCATCCCGATGAGAGACACTTCTTAATTAAGAGAAGATGCTGCATTGTAGATGAAACAATTCCTAAGTGTTCCAACTTCTCTCATCATATCAATGACCTTGGAGTTACAGAGCTCCCAACAACAAGGGGTTTTAGAGAATTTCAAGAGAATTTTAAGTCGGAAAGTTCAACACTCAAGCATGTGCAGCATGCAGAGAACACATTTCAAAAAGTGTTTGAAGAGCAGAAGCCTAGTTTTTTACTACTTCAAAGATCTTTGAAAGGCAGAGTGTGGATAGCATCCCAAGTGTTGTTGGGGAGATCTGAGATCCACACACTTCTATGGAAAGCTCAACCTTACTTGCAAGCAAATCAATTAAGAAGCTGCCCTTGCAGCTAAGCTTAACTGATTTCCTGTTTGAGCATCTCAGTTACATTTGGTTTCATGATTAAACTTGTTCAGATTAATGGGAAAACAACAACAAAAAAAAGCATGGTCAAAATACTGGACGAACTGTTTAGGTGAATGAAGAGCACTGGTGTTTGTGAAGCTGCCAGTAGGGACAGCCTGGAAAAGGAAAACAGCTGCCTGCAGAGTAACACTAAATTCAAGCCAAGTGAAGGGTAACACGCTTGTGCGCTTCAGCACATCAAGTGGCAGCACAAAAATGCTGCATGAACACCGACCATCTTACATCTTAGCTGATTAGGACCCTTATGTTGTCTACACCCGTGTGTAATGCAGCCCCAGGGAGTGAACTTGGGTGCTGTCCCTGCCCATCTGCTCTGCATAAGGGATTAGTGTACTGTATTCTATAGATACAGTATATTCTGGAGCAAAATTGTTTGCCACAGCCCACATTCAGTCACTCTCGCTGCCAGCTGAGCAAGCCTGTCCATGGGGGCACTTGCAGCAAGGCTACGAGTCTGTAACACCAGGGCACAAGGTGCACCAAAACCAACACGTGGTCCAGGCCACAGTTAGGTGGCAACCTGGCATTTTGAGAACATGACAGCCAGCTCTCTGAGAAGTCATGCAGCAGAGTTACAGGCAAGTCCTCACAGCAGTTTTGTTTGCCATTTCTAGAAAGAGGCTGATCCCGAAATGGCCCACTGCCCATTCTTCCTGTACCTCAATGAATGACTAAGAGAGAATATGAAAAGTGTGGGACAGAAAATGTCCTCAGATGTTCGTAGTTCTCCCACTCCCCCTGGTTCCCAGCTAAGGGAACCTGAATTAACCATGCAATGAAGCTGAATTGGATGCTGTGGGCTCTGAACTACGGGGTTTGTAGTGACTAAACAGAGAGAGCACAAAGTGCCCTGGCTTGTCATGGCCAGAGCGGAGAGTGAGGGCACAGGGGCTGCCCAGCAGCAGTGTTTGTGTGAGGATTTACTGGGTGCAGATAATGCCCCATCAGCAGGTTCTAAACGTGTCTAGTTTGAAAAATTAACAGAAACAGCATTAGAGCAAAAGAGCTCACCTGGGCTAACACTGCTTGGCTTCTGTGCCCCTGGCACCTTTTACTGTGCAAATGTCACCACTCTGGCCTGGCTTTGTCCATTCCACATATGTACACAATTGGCTGAAACTCCAACTCTGAGGCAAGAGACATCTTTTCAGCCACTTTATGGGGGCAGAATTACCCTTCAGAATAAATACATGTTTTGGTAACAGCATGTGCAGCAAAGACACCACAAAAATGAACTGTAGTTTCCATCCTCTGGTGGCAATGAACGCTTTTCTGATGGGGCTGGGAATGCAGAAACAACAAAGGCAATGTGTCAGGCTTTTTCGGGTCTAGCCCTTCTTAGAAACCTTAAAAAAAAAAAAGAGGAAGGAAAGCAACAAACAAATCATGTATTTCCTGGGAACTAACAGCAATACTGGCCACATTATTTCTTTTTTTTGGCCTGTCTATTCTCTGACTGCAAGCCTTTCAGTGGTACATACTCTGCTCCTCATGAGCCTGTGGCGTAGATTGGACTAATGGAGTTTGGAATGAACTCTCCAGAATCTGTACTTCAAAAAGCATGGATCATCTTATGGATCTTAAGAGCACAGCCCTGTGAACACTTACTCAGCACAGCTCTATTAATTCAGGCTCTTGGGGAGAAGGTGGGAGTAGAGACCAAATGACTTAAACCAGATCTGCAGCCAATGGAGCAAGAAGCTGTGCTCTTTGTGGCAGCAGCTGGTGGCTAAGGGAGGCATGGATGTATCCACATTACTCAGACAGTAATTCCAGTCATGTTCTGGTCACAGCTTGCTTGTTTCCTCAGGATCCTGTGCTCTTCACGTTGGGTGTTCTCTTTGCCCTAAGTGATCCTCCCCCGTTTGGGAGCTCACCCCTGTGTGAAAGCCCACTGTTTGCACCAGGCCTGTGTGTGGTGCTGAAAATAAAAATTCTGCAGCACAACAGATTTGATCGCTTCGTTTTCTTGCCTGAAGCACACTGTGATTTCTTCCCGTTTGTCTTCGTGGGTGGAACAGGCATTTCAGTATAACCTGCCACGCTCATTACAGGGAGTTCTTCCATGCTAGAGTTATTAACATCTTTGTTATTACTGCCAGTTCCCTCCTCCTCCCCCGTACCAAGCGGTCGCCTGAGCTAGAAATCCTATTAAGGACAGACTTCCAGTAGTAGTATTCTCCTCCTCAAAGTGAAGAAGACCTCTTCAGAGGTCAGATCCTTCTGCTTTCTCAGAATCCTGTCTCCCTCATGTTCCTTAGAAAGTCATTATTAAAACTGTCAAAACCACTCACAAAAACATCACAGAAATTCTCAGAATCAGTCGAGAAATCATAATTACCCCTTCATAATCATTAACAACTCAAAAACGTAGTTTGAATTCAAAAGTTTTATGCAAGAAAAAATGCTTAACATTTAATATAAAATCAGTTTGACACAGCTTATTTTTCAAATGCCATCATTTTTCTGTGCATCATTTTCCTGTTCCTTTTCAGTTCACCAGACAATTAAAAGACCACAATTGAAAAAGTCATCCTAATTACTTTTTAAAGCCTCATAAAAACATTCATAAAGTGCCACCCACAAAAGCACCTAAGCAAGACCTCTGAAACACCTATTAGGATGTTAATTTAGTTAACTGCTTCTGAGGGCTAAGCTGTCAGACGGCAGCATGATTTGTGGAATTGTCAATTTAACAGTGATACAACCCAGCAAACACACTGCTTCATAGATGTGGCCCCAAAACAGCATCAGCTGAGCCCACAACATGTACACAGAGGCACCCAGCACAGCGTTGCAGGGGTTTCAAATAAATAGATGCAAACTCCAAAAAGTCTAAAAGCAAGACTACTGGCATGTGGGAGACGTGGATTCTATGGGAATCAATCATCCCAGGCTGTGACCTTACTGTGAGGGAAAACACAGGCAGCTTGTACAGGAAACAGGTACAAATTTTAGCTGTTTTATCCTGGGATAAAAATCACTCCCCACTAGAAATAACAGAAAAAGACACTGATCCTTGGAACATCTCTATGTTCCCTCTGTCCTTGAAGGTACCATACTGTGTAAGTACCTTTCTGTTCTTCATCCCCAAAAGAGAGGCCCACCACAACCACTGCACCACAGTGAACGTGCTCTAGTTCATTTAATTCATTCAGCAGTGGCCTCCCTCTTGGCTTGAGTGGCTGGGCAGTGCTCACAAATAGATTTGGATAAATCCAACCAAAAAAAAAAAGTAAAAAAAAAAATAAAAAAGGAAAAAAAAAGGGACAGGCTCTGAGGGCTCTCTCATGTCCCACACAAGACGTCCAGGGAGCAGCTTTATGTCTTCCCAGCACCAGCCAGCTTCCTGTGGTCCACGGAGCCTTCTCCTCTCCACCAACTACTCCGCGTGGTGCTTCTGGTGCCGCACCAGCTGGGGCTGGAAGCGAAAGCTCTCCCCGCACCGGGAGCAGCGGTAGGGCTGCTCCCCGGTGTGGATGCGGGTGTGCTTGATGAGGTTGGAGCTGCCGCTGAAGCCGCGGCCGCACTGGCCGCACCTGTAAGGCTTCTCGCCGGTGTGGGTGCGCGTGTGGCTGATGAGGTCGGAGCTCTGCCCGAAGCGCTTGCCGCACCGCCCGCAGGCGTAGGGCCGGACGCCGGCGTGGGCCCGCTGGTGCTGCAGGAGGTGGCAGCGATGGCTGAAGCTCTTCCCGCAGGCCGGGCACCTGTAGGGCCGCTCGCCCGTGTGCATGCGCTGGTGCTTGATGCAGGTGGAGCTGTCGCTGAAGAACTTCCCGCACTCGCTGCACACGTACGGCTTGAGCCCCGTGTGGACGCGCTGGTGCTTGAGGAGGTTGGAGCTCTGGCTGAAGCTCTTCCCGCACTCGGCGCAGGTGTAGGGCTTCTGGCCCGTGTGGACGCGCCGGTGCTGGACGAGGTGGGAGCTCTGGCTGAAGCCCTTGCCGCACTCCCCGCACAGGAAGGGGCGCTCCCCGGTGTGCAGGCGCTGGTGCTGGACCAGGTGGATGCTCCGGCTGAAGCCCTTGCCGCACTCCGAGCAGATGGTGGGGCGCTCCACGCGAGGGGCTCGCCGTGAAGCTGCCGCCCTTCTCCCCTGCCTTTTCACCAGGCTGATGTCAGAACAGGGCAGCTTAACCTCCTCCTCCTCACAGCCACCTTGCTGAGCCTCTGAGCAACCACGCGGACTTCCATGGCTGTCCCCGAACTGCTCCTCTCCTCCTCTGGAGCCCACTGCCAACACGTCCTGCAGATATGCGCTTGTACGGTGATCTGGAAGGGGCCCCAGCTCACCACCTGGAAAAAAAAATACAACTGTGATTCCCACTGGGAATTGGCACAGCAAACAGGCAAGCTGTTACCTGAGGGAGCCTTGTTTGCACCATGCAGGAGAAGCAGTAAATGGAAGACTGGGAGCAAATGGAAACCCAGCTGGAGAAGCTCTGTAGCCTCATCATACGACCCAGAGCAGACATGCTATGAAGAGCAGAGCCAAGGGCAATGCCACAGGTGTCTCCTTATCCCCAAAAAACCTTCACACGTTCTTAATACTTCCTCTTCCTACATACCCTTACCTGCAAGCTGACAAAGACAAGCAGACTGCCTTCCCTGAGGGGGAAAGAGCAAGTCTCAATGTGTCCTGCATAAAGTAAAGTGGCTCAAATAGCACTGAGGCAGCCCAAAAAGCATTTCACTTGCTCTGTGTTTATAAACTTACATAACTTGCTCCTCACCTGTGTGTGTCTCCCCCAAGGCTTTGTAGTCTTGTTCTTCTCCCTGGTCCATCTGTGCAGTTACATCAGGTTCAGCAATCAGGAACCCTTCTTGCAGGAGCAAACAAAAGCGATCTTAGTTGAATATGCAATATAGATAGCAAAATAGCAAGCGCTCATCATATTGTCCTAAAATCCACTGCCCCTGCTGGATATTGGGAACAAACAGAGTGGTTACTTAAAGGAATGGAGTCAACTGAGCACAACTAACATTTATGGACAACTTGTGTACTACTGAGGTATCTGGTGTCAGATATTTTCCTTAAAGGAGACTCAAGGCTGCCCCTCTTCTGATAAGTGATGCACATTAGGACATGCACCAGACATGTTGGGCTCAGAACTGGTTGACAATAATCATAGATACAGGTGTCAGAAAAGAGCAAAAGCCAGCCATACTTAAACTTCTTCAATAATGACAGTCAAAAGTCTAATAACTCTCCTAAAAGTATTTTACATAGAGAATTACTTTTTAGACACCAGAACCTGATTTTCGTGTTTGCTATCTCATCTCTTCTTTCTCCTCCAAGGCTCTCAGGCTGAGGCAGAAAAACCCAACAAAAAGGCAATCTGATGTCCTGTCTACTCTGGCTGGATTCTGCCAGTTCCCAGCCTGGCATCCCTGCTGAGCTCCAACAACCACCATGAATGCAACTGTTGGGCAGGCTGCCCTTGCAAATGCCATCAACACCCAAGACAAGAATTTCTCTGTCAGTATTTACTATTTTGAGGCCAAAACCAGCCAAACAATAAGCACCAGCAGTTAGCATCAAGAAGGCTGGTATTAGCAGTTGCTGAAGAAAAAAGGCAGAAGAACAGGGGAAATATAATGGTAAGAAAGATCCCATTTTATTTTAAAAGGTAAGAATCAGAGATAGCAAGAAAGGGATACCAGGTGGATAAATCTAGGAGCAAGGAGCGATGTGCACCACAGCTAAAGCTGAGATCACTCATGGGAATATTTTTAAGGCATTTAAGACATTACTTTCCCCCCTGCCCCCTTTTAATCTTTGGAGTTACTTGTTTTCATCACTTCAAAGATGCTGCACAACCACTCAAGCTCCAGATGGAACTGACTTACTGGACAGATGGGCAAAACACTGCAAACTAATGGGTGCCCAGACCACTTCACCCACCACCAGCTATTTAATGATGGGAATAAGGGACCAGATAGTGACAGAACCAAGGAGACAGCGCAGATGAACAGAACAGTTTTGGACCTCAGATGCCAGGGATTACAAAACCACCAGTCTTGAAGTCTTTTATTCTCTGTGGCAGAGGTGGACAGAAGGAAAGTGAGGAAGCAAAAGGCTGCAGTTGTGAGCTGCAGAATCATGAAGGAAAACATAAACAGATGAGCAAAAAGGAAGCTTTAGCAAAAAAAAAAAAAAAAACCCGCCTTAATCTGAGTCCCTACTTCAAGTATTTGCTGAAAGCTGAAGTGGGCCACCCCTGCAGATGGATTGTTTCCAGCAGTTCCAAGCTGATATATCAAGAGAGGTTGCTTTCTGCAGCCCCGCAGCTCTCAGGATTTTGCCACTCCTGAGAATTTCTGCTGCAACAGTCTGGCAGCTCAGCCAGCCCGAGCTATTTACGTGCTGCAAGGGGCACCAGATGGGCAGCCCCCGCGCCAGAGCTGCAGTCAGAACCGTGTCCACACACAGACAGCTCCCCCAGGCAACTCACCAAACAGAAGGGGTTTGCTCTGAAAGCTGTCAACAAACAGGAACTTTGGAGGAGCAAATCCATCAGCATTTCAGAGGTGGTACCAGCATCTGACAAATGCCCGACAACCACTGCCCGGGGGAGCATCTCAGCAGGCAGACAAGGTAGAAGGAAGAGCTCCCTTCTGACCCTGCAAAAATCTCCTAGTTCAGGTTGCCACTGACACCGCTGCTATGCTCAGATTGGCTATGGCAGGAAGCAGACAACTTCTACACAACTAACAGGGCAGTTAGGAGGAAGAAAGAACTTCTTCCTTTCCCAGGATCACAGTCATGTCTCCGTAAAAGGAAGGCACAAACTGCATCAACAGAGGGGACATTCCTGCAGGGATTTCATCTGTTACTAACAGAAGCATATCCTTGGGTGTATTGAGTTATTGCTTGAGTGTGAAAACCAAAACAGGGACATTATCTGTGTACGTGAGGTTCCTGTAGGCAACGTCCACAGCTTTACTAAAACAAGGTATGAAGGGTACCCAACCTGGACCTCCTCAGGGAGGCTCTGCAAGCAAATCCTACTGTTCCTGGGGCCTTGGCTTTTGTGTTGTCATAGCCTATTTTTGCATCTGCATCCTACAATGGATGCTCTTTACCTTGGCTACTCATTTTCTCTTCCGACCACTCAGCTCTGAATTCCTGCCATGGCTGTAGCGAGGTGTGGAGGTTCTGGGACTCATCCTAGTGCACAGCTCCACGCTTCCAGCTTCCCGTGCTCCTGACAGGCCACCAGCAGCAGAGCAAGGCCCATGGCCTTAAGAACACGTTCAAATCTTCCCCTCCCCGGCTATTTTTTTGGGATAGATAATGCTTGTGGTAAAATCAAAAGGTGATGACATTTGTTTTTTTTTTTTTTTTAAATCACCGAAAGCGGTTAATTGTGCAGCTGCACCCATCGGCGTGGTGAGAGCCCCCTTCCCGGCGCTGTCAGATTTGATCACACACTAGGCTGGGCGGACAGGAGGCAGAACGGGAGGGGACAAGGATTTCCCACCGAGCAGGGGGCAGGGGTGCAGAGCTGGTGCGATCGGGGCACTGGGTGGGAACTGGGGGAAGACAGGCCTTTGCCGTGCGGCGGACGGGAACGGGAACGGGGGGAACCGCGTTCTCGGCACGGGATGCAAGCAGGCAGGCACGGCAGCGGCAGAAGGGACAGGCTGGCCCTCCCCCGTCTCCTCCGGCCGGCTCCTTCCTCCGCAGGGCCGGCGCTCACGGGCTCTGCCACGGAAGGGCGTTCAAAGCCCGGCCCCGGCGCCCCCGGCCCCCATCCTGCGGGCGGGCACAGCGCCCAGCCTACCTGCGGGGCTGCTCCTGCCCGGCGCTCCCGGATCCCGCTCCGCGGCCAAAGGGCGCTTCCTGGGCGGGGCGGCGGCGGGCAGAGAACCGGGGGGTCCTGGGGGGCTTCTCCTCTGCACCGGGGTACCGCCACCCATCCCCGGCATAACCTCCCGCGGCCCGGGATGATCCCTGCATCCCCGGGATGACCCCGGGTACCTCCCCGCTTTCCCGGGATAACCCCGCCCCGCAGCCGCACACCGCCCGGATTCAGCGTGAGGAATAATGTTGATGACACACCGGTGCTTGGGTTTCTGCTATAAGTCGTGTTTATATCCTAAGTCAAGGATTTTTTTATGTGTGTGTGTGATGCTGTGCCAGTGAGGAGCTGCACGAAAGAAAAGTGGGGGGAGCACAGCCGGGATGAGTGACCAGAACTGGCTGTAGGGATATCCCACACCATAGAACTCGTGCGCAGTATATAAACTGGGGAATTAGTTGGAAGTGGTGCCAGTCTGGGTTCAGGACGGGAATAGCAAACAATTGCATTGAGCATCACTTTTTGGTTTTTTTCCCTTTATATTACGATTATTATTTACCATTATTATTGCATTTTACTTCGTTTTCAATTATGAAACTCTTCTTACCTCAACCTAAAAGTTTTACTTTTGATTCTCCTCCCCACTCCACCGAGCTGAAGCGGGGGATGTTGAGCGAGAGGTTGTGTGGTGCTTCATTTCCACCTGGGCTTAAACCACAGAACAAGCAGGAGCTGTGACATCGCACTGCCAGGCTTAACTTCAGGGCAGAAGGGAAAGCAGCTGATGTGGGGGGTATAGTACGTACCAGTGGTAGAAAACAGGACACACAGCAGTTCCTTGTGAGGACACCGTGCTGGGCGAGGTGGGAGAAGAAAGTCACTGTTCTGGAATAATTTGTCTTATTTGGAATTTCCCCAGTAGAATCAAATATACACGTTTTTACAATGTGGTGCCTGCTCTTCCTAATTTCTCCAGGTAACTCATACCTGGAGGGAAGAAGGGATTCGACTCTGCGTGTTTTCATAAAATGTGGTGGAAACTGTGAGAGCTTGGATGTTCGCTTGAGTTCTCCCCACACAGCCGGTGACACGGGAAGGGGTTTGCTTAAGCATGGTGACACTCGGGTTTCCCTGCCGCCTTACCCGGGGACCGTGAGCAGGTTTGCAGACGGAGGAAGCCACCCTGTGGCCACAGGCAGGACACAGCAGATGGGTTTCCCGAGGCCATAAAAAACCAAGTTGCTTTTCACCTTGGCCCCTGTGTCCCAGCTGATGAATACACTGCCTTTATGGGGTGATGGTTTTGCTCCCGGGTGATAATACAGAAAATTACCCAGCCTTTCTAGGAGCTGAAACGCCCAAATACGTAGTTTGTGCTTAGCAATGGTACAAAACAGGTTGGCCATGAGATGAGGACCCACGTGATGACAAAGGAAGGAGTGTTTTTTCAGGAATCTGAAAATCTTTCCTGCTAACGAAGTGAAAAATACTCTGAAGGCCTCTAGATTCCCTTTTCGCTTCGAGCTATTGTTAGCAGGGCACAAACGACGTGAGTTAGTCAGCAACCTTAGTCACTGTGTACCCTGGTGTATGGGAACTGCAGTAAGAGACAAATGAACAGGGTTCAGCGTTGCCATGCTGAGGCTTTGTTTGTTAAGGTTAAAATATCAACTTGCATTAAAGACCTTTTCTGTTGGAGAAGTGATGGCTGATACAGGCTCATTAGACTCCATGGCTGTGTACAGAAGGAGAAAGAGTTGTCAACAAAATAAGATGGGAATACTGAAATAGAATGAAAGGGAAAACATAACCCCATCAATTTACAAAACAGTGCAACTGACAGGCACATTTCTGTATCCTCGTCGTGCTTGTACCATACAGCACATTTGCTTGAAAGTGTGGAGGGCTGGAGATCACCGTGTTCACAGTCAAAGTATAAATGTATGCAAAATGAGAGGGGAAACTGGCTGGTTGCTGGATCTCTGTCACTGGAGGTTTTTGACGTGTGGCCAGACAAAGCCCTGCCTGACCTGATCTGGTGCTGGTGACAGTCCTGCTTTGAGCAGGAGGTTGGATTCCAGAGGTTTCTTCCAGTCAACATTCTGTGTATTATTTCAGTAGTTTCTGAACTATTACAGATATTTTGAAATGCGAGGACTCTTTTTATAAAATACTGTCTCCATCCTGCAGACAGTTCAATAATTAAGAGTTGGTAATTTGGGAGAAATCTTCAGAAAAAGATTTGGCTGTCTTGAAAATGCATAAAGCAATAAAGTGTACAAAATGGGTAATGTGACTGTATTACAAGGAGAAGGGAAAGAAACAAAGTATCTCCAGGTTGATATAAATGACAAGCCAGCATTTACTAGCTCACTATTAAAATAAAACTGCCTGAATCTAGACAGAAGGTATAAAAAAAACTTCTTGCATTTCAAAGTATCTGTAATAGTTCAGAAACACCAACATGTTGAGCCTTGGCTCCATTTTTTTATTACATCAGAGCAATTTCAGTCTTTGATTACTTTGACCTTCAGCTGGCTAGTGATTTAACAATCGCCTTTCCTTTATTTTTGGTTTTGTTTTGACAAGGCCAATATATCAGTTTTAAAAGGCTCTATGCTTTTATTGTCCCAAGTATTTTGTCTTTAAAAACTCCACAATGCTTAAATAGTTGAAATGACCAAACCCACATGTTGAATGAAGAGATTATTGGAGAAAAGCAATGAAAAAACCCTGGTGGGAATGACAGAATAAGGAGAAGTTTCTCCATTTTGCAGCAAGCTCTAGCTAGTCTTAACCTTTGCGTTTCTCTCGGTATTGTAGTGCTGAAAGGAACACCATACCTACCCAGCAGCTTTTATAGGAATTCATTTACCCTGAGCAAAACTGCCATCTGAATAGAAGAAAGTAAGTTTAATAAAGACATTTGAAGAATTGTGGCTGCCCACTGAAGATTGTTTCTTAAACTTAGGTATTGATCAACCATTTTCACCTGCACTGAAAGAACTTTTGGCGTGGAGTGATGCATCAATCACTTACATGCAGAGAGCACCAACACTCTGAAGAGCTGCTAAAAGAGAAATAAACAAGGAGAACAGTTTGCTGTCTTACTCTTCTTCAAGCCTGTTTGACAGGAAACTCTATTCCAAGTATTTCAGCTCCATCAACATATGCAGTTTTACGTAGCCTAGGGAAGATTGATTGTGAACACTGCAGAAAGTTAAGTGTCGTGCTTTCCAAGCAGATAATGGCAGCCCTTGGTTTGGATGTAAAGTATTAGATCTTCGCCTCCCCCAGTAGTTTCTGATGTGGGAATTACAGACTCACAGGGTGGAAGGCACCCCTGGAGACCACCTAGTCCAACTCCCTGTTGAAGCAGGGTCAGCCAGAGCAGGCTACTGAAGGCCATGTCCAGTCGAGTTCTGAGCATCTCCACATCTCCATGGCATTTCAGGGGGAAAAAAATGGCAGGAAGCAAACTGACACCAGATTGATTGGAAAACTGGAAAGCAAAGAGTTGCTGTATCAATGCTAAAATGCCACTGCCCTAACCTAGGCATGTGCTCATGGAAAAAACATGTGAACAAGCAAATTGCCAAAAGCTTGGCAGCATCACTGTGTCATGTTCCCTTTTTTAATAGTTCAGGGCACCTTCACTGTGTTTTGGGGAGATACACATTCTTCACACCACAGTATGTGCCAGTCCGGTGAAAGGATTCCAGCTTAAGGTATTCATATTGTGTTTGATTAATAACTGCTGCTTTGGGCTTCTTGCATTGAGTTGAATCTCCTAGCAGCCTTAAAAATGGGTGCAGAAAGAAGAGCTTTCTGTCAGGACACTCAAGGCCACCTGTGACAGATTGGGACTGAAATGGCCATCAAAGTGATTGCAGACACATGGTCAGGACAAGCAAGGGGTTGCCACAAACTTCTTGCTAGGTTTGATTCAGGCTTACCCAGACTGGATAAATTGCAGATTTTCCAAATAAGAAAAAGATGAAAATGTTTGCACATCCGTGGACCTGCTGTTTTTAATGTGCTGTTTTGTTTACAAATGATGACATGAGCTCCCTTTATGAAGAAATTGACCTGTGTGTTTGGCCAATTACGTATGGAATGCAAAAGCAAAGTTATGTTTGTGCACCAGATTCACCACTTTGGCAAGTGACATGCAGTTGAGGAGATTTACTTTATTTGATCTATCATCTCCCCTGTAAAACACAGGGGGAGATCACTGGGGGTTTTCCTAGGCACACGCTTGTAGAGCAGCAGTCTGTAGCTGACGTGTGTGAAAGGTTAATGTAAGGAACCTGAGAGGGACCCTTCCCTCACCAAAACAGAGGGTAGCTTGTCATTGTGTGATTTTTTAAGACTCCCTAAGTAAAATTCAAGGAAAAAAGCTCTTGTGGAGATAAAGGAGTGTAAGAGCTAGGGGAGGAGAATCAACCAGGGGCAGCAGAGGCATTCCCAGCTTTGAGTAACCGGAAAAAAAAATATTAAGGAGAAGACTAGAACAAAGAACAAGTGAACACACCTGTGTGAATTTATCAGAGCAAACCCCCACGCTCCCAAGGCTCCTGGGACAGCTGGCCAACACACTGGTGCAAGCTTGTAAGTGGAGTCTGTGTTTGTATCCCCAGAAAAGCTTGTAAGTGGAGGCTGTGTCTGTATGCCCAGAAAAGCTTGTCAGTTACGGGAGTGACTCCCTTATCTCAGTTCCTGATTGCCTAACTACCCGTTACTTGGATTTATGGCTTTGGACATGCACTTACAAAACCACCTGAGGGCTGAAAGCTGGAGAAACCCTGCAGCCTGAAAAGCAGCCAGGGAAACTGCACTGAGAAGTCTTTCAAGAGGTGCTCAGTTTTGTTACAACTTTAGAAGACAGACAATGTTTAAATATTTCACTGGTTAAATAGGCCTCAAGTTGTACCAGGAGAGGCTCAGATTGGATATTAGGAAAAAATTCTTCATGGAAAGCATGGTCAGGTATTGAAAGGACTGTCATACTGAGTCACGCTGAAGATCCACCTAAAGGTAAAGCCCTCCTTGTAAGAAAGGCAAGTGGTGGGTGATGCTTCCTCTGTGAGACCCTTCCAAGTCCAGCTTACCTGTGCCCTGACTGCTTTGCCCAAAGTTGTGCCCCCAGCTTTGCATTCATGTGATTGCAGCAGCAGTGCTCTTATGTTGTAACTCACATTGTCATTTAAATCACAGTTTCACAGGTTTGTTTTTAATAGTGTTTTCCTTGCAAATATCTGAACGTGATATTCCAGTAAACATCTTACTCTCTCGAGCTTTGTGTATCTGCAAACAATACTACCTAGTGTTTTCTTAGTTTTAATTAAGCTCAAAATGTAATCTTAGAGGTCTAAAGGAAGAACTCAACGTATAAAGGGTAAAGTGCCCTTAAAATGTGTAAGTTTTGCAGTAAAACGCTGTAGTTGTCCCTCATATTTTTCACTGAGGCATTTCAGACTGCTTGAAGTATAATGCTGTCTCCCATCACTTAATTGCCACTTGCCTGTGGGAGGTAAAAAGGCTTGTTTAAGCAACACGGATGAAACACCCTCAAGAAAAAGGCAAACATCACAGATCATGGCCTGCAATTGTCCGCTGAGTCTGGCATTGATGAAGCTTGCTGTTGTCTGCCAGTGTATTTGTAATACGCAGACAGATTTCAATATTGTACTCGGCGATTTGTGAGTCAGTCCTCTCACTCTTCTCTGTTTATGCTAAATGAATTAGGAGATCGGTTTCATTGGGGATGCAGAGTCTGTGGCAGAGCATTGATTAGGCATTTAGAAGAACACATGCAAAAAGAGCATGCTGAGCAGCAGAGGTTAGGCAAAATGAAGTGACCAGTGTGCATTCATTTTCCCAGCAGTTTTCTGGGAAGTAGCAAAGCAGTCCTGATGTAGTCCTGTGTATGGAGGGACAGCGGGCAGCTAACAGCACTGGGAAGCCAATCAGAATGGGTGAAGGGATATGTCCTGTACAGTTGTGGGAGAATTGGAAGGAGAAGCACGAATGAGGTGCTTATCGTCTGTATTTGAAAGCTTGTTTTTCACCAGAGAGAACTTGCAACTTGTTTTTAATGGCTTCAACTCAGCTTTGTTAATTTTTAAAATTACAGGACGTTTTCCTGGGGTGTGCTAAGAAAGCTGTATTTTGCACTCAGATATCTGGGGAATAAGACGTTCTTGTACTGAAGGGGTCAGTCTTTCCCCACTTTTATTCCTCAGGCAGTCTGTTGTTGAATTACTTCATTTTAAATTATGGCTGATCCGGGGACTGAGCTGTATTAACATGGTTATTTGTTTAAATATTTATTTTCCCGGCCTCATCAGGGTAATCGCGTTATGCAAAGTAAAAGAGAGCGGCCTCAGGTCCCGCTGCAGCTCCATTTCAATTGGAGCCGATGGGCTGACAAGTTCCGAGTGCATCCCTGCACCTGAAATTGCGCACACCAGCCTTATCTGCCCAAAGATAATGGCATATGCAAATTATCTGGGCTCCAGTGGTCTGTGGGTGCTGAGAAGAAGTGATTAACAATGATTATGAGACTACCGGAGGCTACTGCTCTGTGAAGGTTTTGCACAGCAAGCCTGTCGAGGGAGGCTGGAGTTATTCAGCTGCTTTTCTCCTGAGCCTTCTCTAATTACAATGACTGCCTGAGGATCCAACGAGCAAGACAAAGCTTAAAACAAAAAGCTCGAACAGAGCTGCCTGTAAACATCTGCACAGGTACAGGCACACCTGCACAGGCACACATTTCTTCAGAGCACGAGAATAATGATGGGCACAGCGGTTTCAGCAAGACTGGTGGTGCAAGGCAACATCTTTCCTCTTTGAACCTGGAATAAAGCTGTAGCTAAAACCCCAACTACTGCTACTCAGCAAGTCTTGCTGCTGGTTTGGGCTGTGCAAAGGCTCAGCCACTTCCTGGCTGCCTAATAAACGTGCTGCCTTGTTATCCACGTGAGGAGGAACATCCCCAGTTCAGTGTGGCAGGAAGGCAGAGGAGCTGTGCCATTACCAGCAGATCTGCAGGAGGGTGAATGGATTGGTGCCTCTGGGGGCCTGCACTGCTTGTGGAGGTCATTTAATGAGCCTTTGTGTGGACTGTTGTGCAAGGATTGAAACTGGGGAAGGCACCTCTGAGGCTGCACTCTGTCCATCCTTGTTACAGCAAAATATGTTAATTATTGGTGTAGCTGCTCTCCTTCAGAGATCTTTGGAAGCTGAGTGACATTTGCTGCCAATGGCACTGACAGACATCCAGCATTTTATCTGGTTTCATTAAGCTGCCCTATTCATTTAGATCTCTGAGCTGCTGCAGGACTGCACATGGTTTCGACTTCTTGTATTTGCTGGCTTTTTGTGCTTGTTTCTTGCTATTTTATTATTTAATATTTAATTTGGATGGTTTTTGTGTTGAAAGGAGCTGGTTTGTGGTTTTTCCCTCCCTTCTCTTATGAATTTGTAATCATAGATGGTTTGTTTTCAGAGTGCCATGGTTTTCACAACGGTCTCCATGTTTGCAGAAATCAGGCAGTAAAGAGACCCACAAGGCTGTGTACTGTGGTCAAACACAGCCCATGAAGGTAGCAATGAAAGTTGTGGAGGCTCTGGTAAAGTTTGCATGTGAGAAGTGCTTGACTTGTTGATTGGATGGCAACACGCATTTTTAGTCAGGCTGAGATCTTTCAGATGGTTGCCTTTGAGATTTGCCTCTCGTTTCTGTGTGTCTGTAAACAACAGCAAGTAGTTATTTCGGATAGTCACTGTGAGGCAGCTGACATTTGTTTCATTTAAAGGCTTTTGGAAGCATGTTCTTCTCTGACCCTGTACTTGCTGAACTGGGGTTCAAGGCATTGCTTGACAAGCAGGGAGACAGCCTGTTCTGCTCCTCAGGAGTTCTGTCTGTTTTGGTGCTCATCCTGAGTGCCAGCCCTGCCCTCTGTGCAGTTTCCCTTGTTCCTTGTTGGAGCTGGTGATTTGCGCGGAACCAGGAGGCAGCAAAGACACGTTCAGTCAATAATTTGCTGCTCAAGCTGCAGCCTTGGTGCGGTGCATGTACTGCAAAGGGGAACCTCGTCCTGCAGGCTGCCCCTCAGGCTGGGAAATCAGATTCTGTGAACTCCAGAAATAAATTTACTTTCTGAGGTGATTACTGAGCTGGCAGAGAGGCATTGGAACCACGGGCTTCTCTAGAGACTTGGGGGAGTTC
Source organism: Lycocorax pyrrhopterus obiensis (assembly GCA_014706295.1). Classification (NCBI taxonomy): domain Eukaryota; kingdom Metazoa; phylum Chordata; class Aves; order Passeriformes; family Paradisaeidae; genus Lycocorax; species Lycocorax pyrrhopterus. Next base: position 114,068,647 of record JACSVZ010000001.1, on the reverse strand, counting down.
GGCTTCTTTGCATATGCTCCTTTGGCATATCAAGGAGTGCTTTGCACTGTCTCCTGTGGCTTCACATGGTTTGTCACATCCACAGGGAAAACTGGAAGCTGAGGAGGATGTGTGGCACTGCTTTGGGTTTCTGTATGGGGTTACACTATTTTTCATAAAGTTTGTTTCCTTGGGGGAAGCTCTGATGCTGCAGGTAATTGTAATGTAGGGGGTTTTTTGGAGACATCCTCACACTTTTCGTGATAAAGACATGCACCAGACACAAACAGGAGTTTAGGCAGTGTTGGAGTATTTTTGCTGAGGGTCAGAGGAGCAATTGCCAGTCCAGACATGCAAGTCCATCTTTAGCAATTAACCTTCCTTGGCTGACCTGCAGCTACACCTTTGGATTTCTTTTGGCTGTGAAAAATTGTCTGATGATGTGAATCTCCACTGTCACACTTGTGGCATGGAAAAAAGGGAAGCTCACTCACAAGTTCATAGCAGACACTGCTGACAGTTGATGAAACTACAGGTCTGGGGTTTTTTTTAATGAAATAGTATCTATTCTATCTAAAAATTCTCTGCTTGGGTTCAGTAAGGAAATAATTAGCATGCAAGAATACTTGGATCTAAGCTAATGGGATTTGAAGGTTTCCTGATGAACAAGCCCATGAAGAAGTGTATACATAATTGCAAAGAAAAGGTCATTTTGAAGAGTTACCTATTTTAAAATTATTTTATAATTATTCATATTTTGTAATAATCATTATAAATATTAAATATTATTCATTACAGGCTGCGTTGTGTGCACTTGTTATTTTTGAAGGTAAGAAAACTTATTTAATTCTGAGTAATTCCCTGGTAGCAGCCTGTTTTTATGCTAATCTGGTTTGGAATATATGATTTGGTGTGAATGTGTTCTTAGAGGTTTAGGCTGTGGGTTTATTAGCTGCAGGACCAGAACCATTTGTGTGTTGGGTTGAAACAAAATTATGTTCCCAAAGTGTTTTAGCATGCTGCACTTGCAGTTGTTAAGGAGCTTCTGCTTGAAATGAATTCCACTGGGAAATAAAAGACCTCGGCTAATGGAATTATGTCAGTATATTTGGAATATGAAAAAGGCAAGCAATTAAAAATAGAATATTAATTAATTAAGCTTACAGCTTCCTCTTAAAGATTTAATGTTTGAAGGAGCACTGTAATAAACTCTAGCAAGGTAATACTAATAAAACAAATATAATTTGACAGAGTTGGCTTATTAGATATTATTAATTGACTATGAGATGAGAGTTGTGTCTTAGTGTTTACAAAGAATAGAAATGTCTGGTTCATTAGCTGTCAGCAATACTTTTTAACATTTATCAGTTTATGCCATTTGTGGCTTTATTTCATAAAAAAACTTCACAGGAGTTTAAAGAAATTTGTCCTTTAAGCTTTATGAAACTGCTAAGGAGGAAGACTGGTACAAAGCTTCTGGGTATAATCTGTGGCACTTGGACAAGCCAGGCTTTCGTGGTTAGTTAGGGACCATACACTCCAGTAGCTGGATTTGGTAGTGGATCCCAGTTCTCACTTTGAGATCCCAGCTCCCAGGTGATGTTCTCAATCCCCCATCATCGCCAGAGTTTCAGCCTGATGTCTACAACCATGTCGAGCTCTTTGTTAGTGCCTTTTTTCCGTGTGCTGTGTTTTCAGCTCACAGTGATGTGCCCATGATAGATGGATCAGGCACTTGTTTGTGTTATGTTGTATAGACTCATGTGTTCAAAGTTGGCAGCTGCTGCCTCTGCTTTTCAAAAAATCGTCAAGGTTGCAAGAGACCATTGAGATCATCCAGTCCAACTCTCAACCCAGCACCAACCATAATCACTCCTAAACCACATTCCCAAGTGCCACATCCAGGTGCCTCCAACACTTCCAGAGGTGGCGACTCCACCACCTCCCTGGGCAGCTTATTCCACTCTTTCAGTGTGATTTTTTTTCCTTTTTTTAATATTTAATGTGAACCTCCCCTGGCAAAAGTTCGTGTCAGTTCATTTTGAGCTCATGTGATAATCTAAATGAGGACTCCTGCATGTTGTACCCTTCATTTAAGGTTTGTTACAGTTGCAATTAGCATTTACGCTTCTGCTACGAGACTGAAAACAAGATGTTACAGTTAGACTTTTAAACCCAGCCATTTAAGCTCCTAAATGTGCTGAGCTCTTACTGAGCTTCCTTGTTTAATTATTGGGTGCTATTTTTAGACTCTTTCACATCTTGTTGTTTTTGGGTATTTGTCTCTATCCAGTTCTTGACTTTGCCAGCTAGAAAAATTAGATCCTTATTTTGTTAACATAGATATTGAGGTCAACCCAGGCCAGCAAGGTTTACTAAAAGCTGCCTTAGCCTTCATGAAGTCTGACCCACAGTGGAATAATGTGGAGATTTTAGGACCTACAAAATACTTCTGGTTTAGATGGGAAGATGGAACAGACCTACAGGAGGGGTTTCAGGCTGAGACATGTCCTATCTTATTTTGGAATAGCTAAAGGACTCGACTGTGTTATGGCAGGTGGTTTCAATGTGAGCAGAATCTTTGCTAGTCAGAACAAAATAATCTTTGCCCAGAAGCACTTAGATTTTTAGAAGCAAGCAATCATCATTTGTATGGGAGTTATTTTCATTCAGACTACAGTAATTGTATAACTCAGACATGCCAAATTCAACTTATGACAAAAGGATAGGGTTTGTTTCCACTTCTGACACAGCAGCTGTTGCAAATGTCAGGATCCAGTTTTGCAGGGAAGCTGTTAAAAATTACTATTTTAGTTTTTTACGGTGTCAAAGACAATATTCTAGATGTGTCCCTAGGCACTAATATATCTGATGGATGCTGATTCAGAACACACTCTTGCTATAGCTTGTGACCTCCCAGTAGGATTCTCTCTTTCTAAATCAAATCCAAGTAAAATGCTTCCTCAGCTTGACAACGAAATGGACCTTCTTATGGTGGGGGAACTGCTCAAGGCCCTCATTTGTTACTTGCTGCCTTCTCAACAGCAAGCTCTGGCTATGTGCAGGCTCCCAGGAGGTAACTTGTAAGTCTGTGTGGCAGTGCTTCCAAAGTAGTAGGAGATTTCAGAAAGCAAAAAAATGTGGTCTCCTGTACATCCCTCCTGCACATCTTGTTGTAGTGAGGAAAATCTGTGTAAGCACATGGAATGGAAGAAACGCTGTTAAAATGAAAAAAGCTATTTTATTACAAGGTAAGATTATTAAAGCACTCACAGTGAATCTCTCTGTATTGGTTTCAGGCTAGTATTTCAAATAAATATAGTAAAGGAAGAACATTTCCAATTAACAAGAGATAAAAGGAGTAATCCTGCTTGTGGTCACTCTCTGTGGAATGTATCCCAATAATGAGCAGATATGTTTTTCATCCCTCAGGAGCATAAACATTTAAAGGAATTACAGAACTTATTGGTGAATCCACATTCTTGAATCTAACAGAGACAAAGCTGAAACACTTCTTTCAGGTGGTCTGGAAAAATGGAAAACACAGAAATGGTTTGGATGAATTGTTTGTGCTTTTGGTACCACGAGGAATATGTGGAGAGTTCTGAGGCTGTTCTAGTCCATCTCAGACTGGGCAGGATGCAGGAACATGACACTGGCAGATACTCTATGGAGGTAAATGACAGAGCCTCTCCCTTCCACAGCAGGATGTGATCTGCAGGCCCTGCTGGCACCCTCAGGTGGGTGTGTGAGGTGGCTTCTCCTGTGGACAGAAGCGATTTCTGCCTTGGAGTGCTGAGCACTGCAACACTAGAGCATCACGTGTGAGCTGGACTGTCCAGGGAACAGATGTGTCCTCTTGGGCTCCTTTCCTGCTGTGTTTTATAGTTCTAGGAAGTGATGGAGGTAGTGGGTAAAGCGAAGTGAAATTCAGATGTTCTGCTTGAGAGACGTGGCAAAGACTGAGGTTTCAATTTACACTTTTTCTGAGTTTTCAGTAAATAGACAAATCTAGTAACTGCAGAAACTTGGCTTCAGCTGTGAACAGACATTTTTATTTGCTCTCTGCTTTCAACAACATACTTCCTCATGGAGGATGTTATTCAGCTCAGATTCCCATAATTACTTATGGAGCACCCTGTAGTTAGTCCCTTCCATCACGTGAGTCCCCAGAATGGTTATTTTTCTGCCAGCACCAGAATGATCAATGAGGACCTGAGGAAAACACATTAGACTCTTATGGGAATGCTTTTCAGAGGGAGTTGTAATGATGTTTGGGTGAAAATGCTTTAAAACTGCAGGTACTGGTCACAAACCTTCCTTGCTGGTGTTGGATGGCTGTTCTCCTGCAGAATTCAGTTACTGCAGCTCTCCAGGATTTGAGGATTTGAAGGGTGACTCTGTTATTTTGAGATTTCTCAACTTTTGATTTTCAACACTGACCACAATATCCCTGTTGACTTTTGAGGTAGTAACAGCCATGAGGATTAATAAACAACAACTTGTGTTCAGCAGTCGAAGGGGAAGGTCTGGAGCTTTGCCTGCGTTGACCACGGGGTGGCAGAGGCAATGCAGAACTGCGTGTCTGAAAATGCTGTAAAATGAAAATACTGAGCGTGAGGGGAGAGGGCAAAGGTGTGTCTGTGTGCTGTCAGATGACCATGCTTAGTCTTTCTTTTCTAGTTGTATATAAACTCCTTAAAAATCCCTCTGGATCCCTTCTGATGAAGGAGGGGTCTCATGATCATGAAATTAACACTTTGTAGTCCTGTTTGTGTGTCCCTTTCTTCCTCAGTCGACAAACATCTCAAATCAATTTTGCAGCAGCATTTTTAGCCCAGATGGAACCCCCTCATCCACTGTTTGGCTGTGGCATCTCATGGGGAGTGTCTGATCCATGGACCGGGTGAATTCATCTACTTCTGCCACAGGGAGTGTGCTGGGACCCAACCAGAAAGAGGTGAGGTGGTGGCAAGTTGAATTTCTGTAATTCCACATAATTCACTCAATTTGGAAATGAGACAAAGTTTAGTGAGGGGTACTTCATTTTCAGAAATCTGGAGTAATTGTAGCGAAATTGGTGGGTACCCATGGGTTGTCAAGAAAAAGGAGTGTGGATTTGTAGATAACTGTCTGGCTGTGACTGCATTTGGGAGCAGAGACCAAAAGTGTTCATCAGTGGGCAGTTTTAACTGTGACTGCATGATGTGTTTAATGCTAATATTGAAGACCATTTCCCAGCTCAGATTGATTTTTGGTTTGTTTGGGGTAATTGGTGACATGATGGATCTAATGGCAATTTACAAGCCAGTCTTACAAGGTAAGGTAAAGAATGAGAACAAAACCAAGGCATCTCCTTAGTCACTGCTACTCATACAAGCTTAGGCAGCTGCCATAGATGTGTCTCTGTTTCCTTTGCTTCCCATTTGCTCTGTCACTCCTTCTGTTCCCCTTTCTGCACCTTCTGCTTTCCCTCCAACAGCTGTGTAAGCCCTGCTGGAGAAGGTGATAATTCCTTCTGCAGCAGTGGGGGCAGAAGCAATGGTGCCACTTGGTCTGGCAGATTTGGTGGTTTGGCAGCAGCAAATGCCCAGGCTCCAGGAAGGACTCTGGAGTAAAATGTTCAGTAAGGGATTGGAGGAATTTTTAGTGCATATGACCCTTTTTGTTCTGATGTTTGATGGTTACTGGAAATTCTATTTACCCCATAAGAGAAAGTGTTGATTATGCAAGAAAATAGAGAACAGTCTGCTGGGTGGTAGGACTGCGTGGGCAGAGGCAGACTGTTCCTATTACCAGAACAAGGCAGGATCAGATGCCTTAAGATTATGTTGAAGAGGATTTAAGAAATGGTTAATGGGACAAAGGGAAAATAATGCTGACAATGCATTCACTAGGTGGTGGAATGGACCCAGAAGCCCTGCAAAATGGGTTTTTGCTTGTCTCCTTATTTGTAGATCAAGCGACCCCAGATATTAAGCATTTTAACCAATGTTTTCTGGGCTGGCATGGGAAGCTCATAGAGAAGATATTAATTATTGCAACGTTTGTGTATAATGGAAAGGATGAGGCTGAGATAAGGCAGAAGAGAAAACAGCAGGAAGAGAAGGCTGGCTTGTTAGCAGCTGCTCTGCAAGGCAGGAATTTCACAGGACAAAGGGGCAATAATGGAAATAAGGGAAATGGAAATTTAAATTGGAGAAGTCCAAAGGATTACTGCAATAAAACCAAGATACTGGAAAAGAGAATGTCCTGTGATCCTGAGACGGGAACCATGAGAGCAACAAAGCGAAAATCAAATCAATCGGGAGCCGAATGAAAGCAGTGAACAATGATCAGACCAGACCCCCAAGCCCCAGCAGTGGAAGGGGATACAAAAGTAATCCCCTTGGGGGACTTCAGTGAACCAATTATAGATTAAAAAATTGGAGATGAAACTTAAGGACATCTGATAGATACCAGCGCAATTTATGTGACATTAACAACCCCCCATGAAGGATCAACAATTAAGGGTAAAGTAAATGTTGTAGGAATAGAAGGTAAAGCTACCTTTGTACCCAGGATGTGATGGCACAGATACATCCACAGTCTGATAATCATTATTTTCTGCTGTTGGAATCAGCACCGGCAAACTCGGTCAGGAGGTATTTGTTACACAATTTCAGGCACATCTGCAGTGTTTACCACAAGGAATTTGTGTGTTCACATTGTGACTCTCAGTGGGTAATGTGCCAAAACATCATGATGGCCATGTGACTGAATGGGGAAAGAAATACCCCAGGAGCTCAGTGGTCTCCCGTGGGTTATTAAGGTCAGCTAATCCAGTACACCTCGAAATGCAGGAAGGCAAACCTCCCTCCTTAAAATAGTACCTGTTATCTCGGGAACCAAGGGAAGGTATAAGACCAATAATTGAGGTTTTTCTCCCTCGTGAGTCTCCCTGTAAAACTCCTGTCTTGCTGATTAAAAAAACCCTAAATTAAGCTCAGATGGAAGATCAGTTTGTAGATTTGTCCAAGACTCTAGTTCCTGATTCTTCAACAACTATAAACATGATACTGGCTAATGCAAAATGTTTTACAGTAATTGATTTGTGCCCAGCTTGTTTCAGTATAATGGTGCATGCAGAATCTCAGTATAATTTTGCCTTCACCTGGGAAGGAAAACAGTAAATGTGGACTGGATTTCCTCAAGAGTTTGCAGGATTGTCAACTTTATTTTTAAAATCCTAGGCAGATTTAGAGGCAAGTTAACTAACAACTTTGTATTAATACAGCATGTGAATGAGGTGATAATGGTAAGTACAAATAGGGAAAATTGGAATACACATGCAATGCCAGTTGCTTTGACAGCTAAAGGCTATCAAGTCTCCCCAACCAAATTACAATTCTGTAAAGAAAAGGGAGGGTATTTAGGGGGTTTTTTTGGCTTTTTTGTCAGGAAAGTGCAGGAAGGTATCAGATGACTGAACAAAAAGTCTCTAAGATATGTCTAAACCTACAGCTTAGGAACAGAGAAAAGTTGTGTACTCTGTATCACCCTCAATCATCAGGGAAATTAGAAAGAATGAATCAAAGCCTTAAAGACATCAAAGATTTGTGCAGAGACTTAAATGGCCAGATGCTACACCTGTATTCCTGTTGCTTTAAAGCACATGAGGTGCTTTAAAGGCCAAATAAATTGAGTGTTATGTGGCAGGAATATTCAAATTCTGAACACAACCTTGGCTGCAAAAACATTCCACTTTGTTGCCTTTTTTTTTAATGACTTGTATTCCTGGAGAGACCCCGAGATCCAAATGTTTGATAAGTACACCCAGATTTCAGTGTCTAAGGAGATAGAAAGAAACATGTATGCAGAAGGGCTCTAGAGGAAAGAACCAAGGGTGAGTGTCAGCTGGATCTGTGCACTGTCCACTGTCCAGGGGTTGCTCTCAGAGCATTGTCAGACATTTATTTTGTGGGGTAAGTGCCTCCATGCTTGCACTTTCTGGAAATCTTACTAATTTCACAGTTTCAGGGTACACGGGAATTTAATCTAGTCTTAAAAGGCCTCAATTATTTGCTGCCTTGGCCCCAGCCAGGGCTACCTTGTTCAAGAGTGTCATGACCAAGGACTTTTCAACCTGCCTTTTAAGTTCTAGTTGTCATGCTAAGCTGTGATTCCAGCTTTGATCCTATAAAACACTATTTTTCAGCCTCTTTCAGTCTGTGGATCTCCTAATCTTTTTTTTTCCCAGTGCTGTTGTGGTGCCTTACAATGAATTTCAGTCTGTTGTCAAGACAGCCATTATCCCAAATGTCTGCATTTTCTAAGCGCTTCTAGTAATACAATGTTAAATGACCCGGGGGTTTTGGTTGGTTTTTTTAATCAAAGAATATTCTCTGCTGCTTAAAATAAACTTTTTAAAGCTCTTGAATGCTTTAATTTGCTGCAGGTATCAGCGGCTGCAGTTTCTTGTCTCTGGTAGCAAAGCTTCAGGAAAAGGCACCAAAGTGTGGTTTTTTGCTGCTTTTCCAAGTCTTCTGACTGTCACATTAGGTTATTCATGTGCTAGAGTGCGACAGGATAGGGAATCCCTGTCACAACCACCTGCAATCTCGTGGTTGTAAAGCTGTTCTGGTGGCTTTTGTCCCCATTCTGCACTTGCATTGGAAAATTTTCTTAAATGAGCCTGGCATTAACCTTCTCATAACCATAGCAGATGTAATGCTCAGACACTGTTAAGTGAATCCGCAGAGAATTTTAACCTGTGAAATCTCTTCTCCTCTGTAAATAATGCTTACATGATTAGTTTGAAGATGGCAACGTTAGTGGAATTTCCCAAGTTCGTCTTCCAAGTGGGGGGTCAGCAAAGTCTGCTTTCCCCTCAAAATGAGGCAAGACAAAGCAGGGAGGAAGAGGAATGTGCTCCTTCTTCGTGTTCAAGGTTTGTTCATGCAGTGACAGGATTGAACCCGTATGTCTGAATAGCTCTGCAATAAGAAGACATTTGGTTTGGTTTTCTTTCAAGCAAATGCAAAGCATTTCACCCTGCACGCAGCTAAATATAAATGGTGTCATTTCTAGCAGTTTTTCCATATATGGGCTCTTCTTTTTCACTTGTCATGGTGGGCCACGCTGGGAGAGCCGTGTCAGAGGAACTGTATGTGGTTGGTGTTCTCAACCTGGGCAGCTGGGATCCTTGTGTTCTCCCACGTCCTTCTGTTCTCGTTTATCTCACCTGGAAGTGTGGTGGCCATCACCAAGAGGAGATGGCAACGCACCGCAGCATCTATTCCGTGTCTCTGCTTTTTTTGTGGACCTGCCTGGGTCTCTAACCCACAGCTGCTCAGCAGTCCCAGGTAGCCTTAGCACTGAATAGCAAGAGCAGAGGCTGTGGCAGGAAACATGAGACAAGGACCAGCCCTGTGTATCTCACCAGAGTGGTGCCTGACACACAGCAGTGCTGCAGGGAGGGGTCCCAGGTTTGTTTTTGTGCATCAGAGTGGACACCAGTACAGGTTTTCCTTTTCTCAGCCCTGTTCCTAAGCCCCCAGCACAACAAAGTCCTCACTGTGTTTGCAGAATCTTGGACGTTCCTTCCATCTCTTAGCAAGAGAAAGCTGAAAACATCCATGAGTGCTCTGGAGAAGAGAGTCCATTCCTGTTGGCCCCAGTCACAGGCCTGGGCATCCCAGGAGCTCCAGAAATCCTGGCCCTGACTCTTGCAAGTGTTGGACTGTGCCTTCCCCAGAGGTACTACAGGGTGGAGAAAACCGTGTGTGCCTTGTCCATAGTTAGGTCCAGAGCCTTTCTGTAGCAGTTTCTGATCTCAGCACGTTTCTGCAACGTCCCTTTTTTTTAATTTGTGGGTTTCTTTAAATGTCCCTGTCACCGAGATATCATCTGCAGTTGAGGCTCTGACATTAGCATTTGCTTTTATTTTTGCTTGCTATTGCTTTGATCAAGAAAGATCTTGAAGATAAGCATAGCTCTCTGGCTAGTTTAATGTAACAAAGAAAGAGTTCATATGAACATGAATCTTCATCAGTCTCTGGGGTCCTGCTGCCCCACACAGAAGCATCTCTTGGGTGTGTGCCCCATTCCTGCCTTGTGGCTGCACAGTCAAGCTCTCCTGTGAGCTGCTCAAAGCCCATTTTAAAGAAAATGTCTCCTGCATGAACGTAGGTGTGGATTGGACTGGTGAGCTGACCAGGAGATATTTTTGTCTCCCCTCACCTCTCAGCCCTGTTCCCACACTTGCAGCTCTCTTCAAGCTGCAGGACCTTGCAGAGCCTGCAAACCTCTCCCTCTCCCAGCGCCGTCCAGTCCCGGGTGTCCCTGCCCTGGCAGCCTGGGCTGTAGCCATGGCCATGCTGCTCCACCACAGGGGATAGATGGATGGACAGAAGGGCCACTGCAGCTGTGCACTGCTGGAGCTGCTGGCCTATTCTCTGTTTGCATGTGTTGAGTTTCTGGATTTAGCTCTGCTGGCTACCTCCGAGTGAAGCTGGGCCTGTGTGTTTCCCCAGTGAGCGCTGGCACACATTAATGACAGTAAAAATAGGTGTGCTGCCTATGCTTACCAGCTTGTGGAAAGGGGGATGTGCAGAGTTGATATGTACAGGTTTCTCTGTAGTATTTCACGGGTTATTTCCTGCTTTACTTGCTAGCTCAGGTTTTCCCGTCTCCCATGCTCCATCACGGCCTCATGCCATGTATGGAATGAATCTCCATTCTCCTTTCATTAAGGCTTCAGCCTGAAAGGGCAAAATGGCTTGCAGCTCACCAAGTAAAAAAAGTTTTGGTTCACCTTCCGACTACAAATTCTTGTTGTTTTTTTTCTATTTGGTCCATCTTCCCTCCCCCTTTTTTCTACTTGTGATTTCTGTTAAGCCTTACAAGGTGTTTTTTGTCTGCAGTAATCACAAAACTCCATGTCTTTATATAAAAAGGGGAAGTGAATTCTCTGCCCAGCCAAGGGTGTTGTGAGCACTCATTAGCCAGTGCTAGAAATTAATGCTAGATCTCATCTAACAGTTTCATTGTATGTGAAATTCGAGAGTGCTGCTCTTAAAAGAGGCTGCTGATTGATGACAACACAGATTGTGTGTGTGCTGTCATCTTTATCCTGGCTGTGATTCCTTTCGGGGTTTTTTTTTTTTTTAGCTAGTGAGGATGTGAGGGACAGAAGAAGCTTAATGGGACTTCATATACTGCATGATGTATGGGGCACTTGCAGTCAGGAGTACTGAACTCATAAATGTACTCATTTGCCCTGGAGTCACTGAGAGGGAGACGAAATACAGGACACCGCAATGTCACAGTCATGCAGAGTCACTTCTGTAACAACAGAGCAGCAGCAGAAAGGCCGTATTTTTCTTGGCTTTTACTGAAAATGTGTAAATGGGCTCTGGTCTTGTTGGCTGGAAGAGAAGGTGAACTTCTGCTGGAGTAGTCTTTATGCAGACCCCTTTTGCTGCTTGTTTTTCTGAGATTCTGGACATTTTGGGGTGCTGTTTTGAAGCAACCCTGCACAAGCTGTCTGTTCTGTTTCGTGTCTCCACCACAGCACTGCAACCCTAAGCTCTACCAGCTTGCCCTTCAAGCATGAAGGTGAAATGAAGTTGAATGTGCACATCCGAGGCAGATGGTTAGCCCCAGTCTTGCAGTGGTATTTGAGAGAGATTTTCTTCATGTTATTTCAGCAGCACAGAAGGAAATGAAAGTGTTTCTTACTGTAAATACTTTTTTCTCTCTCCCTTCCTCTGCACTGCTGTGAGTGTCTGAAGACTCACTTCACTGCTTTTCCCAGAGAAGTCTATTTCTGTCTCATCTTAGATCAATTTAAGCCTGTCCTATGCACATATGATAAAGACAGCATATTGCTGTGGTAGCCTTGAACCAAACTTGTAAGTTTGGGACACTGGGAGCAGGAGGTGAGATGTAATTGTCATTAATAAGAAGTCAGAGTGGCCAAACCAGTGGCTGAAGTGTGGAATTTATCAAGCATAGCCAGATTGGTTGAAAAATGGTAAAGACCACAAGGCAAGGGTTTTACCCACTTCTCAGAAGTGAGTGTGTGTACACGTGAATCCACTGCGTGGAGCTTCCTTAAGCTGTGTCTATGTCTGTGTCCAGAGAAACAAAAGTCTAAGGTTCCCAGCTGCATCCTGAGCCCAGCTGTTGTAGTTATTCCCCAGCACATCTGCTAAGCATCTGAAAGCATCCAGATGTTGGCTCTAATACTATACCAGTTTACTTCCTCCAGTGAGTGAGACAGTTCCTGCTGTGTTGTTTGTGTAACCCACCTCAGCACAGTGCAATGCCCAGTGTGCTTTAAGCCATCTCAAAAAGTGCAAAGTATCTGCCTTATGTGGCCCTGCAGATAACTGGTTCACACTGTTTCTTCAGGACTGGCTTTTCAGTCTCATCTCTGAGATTTGCACTCCAAACAGAGCTGGGGTGGCTTTCGGGCTACGTTCAGTTTAGTTTTGCAGGGTAAATTAATTTCCTATAAGCTTTACTCTTTGCCTGGGTGGCTATATGGAGCCTTTCCTGCATGGCAGGTACCACTCAGCCACTAAAGGAGCCTGGCAAAGTTCACATTGGCAACACAGCCTTTGGGAACAGAAGGAGAGCCCTGTCCCACACCTCCTTCTTGCTGGTGAGATGTCAAGCAGTGATCGTTTTTAGTATTTCAGAAAATCAGCTGGTTTTCACGTACAGTGCTTTATCTGACTGCACTGATTTCTCCTCCCTGGGTGGGGATGCTGTACTTTGATAAACTAGAAGGGGATGAAAGAAACAGGTATTTCTCCTTTGCCCACTCTTGGCGCTAGCATCTTCCTAAATGAGGTGAGCTGACCAGGAGATATTTTTGCCTCCCCTCACCTCTCAGCCCTGTTCCCACACTCGCAGCTACCTTTGAGCTGCGGGACTTTGCAGAGCACATTGTGGCTTGCATTGGCTCAGCCCGAGTTCAGTCACCTAAAACCTTGCAGGTCTATTTTGAAACATCATTCAATCTGTCCACTATGGAGTTTCTTTTCTTTTTTTTCCACTCTTGCTTCTGACATCATTTCCCGAACACTATATTCACTGAGCTCTGTAGCCAGATCGTCTCCTCAGCATATGATGCAAGGAGCTCTTTAAAATGGATTTCGGCTCTCCTTTTACTCTGCTCTGCTTGCTGGTGATAATAACTGTTACTCAAGGTAAGTAGGATTTTTCTTTATGGGGTTGGCACAGATTTGCCTAGATGAGCAGACACCTTAATTTTGCTCCAGGATCTTTTAAGGACGCTACCAGATTTGGGGCAACATCAAGCAGTGTAGCTGCTAATGCATGAAAGGGGAAGTCAGACCGAAGTAAGACAGATTATTTTTCTAGCAAACAAACGATAACTAACAATATTGTACTTTGTGAGTGTCCTGCGTCTGTAGAAGCTTTCCAGCGGGGTATGTAAGGTCCTTGTACGCAGAATGCTGGCTGGAGAGCAACGTGGTCCAGCTCCCAACACTCGGTGTGACCTTGGGTTAGTCCCCAAGCTGCTGTCGCCCTGCCATTTACCCATCTCTGATTTACACACCACAACTTAATAATGCGCAAGGGTACTGTGAGACCTGTTCAAGTTAAAACTGCGACCTTCCTCTTTGGGTGAAAGCAGCTGTGCACCTGCAGCTGTTGTTTCTGCTACCCTCTGTACATGGTCTGTGGCACTGATGCCCCGAGGACCTTTCTTTGCACAATCTCTCATCTCTGACAGGGGCTGGTAGAGTGGTCATCTTAAATTTATGGGGAGAAAAGACCAGCTGTTCAGCGTTTTGTGTCCCTGTGTGCATGGTGTGCACACCATTCCTGTGCTACTGAGGTGGGGGAAGTTGGACCTTATCGAAGGCATCCCACTCCTCTGATTTTCAATCACTGGGGATCCAACCTGTCACTAGGGTTGGGTCTGTCCCTCTTAGGTCTGCCTGGGCATTTGCCTTCCTGGGAGGCAGCCGAGAGGGGATGGATGGACACAAGCTTGCTCTCCTTTCAGGCTCTGCCATCCGGACCGCTGCGGTCAGCGGCGACTCAGCAGTCTTTTCTTTGGGAATCCAAAGCCTGCAGAACTTCTCCAGCATGAGCAAGGAGGATGAGAAATGCATTACAAATGTCCTAAGCGATACTTTGTTGGCCAAGTGTGGCGCTTCTGCCACTAGATGCCTGAACCTGGAGAACGGCTCCCTAGTGCTGAGGAATGTGGAGAAAGATGATGAAGGAAAATACGAATTTGTTTTTCAGAACAACACCAGAAATTTTACACTGGAAGTACTTGGTAAGTGGCCTTAGCAACAAAAAGCTTTTGAACTTGTGAGCCTGGTTGGAAGCCTGATGCCTTGATATTTTTCCTAAGAAACTGCTTGAGCTTGCAGGAGCTATAGGTGCCTCTGGGAATGATGCCAGTCTCCCTCCTGTCCCCTATGGCCTCAGAATTCCTGCTCCCTTTGGTGTGCCTGCTCATCCATCTGCAGGCAGCAAAGACAGAAACAAAGTCACTTCTGTACAGGATCCAGCTCATTGCTTGGGTTAATATGGAGAAGGCTTAGGAGGGTTTGTCCTCCTGCTGAACAGTGCTCCGGGCAGACAGAGAGCATTGCTCTGGTCCTCATCGCCACCGTTCCTTTTGCAGGGCTTTCACTTACACAGGCTTCTAAGATAAATTGAAGCGTACGAAACTGTAATGAAAATGTCTGAGCAAACTGGTCTCAGTGAAGACAAATGAACCCTTACACCTTTTGGGTGCAAACAGGCGGAACTGCTGTGCACAGTAGGTCAAAGATGTGACTCCTTGGTGTGAAGAACAGGGGCTTAGACTGGAAGTAGTCAGACTGCAGAAGTGTCCTGGGTTTTGCCTCCATTTCAGTGGATTTGCTTTAGGAACTTCTGCCTCCTCCTTCTGTGCTGTTGCCACCCCTAAGGCAGGGAAAATATTCCACAGCAAACATACTCCTGGAGGCAGGGAATTTTAAGTGAAGATGATGTCCTAGCATAGGAAAGTGATTTCTGAGGAAAGTTATTTCCATGGATGGATGTTCTCAGTGTTACTCCTGCTGTCATAAAACCATACCAGTTCTCTACCTAGTTTGTATTTGCAAAGTGGCAAATGTAGGAAATAGGTTTGCTCCTGGTAGTAGACCTAAAGAGAGAAGTTCAGGGAAAAGTAGTAAGAGCAATGATTCATTGATTCATTCTAAAATGTCCTAGTCTGAGTATCCCATCTAACTGCAGGTGTCTTGTGTTTGTACCCATCTTGGCCATGGTTTGCACCAGTTCCTCTCTAAAATGGGAGAAGGGGCAGAGGGACAGCAAAAGTACAAACCTCTGGTGGAGGAGAGGGCTGAGTCTCCTCTGAAGCTGTGGTTATCTGCTGATTACAGAGGAGGACTCAGGCTGGCAAATGCTTTGGATGTTTCTACCATCCTCTCAGACCAGGGCCTTTTATGTTTTTTGTTTTTTTCAGTGTCAGTAAGGAAAATTAAGAGATGCCAGATTTTGGTGGTATCCTCAAAACAGGGACCAAGAGTCACTAGTAGGGTGGGCAGTGGTAAGCCTTTCGGGGCAGACTGCAGGCACTCAAGAGTCTGGTTACTTGTTTTTCTGCTCCCTTCACACAGTAAATGTGGTGGTACTGAGACTGCTGGTAAGGGATGCTTCTGTCCAGCTTGTGTTCACTGCTGAGTCCTCTCCTCACCTCTCTCTTTCCTCCCTGTTCCCATTGCCCCATGCTGTGTGTGACCAGAGGTGACCATTGGTATCCAGTGCTTCCCTGATGGGACTGCAGAGTTGTCCTGCAACGTGGCCAGCAACGAGAGCATGGTCTTTCGGTGGCTGCTGAACGACACCCACCTGAATGCCGAGGGGGCTTGCATTAAGAATGCTGGGAAAAAGGTTCACCTGGACAAAGCTGAGCCTGGGAAGTTTGTATGTGAAGTTTTGAAGGGGAGCCGTGTCACAAGGACCAGGCCCATTACACTGTCTTGCAGCTACGGTGAGTAACGGCATCTCCAGAAAATCTTCCTTTTGGTCTCTTGCAGCAGCAAACGGAGTTGTTGGTGTCCTCAAAATACCAAACTCTTCTCTGGCATCTGCCTTCTGTATTTACCAAATCCTGCCTTTAGAAAGTGACCCCTTCATTTCCTTCTCCCTCTTGTGCCTCGGACTGACACAGCCTGCAACCACAGATGGATAAGTTTGTTGAGGAAGTTCTTTTACCCAGCTCTGCAGCAAGGATGGATCTCCATCTGTCTCTTTTCCCACTTTTTGGTGATGGAGATTTGCACCCTTGTGTGCACCAATCCTCTATGCTGCTTTAGAAACACAGGCTGCTTCCTACTCTGAAATTACATCCGAGACCCAGATGCTTTCCAGTTTCTGTGCATCCCCATGAAAACCCTTCCCCTAGTTCAGCCCTGTTGCTGCTGGACTCAGTCAAGGTGTTTTGCCTTGTCTCTTCTCCCCTTATCTAGGCCAGAAGCACAAAAGATTTACTGATCCATACAAATGTCTCTCCATCAGCCCCATACCATCAGGAGTGGGTAAAGACACAAGTCATTTACTTATGGCATGTAGGGGTTTCTTCCCCTCCATATTCTTGCTCAGACGTGTAACTTTGCGAGAAGTCTGGGACTTCATCCATTTGCAAACTATTCATAAATGGTGAGCATTCTGCTTGAATGAGGCCAGAGTTTAATGAGACAGAAAATCTGGATCCTTGGGCATAATTTAATTTGCACCTCCAGTAGTGAAGGTTCTTCTACTCTCTGGCAGCAAAGATGGTTATCAAAGCTACATCAAAGCTACAGGCATAACTTAACCATAAGGTTTTTGACAAATTTAGCTGTAATTAATTTAATCACCTTTGCCACTAGAGAAACTGTACTCTAGCATTTTAGAAATTGTCTGGGATGCTCCAGCTCCATGGCAGATACTGTCTGTTTTTCTGTGGTTGGCATGCAGTTGGTATGAAAGCAAACTTCCTGGCCTGAACCCTGTGTCTTGTGTGGTGGCATTCAGCAGAAATTCTGTGGGCTGTCCGTGCATGGTCCTGTCAGCACCGCTGGCCAATCTGTGCAAATTTGGCATTTGTGGCTGTGGAGCAGTGATCTGAATTTTGCCCAGTTAAATTGGTTGGAGGCTGTTCAGTGTAGTGAGACCCAAGCTGGCTGAGGCACTGGGGAGCGAGGATGTGAATATCCGTGAGCTGTTCAGTCAAGGCCTGTGATAAATCACACAGGTGCTGACAGATTCCATGGCTGATCCTGGGTGGCTGCCCAGTCCCCTGGGTGCGATATCTGTTCCCTGTTTCCCCTTGGAAAGCTCAGGAGGGAATTTAGTGATACCTCTGTTGGGATGGACACGCACGTGGATGCGTATTTGGAAGGGTCTGAGAAAGAAAGCGGCAGCGATTCCACTTTTTACTCACCAAATGCACCCACATTTGTAAAAAGTGAATTACAGCAATTCTGAATACCAGTAAAATGAATTGAAGAGGGAAATGGGCTCATTTAATTTAATTGGAGGCTAACTAACTATTTTTGTGGGTTATTATTTGCTCCAGGCAAAGGGCTGAATTTAGTTTTTCCACTGTATGTATAAGATCTATGTAAAAACATCTATTTGGGCAACCTGTTGGCTGATGAAATTAATTTTGGATAATTGTTACCAAAAAACAATTTGGCAGAAATGCTGTAAACTTCCCAGGCAACAAAGGGCTCTGAACACATAGGATTCACAAGTTAAGAAGTCAATATAGATAAAAGACTTTTATTGATTAATCACTTGCTCATTGCTTATTTTTAACACAGTATTTTATCTCAAAAAGACCTTATTAACAAGTGGCAATTTTTTAGGAAACGGATTCAGGAAAAGAATTTCCAACTTATATTTATACTTTTGACAACATTCTCTAAGCTTACATCAACTAAAATAATTTGGTAAATTATTTCTGAGTTGCTGAAAAATTTAAATTTTGAATATGGATTTTTTGCAATGTGGTAACTGTTCTTAAAAAGACTGGATGTTCTTAAAAAGACTGGAACAAGCACTCTGAAAATACCATGGGCACCTGCGTGCAGTTGTTTTTACCACCCCGGTGAGTAGGTGGAGTATGATGGTGTGTAGTATATCCTGGAACATTAAATATTCTTCCTAGTCTCTGGAGGTACGGAGCAATTAGTGCTTTTGAGAGCTTGAAAATAAGCTCCAAATGAGCCTGTTGGTTGCTGCAGTGCAGTGCTGTGCTGTGCAGGCGTGTGTGCTGCTGAAAAGGAGTTAAATTATTCAGAAAGGGATGGCACAGGCTTACCTAAGGAGTTTTAAGGAATTTATATTATAGTTAAAGTGCAGCTGTATGGGGTTTTTTGCATAGGGGAAGGAGAGTTTTCATAGTGGCTGCCCCAGGTTGGAGCAAATTATCTCAGTGAAGGAGCAAGCCTGGATGGGTCTGCCTTGTGCACGCCTGTGATGCCCTCTACCAGCTGCCTGCTCAGCAGCAGCGAACGTGCGGGTCTGCCCCGTCAGAGCAACCCTGAGCAAGGGCTGCTGAGCTGGGCAGTAATTACCACTGACTTGTGCTGCCCTTCTGCTCAGCCATCTGCAGCCCTCACTCCCGCTGCGTGTTCCGCACGCTCCCGGCTGGGCAGGGGAACAGAGCAGAATCCGTCCCTGATCAGCAGCGGAGTTGGGGAAGGATTTTTCTCCTACAGCTCTGGCTCGAGTGGCCAGTCTTTGGTGCCTGAGGCAGTGCAGGCTCTGATGAGACTTGCTCTGGGATTGGTGCACTCGTTACATGACTGTCCTAAGCGGATTCTCTGATACCAGCTCTGAGGGTAGACTCTGCAGCTTTTCCTTCAGCAGCAGGTGCTTCCTTAGGTCTCCCTCCTCAGCTGCCCATTTTCATACAACTTGTTGCAATGTAGTATCTTTCAAACCACCACCCTCCCTGCTAATTTGATTAAGACTTCCAAATTACCTTAGATGTCAGTGGTCAGAGCAGGCAGAAGCGAATGCGCACAGCTTAGGCACACAGGCTCTTCTCCTAATGAAAAGTTCCATGCCATAATTAAACGATGTGACGTAAATCACAAAGTGCCACCATTCACAGTATCAGCTGCCCTGATCCAAACCAAAGCAACAGTGACGCCCACATGCTCTAATCTGGCTGCAGGGTTTCTCCCATGGGGAGAAAGGAGCTTGTCCACCACAGTACCTAACGATGCTGTGTCCTTCTCGCAGACCTGCTGCGGTACCCGGGGTTCATTTACATCCTGGCAGGGTGTGCAGCGGGTGTGCTTATCCTGGTGGTGGCATTGCCTGCAGCCATATGCTGCTGCATGAAGAGGAGACACAAGTTCATCCCAGTGCCTTCAGGTGAGTGGGGAATGCTGTGACCCACCAGGGATGAGTCTTGGAGAGGACTGTGTTTGTGCAGGCTGGGGTTGATGTGGCCTTAGAGTAAACGGGTCTCAGCTGGGTGGCTGCTTGTCCTCCAGCCTGTCCTCCCTTGACCCGGTGGAGCAGAAGCTCTTATGGCCAGCAGGGTCTTGAATTAAACCTCACTTTTCTTTTATTCACCTCATACTTGTCACCATGTGCTCCTGGCCAGAAAAAAACCCACAACAAAACCTTTCCTATGGGCAATACAATTGAACCTCATTCAGGTGTGGTCCTGAAATGACCTGAAGGTTTCTGATGGCAGTCAGCACCAGTCCCTGAGTGCAATCTGCCCGTGCCACCTCAAGCTGTGATCCTGCCAGCATGGCCAGGCTGCTCTCTGGCAGGCTGGCAGTGGCCCTCCGTTCTCGGCATCTGTCTGCTCTGGGAGTGGAGCCAGCGCCGCGTGAGGAGGGGACGCAGACACTTGTTGGGGGTCTTGGCCTTACAGCAGACCTGCCGAGGCTGGAGGCGTGGGAGGCCTCTTCCTTCAAGTCTCTGGCTTTGGTTTTACAGAGGAGGAGAAGGATGACGGATTAACAATGTCAGTGGTGTCCAGCGAAGGCATGAAGAGTCCCCCCAATGGAGACCGTGTCGAGGCTCAAGCTGCCCAAGCCGACCGTCCTCCGAAGCCTGGTGAGTCCAGCGACCGGTGTGAAGTCGGACAGATACCTTGTTTAGGAGGGACACAGTGTTTGTGTGTGGCTGGTGGGGGTGGAGGTGACAGTAGAGAGGGGCCTGGGACATGCCAGCACAGGGAAGGTGCTGCAGCTTGTCCAGGAGTTGCAGCAGGGCATTTTTCAGTACCTTACTCATGCCGTGAGAGGTAGAGGCAGCCAGCCCACAAGCATCCCGCAGAGGGTGCTGCCAGCAGGCTGCAGACTGTCTATTCCAGTATCTCCTGTGCTAAAACATATACCTCAAAACCAGCACCCCCCCCCAAACTCCCCCAAGCAGTTTTCCTGCAATTTTCTCACCCCTCTCCCCTTCTCATCGGTAACATTTTATAAAAATCGGCGTTGTTTTTGTAAGCAGTCATCTTCAGGACAGCATGAACCAATATGCTGAGCTGTAAACACAGCTAAATCCCATCAAAGCCAGAGGCTTGTGTATTTTCTTAAATTGAGGCTAAAGTGGGAATATGGTCACATTTTAAATTCTTCAAAGAAATCGAGCATAAACCCCCACAGCTTTAGCACAATATGGTCAAGAGAGCGTGGTGATAAAAACCCTTCAGAAATCTCCTGTTCTGTAAGTGCCTGGTATTAATACTCCATTTTTTGCACTATCTTTCCCTCAGTTTTGTTTTCCCAAACACAAATGCTGGCAACGCCTTGCCTAGTAATGCACCATCAGCAGCTGAAGGAGGTTTAGCAGAGATGTCATGAACTGGAGCAGCATTGCATAGGTCATAGCCTGGTCTCAGCACTGCTGTCTTCATTTCTGGTGTCCTTCGCTGTGCTTTATGTGTAACCTTGGATGCTCTTTGCTCTGCTTTCAAAATATTAAATGCTACTCATGAAGATATAGAGCAAGAAAGAGAAAAAAAAAGTCTTTCAGGTCATTGTTTAATATTAATATTCTTCAAGTGTAGAGCTTTTAATGAAAAATTCACACATTAGAAGTTTGACTAAAAAAGTAGCCCATATTTAAATTTTTTACAATTAAGTAAAAAGCAGAGGTGCATGTGGAAAGTAGGTGAGAACATACTAAATGTATGCTCTTAGCCAGATTTAATTATTCAGATGTAAGTGAATAGATTTGGCTTTAATATTTTGGTACTAAAGGTTTGGTGCTAGCAGTACTAAAGTACTTTGGTACTAAGAGGCCAGACAGCTTCAGTACCAAAGTGCCCTAAGGCATGATGGATAGCTCAATAAATGAGTAGTTACAAAGAAAATTGAAATTTGACTTGCAGATGCCTGGAGCAAGGAGACTGAGTGGATCAGGCACCCTGCAGCTTTAGGGACCAGAGGAAGAATTTCCATGAGGGTGAGCCATAATGTGGGCACTTATAAACCATTTCTCCCTTTTCCAGATGCTGCCCAGATTGGTCAAGGCGTTGAGCCCCAGCCACTGGCGGAAGAAAACTTGCCAGTGCAGGTAGAAGCTGAGGAAATGCCGGATCCTGAGGTCATAGTTGACATGGAAAGCCAGGAGGATGCCTCAGACTGTTTCCCGGACCCAACTGATGACTGATCTGACGTGCTTGCTGTTCCACCCTGAAGCCTGTGACACTTGTCCTTTGCATCCCATAGTCTCATTGTGTCTGGAAAATGTTAGCAGGGAAAAGACGTGAGGTGTCAGACCTTCTAACCTCATTTAAAAAGAAAAAAGGAAATACAGAGAAAAGCACACACGTGGCTTCAAGGCCACACTGCCGTGGCCTGACAGGTTCACTAACAAATAAAACTGGGCAGCTCTTTGATGCTTTGCCTGATAACAGAGCTGCAGCTAAACTAAGGAGCCCCAGGGGACAGCCTGGAATGAGACATGGGCGGCTCCTCCTGCTCCCTGCCCACCCCATGCCTTGCTGTGTCTTTGCCAGCCAGGGGCAGGCACTACAGGCAGGTTGAGGTGGCCTGCCAGTCCCAGGCAGAAACCAAGGACCTGCCAGAAATTTCCTGAGAAAGCCTCTTCTCGGGAGACTTCAGGGCATTTTTGCACAGGCCCTGCCAAGGAAACTCAAAGGAGGTCTCAGCTCAGTATGTGCTGTGCCCCGTGCTCATCTGAGTCGCTCCTCTGAGCTCCAGACCCTGTGATTTGGCCCTCACCTCTTGCTGCCTGGAGCAGCAGCAGTGGTGGGGGCTTGAAATTTGACTTGCAGATGCTGTGTGCAGACCCGGGGTGATTCTGGCTTTGCTCACCTCTTGGTGCCCCAAATGACAGAGGGTACAGGTGACCTTTCACCACAACCCGGCTGCTTGGGCTGCCCCTGAGATAAGCCAGTGCTGGCACTCGCTCGCTTGCCTGCAGCAGGAGGGGGCCTGGGGCTTGGGGCTGCAATTTTGGCAGAAATCTTGATTTTAATGCTGAGATTGTTTATCAGTGCAAGCATTAGTGCCTTTAGTGTAATGGTTTAGCTTCTGCAAGCTGATGAAGTTGGCCATCTGCCTGTGCATGTAGGCTTGTTCAGGGCTGTGTTACTTGCACAGACAGCAGCAATTTATAGAATCTCTTAGGTAAGTCTTGCTGCTACACATGTGCTGTTCTGCTCAGGGGAGGTGTGCCTGTGGAGCAGCTGGGGTAGACCTGCAGGGAAGAAGGATGTGGTGAGGACAGGGCAGGGACTCTGTCTCATGCAGCAGGTAGCTGGGTCCTAGCAAAGCTGCAAGGGCTGCAGGGAGTGCTGCAGGATGTGCTGCCAGAGCAAGGTATTTACTGTACAAGACAATTTTAGCAGTCAGAGTGAGGTGTTAAATTGGTTGTTGGTGTTAAATTAGCCTGCTGGGCTAGAAAGGCATGGTAGAGTAAAAGCAGAGATGGTACAGATTGGGACCAAAAAGGATGGGAAGGTATGTACTGCATTCCTCTCCTCCCTTGTCATTTCGTCCCTATTTTATATTGTGCTGACACTGTGAATCCCTTGGAAATGGATTTAAGATATGCCTGGTGAATGCCATCCAAGGAGGGCTGCGAGCACCCCAGCAGAATCCAAACTAAACCCAAGGCTTGTCTCCCAGGCGAGGGAGCTGCGGGATGGCTGCACGCTTACCTGGGAGTCCTTCATCTCTGTGTACTTGCCAAGGCTCTGCATCAGTGACACCCAGCCATAGGTGATTGTTCTCGTTGTTTCCTTGTCCTGTGACTCTCTTTAGAAGATCCTTGGATCTTGTGTGCTGTGTTGGTGGTGATTCAGCCTGTCTCTGCTTTTAAAGGCTGCCGCAGGAATCAGATTTTCCACGGTGAGAGGGAGGTGATAATTCTTTTCCTTATGGTGCTGTTCTAACTCCTTTCAGTATAAACATTCCTCAAAGGCTGTGAGTGGAATGACAAGAGTGTGACACAGAGCTGTCGAGGTGGCAGCACAGAAGCCACGATGCTGGGTGAACTGTGTCACCGGGCCAGTGTCACCAAAATGGAGGGACAGTCAGCTTTGCTTCACTTCTGCACTTTCTGGCAGGGGCAGGAGGGGACAGTAGACGCCAGCACATGCTTCAAAGGCTAAACAGTGCTCTGAGCTGCACTGGGAAGGTGGCAGTGTTTCAGTGCTGAGGGTGAGAGAGCTGGCCAGCCTTGTCCTGCTGGGCTGGGGCATCCCGGCTCCAGCTTGTCCTAGTGCTGCCTTCCTGCTGTCAGCCCTGGGCGGGCTGGGGGTGCCCAGCAGCTGTGAACACCACCATTGTTGTAATCCCAGTCCTGGAAGGATTTTTCCTGTTGAGATGGGAGTCTGAGATGCGAGAGGTCTTTGTGAGACAGATTGAACCGTGGCTGATTTTCTCTCCTTTACCACTGAAAGTGACATTCAGCAACGGGGCAAAAGTTTCTGTTACTGTGAGGTCAGAAGAGAAGTGATGCAGCCTGTGCTCTTCCTTTAACTCTATGTGTTCATGCCCAGCTACTGTTCTTTTTTGGTGTTTGTTTTTTGTTTTTTCCTTTTTCCCTGTGATCCATTTTGTTCCAAATAAAAAGATCTGTTTTCTACCTTGTTTCGGAAATACTTAAGTTTTGTTATTTAATAATTGTCTCTTTCTGGTTTTTACAGGAAGTACAGGCTTGTTTTCAAATTCATACACAGCCAAATAAAGGAAAGGTGATAAGTTACTGCTGACTAGAGCTGACTTGGGTGGTCAAGGGCACAGGGATCATGAGGACATTCATCTGTAGGTCAGCCCAGGAGAGGCTGTAGGACAGTAGCATATAAGTTGTCCCTGGGCATGGGTGATCCCATCCTGCAGCCTATGAACCCAGCACTCCGAGGAGCCATCTGCCTGAATTTGCAGGTGTTTTCCAGCCTGACCATGGTGCTGCATCTCCCAGGAAACAGCAGGGACACTTTCCAGCCTGGGTCTG
Organism: Lycocorax pyrrhopterus obiensis; assembly: GCA_014706295.1. Taxonomy (NCBI): domain Eukaryota; kingdom Metazoa; phylum Chordata; class Aves; order Passeriformes; family Paradisaeidae; genus Lycocorax; species Lycocorax pyrrhopterus. The sequence goes on along the minus strand of JACSVZ010000001.1, from coordinate 114,044,194 downwards.
ACAGAGGAACGGGATACAGATGTGCATGGTGCTATCAGGAATCTGACCAGAATCAGGGGTGCCTGTGCTGCCTCCTCGGGGCTTCTGGTGGCTTTAGTGAGGCTGTACCATGCCAGCCCTGCCCTCTCTGGGTTGCTGAGAGAGTCCTTGGTGTCTGGGTGCCTCTGGCCTCCTCTGGGGAGCTGGTGCTTTGCAGGTGATGGGAACTGACAGCCATTGTCCTCTCCAGCCACTGGTCATGACTGGGGAAGCCTGGGAGCAGTGCAGCTTCCACCCCCCTGCTAATCATGTGCTAGCAGGACAAGGGGAGCTCTGCTCTGTGGGAAATGTGGATGTTTTGGGATGTGATATCTTCCCACCAGTGGTTTATAGCATTGTACAGAACGGAGGTTTAGATTTGTATCCATGTCAATTCTTCATGGTGGGAAGAGAGGAGTTTGCTTGTGGCGTGTGCTATGCAACAACTGACATGAAATGCAATATGTAATCTTTTCATCATGTAATTAATTTAGTTTATGAACATAAAAGGAGAGCAGAGAATGAACTTATTTGACTTAAGATCAAAGTGAAAGCAAAAGCAAGCAAGAAATGTGTTGTAGAATGGTGAGCAGAGAAAGGGGAATGATCTCTTTAGATTCCTTTTAGCATTCAGGATGAACTCATCCCCACAAAACTCTCATGCAAGAAAAGCTCCCACATCCCAGTAATGAAGCAGTGCTCTGTTTTTCAACCTCTACCACAGGCTGCTGTGCCTGATGTCCCAAGGGTTGTGTGTGTAGCCCTTGGGGTGCTCCCTCAGAGCCCAGCATGGGAGCAGAGCCAGCAGCTTGTGTGGAGCTGCAGGACCAGCCCTCCCTGTCACCCTCCGCTCCACAGAAAAAATGGAGTAGAAGTTGGTGAGTCTGAGGGCAGACAGACAAAACTGATAGTGGTCAGTTTACAATAGCAAATGAAACATCTGTTGTACTGAAGAGAGGTGCAAGCAGTGGTTGTATGAACTTCTGATAGAAATCTCTGTGTGGTTGGAAAAAACCCTCTAGATTTTAGGCACGTACATGGTAAATTCATGTCACCTTTCATGAATTATTGCAGCTTATTTCAAAATAAGCAAACAAGAGCTTTATGTGTGACTCAGCTGTAGCAGGCACTGTCACAGATAGATGTATTTAAAACCACTTCCGTAAAATGAACCAGCAAATTCTGGTGGTGCTGTAAGATCCAAACTGTAGGTATTATTACCGTCAGGCGAGCAGGAGAGAGATGCCCCACAGATTTCCAAAGGTAAACACACAGAACCAGTAACAGAAGTGGGCAAGAAGGGCAGCATCACCCATTTCTGTCTGAGGTGGAAGCAGAATTCCGTGATGTGTCATTGCAGAAGCTTGGATTAGTATTTGGATATGGCTTTTTGCTTCTGCCAGGCTGCTCCGTGCCTGGGTGCAATCAAACCCTGCCTACACTTCACCACCCTGAGCACATACAATGCTCCCCTCTCGTGCTCTGCTGTAAAGGAGGCTGAGAAAACCCATGACCACCCAGTGGAGACCTTGGGACCTTTGACAGCCACTGCATCCTGCATTGGTTTTGTTCTGAGTAAACGCTTCATTTCCTTTCTGCAAGATTACATTACTAATCTCTCAGGCAGAGGATGTGGCTGGAGACAGCTGGGGAGCCTTTACTGAGAACCTAGAAGGCCCTAAGCCCTTCTAAATATTTGTACTTTTTCAGCAAGAAAATCATAGAATCATAGAAAGGTTTGGGTTGGAAGAGACCTTAAAGTTGTTCATTTAATTCCACCCCCCTGCTGTGGGCAGGGACACCTTCCACTCGATCAGGTTTTTCAGAGCCCCATCCATCCTGGCCTTGAACACTTCCAGGGATGGGGCAGCCACAGCTTCCCTGGGCCACCTGGGCCTCACCACCCTCACAGAATAGAATTTCTTCCTGATACCCAACCTAAACCTACTCTCTTTCAATTTGAAGCCATTGCCCCATGTCCTATCACTGCATGTCCTTGCTGGCAGGTGTTGTGTTAATTATATCAAGATTAATTTAACTTTGGTATGATCACTTAGCAGATTTCTTTGGGCTGTGCAGGACCACAGGGAAGTGCAGCAGTCTTTCTGGCTGCTCTCCCTTGAATGGCACTCCTTGAACTGGTGGCTCCAGGGTGGCTGAAGGGCTGAAGTGAAGCTCTTGGTCGGCTCTGGGGCTGAGACACCTCCACTTCCAGCTCTCTGGGTCACCACCAAGCAATCTGGCTGAGACACAGAGTGTTGATAGGGTCTGAGGAAACTGTTCCCTGCCTGTACCAAAGCAGACTTCGTAATGATCAGGAAGATGAGAGAGTTGGTGTGGGGCCACAGAGAAGCCCACCCTAAAGAACAGTTCAGGGCTAAACCCCTGAGCTGGAGAGGAAGTTCATTCCAGTGGTATGTGAAGAGCACAGAGCAGTTCTGCCTATGCATGCTGATGGCATCATTGTCACCTTCGTGAGGATATTCCCTGCCTGAGGTGGGATTTCATCCCCAAGCAGCTTCTAGTCCCTGAGGCTCCCCCAGTCTCCCATCAACCACGAGGTCAGCAGGAACCTGACTTTCTAAAATCAATCATTGTGCTTGCAAGTTCGTGTCCCTGGCACAGCTGTACTGTGCTCATTGTGCCAAACACTAATGTAAGGAAAGTTCCCATCTGCAGAGGTAGAAAACACGGGTGGCCAAAGTCAGCTTATTTTTAAATTCATCTATTTTTCTGGTTAGCATATTCTGTGTCACACTTAGCCAATATCCATGATAAAATACTGAATGGGGCTATAGTCTAAAGTGTGTGTTTTATGGCTAATATAAATATAGCTACTATTGGAAACTCTATGCAGAATTTTTAAAACTGATGATGGCTACTGATAGTTTTAGTATTGTCTAACACTACAGAAACTAGATGTATTACAGACCAAGAATTACTTGGAGGCAGTTTTCAGCAAATCTTTTGGAATTGCAAATGCAGTACATTAGAGAGAATTATTGTCTACTCCCATATCATATGCAAATGGAATAAAGAAATACAGCTGGGTGCCTATCCTCCAGCCAGCACTGCTGTCTCATCTTTGGTTTATACAACTTATTCTTTGAGGGCAAAACATATTTTCCCAAAACTAAGGAGTGAAGCAGTTTTAAAAGCTTTTTTTTTGATACTGAGAAGTCATGTAACAAGACGTCTTCAAACAAACAAAATAAAAAAGAAAGAAAAAGATCTTGTGATGATGTTTTTGTCTGTGTGAAGAGAATTGCAGTAGTGACATTGACAGGATGACTTGAATTCCTGTGAAAGCTTTCAATCAAGAGCAATAGGCCTCAGATTTCTCCTCTGAAACAACAGGCGAGGGAATTTGGGACAGCCAGGGTGGGATTCAGAGATGTGTGTGAAGGGGCATTCACCTTGAGCCAAATGGAGAAGTTGGTGGAGGCTGTCCCGAGGGGGCACACGGAGCCAGGAGCAGGAGCACTGCTGGGTGGGACAGTCTGAACCTGGAGCAGGAGCACTGCTGGGTGGGACAGCCTCTGCTGCTGCTGTCTCTGCCGTGTCAGGATGAACCGTGACAGGACAGAAGGAGGAGGGGGATGACGATGCAGATGGAGCGATTGCTATGCAGGATCCAAAGGGAAGAAAGGGCACGGGCTTAATGACTGAGGGTACAGAAGTGGTGGTGAATAATGGCAGACAGAGATGCTTTTTCTTCCCTTAAATAGGTAGGGAGGCTGCAGGGGTCTCAGGCAAGGTCTGTCCTCCATCATCCTGCAAACTCTTCAGGCAGTATGAAATGTAGTCCTCCAGGAAGCTGCAGCTGCTGTTGCTTTCTCCTCACGCCTGCTCTCCCTGACACTTGTCATGGATCGTGTTCCCCAGGCAGATGCACTCCTCTGCTGGTGGTAGATCACAGCCCCCTGAGCCCCTCGGGCCACGCTTTGCCTGGGGCTGCAGGGACTCCTCACTCCTCTCTGTCTTTCTCCTGAGCCATTTGCAGGCAATGTGCTGTGCTAATTTTGATAAACCCAAGAAGGGGATAAACCCAAATCTGATGGCAGCAAACAGGAAATAAGCTTTCTTCTTCCCCCCACTCCCCATTCTAGCAAATCCTTTCCAGCATTTTTATCCTGATGTCACTTTCTGGAATGGGTTTTGCTAGATGAGATGGGAGAAGGGTGATGGAAAGGCAGGGCTCCAGCCAGCCTTTTAGGTACCCTGAATACAGGTAAGAATGTGCCAGCTCTCTTTCCAACCTGCGCACAAGTTGGGTCAGGATTTCTCTTGCTGTCATAGGAGGTCACGGTGAAAGCTGTGCAACTTCAGCTTCTCTTTGTACATCTTTCTGCCCAGCTGTCGAGAGTTTGGGACTCTTTTTCTTCAGATGATTTAGTCTGATAAGGAGTTTTGTTTCCCTGCCTTTTGTTGAGAGTTTGAAGCTTTGTTATCTGGCCAATACAAAGATCTGTTTATAGCTTTCTCTAGAGAACCAGTTGCAGATGAAAAGGCCTTTCTTTGCTGGAGAGAAAATCAGTAGGAGTCAACACTGCCGTGAATTTTATCTCATCTATCTTAAAAAGCCCCTATGGTTAAGCACCTCAGCATAAGAGGAAAGTAGATACCTGTTTTTATACTGAATTACTCATGCTGCAGAGCTTAAAGGAATACCCAAGATAACACAAATAACCATGGCAGCTGTGGTCCTAACCCAGTGCATCTTACCTGTGAGGGCACAAGGCGTGCACAGTAACTTTCCATTGAGGCTGCACTGCAAACTTCCTGCTCTGCAAAGTGCCCGCTGAAGTTTGGCAATTTTTTTCTGAGTTGCTGAAAGCGGTGTATGTAGGGAACACGAGACACATGGAATTAACAAAAAGGCTGCTCTTCCATGATGGAAACATGAAGGGGTGGCTAAAAAGAATGGCGACACCGTCTGACTGTCAGGAATGTAACAGAAGGAGCTGGGCTGCAAGTACTGCCCTGGCAGAAATACTGTGAAAAGCCACAAGTTGCCACCCATGCCCCGATGCTCACCTGCGTCACACAGAACATCCTGCACCTGCCTCACTGAGATCTTAAAAAGCAGAAATTCTCAGAAATGCAGTGACACAGCACCTTAGCCATTACCCTTCCTGGCAGACAACAGCAGCTGTGGGTTGTAAATGTTTAGAAAGATGGGCAGCTTTGTGCTTGTGCTTTCCCCTGCTGTGGAAAAAGCTCTTTGCCAACGCTGTTGTGGTTCCTGCTGCACATGTGGGGTGTTGGCCCCAGAGCTGAGCCCATCCTGCCACTCTGTTGTCCCTGCACACTGAGGTTGCTACCTGGCAGAGCTAGGTGAGGTGATGCATTTAAATGTTGGAACAGACAAACAGCAGAGAGGCCAAAACCAGGTTCGCAGGGCACAGGAAAGTTGTAGGACCAGAGAAGAAGCAGGGGAAACTGAGCTGCAAAGTCAGGATCTGCACTGAGCAGGAAAGGACTTGTATTTTCACAGGATCTCGTGGCCCCAGGTGTACACTGTGCAAAAAGCATCTGTGTAAGTGGTGTGAAAGACATCAAGACACTTTTTCTTGCTTCAGAGAGCAGCAGCAAGACTGTGCTGACACGCCATTCAGATGTTTCTGAGAAATTTACATCTTAATTTCCCAGTAATAAGGGCCAAACCTCTTTTTACGTATGTATAGGGCCACATAGTGGGCCTTTTGTTTTGCTTTCACATGTTCACTGTCTAATAAATAAACTACAGACACTTTTAGGATCCACAGTGATGCTTCAGAGAGGCTTATGCAGGGTCTTTTAGTAGAAGGGACATTTTATGCCCATATACATGTCTCCCAGGGGCTGCACTAGCAGGAAAAATGCCAACAACGTCTTGCATTTGAAGGGAAGACTTCCCTTTGTGTGTGGGAACTATATAAAGGCCATTCAGGGCCACTCCTAGGAATAAATGCGCTTAGTACTGAAATGTATTACCCAATTGTTTGTGCTCAGTCTCCTGGATCACTTCTCAACCTCCCACCTACCCATTTCCAGCTGTCCCTCACTCGTCTCTGAATTTATAACACTATAATAGAATAAAATATTGTACAGTACACCAGGTATACATGCATTTGTTAAGCTGATGGTTTCTGGGGAGTGCCGGCTCTTGTCCAAAAGATTACTTAGACAGCAGCAACAACTTGTCTTTCCTGAATGTATTTCTAGGAGCAGCTGTTCTTCTATTGTCTTTCTCAGGTAGCTAGTCCATCCACTCTCTCGTGATGAAGGGGCACATTGTACTTAACACAGGTCTCTGTGTATTTACCACTGCTAAGACTGGAAGAGGCTTTTCTGGTATAAGACAGATTGATTGCAGCATGCCAGCAAGCCAACACCTTTTGCAGCAGTGGTAGTGCCACTGGATTTACTAGAATAAGAATGCTGAAAGTTAGGCCCTAAGTCTAGGAACATTACAGATGATGGAAAACATCAGCAAGGCTGAAGTGCACCGTCTGCAAGAATAACTGATGGGATGCTGCCATCTGCTCTAGCCTTGGTCATTGCTGTGAACCACAGATTGCCAGACTGCTCAGTCTGAGGGGGTTATGTTCCTTCAGACCAGAAGTAAAGGGTGGTTTTTGTGAGGTTTGGCTGTTGACACATGCTTACAGGTGGAAAAGAAGAAAATGAGTCTGAGAGAGAACATCTGGGGCTAAAGATTTAACGGCATGAAGCTGTGTTGGGGTGGAAGTTTAGGTTAGATATCAGGAAAAGGCCCTTCTCCTAGGGGCTTTTGGGGAGTTGGAATGGGCTTATCAGTGAAGTAGTCACAGCTCCAGGTCTGTCTGAGCTGAAGAATTGTCTGGGCAATGCTGTCAGGCACATGGTGTGGTTCTTGGGGCTGTCCTATGCAAGGATGGGAGTTGAACTTGCAGATCTTTGTGGATCTCTCCCACCTCCGAATATTCCATGTGGGATCATGGATATCACAGGGGAATCGTGTCTCTTCAAATAATCAGCTGAGGACTATTCTGCATGATTCATGGTTTGAAAACTTTCATTTACCTTTTTGTAGAGGAAAAAAAAGTTTGTGCAGACAACTGTTTCAGTAGTGTGTGTGTCACTATTTCTGGACTATTTCCATTGTGTACAGGTAACACAGGGCTCTCAGTTGACCCTGAGGCACTGAGTCAGCATCCCTGCCAAACCCTTGGTTAAAGCTCTATTTTGAGTTATTGTTCTTCATATTTGCACCACTTCATTCAAGCTGGAGTTTTTCCTTTCTTGGCAGAAGTGAGGAGGAGGCAGAATGTGTCCTTCATCAGCCAAATGGCTGAAACTCGGCATGGGACCCAGCAGTTCCCTGGCATTTCATAGTGCAGGGGCAACTCCACTTGCCAGGGCTGACTTTGCTTCTTCCATGCTCCAGCCACTGCCCACAATTCCTCCTACTTTGTAAAAAGCTACAGTAAAGGGGAATGTGCCATCAGGAAGCCCTCAGCTGCCATCCAGGACAACCCAGGTGGAGCCCAGCTGTTAGTCTTCCTGGCCAGGGTATAAACCCAGAAGAGCTTAGAAGAGTAAAGTCACCCTTCCCCAAACTTTCCCCTCCACATATTACCCATCTGACAGTCCAATCAAAATCACATTTGCTCTTCTCTTCACACACTGTGCCTCATCAAGGGCCTGTCTTTGTGAGAAATTTAGAGGTGCGAAGGTCTTGGGTGATGCTTAGTGCAGGATGTCTGACTCACATGCAAATACCACTTACTATAACCTAAGTTTCATACCAGAGAAGATGGTACAAACTATCAGATGGGCTACAAATCTACTTTTCAGTGAAGAGCAGGCTAAGTGTATTTGTAGCCTTTCTTTTCCAGTAGATCAAATAGCAATCTTTTTTTCTTCTTGTTCTCTTTTTTTTTTTTTTTTTTTTTAAATAAGCCTCAGGCATGAATGTTTATTGGTTCATCACCAAGTTGAGAACTTAGAGCTGGGAACAGCTGCATATTGTCTCTTGAGATGTTGCCTTCAGATGTGGGGGGCTCCGTCACCTTTACAAGGAAGTGTGGCTATGATACTTACATTCCCTGTGAGGAAACTGTGTGCTGTCTTACACAGAGCAGAAGTGTAAAGGAAAGAGCAAGCCACAAAAGCAAATATGTGTGAGTACAGCGCTTTGTGGCTTCTACAGTGGAAACAATGCCACAGAGAGATAGCAAAGATGTGCAAAGACACAGTCCATTGTGGCTGTGCTCAGTCCTCTGCTCCTGTGTGTCAGAAGATGGGGGTGTGTAGCAATGCAACAGGCTAAACAGGGCTCAAGCATCCTTAGCTTGATGCTAAGGACAGGCCTAGCTGAAGGCAGGCCCAGCACCACCGTGCTGGGAGACATCTACTTTTCTATCAGTGCCCTGGTTTTCTAGCTGGCTTTGTTTAATCCAGTGGTGTTACTTCCTGTGTGAGGAGACAGGGTGTCTGCAGCGAGCAGAAGAGTGTGAGAGCACTGCTGTTTACAGGCCTGGCAGAGTTCCCCTTGTCCTGCCCAGCACAGCTTGGGTCGGTGTCTGGACTGTGGCCACACACAGCTCCAGCCACAGCTCTCTCTGTGCCCAGCCCTCTGACCTGGAGGGCATCTCTGGCTGGTGCAGGGGCTGCTCTGCCAGTGCTCTCTGCTGTAGCTGTTTTCAGGATGTTTATGCCGCATCTCTGAAGGTACATGCTGGCTTCCAGAGCTCCTCTGTGGCAGCAGCCACAGAGCTTTCCAGAGATACCTTCAGACCCCTTCTCCTTAATGCCTTCTCTTGGGGCTCTCCTTGAAGGGAAAACAGAGACACCAGTGCAACAACTTCCAAGTAACATCCAAAAAATCCCTTCTTTCTTCTAAAATGGGAATCAAAGCCCAGTCAGGACTGCGGCACAACGCTGTCTTGCTCCTCAAGAGAGGAAGGGTAAAGCTGGCAGAACATTGACATTTTGCCCCTTCTCATCTGGCAGGAAGACTGAGCTCAGAGACGTGGGCTGCTTTGTCTTTGTCCAGCTGGGTCTGATGGTGCAGGAGGTTTCTGATGCTGGTTGGAAAAGGGGCTGCTTTTGGGATGGACCATGCACGAGCCAGGATCTCATGGGGAATCCTTGCTGCAGGTGAGTGATGTGCCCCTTTGCAGGTTTGGCTGTGCTTTTGGCTTTTGTTACACTAAATCTCTAAGCACATGGATTCTGTGCACATGCACCAAGTACTCAGGAATACCAAGGCCTGGTGTCACTTCTGTGATGTCCAGTGAACGTGGGGCATCAGCCATTGAGCCCTCACCCCTCCTCTCAAGTGCTTCTTCACTGCTCACAGTGAGCTCATTTTTGGACAGACTTTTTTATATCCTTTAGGAATGGTTTCTTGCTCCTGCCTACCTGTTGCTGTAACAGAAAGCAGGATGTTTGGTGTGCTGGTCTGCTGGACCGTAGGGGCTTTTGGTCTGACCCATTTCAGCTGTGACTTTAGAAGGCTGCGTGTGGCACGTGGGCATGCCAAACTGATTAACTGGAAGTCGTGGCCTTCATTATGAATACAGGGCATTCTTTTACACCTGGTTCTACCACTGTGGAGCTTTACCTGTCTCCTCTCTCTCAGGCACACATCTTTCCATTTGCATTTCATTTGTACCACGGACAATCCCCACCCCAGCGCGCTGGCAGTGCGAGCGTGCCAGCAAACAGACAACGTGCAGGGGTACCCTGGAAGCAGGTGGTGACTTTGAGGGTTGTTGCCCTGAAGAAGAACAGAGACAAAGTTGAACAGAGTGTGGGCAGCGGTTTCAGCATGCTGGGCCTCCCTTTGCTCTCCTTGATGGACCCAGCAAAAAAACCACCAAAAAACTGAGGAGGAATCGGGGTTGCTGCACTTTGACCAGATTTCTTTAGGTGCTCGGGCTGGAAGCAGATGTGTCCAAGAGTTTAATGCAACTTTCTTGGCTGAGGACATACCTGGGTGTGGCAGCCCCTGCCCTCAGCTTGTTTTTGCCACAGAGGGTGGAGGTCAGGCACAGAAATGTGATCTTGCTGCTGTTACTTCCTCTCTCCTTTTGTGTGTGCATTCTTTGTAAGGAAACAAGAGCAGAAAAAAGGAAGAAAGCTAGGTTTTCCTGCAAGGAGCGTTTTTTATCTCATTAGTACCAGTTAAAAATTATTAAGCTGGAGAAGGGAGGTGCCTTGCAAGATCTTTCTTTAATTTCAAGGAAGAGGAATGAACGAACCAGAAAGATTTACCTAATATTGTACATTTCTAGTGCCACAGATTTTCTTCTGTCCTCTTTCTTGGCCTACATCTGCAATGAAAAGCTGGAAGATTTCAGTGGCTACTGTAGCAGAGGAATTATGCTGGTGAGGATAAGATTCAAAATCCTCACCAGTCCATCTGTTTCGTATTGGAATCAGGAAATAAAGACTTTATTAGCTTCTCATGTGTTTTTGGACCCAGCTCCCATGCCTCCTCACAGCTTCCTTCCTCACTGTCTTTCCCACACCAGCCAGCTTCAGGGCTGGTTTGTGGCTAGATCAAGGCAGTGTTCTCACCCCCTTCCATGCTCATCCCTCTCACAGCTTGCTCAAACTGCTGGCCCTGGCTGCAGGATGCCTTTGTGGCTCTGGCCAGCCCCTCATACACCAGATGTTGATGCAAAGCTGATCCTGATGGTTTCCAAGGGAAGCGTGTCTCCTTCCTAAGCGTTGTCCAACAGCCACCTGCTCCTCACTGGGGGTCCTGGGCTTGCTGTCCCCTTGCTGCTGCTGAGGCTGTGGGGGAGAATTAGGATTCCCATCACTACCCCACCCAAAAACTGCATCCCTCCCACTAGGATGGTGGCTTGTGGATGCTGGAGCTGAGCTCTTTGGGTTTTTGAGGAGGACAAGGGCCCCATCTGGCCTTCCAGCTGGGTGGGCAAATCTCCAGGGCATTCCTGAATTTTCTTTGTGTCTACCTGTTGCCTCCATGCTAACAAAACATCCTGTTGAGACTTATTTCCGCCTGTGCTAGAAATGAGAAGTGCTGGAGGAGGGGAGGAGGGCACAAGGGCTGCGCCGGCATGTCCCATCACTGCTTGCTCACAGCAGAAAATCCTTTCACCTGCCAGGAGCTATCATTAGACAAGGCAACACTGGATTTTTTTTGACCCTGAAAATGAACTTTAGGAGGATTTTCCTAGTCAAGTGCTTGCTGCTTTTATTTCCCAGTGTAAAATGTGAGTTTTTCTTACAGTTTTTTGCTCTTTTGGGCTGATATTAAAATTGCATTTTAAAGCATTTACAACTTGGTGGGCTGCTGCTGCTAAGAAACCTGTTCCACTTTTCCAATGAGTGAAGACATCTGGGTTATTGCTATTATTATTTGATTTAATTTTCAGCCAGGGGGAGGGCAGGACCTGAGTTTCCTATTCCAGTTATAATAATAAGCTGTAAAGAGTTTTGGTTTTAAGTTAATGAGCCTTAATTTGACACATGTATAATAAGAAATGTCAGCATGCAGTTTGCTTTCTGCCCTCGAGGTAGCTTGTACTACATTAGAGATCCAGTTCACTGTGCATTATCGCATGTAATTTCCTTTTCTTATCAAAGATGTGCAAATCTTTTGAAAGTGCAATTTATATTCTTCCATAAATATTAACAGAGTGATATATTTCAGTGTCTTCAGTGGAGTTGAAGTCTAAGACGGGAAAACAGCAAGCAACTGCACATATCTTTTATATTTTGCATGTTATTGGTCTCATTATTTTTTAAAATATTAATCTAAAAACTTAATTAAGGTGTTAACTCATAGATTAGAGAAGCTTTTAAGAGATGGAGACAATACAAGCCTGCATAATTTTTTTCCCCTCTGTTTCATTCCACTAAGATTGCATGTATGGCTGTTTAATGCTTTGCTTTTCCTTCAGAACAAAATTAATAGATAAATAAGGATTTTTTTTTTTTTAATGTACATGATCTATAAAACATCTTCCCCAGCAGAAATAAGGATTATTCCCTTGCTTGGAAAATTGTTTCAGAGACTTCCTTCCTTCTTTAAAGTTACTATGGGAGCTTTTTCTTTTACCTCTTTCTTGTGACTGGGAGTGAGCTGTAGTTAAGACCTTTCTGCCCCTTGGAGCACATTTTAGTTGGCATTTTTAGCAGAAATGTTGTTTCTTTAGCTAAACAGATTTTTAGTATCTAATGTGTGGGATACTCAGCTTTCCACTAGAACGACTATGGAGATCAAATCAACTTTTAGGTGGTCCATAGAGATGCCATTGAATTATCCTTGAAAACTCAGATTACTTTTTTTCTTTACTTCCAGAGAGAAAATGTAAGTAGCGTCTGTTATGCCCAGAAATTCTATTACTATCTCTAAATACTTGTTCATGACTGAGCAGAAACAAGCACCAGAATTCAAATATTTGGGTGTAATATGTAGTGTCATCTGTGTGGGGCATAGCTGCTTCCAAGGCTGTTTAGTTGATAGCTTTATTTCAGGATATTTCATTAGATATGTCAAATACCTTGTAAGAAAGGCAGTGCTGGAAGAACAACCTCTCTTTAGAGGTGGTGAATTGCCAGAAGCACTACAGCATTAATGTTCTTGTTGCAGAGGCAGGCTATTTTAGTTCTCTGATTATCTCTAATATTGTTAGTTTAATGAAATAGCCACTGGATTTCAGTTTCCCCTCTGTGGTGCCATTTATCATTATTCCACATACAAGGAGTGAAGGACTGTAATAAAAATATGCATAAACACAGTTTTTCTCTCTGTGGGGCAAAAGTGCTTGAAATGTATAAAATTAGAGCAGAATCAGCTCTGTGTGGTGATGGGAAGAGAAATCTCCTCCTGCTGGTTGGCTTCACCCTGTAAATTGAGGAGGAATGAGCACAAGAAAATGACAAACGAAATAAGCTGTGGCTCTGAGCGCGTGCGTTCGGATAGCAGCGAGCTTATCCCACCTGACACTTGCACGCAGATTTCGACCTCCTCCTGCAGGTTGTCCACCTGCCACGGGGGTGGGGACAGTACCTCACTTGAAATGACCTCCCAGCAAAGTTTCCCAAGTCCTGCCTCACCAGAGATGGGGCCTGCAAAGACCGTGGCTGAAGCAGCCTGGAGGGGAGCGGGCAGAGCACGTGGGCACTGCTCCAGGAGTGCATCATCCCCACTGGGGGAAACACGATGGATGTTTAGTAGCCTTGGCTTTTCTGAATATCCCCTTTGGCAGCCCCATGCTCAGGTGCTGTGCCCAGTCCTGATACCATCTTTGGGAAGCTCCTACTCTTAACTGTTCTGGAGAAGGGACCTGGAATCAAAGGAAGAGAAAAAATGGGTTTTTTTGGCAATTGCTTTTCTCGTAATGTCTCCTGCACCCCCCCAGTTCGCACGATGCTGGTCGCTGTTTCTCCCTGCCTTACTTGCACCATCAGGATCCTGTGGTAGAAAAATCAAGTGGATATGTTCCAGTGGGGCAGGGTGCCTAGGCTGGGAGAGGAGGGGGCACTGCAGTGGGTCTGCCTCCAGTTCAGTGCCTTACACTCACTCACTGCTTGATATGGGCTACTATTATTATCATTATTGCTATCACTGTGGTTGCTGAAATGATTCTGCTGTCCAGGGACATGACTATTTTTGCAGTAATGTTTGCAGTGATGGGTGCTAGCTTGTGCCATGTGCAAAACACTGAAGTGACTTTCTTTTCAGGAAGGGCTAAGTTCATGGTTAAGTGAATGGGTGGCCATGAGTCTTGGCATCCAGTGTCACTCCAAGTGAGTTAGCCAGAGTATAAATTCAGCTTTGAAAGCGGAGTCTTAGCTTTCTTGCCTCTCAGAATTAAATTGGATGCTGGCATTTATGTGATGAACAATCAAGAAGTGCTTTGGAGCAGGGGCAGAATACGGCATCAGAAAAGCAGAGAGGCTTAGGCAGCTCGGGAAGGGGGAGGCATAGCAAATGACAACCTTTCAGGTGACTGCTGTGGCTGCTGAGCACAGCAGCAGGGACTGCTGGAGACGACTAATGGGCTGGCTGTGCTTGCCTCAACAGGCTCCAGCTTGATTTACAAGGCAGTGAATGAGACAGCTCTTCTCAGCATCACTGCTCCTGGGAGCATCCATGAGGCAACATGGAAGAAAGGTGGACAAAGGTTGGTTCAGATCAAAAGTGACAGAACTAGGCACTTTGTGAACAAGGACCAGTGCAGGTGTGTGGTGCTGCGAAATGGGTCGCTGCAAATCCAGCGCCTGGCGAAAGAGGACAGTGGAAACTACACGGTGGCGGTTTATCAGAAGGATGGAAAATTGAAGGCAGAAGAAAATACAACGTTGTTTGTTCAGGGTGAGTTTTCGCTTTCCCCATACCGTTCCCAGCACAGCTGAACAGGATTTGGAATTCTCTTCTCTCTCCTACAGCCTTTCGTACTCAGTGCCCTCCTTTCTGATTTGGAGTGGGAGGACTTCTGTAGGACATACCTTTTCCTCCTGCCACTGACAGCAGTCTGCCTCTCTTCTCCCTTCTCTTGCTCCTATTGATGGCCTCAAATCCTTGCCTTCTTTCTGGCTCCCCTATTTGTCAGCCATCAGGTTTCTACCTGTAAGCTGACCTCTAAGCTGTAGGACAGCATGCTTTTTTTCTGCAATAAGAGGATAGTTTTGTTCTGTCCTTCTTCAACTAGCATGGACACCTTTGCCAGCCTCTTGAGTTTGTGGGCACCAGCTGGGATAACAGAAATGGCGCCTTATTGAGGCAGCAATGACAGCTGGAATGGTTTTAGCAGGGTTTCTGTGCAGTGGGAGGCCTTGTGTCTAACAGGCTGCTGAGCAGTGAGGGTGTCTCACTGCTTTGGGAACTATTACTGTGACCAGATTCAGGAAGACATCAGGGCCTGATGCTTCTTGCTCATGTTTTAAGCCACTGAACTGTCATTGGGGTGTCCTTGTTTCAGGTCAAGGTTAATGTTCCAGCCCAGCTGTGTGCTGCATCATTTCCTCTGCTGTGCAGCAGAGAGGTTGCATTACCTCTGACACACGGTTTTGGAAGTCCTGTAGTAGCTGTCGGGTGCTAGAATAATTTGTCAGCCAGGCTGGCCCTTTGTTACTAGGGCTGGACAAACAGTTGTTAAAAAAATATATAGTCTCGATGATATCCTCACACAACTCCATCACCCAAATCTGGAGTGGTGTGTTTCCCACTGGGATGTTCCCCTGAATGGTAGGTACCAGTTTGCAGAAGAGGAGTGGGCTTCACAAGGAAAGGGTGGCTGCAGATGTCGTGGTGTGAACCTCGACTGCATGTGCTACAAGCAGCCCTTATTTGCTTTAGAATTTATGGTCTCTATAACTTACACTGCCTGAAGCTAGGGGTGGCACAGACATGTTTTTGTTTATCTGGTCTTAAAGGTAGAAATAATTTTTTTCCATTTGCTGTCCCTGCCAGTTGCCCTTACTTGAGGAAAACCCTGCAGGCTTTTCTGTCTCTTTCAGTGCCACCAGTGATAGAGAAACTGGAAACAAAAGGGAGCTAGTTGTTTGCAGGGCATAAGAAGAGACAGAAATCAGTTCTGTCTGGCATAACCTCACTGAGAGCTGAAGTGTCTGTTTTGTGTTTTCCATTTTGGGTTGATGGGCTTCCATGCTGTGCTGTCATGCCAGCTGAGTGCTGCTGGTAGCACACAGAGCATCTTAAGTAGCTTTTCGTAGTTTTTCCTGCTTTAGAGAAAATCTCTCCTGAAGGGCACAGGCAGAGCAGGGCCAACTTCACTTGCACCAAAACACAGGGTCCAGAGGTGGAGGGGGCTGTGGCTCTGAGTCCCTCCCATCCACCCGAAGACCGAGCTTCCTCCCCTCACCTGCCTGGCATCCAGCTCTGCTTTACTGGGCCAACTACGTAGGCTACTGCACTGCATTTTCTTTATTATTGCCTTGTTACTTCTGTAGTAGAGATCTAATTTGCTCTTCATTCTTCTGTGATCTCATTAGCTGGTGATTCAGGGCTAATTCTCTGTTCTGCTTAATAACGGAGGCTTTCAAAAGGATAAACCATGTCACACATGCGTGTCCCTTCCCTTCTTTTTCAGAGCCTGTCCCTCAGCCAATCCTCAATGCTGAATGCAGGAATAAAAATGTATCTGTCAAGTGTGAAGTGAAACAGAAGGCTAAGGATGAAGCCGTTATCATAGAACTGACTCAACCCAATGGCAAAAAGATCCAAAAGAGCACAACCATGTTGGAATGGCATGGGCGGAATTCTGGGGTGTTCAGATGTCTTGTTAAGAACCAAGTCAGTGAAAAAAAGACCGAAAAAGTAATTAAGTGCCCAGGTAAGAAATCTTTTTCATCAGAATGTGCTACGGTGGAGCACACAGCCTGATGCAGTTGCACAAATCTGTAGGACTCATCCAGGCACCAGGAGCACAGAGATCCTGAGTACCCAGTACTGTGAGTCTGATTCCAACACAGTTATTGGGAGCTGATGCTGCTGTGGTAGCCAGGATGCAAGTCATGCTTTCTGCCTGGCATTCTCCAGCCTTTTCACATCTCCCTGCTCCCCATCCTGCTGCTGCCAGCCCCACTGCTACCCTTAAGGCATCCCTACTCTAATGGCAGGGTGGCGAAGCTGAGGGCAGTGAGATATGAGGGGGGTTTTACTCCTCCCCTTCTCCTGTGGGAAATTCCTTTGTGTTCTTCTCCTCCCCATAATCACATCTATGAATGTGGTGGTTGCCTGCTACCCATAGATGCAGATGAGTGCTCTCACAAGGGCAAAAATAATCTGCTTGGACTCTCCAGCTTGGCCTAGAAATCAGGGGAGAAGTTACGGAGAATTTTGCTTTGGGGTGACGTGGGTCAGATAAGCATGGCTCAGATGTACCATGGTTTTCCTATTCAGTTGAAGCCTCATCTTTCTGAACCACAGATGCAGCAAAAGGACTGAATTAAAATTGCATTTTAAATGGGCAGAGTCATGCTGAAAATGATTCAGTAGGCAAAAGAAGTCATCACATGCGTCATCCCCCCGCCCTCCCACGTAAAAGTTTTGGAAGTTAAGGCACAAACAAAGGACAGATCATACTGGTATGACACTGGGCGTGGTGTTCAGGTCAAAGTTCAGAATTCCAGTGCAGTACTGGGGAAAAGTCCTTGAATTTGCCAGGCTTGGGTTCATCCCACACAACCACGAGTGCTCTGCTTGAGGCATTCTCTTGCTCTAGATTCCTTCTGGAGCTGGTGGAGAGTGGGGAGGGGCTCACAAGAGCTGGCTCAGTATTTCCAATTTTTACCTATTTTTGCCACGGTGAATTTAGGGAAGATCCAAGTCTGAAGGACAGCCCATGGTGTGAGAAGGGAGGGAGCAAGACTTAAGGCATAAAGGCTTTACTGAAGTGATCCCAGGTCTGCTGAGGCTGACTGAAGGGCAAAGACCTGAGGGACAGGATGGCCTCTGTACTCCAGTGCAGTTGTTGCCTCCTGAGGAATCCTCCTGGTTTTGAAAATAGCCAGACAATGTGGTTTTTTGCTGCTGCCTGACCTGATGCACTGCACAGTTTCATTGGTGCTAGCATTGGGAAGGAGCGAGCAGGACGTGGCATGGACTTTGGAGCCAGGTATGAAAGCGTGCTGCTGGATTTAGGTCTGTTTAAGACAGGAAAAACTATCCTAAACACCTTGTCTGGATGAGGAATTGCTGGCAGAAGCTGCCCATGCCAGGACACAAGCCAGGCAAGCCTGCACTGCTGCTATAGACAGACATTAGCCATTGTCTAAATAACTTTGATTTCACTTTTTCTCACCATTGAGAAAGGGTGAGTTGGGTGGGGGAGTTTATTTTTTCTCACATCGTTAACAGAGAAACACCAACGATCTTTAAGGTACAAATATAGCATTTCTCAGACACGAAAAACCCCCTAAAACTGTGTAGCACTACTCTTCCTACACAAACTACATACCTCTCAAACTTTTCTGTGTAGTGGCAGGACTCTGCCAGCTCCATAGTAGATTAAAAATCCCTCATCTTGCAATCAAACCTCCTTCTAACCTTGCTACTCTCTGTGAACCCTTGGTCCTGCATTTGAGGCCAATCGCCTTGGATTTTGACCTTTACAGGCAAGATACATTTCAGGTGGCCTTCAGCTCAGCCAACTTTTCATGGAAAAGTTTTCTTTTCACATAATTATATGTGAATCTGCCTGGGCTCCTCTTGCACTCATCTGGGAGAAACAGGAACAGAAAAAGTAAAATACACCTTGGTGTAACACTGGCAACTAAAACAGGTGGTAATTTAAATACAGTGAGCCGGCATACATGAACACTCTGGTTTCAATTTTCTGCAGAACTTGAATCCATCAGGGAGCAATCAGAATTCTCAGCAATGAGCAGCACCAGCTTTCTGCTGTGTACTGGGAAAAGACAAAGGGTGGAGTGTCTACTGGCCTGCCTTTAGAGTCAATGGAAGAAAATACAGAATTCTAAGTAGATGTTGTGCAAATTATTTCTTTCCATCTAATATCCTCTTTCATCCTCTTTACTAGGCGAGCTGGACTTTTATCTCATCTTAAGCATAGCAGGAGGTGCAGTGTTCTTTGTCATCCTTGTGATTTGTCTCATTTATTGTATCAGAAGGAAGAAAACAAAAAGGCATGAAGATTATGGTAAGTGTTTAAGGGGTTTTGTTTTGCTACCCAGCCACCTAAAATGTTAGAGCTTCCCACTGACAGCAACCCTGTGCTCAGGAGCATGCTGTCTGCCTTTACGTGAGCAGTAACCTGGTTTTAGCATATGCTGAATCTGTGCAGATCAGCTGGCATTGCCAGTCTCACTTTCTGACACATGCTTTGAGCAAAGGACTTCTTGTTCTCAAGGCCTTTGGTTTGTTCGTGGGAGAAGAATTGCTCCTCTAAAGCTTGGCCAAGGCCACCAGGCATGAGCATCTGCTGGGCTAAAATACACTTAGATATCCTGTCAGCACATTTGTTTTCACTAAATTGGTAGAAAATTAGGATCCTTGATGTCATTAGTATCATTTGGAAAGAGTGTAGATAGTGAGCAGGGGTAGGAAGAGCTCAGCTTTTCTATGTGTTTCCTCAGGCATCTCATGGAACTTGTCCTCTCTACAAAAGAACATCCTTGGAGGGCTGGTGACACTGGAGGTCCAACTTGGGGCACATTTGAAGAGTTGAGGTTTTCACTGTGCAGAGGTTTCATCTGTTGTCCAAAATTCACACTTCTTTAAGGCTGCTGGAAACACTCTGCCAGACTATTCTCTGAGAGTAGGCTCTGAGACTTGGCAGAGAGGCTGCCTGGAATTACACACGGCCTGGGCATTGCTGCTGGTTTGGGTGGACAGAGGGCACTGAGCTGCTGCTCAACAGGAGTTGCGTGGCCTACCTGGAAGGGGAGGCTAAAGCAGGAGGGAAGCTGCCCTGGCAGAAGTTGTTTAAAGGTTTGTTTCTGAGTCCTGCCCTCACACACCTCGTGAGCACAATGCTGGTGTGAGCACAGCCAGCTGAGTATTATTTTACATTATGGCTGTTCTCTTTTGAGTGGTACAGATCACTGCCTCAGCTGTGCAGTGACACCGTATTCTCAGTTCTTGTGCCTGGATTCAGCAGGAATTAAGAAAATGAGTCTGAAAAAAAATGAAAACTAATATTTTAGTGATTATTTTATGGTGACTAGCCTCTCTGAACCAGTTTGCTATGTGTTTAAGGCCAACTCAGTGTCCCAAGAGGTAAATCCCTCAATCCCTAGGTTGAGATGAGTGATATTTCAGAAATGATGAGTCAGCGATCAGAAGTCAGTTGGCACGAATTTACTTCTTCTCTGTGCATGAAAATTAATGCTGGCAAAAGGGATCTCTGGCTTCCAGGCATCTGGAAATCCCAGCATGGGTAAAGGCAGGACAGAGTGCTTCGATGTTGCTTCCTGGGGTTAGATCTCACTTTCTCTTCAGTAGCCTCCAAAAGGGGACAAAGCAGCTCAGGATGGGGGTGTCCATCGATGTCTACTGGGGCCTCCCTGACAAAGCTGGTTCCCCCAACAGACAGGGCAGAGCTGCCCCAAATGCTCCAGGTACCTTGATCTCAGCCAGGCAGCCAAAAGCTTTCATGTTGGCCTGGGATGTGCAGGCAGAGGTGATTTTTGTTGTTCACTGGGACAGCAGGAACACCTGAGAGAGTGGCAGGTTAAAAACCAATATTTGGCTGTTTCTTGCTTGCGCCAAGGACATTTCTCTGGCCTTTTGACTTCTTCTTGGTACGTGTCTGACCGTGGGGTCCTTCTGTTGTTGCAGAGGAGGAGCGGGTGATGCAGACTCTGCCCACGGACCGTGAGAGGGGCGTGCGGGAGCTGCCTCAGGCTCCGTTCACCCCCACCCCGAAGCAGCTGCGAGTGCAGCAGCGGCCGCTGCCGCAGCCCCAGGAGCTGCAGCAAGCGGTGCCCCCGCGGCCGCGGCCACGGCCCCGCACGCAGCCACGGACTCCGAACCTCCCGAGAGAAAGGCCTTGAGCAGACGTCCTGGCAGGAGGGATGTTGGTCTCTCTGCTCCACCGTTCACTGGGAAAAGAAAGTTTCCGACAGCCAGGAGCCCCTCCTGCCCAGCCCTGCGTGACGCTCAGCTATGAAACGGCAGCTTTCGTTGCAGAAAATTAGAGAGAGCATCAAACGGAGACTAAGAGACCCAGTGGAGGAGATTCAAGGTGATGGGCATTCATCCCTGTGGCCATTTTTCTTTGGGTGTCTTCATGTTAGGATATGGAGCACTGAGCCTTGAAACCTGTGTCTTCCTGTGGTTCACTTGTTTTTACTGCACCTTGTTGTCTTCGTGCTTTTTGCATGGTTTACACCAAGAAGAAGCTAAAGCTCAACTGAGACAAAATGGACCTATGGATCTTACAGGGTTTTGTCTCCTGCTACACATTAGGACAGCTCTCTGGCTTCAGCACCAAATACATGGCCTCCTGGACCAAAAAGTAGTTGTATGTAATTAAATATTTGTCTGAAGTTGAAAGGATTTGTGTCGTATAATGCAGAGAAGAAAATATTGAAAGGACATGTGAGGGCCTTGAAGCACCTGTGTGGGAAAAACACAAATGGGAAAGGAATAAACTTCTCCCTTTCTCCACTGGGTTTAGAAAAGAAACTATGGGATTAAATTGCAGCAAGGGAGAGTTAGGTCAGTATTTTTTTTTCTTTTTTAATGAAACACTGAGATTTCTGGGTGAGGTTCTCCAGCACTGAGGTTTCAAAGGGCGGATGAGACAACATTCTGTGAAGCCTCTTTATCCTGCCAAGGGCTAGGGGAGTGTGCTACATGGCCTCTCCAAGGACTGTTTCAGCTCAGTTTTCTATGACTTTTTAGCAAATAAAACAAACCTTTATTCTCAGCATAAGTCTGTTTGGCTATCCAGACAATTTTATTTTGGTGTAGAAGAGGTCTGGTGTCCTTTGGCTTGTGAAACAAGCATTATAAACTGCCAACAAGTAGGATTACTGGTGGCACTGTCTGAATTTTCATGGCTCTCCATCTCAGGGCCTCCTGCTGAGGGCGAGGGGCCGCATCTCTTGATTTTGCTGGTAACACCTCATGTATAACCAGGTAGAGAGCTGCTGAGAGATCTGCATCCCCAAGGGAGAAGCTGGACTGCAATACGTGCACCTGCATCACCTTCCCGTGTGCTGGACACTGCTTGCTCCTCTGGGCCTTGGGGATGTCCATAACTGCCTGTACAGGGCAGCTGAGGAGCTGAGAGCACAGGCCTGTTTTAGAGCAGTGTCTGAATGGGTACAATGGCCCAGCTGGGATAAAAGGCAGAGCAGGCGAAGGGGGGAAGAGCTGCAAGTGCCACGGAGCACGAGACATCCAGCCAGCTTGCTGATGTGTCAGGCAGAAGAACACCTAATACCTCTTTTAGGCTGGCCTATCCCACATGTGCCAGGGGAGATAAAACAGCCATACTTTGTTTTTCCTGAGAAATCTGACTATTTTTATCCTCTGGTATAAGGGCAAGAGGTAACTTGTCAGGAAAAGGAAATCTCTGCCTCCTCCAGAGCTCAGTCACTTCACTTGAACTCCGACAGCGGGAACAGTCCCGGGAGTGCCACTTGCTCTTGCCTTAGCTTTCTGCAGCTGATTTTCAGGCTTTTGCTATTTAAAGTTGCATTTGGTAAATGTTTCATGGTTTATTTTGTAACATACCATATGCTATATCCCTGTACTCAATGAATAAAGAGAAGCCTGGGTGCAGATGATCTTAGTTCACAGCTGTGCTGGTACTTCAGCATCTCACTTTGATACAAAGGAGGCAACAAAAACATTTTGGTCCCTGAGCCACAGAAGCAGGGATGCAGGAGGTGTCACACCAACCCTGGGAGGTGCAGGAGTGCCAGGAGCTGGTGGGCTCAGGCTGGTGTGGGTGAACACAGCTGCTGTGCCTGCCTGTGGTGGCAGCATGCTCTGCCTGTCCTGTGCTGCCAGAGCTTTACTGGTGCTGCTCTGTGGTTACAGGTGTGGGGGTCCTTCCTGGGAGAGAGGGAGAGAAGATTTATCCCTATTGGGTGAATTTACACCAAAACACAGTCCTTGGCAGGCGGGCAAGAAAATACTACTAGCACAGAGTATAGAAAACTCACCAGAGCAATACTTTATTTTCGATTTACTCCTTTTTTTTTTGACAGTCACCATTGTTTTTGTGATGTCTCATTGTACAAGTATCATCCATTGCAGCTCATGAGGAACAAACATGAGACACCACAAAAACAATGGTGACGATCAACGCGCCATGACACATTCAGAAAAAATGCTGATTTATCAAAAAGGCACCAAGTAGAACTCCATTTTTCTGAATGTATGTCATGGAGCATTCAAATCTCAGGCTTTTATGCTGTAGTGGATGTTTCAGTTCTGGAAAATGAGCTGACATTGGGACCTAAGACATAACAGGATGTGCTTGGCTCTGGTGGTTCTGGCTGTAACCTTTCTTGGTTCTTCTTTTGTAGATGCATCTACCACTGAGTCATGAGATGAAGTGTTTTTTCTTATTCTTCTTAAGGGGGATGAGATGAGATGATCGATGTGCTGGGCTTGTCCTTGTCTGTCTGCTGCCTCGTCCCCCCTGTTTGGAGAGCTGCAATTTCTGCTGCCTGGGTATTAGCAAGGATCAGTTTTGCTTGGTGGCGTGCTCCAGAGCTGGTGCTGAAGGAATGGGAGGAAGGTGCAGCCCCGTGATCAAAGCAGGTCTGTGGTTGTGCTGTGGTCCTGTAGCACTCACCACATGGGCAGACTGAGCAGGCACCCAAAAGAGCAATGGTTGGTTCTGTAGAAGATACGAAGCTTCTCTCTCAGCATTAATCCATGTGAAAACAGCAGCACTTGCTGCCCGAACTTGGCCTTTCTAGTAAAGTAGCCAGAACCTGCTTGTATCTCTGTTGGCTATTAACCTGTCCAGAGGGAGGTTCTCAGGCTTCTGGCACAGGCAGTGCTGGAGACAGCTAGGTAATTTAATTCCTAAACTAAAACTCTGAGCCTGTTAAAGGTCAAGTAGGAAACCATAGCTAGTGTAAGTCTTTCTTGAGATGTTTGCCAAAATGAAGCTATGGGGGAAACAGACTGATTTTGTCCTTATTCTGCAACAGATATTCAGGTGCTGATGTGGAGATAAACCCCAAGTGGGACTGTGTTGTCCATCAGCTCCCTCTCCATTCTGATAGACAGGTATCATCTCAGTTGTCCTGAAGCCTTGTAAAGGCTGGGTAAATGCTGGGTTTGTGTTTCACACTGCAGCCCCCATGGGCAGAGCTCAGCCAGGTGGGCAAGGTGCTCCCCCAACATTCCTTGCAGGTGCCAGCCATGCTGGCAACTCCTGATCCCCAAACTGGCTGATGGTCACCCTGAGGGACAGAGGGTCTTGTTCATGTGCTGCAGCTGATAATGTAAGAGGTCTGGCCTCAGGCTTCTGGATAAGATCTGTTTGTAGCAGCTATCAAGCTCGTGAAACACCCCTGCTGGGCAATCCTATCTCATGCCGTGGGAAGAAAGATAAGAGTTCATTGAAGGAGAGCACAGTAAGAGGCCCTGTGCCAATGAACTGGCCTCCTGCTCTCCTCTGCCAGCCTCATCTCAGAGGAGGAGTGCCAAACCCAACCTTCTCCTCACTCTCTCCCCTGGCAAAGTGCTCCTGCTGTCCCTGCAGATCAGGGACAGATGGGAAAAGGTCCTGTGGGAGTTTACCACAGGACCTTTTCCCATCCTTCCAGCCTGGCTGCTGCCTTGAGCCATGGATCAGCAGAAGCGTGGGAACCCTTCCCTCCCTCAGAGGTGCAGCTTCAGCCTTTACCCTTTCAGGGAGGTGCCAGAGCAGCTGCTTGAGGGCCTCCGGTGCTCACCCCAAACTGAAATTCCCCTCTGCTCTGCTACAGCCCCCTCACCAGAACTGCTCTTCCTTTGTGAGAGGGAGCTGCTTTCTCCCCAAGAACAGCAGGGACACAGGTGAAGGAGCTTTCCCAAAGCATGACATGGCTGCTGCTCCCTGGACCTTCTGGTGGAGCCAGCAAGGTGTGAAAGGGAGCTGTGGGCAGAAAAGAGCGGGTACGTGAGGAGCTACCTCACATCATGATCAGTAAAAGATCTGCCAGCTACTGTCCAGGGCTTCCAAGGTGGGATTTAGGGGCAGAGGAGGAGGGCAGAGATCAGCTGAGCTGGCCCAGCGACTAAGCCAGGCTCTCTGCATGTGGCACACAAGACAACAGGGCAGGTGGAGAGGATGGGCAGACACAGAAATGGCTGCTTGAGATGATGAGCTGGATGACCAGGAAGCAGGATATGAGTCACATGACTTTGTCACACTCACAGTCCTGGGATGTGGCTTCTCTTTCTGTGCAGAACTCCCATCTGAAGTGCAGTTTACCTTTTGGGCAGGGGCATGAGTTGCCTGGCTTGCTGGGCCTCCTGCTTCCCCCTCCTTTTTCCATCAGAGGACCAGCTGCCGTGTTCTCACCTCCTGTGACACTTCCCACCATTACTGTCTATTCTAGCTTTCCTTTCCTACAAAACGCCCACTCTGGATGGTTTATTCTTCCTCTTTGAACGACAGCTCAGGACTCCACCTATGCACGTGTCAGCCAAAGGGAGGAGAGGGGACTTCCAAGGTGTCCTCGTGGCTTCAGAGCATGATTCCTCATGATCATACCTACCCTGAGAAGCCCCTCTCCGGGTTCCTTTGCTGTTGGCTCCTTTTCCAGTGCTGTCAGGAAAGATTCCTGGCTCTGGAAGGAACCTCTTTGCTGCCTTCTGCCATGGAAAGTGCACAGCCTGCGCCTGCTCCCCTTTTTGAGTCTCACTGGGCACGCGGTGAACCCCGGGCGCGGAGCCCATGGTGCTGTCAGGCCCTGCTAAGGTGATGTTTGATGCTGCCCACCTGCCTGTCACCAGCGTTGCCCTCAGTGAGGTGCCAGTGCCTTGCCCGCCTTTGCTTTGGGTGCTATTGTTCGACAGTTTATGCCTCGGGTGCATCTGAAGCGTAGTCTTGAGATAACAGGAAGAGATAACGCCACGACAGAGATGCTCATTGGTTGCATTTCCCACACGCTTTCTCTGCCTACATAAAAACAGCAGGCAAGTGTTTCGGGCTGCTGCCTGGCCTCCCACACAAATACCTGCTTTCATTTCCAGCCCTTTTGTGTGGCATGGGGCAGGCGGGCGAGCACGGTGCACAGGCAGAGGGGTGCGAGGAGAGACGTGCTCGGTGCGGTCACTGCTGACCACCGAGGGGAGCAGGTCTGATACAACACTGCCTGCAGGCATCCCCAAACTGCATTTCTGTGTTTGCCACTCCCTGGCTCACCAGCAGGGAAATGGGGACAGGCAGCAAGGCTGGTGCGTGTGGACAACCAGCCCTTGGAGAGCGGCAGGATGAAATGTCTGGGAGCGCTGCTCTTAGCAAACCCCTCTTCCTCTGTTAAAGCCAAAGCGAGCTTTCCCATGAATAATGGCAATGAAATAAAGGCACGCTTGTTTGCCATCCAGTTCCTATGGAGGGGTGCCCTGGTCTCCAGCTTTTCTTTCATAAAACATGCATGCACATCACGTGCTTCCATGATGGGTTCTTCGCAAAGCCTGCGTCTGTCCCTTCCCTATCTGGCTGGGTGCCCCAGAGCCCCCTGTGCTTGCTGGCAGGTTTTCTGGAGGATCCTGCTGGGCAGTTCCTGGAAAGGAGCTCTGTGCCAGGGCCCTGGGGGCTTGCCCTGCTCTGCCTCTGCTCTGCTCTTACTCCTGACTCATCTCACAATGACGTTGTGTCCTGTCTGTCCCTTGTGGCTTGCCCTGCCCTGAGCAATAGGCACGTGGCAAACCAGGGAGAGCAAGGGCAGTCTGCAGGCTTGGGATGCTCCTGTGATGCTCCTATTCGTATTCCTGCTGGGAATGGGATTTCTCCTCTTGTATGAGAAGGGAGTACTTGTAGCTATCAGTTTATGCTGGCACTGTTGTTTTCTTCCATCTCTGCTTTCCTGGAGGTTTTACAGCTGTGAAAGGCACCACCTGAGGGAGCTGTGTCTCCGGGAATGGCTGTACAACAGCAGGCTGTACAAACGGCAAGGGCGACTGCAAGGCCCATGTGCTGCAGACACACCGGTCACTGTAGTGACCAGTTCTAGTTGGCTTCAGTGATTTCAGAAGCCAGGGCCACTGCAGTAAATGGCAGAATGAGGATGTGGTTCCTATTGCTGGTAGGAAGTGCTGGTATCTCAAACCCCAAACTCAACCAGCAAAACCTCCAACGCTCTTCTGCTGAGCTTACAGTTTCTGTAGACTCTGTTTTTCTTTTAGCCATTTATAAATGACAAAGCTTAAGACAAGACAAGCTTAGCCTAAAGCTAGCCACTGCAAAAGAGGAACCAAGTAACGTGGAGATTTTTAAAAAGCACTGTCAGGAAGGAAACTTGTCTGCACAGCAAGAGACTTGTAGGAGCCTTTAGGCCCTGTAGTGGAAATTAAATACCAAGTGTTGAAGGAATTGATCGGAATCCAAAGTTTTTCAAAGGAAGGTGTGCATAATAAGGAAGAAGAGGTGGAAATAAATGGTGTCCCCACCCTCTTTCTTTCAGACATCTTGTCTTGCCTAGAAATACAGGCCACAGGTGGGCTGCTGTATCTGATGCTGCTGAGAACAACAAATATGTCCCTGACTGTTGTTGCCAAACTACACTCTCTTATCAGGTTCATTCTTGTCCTTCTCACCCCTCTTCCTTGGCACAGGTACAGTTCAGCTGGAGTGTGTTCTAGGGAGAAGAGGCTGGACGTGCCTGAATATCAAATGTTACCTGCAGTAGGCCTCTCTGCTGATGTTGGGAACATCACATCAGGATTTCCCTTAAATTGGAAAACCTCCAAACAGCATCTCCGAAGAACCACAGGTGCCAGGGTTAGAGGGGATGTCAACAACGTGAGGAGAGGCATTTCAAGATGGCAACTGTAGAAGAAGTAGCTGTCAATCTCCCTCGTCTCAAAGCATCTGTGCTGGGGAAGAGCATCTGTGACAGAGCACCTTAGGCAAATGCAGGCGTGATGTCTTATCTAGAGATGAAAAAGTGCACCACGACCGGCGGGCACCGAAGCAGCTGTCTCAACTGACTCAACACATGTACACACATGTTAAGCAGCGGGAACTGCTGGTCCTCTCCCTCTCCTGGAGTTTTGTAGGACACGTGCTTCTGAAGGCCTCATAAGAAATAGTACAGAAGAAAGGTTTGCAGGCCTACACTGACCAGAAGGGAAGCAAAAGCTCTGCTTCTCCAAGGTGTAAAAGGAAGGTGCTGCATCCTTTTGGAAAAAAACTGCTGCAGGAAGCTGGGATGAAAGAAATTATGCAGGTGATACTTCTCTGTGGGACAGGCGAGGCTTAGCCCAGCTCTGCAGACTGCACTGCACCAACCCTCTGTGGGCTGAGTCTTGGGATGGGCACAGCTGCCTGGGCCTGGACACTTGGCCCATGTCCCACGTGGGACCCGGCTGCTCTGCTCCTTCTCCCAGCTCCCAGTGTCATGTGGCTGCGTGAAGAGCAAGCGGATGGTGTCATGGGGCAGTCGTGTCTTGGAAGCAGAAACTTGTCTGCAGATGGTGTGGTGGCACCCGGCCAGGAACCCAGGCCATGGATCTCTGCCATGGGTCTCTTGGCAGCTTTGGCAGGCTGAACACCTACCTGCTGCCTCTTTAGGGTCAGCCTTTTGGTCAGGTACAGCCCAGAGTGGGCCAGGATGGATACCCTACCTAAATCGTACCACTGAAGACATTCCCTGGGGGAAACTGTGTGCATGAAGCATGGGAATTTCGTGCTCTACCTGTTTAACACCCAGAGCTGTGTGTTCAGGGCTACAGTCTCTACCTTGGGTGGTGAACAGCATGGCTGGAGGAGGGGACACAAGGCTGGACTCCTGCTCAAGGGGCAGCTGGAGCATTGCTGCTCAGGGAGCTGCTTAGACTCACTGGAGGAGAAGGGGAATTTGTGGGCAGGCCATACAATGAAGACAACAGTTTAGGGATGCAGCACTTGTTATCCAGTTTGTGGTGCACACCTCTAGGCAGGGAGGACAGTTTACAGCACAGAACTATCTAGCAGCTCCAGAGCAATGCCCTGTCCTGCAGGATTTGGTCCAGGTGCTTCATTCAGCCAGGCTCTCGGCTGTCTCCAGGGTCAAGAAGGGGAGGCTGCAGGTGCCCTGCCTGCAGCAGCCTGCTTGGTGCTGGTGTGAGTGTGGGGTGCACAAGAACATGTTGGTGCTGTCATCTAGCGGGACCACATGAGCACAGCTCATCTACAGCTCTGTGCCCTTCCTCCCATGCCTTTTGCTCCTCCCTTGCACTAATTTACATCCTGACTATTAGGCCTGTATTTTGCGTCCATAAAGCTTTTCCTTAAAACACGCAGTGTGAAAGCTGTTATTGTTACAGGCTTCATACACAGTTTATGTCAGGCTTGTTTATCACAGGCCAGGCTTAAAGGGAGCTCATCCAAACTCTTGAACTCTGATGGCCCTCACATACTTTCCCCCAGTAGAGTGTGTTTTGTGCCTGTAGAAGAGATCAGCCCAATGCACAAACAGAATAATGGTTAACTGCCCATCTAATTTAGATCTTGTTTTGCACCCAAAGAGATACAAGTGGTCAGGACTAGAGACTTCTCCTAAACTCTTGACTTCTGTTATTTGTATTTGAGACACAAATCACTATTTTCTGCTTTTCATCTCCACTACAATCAGTTTCAGGTTTTGGTTCCTCTTGCGGCTGCTCAGACATGTTCTAACCACTTCCATAACACATGGCAAACCTCCCTGTCTGCTGCCTCGAAATTTCCCAGAGGGTGCGTTGAGAAAACTTGTTTTCCGGAAGACAAAGACCAGTGTCAGAGACTCAGCATTTGGGATGTGTTCAAGGCTGAGTGGCAGCAGAAGGGCAGAGGTGGGATTAAGGCCATGCAGCTCATCTTAGGTCTTTCCTGGCCTCTAATGGCTTTGTCCTGTATGTGCCTCCTCGCTTCTCAAAAAGCAGGAGGAATCCTGGAACATCTGACACTGCTAATTCTGGTGGAGGAACTGGAAGGGGGACCACAGCTGGGCAAGGGACAACAAGGAACTGAAAGCACTCTCTCCAAATGAGCAGCACTGTCATATTTTTGTTTTTAAAGATTCAGGAATTTCTTAACCTTATTTTAAATAGAACTGTGGAACAACCCATGTGCTATTCTTCTCTACCCCTTCCTTCTTTACCCTCCTTTTTTTGGGAAGCACATTAATCTTCAGATTACTTCTGTGTAAACACAGTAAGTGTTTCGTTTGTGAAGGATTCCTAACTTTATTTCTCTTATTTTGTTCTGCTGTGTAAATCACTCCTTGCCCCCTGGTTAACTATTTCAGCTCATGGTGTCAGCTGTGTAGGCTGCAGAAACTCAGTGGTGAAGCTGATGGTGAGTAGAGGAAGGTCTTGAGGGGATCCTGTTTCCACACATGGGGATGGTGTGGGGGTCATGCAAAAGAAAAAAGAAGCCACAAATCTTTGGAATCATGGAATCATTTAGCTTGGGAAAGACCTCTAAAGCCATTGAGTCCAACCATTAATCCAGCACTACCAAATCCACCACTAAATCATGTCCATAAGTGCCACATCTACACATCTTTTAAATACCTCCAGGGATGGTGACTTCACCACCTCTCTGGGCAGCCTGTTCCAGTGCCTGACCACTCTTTTGGTGAAGAAATTGTTTGTAATATCCAGTCTAAACCTCCCCTGGCACGACTTGAGGCTATTTCCTGTCACTTGTTACCTGGGGAGAAGAGCCCGACCCCCACCTTACTACAGCCTCCTTTCAGGCACTTGTAGAGAGTGAAGGTCCCCCCTGAGCCTCCTTTTCTCCAGGCTGAACTGCTCCAGCTCCCTCAGCCACTCCTCATCAGACTTGTGCTCCAGACTCTTCCCCAAATCCATTGCCCTTCTCTGGACTCGCTCCAGCACCTCAATGCCTTTCTTGTCGTGAGGATCCCAAAACTGCACACAGGATTCGAGGTGTGGCCTCACCAGTGCCGCACGTTTGCTCACAGAAGACAGTTTTTGGTGAAAGTTGCCCAGATGTGACGATGCCGTACCGGAGGGCAGCCGGGACACGGGCAGGCACATCGTGCCGGAGCACCCCCAGCCCTCTCCGCCCCTGCCCGCTGCCCAGCACCCCAGTTCAGCCCCCCAATCTCCGGGAGGTGCCCGGGGCCGGGGCTGCCCCAGAGCCCGGAGGAGAAACCCCCGCAAGGCCAGGAGAGGGCACCTGGAAACAACTGTTCTGTGCACGGCTCTGCTGCTGGGCTCTTCCCTTTCCCTTTTCTTTTTATTTTCGCCTCCCCCTCGCCCCACCTTCCTCTGCACAAACCCTGTGAGCAGTTTTCATCTTCCTGGGAACTCGCAGCTTTTTGCCGTGGAAGAAGCGCACAAAGCAGCGCTCGGTGTGCGGGCAGCAGGCGGCTGCGCCTCTCCCGCCTGCATCCCCTCTCCTCCTGCCCCAAATTCTCTCCCCGGCTCCACGCACATGCCCATGCGCGCCCCTATATAAAACATAGGGGCACATGCAAGTGTATTGTCACCACGCAGCAATTTAGGGGCCAAAACTTGATTTTTTTTTCCCCCCCGAAAAGCTCTCCCCCAAAACATGCAGATTTCAGTAAAAGAGCACCTGCCTTCAAACCACGGTGGCGTTTCGAGGAAGGAGAAAAATGCCCCACCTCATTGAGCAAGAGCATCAGGCTGGAAGTGGTGCTGGGCTTGGATGTCTTTTTGAGCTGCCACTACACCGTGGCTCTTGGAACACTCGTTGGAACAGGCTGCCCGGGGAAGGGGTTGAATCATCCTCCCTGGAGGTTTTTAAAAGACCTGTAGCTGTGGAGCTTAGGGACCCGATTTAGCGGTGGGCTTGGCAGTGCTGAGCTAATGGTTGGACTCGATGATCTCAGAGGTGTTTTCCAACCTAGACGATTCTGTGACTCTTATTCTTTGTGTTAATACTGGTTGAACAGTGCTCCCTGAAAATCCAGGTTTTCTGAAGGATGAAAACACTGAGCTATCAGGCTTCAAATCAAAGGTGTCAGGCTGGAGGAATGTTCAGAGCCCCGCTGCACTGAGGGGTGGCTGGGTGCAACACTAATTTCAGCCAGATTATAAAGCTCCTGGCATTTGTTTGGAGTGATTTTTGACACACGCAGTCACACTGCAGCATCCCTGCATTGCTTCCTTTCTGGGACCATGAGCATCCCATGGTCTCTCCCTCTCTCACGTGTGCAGAAATGGACTCTTCTCATCCCCAGTCCCCAAACATGCTGTGTTTCCTCCTCACTTCTCATGGGTGCTTGCAGATTCAGGCGTGAAATCTCTACCAACAAATGGTTTTTACACTCTCTGCTGCGTGGGTTTGCTGTATACACTTACGCCCTAATTGCGTCACTCCCCTGCAACTCCCTTCCTCAGGTGAGCACCCCCTCTCTTAGTCAAAGCACGACACAATAAACATTTCATGCTCTGTAGCTGTGCCCAGATAGTGCACATATAACTCACATTATGTGCACATCTTCACTTATTAAGCACAAAGGCACTGCCTGCTCTGTACTAAACTCCTACTACAGACTGTGTATATACAGGCACCTTTTCCCTACAACTTCAAGTTAAAAAAATATTCGTTTTCTTTGCACAGGCACGTGCGCACACACACACACACACACACACGTACTTTCCTCTCTCTGGAAAAGACAAGCCTTTGTTGTTAGGCTGTCTTTGCTCCTCTGGTCTTTCTTTCCCCCCTTGTTTCTGACTCTTTTTTCCTTAATGCCTGTCTCTCCTGCTTGTTCAGGCTGTCAACTAAAGCTGCAAGGTGCTGCAGATGTGCCGCTTGAAATCATGTTTGTCCACGGCATTTTCCTGGGGCGACGTGTGGCTTGTTAAAATGGGCTCTGTGTGTGCTCCCTCAGTGAATCCCCCTGCCCTGTTTTAAGGGTACAAATGCAGCATTTTGACAAAACACTTTCCTCTGGTGGGACGCTCTGTGCTGTGCTCTGGTGGGAGTCCCCCTCAGGGAGGTGCAATATCCATCCGTGTTGCAAGAGCTAAAACCTGACAACTGCTTTTGCAGACCCCTGCTCTTGCCAGGATGGACTGGATGGCCGTACCCAGCCTACCTAAGCACCCCTGTGCCCTGGGTGAGGTGCTGGACGGGTGGGGGTTGTTGCTCATATGCAGGAGCTGAGGGAGAAGCAGAAAGCTGGGGTGCAACAAGCGGCAGGTGACGGAGGCGAGCGATGTGGGTGCTTGAGTGGCCAGGAGGGGTTTCAGGGTGGCTTGCTGGCATCAGCAAAGGCTTGTGGCTTTTGGGAGGGCACAGCTTGTGGTAGGGGGTCCCTGCTGATGGAATGGGAGCAGGCAGCCAGGCTGTGCTGTGCTGCAGCACCAGGGAAGGGGAGGTCATGGGGTATCCCCTCACTCCCATGCTGAGTGCTCAGCACTGCACACCAGCCAATGCTGGGGAGGTTTCTTGCACCTCGCTGTTGCCTGGTTTGCCTAGGGCTCTCAAGGACCAGCCTTGCTGGGGCTTTTGTAAATGATGGAGTGCTCCTGCCCAGAGCTGCCAGTCTCTGCAGAGGGGCAGGGCCTGAGCCCTGGGCAAAGGGCATCAGCTCCAGCCAGAGTTGAGCTGCTTCCCCACCTGTGCTCTGCATTTAAATAACAGCTTCCTGCTGCTCAGTGTGAATTGCTTCTGACTGAGAGACCAGGACTGTGAGGAGGTATGTGGATGACACTGAGAAGTGTTGGCTTTATGGGATTTGACTGGTGCAAAACCAGCTTATGGTTTTGCATACCTGAGCACTAGTGGTGACCTGTCCCAGTGCTAAGGCAACATGCAGCAAAAAGAGCTGTGCCAAGTGTCTCCATCCCTCTTCCCAGTCTGCATTGACCCCAAATGCATCCACGTGTTGTGAAAGGCTCCGCTGAAGCGGATGAACAGATATTAACTCACCTGAAAGGGATGTGGTGCAATGTGACCTGGTGTGGGAGGGAGTCCTGAGTCTGAGGAAGTCTCTGACTCCTCTGTGGTGCCCCTGAGGGTGGTAGCACCTTGTGCTAAGGAACAAATTTGCCATGCGAGTGATACTGGGGGCAAACCTTTGAGTAAAATATATTCAAAGATAGTGGCTTGCCCCTGCAGTGCTGTGCCAGAGCACCTTTGATACTCAACCCAATTTCCTCCCCTACTGGTCTCAGGCTGCTGGGTGTCTCACTGGGGTTAGGGTCCTAAATTGGTCATGTGCTCTTCACTTTTTTTCCCCCTTCATATTTATTCTTTTCTGTTCAGAACGGACACGAGGCAGGAAGCAATGTCCAGCAGATATACTGTGCTTCCTTCATGATCTCCTCAGAGCTGTGACAGCAGTGCTACTTCCAATTGCACCCCTCTTTCCGTGCCTTCATCCCAACCTTATGGTGAGTCACAACAGTTGTATTTATGTCTAACAGAGCCAGGTTTTGCATAAGCTGTTTTATTTTCTAGTGAGCTCTCTCATCTGCTCAGTCAGGGGATGGCAGCTGGTGCTACCACGATGGGGAGTATCTTCAGCTCGTTTCTCTCTGCCTCTCCTTTTTTGTGTACAGTAAACCAATGGCTCTGGCTCCCCACCCCCAGCAGCTTGCTGACCTGGAGACCTCTGGGCATAAACAAAGTGCAGTGTTAGTGGAAAACTGGTGCAGCCCCCAGAAGGTCCTTAGGAAACATGTGAGCCCGGATGGAGCCAGCTGTTCTGCGTGGGAAGGCAAGAGGCTAGCCCAGATGAGGCAGAGCAGAAAGGCGAGCCAGAGCTGGAGCACGTTATTTGTCTTGCGGCCGAGAAGATGAGTGGCTTGGGCTGGATGTGGGTGAACGGTGCTCGGCCGCGTTTTGTGCGGTGACCTTCAAGGCAGGCTGAAAGAGCTGTGGATGTCAGGTCTTGGCAGAAGGATGTTGGAAACCCAACAGCCCCAGGAGGCTCATAGGGCAGCGTGTTGCTGTTTGTAACCATTAGCTGAGTCTTTGCACAAGTTTCCTGTCAACTGCATCTTTGTGTTCAGCAGGAAAGGCACAAACCCAGTAAATGGGCAGTTGCTGTCTGGTGCACAGCTCCTCTCTTTGCTTCTGGACTGGCATTGTGTGGCAGAAAAAGCATCCAGGCTACCCAAGGAAGAAAAGAGAACATCTCTTCTGTACAACCCCTTGCACCCCGAGGAGGTGATTCGGATTTGAAAGGTTGTTTCTAACATAATCTTTGCTCTGGGGTCCCGGCTGGATGTGACTGTGGATACTGTGAACCACATGTGTTAAGCAGGGTGATTTGTTGGTGCTAATGGGGAGGCCATAGCTTTTTAGCCTCCTCAGGAAATCCATTTGGGCTCTGCATGTGTGTTTTGGGGGTAATCTGGCTCACACACTGAAAGCCCTCCCTCATACCACTGCCATGGCTCTGAGGCTCAAAGCAGAGGGTGAGGCAGCATCCTCTTTGTGAAGTGAGTTGAAATGGTTCAGCTTCCCTTCAGAAGTTTCTGGGTGACCAGCCATGTTAACACAGCTGCAGCTGTGTCTCCACAGGGATGTTGTTTTTACAAGCTGAAACCAAGAACAATTCCCTCAAAGATGCACTGAGGATAAAAGTGATTATGCGGTAAAGACCAGTGTTGTGGCTTGAGTGGTGCTTTGGCTCAGATCTCTTCCCTCAAAATTGGAGAGCTGTAGGATCAAAGCTTAATTTAGGCTGAAAGGGACCCCCTGGAGGTGATTTAGTCCAATCCTCAATGAACCCCAAATGCAATGGGTAGACTGCAAGGCATTGTCATGTTTCTGAGTAAAGAAACTCTGAAAATAAATCTTGGCTTATTGGGGTTCAGTGGGACTTAGGTGGTAACGTAAGAGGGGTCAGAGGTTTGGTTTGGCTGAGGATCACATCCAGACTCTTGTAGGCCCATGTCACCCTCCAGAGCTGTGGTGGTGCTGGTCCAAGCATGATCCCTTTAGTTCATCATGAATAATTCTGCTGCCTCCACCACTCTCAGCTGTATCTGTCTGGGACAGTATGCTCTGTGCTCGTCATTGTGGTTGTGCTTTCCTGGCTTGGCCTGGATAAACAATGGCCTCTTTGCCCCTCTGCAGTGACTGTGGCAGTGCAGTGGAGAGGCACAAGAGCTGCATCGCCTGCTGGTTTGACCTCCTGGTTAAAGGGTGGTAGGAACATGGTGTGTGGGGCAGGCCTGTGTGGGCCCAGAAGCTGTGAGGAGGCCACCATTGGTGTTCTGTGGCTTCACGTGGGTGGTGGTTTCGCCTTGCTGTTGCTGCTCCTTTCTCCTGACGGTGTCCTGGCACCTCTCCTCTCACCCTTTTGCAGCCAGGGGAGGACAGGATGGTGCTTAGAAACCTGCCTCTCTGCAAAGCAAATGCTCCAGCTAGCTAGAAGCAGTTGTGTCCTGTCTGATCCTTGGTAGGAGGTGCATCTCGTTGCAGAGAAGGTTAATACATCTGGCATTTCTGCTCTCTGGATCCCAGAGCACATATGCCTGCAGCCCAAACCCTTCCCCAGACCTCCCAGGTTTCCATGAGTTTGCAACTGTGCTTCCTGCTACTGGTTGGTGTGGACGTATGAAAGGAACAAATGTTGGATGTTATTTAGCACTTCAGTCAGGTTGTGCTGCAGCCAGGAAGCGCCATGGTCTGTAATGGAGAACATATGGGATCTCACACAAACACCCTCGCTCGCTCCGTCCTTGTTTCCCTGCCTGTAAAATGGGAATAATAATTCAGTACCTCAGAGAAGAGCAGTGGGCCTTGCTTAACAAACTGATTTGCGTCATTGCTCACAGACCTTCATCCAGGAGGGATGGCAGGAGAGTGTTGTGTTTTTAGCGGCAGGAGCGTTGCCAGCCTGCCTTCTTCCCCTGCTCCTGGCGGGAAGGAGATGCTGGGTGGCCTGTTTGGATGGCAGGCATTGGAGCACAGTGGCCTCTCACCACACAGGGACCTCTGGGGGCCCGGCTGTACCAGATGCGGACATCGCAGCACAGTGACCCGTCTGTGCCCATCTGCACAGTGGCTATTCCAGAGCCCTTGTGGTGACACTACTTGGGGCAAGATCAGTCCCACCCAGGGGGGAATTGGATGGTTTCTCTTGGCCCTGTCGTCCCTGCAGCCATCTGTGTCTGTTTCTCCGTGGTTGTGAGGAAAACTGGATCCCTCCTGTGCAGCCGTCCTTGCACACGTGTGCTCTACATCAAATGCTCGCTCCAAGAGATGTGAGTAGCAAAGAAAAAAGTTGTCTTGGAAGATAGGAATATTTCCCCAGATAGTAACATAAAGTAAAAGCCAAGAATCTATTTGTTTATTTTTCCTCTTCCTGCTCTTATTTTTTTTTTGTATGAGAGTTTTTATTTTGCCAAACTCTTTATCTTAGAGCTGTTTTTAAAAAATTATTTTCCTTTTCCATACCGACCTTTCTGAGGCAGAAGAAAGGAACAGCTTTTAGAGAGAAGAGCTGGTTAAGCCAGAAACCTCTTCTGCTTTGTCTTCCTCCTCATCCAGGGCACTGTGTCTTCATTCCCTCCATCCTTCACTCTTGGTGTTGATTTCTGGAGCAGAAGGAGATGGACTCCATTTTGCTTCCTGGTTGACAGGCTCTAACACACACACACACTGCCTCCCTGTGTTGGTTGATATTTTCTTGGTCTCTTTACTCTTGCTGAGCCCAACACACTGATGTGATGAGCTTGAGGTTGAAGACCTTTCAGTGATGAAAAATCTGGGTTCCTGTAACACTGGAGGTCCTCTCCAGTCTTCAGCGGTAGGGTGTGTAAGAAGTCATCCTGGTGCCCAAAGTCACCTGAAAAGCAGGGTGGATGAGCTGGACTGTGACCAGTGGTGTCATTTGGTGTGTACATTTGGTCAGAGTGAGACTCTGTCTCCCACCATTTCAGTCTGGCCTGAAAACCTGGAAGTGTGAGCACTCCGCACAGAAATTTCCATAAAACCCCAGCTGCTGCTACCTGGCCAGGGAAGCCAAATGTCTGGGAGAGCTTCTGGGGCCAAGAGAGAAAAAGAGGGTCCCTGGCACCCCCCTGAGAGGCAAGGATGGGGCCAGCAGTGTTGCTGGACTCTTCCTGCAATCCTGTGTGGTAGCTGGTGAAAATCTGTCAAAGCTGAGATGCGCTGAGCAAACCAGCTCACCAGTAAATGAAGTGGCATTTTGCCAGAGGAATTTTTGCTCAGCAGAAACCGTGTGGCTGCATCTGATACGGACCCTGTAAATGGCCATTAGACTGTTGCGGATGAGAGTGATATAATTGAATTTAAGGAAAAGGTTTAGGAGGGAGTAAACTTTTTTTTTTTTGCATAGTTTCCCAGAAACACTTTTTCTTTTCCCCTTCAGTTGGTAGCTGAAAATGTCAATAGGATGCAGTTAATACCTGGAGACAAAAATAAGAACTAAGGGAGGGCAAATGAGAGGGAAAACTAGAGATGTCCATCTTCACTAGAGCTGGGCGTATGTAGCAATAAACGTTCACAAAATGTGCTTGTGAATAAAACATGCAGCCTGTCTTCCTTAGCGATTGTGACCCATTTTATTCCCAAACACTCCGCTGGAAAAGAATTTTCTACCCACAAAGATGTTCACGAAAGCAAGCTATCTTTTGGAGTAATGTGAATAAATATAATTGAATGCTCAGGCTGGCATTTGTTCTTAAAGCCATGCTGAAGAGCCCTATCAGTTGCATAATAGGCTCGTGGAACAATTCGGCATGATTGCAAATAACTCGCTGCGAGGAGGGGATGTCACCTAACTAGAGGCGGCATAGGATGACTTCCATGACCAATGGCACAACATAAATGCTGAGTGAGGAGTAGGATATTTCCAGCAAAAGGGTCCCAACTCAGCCATATGTTAAAATGCCTTAATGCAAACTGCTTGTCACAGCCATGGGAGAAGCGAGCCCGCCCGGGAGCAGCCAGGCTGCCGGCTGATAACGCGGGGACAGATAGCGGGGCTGCGTTTGTCGGGGGATTTATCTGCAGTGAGCAACTTGATCAGCTTTAATCATATGTGACAGCAATGTGAAGTCTGAAGTTGTGGTCAATCAGTTTGAATTAATCCCTCCATCAATGTCACTGAACTGAAGATCAGGGCAAGTTGGTGTTGTTTTCTCACTTAGCCCATTCCCAGGAGGAACGGCTCTCCCTGCCTGCAGGTGATCCCACCTTTCCTGCGCTGGCCTACATGTCTCTTCGTGAGCCTTCCCTGGCCATGCTACCAGGGGTGGAGATGGAAATGAGCTATTGGTTCACACAGAGTCTGTTCACCCCTGGCTGTTGCAAAGTCCTCTCCAGTGGGTTTTTCGCTTTTTTTCCATGTGTAGCAGCAAGTTGCCTTTCCATACGCCCAAAATGCCTGGGCTTTCCCAGCGTCTCCCAGATGGCTATTACACATTAAACTGTAATTGCACCGTCAGGGAGTTTTCCTTTCTGATGGTCTGCCAATGCGTTCCTTTTCAAAAAATTATATCTATTGAGGTTAGCAGCTCGGGCAGGAAACAATCCAGACAAATGCAGGCTGCCCCATCTTCGGGCCAATTAATCTGAACCAGATATCCAGCGAGAGGGTGACGGCGGAAATGCTGAATGAGAACTGTGGGGAGCACAGGGCAATTTAGCTGGGCTGTAAACTTGCAATTGAGATGCTGGCAGCAGCACTTGGTGATTATGGGCTCCAGAGAGGGCACAGGAGGACTCTGCTGCAGTGGGCGAGGGAGGATGGGGTTTACGGGCAGCAACTACAATGCTGTTGTGCTTCAGGCATTCCAAGGCCAGCTCCGTACTGACAAGCTGCTGGGCATTTCTGGAGGGAAGGCCAGCAAAGTGCTAGGCTGGAGTAGCATTCCAGTGGGAATAACCTGTTGGCAAAGTGCAGGAGAGGAGCCTGCATTGCTCAGACCCCACCCAGGAAGCAGTTTGCTGTGCGGCACAGCGGTGCTGTCCCGGATCTTGGCAATGCAGAGAGCACCTGCATTAAGAAATTAATGGAAAATTAAGAACGGCAGTTTTAGGGCAGAAACACTTCTAGCAAGCTGGGTGGCTGCCTGGATGGGGCAGTGTGGATTGCAGCAGAGCTCATGGGTAGGGAAGTTGTGAGCAACTCATTCCTTTGCTCTGGAAACTCAGCAGGGTGTAGTGACTGGCAATACCTGGCAACCCCATGGCAGGACAGTAAATTAAGAAAACACGATCTAGCTTAAAACATGGCAAAGGAAAGAGGCAAAGCCATGTATTTCATTTTCTTTATTCCATCTATGAGGATTTAAGACCTTCTGGCTTAGAAAGAAATGAAAAATTGTTCTGAATGTTTCATTTTGACAATACTGAAATGAAATCTTTTGGCTGCCTGAAGAGTTGATTGGTCACCCCCACCCCTATTTTTTTTCTTTAAAAAAAAAAAAATCAATAGCTATACAGGCTGCAATGAGCCCACAAAGATTTTGGTGCCATCAGATCTGAATACATGTCAGAAAAAGCACTGCCAGTTGTATTCAGGTGCAGAATCAGATGATCAACGAGATATCATGGGATGGGGGCATGAATTTCTCCAAGGGGAGCCATGAAGTCTGAGGTCAGGTTCGTAGTAATGAATGTTAACCAAATGGGGAGGAATGTGTATTCGAAAAGTTTGAGAGAGAGGGTCTAAGAGAAGGAGATTACCCTGAGATAATAATGGCTTTGTACTACAGGCAGATTTGGAAAAAAAAAAAAAAAAGAGTTTTTACTCATTCTCTCTCTCCCCCCCATCCTCCTCTCCCCTGTTTGATTTGTAGTTATAATACAAATAACACAATATCTATAAACCCTCTCTCAGCAGCTCCATTCCTGACCCTACCAGAGAAAAAAACCTCAAACCTTAGGCAAAAACGTTCGGGAATGGATAGCATGTGATATTTTGTATAGATTTTAGTCCTGCTAGCTGAGTTATATGAAAATGAATTGGATGCAGCAGAGAGGTCAGCAAAAGCTGTTGTTAAAAGCTATTCTCTTTCAAGATACATATAAAACTCCCCGAACACATTCCCTAGATGAAATATACAGCTGAAATGATAGGAGCTGCTATCCAAATTGCAAACGGTGCAAGCACAGGAGGCCAGTGCAGAGCACGGGAGGGAACTGCATCATTTTGTGCAGAAAAGCCACAAAAGCGTCACAGAAGCAGATAAAGGAGGATGTAAGCAAACATCAAAGAAGGGCTAGTAGCACTGCTTTGGAGAGTTTAAGGGGAAACAATCCTGAAAGAGTGACTGGGAAATCTCTCCTTTGTTTCCGTTCTGTGTTTAGGAAAACAGGCTTTACCAGTGCTTGCATGCACAGTTCTGCCAAGGAGAGAGGGACGTGCCCTGCTGCAGGACGGGCAGGCTGTGAGGACACGGCAGCAGGGACAGGGGGTGCTGAGGGGCAGCCAGGACGCTCATTTTCTCTCTAATCCCCTGTTCCCCAGTTGCTCAAAGTGTTTGTCTTTCAAGCAATGGTCACTATTCCAGCCTGGGTCTGTGCAGGAAGGAGGCTTTCTCTGGAAAAGAAATGTGGTTCAACCAATTAGGAAGAAAGTAGTGATGTTCTTAGCAGATTTTTGGCCAAAGCCCCAGAGAATGAACGGCTGAAATTAGGCAGGGAAGTAACCTCTGCTATGAACAGCTCTCTCAGCTTATGTCTGCAAAGTTGACTTTTTCTTGAGCACATTTTGATTGCTTTAAAGTCATGTACTGTGCATGCACGGTACTTTTTTGTGTGGCTGAGCTCTCAAAGTGAGCGTCTGAACAAGGCTTTGCAGTCTGCATGAGTGGCTGATTTCCCTGCACAGTGACAGGTCTGGTTAAATGTATCATGGGCTGAGCAAAATGTGGACAGAGCCCCAGCCTGACCCCCTGCCAAGGCTGGAGAGGGGCAGAAGACCCTGCACTGCATCTCCTTGGTGGAGCTTCCAGGGATCGGGCATCCACAACTTCTCTGGGCCACCCTCACAGTAAAGAATTTCTTTATAATATCTAATCTAAACCTGCCCTTTTCCAGTTTCAATCCATTCCCCCTTGTCCTGTCACTGCATGCTCCTGTACAAAGTTCCTCTCCATCTTTCCTGTAGGCTCCCTTCAGGTATTGGAAGGTAGGATGCGAGGTGGACAAGAGATACAAAAGCCAAAGTTTTGGGAGGTGGTGAAGTATGAGGGATATTCTGCTCCTTGGGCAAACAGACATGATGTCCACAGCACTTGTGGTACGCAGCAGAGCTTCAGAGACATGCAGACCAAAATTCCTACCTTCTTTA
Organism: Lycocorax pyrrhopterus obiensis; assembly: GCA_014706295.1. Lineage (NCBI taxonomy): Eukaryota > Metazoa > Chordata > Aves > Passeriformes > Paradisaeidae > Lycocorax > Lycocorax pyrrhopterus. The sequence continues at coordinate 114,002,308 of JACSVZ010000001.1, read as the reverse complement.
TGTTTTTCTTTAAAATAAATAATCAACAAAATTAAAACAAGCCTTCCCTTCCTTGCAAACTAGAGATGGAATGTTGGATGCCAGCTCCCCACAGACAGCAGCTTTGTGCACGTGGCCATCACCAGCCCCTGGGCAAGGGGAAGGAGAGTCTCAAGCCCCACACAGGGGTTTCTGGGTGTGACAAAGGGGGCCTGTCACAAACCCACCCTGCTCTTGGGCTGTGTGCAGGGGCATGTGGGGAGGGAAGGTGGGTGCTGTCAGTGCCCCCAAGAGCCAGGGCAGGCTGCTTCACATTTTTCCTGCCCAGTAAGTCAGCAGAGAAATCCCTACTAGAGACAGTCCTTTTGGATCTCTTGCCCTCTTCCCTTCCATAGCCCACTGCATCCTCCCTCCCCCATAGGAAGGGGTACAGCATCCTCAAAGGGCTGGGTAGCACCTCAAGACCTGTGGGAGGTCAGTCTGGGGGCCTCTGTCACGTGCTGCAGTCCTGCTCTGGCTGGAGGACAGAAAGGGTAACAGGAGCTGGCAGTGCTGTGTCTGTCATCCCGTGGGATGGGAAGCTCAGCCTCAACCAAAGGGGCCATTTAGCATTGTGAATTATTGAGTGCTTTGCAACGTGGAGGAGCTGAGTGAGTCAGCTGAGGTCGGGCAACCTGTGCTCCACTTTTAGACACACAGGCTGACCAGGGCCCAAAACACCCGTCCAGCCCACCAAAACTGCTCTGTGCGGGCTGGAGCCCCTCGCAGCCAGGTGGGGATGATGTGGGGGTGGATGGGAGGTGATGCTGGGAGACTCACTGGTGGCAAAGGGGGAAGGGATGCACTCTCCCTCTGGGGATGGAGAGAGCAGGCTGGGCAGTGAGCTGTGAGCACACCGCTGGTGCTTAATATTTATTAATGACTCGGAAAAGTGGGGGAAGCAGTGAAGCAGCAAGTTTTGCAGATGGCATGAAATAATTTAGGATAGAAAAGACTGTGCAGGCACCCGGTGGGACTTACCCAAGGTAAGGGGCAGGCGACCCTCGCTGTTGGCACACACGGTGGGGAAGGCTGCCTCGATGCCACCGCCGCCTTGCCGGGTTCTCCATCGACCACAGCCGCCTGGGTGACGGCGGGGGGAGGCTGGGTGTCACCACACACAGTTCACTGGGAACATCTGCTCAGTCTGCAGCAGCTGTCTCAGAAAAGAACAAAATGGCTGGCTATATAAAGAACAGCATAAAAAAAAAAAAAAGCCATGCTGAAAATACGACCTTTCTGCTGTCTAAGCAGAGCAGGTGAATTATGGACTGGAGACATCCTCTTGTTGCACGAGTAACAGATGAAGAATGTGGAGTATAAACGAGCACGGAAAGTGACGGATGCAGAGAGGCTGAAAACAGTGACTGTCTTGTCCCCACCTGTATCAGGAGGATTGAGGTGAGGTGTTTGAAAAACAAAGACAAATCAGTTTATCCCCCTAAATGAGCCACAGTCAAAGAGACATCCATGGACACTGATGGACAAAATGGCTAATGTGGGCAAAAGGATGGATTCTTTTCAGCTGTGTAGCATCAGCCTGGGGGGTGAGTCAGTGCAAGATACATCGTGCACACCAAGTGTCCAGCATGATTCAGGGTAGGGCTGTACCTGTAGGTGAATCACAGACATTCATGTTTTGTGTTGGGGTTAGGAGTTGGCATGGCAGGTTGGCACGGCTGTAGCTCCAGAGGGTTGCCCTCGAGGCTCCCTGCAGCTTTTCCCTGAGGCATGGCAGTGGTCACAGTGCAAAGGTGATGCTGAGCTGGGAGGGCAGGTGAGTGGTCTCCCCAGCAGTGTGAAACCATCAGCCAGCGTGTGGGACCCATCTGACTTCTTCACAAAAGAGGACTGAGGTGCTGGGCTGTGCCACCAACAGCGGTGGGGGAAAGAAGCAGAGGAGATTGGGGTTTACATCAAAATGTCTGCCAATCCTTGCCTCTCTACCTACCCATTGGCACCCAGGACCGAGGTTTGGTCTTTTACCTGCACCAGGGGTGCAGAATCTCTTTGCCCCACAGCTTTTGCTGCTTGGTGCAGTTGTCTGCGAGATAAACACAGCGTACAAAAGTTGTGCCTTGGCAACTAATGGGGTAAAAATGCAAGCTGGAAAAAGCTTGTCTCAGACACACGTATTTGTACTGCTGAAAAGGAGCTGCTTCTCACCTAGGATCTTAAAGCAGTGGGCAGTGGGGCTGTAAACAGCATTTGGTCCCCTGCACAGGTCTTTTTCACTCCTCCAGAGCAAGGCAGGGGAGTCATCTCTCACCGTGGACACTCGTGGCAGCACTTGGTAAAATTCTTCCAGGGTGGTTATTTAAATCACTCAAGCAAGACAAGCCTTTGCCTCCGATACGGTTAGGAACCGTGACCTAGTTAAGCCCAGACGTTTTTGAGTGCTACGAAATGGAAGCGACTTGCGCTTGCTGAAAATTGACACCAGAAACAGAGCGTGTGCTGCTCTCCCGGCCGGCGGAGCACCGAGCCCGCAGAGTGTGTGGTGGGTACACGAGGCAGGACCCTGCCACGGCAACCCTGTCCCAGCCCTCCTCCTCTGCACCGCGACTGTCCTGCCAGGCACCAGGGACCCCTGCAGCCCCGGCCATTCCCCCTCCGCGCCTCGCTCTCCTCCGTGAAATCCAATTAAAGGGTGAAATGAATTTTGGAGTCACTGCTGCAGGCTGGGAAATGTCTGTGCATGGAGGAGGGGGTGGAAAAGGCCTGTCTGCTGGTGCTGGAGCAGCAGAGAACTGGCTCTGGTCTCGTTTTAAGCCCAGCCCCACTGAAAAGCTGCTGCCGCAGCTGCAAGGGAACTATAAACGTACCATGCAATAACGTTATCGCTTTGATGGATGCTGGAGAGGCTTTGAATGCCTTTTCTTTTTTTTTTTTTCTTTTACAGTGTGGCCTTGTACCTTCCAGCTTCCCTTGCTGTAATGTGCTGGTTTCTTTTGTAACTCAGATCCTGCCCCCTCTTCTCTTTTAATCGGCATAATACCTTCGTTTGCTGCCCCTTTCCTGGAGGAAGAAAGAAATGCTCTACCATTCGAGGAAAAAAAAAAGCCTTTGTCCTCTCCTCTTGCTGTGCCCAGAGCAAGTTTATGTCTCTCCAACAGGGATTAGCACAGAGGTGTCCAGAAAGGAGCACCAATGCAGGCTGTCCAAGTGCCTGGAGCTCTTCTCTTGGAGAGGAACTGGCCTTCTGGGGACTGCAGGCTCCTCGGGAGGGAAAACAAACTTCTTGGTGCTGAAAGTCATCGGTTTTGGCATTTTCTTTCTCAGAAACAGTTTCCCTTTTGACAGTGCTACGCTTGGGGCAGTCCGCTCAAATGCACTGCTGATGTCTTGGACCCTCAAAGGGGCTGACATGGGAGCTTAGGAGTGCACCACAATGATGTGACCTCCATTTGCCACTTTAGGAGGGTTCTGCAAATGGCTGGACTGGCTGATGCAATGGGTTCTTTCCCAGAAGGATCCCCTCCATCCTCCCTCACTTCTCAGCAGCTTTCCTCCATCCCTCCCTCCCCTGGGTTTTCCCCTGTGCACCCTCAGGCTGTGGAGTTCACTCCTGCCAGCTCGGGCAGAGGCCAGAAGCACCGAGGGGTTTGCAAAGCAATTAGGTTCAGAGGAGAAAACTCCCTGAAGGCTGTGAACATTCCCTGGCTCAGGGAGCTGCTACGCCGTGGAGTGCCAGAGGCTGGGAGGGTCCTCTGGGGAAAGTCACACTCTACGCCTGTTCTGGCCTTTCTGCACTTTTTCCTTGGCCATCTGCTCCTGGCCGCTGCTGCAGACAGCGTACCAAGCTGGATGCCCACCAGTCTGGTGAAGGGTGGTCATTACTACATCCTGCACTTCTGTAGTTCTCTGATTCTGTTCATCCTCCTTATTCCATCTCTCTTGCTGTTTCCCTGATAGGAAGACTTCTTCTCTTTCCCACTTGGCTCTGGCCCTGTTCTCATCTTAGACAATTTGTCTCAACGTTCAGGCCTTGCTTGGCTTCAGCCGTGGGTGACTCATTCCCTGTGCCTTGCCTCAGTCCCACCTCTTGGCTGTCTCTTGGACATCTGCTGTGCGCTGCATCGTTCAAACACAGCCTGCCTGCCAATGCAGCCCCGCTCTGTGCCCTCACACAGCCCCCTGACAGCAGAAACTTGCCTTCCCTGGAGAGCTGAGGCCTCTCCAAGGGCACAGTGGGCTCTCCAGTGGATAGCATCAACAGCAAGGCATTAGTACAGTCCTCTCCTGCCATCCCCAGCCTAAAGATAACTTCATCTCCCAACCAGCCTGGAGTCACAAGTGCAGGAGAGGGACAGAGCAGCACAAGCTCCTGCTGTGCTCACCAGGCTGTCCCTGGGTACTCAGTTAAGGGATTTTTGAGCTTGTTGGGTATAAGAAGCCACGTGCAGCCAGATACCTGCTTGCTTTGCTGCCCCGTGGCTCCCTCCCTGCTCCTGCACCCATGTCCAGAATGCGCCTCGCTCAGCATGGTCTGCCTGCCTCTCTTTCTTCGTCACCTGCCCTGCTGCAGGGTGGCACAGCTCTCGTGATGAATTCCCTTCTCATGGGAGGAGGAGGAGAGCTGTTTTGCACAACCCGAGGCCCTGCAGAGAAGGGCTGCCCCGTCCCTGTTTGTTTCACAGACTGGGCTCCCTGGAGACCCCAGTTCCTCAGAGGCACAGAGAGCTCATTGTAGAGGGATGCACTTGTACCCAAAAAGATGGAGCAAGAGTTTGATTTGTTTTAGTCTTACTTCCAAGTTTGCTTCCATGTAGGGTTTATGAGTAAGATGTTGCTGGTTAGCAAGGGTATAAAATCTAACAAAAGTCAAAGGTTGAATTTCAGGCCAATATCATTAGCCTAGACAAAATTTGATGAATGTGTTTTCTTTCTTCCCTCCTCTCCTAAAATGAATTCAGACCAGGCCAATGTTTCCTTCTTGGTGAGGGATTTCTGAGGTTCTGACTCCATGGAAAGTTTGACTGGCGTGGGTGTGTGGCCAGTTTTTGAAGACAGCATTTGTTGAGGGTTTACTCAGTGCTTGGAATATAAAACTGAACAAAGCATATACATTCAGTTGCTGTGCTAAGAGTAAGGGCTTTACGTGTGTACTGTTCAAACACACAGGAGGGACTCTGCTGCTGCAAACCCAAGCCAACTGGCTGAATTAAATACAAAGATATGCACTTAAGAAACTCCCGTGCAGATTTGCAGTTGAATAACGACTGTGCTGAGAAGAGACAAAACCCAGGTGCATTTCCAAGTGAAAACTTCCACAGCTACTTAATGTCAACAACAATAATTCCTGTTATAGGTGCCTTTCACCTTGAAGCCTCTCCAAATGCTTTGTAGGTCTGTGTGTACATTTGATGGTTTGCCCAGCAGTGAAGGGGAGGCTCCGGTGTGGGATGTAGCAGCCGTAGCCTGTTATCTACAGCGCCCTTGGGCTCCTTCTCGTTTCTGAGCACACAACAGCAGTGTTGTTAGCTCTCTAACTTTCTCCTCCAACCTCCTTCCCCTGCATTTCTCCTCCACATCCCTCCTTGCATCCCTTGCTCCCACTCTTGCCCTTTTGTGCTGCGTTTCCTGTTCCTGGACAGCCCTCCCTCCTCTCATTTGTGAGCGCACTATCACTCTGCCTTGGCAGTCCTCTGCAAAACCGTCCTCCTAAAGTACTCCCCCTTCTTTCCTCTCCTCCAGACTCCTCCGAACTTGAACTCTTGGATTTCGGTTGGATTTGCATGCCGTGCCTGTTTTAACTTGCACGCAGCCCGGGACAGCAGAGATGTTTTATCTACAGTGACAAATTGCTGCGTTGCTTTACAGTGCTACATGAAGAGAAAACCACCCTAATGGTGCTGCAACCTGAGAGACATAACATGCCAGGGAGAAGAGGTTAAAGAAAACAAAGGTCAGTGGTGTTTTATTAAGTCTGAAAGCAAAGAAATGTACGTAAAAGGTGTCTTTGTCTAACGCCTTGCATCCAGACACTTTCTGAGATCATGTGTCCAGAGTCTCCTGTTACAGGCGGAGGAAGGACAAACTTCCTTGTCCCTCAGGGGTGGTCAGAGCATACTGATTGTAAGAGCCACCTAGCAAACCTCCTCCAGGCTGAGGCTGAGGTTCCCAGCTGTCAATTCTACCAATTCTACCATTTAAGCTGCTTTAGGTGAGGACTTCAATGTCATGTGCCTAACCTCAGGCAGCTGATCCTCTGACATACCTGTTCACTTTAATTTTTGCTTTTGGGCTGGGCTTCTTCATGCTTGAGATGATGTTACAAGAGTGAGTGCTGCATGAAGTGCTGGGCAATTAGCAAGCAAGCTGCCCTGAGCTGCTGCTCATCATCTACCTGACACTTGCACATCGTGGTTTTCCACCCTTCTCCAAGCCCAAGCTTCATCTCTACCTCTTCAACACAAAGAAGAGTCCCAAAAAGGCACAAAGAGAGTAATTTATGATGTGCTCATGCAGCACCTCACACTGCAGGGGCAAAATCTCTATGTGCAATGCCTCACTTCTGCATTAAAACATTTGGATAACATGTGATCTTTCTCCACCCTGGGCAGGAGCAGAGCTGATCTCAGTGCAAAGGGCAGCTCGGAGCCTTTGGCCCGTTTCTCCAAGGACGTGCTGGATGGTCTGACTCATGTGGCATGTGTCCATTAGAAACAGGCTTGGGATTGTCCTCACCAATTTCTTCAACAAAACGGGCCAGAAAGTATCCGGGGGGATGGTACCAGGCCTTGGCTGGGAGTTCTTCGAGTCAGCAAAACAAGGATAACCAAATTTTTTTGGTTATTCAGCTAATCAGAGATAGCTGAATATCATCAGTATGAAACCTTAGGTTGTTGAACAAGATAGGCACATGAGGACAGTGGAAAATAGGGACCAAAAGGGACTTTCTGTACCATATTGTCTGATCTCCTGCTGTTTGGGGCAGCTGTGGTAAAGAGCTGCCTCACTTCTGAATCAAAACAAGTTGGGATTTTTGTCCCAATAAAATCTCCTGGAAGTCAATCCCAGAGATGCACTTCTTGGACAGTCAGGTCCTTCTTCTAATTTCCAGCTGAAATGTATTCCTGGCAAATTTATAGGCACTTGTTCTTGTGCCAGCACTGCCCTTTCACTCAAATAGCTCTTCTCTCTTCCTGGTACTTCCCTCCAGGGTATTTGTAAGCAACAAATATATCTCTTCCCAGCCTGCATTTTGCTAGGCTCAAGAAATCAAGCTCATTTAGTCTCTTCTTGTAGAAGAAAGCTCTCTCCTCCCAGGTCATGACAAGAGAGAAAGGCACAAAAAAAGGCAATTTTAAATTAATTCATCTTTTATATGGACATACAATATTCTGTACTTCTGTGATGGCATTAAAATCTTGCTATTTCTATTAGAAATCCCTCATCTGACATGTCTTAGGCTCGCATTTGTCTTTCTCACATCTGCATGCTACTGCCAGCTTACAGACATTTGATCAGCTCGTGCGCTCAGGTCTTTCTCCTCCTCTGTCACTTCCAACTGATGAGCTCCCAGCTGGTAGCAGAAATTCTCATTATTACTCCCTCGGGGCATGACCTTGCATTTTGTACTATTAAATCTGATTCCATCTCTATTGCTTCTGTCCCTTTCTCGTAGGAAAACTGCTCTGATTAGTCACCATATAATGCCTTAGAGACCTAAAGACATATTCACTATATTTTTATTTTTAGAAACTGTTTGCTGTTTCAGTATTTTCATTCAATGAATGATGCTGATGTCTCTCTGTATTACCACTTCTCTCTAGCAGAAACTCCAGGCTGATGTGCAGAAGGGCAGGAAAAAAATTTCCTTCCAGATGAAATATATGGCAAGAAGAGCTATATTTCCAAACCATTTCAAGGAAATAATTTTGTAAGTTATTTGTCACTCTGCTGCACAAAATGATCAGACACACTGTCCAATCAACAGCAAACCAGAAACTAACAGGTATGAAAATGTTCTGTTTTATCTAACTATTTTTCCAGTGATCCAGATTTACTGTGAGTAAATTTATTGCATCTCGCTGCTGGGATGCAGCTCTCATCTATAGAGCTGTCACAGTGATGGCTCCCAGCACTTTGGGTTTTAACCATTAAAACTATTTTTATGATGTTCAAAATACTTCAGAAACAACTGCTGTTACTGCTTAATTTTTGTGCCTAATTACTGTGGCAGTGGGCAGCTTATGAAGATCTGAGATGATGATGAGAATTCATTTACTCTAACCCCTCATTTTCAATTACAAATAATGCTGTGTGGAGATCATTTTACCCAGAGAAGGTTTGGTGTAATTCAAAACACCCCTCACATCCTTAGGATGCTGCAGCCACTCTGAAGTGTCTGACACTGCTGGTGCTTTATGGAAAAATGCATTTCAGAAAACAGCTGGGGAGAGGTGCTCACAACAGTACTGCAGAATTTTATTTCCCATGTCTAGGTTGTCTGGTGGATGTTTGTGAGGTGTTTCTTAGGGCTGTGAGCTCTTTACCGGCTTTGTAGGTGTTTCAGCAGCGCCTAAAGCTTCCTGGCCTGAGTGGACCTCTGCAAAGTCCATCTCTGCCAAGTGAGGGTTGAGATCACTTTGACTGCTTGTAAACCAGAGAAGTCTGGTGTGTGTAGGGAGCTGTAGTCCTGACAGGGTATTAAAATCAAAGGCATTTTCAATTTGTTCTCGCTCGCTTACACAAATGGGGCACATTCCAGAGGCACACGATGATTTGCCATGGAGGTCTTCAGATGGCCAAAATTCATTTCTCTGGAAAGAACAAAATTTTCTCTCCACACTGTGCTCTGCACATGCTCTGGGGATGCCTTCTCTTTTGGGATGCTGTGGGGAAGAGGTGTCTGGGGGGTGGACTCCTGCTGTGTGCCCATGATACAGGCTTTGGTGGCATCTGAATGACCTGCTCAAAGCATCAGGACCTCTGTGCACCCTTTCAAGCTGTGCATCATGGGTTTGTGCCAGCAAAGATTGTATTTCTTGCCTCATCCTGACATGCTAATGAGGCACTCTGATGGGGCTTACCTTTGGAGATGTGAAAGAAAATAGCAGAGGGAGACGGAAGGCAAAGCATCATTTTGGAAGCATGAGAGCTTCTGAAACATTAATCTGGTGAATAACTCCCTGCCAACAGAATTTCACTAAACCACTGATCTGAATCATGTCACAGATGGCATCGTCTTCCAAAGTGTTAGCAAAACACAGGGCTCAACCTTCAGTGCCCCTGCATGACTATTTCTGATCCAGCACAACAACACGCCTGCAAAAGACAAAGCTTTTAATAACCACAACTCAGGAAAAAAATAATCAGCCCTGTTTGGGATCTGAATAGCTGCCTTGCAGAAGGAGAATTGCCCATTTTGCTCAGCGCAGCAGTGAAGATGGGCTCGTAGGATACAGAGTACCACATGCTCTGATAGACTGCGAGATCCGCTACGATGCGTTTTTGTAAGTGTAAAATCTCGACTGGCATTTCTGAGTGGAAGACAAAGGTGCTAGGCTTGATAAAGTAGGACCAGTCATGGCACAAATGGAAGGAGGAGGAAGAAGATGTGCATGTCAGCTGGCAGCCTCCACTTCTGGCATTTCATGGCTGCAGGAAGAATTTAGGCTTGAAACATCGTTTTAAATACTAAAACCAGCGTGAGCTGATGACAGGATGGATAAATAGTAGTGCTCCTGGGCATGGAGTCTCTGGTGCCAGAAGCTACACCTGTATTACCTCAGCCAGTGACCTTTTTGGCACCTGAATTTAGGTGCCCATCCTGGCTGTGTCTCACCTTCTCAGTCAGAAGAGATTAATGGTCCCCACCTCCCTACACCTGATTTCCATGCAGGAAGAAATGCTAGCTCCAGGTCAGATCCCTGAGTGGGAGCTCATTCGGGTGGCCAGGAGCCTGAGGAGAGCCACAGCACTCATCCAAGGCATGTAGCACCTCTCCCAGGGACCTGGGGCCTGGCAGCCTGACCTCAGCTGGAGTTTCACTGGAAGAAGAGCTGAGATTTCCTCACCCTGGTTTCCCAAGGAGGGACAAGCCTCCCAAGGACACTGGTAGATGTCTCTGGGGCTCTGCCCTGTCATCTCCTGAGCTACTACTGAGAAGTCTTTACAAAAGATGGTCAGCTGCTGTTAGACATCTTTCTAACCACACCACCACCCCAAGCAAAAAGATGTTAAGAGCACAATGCTAAAGATTGCAAAAGCAAGCCCTCCACAAGCAGGAAGGCAATGGAGGAGAGCCAGAATAATGGTTGCCTTGTGCAATCTAATTTTGGGCCCCATGAGTATCCAACTTTTGCCTGCTCCTTTAGCCCCTGGAGCTCTGCCTCTCTCAGTGCACAGGCTGCAGCTGTGGAGGGGCTGAACAGCAAAGCATGAGGACAGAGGAGGCTGTTGCTGGTTGACCTATACTCCTTTCTTTGGAGAAGCTGGAAAGTGTCTAACAGTTGACGTGGAGGCTGAAAGAAGATGCTGTCTCACTGAGAAGACACCAGAATCCTGTCCCTCAGAGCTGGACTTTCTCCCTGCCTGCGGTGCTGTGTGCGTGGGGGATATCGAGGACATCACTTCCTCAAACGTTTGTAGGTAACCACTGCCTCTGTGTGCTCTCATTGCCCAGTGCCCATCTTGAAATCAAAATCAGTGACAGAAATCAGTGAGAGTCCTGCTCTGAACCTCCATGCACTGAGCCAGCACGCTGGTCCCTGGGTGGGCAGGCCCTGGGCAGCTCAGGGGGTATCAGAAATAGCTGCTTTTTCTCATCAGGTGAGCCGGTGATAATAAATGCAGGAGTTGCTGTAAGCACTTCAGCGTTATAATGGTATTATAGAGGAACCTAAGAGGAAATTAATAGGACCAGAGTAACCAGATTTGAATAGCATTGAAAAGGCTGAGGAATCCATCAGCCCTAGGCAAGACCTCTCACAGAAGATGTCAGCCCAGCCAGATAGTCAGGCAGCGTTAGAAGAAACTGAATATAATGCCAACCTGCACAACAGACACTGCTGCCACCTATCACAGTAATGATATTTCATAAAGAAAAGCCCATCTCAGTGGCTTCCAGAAGGATTTCCTTTAGCAGACAGCTGGGCACCTGGGCTGATTAAACACAGATACAGGTTTGAACAACTGGAACAGCCTATCATCTTTTACTGCACTCAGGCAGTTCAGGATGCAGCAGACACATCCAGTCCACTTTTAGCTCAGCTCTGAATGTATACACTGTGAAATAACTAAGCATTTAGTCCCTGCAATGAACACAGTGCAGCACAGGACTCATCAGCAGTCCTTCCATGGGAATGGGCATTCTGCTCAGGCCCCAGGGGTGGGAATAGCATCTCTGCCATGAGACAGCAAGAGGCAGTATGCATAGATTGGCTGTCACCCCATCCTTCAGGCTGATGGAGGAAAGCAAGACAGCGACACTTGCTCGTGGTTAGAAGACAGGGGCTGCCACAGGGTTTCCTTGGTACTGAAGGAGTACCTGAAAGCAGAACTTGGCCATGAGTGTCTCCACACTTGGCTCTGCATTGCAGTACAGCTGTGATGCTTCCTGGCTGGCCAGAGCCGCGAGCACAGCCCTGTCCCTCCCAGCAATACGTTGGTGAGGTTCTTGTACCTTTTCACTGGTTTGAAAATCAGCCGCTGCCAGTCTCAGTTAAGGCACTGCCAGCTGGAGTTGGGGCCGAGCTTGTGATTTTGATCTGTGATTGCCTGGTGACTTGTCGAAAGCAGTAAGAGCCACCAGGAAAAGAGCTGGAGCGAAACCCTGCAGGCACTGGGCTTGTAGGCAGGGAGCTCTTCAGACCTCGCTTCTCCCCACAGAAAGATTTTGTTTGTCTCTCAGAGTGATCTGGGTCCCAGTTCCCTCCCTCAGGACCCCACTGCCACCCTGACAAATCATGTCAATCTCAGCAAGACCTGCTTCTAGCACCAAGCTTTTGGCTATATCCTACTTTACAGCCAGGGCTCAAGCAACAGTGAGACAATCTAGGGAAAAGAAAGGGATAATGCAATTAAGTGAAGGGATGCCAGAGGCAGGGAAGGTTTAAACTCCTCTCCTTGTGAATCTTTGTAAAGCTGGAACTGAGGCAAAGCCGTGATTCCTCAAATCACCCAACACCTGGAAGCCACTGGCAGGCTCACAGCACAGGCAAAATGACACCACTTTTATTGGTATTATCATCACTAACCAAGCAGTGATGGAAGAAAAGCATCACCCAAGGAACAGTGTCCACCATGCATTTGTACACAATATGGCTTTAATTGCACTCAAAGGCTGACAAATAAAGGCCAAGTCAGTGTTCTTTGAAGTCAACTAAAAGATTTCTGTTGACTTGAGTGGGCATTGGCTGAGGACCACAAGCTGCAGGAAGAAGTCTGAATCACTGTGATCCCATACAGGACTCTATGAAGGAATGGTTTTGCCTCCCTGAGAAGCCACTGTTGTCAGAGCCAGCAGAACTGGGAGCCCATGCTTGCCAAATCAGAAGCATAGATTTAGCAAAACCCCCATGCTGTGGTGTTCCCATTCATTTCTGATCTGTAGAGGAGTTGCATGCTGGTCCATAACCCTCACCACTTGCCCACACCATCCTATCCCATTTGTAGGGAGTCACCCTTCTAGAACTACTATTTTCCTGGTTGTAAAATGGGACCAGGTCATCAACCGGGGCACCAGCTCAGGATCTGGCCTCTTTTAGATTTTTTCCCCTCCTTCATCTAGAAGAAATGGCAATCCACACTAATTTTTAAAACTGGAAAAACTATCAGGTCAGATTCAATTAGCCTCTTTCCACCCCTTGCACATGTCTGAAATAAAGCTTCTGTTATTGGAGTTTAGCTGACGATGCTTTTGTGCAAGGAAAGAAAGGCTCCAGTTAGTTTTTCTGTAACTGAAGCCATATGGAATTGAAACTTGTTGAATCAATAATGAAACATGTCTGTGTCACAGAGCACTTTTGATTCCAAGACATACAACGGACTGTTTGCAAAGTCACATTGCTGGTTAAAACTACATTTTTTTAAAATTGACAAATAATTTAGGGACTCAGCTGCTTAAGAGGGTATGGTCTAGTTGATTGCCTGAGAAAGTTAAAAAAATTCCCAACCAGCCTGAGGTTCTCTGTTGACTCATTTTCATAATACATTTAAGTACTGTGGCAAATGCTTGCCAGCCATTTAGGCAAGTAGCTTAAGACACATCAAGAAACACAAAGCAAAAGTGATTTCAATGTCCTAATTTCCCATCCATCCTTTCCAACACATGCACAGTAGCTTCACCGAGAAGCAGGTGAGTTGCTAATGCAGATTAAGTTGTCCTTTGAGAAGCCACTGCAATTAATCCACCCAGTAACCCCCGAACAAAGAAATACTTCCGTGACACATCAGTGTTTCCAGATTTGGAAAGGATTTGACAAATGCCAAACTGAACTTGCACAGCAAGTGAACTGTGGTGGAGAAAAGAGTGTGCAGCCTCCAGAGGAGGGCATGGAATATCTAAGAGGGTAAATAACCTACTTGCTCAATGGTAGCATTTATTTTATTTTATTTTATTTTATTTTATTTTATTTTATTTTAATGCTTGGCAGTAAAGAATGGGGTTGGAGGATGTCAGAGGTGCTTCAGAAAAGCCTGCTGGTGACTAGAAATGTCTTCACTTTCTGTTAGCATGCAGGTAGAATGCCCACAGCCACCTGAAGTCCAGCTATATTACAATATGAGGTATTCCCCCTCGTTTTGGTTCTTGGCCTCAGTGTCACGCAGTTTTGTAATGTGAATGTAAAGTAGCATTTTGTGGAACTCAAAAAGCTTTGGTAATTCTTTTCAAGATGCTGAGCTTTTCTGAATGTCCTTTCTTGGCAGTGCTGGGCTGAGTCTGCCCTGACAACACCACATCTCATAATCTTTTGCTTCCTACCAGCTCTGGGTATAAGACAAGCATAAGACCCCGTGCTCTCCGAGCAGGAGGAATGTTGTGTGGTGGTGGACTCCGGGCTGGCAGCTCGGGTTTCCTCCTCAGGGACTGTGGGAGCAGATGCCTGGAGCTGGTTTTCTTTCTTTCCTCTCTGATTCAGTGTTGGGTAATTAAGGACTGAAAGGTTGCCTTAAGTGCAGCCTTGGGAATTGTATTTTTCTGCAGACGGTGTTCCCTGTTATCAGTTATTGTATTGTAATAGGGCCTAAAAATCCGATGCAGATATGATCCTTTCTTGGAAAGGTTTAGCATAGGAACACAATCACCACAGAGGCAGATAAGAAGATATCTAGGATTATGGTGCACTGTGGCACTGTAAATGGAGGTAACCTGAGCCAGAGTGTGCTGGAAAGAGGCAGGCACTGGTGGCAAATCGTTCAAATCCCAGAATCTGAGTCCTGTAGCAAGGGGATCAAAACACCACAGGGGACAAAATCATTACTGACCAAAATAGCTGACATCATCTGTGGTTATATGGGAACCTGCCTGTTGGTAGGGATGTGTATATATATATTTACATACACACACACACATATATATATATATAAATTTCCTGGTGTGGATTTTCCATAGTAATTTATCACTTCAGCAAAAATAAAAACCTCAACAAAACCCAAACAAATGAAGTGAAAAAACAAAAGAGCGCAATGTCTCATAACAAGCTCTTTCTGTTGTGGCAGCAGCTGCAGTTTCTCCTCTCGGATTTCTTTTCTGTTATTACCCAGAAAGAATCAGCAGCTGCTTAGGAAATATTCCAGAAAGATTCATTGAGAAGTTCCTGGCTGTTTTTCACATACTAATCTGACAGAAGTAACATCTTCAAGGAAGGGACTAACTCTCCTGGTCTTTGTCTGCTCCTCATAAATTAGTGGGTTCTGATAATGTGGTTATCTAAAAGGAAATAACAGCAGGAAAAATAAAGAAATAACATGTCCTGGTGATGTGAGACAAGTAGGTTTTTTATGTCACAGAGGGGGTGTGGGAATTGCTTAAGTTATTTTAATGGTCGTGTTTGCATCTCCTCAAAAACTTTTGCACGACCAAACTGTTTTCCAAATGGGCGTATCTGGAGGCAACACCCATAAGAGGGATCATTTGGAAGAGACATAACACACGCTCCTCGAAAAGTAGGATACCTTCAGGACATATTAACTCTGGAGTTATTTCGGCGCTGCCGTGCTCTGTGCTTTAGGACTGGAGCGTGCAGCCACCAGAGTGTGGACGGGGGAGCTGCTGGGGTGGAGCTCAGTGGCACAGTCCAGATCAGTGGCTCTGGGCAAGGCACTCCCAGGGCTGAACTTCCCTGTTCTTTCTTGCGTGGCTTCTTTTAGCCGGGATGCCTCTGCAACAAGAACATTCCTCCCCATAATGTGGATGCCTCAGGAGAGGCAGAGCTGGTGCCTGACCCCAGTCAGGGATCTGGCAACCAGTGCTTGTTAAACAGGTGAGGGTAGAGATGGGCAATTGTGTCAAGGCTCAGCGTTCCCTCAAAATTTGGCTGGAAGCTGTCACCCTGAGCCTTTCCCCTGCCATTGCAGGACAAATCACATTCCCATTTCCAGGTCTCTGGTGCATGAGGGCACAATTCAAATGTCATCTTTTGAATGATGTTTGCCTATCACTCAACATCAAAGCCTGTTTGCCCTTCCCCTGTCCTTCTGTGTCACAGGCAGCTCTGCCTCTGAGCTCACTCCTGGCAAAAACCCAAACCTCCTGTTGGCATCCAGAAGTGGAGACACGGATCTTCACACAGCATTATGGAGCCTCCAAAGAGCATGGATCTTGCTTCATGGAGAACTCAATGAAAAAGTTGCTTCTTCCTCTTCTGCTGTCATTAGCGACTTGGGGAAAAAATCCCTACAAAACCCAAAAAGTAGCATGTGATTCTTCCCCCAGAAGGACTGAGTAAAAGCAGTTTGGATCTGTGATGTCCAGTGCTGCAAAACACTGTCCACTGAAGTATACAAGCTCTTGGGAATGTGGGAGAGATAATTGGAGGTTAATAGAGCTTTTACTGCTGGCTGCCTGGCCTATTATTTCTGTGAAAAAATCCTGACATTTTCCCTTTATTGAAGTGAGTTCATGATCATCTATATAAAAGAAAGCTGTATTCTGAGAACACATATGCATTTGCATACGGATGGTGTTCTCTTGAAAATTATTTGAATAAAAATAAAAGAAGAATGAAAACAGGAGTTTTCACTCAAGGGAAAAGTTAATGAACTCACTTCTCTTTCTTTCACTCCCTGATTAAATATTATGTTACCATTTTATCTTTGTGCATGAAGAGTAAAGCCCTATTCTGTATTTTGCCAGCTTCATTCATGAAGCTTTGTATTATTTTTACAGCAATAAAAAACTAAAAATTACTCTCTCCACATGAGAAGCAGAATGGAGAAGAGCAGTAATTCCCCACAGTATGGAGGAAGGAGAAAGTGAAAGACGAGACATCCTCTTTTGTTTGTTTGAATAGGCATGAGATGTGCTCCAACATGTGCTGGCAGGAGCCGTCGGAGAAGACCGGCTACAGAAGCTCATCGAGAAATGCAAAAGGCATTGCCTGCTATCTAAGATATCAGTGAGACCTTCCTTTCTGAAGAGGTTTTTTCCTTTAATGCTCATTATTTCTGAGAGCCTGTGGGCTCGTGGCAGATTGTACCGATGTTTTAAAGTTGACTACTTGAGTGATCATTCTAATTAGGATCCTGTGGATTTTCAGTGTTGCTAGCTAAATGAAGACCAGCTGAGTACCACTGGACTTCTTGTTGTGCAGTGGCCAGGTAGCTCAGCTGAGCCAGTGTTACTCACATGGGGCACCACCTTCTTTTAGCTGGCAGCGGAAGCATCGCAACGTTCAGGTAAATAAGCCCACATTCGTATGCCCGAGTATGATTCCAGATTTGGCTTGGCATTTTATTAGCGCTTCAGAAGGCTATTGCCATGGGTTTGTCGGTCTCTGGATACATGAAATTTGCTAGGAGCTCCTGTCTGAGACAGGACAGCACCTGAAAACTAGTGCTATGTCAAAGCAACTTCATGGGGAGTGCCCATCACCTGCTAAATGTGGCTGGTTTTCAAACGTTCTTGAGAATAAACGGTGTTGATTTTAGTCTAGAAAGGGATGCTTCATGGAGGCTTAGTGCCTGAATGGCTTGCAGTCTTGTTTGATTGGTGTTGAGATGTAAGCAGAGGAAACACGAAATCTCAGATGAGATATTCACATGCGAACCTTGTAACACACAGTGTTCTTGGGGCAGGGTGGGGGAATGTAAATTCCAAGTGTGTGAAAATGAAAAACAAACAAACATGAGAATGGGGAAAGGAGATTTAAAATTTAGAAGTGGACCCGTCTGTCCAAGGATTTCATCTGTGCTGCTATTGCTGGCCCATTGCTCTAGGTAGCAGGAGCAAGGCTTCTAGCTGCCAGTCAACCATTTTCGTTTTGATAATTATTCACATTGCTGCAGAAACGGAAATTATCTCTATTTTCTCACTTCCCAATTGAAAACTGTAATTGCAGCTGCTCCCTCCTCCTTGTTTGGAAGTTTTACATGCAGAGAGTCATCAGCCAGGCTTGCCTTAAATCAAATCTTGCCATGCAGCCTGGGTTATAATCTAGTGAGCACAGCAGCTGCCTAGTCGCAGCAAGGAGAAAAGCAGCACATTTCCCCAGCCACTGACTAGGAAATTCTTGCTAAAAGAAAAGGGCTATGCCTTGTCTGATGCCTTTATAAAAAACGTAAAGGAGTCAGCTTCCTGAGGGCTTTCACAGATATTGCTAATCATCTTAAATTGAAACAGGACTTCCAAAACCAGCATGTAAATCCCCGTAACACACCTTCAATTTCTGTCTCCAAGGCTACCCAGCTGCCCTGATCCTCCGTGACAAGCTCTGGAAATGCAGTGATACTTCCTTTCGCACTAGTCCTTCCCTGCTCCTCAAACCCCCTTGCTCTTGAGTCATCTTGCTGGCATGAAACACCACTCCACAGCATAGTGGTGGGTGAGGAGCTGGCCTGAAAGCCCATGGGAAGTCTGAGTGGCAGGGAATGTACAGGCTCTCGTCCCTTCCACCAACAGAGAAATGCTGTTTCCCTCAGGGATACAAGAACATAGCCAGAGCCCCCATGCAGACTTGCCCAGCTTTGCTCACTCGCCTGTGCAAGGGCTGGAGTGGAGGTCTCCTTAAAACAATGCTAATAGGATTTATTCATGCTGCTTTTATCAGCCCTTCTTATTCTGCTGTAAGACATGCAATTCATGAATGACAGCCACTGCTCCCCAGTCACAGAAGTGCATTTTGAGGGACACAGTATGTGTAGCCTTATTGAACATTTTCCAGTGACTTTATATGCAGACACTGTACTCTCACAGAGAGCCAAAATCTGCCCTCTTCTGAAGTCCCTTGGGTCTAAATTAGTGAGATTTTCATATATTGTGATTTGAATCTGAATGTGTTTCCTTGCTTGCAGTCCCTGCGGTCACACAGTAGGCAAGGGGACTCTGTGCTGTGGTTTACCTTGTGACTTTCGGGGATTTTTTGGGGGTATCCTGAAGAACCACGTGATCAGCAGACACATTCCCTGTGCTGCCAATACAGGAGCACCTTCTGACAGTGCCCATCTTCCAGGATGCAAGATTTGCCAAGGCACAGGTGTGTGGAGCATCCTAGCAGAGAACAGGAGCCCTCCGCTGACAGCTCACCTGAAGGTCTGGGGTGAGATGCAGCTTCTCTGACCATTATCCAAGACTCACAGAAGATATGCTGGATGAGCTGATGAGCCTTTTGTACTGCAGATCTCCTCAAAACGCTGCGGGGTCAACAGCAAAGTGCCAAACTAGAATCAATGAGGCCTTACGCAGACACTCAAGAATAACAAGTCAACCAGTGGATTTGCAGGCAGACTGTAACAGCTTGTTATCTGATGTCCCCTGGGCACAAACACTGAGACATCTGCAGTTTTTGACCTTTTTTTTTTTGTCTCTGCTGGCTCAATAGCTAGTTAGCTGGTCATTCGATGTGAAAACGAAACAGAGGAAAGGAGAGCAAATTGCAATAGGCAGGAGATGCTGGACTATTAGGATGCCAAAAGGACTGGAAATATATAAGTACGGAGGTTGCTTTGCTCTCCTTTATTATTTGTGCATTAAGCCCTCTGAGTTGTTTCTGGAACTCTGTTAAAAGCAGAGTTTTCAATATGCCAGTTGTCACTGAACTTTTATGTTGGTTTTATTTTGCATGTGTTTTGCATCTCTGTTCTCTTTGCTTGGCACTGCAAGTTAGAAATTAACCTGAAAAACACACACTGAGACTTCACTGACTTTCCCAGATTGTTTTTCGTCTGAGAACACAAAGCTCTCTTCATAGCATCTCCTCTAGTCCCATCAAGGGGAGGGAAGATCCCCAGAAGACTGACTTCTGGATCATCCTTTGTACTGAGATCTCAGTTCCTTGGAATGCAGTGACTGCACTAGCTTATATGTATGGGGGGTGTGGAGCCTCCTTCCTGTTTCTAGGCTCTTGCTAATAAAGAGTGTGCCCACATTCTCAGACAGGGCCCTAATCACCAGCCTTAACCTAATCTCTTAATTAATTCCTGTTAATGTAAATGCACACGAAAAGGTTCTTTTAGCTGTAGTGTTTGAGAAATAAGAAGTCCTTTTTTGAAGAGACAGTGTGCTTCTTCTTTCATGGTCTGGTTTAATGACAACACTGTCTTGCTGTATGAGAAGGATTTGACACATCCTATGGTGCTCACTTCTCATCCCTGGATTATAGATTATTTTAAATCAACTCAGGATAATAGGTGACAGCTCAGTGCATATTGTGTGTAGCATTTCAGTCTAGCATAGGCAGAGACCTCCTGGCCTCTTGTTTCCATAATTTCTGAGTCTCAGAACAGCCTGAAGTCAAGGTTGGGTCATGCACCTCATGTAATAGAAGGCAACAATATGTGAAGTTCTGGGACCTGCCAGAGAAATGCACTGTTCCTGCTTCTGATTTAATCTGATTTATTCTCATCGCATGGATGTCCTACTCATTGCAATCAAGGTCAGAAAAGGATTTGAGCCTTTTTCTGATGTGGGATGACAGCAGTCCCACAGGTAAAAAACACAGAGAAGAGCTAAGCTCAGATTGACCTTACTAAAAAAAAAAAAAAAAAGCTCCCAAAATGGCGTGTAACTGGTCAGTGTCAAGAGAGTGAATTTGGAGCAGAGTAAGAATTCTACCTGCTCATGTTATAAGCGGAGACCCCCCCCTCTCATGACTTCAATTTTGCCTAGGAGAATCCATATAAAAACAAATAAATGCCAAGAGAAATGTTTCTATTGTTTTCCTTCTCCGTATCTAATGAAATCTGTTCCTTTAAAACAGAGCAATATCCTCCCCTATGATTTTTTGCAGTCACATCGCAGAAAGAGAGAAAACCTGAAAGCAAAATTGAATCCTTTTGATTTTTCCAAGTTCAAGAGAGGAGACATGCCAGTGGGAAGGAGAACAAAAATCACACTGAGTAAATCTGGATTTTAAACTGCCTCTAATGATCAACAGCAATCATACAAATATTTATTTTTGGTTTTATAGTTTATTTGTGTTAAGGCTGACAGCAGATTTTAAATTTGATATTCAGTCTTCCTTACGTAAAAATATGTTGGTTATTTAATTATTCACTTCTGTAGGAGTTCAGAGTGCAAGTTGTTGTGGGGATAATTTTGTCATGTACTGCCTTAGAATGCATTTTCTGTTCCCTAATTCTTTGGTTGCAGAGGCTCCGTTCGGTACTAGAGATCAAATCCTGTCTGCACTCAAGCTGACAAGGAAATGTCCAGTAGTTTGAATAGGGTGTTGATTTTATCCTTACTGTTCGTGCCGTAGTGGGAGCTGCCATAACATCTATCATCAGATCTTTAACATCTCTCCAGTCCTTTGAAGTGCAGCCCTTCATATTTCATTCACCATTTCAACCAAAAAAGCAGCAGAGGGACCGCAGCCCTGCTGCTGGAAGGGCGAGAGGGAGGCAGGAGGTAGAAGGATGTGTCATTTATTGCATAACAGGTTGGATAACCTTTTTGCATGTGGTTTGCTCATGTGGCGACAGCGACATGGTGTGCAACCTGCAGCCACAGGCAGGTTTCTGCAACCTGCCTGTTTCGCAGCTGTTATGGCTCTAACCTGTGAGACCATCAAGCAGACAAGCATCTGGAGATATGCTGCTAAATCTGTACATGCATGGAAATATCATGACATGTGGGGTTTTCCTCGTGTGTTTAGTGCTCAGAAATTCCATCAAATTTCAACAAGAGCTCAGTGTGTGGTGTGTTTATGGGTGCTTAAGTAGATAGGAACCAAAGTTCAGGCATCAGG
The DNA here is from genome assembly GCA_014706295.1 of Lycocorax pyrrhopterus obiensis. Lineage (NCBI taxonomy): Eukaryota > Metazoa > Chordata > Aves > Passeriformes > Paradisaeidae > Lycocorax > Lycocorax pyrrhopterus. The sequence goes on along the minus strand of JACSVZ010000001.1, from coordinate 113,980,934 downwards.
TTTGAAAAATGTAGTCAGTCTTTGAATGATGTGCTCTGTTGAAAGGAATCTAGCCTAAGATGCTCAAGAAGTTTGAGAGTTTATGATGTAAAGAAACCTGTAGCATGTGATGTGTGCTTTCTACTTTTCCTGGATTTCATTATGCCTTCCTGCCTCACAGAACAGCTGTAACATTAAACCCATTGAAATTTGTAAAGTGCTTAGAGATCCACTGAAGGGAGGCTGTAGAGGAGTAAAAGGTACTCAATTTTCATTGCTGTTCTATCAGGCAAGAGAGTTTCCAGAGTGTCTTAATAATAAATAAGAATAAATAACTGCAAATGTAGAATCTGTTCTATGCTCATTAATAGGTACCTTTGGGGCTGTGGTTGAGAAGAATCTCTTTTAAGGAGAAGGTGAGTATAGATTTGAAGATTTGAATTCATATTTCAATATCTTCTTTAGGGCCATGGCTTGAAGCACTGGGGTGTGCTTTAGTAGTGTATGAAAGCTATCCAGGTCTACCGGAATTTGAATAATAGTGGCAGATTGTTTGACCATTTTCTCCTGTCAAATTTCAACTAGATTTTCAAATAAATCATTCACCAATATTTTTTCATCATGGTTTGGTTAGTTCAAGAGCCAGCTGAACAATATTCGTCAAATAAATTACTCACTTTTTCCTCACCAATCTGCAAATAATTTATTCACAAATACTTTTACATGAGGCAGCCAGCTCTAGCCAGGACAAATCAAGGTAATTTCCTACGCTTTTGATCACATGCCAGTAGGACTTTATCTTGGACAGCTCAATAGAGACAGGTTTTAATGCATAATACATAAATGGGTAAGCTGAGTTTTTCACAGTTCTTTGTGAGCTCTCTACTATTGCCCATACTTCTGTTCAGCTGCTAAAGGGGAATGACAGGGGGGCATATATTTTCCATCCAGGTACGCTCAGAAACATTTCACAAAACCGAGCGTACAGCTCCGAGGGTGTGGGGCTCACGTCAGCCGCAACCGTGATGGGGCAGCCCCTTGGCTGGAACACGCAATCTGCTCGCTGGAGCAAGGCGAAACTTAACAAGAGTTGAGAAGAGGAAATGAAGACGAGTATTGTGCCCGCTTGGAAACACAAAGGGAACCTAGGGGCGGAATGAAATCAAGCAACGTGGAATTTCGCCAGCGTGCTGGGGATAAAGTCCCTAGCTCTTGAGAAAAGGGTCTTTAAATGAGACGGCACATCCCCGTGCAGATATCTCCAGGACAACGTTCGTGCTGCGGCTCCCTTTCCTCGGGGTTCTCATGCAAACAGTTTGGAAGCCACTGAGAGGCCCCTTCCTGCCCTTAGAGGCTGCTGTGTTGCTGACGGGGCAGTCGAGCATGGCCTTACCTGTCTGTCTGCCTACGCCTCTTGTTTGTTGTGGAGAGCTCCTGGCTGCCACACGCCAGGCAATGGCACCAAAAGATTTCTCCCCTGGTTAAGGTTTGCAGCCTGCAATCTGCACTGCATGAGAGCAGCACTTTTGCACCTCTGCCCCTAAGCAAGGTGCTGGGTCCTCATCAGGCCGGGTCCTTCTGCTGTTGGTCAGAGATATACAGCCCTTCTAAATGTTCTTTACTATTGCACTCCAGGCTGGATGTGGGCCTCCTACACAGACATTTCACCCCTATCTTCTGCTGCTCAGGCAACAAGGTGGGGAGAACAACAGTTGTTTATCCATGTTTGCCAGGAGAGAAACTTTGCAAAAGCTAGCAAGTGTATGTTGGAGGAGTGGTGCAAGTAGGGAGTGGTTGCGTGTGGGTTTCTTTAGGATCAGGGTGTGTTCATGTTTCATGAATGTGTGCATGCATAATAATGTGTTTAATGTAGCAACTCCAATCTTGATCCTTTCCCGAAATTCTGCTGGCTAGCCTAGTTACCCCCAAATGAGAGACACTTTCAGCCTATACATTATGCAGAAATGTAGGTATGAAGAAACGTAAGCAAGCATTTTTACAGCATCATCAATAAATAAACACGTGCTATCTACTCAAATCAACAACATGCTAAACACTGAAAGTCAAATGGGATGCCTTCCTGAGAAACAAACAACTGACCATGTATTTACTCTGCAGCTCATGAATAAACATGGAAAATGCACAAAAACAGAGGAAGATATTTGTCTCAACTTGGAGAAAGCTCCTGGCTCGGACTGGCTCTCATAGCTGAGCGATACAAAATGGAATTGGCAAGGGGGAAAAATGACATAATCACATACATGTAACAATCCATTGAAAGTAGGACACACAAAAAGGAGAAGAAAACAGGCTTTGAAGGAGAAGGTAGACTAACACAGTGGTCAGCCTCAGACCTGCTCTTTCTGTCATCTGGGCTGGCAATTTATCAGCCTTGGAGAAGCGTCTCTGAAATTGAACGAGGGATCTCAGACACCTGCTTCAATTGTCACAGTGTTACAGAATGTGTTTTAACACACCCTGCTGCAAGGCCACATACTGAGGGGGGAACAGCATAGCGACGAATGGCAGGATAAAGATGCTCTCAGGAAAAACACAGATGCAGAAAGAGATTTGGAGACTCAACATGGGTAATGAACTCCACAAGCTTTCTGTACAGCATAGGAAATGGTCTATTTCCATTTTTAGTTATGAGAGAAGGGGAAAAACAATGACTGAGAAATGACTTTTACTCTGTGCACAGCATGTGTGTATAGACCACAATGACATTGTACCCAGGGTGGGTGCCTGCAAGTCAAAAAAACACTTAGAAACACTGGAGTCCGAAAAATCTGCAGCGACTGAAACTAAATCTTACAATGTGAGGCTTCAAAGAAAACAATCTATTCAGTTAAACAAGAAGTGATAGGAGCACCATGTATAGTTACTTATCCATGAAAATGGGATGGGTGTGCACTTTCGTAGGCAAAGGCATAACAATTTCTGATGTCTCGAAGTTGAAGTTAGGCAAATTCAGCCTTGAAAGAAGCAATTTCCTAGCAGCAAGGATAATTAAACATTGGAATAAATTAGTAGGTGGAAGAAGGCAGTTGCCATTACTTGGAGTCTTTAAGACAAGATGTGTTGTCTCTCTAACTCACTTTGATCCAACTGCTGAGGAAAAAATCTGAGGCTTTTGTGTATGGATCAGATTAATGGGTTACAGTGGCCCTTCTGTCTGAAGTCTGACTATATGTGGAGGAAAAGTGGCTCTTACTGAAGTAAAAGAGTGAGAGGTACTTGTTGAGAGCACCACTCATGGCTCAGGATAGCAAGAGTTTCAGGACTAAAGGTTGATGAAGGATCAGGAGTTTAACCAGTGTGATGGAAGCTGACTGGTAAGGGTGAGAGATCTTCTAACCTGTTTTTTGAATTTGATGTAAGGGACATGTCTTGGTTTATGGAAGTGGCGTTTTCCAGTGAAGAAAAAGTGTGTTTAAATGCTGGCTAAAGGAGGATGTGGAGCAGACTGATTGGAAACAGGCAGCAAGAACAAGCAGGGATATGAGGGCATTGTAAACATATTTGAAGACAGCCTTGTTTTGTTCGGGCAGTCGTTTCTTAGTCACACTTGAGGATTCAGCCTCATTTGCTGCCTGGGAGCTCGGAGAACATCAGTGTGCACAGGACCAAGTGTCCCCCAGACACCTCTGCAAAGAGGTCTATCAACTCTGTGCAGGAGCTCAGGTAACTGTGGTTGGACAGTGAAAGTTCTCCTCATCAGTTTTAGGAGGGTCTCATTTCGTTCCTATCAGGCAACACCCTCTCTCCTGTAAAGCATTACAGAAGGAATACCAAAGTCCAGCCTAAAATCCAGTCTGATAATCATGCTCAGTTAAGAACACAACACACACTTCCTGCTACTGGGAGCAAACAACCTCACCCAAGCCAAGTCATGCTCAAGAACAAGGTGCACTGGAGATGCTAGAATAAAGCCTAAACCAGCCATTTGGTGCAGGAGCAGCTGCCCCACACCATGAGTAGGCACCAAAGGTTCCCCACACAGGGAAATGTGTAACACGGATCCCTCCCTACCAGGGAGCCTGGGCAACAGACAGTAAAACGTGCCCAAGGAGAGCACAGATTTCACAACGAATGTGGCAAGGGGACTGAAAGAGCAGATAACTGTCCGAGTTACTAGAGAGCCGCCCAGTGCCTCCGCTCTTTGTTTTTACAAACAAACAGGAAATTAAATCCCGGAGCAAACAAAAATCTCTGAGCAGGCTGGGAAGAAAGGCGGTGGAGTGGTGGCACAAATGCCATGCTGCAGCAGCCCCTTATTGAGTTAACTGGGATATCAGGCAGGGGAAAAGAAACCGAGTCCCAAAAAAGGGCAGTGCTGCTTGTGGGGCTGCCCGGCACCAGTGGGGAGGGATCGGTGGCCTTGTCCACGAAGTGCACGGGGCAAAGGGTATCCGTGCTCTCCCTCTCCTGACCCAGGGCGGGGAGCAGGAGCACGGGCAGGCCCACTGTTGCCGCGCTGCCCGTGGAAGGGTCGGGGACACGAGTGGGCGCACCCGGCAGTGGCTTTGAGGCTACACGTGCATGGAAGGGGGCATGAGTGGCCCCCGTGCCTGTGGGGGTCCGCAGCCCAGCAGGCAGCCCCCGGCTGGGGCTGTGTTTGGGGACAGGGGCAGCAGTGACTCGCACACGTGTGCGGTGGCTCTGAGCGCAGGGATGCGAGGAGAGGGGGCACAGGCGACCCCCGCGCTGCGGGAGCGGACACGAGGGGACCCCACCCCCGCCAGGCGGGGCCGGACGGGCTCCGCAGCCGGGGCAGGACCGAGTGACCCAACAGTGCCCCAGCCCCACGCTGCCCAAGGGCCGTGCCCGGGGCTCCAGCGGACACTCCCGGCCGGGCGAGCCCGCCCTCCCCGCACCGGGGCTTTCCCGGGCCACGTGTGCGCGGCGGCGGCGGCCCCGGGAGGGAAGAAGGGAGGGAGGCGGCGAGGGCAGCGCCGTCCTCCGCTGGGCCCCGCTCGGCGAGGCGCTCCCCCGCGCCCCGGGCCCGCGGTCCCGCTCTCCTCCCTCTCTCCCGCCCGGGGGGAAGGGGCCGGGCCGGGTCGGACCCCGCGCCGCCCCCGCTACCTGCGGGCGGGGGCGGGCCTGGGAAAGTTTGTCTCTGTGGTTGGCTGCGCCGCGCGGCGCGGCCGGTCGGGGCGGGCGGGCGGCTCCGTGCGCTCGCAGGGCAGCGAGCGGCCGGCCGAGGAGCGCCGCCGCCGCCGGTCCCCCTCGGGCCAGCCCAGCCTGCGTGCCCGCCGTCCCGCTCGCGTAGGGAGAGGCGCCGCGCAGCCCTGCCAGCATGGGGCACCGCGGGGAGAGGGCGTCCTGCCTGCCTCTCCTCCTCCTCGTCCTGCTGCTGCTCGGTGAGCCCGGGGGTGCGCGGCGGGGAGGGCGGCCGGGGGTGCTCAGCCACCTTGCCCGCAGGTAGCGCGGCAGGGCCGGGAGGGAGCCGCCCGCCGGGCCGTGCCCGCCTGGGGCGCGGCGGAGCCCGGCCGGGCGCTGCCCTGCTTGGGGCCGGGCTGTGCCGCCTGCCCGCCGGGCTGCGCCGGGCCCCGGCCGCGGGCGGAATCAGCCGGCGCAGCCCCCCCGGCCCCCGCTGCTCCCTCCAGGGGATCGCTGCCGGGTTTTGCCCCGAAACTTTAGGGGGCCTCCCCGGAGCGGGGGTGGGTCGCGGGGAGCTGCCCGGTGGCTCCCCGCCGAGAGGGGCTCCCGCAGGCTGCCGGGGTCCCGCGGCGCCCCGACCGCGGAACGTGGCGGTGGAGCCGTAGTTGCTCGTAAAGGAGCCGGTGCGTGGGCTGTGGTCGCGGCGAGGTGAGAGCGCTCCTTCGCTCTGAAATCTCACCTGGCGGAGGTGAAGCCCTCCTCCTGCCTGTCCCCCGAGGGGGCTGCGGGAGCGGCCCCGCGCCCTTCTCGGGTTCTCCGGGCACACGGGGTGCCGGGGAATCGGCGCTTCCCCTGCGCCTCCCCGCCGGGCTCCCGGGGTTTGCTGCCTCTGCCGGGAAGTTCTCCCGCTAGGAGATAGCGTGTAATTGTGTAGGTGATGGTTTATGCCGTGTTCAGGTAATTGTGTAGCTGTCGTTAGCGTGACATGTGGCATTGTTCCTTACTGGTGTCAGTGCCAGCCAGGCAGCGTGCAGGAATAAAGACAAGCAAGCGCTACACAAAAGGGTGGGTGGTGGGTTGTCGTGGGGTTTTTTACTTTTTTTTTTTCTTTTTTTCCCCCAACGTTGTACTTGTAGCATTGTTGCTAACCCTGTTGCAGAAGTAGCAGTGAGTGTAAGTAGAGAACCAGAAGACTGTTCGGGCAAGGTAGTTCTGTGTTAGTGGTATTTAAGTGGCTTGGTGTGGGCTCTGGGCAGCCAGAAGGACCTCAGGTGCTGGTGATCAAGCACGTCCCACAAGTTACTCTATGTAGTTCGTGATTCAGAACACTTGATTAGTTGCAGGTAGTAAGTGGGAGCGTTTTCCAGATTTCAGGTGGAAGTAGTAACTAAACAGTGCCCCAGCCCCACACTGCCAACATTCTTCTTCAAACAAAACTCTATTCGCTGACTTAGTTTGTGCTTGTACTTTTGACTTTGCTGCGACTTTTTTTTTTTTCTTAAGTCTGCCAGAGCACTTTCTTCATTTTTTGGCTGTTGAATCTTTCATAGCCAGGTCTGCAGAGCTGAGAGTTGCAGTTGAAAAGTCAGCTCCCTAAACCTGGGCTTGTCCCAGTCTCTTTCCTGAGGCTGCTTGTAGGCAATTGGGGCAGAGGGTTTTCTATCTACAAGATCCTACCAGACAAAGGTGTCCACTGTGCTTTCTCTTACTTGCAGCTGAGGTTAGTCATCTCGTTTATCATTGCAATATAGGCATTCTGCCAGCTGGAGAAACAGTCAAGAGCTGGAGAGCTCACCTTCAGTGTTTTTGTTTAGAAACAGAAAGGGAATAAGATTTTTCAAGAGAATGGTTTAGTAGGACAAGCGGAAAATCAAGACTCTCAGATGCTCAAGGTCATGCGGCAAAAAGTAAAAACTATTAAGAATGACGCACAACTGGAAAGTTGTTTCCTTCTTAATTCAAGATGAAATAATTAGAAGAACTTAAAGTGTGCATGCAGAGATATATCACCATTGTTCATGATCTGGTTTGTCTAGATGTTCTGAGCTGTCTCTTGGGGATTTTTTTTGGTAATTGGAATGGTGCTTTTAAAATTGAAAGTGCTTTTGTGTGCAGAAAAATCTCTGAACTTTAGTCTTGCTTGTGGTGTGTGTTGTAGAGCGCCTATCTTCTGATACCATTACTTGGTCACTTCTATGAAATATTCCAAAGGTTAAGAGGTTTGGAAAGTAGTCTTTCTTTCACTCTGGATGGGAGAAGTGTGCTTCTGTGAGCCCTTTCTAGCAGCTCTTTAGTGGAGAGGCAGGTTGGGGCTTTTGCTGCAAGTGTTGAGGAATTCTTGTATGAGGGAGGTGGAGGGAAGGAGCTGAAGCATAGACAAGCTTATCCCTTGTGAGTACTTAGACTTGACTGTTTTCTTCAGATATTTACAAAATAATCCAGCAAAAGGACGCAAATAGCTGAAATATTTGGCTGTGACAAATGAAAATGTTTTATCATCCCTTCTTCTTGATCCAGTACAGTTATAATCTGTTTGGTAAGGAGATTGTGGTTCCTGATACTAAGGCTTGATCTACTCTCTCTTTTCTTCCCTCCTCTGGTGTGGCTACATCCTGAGAAGGGAGGGCACTATGAGAGCATTTTCCTCTGTCTGTTTCATGTGTGATTTCACTCTGCAGCCAATCTACCTAATTAACCTGTGAAACGCTCTGGAAACCAAAACATCTCTCCTAGGACAAGACAGCCAAAAACCAAACCAAGTATCTGATTGTTACCAGGGCTCAGACTGTAAAGTAAACAATAAGCATTCCACCTCCTGGGCTCTTTTCCCTGGCTCTTGTTTGAGGTTCAAGGTAATAATTTCAGTGGATCTGAAAAAAAAAAAAGGTTTTTGTTTAAATGCTATGGGCGTGAGGAGAGCATGTACTCAGTAGATCCTGGGGGAAAACCACTGATAATGGGGTTTCCCAGAGATGGTCTTTTTCTTACTCACCCTTTAGACCTGTGTGGCACTCACTGTCTGCTGTGATGAAAGTCAGTTCCAGCATGCCGGAACCCCAGGAGCTGTGTGTTTAGATGAATGGACTTGTTTCCTGCATCTCGTGTCTGAAATTATTTTTGTTTCTTTTCCTCAGAAGCTACAACAATTAGTCATTTGAATCAAGGTTTAATTCGAGCTCTGCAATAGAAGGCTTTTGGTAATTAGTGTAAGTTATTGTGATCATGCACTTCAAGGAAAAGCGCACTTTAATCTTTTCCTGCATTTGCAGCTAAAGTGGAAGCATTAGAAAATGGGAGAGCCTCAAGGTTTAGGGCAGGGAGGCGATGTAAGGATGATTACCCACGGCGTGTTCAAGGTATGTTGGAGTGGAATCTGCTCCCTGCTCCCTTGCTGGTGCCTGCTCACCTGCGGGTGAGCCCAGGGCTGGCCCTGGTGGCCTTTGCCTGCCTGTTCTCGGAAGGAGGCAGGCTCAGATCCTCACTGGTACTCAGAGAAGGCTGACAGCTAGACCTGCCTATCTCTTGCGACTTAGGAGGCGGCTGAAAAGGCTTCCAAAGGGGAAATGCAGACTGCTAAGGCACTAGGAGCACGTAGTGAGCGTTGGAACGGGGTTGGTGAGGCACTGAAGGGCAGGTGGTGTTGCTGAGGAGGAAGCGCTTTCCCTGTGGCTTTGTCATGCTGATGCGTTTTCGTGGTGTGTAGGCTGCGGGAACATGTGGGAACCGAAGGGCGAGGATCGTAGTGAGTGTTTGTTCCTTTACATCCTGTGCTCTTTAGGGTTGGCAGATGACAGCTTAGTCACCTTCTCTGGCTCTCTTGTGTCTTTGTAGGTGCCTGTCTGGGGCTGCTTTTTAGGGAGTCTGGGTGCTTTTTCCGAAATTCTTCGACCTTGTTCCCCAGGTTTCTCAATGGCTACATTTCAACATAGCAACAGCTTGCTCTCTTTAGGTAGCCTCTGTTGTATTTGGCTCTAATCCCTGAACTGAGGTATAAACCTGCCTGAACAAGATTTGAAGTAAGCAGTAGGGGTCACTTAAAAATGCAGCCACATGCTTGATTAGAGGGGAATGTGCTTAAGAAATAATATATATCCATCCATCTAGTTATATAAACAAACATTCAGGGACATTTGAGATTTCAGCTTTCACATTTAATGTATTCATGGGTCGATTTGTTTCTGTGTGGTTGTTTCTTGTTGTGGGTTGGGGTTCTTTTTCCGATCTCCATAATCCTTGTCAAACACTAATCTGCAAAACAGAAATGTATATATATATTTTTTTTAGAAGGGAAATGAGTATATATCTCAGCAAGCATTAGAAAGCAAGCATTTCAATTGTCTGGTTTTAGATGCCTTTCAGTTATGTATTTTATGGTGTGTGAAGTTCTTTGTTTTAGAAGGAAGGGAAAGGGGACACATTGTCCGAAAATGTGAATTCTTTCAGACTATGTATGGAAGTCAATCGATTGAAAGTTAAGTTGGAAAGAACTTGAGGAAAACATTACTAACATGAGCTGGGTCAAAGTAGGGGTTATGTCAGTGTCTATAAAAGTCTTTATAGTACTTTCAAAAGAAAGATATTAGATGGAGTATAAAGTTAGACTGTATATTGCAATGCAAATAAAAATATCTGTTTAATACTATGGTTTTGACTTTTACTGGAGATGTTACCAGGCCCCTGATATTTGTTCTGGTCTCTCAGATCTGTGATAGTAAGCGATAAAATCTGTTTTGTAGAGGCCTGTGAGGTGAAACTGTCTAGGCATACCAACGTTTCCATTTCTGTCCGAGAATAATAAGCAGTTTCGTGCATGACCCCAGTTCCTAACCTGCACAAGGTACCTCAAAACTACGTCTACTAAGGCAGGGAGAGACTGTGACAAAGCAGGTTTGAAGTTGTTAGAATTTTCTGTTCTAAAGAAGAAATAAGCTTGTATCAGGGAGATAGTGTCTATATACTTGTATCAATGGTTCTCAGTTTTTCCTTTTTTTTTTTTTTTTGTCCATTGGCTCTCTATAAACCCTCAAATTTCAGTTATCTTTCAAGACTTGAATATCTACTGAGAAGAGGCTTTAAAAGTAATGAGAAACTTTTAATACACCTTGTGTTTTGCAAGGGGAAAAGGTCTAAAGTCAGTTTCAGACCAAGCTGCTTTTGGATAAACTGACAAATAGCTGCTAAGGTGCCAAAAGTCTTGAATAATGTTTTTCCATATGATCAGTATATGTAAAATAGGATAAGAAACAAGACAGAAATTAAGGAACTTAAAGTTTCTCAGGTTTTTTTGAGTTTCATATCACAAACTGGCTTATTTGTTTACATGTAAGCTTTCATAACTGTAAAGCATAACTGTTTCCTTCTCAATGAAGTATGAGACAGAAAAAAGGATGAACTTTTTTTTTTTTCATGCCTTCCAGAGTTGGAAGTGGTTTCAAAGCTGGGTTTCCAGTGGTAACTGTTATCAACTTTGACTATGGCATTCTGACTGAGTTTAAAGTGAGTGAGGTAGAAGGTAGAACCTGTGTTGCTAAATGCCTTTGTTGAGTCTTGGAAAAGTTATAAAGCAATATGGTAATGCTTGTAGATTTGAGTCGATGTAATTGCCATGGGGACTGCTTGAAACTGGCGCTGGAGTGTTGCAGTTGGTGATCCTTTTCATTGCCCTGGAGGAGGCAAGCTGTGGGGCAGGAGGGGCTGAAGAAGCAGCCTGGGGAAGAGTATCTGTTGTAGGCAGCAGTGGCAAAATACTGCTGCAGAAATATGAAGAATTGCTGAAGCAAGCTGAAGTCTTTGACTGGTGATCATCTCCACGGCCAGATGGAATTTGCATGGATGCTCTAAAGGATCTGAACTGTTAGCTGAGCTATGGTGGAGAATCCTGGACAGGATTTCCTTTAAAAAAGAATCTGAGGGTGGTTTTTAGAATTAATTGACTTGTGAACTTCAGGAATGAGAACTAATTAAAGACTGGAGCTCCCAGGCAATCTGTCACAGCTGCCAATAAGCAGGGCTGGCAGCAATGCCTGTAGCATATCTGCCTGTTACTGTTTGTTATGAGTGCCATCTCTTAAATTGTTTATTATTCTGCAAGACTTCAGGCATTCATGCTGAAATTTTCTGGGCTGGATGTCTACCACAGGTTGACTTTTTTTTCCCCCAGAAAACACTGCTCCCCTCTCTCCCTCTTTCCTTAAAAAGGTGCAGTGTTTCCAGTGGTTACACTTGGGGAGGCAGCAGGGGGGAGTTTTTTTCCTTTTTGATTCTTGCAGGTTCTAGCCATTTCTTCCTTGTCACTCTTGAAACAATAATAATCTCAGCTGCCAAGTTTAGAAGTTCTAGCACAACCGTGGTTTAGAACAAGAACTGGAAATTTGGCTGGAGTGTTAACTCTGCATCAAGAATGTGGCTTTTGCTGTTCTTAGGAAAATGTCCAAATTTGGCCACATTATAAGACTTGGAAAAGCATCAGTTTGTAAAAGCTTAATAGGGAATTAGTCTCAGGTCCCTAGAGAAAGCATTCTGTCATTGCTTGTAAGGTGTCAAAGGATTACAACTGTGGTTGGGGGTGGAGAAATGGAACACTCCTTTTTATTCCAGTTTCAGACTTCTGAAAGTGTGTGTGAAGTCCTTCTTTTTTTTTTTTTTTTGGTCTTTTTTTTTTCCCCCCTCTTCTGTTCTTTTTTTCTCTCCTTTTGCCAAATTGGCCAATGCTGGAGTGATGTGCTGGTCTGTGTGGATCACTGATCAGAGCTGCTGTGAGAGTCTGCTGCTTGTAGCACACAAAGTATATATATCGTCTTTCTTAAATGTAGCTTGGAAAAAAAAAAATCAATGTAAACTTTGTGTTGCTTTTAACTGTTGTTCTCTGGCTTCAGTTCTTCTCTCAGGCTTTTTTCCCAGATATCCATCACCATTCTTTACTTCACACTGGCTGTAAAACAACTCCTGCTGCTGTAGCTGCTCTTATTCCACTCTTTCTGTTTAACAGGCTTGATTAGTCTGGACTTGCCTTTCTGCCTTTCTTAAAGACGTGGTTTAAGCTGTGCTGCTCAGTGCTTGCTTCACGGCTGCAATTTGCGTGCTCTCATGCTCTTTGAGTCACTCTCTTCTTGCCGTATCAGAAGAGTTTGGTGGAGCCATTGCTGGGGAGGTCGTGTTGGTTAGCGAGAGTCCAGTTCCGACAAAAGCTGGCTCCGCTTAGGTTTGCCAGCCTTAAAAAGAATGATTGCCGATGTAAAGGACTTTGTTTCCGTGCATGTTCCACTGCTGGCTCCAAGTGCAGGGATTTAGCGTGGTGTTTCATCGGCCTTTGATGCAGCGTGGCTGTGGGGAATCTTTGAGCAGGCAGTAACGCATTGTTCTCCTACGCGCATTAAAATGATTGTTGCGCGAGAGGCATCCGCGGGGACCTCTGCCAGCTCCTTATTGATGTGTGCAGTTTCATCTATTGACACGCTACCCTTCGTTATTGCACAGCGAATCCTGTGGCAGTGGAATTCGCTATTAAATCTGCCCCGCAAAAGAGAATTGGCAGAGGCTGCTTTAAAAGCAGTGTGACCCCTGCATTTGCAAAGAATAGCTTCTAAATATGAAACAGATGCTGAACTAATGGAGGATGCTTCCTAGATTTTCAGGGTACCAAACATACTCATTTTGAGCAAAAATTCAGAATTTGCTTGATTTGTGAATGGTAATTTAAGTTTCAACACCTTTTTTCCCCCTCAGAAACGCATGTATAATCAGTACATGTATTTGTGCTTGAATGCAGCCAGTAATACTGAGGTGAAAATAGGCAATTATTTGTTAATGGAAACTTAGAATAAGCAGTGAGGTGTTAGTCTTTCTGTCTGCACTCTAATCCTCTTCCAAGTACTAGAGGGTGGGAGAAGTGATGTATCTTCCTTTGCCTTTTGCCACAGACTGTTTTGTGCTTTCAGAGCACCACCCTGTAATATTTACCCAGATAACATCCACTTTCCCCCAAAAGAAGTGTTGTTCTTTAGGAGCCCACCTCTGTGTAAAGAGCCTTTATGGAGTATGTGCAGTGTTCCTGTTCACATCCAGTTCATATGGAGGTTTAAATTAATGCAGAGTGAGAAGTGTATCTCATCAGCCTTGTTTCTGTTTGATCTCAGGCTTTGGTTCTGGACAAGGCATGCTGTACCTTTTGGCATGCAGGGCTTAAGTGCTTGGAGCCTTAAGTGGCCTCATCAGTGAGAAAATAAAGAGCATGACAACTCATTGGAGGCAAAATCATTCGGTGGTTGGAGGTGGGAAGTAACACAAGGCTGGGTCTTCCCTGTCTTGTGACAAAGCAGGGTTGAATGGTCACTAAAGCTATTGACTGAGCCCTGTCTGCTGGCAACTGTATTGATAGGCACCTGTCAATAGCAGCAAAGCTGCTGACATCCCTGGGTCTGCGGGTTTATCTATTAAAAAAAAAAAAGTTGAGAAAATAGCATATATACCCCGGGGTCAGTGGGCACAGAAGCATGGCTGTTGCTTGAAATTAGAAGTGAGAGAAGGAAAGGGAGGAGAGAAAACTGGAGCAGGGCATGCTTTCCACAGAGAAAGGGAAGTGGGGGAATAGCGTGTTTTAAAATGGAAGAATTAGTTAATGGTATGTCTGCATGAGATGGTGGTGCTGGGGCAGTTATCACCACAAAACAGCCTTGGTAAAAAACCGCAGGTTTCTCAAAGCTCTGCAGTTGAATCTTGAAATACCCTAGTTTTTCTAGGCAAAGTTTTCTGCTCACCACTGGCAGGTAAATGGAATATCTAATTGTAGACTCCTGCGGAGTTTAAAACAAGGACTGAAGTGTGATGCATGTGGCTGCAGGGTATGCTGTGGCATCTGAGTTGTTGCTGGTGTCTGCCTTTTAAGTCTGAAAGGGAGAGTTGAGGGGGAGGCTGCAGCACTGTGAATAGAGTTACTGGGTGGGGATGTCCTTCCGAAATAGCCGAAGAACAAACGAGACTTCACATGGTACCCCTGTTCCTGCTTAGGACCAGAGGCCATAGGGCGTGTGCCTGTTCCAGACTTTGACTTATAAACCTATAAGGATCAACAGAGATAGGCCAAAACTACTTAGAAAGTAGCTGTTAAAGGTAATTTGAAGTATTTTTCACTGACCCTTCTCTTGATGTGAGCCGTCAGCTTTTAGTTTGTATGTATATAGAGAGGTTTTTCTCCCTGTCTGATGCTGTAGAGAGACTCTTAAACCTCTTTGTGCATCTGGGCAAGGGCAGTAACCTACAGGTGGACGCAGGGCACTGCATGGGGCACTTCTGAACTCAAACTTGTAAGGTGGGTCCTTTCCTTGTTTTAACAATTCCTACCCAGAATAAGAAATGAGTCCCCTTACCCGGACTTTGATGGAACATGCATTTGTCATCAAAGTGATGTGCTGGCTCTCTTCTTCTTCTGTATTTTCTTTTTTTTTTTTTTGGTTGCACTTCTGGTATTGGTGCATGGGGGTGAGAACACACTTTGCATGTGTGGGTTTGGTCCCAGTCCAGCGTGAGTTCTGCTCTCACGAGTGGCAGTCTGGGCTCAGCACTAATCCTCCAGTGTCAGGGTTGCCTTGTTGCTGTGGGATCTTGATCGCAGGCCAAAGCGGGGCTTTGGTCAGGTGACTGTCATAAGTACACAGATGTTTCTTGGAATTAAAACTCTGCAACTGAGGTTGGCTCCTGAGCGAGCTCGGAACCCAGTTTCTGATCCGAAACAGCCAGGTGTGTGTTGGCTGTGGCCGGCACATGCACAAGGAGGGACAGCCCTGTCTGCCCTGGTTTTGACTGTTTTGTTTGCATGAGTGAGTGAAGAACTTAGACCTGCAAAGTTATTTGAATGCTTTTTGGTACTAGTTAACACCACCACTTCCTTCTGCACCTCCCCAGCAATTGCTGTTTTTACATGCATTAGAAACTTGAAAGGCTCATGCAGTGATTGTTGTTCTCAAGGCATAGAGCCAAGGAGATTTTTAACCCGTGGATATTAATGCCCCACCTTTAAGACCTCTGTATTGTCCTGGATGTATGTCACCAGATGATGGCAGGAAATGGTCTGATGATTGTTTCTGTGTCTTTGCAAGATCTCTAAATTCCTCACAGACAATTGCATGTACCCTTCCCTTGTAATTTGATATCAGTTTTGCTCCTGTTACATTTACCGTGTTTCAAACAGATCTTCAGCACTTCCTCAGAGCCAGTGGTGTGTCTGGGTAAGTCAGGCTGGGTTTGGACACTCTCTAAAGATGTGCAAAGTGGAACAAGCATGGCTTGCCTGTGTTCTTGTTCTGCTGTGGCATTTCTTAGAGACGCCTGGTTCATGCACTGAGCGTGGCTTGGAGGGTTGGTGAGAGCTTCAGGGGACTTGTGGGTCTGCTTCAGCAGCCTCTGCCGTGGGAGCCTGAGACTGTCTCCTGGCTAGCCTGCCTGTACTGAGGAGGTTCTGCTTTTTCTTGGAAAAGATAGCATGTGTGCTTTGTATTGAAGTAGGTGAAGGGCAGTGAATACCTGCTGGGAAACCTGAATAGCACTTGGACAGAATTCTGCTCACCTGGTGGTATATATTGTTTGCATTCTTAGCAGAGTAGAATCTCTCTCTTGCCCTCTTTCAGAACCTCTGTTTCTGTGCGTGAAATCATCTTTTGCCTGCCTTTTTTTCTTCCATTTGAATCCACTTCTACTTAAATAGTCTTCCTTGCAGCATCAGGAGTGTGAATGCCAGCAAGGATTTTGTCAGGTCATCTTGGGTGTTGTGTTCTGCAGGAAAGTCACTGTGAGTAGAAGCACTGGAGTGTACACTTGTGATGGGCAGAACCGTGAGAGGCTGTGGGGCGTGAGCTGAGCTGTGTTTGAGCTCATTGAGGCAGAATGATAGCAAAGGTGTAACAGCAGAGAGGTTTTTCAATAAGATCATGGTGCTTGTGAAACTTTACAGAAGTTTCTTATTGTATCTGTTTCAGAAAAAGACATGTATGCCATCTCTTCTTACTGTAACAGTGGGTCTAATGAAAGCTCTCTAAAGAATATTGCCCTTTATTACTGTGGTTACATAAATACTGCTACTCTGTTACACAGTTATTCTGTGACTTGATGTAATTTTGATGATTTTTGCCACATGAATGCTGAATTATGCATTGCATGGAAGCTCCTGTCACAAGTCCCAAGTAATAATAAAACTGGAGTTTAAAACTGAGTGAGCTCTAAAAATGAAATAGTTCGCAGAACGTTCTTTGAATTTATGGTGGGGGTCATATATAAATTCCACTGTCCATTTCTGGATTCCCCCTCCTTAGCATCAGCTACCTCTGATTGTTACAGAAATTTTTTATGTCAAGATAGAAACTAATTGGAATAGGGCTATGAATATGGCGAAGGGACTGGTGGGGAAGCCATACAAGGACAACTGAGGTCACTTGTTCTGTTCAGCCTGGAGGAGACTGAGGAGAGACCTCATTGCAGTTACAGCTTCCTCGTGAGGGGAAGAGGAGGGACAGACACTCATCTCTTCACTCTGGTGGACCAGGGACCTGAGGAAATGGCCTGAAGTTGTCAGGGGAGGTTTAGGTTGGATATTGGGGAACGGTTCTTTGCCCAGAGGGTGGTTGGGCACTGAACAGGCTCTCCAGGGCAGTGGTCACAGCACCAACCTGACAGAGTGCAAGAAGTGTTTGGACAACGCTCTCAGGCACATGGTGTGACTCTTGGGGTGTCCTGTGCAGGGCCAAGAGTTGGTGATCCTCATGTGACCCTTCCAACTTGGGATACTCTGTGATTCTGTGAATGGTTTTTTTTCCTTGTCCTTTGATATTTCTGGTATTTAAGGATGAAATAGGGACAAACATTTAACTGAGTGACATCTGGGCTTAGCAGGAGCTTGTGAAGTTAGATTGAGAAAGTCTGTTTTCTTCTCTCTGCTGACAGAAACTAGGGAGCCTCATTTTAAGCTTTTCCTGCAGGATGTTTCTTGTAACCCCAGTACTGCCTCATGGACTTAGTCTGACTCTGATAACTGCAATTGAACATCCAACTGTTGTGCATTTCCATAAAAATACATAAATCCTGAAACAGTCCACAACAGTGATGTTAAATTTGTTATTGGCTTCTAGTGTTGACATTCAAAGATGCAGCTTTTGCCTCTGCTGTTGTTTCAGGCTCTCTGCAGACAACTTACAGCCTTGGCTTACAATACTCTGGGTGAGTTTCACTCAAAGTTTGAGCTGCCCTGTATAAGTATCTATCCTTCCTGCAGAAAACAGGTTCTGATTATTGAGTTCTGCTGCTTAGCAGGTGTTTGTTTCAGTGATAACCAGCTGACTGACCATGCTTGTGACTCTTTCCTAGCAGTCAGCTGTGTACATACCTTTTCTTAAAGTGAGTATCAGCTAGGAGTAAGGAGTGGTTTTGATGATTTACAGCACCATGCCCAACAGCCTTCTTTTCCCAGAGAATTTGTAATCTAAATAATATGATGTGAGTACAGCTTTGTTAGATTTGTAAACTCACATAATGATTAGAAGGGAAGAATACATCTGCCAGGTGGATTAATGAAGATGGTTCTTTTCATCAGTAGAGAGATTTTTTCAATAGGATCTTGGAGAATTCTGGGAGAACTTGCTGATTGTACTGAGCAATTGTAGGTGATGGACAGGTAGTGAATTTCTTGCATTGAACTGCTAAGAGATGAAAGTGAAGTAGTGTGAACAGGGTAGGCAGAAATATAAATACCTTAAAACTGCCCAGGGAAGATAATTACTCAAATATTAAACTGATTTTTTTTTTTTTAAACACAATTCTCTTTGGTAAAGAGGATATCCTTTTACAATAAAGGCAAAGAGTGCTGCTTTTCCATCTAGGGACAGAATGGACTTCTGTACTTTAAGACTTCTTAGCAATCCCTTGTCCAAGGCTTGCTTATTCCTTGTGAAAGGAATAAAGATCTTGAAATAATCTGTGTTTTGTCTGGGGAAAGGCAAAACATGATATAGTTGTGTGCTTTGTGCCCTGCATTTTGACTCCTGGTAGGCTTAGGCTATAAAAGCACAAACAGTGGAGGCATTTGTAGGCTGCTCTTGCATTGCATTAAGGCGGGTGCTCTTCTGCTTGAATTCTTTCAAACATCATAATTTGGTGTTGTGGATTCAAACAGGTTTAAGCTCCTGGGAAATGCTCTTCAGATTATTAATCTCTAAAAACCTGTTCTTTTTTTCTGAAAAATTAAGTGGGGAGGCAGGAGGTGAGAGGAAAGCTGTATAGCTAACTAGAGCCCTGTAAATCCAGCGTGTACCTTCTATTTAGATCTTCACTAGCAGCAGGAGTGCCTTTTAGGTACTTTGTTGTTTTCTTGTAACAGTAGTAATACTGATTGCTCTCTAATAATAAACAAATTTTCTATAGGGTAGTGGTGCTGTTAACATGACTTACGACTGCCATTCCAGCAAGAGAGAAACCCAGTTGGTTATGTGGTGTATAAAATAAAAATTGAGCAGGGCGTATAAGTAGTGCTTAGAAGCTTTAAAGTGTGAATTTATAAACAGTGAAGAAATTAAAAGGGAAATAAACAGTTTTGTTGTATTTATTTATGAAAGGCTTGTCAGTCTTATTGTTATGTATTGCTGACATTGGACAGGGCTAGGTGTAGACCTGGGAGGAGGATACTTTATTTTTAAACCATCCATTGAGAAGTCTGAGTACATGTATACCATGCTTCTTTCTGAGCATTAATGAAGGCATAACTCCTTTTCTTTTGCCCAGGGGGACTTAGATATAGCACTGGCTTCTTAAACAATGGTATTTTTTCAGATGTTATCATGAAGTATGTGAGCAAGGAGAACTTCTTGGTGCTGCACAGAATTCAATCTCTTACTTGCTTATCTTTTTATTTGGGGTTTTTTTTTTTTGTCTGTTGGTTTGGGTTTTTCGGGTTTTTTTGTTAATGCTTGTGAGATCAGACTTTCAGTTCATTTTTTCACAGCCTGAGTTAAGGACTTAGGTGCCAAATGAACACCTCTCCAGTTTAGGTTGGTGTGGTACAAATATATGTCACATTTCTGATTTCTTTCCGTTTTCTTTCGTGTGGGTCTGTGTTTTGCGCTTGCACTCGGAGGGATGTGTCAGTTCATGTGGTCTCTAGTGCTAAGGCTGGTGAAGAGATCTCTTTGGCTTGGAATGGCTTCCAGGATGTGTTCTGACACAGGGATCAGGGCTTTCCCTGCTTGGACAGGAGTGTTTCATGCTTTGGCTTTCTGGGCCCAGTCAGAAGCATCCCTGGGGAGTACTGGCTCTCTGTGCAGTGAGTACATCCTGTGTTACCCGAGGGCTGTTTGCCCTCAAGTGAAGGGGACAATTCAGGGAGACACCTGTTCACTAGAAATCCCAAAGGTACTTAAAAGCTGCTACTGAGGCTTTTCTCTCATGCTTTAAAAGCATGGACTGCTAATTCTAGTGTTTGTGGCCAAATCCACCTACAGCTCTCCAGGTGAATTTTAGCACCCTTGGCTTTCTAAACTGGTGGTGTACTATCCACGTGTGTTCCTATGCTGTTAGACAGCCACTGCATTTGCACTAGACATAATTTCAATTGATGTTAAAAATTTGTTTGCATGAGCACAGGGGTTGGTGGAGACTTCTGAGGCTTAGTCTGCAGTGCACTGTTGCTTTTGCAATGTGTGCTTGAGGTGTTGTCTGCAGTTGCTGTGCTGCATGCGTGCACCAGTGCAGGATCCACGAGATGGCTGGCGTGCTGTCCATTGGGATGCAGAGTCTTTTGTTCTGCTGAGCAATGTGCTGTGGGACAGAACTGTTCTTCCCGACGCAGCAAACGTGAGGATGCCTGGGGTGCCTGCAATCTGCTGTCTGTTTCAATGTAAGCTGATTATGAGTGTTAGTTACCGAATAATTTCAGCATATCCCAAGTTTCACCCAAATATTAACAGCTACTTATTTTGTGCGTAGGTTGTCTTATTAAATAGTGTAACCTAGAATAGTTCTGCATGGAGACTGGAGCAGAAAAGAAACAATTAAGCATTTTCCCTCTGGGTGTCTTTCAAAAATCGTATTCTCCTCCTCCTGCTATTTTAATGTCATGTTGGTTCTCTACCCGCCTTTCATTCTTGTTTCATGCTCAAAAGGATTCCCTCGCTTTTGATTTTGGAGTTACTTGAAAATTCTGTGTTCTTTCATTCCTTTTTTTGTCTCTGTTCTCACTGCTGGGCCCAGCCTAGTCACCAGCCTGGGCACCACTGAGGAGCAGCAGTGGTAAAAGAGTAGTGCCTCCAAGCTCCTACTTCCTGAGGCTGTGGAAGAGAGGGGAAGGATGCATTTAGCCTCAGATCTTGCCTCTGACAGTGGCCACGAGCGGAAGCCTCGGGAAAAGTGAACACACTACTATCCTAGTGTATCATCTCATCATCATATGTAGCTTGGAAGCTTCCTAAGTTAGAGATGGTATCCTCACAGAATCATAGGATGGTCTGGGTTGGAAGGGAGCTTAAAGGTCATCTAGTTCCAACCCTCCTGCCATGGAGAGGGACACTTTCCACTGGACCAGGTTGCTCAGAGCTCCATCCAACCTGGCCTTAACATACTTAAACTTGGCTAATTCCTCCAAGTATTTGCTGGCTCATGGGTGTTGCATTTGGCTACCTATGAAGTTGGTTTCTGAAATGTTCTGGGTGTTGGCACCTGTTGGCTGATCTTTGTGTGTTAACTTTCCCTTTCATCACCTCTGGTGCTGACTGTCCAATGCATAGCATGCCAATGACAGCAGCAAAGTATCTACCTAGGACATACATTTCTTAATGTAACAGGAAGCATTTTAAGATGTGTATTTGGGCATGCTTAAATGAAAATGGGCAGCTAAAGGCTGAACCCCAAACTTCTCTAAGACTCCAAGTGGTACTGCGCTGTGATAGTCTTTTACTACATGGCTGCATGTGGGTTTTCTCATGTCTAATGGCATCAAATTCTTCCTGGAAGCTTGAGTGTGTGTGACATTCTGTAGTGCTATGTGTTCCTGTGTGTGGCAGGGAGGCTGTTCAGGACTGATTGTAGAGGCAAGAGCAGGTACTGCGGCAAATGCTGCGAGTTAATCAAAGCTGATAACAGTGATAACTTTCTGGCATACAATCTAAAGGGAGAAAGGACTTTAAATTTGTGATGGGGAACGTGAAAAGACTGCTGGTCTTCTTCAGCCAGGTGCTGAATTGATGAGCCTTGGTATTCTGCTACTGGAGGTAACAAAATACCTGCATTGAATACAGGGCAAGGTTTTCAGAGGTGATGGAAGGCTTGGGACTGTGAGCCTGGATCTTTACCAAGGAGGCTTGGTTCCCCAGAAGGCTAATGCTCAGGCACTTTTGATAATTGAACCTCTTCCTTTCTAGAACTAGCTAACTTTGGTCACACAAGAGCAGAGTGCTTCTTTTTTCTTCTTCTCTCTCTCTCTTTTTTTTTTTTTTTTGCTTGCTCTAGAAGTCACAAGTAGAAGTGTTTGTTTTTCTCCAGGATTGGGTAATTGGGAGTGGAATTTCACCAGGTGCTTGCTCAGTGCTTTGCTGGTTTCTGAATCTCTTTTTTGTTGCCCACATGCACATACCTGCCCACCTGTTCCAGAAAGTCTCTTCTTCTGTCCAGTAAAATTAATCTTCCAGGAAATTAAACAGCAGCAGCATACAATACTGTTTCCTTTCACGTGTGAGAACAGATTTCTAGAGGTAGGATTCAGGGCCACAGACAACTAATTACATAGCTAATTTGCCTTCAAGCTCTTGGAGGCACTGAATGCCAGGAAATTTTTGACTCTTGCATGCTTTTTTGGAAATTTTGGCTGTTAAATTTGTTGAGCAGGCATAAGTGATGCTGCGAAGTGTGGGTGGATTTCAAATCCTGGCTTTAGTTCATGGCTTTAGCTCACATTTATGATTTAGGGAAGAGTTTCCATTTCCACACTGAGCTTCAAATGTGAACAGTCTTTTTAAGAGCACACGGGTTGCATCTTCATTACCATTTTGGTTGTTGAAGAGTGAATTTCTGAGGTGAATCTCCTCATTGTCCCAGTTTCTGCACTTTGCTTTTTACTGGGAAGCAATCTGAGTGTGCAGTTAGCGTTCCTTTGGATGTACCTGAACCAGAAGTGTCACTCTAGGAGCATATCTGCTGTGCTTCAGGTGTCTTGGATCTTTGGTACATTGCAACCCCCAAACATACAGAGTGTGATTTTTGGGGGCTTAGCACCAGCTGCCCTCTGCAGCCTTTTCTCTTTTTAGACTGTGCCAGTGCTAAAGTAGACAGTTGTGCTAGTCTTAATTTTCTTTGTGATGCGGAATTATTATTATTTTTTCTTTCTAAATATTAGTGAAGGAAATAAAGAGGCCATGTTGAATTCTTTCCACTGACCTAAAACTTTATTCTAAATTTTCAGGAGTCTTAATGAAACCAGCCATGTTGATTTGAACGTTGTTTGTGAGGCTTTTTCCTGTGATTCCAGAACTGTCTTGTGTTGGTATTTGTCCCTTTCAAATAACGAAGAGTGCTGTGGCACGCCTGTTTTCAAAGCCAGCTGTTTCGCAGACCCATCTGGGGGTAATTTTATTTAACTGTCTGTGTGGGGGTTGCACAGAGACCTTGACTGGAATCCCTGTGTGCCTTCTAGATGTTGTTTTATGTCCCTGACCTCTCATCTTTTTTCTTATCCAGACTTCTTTTCTTCTCTTGCCCCCACTGAACTGCTGACCCCCTGCTTTGGAAGAGAGAAATGGTTCTGTAATGGAAAATATCTCTTCCTGAAATGGGTAATTTCATGTGTCTCCTCCTTTTTTTTATGCTACAGATGAGACTGCCTATCTTTTCTGGGGCAAGAGAGTCTCTCATTGTCTCTCCCGCACCAAATAATAAAAGCTCAGCAGCATCAAGTACTGTAAATACCTTGCAGTCCCGTTCTCAATTACAGAATTAGTTATGTAAATCTTGTCTTAAAGGAGGAAGAGCCCTGATGTCTCTTAAATCATACCCTCTGTGCGCACGCATGCGTGCAATTCCTGGTTGTCCGGGAGAAAAACACCGTGCAGGCTCCACGGAGATTAACATACTAAACACTGTTGGTCTGCATGACCTGAAATTGGCTTTTGGGTGCTAATTGGATCTATGGGCTTTGAGAGAAGCGCTTGGAAAACACTGGCCTCCAGTTTTCCGGGTTTCAGACAGCAGTATGGATATGGTGGTTGTGTAGGTGCCCAAGTGAAGTCCTCTGAGGGCACCAGTTGCTAGGGCACAAGTTAGGTGACTGTTTTGTGTTGGCTTGTGTCCTCTTTGCCTGGCTGTTCTTATCTTTGCCCTCATCTTTACATGAAGAAACGGTGTGATACAGTGAGCACTGAGCCTGAACCCAGGAGTGCCTGCTATCTGTTCCTAACTGGTCCTGTTTTTCCAATTTGGTCTAGTTGGTTAATCTGTCCAAGTAGATCTGCTGCAGAAAGACCTGGCAACAGCTGTGCCGCTGCACTTACCTGCATGTGCCGACAAGGCACAGGCACTCGTTTCCGTGCCATGACACCCGTTCTCTGTGCATCTGCTGTTGGCGTTTTTAATGTGGCTGCTTGCTTGGAGATTATTTACGGTGAAGATGAGAGCGTTAGAAAATTAAATTACAGGCGAAAAGGATTGCTCTAAAACACTGAGCTCCATCCCCCCACCGGCTTCTGTGGCTGCAAATCAGTTGTCAAGCGTGGAGCCAAGGTGGGCCAGTGCCATATGCTGCCTTGTTCAGCAGTTCCAGCAGCCTGGCTGCCCAGCCACCTCCTTCCATAATCTCTCACAACAGCAGATGCAGGCAGAGGGAAGCTGCCCTTCAGGATCCCAGCTGGAGAGTTTGAGAGCCCAAGTGTGTGTGTGTGTGTGTTGTGTCATTTGGCGTTGTGGCTACTGACTTCTGTGATGGGCCTCTGTTGCTGCTTTTGCTGAAGCCTCCAGGATGTCTTTGCCCATCCAGTGAAATGCTTGTTAGAAAATGAGTGTGTGGAGATTTGAAGTGAACCCCAAAATAATTCTTGGGGAGGTGGAGGTTAAAATTAGTAATAGCTAGATTATGAAAGTATTTGGCTTTTAAAATACCGTTTTCCAATCCCCTTTAGATTTAACTTTGCTTTAGACAGGATCTTGTCTGTTATGTGTGGGTTGTTGGGTTACATTGCAGTGGACAAGTGCCACCAAATTTAAGCAGGTAAAGAACACAAAAAACCAACAACAAAAACCTCCTGTAGTCTGCTCCCCCCATCCCAAACACCAAATAAAAAAGCTCACACCTAAAAGCAAGGCAAAATGATTACCCAAGAAAAACCCCCC
Source organism: Lycocorax pyrrhopterus obiensis (assembly GCA_014706295.1). Classification (NCBI taxonomy): domain Eukaryota; kingdom Metazoa; phylum Chordata; class Aves; order Passeriformes; family Paradisaeidae; genus Lycocorax; species Lycocorax pyrrhopterus. The sequence continues at coordinate 113,956,505 of JACSVZ010000001.1, read as the reverse complement.
ACAAAAAACCTCCAAACAGCCGTTTGTGCTTTTTCTTGCTTTGCTTTTTGGTTTTAGTGTAATTGTCAATGAAGAGTAAAAGACTTTCTATTGGCTTCAGCACTTTTTGTATTTGTTAGCATTTTTAAAAGGTTTTTTTGTGTATTACCTAACATTAAAGATAACTTGGAAAACAAATGATTACTTCACACTAATAAAAATCAATGCTTTCTGCTTTAGGAGGAAAAAGGGGTGATGATAATGGAAATTATTTTTGGGAGAGGAGGGAGTGTTTCAGGATTTCCTTTTTAAAATATGTGTATATTATACAAACTACAGATTTGTGAAACACATGGATATTGCTATTTGTGCATCTTTTTAAAAAGTCTTTTGACAAAAATGCTGTTTCCTAGCTTTCCAGCTTTATGATTTCTGCTACGTGCTGTGTCCTGTTTAAAGACCTGCTGGTAAAAAAAGTAGTAGCTTCTAGAATTTTAATATGATCTTTCTATGATTTAGATTTTTTATCTTGGATTTTCACTCAGTGTATGATTTTTAGTTAACGTAGATGCAGATTTAGAAATTATCTATTCCGATTGTTTACTCCAGGTAAATCCCCCAAAATTTCAGTTTAATCCTAGTGGTGTGGTGCATTCCACACAGAGCAAAGAAAATGGTTTGTCTCTGCCCAGAGGAAATTGCAGTATAGAACAAATGGATTTGGACTGCTCTGCTCAGTTCCAACTGCTTTGGGAAAGATTTAAGATAAGAGATAAGTGCAAGTTAATAATGTTGCAGAACAGCACTGATTTTAATTCTGTATATTCCAGTTTGGGGACTTTTTAAAATTACTGCTCTTGCTCAAGTTGGCATTAGTAGTAGGTATTTTTTAACCTGTGTCCTTCCTCCCCACTAAAGGAAATGTGAAGATACTGTAGATGCAGCATTTCTGGAAATATTTGCAGCCTGGTTTCCAACTATGCTCTCAAGCCTTGACTTGTGGGCTTCACTGCTTTGTCACCTGTTTTCCTTAGAGTGTAACATACTGAACTTCTCCTCTGCAACACAAATTGCTTCTGAGGAAGAACAACAGAAAATCACCTGTCTTGTGTGGCAGTCTAAATACCACTTGCAGTCCGCCTGGACTTTTCAGGTCAGATATCACCAGGTAACCTAAATGGGCTGCTCTGTCAGAGTAGGATAAAAATGGAGATCTCTGAGACTATTTGGGGGACAGTAAATGAAGGCCATTAGTAGGGACAGGTTTGTCAGGTGAGACCCAGGAAGAAGTGACATGTTAATTCCCGTATTTCATGGGGGTTTTTTCCCATCGCCTTTCTTTTTTGTTCCCAGATGCATTTTAGGCACTTGTCAAAAGTAGTTCTTAGATACAGCCTTTTATCTCTAACTGTCAGTCAGTGATAGGGAAAGGGAATAGAGATTATATGTGATGGAATTGTTTGACATCCAGGGAATCTAAAACATGGTGTTTGCCTGCTAGGTGTTTTTTTTTTCTGTTTGGACCAGTGGTGCTAGGGCAAGGGATAATGGCTTTAAACTGAAAGAAGGCAGGTTTAGATTGGATATTAAAAAGAAATTCTGTTTGATGAGGGTGAAAAGACACTGGAGCAGGTTGTCCAGAAAAGCTGTGGATGCCCCATCATTTGAAATGTTCAAGGTCAGGTGGGCTGAAACTTCTAGGAACTTGGTCTAGTGCAAGCTGCCCCTGCCTATGGCAGGGTGTTGAAACTGGATGATCTTTAAAGTCCATTCCAACCCAAACCATTCTGCGGTTCTGTGATAACTGAGAACTGTGTCCTAGTGAAAGCCTCGTGCTTTGTTTAGGTGCTTTTGAAATCTCGTGGCTTGGTGGCAGTGGGTGAGGGGATGAATGGTGAAGAAAGCAGATTGTTCCTGTGCTGCAAAATTAACATTCCTGTGCTTCCATGTGAATGTTTGTCCACATGGTATAGAAGGAGTTCAGCTGGGAAGGTAGTTGCTTTTTAACCCTGTGCTGGAGGTGTGGCTTTTCTGAGATCTCAGATGGTATGGGGATTAGAGCAATCCAGCAGCCTTGCAGTTTGATAGCTTTTCTGAGGCTCCACTTAAGATGCAGTATGCGTTTCTTCATCCTGATAGAGATAATGGGTTTTAAGCAATTACACCCAGGCTAATTCCTTTTGATAAGAGCTCTACATTATCTAAAAAAAGAATCCTAGCCGCCTGGGAAAGAACAATGTAAATGTCTCTCTCACGGACTCTTTCATTTGCTCTTCTCTGATATCTTCAGATGATAGCTGCAGATCTTTCAAGCCATAAAAATCTATCAGACTTTTTTTAGGTAAGGGAGTATTGCAGCCAGGGAGGTGTAACACGACTGTTTTCTTGCAAGGTAGGGAGGGAGCCCTGTGTGCCTCAGAGGATCCCAGGCTAGTGTGGTGATTACAGCTTTGACATAAAGAATCAAATTTGGTCTCTTTTAAAGGAGCCCCTCGTTCCTTCCCTGTGCAGGCTGTCTGGTTGTAAGGTCTGGGTTGCTTCTCCTGATTAGGGCGATCTGAATTTTGTAATTCGGAAAGAATAGGGATAGCCTACCACTTTATTTAGCATACATCCCAATCCCTGCTGTGTGTTTGTCTGCACTGGAAAGAAGGATATGATGATGTCATGTGTTAAGCAGAAATGGTAAGGGATCTCACTTACTTTGTTTTGGTTTTTACTTTTCTTTTTGAGACTAATATGGAAATTTTAATAGTTATCTGCCTTTCTGGTACTTCAAGAACTTCCCTTCTCTGCTTAATCTCTGACTTTTCCTCTCAGACTTTCCAGTGTAGTGTAGAAAATTTAATTGAGTGCATTTAAAAAGTGGAAGAAATACCAAAGTAAAATGTTTAAATGTTCCTCTTCTAGGAAAATCATGTTATTTATATACTAAAAAAATAATTGCCTTAACAGTATTGAAAGGTTTTCAGACATTGTAGGCGTGTTTGGTATAACTTGTTCTTTCTCTCCCAGATAGTCACTGATGACATTCTTGATGTGTAGCTGCCTGATTATAATTGAACCTGGTAGGAGAGGCAAGGGGAAGAGGGGCAGATTGCAGATAAGGATTGTAATCTCCTGTGCTGATATGCTTTGGCTTTCCTTCCCAAGAGGAGAGCCTGTGAATGTGTGGCATGCTGCCTGTCCCTTCACCTGCCTGCTCACCAGGGAAAGTTGCTGAATGCTTCCCAGCAGGAGCTTGGTAATTTCTATTTTGAAAACAGAGGAAGAGTATTTGAGTGGACATGACTCTGGTGAGCTAAAAAAAACCAAACAACCAGGCAAATACAATTTTTTTCCTTCAGTTTGGAAATGGCTTCATGCATCGCAGACACCGTAGTTAAGGAGTTCAGCACAGAAGTGAGAGGTTTGGGATTTTGCTAGGGATGGGAGGTAGAGTGCACAGCTTCAATTGTGGGGGATCCATTGCTCATACTCCGTGTGGCACAAGAAGGGTTGCCCCTCTTAGCCCACTCCCACAGTGCTGCAGCAAGGGTTGCCTCGACTGGAAGTAAATGGAGGAGTTCAGGGAGGGAGGGAGGATCGTTACCACCATTTGCGAAGTTGTCTGCAGTATTTTTTTTTTCCTGTCATAAACTGTTGTGAATTTGAAAGGGCTGCTGGGTATTTCCTCCCCAGACATGGTAATGTTTAGTTGGCAAACGAAACAACCTTTTGTTCGGAAAGCTCTTTTGAGATGAAAGGCGTCAGCAAAGTTGTCGCTGTGTCTCCTGTGACTGCCTTGGTTGAGGAGCTGGACTATGTGTTCTAAGTCTTTCTGATGCAGAGGCTCGAGTGCTTAGTCTGAGCCAATTTACTCATTCGTTAGCTCTTACTTTTTTGACTTTAATTGGCTTCCTACTGCATGTCAGATTGCATTTTCCTTTGGCTGGCGGATGTGGAGGCGACCTCCTTCTCTGGGCTGCTACGAGAACATGTTTTCTTATTAGATAGAGCTGTCTGGTGCAGGCTGGGGGAAGCACCTTGTGAGAGAGAGTGCTGAAGCACAAGTGTGTTCTTTGCAACAATAATACCTTCTCAGCCTCGCGGACGACTCCCCAGGTTACTTTTCATCTTGTTCTTTCGTAAGTGATACACAGATGCAAAATGTATATGGAAATGAAGCTCCTAGAAGACTTTCCACATGTCCCTAATGCAAGGGGAAATCCATAAACAGCCCTTTCCTTGAGGAGTTTTGTTGCTTGTTGAGAGTTTAAACAGACTACCTGTTGTGTAGATCCTGGACAGTTTTTCTGCCTTGTTTTCTCGGTTATCCTAAAAATGACAGGTTGCTATTTAATGCACTCGGATTGACTTTCACAACCTGTCTGTTCAAGCATCTGCTTTCCTTGTTCTCCTTTTTGGAAGGATTTAATTTAATGCCAGCAATGAGATGGTGCACCTGGGTAGTGGGACAAATTTATGAACCATTGCTAGGGAAAAAATAATAGCCCAAAGCTGCCTTGGCGATATCTGAGCTGTCTTGCCTCTGTCTTACTCATATGGCAGAACCCAGTTTGTTATTATTCTACCTTGAGCCATGCTTTGTCCCTGTTTCTGGTGGAGTATTTAATGCATTCCCATGGGAGAATCCTCTAATCAAGTGCTTGACAAATACCCACTAGAGCTCTGTGGTTCTTACGTTTGTGTGTTTCTGGCCCAGCCCTGCAAAAGGACCAGTGTTGCCTGGTAGTGCCGTCACCTGTCCAGTGAGCCCAAGGAGAACATCCCATGCCTTGTGTTTGTGTGATGCCCTCCTTAGAGGGGCTCCAGTTCCTTTTGTTTTGGAAAACAGATCCTTGCAATTTCACCTGGTGGTCTGGTAACTCAGTAAAAATAAAGTTTTGTATTTAGGCAGCTAACCTTGTGCTTGGGCAAGTTTGATGTCCAGCACTAACTCAGATCCAGTTACTGAGTTCTTACTAAATACCCATCTTTGGTGGGGTCAGTGATGCTGAAAAATACAGAATTGTCAAAGTTCTTTTGTTTTCTGTTACTAGTGTTTACATTGTTTTGTCCTCCTCCATCTGTTTCTACAGTTAAATGGGATTCAGATGAATTCATTAAGAACCTGCCACCTTATATTAACAGTGAAATATATTGGGTGTCATGAAAAATAAATGTTTCCAACAAATTTACAGAGTTTTAGGCTCTTGTATCATGACTGCTCTGGCAAGGTGAGGGGGTGTATGCAAGTAACACAGGGCTCTGTAAGAATAAAATATTTGTAAAAGCTCCTCGCTTACCTGCCAGAGTAATATGGAGCTTACCTTTTGCCCACACTGGTGTCTGTAGCTACTTCTGCCACAGTTACATGCAATGTTAATCCCAAATGCGCAGCAAAGAACACAGCACCTTGTTTAGTCTCTAGGGATGCTCTTGGTGCAGGACCAAAGGCAGAACCTTGAATTCACAGCCTGCTGGGTCACTTAGAAATGCAGCTCACCCTTGGAGTGTCTGCCCCGTGCATGGTCTTCTTCACTTGTGGGGAGGGCACAGCAGCTGCTCTACAGGAAGTTCTCATTCTCTTATTTGGTGATGTTGCCTCTGCTCCTGCCGTACCAGAGTCCTGATTTGTCTTAGTAGTTACAGATGTTATTATTTGGAAAGTATAAAATTCTGTTACAACTCGTCCCTCGTCTCTTCTGCAGCCTGTTCCACTGCCTTCCTTCCAGCCCTGGGTTAAGCAGGAATTGCTTGTGGGGAGGGGGATAGTCATGGCTTTGCAGATCTGGTGAGGACTCCCTGTGCTCCTGTCTTTTCCTTTGGCTTGCCTTTTCGTAGGAAGGTGCTAATCGCCCCCTACCTTCATCTAGTGTCAAAGGGTCTTTAGTGACCTTGGAAGAAGAGAAACTGAGCTGTCGGTGCTAATCTCAAACACAAATGTGCAGCCCTTGCCACATTAGTCATGCCTTTGTCACCTCTAGATTGGATTAGTGCAGTGCACGGTATGTGGGTCTGCGGCTGAAGACACATGCAGAACAGTGTTGTCTACTTGTTTTAGTGTCACCAGAGAGTATTTTCTGGAGAGATGTCAGTGTTTGAAGAGGGCCCTCAGTCAGGATCCTGAGCTGACTTCTCACGGTGGTTTGCTGGAAGCTGGTTTGACTGTCAGGCTTTAAAGCTTACCTGCTGCTGTTACCGCTTTCTGTAAGAGGATAAGTTGGAGGATTGAATGCAACTTAAGATTTAGTGAGGAAGTGAATCAGAGCCCTGTAGCTTGCTTTACTTTTTGTTGATTGTTTTTCTGTATGGATGATTTTATGATTTCAGCGTGGTGCTTGGGTTAGGAGATGTGTCCTTGAAGACATCTGGCTGTGGAACAGTACATTGACAGTGGAGGTTTTCCTCTCCAAAGCACGTGTGAATGGTGCAGAAAAGTCCAGCTTCCTTATTAGGACTAGTCAATCACTTGATCAGGTATATAATAACAGTCTTCTGGGAGGGACAGAAGGAGTAAGAGATTAACCCCAGTCTGCATTACAAATAAGTTTAATGAAGTACTGATGTTGAATACAGAAGGTCATGGAAATGAGGAAATTGGACTATTATGACTGAGCCTGCACACATGAACAGCCTGCAAAGTAAAGAGCATGGTAGGAGTTCTGAACTGGGGAGGTAAAGGCAGCATCAGTCCTTGGTTCAACTGCTTGCTGAACTGTAACTGCAAATAAAAATATGCTTTTTCTCTTGCAGTTATGCTCAGTGTAGCTTTTTAGCTGCTTGTGTAGCTTTTCAATGCCCACAGAAACCTTATTCTTTAACACATCCTTCTCCACACTGCTCTGGAGGGGACAAGCTGTGCTTTATAGCAGGTTCCCCAGTGGGGGTTTCTGTGCACAAGACTCTTTTGCCCACACTGGGATGCCTATTGGCATGATGGGCCTAAGCCAGCACATGGGGTCCTAATTTACAGCAAGAAGATGTGCAGAGTGATGGGAGGGTCAGAGAATATGCTGGTGTTCATGTCACTAGCTGGTGGCTTTCCCACTGAACTTGGTGAATTGTAGCAGATGTGGGTTGCTGTGCTTTGTGTGTTGGGGGGTTGTTTGTTTAACTTTGGCTTTTCCTCTGTGATATCTCAGATCAGCCTTTTGGTCCAACTGCTTTTGGTGTTGTTGGACATCTACTTGGTTGTATCAAGATCTGTCTTTCAGTGTTCTGGCTTCTATTCTACCTGGCCATTAAAATATTTTGCTATGGATATGGAAGTGGTGGGATGCAGTAAGCTGTTTATGTTTGGAAGCTGAGTTTAGGTAGTACTCATCTCTGAAGAGATTGCTCTGGTTGGAGTTATGAATCAAAGCAGTTTGCTCTTTGGAGAAGTAAGGACCTGCCAAAATTCATGTGCGGATGCTGGGGTTGTTCTCCTGACTACAGAGCCAAATCGACCAGAAAAGTCTCTTGCTGTGTCTTTGCCCGGTCCTCTGGCTTGTTTAAGTGGTTCACACTTTTACCTGGAGCATAACATACCGCTTTGCCAGCCTTCTGCAGAGAGCCGCTGCTGTCCCTCTGTCCTTCTGGTGAGGCGGTCCCAGAAAACACAGTCTGAGCACTGTGTGTTCCTCTGCTTTGGAGGGAGCCTGCTCTGCCATGCTCCCAGGTTCTGGGCCTTCACCAAGGAGGAAACGTGTGCTAGAAACAGGTGTGGTTGCAGAAATCCACTCAAGCAAACCGTGTCTGTTATAATCAGTTCTTCCTTTTAAATCCATTCGGAGGGCAAGGAATCTCAGCTGTGTGAGAGAAGCCATGACCCTTCAGGGCAGCTGTGACTATACTAATTTTTGGAGAATGTCAACTTAAAATTCTCATGGCCCTCAATCTAGGGGAGAATTAATTTCCTGCTTCAGACTCTCTAATGGTATCAGCAGAAGTCTTATAAAAATTCCTGATTAGATTATGCTCTCATTGTAGTAATGAAAACCACTTATTAATGTTGTTTAAACATCTTACGTAGCACTTGCGTTGTAGTAGAGAAACTGTTATCCATTGGACCTATGGCTAATTCTCTTCTTCTTCTTTTTATCTCTTTACAATTTTCTCTCAGTCAGTATTTTGTTACCTCATGTGGTGTTATATAAGCAGTGAAACAAACATTGCCCACACTAAAAATGGTGTGTTTAGGGGCTCCTGCTTCAGTGAGATGAAATGTTAATGGGAAATACTGCTCTTGCTAGTTCTTGCTTTCTGCAAAGCAGGATGCCCAACCTTGGCATGTTTAATTCTTGGCTTTTTTCCTGGTTGAAGCCTGTCCTTAACTGTGTGTTACTCTTCATTCTCCTGCCCAGCTTTCTGCAGAGGGCGCATTGTGAGGGTGCCCAAGGGTCCCCTCATTCGCGTGGTGGGCACGGAGGTGGCGATCCCTTGCAGCGTGAGTGACTATGATGGACCCAGTGAGCAGAACTTTGACTGGGAATTCTCCCGGGAGACTGACTTCGTGCGGATAGTGAGTACCTGGGATTCTACCTTCACCTCTGAGGAGTACCAAAAACGCGTGGGCCGTGGGGATATCAAACTGAGACGGAGCAGCAACGATGCTGTGGAACTTGTGATTAGGAACATCCAGCCAGCTGACCAAGGGAGATACAAATGTTCCACGCCCAGCACTGATGCCACCGTTCAGGGAAATTATGATGCAGAGGTCCAAGTGAAAGGTATTGCTGAAGAGTGAGGTGTGCTTTAAATTCGTTTTCGATATTGATTATAGATGTACCCTTAAGAATGTTGACTTTCTGTTGTTTATGGTCATTATGATTTTTATTTGTTTTCTTCTTCTTCTCATTCCTCTTTAATTCTCCTAAAGCCAGAATTGAAAATTGGGAAGTATGATAGCAAAGGCAAGTGAGGTGAAGAAGTGAAGAGAGGCTGTTTACTATAAACACCACTTTTCTTTTTTCTGTCTAGTAAATACGTAAATAAAACACTAAGTGGTGGGTTTTCTGAAGATGTCTGCAAATATTTCATGTCCCTAAGCCTCTGGGTAGAGAAGCTAAGTTCAGGTAAAAACCACAGGCTGTCTTCTATCTCAGTTTTAGTGTAATTTAGGGATCTTTCTGTATGAAGGAGGTGATCTTCCCTTTCTCCTTTAGCATGTTGATGCTACAGTCTTATCCTATCTTTGCTCTATCACTTAGCATTTTTCAGTATTAAATTTGGACACTATTTCTTTTCCTATGTCTTATCTGTTACTCTCACAAATATCAAGATTAGTTTTGCATGGGAATAGTCAAAATGATGATGTTTGGATGAAAAACTAAAGTGAGTGGAAGGCTAAATGAATTCTTGTCTTGGCTTGTTTAAAGCAGAGCACTTCCTTTATTGCTTTTTCAGCTGAATTTCCTTCTTCCTGGAATATATTTATGAGTGGAAGAAGGAATGATTGGCGAGGTGTTGCTCTGTGGTGGTTTTATTACCTCATATCTGAACAGGTCACTGTGGGTGTTCTCTTCTTGATTCTGTTTTATGATGCTTGTATCTTTTGGGGTTTTTTTTTTTCCCCAAATAGTGATTTCCGATGGCCTGTCCGTAAGCGGTTCCAAAGCTCGCTCCTCGACGTCTCTCCGGCTGTCTGAGGGCGACTCCTTCAAGCTGCGCTGCTCAGCGATTACCACCTCACCGGAGCACACTCACCTGCACGTGACCTGGCAGATCAAGAGTGGCTCGTCTTGGCAGGACATCCTATCTTTGACTCACGAGGGCAAATTCCAGCCAGGCCCCGGCTACGAGGAGCGCTACCGTAGCGGGGACATCCGCCTGGACACGGGAGCCAACGACACGTACCGGTTGTCCGTGTCCCAGGCTTCCTCCGCGGATGCCGGCGCCTACAGGTGCCTCGTGAGCGAGTGGGTGAGAGGGGCCGATGGCTCGTGGCAGAAGATCCAGGAGAAGAGCGTGGAGATCGCCGCTGTGTCAATCCAGCGCACCGGTGAGTGCCCCTGGTGGGCTGGGGTCACAGCGCTGGGCTGTGTCCGGACTCTGATGCTTTGAACGAAGTGAAGGTGACTTCCAGCAGTACCTAGAGTGCTGTTTGGATAGCTGGCCTGTTTACATCCTTGACATAATTCTTCCAGCTTTATTTTGGGGAAAAGGGGGTTGATGGCATGGAAGGATTGCCTGGAACTTCTTAGATGCCTAGATACAGATTTTATCTCATCTTTTGTTCACTTCAGAGTGCTCGTGGTTTTTATATTTCTTAAATAAACATTGTATTTAACACCTGGTCGCCCCAAACCTTCCCTTAACATAGGGTTCCATAGCACTAAGCAGCTGCACTTCCCCTGTGAAAGTGGCTTGTGATTCAGTGATAGATGTGAAGCTTTTCTGTATGTTGTTTATTAAAATAGCATGGAAAGATCAGGAGAAAGGAGGAAGGCAGTGATAATTGAACAGGGCAAATTATCCAGTGATTTTTATCACTGGTCTGATTGCTCTGCTGTGTTGGCAGGGGTCTAGGACAGTAATGGTTCTGTTAAGCACGTCATTGCATGCTTGGCTAAGGAGACAAAAATACATGCAGCGCTATGCTGAGGATATCCAGATATCCCTGCCCATACAGATTTCAGGACTAGATCCACTAAGCACTTGATTGCATTAGCATTATCACTGCTGGTTGGAGGAGGGAGAGTGGGGGTGATGCATCTTATCACTCAATAGGTGGAAAAACAGGCAGTGATGGTCCCTCAGAAATATGAGATTATCACGGTATTTTAGAACTGTTCAGACAGGAAGGGTATCTTTTCATTTTTGTAATCCTTTAATCACTACAGGGAGAACCCAGAAGTCTGGGGTTTTTTTGATTGGCTCATTTGGATGTAGTTCTAGTGTCTTGGTGGTACTTAGCCTGCGAAATTTGACAGGATCAATCTGCCCCCTCCTTTTCAGGGTGTCTGTTGCGCAGAGCAAAGCTTGCAGGTGCTCTCTGCTGACGCAGGACTTGCCTAATTAAGAGCTGTAATTCTCTATTTTGTCACACTTTTGCAGTGTTTGGTTTAAGTAGGTGGGTTTTAATCAGTGGCTGAAAACAGCATGAAGCTGGCCAGGACCAGTAGTGGTACAGTTTTTTGATGTGGTTTGGGTGTGTGGTTTGTTTGTTGTGGGGGTTTTTGTTTGTTTTGTGGTTTGTTTTGCTTTGGGTTTTCTTGCCTTCGTTTTAAGCTCAGTCATTAGCAGCACTGGCACTTTGTCAGGGGCATGAAGGCTTTTTTAAAGCTGTGCTAAAGGGGATAGGTTATTCTCCAGCAAAATGCTGTATACACATCCTGTAGAAGGACTTGAAGAGCATCTTGTGCTGACATCTGAAATCTCTGCACTTGCATGCTAAAATGAACTTGAGATGGAAATGGTTATATGCCTATGGGTAAACTCTCTCCAAGTCCCTGTATGTGCATATACTGCCAGATTTTGAATGCCCATCACTTCCATGAAGACAGAAGTGTTCCTTGGAGAAATGTTGCTCTTAACCTTGCAGATTAATCTTATTTTGTATTCTGGTATTAGTCTGTTAAATTAGCTAGGCTTTCCTAGCGATTCCAACCCCATGATAAGACAGTGAAGCAAGTCCCAGTGAGAGATTCATCTGGATTTGGTTTCAGCACTCAGGTGAGGCCTGCTACCCTCTGTTCAGTCTGACTGCTCTCTGTTATCAGGTGGTGAAGGGTGAGATGAGCATTGCTTGGTTTTATTGGCAATAGTTCTGACTACGCAGTTTGGCTCTAGCCTTTGTATGTCGCCTCTCATTCCAGATGATAGTCCAAGGAAGTTTATGCAGATGGGGAACTCTTACGTAGTAGAACATGGTTTTACATAGAAGTTACTGATCTCAGCAGAGACACAGCTGCTGGTTTAAAGCAGGTATCTCTGTTCTTGCTCGTGCTGAGAAGAGCCACGGCTGTAGCAGCCCTGTCCACTGGCCTCAGTGGAGACTTCAGGAGCAGCTGCATTACACACTGTGGGAATGGTGCTGCACTGAGGCCCAGAGCTAATCTTTAGGCAGTGTAGAACGAGGGAGTGAGCAGGTGAAGACACGTGGTAGCCAGGTCACCTGGTGAATGATTTGCACCGAGGTTTACGAATGTGCACACACAGTGCCCCTGGTTCACTGCTCACCAGTAACTTAAGGCCGGCTTTTCTTCTCCTGGTCTAGACGCTGTGATTCCTTGGTTTTCTTTTAACATTCTGTATCTGGTCCTGTTTGAATGCTGGCTATGACCATATGTGATATGTATATTGAAAATATTCACTGAACCAGTGGTTAAGTGTGTTTTGAGTGGCTGTTGGTGTTGCTTTAAAGTCTCCAGTGTGTGTTGTTCTGAGTAGTAAGTGGAAAAATCAGCAGTGTAGGGAGTTTCTGCTGCCTTCAGTTTGCTTCCATTTCATGTTTTTGCAGCACACCTGAGGTCAGTCAGGACTCCAACCTGTGGCCATGGCTACTTCTCATCTAAATCTGTTTGAGGAGCTCAAAAATGTCAGCAGAAACCATGCTGAGTTCCAGTGTAGTTCCTAGTGATTTCTGTAGATGCTTTGTCTTCTGAGGCATGGTCCCAAAACACTTTGACCCTCCTGTGAGACTGAAAAATCCTGTACATGTTTTCCTGCTGTGCGAAGGTGATGTGTGGTCTGTGGTCGAGACAAAGCCTTCATGGACCAGTTGCTGTTGAGTTATAAAAATGCTGTTCTCCCTCCCTTTCTCCCCTCTGCCCTCATCACACATCCTTTGCTTGACTGATAATGTGCTTTGTCCTTGTGATAGATCACTCAGCTCAATATCCTACAGGCATTTGAAGGTACGGCTACTGAGCCTCTTCAGAAGCTCCCGTTACAGAATGTGAAGTCCTGGATAACTTAAGAGTGAACTCTTTTTATTAAAAGCAACAAATAAAAAAATATTTTTTGTTTGAATTTTTGTGTCTCTCTTTCCAAGCTCTAGATGTGGTCATCTCAACCAGCAATGTGTCTGTGACCGAAAGAGACTCGCTGGATCTCACATGCAACATCACAACAGACAGAAGTGGTATTTTCCAGGCAGAGGTGATGTGGTATTTTTCTGCATCACCTGACGACACCTTGTCAGATGCTCAGCTCTTGCTGAGCATGGACCATGATTCTGTTGTCAGTGATTCAACTCTCATCAGCCTCAGCCACGTGGACAGGAACTCCTATCGCCTCTTGGTGCGTGATGTGGATGTGGAGGACTCTGGCTACTACTTCTGTGAAGCTGCTATCTGGGTGCCACTGCACAATGGGAGCTGGCATAAGGTGGTGGAGAGGACATCTGCACCAGTCAGTGTGGTGGTGACAGCATTAGGTGAGCGATTCTGCTGTCAGACTTCATGGGTAATGTGTCCCTCAATCCTTGGCCCCATCAGAAAAGGGAGAGGACCTTGCAGAATCTCTTCTGCACAAGTGTTTCTCTTGTTTCCATCTATTATCTATATGTAGGGATCTCTCTTTCACATATAATATATATTTCTCTTTATGCAAATATCCTTAGAAGTTACCTGGGAGAAATACTAAAAATAAAACTCCAGTAAAACTTCTTAAAAAGCCTATTGTTTTACAGATAGGTATGTCAGCCTACCCAATCTGTTACCTAGTTTATTCTTGGGGAGATAATAGCTTCAATTTAGAGGCAGTGAAATTCAGGATGTTGTTGCAGAATGGTGTAGGTAAGGTACATGCACCTACTGAAATTTACAAGGTGTTGGTGGTGTTGGAAGCATGAATGAAGCTAGATGTGAACTGGCGGAGTGCTTGGTGCCTGTTCCCAGCTCTGACTGGATGCGAGCAGCCAGGCCCAAACCCTTTCAATGTACCCTTTCACATCCTCTTGTCATGAGAAACTGGTGGTACTGTCCAGCTACAAAGGCAACATAAAAGTGCTGAATGAGGCCAGCATATAGAGAGCCTGTTTTTCAGCAATAAATAGCTGTGCCATAAGGTTAAATCCCATCAGCAATGACTTTAAATGTTGCATTTTAGCATTGTGCGGAGCAGTTGAGCCGTGGCCGTCTCCAAGTACACTTGTAATGTGTACTAGGAGTGCACAAGTGATTAATGTCTTCATTTGCTGTCCTCATTCAGCCATCCACATTTCACATTTAACTTGTGAGTAGTGTTTCCTCCTTGCCCCACTTGTGTGCATGTGCAGTCATGCACGTGTGTTCATGTGTGTACAGATGCACTTGCACGCTCACGTGCTTTCTCGTAGTGCCTGTACCTGTAGGACTACCCCTTACTCTTTCCATTTCAATTTGGCATTATTTGGGAACAGGAGAGAATAAAATCTGCTTTTCAGCAGATGCAGATGCTTGGTTGCTAGGGAGAGGGAAAGCAGAATAAATTTTCGGCGTTTGAGGTTTTCAACTGCATCCAGAATTCACCAGCTCCTCCTCCTTAATGGAAGTTAAGAGCTCCTGGAGTATTAAGTCATTGAATTGTCAGTGAGGCTGTTCTTTGACAGCTGACAGAGTGGAGGAATGAGGTTTATCCACCCAGCCTCTTATTCTTTCTAAATCCTCTGTTTGAGTGTCTGTCAGGGTGAAGCGCCTATCTGGAGTGGTGCTATCAAAGAGAAAACTCTCTTCTTAGGGTCCTTCCCCTGCCCGCAAATAACACAAACCTGAAGCAATTTTCTAAGAATTCAGGATTCTTGCAGCTTTTTCCTTCTTGTGTCCCTGTCTAGAGAGGTGTATCTGCTTTCATAGTCTTTGTTGCTGTGAAAATATTAGTTGGTCTTGAATGCCTTCTTTTTGGGGGGAAGGGGAGGCAAAGGGGGAATGATAATAGAATTGGAGAGTGTGAGCAATACATCATGAGGCCCTGGAGTAAACTCGTCTTTTGTGAATGAGAAAGGAAGAGCAGTGTAGCTGTAAGATCCATGGGGGCTTACACCAAAAGTGGATTTTGGCCGTCGTTAATAATCTGTGCTTTGGTTGTAGCAGAATTCTGCGCATTTTCTTTTTATTTTGCCTTACTTACCCTGAGAATGTGCAGAAATCTCCACATGCTCGTTCGTAGTAGGTACTACAGTCTTTGTAAGCAGTGCTTTTATGATTTTGTGGTACTTAATGCCACAGAAACTCACCATCAGTATTACCAGGTTCTCTGGGGTCTGGCGTGTATTGATGCCCTTGTTCTTGCTAGATGCAAGGACACTGCATGCCTAACACTTACTGGTGAGAGATCTTTTCTGCAGGCTGACATAGCAGCAGCCCAGCTTGTTTGCTACAATTGTTTTTATCCTTTGCATCTCAAGTCCAAAAGTGCACATGCACACAGAGTTTCCACAGCAGTTCTATTAAGATGCTTTATTATCTTGGCTGGTTGGTGAGCTAAGCCTAAGTTTTAGCCTTGGATTGCCTTCTCTGTCCCAATTATAGCTTCGGTTAATTGTTTCTAGGAGGGCAAAATGCCAAGTAAAACATAAAGCAGGAAATAAATACAGAGCACTGAATGCAGTTAGGTTGTAAAAGCCGTGTGATGAGTATTGGCCAAACAGTTGGGAAGCTGGTCATTTTTCTGAATTATAGTAGACAGGAAGAAAAAAAAATATTCTAATACTAGTAAATAAATATGTATTTCCTTTGTGGTGTGAGGTTCTTGCTGTAATCTTTTTCCTTTACTATCTCTGTAGTCTGAGAGAAAATAGTCATGCGGCTCCCTTATCGCTTTTAGGCTTTGGGCAGCCAGCTATTTCAGATTTAAATACAACAGCCCCGTTCTTAACCCGTGAAATTCAGGCACCGATTTTCCAGCGTGAGATATTCCAGCCTCACAGCTGCACAGCACATACTTCTCTGTTGAGACTGTGAAGCTTTTTCTGATCTACACATCTTCAGCTCTTATCCTGCTTAGTATTTGTTGACCTAGGTAGTATTTAAACTGCTGACCAGTGAAATTTGCTGTGCCCAGCTCTTGGTGCTGCCTGTGGCCAGTGGTGTCTCGTGTCCCCTGGTTTGGGTCTCTGTGTGGGTGAGGTGTTTGCTTTTTAATGGGCTGGTTTTTAACATTCTTAAACTATTGTAGAGGCATAATGGGATGGTTGAGTGTGGAAAAGAAGGCATTTCAGGATGAGAGACACTTCTTATCCTGGAGAGATATTGGGGAAATGGGATGTCTCTGGTCAGTCCAAAGCTGGAGGATAACCAGCATCCTGCTGCAGGCTGCCCCAGGCATTTGGCAGGTGCAAAAAGTGGCTGGCTGGGTTGAAACTGAGCCCACAGGTGGGTTCTTGGGGTCAGGCCTAAAGGAGGGATTTATTTTGCTCAACAAGATCTCTTAGTCCTGATTTTTCTAAAGTGGTCTGACTAGACCTTTGAAATGGAAAGTCTTGTTTGGAAATGCAGGCCTAGGGGTACCTGTGCACTGATTCTCAGACTGGTGCAAGTCTGAGAATCAGAGTTCAGGTTCCAAGGTCTTGTAAGAAAAATGCATATTGTAGCACTTGGCTTTTGGTTTGGAGGCTAAAACTGGATGTTAGTAGTTATTGTATCTGTTAATAAATTCTGGCATTTTCTCCCTTCTTGTAGCTTCTAACCTGTTTCTTCCGTGTTTCCTCTCCTGCAGAGCCAGACTATGACGTGTTCCTGAATGCCTCTAAAACACCCAAGTTTTCGGATGACCCCACAGAGCTCAGCTGCAGGATCACAAACGTACAGGACACCGAAGCAAACATCCGCTTCACCGTTTCCTGGTACTACAGGCAGCACCTGCCCGGCGACGATGTGGAGACAGAGGAGCTCCTGGCCGCCATGGATGCAGACTGGACTCTGGTACCTGGGGACAGGGGCAGAGAGAGGATTCAGAATGGGGAAATAATCTTCTCTAAAAAGTCTGCCGACACGTTCAGTCTGAGAATCCAGTGGACTTCAGAAAGCGACAGAGGGGATTATTTCTGTGTCATCTCGGCGTGGAGTAGGCACCGCAACAACAGCTGGGTGAAGAGCAAAGATGTGGCTTCTGCATCTGTCAACATTTTCTGGGCTACACAAGGTAGGAACTTTGCACCTGGGTGGCTGAGAATAGGCTTGTCAGCCAGCAGGCCTGCTAATAGGCTCTGGAAGTGGGGTTCTGTGTTACGAAGATTTAGAAACTAACAACTTGTGGAAACGCCTCTTATTTGTGGAGGGGAATAACTGCTTAACAGCACTCACCAGTTTTATGCATCCGTTTGGAGTGGAAGTGCAAAGGAAGAGACACCATCGAAGGAGAGGTTCCATCAAGCTGCTGAGACTTCCAGGAGCTGGGCTGGAGGTGGCAGGGGTGGCATCCAGCAGTGTTGCTGTGGTCATTGCCTACTTTCATGGCTCGGAGTATTTTAGTCTCTTTAGGATGCATCTTGCTGCTAACAACAGGGTTGTACTGAGGTGAAAACAGGAATGTCACTTCATCTTCTCTGTCTGACAGTTTGAGAGTTGTAGTTTTATTTTTCTCTTCTCCAAGCTCATGTTTAAAGGCAGTTCTGAGGAAGTTCATGGGCATAATACTACTAGAGTATCAAAAAATAAGTGGGTAGCAGAACAAAGTAATTCAGTGGCTTGCTTGCATCTTGACCTTTTTTAGGCAGACGTGAACTAGCTCTAGTCAGTATTTAACTGATTCTGGGAGCAATTTTTAGAAGCTTGATAGCTACCTGAGG
The DNA here is from genome assembly GCA_014706295.1 of Lycocorax pyrrhopterus obiensis. NCBI lineage: Eukaryota > Metazoa > Chordata > Aves > Passeriformes > Paradisaeidae > Lycocorax > Lycocorax pyrrhopterus. The sequence continues at coordinate 113,938,849 of JACSVZ010000001.1, read as the reverse complement.
TTGCTTAACTCTGGTTTAAAATGGGATCTGTGTTTCCTGGATGTCCTGTAGTGTGATACTGTTTTGGCTCAGAGTGAAGTCATGCTAGAGGGTATGTTGGAGAGCATCAGAAAGATTATGATAACCTAGGATGTAATGTCTTTGGCAAAAATCTGTGCTTAGCTAAGCTGCATTTATCTTGATAGATTTGTTTAACAGTCTAGCTTAGGCATCCACAGGCAGAGAACTGTATTTCAGAGACAAGCAATTTGAAATAATTTTGAAGTTGTTTAGGGATAATCCCTGAACAGCAGATTGGAAATCTTCTGCTGTGATTCTGCTTCAGTGGAGAGAGAAGTGGTGGGCTGCTTGCTCAGTGCTCCCTGTATCCCCAGACCAAGCGTGTGGTCCAGGGAAAGGTCTTTTTTTTTTTTTTTTTTCCCCCCCTCAAAGCTGGCTTCTCCAGCAGGACCGAGAACTCTCATTAATGCTGAGTGTTGGTCACAATTAGTTCAGTGTTATGCCACAACACGGAGTGTGTGTATGTGCATGTGAGTGTAATGGATCGTCGCCTTTGGAGCAGCTACGGAGCCCAGCTGGAGTTGAAAAGTCTCAGCCTGTGTTGACATTTCTGAGGGAAAACAAACCGTGACAGGTGTGAACATTCCCTTGTTTCTGGTTTTGTTCCAGAAGCTCTGCTAATTTTGCAGCACAAATGTAAATGTTACAGTCCCCATGCTGAAAAGTACGTTTTGTTGGCAAAACTTGGGGTTGGGGGATTTATTACATGAAAGCGAGCTCTCCTACAAAAACCTTCTCCTCCTGAAAAAGAATGTTATATGCATATGACGTGGGGAGGGTGAAATATAGGTTTGATTTCCCCTTCTCTTCCACCCCTCAACTCCCCCTTCAGCAGTGCAGCCCCAGATGCCTCTCTCTGTGTGCCCTGTCCCCTTGCCATATCCTATTCCTGTGAGCTCCAGACTCGGCTGGGAGCCCAGTGCTGTAGCCAGCAACTATGAAGGAGTTAATCTGCTGCTGCCTGTGCTCTCTGACTGTTGTTTTGACAAGTATCTCTGGTGATTTGAGTCCCTAACTGCTCCCAGTGCTTATAAAAGCCAGCAGCCAGGCTCCCACGTGTTTGCCTAAGGAGAGAACAGAAATCTGCCTCTTCCTTGGATAGCTTGTGCCTATGTAGAGACTTTTCTTCCATCTATTTCATTGCTTGCATCTTCTTTGTTGACTTTAGAGCAGTGCTTTGGGGGGAGGACTTGGGAGAAATCTCACTTTGAAAACGATTGTTCTGAGTTCTTGAGAAAGGAGAAATGGGTTTATATTGTGTCTGTGGGTCTCTCAGCAAAGAGGGGTGTTCAGAGCCTTTATTCAAAATGTAAACATCATGTGAAGATGCCAAAATCTCTTTTCTGTGCATTGTATAATAAGTTGTGTGTTTGCCCATTTTAACTTGGGGTTTTATTGTCTGTTTTCTATTTTATTCTGTGGGGACCAATAATACACATCTTTCTGCTTACTCAGCTTTGCAAATGCAGCCAATTGCTGTCATAGATCACCATTGTTTTTGACATAGTCTGCCTGCTATGTTTCTTCCCCCCTTGTGCTTTCTCCCCTGCCAAGGTGACAAGGAAGGCATCTCTATCTCATCTCAGAAATTAAAAACACCAGTTGTATTGTGTTTTGCTTATTTAGAGTACAAATTCCAGTCAGTGAAAAGGGGTAAAGGAAGGGAGGAAACCTTTTTTTGACTGGCTCTGTAACTCATTTTCAACCCAGAAAAAAGTTTGATATTCTAAAAGATAATTTTGTTTATTTATTTGAATATGAGTACTGCCTACGTTTAGAACACAGATACTGTTTGCAGTGGGATGTGGAATCAATGCTTTTTTCCTAAACCAGTGTTGTCAACTTTGGATCTGCATAGAGTACTTTGCGGAAGAGAACATTATCTTTTAATTGAAACTCCAAATCCCAAAGGTACTATTATTTGGGGTTTTGTTAATACTTCTGTCTTTAATTTACAAAATAACTATATTTAACATAATGTTACTTGTCCTAAATGTTTGCCCAGGCCCTCCCATCACACTTAATTGGGAGCAAGGGTGTCTTAATCTTTCAGACAGTCCTGCAAATAGAGACCAGATAATACTTCTGCCACCTACTTCTCTTTATCATTGCTGATGTATCATAGACACAGTGTAGTGCAGACACACAGTTCCTCCCAGGCAAAGAAATCCCCGTGGCACTAAGCTGCTGGGCGTGTGTGCCAGTTTGGTGTAGGAATCAGGGAGTTCCTGAGGTCAGGTGTGGGTTCATGTGTCAGGCTGTGGTGCAGGCTTTGGTGTGCCTGTTGTGCTTCCAGAGCTGCTGGGGCTGCAGTTGTACCTCGGGGTGTTGTACACCCACCTCCCACCACGGCAAAGCTGTCACTGCCTCGGTGTCTGCTGCATTCCCTGTACTTGCAGCCTTGTTAGTGCACCGGGGGATGAAGGAGCCTTCATGAACTCTGAGATTCTTGTCAGCAGCCTCAAGTAGTGCCGTGAGGCTCCGAGGTTGCTGTCAGCCCTGGCCATCGTGCTGCTTTTCCAGCTGCAGTCAGAGGGGTGAGTGCAGGGAAGGTGCTTGCTGTTTTCTGAAGTCTCCATGCCCTTGTAGCTGTTGGGCTTCTCTAGAAATTTGCCTGGCTTAGATTAGGTGAAAACTGCTTTTGGTCACTACCCAGAAAGTGCTCTTGAAGCTGAGCACACACTTTGTGGTAGAGAGCAACAGGAGAATTACAGTGTGGCTTAACCACTTGGACTGGCCAGGGATGGAAGGCAGGCTCCAAAGTACAGTTTACTCAAATTTTATTTGGATCATTTGGCTAGGATTTCTTCTGTTGCTAGCCCTCTGTCTTGGAGTTGTGCCCAAGCTTTGGGTCTGGTTTACTTAGGAGCTCTTCCCCTACCGCTTTCCAGCATAAACTGCAGATTGCAGCCCCCTGTATGTGACCAGCCAGGGTGTGTTTTATTGTACTTTTCATTCATGGAGCTTTACAAGAAGGAGATGAGACTCCACGTGGGACTGCAGGTATGTATGCAGAGAGGCAAGCGTGCGGAGTAGCGGTCAAGACAGATATTGCTTCCTTGGCAATTCCCAGAAGATTAGAAATGAGACTTTAGGCTGCAGTTCTTGGAAGAAAACGCTCATTTGACCTCTCTGGCTCATCTTATGCTGCAAGATCTGATGAGTAATTTCTGCTAACGTAGGGAACATGAAGAAACTTTCCTTTCCCTCTTAATTTTCCGTGCAGATTACTGTTATTTCTAAGGTAAATGCTGAATCTTTGGGCTGCCCTTTTTCTCATAATGTGCACTCTTCCACACAGAGACAGCTACGTGCTTTTCTAGGTGGGGGTGAAGGAGCGCTGATTGCATTTCATCTGATGCTACTGAAGGAGAACAATATTGGCACAGAACCAGAATGTCAAGAATGGTGACCCTGGTTTTTCTAGTTGATAGGATTTGGGGCCTTCTGTTGCTGTTGTTTTACTTTGCTACATGTGCAGGTCTCTAATATTATGGCACATTCAGAAACATTCCTTTGATCTTTTTTTGACTTTGTTGCAACAAGAAACATTCAGCGCCTGTATGTGATGGGTTGTGTGTCCCCTTCTCTATTCTGTTGTCAATTTCTTGTGGTCTAACAGAAGTGTGTTCATCCAAACTAAGGATCTCAGGGGTTTTTAAAGGTGGAAAAATGCTTTGAAAGGGCTTTCATAAGAACATATCTCCTTGTTCTCTGTTCAGCGTCCTAATTTCTAACCCTTTTGAACTCTGCCACTGTTCTCCAGCTGCATCTCTAGGCCTCAGTTCTCTTCCACACACTCTACCAATGGCATTTCTGCTGTTGTCCCGTGCTACCACCACTCATTTCTCCTTTTTCTTTAGCAGAAATTTAAAGAACATTTAAATAAGGAGGGATTTTTGCCCAGAGCCTCCTCATATGGACTAGAAAGCAACAATGTGTGCCAGAAGAGTATAACTAGCTGTTTGTGCTTCTGCTTTTGGGACAAAATATAATTGCCTACTATATTCCTAAAATATGTGAAAAGCTGATCTGTGCTGGGCTCCTAAATACTGCAGCCTTATGAAGAGGGAAATATCAGAGTCTCATAGACACAGAATGAGGAAAAAATGGATTTGAAGTCTGGAATCTGGTGAGTGTTTTCACAAGGGAGAGGAGAACGACTCTATACAACTTCAATTGCCATTGTACCCTGAGTGCCTAAATGTGCAACTCTTGTATTGTCACTTGCTTAGTGGGTGGAAGTGTGAGGGGGGTTTGGTGTGGAGTATCAAATAATTGTGTGCTCAGCTAGACCACTAGAAGCATCTCAGCCTTCACTGCTCCTGCTGTTTCTTTATATAGCTTTGTACTGTGATCTGCTTTATACAGTACTGATTTAAAGTTGTCATACCGGGTTTCTCATCTTGTGGGCTGTGTTTACTCATTGTGAAAACTGCTGCTTGAAGGCAAAACACTGCAAAATGTAATCTTGACAAGTATCTTGTTGCTCTTGTGGGGAGGACATAAATATTACTGCATTTAAGTTCAGTTTTGGGAAATGTGTTTCAATCTCACTATTGCTTATTTCCCTTTTCCTGAGAAGCTTTGTCTTGCATAAAGGAGTTCTGTGAAGTTTTTTAACAGGTCTACACTCTTTTTTTTTTTTTAAATAAAGGAGGGAAGGGAGACTGTGGTGCAGCAAAGTAAGTCCAGACAGTTGGATTGGCTGTATTTTTGCAATACTGTTACTTTCATGTATTCTGCCCCAGCCCTCCCTTCCTTAGGAAGAACTTTGATGTACAGGGTGTCTTTTCATCACAATGCCAGGAAGCTAGCAACTCCCTTTCCTTTTATCTGATTCTGATTTCAGTCACTCCTCATTTTCTCAGTTTCTCACTGTGAGCTTGTATTTTGTGTGTCTTGGAGCTGTGCTCTGAGATGTATAATTTTCCCAAACCTTGTAATTAAGGGATTCTTGGGATTGAGGAGCCAGTAGAGAATGGAGAACGAATGGAAAGAAACTAAGCAGTAAGTGTTGCTGGAATTCTTGATGTCAAATAGGCTGTTGGGAAATGTGAGGGCTTCTGGCAGGCTTGTGTGCAAGTAAATGTGTGAGAAGCGAGGGGAGGAAAGGCTGACATGGAGGCAGAGGTGTGCCTAAATCTTTCAGCACAGGTGTGTGTGTGTGTATGGGGATGCCTGGAGTGGAGACTTCTGTTATGACCAACTTTTGTCACGTGTTTTCAGCTGACTGTGGCTGGATTGCTGTTAGGGTGGCTTTTCGAGGGAAATAAAAGGTGCTACACTAAGTGCTGCCAATTTAGTGAGTGGCATTTGTCATTAGTAAAGAGTATTTCAGCAATGCCCTTATTACCCTGTCACTGAGGGTGCTCTTCCAGATCCAGTACACAACTGGGACTCTGAATCTTGTCTGATATCTTTACTCTTGAATAAAACAATCCTGGGGATCCTGTCTTGTTACGACCTGTGTATTCTGTTTTCTGTTCAGTATTTGGTGTTCATTTGAATTTGTGCATCTTGACCCAAACTCTTGTGTACTTGTGTGCGTGTGCACTGTTGAGTAGCATTCTAGGCTGTCCACATGTTTAGATAAATGTGCTGGGATTTGTTCCTCCAAAAAAGGAACTCTGCCTGTCTGTGATCTTCTAGGTTGAGAAGTGCTGCAGAAACACCCGTATCTATTTGTTAACCCTCTCTTGCTGCTTATTTCCTTCCCTCTTCAGATTACACGCTCACAGTGGAGGCGGTGAAATTGAAGCCATTCTTTGTAGCAGGCCACACCTTTGAGATGACGTGCAAGGTGTCCTCCAAAAACATCAAGACGCCGCGCTATTCCGTCCTCATCACAGCCGAGAAGCCCTTCACGGATCAGTCGAATCCCAACGGAACCACGCGCATTATCTCCCTGAACCAGGACTCAGTAGTGCGGCTGGAGGACTGGACGGACCAGACCCGCGTGGACGGGGTGGTCCTGGAGAAGGTCCAGGAGAACGAGTTCCGCTACAGGATGTACCAGACCCAGATCTCTGATGCTGGGCTCTATCGCTGCGTGGTGACCGCCTGGTCTCCGGGTGGCGGCGGCATGTGGCGTGAAGCGGTGAATGGCTTATCCAACCCTATCCAGATAGACTTCCAGACATCAGGTTGGTACAGAACCTGGCAGCTGTGTGTCTGAGCCAGAAGGGGAGAGAATTCTGTGATGCTTTCCCATTGATTTCCCTGTGTCTCAGAAATACCTACTCTTTGGAGCAAATGGTATGATGGCTCAGAGCTATGCTTGTCTCCTTTGGTGGTACTTGTGTCCTTTGTGCTATTGATTGTTTACAGAAAGATGTTTAATGAATTGGCTGTAATCATAACCCCTGGGTTTTTCTCTACTAATGCAGCTTTTATGGTCCTGCAGGCTCAGAGCTGGTTCTCAGTATGGAGCAACTCCTGCTGCATTTGCCAGCTGTATCACTAGATTGTTAGTAGTGGCTGCTCTGGAAGAACGTTAATATAAACTGGATTTCTGTTCCAAAACAGACTCTATTAGCATAGCATTAAATTCCCTGAGCACACCTCGCTGTTGATGTAATTGCAGAAAATGGTCAGGTCAGGGTAACATTTCAGCCATCTCAGTAAGCATATCCTGCCACTGCGAGACCTTAGGGGTCCCTCGTGGCTGAACTACAAAGCTCCACAAATTGGGATGAATTTCAGTCCCCAGAAGGACATCCTGTTCCTCAATTGCTTGCTGAAACCCTTACCTTCAGCTGTAACAAAGCCTGCCTGTTGAGATTTTTCTACAGAAACGTGCCTGTCCTGATATAATGTTAGGGGGGAGGGAGAGACGGACAGCATTGATTTGGATCATCAGAGATGAATGTTAACTCTGATTTCCTGTCACGGTATATTGTTGGGAAGTGCAAGGGAGCTGCTTTTGTAACACTGGTGCACGTGTGAGTGAAGGGCTCATCTCATGATTTGATAAACCAAGCTGGTGGGGTTTTGAGCAGGGTTTTTCATGCTCATATTCCACTGGTGGTAGCGGGCTGTAATATATTTAGGAGATGTGTCTGTGTCTAGGCAAGAGCAGCCTGACTTCTGGTTGCATCCACAACTAAGGCAATTGTTCTAGACGATGTGGTTCCTAAAAACTGAACTTGCTTATACGAGGCACGCTGGGAAAAGGACAAGGGCTGAGCATAGGGGGACAGCCTGGCAATGGGGACATCACTTTGTAGGAAGCTTTGAGATGTAGCATCGTGGTACAAACCTGAATGAAGATGTAGCTTTGATCTAAGCTGGCCAGACAGAGGACATTGACTCAGCTTCTTTCAGTTTTAGGTAATTTCTCAAGATGGTTTAGTGGGCTAGAGTTTCAGCCTTATTACTCTTCATATCTGGGTCAGACACAGTGGGAGAGTAGCATTTGCAAAGGGGGTGATAAAAGAAAGCAGCAAGAATGAAATCTGCCCTAAACCCCACCCTTCCCCTCCAAGCTCTTGTGTGGATGCTTTTCTGCACAGAAGTGGTGGTTGGTGCCTCTCCCAACATTGCTTGCCTTGTGTCACTTTGAACTCCCATCCAAAAAGTTTGGTGGGATGCTATTGATACCCAGGGTTCAGGGGGAAATCTGCGAGCAATGCAAGGGAGGGAAGCGTGCGTGTTGTAGTCTTGGCTTCTGTTTGCTGTCAGCCTCTCCTCCCAGCCCCTTCACCCAGATAGGATTTCTGGAGCGTGGAGTGAAGAAAGGGAGGCAGCATGTAGAAGTGCCCTGGGAATGTGTGAATTCCAGTAGCAGGGCTGGAGCAGGGGGAGGGATTGTCCTGAAGCCCTGTCAGCCTTTCATTCTTTATAAAAGAATGAAGAAAGAGATGAGATCCCAGGCACAATTTGCTGGAGTGCTATTCCCCAAAATAATCTTGGCATGTAGCAAAATCTGTCTTGAAATACCTGCAATTTTCTTTAATTGATGGATGAACTTTGTGTCCTTCAGTTGTTACTCAGATATCCCTGCTGGATATTCACCTCTGGGCGTGATAAGAACATGTGATGAGCACAGTTAGAATGGACTCACTGAGGAATTATTATTTGGGAAATCATCTGGAATTAAGTACACAAGACAGAAGATGTTTTGTGGGTGTGCTACTTTGGTTTTGTTTGCTGAAGCCCGTCTTTGATGCAAACTGAGTCAGGGAGCCAGAGGTAAATGGCAAAGTGGTGGAGCAGCTATGAAAGCACAGCTCAGATATCACACCCTTCTCTTGCATCCTGTGGCACAAGCAGCTGTCAGACTTGTTCTTCAGAAAAGATAAGTTGGTGCCGGAATTTCCCTGATGGCCATGGTGAAAAGCAGAACTGCTGAGGGAGCTAGTTGTTTCTAGGGAGAATTTCCCCAAAATTGGAGGGAAGATACTAACAGGAAAGGTACAAGGGAAAAAAAGAGGGGCATGCAGCTTTCCAGGCAACTGGAAAAAAAAAAAAAAGCTGGGGAGCACCAGTGTGCTAAATCCTGAGTTACAGTGAGGATGGGGTATCTTATGAGTGTTTGTCCCTGACAGGAGCACTGTTAAGGAGTCAATTGCACTGATTTCTCAAAGTGTAGCAGAAAGACAACTTATCTATAACTGCTGGAGGGAATATAATACAGCAGTGTAATTTCGAAAAATAGGATGTATTCCAGTCTCCTCTGTACTTTGAAGTCTCGGGCTCGGACAGCATTTTCAGTGTGCATCGTGGCTGGTGGAGTGGGGCAGGGATCAATAAGGAAGCAGCATTTTCAGCAAAAGGAAGCCCTTAAAGGGTTTTACGTGAAGCTTTTAGTCCTAGGAGGAATGTCTTTCTCAGTTGTTTTTATTGATTCCCCTTTGATGGGGGATGGGTGAGGCTTGCTGGGATTGGAAATCCTTCTCTCCAGTTTGACTCTCTCCTAGATCTCTCCGAGTTGAGTGATGTTTCAAAGAGGGGTTTTTAGCATGCATACACATTGTGCAGTGTGATCTCTCTGAATGGCAGGGGCCTGTGAGCTTTTCATATGTGAGCTGGGGACTGCACACGTGAAACTTCAGTGTTTCCTGCCACAATAGGCTTGAAATGTGGCAGCACTCTGAAATGTTTTTCTGTGAACATCTGTGGAAAATGTCTTGCTCAGATTCTTTCCATTCAAGGCAGAACTTGCTGGCTGCAAGCAGAGATCTCCTCTCTTCTTTCTCCCTTTGCTGTTGCAGAGGGACGTATTTATTCCATTTGGTTAATGAGCTGACATGTTAATGTAAAGGCATTTGTTAGAAACACCCTGAACTAAAAAAAAGGAAACGTGGATTTTGTCCACTGGACCACATGAACTGGAAGTGAGGGTGGGGGAGTGTGGTGAGGAGGAGCCTACTAGGTCATTAGTTTTCAAATATTCAATCAATGGCAGATTGTTCTCTGCTGGATATATTTTAAGACCAGAGAAGATCTTGTGAATCCTCTGGTATGACCTCATGAATAACATGGATCGCTAGACCAGTTTCATAAAACGAATGCCTTTTGTATGTCCAGCTGCTGTAAGCAAAATAAGCTTATCTGGGGGGCAGGGGAAGCTGTCCCATATGAAGAATTTAATATTCCTCAGTGCTTTTTTTTGTTTGTTTGTTTTCCCACTGTAGGACAGAGAGGTTCTGCCATGTCTTTTATAAAGGTTGCCCAGTGATGTGAGGAACAAGAGCAGCTGCCAGTGCCTGTCTTGAAATGTTCTCTTAATTTCATCGCACAGTTTCTACTCCAGTGCATCCTCTCTCCTCCTGAGCTATTGGTTGATGCGTGTGTACACAGCCTTCCTTTCAGCCTGGAACACACCTGTCTTCTGTCCCTTGCTGTTCTTCTCAAGCCAGTGTAGGAAGACAGCTTCATAAACTCTGCTTTGGCATTTGTCCTTTAATTTTCAAACCCTTTTACCATGAACTAGGCAACCCAGGTTAGTGTTCAGAATGTCTTTGCCCACTACACACTCACAGGGATTTCCACAGAAGCGACTTATTTTCCTTTCCCTTGAAGGAAGCAGGGAGAAGGAAGCTTTTAATCTCATATTGAGAAGTGTGTTATGACAGAGACCCATTTGGAGCTTGGCTGTGCTCTGAGCTGTCTCTGCTCTGTGCCATTCAGCAGAGGGTAGAAAGTTCTGGAGACGCAAAAATAAAAGAGAACTTGTAAGGGAAATATCTCAATGAAATCTTCAACTCTGGATTACATCTCCATGTGAGCTCATTGCACAGCAATGTATTATCATTCACTTTGGAAGAAGCTGAGATAAACCAAGAGCTGCTGAAATATGAGCTGAGTATTGATGTTGAACTTGCAATTAAAATGAAATGATGCCCTGCAATGACCCCGAGAGATACTCAATTTCAAGAAGAGCGAAGAGAAAGATTCTTAAAGGAAAGAAAGCTTAATCACGGAAATGAATGAAAAGCAATGCAGCAGAAAGTCTTTGGCAAGAAAGGCTGGTATTTTCCAGCCACTGTTAATGGGCAGGAACGTGCTTTGTCATTGTGTGCCTTTGTGCCTGTGTGCATTAATTTGTAGCTGGAAGTAGAAACCACAGACTTAACTACTGAGGGCTTCTTCCAGTAACAGCTATTATGAGGCTTGGGGTAAAGCTTGTTAGGGAACAGCTTCACAAAGAAGCAGGGAAAGGGCAGGGGTCTGGAAAAGTCAAGGTGAAGAAACTTTTTATCTGGAGAAAGGCAGGTCATGGAATTCTCAGTTGAAGAGTGAATGATTTGGTGCCAGGGCAGAGATGAGTAATATTTTGGACGATGCAGAACTCGTGGGTTGCATCAGTTGTTTTCCCAGTTGTGGTCTGTGGTGCTGTCTGATTGCAAGCAGGGAAGCTGCATGCAGGAATTCCAGCCCCCCCTGGTCAGTAATGGACTGGGCACAGGCTTCTTGTGGGGAACAGTCTGCCCTGGGTCTCTGTTGTCATCAGATTACTTGACCTTTCTCTTCTCTGCTTGTCTGGGAAACAAAAGTAGCTCGTGTCTGTGGGGACACTATACCTTATTTCTGCAGAGAAGTACAGGGTAAAATGATAATCAAAGAAGACAAAACATCACCTAGGACCCTAGATAATTAGGATCTCTGTGTTTCAGAACTGGATTTTAACTGGCTCTTGGTTATTCTCTTTCGTTTTCCCATTTTTCTTGCAGATTTAAAGTGTTTGGATTACTAAGCAGGGAATGAAAGCAGAGAGAATGGGGTTGACATCAGGTAAAGAGGGCTCAGAATTTTTCTCCAATTTGTAAATCCTTAAGTTGAGTAAATTAACTCAATCAACTTGAACTCCTCCTTTCCACCCTGCAGCCCCTTCAGTGTAAATCTGAGCACAAAGTAATACATTTTTGTTCTGCTTACAAACACTTTTTCCTTTCATTTTTATAGGTAGAAGAATTAGCATAGCACTTTTCAGCTGAAAACTGTATCACTGCAGGATCTGGCTCCTGGAGTTACCTTCCTGGTGAATCAACAGTTTGAGCATTGAGATCTGACATAAAAGGGAACATTTAGAGAAAAGTGCACTGAACAAGTCCTGATTCTGGAACCTGGTTTCTCTTTAAGCGCTTTTGGGGTTGTACTAGTAAACTTCTAACCTCAATTTCTTCACTTTCTGTTTAAAGTTGTGTAGTGTTTTTCAAGTGTTTGGGAGTGAAGAAATGCCTTGGAAACTCTTACTATCCTGACTGCAGCTGCTTTTTAGTATAAAATTGTTATTTCTTTGCTAAAGAAGACTTCTTTTAGGGGTTGTATCTAAGCTTACATAAGGCCTTACTTATAGTGAGGACCAGATATTTTGGTGTATTTTAAATCAAAGGTCTTGGCAGAATATGACAATTTATGATGCTTAGCTCTTAGAATTGGGAATGCTGGTTTGTTTTGTAAATCTGTGCTCTTTAGCTTCCAAGTTATCGGAGAGAATGACACTTATCTTCAGATCTGAAGTTATTAAAATCCAGTTATTTCTCAGCTTTCAAGCTCATGAACAGCTTTCCAGCATTTAACTTTGCTTTGTTTCTTGATGAGTTTTACAGGTCATGCTTGATCTGTCAGCCCTGCAATTGAAACTAAACTCTGGTTTGTTTATTCTCCCGAGTGACCAGTAGGTGCCAATAACAGTATTTCAAACTGTTAAATGCAGGTGGCAAAGTGGCCAAAGCCACATCATCTGTTATCTGCAGAGTTCTGTTTTTCCCGGTGTTAATGTAGCATGAACTCATACCTCACTGAAGGAGAAGAGTTCCTGTCACCTCCCCAACCCTTCCTGTGACACTGTACGTGCCTGGGCATGACGATGCTGAGACCCTGAGCCAGTGTCATCAGTGTCTGCTGGGAGTTGCCTGTTTTACCACGTGCCTGGATCTGTAACCTTGGTGTTGAGGCGTTTGGGCTTTTTTTGTGAGTCTTTTTTTTGTTAGCTTTGTCTTAGAGGGCAAAAACTTAAAATACTTGGGTTTTGTGTACTGAGTCTTGCTTGGTGTGGTCCAGATTCAGGACCTCTTGAGCACTGGTGGGGGAACGGGGCACTCAGGCAGCCTCCTGCTTTTTCAGGTTTTGTTTTATTCTGTCCTTTCATGCCCTGAGGGCAGCCTGATGAGACCCAGGGCATGGGTCATGTGGGCAGAAGGTCTGAGATACATCCAAAGAAGACATATAACCCTAGGAAGTTGAAGTCATGCAGTTTTCCAGACTGAACTGAGAAACTTTCACTGTAATTAATCTTGCTTAGGTTTAAAAAAATAATTAAATGTTGTTTTCCCTCTTCAGCTGGAGAGGGAAGAGCACAACCTCTGACACATCTCTTGACTCTTTGTTGATATCCAGTTCTAGCACAAGACAGTGATTTCTGCCTGGAGGCAGAGATGCTAATTTGCAGGAGACGTTACCTGCTAGGGAAATAACTAAAGGGAAAGAACAGTTTGTGCCTTACCAAGGGGAAGCACAATCCTGAAATGCCAATGCAGCCGATGCCTTGGAGCCTTCCTGCCTGGGAAGCTTTGGCTCTTGGTGGGGGAGGCAGGGTGGAGATGTGCTTGGTGACCCCAGCTGAGGAGCGTGTTGGGAGTGCTGCATTTCCATGATCCACGGCCTTTCCTGGCTGAGTGGCCAACCAAGCTCAGCTTTTACCCTTGTGACATCCAGTGGCCAGGAGCGCTCTGACCCCGCTGCACATTAGTGGTTTGTTGGTGTGCCAGGCTTTGAGGGCAGTGTCTGTTCAATGCAGGAGGTACCTGGACTTTCAGCCTAGAAATAAGGCCTGAAAAATCCCATGTACCCTCAGTCTTTCCTTGTTTAACCTGCCAGGGCAGGGGTAGGGCAGCCCATCCTTAGCCCAGCAAAGTTGGAGTCATGCAGTTCATCTCTCTTGCTCAACCCCTCCCAGCATCCAGCCTGTTTGCTGGAGTAGAGCATGTCCCGTATTCCTGACATGATGTCACCTCACTTGCTGCAGGATAGGCTTAGGATGGACTCTGAGCTATGGACTCTGAGCTATGGACAGTGTCAGGATTATTATGGTGCTGTTCTGCCTTTGATCAGTGCAGCAGAGCAAGTGTGCTGGGAATGCAGGGGTGTTCCTAGCAGATTTTGACAGTCTCTTCGTTTCTTTTCTTTGACAGTTCATGCACAGCTTGAGACTTTTCTGCTTGTAGTTGGCTGGAGTGCCCTGGTCCGTGCTGCCTTTAATCCCCTAGGACCTTGAACTTCTGTCTGCACAACTCCAAACAAAAGGATGGAAAATGTCTTGTTTTATCTGAACACAAATAATCAAATAGGCTGCAAGGGGAATATAGTTTGGCTTGTGTGTGTGTGTGAATGTCAGGAAACAAATTGAATTCACACAAAACCAGTTTTGATAGATGCTGAGAAGGCAATCAGATTAATCTCTGTTCATTTCCTCGGAAAAGGATCCCATCATGCTGAGCTTAAGTTAGGGCTGCAGCCTGCTTTTGAAGTCACTACCTGAGCAGCTGATCTCAGTATTCTGGATCTCTTATTTCCTTAAATGTGTTCTAGCACAGACATGTAGGAGTCTTGTTTGGTAATCCATGTGTAACCTCTATTGCATCTCTACCACCCTTTTATCCTTGCTTGGGGGGGTAATTTGCAGTGTTAATTTTAAGAGAGATCTTCTGGTGTCAAAGTCAAACTCTCAGATTATATGTCTGCTTACTGCCCTCGTGTACAAAAGTACAACTGCTTCAGGGGCAGAGGAGAAGGCTGTAAGAAAACTTACGGTATAACAAAGAGCAGCACATCGTGCCCAGCGGAAATTGTGGTGGGGAATTTTGAAAGCTGGAGAAGTAATTATTGCATTGTAGTTGGAATGAACTTCTTAGCATGCTGTGTGTTATCTGTTGACCAAAACAAGCCAGGCCCTTGTAGTCTAGAAAAGCTGCACCAAAAATTATAGCTCTAGCTTCATGATACATCCAAGTTTCTTTCCAGAACCTCAGTTTGGGAATGATGTGATAAGTATGTGCCATGTGGTGAGCTATCAGTGTAGCTTTCCACAGAAACCTGTTGAGAGGGCAAGGCACAAGTGGGTTTTTTTGGATGATTTCCTGAAGTGTTCTTCATTAAAAGCATTGTTTGCCACTGATCTTCAATGGATTTGAAATGTATGGTTCTTGTACTAAAAGAGTAGCAGGTAAGAGTGGAGGAGAGCAAATAAACAGCTTTTCTTTCCTCCCAAGCCACCCTTCTCTGCTTGTCATTTCTGCTGCTGTGCCAGAAGTAGGTGAGCCAGGTAGTAATGGGAGTCTAGGGAGTGTAGAAAGGGTTACTTCTTAATCTGAGTCCCAAGTTTCTTCTTGGGTTCCCTGGCTCTTTCCCCCAGAATCATCCTGGAGGTCACCACTGGGATCAGCTTTCCTTCTACTCGTCTCCTTCACCTTGTTTAGTAGAGAAATCACGGAGGTATTTTGGTACATTCTGCAGTTTCTGCCCTGTGAAATAGAGAGTATTAACAATGCTGGCGTATCTGAGGAATTGTGATTTTGTTACTCTTGCACTAGAGATGCAGCTGTTGTCTAAATTTGGGGAAGTTTTGGGTTTTTAACTTACGTATGTCAGAAGTCAAAACATCACAGTGTTGTCATGGTATCTGAGTATTCCAAAACAGCCTAATGGTTTTCATTGATGCCATCACCACTTTGCAGCTGAAGGAGTTACTGTACCCTTGGGCTTTGAGACATCCACAGAAGAAGCTACCTGTGGCAGAGCCTGAAGGAAAACCCACAGAAAAGTATTATCAGATGCACCACTTGTATTGTCTGTTCCAGTTCCACTGTAGAGCCATTGGTATTGTTAAGATACTGTTTTGTTTTAACTTGAATTCCTATTGACAGCCTCAACAAAAAGACCCATTCTGGATTAGCCTGAAGACCTGAACTCTCATGCTCTTAAAGGAGTCACCAGTGGAAGACCAGCTCCCTTTGTGCTGGAGAGTAGAAGGCAGGCTTGGGCAGCAGCCTCTGTGTTGGGTGGCACGTCTGATGGGTCTGTGTCTTAGTACAGGATTAAATGGCTAAAAATGAAAAACAATTTCACAAAAAACTTAAATGGTTGCTTATCCCCGCTTCAGAGCTCTGTCTCTGCAAACTAGGAGAGAATACTTCAAAAATGTGCAAGAAAGGTGTTGGATAATGAAGTAAAGCCTGTCATGAATAATGGTGGTTACTCTTTTCTAGGTCCTGTGTTCAACGTCTCGGTGCATTCTGACAGCCCGACGATTTACCAGGGTGAGGTGGCAGATTTGCTGTGTATCGTCACAATGGAAGGAATGCCACTTGAGCCAGGTATTTCAGCAAAATTATTTCACTTGTAACTCATTTGCCTTCAGAAGTTACATCCCTGTGTCCTTTGAGTGAGGCTGGAGAGTTCAGAACCAAAAATTCTGTAGAACTAGACAAAAACAGGAGAGTGTGCTTGCTTTACACAGCTCAATTTAAAGCAAGTTTTTTTTCATTTCACCTTTTGAGGGGAGAGGGGAAAGAGTTTCTTACTGTTAAATCCCCCTCTGCTGTCCCCACCAAGTGACCCCACTGCAGACAATCTAAACCCACAACCACTAGCTGGGCCATGAAAACTCTTCCTGTTCCCTTTAATTGGAAAGGAGGTCCATTGGCTAAATCATTTAGGGGAAAATGGTCATCTGTAAAGAAATCTTAGACACCTGGCCAGTCAGCTTCACACTTGAGAGTGAATTTAAGGCTTAAGATAAATCTAAAAATCATAATAATTGACTGCTGCAGCCTAAATGCCAAAATGAATGTTCATTGCCTTCAGAGCTGAGCATCCTTTTTTCATGTGGAAGAAAGAAATACAGTACCTAGTTCCTGTGAAAAGGATAGCAGACACTTTAAAAGCAAATTTTTATGGAGAGCTAAAAAGTTCAGAGAATTGCTCAAAACCTAGCTGCTTGCCAAGCATTGTCTGAGCTGCTTTTCATCAAAATACTGTGAGAGTAACTCTCTTTCTTATGCCCAAAATTTGGGTTTGGAATGAGTTTAGTCATTAAGTATATGAATATAAATATCTCTTTAAAATAAATCTACAAATATATATGTAAATATAAATATATGTGAATATATCTAAATATAAAGTAGTCATGATTCATGCCAAACTTAAAAGCCTACACATAAACCACTACAAAAGAGGTGCTGTGCAGAAAATATTACTTATGATGTAGTAACTGATGAAATGAAGTACCAGGCTTAGTAAAGGCCCATCACTTTGAAATTACAAGATGTCTGTTCTACATTAAATCTGAACGTGGCAGGGAAGCAATTTGCTAGATTACAGTCGTGTGCTGCCTGTGAAAAAATGATAGAAGTCTGTAGATTGTATTATTGAAATGCTTGGTAGGGAGGAACAGCTGAGTAAACTTTATTGCTGTCAGAAGAGTCATAGCCTGGGATATTGGGCACAGCAAGCAGCGATGTGTGCCTGTGCATCCACCTCAGCCTGTCCTGTGGCTTCTGCTCAGCAGGAAACCTCTTCCAGGTTGAGGTGTGCTCAAGCTCTTACAGGTATTGTCGCGAGGCAGTACCCAGAGCAGCTGCCTTCCTTTCCAAAGCAATAATTGCTGACAGGCAGCAGCTGCTGCTTCTGCTGGTGTTCGACAGCCTAAATAAGCTTGGTGTTGCCTTGTGAAAGAGGCCTCAGCATCCCTGACTCACTTAAAACTTGAAAACTCGAGCACAAGTGCCACCTGAATATGAGGAGGAACTTCTTAACTGTGAGGGTGACCACACACTGGAACAGGTTGCCCAGAGATGTTGTGGAGGCTCCTTCTCTGGAGAGATTCAAAAGCCCTCTGGACACAATCCTGTGCCATGTGCTCTAGGATAACCCTTGAGCAGGGAGGTTGGACCAGATGACCTGCAGTGATGCCATCCAGCCTTACCCATTCTGTGAAAAGAGGCCATTCAGTAGCAGTGGGGCTCTCCTGTCAGTGCTTTGCTGCAGCTGGGTTTGGGATGGTTTTGTGTGTATTTGGTACCTTGAGCCTGGGAGGAACACAGACGGTATGAGGATAATCAAAAAGGTTGAAGTACAAAGGTGTTGTCTTTGAGGAGCTGCTCATCAGCACAGTTAAGTTTTAACTTGGCAACCTCACGAGGGTTTGTGGGCGTCTCTTGAATTGATGGATTACCCCTGGAGCTGGAGATGATGCTGTTTCCAGTGGTCACGGGCAACCAGAGCAGAGTCTTAAATGTCAGCACTGTAATCTGTTCCAGAGTTGGGTAATGTCATGCTGGACATGGCAGACCTCTGTGGTGTTTTTTTATCTTGTTTATTTAATGTTGGTGGTTTGTTCAGCTTTTTTTTTTTTTTTCTTTTTCAGTCTGTAATGGGGCAGATGAGGCACAGACTACAAATACACCTAGAACAGAGTAAAGTATGGCATTGTGGCAGGCTTTGAGGGGACTTTTCAGTCCACACTCAGAGCCTCTGGTTGCTGGATGAGCAGGATCTGGGGCCTAACCAGCCCAGTCATGCTGTGTGATGAAACCCCATGGGCCTGAGAATCTGGTCCATCTCCAGGCCTTGCTGGTCCTCTGGATGAGACTGGCAGAAGAGCTGCAGGGAACAGCTGGAATTTATGCAGGGCGTGCAGACTTCCCTCATCCATCTGCCTCCTTGGCCTTAGGA
The DNA here is from genome assembly GCA_014706295.1 of Lycocorax pyrrhopterus obiensis. Lineage (NCBI taxonomy): Eukaryota > Metazoa > Chordata > Aves > Passeriformes > Paradisaeidae > Lycocorax > Lycocorax pyrrhopterus. The sequence goes on along the minus strand of JACSVZ010000001.1, from coordinate 113,920,609 downwards.
GCTGGAGAGAGCTAATGGGGCAGGTTAGGGGAAGGGCTTAAGGGCTTGCATGGTAGCAAGCAGATGTAGTTCCTCACTAGTAACCTTATTCCTCTGTATCCCATCTCTGATCTGTCTTTATGCTGTGTCAGTATCACAATTTAATTCACAGCTGGAATGGAGGACTTGCTTTTTAAATTAGTGCCAAATGTTAGACAGACTGTGAAAATAACGGGGCAGTCTCATCCCACTGGGGACATGAGGCATGCTGTTAGGGAAAGCCCACACCTGGCAATCAGAGAAACAGGGCAAGAGTTGCCAGCATCTTCTGGAAGAAAACAGATGACTGCAGTGCAGACATGGTCATTCCATTTGGGAATGTGATGAGAAAGGAGAAAAGAGCAAATGCATTCGACTCCCTTCTGAGGGGCGTGGTGGCTTTCGAGGCCATCTGTACTTCTTGTGTCAGACGTGCTGCAGGGCTGCGGTGTGGGATCTCTTGTGAGCAAAGGAGGACCAGGCTGTTTGATAAGATGTCCTGTAAAATGCACATCCTTTGGACACATTTGGTGTGCCAGCCAGCTCTGCTCTTGTGCACATAGACGCTCAACTTTGCAAGCACTCATGTGGATTAGTATGTATGCCTCCTGTAATAAGCTGATGTCAGGTGCCACCTCTTCTCCCTCTTTGCATGCAGAATCAGAAAAATAAAGTACTTCCAAGGAGCTGAAGAAAAGTTAAATGACCAGTTATCTTCGTCAGTGCCATTTGTTACAGTTAGATTGATCCATTTTTGTGGGTTTTTTTTTCCTAGAGGCATCACTTATGGGTTGAACCCTTTTCTGGTAGAGGCAACTCACAATGCTTTCAGTGTGTGTTTGTGTGTACCCACCCTGTGGGAAATTTTCAGAAGGGTAGGAAAGGTTTTGGTGTGACTGCTACATGCTTTAATTTCCTCTGCTTCTTTGAGACCCTGCTGAAATCGAGTGTGTGTTACTAAGCCCAGTACATGGCAGCAACTGCTCCATCCAAAGAAGTGCTCCTTTGGCTTGGCAGCTGTGGCTGGTGTTTTGAATTGATACAAGGGGAGTATGTGTGTGTGTCAGGGGGGAATAGTAGTTCTTCTGTGCCCTGAAGATATAAAAGCTGCTTCTGATACTTCTGTTGAATACACATTTTCACAAATGATCTCTCTAGACTTCCCAGATCACCCATTCTTGAGCTGTGTGCTTAGGGATTTAAAAGTATTACTTACTGTGTCTGAAAGGAGATGTGGGGGTTTTTTATCTGCTCCAGACAGACCCAGTGGGCACTCTGGAGAATTTAACAAAACCAGCTTGTTTACCCCTTATATGGCTTGAAGTGGTTTGCTCAGCTCTCTAGGAAGCCCTATTCAACCTCATTTAAATGTGGTAAACAAAAAGGGTCTCAAAATTGTGATTCAATGCTGTAACAGGATGCTGAGAGAGCTCCATTCTAAGCAGTGGAAGTGCATGGTTCCTAAGAAGCTGGTCTAGAAATAGGATTCCCTTTTTTGAGGAATGATTGGTCAGGGAAGTAGCTAAGACCCAGACAGCTTAGCCCTGTGTGTCAAATCGAAATGTGCGTAAAGATGTGCTTTACATGTTGATGATCCTCGCTGGCTGAGGAGGGGAGGAAGCACAGCACCACAGTTACTCTGCTCACAGAGCTCTGAAGTGTCTGGCTCCCTGTGCTCCCTGTTCCTGTAGGGCTGCATGTCCTGGTGGCACTGAGGTCCTCGATGCCCTCGTGGGCTTGGCACTGGGATGTTGCACTTCACTGTGGGGCACCTTGGCCAGGTGTCCCACACTGCTGCCTGTGTGGCACAGAAAGAACCAGGAAAAGAAACCTTTGTTAAGTGTGAGTGTGGTTCTTGAAATGGAGTTTCTGTAGATTTGGGTCAAAAATTGAGAGTGACTCGTCAGCATTGACAGAAGGTGTGTGGAATGGTGCAGATGCCTAGTGTGTGACCTGTTTTGTGTCAGTGAATCTACATATGTATTAGCACTTGGGAGCTGCTAGGCATGTTCATCTCTGATATTTAGGGAGCACCTGATTTATGTCCTGGCTTTGCTAAATTTGCCTGTGTTTTTTTTGTATGAAACCCAGAGATATAGAGAAATGAATCAGATGACTTTGCTGTATTAAGCTATTTCAAGGAGGATAGTGACAGAGTACTCGGAGCCAAATCCTCCCTCTGACTGTCTGTAGTGAGTCACTAATTGCAAACTGTATACTGACTAATAAAATATGTTGGCATAATACTGTTGTCCCATGTTGTAATTACAGAAGATAGAGTCAACTATTTCAAAATGTCAGCAAGTGCCTGTACTCATCTTCGTATGTGAAGGGAAGGGAACCTCAGATTATCTGAGATGCAAAAGAAGGAATTCTTCAAAGCTGCCTGAGGATCTGAAGGCTAGATTATTATTATCTTTTAGTATCTAAATTTATTGCTTAAACCCTTTCCAGCAAGGTCAGTGGTGTGTTAAATATAATTTGACTTAGCCTGAAAGGTGTCCATATGCTCCTGCAGCACCTGGAAACACAAGAGCAAGCAGCAGTCTTGGGTCTTTGGAAGGAATTGGTCATTCCCAACGTGACTGCCTGTGGACCAGTGCTATTACCGTATTTGGCATAAACAGACAGCAGGGATGAAGAGTGGTTTCTATAAACAGAGCTCTCTCCAGCAGAGGCCCTGTTTCCCATAGGCGCTTGGATGAGTGCACAAAGCAGAGGTCAAAGTTTGCTCTCGTTGACGGAACATGTGTTTATGGTAATTTTTATCAACTTTGGTTTCAAGGGAAGTGGTCCGAGCGCTTTGCCAAGTAACTCATAGTAGCGTTTGTAGGATGAGAGGCAAGAGGGATTGCTCTGAGGGCTGCTGGTCCGTGTGACCTATGCTGAACCCCGTGCAGGACTGGGACACCTGCTCCTGCTGTAGGGCTGCAAAGCAGGCCAGGTGCTCTCCCGAGGTTCTGTGCATTGCCCAGAACACCAGGCTGTGGCAGGCAGGGCAGGAAACTGGCTGGTGTCCCAAAACAGTTTGGTCAGACACTGTCTCTGATAGCACCATGTGCTTTCTCGTATTTTTGTTTTGTTTCTGTAGATGTGTGTAAAAGCAGTGCACCTTAGGAAGGAGTTAGTTATACCCCAAACACTGGTTTGTTTTCTTTTTTTTCTGCAGTAAGGAGGAATGTCCCACGTGGCCAGCTGATAATATACTTCAAGTAAAAGAGCTGAGGATGTCCTTTTAATTTACTTCAAAATATGGAGGTTCCCTTCTTTGCCAAAGTGCTAGCTTGCCTGATAGAGCCTTAAAAATCATCTTCACTTAGATCTGTAAACAATTTCAGTACAACAGCAGGTTTAGGGCTTCAGTTATTCCATTAGGCTGGAGGTCAAATGTGAAAGTTTAGAGAAAAGCAAACTCAATTAGACAAAAGATCAGTTTTAAATTTCAGATTGCTAGCACTGTATTTTTCAGAGCTCTCAATACTAGAAAATGGAGGTCTGATATATTGCCAAGAATCACTGGGACTGCCCTAGGTGTGCACACACTGTACCAGTACTGCAAACTCAGGACAGAAATAGTAACCTCTGTTTCCAGTTTGGGCCCATCAGTTTGCTCATGTGCCAGGAAGGAAGAGCTGTGAGGAAACAAGTGAGCAGGCTTTCCTGTCTGTGCTGTAGGTCATGCCAGGTTTCAGACTCTGACAGGTGTTGCTGGGCTCATGATAGCAAAGAATAGCGGTGATTTTAAAAGCAGATACTCAGCTACATCTGCCTAATAGGGTTAAGGCTGAGATCTGCTAATGAGATCAATAGGACCTTGCATGAACACACAGCGAGCTAGATGTGCTGGTGGACTCTGCCTGTCAGCTGTGTGAAAAGTGTAAGTTCCTGCAGATCCATATTATAGACTGTGTCCTTGGGTGGTGAAACTTGTACAAGGCATCGTGTCTGATGTGTCACAGTAACCCACAGCTCTGGGAAAAATGTATAAAAGCATCGTGGTCAGGCTTTGCTCCTGAATGTTTCGTACTGTTGCAGGTAATTCTTTGTGCACTATACAGAATCTGTGTTCATTTAGGCAAACTCTAAATGTAAGGAAGGGGCCTTCAGGATGGAGCCTTCTGATTTTGTGGTTGTGTAGGTCCTGCATGAAGACAGCGACTGCAAATCACTGTCTGCTAGCAAATACCTAGCACTCCCACTCCCTTTCACTGTAGGTGGAGTATAACTGTAGAACTTCTTATGATACGAGGCCTGCTTGGTAAAAACTTAGAGTTAAATACAAATTTTAGAATGGCAGGCAGAAAGGCAAAAAATCTCTTCTTTGTCATCCCTGTAGTAAGTCACCCTTTCTGTACAACTCCATTCTTCCTGTCAGTGCATTTCATTGCAGTTCACTGCTTGAATCTTCCTAGAATGGACATGTTCAGGGAACTCTCTCTTTTTCTTTCTGTTTTCTTTTTTTATTGTTTCCTCTGCTGTCAGACCAGCGCTGGCTGTGCTGCTTACAGATTAACCTTTCTGCTGAGAAATGGCACTGTGAATACTTTTCAGGACTCACCAACACGTCTGAATTCTTCTTTGTCCACAAACGCAGATGATATGTCCTTTGATGTCTCCTGGTTTGCTGTGCGCTCCTTTGCGCTGGACAGAGAGCCCGTCTTGCTGGCCTCGCTGGACCGGAGAGGGATTGTGACCCAGAGCAGGAGGAATGGGAGCAGTGATCTCAGCCTGGAGAGGATCAGCCCTCTGGAATTCCGGCTCCGCGTGCACGGCTGCGAGGACCATGACTTCGGGAACCACTACTGCGTAGTGACCCCGTGGGTGCGATCTGCCACGGGCGTGTGGCAGCGGGAGCCTGACATCAAAGCCAAGCCCATCTTTCTGTCTGTGAAAATGGATGGTAAGAGACTGAAACGTGTGTTACTCAATTTAGTTTTTAACACCTTATTATGTCTTTTCGTGGCAAACATTCCCCATAACTGCTTTTAAAGGTGCCTCTGGTAATCTCATTAGATTTTGTCATCTTTTTTTACAGTTTGCAATTTCTTATTCGAGATTCTTCAGAGTGGAAGAATCTGTTCTGCCTAAACAGTTGAAAGATACAAGACTAGAGTGTTTTCTTTCCTGATCACCTCTTGGTGATGTTTTGCACAGCTCAGGCATCTTTCAGTCAAGGGCACAGTATTCTCTCAGAGTGTTAACCCTTCTGCTGCCTGCTGGAGGAAGCCTTGGTTTGCAGATGGGGCATGTGAATTAGTCACATTGTGGTTAGTGTCAAAGCTGGGAAGAGAAAATCAGAGCTCTGACTCCTTCCTCCCTCCTTAATGACATGTTGCTCCCTGCCCTTTGTGCCTTGTCTGCTTTCCACCCAGAGCTGCAAGTGTTGCTAGACTTCATGAGGAAGTTGCACGCTAGATACTGCATTCAGCAGGTAGCTAAGGAGGAAAATAAACACAGGAGGGGTTTTGAACTAGTTGCTTTCTTGATATTTTCAAGAGAGGTCATTTCTGGAAGTTCCATGAACTTGAAATGAACAAGAAGCTTTTGTTCTCCCCACTGTGCTGATAACTATTAAAACTGTACTTTCCAAACTCCTTACAGTTCTTACTGCCTTTTAACTGAGCAGTAGGTACTTCAAAATCCATTTTTTTGTTTAGGCACCAGCTTTGAAGGTTGATTAGATGGGGTAAATATACAGTAATTCGAATAATTCAAAGCAGAAAGGAGTCTACTTCTTGCTTTTTGGAAACGTGTAAAAAAGAATGCAGCCACACTCAACCTCTGATGGAGAAACAATGCAGTTTTGCTGCATTTTTGTTTGGAGAAATGTGTGATAGGATGACTCTTGGCATAAACTCTACTTTGCTATCTCACCCCAAGGCTCTTCTGGTGCTTCCATCCTCTCCAAGGCTTTGAAAGGGTGGAGGAAGAAGAGGAAAGGGCGACCAGTAAAAGACCAATTTTTCAAACCTGGGAAGATGGAAATCAAGAAGGAAAATGAGTGTAATTTCTTTCTGAAATAATTAATCTGCCACTGGCTGAATAATGTGGGATTTTCTCCTTTTTCAGGCAAGACGAAATAAAGGGGATGTCTGAATTTCTCAGTGATATCTAACGACTCTGCCTTCCTTTTTCAGTTCTGAATGCTTTCAAGTATCCCCTGTTGATTGGCATCGGTCTGGCCACTGTCATTGGACTCCTCTCCTGCCTTATTGGCTACTGCAGCTCCCGTTGGTGCTGCAAGAAGGAAGTGCAGGAAACGAGACGAGAGCGTCGCCGGCTAATGTCAATGGAGATGGACTGAGCGTGGGAGCTGGACACCCTTGCATTTCGGGAGAGACTCACAGGGCTCTTGGATTGTGTTGAGACACTTGCTCACAGTCCCAGACAAGACAGTGCGTTTGCTCTCTGATTTCAGCCTGGACCTCAAGCTTCTCCTCGTTACACGTCATGTCCTGAGAACAATCAGGCCATATTTAGCAAGTTGGGAGTTCTCCTTTTCCAGCAGCACTTTCTGCATAGGGATCGTGTCCTTCTAACGTGCAAACTGTTGAGCCTTCTTTCAGCAGGGCCCTGTGACAAAATTCATTAATGTTTTGTTTGTTTGTTGATTGGTTTTATTTCCCCCCTCGTGGTTTTGGAAAGATGTCCCTGTACGAAAGCAAGGTGCAGGATGATGGATGGGAAAGAGGCTGGTAAAAGTAGACTTTCACTGTATTAACCAATCTACTTTTCCACTCTATCCCCACACCACCATCCTGTTCCCTTTCTCTCTCCACCTTGGTATCTCAGAGACTTCCCTGTGTTGGATTGAAGGCTGGGGAAGGTTCCTGTGCTGGAACCATCATGAGGCTGTTCCGGCAAAGAATTGTTTTATGGTTGTCAGCATGCCTTCTCTTCCCTGGCTTTCCAAGAGATTGAGTTAATCCTGACACATAACTTGCCTGGTGGAGGTCTTTGAAGCACTTTTTTTAAACCTTTTCTTTTCAGTGCTCAAAGCTCTTAGCTGTGGTGAGTAGGTACTAACTTGGCAACCCTGAAGAGTCAATCCTCAGACAAGCATTTGATGGATGTCTGCCTATGGCCACCTTCTCCCCCACCCTTCCACCTTCTCTTCTCCCCACTACAGCTGCTCACATCGTGCCTGAGACCCTGTTCTGCTTGTGGCAGGGGGGCACGTGGTATCTAGGGACAAGGCTCAGCCTTCTGCTGGCCTCAGCAGGGAGGTTGGAGACCTTGCTCCCCTGGTGATGGTGTGACTTACGAATATAGTAAGAGATGGATCTTCATCTGCAGTTGGCCAACTGATCGTGTTTAGAGACTTGTAAACTATGTATTACCAAATGCACAGACCAGACTTCAGTGCTGCTTCTGCCAGTCACTCACTGGTAACCCTCGAACCTGTGAGCAGAATCTGAGATCTGCAGTAGCTGCAGTGCAGCTCAGGGCAGGAATGAGAGCAAGCCCAAGAGGGCAGCAAGAATCCTTCAGGTTCCAACGGCCCTGGTCTTGAACATGGGCCTGCAGCGGGGCTTTCCCCATGGGCTTGAGACCTGTTCCTCGGTGCTATAGTACAGAAGTCCTGCTTTGGTCTTCCACATGCACTGACCTGGCTCCTGAGAGGGAGCAACATCTTTGCCAGGCAGTTCTGTCTTCCCAGCACAGCTGGTGTTTTAAGCAATAAAGGTCAGAATAAAGATACTGTGTACAAACAAACGAGGAAGTAGGACTTCACCACAGTCAGATGTCGTAGCCGTGGTTTGGCTTGCATCAAGAAGGGTGAGAGATGCAGAGTTGAGGCCAGGGCTCAATCCTTTCCATGGTTTTTAAGATAAAAGATGGTAAAGAAGAACCTCCATGGAAGGTAGTGGCTGTGGTGTGCTGTTGCCTGATTAGACATTAGTTATGTCCTAGACAATCTGCTTCTCTAATAGCTCATCCCACTGCATATTCCAGGGGAGCTGCAGGTCTGGTATCTGGGCTATGAGGGTTTTTTGTGGTAAGTTTTCTTTGTGTGGGTTTTCTTTTTTTGTCTTGCCTTGTGACCTTTGTTCTGAGCCTGATGTGGGGGGGTTTTCCAGAAGGCTGCTCTGTGTCCTGCGTGTGAACATGCCCGCAGTCACATCTGTGTGCATAGAGGTGTCCAGTGATTTTTGAAAGATGAATACGAAACATCTTCAAAATGGGCTTAATTTGCAGAGTTGGGGCTTGCAAGTTGTTGTTTGACTCTTTAGGACATTTCATGTAGTATTCCAAAACTGGGACCCCCAGACCTACGAACCTCTGAAAGACTTTGGCCTGAAGGTTCATAGGAACTTTTCTTTCTGGCCTGATGTTTTTCTTTCTGGAAGAGCTCTGACAAGGCCTCTGTTGTAGGCAGACTTAGCTGCCTTTCCTGAAGAACGGGGCAGAGGCAGTCTAGCTTCCACTGTGAATGCCCAGAAATCTGTAGCAATGCTTTCCAAAGGAAGGGAGTTCAGGAAAGGATTCACTCAGATATTACTTTGACAGCAAGAATTTTCCTTCCTCTCCTGTCCCTGCTGTAGTGAAATCTTGCTTTTTCCTGGGATGTTATGAAACACTATTCTGATGTTTGGGATGCTGGCTGTTCTAGCAGCTTCTTTCCTGCATTAACATCTGCTTTCTTCTCAGAAGGCATGTGGCACTGGGGCATCTTGGGAGGAGTGGAAGTGGTGGTGAAGCTCTAAGCACAGCATCAGTCACTCTTTGTCCTGGCAGACTGACTCCTTGTCTATGCCCTTGGTAAAGCTTTAGGGAGAGAGGATCATGACTGTAATGCAATAACTAGGGAACGGATGAGCAGGGAACCGCCAGCTCTTCCCAAACACACGATATAGCACACTTCCTCCCTGCTGGAAAAAAACTCAGGGTTATTTTGGTCAGGGCTCCCTTCTTCTCTAGTGAAAGATCCCCATGTCCTTATCTAAAGCTGACCTTCCTTCACGGCCCATAACAAACCATCTTTGTCACTCCAAGTGAAGGAAGTTTGCCACTAGCTTGTATTGCTGACAGCCCCTTGGAAGGCAATGCTGCATCCCATTCCACCCTCTATTTGCTGTAGTTGGAAGGCTAGAAGCTGAGGGGCTAGACCTAGCCCTCAGGTTTCCTTCTACTTGTGCCAATTTTGTATTATCCCCTTTTTTAAAAATAGAGTGTGAATCTTCTCTCTAAGGGAAAAAAAAATCTAGGTCACTTTTCATGTTTTTTATTGTTATTATTATTATTATTTCCTGTGTGACCAGGGTTTGTGTGAGTGGAGGTGTGTGTGCATCTGGTTGTGTATTAAACCTGCAGAGTATCAGAAGAGTGAGCTGCCTGTGGTGCAGTGCAAGCATCCATATCCTCCCTGCTGCAACCTGTGGTATTGTCAAAGTATCCTAAGGGCTCACATTGATCTTCCTCTGTTTGCATTGCCACGTCTCCTGGTTAAGCTGGTAAATTCCTCCAGTCACTTGGAATTTCAATCCAGGGCAACCCTGAACATCATACAGCAGAAGGGCAAGATATTTTCTTTCTTTTGTTTTAATTTCAAAGTTATAAAATAAAGTTTTGGGCAAAATTCTGGAATGCAGGTACTGAATAGTTCTAACAATGCTGTGTAAAATGTTTCTTTTTATGTTTAAAATAAAGAGCGAGCCTTTTTGATTATGTCTGTGCTGGGGGTCTGGATGTCTGAGCTATGGGCAGTTCCTTCCTTGTACCCTGCATGTATGCAGACACTATTGCTGAAGGTATAAAATGTAAACCTCACAGTCCTGTTTCCAGCACTGTTTACCCTGTAAAATAAGCATGAGCCCTATTTTACAGTAAGTTTTAAATATTTGCCTACATTTCTGTGATGAATTGGGAAGCATAATTATTTTCTGAGTCTATTATGTTTCTACCCCACCGTAAGTCAGCTTTTTTGTTGGGAGAGTTTTATTTTGATTAGCTAAGGCCAGGAGTCACAGTTGGGAGTGTACATTTAATATCTGCTGTAAAACTTGGCATTAGATGTTGAGTCTTCCTTGACCCCTTCCACGAGGCTTCTCGTTTCCAAGGTACCAGGAGGAAAATCAATAATGTTGGAAGAAAACTTCCTGCTTTCTTTGCCAGTGGCCAAATTTAGGATGTCTTTTTACACCCAGCAACCATGTAAAGAAATCATACAGCAAGGAGGTGACTTGCTGTCATGGTTTAATCCCAGCTGGCAGCCAAGCCCCACACAGCCCCTCACTCACTCCCCCACCGGTGGGACGGAGGAGAGAACTGGAAGGGTAAAAGTGAAAAAAATCCTTGTGTTGAGATAAAGACAATTTAATAAGGAAAGCACAAGCCATGCACTCAAGCAAAGCAAACCAAGGAACTCCTTCCCTGCTTCCCATGGGCAGGCAGGTGTTCAGCCATCCCCAGGAGAGCAGGGCTCTGTCACGCGTAGCGGTGACTTGGGAAGACAAAAACCATCGCTCTGAATGTTCCCCCTTCCTCCTCCTTCCACCAGTTTTATATGCCCAGCATGGCACTCTCTGGTCTGGGATGTCCCTGGGGTCACCTGTCCTGGCTGTGTCCCCTCCCACCTCCCTGTGCCCCCCAGCCCACTCGCTGCTGGGGTGGGGTGAGAGGCAGAAAAGGCCCTGGCTCTGTGTAAGCTCTGCCCAGCAGTGAGGAAAACATCCCTGCGTTATCAGCACTGCTTCCAGCACAAATCCAAGACACAGCCCCATGCCAGCTACTGTGAAGAAAATGAACTTCATCCCAGCCAAAACCAGCACACTTGCTTTCCAGCAGGAGGTTGTTTGAGGCAGCAGTGGTTTTGGGATGCCAAGGCGGGCTTTGGCAAGGTGAGTTTGTGTTCAGAGTGCTGTATGCTCTGAGATGGTTGCAGTGCAGGCCAGGTGACAGCAAAGTGTGTACCCTTGGCTTCTTTCTAGATGGAAAGGTGTGCTCTGCAGGAAGCTGGGAGGTGGCACCAAGCTCTAAATCCTTAAGGAGCAACAGGAGCCATCAGCCGAGATAGAGGAATGTCATAAATGGTCCCTCAGCAGAGCCTCTGCCAGCTGCAGGTGTCCAACACATACTTGTACAGCAGCAAGGAGTGGTGTCCCTGTGGGACAGCAGTCCTTGACCTCGAGCTGAGCAGGTTACAGCTTACAGGTAAGCTTGGGTTAGCTTCTATGAAATTCGCTTGCCTCCCCTACCCCCTGGGATGACCTGGGTCTTAATACTGTTCTTGTAAACGTGCTACGATTTGTCATAAGAACACAAGCTGAAAAATTTAAGTCTGGAAATAGAAGGGGGGTACTGGTAAGTTAAGTGCCTGGCTGTTGCAGTGAATGATGGGCGGTATCAAGTCTCTAACATCACTTGGTACCTGCCATGGGCTCAGCTCAGCCCACCTGCTGATAGAGGTGTGGCCTGCTGCACTTTCGTGCCAGAGCCTGAGAGTTTAGTTTCTTTCATAACACCAGGCTCAGGCAGCACGCTTGGCTGTCCTTTTTCTCTGACAGAGCCTAGTGGTGCTGCTATGGCTCTGGCTGACTGCCCTGCTCGGGTCAGGGCTGCTCCAAAAACCCTCACTGGGCTGAAGCTGACTGGTGTCAAGCAGGGTGCATGAGAAGACCTGCCGCCTTTTTGTCTTGTGAAGGTGAAACCCAGTCATGCAAATCTTCTGAGGAAATGTGTGGCTTTAGCCCTTCCTGTGGGACTTCCCACACTTGTGTGATTGCAGGGGGCTGGGGTCTGCACAGCAGGTATCAGGACAGATGGTGTTTCAAGAGAGAGTCTTTTAGTGACTGATCGAAGCTGTGGGATGTGCTAACTGAAGGAAAAGCCACTGCTCGTTCTTGTGCCAGGCAAATACACCTTAAATGCCACGTGTAGCCTTCAGTCAGACAGCCCTTTGCCAGGGGTCTCCTCCTGCTGCTGAGGAAAATGGCATTGTGCTGTGGCCAGCAGATGACTGATCCTGAGAGCTCCAGGGGAATGCCTGTGTTATTGAGGAAACCAGGCTCTGTGGATTTCCAGGTCCCTCAGAAGAGCTGCCATGGACACAAGCTGTTCTCCTCTCCCTGGCAGCAGAGTTGCATACCATGAAGTGCCAGAAGCATAAGAGCATGTCTGCTTCCACCTCTGCCAGGGGGTAGAAAGGCAGGACTTCACAATACAGGCTTTGTGAAAGCAAGTTACCATTATAGTATACTTTGTTCATCTGGGGTTTTATAACCTCCAGCATGTGCTGGGCCTTGGACCAGGCCACAGACTTTGAGCACACCTCTGTTACTGTCAGAGGTGAGTGATGAAGCTGCAGACTGATGGACACAAAGTTCTGTTTCCCCTTGGCAACTTAACCTGGCTTATGCCCGCTAGTTCCTTGCTTGTATGATCCTGGCAATAATTTGACATACTTAATGTATGGTAGGGAGTGCCAAAGACACTGAGTTCCTAAAAGTTTCCTAAAGGGTGGAGCTAGAGAGAAGGGAGGATGAATTTGCAGAGCTCCTCCAGCAGAGCTGGCAATATGAACAAACCAGTTACTGGGCATCTGAGAACCCAGAGGAGTCTGAGAGGACACGACTGGTGTTGCCTTTGTAGCTCTTGTTGTCTCTGTGCTGCCTTCAGCTCTACAAAGGCCCTGGCATGATGTGCAGTGGCTGGGACACTCGGACTGTGGTAAACAGGGAAGATATCCATGCTGCTCAGCATCTGCCTGGATGTATGAAAGCTGTGTGTGGTTAGAGCCAAATGCAGGTTCTGAATGCAAGTGCAGTAGCTGTAACCTCCCCTTTGGTGTTCAGGTACATACTTTTTCTGTCCCCAAACTTGTTTGCTGATTTAATCTTCCCTCTGCCTTATCTCTTGTTTTTCATGCTTCCCTTCAGGAGCCTTTTCTGCCTCTGTCTCTCTGCATCTAAAGGAGGATGGCCTTTTGTGCTTGTCTCTCTGGAGGAGAGCAGGGGTACAGTGTTATGGTGTGTTCTTTAATCATCTGCTGGGAGCTCAGGCTGCAGAACTCCAGCCCAGTGCCCACTGCAGATCACCTGCAAGGCTGGCACCCTGTGCACGTACACACTAATCTTCTGTAGTCACTTCCCTCTTGGGGACTCCAGGCAATATGCAAGGAAAGTATGCATTTCTGATGGGGAAATGACTCCAAAGAGACATTTATATTCCCTTTGCCAAAGCAGAAGGGACAGATTTTCTTTCTAAGAAAGATGGGTTTAGCCTTCTTTCTCCATCTGCTTGCTATCATAACACAAATTCTTCACAGTGTCTAGTTCCAGACAAGCAACCACCGTGCTGAACATTTTCATTTTTCAGGATAACAGCGACGTGATTCATTGTTAACACCCAGGATAGCTACCCTGGACTTGAGAAACAGGTAATTAAGGAATGTAATTTATCTGAGCTGCTCGAGATGTGTATCTTAGAATAAGAACCTGAAGGCACTTGTTTCTCGCTATTGCTGTAGAGGAAAGCGCAGCTCACCTGAGACGTGAGAATTGGGCAAGATACTTGTATAAAAGTATTGGGCAGACAGGTAGGGGCTGAGAAAAAATGAGGTAATGGCAGCTCCCTCTAGTGATGGACTGGGGAGGAGGGAAGAAGCCACAGCAGGGGGCCGTGGTCATTATTCAACCAACAGACAGATGATGGGTCCTCAGTTTCTCTCCAAACATAGCTTATGTTTCCGTGAAAACACTTCTGGGATGGATTCTGATCTCGATTTTGTTACTCATATAACACCTTTGCCTTTGCATAATGGTTATTTGGATGAATCCAGTCTACTCCAACTGTGGTTTTTATCCTTGTGCAGGCTCCTAGACTTCAGCTAGGCAGCTTTGCTGCTGTGTGGCTACTGGAGCCAACCGTGCCTCATACTGAGGTCCCTGGTGTGTTACCCACAGTGTCCAGTCCCTCTGAAGGTGTCTCTTCTAGTAGCTATACCAACAGCGAGTGACCAGGCTTCTTGGAGTATTTAGAGCAAAATCATTGCCATAAAGTGAGCCTTCCAGTAAAAAAAAGGATAACGTGTCTTTCCACTTCGTTGTGGTTTTGGCTTTCTTCCACAGGGACAGACCTTACTAGCTGTTTTGTGTCGCTGCCCACTCTCTCCTCTTGCTCCCGTCACTGCAGGCTGACCAGCATGGCCTCTTCCTCTAGCTCAGAAATGTCCATCTCTGGTTTTTTCAGGGAGAGCCCCTTCAGCTCAGAGCGCTCAGACTGGTAGAATTATACATTTCATTAGAAATAAGATGTTAAGGTCCTTTTGAAGTTGATGGCTTTTCCTGTAGCCTTTCGGGTCCGTGCTGAGATGTCTTTGCCTTGTGCCACTATCTTTTTATTTTTTTCTCTCTTCTTTCTGTCTCCTACAGTTCCCTGCACGGATGAATGCAGAAAAGGTCTTTTCAGAAAAGGTCTATAAAGGTCTTTTGTAAGTTGCTATTCATTAAATTCCCTTTCCTCGATCCGACTGCGTACAGTGTTAACAAGACAGCTCTCAGGACCCTTGGGCACGGCACTGCTGTCTTTAAACCCTCCTTTGCCTCGTGTCAGTGGTGGCAGCAGCGTGTTGCCGGAGTGTCACCTCTTCCCAGCTTGACTGAGACCCACATTTCAGTGGCGAGCGGTGTTCTCCAAGTCCGTGGGAGTAGCAGGGGAGTTCTGCAGGCTCTCTCAGGTGGAAGGTGTCAGGCAAAAGGAAGATAGCTGCTGCTGCTGTGTTGCGGTACTGAGCACATCCTTTATCAAGCCCTTCAGTGGCAGCATTGAAGGGGGAGTTGCTTTCACGCTGGGACTGACAATCCGAGCACAAACAAGTGAGATGTACTGTGTACATTTGCAACTCCTCCTGCCATCTCTGTTTAATCAAAGCAGTGTACCCTGAAGGCTTTCCCTGGAGTTCACTGCAGCTCCTGCCTTTCATTTGAAGGGAATTTGTTTGGCTCAGAGTAAATATAACTTGGCCTTTCTGTGACAATAGCCAAGACACCGTTCTATGGTGCAAATGGAGGATACCAGCAGCAACAGCCTCAGAATTGCCTGCAATGTGCTCTGCTCTCGTGGTGCTTGTGTGACAGTGAGGGCAGTGTGGGGTGGTGCTGTCCAGAGTGCTCTACCCAAACCTAAGGAGGGTGAAAAGGTGACATATAGAACCAGAGCATGTGCTGTGTGGCCAGGTACAGCTCTCTGGTAGCTAAACACACCCAGCCCATCATGTTAATACTACCTTGTGAGTCAAGGTTCCCCTGGCAACCCCTCAGGCCCCAAGCTGAATTTCTTTGGGCACCTGCATATGGATACTTGAAGAGAGAAAAGATGCTTTAGGAGCTTCAAGAAGAACTGAAGCTGGCAGTTCTGGGGTTTTAAAAAGGGCCTCTCTGGCTCTGCTGTTGGGCCTTGCAAAGCCACTGCTACTCCTGTGATCTCAGAGGAGTGGGAAAGAGGGAGTTCTTTCAGGCAGATGAGCAAAGGCTTTGATGGTAGGCGAGCTGTAAGCGCAGTTCTGCCATTGCTACCTTGCTTTGCCATTTCAGGGGCACCGCTGTGTAATGGTCCCGCGTTGTCAGCAGTGCAGGGCTGGCCCCGCTCCCCTGGTGCAGAAAAGGCTTCAGTGTCCTGGCTGGTAAGGATGGCACTTTCTGTCTGTGTAGATGATGGGGTTTTATGTGGTGGGGTTTCCCCTGGCAGCCCCAGTGCTGCTCCGTGGGACCTCCAACCCCTCCCTCTTCAGCCCCAGCCCTGCGGCTGCCTGCCTACAGCTCCTGGGTGCTCAGCTCACTGCAGCAGCCTCAGGGCAGGGAAAAATCCATGCACTTCCGGATTCACACACTGCCACTGAAGAGACACCTGCTTCCTGAAGTGCCTTGGAACCCTCTGCCTACCTCTAGGACTGGGAAACATGGATTTGTGCATATCCCACTTGGGTTTTGTTAGGAGAGCACCTCCCTACTGCAGCCACTGATGTAGTGGGTTTTGGGAATTGGAGTTGTCATTTTCCCAGCCTAGATGTATTTAACAATTGGTTGCAGCAACGGGTGTTTAATTCTCTTGCTAGCATTTCCAGGCCAGCTATTTAATTTTATTTTTTTCAAACCCTCTTGCTTCTGGAAATCCTGTAATCGAATCCAAGCTCTGTCAATCTAATTAGTTTTGAAGTGCAGAATCTCCATAACTTAGAGACCTAAATAAGCAGCTTAATATGAAAACCTAGTTTCTCTCCCAACACATAACACTGTTCTGTATTCCCCCCACAGAAATTCCTCCCGAACAACAGCCCACTGCGATTGCTCTCCTATCCCTCTGTTAACCTCCCTCCTCTCTTCCCCAGCCTCTGCCCTGGCTGTGTCCGTCGGGAACCGAAACAACCAGGCGCATCCCTCTGCTGCTCTGCTTCAAAGAGCCTTTCATGATGCTGCTTGCGTAAAAGATGCTGATGCTGCTTCAAATGCCAGCACAGAGCGGTCCGGGGGCGGCGTGGAGCAGCTCCTGGTGCTGCACACAAGCCGGGCTGGGCAGGGGGGCTGCACTGGGAGACTTCACGGTGACGTGATCAGGCCCTGTGTGTGCTGCAGAGGGGGATCTTTGGGATTTATGGAGGGCAGGCTGCACCACAGAGCGTGGCCTGATGTGGTGCAGGGAAGGGCAGCTGCTGAGCAGGGCCTCTGTGCTGTGGTGCTGCACCGCTGGCTCCTCTCTGGGGTGCTGTGAGGAGCTGGCAGGGAGGAGCTCAATTAACTTCCTTGGTGCAGCATCCCTCCAGGTCCCCAGCAGCGTGTTGTCTCCTTCAGCTTTCCACTGACTGAAGCAAAGCTGAGATGTCCAGTAGATTTATGTCAGAAATGCACTGCTGGCCCGAACTACAAAGACTGGTGGAGCTATGGCTCTATAGAGGAGTGAAGTTTTCAGCCCTTTTGTGTGGGTAGAAGATTTTAAAAAAATGAAAATAAGGGGAAACACACACACAAAATGGAAAATCACTTTTAACTAGAGCAAGATTGGGGCGTGTAATTTAGGCTTTGCTTATGTCCTGTTGGCAGAGCAGATTTAGAACAAGTGTTTTTGCCCGCTGCTGCGGCGGTGAAGCAGGAATAAGCCATCCCCGTTTCCTGATGGTTTCTCTGGTTGGTTGTCTCTGCAGTGCCCTGGCCAACTTTGTTCTTCTTTGACTCTTTTTTTCAGTAGAAATGATGGTGCAAATATGATCGAGCGCCAGTTCATCAAAAAAGAGTTGTGGGTATGCTCGGCTGAGCGTGGCCAGAGTCCTTAGAAGCTGCAATTGTACAAGACAGGTGTTTCTCTGCTTCTCGGCCAGTTCTGCTCTTAGATTTCAATTTCTATTGGTTTTTTTGTGCTTTTAATTGTTTAGTTTCAGTTGCTGTACCGTATTGTGTTTTTTCAGTGCAAACTGACCCCAAAAACCTTTCTGTGCTGCTGTGGGGTTTTGCTCATGAAGACCCTGACCTTGCCCTGCATTGGAGCCATGTCCCATGAGAGCCATGCAAGATTTGAGTAAAGGAAGCAAACTTTCCCACCACCATGAGAAAAGGCTGTTATTTTCTTCACCTTTGCTAGTCTTCCCCTTTGTTTTTCGTGGCTCTCTGGTTTTCCTGGGACTGACAGGGAGTTTGGCTCCGCAGCACATCAGTGGGGAGGTCGGCATCCACAGAGATCTCGCTTGGCTCCGACAGCCCAAGGTGAAAGGCACGTGGCAGCTAGGCGAGCTCCCAGCAAACTGAGCCTGCCTCCAGCAGGAGCTAGAGGGATTTGGGCATTTATGCTTCGTCAGGAGGTTTCTGGCCGTGAGAGTGTGCCCGGGGGAGCGCGGCTGAGCCGCCGGCCTTGGGGAAGCCAGGCAGCAGGCAGGCTGGCTCTGTAATTGGGGGCAGTAACCAGCTGCCTTTGATGTCTGAGCCGGGCTGAGAAAACCTGATGGCAGACTTCAAAGTCTGTTGCGCCAGCTCCCCTGATTATCTGTAGGCTTCTGGCGCGTCCCCCAAGACTGCCAGATTATCCCAGCTAATGCTGTGCTCTTCCCCGCGTCCCCCCCACCCTGCCTGGCGCCAGCCTCTTGCTTTCAAGGCTGCAGCTTCCATCCCTCCCTGTCCTTCTGCCTCTCCCCAGTCACTGTGGGTACACAGCAATGGCATTTCTGGGTGGGAGACAGAGCTCCCGAGACTTGTGAGGCAGAGGCAGCATTTTTGGAGAGCTTGCCTATAGCCTGCGCCCCTGGGCTGTGTTCCCCCTCCCCGTTTGGTCACAAGAGCAGCCAGAAATGCAGGGAGCTCTCTGCAGCTGCTCTTTGCAAGGCACAGAGGTGTTTACAGCCACGCAGGCACCAGGCACCTTTCCCTGCCTTTCCCCTCCTGACAGCCTTTGGGAAGCAGGGCTCCCACCCACGCTGCCTCAGGGCACGATGCACAAGCTCATGAGGGCTGGAAGGACAGGCCTCTGTTGGCTTTTCCCCCTTCAGCCTCTCTGCTGGGACCTCACTGCCTCAGATTAGTCTCTGGCTCCTTTTGCCACCTGCTCCGGTGCTGAGGGAGCCCCAGGCTGCTGGCAGAGATGTGACGGGCAGTTCATTGCTGAGGGCTTGGCTGGGATGGGGTGAGGAGGTGGCAGAGCCTTGGGGCTGAGCAGAGGCCCTGGAACTCATGCCTCTCCCAGGGCAGTTTGCTTTCACCTGGGATATTGCATGGCAATGACAAAAGCTCATGGGGAAACCCTCCCTTTTATGAGCTGGGTTTTGTTTCCTCACAGAGCAAGCAACCTTGGCAGTGGCTGAAAACCCTTCCCGTGCAAAGCTGCATTTGCCTATGACATGGTTTGAGGTCTGATTTCCTTTGGATGGTGGCCTTTGTTGTGACTTTTCAGTGGAAGCCAGCAACGAATGTGATGGCTGCAGGCTCAGGAAACCACAGCTTCCCTAACCCCACGTGCCCAAACAGGGTGAGGGAACTCATGGGAGCCACATAGCCTGATAGGGATCTGGGCTGCAGCCATTCCCCTGTGTTTGCCTAATCGCTTTTGGTTCTCAACAGACTCTTCCCCCTAAAAATCAACACTGATTACTGGGTCACCTCCTTCATCCTCAACAGCTTCCTCCACAGCATTTCTACCCCAATGTGGGGCTGAGCCTGCCTTATTCCCATCTCTCCCCAGGCTCATTGCAGTGTGTAAGGTGAGTGTCAGCACTTGTCTAGCCGAGAGGTTTCCAAGTCACTGTGGATGTGGCTGATGGCTGCTCTGCTCTTTTAGGCAGAGCCTACACCCTGGCTGCACTGGGCTTGGTAAAACTTTCCATGCTGCATTTTTGGTGGCGTTTTTCTGGAAAGCTTTGACCTAAAGGGACTAAGCAGCATCCAAAAAGGGCATATTCGAAGAGATCCAGGGAGAGGCAGGAGGAAGGAGAACAGGTATGGAGGCATGCAATTAAAGATGGTCATCACCAGTGTGAAAGGCAAAGCTAGAGGTGTGGGCAACCCAATCTCCAGCTTTCTGCTCTGGAGTGGGACATGGTGGTACCCTACTGGGGTGTGCTGAGAGGTGGCCCTGCTATGGTGCTGGCAGCAGCCAGGCTGTTCCAGGGGCTAGAAGCCAGGAGTGTTTAATCCCTATGGGCCTGTGCAGCACTTCACCAAGGGGGGTGCCTGGGCATGTGCCCCTCCTGGCTCAGAGGAGGAAAGTCCTGTGCTCCCTGTAGGTACAGACAGGTACCCTCTGTGCTATCCAAGAAGCATATTTCCCTGTCATTTCCTGTCTGGTGTCATCCCCGGGAAAATAGAGCAAGGGAATCTTTCTCCCCCATGGATTTGGAGTCACTGATGTGGCTTCTAATGGCAGTGCTGTCTTTGTACAGAATTCTCTGATCCCCTTCCTTCACTCTTCCCTGCTGTATGTCTGGTTGCATTGATTTCCCAGGGAGGAGGAGAGTGAGTTTTAGACTGTGCAGTCCCAGGAAGAGGGAGCTATTCATTTTGTCCACAGAGCATCATTATTGCCAGGGACAGGGCTGGGCCAGGCAATCCTATTCTCCCCAGTTTCTCTACTGCAAATGTAAACAGCGACTCATGCATCATTAGAGTTGCAAGCTTGGAGTTAAACTGTCCCCGAGTGTGTGTTTATCTGCACACTGACTGTCAGAAGCTCACTGAGGTTGAACTCCAAGTTTCCTTTCCATTTACTCTGTCACTGTAGCAGAGATGCTCCTGATGCTTTTCCCTCCTCCAAAGTGGTAAGTGGGTTGGCTTACTGTCAACAGGATGATCCCCCAGGGCACTGCTGGCAGTGGGTTGCTCTTGGAAAGCAAACCTCTCCATCCCTTTCCTTCTGAAACGGGAAGGTTTCATCCTGCAGCAGGGAACGTAAGCCTACCACACAGCTACGGCTCTGTGCATGGCTGTGTCCTGCTGCCACAGGGCACAGGTCCTCCTCAGGGTACAGGTGAGATCCTGCAGGGACTTCTGCCTGCTGCCACAGCCTATCCCCCTGGATTTGGCTTTCTGGAGAGCTGCGTGGTGCTGTGGGAGCCGATGAGGAGCCGGCTGATGGAGGGTCGAACCTTGCAGCAAGGGGCCTCTGCCTCTACCTCCCAGCCCCTCAGGCTGTCGTATGAGTTGGTTTTATAAATGGGGAAAGGAGGGACCTCATGTTTGTTTTGGGTCGTTATATGAATCTCATTCCCTCTGGAAGCCCCCTGGGATCAAGCAAGAGGAGTTGTTTTATGGTTGGTTTTTGCTTGTGAATCCCTGAGCTAATTAAGTCATTCAGTCAATCCCGCTGGCAGCGTCGGGAGCAGCATGGCTCAGGGATAAATGCTTTGTGCCAGCTGGGGAGAAAAAGCCCAACAACCCCAAAACGAAGAAAACAACCCCACCCCAAAAAAAACCGCCAAACCAAAAAACCCAAATAATTTCAGAGTGTCCCTGAGCCCATCTCTAGTGTTTTGCCTACGTGCCTCAGAGACTGGGTTTTCCCTGCCCAGGATGTGCCCCTATCAGCCTCCCACCATGTCCCAGGACACTCCTGGCACCTGCCAGCAGGAGCAGCAGCATGTCCCAGGCAATGCAGCCACAGCGCTTATCTCTGGGAATGTGTCGGAGCCCCTGGGACTGTGCTGGAGCCTCCTGACCTCGGGCCTCCAGTGCAGCTCCCTGTGGTCTCATTGCTCCTGCCAGAAGTGCTGGGCCAGGATCTCCCACGTCTGGGTGCCTGCCCATGGGATGTGCATACAGGATAGAGTTCCTGGCCAGTTCCTGGCTCTGTGGTGATCCTTCAAGAACCAACAAGCCGGCTGGACTGGCTGTTATGGTTCTCCTGACCCATGTAGTGGATGGGCTGGTGGGGGTGCTGTGGGAGAGACACCCCACTTGGGATGCCCCACTGCACCCTGAGGCAGAGCTTGATCAGCCGTCTTCAAGGAGCACTGTGCCACCCCAGCCTGTACCTAAGGCCTCATGCTGCTGTCTGCAGCCATGGGACATAAATGCTGCAGGAAGCTTCAGCCCTAGAAATCTGCTTCCATCCCTCCCTGGAATCCAGCCCCTTGCCCCCTCCTCGCTGTTAGCAGGGAGCAAGCTACTCCATGCAATAAAGTGGGAGGAGTGAGACGGAGGTTTAGCCCATGAGCTGCTGTTGGACAGCAAAGCCAGTAGGCAGCCACAGGTGGGCATCTGGCACAGACACAGTGGCAGAAGGGGCTTTGGGCATCATCACACTTGCCCAGGTGGCCCAGGGATGGGGTGCTGGCTGTCACGTCCCAGAGGGTGTTACTTTGCACCCTCCTCCGTAACTTCTCCCTGCCATTCTAAGCAGAGGAAACCACTGCTGACAGACAGTTTCCTCCTAGCCACTTTCTAAATAGCGGGGCGGCTGTCGCCATCGCTCATGAGAACCTACCACCGCCCCTCTGGGAGAGGATCCAAGCACAGCAGATTGCCATGGGGCTGGCACGGGGCCTGGAAGCTGCCTTCCTCTTCCTCCTGGGTGAGTGCCCTGCCCAGTGGCCAGAGCTTTCTTGGAAGTGTTGTGGGGAAAGCAGAGCACGGGGGCTCAGCCAGCGCTGCTCTGGCTCAGTGGCCATGGGAAGAGGTGCATCAGCCTGTGCTCCTTTTGCACTGTGTTTGCACTCCAAAATGAGAGCCCAAACCCTAGGAGGGTTTTGGTGAGGGGATGATGCGCACATCCCCGTTGAGTGGCTGATTGGGGTGTGGAGGGTGTTACCTCGCTCCCTCTTCCACTGGGAAGGAATTTCTGAAAGTTTTCTAGGCAGTGCTGTCACCAACTCTCTTCCCTGGCCGCCACGGTTGGTTTTTTGACTCAGGACCCGTGTCCTGTGGGCATTCTGCTTGGTGTGCATGCCAAGCACCAGACAGAGAGAGTGTCACCACTGGGAGCTATGCAGAAGGGGACGGTCTGTGGGTGGCAATCCCCAGACCCTCTGCAAACAGAAATGGAGGGGGCTCTTGATACTTCCTGGTGCCCCCTGCCTTCAGAGGAGCTCTTGCTGACTCCCTCTCCTGTGTCCTCCTCTGTTCGTGCCTATGGAGCATCCCTGCAGCAGGCAGCCTGCTGCTGACCTCCACTGTCCCATGTCCCTCAGCTTCTGTGTTGCATGTCCTACCCCGGCAGTGATCAGCTCTGCACCCCTGCTCCCTTTCCCCCACAGTTTGTGCAGGACCTGAGAGCTTGGCCCTCTTAATTTTAACACACCACAAGCTTCCTCCAGTGATCTCAGCCTGGTTGCTGCTTCCTCTGCAGTGCTGGCTGAGAGAGGCTCTTCAGGCACGAAGGGGCTCAGCAGCCCTCTGGCCATGATGCTCTGGTCTCTGTCGTGTGACCCCCAGTGTGGCAGGAGACAAGAAAGCTCAGGGCTCTGTTGCTACAGGACTTGTTCTTGTGATTGTACCCCCACAAACACCGTGTGTGCTGACAGGTCTGACCACTGGCCAGCGGGTGGTGACTGTCCAGAAGGGGCCCCTCTACCGCGTGAGGGGGTCCCACGTCACCCTGTGGTGCAAGGTGAGCGGCTACCAGGGCCCAGCGGAGCAGAACTTCCAGTGGTCCATCTACCTGCCCTCGGCCCCCGAGCGGGAGGTGCAGATCGTCAGCACCGTGGACCCCTCCTTCCCCTACGCCATCTACACCCAGCGCGTGCGCAGCCGGGGCATCTTCGTGGAGCGGCTGCAGGGGGACGCCGTCCTGCTGCACATCACCGAGCTGCAGGACCGCGACGCCGGCGAGTACGAGTGCCACACGCCCAACACCGACGAGAGGTACTTCGGCAGCTACAGCGCCAAGATGAACCTCGTAGGTGGGTCCTGAATGGGAGCCCTGATCCCTGTGGGACAGGTTTCTACTGCCCCCACCTTTGCACTGGGGAGACGTGCTCATCTGTCAGAGGGACAGCTGGGGAAAGGGGCGATTAGTGGGGCTGGGGTAGATATGTCCAGATATCCCCTTGCATATTCTCTGGTTATTGCCTCCCAGCCAGGGCAAGGGAAGGGAAAGGAGGCCACTGCTCTCCCATGGCCTGACTTCAGCCCCTGACACAGACATAGCATGTCACAGCTGAGCACTTAGGAAGGCAGGAGTTTCCAGGCTCTACGCATAAACCGTTGTTGTCTTCTCAGGTCAGGGTTTGGGAAGTGCCCCAGGTGGGATACCCACAGATGGAGGGAGGTAGCAGCTCTTGCAGACCACTGGGGAGGGAAGGCAATGGGGTGGAGAGACAGAGGGAAAGGCCTACTGTGAGCCCACCGAGTCTACATGGTGGTGTGGTACTTCCACTTGGTGTTCAGCCCTGTTTTCTCCTTTATCTTGGTGTTGCACCAGTCTACATTTGGGATAGTGAGGGGATGGATTTTAATCTCCTTGGGGGTGCCTAGTTAATCCTGGCTGTAGTTTGACTGAAGATGGCACTGCAAAGAGATTCACTGTTTTTCTTGTTTGCTGAGGTTTTAGTCACTTCACACCTCAACATAAGTGGCTGGAAGCCTTGTCAGTCAGCTACTGAAGATATTTCTCCTATGCTGTCAGATCCCTTAGGCCCTGGTCACAGTTTCTTGGGAGTTGTCCTATGCAGGGACAGGAGCTGGACTCAGTGATTCTTGAGGGTCTCTTTCAACTCATGATATTCCATGATTCTCTGTTTCTCTCCCATGCTCAGTGATTGCAGACACCCTCTCAGCTTCCATGGCTCCTCAAGCCCTCACCCTCACCGAAGGGGATGCGGTGGAGCTCACCTGTGAGGTGTCCAAGTCCACTGCCCAGCACACCCATCTCTCAGTTGGCTGGTTCCTTCTTCAGGGAGCAGGAGAGCACCACGCTGAGGAGGTCCTCACCCTCTCCAAGGACTTTGTCCTGAAGCCAGGGCCCTCTTATGAGCAGAGGTTTCTGGAGGGGGATGTGCGGCTGAACAAGGTTGGGAACACCACGTACAAGCTCTCCATCGGGGGAGTGAAGCCATCCGACCAGGGGCAGCTGTACTGCGAGGCAGCTGAGTGGATTGAGGATCCTGACGAGACGTGGAAGGACATCTCCCGCAAGCAAACGGAGAGGACTTCGCTGGCAGTGGTGAGCCAGGGTAAGGCCTTTGCAAACTCACGTGTTGGCTCCAACTCCCCTGTGCATTCAAGGCTCTACAGCAGCAGATTTCAGTGCCCCTTCACCTGCCGCTGCTGCAGCCCAGGGACACACTGGGCACTGAGGGGCTGGGCTGGGCTGGGCTCAGGGTCGTGGCAGCCTCTGGTTCAGGAGCTGTTGGTGCTTCATGCTTTGGCTGTTCCTGCAGCCGAATCTCCAATGCCAGCAGCAAGCCCAACCTCACAGACCGTGTGAGGTGTTAGCAGAGGGTGCAGTGTGTGCCTGCAGAACCTGGCTCCTTGGCAGTGCTAAACTCCAGTGTTTGGAAAACAGTGTTGTTACACTGCCTCGAGGCTCTCGTGGCCTTAAAAAAGTGCACCCCAGTCAGCTGCTCGTCACTGTGCCTCAGCCACAGGCACGGAGGGACACGGGGGTGGACTGCATGTGCTGCATGGCTCTTGTTGGGGGTGGCTTGTCTGTCCCTGCTGCCACCAGCCCGCTTGTTTCCAGAGCAACTGGTGCTGCTGTTTATCAGGGCATTCCTCTGAGCACCCTGCCTGCCATCCCTCCTGCCACAAGCCTTTGCTGGCGGTGGTCCCTCCCCCTGCTCTTCCCCCAGATGCGTGTGAGCAGCCGTGCCCAGGGGAAGGGAGACTCTCTCACCAGGACGCTTTACCTGGAAGCAGCCAAGACAAGGCTGTGGCTAGCTGGTGTCCTTTAACATAGTGTGCAGTGAAATGGGAGCAAGTCTCCCACTGAAACCCTGCCTGTGGAGGTAGTGTACCCTGTCCCCACACCTCAGGGCGGGTGGAGGAGGCTATAGAGCAGAGCTGGGGTAGTGAGGGGAACTGATGTCTCGTGGGAGGCTGGTGAGTCAGAGCAGGAAACCAAAGAAACAGATGGGTGAGAACTAAGCACACTGTACGTGGCTCAGGGGAGTAAGGTATCAGGAGGAGGGGGAGTGAAGTGTGTTGTCAGAATCTGTTTCCTGGAACCTGTCTGACTGGCAGAGCTTTATTCCCCTCACTGTGCACTGTTTGCAGGAAAGGTTTTTCAAGCCTGCTGCTGCTTGGGGAGCAATGGCAGTCAATGCACTTCCTTGCATCCACTTGTTGAAGAGGGCTTGTCATGGTTGGTAGTGTGTGGCTTCAGGCATCAGTGCCTCGGGATGGTTTAGAAATAGAGAAGCCTTGTCAGAGTTTGGTATTTGCCCTGTGGTAACTGTTAAAGGTAGGAGGGAGGTGATGGTGGTGAGAGGGCATTATGGTGGCAGTATTGGGGCTGCTGGCACTGCCATGGAGGGACAGCAGTAGGTGTGCCAGCCCTCCATCAAATCTGCAGGGCTGGTTTCTTCCTCCAGCACCCAGAGGGGGAGCCCAGGCTGCAGGGCTGAGCACCCCATCACACCGAGAGCCAGCGACCACTCTGACCATGGCTAACTGCTCCATTGGTTTCTATAAACTCTCCAGCAAATATTTAGGAATGCCAAACATATCTGCAGCAGCTGGGATTCCTGTTTGCAAACTGTTTATGAGCCAGTGTTTAAATTCACAGGGTACTCTGCTTTCAATAAATTATTTTAGCCCTTCCAGTTGTGGTCTGGGTGCTGCTCTGTTTTACTTCCAAACTACAGCATGTAACCTTTCCCTTGTTTCGAGACTCAGGGGGCACCACAGTGACCCAGGGAGACAGAGTGGTGTGAGCCAGGGAATTGGGGCTCAGTCCTACCTCCAGGTTTTTGGCCATGCCAGTGCTTTGTGGGGTCATGGCACAGGTTTTTGGGGTACCCAGAGTGTCTCCTGCTTGCCGCCACTGTCCAGCCAGGCTAATGCCAGGAACCAGGGGCTTTGAGTGCCCAGCGAGGGAGGTGAATGGTGTCATGGGACGCAGAGATGGGGTCCTTACCTCAGACACAGCTGACTGCCCAAGAGGGTCTGCCAAGGGGAAGATGACTTTAGGTTCCCCCTGTCGCTGGCCTCTTTGCTCAGCACCTACTGCTAATTGGTGTGGGGGGCAGGATCCACCTCTTCTTGCTTCCTTCCTACCTCCCCATGCTATGACAAGTCTTGACATTCCTGCTTTCTGTAGGAACTTAACCGAAATCCTCTCCAGCTTGGAGAGCATCTCTTGCCTACAAACCACAGTAGCCACTGGGAGCTGCAGCACACAGGACCAGCCACAGCAGACTCAGACAAGCCAGCCCTTCATGCACCTTTTTCCACCACAAGCAGCAGAGTTAAAACCACCACTGTGATAAAACCCCCTTGTGCCCCTTTTTGGCTTATGGGATAGGTGTTCCATGAGGTAAAACAGCTCCAGGAGGTGAGACGGAGCAGCACCTGCAAAAGCTGATGCCTCTGAGTTAGGGCAGCCCTCAGTTCGGATGCCTGAGCTGAGCAGGGGGTGGCTGTGGCCCAAGGATGTCCCAGTGAGTGCTCTGCTCTCTCGGGTTTAGCTGCTCTCAAGGCGGGAGCCCATCTCCCCAGGGCTCTGGCACTTCCTCCACCTGCGACTGCTGCTTAGTGCC
The DNA here is from genome assembly GCA_014706295.1 of Lycocorax pyrrhopterus obiensis. Classification (NCBI taxonomy): domain Eukaryota; kingdom Metazoa; phylum Chordata; class Aves; order Passeriformes; family Paradisaeidae; genus Lycocorax; species Lycocorax pyrrhopterus. The sequence goes on along the minus strand of JACSVZ010000001.1, from coordinate 113,893,485 downwards.
TGGAGCTGGCAACCCTCTCCCCAGGGGCAAAGTTTTCCATCCTGATGGCTTTCCTCATGAAAGAAAACATTTCACCAGAGAATTCCCTCCTGCTGCCCTCTGCAAGGCTGCTGGTGCTGCCAGGGAGGAAGGAAGCAGGGCCACCCATCACCCTCCTTGTTTTCGATTGCCCACAGGCAGAGACCTCTCTGTGGACATGGCTGCTGCTGAACACTCCCTTTCTGAAGGGGACACCTTGCAGCTGCAGTGCGTGGTGGGAGCCCCAAAGAGCAGCAGCAGGCACTTTAAAGTGATTTGGCTCCTCGACAGCGTGGAAGTGGCCACGGTTGACCCCCACGGGGTTTTGGTTTGGGAGGAAGAATACAAGGAGAGAGCCAAGCTGGGGCAGCTCCGAGCATTCAAGGAAAGCAACACAGTTTATGTCCTCACCATCTGTGAGGTGGGGCTGAAGGACAAGGGTACGTACCAGTGCTCTGTGTCAGAAATGAAGACTCCTGGAGACTCACACAGCATCCAGACCAATGTGTCATCAGGCATAGAAGTCAACGTGAAGCCAGTAGGTGAGTAAATCCTAACAGCTGCTCTTCTGGGTGCTGTCTGCAGGATCCTTGACTGGGGGATGCTTTAGGTCTGGCCTGATCTTGACAGTGGCAACAAGAGTGCAAATATGCCAAAGTTTTTGATAGATAATGGGAAAAGCATTTGCTTTAGCAAATATTAGCCTGACAGACACAGTAGCTGTCAACAAAGTGTAAACCTTTAGCTCAGTCTCTTCACAGTGAGTTTTGGGGCAAAACTTAGGTAGAATTCTGAGGAGTCTGGGTCCTCCTGTGTCTTTGGTGCTGAAAACTGTGGGCAACATCTGTTTCTACACCTGAAAATCAGGAAAACCCACCAGAACAGGTACGTCTGGGGAGGAGGATCACTGCCATTTCCATCAGGGTATTCTCCCTGTTTTGGATGGATGATTTGTGAGAAACCACTCTAAGAAAAGTGTGTAGGAGGCTCTTGGTTTCCTTGTCATAGCTAGATAATAGTTATTCTGATGTAGAAGGGACTCTGCTGGGACTCTCTTTCTTAACTAGTTCTTTATGTATCCATGTCCCGACAAAGACATTAAACAGAAAAAAAACCCCTAAATCAAAACAAAAAACCCCACAACCACAAAGCCTTCTCCAAATTTACAGGAAAAGTCTGGTTGAAAATTTCAGACAATTCCCCAGCTCCTTTCCTCTTCCAGCATCAATATTTATCCAGTCGTTCCATTTAATGCTACAGTATCTCTGGCTTTTTCTAAGGAACACAACATCCCTCCCAACGTGGTGACTGTTGTTTGCAGAGAGCCGCATGCGCCTGTCCGTGTCCTCCAGCACCCCGCGGGTCACAGTGGGAGACTCCCTGATCCTCCGCTGTGAGGTGCAGGGAGCCACCGGCCCCGTGTCCGTGCGGTGGTGGCACCTGCCGCCGCAGCACCCGGGGCACAGGGTGCTGGTGGCCACCATGGAGCAGGACGGCACCCTGAGCCTGGGCAGCGCCTACCAGGATGGGCAGACTCGGGGGAGCCTTCGGCTGGAGAAGGAGAGCTCGGGCACTTTCACCCTGGTGATCCCCAGCACGCTGGACGAGGATGATGGGCAGTACAGGTGTGAAGCAATGCAGTGGTCCCGAGGCCGGAACTGGACAGAGAAGGGGGAGGCAGCAGTGATGGTCAGCTCCCTGGGTAAGTTCAGCCACCCCTATTTCTGGGCTGGAGGTAGTGCTGGAGAAGAGGGTGGATGTATCAGTGGGACACGGGCCTGCTGTGCACTGAGCTCTGCTGCTGCTGCAGGGTGACCTAGGGCTGATCACTTGGCCCTGCAGTGCTTTGGCTTCCCCATTTCTACCAGGATGCTAGAGTCCTCCATGGGGTGTATTGGGAGAGACCAGTGGGAGACAGCAGCTGAAACGCTCAGAGACGTGAAGGGCACTATCTTGCTTGGCAGGTCTTTCTGTCTCCTTAAGCTGAAATACAAAATATCTGTTCTAGAAGCATAATTACTTTCAGTAATTAAGTTCAACAAAGCTACTTGCTGAGTTGTCTGGTGGTGTTTGTGAGAGATACACCCCTGGTGTGCTGGCCTCTGATTGCTTCTCCTGCACTCTTGTCTGAGGGCAGAGCCGCTAATCTCCCTGGTGTGCAGTGCCCACATCCTCTTTTCTTGGGTGCCTCTATGGAGAGGCAGCTTTTGGCTGTGATTTAGGGTGGTTTTCCTTTCTTGTCGCTGGGCTGGGTGCCTGAGAACACCAGTCGGGCCACAGGAATTGTTCAGCATTTGCGGAGGGCGGAGGGAAGCAGCAAACAGGACAGCAGCATCAGCAGAGGAGCTCTGGCTCCTCTGGTGTGGGACTGCGGAACCTGGACAAGAGGGCACTGAGGGTTTTCTGGGAAACTGGGGGTGGGAAAGTGGGAGGTAGGAGAGGGCCAGGGGCTGCATGGGGCTGGCAGAGCACAGTGCAACTTAGTGGAGAGTGGCACTGGCAGAGGAGCCAGCAGCACTGCTGGTGCCACGGCCCTGCAGTGCCTGGGGCAGCAGGGACGGGGCTGTGTGGGAAGGGTGGCAGTGAGGTGGCACAGGGCAGGACTTCTGTCCCAAGGGCTGTCCCTGACGCCAAGGGCTCTCTCCTCCCGAGCAGGTCTTGGTCTGCACGCCACGCTGAGGAGCCGAATTGCCACCGTCAGATACGGGCAGAGTTTTGAACTCTTCTGCCAAGTGAACGCCAGCTACACCCTGGAGAAGGTGCCAGCGTCTGTGCGGTGGCTTTTCCAGCCCAGCCCCGCCGGTCCCTCCCACGAGCTGGTCCGGGTCCTTCCCAACGGCACTGTGGTCTGGGGGACAGCGCAGCCACAGTTCCAGGGGAAAGCCCAGCTGGCGAAGACTGACACCTCCTTCAGGCTGCACATCCACAGTGCCTTGCCTGCCGACGAGGGGACGTACCAGTGTGAGGTGGAGGTCTGGAGGAGGAACACCCTGCCCCTGGGGCAGCCAGCAGCCAGCACCAGGTCCAATGTCGTGGGGATAAAGGTGGTGCTGCCAGGTGAGCAGAGCCTTCAGCAGAGGTCTCTCCTGCAACTTTCAATCCATCAGACATGACCCGGGGCAACCAGGGCCACTGATGTCTGGGGTGTCCCCAGCGAGGTCACCTGCCAGGGCTGCAGGAGATGGTGCTGCCTGTTCTGTTGCTTCCTCAGCACCTGACAAAACCGTGGAGGCAAATTTGGTGTTGGCAAGTGGCAATATCTATTTGTTTGCAGATCATGCCAAGCATGCAGGGATCAGCCTTGCCGCTAGGTTTGTAAACCTGGTTTCTGGAAAGAAGTAGTGCCCCCAAGAAGCCCAGCTGAATGTTTGGGGTGCGAGGTGCACCCCATGGAGTGGGCTTCTGGGAGGCAGTGGAGGGAGACCAGCCCCTGAAGCTGATGCTGGGATATGGCTGTGTTCCCTGACCAGAATATTCAAGGTATTCTGAGAAAGCACCAGGGCTCTCTACTGGGCTGAGAGCCAGCACTGAGCCTTGGGGTGCCAGGGACTCCGTGGGGAGGTATCTCCTGCCGGGCACGGCTGGGCTGCCCTGCCCAGGGTTCCCTTTTATGGCCACCCCTGCAGGCAGGGTCTGCACTGTCATCCCTCCTGCCAGCATCCTGCTGGGAGCCTCATCCTCTTATGGAAGAGAGACGCTGCAAACAAACCTCAGCCCCCCAGCCACCCTGCGTCCTGCCCGTGGCAGCACCACGGTGTCAGCCTGCCCTGCTCACAGCTGGGGCTGCTGCAGGAACTGCAGGGCTTGTCCTGGCCAAAGCCTCTGAGCCTGTGGAGGCAGGCGTGAGAATATGGGTTGGTTTATTTTTTTTGCCCTCATGTCTGTTCTGCCAGCCAAGGAGAGTTCTTGCTCTTTTTTCATGCATCAAGTGCTCCTTCCTCTAAAATCCTTGGATTTTCGGAATCACAACCCAGTGAACTGAAATTATGCATTTTTCATGTTTTTTAACTGATGGGTTTGCTGTGGCGTAAGCTAATACATTTCCTTCCCTGTCTGGGCTCTTTTCTCTGATGCTCTCTCCTGTTCCCCTGCTACTCTTTCCTCACCCCTGTGGAGCTGACTGCTGGGATGCTCTGTGTAACACCTGAGCTCCAACCAGCTGGGGCAGGGTGGCACTGAGGCAAGGGGTGACAATAATCAGCATCTCTGAGCACACATCTCTAGTGTGAATGGCATTAGGATGAGCAGGTGTAACTGCAGAGCATCTACACAGAGGAGATGGTAGCAGCAAGAGACTGCAACATTTGGCTCCAAACGTATTGCAGCTGCTGCTGGGTGCTGAGACACTGTGAAGAGGGTGGGAGCTGGGAGAGGGTGATGCACAGGGGGAGGTTGCTGCTGGCTCTAGTGCCATCTCTCTCAGAAAGGCAGCTCGAGCCAGTGAAGGATGATTGGGAAGGTAGAGAAGTCTGGGGAGGGAGCCGACTCAGGCAGCAATAGGGTGAGGCGAAGCTGCAGAAAATGAAGCTGCAAATCATGAAAATCACCAGCCTGCTTCTTCTCATATAGAACCTCATAGCTGGAGCCTGCAGAGATACTGGAGTTCTTGACTTTTTGCTTCAGCACTTTGTTTACTACTTGATGTCAGTCGGTGCTTTAGGAGTTCACATGCTGCTGTGATCTATGGATCATCTTCAGGCGGGAGGGACACCCATGAAAGATTGTTACAGGCCGGGAAGGCGGACAGATCTTTTCCATTTCCAATTTCTTGGGTGGGGTCTCATAATTACTGCTCCATGAACCTCTCAGTGCAGCTGCCTGCTGTGGCTTCCCCCACACTGGAGTGAGCTGCGAGGGCTTTTTCACCTCGTGTCCCTCGGGCCAGCAGCCCGCATGGGCCATGCCCTTCTGCCTGCTCCACTGCTCCTGGGCCAGGCAGAAAACAAAGCATCAGCAGGCAGGGGTCACAGGGAGATGGGCAGCGAGATGCTTGGCTTGGTTAATTAAATTGAAAATAAAGAGAAAACAGCACCATGGCTTTCTGTGAGAAAGGAAGAGGCAGGCAGCTGCTCTGCCCTTTTGGTAATTGATCTTTAGCAGCAGAGAGAGGAGACCTGGAGCTAAAACAAAGGGGCTTTGCAGCAAGTGCTCTCCTTCCTCTTGAGGTGATCTCTGAGAGTGTAACAGCAATTGTACTCATCAAAATGAAGCGCTCAAAGCAGTGGTTCCTGTGCCTCCCCTCTGCACTCCAGTAGCTTTTCCTTCTCTGGAGCATTTTCTGCCCCAGCACGTGTCAGGCCAGGCCATATTCAAGCAAGACCCTACCTGCCCCTCGTCCCCTGGCAGTTCACTGACTGGCTGAGTGGTATCCTCGGTACTGAGCAGAGGAAGTTAAGAATTAAGTGTCTTATTTTTTCCAGTGTGATCAGTTCATCTGTCACAGAAACACAGGATGGTGGAGATTGGCAGGGACCTCTGGAAGTCACCTGGTCCAACTCCCCATGCAAGCAGGGCCACCTAGAGCAGGCTGCCCAGAACCATCTCCAGATGGCTTTTGAGTATCTCCAGTGTCCCCCTCTGAAGATTTGTGCTTCCATAGAGCCGGCTCTGGGATGGGTATGCTTTTAAGTACTGCAGTTTAAGACATCAGCTTGCATCTAGTTCCCAAGTGTGCTCAAGTCTGTGATTTTCATGGTGGGTCTGATGAATTTGCACAGCGTCCTAATTAGGGTGACTGCTGTCCCTTCTCTTCTGCTTTTTGCCCATACCTGTTTCTTCAGAGCAGCAAATGTGCACTGTGAAATGCAGGACAGCACTTTGATCCCTTGGGAGCATCCATCTCCCAGACATCCTGGTGAGTGTTGCTGTGGAAATCCAAACCACTGAAGTGAGGCAATAAGCGGATACTGGGACTTGTGCAAGTCCCTCTGAGGAGGAAACTGTCAACCTTTGGTGAAAATGTGTTTGTCTGCAGAGAGAAGGAAGAGCAGTGGGGTACAAAGAGAACAGCATAAGCAGGGAGATTTTGTTGGCAGGTTAGAGGCAGAGGCCTTGCAGGGATGTAAAGAGCCATCGGTTGGGATATTTTGCTTTGACCAGTCTCCAGAGAGGCAGCGAAGGCCTCTGAAGTGGATTGCTTGGGTTTTGAGAAGAAATGCTTGAAGGAAGGGGAAATGTGCAAGCTGTCCCCTGCAGTGTCCCTCTTCTCCCGTCAGCCCCTGTGGGAGAAGCCGCGGCTCCCTCCTGTCCCAAAGCCCTCCCCACAACCTGCTGCCATCACATCCCTTGGAAAGGTGCTGTGGAGGAGAGTGCCCTGCTGAGCCTGTGGCCAACGCTGGGGGTCTGGGACGTTCTCAGGGACCATCTCAGTGTGTCCTCTGCTGCCTGTCCCCAAACCAGCACCCAGGGGCTGAGCTTAAGGGAGCTCAGTTGTCCCCAGCCTCTGTGGCAGAGGGTGTCCTGCTGCTCAGCTCATACGCAAGGAAAGTGCTAAGAATGGAAACTCAGCCTACAGTCCCTTAAAACCCTGATGGTGTTTCCTGCTGAGTCATTTCTGCCTACCCAAGGGCGGATACCTGTGTGTACTCCCTCCCCTGACTCCTGACTCCATCTGACAGAGGTGGGGTCTCAGAGTGGAGCGGGAGGGTGGAGGGGAAATGCAGGTGGTTGGAAGACCTTTAAAGATATGGATTTGGAGCCTTTTCACTGCTGTAGAAGAGGTTCCAGCAACAGGTGATGTGGTGTGGGAAGAGGGTCCCTCAAACAAGGAGCAGCACAGACACAGCAGGACCAGCAGTGCCTGCTGCCAGGGGGCAGAGCTGCAGGCAGCACCACAGCTCTGCACTCCTCAAGTGCACAGCTCTGAACCATCACTGGGTGTGATCACAGGGGGTGTGCAGGACTCTGTCATGTGGTTTTAGATTAATAACCACAGCAAACACCTGAGATGACAGCTGTTAGTGAACCCCACACGGGCTCTGTAGTCTCTCTGCGATAAAAGACACTTGTTCACAGTCTCCAAAGCTGTGGGCTGGTTTTGTCACATATGTGTGAGCCTGCTGATGGAAGCAGTGGTAGACAGACACATTTGCTTCAGACAGAGGCTTTGCCTCTGAGCTCCAACACAATGGCTGCCTCCATGCCCCATTCCTGCTCCGTGGTCTCCAAGGCACCTCCTCTGCTACTCTCCTTCCCAGTGACACCCAGCTGTGATTCCCTGCCATTGTTCAAACAAGGGTGTGTGGATTTGCTTTTTCCCTCCTTCCTCCCCCCCTCTGCTCCAGCATCTCCTAATGAGTCTTTGTCCTCTGTGCACCCTCTTCCTCCCTCCTCTTTCAGTGTGTTTCTCTCAGGACAGCTTTATTCCTCTCCTTGCCAGTATCCCTGTATTGGCAGCTGCATCTGGCATGATTGTTTTGTTTCTCCATTTTAGGAAGCAAGCTTCAGGTTGCTACAAAAGATAGCTCTGTGGAAATTGCCAGCGGTAACGCAGCCATCGAGTGCAGGATTGTGTTTGCCCAGAATAACTCGCAGTTTGCTGTTACCTGGTACCTCCTGCCTCCTCTGGCAGATGGAACCCCCCTGCAAATCATCAGGGCCAACTACAGCAGCATACTGGAATATGGGTCTGAATTCAGCTCTCCTGCACAAAAGTCCCGGTTCCTGAGCCAGAGGGTGTCCAGCAACATATTCCAGCTGCGGATTCTGTCTGCAGACCTCGGGGACCAGGGCAGGTACTACTGTGTGGTGGAGGAATGGCTCTGGCTGGTGGATGGCTGGTACAAGCTCGGAGAGGGGACATCGGGAAGGACCACGCTGAAGTTCAAACTCCCAGGTGAGGAGGTGTTATCCCTTGTACAGGTGCTGCTGGAGTAGGTTGGATCAACTTATGACAGGCCCCTGCCAGGCCTCTCCTAAGCTGGCAGGGCTTAGGAAAAGCAGCAGCTCCTGCATTGGATCTGAGGTTTAGGGATGCAGGAATTGTCAGTGCCTCTCAAAGGGAAATTAGGAAGATTTACCACATCCTCCCAAACCAACCGAGCTGCTATTTTTGCTACTGGTAGATGTAGTCAAATGCTTCATAACAAAAGTGAATTGTGGCCTTTTTCTTTTCCCTCCAACACCTGGTGCACTTGGTTGGTTGTACAGTGCTGTGAATAGAGAAGCTGCCCTTTGCTGGTACTCCTGAGCATCCTGAAGGAAAACACTTGGATTTCCTTACCCTGCAGCACATTGCTGCTAAGAAACAAGACTGAAGGTTCAGCTGCTCTCACCTTAATCACTGCACCGCTGGGGTGCATGGTGGGTCTCCCTGGCTCAGTTTTTCCCTCTCTCAGCCTCACTCCAGCCCTAAATAAAGTGCATCAGAGAATTCCAGCTTCCTAAATAGCCTTTGGTCCAAAGGATGCCTTTATCACTTATTTGGAGGGGGTAGGGAGTATTACAGCACAGGGGGCAGAGATGATGGGGAAGGTGAGGACACGATTCCCCAGGGAGAATGAGTCACAGGAGCAAGGGGCCTGTGGGTGTCCTGCAGAGGCCCCTGCAAGAGGCCATTCCAATCCCTTACACTTTGCTCCAGAAGGTTTCTATCAGGCTGTGGGTGCAGGCAGAAGTATTTCTCCGGCAGTGCACCACCACAACATCTCTTTCTGCTTGCACCCTACCCCAGAGCACGGGCTGCAGATGGAGAGAACCAACCACAGCATCTCAGCGAGGGAGGGCGAGGATGTGGCGCTGCCCTGCCGGCTGCAGGGTGCCCACCTGCCCGGCACACGGCTCTCGGCCACCTGGTTCCAGGTGAAGAGCAGTGGCCGTGACAGTGCCCTGCTGGCCCTCCGCTACGATGGCACCATGGAGTACCCCCAGGAACGCCTGGCGGGGAGGCTGTACCTCCGCCGCCCCTCCGCTGGCGACTTCAGCCTGACGCTGAGCAGCGTGGAGAGGGGAGATGCCGGGGCATATTACTGCCAGCTGCAGCAATGGCAGCAGCAGAGCGAGGGCCAGGACTGGGCTCTGCAAGCCTCAGCACGCTCGGGGTACACCCAGCTCACCACCATCCCGCCAGGTAACTCTGCTGGGTGCCAGGGGCTGCTCGCCCTGCATGGCTCGTCTCCCCATAGCCATGCTGGGTGGGGCCAGAACGCTGAATGTTTTGGGGGAAACATTCTTGGTGTGAATTTTGTGGCAAGTCTGTCTCCAGTGAGGTCTCTAAAAGCAGCCTCTGTTCTCTTTGGGGTGAGTTGGGTGCGCATGGTGGGTGCAAAGGTAGGACTGGATTCTGCATGCAGAAGTTTAAATAAATAAAAGCAAAGGTTTCAGTCAGGTGCACGCAGTGTTTTTATGAAGGTAATTGTCGCTGTTTTCCCCACGGACGAGTAGAGAAACGACACAAAGTCCAGGCTCAGGGATAGATGGATGCACTTTAATGAATTCTCAGAAGGCTTTTATATGTTAGTTTGCAAAATGTATTAAGCGGCATAAGGTAATTGGTTTTTTGTCATCCACCCCCTAATGGGATTGGTCAAGTTCTAAGACACCCATCTCTGAATGTTTTTCTAGTTAGAACTATAACAATCAGTCAAAACAACCTGCAGCTGCAAGAAGTTTACAAAACTGTAACATTGTTTTGACTTGCATGGGAAAGACAGAACTCTCCTAAAAATGCTGCAGAGAGCTGAAGAAATTCTCTGCTGGAGTTTTTTCAGCATCCATAGGTAATAGGCAGGAATTGTTGCTGCTTTGGGAAAATAGAAGGCTCAGATGACCCATGTGGATGAAAAAATATAAACTGTGAAATCTATCATGATGCACCCAGCTGAGAGCATCTTGCAGTTGTACTCATGCCTTCAGCTCTGGAGCTGCCGTGCCTGAAGCCAGCCTGGGTGCCTACATGGGTTTATGGCTTCTGCAGCAATCCCTGGTGCTGACCAGCATGGAAAGGGTGACCCTGCAGAGCCCTCCCCAGTGCCTGCTAGTCCCACAGCTGGGCACGGAGCCTGCTCTCATGACTTTGCACCTGCAGCAGAGCTGGTCTGGATTTAATTGCACAGAGAGGGACTGACAGCACTTCATCCTCCCTGCTGTTGTGCTACTGCTGTTGTCCATCATGGCTCCCTCTAGCACTCAGATTTCTCCTTCATCAGCTCCCTCTGTCTCTTGTTACCCATTACTGGTGGAGTAACTCTTGGTAAAATTGCTCAGTAACTGCTAGTAAATTCTCCTCCAATTTTTGAACAAGTGTTTTTGCCAAGTGGTTTTCATGGTTTTCACAAAAGGCAAAAGATTAGCTGCGTGGTTTTTCCTTCCCCCTCTCTTTTTAATGTTTTTTTCTTTTCGGAGGGGTGGCCATGTGCTAGCATGTGTGTTCCTCCAGTGATGCAGGTATCTTTGAAGTACCCAGCAGCCTCCACCTCAGCTGGGGAGCTGTTCTGCAGGAGCTTCCAGGGATGAGGATGGTGCTCACAGCTGCCTGCAGCTCAGTGTGGATGAGATACAATAGCAGATCAGCAGTAACAAGGAGGGGCAGGTGTCTGGTGGGGACAGGGACCTCTTGACCTGGTTTCCTTTGCTTTCCTCTTGTCCTTTCTTGCTCAATGGTGCAGCCTCTGACAGACTTCAACCTCACCCTGTCGTCACTGGTGTCAGGCAGGAACCCAGAGGCGTGGAAGGTGTGTTGCTTTTCCTTACTGAGCCCAGTCTGGAATGGGTTAGCTGAAGAACTGTGCAGTTTCTGTTGGGATATTTCAGATGAACAAGCCAAGGCCTTATCTGACCTCCCAAGACAAGAAATTGAGGCAAATTACCTGGTTTCTCTCCCCCTTCTCCTCAGGTAGCCTGTGTGAATTCTTAAAAATTGGTAGCTGTTGAAGATTGAGGGAAAAGTGTTAAGAAAATAGAACTTAGAGAAACACTAGGAGAGAGAAACTTAAACCAGCTTGGGGCCTCACTTTTTCTTTCTCTTTTCCTTCAGAGGCAACGGTTTTGTCTAGGATCTGCTCATCCCCATCACTGCTGAACTTCATCTTATACTTACCACTGGTTCTGATCCTTCTCCTGGCCCTTGCTGTCTTCTGCTGGTACTGCAAATTCAGGAAAAGCAAGAACGGCAACATCACAGGAAACCAGCTGATGGAACTGGAAGGGGATGGAGAGGTCAAGAAAACTTAGCTGGTCTGTAGAGGCAGGTGTAACTTGGAGGAGCAGAGCTGGACAGCTGAGAAGGACTGAGTACTTGCAGAGGGGCTTTTTATTGTTTTGTAGCAGCTCCTGGAATAAATCCTTGAAATTGTGTGTTTGCTTTTGATGGAATGAAGCAGCTTTGGGATTACTAAGCAAATGGGGTTTTTATAACAAGTGTTCCTGTCTTTTAGGTTAGGTACTCACCCATTTCCCACTCTGCTCAGTGTGGTATATTTGGGGTCCTTGCAGTATATATCTCCCACTGTGGATGGAAGTGGTGTTATTCCTCTGCAGGAATTAGGGAAAAAACAGCTCTTTCTGTGCTGTCACACAAAAGCACCACATTTCTACTAATTTTAGCCATCTTGACAAAATCTATGTGGTATCCAGGCTAAAAACCAGTGGTAGAGCTGGAAATGGAATATTAGTGTCCCATTTAGGTCATCGCCCTTGCCTTTGCCCACCCTTTGCTGGGGAGGCTCTGGGACGCTGCTGTTTTCACATTCTGAGAGTGCCTGTGCCCAAAGAGCATCATCTCCAAAATAAAATGGGTCTTCATCACAAAACCTGTCACAGGAACATGACGAACGAGAAAGGCTGGGTGGGTCTGAAGAAAGTCCAGAGCAGAGGAATCACAGCCATCCACAAAAAACCAAATCCCATTGACCCAGTAAAAGACTCACATGAAGTCTTGGATTCCAGAAGGAAGATGTGGACACCAAACCATCTTGGAGATGAGTGAACAAACTTTCCAGCTCCTTCCTTTGCTTTCTGCTGTAGGAGAAGACAGCATCCAGCCCCTGGTACCTGGGCTGTCTGTGGGTCAGGAAGCTGCACAGCTGGGGCCTGGTATTAGACACATCCAGGTTGTCCCATGTAATAAAAAAAGCCATGTGTGTGCTTGTGGGGCAGCTCCTCTATACTCTGGAATCCAGCTCGGGCTCACCTTTTCAAGGCTGAGGAGCTCTGCTACCTGAAGAGAGTCTGGCATAGAAGAAAGGAGATTTCTATCCAGTCCCTATAAGCCAAGGGATACTCAACCCCTAATTGTGCAAAATGGGGTGTGGTCCCAGGGAGTTTTAAGGTTCAGGTATCAGGGCAACACTCTAAGCACTGTCCTCAGACCAAAGTAGCTTTATAGAAACCACAGTAGACATTTATGAACCTGCTTCCTGTGACCACAGAGAGATCTGGAGACACCACAGCCTCTCTAGATGATCTGTTCTTTCACTTTCTTTGCAATTAGGAAAGCTGCCTGACTTCATCCTGAAGAACAGGACAGGTGCTTCAGCCCCTTGAAAATGCAGTTTTTGCACACATCTGAAGACTACTGCTCCTGCTTCCCTGTTCAGCCACCTCTGTCTGGGCTGGCTGGTTCCAGCTTGCTCAGTCTTTCCCTGCAGGATGTTTTCTGGACCCCGTGCAGCTTTCCCCTTTGCTGCCTTGACCCTGTCTGCCTCTCCCACAGCGTGAGTGCTCAGAGCCGCACGTGGGGCTCTCTGCAGAGGTTTCCCCCCTGCCTCGTGGGTTATGCCCCGTTTACACATCCCAGCTGGATGTTTGGTTTTCTCTGTGCGTGTGACGGCACGGCGCTGTTTGTGCTTGGCCCGTGAGCGTCAGGCTCCTCTCCTGCAGCTTTGCTGTCTAGCGAGTTGTGTCTCCACTGCGTGTTCAGGCTGTTGACTTTTCCTGTCTAACTGAAGCCCCGTTTGCATGGGGGTGTTGAACAGCTTTCCGCACCAGTGTGCGGAAGATCCTGCTGTCTGTCTTAGCCCTGTCTCGATAAAGCTTCGACTCATGGGCCAGTCCCAGTCTGTTTGACAGAGAAGCAGATGCTCCCAGGATATTAAACTCCTACAGGTTTCACGGAAAGTGGTAGGTGGATGAAGGAGAGGAGGCAGGCGAGTTGTCCCGCCAAGGGAAGGCTGCAGTGGGAGTCAGCTGTCTGGTGCCTGGCTTGTGTTTAGGGGATGTGGAAAGGAGATGAAGGTGTGCTATGACATGGGAAAGCAAAGGAAGAACTGCTTTTGACTATCAACTGTTAACAATAAATCTATGCACATAGCTTATCTGCCAATTTTGTGCTGTCCATCCAGGTTTTCATTTGGATTGTTTCCTTAGTTTGCCCAGGAACACCTTGGGAGCCTACTCCACAAACCTTGGTAAAGTCAAGAATATATGATGCCTGCTGCTTATCCTTTCCCACAAGGTTTTTAGTCTTGTTGCAGGGGAGACAGGTAGGTCTGCTTTGGTTTTGTTCAAAACAAACAAAAAAGTTGTGGGGCTTTTTTTTTTTGCATTCTTTTTAGTACTTTTAATTACTTTGTCCCTGTATCTCCCTGGGGATTATAGTTAAAAAGGTGGTGTTTGTTTCCACTTCTTTTTAAACATTAATTTGCCCTATTCCCCTCACTTGGTGTCTCACACCTCCTCAGATATCGCCACAGCAAACTACTAGCAGATGGCTTGACAGCCCATTCCTTACATGATTTAGGATGAAACTCATCAAGACCATCTTTCTAGTAAAAAATCTGAATTATTTAGGTTGCTACTCATCACCAGAGTGCTGGGGAGAGCCCCTACCCTGCTGTAGGAGTCATATGTGCAGGTCAGTCTCCAAAACTGTGTGAGCTCTGAGTGGCCTGGCTGGGTTTGGTGCATCCCCCAGGCCTGTGCTGTCCCCCTCACTCAGCCACCTGAGCAGCCCACGGCAGGTCTGCAGAGGCATCTTTCCTGCCATCTGATCTGCACACAAAAAGCTGCAGACTGCTGCAACACGAGATTTTTGCGTCTGGTGGACTGGGGGAAAAAGGTGGGCAGAGAGAGGGAGGTTTCTCCATCAACAGGGCACTTTCTTCTTCTGTGCCATTTTTGCTCAGTTAACCAGAGCCCCATGTAAGTAGCAACTTTCTATTCATGCAGGTGTAGAGGTTTTAATTTAAGTTTGTCCATGTGCCTAGGGCCTTGATGAAAGGGTCTGCAAGGAGAATGCGTGGTTTTGCAGTGGTGGGGCTTTTTCCTCTTTATTTTTTTTTTCCTGGCATTGCTGGGTCACTGCCAAACCTTTCAGCTGTGTTTTTAAGATGTATTTTTTTCCATGAGAGAACTTGGAAAGAGTTGTAACTTATCACAGCAAAAGCTCCAAAACAGTCCTATTTTTAAAGAGAACAATTCTGTCAGCTGAGGTAAATGTATGAGGAGAGAGATGTGTGTGCTTGGTGGGTCAGGGGGAGGGTGTTGATTTTGCTGCTGGGGCTCTTGACCACTCTCACCCACCCCCATCACCAACTTTTGTTCAAATCCAGCCTGTGATATAATTTAGAACAGCTGATAAAATACCTATTTAGCTGTTACAGCCATTCCCCACCTGAAGGGGAGGAAACAGTGCAGCAGCACAGCAGTGCCCCTGCTGCACTCTGTCCCTCACATGTGCCCGTGACCAGGGGATGAATGTCCTGTGTGAGGGCAGCATGTGGCAGGGAGATCCAGGGTCCTTTCACAGGTTTTAAAGCAGTTTAAAAGGGTTACAGGGCAATGCAGAGCTTGGTCCATGAGGAATTAATCCACTGGGAAGTGGTTGCATGGGGCTGTGAAAACAGAAGCACTGTATTGTGTGTGGAAGGTTTCCATAGGAAGGTGTGGAAACTGTAAGGCAAGGGGACAGCAGCACAGCACTGCCTCCCAGGCAAGCCAGCACACTCCTGCAGCTTTGGATGGATGATGTGAGGGCGGGATGGAGGGGAATATAACCCCTGCATTGCATATCCTTCCTGGAATGCTCCTGTGGCACCTGCCTTTGGACAGGAGTAAGGCCAGCGCTCAGTGATTTGTCCAACATGCGGTGGGACAAAGGGTCATACCAGTGACTCTCACCTGCACTGAGGACCTTTTTTGGTGAGGAGGGAGGGTGGGTGATGAGCTGGTTGCTGCGCAGGAGTGGTGGGAAGTGGTTTGCAAGCAAGGAGATGGTTTGTGGCTGATGCCTCAGGGTCTCCGGGCCTGCCCTGCTCCCCTGGAGCAGAGGGCACAGGAGCAGTGTGCTGTCCTGGACTGCCGGGGCAAGGCTGCTGAGGAAGGTTGCCAAACTTTCAATAAATTATTCCAAACAAATGACTTGGAGTTCTCCTGGGATGCCCCCTCTCAAGCAGCATCTCTTCATTACTTCCTATTAACTCTGAGTTGGTTTTGAAATTTGACATTCAGTTTTCTTCCTGTGTTAAAATATTTAAAAACTGGAAATAAAAGAAGCAGTTTTGATATGTGGTCTCACTTGATGCGATTTTTCATTCCATCTGGTTCCTGCAGCCCCTGCTTGTTTCGTGTGTCCTTTGGCCTTGGTCTTTGGCACCTTAGACAAAGCAGGACCACTCACAGAACTCTGAACCTTCCTTAACCATTAAGAAACTGCTGCACTGGGTCTGCCTGCTGCTGGGGTTTTTGGTCCTTCTCGAATCATCTGCTCCTTCCTCTTTTCTTCCAGCAGATAATATGGCATTGCAGTCATAATTACTGTTATAGTTGCAGTTACAATTAATTGCAGTTGCACAGGGCAGGAAAGGAGTAATGCAGGGCAGAAGCAGTACAGCTGTGAGGCTCGAGGTGGGAAGGATGTGTAAGAGGTGGTAGTGTGGTATCTGGCTCAGTTTGCTGCCACAGCAGGCAAGAGGGACCAACTCAGTGTCCTTTTAGCCAGCTGCATTCACCAGAAAAGATTCTGGTTGTGATGGGGTGGGACTGACAGGTTAATGGTCCCCTACTTGCTTGGGTATTTTAAAAAAACCAAATAAATAAAAATCCTTTCATGGGCATTGCTTAAACAAAACACAAGAGTATTTCCCTAGTGGCTTCTATTTGGAAATGACAGCTGGAAAGCAAAGTTCAGATGCTCCTTGCTTCTGGAATCTGGACAGGAAGCAGAATACCACAAGCCACAAATTCAAGCATGTGCTCAGCTGGGCTTTCTTACTTTTATTCATTCATTACATTTTTTTCCTGTGTGTTTCTAGGGAGAGTTACATGTTTATATGTGACGTTGGCAGGGAGCTGAACCTTCCTCTACAGCCAGTTCCACAGCAAACCACTCACCTCCACCAGCAGCTTTATTTAACCAGAATGATCTGAGCAGAGGGTATTTTGTCTTTTAATTGACACTGAGCTCCTTCCCCCTGCAGGCACGGGGTACAGGTCCAGCTGCCGGGCAAAGCAAAGGGAAAGGGAGGGAGCTGCTCCTCCAGCATCCCCAAAGCCTGCCCTCCCCATGGGTGCTGCCCTCACACCTCCTTGGGGCCCAAGGAAGGCAAAGCATGGTGCTGTGGAGCAGAGGATGACCTGGTTTCTGGCCTTTCCTGCGCTCTACCTGCTCCTTGTAGGGGTGAGAGGAACATTCATTCCTAGGGCTGTCGACTAAGTGTGAAAATTGACCTGCTGGGGGGAGAACACTGGTTTTATCATTATTTTAAGCATGAGGGAATTAATGGGTGAATGCTGGGAGCAGTACGGCATACCAGGAGGGGCTGTGACTCCTCCCAGCCCCCTCGTGGGATGCTAATAGGGAGGAGAGGTCCACTGTCCCATTTGAAAGAGAAGGGCCATGACCAATCGATGTTAAATGTGGCAGTAATGCCTCACGCGGTGGCCGCGGGATAAAAGGCAGAGGCAGCCTGAACTGTAAAGACATTTCATTTCCCTGGTAATGAGGGAGACACACTGTGGCAATGAAACCAGGGAGAGAGAGACTGCGAGATGCTAATTTCTGTTCCTGCTGCCGCTGCTGCTTTGATCTGAAGCAAATGCCCGTTTTAAATTGCAAACGGATGCAAGTCAGATATCATCCAGCCAGTGGCTTACAGGCTTAATGAAGTGGGACGTTCGCTTCTGCCTGGTAATGTTAGGAGAGGCAGGCAATTCAGAGAGGAATTACCGAAGGTCTAAAGAGACAGGGAGGAAGGGTAGGGGGGATGTCACAGGCTAACTCTCAGTATGGCACAGTGTCCCCTGCTTTCTGTCCTTGGGAAGCCGTGGCTAAGCCCCCTCCAGCCCCTCTGTGGCTGGAGAGAAAGCCTGGACAGACTGTCCTGGTGTCACATGCCCGTGTTTTAAGGCACACATCCTGTACAGGCAATGCAAGGTCATCCTGCTCTTTGGTCTCAGAGCGTGAACATCACTTTGGGGTGTTCCCCAGGTGAGGTGAAGGTATGGGAGGCTAGGTGTTGTTCATTTTGTGCTGTCATTTGGGCATTTAATTGAACTCGAGCAAGACAACGACAAAGCTGATCTGGGACAGACCCAGAGGCTCCTGGAGATGGAGTCATTAATCCAGAAGCAGTGACCTGGGAGCCTGGCAGCTGATACTGGACAACGGCAGCTTCTTGAGATTCTTTTGGGCAAGGATCTGACCTGTCTTGAAGAATGAATGTCTAAAGGCTTTTGGGTACTAGGATGAGGCTGGAGTTTGTTGTATGCATCTTCTCTGTATTCAGAGGTTTGGATGTCTCTGCAAGCTGCTGTGCTTTACCAGACAGACATGAGAAATCTGAGGGACCTGCAGGCACCTGGGAGGATTGACCTCTGCACTAAGCAAGGAAGAAATGGTCTGGCTATTGAGAAAGGCTCACAAATCTATTAGGTTCTTTGAAGGAGTCAGCATGTGAATGGGAAAAATCTCGTGGTTGCAGTCTGTGTGGAGCCAAAAGAGACTCCACAATGTCCATCGTTATTACAGAAACTAAGTAACGATAGGATAAAACTGGCAGCTCCTTGCAGGGCTGAGCTATTTGTTAGAAATACCAGGCAGAAGAGAAAGTAAGTGGTTCTGACAGAAAAGGGAGGTCACCAGCGATGAGACCTGTGCTGCTCAACGAACACAAAAATGGTCTGGAAAAGAGGATGATTGCAAAACAAAGAAAGATAATATTAAGTTAATCAAGGCATCAGAAACAAGGGCCGACTGATGAAATGCACAGGGTGTTAGGAGACAGAGCGGCTGGGTAAGGAAACAGGAGATGACATTTGTGTAGGGGACTGTAAAGTGAGACATGGTGGCAAAAATTAATCAGTCTCAGCTTCATGTATAGAACGATGGGCCCTGAGCTGACCCCTGTCATTCAGAAACAAGACCTTGACGTGAGAATAGCCAGGTGTGCGTAACATCTGCACGAGGATCAGAGCAGCCAAGATAGCAAAAAAAGAAGTGAGTTACCAGGAAATTAAGACAAAAACATCATTTTGCTGCTGTGTACACCTGGGAAGCACTCACACCTTCTGTGCAGGGCTGTTCCTCCACCCCCAGAAAGGACGGCACACCTAGCCAGGGCACAGGGAGAGCTGGCAAACAGTTTTGGGTTTTTTCCTAAATATGCTTTTAAAAGCATTAGAATCCCCTTTCAGTTCAGTAAATAATTTTAATCTGTAGGCCACTAGGCAAGATGAAGCTTTTAGATTATCCATTATCCTTTATTTTTCTACAGCATCTTCTATTCAAGGACTTCACCCTATCACAATAAGATAGTTGAGAATCTTTTCTGCTTAACAAATGAGGGAACTTAGACATAGTGGTTTGCTGTGAAACAGGCAAAGAAATAGGAAATCTGGTTTTTTAGGATATCTCTAGAGAAAGAGACAAGAGAAAAGACTGACTCTAATAGTGAGAATCAAAGGGAAAAATCTCTCTGCTGGATCCAAAATAAGTTTCCATAGAAACAGATTTTTCTGAGAATGAATTACTGCAGTATGAAATTAAGATTGTGGATCTAATTCTGCAAAATATTTAAGCATGTTCTTTGCTTATCCCTATTCAGCTCAAGATGCAAGCATGTGATTTCCATGGAGGCTTATGTGCTTTATTTCATGGAGGTAGAAATAAGGATAAGCTGCATTGAAGTAGGATCCAGGTTTTCTTGTGCTTCCTTGTCACTGGCAAACTTGTGACTTATTTTTTATGAAAGTATGTGTTGCTTTGCTGCCAAAAGTGTAGGCCCCAGTGCCTCAATTTGAGAGTTCAGCACAAAGTTCCATCAGACTCTTGCCACTGCTGGGGAGTGGAGTCAGCAGAGTTTTTACATTGCTGGGTACTTTATTGTTTTGTTAATTAACTTTTTTTCTATTTACGTGCAGGTTTAATTTTAAATGGGATACTTATTCTGTAAATGAATGCCATGGTGGTTATCAGATAATTAATTTGAGAACTGATGGTATAAGAGGTTGAGATTTGCTCATAATCTGTCTTTTGTGCACCTCTATTTGTGGCCCGTAGATATTTTAAAGACAGGATAGGTTCTTAATATTTTGCATGCTAATTGCTTTTATTGTAACTGTGTTCTGGTAAATGATTTGGTTTAGTTTAAGCTATTTAAGACTGTTTTGTATATCTCTTTTCCCCCCTCTCTGTTGTGAGTTTATTCTTAGCTGAATTAATAGGACAAATAAGGTTTGCCTCAGAGTTTTATTTCCATTTACTGTACTTGGAATAGACGAAGCTCTTGTGCAGCCAAGCTGCAGCTACTCTTCTTCATGCAAACTTTCCATGTTCTTATTCCCTCTTTATTTCACATCGTCTTCCAGCTTTTTATTTGGGGAGGTGTGTAATTGCAGACCCCCTTCCAAGCATTTCCCAGCAGCACTACAGAGCCCAAAAAGTGAACTTAAGCCTAGTGATGATAGTGCTTTGGGACTCTGTTGAGATGATGCAGAACAAAAAATCCTCATGGAAATTGTATCTAGTTTTTTTGTTTCCCTTCTCTGAGCCCTTGTGCTTGTCCCAGCCAAAATAAACTCTCAAGGCATTTAAACAATCCATCTTCACGTAGTGTTAATGTCAGTGTTTCATCTTAACGTGGAAGCTCTTGACTTGCTTGGGTCCAGATGAACTATTTCCCCTGCTTGTCACCCACCAGGCCACCAGTGCTGTGGCTGCAGGGGGTTCTTGGCTGCCCTGGGGTGGTGACGGTCACTGATGGTGAAGCTGGTGCTGGAGCCCAAGTCCTTAGCAGGGGGACAGCAGCAGCAGCTGAAACTGTCCCCTAGCACTGCTGGGCTTCAGTTTTCCCTTACAGCTGGAAATGATTCTTTCTCAACATTCCCTCTGACAGGGAGATGGAAGACACACTTCATCTCCCGGAGACTCCGTTGTTCCGTGTGCTTGCTGAGAGCCACGCTCGCTTTGCGGGCATCCTCCCCCCCTCCTCCCTGCTTTGGGACAGATTTTTTTGTTTAGTCAGTGCCTGCCACGCTGTTACCATCAGAAGGGCACGTTAGTGGTGGCAGAAGTTATGCCTCTCCTTTGGTGGTGGTTTTCAGCTCCAAGCTTTCCAAGGTGTGAGGAAAGGATGCTGTCAAAGGATATTACATTCCTGCAGCAAAACCACTGAGGGGAGCCTAATGGGCAGTTTTTCTTCTCAGATGGTTTCAAATCCCTGAGGAGGCCGTGACCTATGTCAGAGGACAAACTGTTGAACAGATTTGCATGGGAAAAGCAACTTTTGCCACCCTTTTGCTGCCTCCTCAGTCCTTTGGTCCCACGTGCCCAGTGGAGATGGGCACCCAGTGCAGAAGCCAAGCCTGCCCACTCCCCAGAGAGGTTTTCCCAGGTGTCTCCTGCGAGGCATCCCAGGCCCATGACACAAACTGTGGAGCTGCACACACCTTCCTTCCTGTGTGCTTCACACCTGAGCCAGGTGAGTACATCCCCACACAGACCAGCTCTGCTGGCCCCCATGCCAGGCACGTTTCCCCTCTGAGCTTGCAAAGCCTGCAGTTTGCATGCCCAGTTGGAGCAATGAGAATGGATAAAACCAATCTATTTTTAATCCAGTGTGAGATTTCTTACTCTTGGCTATTTTTTTCATAATTGGTTCTGTTTTCTGCTAATGATCTGAAATTTAGCATCTATTCCTGCCTCGGATATTTTGATAACTGGTGCTGAGGAAGAAGATTAAGACTGTTGTTAGCAGTGAAGGCTGCAGGACATATGGAAGCTGCAGACCTGTGAGTGATAGACAGAAAGTTGTTTGGAGGCAACGGGACAGATCGTCTGGGATTCCTGGCTTAGTCCCAAGGAAAGGCTGATGAGGTAAGTAGTGCTGGGAAAATCCTGCTAGGGGAGGAAAAGAGCAGACTGGAGCTGAGAGATCATTGGACGCACTGTATTGAATATGCAGTTTCTCTACAAAATTGAATTCACTTTTGGCACAAAAACGGGATTTGCATTTCTCTCTCTGGTGCGCTTGCTTCACTAGCAGGCTCGTGAGGCACTCTGAACTGTCCAGCTTTTAGTAATGGGTTAAGACCAAAAACTCATTCTGAACCTTTGAGGCAGTCGGTTCGGGTTTGGATCAGACATTTCCGCCTCCATCCCATTTGCAGATGCCATAGTGTGGGATGAAGGACCCAGAACAATATCCCCAGATCTGGTGCCTGTTGATATGACGGAGGTCAGAAGCTCCAGCGTAGAAACGTTCCTTGCTGAGCTGGACGGGAGCTGTTTCCAAATGCAGGCAGGGCATTTTGGGCAGTGGGAATGTGTACAGACACATATGGTGAAACCACTGGGTAACCACCAACACCATCCCTCCAAGCTGGGAGCTGCCCTGTAGCTGCAGTCTGTGTTTCCATGTTGGACATGTTTTACACTTCCCTGGCTCCCTTTGGTCAGCGGGTGATTTGTGCCCATTGCTCTACAATAAGTAGATTAGCTGTGATTTATTTGGGACAGGGTTGGGACTGGTGATTTGTGTGCTGCTGTGGGTGCAGGAGCTGTGTGATCTCATGCGAAGGGTGATTGCTGTGAAGTGCAAAGGGATAGATTAGGATAAATGACACTCTGGATCCAAGAGCTGAATGGGTATGTGGGTGGGATATCCAAAATCCTTCAGGTGCATTCTTAAATACATCCTCTTCCACTCCCTGCACCCTTCTGATTAGGGACAACAAAGTGGCAGGTTTGCTCCTCTTATTCTCTGCTTTTTCAGGAGGAGGTGAGAGGAGAAGCAAGGGAACAAATCCTTCTGTAGAAGAACCAGAAAAGGGGTCTGCAAGCAGAGACAACGCTTCTCCTGTCAAGGGCACATGCTGTCTGGTCAAGGCACAGTCATGATTCCCTCTAGTAGGAGGCAGGGGACGGAATTCCAGGAGGGGTGGATGGAGGCAGTGTCTCTGGGTGGCAGGGGAAATGCCTGGCACGGGGCCTGCACAGGGGTCAGGAGGTGCAAGGACCTGGAGGGAGGCTGGGGTCTGGAGATGGGACCAGTCTCAGAAGCACAGAGCAGCCCAGGTTGGAAGAGACCTTGAAAGATCATCTGGTTCAACCTTTCGTGGGAAAGAGAGAGGAGATGAGATTCTCTGGCACCCTGTCCAGTCACATCTTGAAAACTTCCAGCGATGAGGCTCCACCACATCCCTGGGGAGGTTGTTCCAGTGATTGATTGTTCTCACTGTAAAAAATAGATTTGTTATATCAAGATGAAATATCTCCTCCTGCAACTTATACCCATTGCCCCTCTCCATGTGGCTCCTTGTGAAGAGAAAACCTCTGTCTAATTTGTAGCCACCCTTTAGGTCCTGGAGAACTGTGATGAGGTTCCCCCCTGAGCCTTCTCCAGGGAGAAGAGACCTAAGTACTTCAGTTTTCCCTCATACTGCAGGATCTCCAGCCCTCTGATCGTCTTTGTGGTCCTCCTTTGGCCCCTTCCCGCTCTATCAACATCTTTTTTTTTGCATTGTGAAGGCCAAAACAGGATACAGTATGCTAGATGTGATCTGAAAAGCACTGAGGAGAGTGGGACAATCACATTTGTGTTTCTGCTGGGAGCGTCCCTGTGGATGCAGCCCCTGGCCCGATTTGCCTTTGTCACTGCAGCGGTGCACTCCCAACGCGTGTTCAGCCTGTCCCCCGGCCCTCGAGTGTCCCTTTGTGCAGCCAAAGTCAGGAGAGCCCCGGGGAGCAGCTGGCTCGTGTGCAGGGTCTGTGTCACTGCAGGGGCACTGCCACGCTGCAGGCCTTGGCATCCCCCCACAGAGAGGGCAGCTGGCTGCTGGCCGTGGGTGGCAGGGCTTGTTTGCACACTGAAGGTGGACAAAGCAATTGCAACAACAGTCAGGAAGATTTTGATGCAACAGGAACCCCAAGGCTCCGTGATGTGTCACCTCCCACCCCTGCAGAGGAGCAGCTTCTCCTTTCCCATGGGAAGTGGCGGGGCTGGGGGAGGCCAACAACACCCACGCTGTGGCTTCTGCCTTGAAAATCTGCTGCCTGCTGCTGCGGGCCCTGTATTTACACATCTTCCAGGCAAGGCTCCGTCCAGCTGGCATGGGCATTTGGAAAGCATTTTCCTGATGCTTGTAAAATGCCATTTTCCTCTTCAAAATCCCCATCTTCCACATCTCTGAGTGGCAGAGCTGACCCTCGGCATCCTGAATCTCCATATGGAAGCATCACTTTCCTGCCTGCCTGGCTGTTTCTTAGCTTTCCATGCATCATGGGAGCGAGCAGAACAAGAGCCATCCTGTTTCCCTCGCTGCAACTCAGCACCCTGCCAGCCACAGGACTGGCAAAGAGGCTTGACAACTTTTTGCTTCTCTTGATAAAACCCAAATCCGTGTGAAAATCTGGCATCTGCATCAGCTGCGGACTCAGCAAGGTGAGCAACATCTGGCACTAGATAAACTTGGCTGGAAAGACAACACGGAAAATGAGAAGTGCTGTTGGGAACACAGGCACGTCCCACAGCATCCGGCAGGCTGCGGTCGAATCGGGAGCTATCCTGCTCCTCTTCTGCAGACAGAGGGGAAGCAGAGTCCATTGGACACCTATCACCTGAAGGAAGCAATGCTTGGACTCTGCAGCGAGATTTTAGGGAATGCAACCTGTGCCACCCTCCCCACAAAGAGGCAGGATGGTGGGCAGGGAGGAGTGCCAGACTTCCACCTGAAGTCCAATGGATGTTATCAGCTCAGCTGGCTCTGGAATCTCATCTTTTCCTTTGAAATGACAGAGGATGAGCCTCTGTTTTTGAATCTTGTTCAGGAGGAATTGAAGAAGGGTGGCTTGGAGACCTGTGGCAGTGGCCCCAGAGCCATGACCCGCAGAGCGGTAAGGAGTGATCCAAGGAAGTGAGGGCCTTTTTGTGGTGTCTGCTTAAGAAACAGACAGGAAGGCTGCAGGGAGATCTACAAGAAAGTCAAATTAAAACCATGGTTTGTTGCTTCAAAATGCTGAGAATCACCAAACCATGGCAGAACTGGAAGTCACCATCTGAAAGAATCAATGGGCTTTTGGTCTGGTGGTCAAAACCAACATTATTATCAGCAGGAACCTGACAGGCTGAAGGGGTTGATGTCTGAAAATCAGTATTACCTCCAGCCTCATGAGCAATTGCCAGAGTGAAGTATTTTGCTGGCCTTGGGCAAAGCTCTGTCTAGGCCTGGAAGAGTATCTGCTCAACCCAGAGCTCAGACAAAGTGCCACTAGGTCAGGAGGGGCACAGTGTGAGACACAGTCTCTGTCCTGCAGCACAGCCCCTGGCTCTCACTGCGGCTGGGTTCACAACAAACACCATTATTGCCCTGCCAGGCAGAGGTCCTGTGTCCCCTGGGCTAGTGTCCCACACCTCTTACCTCCCCACATGTCTGGGCACCACAGCGCTGCTCGGGGGCTCGTCACCCGGCCACGGGGCTGCCCAGCCTTGGCAGCTGCGTGTGCTGGGAGCGGAAGAGCAGCCAAGACTTGCACCCAGTGCCACCACAGCTGTCACTGGTGGTGTGACTTGCAGCCGCTGCCTGACAGACAGCTCAGCGTTGTGGTTGCTCCCCACCCCGTTACCAGGCCACACGTCACGTATCTCTTTGTCACCTTCTAAAAGCTTTTACTGAGGGCTCGCAGCTTTTGGGTCTTGGTTAGCCCTGCCTGCACATCACCTGGCCACTGATGATGGGGACCTGTGAGGGACCCCCTGAGCTGGGACGGTGGCAAAGGGGCACCTTGCCCACTCCAGTTCCTTTTGGGTGGTGAAGGAGAGGAGAGGCCATGTGTGGCCATTAACCCCATTGCACGGCTGCTCACAGAGGCTGGTCTGGCTGGGATCCTGGAGGAAGTGGGGGCCAGGGGCAGCAACGTGTGTTGGAGGGAATTTGTGGGATGTGGAGACAGCAAGGCCTCCAGAATGTTTTGGCTTTTCACTTGGATACCTCGTGTTAGATCTTGATAATGTTGCAATGATGAAGAAGTTAAGATGGAGAGTCTCCAGCCCTCCTCTTGGAGTGAGTTACAGTGGAAAATTACCTCCCCCATCTAAGAGCATATGGCTTTTCTGACTCTAACTTTCAGTCACTGAATCTTCTTTTACTTTTTTCCACCAAATTCTTACACTATTCTGAAAGCACTTGCTCAAAGTGTCTCACAACTGGTTTTGGACAACTCAGACTAAGCTTTTCATGCTCTTCACTGGGCAACAATTTTTCCCAGTCTCAGAAGATCAAAATGAGTTTAAGCATGCAGAAACCTAGAGGTGTAAGAACATTGATTTCCCAAGTAACCCACACCGGGAAGTCTGCTTAAATATTTGAGGATTGAGTCACCTGTACTTAAAAGGAAGCAATTAAGGAAACTAAATATGTTCTTGAAGGGCTGAATAATTCCTTCACATCAGTCTCAACTACAAAGATGGCTCTGGAGGTGCTTACGCAGATCTTGCCCTTTTCTGCACCAAGAGCAAATAGCATCAGAGACTAAAAGAGGAGGAGCTGAACAACCAGTAAGTATCATTAAGCTTCCAGGTCATGATGGTGTACAGCCAAGAGGTCTTGGGGAACATGAGGATGAAAGGGCTGCATCTCAAAAAGAAATATTTCTCTCATTGAAGAAGAAAAGAGCCCCACACACACTTAAAAAAAAAAAAAAAGAAAGAAAAAAGAAGTGTTTGATAAAGATGGAGAATGTTTTACTCACATTTTTATCAGCTCTTGGGCTGATCTGGAGAATTACAGGCCTATTTGACATGCATGCAAATGAATGCAATGCCTAGCAAATTAGGAGAATTGGCCATGAAGCTTACATGGGTAAGACTGCTCGGAGGTGCAACCCACAGAGATCCAAAAGAAAACCCCATTTCCTGCATTCATGCAAGTCTTTGGACAAACCAGTGAACCAGCTGAAAGAGAAGAACCACCTGACACAACTTAGTTACCTTTTTTGGCAGGCTTTTTGCAAGTACACGTTCAAGATGTGGCTGCAGACATCTGGCCAACGTTAGAGGAAGTGGCTTATCACTGTGGCTCTGACACTGGCCAGGACATGGGCGAGCAGGTGGTCAGTGCTGGTGTGGGATGAGGTGTCAGTGACATGCCTTGATCAGCCATGGCAGCCTCTGGGGACAGGGAGAAACATGCCAAAGCTGTAGTGAAGCTCAAGAAGGCCACTGAAGAAAGAGGAGAGGTAGGTGGAAGACCTGAAGGAGGAAGCAGAGGGTTCAAAGGGGTACCTGTGCCCAGGATGGTGCCATAAAGAGGTACTGAGGGGTGAAAGTCGTTGTCTCCTCAGCATTGTGTGTTTACGTACCTGATGCTGAAGATCTGGGTGTGTGGGACACTAGCAGGCTGGTAGCAGGGACAAAACTGCTTTGCCAGAAAATTTCAGGGGGCTATGTTAGACCAGTCCCAGGGGAAATGCTGAAAGAAATCCAGAGTAGGAGACAACCCAAAAAAGCAGTATGTAAGGGGAAGAGAGTACCCCCTTCTTGGTAACATCTGAGTTGATAACCTCCAGGCACAGAGGACCGGGCTCTTGCTGAGCCACTGAAGCACATCTGATCAATAACTCAAAGTCCCGACTTGCACATTAGCAGAGTCAATTATCAGCTCTGCCCTCTGCTTCCTTGATTATTATTTCAGCATGTAGCAGCTGCTTCACAAGCGTTATGGCCCATCACACTCTGAAGGGACTGAGTTAAATGCAGATTATTGACCGATGAGGCCATAAGAATGTACTGTAAAATATACAGTCATGTTCGCCCATAAATCCCCAGCGAGAGTGCTTTCCAAAGCAATTCCTCTTGTGGTGGGACTCTGGGTCACTGTCAAGGCCATGAAAAATGTTTTTTCCACCTTATTCCTGCCACCTCTGCTGTGGTGGTGTTGTCTCTCTTGGCTTTGCTCCTGCATGTGAACCTTGAGCTGCTCATCGGGACCCCTGGGCTTCTGCAGGGACGCTTGGGGTATGGCTGGCTTTGCACATGGGCAAGGTGAGCTCTATGTAATGTTTCTGCTCTGGCCCCAGGTTTTCTGCTGCCCACGAGTTTCCCAATTTGAAGTTCCTTCAAAGTCCTCAGTTTTGGCTGAGGCTGTGGGTTTATGATTTGCAGCAGACTGAGTTCAGGCGAGCGCAAGCAAGTTGAATCATGAGCTGTTCAAATATCAGGTAATGACAGCTTTCACTCCCCTGCCAGTCTGATATATTGCTGGCCATCGGCCACGTGCTTCACCAAGGCCAGAGGTGCCCTGGTTATTTTGGCTTGCAAATCTCCTCAGCTTCAGGATGCAAACCTATTTCAAGGAAAGGGATGCATGCCTGTGGTTATGAACTGGAAATGCTGTGTGCCTATAAAGAAAACTTCTCTCCATTGATGACACTGGTAGCTGGGCCAGCAGTGATGAGGTGCTCAGCAGCTCATTACCTCACTGGTGCCCTTTGTCCAACACCTGAGAGGAGCCTGGGCTCATCCTGGGCAGCGTGATGGTCATGGCAAGCATAGCACACACTGACAGCTCACGTCCCTCTTCTGGGCCTCAGAGAACATCACTCATTTTGGCCACTGCCCCCAGGCTGAGACACCTGCTGGTTTACCCCAGGCAGTAAAGCTTCATGCCCTTGAAGGTAGATCCCTGCTGCTGGCAGCCTGCTGAGGCTTCCTTGGTGCTTCTAAGGGTTTCTTGATCTGCTTCTCCTTGGGGTGCTCCCCTTCCAAGGACGGGAGAGGATTTCACATGCTTTGAGCTGGAGAGATGGCTAATTTGGAGCTTGACATGTTACAAAAGTTTGGAGGTTTTTACTATAATTTTGATGTGACTCTGGGATGTGTTTTTTTTTTCCGAAGCTTTCTCAAGTGCAGCATCCTGGCCACAGTTCTGGCCGCAAGTGTTTTTAAAACCTTTCACTGCTGGAGCCACTCAGATCCTCAGGGCCAGGCCCTTGTGAGTCCCCAGGGAGGCCTGAATCCACACGGTGCCAGCAGGTGTGGGGGGGTCCTGCTGGCCACAACTCCTGGAACCTGGTGCTGGGTCCCAGCTCCTGCAGCACCTTCATGTCACACAGACAAAAGCACTACAGGAGGCAAGGGAACGTAGGGTGTTCCCCATTGTGGCAGGTTTGTCCCAGCAAGGCCGAGCACAGCAGCACACAGCATGGCCACAGATGGCAGAGCGGTTGCTGTAGGATCACACCACATCTTTGAGTGCTGTGAACTCCCTGGTGTTTACGTGCTTTAGCTCACTTTTCATCTCATTTCGTGTTCCTGTTTGTCTGTTAGCACACACGCTTGCCTTCAGCTGTGTCATGCACATTTACTTTGCACTGCCAGGGTAAATCTCTCATACCAGCCCTGCATAAACACCTCTCCTTGTCCCCCCAACCCACTTCTCTTCCACGCCCTGCATACACTTGAAACACCTTTGATTAAATACCAGCCTGGAAAAAGAGGTTTCCTGGTGATAGTTGTCTCCTTATCAAAGATATCATCACAGCAGGGCTGAACTCATCAAGGAGGGACAAAAACTTTTGAAGACTGTCCAGGAAAGGACCACTGTGAAGTGACCTCTGTCCCTTCAAAAGCCTGAGGTGTAGGGAAAAGCCAACAAGCTACTGATGTTTTTTCTTGCTTGTCATTGTCACAGACGTCTAGCCAACTTAGAGCTTCGTAATTGCCTCATGTAACCCATCTGGAGCTCCAGACAAAATCTCCAGCACGTTATGTATGCACTAATGTTCACTGCTGCCTTTGCCTGCTCTAGAAATGTCAGGCTACATGCGTTGAGAGCCCTGTGGTGTGATACGAAACCTCGACACAAACTGCGAGCAGCTGAAACCACGCTGCACCAGCACAAGCTGTTCATGCCACACTTCCAGTCCTGCAGCAGTGTTCAGAATGGCTTTCTCTCACTTCTTCTAAAACCTTCTGTGTCCTCACAGTCAAAGACTCACGTGCTAGACCTAGAGCTGTCTCCTGATTAATGCTGATGGGGCCGTGCCAGGCCTATACCAGTTTATACAGTGATTTTCAGGCTGAGTCCTCTCTCAGCTCCACAGATGTGTCTCATTGGTCACCTTGGGTATCTTCTTTGCCTTCAGCCTGGGGCAAATACCTGAATACCAAGGCACAGGTTTGGAATTAGGTATGGTTACGTTGGCACTTTCAGGGATGCAGCTTAGGCTCCCATAACCCTAACTGTGTCCTTTGAAAGCTGAGGGATGTGAAAATTCTTCCATTTTTGAAGAGGAAGAAGCTGTCAAGGAATACAAAAGAGGTTTGCTAAGCCACAGAGGCAGCAAACAGGGTGTTGTTGTTCACCCAACCCTGCAGCACAGCCACTGTGACGCACTCAATGGAACTCCTACCCTTCTTTGGAAGAAGCTACAAGAGGAAGCACATCTTCCTGCAGCAGGTCCTGGACACCTGGCCCTCTGCCCCTCAGAGGCAGGCAGCCCCAGCACGTTTGGGCTGGGTGAGAGGCATTTGACGATAACAGGCTCAGGACTGGGGTATTCCAAGGGATGGGAAGTGCCCTCCCACAACTGTGGCTTTGAGAGGATGGGAGCTGTGGGAGGATGGTGGGGACAGAACCCAGGAGTGGTCAACCCTGTGTGCTCTTTCCCATGGCTACAGTGGGAGATCAGGTTAGACAGCCCATGAGTGTGACCTGGACAGGCATTTCCTAGGAATCTAATCCCAAGATTTAAAGCCTTGAGAGAAATCTCCCTCTCTCTGAGCAGAACTGAGGATTTGGAAGCTGAGAGGTAATACAGACAGAGGGAATTATCAGGAGGTTAAATATGTGAAGTCACACTGGTGTCCTCAATTTTTCTGCTCCCGATTTCTCCGCTCTGGCAAGGTTCAGACTTGAGCATTTTCCTGCTGGGTGATGTCTCACCTTTTCTCACTGCAACACGGAGGTCGTGGTTTGTGGTTGAGGGCCCCACTGGTGGCAGTGACCCAGAGAGAAATGAACAAGCTGAAGCCTCTGATTAAAAATGCCCCTGTGGGGAGGGAGGACATACTGAACTGTGCCCTGGAGGGCTGTAACTGCCTGGTGGCAGCTGAGCAAAGGCCAGTGTGATGGTGGGGGTCTCGATCCTCTATCTGCTTACTCACATTTGTGGAAATATAGGATGTAAGTCAGGGGGACCTTAATATAGCTGAGACTGCAACCCTTTCAATCAAATTTCATTGCAACTTGAAGAAAGCGCAGTGAGAGCACATCCATGGGGAGGGGCAAAACGCTCTGTTAGGCCTCCTTACTGATGAAACCAGCCTGGAAGTAAACCTTGTCTGGAGTGAGGCTTCTTCCAGGGCTGCTTTCGAGGCTGGCAGCTGCAGAGTGGCTGCCAACACCTCACAGCACTGCTGGGCTGGCACTGCCTGCCTGCTGCCAGCCAGGCTGGTGCCTGCACTGACACACAAACGTGCACAGGCTGCAGCTGCCAAGCGCTTGATCTGATGTGTCAGCCAGGAGGGGCTGGACGGGAGGGAGAAACCCCAGCCACGGGGCAGAGAGCCCTGGCAGCCAGAGGCACCACTGGCCCAACCTCATGGAGAGACAGGGATGTTTATAAAGCAAGGCTGAAGCACCTGCATTCCCCAAAAAAGCAGGAAAGCATTATGGATGCTCGTGCCTGTAGAGGGCAAGACAGGGGACAGGTGAGGTGGCTGCATCCTGAGGTCAAGGCTGGAGGGGCTGGGGACACAGAGCTGAGTCGCCTGCTGGAGAAGAGGGTTGGGATGGTGCTGCTTGGGAGCATGCACAGAGAGAAGAGAGGGGCATGGCTGCAGGGTGTGTGAGAGGGCTGGGGCTGTTGTGCTCCTCGGCCATTCCGGCAGCAGCAGCTTGGTTGTCAGACCGGGGAAGGTCCTCAGCATGCAAAGCCAGCTGCTCCAGCTGGCAGGCTTGGGAAAAGCCCTCAGAGCAGAGAGCAGCGTTTGGTGATACAATTTGGTGATACAATTCCCTGTGTGAGGACCTGGAGTGGAGGGGAAGGTGAGGGCACTTGCCAGGGAAAGCAAAGCTGGGCAGGCAGCTCTGTGCCAGACAGCTCCCACATTCAGGCTCCAGCACGAAGTCCTCTCCTGGAGCATTGGCTCTTGGTCCCAACCCTGCTTTCCAAGGGGGCTCTGCTCACTCAGCTCTCCCAGGCTCCTGGTCACAGGGGCGTGCCTGGAACAGTGGTGTCATGGTTTTAGTAACACGTGGGTGAGCTCAGCTGTTGGGTGTAGATGAGGAATGGGTGGGCTCTCTGCTCTGTAATTTAAAAGCTGACTTTTGTTTAGCTGTGACTGCATCACCACCAGCTGGGAGCACCAAAGCCCATGTGGATGCTTGAGGTCAGCAGTTTTCCGTCCCTCGTGTGCAGTTCCCTGGGGACACCTGTCCTGATCTTTGGGGTCTGAGGCCCCTGAGTTTGCTGTCTGCTGGCAGTCCTGCTGGACCAGTGTTGGCTATTGAGTTATCCCCTCTGGCTGTCCCTGAGACACCCCTGAGTGGCTTCCCAGGCAGCTGGTCTTTGAGATGGCACAGCTTCCTGCATCTTCACCAGCCTCTGGCACAGTCCTGCTCACAGAGAGGTTTGGGAAAGCATCAGTGAGGCACCTCTAAAAAGCCCAGGGAGCCCTGTGGTCAGCAGGAAGGGCCTGTTGTCCCTGTGCCTGAGCGCAGGGGAAAGTCTGCACTGCCTCAGCAATGAAACTCTCCCTCTCCCTCCTCTGCTGGCATTTGACATGGAAATGATCCTGATTTATTCTGGAATAATAGGATGAAATGGTGCAAAGGAAAATTTTACACTGAGGATCGAGATAAATTGCCCAAAGCAAAGTCAGCCAAGAGAAGGGACGGGGGGAACTGCATTGCTCTGGTCACTCCGAGGAGAAAACATCGCAGCGGAAAATAAAAACGTTGGAAACAACGAGATGCTGGCCAAGGAGCGCTGGCTGAAGTGGAGGAGGTGGATGCCGACCTTCTCACAGCCTCCGAGGAATTCCTACCGCTTGGCGCAGGGCCTCCCAAAATCTCGCACCCCTCCTTGCCCCTCGCACCCGCTGGCAGGCAGGGGCGGCGGGCGGCAGCTCCCGGCAGAGCGGGGCCGGGCTCCCGGAGGGTTTCTGACAGTCTGGCACCATCTGCTGGGGCTTCCCGGGACACGGAGCGGGCTCTGGGAGCGGCGGTGCCCCGGCACGGGAGCCCTGGGGCCGCGGCGGCTCCTGGGGCTGTGCCCGTGCTGGCTCCGCCGGGCAGCCGGCGATCCCAAAATCACGGAGTCCTTTCGGCTGGAAAGGACCGATAAAGGTCCCCGAGCCCAGCCACCGACCCGGCGCCGCCGTGCTCACCGCTAAACCGAGTGCCGCATCCGCACGCCTTTCGAGCGCCTGCAGCGATGGTGATTCTGTGATTCCCGAGGTAGTCCGATGTCTGACCCCGTTCCAGTGTCTGACCCCGTTCCAATATCTGACCCCGTTCCAGTGTCTGACCAGCCACTCGGGGAAGAGAGTTCTCCCGGTGCCCAGGCCGGGCAGAGCCGCAGCCCGGCGGGGCAGTCCCGGCAGCCGCTGTCGGTGCCGAGGGGCCCCGCTCGGGAGCTGCTCCCCGGGCCGGGACCGGCTTCGCTCGCCCGGTTCCCTCTGCCCGGGAAGGGCCCGAGCACAGCTGGGGCACCAGCGGCCAACCGAGCCGTGGTAACGCAGCGATCACCGTGCGATCGGCACGGGAGTGGCGGGGGATCGACGCCTGATTGGCACTTGATTGGCATGTGATAACAGCATGATTGATATGCGATAGTCATGTGATGATCCTGCAGTCAATGCATGATCGATGCGATGGTCACATGATCGTTTCATGATCATTATGTGATTGTCGTGTGATCTTCTCATGATCGTCGCGTGAATGGCTCATGATCGACACATGATGGGTGAGTGATCAGTGCGTGATTGGCACCTGCTGTGCACACAACTGGCTTGTGATCATCCCGTGATCGACTCATGATCATCACATCATTGGTGCTCCATGAGCTTCTGATTAGTGCGTGATCGCCGTATGATAGCCACAAGGTCGGCCTGGCATGGACACCTTCCCTGGGGCTTGCCAGGTTTTGTGCCTGGCTTTGTCCATAGCATGAATTCACCACTCTTAACCAGGCTTTTCTTTGACACTCAGGCAAGTCTTTTTAGTCTTCCTGACTCTCTCACTAAAGCTCCCCCCACGCAACCATTTCCTCTTGTCCTTCACCCTCTTGTTACTTCACCCTCTACTCTTCCTCCTTGTTACTTTCACCCTCCTTGTTACTTTCACCCTCTCCTCACACCCTTGTTACTTCACCCTCTCCTCTTCCTCCTGGTCACTGCCTTGCAGTCAGTGTGTCCTCAGTAGCACAGTGGCAAAGGTGAATGATGGCCCATTTTTATGGACCCAGGGCTAGTTTCCAGCTTTGATCAACCTGGTGACCCCTCACTGGTTGACCTGGTTTAGCCGAGGGGCTGGGGCCATTCACATTTGGAGAAGGTGCCTGCCTTTTCTTGGGCCTGGCAAGGTCAACTTTCTTGCTGCTGGGTCTCCTTCATATCCTTTCCCTTTCTCCCATCCCTCCTTGCCCAAAGGTGGTGGCCACTCTTGTCCCAGTCCCTGGTTTGCTGCCCAAGCACTCTTGGTCTGTGCTCTGAAGCTGTGTTAACAATGGGAAGGCATCCCAGGGCCACTGGGGTAGGGAGGGTCCTGGGAAGGATGGAGTGACCTGAGGCAAGTGTTTCCTCTGTCGGATGGGCCCCTGCTGAGGGGGTGTCCCAGGGCTGGCATTGCTCCCTCGGAGAGGTCTGGGAAGGAGCAGCAGCGAGGTGAGCACACATTGAGGGGCACATCCCTGACTCGTGATCTGGCAGCAGGGGCTGGGCAGGGCTGTGTTTGCAGAAACCACCATCCTCTCTAGTGCCTGTACCCTGAGGTAGCTGGGCAGCAAGAACACCTCCCAGCTACAGCTACACTGCCCCTTTCCAAATTTGTCCACATCTCCTGGATGAAGCTATGCCTGGCCTCAGCCTCTGCCCCACACAAGCAGCAGACAAGAGATGTCCCGGATTCACACGCACTTGTCCTTATTAGAGGCTCCAGCGAAGCAGGGAGGGAGGGAGATGGAGAAAGGCAGAAGTCTGCCTCCAGCAAGACGGTCTGCACAAATAGACTGGCTTATAAATGAATTTATAAGTTGAAATTGGCCTATAATGAGAGAGTTACTGAGAAAAAAGAACTGTGCACTGCAAACCACTTAGGAATCGGAGATCTCGGTGCATTATGCGGAGCCAGAGGGGAGATGCTGGGTCCTGTGAGCAAAGGCATCACAGATTGCTGTGGGCAGTGACAGGCAAGCTCAGGCCAGTTGTGCTGCCTGCCCTGGAGTCCTTCACTGGCCCTGAATGCCTTCCCCAAAATGCATTCCCCTCTGATAAAATTGCGAGAGAACTGGGCTCTTGAAACTGCTGCTAAATGCCGTCATTAGAAACGGTTTCATTTCAAGGCAGCTTTTACTAGTAATGGTTCTAGAGTCAGTTCTCCAGAGGAATATGGTTGTTTTAAGTGTTTTCTTTTTTCTAAAAATAAAGCAGTCTCCCAAGCCCACTGCTGTGGTTGAGCTTTGTGCTTACAGGCTTCTGTCGACAGCTTACTTGATGAATGAAGATGTGAGGGAAGAAGAGCTTTTCAATGAGGAGGCTGTGTGCTTCCCAGGGCTGGAATGGTAAACAAGACACCGGCAGTGATTGAAAATACGACATCCTGCACTCGGTACTCCCTAACACATGCCGAATCAATTTCACCTCTTGGATTCCTTGAAACCAGAGAAGAAGTTGGTGTGCCTCCATGCATGTAACCTGTGGATTATCTGATTGGGAAGCATGTGAAGATTCAGGTTTCTCTGAATTACGTGCAGCCAGGAGGTGTGGGGAAAGTTTAGCCTACAGTTTTCCTTCTCCCTTCAGCCATCTGACCCCCAAAGCTGTCCAGAAACCTCTTGTCTGATTTCATCCTCTCCCAACAGCTATCCTCCACCTCAGTGCTGCCTTTCTGAGGTGCAGGGAATAAGCATTTCTCTCCTTTGAGTCTGGAATGATGTCAGGTGCCATCCCCAGCTGTGCACGTGAGGTGTTCACACTGTCCTGTCACCAGCTGTGTCTCACAGCCAAGAGAGATGGAGACCAAGCAAGCTCACCAGGAGGGTCTGTTGTTCTCTCATACCTCCACACTCATTCCATGGTAAATCCACTCTTTGCATGAGGGAAAGCCACACTTTTCTTAAAAGTTTAGCAAGCTTGGCCCCTTCCTAGCCCAGTGTGCCACGGGCATGGTGGTGACCTGCTCTCCTTGCCTGTGCAAAGCTGCCTCAGGGAAGCTGCTGCCTTTCCCACAGCCTGGCCTGGCATTTCTCTTCCCGTGTTGGGAATGCATTAGCATATTTTCTCTCCTTACTGTCACATGCAGCTATAAAATCTGCTCTCAAACAATTGGCCTGGGAGCTTCCAGAGACCACTAATAGAAAGAGAAAAACGGCATCTATATAAAGAAAATCAGCCTCAATATTCAGCTGGCATTGCTCAAAGCTGAAGGGCTTCAAACCTCCTCTGCAACAGGGAGGTCTCAGGCAATGGGAAGAAATGCCAAGCAAGGAATAAGAGCCAGGAGCAGCAGCAAACCTCCTGGGATGTCTGCTGGGTCCCATTTTCCCAGGGGGTACAGAGTGCAGAGAGACATCAGCTTTCTGGAGTAACTTTTAAATGAGTTCTCCCATCAGAAGTGGTTCCCTGGCTCCTGCAGGATGAAAGGCGACCTGGAGGATGTTGGTGTGCACTGACCCAAAAGTGCACATCAAAGAGGATGCGTTTGGTATCAGCCAGAAACCCAACAGAAATGTCTTTGTGGGCGCAAACCTCCTGTGGATACATGTGAACAACCAAATTTCTCTGGCTGTAACCTCTCCTGGGAATAGCTGAGATAACACAGAGGCTCGATTTTTTCTTTAAAGTGCAGCGCATCCCTGTTTTCTGCTGAGGTCAATTAGAGCTGTGGGAGATCAGAGGCTGATGAAAGATGAGTGCCTTGCTATTGTCTTGCCTCCTGAAGCAGTGATTCTTTGTTTTCTGAGTTACAGTAAAGCACTTACTTGGGAGTCACGTGAAGAACTCTTGTCTGCTCCTGCCTCTTCCCCAGGGCAAGGAGGCAACCAGCTGAAGGAAGACAAAGGGATGGCAGCTGGTTTGGTTGGCCACCTTTCCTCCACCCCATTCCCTACGAAGCAGCATGTCCCAGAGGGCATGATCCTGTCAGTTCCTGGGACTTGCTTGCCTCAGGGGTGCTTGCCCCTTGCCTCCTGGTTTCTCAGCATCTGCAGATGCCACGGGAGGCCCTCGGCCTTGCAGGAGGCATTGGTGCAGGAAGCCCTGGTGCTGTTCTGATATTTCCACTGCTGTTTCTTTGTAGAGGAGCTGATGCCCAGGCTCCTCTCAGCAGCTCGCTCTCTCGTTAGGTGGTGTGAGCCCCGGGATTGCTGCCCGTGTCTCTCCTGGCTGCTCTCACAAGGGCTGCCTTCCTCTCTGCACGGCTCCTCAGTGCCCTGGGGGAGACGAGGGAGGGAGGGATTTGCCTCAGCACTGATGTGCCTGTGCTCTTGGACGTTCACCTGGGGGTACAGCAGCACCTGGAAGAGCACAGTCCTCCCCCCAAAGACCAAGGACCGAGCAATGCTTGTTGCTTGGCTCATGCCGTATCCTCCTGCTCCCTGTGCCAAGGCTGCTGTGTTTCTGTCACTGGGGGAGAGCCAGGCAGCTGTTTGCTCTATGACAGTGCCTGGCTGACATCCCAAAGTGTTTTGCTGCTTTCTTTCCTCTCCTGACAGATAGATGAGTGGGATTATTTGGCTGGAGAAGGTTTTTTCTAGCACCAGCCTCTCTGGTTCTGCCTTCCCTAGCACTGACACATCCAACACGGCAGTCCCTTGGCTGGCATCGACCTCCTGAATTCCTCCAGAATTGGAGAGACCCCTGGACTGATGTCAAGGTTGGAATCTGCCACCTTTCTGCTCAAGGACACATGTGGGGATCCCCTGCCAGTTCTGGAATGCAGACCTTCTGGGGCACCTGGGAGAGACAGGTCCCCTGCTGCTGTGCTCAGGCTCTGCCTGGGGTGAGAAAGCAAGGATTACTCAAACCTCAATGGGAAAGGGGTCCCCAACATGCCAGAATCAACTGTGGAGGGACTTAACACTTGCAATGCATTTCGGAGAAGTTCCTCTACTTGTTACCCTGCAAGGAAAGAGTCTGGAGGTCTGGCTTTGACTAGAGCCATGTATGGAAATCTGGAGCTGCAGCTGCTACTGTTGAACCTAAGAGACAGGAGGGAATGTTTGTGTGGTTTGGGAACATTTTAGGCAAGTTTTGTCCTATTCTGTTCACAAGTTTAGCAACTGGGGTATCTGCAGGCACAGAGGGAGGGCAAAGCCCTTTTCCTGCATGCACAGCACTGGCGGGGGCTGTGCTCCTCATCACTGGCCCTGTGACGTGTGCCCCTGGGAGAAAGGGGCCCTGCAAGTCATGGAAGAGCCGACAGCAGCTGCGAGCCATCCCTGGTGCACGGCAGAGAATGCCAGTAGGGAATTTAACTAATGACTCTGCCACGAGCTGGCTTTTGTCACCTCAGCCTCCTGGCACGGGGGGATTGCAGGGCTCCGGGGCTTGGCACCTCCCTCCTGCCTTTGCCTATGGTGGCTGGAGGACAATGCCAGCGTGTCACAAGCTGATCCAAATGGCCACAGACTGGACAGGTTTTAACACATGTTTTTAATGCTTTGTAAAGCCTCCCCTTCCCCATGCTCCAGCCACAGCTGCCTGACAGGCTTCCCTTCTGCAGCTCCACAGAGCTTTGCCCATCTTGTGTTTGCCTGAGGAGCCCAAAGCATGTGAGTGGAACAAGCAGCAGAACAGCCCAGAGTTTTTGGTCTCAAATGCAAGTGGAAAGCAGCAACACTAATAGTAGCAGGCAGACTCTCTGCAGCTTAGCTCCCCCTCACAACCATCCAGTGAGGAATGCTGGAGGATGGACACCAGCTTGGCCCTGCTGCAGCCTGCTCCTCTGCAGCCTTTCCCTTGCACCACTGTTCCACAGCTGGCACCCAGAAAAGGCCATAAAATTGGATAGGATATGTTGTTTCTCTGCTTGGAGCAAGAGGCAGGGCCCTTTCCAGGGACCAGTGTGTCACACGTGGCTGTCTGCCCGTGACGTGCTGTGCGCCAGCCTGGTTTCCCTCTGAATGACAGTGCTCAGACAGCAGAAATCCAGAGGAGAATTTCACCTGCTGACAGGGTCCTTCTGGGGCTTTTTGCACAGGGTTTAGGAGCTGTAGCTGCTCCTGACTGGCCAGGGAGCCTGTTAGTCCCTGGAGATGTGTCCCCTTTTGCTGTGCCCTGGTGGGACAGTGGCAGTGTGGCTGGGCTGTGGGGTAAGACAGTGCTTTGTGTTTGTAACTGGGCTAAAAGGAGGAGAAGGGAGAAAACCCCATCTCTCATGAAATACTGATGGGTAGGTAGGGCAAACGAATCTCTACCTCACGTGGGTGCTGGCTGTGGCAGTACTGACAGGTGGGGGCACTAATCAATGAAAAGCCTTTAATCAATATCAGGGGCATGTGGGGCTGTAGCTGATTGGGAGTGCAGCACATGCCTGCTGGGGGTTCAAAGCTGTGCCAGGGGAAATTTAAATTGGGTATGGGGAAGCAATTCTTTACAGAGGGGGTGGTCAAGCACTGGAATAGGCTCCTTAGAGTGCTTGATGCCCTATCCCTGTCGGTGTTTAAGAGGCATTTAGACAATGCCCTTGATGACATGCTTTGACCTTTGGTGAGCCCTGAAGTGGTCAGGCAGTTGGACTAGGTGATCCTTTTATGTGTCTTACAACTGAAATAATCTATTCTAACGTGCTCATGCACAGAGAGAGCAGTGGCTCCCTCCTGGCAGAAGACACACATTTTCTGCAGTGGGTCTTGTGTGCCCAACAATCAAAATAGTGCCCCTGGGCTGGTGCAAGGATTTGCTTGCTGGCCATCCCACATGGCATCCACCCTTCTCCAACGCCTGAGCTGGTGCAGAAGCAGGGATGTGACAAGGTAAATCATGTGGGTGATGGTACCTTTATAGGCTGCTCGTGTTCAGGTGCTGGAGAAAGTAAAGCTGGGGAGGAAGTTTAGAGAGGAATAGAAAACACTGCCCTGGACTAGCAACAAATCAGCCTTGAGTCAGCTTCCAATTCAGGGACTGCCTTCTCTGCCAAACCACAGCAGGGGATGTCCCCCTGAAAAACAGAGCTGTGTGGTGGGAAAGGGATTTTTGCCAACTGGAGGTTAGGCTGTAGCAGGGGCAGAGAACAAAGCTTTGGGGAAGGGATGGATGAAGTTAAAGGAAAGCTGCTGGCATTGCTTTTGGCTCAGCAGTGCTGGAGCTCACCCTCACCCCTTTTTGTTGATAGACCCTGTGGTTGCTAAATGCTTGCTGTGGGTGCCTGGAAAGGTGCTTTGCTCATTCCAACAGGTCTGGAGTGAGGAGGAAGATGCTTAAGGGAGACAAAGAAAGTTTTAGATGGCCAAGTAGGTCTGCCCTAAAAAGAGAGCAGGTACTCTTTGAATGCCACGTAATGGGTGTCAACAGGCTGAGGATGGGAAAAAGGCTTTTCTTACACTTGTCACTCAGGTATTATAAATGTTTCTTACTGCCCTGTGGCTTAGGAAAATCATGGGATGCTCTAAGCAGGGCAGTCAGCGTTGTGCCTGCCCTTCTTGTGCCAGGTGAGCTGCTTGTCAGCCCCAGCTACTTCTTATCCTTCTTATATTGCTGTTTCTTCCCCACCCCTTTTCTTTTGAAGCAGACCAGAATTAAGGGTAGGGTTTATCACAGCCTGCCTTCGGGAATGGTAGATTTGTAGGGCGAAGACTCCTTATGCTCTAGAAGGTAATCACACCTAAATAGAGAAAGAAGAAGCTTTAGCTCTTCCCAGCAGGGTGAGGTCTAGAAGCGCTGACAGCCTGGGGAGAGAAAGGTGTGGAGAGGAAGAGATGGCTCCTGGAGGGAGGAATGGCCCCCTGTCTGTTTTTGCATGGCTGTTATGCTAATGTAGAAGAGCGGCCCTCAGGCCCTGGAGTCCTAAATCTTGAGCTTGTTATTAAAGCCTAACGTACACAGCACTTCACAGAATAAGGGGATGCCTAGGCTGCGTTGTCAGGGATGAGTTTGGGAGGCTCCTGTAGTGCTGCTCCCAGGGGAGGGGTGTGTCTGTGCTTCTCTTTGCCCCTGTCACCAGCAAAAAACCCCTCCAGCAGTGGGGGAAGGCTTTCTTCCAAGGATCCTTATCCGTGGGGACCAGGATTAAGCTACAGTACTCCACGACTCATTTACCACACTCCACCAAACAGCCTTCGGTTGGTAATAATTTTCACTCACTGCAGTTTTGTGTTTGGAGAATTAATTGCTTTAATAAGGAGCTTAATTAGAAGTGCAGAAGTAGAATAAGCAGCAGAAACGTTGGATAAGTGCTGAAGACCATTTCC
Source organism: Lycocorax pyrrhopterus obiensis (assembly GCA_014706295.1). Classification (NCBI taxonomy): domain Eukaryota; kingdom Metazoa; phylum Chordata; class Aves; order Passeriformes; family Paradisaeidae; genus Lycocorax; species Lycocorax pyrrhopterus. The sequence goes on along the minus strand of JACSVZ010000001.1, from coordinate 113,852,468 downwards.
ATAAAGAGAAATGCCGCCCTCCTGGTAGGAAGGGGTGTTGGGTCAGGGGATTGCATCGCTGTGTCCTGCAGCTGGGCTTCACACCTGGCTGCTGCTGCTTCTCCTGCCAAAGCCACCCAGCAATTGTCTGGTGCAGGGGCCTGTGCTGAGGGGAGCTCTGATGAGCTGCTCTGTGGCCAAACAGCATTCCCAGGCTGCCAGAGGCTTTCCCAACAGGTCTCTGTGTGCAGTCCCAAATTTTTTAATGTCCTGGAATGTTAGGATACCAGAGCAAAAGCAGGGACTGCAGCCTTCCTTGTGTAGAGCAGTGCACCTTTGCCACCTCTTGCCTCCAGGCTGTTTGCACAGCCTGGTCATTCCCACAGTGAAGATGAACATTTCTGACTCCAGCTGAGTTAAAGAGCTTCAAGAACAAATGAACTCCACAGCAGAAATAGGCTATTTTCCTTCCACTCCCCTGAAGCAGCTATCAGGGAGGAAAAAACCCCTCAATTTTCAGGGCAACTGAATCCATTTGCAAATGCATGTCAAGTGCGACAAATAGTTTGGGCTTAAATAATGGAGGGTGGCTTTTTTTCAATCTGAATGTTTTATTCCTACAGTTCCTAAACAAAACATTTCCCTTTTTCATTTTGAAATAATGTTCTATTTTGAAAAATGATTTTTTAAAAAGAAGCATAAAACAAAACACAAGCCCTCAAAATGAAGTAAATGGCACTGAATTTTTGTGTCAAAAGCAAAGATTTAGCAAACCCACTGTGTTTATTTTTTCCATGGTAGGTGTCAGCAAGCAAACTGGAAAATCTGCATTTCTGGACAACCTGAAATTATTCTTCTTTTCCACTCCTAACAGAGAGCTCAGAAATCAATTTTCACAGGTTCATTTTCTGAGCAATCTCATGGCTGCTGTCAAAATGATCTCTCTCCTCTTATTTGTACCCAAAATGGGCAGATAAAGAATATTCTTGAAGCAGAGGTGCAATTCCTCTTCCTATGTCAGTCAAGCCCATTGGCATTGCTCTGATCTAAATAAGATGTATCTTTGTCCTCCCTTTTCTCCCTGGGGCAGCTCACGTTTGAGGTGGTCACAGGATCAGTGCTACCACCTTGTTCTCCCATAGCACCTGAACTTCCCAGGGCCCTTATTGTTTAATTAAGCCTTGCAATGATGCTGTGAGATACACAAAGCACACACAGTGATTGCTGCCAAAATCCTCATCTGTCAGTGTGCAGTCTTTTCTCTGTTGTTGGTTTGGTTTGTTTTTTTTTTTCTCTCTCTCAGCCTCACTTTGCACTTGGGCTTTTCCAGCCATCGCTGCCTGGTTCCTTTCTGACTCCGTGGGCACATTGGCTGGTGGCATATCTATCCCGTGCAGTCAGACAAATCACACTGGTGCTAACTGTTTATGGTCCCCTAAGCACTGCTTGATTAACTTACTTGGCTGGCACGCAGGGCTGTCTTGCCAGCTGACAGAGGGAGCCGATGACACGAGGCACTTTCATTTGTTGTATCCCTTGCAAGCCTGGGGGAGGCAGAGGGCTGCCCAGGAAAAATCACAGATGAAGCCCAGCCACCGGCGAGCTGCCGTGCAGCTCTTGAGCCAGGGGCTGGCATGTCCCAGGCCAGGGCTTTGCTTGGGCAGCCTGGGGTTTGAATTATAGCCTGCAGGCTGTTCCAGGGGGTACCTGTCAGCCAGGACCACGGTGCATTAGCTCTGCTTTACAGGGGAAGTAGCTTGGGAAACCCTTCCCTGATTTCAGAAAGAGAAGTCTTCCCCTTTCTAGACGTTTCCCTCAGAGGCTGCTGAGCCAGCTGTGAGGGTCTCATCCTTTTCTGACAAGCACCCACTGCCCAGCTCCTCTGCCTGCTGCGGGTGAGTGTCCGATGTCCTGCATCCTGTACGAATACAAATATCCTGTTCCACACACGCAGCAGGGGAAAATGCAGCTCCGTGTCCTCTTCTCTTTGTTGCTGACACTCATCCACCAGCTGACAGAAAAGGGCCCTGTATCTTTCCATGCTCTGGATGGCCGCTTTCATACTTGTTTCTCTGCTCCTCTGTGGCCCTCGCTGCTGGTCCCGGTCAGCTTCCCTGGCCGTCTCTTACTGTGAAAGCTGGTGGCTGCTGCAGTCAGAGGAGTGAGGCTGGAAATGCAAATAGAGCTGCCAAGAGATGGCGCAGAGGCACTGTCACTGGCGAGGCGGGCTGGGGACGAGCCCGGGGGGCTCCGGCGCAGGGGCAGAGCTGCTCCGACACACGGGGCTGTTGGTTCTGCCTCTCATTTCTGTGCGTAAGCGTGGGGAAAGGGTTGGTGCTTTTGAGAAGGGCTGAGCAGTGCTTTGTGGCTGCGGTGCTCTGCTCCAGCATCCCCCCTGGGAGCCTGCCTACCGGTGCCTGGAATGATGGAGAAGCACCTGCTCTGTTTTTCCATACATCCCAAACATTTGTGGGTGCTCTCTGCACGTGTGTGTAAAGCAGGCTGCTGGTGGAGGGGCCAGAAAAGTGGTTATCCTCCCATTCTCCCTGGTGGCTTTCTTACCCTATGAGTGCAGGAGTGGGGTTTGGAGACAACAGACCCCAAGGTAGATGTCGTGTGTAAGTAGATGATGACAGGGCAGGGCTCTCCCTGCTTTTCTCTCCCCCAGTCTCAGAGACAGGGGATGTCTGTGTCCTGATCTGCCCTCTGGTCGTGAGCCATGGCAGGGAATGTCCAAACCAGCTTCCTCTCTGTGGAGGCAAGCCCTGTGCCAGCTCCACCTGCACCTTCAAGGGGCAAGGAAGGGACTGTCACCAACCAAAGCGCCCATCCACCCTCTAGGCTTGGATCAGCCACGCTGGTGTTGCTCCCTGATGGAGCAAACCAGCCAGCTGCTCTTTAAACAGCTATCTGCACTGCTGAGGCGAACAGCAACATTTATGGAAATGTATATATTATTAAGGTGAAGCCAGGGTCAGTGTGTACCTTGGAGGAGAATCTCAGCCAGAGCATGAAAAGGATTTCGTGTTGATTTCTGAAATCTTTTAGTGTCTTTTCCTTGAGAGAGAATACTGTATTTGAAAGCCAAAAGTAGAAAGTGAGGCTTTGCATTTGGGAAAAACCAACACAGGGTTTGCAACACCAACTCATTCTGCATCCCCCAGAAAGCCTCTGCACTCTGGGGCTCTGCTCTCCTCTTTGGAAAGGGGTGACATTAATACTGACCTACGTGCAGGGGAAGAATGGTAGAGCAGGCAACTCTCTGGACTCAGTCTAGCAGACCACAATAGGCAGTGTTATGGCAATGTAATTTCAAACACTAGAACATGGCATTTATGTAGGGGAAAATGTTCTGAGGCCATTCTTTGGATATAAGCACTTACTGGCTTGTAAGTGGGTTTTTGACAGTGGCTTGATGTTCCTTGTGTTTGAGTGACAGCATCTGGATGTACATTTGCCTGGCAAAAATTCTCTGCTTTTATTTTAGGCCTGGGCTTCACATTTTGGAGGCCATGGGTGCCTGTGGGATGGAGGGAGAGAAATGTGAGCTTTATCAGTGCAGTGAGGAAGGAGTCAAAAAACCAAGGCAGCTGTATTTGTTGCAAAGAAAACGGATGGAGGCTGCAGAAAGCAATCACTGTTAGGAGCAAGAGAGTGATGGTATCCAATCAGGAGACAAGGAAAGAGTTCATTTTGGAGCAGTAACTGGTGTTAGCTTCCCGTTAACAGTAATAATAACTATAACCTGGAGTGATGGCTGAGTTCATTTGGACCAGATACAATTATTGCTTTGTGTGCAACAAGCACCCTCAATTTGCTGTGTGATATTAAGCTGGAGTCAGCTCCCTTACAGGCTCTGGTTTCCAGAGGCTGGGCTGCTAACAAAGTGCCCTCTTGCTTTCACACGCCATCACTCACCGCACGTTCACACACATCTATATTCTCTGATAAAATCAGGGTCTTTGCAGCTAAATGCCAGGTAGTATTTCTTTCAGAAAAATCCCTGTCTTCCTGGCAGGAGCCTGGGAGTTCCTCGTTGTAGACTTGGAGCGCTCTGTGCTTTGGAAAAAAGCAGCCTGCTTGTCCAGTCCCCAAATCCCTCCTCCCCAATTTGGGGCTGGGGCAGCTGGGCTCTGTTGCAAGCACATTTTGGGTGGAGAGTCTGGGAAAGCAGGGCACTCACCTGCCATTGGGAATGCTCTCATTAACCTTGGCAGCCTTGGTGCTTCTCCTGCCAAACTCAACAGCAGCCCTTGGGAATAATAAGACTGACACACCCCAAGCTTAAACTTGGACAAGCTTTTTAATACCCAGATGAAGAGATTACAGGAATGACCTACTTGTTTATGTGTGGCAGATCTGTGAAGTGTGCAGAAGGCTTTCTCATTAGGAGAGGTCTGCAGGGTGGAGTTGCCCCACCAGCGCCAGAGCTGCAGCCAAGCAGCAGATTAGATGGTGCCTCCAAGGAGCTGGGCTCTTTCATGTGTTTGGAAATTCCCCACACCACCCCTAATTCCTAGATAAAATGCTTTGTGTTGTGAGGCAGGGGTGGCTAATCCCAGCCTCTAAGGCCACCAGCGGTTTCCAAGCATTTCAGGCTCATCTGCACAGCCAGTGCTACCTTGTGCAGTGGGCCTGGGGTGTGCAGGCAGGGCAGTGGCATGCTGTGCCCCACAAGCCTGAGTCAGTTTTGTGAGTGCCAAGGCATGCCATGGTGTAATCTGGGATCCACCACTCCTGCATCCTGATCTTCCATGTTGGCATTAATTAAAAGTCTTTTGGACACATGAGACATCCTCTCTTTTCTTCAGTAGCTTCCATGTGCCCTGACTGATGCCCAAGATGCTCAGTTTTTGGATGATTGAATTCCTGCCTAGCACATGGCTCTTTGGGAGATTGGAAAATGCAAACTGGCACAAAAGCAGTTTCCTTAAGATAAGAGGTTTTTTCCTGCTGGCAGAAAGTACAAAGACCTCAGGAGCATCACTACTACCCAGGGACTTACCCTGATCTGGATTTTGAGGACTTTCTGAGATGAGATCTACTGAAGAAGCCAGAACATGGGTTATAACTTGATAAATACAATAACTTGGGTTTTCTGTGCAATGATCAACCTCTCCTACAGCATGCCAGGCTGGGAGGTGCAGGAAAAAGGCTTCTGTGGTTCAGCTGATGGGAGAATGTGGCCCAGCTTATCCTCTGAGAGCCTTGAATACCCAGAGCCTCTTTGATGAGCAGAGTCATAGGTTTGACTGCCTGTACATTCACCATTTGCTGGGGTGTTCCAAAGTGCTGCTGCAGCGACTCTCAAACCTCTCATGGTCTTGTGACTTTAAGGAGGATGCACACATAGAGCTGGGACCTATCTGGAGATGTAAGTGTTGAGCTTGGCGAGCCTCTCAGCAGGGAAGGAGGGTCAGTGTGAACCTGTCTTGCTGTTAATCACCCAGAGCACGCAGACATCTGCACCACTATACTGCCAGACTCGGTCTTGGTGTGATCCAAGACATGACTCCTGTGCTGCTCCGTTTGGGTCAGCCTGAGCCCAAATTCCTCTGTTGCCTGCCAGGGAGGGACTCCAGGCTGACACCACTGTGTGGGAGGGTAGGACAGGCCTGCTGGGGGTATAGGTAGCACCTACAAGGGTTCTTACCCCCCTCCTGCGTCCCACCTGACGAACCCAAAGCCATCCTGGCCAGCACTTAGCAGGCAGGCAGGTGGCACAGGCAGCAACAGCCCAGGGGTCACAGCAGTGCGGGTGCAGCCGCCGAGTCCTTGGGCCAGCGACAAGGAGAAAAAGTGTGTTGTTATAAATCTACAACCTGCTCTTAATGGCTTGGGGCTACAGGCATATAGATTAAATTTCAGTCCTATATTTCACAGAAGTCACACGGTGGCATGTCAAGGTGCTGCAAGGGAGCAGTCCTCTGATGGTGTGTTGGACATCTGGCGGGGGACTAAGTAGAGCAATGAAATAAAGCATAACAACATGCAGACTGAAGAATGGGAGAATTTCGTAGTGGTGAGATCAGGGCTGTAAAATAGCTTCTGGGGGAACTGATGGAAGCTTCTCCATGATTGGGTTATTTAAAAAAAAAAGATTGGACAAATGTTTGATGGTGTATATTAGCCTAGTGGTGTGAAAATCATGGCAATTTTGTCAGAAAAAGGATGACAGAAGGGTATGCTGTTCCATTTTCAGCAGCGTTACTCTGAATGCTGTTTACTTTCCTTTGGAGAGTTAGGAAGCAGGTTGTTTCATTGTTTTTTGTTTGGGAAGAGGAGGTTTCTTTAGTCATCAATCTTATAGGGAAAAAAAGGGATATTTTAATTCTGAAGTATTTAGCTTGTGCACTTTCTTGTGGAGTGGAGAGGGACTGGAGGAAGGTAACTTGCACCCCACTGGGACAACCCTCCCCCAGCGGAAGTTTGGACATGGTCCCTGCTGGTTGTACTAAAGGATGCCTCTCTGCAGCTGTCAGATGCAGGAACGGGAGGGGGAGACGGGCCCAGGTTGGATTCCCATCAGCTGGTGCATGGCACAAGGGTGGTGCCCCCTTGCTGGATGCTGCTCCGTGGCAGCTTCCTTTTGGTTTTCTCCGTGCATGGTTGTCCAGCAAAGCTGCAGCACAGCGGACAAGGGAAGCAACAAGCCAGTGATCTCCCAGCCCTGTTGCCTTTTGAAGCCATCCCTGAGCACTTCCTTACCCTTCCTGCCTGTCCCTGTTTCTCAGATGGTCCCAGCATGGCTTTTCCCAGCCTGTGCATGGTGCTGCCAGCTGGTGTCAGCTCAGCCAGGAGGAGAGGCCAGCAGGAAGCATTTGGCTGGCGAGCCAAGGCAGCCCTTCCTCCAGTGCTGGAAACGAAGGGTCTTTCTCTCCAGCAATAGCCTCCTTCAGCCCACAGCCTGTTCCTGACTCTCCTCTCCTGTGTAACAGCAGCAAGCCTGTGTATTTTTGGACACCCTGCCACAGCAGCCAGCTCTACCAAGCCCAGCAGTGGCACTGTGCCCTCTGTGGGCTGCAGGGACCAGCCTCTGGCCCTACTTACCTGTTTGCATCAGTGGTGGTACCTGAGACCTGTGCAGTGGCAGCTGGTCAGGAAGGGGCCAGCCCTGCAGGGTCTGACAGGGCATGCACAGCCAGTGCAATTTTGTCCCTCTCTTTTGGACAAATGCCTTTTTTCTCCCTGTGAAGCCAAAGGTACCAACCCAGGGTCTGTCCATGGGGCCACAGCAGAGCAGAGGAAGGTGCCCCTCACCCCAGGAAGCCTGTCTGGATGTGCATGTTGGGGGAAGCTCAGTCCTCAGTACAAAGTGACGAGCTGGTAATAAATATTCAATTTATTTAGAATTGCAAATACCAGGGGAAGGAAACCAGTAAACAAAAGAGGCCACAGTTGGCATCGGGGCTAAAACTGTGGAATGTTGGACAGCAGTGATGGATATAGGATGGACAGAAGGTGGTGAGTGGTCAGCCAGGCCTGTGTGCTAGCAATTAAAACAAATTCAAGTCTAAGAAAGCAGAAACTCAAAAGGAAGCTGCTTAAGTTAGGCTCTTCTTAATGAGAGACAAATACAGTAGAAAATATTGCCTGCTAACAGTATTCATAAGCTGCTCCCAAGATGTTTTGATTAAACCACAGTTGTCTTTCTAGTGTACTAATGGTTTTTAATCTCTCTTGATGCCTAGGGGCGAAGGGCTCTACTGATTCACAGCAGCTTGGTGAGCTGAAACTTGTCCCCGGTGAATGCATCTCTCATGCCAGAATCACGGCTTTTAATTTTTAAAAATGTAAGTTTTTAGCAAACGGAGAACCCTTGGCATGTGAGCGGGGTGTGAGTGCCGCGTGCCTGGATATGAAGGGAGCTCCTCTGGGAGAGAGACTCGTGCTTCTCCCCCTTCTCCTTGGGGTGCACTGAATTACAATTCTGGCACTATTTCACTGCTGGGCAAAATCTAATTGCACTTTCCTGCCTGGCTGGCGTGGAGGGGAAGAGGACAGTGCCATGAATCCTGCAGCTCCCATGCCGACCTGCCAGCAGTGGGCACGAACTGCAGGGGTTGCACAAGGCAAGGAAGGTCAAGGCTCCTCTCAGGGGGCTTCACACCTCTCCAAAAGCCATAAGGAATGCTGCTGGGGTGGTGGGTGGTGCTGGGGGACCACCAATACCTCTTCCTTCATGTCAGGCCTCTCCTAAGCAGAGGGGGTCTGCTGTGTTTGCCAAAGCATTGGAGGCAGAGGTACCACATGGTGAAGTGTGAGAACACAGCCATACCCCAGCCAGAATTGCTGTGGGAGTGAACTACAGGTGTTCAGCACAGAGGATTTGTGCCAATCCCTCCCCTTTACGCTTCCCTTCTTGCCAGCAGTTATGAGATGGCCCTAACCCTTACAAGGCTTCTCATGTCCTGGAAATTTGGCTTCATCTTCCCGGTGAGCATCATCTGGTTGTGCCACCTGGCTGGTTCATGGGCAGTGTTCTGACTATAGAAATTTTTAGTTAGGAGATGGGACATGAGAGTGCTGATTTCTGGTATTCTGTGGCCCTCACATCACACAGGAATGCTGGGAGATGAGAGCAGTGAGTTGGGTTTGATTCCTGTGGAATATGGGAAAGTAACCCTTTTTGTGCCCTAAAGCCACGCTCTGGGCTTATACCAAATCGGAAGCACACCTACCTGTCTCCCAGCAGGCTGTGTCTGTTCGGTGCTCAGCCTCCTACTGAGGTGTCCATACCTCCCTCCCTTTCTCAGCCCCCCTGTTTCCATTCAGCACTCCTGGCCACCCTCCCTGGCACATGACTCTACCGGTGGTGGGCAGCCAGGGCTCACCACCAGCCACGACCCCTTCCTCTCCAACTCATCCCAAAGCCCACGGCCAGCAACCCATTCCCCTTCCACGCAACTTTGTCTCCTCAGTTTCCTCCCCCAGCCTCATGCTAGTGGCCTTCACAGGAAAACAGCTGGAAAGGGAGGAAAGGCTTTTCTGTCAGCAGGTATGAGGGCAAAGCTCTGCCTGCCAGGGGCTTGCACGGCACATGGCGTGGGCCTGCCTCCCACCTCCTGTCTGGGCTGGGCACCAGGGAGCATCCCTGATGAGAGCAGACAGTTCCTCTGTCCTCTGGGTACAGTAGCTGCTTGTTGCTCACAGAGAATGAAAACATATTAAAGTACAAAACTGCTGCACTAGTCATTTTCCAATTCCCCACTTGGAAAACTGGCTTCCCTGGAAAATAGGTCACTTACATAAAAAGCACCTTATTATCACACCACAGCAGTGAAGGAAAGAGATGGCTCAAGAGACACTTTAATTTCGAGCCCCTGTTCCCGGGTACTTGGGTATTTCTGGAAAATTGACCCTTTGGGCTGCAATTTCTCGTGCTCGTTTTCAGCCCATCAGGTGAATTTCAAGACCTCGTTCCCTCCACGGAGCTACATGAAGTTAGGGAAGGAAATGTGTTACATCTTAACCCTTGGGAGAGCTGTGCATTCAAACTCACCACTCTCCACAGGGGCTGGGGTGAGCCATTATCCCTGATTTTTTATCAAGGGTGAGGAAGACTGCCAGAGACGAGCAGACTTGTGTCCTTCCACCTCCTCCTGAAGGAACCCCCTGCCTCCCGCCCTCCCCAGAGATTCATCTGCTTTTCCCCTCTAACCCCATAGTTCATGCTGAGCCTGGGGACACTTGAGATGTGGAAGGGGGCAAAGTGACCACAGGAACATGCCCTTGTGAGGAAGGTGGAAGTTATCTAGCTTTCATTAAAGGCACTGGAGCTGAAACAGGGAAAATGGGTGGGTGGAGAGAAAGGAAGGACTCGCTAAGTGCCTGTGTGGTTGGCCTTGGAGTCAGATCTTGAGAGGGAAAGGGGAGGTCTGTTGAACAGCTTGGGCTTGGCTCACTTCAGAGCAGTGACATTGGCAAAGTGCTCCATTCTATCTCCCCAAAGAAAGAAGCTCTGACTTTGGTAAACAGGCTGCCTGAGAGACTCCAAAAGGCAATATTCACCTCCTTGGTCCGGGGCTGGGTGCTGTGTTCTAACTCCATTTCAACTGGGAGATTCAAGTGCTGTAAACCTGACAAGGGACAGCAGGGAGGGTTTCCTCAGCCTCTCCATTCTAATGATTCTGGCTCCAGCCTTGGCCAGCATCTGCTTCCCCCTGCTGTGCTGGTCAGGCTGTGGAGGAAGGTGCCTTCCTGGCAGCCCTGTACCCAGCTGGGCAGGCAGAAAGGGGCCAGGCTGGGAGGGAGCCCCAGAAGAAGACAACGAGGAGCAGGAAGTGGAAGGAGGAGTAGGAGGGGAAGGAGTGAATGCAATAATGTGGACAGACGGGATGGGAGGTCTGAGGGTAACAGCACAGTGAGAAGGCTGTGGAAGCCAGGGAGGGCAGATGGAGAATGGGCCAACCAAAGAGCAGGCTGCCAGCCTTCCACCCTTACCAGCACAGTTGTCCCATTCCGAGGAGGGCTCACTGCCCTGGCACGCAGTGGGGAGCATCTCTGCCACCAACACCTCTGCGAGAGCAGGGCACAAGGCCTGGTGTCTTGGCATGGAGGAGGTGCTTCCAAAAAATATCAGCAATTACCTCCGCAGCAGCGGCAGCCAGCGAGCAGGAGTAATTTACATAGTAAGAGCTGGGAGATAGATGGCTCTTTAAACCAGATCTGTCATTCCCAGCTCTCTCCCCGTCTCTGACGCTTTGATGTTCCTCTTTGAAGAGCTCTCCTCGCTTGCTATTCCGCGCTCCCTCGGTGCCGCTCCAGCTCTCCGAATGCCTTTCCCCGTCTCTCTGCCCGTGTGCCTGCGCTGGCTGCGGCGCCCGCATCCCGGCAGGAAGGATGCGGAGCGGGTGACAGCTGGCACCCTGAAAGGCAGCGCTGGCAGGGGGCCGTGGGGAGGGGCAGCGCCTTCGGCAGGCACCGAGGCGTTTGTTCTGCGCGAGGTCTGATGCACCAGCGAACAGGGCAACGTGAAACAACGACAGCAGCGATGCCAAGAGCTTTCAATCGCTGCGATGCCGTCTGATGGGGGATCCAAGTGTTCAGCCCAAAGGTACAAAAATCTGAAGGTGAGTAGGGGGCCAGAGCCCAGGAATTCCTGGTTCTCCAACACTTCAAGGGTGCAGTGGGCTTCCCAGTATTCCAGCTCGTGTGGCACCTCTCACTTCCCCTCTGTCTCTGGTAGATTAAAGTCCCTGGGTAAGGAAAGGAAAAGGAAGAATAGATTCCTGTGAGGAATATGCTTTGGGGTGGTTGCTGCTGCTCACAAGAGCCTCTGGCCTGTTTCACCAAGTGTCCTATAACTTCAGACATCGAGAAGCCTGTCACAGCAGCAAGGGCCAGATCAGAGGATTCTGTGTGAAGGAAAACAGAGAGGGGAAGGTGGGTTGGAGGAGGTAAGTCTGCCTGCTGCAATCCACCTCCTGCCCTGAGCTCTTCCATCCTGGGGTGCCAGTGACTGAGGGCTTGGGTTCCTTCAGTTCAGCAAAAAAATCTTCACAAGCTGCATAAGATAAACAACAACAAAAAAGGCACTCTAATACCAGAATTAGTGTTTCTATAGGTTCTCAGTAAGGGATAAACCTGAAAGACATAAAAGCAGTGCTTTAGTTTCACCACTTCCGTTGGTGAAGGGGTAAAGGGGCCTCAATATAACCCTTTATATGTAAAGGAGATCTCTTACGTGTGAACTTCGTAGCCCAGGGATGTGTTACATGTGAGGATCACCTCATGGGTAAAGCTGGAGAGCAAACTACTGTCACAGAAGCATGGACATACAAATGTCCTGTTGCTGGATATCTCACCTGTAAGATACTTTGAAAGGTTTGTGCTTTGGAAATAAAAATCATCACGGTGTAGGCACTGTGCACACAGAAATCCTAATTCGGTCTACTGCTTTTAGAGGTGCTTGGGTCTGTGTTGCCCTTGAGAGCTGCACTTGAAATTTGGCTCAAGGTCCCAGGGCCAAGAGGTGTGAAGCAGATGTTTTGACTGCAGGCACTAAGCAAGAGTTTCTATTTCTGGTGCCAATCGGATGGTGCCAATTAAGCCCAAATATCCTCCTGCCTAGGAGGGAGTGTGTCTCCTTGCATCTCTGTGAAGAGCCTCAGTCTTTTTTGGCAATACAGCCCAAATTTCCAAAAATGAGCTCTGTCTTTCTAGGGCCACTCTAAAGATCTAAGTTGTTTTAGTTCCTGAGACAGTAGAAAGCTGTTTCATAGCTCTCAGAAAATTCATCTGCATCCCTTCCAGATGAGTTGCCCCGACCCAGAGACTGTCTTTGGGAGCACTGGGCAGTGTCAGGAAATGTTGTGAACAGCCTGTAGTTTTTAAGCAAGGATCTCAGCCCTGTGCAGAGGATTTGGGAACACAGATCCCTCACTGTGAACAGAGCCAAGTGGAGGCAGTCCACGTCTCATCTCCCTCCCCAAATACTCTTGCAAGCAGGATTTTTGTTTCTGCTCTCTGCTGTAAGCAGCTTCTCTGGGTGCAGTACAGCCCAGAGTTCACCAGCTTGGAGGGATAAAACCCCAGCTGCATTCTGGCTGCTCTGGCTGTATTCCCTGCTGTTAGCCATGCTGCAGGGGGGCATTGCTATTTCTCAGCCCCAGGTTTTCGTAGTTTGCTGGCTAAGCTGTGCTTGCAAATGCAGCAGAAGGGCTGATTCCCCTTCTGAATCGTTCTCCTGGCATGAAAATAGTGCTGCCTGACCACATGTGGTTAGGCACAGGACAGCCAGGCACTGTGGAGGTCAGACACGGATGTGGGTGAGGAGCACAGGCACTAACAATCAGCAGGCTTTGAGCTCTTTGGGTTTCCTTTTTGTTTTCTAAATAAGGATCGGTGCAAGAAAAGGGGGTGGCAGTTGTTCAGGTGTGTGGCTGTGATCATTGGCACAAAACCCTGCCATGCTCAGAGACCGCTTTAATGAAAAACCACGTCAGGTTTCACCCGTGGGTTAGGGACCCTCCGTCTGCTGCCAGCACTGCCAATTAACTCCAGCCTGCCCCCCAGGTAAGCTGCTCTCCAGCAGGACAGGGATCCATGTGGCAGAGCAGCCAGGAGCAGGGGAAGCAGACTTGATTTCTGTTGCACAAGGCAACAGTCTCAGGAGCGTGATTTTCTCTATTGTGGTCTTGGGGCATGATGAGGGCAGAGTCTGGCCTTGGAGAACAAAGGCAAGCTGCAGCACCATAACACAGCATCTCTTACTCCTACCAAGGTGCCTCAGGGCCCAGTGACACCATCTGTGTGCAGGTTTGTGTTGGGAGCAGTGCCCTGGGGGGACTGTGGGGACACCATTTCTCACAAATGCACCCTCTGTAGCCTGGCAAGGGTCTCCCTTGGACAGGGGTTTGTGGCAGCATGTCCAACGAGCTTTTAGGACTAGGAGGGAGCCACAACACTGCTGCCTCCTTGCTCTTCTTATGTTTTCACTGTAGCTCATCCTCTCTTTCCTCTGGGTTGCAGAAGATTGGGAAGCTGTGCCCTCGAGGGAAATGAACCTCTGTGGCCTGGGCCTCTGGTGTCACCTATGAAGCAGAAGGATTGTCCCTTCCTGATGTGTGTCCAACACTTCTTGTGACCACAGCCACTCCAGCTGAGGCTAAGGAAGGGAGATGGTTTGGCATAAACAGGTCGGTGAAGGGAAAAAAAGGGTTATACTTCCTCTTGTGAGTACTAGTGAACAAACAGGCTGTGAGCACTGCCAAGAAAATATGTAATTTGTAGAAAAAGAGCACTCTGACATTGTCACCTCACTTTAATCTCCTCTTGCCTTTAGTGATTATTTTCTCCTTGGCCATTGGAGACTATCTGGCTAGCAGTAAGTACAGCTTACTCTACTGTTCTGGTTCAACACTAACAGTTAATGATGTCAAGCTGTATTAAGCTTGAGCTACTCTGATCATCTCATTCAAAACATCCCTTGAATGCCATGGAACAATTTTCTCTGTAAGAAGTTCTTGGTCAGTGGATTCATGCCTGCTCCGTCTTGCTGTTCTTGTCTTGAAAGGAAATTTTTGTGCTAAAAACTGTAGCTGTGTATGTGTTGCAGGAGCAGAAAATGCCTGAGATGCACACTGACCTTCATGACATAAAGTGTTTTTATAAAGCTTTACAAACACAAACTTTAGGGGTCATCCTGCTTTTTGAGAAAGGGTAGAGGGCCAGGCCCTTGGTGTAAATCAGCGTAGTCTGCCTGAGAAGGGCAGAATTCTTCTGCTGAGAATTTGCTTCATTTTTGCTAGGGGTCTTTAAAATCAGAAACAGCATCAGCAAGAGGGCAAGCAAGGAACACCATTGCCTAGTTGATGCCCTAGAAGAATAAAGGGGCACCAGCCAAAGCTGGCATGCTGGATCGCTCAAAACAACAGGGAGCAATTCCCAATACAGGCCACTGTTCATCTGGGGACTCCTTGCCACGGTAAGCTATGGGCTTGTGTTTACATGGTTCAAAAAGCATTTGGACGAATTCATGGGTAAAAATCTCCCAGGGCTATTAGAAACAAGAACATACCTTCCTGCTCTGAGAGGTATTTCAGCTCAGGGCTTTCTGAGCTGCAGGTTATGAGAAACCAGGGAAGAATACATTAAAGGGGGCTTCTTGGGCTAGCTAGAGCTCAGAAAAGCAGCTTAGAAAAACCGGTGGGGGTCTTTCAGTGTGTGGCAGAAGGTGATGTAGGAGAATGACCTCTCCGCTCATCTAAATTTTAGGCTGATTTTAGGGAGACACTTAAGGCACTGCACAACTAAAGCAGACATGCATTTCTCTCCCACTCCCTGAGATGGGTTGCTCAGGCAAAGAGCAGCCGTGTTATCAGGGGCTGGTCCATCACCACAGACCTGGGAGAGCATTTCTGGCCATAGCCAAGATTTCTTGCAGGTTTGCTGAAGAGGAGATGAGGTTCAATCCATCCAGACTCCTCCACTTCCTTCTGGCAGAGGACAGCAGGAGAGAGCATTGATACAACGGTGGAGGAGAGAGGAAGAGGAAGGCAACCAGTGCAACGGTAAGGGAAAGTCCTGCTAGGCAGGGGCTGCAAGCAGGAATGAGCTTCTGGCCAACCCATGATCTCAGTCTTCTCCTGAGTGAGGTGTTGAGGAATTTTAGCACCCAGAGGGCTGGAAAGCAGCAGCCTGATGTTAAGGGGTGAAGAGGAGAGGCTGTGTGAAAGGACAGGCAGTAGTACCCTGTCATGAACTATCCAGAAATGGAACTTCTCCAGGGGAGAAGGAAAGGTGAGAAAACAGAGGTGTTCTCCTTCCCTGAGCAAGTCTGACAGCCATATGGTGGTAAGAATTGTTGTCATCATAATTAATTCCTTTTTGACATTGCTCTGGCAGATGTCCACAGGTCTGCAGCAGCAGGGCTGTCTTCTCAGCAGCTGCAAAGAAGTGAAGTAAGAAATAAGTGGCAGGGAGGGTTCCTTTTGTTTTGCAGGCTAGCTGGGCTTGCATGACAAATGAGGCTGAATGGATTCTTCCGTCTCTGGCCCTGCAGGCTATCTGAGGGACAAGGACTCCCTTTCCTGACACTGTCACTCCAGCCCTGGATTGCACCAACATTGCTGAAGCTGACACTTTAATATAAAGCAGCTTGTGCATTGCAGCAAGGAAACTAAGCCAAATCAGAGCACCTATCTCGTGTAAACATAACCTTCATGTCCAGCATTCATTTGACACTCTCTGCTAAAACAACTCTACCTCCAGCTAAAATCATCTGAAGTGAGGGCTTTGAACTGCTGGGCACTAAGATTACAGCTCCGGAGGGACTAATAAATGCATGTGGTTTCCCCTTCTTGCTGCCTTTTGTGTCCCCTATAAAGAAGGGTTCTGCATGAGACTGAAGGAGGAGAAGAAATGCACTTTTAGATAGTTTTGCCTTTCTATTGTATCATAACCATTAATCCCCATCTCTGGGTTTCTGTGTGCTGCCGTGGTTCTTGCTCCCTGTGTTGTGTAGTAAAGGGGAGCCAGGGAGGCACAGAGGTGGTGATTACAGACATTTCTGCTGTGCCTTCCATGCCATGGCTCTGGTATGTCCTGGGGATGTGTCCTGCAGTTGTGTGTTGCGCTGGGGTTGGTTTCAGCTACAACCCAGACTTGATGCAGCTGTTACAGGCCTGGAAATCCTGAGTGCACACAGAGAACTCACCTCTTCAGGGCACACACAGGGGACCAAGAGCAGTCTTGCCTTGGCTGAGCTACCATTACACAGGATTTTTAAGAAACGATAGAAGGGATGGCTTACTGGTGATTTTTAAAAATGGCTGGTTCTTTGAAAGAGTCCAGTTTTCTACCTTTCATACAGAGGATTTCCCTTTTGTGACTTGAAGTTGAGATTTTATTTTCCCTTCCCTTCATGTAATTCCTGTTTATTATACAACCTCTCCTTATTGACGTAGCATCTTTAGCTTATGCATCATTTATTGGTATCTGAACAGTTACTGGAAAGTGTTCCTGGGTAAGCTCTAGGGAGGCACAGTTGCCTCACTAATGGAGGAAAAGCCTAACTACTTCCTAAATCAATTAGCCCTAAAGGCCAGAATACACGTCAGGCTGCTCTCCCCACGCTCACGTTCGCACACCACAGTGGTCTGTGCTGTGGTGGTGGCACGGTACCCACAGACACACCCACTGCTCCCCGTGTGGCCCCAGCCATGCTGGCAGTCTGCTGGATGACATTTCCCACTCAGAAATGTATATTCCTACGTATACATTCATTCCATACATCCCTGCTGCTGCACGTGCGCTCGTAACTCACGGCTCAGCAGCTGCTGGTCCCCTGCCTGCCGCTGACCCACAGGGGACGTGTGCCTGCTCTCTAGCAGGCAGCCCAGCCCTCAGGCTCGAGCCACAAAAATTCGTGTTGTTTGACTCTAGAAGTCCTCAAGGTAATGGTCACCTCGTGTGCACACGTATCCATATAAAGCCTCTTTGTTCCTGCTCACTGCATGCAGGAAAAGGCTGCCTGCCTGCTGACAGACGTCGCTGGCAGGGAAAGTAGAGGAGGATTTGGCAGAAGTCATCAGTGCTAATTGTTGGCATTCATCCTGGGGTGAGACAGGGGCGTTGGACTGCAGGGGAGCACACCTGACCACGGTGCTGCCCTCAGCAAGCCAGGAGAGCCTCCAGCACTGAGCACAGGCAGGGCCAGCACAACATCTCCGCGCTTCGGGAAGGAGTGGAGCAGGACATTTGTCCCCTGAGGCCCCTGCACCTCCTGGGAGGGGGAAAGAGAGCATGGGTGCTGTGGTGGAAGGGGTTGAGAAATGCCAACAGACTGCAAATGAAGAATATGCAAGAGAGAAAATGGACTGGTGAGTGTTGTGAAGTACAAAGGAAGCTTTCGGAGCATGGCTGTGGAAAGGCAAGAGGAAGGGCTGAGCAGAGAAGCAGGTGGGATAGAAGGGGCCAAAATGAAGCCAAGACAAAACACTCATCTAGAAAGTGTGAAGACAAGCAGGGATTACTGGTAGGAGCTGGACTGCCTGCACATGCTTTATCCAGGAGAGTGTCAACACTGTGACTCCAAAGCTGGAATACCTGTAAGCCGGTGAATGAAAGGAACAAAGAGGTGGTGGCACAAGAATTTCTTTGGTGGCACAAGAATTTGCCTGTTCAGGAGGAGGAACATTGCTTGGAAGGGAGGAAGGAAAGAAAAAAGTGTAGAGCAAGACTGGGCTGGTAGCAGAGAGGGTGTTTGGCAGATGTTTCTTCCATAGACCATGGCACATCCCCTGGCATCTCCCAGGCCCTTCGTTTCAAACACCCCCAGCAAATCCAGATGTAAATGCCTGGCAAGGGATAACATGCTCTGGACGTGGTGCATGGTGTCCCGTGGCTGCACAGTGGTCCATGGCCAACTCCTGGAGCTTCTGGAGAAGTTCCTCTCCTTGCCACCTGTGACAGGAAGAAGATCCTCAAGCCTCAAGGTGCAGAGGTTGCTGCAGCCTAGGCTGAGGAGACCAGCAAACTCTGCTTCCAGGGTTGTGCCACTGACTCTTGGCAGACATGGAAGGAAGCTGAATCACCGTATTATAATTTCAAGCTCCATTAAAGAAACATGGGGATAGCAGAGGGAAGGAGAGGGCAGGGAGGGATGAAGAGAAAATTGAACAGAGCAGAGTAGCACTTGAAGGGGAAAAAAGTGTTGCTCATAGGCTCAGAAGGGGGAATTGCAAACAGAGATGAGATTAAAAGGGAACCCTTGAGACTGGCTCTTTAAATACAGCAAGATTCACTTACTCCACGCTGAGCCAGGCTTGTTGAATGCTGGAGGCACGGTCCCACTGAGGTTTGCCAGCTGATGGAGCAGTGGAAATCTGTCTCTCCCAGTATACCACCAGGTTGCCCTCTTCCACCTATGCTATTTAGGAAGTCCCATTGCTAATACATTTACTGCACAGTGAGCCAAGTGGAGAAGATTTTTACTTGACTGCCCATCTGCACTGAGCGTGTTAAATGATCTTTTTATCCAGAGGCATACAGGCACGTCAGACTTGGTACCATGTGTCTGGGAGTGCAGTGTGGGGTATCTGGGTGCAGCTTCTCTTGTGTGGAGAATGTTCCCTTGCTGCTCCCAAAGGCAGGGAGGAAATCTACATGTGGAAGAGGAAAAAAACAGAATCTGAAAGCATTGCCCATGGCAGATGTTGTGGAAGATTACTTTCAGAGCCAGGGGACAGAGTGCTTTAGTGCAGAGGGGAGTGAGGTGTCCAGCCCCTCTAGCTAGACCCCTGACCGCTTCATTCTGCTCGAGAGCAGCTGCAGGATGTTCACAGTGCAAATGTTGATCTGACTGTAACTTGGGACCAGTCTGGAAAGTCTTTGCCTGGTTTGGCCTCTTACCTCCTGTAGGCATAATTTCAGCAGGTTTTTTAATAACTCACAGGGGTTGGCCAGGCACAGTGTTTGGGTGGGAGGCAGACCCTGAGTTCCTTGTTGCTGTAGTTGTCCCACAAAGGCTTCTTTTTCCTGCTCTGTACCCAGCTGAGGTCCTGTCCCCTGTGAGGAGTGGCAGTGCTGCTGACCAAATGAAGGGTGTAGTGGTGTAGAGAAACGATGAACTGAATGAGACCTCGTCACCTGAGCCAGTCTTGTCGATGTCCAAGGCACAGTGGTGTCCAGCCTGATGTCCTGGTCAGATGGAATGACAATCATTCTGTGTGTAGTGACATTCGTGTTACACTGAACCTCCTCACCCCCTCGGCTGAGATTTCAGCTCTTATCCCCACATCCCACGCCTTGAATTTTTATGGCTTTGACAACTGAAAGAGGCTGAATTCCTTGGGACAGTAGCTGGTTTCCATTTGCTCTGACAAATGCTAATGGGGCTAAATAAATAGCAAAAAGCGGTCATAATGTAACAGGGCGCTCATTACTGCATTTCTTAAGCTGTTGCCTGGTGCTGCTGTGTGCCATTAGGTGTTTGCTAAATTATGTCTTAGGAGCTCCTGGGTCTTTGGGGTGTTTGCTTTGCAGAAATGAGAACCACTGCCAAGCTCTCCTGGCTTCAGTTTTGTCCGTACAACTCACGCAGAGGCTCAGGAGACGGGCAGCAGCCAACACAGATGGTGTTCCAGCCACGCTGCTCTCCTTCCCCACGGCCTTGCTGAGAGCTGAGCAGCTCGGGCAGGAGCTGGGGCTGACCTGCAAGGGGAGAGCTGTTCCTCACCAGCCATGCCCACCACCTCCCTTCAGGGATGCCAGGGCAGAGGGAGGGCTGCAAACCAAACACAGGTGAGGCTCTTCTTTGTGCTGGGGGTCCTAGTGGACTTCATAATGTGCCTCCTTCGTTTCTGGACTGCCTTTTGATCTTGTGGGCAGAGAGGGAATGGCCGGGATCCTCCATTAATCAGAAATAAAAGCAGTCCTGCTACGCCTCTAAGCCTTTCCAGAGGCTGGTGGATCTCAGAAGGAGCAATGTTCAGAAGTGGTAGCGTTCAGGCACTAGGAAAGACTAAAACCCAGTGGGCTAGAGACTCCTTTGTATGCACAACAATGCTTTTCCAAGGGAGTTTAAGCACACACCTTGTTCCCAGCTGTGAGTCTCCATCTAAATATTCCCCACACCCAGGACAACTGCATCCTAATCCTAACAGAGGCCCCAGGGCACTATTGTAATGCAAATAATGATAAATAACAGCAATAATAAAACTCCACCAGCACTTGCACCAGCTCCCTAGCAATCCCAAACCAGCCATAGCAAGCTCCATATCACCCAGGTTATGTAAAGGAGCGTGAGCAATATGACTGGAGCTGTCAGGGAGGTGACCAATTAGCCCATGTAGCTGCCTCCTGCAGGCAGCAAATCTGCCTGTGGCATGTGGGTTGCCACTGAGGCCAGGATGTGTTCAGGCACAGGGCTCCTGCACTGGCTCCCGGGGCTGCTCTGCAGGTGTGGGGTGATAGCTCAGCCCAGTGCTTAGGATTGTGTTCGAGTGGTTGCTCCCCACCACCACGGGGAGGGGAGTCTGGGGACAGCTGGGGGGGGTATTTTTTTGACAGCCAGCTCTCCATGAGCAATGTGAAGGGGACTGCTGAGTGCAGCAAGGGCTGGCAGCGGTGGCTGGAGGGTGTGGGAGAGCAGGGGGGGCCTCCCTGGAGCTGATGTGGAGGCTGGAGTCAGCAGGCAGACTGGCACAGGAGCTGTGGGTGCTGTGACCCGTGCTGCACACCCAGGCTGTCTCTGGGCTTTGCACAAGCACTGCTGCCATGCCTTGGGCTCTTTGTTGGGCTGGCTGCACCTGCAGAAGGAAGGTTAGTGCAGCAGCTGACTGAGATTAGAGGTGCTGCAAGAGCCACCTCCCAGGTATTCTCAGGAGTTCATGGCTGTCAGTGGAAGCATCCCTCTGTGGTGCCTTTCCTTCCCTGGAGTCACAGACCCTGATCCTGTGCTCTTCAGACCCAGTCCTTCACAGTGAGCTGATGAGTGTACAGAGGTAAGTGTTTTTATTTGGTAGCATTGTTTTATTCTACTTATCTCTGTTGCTTTTAGCAGTTACTCTGTCTTGGCTGTCAAGTATAAAGCAATAAGAAATCATGCTCTGGTGTCTGGGTGCTTCCCACAGGAGTTTCTCTCCTTGAGAGAAATGGTTAGATTAGGAGAGATTAGTGTTCTAAAATTTTGCCCTTTGGCCACTGAAATCTGCTGCTGCAGCTTTGGTCAGCCTTCTTCCACCTATCCAGTGGAGACCAGCAGAAGGGAGCAGGTGGGCACAGACAATTATTAATAATCAGACTTCTCCTTCCTGCTTGCAGTTTGTTACAGCCCCACTTAAAGGAGCATGCAAATGGGCAGCCTGGGACCCACGGAACCATTATCCCGCACTAGCTGTGGTGTAGGGTCAGGGAGTGATCGGAATTGCTCAGGGAAGGAATGCGTTGAGAGGGTGAAAGCAGGCTGATATGTCCTCGGGCAAACCTTCCCGTGTCCGGGCAATAGCCAGTTCAAAGGCTTCCGGAGCAAACGACATGCCTAGACTCCCTGCTGGAACAGCTACACCCAGGCCCAGCTTCTGTGCATTTGTCCTGTGCCTTTGAGCCCATTTGTGTTTCAGAACGTGAAACTGGATTATTTCTGCAAGGTGCTCAAAACCTGAGGTGTTTCTGCCACACGGTGCCCTCACAAGACGTGGGAGAGGTAGGAGAGGACTCCAGGCAGAGAAGGAGCAGCACAAGAGGGCAAGGGGACTGTAGTGGTCACCAGGATATGTGGCAGCCTCAGCACAGCAGCAGCCTGGGGCTTGTGAAGTATTCTGCAGTCCTCAGATGTGCTGTAGTAGGGGTTTGGAGGAGAAGGGGGAGGCGGTGTCTCAGATGTTTATGGGAAGTCTTCTCCAGTGTGAGGGACAACAAGGCAGAAAGCTCCAGTGAGCCTGTCTGAAAATGCGACACGTGAGCTGTCGGAGTTGGCACTTCTCTGGTGAAAGAGATGAGACATAGGAGCAGAGGAGGTGTAGATTCCCTCTTATCTCAGATACCCAGGGGAGAGTTTTTTGGCAACTGTGTGTATGTAAGTGCTTAT
The DNA here is from genome assembly GCA_014706295.1 of Lycocorax pyrrhopterus obiensis. NCBI lineage: Eukaryota > Metazoa > Chordata > Aves > Passeriformes > Paradisaeidae > Lycocorax > Lycocorax pyrrhopterus. Next base: position 113,830,456 of record JACSVZ010000001.1, on the reverse strand, counting down.
CCACCCTGGAAAAGAATCAAGTGCTTTGGGGAGTGGATAGGAGAGAACTAGAACATCAAATTGCTTCTCCTTCCAGCAGCACCCAAACCCACACCCTGAGGCCTCCCAGCAAAGGTAAGTAGGCTTCCTCTCTGTTTCATTGTACACAATTAAACGGGACCCTTTACATCTGAAATCAGGTTGAGGTGTGAAGCTCATTTAGATAAATCACAAAGGAGGCATCTCATTTGGAGCAACCACATGGCAGGGCCCAGGCACTGGAGCGGTGTGGTGGCAGGTCCAGGCTGGACGTCAGGGAAGGCAGGGAGAGGTGTGAGCTGGGCGCTCCTTCTGGGATTCGGCTGACTCCCACTCCCGGTGGGGCTGCTCTGACTCAGCCCCTGCTGCTCAGGCACGGCTTCATTTGAGGTCTTCTCTTGCCCCCAGGCTGGGGATTTCAGTCCTGGGACCTGCCTATTGGTGCCATCAGGAGCTACATAAAGTAGTGTGATGGGTAAAATGTATCTCAGCCATCTTCCCATTTAAATGGGGAAAGCACATGGAGGCACAAAATCTCTCCATAGAGACCTGCTGTTACCAAGACTCTGGGAACAAGGTGCCTTTGCACTAACCAAGTGTAATCAAGATGGGGAGGGCTGGGGCTGTTAGAGGCACTGGGGAGAAGGCTTTGAAGTCTCCTCTTTGACCGTGTCTCGTCCCTAAGGGCAGCCCCACTTACCGAGCTCGGCTCTAGCACAGGCTGAGGTGTAGCTGTGCCTTTGGGGTAAGGTAAGGGAAGACTGTCAGCTGTTGGGGTGGTTCAGTGTGGTAGCCCAGGGCTGTCTGGGCACCCACAGAGCAGCAGAGACCCTGGAGCTCTTCAATCCCTATGGTCCCTCTTTCCTAACAGTATTATTTAATTCTTCCTAGGGGCTAAAGTCCCTCTGCTAAATAGGTCAGCCTTGCACGGAATGCAAGCACTCAAAATACACCTTTTATAACATAATTCCCAGAATTTTTGTTCTCTTATTTGCCTTGGCCAAACAGTTCAAGCCCCAGATAGGTGCCACTCCGTTCCCACATCTTTGCATCGCTCTCATTGTCTGGTGAAACAGCACTTTTGGGTCCCACCAGAGCAGCACAACTTGTGGAGACCTCGTGGGTTCAGGTACAGCTTTGAGCCTGGAAATCTGTCAGCCCTGGTGAGGGTCCTGATGGGAGTTATGGAGCCTGTGGGATGCCCAGGAGAGATCCTGTGCTCCCTGCCAAATGCAGAGAGGAGTGGGCAGCCTCGCAGTCGTGGGGCTCCTGTCACATGCTGAAGCTAAAATGCCTGGAAGGACAACTTAGCTGTACCTTTTCTTTATCCTTTTTTTTTTCCCCTTTGCCACACTTCAAATAATTTGATGTTGAACATTTAAGACTGTTTTGTTGTCTTCAGTTCACCTCATCTGACCTCACGATCTTCAGGGTAATAGCAGATGATGATGAGGAGGATAATACTCCGCTGTTTCACGGTGCCACTTCCCGAGACTCCGCGAGCCCTTCAGCAACAATTTCTTGTTAAGGCCTGCAAGCTGTCTAAAGTAGGTTAATTTATTAGTCCTGCTCTGTGTATCGTGAGGAGCTGTGACCTGTTCAAGTGAGCTGGAAGGACTTGTGGGCTTGAACCGAGAGGCAGGAATGACCCTGTGTGCTCTCAGCACGTAGTGTGGCTCACACAGCTCCGTGTCCCGAGGAAGGGCTCTTCCTGGAGCAGCTGGCATGAGGGCATGCAGGAGGTGAGGCTAACTGGGGAGGAGGGAAGGTCCCTGAGGAGCTGAACAAGAAAGCTACACGTGTAACAGTAGATAACAAGCTCCCAGACTTTATCAACTGGAGATTTGTATCGACTGCTGCAAAAAGGATGGTGATGGAGCAGTAGTATATGGATTAGGGATGAGGATGGTAAGTGGGAGGCTGGGTGAGCTACCAGGGCTCATATACTGGGGGGCAAAGTCCTCCATTCCTAAAATTAATGAGGCCTTCTATTCGCCATCCTGGCCACTCCTCCAGTGCAGCCCAGCTCGTGTTGGCTACAAACACTCGACCCCAAGAGCCCCATCTCTGCGTGGGGTAGAGAGGCAGGGATCAGGCAGGAGAGGATGCCCCTGGCTGCTGTCAGCCTGAGGGGAATGGCAAGGCTGTGGGAAGAGGGCAGGTCACTCATATTTTCTCTGGGATGCTGGAGGCAAGGGGCACTATGGATGGGAAGGGGAGCAAAATGGATCCTCTGACAGAGCGTGGAGCGCTCGGTTTCTGCCCCAGCTGCCTGGCAGTGATGCCTGTGCAGAGGCTGCTGGAGGGGATGGGGGGGCTGCCAGCCATGTGGCTCTCCGGGGGGCTGTATACTTGTTTTTCTTCCCTGTGACATTACATAATGCGAGGTAGAAAATGTTTGCACGGTAGCTGTATCGGTCCTTGGGGTGAAGGGAGAAGGGAAGGAGGCGGCGGATAATTTGAGGCTCTTTATTAGACCAATAAATCATTTATAATGCACCAGCTTTTGGGCTGGGCTCTTATTGCTCATGTCAGCCACAGGATGCTACCTGGTGACTGAAGCAGGCAGAGCATGGCTGGCTCCCCTAAATCAGAGGGGCAGAGCCGAGCTGCGTGGGGCAGGCGTGGCGAGGGCTCACCGTGCTGGGGCAGGGGGGAGAGGACAGCTTGTCCTTCACAGGCCCTGGGGACAAACTTGGCCTTGCATGAGCTTCTTGCAGCCAGAGTGAAGACAGAGCATCAGGAGCAAGTCATAACGGAGGGATCAAGTGGGCACCTGAGGGTGGATGGGTCACCTGCCCTCCCCACATCACCTGCAACTGGAGATAGCTGCAGATATAGGGGTGATGCACCCCAGTGCCCCTGAGCCTCGGCTGGTGGGGAGCAGAGGGCAAGACAGGTATTACTGGTGGCATTCCATCACAAAAGGGCATCCTGTGCCTCTTACCTTTGTGTTTTGGTGGAGCTTAGTGGAGCTTGAGGCTTGTCAGGCAAATATCTCTTGGATTTCTTGTGTGCTCTGGGTGGCAGCGAGGTTGCTGTGGAGGAATGTCACCCATCTGGGGAGGGTTGTGCTTGCCTAGGCATAAGCTTGTGGTTTGCCACATTTCACAGCTTTGTCTTGTTCAGGTTGAAATCATCAAGTCCTGCAAAACTACACCTTTTAATAGCCTGCCTGCATTCCCAAGTGCTTCAGACTGCATCAGTTGGCCTAATGTTTTGACAAATGATATCCATATTGATTTCCTCCCTCCTCCTCCTCCTTTCCTCCTCTCCCTCCTTCCACAGCAAAGAAACCACTTTTGATAACTAATCTCTGGGGCTAGGCAAACACGGCAGAGGAGACAGATAAACTCTCCTATCAAGGTGGGCTCCCAGGTCATCTGAACATCCTCCCCTGTTAAGCAACCAAAGGCTTTAGAAAGAGAGGCCACTGAATTGGCAGAGCATGTGCTCCTGCTGGTGTGCTGGGATTCAAACCCCCCCAAAAAATGCTGAGCAGCTTCAAAGAAACCTAAAAGGTTTCCTAACGGGGAGCAGTAAATGTGAAAAATCCTAATAAATACCATCCCCTCTTATGAAATACACATTTGGGGTGGGGCACGCCTGTTTCTGTGGGATCTGATTTAACTCTAAGCTCTTTAATATGTTCTTTGTGTCCTCGTGGACAGTCTGAGGGAAGCAGCAGCCAAAAGCAAATCACAGGGTGAGAAGGTGAGCCTTGCTGGTGAGAATTAACAGTGTCAGGAGGGAAATATCACACACCTCAGCGACTGAATTATGCATTATGCTGCAAAATCCCTGATGTCAATACGCAAATGCTATTCCTGTTGTTTTGCCTGTGATGATTGGCAGCAAAGGAATTCAAATCACATCCACACAGCAATTGTCCTTCTGTAACTAAGTCTCTCCTATTCAGGCGGGTATGCTTGTGCAGGCAAAATCTGTGCAGCAGAGAGAGTGGGTGCTTCAGGAAGAGGTTCGAAAAAGGGTGGTGATAACATTTTCATGCATTTAACAATACAAAAGGTTGTCAGGTTAGCATGTGCTGGATGTGGCACCTTCTCTTTTTTTCTCACGGGCCCTAAACTCTAGGTGTTACCTCAGACCTCGGGAGGAATAGGAGAAGTCCATACCCAGGCATTGAAAGGGATTTCAGGCATGTGCCTCCACGGAAGGACTTTCCTCTCACCAAACAAGGTAGGAGGATGGGAAGCAGGGCCAACCGAGATGTCATCCCCAATAAAAGCAGTCGTGGGGTCATCAGTGTCCCCTCTCCGTGTGGCTGGACTAAAAGCATTGTGAAATTACGTGTAACAAATGGTAGGAAAATGATTATTTTAATGAACATGAGATTGTTAAAATTCCCTGCTATTAGATCTTGCTAGTGTGTTTGAAGAAGAGCAGATAAAGCTAGAAAACAGAATTTTATCTGCTTTTATTTGCTGCTTAAGTTTCTTTTGCCCCTGCTACCAGAAGACATAAATCAATTACTAATTGCATTCCTAGTCTGAGGTGCTGTGAGCATTCACATGTTTAATCTGTCCCGGGTGCTTTTAGAAACAATTGCACTAAGGTGAGGATGTGAGTTGCACAGAATTTTCTTGCTCCTGCTAATATCTTACCTTTCACAGAATAAGGCTGTGTGAAAATCTGTGCGCTATTTTTTTCTGCTTGGCGACAAAATGAAAAATTTGGAATGAAGAAAAACGGATATCTGAGTTTTAAAATAACATTTTGTTTGCATTCTTTGGATGACTCTCTCTTTCAGAACATAACTTCATCTTGAACCACCACTTCAAGATGTTCAGGAAACAACTAAACAAATCCGAAAATATTTTACCAATAACCTGCTGCATTAGAATAGCTGCTGCAAAAGGGAACTTTATTGCCTCCCCCACCCTCTCCAAGTGGAATAACCCATCTGCCTGAGGAATGTAGCCCTTCCCAGGTTATGAGCTCCTTGGAGGATTGTGTGTTAGAAAAGAAAACATGGGTTTGATTAGATGGAGAGTGAGACCTCAGCCCCCTGTGGCTCCACCACTGCCCTCCTCCCTGGCTCCAAGAGGGGACAGGGAGGCAGGGGCTCAGCAGGGAGCTGGGAGAAAAGGCGGCAGGCTTTCTCTCTGGGGCTGGTGGACCTGCCTGCTGTCATCCCCACGGGGCTGGCAGGACCCTCTGTCACTGATCTGCCTCGATGTCAGCCCTGCTCTCTACGAGGAGGGGGCGTGAGCTGGCCCCTGGTGGGGGTCTGGAGTGTAGACAGTCGGGAGAGGGGGAAAAGTGAGGGAAAGGAGGACTGTAGGTCTGAAGAGTGAACCAAATTGAAAGGACAGGGAGAGTGGAAAAGGAATCTGGAAGTGCTCTAGGAGCCAAGCTAACAGAGGGCAGGAGAGGCTGCGTGCCTTCTAGAAGAGACTGGATACCTTTAGCACTGTCACACAGACAACTTAAAATGAGTCTTCTGTTGGGAAGAAAGAGAACAATTTTGAGCCTTGCAAGGCTCACGATCTCAAACTGTACCTGGTGAAGACCAGCAGCCGAGGATTATAAAGAAAAGAGCAAGGGTAACACGCAAGAAGGAGCTGGTGGAGGATCAGACCACAGAGTACCAATGATGACTTCTCTCAGGGAAAAAAAGTGGGGTGTAATCCCTGGTCCAAGGAGCATGGAAATCATCCCAACACCTTTGCTCGGGCAGACATCATCATCAGTCTCCTCTCCCCTGAAGCTGTGAGTGCCAGCTTTTGGGGTGATGCTGGAGACGGGAGGAGCTCCTTGGTGCCTACCCTTGCAGGGTTCAGCCCCCTGGCACTGGGCAGCAGGTCGTTGTGGGCACTGCGTGGCGTGGGCACCCTGTGGGGTGGGCACTGCCCAGCGTGGGCACTGCCCGCAGTGCCGGCAGCCGCGACCCGGCAGCCTCCCCCGTGCCCACGCGCTCCTCAGCTGCTCCAGGTAAGAGCTGCCGCCTCGCATTTCAGCTGCTTCACTGCACGCTGAGGAGCCAGGAAAAGATGGGGTAACCTGTGGACACTGAAAAGCGTTAGCAGAGAGATTTTCCGGCTCTCTGCAGCATTTTGTGAGAGTTCTGTCTTTCCCATGCAAGTAAGACAAAACAATGTTACCGATTTGTAAACTTCTTGCAGGTGCGGATTGTTTGGGTAGAATTGTTATGGTTCTAACTAGAAAAACACTCAGAGATGGGTGTCTTAGAACTTGACCAATCCCCTTAGGGGGTGGATGGCAAAAACCAATTACCTTATGCCACTTAATACACTTTGCGAACTAACATATAAAAGTCTTCTGAGAATTCATGGAATCATCATCTATTTATCCCTGAGCCTGGACTTCGTGTCGTTTCTCTACTCGTCCGTGGGGAAAACAGCGACAGTAACCACATTCACCTATTGGTTTCCCACCTCGAATGCTCTCACCGGTCCTCAGCCATCACTGCTTCTGCAAGCGCTCTGCCACGTCCCTGTCACCTGGCTGTCTTGGAGCTACCTGAGGGGTCCTGCTGGCCAGCAAGTCCTCCAGGTGGGCAGTGATGAGCTGAGGGCATGCTTCAGATCTGTGTTGTAAGCAGGAGCCCCGGACATGGTTGTTCCAGGGCAAGGAGACCACGCTGGTTTCTTCCAAAAGTACCGGTACCGCAGGTGTGCCCCTGTATCCTTATTTCTGGAACTGTACCCTTTTGCAAGGCAGTTTTTGACTCTGGCAGCAACCTGACCTCTCCATAAAGATTTGTGCAAGGAGTCCTGTGGCTTAGATAGACCAGCAAAAATGATGGATTATGTTCATCCTGTCTATTTCAGGATCTGATTTCTGCTGTTAAAAGCTAAGGGAGTAGTGGACGTTCACATGGCTCAGCAAGAGACTCGTCAGGCTTTTCTCACAATCTGGGCTGACTCTCCTGCACCTTTCAGACACAACATCAAAGATTCCATTATGGAAAGCTTGGAAGATGGCTCTCAGCAGAGGCAAATCTGCAGGTCTCCCACAGTTGCAGTAAGGGGGAGTTGCTTGGCATTTCCCTGGGATCTGATAAGTTTGTGACTTTGATAGCACCTGCAAAGTAAAGGCAAGCCAGAGTCAGGGCAGAGGAAGAAACTGCTCAGAGGCAGAGGAAGAAACAAGCAGAGCTGGGGTTTAGGCAGTTCAAGGATGGAGAAGGGATGAGTGGAATAAGCTGCCCTCTGCTGCAGGCTGACGTACTCACACGGGCTATTCCATCCCCAAACTGCTGGGTGCTTGGCCCCCTTGTTTCCTCACCAGGAGAGACAAACACAAAGGGAGTGAAGCTTGCAAAATGTGGGCTGCTGTTAGCAGTGGAGACTTGTGGGATCTGCTGAGTCTGGGCAAGGAAGAGGTCAGGCACTCTGGAAAGAAGGTTCCTCCTCCCTACATCATTCACCAGGAACAGCATGGGGTTTGTGCTCCAGCCCTGCAGCTTTCAAAGAAGCTTAGGGCAGCAGGCATTTACCCCTCTGTTGTCTACTACATCCTACTGCAGACAGAATGTGTCAAAATCGTGGGGCAGTCCCAAGGATTTCCGACTCCATTGCTTCTTGACAGGAGCACTGCCACTCCAGTGACAGTCACATGGCATCCAGAAATGCGTGTGGCCTGGGTGAGTCAGGGTCGTGGTAAATGCTGGAAGGGACAATGTGGATGTGTTTGGGAAAAGCTGGAAAGACCAGAACTGTGGACATAGCTGGGATGCTTTGATCCAGGCCCTTAGTGGAACAGCCCTCGGGGACCATCACACAAAATAGCCCAGAACACAGATGCCTATCGAGAGTCTTTTCTAGCAGTCCCTTTATGGAAAGGCCAAAACCATAAAATACTTCTCGGTGACTGTGATCTTGCAGCAAGGATTTGCTCTACACCACTTCCCTTTTGCAATGGGCTTTTTTTGTCTTCACAAAAGGCTTCCTTGGCAAAAGGGAGCTGCCAGCTGGCCAGATCTGGCCAAGGGGCTAACAAAAGTATTCAGCTCTACACAGTTAACGCCAGCAAAACTGTCTATTCAAAGAAAAGTCATAGTTTTGACTCTGGTTTTTTTTAATCAGGGTTTATTACTCCAGGACCACTGCCAATATAATTTATTTTTTTTAGCTAAAAAAATTAAAAAAGTCCTGGCATGTTGAGGCCATACACTTTGAAAGCATCCCTCATCCTGGCTGATACCACTGCTGATTCCCATCCATGCTCTTTTTGATCCAAGTGGTCAATGCCTTTGCAATGCCACTTTCTTTCTTTCATCCCATAAGTGGAAAGAAATGGTGACTTGCCCCATTTCATTGAATTCTTATTTTTAAACGTTAAAAACAATTTAATTCCTGATGGCTATAATAACATCCCTGCCTTCCTTCCTCCTTCCCTTTTTAAACCACCTCGAAACCTTGGGGATGGAACTGGCTGACAGGATTCCTTTAATTATCCTCGCTCCCAACACTCATCTCTTCCATGGTGCCTTCAAGGGACACCACTATGAAAGGTTCTATACACACAAAAGCACTACATCCAAATCGAAGCAGAGAACAAAAACAAAATGTCAGCAAAGCCACCCTTAAAGAAATTAATAACAAATACAAGCAGGCACATTCCATCCGCCCCATTAGTCAGTAGTGTTCAGATACCATGGTGATGAGCTTCCCTATAAATATTTCCACAGCAGCAAAACTGCCTTAAAGGGGCCACACAGCCTCTCCCATGCACGTGCAGAGCCCTTCTCCAGAGGCACCGCTGTCTTCTCCAGACTGCGTGGCTGGCACCTGAGCCACGTGCCTGAGGAGGAAGCCAGCACCATCTGCTCTTCTTTTTCCTGTCGCAAGCACTGGGAGCTGCACAGCCCTGGCGTCAGGCCCGTCACTGCAATTCAGCCCCAGCGTACTGCTGGGGACAAGGGTGGTCTCCACTTTGCTGTTGAGCAGCTTCTCAAAGCCAAGGAGGCAGATAAGGCATCCTTATCTGCACATCCTCGGCATCTCCCAACCTGAGCCCTCACCCAGCACAGCCACAGACGGCGGCTTGAAGCGTGGAGCCAGACGTGTGCTTGTTTATCCTCCCAGAGGCAAATGTTTGTGGGGCAGAACAACGCCTGATCAGGCTGTTGAGCATCTGGGAGCTCCTGTTCACAGATCCTCCAGAACAAAAAAGAGCCAGGCAAGAGGGGCAGGGAGGGGAGGGGAAAGAAACACATGCTCAGATGTTTAGGTTGCTGCAGCCAACTTCTGCCCACGCTGCAGGAGAGCTTTGAGCGTCTTGCCCTTGATGTAACCACCACCAGAAGTTTGTTTTGACAAAACCTCCTTGTATTGAAAGCTACAACTCACACCTCAGTACCTCATCTGAGGAGAAATGAGTAACCCTGTTATTAAGCTGTGGGTAGCATCACCTGGAGGGTGATTCTTCACAAACCTGCCGCTCTTCAGAAACAGATGGGAAACTTTGTACTGCAAAATAATTTTCAAAGGACAGCAGCTCCAGTGGAATATGAGGCATAAAAACAGAGAGAAATGATCATGTGAAGAAAAGCTGACCTAGCCTTGACGCAGAAGACTCAATGCATGGTCGCTCTTAGTGCCTGTGTAAACTAGGTAGAAACCACTTGGAGCTGCTGACTTACACATGATCCCAGCAGAAAGACTAAGAGAAGGAAGAAAAAAGAAAAGAAATATCTTTCCTATAACTTAAGGAATCCCTTGCAGCAACGGGAAGGGGTGGGAACATAAGTTGATTGGGCTCGTGCCCTCCTTGGTCCCCCTCCCACAGCAGCTGTAACCAGTCACAAGGTAGGATAGAGCAGGGCAAGGTAAAGCTCGTGTATAAATGCCTTTCTGGGGTTTCTGGTGTGGTCCTGCAAGAGCACTTGGGGGTGAGCACTAAGCTCTTTTGGTAAAAACACGACATTCACTGGTTAGACTGGCTGCAGGGTGGGAGGAGATGAAGAGACCTACAGTCCTAACCAAGAAACTGCTGCTCACTCTCTCCATTGCTGCAGGCAAGTCTTCTTTCTCCCCCACTGCATCCTACATTCTTCCTGGCTTTCTAGCCTGGTGTTTGTACAGTAGTTCCCAAGCACATCCTGGATGTATTTTGTTTCCCTTAATTGCACTTTTTAAATGATACCTGGAGGTCCTCAGTAAATGGTGACTGAGTGTGGAAGCAGTATGGAAACACAGTGCCTGCCAGCCCCCAGGTGCTGGGGCATGTTGTTGAGTTGCTTGTCTGCCCTATTTACACGGAGACTAATCAGCTCTCCATGGAATTTCTGTTTGATCCTTTGGCCTGTCTCAAGGGAAACACAACACTAGCTGACAAAATATGTATATTTTGGCTTTCAAAAACTATTACACTTTGCAAATGTCACCCAGACATTGAGCTTTGTGGTTGCCAAGGAAACATCATGGGAGATAACCTGATCGCAGCTGTGAACTGCATCCTTTCCTCTCCTGGTGTGAAACCCACACTTCCAGAAATGCCCGCTCTTGTCTTGGGGTATTTCATCTTTAGAAAGCAGAGGCTTGAAAAATAAGGTTATTTGCAGTCCAGAAGGTATTTCCTTCTGAAATGGAGCAATCTGGGAGGGCTTGCTCCTTGGGCTCAAAGCACGTGTGGGGCAATGACTCAGCAGCAGAGTGTTTGTTGTGCTCCGATGATATCGGTGTCTGCTGGGACAGCCACAACCCTGTTCAGATAATGTGGCATAGAGTCAATGGGGCAGTTGCACAGTGTCAGCCTGGGGTTTGGAAAACTCGGCCTCCCTGGAGCTATTAGCTCAGAGAATCTCAGGCTGGAGTCGGTGCTGGAGCTCCAGGTAAGATAGATGGAGCCTCCTGTCTATGACCTGGCATAAAAAGGGCTGTGCTGAGCTGTCCCAGAGGCTGTCAGGGATCAAGTGCCTCTTGCAGTGAGGGACCCTCAAGCTGTTGTTCTCGTCAGAAATGTTCCTGTTCTCCCCTTATATATTATGTTGTGGGATGTCGGGGAATCTACTCCGATTTTCCCTCTGTGCCAGGCAGGGCCAAGCCAGTCGGGAAGGCAAAACCACATCCCGCCTTGTAAGTGATAACAGCCCCAAGCATCTCTGCCTGTTCCTCCATCCCCTGAAGAGGTGCAGCACCCCTGGACACAGATGGTGGTGAGCTCTGGGTTGGGGCTGGGGGGGACACAGGCCGTGGGTGTGCCACGTGTGCCAGCAGCAGCTCTGGTGAGGGAGAAAGGGGGATGGGCACGTGGCCCCAGGGAAGCCTGATGTGTGCCTTCCCTTTCTGGTGTGGCAGAATGGCACTTTAAAGACGTGAGATGCAGCTCTTTTTCCTGACACTCAAAGAGCCAGTTGACAAGCTGCTGTCAGGGAAATGTTGTCTAACTCCCTTTCCCCCAATAATTTCCCTGGTAAAACTGCAGTGCGGTGGAATCAAATGGTGACAGAAACCAGTGGGGGAATAGCTGTGTTTTCTTTCTTTCTTTCTACTTTTTTTTTTTTCCTAGTGTGCATCTGTATTGGGAGCCATGTGCACATCGGTAAATCTCGCCGGTTCAAAGAAATGTTTTTAGTGTTCAAATTCAAACTTTAGTTCTTCCCCCTCTGCTAAAGAAACAACAAAGCCTTGAAGATGCTCCCAGCTTGCATGGGATTAAAAAGACATCGTGGCTGAAGTGGAAAATAGCATCTCATGTTTTTTCTTCGGGATACATGTGCAGAAAGCCCCTCTGCTGCTCTTTCAGCTGGTGCTGTGAAAAGTCCTCTCTGATGAGGAAAGGTAAACTGCAGGTGGAGGAGGGAGAAGAGGGCTCTGGTTATAAAACCACCTCTCAGGCAGACAGCTCGTGCCCTGGGTCATGCCAAAATAACTGTGAGCCAAGCCGGGGGTGGGACCGGCAGCGCTGGAGAGGTGCTGTGCACTTGGGCACGTGAAGCCGGGCCCTTGATGGAGTAATTACCACTGACACCTCCTGTTTGCCCCGGGCATTTTCCTTAGGTGGTTGACTGTGGTTCATCGGTGGTTCCTCTCCTCACTCCCATAAACAGGAGAGGATTTCCTGGGAGCACAGGGTGAGGGAAGGAGCAAGAAGGCTGCAGCTTCCCAGCGGCTTTGTGCAGTGCAGCTGGTGCTTCTCATCACCTGCTGCTGGAGTAGACGTGTTGGCTGCAGGGCTCCTGCTGTCATGCACTGTCTTTCCTCTCTAAGGGAAGTCTCCATGATTTGATTTCGTTAGAAACTTTTACTCTAAGAGCCCATCTTTGCCATCCTAACTCCTGTCAGGCTTCAATAAGGGTTTTTAGAAGCGGCTTTCCCTACTTTTCGGTCTTTAGTCCAAGCTCAGCCCGCTCGTGTCCCCCAGAGCTGTAACCATGACAGGATGGTCAGTCCTCTCTTAGTATTCAAAGCAGGGTGTTTTACTCTTAGGATGGATGTAATTTGTTTTAAGGCAAATCCTTGGGGTTTCATTTTGCTTTCCAAAGTGTAACAGCTGCTTGGGCTACATTTGCTCGAGAGCTGAAAACCCTGCAAGGGTTTGTCCATGAGTTCTGGCTTGGGTCATTAGGATTAATCTAAGCAATTGCCTCGCCCTTTGCTTCAAAGGGCTTAGGCCCATTTCACTCTGTGATGAATTTGGCCCCAGAATTTAAGTACCCACTTCTTTCGTACTTCCCATCCTCAAAAAAGACCAAAAAAATCAGATATCCTTTGGTAAAAGGGCACCGTAGTTTCTGCATAGACCAAATAAGGCACAGGGATGTGAAATTCATGAAATGCTGATTTTTGCTTTTTTTTTTGTTTTGTTTTAAATAAGCTACATCAAATTCCTTATCACTCAGTCCTTAGGAACTGCCTTAGCAGCACAGTGGAAGAATTGATTGCATAAATGCCAGCTGTAACTCTCTTATTTTTGGTAACAAGGCATTACTAAAGGCAGATTAATTCAGTGCCATGCTCCAATGAGAGCAGTGTCCCTTCGTCCGAGGCTGGCTTCGGAACCCTCTGCTACCTGGTTTTTGCTTTCAGCCGTGTATGTGGGGACTGTGGCAGTGGTTCAAAACACACATCTGTTATTGCAGCAATAAGTCTTGAAGGGTGTGCACATATAGGTTAATTGTCAAGGGAAACCGACTTCAAGTACCATCAGGCTGTTTTCAAATGTAATCGTGACATCTAAGAGGATGATCTTTGAGAGATCAGAGAGTGGAAATTATTCTCTTGCTCTGCACATCTGAGTGCAGTTTGGCTACAGTCAAATTAGCTGTTTCAGCCTACACTGTCAGTTTGCTCTTATCTCCCTTTCCTCTTGTTGTATTATTAACAATAATGAAAAAAAGTTAAAGACGGCAGTAAAGACCTGTCTGCGTGGGGCAGGGCTGGAGCCAGCGCCTGCCTCTGAGTGATTGTGGATGGTGACCGGCGTTTGAGTGCCCCTCAAAGGGACGTGCCAGCCCCAGGGATGGCAGGAAGCTCTTTGCCACGCTGCCTGCGGGTGTTTGAAAGGCAGGACTGCTGGATTTGAGCTCTCTCGTTTGCTTCATCTTCCCTCCCTCTCTCCCCTTGCACAGCTGCATTTAGTAATGAAGCTGGCAGCATTAGAAAGTCACTAGAAGTAACCCAGCTGCCTCCGTGGGTTCACGGGGAGAAGGACTTTGTAGCTGCTCTCAGTCAGTCCATTAATTGCACATAATAAGGCATTTAGTGACAGAAGGATGGTTGATGAGCCTTAGCTGAAATAACAAGGGCCTGCCAAGAGCTGTGTTTCTTTGTCAGAGAGGGTTGTGGAGGGTCCTAGTGCTGAAGTGTGGAGCTGGAGTCGTGCAGGGATAAGAGCAGTGGGAGCCTGCTCCTCCCTGATCTGGAGGGCACACAGCTGGCCCGGCACTGAGCAGGGAAGCACATCCATGCTGAAGGACTAGCGGGGCTGATCCACTCTGGGGACAGCAGGTCCCTGCGTCTCCAGCAGTGCCTGCCTGGTGAGAGCCGTGGGGAGCTGCCCCGCTGCCAGAGGGGCACCTGGTGGCTGCAGGCTGCACCACCAAGCACCTGATGAGAGATGAGCTGTTCAAAAAGGGCTGGATGTGGGACCTCCATCCCTGTGAGAAAGAGCAGGGCAGGTCACATGGAAAACCAGTGTGGACTGGGAAACTTGGACTCTCTAGTTACCAAGCTGGTCCTCTTGGTTTTGATGGGAAAATGAATAATGGGTTGAGGTGAGTGCTGGCCCCAGCTGTCCGACAGATTCTTTGTGGACTGACATGGGCCCAGAGAAGAGGAGAACAATGCCATGGCGAGGGGATGCACTGGAAGCTGTCTCTGCAGGGAGGAGTGTCCATGTGATGCAGACAGGTTTGTGTGGGGCAGCTCACTCCCTCATTAATAAAGCAGCTGTTCCCACAGCACCAAGCGTTTCGCCAGCATCAGCCCCTGGTCTTGTGGGGCTCCCTACACCTCATTCCCAGCTTGGCTCTGTGGGGAAGCAGGTCCAAGAGCTGTCACATCACAGCCATGTCCATCTTGGTAGGGAAACAGTGACAGCATCCATGCTGGGAGAGCCTGGCCTGTGGAGGTAACGAGGAGCCCAGGGTGATCCCCCACAGCTGGAGAGCAGGCTGTGCATGTCTGTGCACACAGGCTGCTGCTGCAGCGCCTGGCTGGCCCGCAGTGAGGGTCACCCTGCAAGGGAAGGGGTGTATCTCCCCAAAATAGCCAGCCACACTTGCAGTGGGCACGTGCAGGCGGTCCCTGGAGCCCGCAGCTGGAGCGTCTGCCTCGGTTTTGCTCTGTGCAGCTGCCCGGCTGGTTGGCACATCCCTCACCTGGGAGAAGGGCTGTGCTAGCCATTGGCAGGAGGTGCTCCTTTGTCTGAACGTGCACTTGGGAATGTCAACATTTCTCCAGGCTAGTTCACTGTTCTCCTTACCTATTTATTTTAATGTCTCGGCCCTGTGCAGCACGACTGCTTCTAGAGGGTCTGGGTGTTTCACAAAAGGATGTAAATATTACCCCTGCATGGGGAAACAGAGGTACAGCACAAATGGTGGGTTCGAGCACAGGTTTTCCAGCCCTGAACTCTCACTCCATCATGCAAGGTCCAGAAGGAGCAGGAGGCAGCTCTGGCACAGAAACCTGCTTGCCTCCAGGAGGGCAGGCAGCTGCACAGCAGTGTGAAGGAAGAGAGGGAACAACAGTTTTCGGGGCCAGATTATAGAGGTGAATTTTGGCTCCTATGAAAGGTCTTAGGAAATGTGGAGAATTGGCAGCTCTGCTGGCTGTGAGACCCCTGTGGATCTTTCATGCACCCCTTCACCATGGTCTAAGGGGACATTACCTGTCCCTCTGCTCAGATGGGAGCACTCTGGGCTGTCCCACGAGCTGAGTGATGCCATCCACTCTGAGCAGTGCGTGTTAATGCTGCCACCTTCATTACTGTTTTTAATTAACACCCTGTCATGACTTGGCAACATTCTCACCTGCCCTGTGCCTCAGGACGTCTGGACAAGGTCTGGCTACCTTCCTCCCCAGAGCATTCCTGACAGCAAGCCCAGGGCTTGGAGGCAGACAGCTCCTTGGTGACACAATGTCAAAGCACACGGTTAAACAGCTGCTCCTGCCTGCACTTTCTCCAGTGCTGTCCTTGTCCTCTCCCGTGTCCTTCCAAGGAGAGAGGCAAGGACCTGGCACAGCTGGCCAGTCCCACTGCTGGCAGCAAGTCTTGTGCTGATGTTTTGGGCAGCCCTGCTTTGCTGGTGTGCCTTATTTGTTGTACGGCTGAAGCGGAGAGGACGTGGGCTGATGTCAGATCCTAATCACCTACCCACAGCTTCTATTCTTTGCTCTACTTCTCTCCATCTGGGAGGAGAGCTGGAAAGCTCTCCCTCCTCTCTTTCTCTCTCTCTGAAGGCTCCAGCCTCCTTCTTCTACTCACCTAGTCTAGACAGCCTTGCTTTTACAGAGTTTTTGAGCTTTTGCCTTGAGCTTTTCAAAACCTGGAGACCTGAGGCATACACTGCTCATAAGGGTGTGAAACTCTGTGGCCAGAACTCATGACTTTTGTTTGCTTTTCAACAGGGAAACATGTCTGCAAATCCTCACATCAGAAGTCCTGGATTGATCATAACAGATCTTTGGTAGGATGCACGAAAGTGGAATGTGTTTATTCACAGAAAATTGCAAATTCAGCTGGCAAATTATTTTGATTTCTTCCAAAACGAAGTGTTACAGTTGGTATGGAGGGCTTTTTTTTTCTTTTTTTTTAAGTTTGGGTGAAAGAGGGAGATTTGTCACACTTGTGCAGGCTAGATTTGGAGGGAAAGGTCCTGATCCTGCTTCCAAAAGGGGAAAAAAAAGAAGCACTAGGGCTGGCTTCTCCTGTTGTCTGACTTGACCTCCTTGACATCCTGCCTCATCCAGATGCAGCATGTGTAGAGAGGCAGTTGTGTTGTAGACATGTGGTTGGAGGCTTTGGCTCAGGAGGCAGCAATCCAGGTGAATTCCTGGGCATGTACTGCCCTCCTGGCTTTTCCACCTCTGCTGAGTAGAGGAAGAGCACCCCCAAACACAGCAGTGGCTGAGTGAAGCTCTTGATCTCCAAGCTTTGACCACGCACGTCCTGAAAGGGAGACCAGGCATGACTCTGAGTCACAACCGCATGTGGATTATGAAAAAAACAAAGCAGCATCCTGCCTCGGAAATCTTTCCAAAAGGGCTCTGCCATTCCTGCCCCCAGCAGCAGAGACTGCTGAGCTTGGCTGCCTCTGGGCATGCACAAGCAACTTCCTGGCTCTCCCCCAGCTCCTGCATGCCCAGGAGACAGGGGTGAGAGCAGTGCTCCTGGGCTGCCACAGCTGTGTGCAGCATCCTTGACCCCGGTGTGCTGGGGCAGCGTGCTCTGCTGTGCTGCTCTGTGCTGCTCTAAAGTCTGTTCTGGGCGGGCTTCCCTTTTTTAGCTCAGTTCTCACTCTGGAAATTCAGATCCTGGTGGCTGTGCCTGGAGCTGAGAGGTTCTTGGTGAGAGGCCCTCGCTGTAGGACAAGTCCGTTATAGAGAGCTCGCTCATGGGCAGGGATCGCTGAGAGAACTACTCCAGGAAACAGCCTTCATTCAATAAGCAGCTCTTACCTCCCAATCAGTGCCAGACCTCTGCCCCCTCCCAGCCCTGTTGCTGGAAGTGCCATTATTCTGGCAGAAGGCAGCACTGATTCTCTGATAGCTCTGGTTTGAGCCAAGGGGCACGGAAGGGCCAGTGAGCCTCTGGGCTTGTGGTGTCCACACAGCCCTGGTGGCACTGAGCTGCTCCTCTGGGCAGGTCTGGGGGTGCCTCCACTAACACCAGAGTCAGACACTGCTGACTGAGGCCTTCCTCTCAGCTCCTTATTGTACTGCCAGACCCCAAGCGTTGCAGCTGAATATTTCAATGCCAAGTGTCTGCCCCAGGCTGATTTATCTTTTTTCCTTTAAACAGAAGCTTCAGCAATAATTGGATCTGTTGTTTCTCAGAGCAAGACTAAGGAAAAACATGTTCATAAAAAAGTCTTGCTGTGCTGGAGAAATGCAACGCCTCTGGCCTCAGTGGACACCTGCACTCTGCTTACTTCCCACACGGATTCATGAAGTGATGCCCAGCTGGCCACCTCTGCTCCACGTGCTGTTGCTCATGTTCTGGATACTGGGGTCTCCTTTGGAGGGGTACAGAGCTGTGTGAGAACATCAAGGCAACAAAACTCATTACCTCTGTATTTTTTACCACCAGGACTAGTGTGTATCTCTGTGTCTTAGTCTCACCCCTCACTCCCTCTGCTCCACAGGGCTGCAGTGAAAAATCAACTCATTTTAACGTGTGACATGAACCCTGGTGCTGTAAGCATGACCTCAGGAGAACAGCCTGGGAAGAGGGCTGTCACTGGGGAGACTGCTGGGCAGCACACAGATGGCAAGGGATACAGCCTCACTCTGAAGAGCAAGGCTAAACCCATGCAAGACCATACCTGTCCTTGTCAGGCAGTCCCATCCACCCCAGCACTAAGTCAGGTAGGAAACCAGCAGGGAAAAGCATGCTGAAGAACCTGAGTCTCTTTTTTTCTACCTCCAGTTTCAGCTGTTATTCTTGTAGTGAGTGAGAGGAATTCAAGCTATTTGTTCCTGGCTGTCAGACCTTAGCTTCTGGGCTGTTGCCTCTTATTTGTTTTTAGTTGCCTGGCTCCTCACGGTGATCTATTTCTTCCTGTGTATTTCAGTATTCCACCCTATGGGCAATGATTTCCCCTTTGTCACCAAAATATTGCATTAGCATTCATCCGTTTTTTCTGTGCCAAATTTGTTTAAAAAACCAAGAAACAAGAAAACCAGCAGACTGAAAGGAGTTTCATCTCGTCCTCCTTTCAATGCTGCCTGCTACCAGCTCCTTTCCAGTCAGGTTGCTACTCATCTTCCAGTGCTTGCACTAATCCTCAGCTTTGCTGGCTTAACTGTTAATTTTCCTGTAGCAGGCATTTTCTGTGGAGTCCAGGCAGATGAAATCTGCTGCCATGCCTTTGTCTAGGGATGTATTTCACCAAAGCAGTGCCATCTGTGTAACAACATGACTTACCTGTTGTAAAACCCACCTTGCCTCTGAATTTTACTTACCTTTGCCTTCCATCTAGGCCTTCCCTTCTCAGGAGGTATGCAAGGCTTACGCCCTGCCTCTGTGCTCACATCTGTGCATCCATCACATGCTGTTCTTCAGTCTTCTCATCCCACATTTCTTCTTCCTCCCCTGCTTGCTAGATCCTTTAGAAACCCCTGCTACCAGCCCTTTGTTTTATTCTGGTGTCTCCCTCTGAGCTTGGATTCGGAGTTTGTCTCACTGCCTCCTTCACCCCGTTAAAGCACATCAATCTTTTGCTGGGAATGTCCATATCCAAGTCCTCCTCCCTATCAACCTTTGTACCTTTTCTCTTTCATTCCTGATCCTCCTCCTCTCTGAGAACTTGACCTGGTATCCCTTTCCTTTAGGGTCAACTCCCAATTTTCTTTTTGACAAACAAAATAATTTGATTGCTTTATGTGCCTGCTGGAAAGCTTTGGGGGGTTTTCCCCGTGGAGCACTGAGATCATTTGGCTCCTTTCTACATCCTCTTCTTCCAGCAACACTTTCAGAGTGTTGTTACCACACTGGAGGCAGTGGGCTGGGATTTATGTTACCAGCATGGATCGCAGGTGTATACGACTTGCTTCCTCATTATTCCCAGTGGAATGTCCATTACCTCTCGCCACAGCTTTATGCTGTCAGTTCATGTGCTGTCATGAGCTCCAAAACCCCTTCCAGAGCCTCTGCTTTCCAGTCCTAGCACCCTGGGAGCCCGCCTGGAATTTCTTATTCCAGGAACAACTTTTTGTAGCAAAATGCCGTTTAAGCGGGCTTTGCTCACTGAACTGTAGAGAACTGCTTTGCATGGCTGCCCTGTGCTCCTCATTATTCATCACTTTGAATCTCTTTGTCATTTATGCACTGTAACAGCACTGAGATTTGCATCTGCTTCCCCGCGATGAAAACGCTGGAAAGTGTCAGGCCTCAAGCAGCTCCCCAAAGAGCCCTGCTTGAAACACTCCCATCTGCAGATGATTCACCACTGACAGTTACTTGTTGAGATCTGTCAGCCAGCTCTTAATGTAGTTAACGTGTGCTTTATTGATATTATATACTGCTGATTTTTTAATCAGAGTGTTGTACAGCCGAATGTCAAATGCCTCACAACAGTCCTCCCTAAAGCTGACTTGGAGCCAGCCTTGGAGTCAAGTGGTAGGTGTGATATGTGTCAAATAATTGTGTCATCTCATCAGGGAAGGCCCACAAAACTAGCTGAGCCAGTTGTTAAATATATTCCCATCCTCTGCCCTCGCTTACCACTGTGAAACCCTTGGGAATTTAGTTCCAGTCTCTCCGAGCTTATTGTTGCCTCACTGTGTGCCCCCACATGCTTTGGAGCAGGAGTTTTGCTGCATCTTTCTTCCACACAGCATTAGTGTGGGCATCTCCTCAGTCAGGGAGTGTACCTGATGCTCAGCACTGGGCAGCCCTCAAGGAAAATGGGATATGTGACCTGTGGTCCTCAATATCCTCGTTCTCCAGAGGCAGTTGAAGGTGTAATTATTCATCTAATCCCCCTGCTCCTTCTGGTGTGCACCAGCTGGAAACCCAGGCTCTGGGGAAGCAGAGAGGATGCTGAAGAGGACTCAGCCCTGCAGGAGATGTTCACTCATCCCAGAGCTAAACCTGAGAGTGATGGTCCCAACCAAATATTTCCCCTCTGAAGAGACCAGTGATGCCGTGTGCTTCCACGGCCCTTGGTGGAGACCGGAGAGACCGTGTTCTGGGGGCTCTGGAGGTGCAGAGGGGGGCAGGGGACGGGTGATGCTCTGTCCCCTCTCTGCACTGTCATGGTAACTCCGATGCACTTGGTTTAAGTCAGCTGGTAATCGCATGCGGTGATAAATAGTAAGAGACAGGAGTTCGTTGCAAACAAATGAGCCTCAACTAACCTCATTTCTTCTTTTGACAGGATAACAAGCTTAGAGGATAAATTCTCCCCTGCCAGAATTTGTTTCTCTTCTGCCAGCCACCTCAGCATTTAGCAAAACCCCATTCTTTGCTCACTTCCAGGCTGCTTAAAGCACAGGCGGGTTCAGACCACCCTCCTCAAGTCTTGGATTCAATCCCACAAGCTTTTTTCCTGCAGGCTGCTGTACTTGTTCCCAATCCTTGCACCTCTGGAGATGCTCGAGCCTCCCCACCACCTGCAGGAGCGCTCTGGGGCAGGACAGCAGAGCCCACATTGACCAGAGAGCCCGTGGCAGAACTGCTGCCTGCTGGTGTGGGAAAAACCAGCTGTGCCCATCAGCAGCAAGGAGGGTTCTTCTCAAGAGCCCTTGCAAGGTGTCGGAAGAGGCTGTTCCCGGGCAGCTCAGCAGCACTGGTAAGTAAATTGGCAAGAACTTGGGATTTTCCTGTATTTTTCAGGTGTTGCTTGGCTTTGAGACACTGCTGGTGTTGGACACTTTGGAAGTGCCTTTCCTACCCCTCTGGAAGCCATGCAGGCTCTCAGTTGTGTGCCACACCTTTTGTTAAAGGAGCTTTCTCTCAGCAGCACTTCAGAGCCTCCCAGGAGTCCAGAAATGCCCAGAAATACATAAAGCACTTAGGAAAAGAGGCCAGATTTGCAGAAATCTGGGAATACCACTCAGAGGCAGAGGAGTTTGGGGTGCTCTGGTTATCCAGCACCTCTAAAAAACCCAGCTATGAGATGCAGAGCAGCAGGTACATGAGTGAAATGCTCCAGTAACATGCTGTTTAGCAGCATCCTGAAAGGACTTTCTCCTCCAGGCTTTGAGTGCTGGGCATGGTACTCATCTCTGGTGGCCCTTTTCGCAGCACTTTTTGCAAATACGAGCCTGGACCCTTATGTCCTCTTAGGCAAAGGTACTGGGTGAGAGGGTGTATTTAAATAATTAAAAAGTGCTTTTCTCCATTCATGGTCATTGCGTCACATCCTCGCTGAGCACAGATCTGTGTGCAGTGCTAAATGGAGCCCTTTGCCAATTTCTCCCAATTGGTCAAGGCCTGGAAGAGTGAAATCAGCAGCATTCAAAATGAAGCAAAACTCTGCCAGCATTAGGCTTTGTTACAAAGTGAAATTTGCCCATGGTTAATTTTGAGGATTTGTTAAGGTGCACAACCTGGGCCCCAATCCAAGCGGTGCTGGCAGGATAAAAATCCTGCCCACGCCACCAAGGCACACATTGCAGGGGCACCATTCGCAATGGGGTGGTCCCTCTGTGGAAGGAAAATAGCTGTCCATTTCAACACAGACTGACCTTCTGCTTGCTCAGGGACTTGCATGGCCTGTCTGTCTTTCTCCAGAAGTGCTGAGCATGTGCAATTCCCACTGACTTCTTTGTGGGCAAGCCGTGGGTTTGACAGGTTAGATCCATAGTTTGGGGGATTTTTATCACGTCTGGTGACATCTGAAAAATGGCAGATTAAAATACAGCTCAACCTTAACCCTGCCTGCAGATTAGCATTTTAACCAAGTTCCCACCGTGCTGGGTGAACTGCATCAGAGCGCCTTTCCTTGTGAGAAACTACTGCTTGAGTGCAACTGTGATGCAAGAGCGGATCAATCTGCCCCTTTAGATTGCAGCTGCTCTGAAGTTTTGGACTTGTCCTGAATACAGAATTCAAAACAAAGCTTGAGAGCCTGAAAACCTGTGTTGACTGAGAATAAGGTTTGTGCAAACCCCTGCCCAGTGATAAGGCAGCTCCCCCTGGCTCTGAGAACGGAGCTTTCCTCCCCAGCCATGCTCAGGTGTGAGGGGAAGCTGGAGCTCCTGTGAAAACACCCAGTCCTGCAGCTCTGGGGTAAGTGGAGGCTCTTGCAAAGTGCAGACTGGGTGTCTTTCGCCTGTGGTTTACCAGGGAGGCAAATCAACAATTTGCTTAAGAAAATATCTTTACAATTCAGCACATCGATTATCAAATGTGTAACGAATAGGTGCTTGAAAGGTGCCTTGGTTTTGCATATCTCGGCTTGAATTCTGGCTCCACAGACATTATATGGTTTTCCCAAAGCTGCTTCCTGCTGTGTGTTTGCCTCAGGCTTAGATTGGTCACTGGGGCTTCAGATTGCAGAAATCAGATCGGATGTGCCTATCTCTGTTTTCTACAAAGGGACAAACTTTGCCCTTTGCAGTGCCTGCAGAGCAGTGAGTAATGAGTGTTTGTGGGAATATCGGTGAGCTGGCCTAATAACCTGCCCGACCTTGCTGGGGAGAATCCCTTCTGCCCTTGCAAGACAGAAGTGAGTCTCCCTCTGTAGCTGGGAGTCACCTGCCTTCAGGGCATTTCACAGCAGAGGGCACGGGGAGATGGTGTTGGGTGGGGGAGGCTCTCCCTGCCTGCCTCGGTGCCCTCTGAGGGTGCAGAATTGCAGGCTCTGGTGGGCTTGCAAGCTACTCACATGCAGCTGTGAGTGTGGGCATGAACAGTCCACAGCCATGCAAAACATTACCTTAAAACAGAGAAATTTCCCTGTACAGCTGCGAAAAAGCTCTGTTCTGCTGCAACACTACCCAAGCTTCCTGCTTTCAAACATTCCCCTCGTTGGTGCCTGTCTTGGTGCTCCTTCTGCTCCCTTTTCCTGCTGAATGCTGCCCCTCTTCTGGCTTTGGTGATGTCCCTTCAGCAGCAAACAGCCTCTTGTCATCCCTGCAAACAGGAAACTTGAGGCCCTCAGCTTTTGGGGACAGGCTCTCATCATGGGGTGAGCTTCTACAGCACCTTTCTGTTCACAGGGTGGGCACATCAGCGCATCTTCAGAGCCTCTTGGGAGGTTTCTGTAGAAGGAGAGGGTTTGCACCTGGAGCCTGGGTTCTCATTTTGGACTGCTCAAGGTCTTCTCGCCGGTGGAGAAGGTAGGAACTGGTTTCAGAGACTAACCCTGGGAGTTAACTTCAGGATTCCCTTCAGGTGCCTGGCTTTGCCTGCCCATCTCCCCAGGCCAGTGTCACACTGCACCAGCAGCTACAGCGAGATCCGTGGCAGCAGAGCCGGTGACCTCTCTTGCAGAGCCCCAGACACTGGGCTATCGAGAAGAAGTTAATGAGATAATCAGAGCTGACACAAGAACAAAATATTGCCCTCCAATAATCTTCCCCTTGTCATTTTCCTGCACGTCTCTGTGCACTTTGTGGTTTTCTGCCATCACGCACGGCTCGTGCCCAGCAGCCCTGATAGCTGAGTACACATCTTCTGGTGTGGTTTGTCCTCCTCCATTCTTCTTGCTCAGCCCTCCCTCATTGAATCTGATTGACTCTGGGGCCATTGATTTTAAATAAGGTCTTGGGGGAAGGTCTGAGGGTTTTGCTCTGGTTTTGTGCAGCAGGCTTTGAGTTCTGGTTGGGAGGCACTGAGCACTGCTGCTACATTAAATGATGGTCAGCGATAGGAACGCAGTCATCGCTTAATACCCCAAATTGCTGCTTTTAAGTGGGCAGGGTTTGGCTTCTGGCCAGATGTCTGTGCTCCTGGCAGAATGATTCATTACCTTGTTCTGGCAAATGTATTTTCATCTGCTAGTTTAAATCTGATTTCTAGTACTCTGTGTGGTTCTCACAGCTGAGGAATTTCCTGCCCTTTATCCGCCTGTTTTCTTCCAATCTAGGCTAAAATCAATACACTTAAATAAATAAAGCCATTGGGCTTGCGAGTACCTCCTGCTGTGTCAGCGGCAGACGTAAAGCTGGGTGACCAAAGATTAGTTAAGCCATTTTCTTCTTCTTTAAGTAAATTTGCTGTTGTTGAGGCGTGCTAGACCTCAGCAGGGAGCGCTTGCCAGCTGGCCGATCCAACAGTGTGCCTTGGCATCCCATCAGTGGCAGCTGCCTCTGTGGGGAAGAGTCCCTGTCCTGGTCTGTGGCCACCCCTACCCGTTAGGGCTGGGGTAGAGCATGGTTTTCTGGCATTTTTTAATGCTTTTTGGGGCAGAGGTGTCCTCCACTGAGTTCAAGAGGATGGGGGCCACAGGGTGTAGCCCTGTCCTTTTAAAGCACTTCCCAGGTGTGGCTTTCACTTCTGCTCTCCCCTGGCAGATGTGATTGTCAGGTCTGCTTCTCCTGAGAGGCTTATACACTGCGTGGCACAGGCTCCTTCCCACGGCTCCTGCCTGCCCTGCAGAGGGGGATGCTGGCAGGAGCATCCCACACCCATTTCTTCTGGGGCCAGGGAAAAAGGGAAGGGTGGCATGAAATGAGGTCTTCTCTTTCTTCTCTAATGCCAGGAGTTACCTCTGAAGCACTGAGTTCAAGGAGCAAAAAGCAGATTTAGGATTTCTAGACCGAGCCTTAGGGTTTCTGCAGCCCTGCCCTTGTGTGTGGGGAGTGGACGAAAGTGGGTTTTGTTGGTGAGCAATTAAGTGTATTCCCTGCCCTGGACTGAGTTCACTGCTGTATGCTGGGCAGTGAAAACCTTAGTGCAGCAGAAAACAGATCCTCTCCTGCCTTCCTGGGCGTGCCCTGAGCTCCCCGCAGAGCCCCCTGCTCCTCACAGAGCCCAGTAACTCAGCTTTGCATTCATATGAAGGACAGCAATTGTGCTCTTGGGCCTCAGTCTGGTGCCAGCTTCCAAATTACAGGGTAAGCCCTGCTCCAAAGGTCTCCCCTTGTCTCAGGGCAATCATTCAGAGATGTCTCTGTGCAGCAGCTGCAAGGATGGAAGGAAACTGCCTTTTTAACATTCTCTGTATGTGCTGGGGTTTGAGTGTTGGTGGGTTTTTTTGAAAGGAAAATTAATTTTAGCTAAATTGAAAATTGTGACAAACATCAAACTTTTGTATTAATAGAATCACAGAGTAGTTTCGGTCAGAAAGGACCTTTAAAGGTCATCTACTCCAACCCCCCTGGCATCAGCAGGGACAGCTTCAACTCGATCAGGTTGCTCAGAGCCCTGTCCAACATGATCATGAATGTTTCCAGGGATAAGGCATCTGACTCTTTGGGCAACCTGTTCCTGTGTTTCACCACCCTCTTGTAAAAGCCTTCTTCCTTACATCTAATCTAAACTGACACTCTTTCTGTTTAAAACCCCTTGTCCTATCACTACAGACCCTGCTAAAGTTTGTCCCCATCTTTCTTGGAGGTCCCCTTTGAGTACTGAAAGGCTGCAATAAGGTCTCTCCAGAGCCTTCTCTTCTCCAGGCTGAATCATCCAGGTTCTCCAGGAGAGGTGCTCCAGCCCCCTGATCATCTTTGTGACCTCCTCTGGACTCTCTCCAACAGGTCCCTGCCCATCTTATGTTGGGGACTCCAGAGCTGGATGCAGGACTTCAGGTGGGATCTCATGAGAGCAAAGGGGCAGAATTCCCTCCCTCAAACCCCTGCCCACACTGCTCTGGATGCAGCCCAGGATGTGTTTGGCTTTCTGGGCTGCCAGAGCACATGGCTGGCTCATGTCCAGCCTCTCAGCCAGCAGCACCCCCAAGTCATCCTCAGTGGGGCTGTTGTCGACCCCTTCACGCCCCAACCTGGGCTGATACTGGGAGTCAGCCCAACCCAGGTACAGCACCAGCACTTGGCCTTGTTGAAGATCATGGGATTCCCATGGGGCCACTTCTCAAGCTGTTCCAGGTCCCTCTGGATGGCATCTTTGACACACATCTGCAGGTATGTCAACTACACCGCTCAGCGTGGTGTCACCTGCGAACCTGCTGAGGGTGCACTCGATCCCTTTGTCTATGACATTGATGAAGATATTAAACAGAAACTGTCCCAGTATGGACTCCTTAGGGACACCACAGGTCACTGATGTCCATCTGAACTCTGAGCCATTGACCACCACCCTCTGGATGTGATCTCCCCCTGCTATTTGCTGCACGATGAAAAACTGTTTTCATAAAAACACATCCCACTTTTTTCTTCTGTTATCATCCACCCAGCTCTGGCTGCAACTCACTCTTGGGAACAACTAGGATGTGTTACAACCCAGTGGTTCAGCACAGGCAGGGAACAAAAGTGCAATGCCTTCCCTCCCTCCTTGCCAATAATTGCAGGGCCTGCAGATGAAAGCACTCAGGGGGTGCAGCATCAGGCTCATGGCACAGAGGTAAGTGGGATGCCACATCATCACTGCAATCCTGCAGTTCCCTGGCAGTGGGTGTGATTTCCAGAGCCTGCCATCCCTTGGTCTCTCTGGGCTGTGCTGGGATGCCCTCAGATGCCCGAACTGGTGAGGTCACCGTGCAGTGAGTCGTGCTGTGTGTGACAGGGCTGCCCCAGGAGTTCCTCTGAAGGTGAGTACAGGTATCACAAGCGATGCCCCGAGCTGGAGAGATGCAATGGAGTGGAAAGGAGACAGGCTCTGTTTACACACAGATACCTGTGCAGCCAGCAGTGTTAGTGAGAGAAAACAGAAAAGGACATGACAGTTACACTGGGTTTTCATTAAATATTAAATGGAGTGAAGTTTTCTAGAGTGTGCCTGGGCTGTTTTCAATTGTCTGTCTGATGGCATGAGAGAGAAGCCAAGTGGGTGAACCCTGGGTCTGGAGGTGCAGGGTTTCCTGCTCAGGAGCCCTGGTGACAGGAAGCATTTGTGTGCAGGCTGCCCCTGCAGCTCATTTCACCCAGAGCAGCAAATCTCCTCCGGCTGTCCCACCGCTGGCACGGCCCAGAGAGAGGAGTTAACTCTTGCAGGTGTCTCCAGCAAGAGGTCAGGGGAGGGAGACAACTGGAGCAGAGCTGGCCCAGGCTGGAGCAGCAATGGCAAGCAGCAGACACCTGCCTGGTGGCTGGCTGGGGATGGGGAATTAACCACTCACGTACCCCCTTTCCACCAGGTTTAACGCAGAGCGAATTCCCTGTGCGCAGGGAATGCTAAACAACTGCTGTAGCTTTTTTTTGGTTCTTGCTTTTCCCCGCTTTTCCCCTGCCCCAGGAGCTGTGGCACAGCCTGGGCACAGCCCTCCCATCCCGCTCCATCCCCTCTGTAGCCTCGCCTTTCCTTGTGCAGGAGCTTAGCAGGGTGGCAAGGGGGAATCTCCTAACTTGGATTGGGTTAATAAGTTAAAATGCAGAGCCCTAATCCCTGCTGCTAAATCAGAATGTAATTCAGCTTATAACCACAGCCCAATCCATGTGAATTACAATCACTTTAAATACAGCCAGGACTAGCTGGGATTTAACATCCTCCCAAGAGATCCTGAAAATGAAAACTGGGACACTGTACTGCTCTGGGTGAACCTGCCATCAGAGGGAGCCGAGGCAGCGGGGCAGAGGGATTTTGTTACCTCCCAGGCCCCCTGAAGAGAGGGATCCTCTCTTGTGTGCAACCCTTGGTCAGGGCACGTGGCTGAGAGATGCATGTGAGCCTCCCGCAAGAGCTTATCCCTGGGGAGGGGGACAGAGGCTGCCAGCAAACCCACAGCACTCTTATCTTTAATTTAGAATGTTTATCTCAAGAGATTCTTCCAGCTTTAAAACAAACATAAGGAGATCTTCATTTGCCTGGCAGCATCTGGCCTCTGAAAGCAGGCACATACAGTCCCAGCAGCAGGGCTGATAGCGAGGGCTTGTTCTCTGCCTCCTTTCTCCCAACTTTAACCTCTGGCAGGATGAACCTTGCTCTCCCTCTTCCTGTTTCAGGAAACCACCAGAGAAAATGGGTCTTTCCAGAGCTTGAATCAACGGTGGGCACCTGGCAAGTGTTCCCATAAATGCCTGGGAAGATCTTTTACTGCTTTCACTGTTACTTTATGAAGTCCTGGCTTTCACAGCTTTGATGGGGAAAGAACAATTGTTCATTGTCTTCCTGCACCACCTCGGCCTGGGAAATAGGAGCAGCCGAGTCCTTCTGCCGCCACTGACCCACAAGTTTTCCCAGGGAGCCTCAGGCAGTGTCTGGGAGCATGCAAATTCAAAGGTTCCACAGAAATTGAGGGTCTTAACAGATGCTCTTCCAAGCATTGAACAGGAAAGTCCCTGTGGGAACAAGGCACGACTCTTGTGGGCTGCCAGGCACAGATAAAGAGTTCAAGGCGTCCAAGTTGCCACATTAGTGGGTAGAGGTTAGAAAATAAGATCTTCTGCTCAGACTGGTGCCTATGTTTGAACCTTTTTAGGAAGATTCTGGTGGTGTTTTTTTCGCATCACTCTTTTTTGTGGTTTCCTTGTATTTCTCTTTTTCCATTGGTGAAAGGCTAGCGCTGTTGTGCTATCACCTAGCCAAAATGAGAATGCGTGGCAATTTCTCAAAGCCTGGCACGTAAAGTGCCTGGTGCACTGGGATGGAGAGCTTGTGAGTTTTCTGTGGGTGTGATGAGGGAATGGAAATGATCTGAGTTCTTGGGTGCTTTCCCAAACCCAAGCTAGCCAGTTTTCTATGTTTAGATACGGTTTACTTAGCAGCACTGCTAGAGTAGAGAGGAGAGCACAGGGTTTTCAGGCACCAACAATGCCTGCTGAGGCGGCCCGAGACTGTTCCCTGCCCCAGCCAGTGGTGGGGCCCTGGGATAGAAGAGGGTGAACTTCCCAGCTCCTCAGACAAATGGTGCACAAAGCTCCCATCCACACTGCTCTTGGCTCCTTACAGAAATATTCAATCAGCTGATGAATCTCCTCCCAGGCAGCTGGGTCAGCTTGGCCCCACAGTTGTTCTGACATCCTCCCTGTGTCCTCCAAGATGTGCCTCAGGGCCATTGTCCCTCTCAGCAGCTGGCTGGGCGTTTACCAGACTTAGAGGTAAGGGCTTTTTTTTTTTCCCGCTGAAGTCATCACAATACTTTGAATTTTTCCAGGGCTTCACAATCACATTGTTAGTTTCCCCAGAGTTTTAGAGAGAGCTGTGAGCAATGCTTCCCCCTACTTTTTCTGGTCTAACTGCAAAAAGGAGAGAGATGCTCATCTGAGTGTGACCAGGATGGCCCAGTCTTTATTCCTGAGGCAGGGGGTCACACCACTTCCCACTAGGGCTGCCCATCTATGTGCACTGTGTATTGGAAAGGGAGGTCTCATCTTTCTATGCATGACCTGTAAAAGGTGCTTTGAAATGAGGGTGGTCCCAAGAACTTGTACTGCACGAAGAGGCCAAGCTGACCCTGAAGCTGGATATGTTTCTTGGCTTTGCCCCACTGGTGCCACCAGCAAGGATCTGTCTGTGGCAGGGTGGGAGGTATGACAAAGTCCCAGGTGGCAGGCTGGTACATGCAGCCATCATCGCTCTGTGTCACGGCTCAGGGCACGGGGATGTCACCTCTGTGCTGGTGCCAGAGCTTGAACAGAGCAGGTACACCTCCTGCATGTGAGTTGGCTGCTGTGCTGGGTGCCCCTGGTAATTCAGGTAGAGCACCTGCCCACCTTGGACAGGAAAGCTGTCCTCCCCCAGACCCACCCTAGCGTGCGATGTCCCCGCAGATGAGCAGGGAAGTGTACCTGTTTCCACCTTCCAGGCCTGGAGATGCTCGCTTCTCCCATGGGATGGTGGTGGATTTGATCTCACCTCAATCAAATAATTTGCTTTTAATGGGCATGCTGTCCTGGCTGGAGGTTCACGCTTTCCTGGGGAACTGCTCTGTACAGGCCCTGGCAGTTACTTCTTTGAGATTGCTGCTTCTATGCATGCCCAAAGATGCCTGGCTGGAGAACAGCCACAGGGCAGTTTGAGGGGGAGTTTCTCTTGGTTTTGGGGGGGGGGGGGGAGGGGGTTATAGGCTGTTTTGCAAGGTCGCTCACTTGAAGTCTCTTCTTATTAGGCTTTTTCTCAGGGTGAATGTTAAAGGGCACCTCTTCCACCAGGAGACTCCAGAGCTCACAGGCTGGCAGTGGGCAGGCTGAACCTAGAGAGGGATTGGTACTGCATCCCTGTGATGCATCATGAATTATCCCTTATCCCACGTGCTGCCACATACGGGTGGGCATTGGCAAAGTAATGCTTGCAAGTGACTGTAACAGGGAATTACCTCCACTCCATCCTTTATATGGGCTGCAATACTGGAAGGATGAAATGATTTCATGTGAGTCTGGCCCCAGCTGCAGTTACTCCTGTGCTAGCAGAGATGTGAAGGCCACGATGAAGGCTTCAGGCAGTTCATCCTAAAAGGGGAGGAGATTGGAGATAGCAGGACCACTGTGTGCTAATCCCCTCTCCCTACAGTGGAGTGACTGAAGAGAGAATAATGCCAGGACAGGCTGACGTCCTACTCCTGCCTCCTCCAAAGATGCCCTCGGGACCAGAGCACTCCCATCAGCAATCATACTGGTCCCTGCTGATGCTGAGACAGGGCAGGGTCCCAGACAGGCACAGGAGTGGCTGTGCTCTCCTCTGTTCTGGAGGCACCTCTTGGCTCGGCCACTGCTCAGCACCGAGATGCCTCCTGAGAATAACAAATAACCAAAATGCTTTGTCAGCGTGGCAGCCCATCCCACCAGCAGAGGCTGTGTCTGAAATACAGAAGCAGTGCAGTTTTTGCTGAGGAACTCCCCCAGAGACAGACAGCTCCTGCATTATTAACAACGGTGCTGATGAATCCCTGTTAATGAGACGTGCTCGCACAGCCAGCCAGCCAAGAGGCCATGGCCGTGCTGCTCTCAGCTCCCCACTGCAGCCTGTGCCTTGGAGAGCAAGAGATGATTGCTCTGGGGAGCAATTGGCAAGGCTGTGCTGCAAGGTTTGGCTACCTTCCCTAAAATTTGCACATGTCCTGCCGGACTAGAGCTAGGTAGACATGGAAATCAGTGTTGGTTCTTTGGTGGCTGTGAAAAGCGAGGTAAAAGGCTGCCATCCCCATGGGCCTGTGACTAAAGAAAAAGACCTGTGTCTTGGTGTGTACTCTCTGCTCCGCTCCAGAGAGCAATGTAGGCCATATTCTCTAGTCTATTCTTAAATGGCTCAACCAGGGGAGCTTCCTTCTTCTCTGGCTCAACGGATTCTCATGTTAGGAAAATCTTTACCCGTTTTTTTTTTCTCTCTTTTTTTTTATTTAAACTCAATTTCATCTTGCTCCATTTATCAATTCTCCTATTGGTTCCTGGATGCAATTACTCTCCCACTGTGGTCATTATACCTCCTAGGATACTCGTAGAAGAGGATTTTATACAACCTTAGTTGATGCTTAGCCAGGAAACACATCTTAAACTCTTTCAGTTTTTGCTAAGTCAAGCCTCCTCTGAGCTTTCCTAGCTGCACAATACTTTTTTGACAGTATAGCACATGGGATGGTATTTAGGAGCCTGTGTGATAAAGACTGGTCAGCCTCCAGTGCATCACACAATGCCTCTAGAAGCCAGCACACTGTTGCCTGTTCTGATCACACTGCAATCAGTGTTAATTCCCCAGCAGTGCTGCCAAGATACTCCACTCTGCACTGCAGACACCCTGATGCCTTCCAGATGTCACAGATGATGTCACATTCCTGATGTCATTGTTGCCTTATGCAGAACGAATCTGATAACCTAACGTGTTTGTGCTACACCCTTCTGTCTGTTGATGGGTTTCTGTAATGTGAACAGTGTTGACCTCCAAAGTTTGTCTGGGCAAGTGCAGGGCAAAACAAACCCTTCAGGAGCTAAGAGGATGGTTAAGATTGCATAGGAGTAATTTGAGTAGCACTTTTTTGTTGGTGGAGGTGGTTTTTTTTTATGTTTTGAAGCAGAACTTCTTGAAAATCTTGTAAGGAGTCTGGGGAGTAAGGGCAATGTGGAGCCTGCAGAGTTGGGGCAACGAAATGAAAGGAGTGGTGCTGGAAGGGCACCAAATCTCCCAACAAGATTGTGCAACACCAAAATGATTGATAAATTAAAAATATTGAAGTTACCTCTTTTATACATTCAGATTTTAGGTATGTGACAAGAAGGGATGCTAAGGTAGCCCTGAGGCCCTGATTTTGGCAGCAGAGTTTCGCAAATGTCCCTCTAAGCTCACATAAAACACCAAGAAACCCTGACAAGATCTTGGAGAAGCCTGCAGCACGGATGACCAAACCCAGAGGTGTTTTTGACTGAACCAGTGGGAGGTGAGATGGTTTGTTTTGGCATCAAGGAAGGCAGAGCTGAACCTTTGGAAGGGATCACAAAAGGAGAGATACACCGAACGGGCTCTCTGCCACCTGAGAGGCAATCTTATGAGAGTCTTATCCGTGTGCAAAGTGGTGCAGCCCTGGGTAAAACACTGCTGGTGTAGGAGTTGAACAGATCAGATGTGTAATAACGCAGAAGCAGCACTGTTAACACTCAGGCTGCAAGAACAGCACTGCACAGACCCTCCTGTGCTCGCCCCCGCCGTACCCTGTGTCTCCCAAGCAGAGGTGAGTTCATTTCCAGAGCAGCTCTGGGCAGTGCAGGGGAAAGAGAGCCTGGAAAGGAGGCAGGAAGCCCCCGAGGGTGGGATGGGGAATGGGAGGTAAGCAGTCTCCCCCAGGCAGGAGACCAGCTTTCCTTCTTGCCTGCAGAAGCTGTAACTGCACTGACAGTCTGCGCTACGTGTTGAGCCCTCTGCAGGACCGAAATACCTTGCTTAATTGGTGGCAGCAGGTTATGCTATCTAAGTTTTGCAAGCCTATTGATCGTGCTCTAATCATCTTAAAAAAGGAATAGGTTAAAACGAGGCCTGCCATTGATCCCTGAAGGGCCCCACCACACACCTCCTCAGTACCCCGCCTCTCCAATTACCATCCCCTCGTGCTGCAGCCATCCCGCTGGCTTTCTGTCAGAGTGGCAAAGCATCTGGAAAAGCCCCACTAAATTCCTCTTGAAAGCTCTTGTTTCACCAGAGCGAACACGAGCACAGAGCCTTGCCCAGGAGAGCTGGGATGTACTCCCAACTCTGCTTCTGACCACCTGGGTCACCCAGGGGCTGGCCTTCACCTCTGTAGTTTGGATATTGCAACTTGTGCATCCTGTGCAGTGGGGCTGCTGCCTGCCGAGGGTCACTGTCCCTCCATCATCTTCCCCATCTTTTGGCACTGTTTCCCAGGCTTTGCACTAGGATGTGCCTCTCTGTTGAGCCAAGTTGTGAGCAAGCAGCCCTGGTCCCCAGCACATCGGCTGCGGGGATGCTGTGAGGCCACCCGAGCTGTGGGGAGGTTTTGGGGCCCACAGCTCCCAGCGGTGCTGGTGAGGGAGCTCCAGCTGTGCCTTGCTCCCAGCACCGTGAGCCTGCTGGAGCAAACCTTGACGTGACAGCGCGGAGCCCCTGTTTTCAATTAGCGCTGCTATTTCGGAAGGGAATATCTACGGTGCCGGTGTAACCCATGGCAACCATCTGTGGAACCGGCGTTCCTGCTGGCTGGGGAGAGGCAGTGGGGGTGAGATGGGGGCCAGGAGCAGCGTGGGGGGAACCTTGCAAGTATCGGGAAGGCAACATCTCCTCCCTCCGGGTGCCTCTCCTGCCCCCACTGGCGCAGGAGCGGCGGGAGGTGTCGGTGAGCCCATCCGCATCCCACGCAGCTGGATAATTTATGGGCAGCAGCAGCAGCAGCTCACCGTCACTTTGTTTGCAATTTGCCTCTAAATATAGCCGCGTTCTAAGGGAGGAAGGCGAGCTCCTGCCCGCTGTCTGCCCGCGTCTCCTCCTCGCCGATGAGGGGTCTCTCCGCACCGAGGGGAGATGCGGCATCGCCCACGCGGCACCTTCTCCATCCCGCAT
Source organism: Lycocorax pyrrhopterus obiensis (assembly GCA_014706295.1). NCBI lineage: Eukaryota > Metazoa > Chordata > Aves > Passeriformes > Paradisaeidae > Lycocorax > Lycocorax pyrrhopterus. Next base: position 113,796,277 of record JACSVZ010000001.1, on the reverse strand, counting down.
CCCACACGCGCCCTGCCTCGCTGGAAAAGGGCAGCGATGAGACACGGATCTCTTGGGCTGGTGGTTAAACGCCAGCCCAGCCTGGCGACAGTGTCCTGCCCAGCTGAGACTGGCGGCTTGCCTGGGTGCACTGCGCCCGACCACTTCCCAGAGAATGAGCTCTCACGGGAGGGTTTCTCGCCGTGCTTTTTTTTCTGCTTTCAGCAAAAAGTGCAGTAATTGCATTAGTCCTAACTGAGAGATAACACCAAGATTGGAGTAAAAGATTGCCTATGGACATCACCTCAGCTAGTTCACGTGCTAAAACCCAATATGCTCTTGTTTATCCCCCTGCTGCAGGTGCCAGCCTCGCCAGGGAGCACAGCGTGGCCCGGGCCACCTGCTGCAGGCACGGGGACAGGCTGCGGAGCACCCCAGTGGGGACAGCTTGGGTGGGCACCTCCCAGCCTGGGACGGGGGCCCTGCAGCAGCCATGGGGCCAGGTAAGGAGGTATGGCCTGGTACTCCTCATCTGTACTCGTGCAGGTAAATTCAGGGCTCCCCTTTCCAGGTTGTGAGTTACCCCCACCCTTGTGTTACAGCTGCTGGTGTTGCAAACCACAGTTCTGACCAGGGTGACACATCAGGGGTTGAACCCAGCTCCCCGAGGCTGACGGGAAAGGAAAGGCACCAAAGGGCTGACAAGGCATTATAATAAGTACGGAGCAGAAATAAGAACCTACTTATGTTTTAAACATAACATTAATTAATAAAGAAAAGGGTACGCTGTGGATACTAAAAGCCCTCAGATACTGAGGAGAAAAAATCTCTTTTGCCCATAATTTAGAGACTGCCAGAGCATGTTTCCCTAGACCTAGATGACAGCAACTGCATGCTGCATCTGGGGAGGAGACCCCTCTGCAGTGGCACACAGACCTGCTCTGCCCCACAGAAGAAGAGCTTTCAGAAAAGAGTGTGAGGATAAAAGGAAAAGGTCATTTTCAGACCGCACCACTCCATCACATCAACATTAATTCCTGTTGGTCCGTTACTTTGGATGTAACCGAATGCAGTGAAAAATGACTCTGTCCCAGTCTGGCAGTACACTTCAGCAAACCTATCTAATAGGTTTATTATAGTTTATTGAGCAAGTGTTAGCCCAGAGTAGATCAAAGCAACCGCCGAAATGCTAAATGGTCTCAGGAATGATGGCATTCCGGGAAGAATTATTGTGGCAGGACGGGTAACTCAGTGTCTAGGGCCTCATGCTACCTCCATCCCCGTCAGAAGAAATAATGGCCAAATTTCCTTCCGAGCCTCATGGCCCATTGGACTAAAGTATAGGGGCCAGCCTGTTCCAGCACTTACGGTACCTTCAGCTCCACCAGCCTGGAGGATCCTTTACAGCCCCTTTCTGTGAACAGATTATTCTCAGCATGAGAATCCACGATCCTGCCTCTCCTGCTACACACTGAATGGAAATTCCTTTCTCACGGTGAAGCAGAGAGTGTTACTGGGCCACAGCCCCTGTGGGGAAAATGTGAAACTTGTGTCCCAGCTCTTGGTAATGACACAATTAGCTGTGGCTGGGAGAGACTTGAAAAACGCATTACTCTCTCTGAAAAAAAAATCTCTAAGCCTTGTAAAAAAAAATGGTCTTGAAAATCTTCTTTATAGAGAGACCATATTTTATTACCAGACAGAGTTAACAGCAAGGTTAGTTTACTACAGCAACATAAAAGTTAAATGTCCAATTACTGTCTCTGGAAACAACGTTAGGGAGAGAGGAAACAGCAGAAGGCTCCACCAGCATCTGCCTGCAACCTTAACACCATCCTGCCCACCAGATCCCGATTTCTTTCATTCAGTGTCCAAACCGAGGGTTTATTCTAGGAACGCTCTCCCTGCAAAGGGAAGTCTGAAGGAGCCACCCCTCCTTTCCTTACAGTCCATTATTTATGTCCCTATCTTTTCAGGAGAGTTGTGGAGTGAAAATGGAGTGCTGAAGGGCATCCTGGGGATTTTACAGCAGCTTGTGATGTTTCAGTGCAGGTCTCCAGAATCCCCCTATTTTATGCTAATATAGGGTCTCTCTTTATAGAGGGCTGTGGCTTCAGCCACCCAGCATTTGTGAGACTACTCGTGCAGTGCTTGCAAGCTGATTTGAAAACAGAGAGCTCTGCTGAGGAGAAGGACTCCATAATCCTTATTCTCCAGCCTCTGCTTCCATCTCTTCTCAGTCAGTTGTTAAACTTCCATTGCACCAGTCTCCAAATTACTGAGTGTATGGGTTCTTCAGCATCCCACAGCAGTTTCTCTTTTGGATGCTCTGTTTCTCAGCAGAATGACTTGCAGCATGCTCTCTTAAGTGATTTCATAACAACCTGCAGAAAAATCCTGTACTTTTTTTCTGATTACAACCCCCACCTCCCCATAACTAATGCACTATTTCTGACACCCACAACCTGAATTACCCTATAGCCCTCCCACAGAGGCTGTATCAGATGTATTAATGATGCCTCTCACTGATTCAGCCCCTGGCATAGAACTGTCTTCCCCGTTGTCAGATTATAAGGAACAGAGGTTTCCCTCACACAGGGCCAGCTGTCAGCATCAGCCTGGACTGAATTTTAAGCTCACAGCCCCTTTCTGGTGTGCATGTGCTACCCAGGAGTATCTGCCTTGAGAAGTTTCCACTTGAAATACACCAGGATCAGGCATGGAGGGTGGCAGTACCACATACATATTCATATACATATAGATATAAAAATCCCAGATAATGAATTGACAGGACAAACTCAACTGAGTTTTGTGCTTAATGGTGTTTCTAAGGAGTACTGCTTCTGCTGGTTGCAGAACTGGGGGTGCCAATGACGCGTGTAATTGAGGTCTCTACTTGGTGTGCCTTGGTGAGTTATTCCAGGGAAGTGAAGGAGAAGGAAGAAGGCCAGAAGAAATCAAACGTGACCACACTTTTTCCACATGTGACCATAACTGTTAATGTTACTTGAGTGACCTGCTGATAGCACAGGGCCTGATGGCTTCTGGTGAAACTCTGTATTAACAACCAAAGAGGAACTTTGAGGCAACTTATCCTCAAGCCTTGTGTTGTTATCCCTCATGTCAGCAGCTAAGGGTATCCTTGCCCCCATCCCCATATTTTTTTTCCTTCGAGTAAGCAGAGAAATTGCCTTTTCCCACCCTGTTTTAATTACAGGAGCCACGTGACCCTTCCTGGAGCAGCTGCCAGAGACTGTACTAGTGCAAGATCACCAGGCCAGCAGACTCTCAGAAAATATGTAAGTAGGTTACAGGGGGGTGGGGGAGGCTATTAAACACAGCAGGATCCACTTAACAGAGCACCTGTTAGGGGAACAGGCAGACAGAGCAATACCTGCACGACTTTACTCTTTCTAACAAACCCTGGCTAGGATCAAGCAGGAGTGTGGGAAGCTGGGAGGGAGGGAGGCTGGCAGAGAAGAACTCAAGGGCGTGTGGATGCTCTGGGCTGGGTGGCTGGAGGGCTCACACAGCTGATACACCTTGCTGCTGTTGGCAGAGAGCCTTTGTTTCAGGTGAGCAGGGAGCAGCTTGCCCCAACCCCATTCCTTCTGTGTGCACAGGGATGCTCACAGCCGGCTCACACAGCCCCCAAAATTCTGGGGTGGGCCTGCCTGTATGTCCTGCTTCTGCAGATACAGGGTGGCAGTGGGTTTAGGGCCATGTAGCCCATCCCTCCCTCCCCTCCTGGCTCAGCCTGGTCCTTGCAGCCCTGACCGTGCTCTGGGCTCTGCAATGTCTCAGCAGTTCCACCGCTGTGGCCAAACCAACCCCTGCTTCTCCAAACAGCCCCAGCTGTGGCCAGTGCCACTGCCTGCTCTGTCCCTGCCTGTCCCTGGGGGACAGGGCTATGCACCCACAAGCCCTCCTCTCTCAAAGGCCACCAAGAGCAGAGCTCCAGGCAGAGGCTCACCTGCTGCCTAAACCACCTGGCTCCCATCTGACCTGCTTGGAGCTTTAATATAGGTGATAAACACGCCTCAAAAAGCAAGTCGATGCGTTCCTGGGGTTTCTTGTAGTGAAACAGCACAAGGAAGGTGACAAAGAGGTGCCAGGCGGGGTTGGGGGACCTGGGGCTTGAACTGTTGCATGTGTGAATGCTAAAAACTGCAACTGCAGCTGGCGGCACGTGAGTGAGAACAGCTTTGGGTTTTATCTGTGTCATTGTGGCTGCTGGGAGCAGAGTGTCCCCAGGGCAGGGGACAGCAGCAGCGAGGGCAGAACAACACCCTGGCTTTAGACCTGGTCTCCTTTGTGAAGGCTTTTGAGGAGTTCAGGCAGATTTCATCTTTCTTCACAACACATTTAAATTCTCAGTTTTTAAGGGTGGTATTTTGACATTGCCCTAAATAGCTTAAGGACTGCCTTATCTTTTAGAGAGAGGTTCCTCTGGCCACCTGGAGAGCATCTCTGGCATTTGACATTGGGTAATGTTTTCCTTCTCCTGACCAAGGTAAAACTGCTCTTAGTTATATGCAGCATGAGGATTTTTTTTTTCCTTCAAATCTTGTATTTATATAATCTGTCTGCTGACAGATACAGCCAAATCAAACATCTAAATAGGATTAATGCAGGCAGCTTATTACTGGCTCTTGAGGAAGGCCAGGAATTATGGTTATCAACCGTAACAGGGGAAGTTGGGGTGTCTGACTCTACAACTTATCCTTGAAAAATACTATACAAATATTTTCTGAACTGGTGAAAAGTAATTTCATATTCACTGAATAACAGAGAAGAGTGCAAACTAAAATAGCCAGATCTGAATATCAAAGGATATTTTGTTTTTTTCTTGGTGACAGGAGGATGAACATCATCATAAGTGAAATAAGTGCTGAGCCATATTTAACCCTCTCAACACCCCATCAAGACTGAACATAACTGTGTCAATCTTTCCAAACATCAAAAAATTGCCTGACCACAGAAAACTGCACGTTCTGTTCAGTTTTGGGTTCACTCTGCTATTGCAAGGGAAATATTCAGTGATGTCTCCTGCCCTTGGACGGGATTTAGCTGGAAAAGCTGTCTAGATGCCTCCTGGTTGTCGCTGTTTTCCCCACGGACGAGTAGAGAAACGACACGAAGTCCAGGCTCAGGGATAAATGGATGATGATTTAATGAATTCTCAGAAGACTTTTATATGTTAGTTTGCAAAGTGTATTAAGTGGCATAAGGTAATTGGTTTTTGCCATCCACCCCCTAAGGGGATTGGTCAAGTTCTAAGACACACAGCTCTGAGTGTTTTTCCAGTTAGAACCATAACAATTCTACCCAAACAATCCGCACCTGCACGAAGTTTACAAAACAGTAACATTGTTTTGTCTTACTTACATGGGAAAGACAGAGCTCTCACAAAATGCTGCAGAGAGCCGGAAAATCTCTCTGCTAAAGCTTTTCAGTGTCCACACCTGGTTTACAGGGAGCCAGGTGGAGTGATGTGTCCAGGACACTCCACGTCAGGCTTATGGCTGGATGTGATGGTCCTGCACCATTTTGTGCTGGGGAATGTAGTGCACAAGGGCATGGTAACGAACGTACATTTTTTCCACTCCAGATGGCTAACTCAAATTAATCCTCCGGACACAGGGACTGGAAGTACAGTTCTTACCTCCTGGTGGTTACCAGCAGCCTGTTTGAACAGAGCTGATGACTCCCAGCGGTGTTCTTGATGGGCAATGTCTCCATCTTTTAAAATCATCCTCACAGACAGGTGATTAGTTCCCTTATTGGCATTTTCACCTGCAGAAATGAGAACTGAATGGGCTGACTGATCATTTTGCACCGTAATTTATGCATGTAGTCCAATATAGCTCGTACTGAGGATCTATTCCTCTTTTATAATTGGGACAAATTCCATCTCTAGAAGCTCTCCTTCCAAGAGAGGATGAAATATCTAAGCCATCACCTGTCTAACACCACTCAGCTGGTACTTATTTCTGACATGTTCGTGTCAGTAGAAGGCTTTCCAAGCTCACAGAGATATTGGGAGGTTTCATTTATACAATACTGTGAGATTGCCTGATCAAAGGCATACAAGTGGAAATCATTACTGTTATTTTCAGACACGTCTTTAATCACAGCCTCTCCCTATTCATCGCAATCATTGCAATTGTAAATCAGAAGTGAGTTCCCTCACCACCTGGCCACTTGGTGCTCTTTTAATTTCTGCCTGTTGCCTGTACAGTGAAATTTCTCCTGTATCATTCTCCACCTCTCTGTGACGCAAACGTGCACTAAAATTTGCTATGATAGCTTCACTTCATGTGGATTTGCTTCTGCAAAGAGAGGTGATATTGAACTTTCTGAATCTCTCCCACTAGGAAATGGGGATAATGCTTGGAGCTGTCAATGCAGGGACCATTCACCAGTGCCTGACAACCTTGCTGACGTGACTGAATTATACTCCTATCAGCAGAAAGTAGGAAATGAGTTACAGTGATTTAAACATGGGACTAGAGAAATTTGACCTTCTAGCTACAGAAAGGAATAAGCTTGTTAACTTATTTCTTGATAATGTATATTTTTGGTCTGATCATGCACTGAGTCCCAGTGCTGTGGTAGCTTCTGGCCAGGAGAACTGAACTTTCTCCTTTCTTTTGTTTCCATGGGATCTATGCACCTGACATTGTGATAGAACTGATCTGTAGTCTCTCCCAAAGCCCCTCATTTCAAGAAAAACACTGAAGTGTTGGAGTGAGTCTAGAGAAGGGTGACGGAGCTGGGGAAGGATCTGGAGCACAAGTCTGAGGAGCGGCTGAGTGATCTGGGGGTGTTCAGCCTGGAGAGGAGGCTCAGGGGTGACATTTCCACTCTCTACTGCCTGAAAGAAGGTTGTAGCCAGGTGGTGTCTTGCCTCTTCTCCCAGACAACAAGTGACAGGACAAGAGGACATGGCCTCAAGCTGTGCCAGAGGAGGTTCAGGTTGGACATCAGGAAGATTATTAATGGAAAGAGTGGTTAACCATTGGCATGGACTGCCTGGGAAGATGGGAAAGTTACCAGCCCTAGAAGTGTACAAGAAATGACTGGATGTGCCACTTAGTGCCATGGTGTAGTTGAGTTTAGGTGCTTTAGGTGTTGATCAGTCAAAGGTTGGACTTTATGATCTCGGAGGTTTTTTCCAACCCTGATTCTATGATTCTGTGCACGTCCACTTCTTTTTTTTTTTTCTCTGATCTTTGTCATCTGTGAAGACTTTAGGAAGTGTGGCAGGTGAGGGTGGAGCACCCACAGAAACACCCACTAGAATAATCTGAGATCTCTACTGGAGATCCACTAGGGCCAAGGAAGACCATTTACTGCACTCCTGAGTTTTGTTCAGAAGCTGGATCTTTTATTTCCAAAGCCTTACAAGCACACAGAGTGGGGTGGCTTTGCCCAGCAGCTCAGACCAAGCCGGCTTGGCAATGGCAATGGAAATCTGGCTTGGTTTTGAGCCTGGTTTTGGTTTGGGGCACTGGAAACCATGAGAGTGCCAAGAAAACGTTGGCGTTGCTGACTGCCTCAGATGACCGCAAATCTCAGACATCCTGACCGGGGAAGTGCCTCCATTCCAGCAGCTGCAGGTACTGACTGCTTCCACGTGTTTGTCTCATTTGGCTGAAGTCCTCTGTGCAGCAGCTGTTGCTGCTTTTATAAAGGCTAAGGTGTTTCCCAGCTCCCATGAAAGGAGATCAATGTCTCAGGAGGACAGGAATGGGAGGTGGAACCTTCCCATTTGAAATCACAAATTCTAGTCTGGGCCTAGGTCATCTGAAAGTTGTCATCACTTAGAATTTCAGTCTACTTGTATTTGCCCTGCATGATTAAATATTCATGCCGGGATATTGTGCCATGCACGATCAGAATATTCAATGTAACCTCACTGGAAAAACTATGCTGCAGATGTAGTCAATGTCCTGCTGCTTTCTGAAATGAATTCTATGTTTGTCCATGCTCTAGCTTCTCTCTGATGGATGTCAGACTAGTCCCAAATGTCCACATGATCATCCCATTCCGAGAGACTGATTTTTTTGCACACAAACACAAAAAAACCTGCCTTTTTTGCCCGATAAGGCAAAGGGGGTAACACGCTAAATATCCTTCTCGCTCCCAGAGGTGGGTGATCCATCTGAGAATGAAGAGACTGCTGGGGAGCAAAGCCTTTGCTCAGGATCACAGCAGAACAGCTTCTAGTGCAACTAGCTGATGGCTAATTTGCTTGGGGCTGGCAGCCTGGTGCTTTCAACAGCCTGAACTTCACTTAAAAAAATTATAGTGATTAAGTAAACACAGCTATAATGGAAATCTTTACTCTGCATATTACAAACCAAAATGGCCATGAAGGGAGCAATTATGAAATCTCAGGACTGTGGTGAGGGGAGGAATCGTTTGAGCTGTGCTGTTGTTTGTTTTTGTTCATCATTTATTTCCCCTGGGAAACTTGGCTCTGAAGCAGTCTCTGCTGCATTGAGAGATTCCTTACATTTTTGTTAACCCAATTTCCCATCCAGTCTTAAGCAAGATGGGCGGAAATATAAGGGTTTTACATGAAATCACAAGACGTGATGAACTACCTTGGGGAAGAATTCCTAGATCCAGTTTCCAACTCCTGTCATAAGCCCACAGCACAAGCTGCACACCAATTGTCCTCTCCTTTTCTGTTAGTCATCAGTGACATGACTGATTTTACAGAGACTTAAGGGAGTGGTGAAGACAATGCAGGAGTGGCAGTGTTAAAGCTGCACAAGTGGGAATTGCAGCGATGATTCAGATGTGGTGGTCTCCTACCCTTTCTGGAGATCTGTGTTTGGTCCTACTGGCTCTTTGCACTTGCCTGATTCAGGAAAATTATAGTGTAAAGCTGCACCAGGCTTCCAGCTTCAGCTGATTTTTGCTGATGTTTGTTCAAGACCAGAGGGAAATTAGCTGGTGGACTAGTCAGCTTTTAGTAGAAAATTGACAGAGAAATAGAGAACACAGCAGAGAAACAGCTGGCGAATGATGGGAAGAGTGGTAATTCCTAGGTAGCAAAAAGATTGATGCAATCCAAAAACCCAACATACTTCCCAAATGTATATAATAATGGAAGTTCAAGAGCTGCTTCAAGGGCAGAAACCAACTTGGAGACCTTTTCCTTGACTGAACAGGCATAAACAAAGAAAGAGAGTCCAGCATTTCCTTTTGAGCCCTACTTAAAGCTGCAGATCTATCAGCACAGGTGCTCAGTGTGGTGTACAAACATGACAGCTAAGCAAAGCCACTGGCTACCAACTGATAATTGTCCAAGATCTCCATATGAGGGCAAACATTCCCAGGTAAGGACTGAGTGTGCTTCAGGAATGGAGAGCAACCCACACAGGCTTGAAAGAAGAGACCAGAAATGTTTGGCGATTCCCATCATATGGCTGTGTATTAGCTAAGGAAGAAAACTGCCCTGGTAACCATCCAGACTTTCCCCTGGGATCATGGTGAGCACATCCCAGAGAAGTGGTGTGTGGAATAAGAGAACAAACTTCCTCCTTCCCAGGCAAAACACACTCACTTCAGGTACAAGGCTTCAGAGCTGAGCTAGCTGGTTGCCAAGGCAGTCTGGAACAGCAGCAAAGTGGGCGGTGTCTAGGGAGTAAAGGACTGAGTTTGGTGGGAGAGGGACTGAGGGATGAAAGAAAGGACTTAATTTTTAGGGATGGGAGTAAATACGGCAGGATTTTGACAGCAGGCTACAGCTCTTACCTCAGCAAACCAACCAAAGAAAGGTAACCACAGCACACACACACTAAAGGAATTGTTAATATTATCCCTATTCCAGGGCAGCAATAAAACACATACCTGCAGGTTGGTCTGAAACCACCTCCCCTGCTCATCCTCACTTCTTGTGGAAGCCAATTAAGTCCTTCCCGAAGAGATGCTACATGAAACAGAGGCTTTTCTGAGACTGGTAATGGCTGTCACCCCAGCAATAATCATAATGAATCACACTTGGGCTCCTGTTGAGATCATATTTTCAAAGAGATGTTGGTTCTCGATCCATTCATTAATATTAATTAGCATGAAGTCACGTTTCATTTCCCACTTATGTGCCCAACCTGCAGCATCCTTGTGTGTCCTGCGCTAACGAACCAGATGCCATTTACGGCTGGCACAAAATAATTAGCTAATAGTTGAAGAATACGTATCTCAAGTTAGTTAAATATTTATGCCAGACTTTTTACATTTTGGCTCCCAGCCCTCATCTGGGGGTTGCAATGCAATTCAGGGAGAATATGAGGAAGTTTTCACAGTTGTCTGCAGAAAGCTTTAATTATACATCCTCCGTACGGATGCAAATGTTTGATGTTATACAGATGTTGGCACCAAGCTGACCACCGGGTACCAGAGTAGAAATAGCAAACTTCAGCAAGCAGATCAAAATCTAACTCCCTTCTTGTGACTGGATGCTGCATAATGCAACAGTCACTCTCTCACTTCTGATCTACCCTCTTTTGCTCGGGGACCTCTGCTGCCAAATATTTCCAGCCAAACCCTGCTCCTGGGGGCCTCTGGAGGATGCTGGGACCACAGAGATGTTATCAGCGAGAGCAAGGACATCCAGCACTCAGAGGAGCTGGGATTCCTGGTGTTTTGAGAAATTGAGGAGCATAACTCCCCTTCTGACTCACAGCGTCATGCAGGGATGTTTGTGTGTGTAATTCCTGGTGTGCCTCCCACTGAAGGAGCAGAGAAGGAGGCTGGCAGACGGGGATGACACAGGGCTGTTAGCTGGATTTCTCCTTGAGGATATGCATAGAACATCTACTCTGTTTACTACTTTATATGTGAATGACATTGATACATGAGGTCCCACTGAAGGCTGATCTTTGCTTAAGTTGCCTACCTCTCCCGTGTTCTGACCTTCCACTCTAAACAGTGTAGAGATAATTTGCTTTTGCATAGTCAGAAGCTCAGAAACCCCAAATTATCTGTAATGTCTTGAGCACATAATTATATTGAGCTTATCTCTGTGATTCCTCGGCACTTTCACCTTACTGTGCCCTCAGTGAGGCGCAGTCTCTGAACCAGCTCTAGTGGAGATCCAGTTCTGCTGAAGCTTTCATTTTTTGGAGCAGGTTTGGGCAGGGAAATGGTGGGAGGTGGGAAGGGGAAACGTTGGTTAATGCATATGTTAGATATGATACCAGGAGAAAAAGCGCTTGTGATCAGTTCTCACATGAGTATCACACCCTCTAATCAGGTAAGACGAGATGGCTGCTGTGTGAGGTGCATCTGGGTCCTGTGAAGGAGCAGTGACCCACATCTTTCCTGTTTCACCTCCAACCCTGGTGCTCCTGCCTCTGAGATTGCCCGTTTTCGCAAGTAAGCAGAAATGGGCTTACTCACTAGGTAGATGAAAGGACTTCTAAGGAATATGTGGGTGCTCTAGTAGGTAGTGTTGCACTTCACTGAACAGAGCCCTTCCCTTTGAATCAGCCTCTGCTTTGGAGATTCAGCCTATACAGGCAGCTCTTTTTTTTTTTTTTCTTTGGGCTAGGTTATGAAAACCGTGAAGGATTTCTCAAGGTTCCAGTTAAATTGCAGTTTTTGCCATTCCAATCCGCTGTTCCATCTCTGCAGGCAAAAACAACTGCATTTTCCCTGCCACTCCTTCTGTGCTGTGAAATAGCTGTCAAGCTCTGCCCCAGAGTTAGCTGCATTGTTGCGGGGGAAGAAATGTTTTTTTTTTGTCCATGCACGAAAGTGAATAGATAAATCTCTTTAGATGAAGAGGCAGTTATTTTGTCCTAAAGAGTGGGAAGTGAATGGACGAAACAGTGAGAAGACTACAGCAAGCTACAGCTCAAGAATCAGTTCAAGATATTTATTCCTTGCAGAGGCAAAGGAGAAGAGTCCCACAATTTTTCTTCTCCTAGGTCAGGAACACAGGAGCGACACTACAGTAACTCACTTCTTCCCTCTTGAGGGATGGCTGTAAAGGCAGCGGTTTTAACTTATTGTATTTAATAAGGAGCTGAGAGACAATAAAGCAACAAAATGAAACTTCTGCCCACCACGTAGCAAGAAGGGGAAAGAGGTTAGACAAAAGTCCAAATGCCAAGTCTGAAAAGTGGAAAGCAGGAGTGTACTGATTACAAAACACTTATTCCACAGAGCTGGCCCTGGACACGATGGATGCACTCTCTTTTTGGTTGCCTACAGCTAACATCGCTCCCATCAATGTTTTCTGCCATGGCAGAAGAGCTGTGCTCTTTGCATTGCAATGCAGAACTGCAGGCACTAGGAAGAAGGAAACCAAAGTAGTCTTGGCTGAGGGGTGAGACAGCTCTGCAGGGTTTAGTTCTTAAGGACTGGTTTGTGCACTTTAATAAATCCATCACTAATTTGTAGTGCCTTGCCCGAAAGGATGCTTGTGCTGCAGATCTCACCAGGGCACCAAAGCAATGCACAGGAGAAGCTCCTCAGGCCTTGAGAGCTATTCTCTGGATAAGGAGGTAGTCAAAGGAACCTGGGAATGCTGATAAGGCAGCTGCTTCTTTTTTCATTGCTCTGTAAACTTCTATAAAGGTGCAATATAGGTATTAGCCACACTGCCCACGGCATGAGAGGCCAGGTTCTCATTTGCAGAGAGGCTGACTGGCAGCCTGTGCGTGTTTCTGCTATCCATGATCTACACCCGCAGGATGATAATGAAGAACTAGGAGGAGGATTTCAGTTGGGTATGTGCTTTCCTTCCTCTTCTGGAGAGTACCTCCTCCGTTCTTTGTTAAGTTGGAAAGAAGAAAGCATGGAGGGCCAAAAAAAGGGAGTTGACCGAGCAGTTCTGTAGGAGAGGTTCCTAAGCAAAGGAAAAATCCTCTCTCTCAGTCTGGTGAGAATAACACACGGTGCTCTAGTTACTGGGGGCACGGGTGAAGCGAGCTAGTGAGGATGCCAGAAAAAGAGTGCAGCAGGCGTCAGTGCATGGTGGTGATCTACTTTCAAGTGATACCAGAAAAACCTATTAAATATATAACCTCAGCGCCCAGAAAAATGTGTTAAGAGGTTTATTCGGGTAGGAAAAGCTTCATCTTATAAATATAGATAAGGGCTTCTTTTTTTTCCTTCTTCTTCTTCTTTCGGATTTCCTATACAGAAAACGTATTTGGACTGTAATTTCCCTTCTGGGAAGCTCTACCTAGTTATGCTGCTTTCTGTCTGGCAGGACTGCGAGGTCCATGCTGCAAATGGGATAGCTCAGTGCAATGAGTCCTTCCTAACGTGTATCCCACTACATCTGGTTCCAAGCCCCATCCTGCAAAGCTCTATGTGTGTGCTGCCCTGCAAGAGGGCTGGTAGTTTCACTGAGCAGATGTAGGACTCCTCTGTGCTGAAGGCGATGGTTAGCTGCTGTTCTTTTCAGGATGTATCTGCTGCAGGGCTGCTCCTGACTGCCCTGAAAGAGAGGGAAGGATCCACAAAATACAGAGCCACAGATCCCACTCTTAGTTTCTCCTTCTCTCTCTCAGCATAGGCCCTGCAGAGCACCTCAGGTGGAAATATGGTTGAGGACATGAAGCAAACCTGCTATCCTTCAGGTTGCCGCCTTCCTTCCTCAACAATTCTCTTGCCTCTTTCAGAGGGCAGAACAGGGCCTCTCTGAGGTCCCCAGCCTCATCTGCCAACAAAAGTCCAACCACTACCTTTATGCTGAACACAAATCAACCTGTGTCTCACCTTTACATCCATGTTCTCTAGTCCAAATTAAAATTTACTTCTGTTTCTGTGTTGTTTCTTTATGGAGGGCTCCCAAAAGCTCAAGCTCAGCAATGCTAACCCCAGCCTGTTTTTGCCCACAATCCCCACTGATTGTGGGGGATTGCGGTCTCCCCACATGGCCTGCACTCAGGGCTACCAGGCACCTGGTCCTTCCACCCTGGCTGCCTTGCTGTCTTTCCATCCCCACAACCTTGTCCTGTGTTGCTGATGTGCAGTCTTGTCTCATCCAGACACCTGATATCTCATACTCGCCCATGCCCTTTCCTCTCTGTCCTTCATAGGAGAGCTTTGAAGAAACCCCTCAAAACGATGCTGGCCTGGTCATCCTCCTCATGCTTGGCTTTTTGGCTTCCTCTCACTTGCCTTGACTTCCCATGCTTTCACAGCTCTTCAGCTGTTCCTGGGTTTCCCTGTTCCAAGTGACGTGGGAGGCATGGAGGCCTGTGCCAGCCTTGCCTTCGCAGTCGCTCAGACAAGCATTGTTGGGCTGTACCTATGTGACCATCCTTGCCAGGGAGGAGCCCGCTGAGGACGTTCACAATCATCTGTTGCCATCCCTTTTCACATCTCCTCTAAGTTCCTGTCATGTGTGTCTGCAAACAAGTAAACTAAAGAACTGCCAGTGTAGACACTCTTGGGGCTTAATCACGATGACTAACATTGCCTCATGGCTTCTTTATGCTCCTATATCCACAACCATCTGCTGTTGCTTTGCTTACCAGTCGATAAGTGTGAATCAGGGCATTTCCTCTTCCCTTCTCCACCCCATCCCAATCTCTGCCTCTTTCTCCTGGGGGCTATGACAGCTTCCAAAATCACCCCATTACCCACAGGGAAGGCAACTCCCGTCCTGTTGGTACAAGGAAGCTTCCTTTTATGAATGTTAAGGACCATCCCATCCATATCAGTTGTGAAACAACAAGATGACACCATGCTTGTGTTATAATGCCATTGTATTTGGCTGCTGAGGTGAAAGCGGAGCTAGCTTAGGTTGCAAAACTCTTGCCTTGCTCCTTCTCAGGCACTGTCACTGGTCTGTGACACACTTTCAAAAATCCCATTTCTGGCAGAGGGCTTTGGGTATTTTTTCTGTTTAGTTTTTTGGGGGGGAGGGGGTTGGGGGGTTTTTGTGTAGATTGTTTTGGTTTTGGTTTTTTGATTTTTTTTTTGTCTTGGGAGTATGAAGATATCAAATCTGGTCTTGCATGGCTTTGTGCAGACCTCTGAAGTGAGGCCTGTCTGCATCCATGTATCCCAGATCAAGTGCTAGTACAAGTGCTGGCAGCTCTTCCCCTTCTGGCAGGGGTGCTTGCCAGAAAATTCATGAGACACTGCAGAGAGCATTACTTTTTCCTACTGGGGTGGAAACCAAGGCAAAGAGGGGTGCAGTAGCCAGCTGATTATCCCAAAGCAAGCCAGGAGGAAAGGTAAGGTTAGAGCACAGGGGTTGTGCTGACCTCTTCCCGCGTGCTGGGGCTGACTGCTGCCATTTCTGTTGTCCCCCCTGGGATGGGGGCTGGTGGACAGGCAGCAGATGACCCTCTTTCCTCAGCTCCAACTGCCCATTGCAGCATTAGCCCTGGCTGGCATGTGTCTGCAGAGGAATTCAAACAGTACTTGCGAGAAAACACGGCAGAGCAAACGGCTCTTCTTGAAATGCAGCTGGCAAACTCCACTGGCTGGAGCCAGAAGCCCTTTTAGGGCAAGTGACGGTTCCCCTTCTCCCTTAGGGAAGAAGGATCTGCTACAACAGAGGCTCCCCTGTCACAGGAGGTTAGCAAAGGAATCTGGCGTACGTTTTACCTGAGTAACGACTCAGATTTTTGGTTTGCAGCCCTGCTGTAAATCACATTTCCATGTGGGTGGGATGATCCGGACAGCTACAGCACTGCAGAAGAAAACCTGTCCGTGCTGGCTGGCCAGGGTGATTTGGCCAATAACAAGTCAAAGGCGGCATCCCTAGGGTGTTTGTGAGGGGGCCATTGCTGGGTCCTGCCTCAGGGGAACCCATGACCTCAGCTCTCTCCTGCTGTGTCCCTTGATCTGTCTTTTCCATCAAGGTAAAGTGGGAGTAAGATAATATCCCTAGGATTTGGTAACCATCTGTGTCGGGGCCAGCTTTAGTCACAGCAGTTGCTTTCAGGCAGGAAACTGCTGAGGACAGCAAATCATCCTGACAATAAGCATCCTGCAAACCTGTTGCCTCTTCCCCCAGCTTTGCCCTGCGCCCGCTTCATCTCCATCTACGCAGCCGCTGGTGCAGGAGGCAGAGTGCGGAGAGGGCAGCAGCAGAAGGCTTCCCTGGGCTCCCTCCTCCCCCGCCAGGGCCTCCGTGAAGAAGTGACAGGGTGCAGAGAGGGGGATCACACCAAAGAAGCTTCCAGACTCATGAAGTTATTTTTTCCTCATTCTTGAGAAGCAAATATCACATGACCTGTGTGATGGAAAAGCTCTTCTCAGCACGTGTCGAACAGCATTGAGAAGTGAAGAGTTGGCACAAAACTGTGTTGGCAGTTGACATTTCATGAGCACATTGCCATCAGGCTCAGCTGAGAGAGCTGAGGAAACCCTGGAGCAGGACGGCCCCTTCGCCTCCCCCAGCATGGTGCCTCTGGGGGTGCAAGATATTGTCATGTGGGCAAGACAGAAAGCTGTGGACCAAAGTCACCCCTGCTGCATTCGGAAACTGGCGCCTTGTCCCCAACATGGTTTCTTGCTGGCACAGAATTTAAGGAGGTGACACTAAAGCGTAGGGCGTAAAAGGTATTCCGGGTCCTCTGGAGAGGGTTTTTGACAACAATTTGATCTGGAGGTGTAAGTTTGCTGTTCCATCCGCAGCCTGCTCTGCTCTAACATTGTAAAGGTGACACAGGGATGCTTGGACAAGCTCCTACGATAGCTCCACAAGGAGAAGGGGCAGTGCTTACCCTGCCAGTGCACTAAATTAAATTACCTGGCTGCAGCACTAATGCACAAAACCTGTTGCCTCCTTTGGGAGACTCTGGGAGCTGAGAAGTTGGAGGCGATGAGTCATTTGCAGTGCAGTAGAGAAGCCATTCATTGCCTGCCTGCATTGCAAGGTATGTGGCTGCCTGTGCTGCGTGCTTTCAGTTTGGGTTGGAAGTGAGATAGCAAAGCCTGCTGTGTTTGGGAATGGCAACCCCTTGGAGCGGGAGATGAAATGCTAAGGGAGAAGAAGGTGGTGGAGGGATAAACAGGTGACCAAGTCTCATAATATAACATTCAGGAACCTCAGTAGAAAGTGAGACTCCTGGGCTTTCATCCCCGCTGTCATGAATATTTCAAGGTTTCTATAATGATTCTTGAATGTAAAATGCAAAACAGTCGTGGGAGTAAGGGCATGGTGTCCTGGACTTCTCCCTCTGAGATGAATCTCAGACCATTTCATCATTACATAAAGGTGACCAACACCCACAGCAAAATGTAAGCAGAAATGCTGCTGTCTTCCAGTATCAGCTGCTACCTTGCTGTCAGGACAATATTGAGAGAGGTATGAATTGGCTGCAGTCACAGAAATGAAGGTGTGGACTCTCAAACCTAATGATAACATATTTCTTCCAGAGTAACAATGAAAGTGCTTATCACAGCTAACTGGATGAAAGAAATGTTTTAAGATAAATGACAGCAGCTGAGAGACTGCTTTTTTCTTTTTTTTTCTTTCTTTTTTTTTTTTGTACAATTGCCCAGAACTGTTTAGAAAGAATTCAGACACACCCAAAGAGTCTCACATTGTTAGATTGGGCCAAGAAATAGATTTTCTTCCCTAAAAATGATTCTGTGGAAAAATGGGAAGTGCAACCAGGAGCTGAAAGTCTTGTGAGATGAGAGGCTGAAAGTGTACTTGACAAAGGTGATTTCTTCTTTGCTTTTTACTGCTGAAACGCACATTTTTTTGCTGGTTGCCAGTTAAAAAATTGATAATGGAAATGTCCGTTTGCCCCTTTTTCTATGTCACTTTTGTTCCCAGGGTGGAAAGAAAACAAAGATAAACCCCTGCTCCATCAGTGATTGTGAGGTTTGGAGTCAATCTTTTACTCACATGCCTGATTCTGGCACTCACTGTAAGTGTGGGGAAGTCTGAATTAACTAGCAAAACAGCACAAAAGTGGGATTTGAGCTTGGTTTTGGTAGGTAGGGTTAGAAAGCAGAAAAGCAGTGTATTCCTTCCTGTGTGTACTTCAGGCAGAGCCTACAGAAGCTTGCAAAGTCCCAGCAGCAGCTGCAGGTCTGGCTGGCCACGGAGCAGAGCTTACAGCAGCTTGCCAAGGAGTACCTGGGGCCTCGCCTCCGTCATCTGTGCTTAATGAGCCCAGTCTTCTTGGCCCTGAAGGGCTCTGCCCCTGTAATTTGTGCGTGCCCATGTCAGGACCAAGAGGTTTTCCCGCTGCAGCACAGAAGAACAGCCTCATGGGCTGCTTTCTGCCTGTCCTCAGAGATGAACAGCTGAATGCCACAGAACACGGCATCTGAGAGTAAAATCAGGAACAAGCAAAGCTTTGCCTTACTGTAGCTCTTGGCTCTCGCAGAGTGCTCACCAAGCTGCACTAATGCTCCAGCTGTGTCTGGAGGGGACGTGGGAGGACTCCTGCAGCTGTCCAGCAGGGGTTCAAAGCCAGAGCTGACCGTCAGCCCAGATGGGCAGCACCAGCCCTCTCCCCTGCACTGGCTTGGCTCAGCCTGGGAGAAATCCAGCAGCCAGTATGGGTGTTGGAGAACTGCAGGTATCCAGTCAGGTTGCCACCTCGCCTCTGGCCTTCTTCATCTTCAGGAAACATCTTTCACTCTGCACATACTCCAAAGCTGCTGTGTGTTTCTCAGAGAGATGTTTCCCTAATGCTATTTCCCAAGGTGGTAGTATAATGTTTTTCCTCGCAGATAGATCATAACCTCAGGCGGAGTGCAACATCAGACGTGGGTACATTTATGAAAAAAAATTGGCATACTCTTCTGTCAAGCAACAGTTAAAAGAAAATCTGCAAAGGGATTAGCTGCCATACACTCTGGGGCTTGCTGACAGATGTCCTGAAAATCTGGAAATGTGTCGATCTATCTTTACACAGGGTTTTTGGGTTTTTTTCTTGTTCTCTCTCCTTCTCCCTCTCGTCATCCATCTACCTTGGGCACACAAATGGGAATTCCTTCAAATCCATGGAGCTTCCTGGGAAGTGCCTTGATGCAATTGATGGATTGGCATATGGGTCCTGGGGTGCAATCTGGGCTCAGTTAAACCCAAAACCTCAGTCTCGTTAGATGCCAGCTTTCCTACAATGGCAGCAGTGCTGCTTTGTGCCAGGGCAGTTAGGGTTTTCTTTCTCTTCCAACTGCAACCTCTCAGCTCATTTTAAAGGAGCTTAAATGTTGGCCATTAAATATAAATATCTTCTTTTTCCTCTGGGTGAAACTGATGTTCAAAACTTCACAGTGTAAATAAGGTCTGGAGAAAATGTTTTAGGCAATGATTCTGTCAAAATAAATGGCTCTGGCCATTCCTCCCCACTTCAGACCAGAGCTCTAGGTGTATTTCCTGTCCCTTTCACAATGTGGCAGAGGAGCTTTGACCTAATTGTGATGTTCCCCCAAGCACATCTTCAGGCTTAAGACCCTGAGTTCTGTGGATTGTGTTGCGTGATCTTGGGCAAATCACATAGGACGATTTTTTTTAAAGTGCTTTCTGTTTCTGGATGGTTTGACTCTGCTCAATCTGAAATGCTCAGGCGGCCTCTGAGAGGAGAAGGATGTGGATACAGCCCCCTCTCTTTGAGCCATACAGTCTTTTCTGTTCTCCAGCTCTGGCCCAAGTCACTGCCCTCAGGGAGACAGTCACTCCCGCAACTGTGGTTAAATTTCCCCCTCCTCTCCTCCTTCCACCATCTCTTTCCCTCCCCTGCAGGAAGGAAATAATTTCTGCTAATTTATGGAGGAGTCAGGAGTCTCCTGCCTTGCTGAAAACAAGACGGGCCTGCCTTGCTCTGTTGAGTCCAGTCCCTCTCTTTGCTATAGATTGTTACCATTAGCACCCAGGTTAGTGCCTGCTCTAAAATCTAAAGGTTGCAAATCTGTTCTGTGCCTTGTTCCCTCTCCTACCTGCTGATCAGAGGAGTGGGGTAAATCCCCACTGGGTCCAGAACTTGAGGGTGTGCAGTGTTTTGTCCTGAAAAAGGACCGGCATTCTTATTTCATAACGTACATAAGTTGCATTTCTGCCAAACCTCTTTTCTCTGAGGGCCAGACGATAGTTTAACTTCACTGTTCATCTGTGGGTCACGGGGAGCCTGTGCACATCGGGCAAGCAGCATGTTCAGAGTCTGGATGTTGATGTCACTCTGCTTCCCTCGGGTGAAGGACGCAGCTCTCAGTCACAGCTGTTGTATTACAACAGCCTCTGGCAAGCCAGAGGTTTGGGATGCATCTACCCTGATGGCCCTCGGCCACACAGCAGCCGCCCAGTCTTGCCTCTCGCTCAGGCACCCGTTGGCTGTGCTTCTGCCAGAAAAGGCAGGAGCATGGGAAGTGCCTGTGACTTGGTACGAGCACGGAGCAGCCCAGCAAACAGCAGCACGTGGGATCACTTCCCCTTCTCCCGCTGCCCAGTCTCAAGCCCTGCCTGCCAAGGCGAGCCGTGGGGAAGCAAGTCCAAGCACACTGCTGGCAGCGACCGAGCAACAAGAAAGACGGCAGTGTGGGTTGCGACCTAATGAGTGTATCATCAGCATGGCCTGAGTCACGCCCGTGTGCCTCCAGCTATTACAGCTGCCCCACTGCCAAAGAGCAACCGCGTGGCCCGACCAAAATGATCCTGCTGCTGCTGAGGACGGTGCTCCTGAATGACTCAGTTGTGCTGGGAGTACAAGGCAGCCCAGATCTGTCTTCCTGGAAAGCTGCTTCACAGTAACCTTGTGCTTGAAACGGCTTTGTCTTTGAGGTGACTGTGGTGCTCATTTCCATTCAGCTGCATGAATAATCCACACGGACAGACAGACGTCCATAGGGAGTCACAGCCCCACCACGTGAGCCTGAAACACCACAGCCAAGCCTGAGGGAGGGCTGGCTGCCTCCCTAGGCTGGAGAAAGCTGTCCTGCCCAAGCCTCAGTTTCTCCACCGATGCAGAAGGGAGGCCGATGTTTTCCTCAGAAGACCAGAAGGTGTTTGTGAAGTCCTCTGAAGAAGGGCGCTCTCGTGAACACCAAGCTATTTTTATTATTGGGGTCAGGGAGGAGAACACACGCAAAGGTGATGAAGCTCTTGAAACACAGGTTCCCATTAATAGTCTTCAGGACACACAGTTCTTATTATAATCTAATTTGACTGGAATTGGATTAATCTTATAATGCTATAATGTCATTTCCATGGTCTTTTTATATTTTTATTGTTACTATGCATTAATGCAGTACTCTGCAAGAGCTCTGAGAAGAGGATGTGAGTTTAGTGAATCTCTGATAACATTTTTGCAGGGCATTTTTTATGCTCCTGTTAGGCTTGTATGCTATAAAGTCACATAGTGCCTGGAAAACAGCAAGAATTCACATAAATTCATCTTGAATTATCTTCCAACAGGCTCCACTGGCAAAAGCAATGTATTCAGAGCCAAGACATCAGGCTTGTCCCTGACCTGTCCCGGGAGCTCACCTGAATCATGCCAGTGTTTTCATCTCTGTCTCTTCTTCTGAAGATGGAAATAATGTGTCCATATAGGAATGTCATGAATCTGAGGTGTATATCCCTTGCCATCTAGAAAAACTATGTTGTGTATCGCCAAGCTTTAATACTTCCTTTTTTGTTGAGTTTATCCTGCCTGTGCCCTGTACTTCTTAATTCACCTTTTTTTCTTCTGCTATTATTCATTTCTCTAGTTATACATCTTTTGAAGCAATAGAGTAAATGATCTTTATCCTGCACCAATTTAAAGATGTTGGACGTTTACTTCAAAGTATCTCCACAGTTCTTGCTCCGGATACTCATGGACTTGTCCATGAGGACTCATAATAGGACAAATGTGACAAATATTGGGTAAGCTGAGCAATATTACAGTGGATGACATTTCAGTCCTCAAATCACGTAAGAGGAAAGCCAAATAGACTAGTATTTTCTATGAACTCTTTATCAACACCTCTGTTCCTTTTCCAAGTCTCACTTGAAGGCAGCCTCGATGCAATTAAAGCTTCAGGGCCAAAGCGTTAGCTTCATTTTCCGTGCAAGTACAACACTAACCCTTTCTCTCCCAGATCTCTGGTTATTCTGTTCTTTGGTTCCTCTGCTCAGAGAGAGTGGCAAAGCTGCAAATTAAGCCTCCCACTCTGAAAACGGCATGCTTAACGTTATTAGCCTGCAGAAACAGAATTTGCTGGGTCACTAGGAGCTGGCTACCAACGCATCTGCCACGACAGCCACGTTGGGAAGCAAG
The DNA here is from genome assembly GCA_014706295.1 of Lycocorax pyrrhopterus obiensis. Lineage (NCBI taxonomy): Eukaryota > Metazoa > Chordata > Aves > Passeriformes > Paradisaeidae > Lycocorax > Lycocorax pyrrhopterus. The sequence goes on along the minus strand of JACSVZ010000001.1, from coordinate 113,774,087 downwards.
TCCATATGGTAATCCAGACAGCTTCTGACTTCTGCTGGGTACAGCTTCTAAGGACTTGGCATCTTTTATCAGACAGTTTGGGTTTGTGCTGTTTTCTGCCTTTCTGTGGCATAAAAGGGTTGAGTTCCTACATTTGCATCACCAACACTTCACTGGGGACACTCCGTAAGCAGAAGGGTCTCCTGTAGAGGATCCTTGCAGGATGGGAGCACTAGGAGGGTACCTCATTCTGCTGTTGCTGTCACTTCTGGCCTCTTTCTTAATTTTGTAAGCAAACAAGCAACTGGGAGTTTCATTTGGAAGGAAATTTGAACGTCAGCACCCTTGAGAAGGGCTTTCTCATTCTCGTTTTATTTACAAACAACCTCAACCCCAGTCCCTAGTGTTGCCATATTTATGCATTTCAGAGTTTCCTGGATGTACTTTTAATGCACTTCTGCCATTGACACACTGTGGTGTTGATTGACTGGGCAGCATCCCGAGTGCAGCAGTGCCTGCACACGGGGAGGGCTCACATCTGGCAACCTGGCACTAATACCAGCCCTGGATTCGGGTCTCGGCAACAGCGCATCGCAGCGGGACGGTCACGAGTTGATCGAAACTTGCAAAGCCCGGCTGTAATTTCTGGTTTGCACGGGAACAAAAGGGCGCATTTATACCATGTCCCAAGACGCCGGGTTTCCGAGGAGCGCCCGAGGACTCTCTCTTTTTTTTCCCCCTTAAAACAAAGGAACCCGATTTATCCCTACAGCTCATTCCCGACCTCGGCTTCACCCCCGCGCCCCACGCCGCAACCTCTCCAAAGCCACGGCGCTCCGCAGCCCGTCCCAGCAGCGCCGCTCGCCGGGGGCAGCCCCGCGCCCTGCGCGCCGGGCCGGGGGGAGCGGGCGGCGGCGGGGCGGGCCGGGGCGGGCCGGGGGCGGGGTCTGGCGGCGCGGAGGAAGCGCCGGGCACCCCGCGGCGGCGGCAGCGCTGAGCGGGCGGGCGGGCGGGCAGGTGAGGGCGGCGGGCCGGGGCAAGCCGGGGGGCGCGGCGCCCCGCTTATTTTTGTAACTTTGCGGGGTGGGGTCTTTTTGTTGTCGCTTCGTGCCTCCCCCCGCCCCCCCCCGCACCTTCCCGGTGCTCTTTTTTTTCCGCCCCTTGGAGGAGACGTTTTTTTCTCGCTTTCCTCCTGCCTCTCCCGCGGGAGCCGTCGGCGCGGAGGGGAGGCGCGGCGGCCGCCCCGCTGCGGGGGCGATGCCCCCGCCTGCCTTGGCGCCTCCCCGTGCCGGCCCCGCCGCCTTCCCTTTGTGCCGCCGGGCCCGGCGCGACGCCTGCCCCGGGAGCCGGCGCCCCGCGGCGCCCCGCGGCGGGAGGTAAGGGCGGCCGCCGCCCCGCGCCCCGGCAGCCATGCGGACCCTGCGGCCGCAGCTCGCCTCCCTGCTGCTCCTCGGTAAGTGCCCGGCGCCGGCGGGGAGGGGCGGGACAGGACAGCGCGGGGGTCTCCCGGACGGGACGGGACGGGAGCCCCGGTGGGCGCCGTCCCTCGCAGGGCGTCCGGGAGGATCACCCCTTGCCAGTGCGAAGCGCCTGTCCCCCGGAGTTGTCACTGCCCGCGCTGCTCCTGTGGTCGGAGGGAGGAGTGGCGGAAAAAAAACCCGTAAATATGTGTATATATATATATGTATAAAATAAATCAGGGTTTCATCTCCCCCCGCAGCACCCCGGTGACCATTCCTGGCCGTGCCCCGGGGCGCGGCGCGGGGTCCGGCCGGGGCGTGGGAGCGGTGGGAGCAGAGGGGACGGGCAGCTCCGCGCCGGGCTCCTGCTGCAACTTGGGAAGGAAAGCGGCCGTCCAGGGGCTGCTGCTGCTGGGGTCGGGGGGTGTCTCGGAGGGGAATCGTAAGGGTAGGGAGTTACACGGGTCTGTGCTGAGCTTGCACAATGAAAGCAGAGAAAATGCCTGGGGTAAGGTAGGCTGCAGAAACAAAGTGCTCTGCTTGGCTCTCGAAGAGCGCGTTGAAATGTAGAGGGAAAGCAGTCCCTGCTGCCGTGAAATGCAATTTGATTGCTTTGTGCTGCCTCTCAAAGTCCTCCTGTAGTCCCTTCCCTGAGCCGGCGTTTTGTACCCTGTGAACCGTTAAACTGTGGTTGTGTCCCGTCCCACCAGTGCCTGCCCCAAGGATGACTGTATGCAGTTCTGCCAAGTCTTTTGGGATCCCAGTGCTGGGTGAGAGAGGCTGTAGGAATGCGGGATTCCTTCCTACAAATTTGGGAAAAGCAGAATACAAGACAATTAAAATGCCTCTTAGGGTTTTTGCTGCGGACCATGTGCGAGGCTTAAGTACTGATGAGTTGATAGGAACATTTGTGGACAATACAGCTCGGCACCCTCACGCTGCTTTCTGCGTGCGTATGTACAGAGCAACCTCGGAGCTGTTTTGATTTGCCTTTTCATTAGTATGATTTTCTGCTGGCATTAATGCTTTTGAGAGAAGAAGCGGCAGGGCTGGCAATTTTACTGTCTTGAGAATTGTCACATACATACCTGCTCTGCCAATTTGGAAACAAGATCTCTACTAGAATTGCAGTCATGCTTCCACGTCTGTAATTTGTGTGTATGTGGGTTTTTTTCGTGTGCTCTGCCTGTCTTTAGCAAAGAGAAAGAGAGCGAACTCTGAAATGGTTTTGGAGGTGGTTCAAACTTCCCCTAACCACTAGCTTGCTTCCTTGGGTCCCCTGGAAAAAAAGCCATCTCCGAGCTAAGTTTATCCAGGGTGTCTGCTCCGTGAGTGCGGGGAGGCTGTCGTAGCCCGCAAGATGGGTGTAGGCGAAGGGCACAGCGCTTGCTGCCTTGGCTTCGCACGCTCCATCCCTGCTGCTGAAGAACAATAACACCATTCTGGATTAGGGATTCCTAATATGGAGCGCTCGGGTCTGTGGGTCGGTGCGCGCTCCGGAGCACGCCCAGCTGCTGCGGCGGAGGAGCAGCAGAGGGCATCCCTCCTGCTGCCGAGGGCATCCCTCCTCCTGCCGAGGGCATCCCTCCTCCTGCCGAGGGCATCCCTCCTCCTGCCGAGGGCTCCCCGCCGCTGGGACCCGCCAGCCCTGCGCTCCACACTCCGTGCTGGTGCTCACCCGGAGCCCGGCCGGCTGCCGAGGCCGCCCCGACCCCCTGCTTGCAGGAATTAGCTTTCTGCGTTTGACCTAAAACTGGCTCTAACCTGCCTTCATCCTCCCCGGGGGACGAGCTGCGAGGTGTCATCTGTCGCTTTGGAGGATCGCTTGCTTTTCAGTGGTCCCCAAATCCCATGGACGTATCTAGTTCGTAAAAACATCGTGCTGGGCTCCTTGTGCTGATCGTGAGGCTGTTTTTAAGGGCAGGATGTGTACCACGTGTGTGCCTGGAGTTACTTTTCCTTCTTTTCACCTGGACTTCTTTAGCTGGTTGGTCCACGTTTGCCCAGCTGCCAGTTTTGATAAAGCTGGGGATGTGTGACAGTGCCTCAAAGCCACGAGTCACAGAGAAGTGCTTTAGGTAGCCCCTTGTAAGACTGAGACATCATTTGACTTAGTGGAGTAAAAATGCGTCTTTTGTAACATAAATCTGATGGACTGGAAAAGGACTATTGCTTGCTGTTAAACAAGTAATATTAATGCTAGAATATGGGGATAAGATACTATGGGTCAAATATGCAGAAAAAGATATGCAACTCATTCTTTCCTTTCCCTTCTGCAAACTCATGTAAAATCACTGAAGGAGGAATTGTGGTTTTGGAAAGAGATGGTGGGTGATTTAATATAACATATCAAGCGTTAACTACCTACCAAAATCCAAGTAACTGTGAAACCAGGGTCTGGAAATCCACATCTGGCATGTGGGTGTAACATTTGTAGATCTCTGCTGTTTTTTCGCCCCCCTCTTGCTGCAGTGTTTGTTACAGGGTTCTTTAAACAAGTGGCACTTCATCACAGCAAGTACAAAATGGGAAAATAGAGCAAGTGCTGTAAATAATCCTCGTGCAGCAATGAGACCATTAATACTTGTGCCAGCCAGTGCTAATCCTATGTGTAGTTGCAAGATTTACCTCCTTTTTTTTTTTTTTTTTTTTTGCAGGGATGCTAAGTCTGATACTCCTCATATTTATAGTGTAATATATAGGAAACACAATAGGCTTCTGGGGAACGCTGAACTCATTCATGTCAGTGACTGGTTTATGAATAGTTCTGCTTTTGAGTCTCTTGCAGTCTCCAGAATACCACCTGTGAATGCAATTTATGACTCTTTGTGTTCAAACATTGCATATGTATATATGTACATAGACTCATTACCCTCTTCCTCTCTCTATTCATGCATAGTAATTGGTGATTTATTTGCGATTCCTAGAGGGGAGCAGAGCATGCGTAAGGTCTTGAAACTGCAGCTCACTTGTAAATGGCACGCTGGAGTGAAATACCCATGCCGAGGTGACTCCTGGAGAATGAAGGGATGATCTTCCAGGCCTGTCCCCTGGAGGGGAAGGGGTGCTGGCTGGGAAGCAGCAGCGTGCACTTGGCTGCCGCTCAAGAGTTCTGCTCCTGCACCCTCCTGCTGCCTGCCCAGGCACACAGGCTGAGGGGGCCAGTGGCTGACACACAAGTCTCGGTGCAGTAGGGCCTGAGGGCTGCTTGGCTGGAGGGGAGCATATGGATAAAACAGCGCAGTGGGTGTTTGCACACAGGGGGTTTGGGGTTGTTTTTGTTTACCACAGCTAGCGGCCCAGGGATGTTGCTGGCACCTCATCTGCTCCTCCATGCATTGTTAGCAACAGTGGCCAAGATCGCGCTTTCTCCATCTGCGTCTGCCCCAAGTCCTCTGCCGCGAGCTTCGTTTTGCGAGCCAATTCCGCTGCCCTCATGCCTGTGCTTGCTGCCTCGGGATTGCTGTGGGGTGCAGTGCCGGACCTGGGCTGATCCCGAGCGTGCCGGGCTGGGCTGTGACTCTGCTTCATTTGGGGAACGTGCTGGACGAGGGCTCTGCAGGTGGCCCTGGCCGTTGCCTCATTGCTGCGTGGGGCTGAGGTGGCTCTCTGGGTTTCCCCAAGGTGGGAGGCTGCTGCGGCCATCGGAGCTGGGCTGGCAGGCTCCGCTCCCGCTCATCCCCAAATATAATTCTTCATGGGCAGACTCCCTCCTGCAGTCTTGGCCAGACTGTCTGACATCCTGAGGCTCCTGCAGTTCCTGTTTATTTACACAGGAGGTTTTGGTTTATGCGAATTGTTGTCTTTTAGTTGACCTTCCGTCGAGTTAGATGTCTTTATTAAAGCAGTTTTTATTGCAAATTGAATGTGTACTTAGAACACTTCTACCAGACCTATTATATAAAGTGAAAGACAGAATAAACAGTGCTGCAGACCACAGGGAAGGGGGTGGGAGAGAGAGGGTCATAGGGAGAACGTTGCTTCAGTGTTGGGAGGTTTGTTGAGGTGGTTTTTTTTAAGCAGGAAATTGCCTTTTTTGAAAAAAAAAATCTTTTCAGGTTTTTTCTTTTGGTCTCTCTTGGTTTCTTTCTTATCCCCACAAAACTGGTCGTGTGTTCTGTCATTGATTTAAAGGTTATGCAGTCTAGTTTGAAGCCAGAGGTGTTTTCATTGGTTTACCTTGGGTGAATCAGAGTGCTGTAACCTGAAAGAGTGCTCTTTGCTGTCTGATAGTTAGCAACCTGCAGACCCTGCCCAGGAACTTCAAGCACCAGGAAAATCACCTGAAAGGAAGAGGAAGATTTTCCAGCACAATAGGGTTTTCTTATTGTTGCTGAGGTTCCTCAGCTCATGATTTGACTTGTCGACTGGTATCAAGGATGTTTAGGCCCTCCAGCCAGTGTCTGGAAAGCTGCTGTATTGTGATTTGCCTCTGGCTTTGAAGTTCCTAAATACTTCTTAATGATAACCTGCTAAATTGGTTTTGACTCCATTTTTTTATTGGCATTTCTTTCCTAGTCGTATAAAATCTTCTTAAGGAATAGTTCTCTGTGTTAGGATATTAGGGGACATTTGGCATCTGTTTCTTATCAGCCCTGGAGAGGCTAAAATGGAGCCTTTCCTGACAAAGCTGGGTTTGATCACGTTGCAAGGCAAAGAAATGGAGTCTGCAGCTGCTTTCGGTGGGTCTGGGGCGTCTCTGTGCATCTCTGTCATGTCCAGCTCTAACCTGTTGCTCACCCTGTCTCCATCAGGAACATGTTTCAAATGATGTAAGCCAGTAAGCTTTTTCTCATTAGGTTTAATTAATGAGTGGCAGTGAGACTAGAGGAAGTCTTGACTTTATGGCCGTTTCTAAGGTTGCATTTCAGTAAGTAATTGGACACGAGCACAAAGCCAGACCATCTCAGCTAAGTGAGGGGAAGCCCTTCTTGGAAAGGGAAAGGCTTTGACACTCAGGACTCGTACCATTGCTGTACAGTACTTACACAAATGCCTAAAAGCAGGGATGCTCCTGAAAGGAGATGTTCCAGCCTGGTTCCTGCCCAGTGTGGCAGGCAGGGGAGGGTGCAGGTCAGGGTGTTCACGTGAGGACCAGTTGGAGGGACTTGTTTCATCTCAAAGCCAACTTGGCAAACCCAGTAAACACGTAGAGGGACTCTGTGTGTGTGTGTGTGTCTGACATGAAAGTAGATCTGTTTTTCACTTGGTCGTGCAGATATTTGTGGGGTCCCAAGAGAAGGGGGTGCTGAGGAGTCAGGTCGCTGGGGGGCATGGCGAGTTCATCTGGCTGGGTTACCCCAGTTTGCTGGGGTGTGCATGCTTCGTGTCCTAGGGCCTCATTACTGTGGGTCCAAGGATGTGTGACCAGTTCTCAGCCCTCCAGTGAGTCCAGTGCTTGATCCACCCACTCTCTTAAGTGTTACCAGCTCCTGACAGGCTGCCTGCTCTGTCCTGCTTTGTGTTTAATCTGTAGTTTCTGGCAGAAACCACTGCCTGAACCCTCCTATGGCTCCTCCTTTTTGATTTTTATTCTGGTGCTGGTAGTTCCTTGGTGTTTCTAAGTCCATTTTCAGCTCTTATTGGGCAACGATCCACAGGGAAGGAAGATGTGGTGCACTGTAAAGTGGAGGAGTGGGGAAAGGATCACAGCCTGATGGAATGATTTGGCTTGGAAGGGGCCTTAAAGATCCACACCCCCTCCCTGCCATGGGCAGGGATGCCATCCACTAGACCAGGTTGCTCAGGGCACATCCAACCTGGCCTTGAGCGCTTCCAGGGATGGAGCATCTACAGCTTCTCTAGGCAGCCTGCTCCAGTGCCTCCGCACCCTCTGAGTAAAGAATGTCCTCCTAGCATCTAATCTAAGTCTCCCCTTTTTTTGTTTAAAACTGTTCCCCCTTGTCCTGTCACTATCTGGCTGGCTGTAAAGTTGTTCGCTATCGTTTTTGTAAGCCCCCTTTGAGTACTGAAAGGCTGCAGTGATGTTTCCCTGGAGCCTTCTCTTCTCCAGGCTGTAAAAAAGATGAGCCAAGGGAAAGCATTAAGAGGAGAAGGAAGATGAAAAAGCCAGCTGGTAAGAAAGATAGAGGAGAACAGGTTCTGAAGGATCGGTCTTGCTAAATGCCAGGCCTTACAGCATGCCCATAGCTTTTCAAGTGTCAAAGACTCCTGAGTACAAAAGAAACTCAGACAGTGAGGATCTGTCTGTATTTGTCTTGTTCCTGAGCCGTGTACTTACCACTCCTCTTAGCTGACTTCTTTCCAAACAAGATATTGATTCCATCTGGGCTTGAAAAATCATCTAGCACTTCTCCTGTCTCTTCTGATTTTGGCCGACTTATGACGTTGCTGGTCAGGAGGGGATGAGGTTGCCGCCGAAGTGCAGGAATAAAGAGATTCCAGTGCACTTTCTGGTGACAAAGTTGGCCCTGTTGGGATCCAGAGCAGCATCTGGGGCAGCTGCACAGCCATTAGCACTATCGAGCATTTCACTAATGCCAGTTGTTTGCTTTGGTGTTCTGGATACTGCTTTTCTGCCCCTTGCAAAACAGCTCATCAGGCTCTGATGTGTTTGGAGGTGATTTTTGATAGCTGTTGTGGCACTGCTAAGTTTTGTTTGTTTTTTTTTTTAACTAGTGGCATGAGTCTGGAATTGCTGTCATTTGCCTGGTGTTCCCTGCTCTGCTCACGGAAGCCGATAGTTTTGCTTCCCAGCAAATATGTTCCCCTCTGGAGTCACCGTGATTACAGGGGGAATAACAGGGAATGGTGATGCATCTGGGGGTTTTTTGGGGTGGTTTTTTTGGTCGTTCCTCCAGCATTGCACTCCTGATATGTCTGCCTGAGGCCTGCTGTCACTTTTATGGCTTTTGGGCTTTGTATGGGAGTTGATAAGCTTGTCAAAGGGAGATGGGAGCAGGGGGTGAGGTAGATCTATTTTTCAGCAGACTCTGTAGAGCTAAATGTCTGTTCTGTGTTTGAGAGGAGCTCAGCACTGACCCAGACTGCTGTGAAATGGGTGGTTTCTGAAGCTTTTAGAGAAATGGAGGCTTGAAGATGAGATACTGAGCCCCAAAATAGCAGAGTTTTTGGTTGCTTCTTTGGGAAAGAAGGGCTCTGATCTCTCATGACAGCGAGGTTATTAAGATTTGGCTGCTTAGATAAATTGAGCTTTTGTCATCTTGGATTAATCATTTTGTCTCCATTCAGCATCAGCACCATGAACACAGGAATCTGCCCAAGTTCCTCCAAAACTCTCTTGAAAGGGAAGCTGGACCTTGCGTATGAGTATGAGAAGGCAGCTGTTTGTTGCCAGAAGTCATGCAGAAGCTCAATACTCTGGAAAATCATACTGCTGGAATCTGGCACTTATTAACTCTAGTTACCCAGTACCTAGGATCCAGCCAAAGGGCTCTGGCTGGCTGCCAAGCTGAAATTACCAACCTGGGTGTCAGGCCTTGTTGGTTCCTTCTTGATAGCTTGAAATAGGAGCTTCCCAACAAGCATGTGTGTGCCAGCCTCTCTTCTAGTCATATTTCTTCTTACAGCTTTGTAAAGTGTTCGAGGTAATTATAGTACTTACTAATATTTATTCCATTCTGAGCAATTATCTGAATGCCTTTATCTCCGATGTGCTTTCAAAGTGCTCTGCCCCTTCTCACCATATCATTTCATCTCTTCTCATCTCGTCTCCCTGACTCAGTGCTTTCTGCTCCTTCCCCTCTCATACAGTCCTTGTCCCTCAGCTTCTTCCACCCTCCTGAGTATGCTGGCAGGCTTTGCTTTCCTCTCCTGGAGGTTCCCGTACCCCATTTTCCTGCTCTGCTGTCTAATCCCATTAGGGAGGAGGGATGTTTGCTCCTTCTTGTGGGGGATGATTGATTAACCACCCTGCCAGATGCTAAGGCGCTTTCCAAGGAAGGACATGGATACCAAGAGAAACTGGGCTGGCATGGTGCCATCTCCCAGCTTTCTGCTGGCTGCTTGTGGCCTGCAGACAATATCTTGAGAGCTCCTGCTGAAGGGTTTGACCTTTATGCCTGCAGTGTTATCCGGCGCCTACAGCAGGAGTCACAGTGTGCAAATTCCAGTGCTTTCTTCTGACTTGTGATATAATTGTAGGCAAGTCACTCTGTCTCTGTTCTTGACTCCCTGAAGTAGAGAGAGTGGCTTAGAAAGGTGTCATGGGTTCTTTTGGGGAGGAAATATGCAGTGTTGTGGCTGAGGTCTCGCTTGCTGTCTGTAAGCAGCAGGCTGCTTTTTTTTCTTATACATGGAAGAAAACGTGGCACGGAAGAGATTGTTGTGCCCTGATTGATTTCACTCTTGGTGTTAGAAAAAGAGGAAAATTGATTTTTACTTTGAGCTCTATGATGTTACATACCTGCACAAGCTCTCTTGCTTATCCTGTGTGAATGAGGGCTCTCCTTGCCCACCCCATGAGGCTGGTGGGGCACAGCCCATGTGACTGTAACGTGGAGCTGCTGTGATTCATCCCAGCCATCAGTGCTGCAGCAGCACAGTTAATCTATGGGTCGCTGGCATGCTAGGAGCTGTTATATCTAATCAATCCCATGTCATGAGCTAGTTGGCAGTTAAATCTAATCTAGAGTGTGTTGCTGCCAAATGCTTGAAGTTTGCCAAGCATTTACTCCTTTCTGCTGTAAAGGAGTTGGACTTGAACAAGATCAGCCTCAGGTGCCTTTCCTGCGAATAGGACTCAGAGTTCAGCCTCACATACCTGTACTGCAGAGGGGCAAAAGTTGTCCAGAGTCCAAAGGGCTACAAGAAAGGTGTAAATCTACCAGCTCGTCTTCATATTTAGATATCATAACACGCTTTTCTCATCTCACGTTGCTTTATCTCCCACCTCTCCCCTTTGCCTAGATGTGAGGAGAGGTGTGTTCAGAGGTGATCTCTCAGACACTGCCGTCGTCATTAGAGCATGGAGGGACCTTGTCTTGGTTCTTTTATATGTATGAGTCTTGCCTGAGAGGGCTGGTTTTTATTTTTATTTCCTATTTTCTGCTGCTCTTCCACTCTTGAATTTTCCAGTTGTGCCTGCAGGGTCCCTCTGCAGATGCTACCCTATGGCTGCCAAGCGAAGGAAGGGCAGCACTGACTCGGTGGTTATTCTGATTTGTGCCTGGCTCTGGTGTTTGGACTAATTGTTTTTCTTTCAGTCTTTGCAGGGAAGAATGTGGTTGCAAACGTGTGGTGGGAAGGAGGTTTGTTTCCTCCTGGAGCAGTGGGGAAAGCTGTCTGAGACTGCCCTGAGCAGCATGGGGTAGTGTAGAAGCTGTTGTCGCCCTTCGTCTGGCTCTCACCTGGATCCCCTTGGTTTTTTAGGCTGGCTTGTTTTGGGGGACCGTGTACGGAGGAGAGGGGTGAATGTGAGGAAGGATTTGCTGTGTGTCAAATGCCTAATAGCTGCTCTAGCAGATCCACTGGGATATGTTACTAAAAGCATCCTAATGATCTCAGTGTAATGGGTTTGAGCCTTGGAAGCCCGCTTGCTGGGAAGGGGATCCCAGGGCCTTGTGCTTGGCTCCTGCAGGATGAGGGCTGGGTTCCTGGCAGCAGACAGGGTGGGCAGCAGGAGCTGCCTCAGAATCACAGAATCAGTTAGGCTGGAAAAACTCTCTGAGGTCATCAAGTCCAACCTATGACCAAACACCACCATGTCAACCAGGCCATGGCACTGAGTGCTGTGTCCAGTGGCTCTTAAACACCTTCAGGGGTGGTGACTCCACCACCTCCCTGGGCGGCCTGTTCCAGTGTTTAGTGACCCTCTTTAGGGGTACCCATCCTTCTGTGAGGAAGCGTTAGAAGAGAGCCATATGCAGGGCTTTGGCGTGGCAGAAAAATGACTCAGTGGGAGGCTTGGCCAAGCACCAGCTACTGCTGTTACCTCAGAAATGCAGATTACCAGAGGCTGCAGTTGTGTGGGTGCCAACTAAGTCCCTAAAGAGATGTAATCTGAGGAAAGAGTAATCTTCCGTACAGAGATATCTGGGTGTTGGTGGAAGAGGGAGATGTGCAGAGGAGCATGACCATAGCTGATACCTGCAGCCTCTAAACCTGGCTGCTGGCAGCACGTGTGGTAGAGAGATGTGCTGGGGAACGTGGCTCCCACCCCAGCTGCAGGAGCAGCACCCAGCTGTGCTGCTCCCATTCCTCTAACCACTGCTGTTCCTCAGGTGGCATCATGCAACCTCCTCCTCCTCCTGGCACTGGTGGCCAGTGGCTTGGGAGGGAGGTGGGCTGTTTCTTACCTGCAGAAATGATGGGAGCAAGGGTCATGTGAGAAAGGAGGGTTCATCAGTCCTGGAAGGTACCACTGGAGCCATGAAAGCCCCTGAGATATAGGTGGGGATGATGAAGAGGGGGTAGAAATCAGGGTGGGAGATGGCAGGAGTCCAGTTTTCCAGCGGATGGACAGATGTAAAAGAAATGCATGTACGTGATCCTAAAAGTGCTGCAGCAGAGATTCTCCATAGTTACTGGGGTGATCAGCATCATTTTCTAAATCATCGTCCGTATGTGGATGCGCATCTTGAGTGTGGGTAGGGTGAAGTGAGGCTTCTGGGGAAGTATGCTAGTGGGAGGCCAAAAATAAATGATCAAAAGAAAGAATTGAGAAATTAACAAAGCTAAACGGATGTATGCAGCTCTAAGAAAAGAGTGTCATTTTTGAAAGCATATTTTTGAAAATCTATTTGCTTAGTCATCTTACAGATAACTTAGCTATTTTTGCCTTCTTTGCTCTGATGACACTTCACTGTCTATATAATAGGTTTAGCATCTGCATTCTTTTCTAGTGTAAAGGGAAAATATATCTGCTAATTTTGAGTTGGCTTCGTAGAATTGCTTTACCTCTTGGCTGTGAAATAAATAAGATACTGGTCTTAAAACTATTTTAAAGGAGAATAGTTTGCATTATTTTCCTTCTAACCCATCTTTTTAACCCATCTGCCATGTCTGCAATCGAATTTCAATAGAGAATATATACCCTTGCTATTTCCTGTGTAATAATAACTGTGCCCTCAACTGCTCCAGACGTTAAAGTGGTGATGTTTGGGTTCAGCACAGTAATCTGCTGGGGAATGAATGCAAGATCAAGGGCATTTGCAGGTTTTTATTTCTCTGTGTTTGCAGGGGCTGTGGCACTGCTAGCGGGTTGCTCACAAATGGTGTCTTAGATTACCTCTTGTGCAGGCAGCAAGATTTGCATCTTGCCATTCCTATTTGATCTGCAAGTGGTGATGAGAGCTGTATACTTGAATTCAGATTTTCTGAGTAGCAGTCTGCAGTCATTAGGGCAGCACTTAGACCCCAGAGGCTTTTTCCATGTTTTCATCCTGTTTCAGTAACCGTGTCTCTTGTTATCTTGTTTCTGAATATTTTCTCTAGTAAGAGGACGCTGTTTGTTGCAGCTGTTAAACCTCAAATGTCTTGAATCTCCCTTAGGGAAGAGAGGGGAGAGTTCCTGAGGTTTCTGTATAAGTAGACTATAGAAACACCTACATGTCTTTCCCAAGTATACAGCCAGGAGGTATTATTGGTGCTGTCCTAACCAGCTGATGGAATCTGGCTGGTTTGGCCTGTGATTCCTCCCTCTTGCTGGCTTGCTGTGTCGAAGGGGTTTAGTAAGGAAACAGGGATAACAGGGATTCTTTTTTATTTTATTTTTTTTCTTTTTTCCTTTCTTTTTTTTTTTTTTTTTTTTGTTGGCATGCAGTGGTACTGGATGGCTCTGGTTGCTTTTGTCAGAACAGCGTAGCTAGGAGGTGTCAAAGGAAATTATGGATGTTTGTTCGGTTTCCTGGCTGGATATACCGTGTGGGTTTTGGAGAAATGTGCATTGAATAAACATTGGGTAAATCTCCTAGGACTAGCACCGCCTGGGAGCAGTGTTGGGAGCTGTGCTTATCTTCGTGGCAGGATTTAAAAAGAAACGTTTGTATGAGAAGAGTTTTGCGCCCTGTGTTTGGTTCCCATCGGTTCAGTGATTTGTAATGTTCTTCCGTCTGTTCCCTTTAAAGCCAGCTGGCCAACCTTAGGAGAGGATTATCCGAGTAAAATTCTCCAAAGCCTATATTGCCATCAGAATTCTTTCTTCCCTCCTCTTTCACAGTGCCGGAGGCCAGTCCGAGCCCAGGCCTGACCATTGCCACATTTAAAATGTTGGGGCCAGCCCTTGGGATTGCTGGAGCCCCGTGGGAGATGGGTTGTGCCCCATTTGTGCCACTTTGCTGGGTGGCCGTGGGTGAGAGAGCATGGCCCGGGCAGAGCCAGCGGGGACAGGCACTGCCAGGAAGGGCAGGAGCTCTGTCACACGTGGTGACAGCTCAGCACCTTTACCTGGAGTGACCTGGCCTGGGATGGGAATCCCCATGGTCCCCTCACCCCTGCTGCCCCCACAGGTCATCATCCTCCTCCCTGGAGGACCCAGGGGGTGCTGTGGTGGCAGGAAGCCCTGACCAAGTGCCAGGTGCCCCAGGGCCTGGCAGGGAGCAGGCGGCTGTGTGCGCATGGGGGCACCTTCCCAGCCAGGGACAGCCTGGCTTGGGCATGGGGCTGGCTTCTGTGTGCTTCGGGACATTGACCAGGAGCAGCCAAGTGCCTGTGGTGCCCAAGCCGTGCCTCATGAGCTTGTGCAGGACATTTAATTTTGCCTTCGTCTTGGGAGGTGACGTTTCACGGCTGCTGTAGGCAGGTACTCAAAAAGCTGTGCTGGTGGGTGCAACCTGTGTCAACCCTCACCACCTGCAGTCTGCTGCCATGAGATGGGGATGGCCTCAGCAGCTCCTTTGGGATTGCTGTCCCAGCTTCCTGGCCCTGCAGCCCTCCCTCTCCCTGTCTTTGTGCAGGTCTCCTCCAGCTCTATCAGTCCCCGACAGATCTGGAGCATGTGTGGTGTTTTGGTGCAGCTGCTGTATCTGTTCAACTTGCATCAGTCGGTCCCTGTTAAGTCTTATAATCAGTGTAAAATCTCTGGGGTGCAGCTATTTACAGAAAAAAAACAACCCACTGCACCCTTCCAGACTTGCATCAAACAAGAGTTTTATTCTCATTAATTGAATTCCTCTAGAGTCTGATAACTTGGGCATGTTGAAATCAGATAAATAAAACCCTCCCTCTCTGGTAGCTGTGTAAGCCTTTCCTTAACTCCCTGATCAGAGGGGACTAGGCTTTACTAAGTAAGTAGCTGCAGATGAAAACTTCTGCATACATCTGCTCATCGGGGAGTGTAGGCAGGAGGATGCTCGGAGTGGTGTATCAGCAGAGGAAAGATTTACCTCATCCCCCACCTTTCCTTTTCTCAGTTGATTAGGAAAGGTTTTTTTGTTTAGTGACAAATGCTGTTTAGTCACCCTCAAACACATCGTCTGTGTCTAGAAGCTGGGACTGCTTTCTTTCAGACTTTCAGATAAACCTGCAGCCCTGCAAAGTGGCAAGTCTGCTCTTGCTGAAGTCAGGGTGCATCGCTTTTGGAGCATCTCTCGGGCCGTGCTGCCCCATCTCATCCTGTGGATGCTGAGATGCATTGCTCTGGGAGGCAGAAGGGCGTTTGGACTGGTGCCCGAGGTGTGGTGTTGCTGAGCTGATTCTGTAATCCTGAAAAAATCCAACTTGCAGCTTTTCCCAGACTCCATACATCAAATGAGACTTGCAGTCATTAAGGTCGTGTCTCTTTTCTCTGTTGCATCTCTCGTGTGTAGTTCCTGTCTTGGTGCTGAAGGCTGGGGCCCCTCTTGTTCAGCAGATGCTCTTGGTTAGTCCAGAGTCATTCCTTCCTGTGCCTGGATCACCCATGCTGTAACGAGGTACCTGGCTTGCCAGCCGGGCTTTTACATGTCTTGATTTTCAGCCAGCACTGCTCCTCCTCTTCAGGGTCTTTCTGTTTTTCTCCTCCCCTGCCCCTCCTCGTGCTGCTTTTTTTGTGCATCCTGGACTTGGATTTCCCCCCACTCCTCTTTTATCAGTATTTCTGCCCCATAGCTGTTTACACCACCAATACAGTGGCATCACCCCCCATCCCTGGGACACTTTTTCTGCCCTCTCTCCCATCTCCATCATCTGCTGCTTCTGCTCCTGCTGTCATGTAGTGGTGTGAGGCCATCAGGAGTCCTCTGCCCATGCTGACCTCTCCATTTCAGAGCTTGGCCTCTTCCCTCTGCCTTGTCCCTTGTAAATACTTTTAACTTTTGCTCCACTGAATGCTGATGGTGATATTCCCCCCCAAGCTTGATAGCCCCTTCTCCACCTTCAGATTTGCATCTTAAACTGTAGTAGCTTTATGAAGAGAATTGGCACACAAATGAGGGTCTGTCTTTACCTGTTGGTTTGCTCTATCCTGCTTTTCTTCTCCATACTTTTCACAAAGGTAGAATTTCTAACCTTTTTGCTTGTCTTAAGGGTCCCAACTCATTTTCCCTTGTCTCTGTCATTTGTTTTCCTACTCATAGCCTCTCTCCCTCAATGCAAAGCTGCTTTATCCCCTCCTCCTCCAGCAGCTGCTGTGTCCTTTGCAAGCCCCATGGGATGCTCTGTCTGGAGTTTTTGCCTCCCAGCCCTCTGCCAGTGTAGTCTGTCCCTGTGATTTCCTTCTCAAGGGCTTTCTTAATAGCCCCCACTGCTCTACATCTCGGTTGTGATCAAATGTTACCTTTCTTGACTTTGTAATTGACCTTACAATAACCAGTTTTGGTCTCTTTCTGGAGGGATCCTCTAAGTTCTGTTGTCTTTGTCTTTTCCTGCCTTGCTGACAGAGCTTTTCTTATCATCTCAGGAGTTTACCCTGTATACCAGCTTCAGGGTTTGTTTTTGTGTGGCTGCAGGGTCTGTGACCCTGTCCACCTCTTCCTACAGTCCCTGCCTCTTGCTGATTTTGTCCACTCATAAAAACTGGAATGGCCTCTCTCTGCTGATGTTACAGGCTCTTATTTCTGTTCACTTCAAAAATTTAACCTCTGTCTCTGGTGCTTACTTACATGCATGGGCACGCACCTGGGTCTTTCTGGAGTGTAAGCTGCAGCATTTCCTATCCATCTCTGCCTCTGAAATTCGTTCAGGTTTTTTGTTGTCTGCTGATTCCCCTGAACTCTCAAATTAGTTCCTCCTCCTCTGCTGTGCCAAATGCAAGATGCGTGTCTTCCCTTTTAAAGCCCTTCTTAGCCTTGTTCTGCCTTGTCTTTTTAGTGCTTCTTCCCTCTGTGGTTTTTGATTCCCAGCCTGTGCCTCTCATTGTGTTTCCTCAGGCTGGGTTCTCAGAGAAATCGGGCTTATCTGATCATGCTGCCTCTGCCACCCCTTTCCGGATAACCTGGAAGCCCTTTGGCCAATTTTACGCAAATTTGACGGGAGTAGAGAGCTTGGAAACAAACGAGTTCCTGCAAGCCTTGTGAAGAGTAGGTAGCTGAGTCAGGGCAGTGACAGGGGACTGAAGGAGACCCTTTTCTTCAAGGGCTTCAGCAGTGCCTCCAAGTGACTGTGCCAGCTGTAGGAGAAGCTCCAGCTGGAGCTTGCAGTCATCAGTCTCAGAGGCAGCCTCCCTCCTGAAGGCATGGGAAGCTAGGCCTCATTAAGTCTCCTGCTCTTAGGGTTGTTTGCTAGAAGTGGTAGCTTGGAAAACTTTTATTTTACTCTGTGTGATGGGGAGTAACCTGCAGCGAGCACCTGCAGCACTTTTTCACTTGCTGCCTTTGCACAGGGCCTGTTAGAGACCTGCCATCAGGGTGTCCCAGAAGAGAGAGACCTTGGCGCTTCCTCACACGCTTCCCTGCTCTCCTTCCCTGCCCTCTCTATACCCATCTGCTGGCATTCTGAAGGTGCTGTCTCTCACAGTGTGGCTGAGCTGGTGGAGTATCCCTGCTGCTAATTAGAAGGGTTTTTTACCCCCGTCCCCCAAAGAAAAAAAGTGTTCCTGCTCTCTTAGTGAAAACCAGTAACTCTTTCCATGGGTCATTCTTTTTTTCAGCTCATGTGGAGGTCAAGCAGGGGGAGAGGAATGTGTGTATGTTGCTACGAATAAAGTGAGTGGGAAAGCAAGACTGCTTTTTTGCCATGGCAGCTGGTAGCTAGACCAGCTTAACTGCACTGTGAAACCACGTTTTTAAACTGAATCTCCTGGGATGAGGGTGTTTTTGCCACTCTTCTCTCTGTGGAGAATCTGTTGCAGTGAGGCTGCTCTGAGTTGGTGCTTGGTGCTGAGCTAAGGTAACTGAGCCTACAGCAGTGGTGAATGAATGCAATCCTTTTGGAGAGTCCTTCACAGAACAGTTGAGGTTGGAAGGAACCTATGGAGATCATCTGGTCCAAGTTCCCCCGCAGGCTGCCCAGGATCATGTCCAGGCAGCTCTTGAATACCTCCAGGGATGGAGACTCCGCAATCTCTTTGGGCAGCCTGTGCCAGTGTGCAGTTACCCCTCACAGTTATGCGTTGTTTTTGTTTGTTTGTTTAGTATAAAAAGTGTTTTCCTGTGCTTTCCAGCTGGTCAGTTCCCCCTGGTGCATGGGCTTGTTCCTCCTCAGGGAGGCGAATCTCATCTGATTGTCCTTTTTACTCACTGGTAGTAGTACTGTGCTTAGGAGGGAATGATTACACCTTTCTCCCTCCCAGCCTGGAAGAAATAGTAACATAAATGCTTCTGCATCCCTTTTTTTGCTTTGTTTTGTTCTGTTTTCCTTTCCAAATGCCAGAAAGCTCCTGTCCTCCCATTTGAAATGAGAGCCTTGGTGACAACTGCTGATAGTCTGTGTAGCATGTCAAACTAATAAATTATAGTGTATGCAGACAAGGAGTTCTAACATTTTAATTAGCAATAAAAGGCAGCAGGTAGCTGAAGAATCTCCCTAGATCTTTGTCTTTCAGGGATGCTGTCTTGCCTGAATCACCGAAGTTTTGAGAGGCAGCATCTTGCTGCTGCTTAGTGAACAGGGAAGAATCCAGATGAGTTTGTGGGGAGGAAATGGAAACTGTCTGCTGTTATGTGGCTATACTTCATATTCCTGTGATCCTTTATGGTGGGGTGGGAAAACTATCTTGGATAAATGCATGCTTTAAGCCAGTACACTTGGCTTTGGGGATGAGTCAATTTGCCGTTTACCTGAAAGCTCTTTCTGCTGAAGGAGTGAGTACAAGATGGCAGCTTTGCCTTGCAAATCTAATGTTCTCTTGTGCTAATGGTCACAGCTGAGGGGCACAAATGTTTCTTTAGCATGCCAGAAGGAAGAGGGAGAGGTTGCCCCAGCTGCATTCTTTCCTAGATATTACATTTGAGAACTTTTTTTTAGTGTTATTTCTGCAGAGCTGTGCGCCCCAAAGGAGGTGGGGAGCAGGTGCAGACCCGTGCCTAAGGATACAGCTGGAGTGCTGGAGGAATGGTGTGCTCTGGCAGGTAGGAGGGAATGTGCAGCAGGGCACTTTGTCACCAGCTCTTCCAGCCTGTCAATATTTAACAGATTGTTGTTAAGTTTCTCTCTCCAGAAGGTAATCAATTCGGGGTTAAGCAATTAATAAATGGCTGCCTGAGGCTTCCAGTTTGGAGGTTGAAAAAGAGATGCTCTGGCCCTGCCTGGAAGAACAAAGATGCAGGTCAAGGTTGTAGAGAAAATAAGGGTGCTGGACTCCTAAGTGTCATCCTTACCAAAGGAAGGGAAAATCTGGAGTCACTTGGAGCAAGGGGAAGGGCAGGAAACCAAATAAGCAACTTCAAGGAGTATGGAAAGATGGGCCAAAACACTGGTGTTTCTCTTTGGAGGTGCAGGGAGGTGCTTTATGTCTGTCCTTCCTCCCTGTGCTTTAAATAAAGAGAATGAGAAGCCTTGTTTTTCTTGAGGAAAAATAAATTTGAGGGAAGGTAAGAAACCAGGCTTTCCATGCATCAGAAGTATTTTAAGAGATCTCATGAAAGGGAGGGAATTCCTTTAATGAAAGGCTGGATAGTAAATGCTGTTTCCTCTTGGCAAGGATAATGTGAAGGTGAGATTTGGGACTCTACACTCTTTTCTCCTGGGAGAGTATTTTAAGCATCTGGGATGTTAGGAGGTGAATTACAGCAATAATAGGGACATTCTGTTTTTTAATATTGGAAGGGATCGCAGAGCGTGCAGGAAAACGAAAAAAGAAGTGACATTAAAACGTTATTGACTGTGAAACAAAATGAAGTTTCTTATTGTCTGAGAGTGAGTGATAGCACAGGGAATAATGTTTGACAATTCTTAGAGTGACCCTGGATGTTGAACATATAGGACTTGAAGACTGAAGAAGGATAATAAAAAGAAATACAGGGGCTGCAGGGCATAATGAACTATGTCAGAAATTTCCTACCTAGCTTTGATGCTCCAAACAATTTCATTTCACCCCCTCCTCTTGATAGTCTGGGAACAGATACCAGCTAAGAGTTCAGCAGTCCAAAATGTGTATTGGTGCTTCATAGGTTTGGTACTAGAATGGCAATGCTGAATCTTTTAGAGGTCTGGGAGCAGTACTAGAGACACCAGGGTAAATGGTGTGTCCTTACAGGTATTTTAAGAGCTAAAAGAACAGAAGAAAAAGCACACATAGGAATCTTAGGAGACTTCACTTTTTGTGCAGGTCTGCACTAAATCTTACAGGGAGTACCTGTGGTGACAGCTTCAAAACTCAGGCTGGGGAGGTAGTAATGAAGCCATCACTGCTTTTCATTGGAAATTATAAAAGTAGGCATTGCCTTGGGCATTCCAGCAGACCACTGTAAATGGTGCTGTGTATTGCGCTTAACCAGACCTGGAGCCAGCAGCAGTGATACAAGTCACTAGGGCATGTATTCAGTGGGCTGTAAGGAAGAAGAAACTCCTAAGGATAAGGCACGAGGAGCAGTGCAAGTTAGAAGTAAGTACTGCGTGGGCACTCCAACACTTCCTGCCTGCATAATCCCAATATAAGCACGATCTGCCAGGGAACTTCTGCTCGCGTGTTCTTCCCATAGTGATAAGGATACAGTATGTGAAGAACATGCTGATCTGGGAGATGGAAAAGGGCTGCAAAGGTCACATGCTGACCTTGGAGGAAGAGAAATAGTTGATTAAATGGTTCACAGGACAAGCTCTACCTTAAGTACAGAAAAGAGCCTGTAGTGCTGCTGGAGCTCTGTGCCGTTCTGTGGGGTTAAGTCAAAACTTTAGTGAATACAAGGATTGCGGGTTATTAGGGATTCTTTTTTCTCGGCATCTTTGCGGGAAAACAGTAAAACTGCAATAAGCAGTAGGTGTGTTGCACAAAGATATTTGAGCCCCCAACAGTCATTTACCATTGTGAATCTGAACCAGCAGGGCAGCCAGCTCAGCCTGTCCCTTGTGCACCAGCTTGTGTTGTTTACTCACCTTTTACATCTTGTGCCACCAGCTGCTTCAAAGCCCTTGTGAAGGAAGGAGGCTGAGCACCACGAGCTCCAGAGCTCAGGGATCTGTATGCAGAAGGACTGCCCAGCCATCCTCCTTCCTCTGGTTATTATGGGTATTGCTCCTTTTTTTTGACCACAGGCGTGGCTGGCTGGCTTCTGGACGCGGAGTACTTTGACTTTTCAAAGTAAAGCTGTGCTAGATTAAAGAGTAGTTTCAGGCTTCTGTGCAGCAAAGTAACTTTAAATATACTTTCTGGTGGGATGATCGAGAATGATAGAACTGTAAGAGCAGGGAGATCTTGTGTCGTGCATCCCCTGGGGCACGGGTTCATCTCTGCCTTATGGTATCCTCGAAGAAAGTAAATGTCTATTAGAGGAAGCTATAGTGTGAGATGCCTCAGTCTCACAAAGCAGTCTCTCTGGTGCCTCACTTTCCTCGCTTCTGGGAAATGGAGCATGTAGCTAGCTCCCATGACCAGTCTGAATCTCTGCTTTTGAGTCCAAGCCTATTGTTTCTTGTCTTCACAGTGTCCAACGTAGATAACGAATTATTCTTTCACCCTTTCAGCATTTTTAGAAGTTTAAAGGTTGTAGTAATACAGATGATCTGTGGCTCAAGAATATGCTGTTCTAAGGTAGTGTTAAAACTAGCATATTTTAACATGCCTAATTGTAGAACAGGGAAGGAGCAATTAGAGGAATGTGACACCCATGTAGGATGTAGTTTGCTTAAAAAACGGGGGGAAGAAATCACAAGGGCAGATCACATTTCACACTGTGCGTCTGCAGAATACCAATGCCATACTGGGGAAAATAAGGAAGTCTTCTGTCAGTATAAGGGCCAGATCTGAGAAGAACCAAAGGATGTAAAATGGCTCTGATCTTGGCGAGGGGGTTGGATGTCTGACTGGATGCATAATTATAGCAGAGGTACAAGACCTCTTTTACAGTCTCAGAACTTGGGAAGCTAGTCACAGGCCACAACAATCTATGGTGATTAAAAGAAATGTCATCTCTTTCATATTTATTGAAAACATTTTTCTTAAAAGACAGTAAACATCTGCTGTGGAAGTGAGCGGCTGTGAGACGGAGCAGCGAGCAGAGCTGAGGGAAGGCAGTGTTGTTGGAAGAACAAAGAGCTTCATTGGCGGCTCCTGTCTGGTTTGCCCATGCTTTGATATTTCCCCACTGATTGTGATATTTCCGTACCAATTATTGTATAAATTGCTCCTGGCTGACCTCGCCACTTAGCCATCTTTAGTTGGCTCAGTAGTGGGAGGAATTTGAATGAGGAATAAATAGCTTTATGAGTTGGTTTAGGAAGGATGGTCCATGTGCTGGGAGTGGCGGGATGGTGGCAGGAGTGGACGAGGAGGAAGATAGGGGATCGGGCATCCTTTTGGTTGTACCATTTAAACATTAAAGCAAAAGGGTGGAGGATAGGGACAGAGTTGTTCTGCAGGTGGCTCCAGCCAGCCTTTCAGTACACTGAGCTCTCTTGGCATGACAAAAAATACACCAAGCAAAACACTGTGTTTTCCCAGAATGAGGCTTTACAGTATTGGGGGGATGGGGGGGCTTACCACATGTTTTCTTCTGATAGCATTGTTTTTTTCGATCTGGCAGCAGGTTGCAGTGTAGGGAGATTGTTCCTGCTGTGACTCATTTATGCAAAAATTAAGCTCAAACCAAATTTTTGGTTGTGTGCCTTAACAAGAGACTCCACAGAATAGCAGGTATGTGTTGCTTAAAGATTGTCTCTGTTTTGGTGTTGCCTGGTGAGGCAGAGTCTCCCTCAGATTTTATTAGTCTTCAGCCCATGGGAAAAAAAAATGTTGCCTACTTGGGGAAGTGTTCTCAGTGTCTGGATAATGGTGAGCTTGGAAGAGCCTTTTTGAAATGAATTGCTGTTTCGTGGGTATGAACCCTGCTGTGGAGTCCGGAGAAAAAGCAGGCACTAAGTAATGGGCTGGGTTTGGCAAGACCTGTCTGCATCCTCCTTGGGTGACAGAAGGGAGAGAGGAAGGGCCATCCCCTGGGAGGCCTCATGTGTAAGTGAGACAGAAAAATTAATCTGAATTAAGATGGAATATTAGCTCGGAGGATGTTAACTGTCCCTGAGTAATCCACTGGAAGCAAAGGCCTGTGCAGGGTGCAGTGCTCCTGCTTTGGGGCAGGGGAGTGGGAGCATTGAGGAGGGGCAGTGCCACAGCCTGCAGCTCCTGGACAGCAGGACACGGGGAACAGCAGGACACGGGGAACAGCAGGAGGAAGTCTGCTGGCACTTGCCTCACTGCAGACGGCACCATCCTGTGCATTGGAGCGCAGGGGCTGGCCGGGTGGTCAGCCTGGGCTCCTGCAGGTCCCCTGCCCCCCAGGACCTGCAGGAGGTCGGCAGTGGCCACAGCCTGTGGTACACTTGCACCTGCTCTTGGGCTGAGCTTGCCCGGAGCATCCCTCAAGCTTGGAATTAGACACTTTAGCCTAACTGCCCTTTATTAGCACTTATGTCTGAATTGTCTTCATTACTGGGGACTTTCTGCCAGGTCCTGTGGTCTGCCACAGATGCTATTTTGTCATAGCCAAGTAGGATTTATGCATGCTCCCCTTCCCTTCCCTGCACGGGGGCACAAGCTCCCATGACAGTTCTAAGGATGTTCTGAGGGAACCCATTCAGTTGTTCAGAGCAGAAATAGTCATGCTTTTAGAGAAGCTGAAATGGTAGGTTTTTTAGCTTCTGTTGTAGCATCACCAAGGCATAGTCTGCAGAGCAGATGTGACCTGCGTTGTTGAAGAGTATAGTCTGTAATGATATGGGTCGTGAAGTGGCACAGGGACAGCTGTACCACTTCAGAGTAAAATCCTGCACTTTGCTCAGCATCATGCCTCAAAAAGCTGTAGGCAGGCAGCCGTGCAGTTGTAGCTTGTTTTGGGAGCCTTAGGAACCTGATGTGATTTACCTATTTAGTAGCCCTCCTTCATGTGCTTGTCCCACTCACATTTTGACCCATGTAAACTTTTTCCATACCCACAGTATCCTTTGGCTGGGGCATCCACAGGTCTGCTGTGTGCAGCTGCAAAAACTGCCTCACTTGTTCTAAATCTGGATCTGGCCAGTTTTGGTTGACGGCCCTTGGTTTTTAAACTAGAAGAGATGGTAGAGGGTCAAATTCTTGACCATCCTTGCTATGGTATATGTATTTGTGAAAAAACCTTTACCAGATCCCCTTCAAGTCACCTTTTTTTTTCCAGACTCCATTATTTTTTGACAAAGAAGCCATTCCCTAGTGTTTATCCTCCTTGTTGCTCTTCTCTTGACACTTTCTCAGGAGCGCCTGTAAGTTGAACAAACAATAGGGACAACAACAAAACCCAGATATGTTGCTGTGTATTTGTGAAAGGGAGAGGGATCTCTTTGGAAGCGTGTTCTCTCTAGTAACTGTGGTCAAAGGCACAAAGTAATTTTTAAAGGAAATTTAGGATTAGTATTGTCAGTTATTGACAAATAGTACTTCAGAGCTTCTCAGTGAAGGAAAACTGCTGTAAAGCTGCAGGGGTAGAAATATCCCCTCAAACTACGTAATCCATTTGGTGTTCAGCACTATTAGCCCTGTGCTTACAGAAGATACCTACGCCAAGAAGATGTTTTTATCAAGACCCTTTTAGTTGCTCTCTAGTGATTAGAGACCCACGATAATACTCATAAGAGCTCAAGGTTCTCCTTTAGGTTAAACAACTACTGGCAGTGATTATTGATATCTAAGATAACTGCAGCGGCTGCAGTGCCTTTGGATGTGGTGCAGACATAACCCATATGGTCTGAGATGGGGAGAATATTTGTGCAAGGGTCTCTTCATCGTTCTGTCATGAGTTTTTATTTATTCTTTTAATCTGTCAATGCTGTGGCAGAGTTTCTGTGTGCTCAGGCATCCTTTCTTTTGTTACACCCACCTGTCCCTTGCAATAAGCCTTGAGTCAATGTTCTCAGCTAAAATTTTGCACGCCTGTTCTTCTGAAAGGGACCTGAAGGTCCACCTCCTTCCCAGAGAGTAAGTGTTTTCTTTCTGAAATAGGGCATCTTCAAAGTGCTTCAGCTCAGGCACCTGAAATGACCAGTTGCACGTGAAAAACCTGAGCTCCGAGCTCTTCGTGTGTCTCCGTGGAAAGGTCAGATCTTGCCCAAATCATCCGAGGTTGCTGTGAGGGTACAGGTTTTGCAAAGACACAGTGTACTCAGAAGCTGAGCTGCAGCACTGCTGGGGGAGATGCCTGGCTGGCAGGGATGCTTTATGCTCCTGTCTTGCTCGTTTCTTTCTTGGAGAGGCATTGAAATCCTGGCTGTGGTGTGACAGGGGAGACTCGAATGAGTGTATGACTCTGGCATTGCATTTTTCTCTTTCCTTTTCCTGGCTTTTCAGAGCCGTTTCCCATGACATTTGCAGTGGCCTTGGAGCCTGCTGGGTGGGTTGGCATAGGGGAGGTGCAGGGACTGGGCGTCTGAGGTTCCTGGGTCCTGCACCATCCCTTGCTGCTTGAGTCCAATCACCTGGCTGCATGGCCCCTCTTGCCACTGCTCTCATCCCCCGTGCACCTCCAGGGCCTGGGAAATGGGTAAGCTGAGAGCTGCCTGGATGTTGTTTGGCTTGCTCCTGGCTCAAAAGGCTGTCAACAATAGCCCAGATCTGTAGGGGATACAGATCAGGGAATGGCTTCCTCCTTATTGCATGAGATTTGCTGTCTTTTGGAAAAAAACAGATGCACAAACCTATAATTTCTTATTAATTTTAAAGTAGCACTTGGCTCACTACCTCCTCTCTATCAGCCCTTGCGTTGTCAGTAAATTATATTGGATTTGCAATTAAAAGCCAGCTGTGCCAGTGCAGTACCAGCCAAATGCCACCATCTCTGTCTCCTGGGCGTCCTAGGGAAGGTGTGGAGCACACAGCTCCACCTGCAGTGAGCTCTTCTCTCACTTCAAGAGGGAATGAGAAGAGTTTAAATGGGATCTCAGACACGTTATTTTTGTTAATCAGAGCTCTTGCTCGCTAAGAAATGCAGTTCTCTTCTTAGTTCTGTGTGTTGTGGATGTAGCAATTCCCAGAGCTTTCAAAATGCCAAACATCATGCAAAAGGTAACTGTTTGAGGACGACATGTACTGGTGGATGTCTGCCTGAGGCTGATTGTTTTTTTTCTTTCCTTTCTTGATTCAAATAGTTTAGAGAAGTATTTCTGCTTCTGCTGTTTGGGTTTTTTTTTAAAGGTGTTGAAAAGTATTTGTGCCCAGCTGTGTTGCAGCAGGAGTTTGAGGCCAGGCACAGGGAACAGCACTGCTAATGTACTGCTCCCTGCCCCTCTGGAGATCTACCCTGTTCGTCCAACTTCTGAGCCTTTGTGTCTCACCTGTGGGACAGCAGCCTGCTGCAAGTTGTAGCACAAGCCTGACTGTTTTGTCTTCTATCCATACTGGAGCTGGGCAGGAGTTTCTCTGCACTGTCTTTTGGTGTCCCTCAGCTTCTTAGGCTCCTGGAGCCAGAATGGGAAGCAAGGAGCTCTTTGGCTCTTAACTCTCTCACTTTTGGCTGCATTAGGAAGGTGCAGCAATCCAGTGCAAGAGGGAATAGAAGAGGAGGAATGTAGAAAGTGGGTCTCTTCAGAACCTGAATGAGGAGTCCAGGTAGAGTTACAATCATGGTCCTAAAAGCTATTGGCAAGGGAAGAAGGAAGCCCACGTTAGTGCTGGCCATGAGGGTGGTGAGATTTGACATCTACCAAAAATCTGTGCTGTGGGTCCCCAGTGTTGTGATCTTCCAGTGAGCTTTGGAAAGTCTGATACACATCTCTGATAAAATGCTATTTTTGAACCAGATAGTGTGAAAACTCCTATGTAAAAAAATCCAGCACCATGTTAAAAGCCTGATAAACAAAGTTGTGCACTTAGCTGAGAAATGCCTGAATGAGTGTTGTGTGTGCAACTTTTAATTCCTCCCACTGCGTGTTTGCCTTGTGGTGCAATTTTAATTGTCATTGCACGTGGGATACCTGTATGCTGTAGCAAGGCTACATGTGCATACAGAAATTGGATTATGAGCTGTCTTTAGGTGTGTAATAAAGATCTTGCCCTTCCTGCTGCTTTGAAAACAGTTAGCTTCAAAGGCTGTAGTATTTGCTTTGTCCTTTGGCCTTTGTGGGGTGAGAGAAGAGGCTGTCTGCACCTTAGATGTGTTAGTTGTCTCTAGCAGTATCTTTCCCC
The DNA here is from genome assembly GCA_014706295.1 of Lycocorax pyrrhopterus obiensis. Lineage (NCBI taxonomy): Eukaryota > Metazoa > Chordata > Aves > Passeriformes > Paradisaeidae > Lycocorax > Lycocorax pyrrhopterus. The sequence continues at coordinate 113,747,006 of JACSVZ010000001.1, read as the reverse complement.
AGGATGAAGAGATTGGTACAGCAAACAGTGGGGGAGTGTTTGCCTCTGTTGTTCCTCTCCCTGCTTGTTTCAAATGTGCTAGCTTTCCCCGTCCTCCCCTTAAATCACATTATTTCATAAAGAGTAAAAAGAAACATAATTTGGAGCAGCAGCAAGCTGAGCCCAAGTTAATAGTTTGAATTGCACTCCATCTGTTCAGCTGCATGCCCTGATGGATGTGCTGAACCCATTTTTCACAATTTGTTTTAAGCTGCTAAGAACCATCTCTCCTGGCTCCAGTCCAGGCTGGCTGTGGAGAAAAACTTCGTATCTGGACATCGATGTCCAGAGGGCGGGATTGAATCAATAAACCCCAGATTCAAGGCTACCTCTTCCCCTGCAAGATGCCAGTTTTTGAAAGGTTAAATTCTTCTCTGGACTTGAGCATTGTCATTGAAAATTAGAGGAGAGGGGGAAACCCCCAACATACACACGCACAGAGAGGATGAAATTTGCAAACGTGATTATGCAGGACCTGCTTTAAATCGGCTTATTGCTGTTTTATGATGGCAAGCAAGCAGTCACAGAAGCCAGGGTGATTGGCCTTGCCATGTGTGCATGCTGCTGGTAACTCAATAACCGATGAACACCCACCGTGGTCTCCAGACCTCGAGCCTTTGATGTAGCAACAAACAAGATAGATTGCTGTAATTTATCTGGCCCCTGGAGGGCTGTGCTGGTAATGTGCCATGAGCCCAAGGGCCAGCCATCCATAATCTGTGTAAAAATACAGCGGATCGCCGTCACCGTGCTGCGGGGCTGTCTTTGTTTTGTGCTGCACACGTTTGTGTGTGTACAGCGCACGGTGCCGGGCCCTGACTTCAGCAGCCAGGGGCACTGAGCTCTAGTGTAAAGTGCCCACTCCCTCCTTTGACTTTAATTGGTTTTGTTACATACTAAATGCACACCTTTCAAACAGGCTTGGGAAGGTAGTGCTGGAAACCTGGTATTTCTCTTTGTGCCTTTACAAGCGTAAGAGAGAATGGAGAAGGTGTGCTGGGTTTGGGGGAAAAGAATAGGATTTTGTACCAGCTGAAGCCTCTGGCAGGTTTGTTGATGGAGGACGAGTGCCTGGGGCATTGGAGTTGGGTGGCCCAGGAACCGAAGGGAGGGAGTGCAGCTTCCTGGCTTGCACAGGGGCTTCTCTCCATGGGGTGATAAGAGTTGGAAAGTAAGAGTACTGAAAACAAAGGCCTGTCACCTTGAGTTTCTGATTTGTTACTGTGTGGTCCGTTGCCCTTTCACGCCTGGGTTCTTACCGCTTCCAAACAAGGGGTTTATGTTACCTCACTGCTGCTTCTTTTAAGGAGTGTTTTTTAAAACACTTCCATTGAGTCAGCAAGAATTCTGCAATGTGACTCGGGGGGTGCTGGGCCAGAGTCCGATGTGCCAGCTGTAAAATGGGGTGTGAGGACTTGCCTTCTCCAGCATGGCCATGGAAGAAGGGGTGGTAGGATGGGTGTATCCGGGTGTAGGTGTGGGGATTGCCTGCCGGTCAGTAACACTGGGCTGCTCTCCTCCCACAGGCATGGCGTTGGCCCAGCGGCAAGTGACGGTGCAGGAGGGACCCCTGTACCGCACGGAGGGGTCCCACGTCACCCTGTGGTGCAAGGTGAGCGGCTACCAGGGCCCGGCGGAGCAGAACTTCCAGTGGTCCATCTACCTGCCCTCGGCCCCCGAGCGGGAGGTGCAGATCGTCAGCACCGTGGACCCCTCCTTCCCCTACGCCATCTACACCCAGCGCGTGCGCAGCCGGGGCATCTTCGTGGAGCGGCTGCAGGGGGACGCCGTCCTGCTGCACATCACCGAGCTGCAGGACCGCGACGCCGGCGAGTACGAGTGCCACACGCCCAACACCGACGAGAGGTACTTCGGCAGCTACAGCGCCAAGATGAACCTCGTGGGTAAGCTGTCCTGCTCACGGCGTGGCTGGGCCGGTGGGGTGTCAGACCCGTGAACCCCCGTGTGCAGTGCGGTCTGCATGGGCTGTTAGATAAAAATCCTGTGAGGGAGAACCAGAGTGGAGAGCAGGTGGCACAGTGGTATGAGTTGTGGGAAATCACGGTTTAGAGGCACAGGAAGCAGCAAGCTTTCTTCAGTAATAAGGCCCTTATAAAAATGAGACGCCTGGCAGCACGGCCAGGCAGAGGAACGTTTGAAGCCGTAGCTGAAAGCAGGACGGACGTGGAACTGATTTACGCAGAGGGAAAGGAGCAGGGAGTCTGTATCAGATGGCACAAGTCACAGACGAGAGAGCTGTGTGCCAAAGGCGGTGAAGTAGCTGAGCAGGGAAGAGAGGAGTAATAATGAGCAGCGCATAAAAGTGAACAGGAGAGGTGGTCATTTTCAGACTCTTACAGCAGTGCTGAATGCATCCTGAAACCAGCACACTGATCAGATTGAGCTGTCTGTAGATGAGTGTGGAAAAGTTGGTTTGGGATTTTTTTTTTTTGTTTGCGTTAGAAAAATCGAAAACAGGTTCATTAAAATCTGGAGTATTTCCACGGCACTTCTCTGACTAGGAGATTTGACCTTCTCAAGCTTCAGCTTGCTTTCTGTATCTCAAAACAGGATTGTATTTGAAGTGTCTAACTCAGCTGACAGCAGTCAAATGGCTTCTATCCAACTCTTTGGCTGAAAGACCCCTAAAAGAGCTCCTTCCCAACACAGACACACCTCTAGCAAATTTAAGCCCCCAGACAGCAAGCAGGCTTGCTTTCCTTAGGAGGTGTCTGTGGGCCTGCAGCTTGGAAACCACTTTGACATTACCCAGCCGTGGTGGAGTTGCTGGTTCAGGCTGTGTTGACACAAGAAGTTCCAGTGTGAAAGGAGCCAGGATGTGATTTAAATCACAATAGCCTTCCTTTGGGTTGAGCTTCTTGCCTCCAGCTTGCGTGACCTTGGCTTCTTTCCTTCAGAGGTGCCAGCCCAGCCACTCTCCCAGGTGAAGCTCCACAGCATGGGTGCAGGTGCTTATTTAGGGGCCTGTTTTCCCATCTGGTGTCCATGAGCAGTCGGGAGGCAGACGCCTTGAGTGTTCTGTTTTTTATTTGTAGTTCTGTGATTTGCTTTAGGTGTCCAGGTTTGCAGTTCCCACTGCAGTTTAAACAAGACTGAGTCAGTGCTGCTGCTGTTAAAGTCACCTCGGGGAGTGAAACCCATTGAAACCGACACCTGCTGAGAAAACGTGGCTGGAGGCAGGGTGGGGTTGGATGTTGGGTTGCTCTGCCAGGGAGCTGCAGCTGGGCACAGTTGGCACATCCAGTGGCTGGGCAGTGCAGAGCTCCCCAGCTGCTCTCCAGGGGTCTGGGGTGTCAAAGCTGGGTTGGTCTGCTTTTGCTCTGTCCTACCCTTTCCACAGCTACAAACCAGTAAGATTTGGGAGTCCGTAGGCACCCATGAGCAGTACTTTGAGGGTATTGGCTTTGGGGCTTACATGTGTTGGAGATACTCAAGAAAATTGATCTAAAGTAACTTTTACTGGATTAGTTAAATCACATTATGCCCCTTCATGGATGCTTGCGCTCAGGATTTTGGGTCCTAATTTGGTTTATCTTTATTCATTTCTGAAAATTCACTTTGGAAATGACTTAGGGTCACTTGCATTTTGAACATGTGCATCTGTGTAAGGTGCTTTCTGTGGGTTGGCCAAACTCTGACAGAAACTGAGTTTTTCAGAGTGCTTCCTACAGTGACCTGTAGACAACAGGCCTTTACAGAGAGCCTTCCCTCTGCCTCCCATTTGTGGGAACTGGTGCTGACTTCAGCCTTGTTGGACCCTGAAGTCCTGCTGGGGAAATGGGCTTCTCTCTGCAGAGGTGGGCAGATCACATGTCCTTTCTGTTTTCCTGTTGTTTTAGCTCTCAACTACAGGTTGGTGGTTTTCAGGCTGGTTTTGTTTCTGCAGAGAGTATATGCAAGAAGAGGTACAGAAGAGAGTTACTGTTCTCATTTTCTCAGAAAAAGAACCAAACTTTTTTTTTCGTTCATCCAGTTATGAATTTTTAATTGACTCATTAGATTGAGTGGCTCTTTTTTGGCAGCAGCAAAGCCTGAAGGGAGACAGGTTTGTTAGCATCTCTATTCTCTCCACTTATGTGTGAAGTGGATGGGTTTGAAGCAGTGTTGATTTTAAGCTTGCTGCTCTGGGACCTTGGAATTGTTGTGTCCTGTGGTTTGAGGAAAGAGCTGGAGGAGGAGTTTCTCCTCTTTTCCTCCTGCATGATACAGCCCTGTGACGGGGGAGCTGGATGGACACGTGAGGCTGCTGTCTGCCCTGGGACAGCTCAGCTTGCAGCAGAGCAGCTGGAATGTGTTCTGCTCCTGCCATCTGAGCATTGTTGAAGGCTGTGTCTCCAGGGCTCCGAGGCTGCTGAAAAATAATCTTGTCAGCTTCAGAGACATGCCAGTTTGGCTTGAAAGTACACTTCTGTCTACCTCATGAACAGCAGGCATGGTTGGTTGTCCGTCTCCCATTTTTAGTGTCACCGCTCCAGATTCCTTTTCCTTCACTGAGACTTTGGCCACGGTCTAGTACCGCTTTGAGGACCTGATGTCTCTGATGGCCTGGAGTAAGAAGTGCTCCCCAGGCACTCTGTGGGACTCTTATCTGAATTTAGGCATGCAGCACAAGTGCTAATCTCACTGAAGCTAGGAATGAGGCCAGTCATGTGGTTCAAAGGCCTTCTGCCATGCGTACATGTGTATCAAGGCTTAATCTTCTTCACCACTGTTCAATTTCCTTCAGTTGCTTCAAAAACAAGCCTTTCTGTATCTTGCTGCTCCTCTTACCATCCCCCTCTGAGCCGCATCTTTGAGAAGATAGAGTTATACCTGGGCTGCGAGGTGTGTTAGGAGAAGAATTTAGGACATGTCAGACTGAGTTTCAGGTGCTGAGGGAGGTGGGGTAAAAAAAAAAAAAGGGGGTGCAGCTCTTCAGGATGTTGTGGAACCACAGCCTTGTGATTGATTTATGAGAAAAGATTAGCCCACGTACAAAGTCTGCAACTCTGTTGTTTGCCTTCAGATTTCGGTTCCCTGAGGCTGACACAAAATTGCTGAGGCTAGTTCGTGCTGTTTTAGTCAGGGTGGCCAGAAAATATTTTGGAAGATCTCATGAGTTGTCTGCCACCCATTTAACACCAGACTCACTGCCCAAGGTAGATGTTCAGGCAGTATCTGCCATCAAAAGACAGAAAAGGACAAATCTCGAGAGCAGTCCATCTTTGTTTAAATTAAGTGCATCGTTCTCTATGGTGACTAAAGAGAGATCCTACGTGTTACACTCGAGCTAGGCACTAGTGGCTGAAGACTTGGCTGCTTTTGGAAACTTCCCCTATCAGACTTCTAAGCAACTGATAGAAATTTTGGCTTTGTGGTTGAATTGGGAAGACACTTGAGTGTACTGAAGAGGGGAGTTACAAAACTTAAATTGGACTGATGAAATCATGGGTCTGGGGACTATGCACACAATTGTATTGGGGTCCTGCCTGTTGCTGGCTGTGAGAAGTAATGTGGGTTGTTCCTTCACTCTTTTAAGAAGTTAAGGACAGCAAAGGATTTGCAGGTGAAGGAAAGCAGCATCCCAGAAGCACAGCATCACCACTGACAGGACAGCAGTATTTCCCAGTTTGTCACTGGAATTATCCCTTTTCTTAGTAACTCTCAAAATATGGGCAGAAGAGGAGGTTTCTGCGCAGCAGTTTAGGTGGTGAAGCTGCAGGGGTGCTGTGAAAATTGAGGTGCTGGTTTGTGCTTCTCCTGTTGATGGGCAAACTTGCATTTTGCTGCAGGGTAGAACTGAGCACATGGCAGTTCCTTCAAAGAGCGTGAGTCACTGCAAATTTGTACTCCACTATATCTCTGCAATAAGTTGTTTGTGTGCCTGTACCCTCACTTAGATAACAGTGAAGAGGCCCAGGTCTAACCTCCTCAGAAGCTTCAGGCTTTTATCTCAATGTTTTTTCATCTGTGCTCCCAAAAACCTTGAGATCTTTTTCAGAGTAAGTGATTTGAGGGAACAAATCGAGCTTTGAGGTTTTTCTTAAACAGGTAGTGATAGAGTGGGAGGAAAGGTTTCAAAGCACTTGAGGTGGTGGCAGCTCTTTTAGTCTTTATTTTGGGGGAAGCAGCTGTACAGCATCAATCCTAAACAAGTTAAAGCAAAAAAAATGAAAGGGGTTTGGATGGGAGGAGACCACAGTCTCCATGGTACCACAGACTGGGAAGAAGCAATGTCAGTGCAGACTTGAGAAACAAGGAGCACTCAAACACAGCTGCCTTTGCAGTGGGCAGGAGCTGCTGTGGAGCTGGTAGTGCCTGCAGGGATGGTCACCAGGACCTTCTTCCAGCCAGGCTTAGGTCACAGAGGGCGGAGAGGCTTCATGCTAGCTAGGTGCTATTCAGTGGCTGCCCTGTCAGCCTGGCCACACTTCTGCTCTCTGCTGTTTCTCACTGGTCTCATCCTGCCCGGGTGGGCTGGTACCTTGGCCTCTGCCCTGTTCTCCCGTGTCCTGCATTACCTGTGATGGCTCCCGGGGGCTCTGTGTGGTTTTTTGGCTGCTAGCCCCATTGTGGTGAAGTTTCTGCATTGTGCCGTGCTTAGGAGTGGTGGTGGGCAAGGGCATTGTTGGGGTGAAGAGCCATCTGCCTCTGTGCCTGAGGTCAGGGCTGGCTGTGGCTCTGCATGGTGGGGTCTCATCTCCTAATGCTGAGCTGCCTGAGGCACTTGCAGCTCTCTGCAGACCTGTGCTCAGTCCGTGGGTACTTAGACCATGTCTTTAGGAGTTCGTCTGCAGGATCCTCTGTGCCCTGCAGCTGTGACATGTAACTGTGGCCCCTTGCAAGCCCGTGGCTGGGACAGGGAGGACATCTGTAGGGTGTGTCTGAGAGGCTTTGGTGGCACGGGAGGTGGAAGAAAGATTTATGCAGGCCAGACACTTAGCACTGGAAGGAAAGGAGCTGCGTGTGTCACAGACAGGCGTTCAAGAGAAGAAAGCAGGTCTCTTTTGCTGAACTTCCCACCAAAAACCTCCAGAATCTCTCTGCCGAGATTGAAAGAGTGTGTAGCAGGCAAGAAAAAAAAAGAACTTTTATTATCACATACCAGCTGCTGCTGCTTGTTGCCAGCAGCTTCCCTTCTTCTTCGTCAAGTGCTGCCATACGTGATCTGTCTGTGCACAAAGGGAGAGAGTCACGTCACAGCTTGGATTTGGGAGAGCACAGTGTGCTCCTGGGAGCCTGGATGAGAGCAGTCACTTCTCTCCATGTGGGGCACGTGGACCTCGGTGGCTGCTGTTTATTCCAGCTGTCAACGGGGCTGAAGGTGGCTTTGCTTGAGGCAGGTGTCGAAGAGAGAGATGGCAATCTCAGAGACAAGGACCTACCAGTTCTGATGGAAGTCTTTGGGGGCTCTTCTTTCTGTGCTGCCTTTTTCTTCTTTGTCTTCACCTGAGAGGAAGGGAAAAGTGTTTGTCACTGCACTTGAGCGAGCAGCTTGTGTCCTGGGGAGACCAGGCTTTTTGCAGATGAGCAACAAGAGGGCAAAAATCGAAATAAGCAGTTCAGCCTGTCCTGAAAGGTTGCAAAGGCTTCATCTCTGGAGGGTTTCAAGACCTGACAGGATCAAGCTCTGAGCGGCCTTGTCTGACCTTATAGCTGAGCCTGCTTGACCCAATAGCTGCACTACAGACCCTCAAGGTCCTTTCCACCCTGAATTGTCCTGTGATCCTGTGATGAGTTACTTGGCTGCACTGCAGAAAGGAGCCACTGTTAGGCAGCATTTTGGAGGGTTGGTGCTAAATAAAGGAGTTTGGAGGCTCAGAGCTGAACAATGGCATAACATTGATGATCTCAACCAGGTGAGAACAGCAAGGACCTATTTTACATCCCCAAATTCTATTTTTTTTCTGGCATATTTTTTATATTTCATATTGTTCTTATTTCTCTAGTGAGGTTGGAGGAATTTGTGTCTATTGCTCTGCTCTGGTGTATGAAGGTGGAACTTGGAAATCCTAAGCACAGATGTCCTAATCTCTCCGAGTCTGTCTCGGAGGCTTGGCTACCTCCATGAAATATGTGTGTGCCGTATCTGGCCAAGCTGTGTGAGTTAACCAAAGTGAGCTGCAGGACTGGTGGTATGCTCTGTGAATTACATTCATCTTCGCCTGTTTGGGCTGTGCTTGTTGCAGTAATTAGCTCCCCAGAGGAGTAAAATGTCCTTCACTTTCAAATTACCCTTTAGCTGACATTAAAAAGGGATTTTTAAAAAACAAAAAATCAAATGCCTTCTTATAGGTGGTCCTTTGCATCGAGACACAGGGTATTTTGTTCTTACTTTCCTCCTTTACATGCTTAATTCTCTCTGTAGTAACCTTCACAAAAAAATTGACCTATGCTCCTCTGCTTTTCCTTTGTGTTCCTGCCATGGATGGAAAGGAAGCGTTTGTCTGTTAATGGGGGAGGAGTGGGGAGAGGTAAACATATTTACCTCTGGTAGTTCCTATGGCCACAGCCTGGGGCATTGCACCCGGTTTTTGATGCTGCAGGCATAGGGCCCTATTGTGCTGCCAACTTGCTGCATGTCCCTGGATATGGCAGTCTCCATCTCCCTCACCATTTTCCAGCTGGTAAAATTAGGGATAATAGCACGCAAGCCTTTCACAAAGTCTAAGCTAAATAATTGTGATGTGCTTTGAGCTCCTCAGATAGTGGGAGCTAAAAACAAAGGCTTATGTTTCAGCTCTGCCTGGTAATAATGCTGAATAGGATTCATCTCCTGTCCTGCTTAGTCATTTCTGCTATCTTGAAAGTGTAGCTGCCTAAGCTCACCCGATTTTCCCCTCTCAGAAGCTGCGAGGCTGATAGGCACTGCCAGACTGGGGGGCCGGTGATCCGCAGTGCCGTGGGCAGGGACGTGGGAGCCCGGCACAGGCAACCCTGTGCTTTAGTCATGAACAATCTGGCTGGTTATTCCTTGTGCTTCCTAAACCACTCTTTTGTAGATAGCAGTCAGGTTAGAACTGATGGCTTATAACAGAAGTCTCTGTACGTGTCCTCGCATAGTGGGGCAGGGCTCACTCGTTTTGTGCGTCTTTATCTCATCCCCTGTTACTGCATTTTCCTGCTGAACACTTCCAGTTACTCCTGTTTTGTTGCAGTATGCCATCTCCTATTCTTTCCTGTTGGAATTGCTTGCCTGATTTTCACTTTCTTATTGTTGTATTACATGACGTCACTTCTGCACCTCTGTCTGTGCAGGAGAAATGGAACAAATTGTGGGCAGACTATGCCTAAAAAATGGATAATCCATTGTATCCACTCTTTTGTTTCTTTCTTCAGGTTTTTTTTCCCCTCCCTCGCCTTTCTGCCCTGTCCCTCAGAACCATGAGCAACTTGGTGGCATGACATGCTTTGTGGGAAGGCCTCTCAGTTGGGGAACTGATTCTTTTTTTTATGCCATCCACCTACCCATTTCTCAAAAACCTGGCATTAGACACATTTGGAACACATCATGTATTCCATATGTTTTTCCTGTATTGTCCCCTTTGAGGCAGAGGTACTTTTTTAAATTTAGCTAGCGTGTGGAGAACAATTACGATAAGAATACGTGTCCTTTTTTGGACTTATCTGTACACTTGTACCGATGCATTGTAAGAAAGAATGTATTCTAAAAGGCATTTTTAAAAATGTAAATTAATCCAGCCTCAGGCAATTGCACAGCCCTCTGCTCGCAGACCCAGGCTTGTCTTTAAAATGAGCCCTCTCGTTTCCAGACTTTCTACGTCCCTTCCTTGTCAGGAAGGCAGGCGTCGAATCCTGAATGCTGACTTGCTTTCAGACTGTAAAGAGCTGCAGTGTTTTGCTTGGGTGGGTTTCTGTGCAGTGCTGAGCCTGAATAGTAATATCAGAACAGTCAGCTAAAATGATCTTTGGAAACTAAAGCAGTCTTTCCTGAAAAAGGCTCTTTTCTGGAGGCTCAGAGTCGTGCCCTCCAGTCTGCTCTCTAGCCGTGTCTGGCTCCTCTCAGGCGTCCCTCAGGTTGATGGGAATGTGGCACTTGCTCTTTGCTGAGCCCTTTGCCTCCTCAGTGTCAATGAGGCTGCAAGGCTTGAGGTCCTCTGCTGCCCTGAAGGGAGTTGCTGAAAGCAGCAACTCTGCTCAGACCATGTGCCCTTTTTGCTTCTCCTGCTGACTCTTCCCATGTGCTTTGCCAGTTCCTGGTAAAATGAGGTGTTTGGTAATCATAATTGTCACAATTGTTTTATAGGATGCCTCTCAGTCTGTCCCTCTGAGCAGAGGGATTGGTGGCATAAGCTGTTTGTGTATATTGACATAATGTGCTGAGAAGAGGTAAACGATGCAAAGGTTTTTAAGGAGGATAGAAAAGTCTTTAGTCAGAGATCCTGGTGCATTTGAAGACCAGCTCTACCACAAGTGGGTTACTAAGCATCCTAGGTTCAAGCCTTGGGCAAAAGGTTGCCTGGTGTTGAAAACAACCTAATGCTATCTCCCATCCTGAATTTAACATATTCTCCTAATGCCCTCTGGGCAGCCCTGAACCTCTTCGTCCCTCCTCCCCCATCGTCCCCCAGATGATTACTTTTTCACTATAGGCACAACTAAGAGAAGCTCTGGAAGATTAAAAAAAAAAATTACTGCACTCAAAAGGAGAGCCAGAAGGAGCTGGACTGGGTCAGGCGAGCAGGTGGTGCAGCCAGCAGGCTGTAACGTGGGATGAGCAGAGCCTGGTACCTGCCTCCTCCCTCCTGTGCGCTCGGCAGCTTTCCAGGGGCTGCCTCCTCCTCGCTGGAGGGGAGCTCAGGGACACCCATCTCTTCTTCAGCGATGGGTGCTGAGCAGCCAGCACGGCCTGGTGGCTCCCTGGCGTGGGGACGCGCTCCCAGTGCCACTGGCAGAGCCCGCTGGCATTTCTGGCAGCCTTGCCGGAGTACCGGGTGGCGGGGGAGAGGCACACAGAGCGTGCAGGTTTCTGTGCTCGTGTGCCTCCGAAGAGTCTCTCAGCGTTAAATGGGGAAGGCGATGGCTGTGAGCGCAGCTGGTAACATATGGCACCCGTCCCCTGCCTTAGCAATTGCTCAGTGAACTCTGAAAGTGGAGTGCGGTCCCCGTGGCTCCAGCCAGCTGCAGCACTGAGAAATCCCGCGATGGAGCGGCCCCTTATTTGATTACCACCGAAAACTTCGCGTTCCACGTTGCCTATTTTTCCTGCTGTGCTTCCCTGGGGAGGTTTTTGCTGTGCTTACTCTTCCTCCCACTCCTCTTTCTTTTTTTTTTTTTTAAATTTGTTTTCCCTGGAGGATTGCTTTATTTGTTCTTTAGTTCCAGCCCCTCAGACTTGGTTGCTCTGCACTTCTGTCGCTCTGCTGCCCTGAGAGGCAGGGGCAGCTGTTTCTGCTGTTGATGCCGATGCTTTCCTTGGGTTCTCTCGGAGAACAAGCAGGTCTGGTGATGAACAGTGGAGTCTCCACGAAGCAGTGGAGAAGTGCAGTGCCCATTGCTCAGCTCTGTGCCACGAAATGCCCCCTGTGTGTGGATGCGCGTCTTCTTGTTGAAAAATGACAAAAGCAGCAAAGTCAAACTGGTGGCCAGTGCTCAGGCAAACTGCAGAGCAGCACAAGCCCGGTGTCTCCCAGCAGCATTACCAATCTACATCAGATCCTTTTTGTCATCTCAGATAAGATAGCACTAAACTTGAAAGCCCACTGCCTCTGTCCCACCCCTAGCTCCGATGATTTGGAATCCTTATCTCTAATTTAGGGATGTTGCTGTTGAGCATCCGGGGGAGGAGGGTTGGGGGAGGGGGAGATGGGGAGATTTCTTCAGGTTTAAAGCTCCAGAGGGTCTCTGCCCTGCTTCTGCGACCCACAGGAGAGGGAAAGCAATTCTTTGGTGCTTCTCAGAGGTAGGCTTTGGGTCCCACAGCAGCCTATTCCTCTTCCTTCAGCCCAAAGCCCTGGCAGGACTGGCCTTTCTCCCCTCTTCCTTCAGCTCCGGGTGGTGCAGGGCTTTGCTTTATGTGCTGACCAGGAAACCTGACCTGCACTGGGACAGAGCTGCCCCTTGGTAGGGAGAAGCTGGGGAGAGAAATTTTCCATCTTGATTCTGTGGCTGCCCTGTCAGTTTAGCCCTCTAACAGTTTTACAATCTTTATCTGATATAGGTTTAAGAGGATTTCCCTGGGCGCAGTGGGATTATTATAAGTCAGAGAGCAGTCTCCAGCTGATATTCCTTCAGCAAGTATTTATTTTAAGTGGGTTTAACAGTATTTAATTTTAAAAAAAACTTTTTGGTTTTTTTTTTGCATGGGTTGTAAGTAAATTGTTTGTGTCATCAGACAAGTAGAGCCTGAATAAAATGAAGAAATGTATTATTACTTTCCAGGCTGGGGGTGGTGGAAGGAAAGCAGCAGCTGGAGGTGGGGAGGATAGAAGATAAAATAGTAATGTGGTGGGAAACGTAACATTATTCCATGCAGCACTGATTAGTAATACTGCCAAACAGCTGTTTATAAATGGGAAATGTAATGGGAAGGAGGGCTGCAAGGAACATGAGAGTGCTGCAGGCACTGCTGGGTCATCATATGAGGAGGGAATGGCTTCTGTCAACCTTACATCTGCCCCCTGGGGTATCAGGGGCTGTGCTGCTGCAGCCCCCAGGAGCATGGGGGGCTGGGAGTGTCCCATCCACCCTCCCTGGCCCTTTTGGGATGGTGCTCAGTTGTTCTTACACATAACGTGCTCCCCCCAGTTTAGGAGTTTTGTGTCACCTTCAGAAAAGAGGAGCATTGGCGACCTTTGGCATTGGGAAAGCTGTGCCTGTAGGAGAAAAATCTCTTTCCGAGCCACATGTGGGCTGTTTCTTTATCCTCTTCCCTCCCTCTGGCAGGCTTTATTGATGGCAGACGGCTCTGGGGCTAGATGTGTGTGCACACATCCAGAAGTCGTGCTGTCTTAGTGAGAGCCGCCTTCTGGCCACCTGCACCCAGGCAGCTTCCTAGTCCTTGGAGTATTTCCGAGGATGCTAATGGAATGGGATTAGCCGCCCCACTTGCCCTTGCCATCAACAAGAGATGTTTCTGGAGAGCCTACAAAGAAAAGCCAGAGCTAACAGGGCAAACCTGAACAAAGGCGCTTTAGAATGCAGAGAGAAGCGTGATTTTTACCCTGAGGAGGCAAGAGGTGGGGCTGCTCTGCTCCCCATTTGAAGTCTGAATGAGCCTCTGCCTTAAGGGATCTTGGATGACTGAGTTGGTACTAATGGGCTGGATGCCCTTCAGTGTCCCTGCTCTGCCCTGCTCCGGTTCCTTGACATTGTGTTTCAACATATTGCGCCCTTCAGGGCTTTACTCCTTACTGCTTGTGAGTTAAAATGATAACTTAGGGCTCTCCAAGGAAATGTAGAGCTAGGGATGCCTGCCCTGGGGAAGTGTGTCATGGCAGGCAGGGTTTTCTGGACAGGAATGCCTCAGTCCTAGGCACGATGTGCTCTGAGCACTTAACTTGCTCAGACCCTGTCATCTTTCATTTTTAGCTGCCTATTCAAGAGAGCAAGATTTTTATAAAGCCATTTCTTATCAAAAGCATTTCCTGGTTGTAACTTGTAATGCCAAACACACTGAGGGGGTGAGAAGGTTTAGAGAGATGAGTTTTCTTTATGGCATTGTGCTGCTGCATGGAAGCGAAGACATCCCAAAGCAGCAGGTTACTTATCAGAGGGTTAATGTTGGGCTCTCTGTCCTCTGGAAAATTGCAGAAAAATTGCATCAGCGTGCCACAGATGACCACAGGTGCTCTGGCAGTCTGTTGTCACCTTTTGAGCTCTCTCAGGTGTACTGATGCCACCTGTCCACAGACAGGACTCCTTGCAAAGCTGCAGGTGATGGTTGTGCCTGACGGGTGGCCCACCTGGCACTGTGGCTGGAAGGGGGGACCGATGGCACAGCAATATTTACCTATGGGGAGGGGAAAGTGGGTGGAGAAGTGGCCTTATCAGAGACATGGGTCCATAATTTGGAGAGATTCTGTGCTTCGAAGGAGCTCCTTTGTTGTGGGTGCAGGCCAGAAGGGCTGCCCTGAGAGGGGCAGGTGCTCTGGGACAGTGTGAAACATGGGCTGCCCATCATCCAAACAGCCCCTCTCAAGTACAGCAGCTGAGGCCAGGTGAGTGTATGAGGATATCCAGAGGACTGGTACAGGGAAATGCATCCCTCTGCATGAGGGGTTCCTGCCTCCAGGCAGAGTCCTGGGGTGCAGAGTGAGCTGAGCCAAAGATATGGAGCCCTTTGGCTGCTGTGGGATAGGGGATTATGGCAGCCCTGCCCTTACTGGGGAAAGGGAAGGTCATGGTCATCCCAGTGCTGGGCAGTGTGAAGGAGAAGCAATGAAGGCTTGCAAGACAGAGAGAGAGCGGGCTGAGGGAGATGGAGGTGAGGGAGTTAAAAACAAGCAAAAGGTGAGAGGAGGGAAGAAAGAGTGCTGAGAAGGGAGCAGGAAGAAAAGCAGGAACAGCAGCACTGGGAAGGCAAGAGGAGGAGGGAGTGTGGAAGTGGCAGGTGGAAGACCTTGGATGGGAGCTCTTGTGCTGTTAAGAGCAGTGGGGTGTGTAGGTTGGCATCTTGGAGGTACTGAAGCAGGGAGAGCTGGAATGGGGATGCCCAGAATAGGGACTGTGGTTGGGTGGAAGGAGTGGTCCCTGCTCCCTCCTCTCCTGCAATGGGAGGAGGCCTCAGAGCTGCCAGAGACATGGGTCCCTCTCCATCTGGCTTCCTCTTGCAGGGCTGTGTGGGGGCTCTTTGCCTACCCTTTCCATGTGTCCTTCGAGTGCCCTAGATACTGTTTCAGGCTTTTGACTCCAGAGCAGACAATGGGGGTTTCAGTGCTGTCTTCCATCAGGGCTGTCAGGATGCAGTAATTACCTTTGCACTGCTGCCTCCTACCCTTTATTCCTCTCCCTTTGTGACTGGGATGTCAGAGGCAGTGATGGTGCTTTGAGGAGCTCCTTTTGAAGTGACTTTGTGAGTCACAGGGACTGGTGAGCAGTGGGGAGTGAGCCGCTGGTGCCCGGCACTCTCAGATCGTTTCAGCTCCCTTGTGTCTGTGGCCAGAGCAGCGTGTCCTGCGTGCCCATCCTCAGAGACACCGGGCTCTTCAGATCTCATCTGCTTAGTGGGGCTCATGGTGAGGGTTTGATGTGGGTGGAAGGAAGGGGAGAGAAGGAACCAGGACACCAGAGGCGTGCTGGGCTGGGCAGCAGTGCTGTGGGTTTGGGGTGTGCCCGTGGGGCCGAGCTTAGCCGGAGCCTGTTGCTGTGAAAAGCGCAGCGCCGGCTCAGGGTGCTGCGTGGGTGCTGAGCTGCCCCGTGGCAGCAGTGGGATGAGTTTCTGCAGGCAGCCCTGTCACAGACCATCAGTACAGCAAGATGGACTTGCTGTCTCCTGTGGTATGTTCAGGCCACGGGATGCTCTGGTAGGGCTAAGTCAAGCTGGATAACTGTGGACAGTTTGCACTAATGAGATGTTTTAGATGACACGTGTGCCCCCAGGAGCTGCTGCAGAACCCTCCCCTCCTTGGATCTCTCACTGAAAGGCTAGAAGGTGCTTTCCATCACTGCTAAAGTGTCATGAGTTTCAGCCAGGCACCACAGTCCCAGTCCTATTACTGGTCCACTGAGCTGATGCCCACAGGGCCGCCCATCCTGTCCCTTATTATCTTCTGGTTGAAGTTGACAAGACCGAAATGTGAGTCCTCCCGTTGACTGCCAGGACTTAGCACTGCTGTTGAGCATTCAGGGATGCTGTGTGGAGCAGTAGAACAGCCAGCCAGCCTGTCTGTGAAACCCCTGTACGCCAGCCAGAGCAGAGCCTGATTAAGCTTATGAAACCTGACAAGATCACAGCCCAAGGTGGTATTGCTGGAGGCTGCTTGACTGGGAACCATGTTCCTGTTGCAGCGGCACGAGCATTAGGGGATATGTCTCTTGAAGCCTGTCATGACACACGGCTAGCCCCTGAGTAGGGAGCCTCTGAACGTCTCTCACAGCTGTTATCCTGCCAGCAGAGTGCAGGGAGAGCCTCATCCCAAAAGGAGCACTGGCTGCATCTGCTTGCAAATGAGGAGCAGTTCCTCCTTCTGTGCTGGGGGATGCCCCATCTTGGCTTTGAATGGATGGTCCCCTGAAGCAAATACTGACCAGGGCACTGCTCTTTCAGCTCTGCAGGTACAGTGACCCCTCCAGCTTGGCTGGTGTGTGTGTCCCCAAAATAATCAGGCTTTGTGACCTGTGAAGGACATCCCCATAGCCCCACTGCTCCATCAATGGCCTGTGTCACTTTGACCCCAGACGAGGAGCTGTTGCCCATCTGTCAGGGCATGGCAGTCAGTGCCTGAGCGTGCTGTGTGCTGCCTGCTGTAGGTCTGGGAGCTGGCAGAGCAAGGACTGCTGCAGGAGGCTCTGTGGTCTGCTCACCATCAGCTAAAATAATCTCTGAAGCAATGCATCCTGTGGTACAACCTGGGTGGGAGACTACCTGACTCACCGCCTCTGCCTAGCAGCTATTGCAGGGATCTTTGTGCCACTTGTTGTGGATCTGCATGAAATCAGAGGCTTATATTTCCTAGCAATCCGTATTTCTCACGCAGGCTCTGCCCTCGGATTCCTCCTGGTCGGATTTGTGTTCATCTAGGAGAAGCAGCAGCAGCAGCTTCTTAAACAGACCAGCTCTTACGCCTTTGTTTCCTTCAGCCCCACAGGGTTAATCTCCTTCTTGGCACCTGATTATTTGCTGCTGCAGGATGTGTTTGAAATTCTCATTTTGCTGGCTTTAATCCCCATCTGGGAGCTGTGTCCAGGTCCCAGGGGCTGGGGGCGGGTTAATACCTGAACCCCCCCTGAGCAGCTCAGTCGCCTCTGCCTCTCTCCACAGCTGGTGGCTCTCAGGTATCCCTGAGGGAGATATTGAGGTGAATGGACTGCTTCCCAAATGGTTATTAAGTATTTTGTGTTGCTTTGTGAGGCTGGTGAGCATTGGTATTGCTGGCTTAGCAGCAGGCCTGCTGAGAGCCAGGGGTGGGGGCTTGCAGGGCTGCGTGGTCAGGCGAGAGAGGGAGCTCCGTTTCTGCTCTTGCCATGAGCTCCTCTCCTTTCACATCTGAAGCACGTCAGGCATTGACACAGCTGGCAAACAGCACTATATCCCCACAACCCACCAGCTTCTCTCACCTTCCTACAGCCCCAGCATTTTGCCTGGCACTTCTGCAGGTAATTGTCCCCAAAACTTTTCAAGCCATTGCTCCATCTTGCTGCCTTCTCCTTCCACCCCAGAGATGCCCACTATTACCTTTTCAGTGTTCCTCTGCCGACCACTTGCCTTGATGCCTGGTCCAGGCTGTCACGCTGTCCCCTTCCCCTCTTCCAGTGCCCTTGCTCCTTTGGGGCAAGACCATTCCCAGCGGAGCTCAGGGTGCTCTCTCTCCCTGCCCATCTGCTACCCCTTCTCCCCCAACCCCACGGGAAGCAGGTCTTCTGCTCTCCCTGGCTCCTGCCCCCTGCCTTAAGTTACCCGTTGTTTTTCAGGACGCTTGGTTTCCTCTCCCGTTGGTTTTCCCCCCTCCAGGTGCTTCTGTCGGTGTGTGATTAGCTGGCACAGCACCGAGGAGTGGCTCCCCGGGGTGCTCCCTCGCTGACACGAGCAGCAGACGGTGACTAAAACAGAGACAGCTCAGCGCGCGCCGCGCTCGCTTTGTACCTCTCGTACTCCTCGCTGCTGCTGGGAGCTCAAAAGGGATCGCAGATGTGGAATAAACGGGAGCGCTTTGAACGAGTGGCACCGTAATCCCTCCCTGCCCCCGCCCCTCTACCCCCCCCTTTTTGCAGACATTAGTTTGATTAAAATTGCATGAGCCCACACACGGGTGTATTTTATTTTATTTATTTATCTCCTCCTAGTGAGAGGCTGGTTTGAGGTCTGCTTTGTGGGAAAGGAGCCGGAGGGATGCTGGGGAATTCGGGGTGTTTTAAAAAACTTTCCCTCTGTGGAGCTTGCAGCCGGCTGCTGTGGGGCTGGTTGTTCTGGTGAGACCTGCTTTTCCTGTGGGATGCTGAACACAAGCACCTTCTTCCCAGCAGAGCCTCAGGTCCTTGCTGGTGGTGCCTGGGTGTGTGCTGGGCAGGCAGGAGCCCCTTCCAGCACTGCTGTAGGGCAGCAGCATCTGGAAGGGTGCAGTAGGGTTGCTCCAGCAAAACTTCACCCAAGGCTTTTCCACATTACTGAGGGCATGTCCATGGCTGAGGGTGGGTTTAAACAGCCGGCATAAAACATAGGAATTAATTCACAGTATAGGTAAAGCAAAAATAGATAAATTCTTTTTCAGCCAGGTTTATGCACCCAGATTGGCCACAAGTAAAGTCTTCATTACCATTCGAAGCAGCCTTCTGTCTCCTCTAGAAATGGGGAGAGTTAGATTACTTTGTTCTGCAGTCCTATTCCACTCTGTAAATGCAGTATTTTTGCCAATGCTGGGGCAGTGCTATGTCAAAACTCCTTGGTGGGCATCTATAGGATAGGCTGTCTTACTGCCTCACCCAGGGGCATGCCCGGTTCAGCTTTTGCATGTTTTCCCCTGTTTTGGAAAAGAAAGATTCTATTTCCTTCCCTTCGTGAGGGTTTACTTTTAAGGAAATGTTTGCAAAGTGCAGTATGACTTTCCAGTGAGGGCTCTGTTGCACTCCAAGCGTGGTTTCCTTGTCTGTATCTTTGTAAGGCGCTCCTTGTGCCTCTGCGTTTTTCCCTAGGCGGAGCAGTGAGGTAAAGGGGCCTGCAGCTCCCAAATGTGCTTATCCCAGGGCATTGTGAGCTGCCTGGAGGTTTAATCTTCCTTCTCAGACGTCACTGTGCAGCACAGGGCTCTGGGGAGGTGGGCTGGGGTAGCTGGCATCCCAGCTGGCCGCTCAGCCCTGAACTCCTCCAGCTCAGCCGCTCTCTCAGGTCTGCAAGCCCGTGTACCTTTTACAAGGTGGAAATGCAGTGGGAGTTGTATGTTCCCAGCAGGAGACAGCTTCCTCTCCTCCTCCTTGCCCACAGGGATGAAGTGGTTGCGTAGTGTCTAAGGGATTGCAAGGTTTCATGCAATAGCAGTGCAGGACCCTGCTGGGTGCTCTGTGCAAGGGGTTCAGAGCCCCACGGGGTCCTGCCGCTCTAAGGCGAGAGGAGCCCCCCGAGCCCTTGCCGCAATCTGGTGTCCCCTGGCATGGAGTGCCTTTTGTGACACCTTCCTTGAGGAGGAGTGGCCCCTCTGTTGGGCAGTGGGACAGAGAGAGTCCCTGTCAATGCCTCCACCCGCAGGTCTTGCTGCAGGGCGCAGTTCCCCGGGTTTGATGGGAATGTGACCTGCAGGACACAATTCCCTGGGTTCGATGGGAGCTGGGAGCGTGGCTGCTTGCCTTCCCCATGGACTGGAAATCTTTGCTGGCTGGTAGGGGTTAGCATAACAAAGAGTCAGGTGAGAGGGAGGCATTGAATTTCAATAAACCAGCAACTGGGGAATGAAATCTCCTTGCTTCTAATTCCAGCCCAGGCGCCCCTCTTGCTTACCTTGGAGCAAATCTGCTGTAATGCATAGGAAACAGCTCAGCAACTGCAGCCCTGGCTATCGTCGAGGTGCAGGCTGAGGTTTATTAAAGACCTGCAGAGGTCTGTAAAAAAAAAATAAAAAAATTATGATCTTCTTGGGCTTAGTTGTTGCAAGTTAAATATTTGGATAGGTACGGGCAAGCGTTTTGCTGAAATTGGATGATCCCTTTCATATTTATGTTTGGTTACGCTTGCTCCGCGTGTATTTGGATGCTTGGCCAGGGGCGGAGAGGGAGGTGAGGGATGAAAGGGACATAGTACAGAGAGGGGAAAACAGGAGCAGGGAGTGATTAGAATGGAGAAGAAAGCAAAGGAAACTACTGAAGGTTAAAAATAATAACAATTAGGCTGGGGGGAACCAAGAAGAGGCAGAAAAATAAATCGGGGCCTTTGAAGAAAAAAGGGGATAGACAGTGAAGCCTTTTATTAAAATCTAAATGGCTGACTCTGAAGATAAATGAGCTTGCAAAGAAACAATGAAAATAATAAAAAGTGGAAGACAGGAAGGAGGGAAATATTTAAAAGGAAAATGAGAGGTTTTCACGGGTGTGTACGATTGAGCATTTCAGCAGAGATGCTCCGTAACCTGCTCTAATAATGTGACAGCTACTGGGGGCTTTGGAAAAACAAACAGAGCCCAAACCTTGCAATTATTTTTCCGGTGAGGTGAAGTTTCCTGAGTGTGTGAAGCTGACGGTGTCCTCCTTTTGTGCCTCTCTAGGGCTGCAGGTTACAATCCAGCCTTTCCTTTCTGGGATGTGTCAGGAGCTGCTGCACGGACAGTAAGCAAAGCCTCTCCCAGGGCACTGCTGGCTTTTGTTCAGATGCAGGGAGGCTGGAGAGGCAGTGATTCAGTGCTTGCCAGGGGTTGCACAGCCAACAAGGTGCTCCCACCACCAGACAGCGAAGGAAAGGGACTTTGATCATACTTTGGGAAATCCTGCCGTTTTCCACCCAAAAGTGTTGTGCTGCAGAGGGCTGTTGCCCTGTTTTGGTTTGTTTTGCTGTGTCAGTGGAGGTGGTTGGTGATTTTGGGATAGAAGGATCATGGCATCCTGCTTGCTAAGGAGGAGCCAACCTCTCGTTGGGCTACTGTGAGGGTTTGTAAGGTGGCCACTTCTTTCTCTCTAGGTCCTTGGCAGTGTGGGGGGTTTCTTGGCTTGGCAGGACGTAGCTCTGATGGATAAAGATGTCAGACTCTGCTCTGGGGAGGTGTGATGTTGTGTGCATTTCTGGGAGGTCAGGTCTGACCCACAGACAGGCAGGTGGAGGAATATGGTTGTTCCAAAGCAGCCTGGGGTCTTCAGTGCTGCCCATCTCTGTGAGTAGCTGTGCATGCAAAATGGGGAAAGACTGAGTTCATTGACCTTGCTTTTCCTCCTTTCCCAGTGGAGGAATTTCTTTACAGTGTGCCTGACTCCCACCAGGGACAGTCTTGCTGCCATCCACCAGCCATGCATGTGTCAATCCCTCTGTGGAAATAACATTTCCAGGAGGGAGCCACTGCTGCATAGTTCAGTGGAAAGTCCTATCTCAAAACCTCTCTCTACAGTGTATTGGTCAGCACCTAGGGCAAAACCGCAGCAGTCACCACGATCTCTAGAGGTGGAAAACAGATGTATGACTCTTTCCCTTAAAGAAAAAACACTGAATCAGAGGGACTTAACTGCTTGAAATAAATGCAGGAAAAAAAAAAAGGTAGGAGTAGACTGGTGGAGGTGAAACTCAGCAAGCCAGGTTAGGCTGCACATCCACCCACTCTGTCTCTACTGCTGTGTTCAGGGTGAACATAACACATTTCTCGGGGATGTGGCTGCTTCTTACCCACTTTCAGGCTGTGTGTCCACAGGCAAACTCTCGTGGGCCATAGGAAAGAGTTCCCAAGCCAGATGTACCCAAAGCCAGTGGAAGGCCGTGCTCTCGATGTAATCAGTGTGGTGGCGTGCGCCTCAGCAACTCTGTGGATAAAGGAGGAGCATTCGTCAGCCTCCTGGGAATTTAATCTCCACATTTTTCTCGTATTGTTTCTGGGTACTCTTGGGGGCTGAATTTGCATTGGTGGTATGAAAGGAATTGTCTTTTCACCTGCAACGTGTGAGGTAGTGAGTTTTGCATTTTGCCTATGTGTCTTTTCCACAGTCTCGTTACCCCCACCCCTTTGTGGATACCCTTAAATTCCTGAAATTATCAAGGAGAACTGCGTGTATTAAAGTCTGCTACAAATATCTGTTTTAACAGCAAGGATAAGAGGCTGCATTAGTTTAAATGAAATCACTTTGTGTGGATTTTTCTGGCATAAACCAGACCTTAATAGATCCAGAATGTCTGAGGATGATCGAGTACTCAAATAAACTTGCAATGAATTTTATGGGAAAATAGCTTTCTGTCTCTTTTATGTTGTGGTTTTGGGGTTTTTTTTCCAGTGATGGCTAGAAGAATGAACATTTTTCTTAAACAAGGATGTTTAGGTTTTTTTCTTTTTTAAATCACTTCCCTGCTTATTTATTTTGGGGCAGCAGTGTACAATGTTGCTGTATGGTCTGTTTTGCTATAGAGGGGTGGCATTTCAAAGAAGCAGGCTAGAAGAGCTGCTTGGAGCCTCAGGTGTGGCCATCTCTGCTAACAGACCCCAGGTGGAGAGTCTTTCCCAAGGAATTTTTTTCCCAGGTGTGCCTGTTAATGGGAGCAGTAGGAGTCCGGCTGAAGCTCCCTTCCCGTATGTATTGATTTCCCCCCTCTCCCATCTGTGCTGTCATGATTCCACTAGTTCTTCAGTCACCCTTGAGTTTGCCAGGGCACAGGAGACTTGAATACCTAATGCTCTCAAGCAAGGGTTTTAGAACACAAAAAAACCCCACCAGAATAATTACGTGGAAAAAGAAGAAAACTTTCATACCATTTTAATGTAACAGGAAAAAAGAGAAAGAGTCTAAAGCTCTTTTCTTCTTCCTTTTTGAAGGTTGTGTTTATAGGAATTTAGCTGTGATCTGAAATATGATGCCCTTTAAAACTGTCCTGCTTTGTTACAGGGAACAAAACAGTGATAAGCAGGAAGGGAGGACGTGTCCCAGCTGTGGCACAAAACAAGGCTCTTGAGTCTACCTTCAGGGAGTTTTTTTGTTTGAGTGGGTGGATGGGTCCTCTGGTTTAGACTGGACAGAATGCTGGTACCAGTGCTGACTTTGATGGAGATTTTTATAAAAGGAAGAAGGAGAAATGTGGGCAGAAGAACTAGTGAAGTTTGGTTTCCTGTGGGTTTTGCTTCATGGTTGAATTGCTAAGTGTCTAATAAAGTGCAGTCACTACTTATCCTTGATTGCCATACCCCCCTGCTTATCTTCCAGGCAACTTCTTTGGTGTCTGAGCGTTGACCAAACATTTGATTGTTTCCCACGGAGAAATATTAGTATGTGGTGGGTATCTCTTCTGCTTCTCCAGCTTTCTAATGAAACTTGTGAAACTTATTCTTGAACTGCTGTCTTATCTCTCACTTTGAGAACTTCAGCCACTCTCAAAGCAGTGGCCACTTGCTAAAGTTAGGTGGGAAACAGGTGCACACACTACGCTGTCAGGTGCTGCTGTCTCCTCTGGAAGCCTAAAAATCTGTAGGAAGAGGTCAACCTGAGAACATTTACCAGCCAGAGGCTGGTACAAAAGGTGAAGATGGAAGACGATACTGTCCAAGAATCTTGCAGTGCTGAGAAGCCCCTCCTGAAGACTCTTGTCTTTCAGCAGTCTTAAAAGCATTACCTTCTGTCTTGCTCCCTGATTTTTCTTTCATAGCAGCCCAGGACATTTAGAGATCCCTCTTTTCTGTAACTGCTGAGAACTTCCCTCGCCCTCCTTGAGTGAGTGACTCGCTCAAGAGTCATTTCAGGCTGATGTGAGTTGGTGGTGTTCCCGTTGTGCTGTGCTTTCCTCCATCTGCTGAGCTGAAGGCAACCAGCAGAGTAGCTGCTGCTGTTCCCAGGCGTTTCTCTCTGGGTGTCTCAGCCAGTTTAACTCCAGAGCCCACCTCTGCCCAGGGCATTCCTGGGAAGCAGCAGCCTAAGTGAAATGCTTCATGCTGGCTGTTCTGCCATTTACCTACAGGGTAGGGAGCAGCAGCTGAGAAGCTGGCAGCTTGCAGAGCCTTTTGCACTCGGATGCAATGGTGAAACAAGGACAGGGTGGGAAAACTGGAGCTGTCCGTGGCTCTGGGGACAGGAGTGTGTCAACTGTGCTTGGCTCTCACTCAGAGGCTTCACCAGTAGAAAGGCTGCAGGCCCTATAAATAAAATGCTGAATTCTGCTGGAGTCAGTGCTATTGATCCTGCACTGGAGACATCATGGAAACTTCCTATTTACTAGTTTATTTTGTGACTTATTTTCTTTACTGTTTTGAGTGGGTTTCTTAATGCACTGCTTTGATGCACTGTGTGCCTTTGGGCTAACGATAGGTGCTCCAAAAGCATCTTCTCCTTATTTTAATGAGAGATTCATTTCCTGAACAGTTATTTTTAAATGCCCACAGTCTCCTGCAAAGGATTTGGGGTGTCCTGGAAAACTTGGAGCACTCTGCCCTAGGAGACCTACCTGTATTTTGGAGGAGTCTGAGCTTTCCCTTCTGACTGTAACCGTCAGTGGTGCATCTGTGCTGCTGAGATCAACACATATAAAAATAAATACATTTATTAAAAGATTTTAATACAGAGATGCCAGGCACTCTCATGCAGAACGTCAGCTGGTTGTGCATGCCACATTAGCTTCTCCATTAGCTCATTGCTACACAATTGCACTTTTTGCAGTCTCCAAAGCCCAGAAGTTTCAAGGAGAGCATTTCACCTCCCTTTTACTTATCCTCTGTCCCTCAAATTACCACCACCTGAACTAGAAGAAACTCAGAGAGGAGAGATGACCATAGCCATGTGAGTAAGAGGCAAAATTGCAGAAGTACAGTAGAAAATAAACTCCTCAAGAAAACAGATTTGCAGAAGTGGATCTTACCTTGTTTTATCTATGTTATCTTGACCAGATGGCAGAAGACTGTCAACTGTTCAGCTGAATTTGCTTTATTCATCTTAATTCTGCTTTCCTCAGTCTCCAGTAAAGGAGGAGAGCAGGTGGTCCTTGTGGCTGGGGAACTTGGACTCCGTCCTGCAAGAGCCAGACTGTGCCTTTCATTCATCATGAGAGTGCCAGCTTCAGAGTAACAGTTTTGACCTGCCAAAACCTTGTTGGAAGAAAGTAGCTTGGAAATATGCAAAAGAGCCACCACCCTTCCTTCCAGCTTCCAGAAATCCCTCCAGCTCATGCTGACTTTGTGGCTTGCTAGATGGTTATTGTCTGCTGAAGATGTTTGTATAATATGTTATTAATAATTTCCATGCTTTAAAGAGGACTGATAGATGAAGAAAAGATTTCCACTTAGTTTGTATGGGTTTGGTTTTTTTCCTTATATTTCAAAACTTCTTTTCATCTACTTATTAGCCATCCTGTGTCTCTCAGTAATCCGCGTGTGAAGGATGTGATTCTCTCCTTCCCTGTCTGTGCATAAGGATGCCAGTGTTTTCTCTTTGTCTTTCCATGGGAACTTAAGACCCAGACCTGGACTGAACAGGAGTTTTAGCTATAACAATAGAGAGTAAAGCCTAATTCTCTGCTTTCTTCAGTACTTTGCTTGTGAGGGTTGAAATGCCCTGTTCCTGTGTGTTCAGCAGAAAATTGGGGTTCGGAGGGGATAGACTCAGATTCTGCTTGCAAAAGCCATCTCCCAAGTGTGTCTTGGTCTATGTTGTCTTGCCCTGGAGGCAAAAATAAATCACTGCTGGGCCTAAGGAGTGGGCCAGAAGGGGATATTGAAATTGTGGTCATGGGTTTTGCATCTCTAAAGACAGGTTAGGTGCGCAAAGGCAGATGGGAGAAAGGTGCTTGCAGGTCTCAAAACCTTCATTATTGAGTAAGTGAAGGAAAAACAGCTCTCACGTGCACACCTTGACCTCCTGTGTGATCTCTGCCGAGCTCTTGAAGCAGGGGCACTAATCTCTGAAAGCAGCTCTTGCACTCTTATCTCCTGGTGTTGCTTGTATAGTCGAGGTAGAGGAGAATGAATCCTCCTTGAAAATTGATTTTTGAGAGAGGTGACTTACCTGACTACAAAGCACCACAAACATTATTATAGTCCAGGGGGAATGTGGCCTGAGATGTGTTTTGAAATGATACTACATGACTCTCCCTGTTCAGCTGTTGGTATTGCCTGCCTGCCTAAGTGCACTAGGTGGAATGAAATCAGGCTTTTCAAAAAATTGCAGAAAAGAGGATTTTCTAAGCTTCCTATTTCTGTCGTTTCTTAACTTCAGCTTCAGAGGTGTAAAACATTAAGACAGCGTTGCCTGCACAGCTTCAGAGGAGGCCAAGCTGCGTCAGCTCCGTGTTTGCTCCCTTTTTGCTTTCCCTGCCTGTCCTGCGGGCTCCGGGGGTCTGTGGCTTAGCAGGTTGCCCTGTGCCGGTTTAAGCAAATTCCCACATGCCCGCTCTTAGCTCACAAGTGCTGTTAAGTAAAACACATCAGCTTAACCCTCGGTGGAAGAGTTGCGTGCTGATGCGCTCTGCCCTCGTGTTTGCTGTGGCTTAGGCTTGCCTTAAGCTGCGGTAGCTCGCTGCTGGTGCTCGGGATCAGCGGGAGAGCTAAACCCTCGCAGAGGTGAGATTGTGGAAGAGGGAGGGAGGCAGAGGAGGGATTTGTGGTCTATCTCACCTTGGCTTGCTGCTGGAGGTTATTTCCTCCACAGGTGAGAGGCCAGTGTGGTGCATGGTGGTCTGCAGCCCACTGCTGCCCTCCCTGGATATCTTCCCCCGGGCTCTGCTTTGGAGGGGTCTGTGGGGTGCTTGGT
Organism: Lycocorax pyrrhopterus obiensis; assembly: GCA_014706295.1. Classification (NCBI taxonomy): domain Eukaryota; kingdom Metazoa; phylum Chordata; class Aves; order Passeriformes; family Paradisaeidae; genus Lycocorax; species Lycocorax pyrrhopterus. Next base: position 113,720,447 of record JACSVZ010000001.1, on the reverse strand, counting down.
GGGGCTGGGCTGGGCTGGCAGCCTGGCCAGGTGTCACTGAGCACAGCAGCTGGGGCAGGGACAAGTCCCAGGGCAAGGGTGTGAGTGTTACCTTCGGGAGAGCTGGGCAGTGCCACAGTGTGCCCGGATCGTGTCCGGGTGTGCTGTGACCACACAGCCCATCCAGGAGCCACCTCCTGTCAAGTGCTGAGTAGCAGAGCAGGGACATCCAGCCTGTCACCAAGCACAAGTTTCCTTGTTGCAGAGAAGCAAACATCCATGTCCTTTTGGATGTCATCTCTGCCACCTCCTCAAACCTATTTTTTACTTGCAGACTGATTTGCACAGTCCCTGCAGAGAGCGTCTACCTCTCAGAGCAGGATTGCAAAAAAAGCACGCATGTGTGAGGGAGTAAAGGTTTTCCTTCCTGAGCTGGCTGGGAGATGGCAGCAGGGATGAATCCTGTGCTCTCTGCCTCTGCCACGCACCCAGCTCGTGGCGCTCCTCGGCCGCCTCTCTGTCCCCACCGTCTCTGCCCTGTGGGCTGCTGTCGTCAGGGTTCGCTCCACTGACGCTCCAGATAATTTTTGCTTAATGAACAAATGATAACTCTCACTGCTGGGTGCTGCCTTGTCCTTTTACCACCCCTTTCTGGTTTCTTCTCCTTTCTTTTTTTTAATTTTAATGAGGTCGCTTGAACTTTTCCACCTAAATTAGCTGTCCTAATAACCAGATGCTCCTTGGGATGCTTTGGGACGTGGGTGGATAGAGGAGAAGGAGCTTGCTAGCAGGAGCCTGGCTTCTGCTGTTCCCCAGAGCAGCTTTAGTTGAGGGCAGAGGCTGTGAGTGTGCTCCCAGCACCTGCCATGCTGCACCCAAAGCAGTCAAGGGAAGGGGGCCAGCATTTTTGGAGGAGCATCCGCTCAGAGAAATTATCTGAACAGCACTGTGCTGCTGGGGCTGGAGCCCCAGAGCAAAGCCCAAGGGAAAAGGGGAGGGCAGGTGTCTTTTTTCCTGGAGCTAAAGCACTTGTGGGAAGTTCAGAAAGCTTCAAGTCTCCCAGGTCCATCAAGGACCAGCCAGAACTGGGGCTGAGCACGTCTGATCCCCCTGCACGTGTGCCCTGGGTGCACAGGGGAGGGGGTTTCTGATGGGGTCCTGGGGTATCTGCTGCCAACCCCTGTGGGTTTGTGTGGGGCTTGGGAAGCTGCAGGAGAGCGTTGCTGTCCCGTGTGCCTGGGGTGGACGCGCTGGCTTCTGTCCATGGCATCTGAGGGGGTCTCACGCGGGTCGGATGTGCGGCTTTGTCCGGGAAGCGCCTCCTGCAAGGCACATCCTGGAGACACGGAGCAGGTTGTGCACTGGGATCCTCTGCCACTGCCTCCTCCTCTGGGAGGGAGCACAGGCTCATCCTCAGCTGGGTAGGCTGGACGCGTGACTAGCGGAGCCCACAGCAAGCACGGAGAAGTTCAGGCCCTGAGTCGGAAAGCTGACCTAATTTCCACTCTTTTGCATCTTCTGTCTGATTCTCTTCTCCCCTTTCTCCTACATTAGTTACTTCTGTTTCTTTTTTTTCTTTTTCTTGTGCCCTTTCTCACTTGCTGCTTGAACTCCCCCAGTTGCATTGGGAGATGCATTTCTGTTGGCATAATCATTCCAGGCAGTCATTAATGTACCAACAAGGATACCATTGTAATCGGAGGATTTATTACTACTGCTGTGAAACAACTGCCATGCTGTCTCACTTAACTCTTTAGCTCCCCTCCTGTCTTCTGCCAGCAGCTGAATCAGTAGCAAACTGCCCTTTTAAAAAAGCTGCAAGCACACAACCTGGGGATGTGTTATTTTATTCTGTTTTTTTCCTGCTCTTGCCACAGAATGCTGCAGTGATACGAGTGCAAGTGAGTTTAGTGCTTCACCATCCTTTTCTTGATTGTGTTGCAATTGAAAGTGACTTTTTTGTTAAACTTCTCATTTAAAGCCTTAAATATTTCCATGAAGATGAAAAATGTATTTTAACTGCTTTTCTTTAGACCACAGCAGTAGTACCGCTTACCCCTGCAGGACCTGGAAGGGAATCCACTATTTCAGAAAAGTGTATGATTTCTTTTGTAGTTTAGTTAAACAATTACTAGTCTTTTATCTGTCTTTAACCATCCTTATTTTTCTGTGCAGATGGGGCTTTGCTGAAGGAAAGTGATGCCCAAACAACCAGACTATTAATACTTGTTTTTCCCTGTGGTACCCAGAGCCTGTGGCTATATGTTGGTAGGCAAGGAAAAGAAGAGGGAAGGTTCTGCACAGAGACTCTGTGCCCTCAGTCACAGTGAGAATACCTCTTGGGGTGGTAGGTTTTCCTTCTTATATTCTGGTCTCAGGTAGGACCTTGGGCAGCGACGGTAGCTTACAAGCAGCAGCAATAGAAACAAAGCTTTTCTCTGCCTGCAGCCACCTGCGAGTTCCTGGCTGCTACTTAAAAATTAGACAAGCTAAAGAGATGCTAAAAGATGAGCATGATCAGCTCAGGTATTTTTCCACTTGCAGAGGTGACATTGAGGGTCTTCATCAGTTTTGCAGCACAGCACGGTGCGTGTTTCCTCCCTGCTGAAGGCACTACACGTGCTCGTGACTGACAGGGAGGAGTGCCTGGTGTGCTACAGCAGGTATGGATCAGCATGTACAGCTAATTGCCAGGCACGAGGGCTCCAGAGGATTACACTGCTAATCTAGATACCGCTCCTGCCTTATCACCTCCTCCTCCCTCCCGCCGCACGCCTGCACACGTACTTGGATCCTGTACGGAATAGGAATCAATAGCGCTGTGGGGGAGGGATGGAAGGAACGTGGATCCCTGAGAGCTTCCAGTGACTGGGAGACAACAGGTCCCTTCCAGCTCTTCCTGTGGCATTGGAGTGTCTCTGGTGGCAGACCCTCCCTCCTTCCCTGGGATGGCCTGGGTGACCACAGGAGGGTTAGCAGATTCTGCGGAGTCTAATAACAAAGCTCTGTGTTCCTGTTCCTCACATTCCCACCCTCACTGCCATTCAGGTGCCTCCCAGTGCTCACCTCTGGGTTCACCAGGGTGGCTCTGGCATTGCTGTTCCCCTTGAGCAACTTGTTTCTGTGTTGAACACACATCCAGAGGGGTTTTGGAAGGAGGTTTATTGGTGCTGAGCTGTCATCCCTGCGGGGCAATGAGATGTTGTGGGGCGGATGGAAACATAACTCTTGATCTAAATCCCTGCAAAATCCAGGGCATATGTCTTAGCCAGAAACAGCTTCTTAGGAGTAGGGAATATATATATTTGTTCTTCCTAAATAGTTCAAACCTGATACTTGGTAAGCTTAGCGCTCTCCAGGTGGTATGAAGCAGGCAGCTGGGGACCCAGGGTAGCACCATAGAATGTCTCTAAAGTGTATCAGTGGGTAAAAGGTACAAGGAAATCCAAGGGAAGAAGAGATTGGTGGGTTTTGCTTGCTCTGCAGTGGCCCTGAGATGGCCCAGCTGTATTGGGTAGCCTATCTAAGTTGTTTTACTCCTGAAGAGCCTGAAGTGTAAGGCTGCTGTGGTGCTAAGTGATTTTCACAACATTGTTTCACCAGCTCGAGCTAGAGAGCCTCTGGCTCCCAGCCTGGTGCTCCTCCTGCATCGCTTAGCAAGGAAAGGGAGTCTCAGGCAGGTTTGCTGCCTTGCCTGGGAGTAGAGAAAACCTTGGTAGATCTCTGCTTTGTTTTGGCTCATAAAAGCTTTGATAGTCTACCCCTTGGAGGTGTTTGGGGTTTTGGAGACCCAAGGATGAACCAGAGCCAGCCTGGGGAAAAGTGAGACACCTGGATCATCCTTCTGTGCGTGGGCAGAGTTCAGCACAGCACTGGGAGCTGCTGGAAATGGAGCCTGTCCTGGGGCTTGGAGAAAAGTGTGTTGAGATGTGCACACCTGGGAACTCCAGTCTCTGCTCCCTACTTGTTTCTGGGATACTGCAGGCCAGTTCCTTGTGCTGAAGTTAGCCCTAATTAGCTCACCGAGTTCTCGCTGATTGCATGTTATTGAGGTGTGTGCATTTGAGGTGGGTTTGACTGGAGCTGGGTGTGCAGGCTTCCTGAGGAGGGGTGCCCCGGCCAGTGGGGAGCAGCTCTGAGCTCCTCCTCCTGGTCCTGGCAGCTGGGCCCTGGGACTCTCCCTGGCTGGGTCCCTGACACCCTCTAGTGGAAATATTTATATTTAATATTTTAAGAGCTTTCAAAACTTGGTGGTGGTTGTGAGCACCCTGTGCTCAGCAGCCCACTCATCACTGAGTACCCATCCAGTGCCCTCTGCAGTGACCTGTGGCTTGGGGACTCATAGGAAATGCTGTATTCCTTGCTCTGAAGTAAGTACAAGCTCAAAGCTGTCAGCTGTGACTGGCTCAGGAATGGCAGTAGCACACTAGATTTGCTCCCCGGAATTGCTTTTCAGTCACTCCTCTCCCTGTCCAGCCTCTTGCTGCCAAACCTAACCTTGATGCTGGAGAGAAGGGAGTTCTGCTGACACTTGCAGAGGGTCATGACAGCTGCAGGGATGGACTTGTGTTGGGGGCCAAGGAGGAAGCAAGACTGGTGGATGCTGGGGGAAGTACAGAGAAGGCTGCCTGGATGGCACATTGAGAAGAGAGGAGAAACAGGAAGGAGCTGGGTGAGAAAGAGCGAGCAAAAAGATGTGTCCTGCAGCATCCCACTTGGCTCTGATTCAGGTGTGGCTCTGCTCCCTTTCATACAGGGAGGTGACTCTCATCTAAGCTTGTCCTTGCTTTCAAGTGAAGCTCAGCTGGCAGAGTGTCCCCAGAAGTCCTGGTGCTTCCTGCGGCTGGTGGCTGCAGGATGAGCGTGGGCGGCTGGCAGTGTGATGGCTGGCAGTGAAGCCGGGGCTCCCAGGTGAGCACTGTGCAGACTCACTCGTGTTCTGATAGGCAAACCCATGTCTCTGAAGCCTGAGCAGGGTGACTGGCTTGGGAGGAACTTCTCTTCCGAGAATGCACCTCCCTGCATGCTCTGTCCTGCCCTGGCAAGCACCTCCGCAGTGTTCCCTGCTTCCTTTTCTCGCTGTGACTTCGAGCCCTAGTCTGCTCCGGCCTGATGGGCTAAGCCATGCCTGTAGCCCTCCTGTTACACAGAGTCACAGAATGGGTGAGATTGGAAGGGACCACTGAAGGTTTCTTGTCCAATCTCCCTGCTTGAGCAGGATCCCCCAAAGCACATTACTCAGGATTGTGTCCAGAAGGCTTTTGAGTATCTCCAGAGAAGGAGCCTCCACAGCCTCTCTGGGCAGCCTGTTTCAGTGCTCTTGTCATCCTCACAGAAAAGAAGTTTTTCTTCATGTTTCTCTCCTCCTACTGCTCAGCACCACCTGGCTGCATCCTCCTGACACCTGCCCTTCAGATATACACTGTATTTCTGATGAGGTCCCCTTTCAGCCACCCCTTGTCGGTGCAGGCCGGTGGGGTCTGTGCCTTGGAGCAGTGCATGAGCCCCAGCAGACTTTTGTCCCTACTGTGGGAATCCCCATTGCTCGCTGGGCTTTTGAAAGGAGTTGTGACCTGCTGCCACGTTCAGCTGCCTCTTGAGAATGGCATTTTCTCTTCTCCTACCAAGTTCCCCCCTCCCTGAACATAGTACCCAAGGCAAATCTTGGCAGGGTAAATAAAACAGCTGTTTGTGCATCGCTGGCCAAGCGTGAGAGTGATGGTGTGAAGCACAGAGCCTCCCTGCTGGCCTGGCCACCTCAGTGCTCTGGCTTGTTCCTCCCTGATCATCTAATCCTTCAAAAACTGAGCTTTCATTTATCAAACAGGTCTCAAGTCCTCCTGGTTAGGCACTGACTATGTGGAAATATATGTCTCTGCCATGCTGATGTAAGACAACAGCCATAAGGCTGTGTGCAACCCAAAAGGTCTTACCAGTTCCTCTCACTGGAGGATCTTGGTTGGCTCTTTCAACTAAAGTAGCAGGAGGAATGCATCACAGTGTGTCAGGTGTTACCACAGTTAAATTACAGCTTCAACCACACGCTGACACCTCCTGATTTTTCTCCAGGAGTGCACTTTGCAGAAGCCTGCCTACGTGGGATAAAGGATGCTAACCCTGCAGCCGGGTTATGACCTGGAAATACAAAGCTGGTTCCAGCTGGCAAACTTATGTCTATGCTAGCCTCTAACCTGCTCAGGGAATGGTGTGGCAAGTGCTTGCCTGAGGCCCAGCCTTCAGACAGGCTTTGCAGCATTACTCCCAGGAAGTGGGCAGCTCCACATCTGGCAGGCCAAGTGCCTGTCCCCTCTTAGAGCATGACCTGGCTTGTCCTGCAAAGCCAGACAGGCTCCTGGGATCAGGAGCTCCCTGAGCTTACCCAGAGAGCAGCCATGCTGCTGAGCAGGGCTGGGGGGCACACAGGGATCTGGTGGGCTGCCCAGGGCTCTCAGATCCAGGGAGAGAGGACAGGCACATTTCCTTCACAGTTACCTGCTTTCACCCCATAAGCTGTTGCACAGAGGCTCTGCATTCAAAGCATCTCTGCGGGAAAGTCACTCCAGCAAGGTGATGATGAGGCTTAATTTATTTAAATAACAGAAGAGAAGTTGTAAGAGCCCATGGCTGGAGGGTGAAGAGAAAGGAGCGGTGCATCTGTGGAAATTACTCAGTGAGGGTTGAAATGAGAAGTTCAAAGCTTGCTGTGCAGGCAGCGTGAACTGGCAGGGTTAGTTGTCACTGTCACTGCTGTTTGGGAGTCAGGGGTAAGGGGGAAAGGTGAAGCAAGCAGAATCCTGGCCATAGTCTGCCGGAAGCTATTGCCAGTGAGCAGGGGATGGGAGCTCCAGTGAGAAAGATGAGGGGAAGGGAGGGAGTAGAAGATGTGGTAGCCACAGGGACAGAGACAATGCCTGCAATATAAGCAGCCTTAAAAGGTACTTTCCCTGTCGGGCAGTAGCCTGCGTGGTGAACGTGTGGTAAAAGAAAATGCTCCCATCTGGACTGGATGTGGGAAGGTTTCCCTCTCATTTACTCCCAACTTGTTCCTTTTTTTCTTTGCCCTCTTCTGATTTTGACTTTTCTGCCATAAATAATCCCAGTGGTTGTCTTCGCTGCAGCTCATTGCTCTCTGTAGCAGTGCCTGAATGAAACAGATGCAGCTTCTGGCAGCTCAGCTAATTTTGTCAAACCATCCAGTGCTGTCAATGAAACCAAACTGAGATATGTTAATTATATTCCACTGGTACGTGGCAAAACCGTGGGCATTAACAGGCTCACTAACACTGCCTTGTGTGCAGAGCTGGGGAGAAGGTTTACATTCTTCTTTCCACGTGGTGTTTCTTGAGACAAAACTAGTCTAGAAAGGCTTCTTTATTACAAAGTCTTATCTTCTGGTGGTAGAACCTATTGCTAAATCCAAGCGAGGTTGAGGGGGCTGCACTTTTTGGTTTTCTTCCTGATTTTAGGAAGAAAATCAGGAAGATTCTCATTTCCTCTGGTTAATCATCTGGAAAAGTAGCCAGCAGTTTTATTACCAAGTGCCTTGATATGGCTGTGTCCTGAGAGCCAGCACTGGTGAGGATGCAATTGCTGCCCTTGGAGGAGACAGTTCCCTCTGAATGCAGAAACCCCTTCCTTTGGCCTGAGGGGGTCATTAACAGATGAAACGATATAAACAAAGGAGAAGGGAATTGGATCTCCTGACTATTTTATGAGGGAAGATTAAAGGAACTGAGTATGTTTGTCTTGTCCCCACCAGTGACTGAGGAGGTGTGAAGACCATGCCAGGGCTAAGGAGTGGCTGAAGGATGTGGGCAAGAGGGGGGTCACAGAGCATGCTGGGGGGCACGTGGTGGAGGAGAGGCTCCTTGTGACAAAATGCCTTGCTGGGAAATGGATGTGTTAAACCGTGCTGCTCTGCAGCGTGCCGGCAAATCTTGTTCAGTTGCTGAGGCCCACTGAGCAGAATTTAAGCACCACACTGGAGTTTGTGCTGCAGGTCATGGTCTTTCCCAGCCAAGGGCTTTGGGAACAATTCTCCTTTTCTTAGGGGCTAAATGTGAGTTAACACAGCCTTGCTAATACTTAATGTTTAATTGCAGCTGTAAAAAGAAACCTCTCCCCCAGCTCTCTTTTAAGGTGTTTGGTCCTTACACTCAGCATTTTGGCATTGCTAACTCTGGGCTGTTTGTGTCCCTCTCTGCTGCAGTGATCCCCGACTCGCTGCGGGTGACAGCGGTCCCGCAGACGCTGAACAAGGTGGAGCACGACTCCCTGGAGCTGAAGTGCGAGGTGTCCAAGAGCACAGCCCAGCACAGCCACGTGTCCATCGCGTGGTACCGGCAGCGGGGCAGCGAGGCGCCCGTGGAGATCATCTCCCTCAGCCGCGACTTCGTCCTGCGCGCCGGCAGCGCCTACGCCCAGCGACAGGCCACGGGGGACGTGCGCCTGGACAAAGTTGGGGAGACCACCTCCAAGCTCACCATCTACAACCTCCACCCGTCAGACCAGGGCGAGTTTTACTGCGAGGCAGCAGAGTGGATCCAGGACCCGGACGATTCTTGGTATGCCATGACCCGCAAGCGCTCCCAGGGCGCCGTCGTCAACGTGCAAGCCACTGGTCAGTGTCTCCTCTGCCTTTTCTCCCTTGGCTGGGCAGTGGGAGGAGAGGGGAAATGGGGGCTGTGCCTTGTTAGGTGGCTGGGATTTGGCTCCCTGCTTTGCCATGTGCCCCACTTGGAGGGCTGCTGGCAAGGTGAAGCAGGGCAAAGGAGGGCCCAGGCACTGCCTGCAGCCAAGGGAAGTGTCAGCGAAGAGCAACCAGGGGACACCAGGGCAGCAAGGGGGCTTGGGCGGCAGGCCCTGTCTCCTGACAATCTCAGGTCTGGGGCTGACAAAGAAGCTAAAACATAAGTCTTCAGCACTTGGTGCTAGCACAGACAGTGAGGATTTTGGTAAGTGAGGAGGTAGGAGTGACACAGCAGAGAATAAAACTAAAAGTTTCAGCAAGCACTTTTGTATCGCACAAGGTCCATTTACAAGTCAAAATTCTTCTCGTAGCCCACAGCACAGGTTCCTGCCAAGGATCTAAAGACCCATCTGAGCTCTTTCTTCCTCTCTGGTATCCCCAAAGGTTCTGCTTCTTGACTCTAGCTGAGCAGGGTGTGAGTAGGACTAGGCTCCAGGTCATATTCCACAATGGTACTGGATGCTGGTGTCACATCAGAGCTGCTCCCTGGAGGAAAAGGCTGGGACTGAGGAAGCCTTCGCTTGCTCTTTGCTTGATGGGCAAGAAGGTGCCTCTCTGGCAGCACAGCCCATCTGGTCTCCCACAGCAAAAGCAAATCCCTAACCTTTCACCTCCGGATGTACTTGTCTGAGTGATGTTGGCCATGCAGGGAGCACCAAGTTGTACACGCCTCACGTGAGGTGTGTTGGCTCTCCTGTTGGGCTTGGCCATCCTGACATGAGCTGGTGTGTCTCTCCCCAGATAAGGAGTTCAGTGTCCGGCTGGAGACGGAGAAGCGGATGTACATCGTGGGCGAGCCGGTGGAGTTCCGGTGCATCCTGGAGGCGCAGAATGTCCCCGACCGCTACTTCTCCATCTCCTGGGCCTTCAACAGCTCCCTCATCGCCAGCCTGGGACCCAACGCTGTGCCAGTGCTCAACAACGAGTTTGCCCAGCGCGAGGCCCTGGGCCAGCTCAAGGTGGCCAAAGAAAGCGACAACGTTTTTGTGCTGAAGATCTACCGGCTGCGCCTGGAGGACAGCGGCAAGTACAACTGCCGGGTGACTGAGCGGGAGAAGACCGTGACGGGAGACTTCATCGACAAGGAGAGCAAGCGGCCAAAGAACATCCCCATCACTGTCATGCCACTCAGTAAGTAGAGACATGCCCATCCCCTCCTGGGGGCAATTGCTGTACTGTGCCTGGAGTGTGGTGGTACAGGAGAAGGGAGGATAAGAGTTCACATGCTGTGGAGGCTTGGAATCCCAAGTGGCAAGATGTATTTTTGTTGTTGGGAAAGGGATGAAAAGGAGGGGTGTGTGTCAGGTTCATAGGTGGGGAGTCATGCCCCTGCCTTGGTAATGATACCAAGCTGGCAGTTCTGTTCCTGAGCTAGGGGTACATGTGACAGCCTCTGAGTTGCTCCTCACACCTCACTCCTGGCCTTGCTCTGCAGGGAGCTGCGTGCTCTGTAAAGTATTCAGCAGGGGTAATGGGGAGAGCATCTTGGCCTTGGTGTATCCTAAAAGCTGCTAGGTTCCTGCAGGCTGTTATGTGATGGTGATTCAGCTGTCTTGCAAGACAGCTGGACTGGGAGAATCCAGGTGTGCTCCTTGAGCCCCAGTGCTCTTCCGCACGGAGCTCTGTCCTGGTCACTGTGTGTCTGCCAGCTCTGGTGTAAACAACTGAAGGCTTGTCTTGAATGTCTTCTATATTTGTCAGATAAACACAATACAGAAATAACTGGTTGAGAGGAGAGAGACCATGGACTCATTACTTGTTTTGCTCTCTGAAACTCTGGTAGCCGTGGCATGGTGAACCATGCATGGGTTGCCCAGGCTACCATGGCAATGGGCTTTGACCATGCAGAGGGTAGCTGCAAGAGGATTTTGTGCTATATTTGCCTCCTATCTCCTAGATTGGTAGGGAAATGCAGCCCTTTCCTCTAGCTTTTTTTTTCCTCCTCATTTCTCCAAAAGAAATTCTATTTCTTTTCTCTCCTACTGATATTTGGTCTCATTTGTTTGGCTTTGAAAATTACTCTACCTAGAAATCTTGCATTGGACAAATGTCTCAAATGTAGTGTTTCTAGACCCAGCCACCTTTCAGATAAATGAAAAGCTTTTGATAAATCACCAGCTGCAGGAACAAATGTGATGATTTTTCAAGGGTGCTAAGTGTCCATAACTCTGATGGAAGGCAGCAGGAGTAACCAGCACTCAGTATCTCTGAGAAACCAGCCACAAAGCCTTACTTCTCTGGAAAGCTCAAGATACCAGATTTTTTTTTTTTTGAATGTTACCCAACAGTGATAGCTACCTATAGTGTCACTAGCAGTGGCAGTGTGGGAGAGCTTCTCCCAAAAGCTGTTGGTAGGAATGGGTGTGGCAAGATGGTGATCAGGATGACGTGAACTGAAAAAGCCACAGGGCGCTGGAAGCTTTTTCTTTTTGGCAGAGCCAGTTGCACGCAGTGCGTATTGTAGCAACAGAAATTCCCTCAAGTTTTGCTGAGATCCCATCCCGGACCTGTGACCAGAAGACACGGCAATGTCTCCCGAGCCACAGGCAGAGAGATTTCTCCCGGCTTTGGCCTACACCTGCCTTGAGTGTGCAAGTCACCAGGAGCAGCTCGCTGCCCACCAGCTGTTTTTGGATGTGGTCACGCATGAGGTTAAGACGTGCCTGGACCCAAATGCGTGGGCAGTTTCCTGCACCTGGTAGAAAGCGTCTCTGGCCAGCAGCGTCCTTCTTGCAGCCCGAGCAGTGGCGAGTGTGTATCATCTCCCCTGTGTGTATGCGTTTCTCTCCTTAGAGACCAGCATCTCCTTGGAGATAATCAACAACGCCAGCAATGTCTTGGAGGGAGAGAGCCTGCGCTTTGGCTGCAACGTGCGCTCGGGCCTCGGGCCCCAGAGCCGCCTGTCGGTCACCTGGCAGCTGGTGGACAAGCTGAACCGGCGCAGCGAAATCGTGCGTCTGGACCGGGAGGGCACCCTGCACCCCGGCCCCGCGTACGCGGAGCGCAGCAGCTACGGGGGCATCCAGGTGGAGCAGGTCCGGCCCGGCTCCTTCACTCTGGAGATCTTCAACAGCGTCAAGGCGGACGAGGGCCACTATGAGTGCCGGGTGGCCGAGTGGACACGGACACTGGATGGGGAGTGGCAGATGGTTGGGGAGCGGCACACGAGCACCCCGGTGTCCATCACTGCTCTGGGTGAGTACTTGAGGTGTGGGGGGCCCTGGGGCCACGGTCCCCACGTGCCTGGCCGTCCCCCAGAACGTCACCTGCAAATCACTGAGGCTGTTCTCAGCGCTCCTGCCCTTGCTTGCCAGCAAAATGGAGACACCCAGCAGCCTGCCCACAGCTCCTCGTAGGTTGGTGCAGAACGCCTGCATGCGCCGTTGTGTGTGGGGGCAAAGTCTGAGGGGTGGCTGTGGCAGGAGCAAAGCAGGGCATGGCTGAGGAGAGGGATAGGGCTTCCAGTGTCCTTCAGAGGAGAGAGGCTGCCAGTCCCATGATGTGTCCTGCCAGTACTGGAGCTGGGTTTTGGTCAGTGCAGTGGTGGTGCTCCATTGGCAGCCCGTGGGCATCGAAGCCTCCTTGCCTGCCCTGGGTAAACCTTAACCTCTGCTCACCAGATCAGGAGCACAAAATGCTGGGCATCTGTTGGCACAGCCAGCGAAATGGCGAGCATCTCTGACAGAAAGCATGAGTCAGGAATGGTCCTCGCTGCCTCTGCAGGGAGGCACTGAGCTGCTGGCCCGGAACCACAATGTTGTCCACAACCAAGCTGAACCAGTACGTGGGATCATTGCAGCTGGTACTCTGCTCTGCCAAGGGGCTCCTCTGTTCAAACACAGTGAAACCACATCAGTTTAGGAGAGGGGCAGGTCGGGAGTTCGACATTTTGCATGGATTGTGAGTTACTTTGGTCCTGTTGGGCTGGTTCCAAAAGTGATCTGCAGAAGGCTGGAGAAGGGATGAGTGCTTCTGTGAGGCCACTGATTTTCAGAATGCCAAGGCTAAGACAATCAGGGAGCTCTACTGAAAGGTTGAGATAGGAATTTTGGCGGGAGGGTGGGGGTTGTGTGGCTTTTCTTGGTACTCTGCTCTACTCATTAATACTTGGTATTAATCTTAAGCTTTGACAAGATGTGTGTGAGACCATACTTCAAAGTCATTTTGTATTCTGATGAAAATCTTGCTTTTTCCTCCTTTCCTCTCCTTTACTTTTGACCTCCTTTCAGAGGCTGTTTTGTCTGGAGTTAGAAGTCTTTTCTTGTAGCTTCCAAAAGCAGGTAGGGATGTTCTTTTGTAAAGAACGAAAGGCAAATTCTCATCAAGTTTCAATGGTGTCTTCCTCATGAGGTCAGCAGCATTTGGCCTGCTGCAAGTCCCAAGTATCAGCCCTTCCCTTTACTCTGCCACTTGTAAAAGTGTTGAAATTAAGCACTGAGATTTTAAAATGTGTCTCTTTTACTCTTGTTAAAATTTAAGATGCTCAGAAGTGCACAGCAGTTCCAGAAGATGTGATGGAAAGGTGGTTGTCCCACCTCCTCCACTCCTCAGTCACCAGCTGTTGAGCATGTTCTGTCAAGTCCTAAGAAATTCCTAGGTCTCTTCCTTTAACTAGCAAAGCTGAAGTACCTCATAAAAATATAGTAGAGAAACTATTGAGTATTGCTTTGCTGCTGAATCTGGTATTTTTTTGTTCAGCCTAATGTTTTTGAAATGTCCTGAGAAGCTCAAATGCAGGGTGCTAAGAAAGCAAGAGAGGTTTATGGCTTCAGAAACTGCTGTTTTAAAAAAAATGCAGTAAATTTAGTGACACTCACATTTCAAGTTAAGCTCTCAAGTTTGCCAGCCTGCTGGGGTAAGAAACTCTAGCTGAACCACACAGATGATGTTCAAACCCATAAATCTAACCACAGGGCGGTTCAGAAGCAACAGCCAGAAGAGAGAGATGTGCTGTCAGAAGAGACCAGATGTTCCTGAACTTCTGAGGCTGTTGAGGACGTGGCAGGGATTTAAGTCCCTGGCTGGCCACAGAATGATGGGGGGAGGGAGTGCTGTATTTTTGTAGGGAGATTTTGCAGAAAATCAGTCCACTTTTGTGCTTTTTGTACCAAATCCCAAAAAAAGAAGGGTTTTTGTTTGTTAACCTAAGTGCTATGACCTTGTTGGTGGAGTTGAAGACCTGAGAAACACACCTGGTTTCTGCATGGCTTCACGAAGCTTCCTTGCCCAGGCCAACTGAAGAGTAAACTTGATGTAGTCAGCTGGTCTTGGTGAAATTAGGTTGGCTTTCTAGGGCCTTCTGTGGCTCAGAGTTTCTCTGAGCTGGGCCTGCTAACACGATTGCTGGGAGCAGGGGGGCTGCTGCAGGGTGTGAAGGTGAGGGCTTATGTGGGGCTGAGACGCAGCAGCTCTGCAGGGGAGGCAGCCTGGGTCTCACACTGCGCTCCTGGGTAATCACTGAACATGCTGTGAGAGGCTTTAATCCCGAAGATTGACCTGTTTTCTCAGTAATTGCACATCCCAGAGCTCGGGCACGGTGACGCCGTGGGGTCGCAGAGGCACTTGCTGGGAAGTGTGCAGATTTGGTGGGCTCCATGCTGTGCCTGGTCTGCCTGCAGCAGCAGGGAGCTCCTGGCTCATCTCTTCGAGCCAGTGGAAGGCTGAAGCTCCATGCTGACCCAGAAGATGTTCCTTTTTTGACTGGGCACTGTCTGGGGTCTCCTCAAGCAGTGGCAGCTGTGCTGAGAGATGGGGTGGTCAGCAGGGAGAGGGAGAACTGTCAGCCCATGTGGGACACCCCATGGAGCCTCCGAGGAGGGGAGCGCTTCTTGGGGACGTTGGCAGAAGAAAACAAGGTCCCTGCTAAGTCTGCTGGTCACACTGAAGTGATTGGAAGAGAAGAAAATACTTCTCTCTGCAGCTTGGAACAAATGAACAATGGAAATACTCTGAACATGTAAGCCTCACTGGCTTACAGTTGACTAACTGGAATGTTATCTTCTAATTACTAATAGACTGCTGATTTCAACTCCTCTAAACAAACAGAGTGCTAGGGGTAAACAAATCAAAGTGTATTGACCAGCTTGCAGAGTGGCAGACATGCAAGAATAACTGCATAAAGCTGTCCTGGAGTTGTGATCTGGAAGAGAACAAAAGCTATGCTGTGTGAAGAACAGGAGCAACCAGCTTCTCTTTCAATTTGCCTCCATCCTGGGGTTTTGTAACCATTGCCGCCTCTATGATGCATGTTTTGAAGGCTGCTACTTCTTCCTTTCCTCATTCTTCCTCCAGCTGCAGCAACCAGACGCAGACCTGGGGTGGGAGACGGGGTGGGACCCCCTGCCCAAGAGGTGGATGTGAATCACAGGGGGCTGAGTAGCTGCTCTGCCAGGTGGTGCTCCCTTGCCATTGTGCTGCTGCGTTTCCATACGGGCTTTTGGCAGCCCACAGAGGCTTCCTGCCCTGTGGATCTCAGGGAGTCTCACTCCTCTGGGCAGAAATCGAGGGCAATCCTGCTATGGCTGCAGCCCGTGCTCACTCAGGCAGTCACTGCTGCTCAGGCAGTCACCACTTGTGCGTTCTTGCCTCTGCTTTTCACATCACCTGGCCGTAGCAAACGAGAAGCCAACACAACTCAAATGGCTGATTGTACCACTGGATGACCACACTCTGGCTTTTGCATGCTGACAGCAGGGCCTCCTCTGGCGGGTGTCTCTCAACGCCCTCTCCTCTCTTCCCACAGAGGCCGGATTTGCTGTCACAGCCATCTCCCGCACCCCGGGGGTCACCTACAACGAGTCCTTCGACCTCCAGTGCATCATCAAGCCCCACTACCCGTCGTGGGTGCCGGTGTCGGTGACGTGGCGCTTCCAGCCGGCGGGCAGCACCGAGTTCCACGACCTGGTGACCTTCACACGCGACGGCGGGGTCCAGTGGGGCGACAGGTACGCGGGGTTCCGCACCCGCACCGCCATCGAGAAGGCCGAGTCCAGCAACAACGTGCGCCTGAGCATCAGCAGGGCCAGCGACACCGAGGCCGGCAAGTACCAGTGCGTGGCTGAGCTCTGGAGGAAGAACTACAACAGCAGCTGGACGAGGCTGGCGGACAGGACCTCCAACCTGCTGGAAATCAGGGTCCTGCGGCCAGGTGAGTGCCAAGGGTGCGTGGAGGGGCTGAGGGGCGTGGAGGGGGGGTGGGGTGTGTGCTGGTGCTGCAGTGGTCTCCCCTGAGTTAGGACTGCTCTTCTGGCAGTCACGGATGTTTCTCACTTGTAGCTGGCTCAGCTTTTCCACTGTGATTGTGTTGGAGCTCCTTTATCCACCTCTGGGGAACTGGGTGCTCTCTTTGCCACTTGTGTGCTGTTTGTGGGGTTTTCTTCTGGGAAGTGAGGTGGCTGAGTGCAGTCCAGTCTCTGGACTGTTCCTGTGAGACAGGTGGTTTTCAGGTTGCCACCTCCATTCATCAGGACAGACTCTGAAAAGAGAGGAGAAGAATGGGGCAAACAGGATCAGAGAGAGAGAGACATGTTCCCACCAAAGCTGCACATGCACCACAGGTGGGGTGCTGCAGCTCTGGTCTAGTAACTGGGTGCATCTCTTGTTCTAGGACTGCTTCCTAGGGTCTCTCCTGGTTGGGCTTTGTGATTTTCCCATCAGTATCCCTCTTCATACTCCCTCCACCTTCCCCAACCCTGTCTTTAGACAACTCAGGGGATGCTGTGAGCTCCAGCCACCTCATGAGCTCTCCATCATTTTCCTTCCCTCTCTCTCCCTTGCCCTCATCTCCAGGTTAATCTTCTCCATTTATCTTGATTATGCTGCCTTGTAATACATGTTTTACTGCTTGCAAGGTCGAGTTGGTGATGTTCATCATTTTAGCTTACTTCCCTAGGAAACAGTGTTGAATGGATGTGGTCCCTGGAGTAATATGCTTCTTCACAGCCCTGTGCATGCATAGCTGTGTGTGAGACAGAGAGGGAAAGAGAAATCCTTGATAACAGCATCCGGAAGAGAGCCTGTGTGTCACAGCTCAGGGTGGCAGGCAGGACAGTTAAACCGTGCTCTGGCAGCCTGTTGTTCTTTCCTGGAGCAGTAACCCTCAAGTGATGCCTTAACAGAGGAAGTTGTCTAGGTCTCCATGGTTTTTACCTCTCCCTGTCTCACAGCTGCTCAGCGAACGACTGCAACACAAATCTTAGCTGTCAGTTCAATGAGCCCTGCATAATGTTTGAGGCTTTACGGCTCACAAGCTGGGATGGAAGAAAAGAGGGACTCCCCAGAGCTCTCCCAGCACCATAGCTGCACCCTCTCTGTGTTTGTTACCGTGTCCCAGGCAGCCTCTGGGAGCGATGATTGATGTTCTCCATGAATGCAGTGTTGGCAGTCAGACCAGGGACTGCTCTGGTTCTCTCTGGTTTTGCAGGCAGCAGAGGGTCATGTTGTGTCATTCCTGGGTCTTTGGCTGGATAATCTCCAGAGAGGATCCAGGATGATGTGGGACACACCTTCCCCAGGTACTTTTGAATGAATGTCCTAGAGCCCTCCCAGTCAAACCTGTGCTGATGAAGTGGGTGCTGGGTTTCAGATAAATATCCAGGGCTTCTCCAAAAGGGATCATTCAGGACCCCTGAACGATTAAACACCTGAGAGCACTGTCTGTCTAATTCTGTGCCTCTACAGTCACCTTAATCTGAGATAATTTCAGGTTGCTATTTGGTGTCTCAGTCCTAGCTTTTCCTTTCCCATTAGCCATGGGTATCTGCCTTTACCCATATGCTTGGAGTGACCTATCTCCACTACCAGTCCACTAAGGGACATCATAAAGAAGGCTTGTCTGGAGGTCTTTTGGCAAATGGAGCCAGCATGTGTTTCTAGATTGTAAGTGAATGTTGGGATTCTAGTTCCCTCTTAAACCTCTGCTCCCTGTTTGAGTGACCTTTCTATTTGACAGGTTCCAGGTGCAGACATGGAAATTAGTATATGTCAGCCTTTGAAGTGTGTTGAGGAGAGAAAGGTAAATTAGTGGCAACCTCCTTGCTTTGTGAATTCCTGCGTCCCTAAGGAATAGGGTGCTGGAGCTTCTCCTGGTATGTTGGTTTTGCCATTTCAGTGGTCAGACTGCCTCTCCTTGGCACTCTTGCAGTGGGGTGGTGTTTCTAGATGTCATCTATCCTGGATGGTAGCTGCAGAGATGGCAGCACTGATTTTGAATTGCGTGTGTTGATGTGGCTGCAAGGTAATTTCACCTATGGCTATCTTGTGGCAAACAGGTAATGCTGAGGGAGTGCCAGCAGCTTGAAACATCCAGTCCTTTCCTACTCCCAGAAGAAATGAGCAGTATTTTGAGAAATGAAACACATAGGGCCTGAAGGAGGGAGTAAGAAAGGCAGGCAATGGCAGCATTAACCCAGCTCTGAGTACAAGGTCTGCAGGCAGGAAGGCACAAGTGTCCTGCGTGGCATCTGAGCCAGATTTGGCCTTTGAGTGACGTTCTGATCCCTTGGGCATGAAGCTGTTCTAAGGACTGGCAGTGTGAGGAAAGTCCCTATAAAGGGTGCTGGCTGTGTGTGTGAGAAGTTATAAAGAATTTAGGCATCATGAAGGTTCACCAGCAGTAGCAGTGGGATCCGAAGCTCCCTTTCCTGGCCTGCTGCTCAGTGTCATGCAAGCCTGCACACCTTTGGTTGAAAGCTCATGTGTGCTTTGCAGGGACAGAGACCTGCACTGCTTTAGGGCCAATGCTGAGTTCTAACTTCCCCAGGCTGGGGCAGAAATCCAGGCTGGTGTGTGGGGGGCTGTTGGACATGACTGGGAACCAGACTGGCTAGATTGCCCGTGGCTATTTCATTTGCCTACAATGCAGTGCTCTCCTTTTTACTTCCATCTCTCAAGCTGCCTGTTGTTTCTTTCTTGGTGAGCTCATGTTGCAGCAGAAGGAGAGGAATAATAAAAGTCTCAGTTCACGCCAGCTGCTTCCCTGAAACCAAAGCTGGCAGGAGACCATGCACAGTAGTGCAGCCTGAACTTGCAGTGAGCCCCAAGTGCAGAGGTGGAGATTTCTTTTGTGTTTGGGGCTCCCCTTCCGCTGCGGTATCTATCCTGCCTCTGAAAACCTGGGTCTTTCATCCCCAAGGCCATCATCCCTTTCCCCTGAGGGTTCACCACCATTTTCTCATCTAGAGACATTGCCTGCCTTTTGCCCTCCCCCTTTCCAGGTGGAGAAGAGCATCCAACATGCAAGACTGAGTGGGCTGATACGGGTAGTCATGTGGTGACTCCCTGGCACTTGAAGATTTTGTGGGTTTTAGGGGAAGCAGAGGTACAGGTGGTTCCTTTTGAATCCAGGTGACCCTGGAAGAGTTTGGATTCAGGCTGAGCTTTCAGTGCTCACACTGAGATGCCAGCTGACCTCACTGTTGCGTGTCCCCTTCCTTGCACAGCATGGAGGGGAAACAGTAGTTGGGCTCTGGGTCCTGCCTGAGAGAGGAAGGTGGTAGATAGATCCAGACAGGTCAAGGGGAGACCCAAGGGCTGTCAGGCAGGCTCTGTTCCCATCTCCTCCTTGGATCTTGCTTCTCCCTGCCAGGTTTCCAGGGATGGAGCGCTGAGACAGCAGGTGCTGTCTGGGAGCAGTGCGTGTCCATGTGGTCTGCAGGACTCAGACAAGGGCAGCAGACAGTGCACGACGGGGGCTGTGCTGCAATCTGGGCAGGCTTGGGTGTCTGCAGAGGGCTCTCTCTTTCGGCAAGGAGGCTTGAGCAGATTTGTGCTGGTGTATTAATACTGCTGTTGTCGTTGTGTGAGTTACTGCCCTTATCATCCCCCTGCAGCACAAGTGAGGGGGTGATTTGGCAAAGTCCTGGGGTCTGAGCGCTGGGGAGTCTCTCTGGCAGCAACAGAATAAAAAAGCAGGGCTTTCACATAACATCCCCACGCTCAAAACCCCTTTTCACCCCTTTCATACTCATGCACATCCCCATGCTGCTCCTCACCCCTCCATCCTTGCATTGTCCCTTGTCCTGTTCCTTCGTGACTAATCCTGGATTGGGCACTTGAGGAGAAGCTGCAATCGCCTCTATAAATCTGTCCTCTTGCTGCTGGGTTTTTGACAGTAATGAACATGGGAGGAGGGACGGGGAGGGACGGCAGGGGATGATAGCTGAGCAGACGCCAGGGGTGCTGGGCTCCTCGCTGCTTTTCTGCAAGCCAGTCTACAGCAGATTGATTGACCTGGGAGCCATTGAGCAAACAAGGCAGTCATGCTCTTCATTAGAGCATTAATTAGCTTCCTGAGGCTCTCCAGGGGCCGCTTCTTAAAGTTTGGTTTGTTAGGAGCTGTCAAGTTGAAACCATCGGGGAGGGGGAGGTTGGAGGCTCGTCAAGCTGGCCTTGGAGGAGCTGGAGGTGGCTTTTGCCTGAACCTTACTTTGAGAGTGGGGCGAGCCAGAGCTGTGCTCTCCATGACACCTTTCATTGAGGTGGGTGCAGAGCACTCTGCTGCTTTCCTGCTGTCCACAGGAAACCACTGAGAGTGGCCTGGCTGGGCTAGCAATGGCCTGAGAAACCTAATGAGTGGAGAATGAAGGACACTTACCTCTGTCCAAGCCCATCCATGGCAGCCACAAAGAGACTATTCACTGTCATGTTCCTCTTTCTCTCTGAAGACTGACTGAGCAGCCAAGCAGTGGATGGTTGTGACTGTGCAGACTGAGGATGCTGGAAGGATGAGGAGGGCATGAGGCAGAGGAGAACTGGAAAAGGAGGCTGTTTTACGGCACACTTAATGCTGGGAGAGGACTGATTTTCAAATAATTAATTACCAAGACATTTGTGGAGTATAGTGAGAAGCTTTCCTTAACAAATGAAGCTCAGATATTACTGTTAATGCCTTCATTCCATCTCATCTTAGTAATTCTTAGTAATTTCAGTGTGCAAGGAATCCTCTCATGGATGGATATGAAAGATGCCTTTTCTTCTACAGGTGGCCAGTGGGGTACTGACCAGACTCTTGAGTAGAGGCTCCAACAAGTGTTTTCAAAGGCCACAAAGAGTCTGCTTTAACCTGACACTTCTTGCTTCTGGCAGCATCCTGCAGTAAAGTTAAACAAGGAAAGTTAATGAGCTGGAAACTTCCTTACAGAAGTGAAGTCTGGAAACTGAAGTTTGCTGCTTGCTTGATCCCAGAGTGGTTTTGCTCTGTAGAACAGCACTGCTTCCCTGCTTTGCAGCTGCCTGCTCCATCTGGCAAATGGTTGTACTCCTGCTTGAGTGATGAAGGAGTCCAGCAAGTCCTCAGAAGAGAGGAGCCTGTTCCTCAGCAGCTGTGGCTGTGGTGCAGAGCAGTCTCCTCTCCCCCGTGTGCTCAGGGACTCACTCCTTTCCCTTCACTGCCAGTGGGGCAAGACCTGGTGTTCTGCCTCCAAGCTGCTGCTCCTTCCTTCCAGCACACTGAACACATGAAATGGCATCACTGGCTCAGTGTTACATGACCCAGAGCTGTCCCCTTGCACAGACCTGCATTAGTGACCCAGCTGGAGCCCTTTTTCTTCTGCAGATAGCAGAGGTGTGCTTGATTCTCTCACCTTGTATCCCTGGTAGTCTTCTACTCCTGCCCATTTGCCCTGGGGAGCTCTGTTGCCACACTTGCCAGGTCCTCTGGGACAGATTCCCCACTTAGACTTGCTGTCACCTCCTTGGCACAGTTATTTATCCCAGGCCAGCACCCCAGGGTGCTTTTTCTCCACACTTAGCTGTGCTCCAAACATCCCTGTTCTCCTGGGTGTAAGCAGCAGGGGATTGAGCTCGTGCTGGATTTCTGCTGCATTCCTGATACTGTATTGGGGATGATGACAGTGGCCTTGTGGGGTCAGAGCTGTGATTCACCTCTCCCTGCATTTGGTTATCCTTCTGGGAATGATGCTACTTGGCTCCTCTGCAGGTTTGCCTGTGAGAGCCTTCGGTAAGAGCCGGGTGTGTTGAGCTGATTGCAGTCAGTTATGTTCAAGGTTTCTCTTGGGACTTCAGCCTGGAAAATGCACCCAGGGGCGTGACCTGAGAAGTTGAACTTTGAATGTGTGAAGCATCCTGGATGCATTTCACAAGGGTGAAGGGTGTGGGAGTGCATCCTTGCACCTCGTGGGACCTTAACCTGAATCAGCCTTCTCTGTGTGTGCCCACTGATCTTAGTGCAGGCAGTCTTTCTTTTCGGCCCCCCAACAAGACTGACAATGCCAGGAGACCTGGGCTGTATCCAGGATATGCTGCTCTCCTCAAATTAGCTCTCTCCATGGTTACTTCTTAGGTCCAATTTTTTCACTTCCATGTCAAAGTACTCTCTGCTTTCTCTCTTTGATATCTCCTGAGCGGTTTTCCACTCCCGTTTGCAGCGTGGATATACAAAACCATGGTGTCAGCCTGTTTGCAGTCTGTGCACATGCACCTTCTTTGATGTTGTCTTGAGCAGCTTCTCTCCACACACTTTAGCTTCTCATCGATTCCCTGTTTGCTCTCCTTGGACTAAAATACTCTGCAGTGAGCAGTACTTAGATGGCGTCCAGCTCTAAAGCTTTGTACCTCCTCCTGTCTTTGAAGACTTCAAAAGCAGAGTCAGCAGGGGCAGCCCTCGAGGGAGAGGGAGACTGATGATGAGCAGCTTTCCAGCCAGGTGTTGACCACTGGTCTCCTGTCCCAGCCCTGCTGGGTCTCCACGAGGTGAGTAGCCTTGGGGCCAGCAGGCTCGGTGCTGCAGCAGCACAATTTTTCTCTTGCTGCATTCTCAGCCCTCCAGTCAGAGCAGTGCCCAGCCCAGGGGTCCCTCCCTATATGCCCAAGCAGCACCTTTGGCAGTCCATCCATGTGCATGGGACCTGCACCATTTTTGTGCCTTCTGTATCCTGAGGAATGCTTCTCCTGGCATGAGAAACTCCATGTTCTGACATCGGTCAAAGACTGAATTCCTGGGTTCACTGAACCTGAGATCTGCTTCCTTGCACCAAAATGGCTCCAAACATGCTGAACCTGTGGCTCAGAGTCTTTTATTTTAACAAGTATACATAAAAGTTTTCTCTCAAGGCCGTCTTACTTTCTTAAATAGGCATTTGGGATGCTGCTAAAGAAAATGACTATAGTTTTCCTTGTCCCAATTAACAGAGAAGCGGGGAGTGCAGCTAATGATGGATCTGTAGCCCATCATGCTGAAATACTTCCTCACTCCTTAAGAAGTCCAAGAATACAATTCCTTAAGAAATGACAGATGGCTCATTTCACTTGGTTGTTCTTCCAACAGTAGTTGTACTCACTAGTTATGGAAGCAGCGTTGTCCCTGAGCATTCAGGGTGCAGGTGGAGCTGATCTAGCACTTGGCTGCACAGAAGGAGGTGATCCTCATCCCCAGTGCGTGCTGCTGGCTGCGTGGTCCTGTCCCTTTCCTTGTGCCAGCACTGATCCTGCTGTGCACCAGCTCAGTTTAGTACACCTGCAGAAAGCTAGCCCTGTGGAAAGGAACAGTTAAAGGTGAGTGGAGTGAGCTAATCTTGGATGGATTCAGCTGGGTCCTTCCCAGAGGACTTCTCTTTGCATGGAGAGCAGCACCTGACACTGGCAGGGCTGGTGTGGGCAGTATCCAGAAGATCTCCTGGTCCTGCCTGAGGTCTGTCTGGAGAGCTTGCTCTCTGGATGGCAGGAAAATGACATTTCACACCACCCTAGGCAGCTCATCTCTGTCTGCCCAGCACTCAGTTTTTCAGCAGGAGCTGCTGAAAATGCCCGAGTCAAACACAGCACGTGCAGAAGTCAGCCGCACGGTACAGGGTGCAGTTGTGCTCTGAGCGTGCAGCTGCACAAAACTGTCGGGTATTTTTGTGAGGGAGAAAATTTCTCAGGAAATCCAGCCTCCAGCACGACATGGGAGTTGGTGTGTGGTGCTGCTGTGTGTGTTACAACTTGCTCTTCGGGTGCATTTAATTACTTTTTTTTCCTAATTGACGGAGTGCTGCTTTGTTTGGAATCTTTCTGACGAGGAGTTGATTAAATATCTCGGTATGTTATTTTTTCTTTCTTTATCCTCAGTGGCTGTAGCTTGGTACTGAATTTATCTTCCAGTGATCCTATCTCCATATTTTAATTTACAAGTGATCAGTGAGCTGTATATTGTTTTCTGACAGCAGGCACAACTCATGCTGGGAATCTTTTATTCCTCCCTCCTCTCTGTCGTGCAGAACTTTTATGTGCATTTCACGGTTTTGCAGGAAAGTTTCTAGTTTTAGGTTTGTGAGGCATTTCGCTTTGAGGTATATTTGTTTCTTGCTGTTCTTTACAGTGACATGGTTTCTGTTTCTTGGGGAAAGTCCTGCTTTTTCCAGGCTGGTGGCACATCCCAGCTGGTGGTCTCTGCCTTATCCTTGGCTGGGCCTGGAAGGCTGTGAGCTTCCCAGCTTTTTCCATCCTTGCAGCTACACACATGGCCTTTTCTGTATGTGCTGGCAGATGCATGGCTTCTGGGTTTTAAAGAGCCTTTCTGGGTCACACATGCATTCCTCCCCGAGGCCCCACTTGGTTACCTGCTAGTTTGTTAGCTGCTCCACAGGCTCCGGCACAGCTGGTAATCCCAGGCTGTTCCCTGGCCGAGCAGATGCCCTTGTCACTGCCTGCAGTCTTCACATGCAGTGATGGGCTCGACCCGCTCCCCCGGTGTTTGGTGGGTCTGCAGTCTGGCTGTGCTGCTTTTGGGGAGGGGCAGGGCATGGGGCCGCTTGTAGGTACGTTGGGATGATGCCACACTCGCTTTCTGTGGGGCTGGAGCGGGTGTGGATGAGCAAGCAGGTCCTCCACAGGGTTTGAGGAGAAGTGCCTGTTCTGCTTTGCCACAGCACCCTCTGGCACCATTTTGAGAGCATCAAACTCCACTCTCTAGGCTGCAGTAGCACAGTGTCCTTGAGTCCTGTGCCTGTGCTCGGGGCTGAGTGCTGGGCAGGGCTGTTGGACCGGAGATGGTCAGCATGGACGGGCATGGCTACTTAAATACCCGGCTGGTCTTGCTGCAGCAGCAGCTGTGAGGCTGGGGAGTGTCTGGGCTGCCTGCTGGGCCGTGGACTTTGCAGCAACTTGCTAAACATGTTGAAATGCGAGTCACTTGGTGGTGTTCAGAGTCACAGCCTCGGCTCTTTTGTCTGGCCACGTGGGAGGGGGCTGAAGCTGAGCCTTCCTCAGGAAAGGGTTAACGCTGTCTTGCCTTCCCATAGAGCTGCTCTCCCAGTAATTCAATCATGTCAGCCTGTTTGCAGGCAATAATTCATTGTTATGGGAACACTACAGTAAAGTGACAAGTTAATAATGGCAGTAATAATGGCAGGCAAAGTCTAATGCTATTTCCCTTTCTGCTGCTCCTGTTGCACCGGCAGCCTCCCATGTTGGCTAATGCAATTTGCAACCTCACTAATCCAGTTTCAGGAGGAATTGTGTTCAGTTAAAAGAGAATAGCCGGAGTCGGGAGCTGTGCTGCCATGTTCCTGCCTTCTCTGGGGAGGCTGCCCCGGTGCTGGAAGCCTTTGTCTTTACTTTGCTGTGATTTCTGTGCCATGGTTAAGCTTAATGAGCACAGTCCTCCTAGGAGCATCTCGTTTTCTTCCCTTCTGCAAATGCCTTTCTTCTGATGCCTCTTCTCCAAAAGGGCTTGCACATCTTTCCCTTTTGAACACTGGTTTGCTTTCAACTAACCTAATAAACGTGAGTCACCCAGCTCTTGCCATGCTGAGTCAGAAGGCTGGTGTGTACTTGCTTGACTCCGTTCAGTCATTAAAGCAGGAGTCCTTGCAGTGTCTGGGGAGCTGGAGGAGGCTCCTCATCCCTGCTTTGTGGAAGGGAGAAGAGCTGGCAGAGGTCTGAATATTAGTTCGTGTCTAAGCCTGTGCTAGTAACCTGCACACTGGTCTCTTGAATCCCAGGCAAACAACCCTGGGAGGAATTCAGGCTCCGAGTGCTTTTCAGGCCCTAGTGAGGGAAATGATGAAGCAGCTCTGGGCTGTGACCACAGGCTGAGGGGATGGCTGAGTTTGTGCTAAGGGCCTGGCCAGTGCCCTTCAGCGTTGTACACTGAGCGTGCTGGGTAGAGATGGGTTCCTCCTAGGAAGTCACCGTGAGGCTGTGCTCCTGGAAAAGAATCTCTCCTGATCAGCCTGCTAAACCCACTGTATGGTGTTAAACCAGGGCTGGGCTCAGGTTGGGCTGGCCTCGTTTCTGCTCCCCCTGCACACACACCTCAGTACAGTGAAATCTCAGTGGAGGCTTTTAAAAGTAGGACATTCCCCCAGAAAACTTTTTGCAACATTTCATCAGTTCTCTCCAAGCAAGAGCATTCTCTGGAGGAGCTCTCCCCAGAGAGCAGCAGCCTCCGAAGTGGGACACTACCTCCCTGCTGTGGTGACAGGGCTTTCTGGGGACTCTCTGGGGTGGTGGTGGCCATCCTCCTGCCCACCCTTCTGTGCCACAGCTGCTGGCTCATGAGGAGCTGGCTCCTTCCCCAGTGGATGGCCCCCTCCTCCTTTGCTGCAGGAGCAACGTTCTGGGGTTTTGTATGGGGCTGTTTTGGGGAAACGGTATCTTCAGCTGCAATTAAACATTGCCATTCCCAGGATTTGGTAATAGTGGCTCCCAGGTGGGAAGTAAACTCCTGCTGTTGTATTTTCTTGCTGCCTACAAGGCAAAAATGATGTAAGGTGTCTGAGACGGAGCATCTTCTTATCACAGCATTTTTAGGTACAGGTTGCAAAGTGCTTTGCTAAAGGTAAGTGTTGTAACCCCAGCTTGATGATTAGGAAACAGAGGGGAGGGAGCCAAGAGGCAGCAAGTCAGCAGAAAAGCCATGAATCAGATCACTGTCTCTGTCCTCCTCTGATGATGACTGCTCTCCCTTCCCCCAAATATTTGTATAACTGTGCTTACCACATGCTCAGCTTGAGGACACTGCCTGCCTGCTTGATGGTGTGTAGAAAACCCCTACTATATATCAGCTTGTAGAGGACCTGGCTGTGTCATAGCCTGCTGTGTTTGTAACGTGTGTCTGACCTGAGCTCCCAGCCAGAGGTGCAAGCTTTGAGGACCAGAAGCTGCCACGGGCATCCTGAGATAATGCGTGTCCCTGGAAGTGAGTGGGGATGTTTTCCTCAGCCTGGGAGTTAGTGCAGAGGGATGTGATGCTGGAGGACTGTCTGTGAGGTGAGGTGAGGTGTCTAGTATGTGTATGGGCTTGTTGAGGACACTGAACATCTTTGCCAGTCTCTCCACCCCAACAAGCACGTGATTATCCATCCCCCACGTCCTGGTCAGGCTCTGGCTTGAGCCACCACCCGTTGAACCTCCTGGAGCTCCTCCAGCAGTTGGATTAGGATGCCCTCAAAGAGCTGTCTCCTGTCCTGGTGCTGCCTGCAGGGCCCTGCCCAAGCACCACTACAGGGCTCAGCGCCTACACTCTTCACACAGGTTGTGTGGCTTCGCAGGGGCTGGGAGACTGTGCTGCCTTAAAAAAAAACTAAGAAGGTTCTAACCATGACTTGTTGCCAGTGTAAATTGAAAGCCTTAATAGCCTGTGTAGGGCCAATTACAGTACATTAAGGTACGATATCCTCTTTACTGGCACTCTCCAGGGAGCCAGGAGACATTGTGGCAACAGGATTATGGTTTGCAGATGATATGCACGATAACTTCACCTAGACACAGGCACCTGTTCCTCTCACTGAGCAGCTGTTCGAGAGGCTGTTAAGAGAACATCAGCCTCTTGACAGCGCAGCAGAAAATGCCATGTAACCATGTCTGTTCACAGCACTGCGCCCACCGCCTCCACTGCCTGACACAGGGCTGGAGCAGCCCTGCCCTGCCGCACCGAAACCCCAGCCCCTGGGGCACACCCGATCAATTCACCATTTGAAGGCCAAGCCCTTTCCTGGCTCTCTGCCCAGGCAAATCCTCAAGCCAGGAAAGGGAGTTTCCCCTTGTCAGTAGGGCGGAGGTTTCGCTGGCTTGGTGCCTGGGGTGTCAGACTTCTTGCAACCTCACTGGTGCACCAGCAGCTACAACCATTTCCATGCCATGGCAGCGTCTTTGGACATGACCTGGCAAGCTGCACGTGGCATGGAGAGACTCAGTTTGCACTGGAGTAGGCTTATACCACCAGAATGGGAAGAGATAGATGGACTCCCTGGTGTTTTATCGTACCTTTCCCATCACCCTGGACCACCAACTCCAATATTAATCTGTTTTCCCCTTATTAAATAATTTTTCCCAAATGCAAGATGAGCTTTGTGGATTCGTTTGCTTATCTGTGAACGGTGGCTGATGGTCAGCCCCATGGGAGAGCAGAAGTGTGAGTTACCCCACAAAGCTTCCCATGTCTTAACGAGGATCTCTGCCCTGAATAGACAAGCAAACCAGCCACCAGCCTGAGGGTGAAGCTGCCCCAAGATAACCTGTTTGCCACAGAGTTTCCAGCTTAGCAGTTATCAGCCTGTGGTCCGTAAAAGCCATGAATTATTCCTACAGGATCTGCAAAAGGTAATGAAGAAGAGGTGGGTGCGTGTATGCTATGCAGGAGCCAGTACCAGGACGTGGAAGCGTTTGGCCTTCACAGAATTGGAAAAGACTGCAAATGTCCTGTCTAATTCTGTGGGAGGGAAACAAAACCTGCACTTGCATCTTCTGTGCTGTGCCTCCCTTAGGAAAATAATTCATGTTTGATGAAAAGTGCATTGGCAGGGATGTCATTACATATCGCTGATACCTCTAATCTAGAGGAAACTTCGTGCACAGTGTTATGAACCTCTGCAAGAGTGCAGTCTGGCAAAGGGAAGACCTGTAATTCCGTGCCAGGGCTTGCTGCTCCAAGTGGTAGCAGCTGTAGAAGCGCTCGTCTCATCAATATCTTGGGGACTCAGTGCAAATGTGGGTACATTCCTGGCTGCAGTGGCTGGCAAGGACGGCCTGGAGGGCTGGGGGGGCATTTGTGTATAATTTAAGATCTCATTTTTGCCAGAGTTAATAAGTTTGCATCCCCATCACTCTCAAAAGAGAATAAAAGCAGGTAAAGCTGCAAAGAGGCTGAGTCCTTGGATGACCTCGGGGGTCCGTGCTGTTTGTACACAGTGACAATTACTGTGATTATTGTCTGGAAACAAGCCCTCACTGCTTCAGTGGAATACATCTGTCATGCACAAGGTGCAGGTCTGTTGCCCCAAACACTAAGATTAAGATTAGTCCGTGTCAGTCGTCCTCATTTTCATCTCCTGCAGATGCCACCATGTGGGAAGAACACTGAGGGGGGTGCTTGCCTCTCAGCAGCTCTGGTCTGCGTGTACCCTGGCTTTGTCTCTGTGTGTGTGTGTGTGTGTGTGTTGATATTGAGCAGCCCACCACACGCAGCGTGTGTATATACTGCATTTTAATAGATATAGGGCTACTGACTTAACATACACAGTTGCTATGGTAACAGAGGTTTCCGTAGTAACGGTTGCAGAAAATAATCCAGTACCAATTAAAAATAAACTGTTTGGAAAGGGGGCTGGGGGAGAAAGGAAACTGCTGAGAACCACCTTCTCCTTTATTGGTTCATCTCCTGGGGACTTGGAAGATTGATTAATGCTCGAAATAACCATTCTTAACCAACAGTGAGCCAAAAAGGTGGGATGAGGGTGGGTGTGGTGGCTAAGGCTGTTGTTCTGAAGTGAGACAAAGGGGAAGGAATGTGTCTGGGGTATGGCAGAAACACAGTGGGGTGACACTGACTCTTTCCATTAGGTTAAAGTCCCTAGGGAGGAAAAGCAAGGACAATTTCCCTCCTTTCCTTCCTCCAGTGTCTGCATGCCATACCACAGCCACGGAGCCTTTATTAGCATACTGATTAAAGCCACGGGCAATCCAGGCTCCAGGGGAACGTCTGATGCGATACCAGGATGCCTATCTCAGATGTGATAGAGCAGAAAGCGTTGCTGTGGTGGGAGTTCCTCCCATTTGAAGTTGTTTGTGCCCATCCTCTCCCTGGGCACCGTCACTCATCGCTTGTGCCGACAGGCATCCGAGGCCCTGGTGCCCAAGGGAAGCTGGAAGCAAAGCGTGATGCAAAGCAAGGAGCCCGTGCCTTGGTGAGACAGAGAAGACACCATTGCTTCCTCACAAACACAGGATGTGTGGGATGTGTTTGCACGGTGCGGATGGGCACAGGTCCCCTGGCAGCTTTCAGCTGTTTGTGCCTGTGGTGCCACACTTTAGTTGTGCCACTTGCACCCGTGCGCTCTTTAGGTTTTATTTGAGAGATTTGCAGCTTGTCAGCAGAGTCCCCTCACCTGGCAGCAAGGCAGCATTCCCCCTTTCAGAGGGGAGCAGCCGTGTGAGGAGAGGTGAAGGAGGGGAGGGCCATGGTGACAGAGCTGCTGGGAGGAGTGGTGTGTCCGGCTGGGTGGGAGCTGCCCCTCTCCCCCGTCTGTGGCCAGAGGGGCTCCAGGACACACCGAGCACGAGTGTCAGAGGAGGGCGCTTTGTGTCCTCCCCTGCCGGCAGGAATGGCCTGGCTCAGGGCTCGGGTGACGAGCAGAGCCTGAGCACATGCTGCAGCAGAGGCTGTGTCTTGTGATCGTACTGGGAGAGGGGAATTGGGATCCGTGTGTCTCTCCTTACAGGAACTAGAGCTAATGATTCTGCTGTGTCATCCTCAACACTGTGTGACTGCCTGGCTACAGCGTGGGAACTGCACTTGTGCTTGGGAAGCCAAGGGAGTGATGTGCCTGTGGCTTGTCCTAGGCTGTGCAGTTTGTGCTGGACTTGGAGCCAGATCTGGCTGTGGGAGCAGAGCTTGCTCACTACTGATCCCTTCCAGTCTGGTGCTCTTTCTCCTTTTCCAGTTGTGCCTGCATTTCCTCTCCTAGCTATGGGTTACATCTCACTGAGATGGCTGGCATGTGACAGCAGTGGGGTCTCATTTAATTCACTTTCTCAGAAGTGCTTTTCTCTGGAACTGGTCAACAGCTCATTGCCCTGAGGTGCAAGTGGTATGATGTCACCATGAGAAAAACCACTGAGTTTGGGTGTAGTCTTCTTGCTAAGTCTGGTGCCTTAGACCACTATGAATTAAAAAGTCTTTTAAAGGTCAGACTGTGAAAAAGCCGCCTCTCTTGCTGAGGGACACAGTAGGAGGATCCAGGAGTAGATAGGCTTTGAAAGGAGAGTTTTGGTAGAACATCTAAATGTCTTAAAGACAAGTGGGACCCAGGCAAGGGGGGACTCTCTGGTCCGCCCCAAATCAGATGAGTTTCTTTCCTGTGTTAATGACCCACCTCTCTTCATCCTTCTCCACTCCCCCGCACAGTGACCAAGCTGCAGGTGAGCAAGTCGAAGCGGAGCATCACTCTGGTGGAGAACCGGCCCATCCCCCTGAACTGCTCGGTGAAATCCCAGACCAGCCCCGACTCCCACTTCGCCGTGCTGTGGTACGTGCACAAGCCCTCGGACGCTGACGGAAAGCTCATCCTGAAGACCACCCACAGCTCGGCCTTCGAGTACGGCACCTACGCGGAGGAGGAGGGGCTGCGGGGCCGGCTGCAGTTCGAGCGCTCCGCCTCGGGCGGGCTCTTCAGCCTCACGGTGCAGCGGGCAGAGGTGCGGGACAGCGGCAGCTACTACTGCCACGTGGAGGAGTGGCTGCTCAGCCCCAACCACGCCTGGTACAAGCTGGCAGAGGAGGTGTCGGGGCGCACCGAGGTCACCGTCAAGCAGCCAGGTGGGGTCCTCTTGGCATTGGCTCCTGTGCACGGCCTGTCAGCCATCCCCTCCTTGCATCCTCATGCCTGCACAGCCCTGTGTGGAAAGAGGGTTTTTGCTCCTTTGATGTGACTCTTGTCCGTCTAGGCTGAGCTTGTGTGCCTTTCAGTGTCCCCACATGAAGGTTGTCCATCCCCCATAGTCTATAGGGCCCCTGCATCCAGCCAGGTTTCATTATCCTCGAGAGCATCATGTAGCAAGAGTGTCAACTAGCGACCTGCTGAGAGAGAACCTGTGTGTGCCTTCCTGGGAAAGCATTTTTATGTCTTGCACACAGTTTAATTTTACTCTCTGCCTGTATCCTGGCAGGCACAGGGAGCCTTGTCTCTTTTCCCTGTGCACGTGAGATGGGAATAACAAGTTTAATGAGGTGGGGAGCTGGCTGCCAGGAAAGGAGAAATCTGCTCTGTGGGTGGTTTCTGAGGCAGTGGACAACACTGATAAAGGTGAGGTGGTGGAGGAGCTAAATACGGCCCCCACAAGCTGGGGCAAAGGGGAGAGGCAGGCAGGCAAGTACTGTCCACAGCATTGGTACTTCATGGAGAAGCCTGCCTTAGCCTTGCTTGCTCCAGCTGCCTGTGTCTGGAAGATAAAATCCCTCAGGCAGGATGGATGCAGTTGGATATCAGGGTTGGAGAAGGGTGCTTAGTGCATTTTCTCTGTCTGGATTTGGCTGACTAGACACAAGCTCTGTGCAAGGGTGCAAGAGGGATATTGGATATGGTCCCCAGTGCAGCTTTGCCTGGTCACACACGCAGGAAGCTCAGCAGGCCATGGGTTGCTGCCAGTGCCAGCTCCTCGTTTCTGTCAGCAAAGTCCCGAGATGGCTGAGGAGTGGCCAAGGACGGGGGAGCTCTGACTGCCCCCTCCTTTGCATTGCCCACCTCTCTCTGGGAAGTACGGTGCTTGCTGCAGCAGCGGTACCAGGGAAGTCCAAACTGCCCCTGGAAAGAATTCTGAGGGATTTAGGAGTGTACAACACGTCATTTCGCATAAAAGAGCTGATTCTGGTCACCCTCCTGTGTATCAATGAAGTTGTGGAGTGAAAACCAGGGACATTCCCAAGGCAGCAAAACACTGCATGTGACTTTGCCCTCATGCCACTTCTCATTTTGCAGTGGGGGTTCCCTGTAGTCAGCTGTCTGTTCTCCACCTTGGTTTTTTTTTCCTTTTTCCACAATGGGGGGCTTACTAGTTGGGTTGTGATCAGGCTACTGCCTTGTCCTAGGAGGACAACAAGAAAAGATTGAGGTGTGATCTCCCTTCATTAGGTCTCTGTGCACTTAGGACCTCCCAGGTCCTACTGGGATATTGTGGGTTTCCAATTCCCTGCATCGAATGGGACATTGTTGGTAGCTAGCCTGAGATTTCCAGAAGACCCTAAAAAACACAAGCCCTATTTTCTTCTCTTCCCTTTTTTTTTTGTCCTTTCCTTTCTCCATCATTTTTTCCTCTTCTTCCTTATTTCTTTTATCACACCCCAAGATTGTGGCCATGCAGGAAAGGCTTGTGGGGAGACAAAGGACCCTTGCAGCCCTTGGTCACGTTGCATTTCTAATGGCCTTTTCCCCTAGATAACCGCCTGCAGGTCAACCAGACCCACAAGAACATCACGGTGCTGGAGAACGAGTGGGTGACCCTGGAGTGCCTGGTGAGCAACCGGACCAGCCCCTCATCCCAGCTGTCGGTGGAGTGGTCGGTGTGGCGGCCGGGCCGCGCCGAGAAGGAGGCGGTGGCCTGGCTGAGCCGGCAGAGCACGCTGCACTACGGGGACCCGGCGGCGCTGGGCGGCCTGCGGAGCCGGCTGCACCTGGAGAGCCCGGCCCCGGGCCTCTACCTGCTCTCCATCCAGAACTCCACCGTGCGGGACAGCGGGGCCTACAGCTGCCGCGTGGAGGAGTGGCTGCTCGACCCCAGCGACCGCTGGTACAAGCGGGCAGAGGACCTCTCCGGGCTCATCGCCCTCACGGTCAAGCAGCCAGGTGAGGAGGGGCTGGTGCCATCTGCCTTGAGCAGCCGCGTGCCCTCCTGGGCAAACACGAGTCGCCATTGGTCTGTGAGGGTCTGGGCGGAGGATGCTGACAGGACAGACCATGCTGATTCCTTTTTCCTTGTCTTCTTGATTGCACCCTTGCTTTTCTGGAAAGAGTGTAGAGCAAGTCCTGCAAACACAACTAGATGGGCCTGAGATTTTGTCACTGCATCTTGCATCTGCAATTTTTTTTTTCATCTCTTTTGGCAGATTGAATAGCATAGGCTCCTGATTTTACTCACATTTGGATTGAGAATAGGATGGAAGAAGCTACCTGTGCTTCCCAGGTGTGTGCCCCAGGGGCAAGGTCCTTTCATGAGAAGAGGGCAGCAGAGGCACACCACTGACTCTTAGCAAGCTTGCTGTCAACCAGCACCCTCATATCCCTTTCTGCAGGGCTGCTCTCCAGCCACTCCTCTCCCAGTTCTTGTGCATGGTATTACTTTGACCTAGGTGCAAAATCCAGGCGTTTCAACTTGTGAAATTTCATTGCATTAATCAAAGTCCAGAGCTCCAGTCTATCTAGAACACTTTGTAAGGCCTCTTGTCCCTCAAGAGAGTCAGCAGCACCTCCCAGTTTGGTATTGTCAGCAAACTTGCTAATGGTGCATTCAATTCCTGTATCCAGATCTTGCATTGTTCTTTAAATGCC
This sequence comes from Lycocorax pyrrhopterus obiensis, assembly GCA_014706295.1. Classification (NCBI taxonomy): domain Eukaryota; kingdom Metazoa; phylum Chordata; class Aves; order Passeriformes; family Paradisaeidae; genus Lycocorax; species Lycocorax pyrrhopterus. Next base: position 113,686,238 of record JACSVZ010000001.1, on the reverse strand, counting down.
TTTCAGTAGTACCCAGGATAATCTTCTCTGTAACTTTTCCAGGAACTGAGGTTAGACTAACAGGTCTGTAGTTTCCTGGGTCTTCCCTCATGCACTTCTTGTAAATTGGAATAATACTGGCCAGCTTCCAGCCAGCAGGCACGTCCCCAGAGTCCCAGGGCCTTTGGATGATGTTCAAGAGGGGTCCTGCCATAACACCTGCCAGCTCCATCAGTATGCTGGGATGAATCCCATCAGGCCCCATGGACTTGTGGATACTCGGCTGAGACAGCTGATGCCTCACAATGTCTGCAGATGGAAAGTGACTGTTCTGCACTCGTGGTCCTCTGACTCACGGGACTGGGCAGCCCAAGGTCTATCAGTATAATTAAAGACCGAGGCAAAAAACCATCGAATGCCTCTGCATTTTCTTCATCCCTCTTAATCAGGTGACAATCTTCAACAGGTATCAGTCCAACATTTTCTTCAGACATCTTGCTGTTACCATCCTTTAAAAAGCCCTTCTTGTTAGCTGACACAACACTGGCCAATTTCAACTCTAATTGAGCTTTGACATGTTATATCTTCTCCCCGTATCTATGAACTACAGCTCTGTAATCTTCCTGCAGAGCCTGACTTTGCTTCCAGATTTCTTTCTCCTCTTGAGCTCCACAAGGAGTTGCTGTTCAGCCAGCATTGCTTGACTTAGGACACAGTGGAGTTGCCTGCTCTTGTGCTTCCAAAAGGTGGTTCTTAAGACTGACCAGCACTGATGAACTCCTAAACCCTCAAAAGTAGATTCCCAGAGTACTGTGCTAAGTTTTGCCTGTTTTAACAACAGATAGGATGCAAAGGCAGTTTACCTTGGAAAATTGCCTAGTTTTTGAGGCATATGGCTCAAGATTAAATGTCTTAAAGGCTGTAGGTCAAAAAAACAATACAGTCCTCCTTCACCGAGTACTTTACAGCTTCTAAAGCAACCCCTCTGCATGTTCTGCAGTGCTTCATGCCTGCCCATTCCAGCAAGTTGTCGGCTTCATAACTGCAGCAGAGCTGGCAAAAGCGTGAGGTTCTGGAAAGATTATAGTGGTCATTCCTGGCAGAGATTTGTACTGTGGAGGAGGAGCATTCTCAGGAGACAGCAGAGCTCTTATCTGCCACATCTTTGCTTGGGAAGTTTTGCTGGCCAAAGTGGCTTGAGCAGAGACACCTCCCCAGGCAATCCCTGTGCCCTGCTGGGTTGTCAGTACAGCTCTCCATCCAGTGTGATAATTGCCAGGCCTCTGATGGAGGGGATAATGAACAGCAGGAAAAATCTCTGAGGCTTCTCTTGAATTGCAGAAGAATATGGAGTGGGAAGAGGAGAGGGAGCTGGGAGTGCGCTAATTGAAGATAATTTTTTTTTCTAAAAGTGCTTTGTTGTTGTTTGTTTTTGTTTCATAGCAGTCAGTACTTAACAAAATGACTAATCGTGCTTGTGACTCATGTCTCATTAGTGAGGATCTCCAGCCTCATCTCTCAGGGCTATAATCATCAGCAAGGGGGGGGAAAACCTCTTAGCACCTTCATACATCAGTTCTCCTCTTTATACTTAACCTGCTGAAGGTGAGGGAGGCTTTGTGTTAGTTTTGACAAGCCATTGCCTTCCCTTCCTTCTTACCTCAGTAGTCCCCAAAATATCAGGACTTAACTCATTCCTGTTTCTGCTCAGGAGTCTTCCCTGGGATGATGTGAACTGAAAATACTTAGATTGCTTATGGCCTGAAGAGCTCTGGCCTTAATGAAGGTTTTCCTCACGGGACCATTTAAAAAGTGTTGGGCAGGTGCTTTAATGAGAAGCCCACTGGGCACAGCAGCCCTGTGGCTAACGAGAGCTGGGGGACAGCAGCCCCCTCCTGCAGGGACACCCGGGATCTGCACAAGGGAGGGCTTGCCCAGCTCTCCTCGCTGGAGGAGAAAGTGCCTCTCTCTTCGGTGAGCTATTGACTTGCCCTTCCTGCTCAGCTCCCACCTTGGAAAGGGCTTTTTAATCTTTAAATGAAAGCTTAGATCCAGACTGATTGTGGTCCCTGGAGTATGTGCTCCCTGGCAAGATGACTAAACCAAATGGTAATTGCTCTTGAAGTCAGCCTTTAATCAACTCATCGTGGGTTCTGGCCACTGTGTCTCAGTTAGGTAAAAACATCTCTTTAGCCTTGCAGCAAGCACTAGAGGGGGAAAAAAAATTAAGAGGAAGACTTGGAGTGTCATTGCTGCATCAGTGTTGAGGCCACCTCCATGAAGGAATCTCTAATCTAAAAAACTTTCCAAGCTGCTGGAAAAGGTCTTCTTCTCTCCTGTCATAATGATTTTCAAGACCTTTGAGCACTCTCAAAGAAATAAAAAGCAGAGAGTGCAATGTTCTGTACAGCAGTAGCTGGGGAGGAGTACCACATTGCTCCTCAGCACATGCACCAAACCTTGGTATCCTGACACGTTCTTGTAGCACATCTGGATGAGCTGCAGCAGCTTTCTCCTCTCATCTCTTAGTTGGGGTGAGGGTGGGCAGGGGTAGGGTGGTGCTTGCAGCCAGCTCCTGTTTGACCCTGTGCCAGATGGTGTGTGGTGAGGTGAGGATGCTGTGCCTGCAGGGTTGGCCACAGAAGTACCTGTGAGTCTTGCAGGCTGCATCAAGGTTGGGGTTTTGCGTGGATCATGCCCAGCACCAGAATCACGACAGACTGTGCTGAAGCAGGATGGTTTTGATGATAGCATTTTGCTCAGCGCTCACCTCTTGATTTTTGTCATCTCAGATCCCACCTTGCAGGTGGACACAGCCACCGCCAACCTCACGGTGCAGGAGAAGGAGTCCTTCCCGCTGGACTGCAGCATCCTGTCCCGCTCCAGCCCCGAGTCCCACTTTGCAGTGACATGGTACAACCTGCGGGCCAAAGAGGCGGGCGACCACGCAGAGGAGGGGGAGGAGGAGGAGGAGGAGAGGGAAGCAGTGCTGAGTGTGGGCCTTGATGCCATCTTCAGCCCCGAGGCTGGTCGCTGGGAGGGCCGCCTGCGCTTCCAGAGGCTCTCGGCAGTGCTTTTCCGGCTGACGGTGCTGCAGGCTGGCGGTGCCGACACAGGCAACTACTCGTGCCGAGTGGAGGAGTGGCTGGCGGATCCCAACGGCGTCTGGTACCGGCTGGCCGAGGAGGAGTCGGGGATGGTCGCTGTGCACGTGCAGGATGCAGGTGAGAAGAGGTGACGACTGTCTGGGGCCATGGCCTGGCATTCCCTGCATCTTTGGTTTAACCAAGATGAAAAGACCAAGGAGTGAATGGGACTGGGGCAAGTCTGTGGTGCTGGTACTTTTCCAGTCAGCTCGATGGCATTTTCCAGCTCTTGCTTTGCTTGAGTATCCGCACTGCACTCAGCTCTGTGCTGGGGCCGCTCAGCCACAGCACAGCATTTACCATCTGGTGTGTCTCAAGTCAGTGGGGACAGACCTTGCCACCCACTGGGATTTAACCCTCCCCTTTGGAGGGAAGTTGGATTAGCTCTGCACAAGGGTGCAGGCTGTGGCATGCAGGTCTCCTCACAACAACTCTTGAAGGTGTTGGATTGTTTAGAGGCCCCAAAGGTAACTGAGATCATGAGGGTTTTGTGGGCCTTTAAGGGAGATAGAGATCCTGGGGTGCTGCTGCCTTTGTGTAGCACCACTGAGAGAATACAGGCTTTGCAAGGCTCCCTGCTTTATAAGATACTATAAAATCTCCACCAGGGAGGACTCTATCACTCATGAAACTCTTGGGGGAATAAAGCTGAAATGTGCCCTGTTATAACTTTCTTCCGTTCTAACGCTGGTATTTTTCCCAGAGCTCCACCTCCTGCTTTGACATAGAATAATGAGCATCTGGAGTTTTTTATGTTTCTGAGGGAGTTTGCATGCCCTGATTATGGAGAAACCATGAAATGTGACCACCCTGTGTCTCTTTCCAGGCTCCACCCTGCAGTCTGTCATCTGCTCCAATGATGCCCTCTTCTACTTTGTGTTCTTCTACCCTTTCCCCATCTTTGGCATCTTGATCATCACCATCCTCCTGGTGCGGTTCAAGAGCCGAAACTCCAGCAAGAACTCAGAGGGCAAGAATGGGGTCCCCTTGCTGTGGATCAAAGAGCCTCACCTCAACTACTCTCCCACTTGCCTAGAGCCACCAGTCCTCAGCATCCACCCAGGAACCATAGACTAAAGAGGCAGAGACACCTGTAGGGACGCACAGAGGGAGAGAAGCAGAGATACACCGGGAACCCTAAGGAACACAGTGGGGTTTGTTGTTCTTGTTTCTTGTGTTTCAGTGTCTGTGCTCCGACACAGTGGCTGAGCTCTGCCCAGCCAGCGGGAGCAGGAAGGTCCAAGGCTTCTTCCAGCACCTGTGGGAACGTACCCCCTCACCCCCATGGACAGAGGCACTTGCTGTACATAGCGGATGTTCCTCTCAGACGAATTTGACTCACATCAGTTGCTGTCTTTTGGGCTGTTACTTTTTTATCGTTTCTTTTTTGGTCACTCAAAGAACTGTAGACTTCCCCTGCCCTCCACACAGTGTGGAGTTCCCAGGGGGTATTTGGTCCTGGGATGATCTCTTTGGAAGTAAATGTATATGTTTTCCAAAACAGACTAGCTTTCCTTCTCGGACTCAGTGCTACAGTGAAGAAGGTCTTTTCCCAAGGTGCACTGAGCTAGCTGCTCCCTCTTCCAAACCAGACAAAGCCAGGTCTGTCCCCAGAAGGGTTAAGTGGGCTGTCTGTCAGGAGGTCCATTTCAAAGACTGGCTGTAGCCTCAGCATCTTCTTGCCTCCATCTTACTTGTTTTCTCAGGAGAGAGCAGTTCACCTTTTGGGAGTGTTCCCAGGTCTTGGAGAGACTGAATATTGAGCGTGTTTGTGGTCAGGACAAAAGCAGTTTAGTTTGTCTCAAGGAACTGGAGGGGGGAAAGGAAGGAGGACACCTGAAAGCCCTGAGTATGTTGTAGCAAAGAGGGTCCTTGTACGGTCTCACCAGAGTCATGCTCCTCCCTGGTGTCCATGCTGCCACCTCTGACGAGGCGGATCTCCTCTGTGCCCCAATCATTTTGGAATGGGAGGTTTGATCCAGTCTCTGAAGGCTTCAACATGACCAAAGTAATGACTCTAGGAAGGAGGAAGGGAGAAGCTCCATGGGTTGGGTTCACAGTCCCTGGATGGAGCCCAGTAGCAAACATGCCACGTAGTAGGGACGTGCAGTTATAACCACTGCGTGTCACGAGTTTTCCTGTGGCTGCACTACTTCCCAGTGTGAGCCTGGACAAAGTAAGGAGCCTGCTGCACATCAGCACCCTGGGGGCTTCCTGTCCCCTTGGCCAAGAGAAATCTTCCCCTTGCGCGTGTGTATGTGCGTCTGCCGTTTGTTTCTGAGACTTTAGGAGGAGAATCCATTTCTCCATAAGCTCCCCCTCCTGGCAAAGTCACCTGCTCTTGTAAGAGTCGCTGTGGCAGGAAATGCTGTTCTTTCTGTGAAAGATATGGCTCTCATGAACCAAACCAGGGCTCTCGCCACGTGGGGCACCTGACCTCCTGCACCCCCTAATGCCAAGAACCCTTGCCCTGTCCTGTGGAGGAAACCGCCTCCTCCCCCACAAGCGTTATGTCTGGCGGAAGAAAATGTTTGCCAAAAATGGCCTTTTGTTGTCTTCCTTGATGTCTTCCTGGCAAATCCGGCCATTTCTTTTTTTGCAGCATGGCTGAAGCCAACCGGGGGCGGACGGGCACAGCCACAAGATCCCCCTGCCTCACGTGTGAGAGGTGCCATACCCACAGCCGTTGTCCTCTCTGGAGGGTCGGACTGCTCTTTGGGAGCAGAGGGGACCTCAGCAGATGCTCTGTAGCACTCAGTCAGTTAGACCCTGATGCCTTGATGTTTTAGAGGTGGTGAAGTTTCAGGTAGGAGATCTGCACCATGAAGCCTTGCTCCTGTCTGGGAGAGGACCCACGTGGGTGCAGATCGTCTCGTGCTAAGGCGTTTGAAGTTGGCCACCTCTGCACCTCCACCAGAACAGCACTGGTTTCTTCTTCTGCTGGGAAGCCCCAGTTTCACTCGTCCCTCTGTGAAGTCTGCCTCCTCGAGACGTAACTGCTTACTGGCCCCAGCATATGCATAAAACCACACTCCTATATCTGTATGTATCACACACCCACACACTTGTCTTCCCTTTCTGGCTAAGATGTCTGCAAAGAGAGGAGTGGGATGAAGAGTGAATGGAAATGAAGAATCGAGGTGCAAACAGCTGCAGCTGCAGCCAGTGGGTATTGTTTCCTGACTGTGCTATCTCCTGTATGTGCTGCTCCCGGGCAGGAACCACGACTCACTTCAGCTTTAAGGAAGACGAGAAAACGAAGTCAGCGGGAGCCGTTCTTTACTGGGAGAGCTCTGCTCTGCACCTGAGCCACGCTCCTCCTTGCCAACCTGTCTGCCCCAGAGCAGGGCTCTCCTGAAGGCCTGCCCCATGGCCCTGTCCCTCTGGGTGGATGGGGTCCCTTCCCAGCCCTGCGGTTCCTGCACAGAGCCCAGGCTGTCCTGGGAAGTGGCACCCGTGGTGGTCCCTGAATGTACCTTGCCGGTGACATTTCTCTGTTGCTCTGGCAGCGTGTTGCCCAGTCTCAAACTTCTCTCAGTTTTTATAAGGCAGACTCTTCCTGTAATGAGTTTTAAGCTTTTCAAACCACTCTCTGCAGTAACTTTCTGTAACAAACCCAAGAAGAAAGAGAGAGACCCTGTCCATGCATGATGTGGAAATAATGTTTGGGATTTTTAAAAAAAGAAAAAATGAAAAAAAAACCAACAAAAACTTTGTACTATGTTGCACTAAAACATGTTTTATACAACACACCCAAGAGCTGTAGTAAACTGTGTTGAAATTGTGAATCCTATTGCTGCTGGTTTTTGTCAGATTTGGGCTTTTATTATGCCTTTATGTGCACTCCCTGCATAAAGGTGTGCTGAGGCCCTCCTCTTGGGAAGCCTCTCTCACTGCCCCTATTCCTGGATGCAATAACTTCTTTCTCTACCATTGGTAGCACATCTCTTCTTTCTTGCAGCTGGAGCTTGCAGACACCTGGCACCCTCTGATTTCCTACCCCTTCCATCCCTTAACCCATGCCATAATAGAATATAACATTTAACAGAGGCCTGTTAGGTCTTTTTATTGAATGGGATACACTGTTTTTGAAATTGTTCTGAAAACAGTAAGTACTTTACTGTGTCACAGTCTGGATTTGAAGAAAAACCTTATTTTAATAGAATTATGCATAGCAAATGTTAAGCAAATTACCTTCAGTAACCTTGATGAAAGCAGAATATAATTCACTACAGAAGTTGATGAAAAATGCAACCTGTTAATTCTCATTACCCACTTTTGCCTTAAGTAAGGATTTGGTCAGGAGTCTCGAATTCCCACATTCCCTGGAATAGGGAAGTAGCATGATGCATTCCTACCTGTATTGCAGAAGTGGTGTGGAACTGCGCGAAACGTGCTGCTTACACAGCTTTAACATTGGGCATGGGGGTTTTTTCCACATGGATTTAAAACAAAAAATATCCTCTGCTAAAATAATTTTATAAGAAAGCTCTGTTGTCCCCAGACACAATGGGCTGCTTGTGCCCCCTGCTCCCCTTGCAGGTGCAGGATGCTGGTTTGGGGCAGCCTGAGTGGGGTTTGCTGCCTGAGCAGCAGGGCTGCAGTGGCTGCTCCTGCTCCTCTTGGGGACCAGACAATGTGCAGCCACCCTGCAGCGCAGGAGGGATGTCTCGGAGGACCATTGTGTGCTCCCATCAAACCACCAGCCCCACACTAGCGCCGATGTGGCCTCCCCACTGAAGCCAACACAGAGAGAAAAGGCAGGCCTGGCTCTGGCTCACACGAGATTTAATCCAGCAGGTTTGCAATCCAAGCGAGAGAGCATGGGATAGCCAGTGATAAATGTGCCCGTGGGGTGCCCTGCCATCTCCTGCCTAGATGATGCTGTACAAGCCCTTGGCTACCTTCTCCAGGCGCTCCTTGTACTCCAGGTGGGCGTAGAGGGAGGGGGGAACCCCCTGGAAGCCGTGAATAACGCCCCACCAGCTGGCGGCGATGACAGCAGTGGAGTCGCTGTCGCCCCCGTGGAAGAAGGCGCGGTGGGCCAGCTCCGTCCAGGAGTCCCCCGCGCCCAGCAGGGCGTCGTAGGCGATCATGGGCGCGTCGTGCCCGCTGCTGCCCCCCCAGCCGCTGTAGCTGAGCGAGGTGTAGAACGAGTCTCTCTCTTCCACGCCATACTTGGGCGGGAATGTGGGCGATGAGACCCCGTCCGAGATGCCTCTCTCCTCCAGGTATTTTTTCCACTGCTCTTCGAAGTAATACCTGCCAAATGGGATGAGATGGGATGGAGTGGCTGTAAGCTGTCCCAGGGCAGCAGCACACACCCGAGCACCGCGCAGGTGCCAGCGGAAAATGCGCCACGTCAAGAGTCCGGAGCGAGGACTCGGCAAAATGGCAGGCGGCCCCCATTTGTCAAAACTAGGGACATGATTTACAGTAAGAGGCACAAGGACATGTTTCAGTGAGTTAGATTTCCCCTCCCTCCAGCCACATGGGAGAAGGCAGCCCAACACCTGCAGGATTCAAAGGCTCAGAGTGAGAACTGAGTCATCCTCCCAAATTCAGAGCAGCTCTACCTCTGTGTGTGCCCCTGCACACACAGCTGCAGTGAATATGCAGTCACATTTGGTTATAACTTTCAAACTGAGCTCAGCCCTAAGCCTAGTACTGTTCCCCAGCCCTGCTTCCCCATCTTTCGTAAGATCACAGTTGCGTGAGATGACCAGTCTACCTACTTCATACTGGATCTAAAAAATGGTCACAACTACATGACCAAAACACAACCTGCCTTTTTTTTCACGCAAGTTAAGGTATTCTGAATTGATTTAACCCTAATGGCAGGCGTGTGCTGCCCTAGGAGTTTATCATAATGTGATTACTGAAGTATGAGCAGAGCTCGCCCTGTAGTCCGAGGGCTTTAAGAAATGGCGGCGCAGGGAGTGCAGCTCACCAGTGCTCCATGTTCTCCTTCACGAAGAAGCCGGCCTCCTGCACGTAGGCTTTTGCCTGTGGCAGCACGTCCATCAGCCCCTTCCCCCAGGCCGGGGGGGGCACGCCGTTCACTGCATAAGCCGTGAAGAGGGCTGAGGCCAGGGCCCCCAGGTAGCCGGTGGGGTGGTGGTGGGTCATGCGGCCGCTCTCGATGCTGACTTTCACCAGGGTGTCCAGCTGAGCGGGGTCGTAGAAACGCAGCCCGATGCACATGGCGCGCATGGCACCCCCGCAGCCTCCTGCCTTGGGGCTGAACGGGATCCTCCAGCCATCCGGCCAGCCCGGGTCCAGCTTCATGGTGCCTTCCAGAGACATGGCACCTGGAGACAGCAGCCGCAGAGCCCAAGAGAAAGGAGAAACAGAAACATCAGCAGGAGATAGCTCGGGGACAGGGGAAGACAGGCAGGGCAGTGGGGAAGAAAGCATTGCTCTGCCTAAGGGATTTGAGCTTCCTTTTAAAAACATAAGTTGTCTGCCACACATACATATCCTGCCTTAAACTGCTGGAGCATCCTGCATCCTCCCCAGCAGACCTGATAATTTTTGTTTGTGAAAATAATTAAAAGGTCTAGGGGGTAGGAAACACTTCACTGCTGAGTTACTGACATTATTTATATTTACATTTCACGTTATCCATAAAACATATATACTAATAGATATATACACATATACCTAGATATCTCTCTGTCTGTAAACAGAAAGGTTTATAGGATCTCTGACACAAGGCAAGTCTAGGTAACTGCTTTTTCAGTTTAGCCTTTTTACAGGACTTTTAAAGGCAGAGACCCCACAAACTCCTCAGCAATCTTTCTATTGCCTCACTAACAGAAAATGTACTGACAGAAAATGTTTTCCAGCTCTCCCTTGCTGCAGTTTAAGTTTGTCAGAAAGCCTTGAGTGTAGCACCTCCCCTCACCTCAACACGGTCTGCATAACTGGCTTTACTGTACTCCTCTTCCATAAGCTGAAGAACAGCTGTACTAGGTGAGACCAAAGGTTTGTCCAGCCCACTAGTTCATCTCCAAACACTGCCACTAAAGGGTAACTACAGAAAGACTATACAAAATGAGGCAAGCCCACCTCCATCTCTTTCATATTTCTGCTATTTACTTTTTAAAGAAATTACCTGCTTCTTCCAGTGCTGTTTCTTCAGACTAACACTTGTTAGTCCAACACATTCAAAGGACAAAAAAACACACCCAAATTTCAGAGCCCAGCCAAGACAGTGAAATGTTTTGAGAGTTAAGCCCAAATTCTTGTGTGTGAAGAAGAAACTGATTTGGAACATTAAATTACCTTTGATTCTCTTCTACCTTGCCTTTTTCTCCTAGTCTTCCCTTCTGGCCCAATCTGAAATACTTCTTTTCCAACAGGAAGGTAAATCAAGGCAGGTTTCAAGCAGCTTCATTAAAGTTTTGATGTGCTGGACAACGGCAAAGGTGGAATCCACAGACTAACCCCAGTGTGCTCAGTCCTCTCAGACACACAGGGTAACAGCAGCAGCTGGCTGTTATCACACCCCCAAAACCAGACTGTTGCTCCTACACTTTGTTCTCTCACTGGGACAGGTAGCTGATGAACTTGCAGGTGGCTCTGTTACTTGGGAAGTCAAACTAAGCAGAAGAGAGTAGCAAGGAAGAAGGCTGGTCAAGCAACTTCACCTCACTTTGGTGCAACTCAGTCACCATGATCTGTGACCTTGCTAATCACAGCCAGGTACTGCACTAAGTCCCCTGCAGACCTCTTGGCTGCTGCACTTTCATGTACATGTTTGGCAGTAGGGTTTGGTTTATGGCAGCCTGTTTTACCTGCATGTACAGCACCCTTGTAAGTGAAATATCTCCAAATCCGTGCATAGCTTTAAGACTGGCTGCTGGATATATGCTATAAATAACTAACAGCTGGCCACCGTCAGGAATAATGTCACGTGCTGGGCCAAGTGCCTTTAGCTCTACTGGGACCGGTCACCACCAACCTCTGACTGAAGTGCCCGTGAGTTTGCTTTTAGGATGTCTCAACGTGGGAACATGTTCAGGCCTCTAAATCTGCTTTTCGTGTAGTTTACTAATTCAGTGCTGACTGCTGTGTATCAAAATTGTTAAGAGGGATATCAGTATCATTTCCAACTTTATGATGACTAACAGAAAATTGAGGCATTTTTCTAAAAATCTCACCATACCAAGCATTGTACTTAATGACCTGAAACAGGACATTAAAATGAACCTGTCAAACAAAGCCACATTTTTAAAAAGCTGTGGCAACTACTCTGTATATTCTGGTAAAAGAGAACTTCTTCCAGGAAGACAAGGGGGAGGGGAGAGAGCACAGGGACTAAGGTATCTTAAAATCAAAATCTGCATAACAAAAGCAAAGATTACTCTTGCTGAAACTTCGAGAAAAAAAATTTCTTCGGGGCATGTGTGAGCAGGTTGAGACCACACACCACAGTCCTTGAAAAAAAGTGAGATTGTTCTGGCACTAATTGTAGTTAAAAGAAAAAGGAAGATGACAAGGCTTTAAATGGAAAGAAAGACTGGTTATTTTGCAATACAATTTGCTTGCAGCTTTAAGCCTGTGCATATTATTTTAGGAGATGACAACTGATAACTTGCAAGTGGAAAAAATTGTGTAAAACAAACTATTGTATGACAGCTAAGACTCTTAGGATTTATGAAGTAAGTATTATCGTCATGCTTTTAAACAGTTAAAATATTAAAACATTGGAAAGCCGATTTAGGAAGACAAAGCTGGAATCACATCAGGTCTTTTTTTTTAAAACAGGTTTTTAAAAAACTGCTGTAGGGAGTTTTTGAATTAGGAAATTGTTTTGGAAATCGTTCACATCCTAGTTAGGAATCCTTTGTATTAACAACAGGAAACTAAAAGTAACCTAAGCATGGTATTGGTCTAAGAAAAGAAGAAATACAAGGAAAAAGTAGTGTGTGAATTAAGGCAACCTGAAAAAGTTTCAAGAACAGCTGGACCCTATTTTTGGAATAGGCTTTCATTCCACTTACCTAGACTCTTCATGAGCACAGACAGTAACAGTTGTTTGGGACTGATCAGTACATATAAAAAAAGGACAGATAAAAAAACACATAGTGGTAAATAATTCCAAAGGGAGAGAACTTGGACCAAAAGAGTTTTGAAACAGGTTTCCTGGAGAGGCACTGTAGCTGTACCAAGAAAAAAGAAGTATGTCTAAGCTTGTGTAGCTTAAGTCATTGGCTTTGTAATCTGCAAGGAACAATGAATTTGGGGCTGCGGCACATCACAAATAGCAATAATAGATGCAGGGATTACCTTGTCACTGAATTACTGCGGTGAGTTCTCTCCTGGGGCTGCATCCCTGAGGGACCCTGCTGTGGCTGTCCTGTGACTCAGAACGTTGTGGGAATCCCTTTGTTACTGCACCTTTGGGTTTTCAGGTCTGGACTCCCTCATCTGAGCCACCAATGTGACTTTCCCCCACTGTTCTAAGGAAATATCTTCTGTGTTGGGTGAAAGTTCCAACAGCAGCTTCCCATTCTCAGCCTTCAAGGCTGCAATTCCCTGGTGAGTACTTAGGCCACAACAGCACCACCATGGGTTATGTTCTCAGTTACAATCCATTTATTCTGAACTGCCACAAGAAGTTATTGGCATGCAACTTTTATCATTAGGACTTACCAAAATGGCATGCAGACTCCAGACAGCAGACAGCTTTTCAGGGTATGGATTAGATACTCCCTTCAGTGGGAATTAAACTGCTAAGGGTCAGGATTTAAGCTCTCAGAGCTAGAATGCTTTCCTGTAGCTGCAGCAGGAGCAGTTCAGATTTTACTATGTTAAATTGATTTTGGACCCACTAAAAAATGTGTTTCTTTTTTTAACCTAGACAATCTGACCTTTCCTTGTCACTCCTCTCAGTGTCCATAGCAAATGTGCTTTCAAATTCTTCACTTCCAAATGGGAACTTCTTTTGGGCGTATTGCAGCTCAGTTAGTCACGGAAGGAATGCAGCAGGTGTCCTATTATCCTTACATATTATTTACTCACATTTACATTTTAGGTTCTTCTCCTTTTCATCTTAGGTTTTAGTCACCAAGCTTAGAGGGTGAAAATACCTTCCAGGTACTGTCTCACTGCCAGCGCTGTGGTTAGTCCACGTTGACTGGGGGAACTAAACGATGCTGCTTCACCAAAACTGCAGTGAATCTCTTGGAAGTGTGATCTGCCAGCTTCTGCTATCCTGACAAGCATCATTACCCCTTCCTAAATACTTTATTAATTAGGCCACTTCAACAACTGGGACTATGGTTGTTAAAAGACAACTGGTAATTTAGTTCTTTACACAAGGATAGGAGGCCACTGTGGAAAGGTAAGCAGAATAAATTCCTGTTCAGGTTTCCAACCTGGTTTATTTTGGAAGTGCACAGCTCTAATACACTATGCTCAGTGGCAAGATTTGGCCTTTCCCATGTTTAATGTCAAGAGAGAACACTCTTGACATACTCTGGCCACTCCAAATAAGCATGTCTAAGCATACATAAAATTTTAATGTATAAACTTTGCACAGGACTGCTGAATTTGAGTGTTTCCTGGATACTTCACGCTTCCTGCACTGGTCAAATTAGAGGCCCAGCCTAAGCAGCTCCAATTTAAATGTAATCCAAGCATCCAGAAGAGCCTTGGCCATGAGCACAGAGACAGATGGAATCCTCGGGGAAGAGCTGGGTCAGGAGGGCTGGGTGAACTAGGAACCACAGGGATATGTTGCACATGTCTTGGCTACTGCAGCCTGTCACGGTGCCCTTCCTGAATACTGCCAGGCTCACTGCCTGTGACACAAACTCAGCACCACTGTGTCTATGCAGAGAAAAGAAAGATGGTGGAAGTACAGGGTTCAGAATAGAAGACAGTGGCCTGACTGTCCTGTCATGGCATGCAGAGCTAGCCACAAGCAGACTTTGGGTTTAATAAACATAATTATTCCAAGCAAGGATCTCTGTGCCTTTAAATATATTTTATATGTAATTTGTTGCGTTTATGATGAAAAGTGCTGTATTAATTCTCTGTTTAAATGTGTTGCTTTAACACAGCTTCTCAGGGTGTGCATTATACTGGTTGAATGTGCATTTTTTATCCACTGAATGTAGGAATCCCAAGTGCAAACGCCATCACTCTTCCCAAGTTCAAGGCCAGGCCTCAAAAACAGCTGTAAGAATGTTTTCTAAATGTGGGCAAAGCAGTATCTTTTTCATCTAGTTCAGAGAAGCCCAAACCACTTCAGCTTGCCTTCTTCTGTTCTCTTTAGCTCATCCTGAAACAGGTACTGAGCGTGGAACGCTTTTGCCTTTACATTAAATATAGTTACCACTCTGAACAGCCAAAAGCAGAGCCAGAGCCAACCCCAGCTCCAAGCTGCAAAAGAGACATGAGTGACAGCACAGCTCTACGCAGACAGTACGATGGAGGGGTTACCTGGAGCTCTGCCCTCCATGTCATTCATGCACTCCTTGTAGTTCTTTGCAAGCAGAGTGTAGAGGTGTGGTAAGCTTGGGTTTTTCCCAGCAGCTACCAGGGCTTCGGCCGTGGCCAAGTGCATCACGGTATCATCGCTGACTCTCCAGCCTTGGATGCTGAAGTTGCCCAGTCCCCCCATCTCTGCCAGCTCCTTGTGGATGACTGGGCCACTCTTCTGGAACTCCCATCTCCCATTGTAATAGCCCAGCGTGTCACCAACTGCACTCAGCACGAAGGATGCCACATAGTTTTCCATCTCCTTAGGACACATTTTTCGTCCCACAACTACTTCAATGTAGAAGACACTATGAAAAACAAAAAAAAAAAAAAAAAGAGAAGGAGAATGAAAATTAAATCTTTCCCAGTTCAGTATGGGCTTGTACTGCTAAGCTCCAGCAGGCTGGATACCCTGCCTGGCACACAAGTCTCACTCAGAGGATGTGTTTCTTCACAGCACATGGACCCTGTGCACCTAGCATGAGTAAGGGTGTGGCAGCTCCTGTGCAGCCCAGCCCTGGGCCAGGGGCAGACATGTCCTGCTGGGATGCTGGCAACAGCCCAGGACAACGCTGCGTACTGTACCGGGCTCAAAGAGCAAAACCCAAGGGCGGGACTGCTGAACCATGTGCAGAGTATGTGACCACAGCCACGTTCTCCACCTTTTTGAGTGCATGAGCAAGCTCAGATCAGCGCCCAGAGGCTTTCGTACCTGCGGTAAGGCGAGGCTGACCCTCGGGGGTACAAAAGTAAGGGGTATGGGGTAAGGTTTGGCTGAGCTGCTCAGCTTTGGCAGGGCCAGGCAATGGCGGCCACACCTGGCCCTGCTCCTCGGGCAGGCTACAACAGCGTGTGCTCGCACAGGCAGCGCTCCCACCCTACGGCCGCTCCAGCCATGAAATACCAACCACGCCCTCCCCCAGAAACCCTCCCCAGCGCTGGGTGTGCTTCTTCCTTTCGCTTGAGAAGCGGAAGCGGGGAAGGCCGCTGGGCCCACCCGAGCCGGGGCCCCGCGGGTACTTACACGGCGAGCCCCCCGATCGCCGCCAGCCCGGCGAGCACGGCCACCACCTCGAGCAGGCCTCGAGGAGCCCACGGGGGCCCGCCCCACGCCATGGGGCGCGCTTCGGCCTCCGCCCGGCCTGTTTGACCCGTCCCGGGCCGCTGCCCTCGGCCCGTCCCTCCGCGGCCTCCCGGGGCGGTGTCACGGGGCACGGCTCCTCCTCGGCAGCGCCCCCGGGCCCTCCTCGGCAGCCCCTCCGGGCCCTGATCGGCAGCGCCCCCGGGCCCTCCTCGGCAGCCCCCGAGCGCTCCTCGGCAGCCCCCCCCGGCCGCGGCCGGCTCGGCGCGGCGCAGGCGGAGGAGGCTCGGGCTTGCTTTCATTTTCGGGGCTGCCCTCGGAATCGAAAGGGGCACGTGGGAAATGAAGGCGACGCATGGAAACGAAATGTTTCCTGGAAAAAGGAAAAAAACAACAAACCAAAAAAAGGCGCTTTCAGCATTTTCTTTGCGTGAGCAGCCCCCTCCCCTCCTCCTGGGTGAGCGGGGTCGCACTCAGTGTCCGCACTGTAGACAGATTTTGGGAGGGTTTTCCTCAGCCTTTGCCGGGACCCTTGGCCCCTGTGCCTGCCCCCTTAAAGAACCATGGAATTGCCTCTGAAACTGCAGGAAAAACAGAAACTCTCCAACAAGATCTTTTCAGTGTTAGAGAATCACGGCATTACTTTATTCTGGCCGGGTTGTTATTTCAGCCAGGTTGTGCAATAGAAATTATTTCATCTGCACATGCCTGTGTTGTGCAGTGAAAATCATTCCACCATACGTGGTTCTTTACTAGACTTTTCACCTATTTATACATAAAAAACTCTAAAGATATTCACGTTCATTGGTCCTAAACTACACAATTCTTAGTATTCATTCTCCTTTTGGTTATTGATCCCTTTGCCTTCGATGCTGATTAGGTCCTCACTCTGTTCTGTTTCCCAGACCAGGTGTCTCCAGCCACACCAGGGCATAATTTTTGTTAATGCTCGTTTATCTCCTCTGTATCTTCTGGCTACTCCCAATCTGTAGATGTTAAGCTCATCATGCCTCACCCAGCCTCGGTGAGCAGAGTCTTTTGAAGAGAAGCTTCAATTCCCCCACCCTGGGCAAAGGCAAACAAATCCCTGACTCAAGTTGCATTAAAAAAAATTTAAGTTGTATCGTTTCCAACAGAATCATCAAGGTTGGAAGAGACTTTCAAGATCACCAAGTCCAACCATCCACCCAGCACTATCACTTTAATTCCTAAACCAGAACCATCATCCAGTGCCACATCCAGACATCTCTTGAACACTGCCAGCGGTGGTGACTCCACCACCTCCCTGGGCAGCCTGTTCCGATGCCTGACCATCCTAACGGTGAAGAACCTTTTCTTATACCTAGTCTGAATCTCCCCTGTCTCAGATTAAGGCTGTTTCCTGTAGGCATGGTAGAACAGGCTGTAGAAGAGGTAGTTGTAGAGACCAGTGAGGTCACCCCTGAGCCTCCTCTTCCCTAGACAACCTCCTTCAGTATTTGGGGACATAGCTTTCCTCACAGCCCCAGCATGGCCCAGATCAGCTCCCTGGTGACCCCAACCCCTCCCAAACCAGGGCTGACCTTTGCTATGTCCAGCAGTGCTGCTTTACCTAGTGTCCTGAGGCACCTGGTGATACCACTTTGCCTTTGAGCAAGGCAAAGGGGCCTTGCTTTATCCTTCATTTTTATTTTTGGTAGTGGTTAGGCTGAAGGAGTCTAGTCAATGGATGAGGAAGGGATAGGAGCACAATACTGTTGCCTTCTCTTAGTCTTAAAATTAAGAGCCAGACATGGTTAAGGGAAAAAGGAATTTTTGCCTCTGTATTTATTTAAGGACCCTTAAAGGTGCACCACAAAGGTGGAATGCGCCGAAATGCACACACATGATAGATTGCGTATACAATTTATAGACCTTGCAAATTAGCATATTTGTCAAAGATTCTTCAATGAGAAGCTTAAAGGAATAGCGTGATATCCCCCCATCTCGAGGAATTCCCTCGTGGATGGGTTTATTTTAGTTTACAGGATGTATTCTAGAAAGGACCTTGGTTTCTCAGGGTAGCGTAGGGCTTTTTGGCCTCCAACTGCGAGGCCTCCAGGATGTTTGGTCTCCTGTCTTAACAGAATATTAGGACTATGCTAAATTATCGGCCTTAAAAAATTACAAGTGTGCATGCTAAAAGCACTGAGGATACATAAAAGCTATATAAAAGGGTATATAAAAGAAAAAGCAAAAAATCATCATGGCATCACACAGGAGCAGGAAACAGGACTGAGCATGGCTGGGATTGCACTTTGTGGAAGCTGAACATTTTTACCAGCTGGCAGTCACCTGCACACCAAGTCTCCAGAGCCCTCGTTCACCCCAGAAGGTACCAGCACCTCTTACATGGAGAGAAAACAAAAATTCCCCCCTTGGTGCTTATGGGAGAAAGCAGTGGTAGTTTTTGAGCTGCAGCCCTGGGGGATTTCAGGGCAATCAAAAATGTAGCACTGGGTCAGAGCAGAGTCCCTGGGGAATTTGGGGGCAAGTCAGAGTGGGGGGCTGGAGGGGGCCCTGGGGGAATTCAGGTAGCTGAGAGCACAGGGCTGCATGGGAACATCAGCTCTGGTGGCCTTGGTGTTCATCAAGCCATGCCCATTCCTAGATCTACTCCTCCTCTGTGCCCTGCTGCAGATGTGGAGTTTGAGAAGCATTGAGCACAGAAAATAGTAACAGAAAAGGAAGTGGGAAAAGAAGCTGCCAATGTTCCAGCACTGCCAGCAGTGCCTGCTGACCTTTTCTGCTTCTCTGCTTCATTTTGTTTTCTGTAGAACAGCTCTGAATTTACCCAGGTTGGTGCAGTGCTCAAAAGCGAAGCGGGGTTTTTCGCTCCTAAGGTTTGGGCCTGTGAGAGGGAAAACCCCTCCTGCTTTTGTCTTGCAGGCTGTGAGGAATGGCTTCTGCTCCAGCCTGAAGGGCAGAGGAGTGGAGGGGAAAATCGCAGGGCTCCTCAAACAGAGAAGGAAGATGGGACAACATCTCTAGGTTGGCAAAAAATTGCCTGCAGCACTGAGATGTTTGGTTCTCATATTGCTTCCAGTTCCCTGAATTCTCAGCTGCCTAAAAAATGAAGACATGATGTGTAATGCGGTCAAGTGACATCCAAGAGATGTCAGAGAAAAGTGTTGAGGGCTCCTTGCAGACAGGCAGTGGATGATGACGCAGCAGCAGGAAGCATCAGCAGGAGCCTGCAAACCAAGGGTGGGGAGAGCAGCAGTCTTCAGGCTCAGAGGGGTGCATTGATGCCAAAGGGATCTCTGAGTCCCATGGGATGTCCACAAGTGGGTGAGGAGAGCATTCTCCATCAGGGAGCATCTCCATCTCCAAGATGTTGCAGGGAAGCATTGCCCTGGCTCAGACTGTGGCATGGGGAGGTGGGCACAATTCTCCTCCTTTGCAACAATGGCCTTCTGATGCTGAGCACTGCAAAGAGTTAAAGACTCACCATGCTGCACCATTCTGGGGGGTTTGTTGCATCTTGTATTAATGAAAATTTAGGCTTCTGTGGACCAACAGCCAGGATATGCCTTCTGGAAAGTACCATGTTGGAGCAGCTTGCTGACCTGCCCCTGCCATGTGTTGGACACTGTGGTTAGCACTCACTTAGACTCAGAATTTTCCTTCATGTTCATCTGGAAAAAAAGGGTAATTCTTTGTGACTAAAAAAATGTGCCTTTCCAGATGAGCTCAGGGTTGAGGGCTCCTGTTCAAGGGGGCTGTGAAGGGTAGCACTGCAGCCCTGGAGCTGCAGACTGGTTGAGAGCCTGTAGGACATTTCCTTAGAACTACATGAGGCCTTCAGGCCCAGAGTTGGAAAAAAGGTGAACATTAAAAATGTGTGGTGCTTTTAAACACAGAAGTGTCCCTATTCTAGATCCTACAGCTCTTCCCAAAACGGGACTGCAAAGGCATGTCTGGAATTCTTGTTTTTCACCTCCCCTATTCATCTTCGCTTCCCCCCCCAAACTTTCCACAGGATCTTTTGGGGCCCTGAAAATATGTTCATTTTGGCCCAGTGCCAAAGTCTTACCAGTCTGTCATTCTTTTAATAGCACCTTTTTCTCTGTAACAATAGCAGGCTTTTTTTTTCCATTTTGTTTTTGAGTGGGGAATATTTCTGGGCTTGCCCCAGTTGTCAGTCCCCAGCTGCGTGTCTGTCACTGGCCAGTAATTAACAATGCTCTGTAACAGGGGCATTCTAAGCAGGGGCAGCAAGTGCCACGTGAGGTCTTCTGAGGACCCGTCTGGATGTCTGTGGTGAGCCCGGGCAGAGTCCCGGCGGGGCAGCGGTGCGTGACCCCGCCTGCCTGTGCGAGGGAAGCACTCACCCTTGAAGGATGCCCTGGCAGGATGTTCAGGGCTGCTGTGCTCCCTCGGGCTGGATGTTTGCAGCAGGGAATGGGCAGCAGGCTGGCTCTGTGCTTCCTTTGCTCCGGGCAGGACAAGGCTTTGCTTTCTCCTCCTGGTGGGGTGGTGACCCTCACTTCTTGCCTGACTTCCCGTGGTAATGCAGGGGGGACTCGCCTCCCTCTGTGCTGTCTTGGGTGGCACAGCTGAATCAGGTGGTGGGAGCCTTGGCTGCAAGCACAGCCTACGCCTGGACAATGCCAGAAGTTTTTGCCTGCACATGGGATCATGCGGGGAATAGTGAGACAGGTTTTGGAGTGCTCAGCTGAAGTAAATTCTGGACATGGCAGCAGAACAAGAGATGCCTCTGGGCAACTGGGCTTCAGGGAATACTGGACTTTGGTCTCTTATTGAAGAAACCAGAGTTCATTGCAGAAATATCAGCCTCGTTCTTCCCAGGTTTGTCTTCTTCCACAAACTGTCCAAGAGGAGACCCAGCTCACTCTCCAGGGCGAAAGGGAAATGGTGGAAAATCAGTGTGATCCGCTCATTGTGGCACCTACCGCTCTCCTCGGGATGCTTCCAAGAGCCATCTTTAACACATATTTAAAACCAAAAATTTTAAAAATACAACAGAGTCTACCTGTTTCAAATAACCATAATTCTGCAGGGTAGAAGATAAGCAGGGTGATTGCTTTACCACAGAGAGATGCACTGCAATGCCAGCGTGGGACAACCAGCAAGGTCAGGGGCACGGGGAACATCTCCTGGGCTGTGATCACCTTTCCCGTAGTCCCCATCTAGGAAATGGAACTGCAAACTCATCTTTACTGCCCCTTCATCAGGTTCATAACTGACGTGTTGGTAAATGGGAGAGTGTGGGCAGGGACCTCCCTAGTACACTCCAAATCCTGCTTTCAAGCCTGGGGACATCAGTGAAGCAATCCCAGACAGCTCTTTTGGAGCTGGTATTTGGCTCCAGTGGTGGATCTGAAGCTCCAGGGCTGACAGGCTGGTTGCTCCTTGCTGTGAATCAAGTGACATTTTCATTTTGGATTGTGTGCGGTGTGCTGGCACTGTGTTCCCCACTTGCATGGTGGCAGTGTCTGAGGGCCTTCATTGTTGTCCCTTCAGGTGCTTTCTTTGCAGGAGCTGCTGGCAGTTGTGTCCCCATCCTTTCTGGGAGTATCAGGGTGGAGGGGAGCCCCTCAGGGGTGTGTCCAAGGAGAGGGGCCCATCAATCCTGCCTTACAACCCCTCTCAACTCACCCTACAGCACCAGCAGGCTAAACTTGGAGGTCCTTGGTGCTTGCCAATGAAAATAAACCCAAATGGGATGTGGTGCTTAGCAATGGGAGGGGAGAAGGTTTCATCATGCTGTAGGTTTTGAAACAGTGATGCTCTTCCTGCATTGTGCAAGCAGCGAGGTTTGAAGTGTTAAGTGTGCTTTCCGCTTTGAGAGCAGGTTTCTCCTTTCTGTGGGAAAAGAGAGTCTGGGGAACATAATTGCAGTCCACAGTGTAGAAAAGATGTGCCAGGTATGAGGAACATGAAGAACAGCTGCAGAAGAGGGAGCTCAGTCTCCTAGGACAGAAAGCACAGCCCTGCAATCCCAGCCAAAGCTCTGCTGAGGCTCCTGGTTTTGAAGGGATAGAAGTAGTGTAAAAATAAGGATGAAAAAGGAACAAGGTTGGTGAATAAGGGCTTCTCTTTCTTCTGCCAGCAAGTTGCAAGTGTGTTCAAGATGTCTAAGGAAATCATGGGTTGTGTACAGGCACAAGAGCTGAGCCTGATGGAGGGAGAGTTGGAGGCAGTAGTTGAAGTCTGGGAAAGCAGGTGGATGGGAATGATACTCAGAAATTCCTATTAGCTTATTGGGGAGGGCTTACAGTACCAGGACCTGCCAGGCTGCAGGATGACTTTCCTCAGCTTAAATGATTTAAACTGAGAGTAGGCAAAATTGTAGGTATGATAGGTTAGGAAAAGCTCTGTGGTGGCTTTGAGTTATTGATGGGGTGGTTATATTCCACCACAAGGGATTTCTTTGATGCTGGGTTGTGACCAGGGCCTTCTTTCTTGTCTTTCTCTTGTGGCTATTGCTTCACCAGCTCCCTCTGTAATAGTGCTGTTCTTGGGAATGCCTCCTGCTTTTGAACATATGCCAAAAGAACAAAGGGGCATGAGAGTTCATGACAGAGGGCTTAGGAACAGCAAAAAACTCGACATTTGAAAAGTTACTTCTGCATTTGATTCTTCATGAATTGAATTCCAGAGAATTGGGAAGTGCTGGTTTGTGACGGAAGGGTAACATGGGAGCAACATCACTGAATGCTCTGTTTTATCCATTGGTCTGACAAGGCTTAAAAATATCTGCTTATGTTTCCTTTCTCTATTTACGTGCTTTGTGTGATGCAATTCAGTGGTGACATTGTTTTGATGCATGGAAAAGTCCTCCTGGAAGGAGGAGCAAGGACACTGACAGTGGCATCCACTTTTCCAGCTTAACCCTCACCCTGTGCATGTACCCAAACTCGCAGGGCAGTGAAGCTTTTAGAGGAGGCCACCAAAGACACTGGTGCTGTGGTCAGTCCCCTGATGTGTTCCCAGGATGAGCCTGGTCCAGCAGAAAGGACAGGCAAGCTCCTGACAGCAATCACTAAGCGAAGGGAGCTGCTTACTGCGAAACCTCTTGCTCTTAAAACTGAGACAGCACTTGAGGCCTAGGAGGATGTAGTCCATCATTTATCTGCCACATATGTGGCTGCACAAAGCTGCAAGACAGTGTAAGAGAATCTGGTTTGGGGAAAAAAAACCAAGCATATTTGATGTGGTGTCAGACCACGTGTTGTTGAAAGTTAAGAAAATAACTCCAGGAGACAGAGAGAGGCACGGGAATGCAGATGCTGCCCTTCATGTAGATTCAGAATTGCTGTGACCCCTACCTCTCTGATGACAGTGGCTCTGCCCCGCCTCCGAGCAGTCACTTCTGCTTGGAGCAGAGGAGAAAATCACACCGGCGCTTTCATCCTGTATCAAAGACCCCATCCCTGCGCTCTGCCCCAGACCCAGAGCAGCAGGAGCACAGGACAGCTCCTTGTTTGACATGGATGTGACAAGAGCATGAGCGCAGGGCTCCGGCTTTGTGTCAGCGCAGGCGTTTGCTGGGTGTGGGAAATGTGTTGGTCTCCGCTCTGTCAGCGCCGCCATCGCCCTGGAGTAGCTGGGGAGCTGTAAGAGGCAGAGGAGTGTGAGATCTTTGTGCATGCTGTTCATGCTGTTCAGTCACCTGCTTGCACTGGGACCAGCGCTTGGGAAGTGAAATGTTGCTTTTCCTGTCCTCAGTCCCCAGAGCCTTCTCATTTTCTTCCACTGAGTATCCCTGACATGCCAGCCGCTTTGATGTAACCTACTCATGCGTGGCTGGAGTTGTTTTGGCTGTGATAGTGAAACCTGCGAGGCCACGCTTGGACTGACATTACTATGTCCAGCCATAAACAAGGCTGGGTATGAGGAACCCCTCAGAGCCTTGGGCTATGGCCAGGAGGAAGCAAACCAGAGGAGCTGCTCGCGCTCCTTGCTGAAAAGGATGTGGGTGGGTGGTAAGGGGAAATGAGGGGCAACATAATTGCCCCATTCAGGAACTGACATGTGGAAACACAGTCCGGTGGTGAGACTTTCTGCCAGTAGCAAAGGTCATTGCCATCACTGAGAAACTAAGGCTGGAGAGCTGTGTAAGCTGGGATCCCCAAGCAGCCAACTAGCCTGACCTCAGTACATGGGAAATGAGATCAAGTGCAAAATGAGTTTACCAAGGCTATCTCATGCCTGGCTTATCTTAGTAGGTTTATTTTGATAAGATAATTGACTATGTAGACAGTGGACTTCAGTAAGGCAGCACTTTCAGTGCTACAGGCAAAGCCATTAAGCTGGAGAACCAGGGGATTAATGTGAGCATTGTAAGGATTTACCTAAAGAAAGGATGTCAGGAGGTTGTGCCTCAAGGGAAGTGAGCTGGGTGGAAAGGGGTTATTAATGATGCTCCTCAAAGGGGTGATCTTGTTTACCCAGCAGGAAAACAAGCTGTAATCAGATTCAGTCAGATTTGAAGGGCTAAGTCACTGCAAAGATTTCTCAGGCTACAGGAAGAGAAGAACTGATGGCACTGAGGACTGGAATAGGGGAGATAGGGTAAAACTCAGCAGCACAAAGTGCAAGCGTGCATGTGCAGACAGTAGCTATAAGATGTTTTGCTCCCAGCTTGTCCTCTGCCATTTGAAAAACACAGACTAAGGGGAGTTTGATGATGAATTCTCACCATAGTGTAGCCAAGAAAAAGAGGAGGGTGAGCACATCTGCTGAAGAGGCCAAGCACAACACCGATGCTGTGGCATTGCTTTGTCTCTTCTGGCAGATTTTCATGAGCACATTTAGATCTCAGGCCTCCGCTCAGCCTTTGCCCTAAGTGGAAGACAAGGTGCATTGATGGAGGAGCTGAATTGACCAGACAGCCTCACCTGAGCCTCACAGATAGTAAATGTGGCCTCTGAAGAAAGGCAGATCCAAGTCAAAGGCACCCATGTCCCAGCAGTCTGAGGGTTTCCATAAAAAATTGTGATATCCATTTAAAAGGGGAAATCCCATGGCTCACACTTACAGAAAGTTACTCTCTTTATGTTCAAATGGAAAAGAAACAAACCAAAGCTGGGCACCACATTTAGGTTTGAGGTTCTGAGTGTTTTCAGGTTTGGTTCTTGTTTTAGGTGTTGGGGGCTTTTGCTTTTGTTTGTTTTCTCCTGAACTCCCCCTCCCACCTTCAAATGTCAACCTGGCAGGTTTCTGGAATTGAGTCCTTTTGAGCTTTGCTTCCTGAAAGCCCTGGATTTGCACTTCCCATGTTGCTGTCTGATCTGTGTGTACACTACAGTGAGCTGTGTCTGCTGATGCATCAGCAAGGGCAGATACGTAGCTGTCTCTAAGAAAGTAAATCTGCCAAGAAACGTTGTGTTTGGCAAGAAAACTGCTCCAGCGTGAAGAGTGGCCAGTCCGTGGGTTGCCAGCACAACCCTGCTGCAGATGGAGGTTTTGGAAGTTTTCTGTACTGATCCCTCTCCTGAGCACATGCAAAATGAAACCAGCTAATGCTTCCTAACACACATATGGGCACAATTTTTCAAAGGGTTGGAAAAAGCAGGGGCCTTGACAATGCTCTTCTGGCCATTGAATTCCTTGTTCCAACACAGAAGGAAGGCAGAGCCCAATAAGGATATACAAGCACAGCCTCAGCATAAGCAAAAAACCCTTTCTTTTCATACTGTTCGTGTAAGAAATAGATGTTTCTTTTCTTCTTTTTTTTGGTGGATTTTTTAATAGATCAGTCTAAACCATATCTGATGTAAAAAAAAAAAAAAAAATTAATCCCAGCAGGTTAAATTTTTTAAATGAAGCCTAACCACAGCCAAAGCAGAGGACAACAATGCCTAGCAGCACTGATTACAGGTAGTGCTTTCAGCTCTGCTTTTAACAGAGCATATAATTCTGCTTTTTGGGCATGATTTCCATTGAAAACAGTGTTGCATTATATAAGCGTATCTGTGTCAGAATGGTATTCACACTTACAAATATGGTGCATGTCCATATGGGAAAATTGCAGGTAGGAAGCTGGGCTGCAAGATAGCAGCATGCTCATTGGTTCTAATTAATTCCTTGATTACATGCTCCTGTGGGCACCAGGGGTGATTTACCTTGCTTCACTCTTAAAGGCAGGAGAGGTTTGAACACAATGATTTGGGGGAAATTATATATAACATGTGGAGCTGATTTAAGGCCCATTTTTTGTTAACAGTCTCTTCTCTCTTCCTCAGTCCTCCACATCCTGATGCTGGTTCCAGTAAAACAATGCAACTCACAAAGATGGCCAAGAAAAGCAAGTTTGTTTAATTTTTCTTTCTTTGCAGGGTTAGCATGTTTAACCAGATTCCAAGGGGGCACTGAGGGATAAATGTTCAGGGGTGAGATTTGTCCCTGCCTCTGATCAACTGTATGGAAGTAATTCTTGGGATTTTTTATAAGTCTGCGTCTTAGAAACCAAGCATCATGGGAATCAACTGTGGATTATTAAAATCAAAACAGCGTTCTGATGAGCAAAACACACTTAAAGTTTGTCAGTCCTTAGTTGTATTGACAGATTCCTCAAGCTGGCAGGATAAATGCCCGGTAGACCTCACAGAGAAGGCAGATCCAAAGTGCTGCTTCTCGAACACCATAATTCACACCTTGATTCGTTCCTTTTGCAGGTGCATTTTCATACCCATGTGCCGTCATCTTGGCACACAGGCTTGAACATTTACTTGCTTATGTTTGCACTGTGTCAGTTTCTCATTGCCACTGTGGTTTCATGCTTAGGGCAGTGTGAACTTCCGTGGATCTCTGCAAAACCTCTAGGACTAAAGTCCTCGGACCTTTCCTCTGTGTGGTCCACTCTGAAGCCAACTCAGAACCTTACGCTTTTTTCCCCAGTGAATGCATGGGTAACACACGGAAATACAGTCCTGGATAGGAAACAGCCTGAAAATCACCTTCCCCTTGATGCAGTCGCTTGTGCCAAATAGCAGAATGCCTGATTAGGCAGGCTTTCCAGGGATCCGGCCGTCCTCAGCTGCACCCCGGCACTGCTGGCGCCCGGAGCAGGGAGCGCAGGTGCCCTGCCTGCAGGGAGAGGCAGGGCTCCAGCAGCCCTCCGAGGTGGGAGAACAGGGCGGGGAGTGTGCTGTGAATGTGCACCCTGTGCAATGCGTGCTCCTGGTTACATTTACGTTTTTCCGTGTAATAACACCAAAGGAAAAAAAAAAAAAAGCCTAAGCTGCTTGTGAAAACAGGACCAAGGCTCACAGCCCCTTACGAGCCTGCAATGCACCCATCACAAACAGTAATTTAAGTCACAGCACAGCCAGACACAAAGTTTGAGCTGCCCGTGTGCTGAAATAGTTGGTGTGAATATTAAAAACCAATAAAAAACATCCTGTGTCTTCTTCCCAGCCTGGTGCTGCCAAGGACTGTGACTCCCTGGCACAAGCGTTGCAGGCAGCCTGTCCTGCTTTTGTGAGGGAAACCAGTGTGTTTGCAGCTCTGTCATCACTCACAGGGGTGGAAACCACGGGAGATTGCATCCTCCGTTATGAGCACCTCTGCTACAAGGGAAGAGCTTGCAGGAAGTGCCCTGGAGGAAAGGTGCGGGTGAGGGCAGCTGTGAGTGCCAGCTCACACGCACAGACCTGTCACTCCTTCCTGCACTGACTGGGTGGGCACGGTGGTTCCACAAACAGGGATGCCTCACTACAGCAAAGGACAGCAGTCCATTGGGTTCCTTACAGTAGTTTGCTGTGAGGTAATTGAAGAAGGTTAATCCCAGATTATTAAGGAATTTCGTCAAGAAGCCCCGGTGCTTTGTGCAGTAAAAATCAAATACCCACCCACGCAGTAATCGGGTCAAAGTTACACTTGTCAAACAGTGTTGGTGCATTTTGCATTTGCGCTGCTGGGATTAGTTTCCCACATTTCCCCCCTCTCTGTTTCTGAGTTCAGAAGACTTTTTAAAATTTATTGGTCACTCCTGATTTACCATGGCACACCAGACAGGCTACCTGTGCTTTCAAATGTACCATTGTTGCCCTGAGTTTGCAGTTCTTCGATGTTTTCATTTTCTGTAAAAGTTTCTCATGCACTTTCTGTAAACATAGCCATGTTTTGTTAACTGTCTTTATTGTTTTTCATTCCATTCTCCTAGGCAGAGACGTTTAATGGATTTTTCCTTTGACCAGTGTGATTGAGGAGTGGTAATTTCTCCCTCCAATCCACGGTGGTTTTTAAAAACATATATAATAAAGCTCAGGGTCTCTGACCCCGGCTCTTTTTCTTGCTTCTCTCCTGACAAAGTGTCTGCGTGGTTCTTTCGTGTCCAAGTGCGACATACCATGTCACCAAAGCACATTATCTGCCCTTTCCTTTCCTTTCCTTTCCTTTCCTTTCCTTTCCTTTCCTTTCCTTTCCTTTCCTTTCCTTTCCTTTCCTTTCCTTTCCTTTCCTTTCCTTTCCTTTCCTTTCCTTTCCTTTCCTTTCCTTTCCTTTCCTTTCCTTTCCTTTCCTTTCCTTTCCTTTCCTTTCCTTTCCTTTCCTTTCCTTTCCTTTCCTTTCCTTTCCTTTCCTTTCCTTTCCTTTCCTTTCCTTTCCTTTCCTTTCCTTTCCTTTCCTTTCCTTTCCTTTCCTTTCCTTTCCTTTCCTTTCCTTTCCTTTCCTTTCCTTTCCTTTCCTTTCCTTTCCTTTCCTTTCCTTTCCTTTCCTTTCCTTTCCTTTCCTTTCCTTTCCTTTCCTTTCCTTTCCTTTCCTTTCCTTTCCTTTCCTTTCCTTTCCTTTCCTTTCCTTTCCTTTCCTTTCCTTTCCTTTCCTTTCCTTTCCTTTCCTTTCCTTTCCTTTCCTTTCCTTTCCTTTCCTCCCCTGCCCCTTTCCATCTGTAAACAAGATGATGCTTGTGCCCTGATCTGTGCCAAGATGAAGACTTTACTTCTTCAAATCTTGCCAGTTTTAGAGTCTGAAGGTTGGGAAGAGCTAGAGGGAAAACAAGAAGTCTCTGGAGCTCTAGGAATTTTGTTATTGTTATTTTCCTTTGTAAGATGAAAGGGATTTACTGTAACCTGAAACCATTGGATTTTCGTCTTACTTCAGAAAGTTATTTTATTTTGTTATTGATATTGTGGAGGAGACAATCAGTCTGTGTGTGAAAGGCGTAACTTCTCAGGATGCTGGGACCACTTTGGTAAGGCTGCTTTCTGCCCTTCTCTTACAGGAAAAGAAAAAAAGTTGTCATATAGTTCCACTGAGAAACAGATGAGTATTACCAGCTGAATTCAGTTCATTCTCCACATACCCTGTATTCCGTGTGCTGCTACTGGAACCATCAAATGCTGACAGGACAAGAGGAAATGGCCTCAAGTGGTGCCAAGGGAGGTTTAGATTGAATATCAGAAAAAATTCTTCACCGAAAGGTTTATCCAGCCCTGGAACAGGCTGTCCAGAGTATGAGTCTCCATCCCTGGAGATATTTAAAAGGTATAGACATGGTGCTTAGGGACATGGGTTAGTGGTGGACTAAATCCAGCAGTGATGGGTTAACAGCTGGACTCAATGATCTTAAAGGTCTTTTCCAACCTAATTCTATGATTCCATGAAAAAAAAAATCCCTAAAAATTTTACTCTGCTTTGCAATGGGATCATTTTCCTGACAAAGATGTTTTTAGGGCCCTTGCAGAACCGTTTTTTGGTGATATACACCTCTGGAAACAGATCTTGGGTAATTCCCATTCAACCTGGACATTCTGGTATTAAAAGCATGCAGGTGTGCTTTTAGTTCAGATTAACACAGATTGGAATGCCTGTTCACCTTGAAAACAGTGAAAGGTATCCCAGTTCTGTAGGAGGCAATGTGGTTATGAATCCTCAGTGGAGAGTAGGTGCTGTGTTTTGGTTTTCAGTATTTACCCAGTTCTGACCTTTCTGATATTTCTCTGAGATGTCGATTGAGAGAGGGAGGTTGGAATTTTTGTATGTTCTTACCAATCGATAAATGTTCAAAGTGATGATGTTTGACTGCACTGGAAGTGCATTTCTGCAGAGGTGGAAAAAATTGGTGATGTCAGTGGGTCTACAGGAGAAAGCTAGCAGCAATGTATTTGAAAAGACTTCCCTTTGCAAAGGATTTCTACCACAAGTGCTGATTATTGGAATTAATTTCCCCTACACAGCACATATGCTGCAAAATTTCACTTGTCTTTTCTGCTTTTTCCCTGACAGTTTTCTATGAAAGGAATGGAAAAATGTAGTGTGTGTGATGCTCTCACATCTTCCTCTTTTCTGCAGTAAATGTTTTTAGCAGAATTTAACTGCCCTTTCTTACTAAGTCTTAGCTTCTCTTTTCAAGCTGCAATACTTCTACCTATTTAAAGCTGTTTCTGGGGCACATAGAGGTGAAATGCTGAAGGCCTAATCAAGTGCAGAAGAAGCCTTATTTTTATGGGAACTTTGCTGTGAACTGGTGGGCTTATATTACCCACTGCAGTGCTCAAAAAAACTTCAATATGTATGAGTCCTTCAACTTTGTTAACATCCTAAAGATGCATAATACCTCTTTCCTTGAACTGATGGATTCCAAGAATCAAGGATATGATAGGTGCTTAGGGAAGCTTTAAGTGGTGCAAAAATTATGACTTCTGCCTCTGATCAAAGCAGAACAAAGCACTCGGCTTCTCCGTTCTCTCTGTTATTGCAGTCTCCTTGCAATCAGGGAGATCTCTGAAGGAGAAGGTACCAAGAACTGTAATACCTAGGAAAAGAGAAGGAGCTCCGAGTGAGAGTAACACCCTTGAGTTCAGCTGTCTATCTAAAATTTAGGCAGCCTTAGCTGATCCAGGTTCTTCTGTGTGTAATTAGGGGTTGTGGTACTTCCTTACTACAGTCTGGCAGCTGATGAGCTCAGTTACTTTCCCTGGGACTGCTCATCCAAAAGCAGGGTTAAGTCCTGAGGAAGAAATGCAGACACAAAAGTAACAGGCTGGAGTTTCCTTCTAGTTGTAATGTTCTAATGGCAGAAATATATATTAATAAAAGCTTAAATTTAAAATGAAAGGGATTTAAAATGATAAACTGTACAGCTGTAACAGGGTTGCCAGTAACTCTGTAATGATAAAGATTCATGATTAGACTACCAGGAGAAAGTTTATTCCATCTGATTCACAGAGAGGCAGTCCCTGCCTGAGAGCTGGTGCTGTGACTTGGGGAAGCAATGTATGGTTGGCTGTATTAATGATGCTTTCTTCTTCTCTGAGCACCATGAAGACACTTCTGTGTAAGCACATGGTGCTACTGTCATCTGCATTTGCTAACCATGCTGGTAGAGAATGCATGGACAGAGTACAAATGTACAGGATTTAGATCAGAGCCCAAAACACAGAACACAGGCACTCAAAACCCTGAAATGGAGGAAGTCCCAGCCTGACTCAATAAGACACTCCTCTCAGCCATTTCATATACAATGATTTTCTCTCTGCAGAAATGTTATAACCTGTGTTTGATTTCTCTACAGAATACCATCTTTTTAATTATGTCAAAATAAAATTCTGATTTGTAATTCAACCCAGTCTATCTAATCTATCTAATTCAAGAAACCTGTACTGAAGAAAAACTGGAGCAATGTAGTGGCAAATCATTTCTGATAAAAAGGATGCATTTCATTTAAATCAAAGTAATTTAAACCAGCAAACCGGAAATCTACATTTAAATAAATTATTTCACTCTTGATTTGTATTTGCACTTTTTTTTATCTCCTTGAAGAATACCAGGTTTGCAGTGGCGTGCAACCCTCTCGCTGGGATTATTACAGCAAAATACAACCCCTTACACTGTAACCCCTTACACTGTACCAGGGCTTGTTTTATTTTGCAGGAGGGTGTGCAGAACAAATCTGCATCATTTAGCATGCATTTACTCCTTCAGGCTCTTACTTACTAAGTGGTTTGTTTTTCTGCCCAGGATTTGCTCTGGACTGGCTTTGTTTGGCTGTTTGGGTTGGTGAGGGCTCTGCCCTTCCAGGCTTTAAAGCAGGGATGGTCCATGCCTCTCCCCTGCCCCATCCAGAGCTGGGGTGAGCAGTGGGTGCCTTCTGGAGCAGGCAGGACACGATGCTGGGGAGGCAGGTGCTCTCTCCACTTCCACAGGGCCGGTGGATGCTCTCTGGTGACACCAGGACGATCCACATTTGGCCCTGCTGTCACATCCTGCTCCCTGTCCAGGCGCTCAGCCGCAACATCCATCACATACTGCCTAAGCAATCCTTCTTAAATTTTCTTTGGAGAATCTGTTTCTTGATGGATTCCATCCAGCTGGGCCTGAAATGGTGGTGCGGGCATTTTTTTTTTTTTTTTTTAATTTCAAACATAACTTTATACCACTACTCCCGAAGTGGCATCAGGGTTTCACTTTAGTTGCATTTTAACCTCCGCAGCCCGCAGCGCTGCCTGACACTCACACGCACGGGCAGGGCCCTTCGGCCTGAGACCCTCCCGGCTGAGGAACGCCCTCAGCATCCCGAGGGATGCAGGCAGCCCCGTGCCTGTCGGGGCGGCGGGGGCGGCGGGCGCTGCATCCTGGCGCACGCCCCGCGAGGAAGCCGTGGGCGGTGTGAGGTGACTTATGAGGCTGAGCAGCCTCCCGGCACCAAGACTTCCCCCTGCACCCTGTCAGGGAGAGTTGCAGCAGCCTCTGGCAGCAGCCAGGCGCCCATGGCCTGGCACTGAGCCCCCCGCCTGCTCCCTGCCTCAGGGGTGGCCTCGGTGCCGCTCGACCAGGGAACGACAGGTACCGGGGGAGGGAAGCGGGGCAGGCTGGGCTTGTGCTCGGGGTTTTTCTGGTGGTGGCAGCAGGCAGGAAGGAGAGGGGCACAGCGGAGGGTGCTGTGGCTCCTCGGGCCCCGTTCCCCTAACCATATTCCCGTCTCCTCCCAGCCAGGAGCTACAGGAAGATGATGTGGCTGCCCGCCGCCCCACCGGCGCTGGCGCTGAGGACGTGGCTGGGGCTCGGGCTCTTGCTGCTGCTCTGCCTTGGCATAGGTAAGCAGGACTGGCTGGGGTGTGACCGTGGGAAGGGGTTGGGTCCCAGCAGCAGCACCCGTGTGATGGTCAACAGGCATGGTGGCCCTCAGGACCCTCCCGGTGCCTCCTGCCAGGGCTGAGCCCAGGTCAGGGTTTGGGGTGGCTGGCACTGCACTGAGGAGCCCTGAGCTCTCCGCGTCCCAGGCCCATTGCACCAGGCTGCTGGCTCCCAGAGGGGTGTGGTGATCTCCCATCCCGGCCAGGGTGAGAGAAATGAGGGTGGTTTTGGTCAGCCGATGTCTGTGGGGAGCACGTGGCGCAGCCCCTTTGGCTTCGGCTTCGGGGCGGGGTGGTTTCTGCAGCTTCTGCAGCTTTTTGGATAGTTAAAAGTGGGTGCATGGTGGGAAAGACAGGGAAAGGTGGCAGCTCAGCACAGAGCAGAGTGGGTTCTTTCTCCACCAACACAAATCCTTGTTGAAGTCCTGCCTGGGCTGTCCCCTGTCCTTTTCCAAGGACTTGTCACAAAGCTCACACAGATCGCTCCTCACCTCAAGAGGCTTGGGATGAGGCTTACATCTTCTCAGATGTGTGAAATGTTAACCTGGAAACCACACAAAATTCACTTCTGAGCTGGAGTTCGTTGCGGATGCAAAATAAGTTGTGCTTATTGTCAATTTTAGTGTTTCATAGCAGCTAATGATACTCTAGAGCAAACTTGGCCTGAACTGAGGCTTTCGTTAAAAATCAAGTGATGCAAAATTAGGAGCTTTTCATGCTGCTATTGTGAAACTGGGAGATGTTTGATGCTGGGTTTCATTTTTAGTTTCAGTCTCAGAATTTTAAGTCAAAACTTGGAGAAATTTAGCAGGGAATTAATCGCAGAGCTCACTTGTAAAGAAAGCAACGACCTCAAATGTCGCTCTGAGATCTCTGCTCTTCCGTCTTCCCCTCAGTCCTTCCCCTACCTCTATGCTTGCGAAGCATTTGTCGAGCACAGATGTAATTTGCCTGTGTTTGCATCAGGCAAACAATCTATCATGAGCAGAACTGTTTCTCTCTCTGCACTTTAAGAGCTTGTGGTATGTTAATAATGTAATTACAAGCATATGGTAACTTGCCAGTCCTGTAATTTCTCTGAAAAGGATTCTGGTTCCTTGGCTAAAGGATGTATACCTGGATATGTAGTTTGATGCATGCTAATATCCACTACTAGAAATAGGAGTTTGATAATAGAAAACTAAGCGTTCCTATATTTGTGCTTTTGGGGCATAATTTTTGGATGCTTCTCGTGCAAAAAGTTTGTGGAAGTCCCAGTGCCTCAGGAGCAGTGGCTTGGCAGACTGATAAGAGCAGGACAGCTGATGCACTTATTTCTCTCTCTGTGTGCACTCACACACACTCTGAACCCTTTCTCTCTGAAGATCAGCGTTCCTACATTAGAGCTCCTTGAAAACGCGTGGTGCAGTACCCACAAAGGACTGGGCTTTAAAAGCTTTACTAGTGCTTGTGGGTGATACCTTCTCAAGGTTGCCCACAGGGACCACAAAGACCAAGTTCTGACCTTGTCGTGGCAAAATGGTGGAGCCCTGGGTGTCTGCCATCACCCTGTCAGTGACCTCCCACACAGTACTGAGCGAGTCACCACCACCAAAAGCCAGCCTTTATAGGACTGACCCCACGTGGGACTGCTCATGACCACATCGAGGCACAGTCAGGGCTGGCTCCCAGAGCCCGAGTCCTTGGGTTAGCCCAGGTGTCCTGATGCTGGCACACCCCCCTGATGTAGCACCCCAAAAGGTCAGGTAACATTCTAGCATGGAAACAGATGCCCTCTGTAAAGCCCATGTGAATGAAATAGTAACAGAGGGAACGCCAGGCTGAATTTTCACATCGTAGCAGTGGAAGGCATTAATGGGGAGCTTAATTAAAAGGGATGGTTTGAAGGTTGTATTTCATAGGAACTTCATGTATGTGCAAGCTACGTACATCCATTTATTTCTCTTTGAATTTAATTTTGCTACTCTGATGTACACCTGAGGTGCCCCACTGAAATGCCAGTGTAACTTAGAGCTGCTTCTGGGATGTCATCTGCTGCTGGAGACACTGATTTCGGTGAACAACACCCTGTTATCTCAGCACAAAGTGGCAGAAGAACCTTGGTTGCAGCACAACCTTTTTTATTTATGATCTGAATGCACTGCCGGTATCCCTGTGGGCTTGGTTTTGTCCTGCCATTGCACCTTCACAAACTGTAGGATGTTCTCAGTCCCAGTTTGTTATACTAGAAAAATATAGCTTAAAGCCCCTCGGGTGTGACCTTTCCCTGCCCTGTGTGCAAACAAAGCGTAGGCACTGACTGCAGGGACCCAGCGAGCCCGGCTTTGTGTCCATGGAGTATTTTTAAACTTCCCTGGAGTCTTTTCTTCCAGCTGGGGACCACTTAGCTCTTGGTTTCTTCCCAGGGTGAAATTTTTTGGGACGTTTTGAGGAAAATTCCCTACAGCTTTTCTAAGTTACTGGAGAGTTGGGAAGAGAGGGGGAATATCCATTTCTGTGAGCAAGCACTGGCTCACAAATAACTCACTCTGGGAATCCCCTTCCCTTGTGTTACTCCCAGTAAAGAGCTCGGAGCTGGGTTTCAGAAAGGGACAACGAGGGCTGAGAAAGATTCCCTGTTTTGTGGCCACACCAAATATTGAAGTGTCAAGCAATGAGCTTTAGGTACTTGGTGTCTAATTTCCGTGCCAGCTCTGGTACGGGTTGTGCTGGGGCAGATTTCACAGCGGAGATGGCAGAAATTTTTCTTTACGTACCGGATTTGCCCACTTGATCACTGGATGCAAATTGAGTTTCTGACTTATTCCTCTTAGTGCCTTCAGCTGTTGTTTTAATTTCTTTTTTTGGATGAGTTTCTGTCTCCTTCTGTTCCAGACATGCCGGGGAAAAAAAGTCTTTGTTTAAAAGCAAGGGCAGCGGAACTAAGGAACTCCTTTTTCTGTCTGTCAGTCTATCCAGAGTGAAACCTGCTGTAAGAGCTTGTCTGGAGAAACAGAAAACCAGCTAAAGCCTACTGCTTTTTCTTATAGACTCTTTTATTTCTTCTGTTGTGCGTTTTTTAAATGAAAGAATTCTTGAGAAAAAAACCCACAGAAAATTAAATTTAGACAAGCTACATTTTTACACACAAAATAAAGTTAAAAGCCTAATTGCCAGGTTTGTTAAGGCTGTGGGTCAAATGTTCCTTTCACCCACATCATTTCCTTTTTCCAGTTAGATCAGAATGAACCCAGATAGCTCCAGGGACCTCTTGTTGCTCTGACAGCAACAGCTTTTTTGCATTTCTTGGATCACTGAGACATTTATATCGTTTTTGCAGTGTGCATGTTGGACATTCCTGCATTTCAACATGCAAAGTTTGGAGTGGACGCTTTTACTAATTGTGGTAGATTACCAGCAGAAATTACGCCCTCACACTTTTCCTGCTCATCACTGCATTAATGCTGAGTTCCAAGTGTGGTTTAATGGGGGTAATTAATCTGACATAAATGACTGATGTTATCCCTCTGCCTCTCTTGTGGTGAGTTAGTTTTTTGCAGAGCCAGTTTGTTTTTACACTGATGCCGTGCACCCCGGAGGGGGACGGACGCAGGCAGGCATCACAGTTAAGGGGTACAAACAGGTCATTGCCACCAAAAGATGCAATCCTGCTCCTCTCTGGCTATGTTATCCTTCTCTTCTTTGCACATGTCTGATCCTTGGATGATCTACTTCACCTTCCAGCTTAGCAGGCAGTTTCCTTTTTTTTCCTTTTTTTTTAGGCTGGTGTATTGAACTAGACTCTGGAGAGCCCTGCAACGGGGTTTGGAAGGGAAAGAGGAGCCAGATGCCCTCTGCTTCTGTGGGGGAGGCATGAGATCAGTTTGAGTTTGTTGTCTGGCTGCATCCCAAGATTGTGCCAGGCTGGGGGAGAATTTCCACATTCAGAGAAATTCTCAGAGAATTACAGATTTTGTGTTGGAAGAGGTCTTAAAGCTCATTTTTTTCTAACCTCCCTGCCATGGACACTAGTCCTGCCTGGACTTCCACTAGACCAGGTTGCTCAGAGACCTATCCAAACTGGCCTTGAACACCTTTAGGGCTGGGTCATCCACAACTTCTCTTGCCAACCTGTGCCAGCACCTCACCCCCCTCACAATAAATAATTTCTTCCTAATAGGTGATCTAAACCTTCCCTCCTTCAGCTTGAGGCCATTCTCCCTTGTCCTATCGCTACATGCCCTTGCGAAAAGTCTCTCTCCAGCCTTCTTTCAGGCTCATTTTGAGCACTGGAAGGCTGCTCTAAGGTCTCCCTGCAACCTTCTCTTCTCCAGGCTGAAGGCTTCTCCTTCCTTTTAAACATGTGTTTCCCGGTATAAATGCTGTGCACATGCGGTATCTTTCACAAGGTGGCAAGGCAGGTGTGCTGGATGCAGTGAAGTCTGTTCACTTGGCAGAAGGAGGTCAGTTTTGCTTTAAAATAAATTATGTTTAATTGTAGCTCTTCTGTCCCCTTGGAGGGGCATCGCCATTGGGAGTCTCGGGAGTTCATTTGAGAATACGTAAATCCTTCCCAACTCGGAAATGCCACAGGCTTTGCTTCTGCTTTTTCACTGTTATGCTTTTAAAATATCATTGGTCCCAGGGGACTCTCTGACTGAAAAGAAAGTGCTGACTGATGGCTAATGGTGACATTTCTACCTATCCTGCACTCAAAAGACATCCACCTTTTCGGCGAGCTCCAATTTCTTCCATCTCACATAAAAAAAGTTGTTAGAAAAGACGATTGAAGGAAGTCTCTCTGCACACCGCTGCTCTCGCCTTAGCAGCTACCCTCTGGTGTCGTTTTAAATGCCCCGCAGACAAGGATTTGATCCCTGTGCTGGGGGAAGTGCTTCAGAGAGAACAGAGCTCGCTGTCAGACGCTGGTTCCTAAAAGCCGAGAGAGCCCCTTCCCTGCACCGCGCTGCCCTCAATCCTCCCGGATGGTGCCGCCAGCAGCACCTGCCCGAGCCTCTCATTTCACTCCCTCTGCAGCTTCTGTAGCTTACACACCCCTCTGGACTGCTCTGGTCTCGTTTCCTGAGTGTCCTCCAGTTAATTGCCGTTCTCCACTGCGCTTTTATCTGGGGCTGTGTAATCTCTCCTCCAGCCAGTCCTCCAGCTGCGGGGTGACCGTCAGGGCTGTCTGCAGAGCATCCGTGAGTCGGTGCCTGAGCACAGACCAGTTTTTCTAACAAGATAATGGCTGGCAGGCCTGCAGCGCTGTTAGCTGCGCTGGTGAGCGTTGCTATGGCTGTGGGCAAGTACTTCAGCAGCAAAAAAAAATATATATATATATATTAAAATTTGTAATTTTTCGACTTTGAAGTGGGCTTATGTGAGAGGTATCATGCTTGATTTTCCTAATTACTGGGCACTTTCACCTTCTATCAGTTTCAAGAGAGGGCTGGCTCCTTGGGGAGCATGTGAGACAGAGATTTAGTAAGCACTGAAGAAAACTACAGCCTTAAGCAGTGGGGAGGACCTCAATTTCAGACACTGTGCTATGAGGACAGCAGCAGGCATGGCAGTGGTACTGGAGGAATTAGGAAAATTATCTGAGAACATCTTCAGCTGGGAGATAAATATAGAGGAAGTACAAAGTGAGCTTGTCAGCAAGAGACAGAGTCTGCAGGGGAAAAAATTAACAAATTTATTTTTGTCTGACTTTGTGACAAATCTCCCCCAACAGCCCGTCTTGCACAAATGCCACATCTAGTTTCTGCCCTCGAACTGGGAAATTGAAAGAGTGCTGAGCAAGATGCAGGAATTTGATCTCTAAAGGAACTAAAATATGCAAATATTCTGCGGACAGCCAGATTTAGCCCCCTTCCTCCCTCTTTTTTATTCTAGCAGGGTCACATTCCACGGGCTGGGAATGGAGAAAGGGAGAAGGTTCAGAAAGACTCTTCCTTTTGCTCCTTTCTCCTAGTCAAAGACGTCCTTCTGTCCCTGCGGCCGTGTGTCCCTGCTGGTTTGCAGCACGGGAGATAAGGGAGCTCTCCATCCTCTCCTCCCTGAGCAGCGCCCATGTGGAGCACTCTGCAGCGGGGGGAGAGATCTAAGACATGATCTAGTTCCCATCCCCAAGCACCTCTGGTTCCATATCCAGCTCCTTGCTTGGATCTGACCTCCTGCCTGGTGCCCAGATGAGAAAATTGCGGGTGACTTGTGCAAAGTTGCGATTTTACGTAGCAAACACAGCAGACTGAA
Source organism: Lycocorax pyrrhopterus obiensis (assembly GCA_014706295.1). NCBI lineage: Eukaryota > Metazoa > Chordata > Aves > Passeriformes > Paradisaeidae > Lycocorax > Lycocorax pyrrhopterus. The sequence goes on along the minus strand of JACSVZ010000001.1, from coordinate 113,647,242 downwards.
CATACCCGGGCAGCCGGCTTGTCCCGAGCTGACTCAGAAAGCAGGAGATCTTTATCTCCACAAGTACCGAAACTTGATCTGGAGCAAGAGGTGTCAGCTGGCTGGAGCTGCCCCAGCGCTGCAGCGAGGCCCTCTACCAAAGTATTTCAGATTCCCGTTTGTCTTCTCAGATGCTCGTTGCAGATCGTGCTCTACACAGTGGTTTTCACAGCCACTTCGTGGCTTCAAGGATTTCTCCACCAAAGGTGAACATGTGCAAACACACACAAAGTAAAACAGCATTAAAATGGAATGAAGGCTGCTGATGGAGTGGGACACTGAAACACCCCTGGGAGTGTTATAAGAATTGCCAAATCAACGGTATAGAGCTGGGCAAACCAAGGTTACTCTTTTGTTTAGGAGGAATGTGGCAGCATGAAGATGGGAAGTGCATAAAACCATGTAAGGGGTGCCGTGCTCTTGCTGTGCTGCCCCAAGCTGGGCACCCTGAGGTTACAGCACGGAAGCAAGCAAGGATGAACTTCTAGAAAAACCTGTTCAGACCATTTCCCTACCTCAGACCTGCCCTGACATCATCATACACTAGGATTAGTCCTGTCACTTAACTGCTGCAGGCACACTTGAGTAGTGTGAGAGGGCACAGGGAACTGAGTGGAATCACTGCCGAATGAAGCGCATCGCTGGTTTTATTTGGGATGCCTTCTTTTCTTCTCCCTCTCTAACCACATTTGGGATGAGTAAGGGAACTTGGCCTGAGCAAAACATCTGAATCTGCAGCTGCTTTGCTTTGCCAACACAGCCCAGAGAAGCAGCAGGCCTGTGGTTTGAGATCTGAGGTTGGGCTTGGGGTTGCACAAGGGGAAAGGGCCACTCCTCCTTTTTAGGTCTTCCAAGACCTCTCTTTGCATGCCTGAACTTGCTGGAGTGGAGTCTGTGAAGAAGGAGCCTCAGAGGCTTGTCAGGCACTCGTGCCTGGGTTAATCTGCAGTCACAGACTGTGAAGAGAACAGCCAGCAGGGCCTTATAGCACCCACTTTTCTCTGTTTCATGCCATCTTTCTTAGTGCACAGGGTCTTACAGCGAAACACAGAGGAAGGCAGTGGTTTTGTGCACTTCTGAACCGATGTCTCCACACAGAGGTTATCTGGGCGTCTAACAGAGTCTTTCTGTCATCAGTGTACTCACAGGACTCACTGATTTAAATACAAAGCATTTCACATATTCCCATGTAGCACAGGACGTCTGCTGAAATTTGACTCCGTGGAAAGCCTGGGAGAATCTCATTCCTCATTCACCTGTTATAAAGAAAAGATCAAGGGGGAGTGTCTAGTCTTTTAAAGATTCAGCTTTCCAAAATGTCTTGATTTTTCGGATTGTCTGTTTTGTTTGGAAATCCCTGTAAAATACTGCATTGCCCTCAAAGGATAAATCATGCAAGTTTGGGGTGAATGTGCTATTCACAGGAAATGAGGGGTCTGAGCTGCTGAATTACCTGCAGAGTAGGAATCCCAGGTGCATGGTCCTAGGCAAAGTCAGTGATGCCATTAATTTATGAGTGGAGATACCAGCTGCTGTCGCAAAGATAAATAGGGAACCAGAAGGGAAAAAAGCAAAGCAAGGGTCAGAAGGGCAGAGAAATGGGGAACACAGGGGAAAGAGAATGGCTTTGGAGCTTCTGTTCACCAGGACTTATCAGGAGGTTTCCAACAGTTTGATGCTGCTTCTCCAGAGCATCGCTGGGTCTTTAGCTGCCTTTTACTGTCAAATGTCTCTGCAAGACTTCTGTGCCAGAGGAAATCTTCTCTCATGTGCTGTCTGACTGCATGTGCAGTCAGGATAACAAAGCTCTCTGTGGCTGGGGAATTTCTGAGTCAAGGCTTGGGCAAAGAGTGCAGGTAGCAGGGATACAGGCTCAACAGCTCTCCTGACTCTTGGAGCAAACAAGAAGGAGGAACAATACTCCTCTATACTCACCTTTCTATTCCAGTTAGCCCTGCTGTATGAGGAATCTGCAGCACAGGCATGGTTTGAATGAAGCAAGCTTTTCTGCCCAGGGAAGAGAAAAGTCAGCCCTTCCATCGGTTAAGCATTGCCACATGCCACGGGCTTCCAGTGATGGAGCTATGTGTGTGCACAGCAAGAGAGTGGGTGGGCTTCAGAGGGGTGGGAAGAGGAGGGATCTTTTTCTAGAAAAGTCATTAAAGATTATTTCCATGTTGAATACCTTCCCCACAGCCTGGCTGCAGAGAGCATTCAGCACAGAAATGGCACAGAACTGGGTTTTCATTTTTGCTTTGCAGTTCACCTCTAAAGTGAAAGGGGACTTCTGTAGGGCTGAATGACTCTTCATGGACTCTGGTTCCTTCAGGCTTGCAGCATTCAGGTTGCAGTTTCAAGGGTGCAGAGCCTTTTAAGGGTAGACATGACATCAGCAGGAGTTTCCAGCCCCTGCACATGTACTCCCAAGAAGGTTTTTGTTCTCCTTTTGGTTGCAAAGGAGACTCTGAGGGGCAAGGTAGGGAGAACCTCATGCAACTCATGATGTGGTGTCACCCTGACATTTACTGTACGCCTACTCTTCCTCTATTGCTGCAAAGTAAAAGAGAAAATGGTCTTTATCAATCCCAAAATTTGACTGGATGTTTGGCTGGCTGCTCTTCTGAGTCTCTCCAACAATAATAAGAGCTGCACTGTGAGAACAAGCAAAGATGTGGTCAAAGATAAAAACACATATATATACAAATGCACACAGAGGTGCAGGAGAAGGACCTTCAAGAATCACAGCCTGAAGTGGGCTGCTTTTAAGGTGAGCAGAAGGAAATGCTTTCTCACACAGCAGGTAATCAAACTGCACGAGTCATTGCCAGAGGATGTTGTGAAAGCCAAAAATATATGTGCATTCCTAAAAGGGCATTCCTGAAAGGGCAAGAACTCTTCCTGCAGGGTAGGTCTAGCAGTAGCATTTAAGAAGCTGATGTCAAGAAATCCCTGAATTTCAGGCTGACAAAGGTTGGCAAGACAAGGCAGTTTTTCTCCTGTGTGGAAGAATTAGTTTTTCCCTCATTTTGCTACCAGTTGATGGCTGACAGAGGTCAGTGTGCTGAGCAGCTCCTGGTCTGCCCCAGTTTGGTTTCTCAGGATCTGCAATGCATTGGAAGGGGAAGTACAGGTAGTGGGGTGGGGGGGAAATTGAAACTTTCCCTTTGGAAGACCAGTGGAGTGGCTGAGTGGAGGGAAACCAGTTCAATAAGAAGTTTCTCTTTTAATTACATATTCTATTTTATTTAATTAATATTAAAACATTCCATAGTGTCACCAGGACCTCCACAGTATTTTTTGGTGTGTTTCCTACGGATTTAAGGTAAAGTGTGCAAGTGGGACAGGGGTGGGTGTGCAGCAGGGGAAATGAGTGAAATATATTTCACAGAATCACAGAATCATTTAGATTGGAAAAGACCTTTACGATCATTGAGTCCAACCTTTACCTCAGCCCTGCCAAGTCCACCAACAAATCACGTCCCTAAGTGCCACATCTACATGTCTGTTAAATGTTCTGTCCCAGGCTTTGTGTCTGGGCTTTACTCCAGCAAGCAGCCCCAAAATCCAGCTGTGGCGGGGCACTGGCTGAGCCTCCGCTTGTCTCCCTCCAGCACTGGCAGCTGTAGGATTGTGAGCGAGTCAGCGGGCTGTGCCACTGGGGTCTTGCTGTGACAGCGGCCCCAGGGTCTGTGAGTCACTGCTAAGCAAATGAGGCCTGGCAGGCAACCAGCTTGTGGCTGCCTTGGATGCCGGCTGAATGGGAATGTCACAGCCTGAGTGCTGCACTCTGCCTCTGGATAGCGTGGCTGCAGTTAGGCTGGGACTGTCAGGAGGGAGACAGCATCAGCCAGACTTCGCTGGGGGGTGGCAGTTCTTAGGCTCAGCTTTGTGCATTGCTCAGCTCACACTTCAGGCAGAGGCTTTGCACGTTGGCTCTCCCCAGCACCTATGGGTGATGCCACGTTGTCCCCATCAGTGACACACCGCCTGTCAGGACTTTCCTGCTTCCTCTCTCAGGCATGTTTACTGAGAGGTGGTCTGCAGGGAAAGAAGAGGGAATCCGAATCTTTTCTGTCCCGAAGACAGCTATTATTTCCTTGTTTTTCTGCTCTCAGTCAGTGGACTGTAACAGATTGATATCCCACTTCCGCCACTGGAGATGAGTGCTGAGGCAGTGAGGCTGAGGCAAGCAGGACAAACAGAAAGCAACCTGATCTTCTGGACTAACAAAGCCGGGTGCACATCATCCCCAGGCTTGCACTAACTCAGGTGAAAGCCCAGCCATCTGCCCTGTGGTGCAGCACAGGGCTGTGTGTCCATGCTGGGTCACCTTTCAGCAGCAGCAGGAACTCCTTGCTAGGCTGCTCCCTCAGATGTCAGGCCCTGTGCAACTTTACCTGCTGGAAAGAGGAAGGAATGGGAAAGCAAGGCTGATCGTGAGAGCGGGGTGCTTAGAAGGGGAATTACTGCTCACACGGTCAAAGTTGTACCTAATTTCACCCTGCAAGGGTCTCAGGTTATTGTTGTCGGCACATGGCTGTGCTCCAGGTATGGGACTGGCACAGTCACTGGCCAGGAGTTGGGGAACATCTGTGCTGGGTTCCAAGTCATCCCAAGGGAGGCCCATGGGCTGTCACAAAGATAAATTTGTTCTAGCTAGTCTAGGCAAAGTTGTTCATTTGCTAATGATGGAATGCTGATGACAGTGTGGCTGCAACTTTTGTTTATCATTGTAGGGTTGATTTTAGTTTCTGGGATCTTTAAAGTTTTGGGGTTTTTTTTCTTTTACGAAAAAATAACTTCCAAAAATCCCTCAGCCCCCTGAACTGTGGCCTTGTTAGGTATGCAGGGAACCCACCAGGGAATGACACAGATTTTCCAAACACCAGGCTCTGAAAAGGGAGAACAGGGGAGATGGCAGTTTGTGCATGTGTGTTTCTATCCCTTTTTTTATAGGGGCCAGCAAAATTTCTGTTCAGGCAAGCAACTCTCCTGCCTTTGCCTTCAGCAATCCATGCAGCACTCCTTGTGTGCCTGCTGGGTCGTGATCCTGAGTAGGAGTGGAGCATGACATACAAGGCAATGCACAGGGAGGGCTCCCCTCAGTGCAGAGCTGAAGCTGTAAAACAGCTCGGTGGGTGATGAGGGGTGTGAGCAGTCAGAGCCAAAAGGGGTGAGATTTAGGCAAGAGACCTGGCACAAGGCTGTACCACTGACTCATTGACTTCTGTTTGCCTCTCACCTGCAGGCCAAGCACTGGAGAAGAAAGTAATCAAAAGCAAAGTGGGGGAAAAGGTCAGCCTGCCATGTTGCCATGAAATCCCCAGCTCAGAAAGCCTACACAAGTACCGGGTCTACTGGCAGAAGAACATTACGGAGGTGGTGCTGGCCTACTCAGAGGGGAATATGATCTCCAAGCACAAGCGGTACCAGAACCGGACAGAGATGGACCCCTGGAACCTCACCCTGTGGATCTCCCCCATGGAGATCCTGGACAATGGCTCTTACCAGTGTGTAGTTCAGCGCAACTCCATTGTCGTGTGTGACGAGTCTGTCATCCTCTTTGTGACAGGTAGGTGCATTGCCTCCTGACACCTGAGGCTCTCCAGTGCCAGCTTCTGGGAGTAAAGGACACTCTTCCAAGCTTACTCATCCTGTAGCAGATAGACTTCCATCAGGAGGGCTGAGAGAGTGCTGGAAGTTGTGTTAACTGCTTCCTTTCCAGCAGCCTCCCTTCTTACCTTTCTGAAGCTACCCCAGCTACAGAAATTTCTTTCCTACCACCAGCTCAACCTCCTCCCCTTGCTGCCTTCCTCTTGTGAAAGGATCCCTCCCCACAGCTGGTGGGTGCTCGAGGCAGCCCCTGCTGTCTTTGGGGCAAAGCAAGACCCAGCCCTTGGTACCTGGCAAGCATTCAAGCCAAAAGAGGAATGGTGTGGCCATGGCAGCATCCCAGCCCTGCATCCAACCCCCTGTGGGGCCCAGGCTCTGTGGGGCTGGCTGCACTGCAGCTCAACAGCCTAAGGTGGAATTCATCGTGGAGCTTTGAGGGTTTTCACATTGAAGAAACCAAGTTCCTTTGCTCAAAATTAACCCAAATCTTCTCTTAGAGGCCACAAAATGTTCCATTGACATTTTCCATTTCCACCGGTGTTTTTGTGGCAGTTGATCTCAACCAAAGACAGAGATACTGGTGACATATATAAATATATAGATGCATTTGAATATCTTTAACAGCAGAGAGTTGTATGAATCCTCCAGACAAGTCAGTGAAGGAGCATTCCTCATCTGGAAGGAGATTTGGCAACAAAAAAAAAAAGACAAGCTCCTGAGGTTTGGCCATTTCCTGCTGATCTGAGGGCATTGCAGGCATATGTGCAAGGAGACAAATTTAGTGATCTTTCTGGGAACTGGTATGAAAAAAGGGAAGTGTACTGCCAGCACCCTTTTTTAACCGTGAGGGTTGAGGAGTTAATTTCATGAAAAACATAAAACTACGGATCTCCTTTCCTGTCCACAAATACTGCAGTTTCTTTCCAGCCAGAAATCCCCTTGCTGTCTTAACAGGCCCGTTGTAATAATTGTGGTAGACTTCTGCTCCCTTTGGTGAAGTGGGATCAAATTATGTGGGTATCAGGAAAGGGAAATGCTGGAATCAGGCTGGGATGCCTGAAGGGATTTTCCAGACTGGATGGCAGTGTCATTTTGCTCAACAGACAGTGGGCCTGGAAGGAAAGCTGTGTCTCTCCTTGCTTGCCACTGGTCAGCCACGCAATGTTGAGCAAGTTTCTTTCACTAGTGGCTATTTGCTTGGTATCCTAGACCACGGGGAGCAGAACCCATGGATGACATGGGGAATGCCCTGTGGGGGAGTCTTTGCTTTGATTGTGGGAGGCGGGGACTGCTGCCCTCGCTGTGGCCTGACAGAATGGTAACAAAATCTCTCTTGTTTCAGCTGACTTCAGCCAGCCCAACATAACGACAAACGTGTCCATTGATACCTGTGAGTTAACTGAGATGGAGATAACATGTTCTTCTCACGGAGGTTTCCCCAAGCCCAAGATCTCTGGAGCCCTCAACAACATGTCCGTGGAGTGGAATGCCACCTGGGTGTCCGAGTCCAGCCTCAGCCCATACAACGTCACTGGAAAACTGGTGCTCAACGTGACCAAAGACGTCAACGTCACTTGCTCCGTTGAATACAATGGCTTTGCCAAGTCCACCAGTTTGCTTCTGAGTATGTTTTATTAATGTTTTTTGTAACAAAACCATTTCGTTTAATCTGCTGAGTTGCCTCTCTGAGAATGCAGTAGATTTTCTGCAAGTGTTCATGCAAGGGTCACCCAATGATCCTGCCTGTGAACCACACACCAAAATATTTTAAAGGCTGGAAGATAGCCAGGGTGGGAAGGGAGAGTTACAACAGTGACTGACAAGCAGAGGCAGCTCTGTCCTCCTGCTGCTCTACTGCAGCTGGGCTGAGAGCTGAACTGGATCCTGCTGTGATCTGGTAATGTCACACTTGGTGGATGCCACAGGCTGGGGCTGCCACCATCCAGTGCCCCTCTGTACCAACATGGTCTTGCTGCCAGCTGTGGGACACAGGCCTGGTATTTGAATGGACTTGAGAAAGGTGTGTGCTTTAAAAGCCACAGATTGCACTTTAAAAGAGTTTCCTCATTTAACAAGTATGTTTGTCCCTGCTTCAGTGAAAGAAACTGTCAGCTGGGGTATAGACAAAATTCTGCTTTCAAATGTAACATAGGGTTAATTTATACGGAAAGAATTCCATCACTGAGCATGGCTTAGAAGTGATGGCATAATAGATAAGTCTGTGCTTTGAAAAGCTTGAGGCACAAGTGGAAACAGCATGAGGGAAGGCAGCACACGACATTCCAGATGTTTTGCAGTAGAAGGGGATTTGCAAGGAAATTCGTAAAATCACAAAGATTTTTTTAATGTTGTTACCAAAAAAGTATTCTGAAATGTCTCTGGGTCTGATGTTTTTACTGTAGAGATAAGGGCACCTTCAAGGGAAGATAGAGAAGCAGTATTTTTCCTAGGGAATTGTGCCTTATTCATCAAGGTAGCTTATTCATCTATCTCACTAAAATCAAAGGGGCTTGTGGGGAGAGGTGCCATTCAGCTTCAGAACAAATGCCAGGAACTAGTGCTTTATGAATATTGGCTATTGCTGGATGTAGAGCATAATGTCCCTAATGAAGGGAGAATAAGGTTATGAATAGCTCACTACATAGAAAAAGAGAGCAACAAAAAAAAAGCAGTGATCAGAGGAGCGTGCAGTCAACAGTGACAGCCACAGCAGTCACAAACCCCCCACTTTTTGACTTTTAGGATGTGTAACCACTCCCATTTTGGTATGGTGTAAATGGTCCTCCAAACAAACCTTTCGTGAACAGTGATTTTCTGACAGAATAGAGCCTCTGGTAAATGTAGAAGGCAACCCCTACAGTGTGAGGGGAGGGCTGAACAGCAGATCAGGCTAATTAATGTCTTAGGAGTGGAATGATGCTGACCTGTGCCAGATGCAGATGATGGAAGAACTGAAGGTCTGTGCACATAGGTCTGGAGACCTATGGACATGCAGCAAGTCCTGTCCTGTACAAGAATGGCCCAGTATCTACTCTAAAATCCCAGTGGTAGAATGGGATTTCCCACCATTTTCAATGGTGAAAAGCCAAAGGCTCCAGACCCACTGAAACTGACCTCTGCCACAGCACTCTGTTCCTGCCATGCAGAAAAAAAAAATCTATTCTAGCCTGTTTAATGCATCATTCTCCTTCACCTGGGAATCCAAAGGGAAAAAAAATATTAGGCATAAATCTGATGAAAACAGTAAGGAAAACTGCAGAGTACCTCTGAGAACAGAAGCTTTCTAGCTGGGGACTCAGACTTTTCCACCAAGCCTAGCTCATTTCCCTGAAACAGCTTGTGTATTTTTAAATATTTCCTGTCACAGCCCTGTTCCGGACAAAGACCCAGCTTTTTACATTCTGTGGATGTGTTAAAAATTTCAGCCCATAGCAAATGTGGGTGGATGGAAGAAATTTAGGTGCCAGCTTTGTTTGCTTGTTTATTGAGTAGGTCCATTTTCAGGCTGAATATCTGAGTTAGAATTTGGCCAGAAGCACCGAAATTCACATACCTGCTCTTACACGAAAATGCCAGTGTCTTGTTGGGCCCTTTATTTATGTTTTATTTCTCCTGTCTCAGGAAAAAAAAAAGTCTGCGTTGTTCCTCCTGTGCCTCCGCCTTATAATGTCATTACTGCTTCAATTATCATCGTTATCACCTTCATTCTGGCTATCACCCTGGCAGCAAGATACCTCCCAAGGCATGGTAAGTGCAGCTTCTTTTTCAAGAAGGTGTCTCTTAGTGCTGATGGAGTTTCTATGTAGGATACACATTTATAGAAACTTTATTGTCACATTAGGTATTTCTGTACCTTCTTCTCATTTTTCTCATTTCCCTTTTTTTTTTTTTTCCTTCAGCATCCACTGTCACAAAATCTAAGTCTAGCTCATGATTTTCCTACATTTTGTGTGCAGGCAACACTCGAGTTCAGGTTTGAGAGTGAAGAGGAGATGGGGAGTTTTGAGAGCAGATCAAAAAATTTCCAAAATCAGGGGTAATGAAGAGGCTCACGAAGGTTCATTTTTATGTAGTAAGAAGCTTTAAGACGCTCTAAAATGCCAAGAATCTTGGTGATCATGATAGATACGGCTGAGCACTGAGAGTTTCAAAATTGGATCTCTCTCCACACCCTACTTAGACAATCCCTCAGAAAGTCACTGAGCCAAAGTAACAAAAATACATAGTGTTAGGGCCACAGGAAGGACTTCAGCATAGCAATGTCCTACTTTTATGAGAACACCAACCAGGAGAGTTAGATTTGTGTTCTTTGTGTGGCCAAAAATGGCACAGGTAAAATGTCTGGTCCCATCCTATGAAGTCTTCAGTAACTCCAGACAAGTCTCCAAGAGTTTTTCAATGGCAAAGGGGACCTCAAATATCTCAGGGTTAGCTGGCAGCAGAGTATTTTTTTTTCTTCAAAAAAATCCTATCTGTTGGCTGTTGCTCCTAATCATGTCTAAGCTGACCTTGCCAGAAAGTCCCTGAAGATGTGGGCAGACATTTAATAGATTTATAAAGGCAGGTAGGATTGAAAGCCAACAGCAGTAGATGCCTTATCCGCACCCTGTGAGCAGCTTTGCAGAGCAGCCCTGGAGAATGACAGCAGGCCTTGCAAACACATGAGGATAAAAAACACCCAGCTGAGATCTCTCAGGTCACTGGGTAGCCCATGTCTGGGAACAAGAATCCCACACTGAGGGCTCTATGCTCAGGCCACTTACACCACCTCACCAAGGTGTAAGTGACCACTGGGAAAGGTCATTTTCTGGGCAGCAAGGACTCAGTCCACTTACAGACACCTGTAAGTTTGTCATGCTCATGCCTTCTAATAGCTCTACTTCAACTTCAGACAAGTTCACTCCCAAGTCAGAGGTGTGGAGGTCTCATTACTATTTTTCTTTTCCCCTCCTCATCGACCACATCCCTTCAAAAACCAACGTGACCATTGACTCAAGCTGGGCTAATTTCCTTTTAGTGTTTTATCACAAGGAAAGGAAGCTTCTGGAAGGCAGTGACTCTTGGTCACACCTGCACACCTCCTCATTTTGCACCCCTGTGCCCTTATGACACCAGTGCCAGTTCTTCTCCCCTGCTGTTCCCTGGGGCTGTGTCAACAGGAAAGCAACAAGCAGGCTGAAACCAAGAAAATCACAGTTGATCACAGTCTGTGCTGTTAGCTGCATGTATAATGAACTTCTAATTATAGGAGAAAATGAACTGGAATCGGAAGATTTGGCTCTCAACAAATATAGGCTGGAAATTAAAAGGTTCCTTAGCATTAAATTAGCAAGATCCCGGAGCACTCTGTGATAGTCTTTTATATAGGAACTGAATTGCTTTTAAAGCAAGTATAAAAAGCATACCCCTGTGGTAGAATGCAATCACCTGCAAACAGCATGGCACATGGCTGCATTAACTGGAATTTCCCTTTTAGTCCCACTTCCATAATATGCACAGGGAGTAGATTTGCAGAGTCAGGCGGTGCTGTTTCATTCAGCCACTTTCCAGACCAGGCACAGAAGAAACTGTAAAAGAAACTGTAAGAAGTGTAAGAAACTGAAGCCAGAGCTTCCATCCAACTTTCCAGTTTGTGCAGTTGTCCCATTTCAGTGCTGCTGTGCATGGCCACCTCTCTGGGAAGGGAAGTATCTGCCCTAAGAGTGCTTCCTGCCGGTGCTGCTGCAGGTCACCTTTCAAGAGCTCTCGTGGGAGCTCAGAATAGGTCTGAGAGTACGTCTGTTGTTCTGGGCTGTGGAAAGCTGAGTCAGGAGTTGCTAAGAGTGGTTTCTGAGCTCGAAAAGCCATGCTTCAAAGAGCTGAAGTGTGGGAGGGAAGAATAGAAAGGCAGAGCAAAACAAAACGGAAGTAAGAGTTCTCAGATGCTTGCGATTGTTGTGGTGACCAAAACAATCAGGTGCTTTGTTGAGGTTCACAACCGCCTACTCTGACGAGCTCACAGCCTATTTTGCAGTAGTTTAAGAATGAAAACCCAAAGCACCAAGATTAGAAGTCACTTAAAGAATACCTTAGGATTCATGTTGCACAATTTGTGCGAGCGCAATTGCACAAGATTCAACTTGAACTACTAAAATTCAGTCATGGATGGTGCGATATTAAAGGGATCTGCTTGATCTGAGTTCCTCTTAAAGCACTGAAAGAGTTTGTTGGTTTTAACACTGGTATTCTTTCACTCGATAGGTAAACTGCATTTAGTGGCATATAACTTCCATCATTATTTCCCTTCTGACCTTATCTCAGCATGCAGCAACCTGGTTTTGTGCCAGGCTGAGGTTCTAGCCCTGTGCTAAGGAGAGCCGTTTTATCCATATGACACTAGATAGATAATATTTATTTGTAACAGAGCTTTCTAGCAGATCAGACTATGACCATATTCAGATGTACTGCAGGGGTGAGTCCTGCCAAGTTAGAATGGAAGTCACTAGACCTAAAGGATCTCATTTTCTTTAATTTCTTCTCTCCTTTCTTCCCTCTCTCAGTTATACTCAACTTTGTGGAAGAAGACATTTGGATTCAGCACTTTTCTGTCTTCTGAGATTCCAAATACTAACAAGGGATCTTTTTTTTCAGTTTGTTCTCGCTGTTGTAAGCACCAGGATTCGGTGGAAGAGGGTGTGAAAGACTGTACGAAGGCACCCGTGAGCGATAAAGGGACAGCTGAAACATCATCTGTATGACCAGATCACATTTGCAGGTAGTTTTCTTCACTCTTCTCCTGGCAAAACAGCTTCTCAAATACTATTAGATGCTCGTGCAATGTTAGCTCAAAACACCACAGCTATCAGGATCTGCAGTGACATCCCCTGCCATTTGCCCCTGTGCTCATTTTACGGGCTTTCCAGCTAAACACTGGGCAGTCTTTTAGTGCCTGTCCTGTTGGACTCATTTGTAAGTAACTCATCGCTACCACAGGTGCCACTTGTGGCTTCACCCCCTAGAGGTTCTGGCTGATTCCCTGTGAGCCATGTGCCTGATCTGATGCCTCAACATGGGAACATCACTGATGATAGAAATTAAGGATTGACCAAATGGTGGTAAGGGAAGGGGAAATAAAAGAACAATTCCAGCTTTCCCAGTATGATCAGCCACGCCAGTCCACTTCTGAGATATCTCCATTCCCTTCAGCAGCTGAAGGAATGGAGAAGGAAATGTTTCCTCCCTCAAACTTGTCCAGAAAACACTCATATTTTAAAAGGAGTTACTTTCGATAATGGCTTGTTACAAAAGATGGGCTGGGGAAGTCGGGCTTGCCAAGGTTTTATGATTACAAAGGATTATATTTGCTTTGGCTTGAAAGCTCAGCAGTTTTCAGGGCTGTGTCCTCCAAAAAGACACTTAAGTGAGGAGACTTAAGGGAAGATTAGCAGCTAACTGTTCTTATTCACATCATTATCCAGGTGACTGCATTTCCTGCTCTCACCGCAGCATGCAGAATTGCCAGGGTAATGCCTGCGGAATTGCCAGGGTAATGCCGTAGAGCAACAGCTGTGGGGTCCTAGAAGTCACGATTTTGTCACGTTGTGCACTGCAAAAACCTAAACGTTTAATAGTTTTGAGATTGAAAGGAGGGGAAACTCTCATTCAGGCCACTCGTCTCATTTCCAAACCTGACTACACACTCTCGTTTTCCTCTGGGGAAGGCCCTGTCTGGAACAGATACTAAAGCCTTGGTTAGCATGAATTTTGGGGAGTTTTGTGATGGGAGTGGCAGGAGTTCACCTACAGAACAAACCCATTCTCTTTTGTTATAAAAGTTTGCCAGGATTTTCCTGTAGGTGGCTGGTGTTTCCCGACTCCGGTGCCTGGGACAGCTGCCGTGTGTGGACTGGGATGGAAGCTGTGCTTCCTTAGTGGCCGACTGCCATCTCGTGATGCACCTACTGCTGCTTAAACAGGGAAGCACGTTCGTTAGTCATCCTCACTCCGTTCCCAAGGGTTTTGCAGGGAGCGCTGGGCCAGGCTGCAGCTCACTGACTGCACCTCCCGCTCAGAACAGCTCCGAGTTTAGGGAACAAGAGCCCTCTTGTGGAGGGCTCTCGCAGGTGATACCTCTTCGTCGGCTCTGCAGCATTTACTGGAGTACATTTAAGGTGGGGAAAAACAAAAAAATCAGTGAAATCTTTTCCTTGAGTCCCTCAGGTTCTTCACGCTGTACACTCCGCACTGCAGACCCCACTGTTCGTTGTACAGCAATGCTTGCTGCATGGACCCTTTGGCTCTCTGCAAGGAGGTGCCAGCAGGAGAAAACTCTGCTCACCACAGCTGACAACACAACCTCCTGTGAATGAATGCAAACCCCCACCCACGCCACGGAAGCTGTGGGGTGGCCTTGTTACGTTGGGGTCGCTGGGATTCCAACTGGGAGGACCCTCCGTGTTCCTGCAGCGGGGCAGAAGAATGTCATCAGTGGCATGCCAGGTCAAGACTTCAGGAACCTCTGGCTTGATGCTGCCTCTGTGAGAATCAGGGGCCTGCAGAGCCCTAGCAGGGAGCTCATGCCCACCTACCCCTTCAGTAACACGGAGCTGCCCTTTAGGAGACCCCAGATCCCAACACATAATCTCGTCAGTCTGTGCCTCCATGTCGCGACTGGGAGCAGCTAAAACTTCTTTTATATTCAGCCTCACACAAGTATCTGTTCTTCATGCTGGAGGACTTTGGATTTGAACTTGACCATTACAGATACACATCCCTTCTCCCCTAAAGAGGCAATAATGGACACGTATTTCATGAAAAAAGCCACCTTGGAAGTGAGTCTGTACGCCTCATGCTTATTTGCAGCGCTACCAAGACTTTTTAGGGAATGATACACACTGACAGCACTCCTAAGAGCTGATTAATATTGCTTATCTACAGCAGTGGCACAAGTTCTCATAACCTTTTTCTCGTGAAAGGACAGCCTGGCCAACCCAGGCACTGAGGTACAGCTCCTCCATTCAGTTGCTGTGTGAGGGCACACAACCTGTGCACACACGTGGCCAAGCTTTCATGGGCATTCCTTCCCACCCACACCTGTAAAGCCCCACTCGAACTTGTGTGACAGTCAGAGGTTATCTCGTGTGTATCTGCTGTAATCAAATGTAACTCAGGGCCTTGCTTCATAAACATGGGTCTGCTTCTGTGTGTACATCTGCCATGGGATACTTGTTAGGGAAAGCTCTGCAGATTTTTGGGAGTCTCTTACAGCAACATAAGGATATTTACTTTGCACTGAATGTTGCTGCTTTCTGCCAGTGTTCTCTCTACCCAGCCAGGACTAGAAGGAATTTCCCTACAGGATGCTAACATTGGACAGGACTCATCTGATCGGGGTGACATTCTTGCCTACTGTGTAGGAAAAAAAGGTTTCTCATTTTGAGGGGAAAGGAGGAAAATGCCCCAACCCCCAACAAGCTTCCTAAGCAACTCTGCATACTGACCTAGCTCAACCCTGCCCCAAGTTTGGCTGGTATGTTTTCCCTTTTGCTCTGCAAGCTGTACCCATTCCCTCACTGTTCTATCCACGTTATCAGGGCATACCAAAGTCTGAAAGCACGATGCCGTCCTCTTTGTGGGATGTGTTGTTACTTGAGCTGCTTATCTTCCTAGGGCACTGCAAAGACATATTCCATCCATTTCACTTTTTCCCTAGTTGGTACATATTGAGAAACTGCTGGAGAAAGTAGGAGGATTAAAAGTGGTTTATAGAATATTGAGCTTGGAGATTAAGTAAAAAATAAGACACTGCTCCCTTTCTACTCCTGCAGAGTCACGCTGTTCCATCACCTTTTTACTGCTTTCCCATTGTACCAAGCATAATAGGAACTTCAGAACATTCTTACAGAGGAGTTTTCGATAGAGAAAAGGAGGTAAGCTGGGGAAAAAGGAAACAATTGCATTTGTGTGTTGTGGTTGCAAACAGAACACAGGTGACAGAAACCATGGTGTTTCCAAAAGGCAGACTGACCCTACGGCAGGACTTGGTGCATGAGTGATTTGTCTCACTTTTCAGGTTTCCCGTTCTTTTAGCCTCTTGCTCCTTTCAGCACAAACCACCAGCTTCTTGCAGGCTGACCACCCTCTTTTGGCATTCACTTCCAACTTTGCTCATTTCCGACACCATCCTTCCCTATAACCACACTGCAATTCCACCTTGCCAGCCACACAACAGCTCTGCCAGTTGTACCAGCATGTTTTCCCTCTCACTATCCATCCCATGCTCTGCTTCTGCTCCTGACCAGTGATTGCGCAGCCTCACAGAGAAGGGTTTGTCTTTTGCACTGTGCCAAACCTTTCTACATCACCACAGACTCCAGTAACACTTTCAGTAACTAAAGGAAACCAAAAATTTCAATGACAAGTATGTCTAGCATCAGGTTATTTTTATATGCTTGATGGGCAGGTTATTTGGTTAGTTTTTCATTAAGCACTAATAATCTGGATCATGTTTTCTACTGCTTTATGCTGTATTCAGTGAATTGCACACAAATGGTTTCTGTGAGACCTTCTCAGCTTTATATCTGTGTCATTGTAGCAGGTGAGCTGCTCTGTTTACCATGGGTGTTTTGTATATAATGTTTTTTCCTGGGGTTCCTCCTTTAATTGTATTAAAAAATAAATGGTAAACTCAGTTTCCTTTCCTTAGTAATAAAAGATGTCTGTCTATGTGCTGGAGAGTGGTAGAACCTCTCAGTTATTCACATTAGCCCCAGCCACCATTTCACAGCATCCAGGTAAGTGGTGCAGCTGTTGACAAAGCTGTACCAGGTACAGCTGGCATCAAGCCACAGCTCTGTTTGCTGTGCTGACAGCAATGACAAAATGACACTCAGGTAACCCGGCTTGTGACTTCCACGCACCTCACATCTGTCAGTTTGCCAGGGGTTAGCTGAGCAGTGTAGCTACAGATCATCCTTCTCCCTCCAAACAGGAGGCTCTCTGCAAAAGCAAAACCCAGTGTAAGGTGTTCTCACTGTACCCCTGCTACTTGGGTTACCTACTCTGAAAGTGGAAGGTTGGTAACTTCAGTGCTGCACTTTTGCTGGGGGTGGAGGGAGTGGGGATGTGAAGAATCCCTTACAGGTGTATGCAAAAGATAAACTCTGAACCAATTCTTCCCTCCCCATTTGGGAGGCTAAGAAATAAGGAAGTGCAGGGAACTAAATTCAGCAGGAAACTGAGAAACAAATGGCTGCTAATCTTGAGTGTAGCTGGAAGTCTCTGCTTCCCCGGCTAACAAGCAGCATAAGAACATGTAGCAGCCCTCCCTTACACAGAGAGAAAATCCACACAACTGCTACACCCTGGCTCTGCCTTCCCTCCTATGGAATAACATCCCTGCATCAATGGTCAGGCACGGGAAAATTAGTATTCTTTAGGCATCACATCAAATACCACCAAATAGGAATAGAGACAGAGCAATGACACAGCTAAATGTCATCAGAGCTGCTGTACAGATAAGAGTGTGGGATATTGGGTGGGGATGTAATAGCAAAGAGAAAGAAGATAAAAAAGAAGACGATAAGACATCGCTGTGTAAGCACAATGGCAAAAACGTGACTTAGAAAGGCCTATTTTGTTTTTTGGGGGGTAAAAGGACACCATTACTGTCACAAGCACGTGCAGAGCTTAAAACAGGAAAAGGGAAAGATATATCCATGCCTCTACTTATTCAGAGCCTTCACTTACACATAGAAAAGGAAAATCAGAGCTGGTTGATGACAACCCTGAAACACATATTTCTTCAATGGAAAAATGAGCTACAGTGGGGTGTTTAAATAATTAAATGCTCATTTCAGGAGTCAGAAAACACAACACCTTCTTGGAAGCAAACTGTGCCAAAAATCTGCTTTGGGTGGGTGGAATACGCTCTGTGGGATCGACTGTTCATATTTCAATCAACAGTAATTATCTGGAAAAGCATTCAACCAGAACAGATTCTTTTCTTATGAGAAGAACACTCGAAAATCCTGCCTGGATGTAATTCCTTTTAGTAGGAGAAAGATTTCCAACAAAGAAAGGGAACAGGAATTCTGACCTCCTGCTTTGGGGGAACAGTGATGGGCCACCTCACCCTCCTGAGTACAGACCATTTTACAGTAACTCCAGCACTACCCACAGGTAACAGCTCTGACTTAGAAGTTCATCTCTGGAACAAAATAATAGAGCTGGCACTCTCCTGGCTCTTGCCTTTGTTACTGCCTGGGTAGAGGAATGTCTGGTGGGATCTTAGAGCTCTTCTCATGGAATATCACTCAAGGATGCTTCTCTAGTGCCAACACTGTACTAGCATAAAGTACCCGCTGTGCTGACATAAAGAGCTTATGGACACAGTCACCACTGCTAGATGGCTTTATTGAGTGTCTTGAACCACATTTCCCCCAAAGGTTATCCCCTAATTTCCAACTTTCAAATGAAATTAGAGGCCTTTTTATTGTTAAAACTGTCCACAGTGCCAAGTCTTCCACCATCACCAGCAAAAGTAAATCATGTTTTCTGTGGACCCCCCAGACTTCTGTTGAGGAACCTAAAACATGTCTTTTTCAGGGTATTTCCATATAATTCCCAGCTCCTCCACCCCTCCTCCACACCAACTGCAAAATACTCCAAGTACTGTAGGAACCAAGTAAGAAGCCAGCATCAGCAAGTTCTTCAGGCACTGTCTGAAGAGCTGCTTTCACTAGGGCATAATTAACTTTTGGAATTAGGGCACCTTTAGCACACAAACCATTCATAGGCTCCTGTACCCCGAGTATTTCTACATCGCTGGTGGTTTGGACATTTTCAGCAGTGAAATGGGTTCTAGATGAGGCTCCGGAGCCCTCACTCCCTGCCAAACCTAGATGACACTTCCTGTAAAGTCTGTATTTCCACCTTCTCAGGTGGAACAGGTTTGGCCATTCCAAGCTCATTCCAAGTGATATCCATCCCTGAACAATGTTTTCAGCAAAACACTTTTTCACAGGATACAACTGCCTTCACAGACGACTTCCATGATCCCTTGACTGAAGGCTTTTACAAGCAGGATCAAAATGCTTTGTAGGTTCTTACAACAGAGATCTGAGGAAGACTCAGTAGCTCTTCAGTTCTCTTGCTCTCTCCATCGCTGGTCTTCCCTGGGCATTGTTTTCTGTTTGCCCTAAGACTTCGGTCACATTGAGCCTGGATTGCCTAAAGAGAGAAGAGAGAGTGCAAAAGCAACTTTATGCCTGTATCCTTCTGACAGACACATGACTGCAGAATCCTGGCTCTTGAAAATTTCTTCTAGAACTAGTGAGTTTCAGTAATTCACATGACCAGTGTCATGGCCTTTCTTCCCCCAAGCCTCCAGCTATCCTCCTTCTTTCCTCTCTTTAATGGGGACAGAAAGAAGGCAGAAACAAAGGAAAAAACTGGGAAGACTAAATCAGCAGTTCTCAAACTGGTATGTGAACAACACCAACAACCAAGAGAAGAACTGAGGTTTAGAAAGCCTAGTGTGCTGTGGTTTCTTTAAATGTTTGAACACGCAGACCCAGACACCCTCCTAGTCCACGACTGGAAGGGGCAGGGCTGTTCCTCACCACTCTGCCAGCTTCTGTTCGTACAGCTCCCTGCGCTCACGATTCCTCTTCTCCTGCAAGGTCTCGCCAGCCAAGCCATACGTTGCCATTAGGAGGCCTCCTGCAGGAATCCTGGAGGAGGAAGCAGAGAAGTCATCAGTCACCAAGGGGACACACAACAGCAATAACTTACTGGCATCAGCAAAAGGAGCATGCAGGGGCCAGATGTCACATTAGGGGAGCATCACGTTCCCCAACACTCACATCTCACCACAGACTAAAGTATTCCTGTTCTACTGTCACAGCCTCTCTTCAGCTGTGACTCACTGGAGCCCCTGTGATAACATATTTTGAATTTACTCATTGACAGGCACACACAGCACAAAGGGGTGGAAGGATTTTTGGTGCCCAGTGAAGACCCCATAGAACACCTAACCCATAATTCAGACAGTGACACCCCTGCTTAGCTCCCATCCAGCTCTGGAAGTAGTGTTTTCACTGGTAAAGCTCCCTAGGCTGCTTCCAAACACGCCCACAGCTGACACCATCCTGATGGTGCCAAGCAGCACAAATAAAGCTATTCTCTTGTTCAGGTAGGATCCCCAGATTCACTTGGGAGGATATTTACAAGTCAGCAGTTTGAGAAGAAATCCCAGCCCTGCTTGAAAAATCAGATTTCTCCTGAGTTAGAGGTTATTGTCCTGAAGGACAGAACCTCTGAGAGAGAACCATGGGTTCCTCCATGCCCTTGGGAACTTTAGGAGATTCATGACTGCAAGACACACACAAAGACGTGTCACCTTACAGCCTAGCCATGCAGCTATGCCCTCAGTGTTTCCTAATGGCTGCTGCTCCATGTTTCAGCTTTGGTGGAGCCTATTGTTGTCTCCTCTAATATGCAAACAGCAGCAAATAAGATGCCCTACTGAGAGCACTGAGCTCTCACTACTGAGAGAGTAGCAAAACACATCAAGAAACAAAAAAGAAAAGAAAAACAGTTTAAAAGTTGGAAGAAAAGTGATCATCATGAGGTCCAAAGAGAGATACAGAAAATCCCTCAAGGCAAGAGAGGAAGCGGAGCTCCTGTAGCCCCACCTATGATTCCAGGCTTGGTGTGTGCAGCAGTCACAACTCACCCAAACGCCGTTCCGAACACGATGCCACCTGCCAGGCCCTGCAGGCCCAAGTGCATTCTGAAAAGAGCTCCAGTGAAGGCTAAAAAAAGAACAAACCCACTGAAACCAGAAAAAGCCCCCCACAGCCACCTCACACTGACATAAGGAGTTGCTTTGCTGCATTTATCTTCTTCATGAGCTGACATCTGCTTTTAACAGAGCAGAAACCAAGTGCCATGGCTTGTGGGATGGAACCTCACCACACAGTCACCATGGTCTCTGCACTGAAACATTGCACAAAGTTCCTCCTGCTTCAGAAAAACTGTCAAAGTTTTTCCTGTATCATATAAATATCTATGAAAGTAAAACCAAGCTCTCTCTAGGCTGGAGCATGATCTCCCTCCCCCTTTTTTCTGTTCAACAACAGCTAATAATAGTAGCTGCCATGTAAGGCAGAAAGTATCAGTAAAAACTGTATCCAACTGTAAGGGCAATAAAGCCTGTAAAACTGAACAAGCAGATCACTTACCCAGAGCCCTGTTGCCAAAAGTGGGCAAAACTTAGCATGAAAAGGGCAGCCTATAAACAGTGTGCTGAATTGTTACCAAGAGTGGAAATAAAAAATGCTTTCCTTGTTAAATAGGTGCTTATGAGAGCAGGTTATGCACCAAGTGTTGCCTTTACCCCACACAAGCATTTGTTTTTACACCCAAAATACTCCAGCAAGTATCTTGAAGATGAACTGATAACCACAAAACTCCCCAATGGTTTTAGCAGCGCATCAGTATCTCTGTTGCAAATAAAGGCACGCAACAGGCAAACAACAGAGCAAAGCCAGTGGAACAAGAAGCAAAACCCAAGAGCACAGAAGCTGCTCCAGCCCAAGGGATGTAGATACCTGCTTATGCTTTTCTGCTACAACCCTTGCTTACAAAGAGAAAAGCACACAAGGTTACAGCACTCTTACCTCCTGCTGCAGCAAAGTTACTGATGGTGGTTTTATCGCGGTATGCAGACAGGCCCGTGCTCACCACGCTGCAAAGGTGAGGCACAGAAGTCAGCAGTTGCACATGGAGAAAGAGAGGTAGCAAAACACAGCCTGAAATAAAGCTGGATTTCATTAAGCCAGCCCTCAGGTTGACTCCAACTGCCTGGCTGCCCATCTGTTCAGAGCATACACGTGCCAGCCATGACTTCTGTGACTTTACTGCGGGCAGCTGCACAGACACAGGCCAGGGAATATCAGAGTTCCTGAACTGGATCTGGGATATTCTTTCTTTTTCTTTTTTTTTAATCCAAGATTTTTTTCCCCATCATATAAAATCATAGAATCAGAATGGTTTAGGTTGAAAGTGATGTAAATGATCACCCAGTTCCAAGCTCCCACTGTGGGCAGGGGCACCTTCCACTGGACCAGGTTGCCCAGAGCTCCATTCAGCCTGGCCTCGAACACCTCCAGGGATAGGGCATCCACAACGTCTCTGAACTACCTGTTCTAGTGCCTAGGAACATGTAATATAGCCAAGGATAAAAGAACTTGAGCAATGAAAAGGTCCTGTCAGTCAGTCAGTCCTGATGTAGGACCTTTATCCCAGAAGCTGATCCACGTGTCAATAAAATCTTGCCTTACAGACAGTCCCCACCACAACACCTAAGTCACACTCATGACCTACAGAGTCACCTACTCTTGTGGCATCAGATTTCCCTCTGGGGTAGGTAAACCAGCTCCTCCAAAAGCATCAGCTAAGCCCCAGAAGACTCTCTGTTCTCAGTTCAGCAGCCACATCCTCCCCAGCACTTCAGGGAGCCTCCTGTATGACACTGACAAGCCAACAACAATCCTCCTCTCCTTCCCAACACAGATAAACCAAAACAATTTGGGGTTTAATTGTGAAACTTAAAGTTTTCACAACTGCAGGACAAAACTTTCAACTTGGGCTTTACAGAAACAATGCTGAGCAGCAAATGTCCAGAACCTTTTCCAAAGGGCCGGTGAAAAAGGGGCTGATCTGACTGCAGGGGAGACACCTGGTGGAAGATGACGAGGTTACATGTCAAATCCAAAGAAATCTAGGAAAACCCAAAGAAATCAAAAGCTCCAGGAGAGAAAGCAAAAAGCACGCTAACTAAGCCTAAAAACAGATACCAAACTAAAAGGTGCCAAAGAAACTGAGAGAGAGTGAGGAAGAAATTCAGAAAGAAACAAAAAAATTAGGGAGACAGAAATATAAAATAATGCCAGTCAATACTGTGGGATCTTAAAAGCAGAAGGAGAATTTAAACAGAACATACCTGCAGAGAGAGTCAATGCAGGTTTAGGACAACACATAAATTTACTAGTTTGAACAACAGGGAAGGAGATATTTCTAGATTAAAAGGGCTTAGCTCAGAAGACCACACTTAGTTTGATGTTCTATGGCCAGAAATGCACTGAGAAACACCCAAGGAAGAAAATCAGGGAAGCAGAACACTATCTCTGCATTGGTTTTGCGTGTGTAGGAAAAATCTGAAGGCCTAAAGAGGTCCATGGAACTGGTAGGTCTGATATGCAGCAACTGCTCCAACTGCTCAAGAACAATCCCCTGCAAGTGTCTGAGGACAAGAACAAAGAACTGTGAGTAACCAGTGTACATAAACTACGAGTAGTGACAATTGTTTACACCAGTGTATACAAACGAGTAATGAGACATAGCAGAAAGGACAAATATCAGTGTGGGTTAGAAAGCACTTCCAGAACCTGCCAACACACAGACCCACGTTAAGGCAACACCGGGAGCCTCAATCAATCAATCAATCAATCAATCACCAGAGCTGTTGGCACTGCTGGCATGGAAGGCTCTTGGCCACTGGTGCTGAAGGACAAGCACAAGCACAAGGCAGCTCTGCTCCCACTGCCATCGGGGAACACTCACTTGAATACCGTGGCGAAAGCCGTGACCCTCCAGCTCCAGCGCCAGCCGTAGCGGATGAAACTCCGGAGACCAGCACGGTGCGCAGATTGCTGCGGGGACAGAGAGGACATGTCACAGGTCACAGCCCCTCCTCCTGCCAGCACCACCAGCCCACTGCCAGCTAGGTCATGGGACTGATGTCCCTTGGGACTGATACCCCAGCTCCGAGGGATCACGTCAGCCACCTTCAGAGGAAAAGCTGCTCCCAGCCACCAAAAGCAAAACCAAGAATCAATTCCAGTTTGGAATGTCAACTGGTCTTTCTAATCCTGCTGCTGAAAGACATCTGGGTGGACTGGGAGGGCTCTTCGAGGACAGTATAGGAAAGCAACAAAGGAGAAGGGGAAAAACTAGAAACTACTTCATTATTATTAGTTCATAAGTATTAATAAATAATAACCATCAATAAATAACAGTAAGTAAATAATAACCATCTACATTAAATGTTAAGATACAATCAAGCTCAGCAGTTTAACACTGGCACTTAAAAGTTTGAAAAGAAGAGGGTTTTTAAAATACGTGATAAACAGAAGCTTCACAATAATTAAAAATGTTGCAGTTAATACTATGAAAGTAAATAATTTTTCTCTTCCAGTGCTTGTGCTGTAGGTGCTTAGCCTGGGTTCAGATATACCAGAGAGTCACCAGAATGAAGCCAGGCAGTGGTAATTTGCAGATCTCTACATCAGGGGCCAAATCTAATTGTAAGTGATGCAAAATTTACATCAGGCAGATTTTTAAAGGAGTTTTTTTTCCCTTATAATCCAGGTAACCAACACTTTAATTGAATAACAAACACCTAGAAGTTCAAATACATCTATAAAGTGTCACAGATGTTCTTTGTTGCGCTGTTGTTCTAAAAGAATTTTAAATGGTCTTAAAATGACTCACATTAATAAGACAAGAGTACAATCACAGTTCAATACTATGAAGTCTCCTGTCAGCACACTAAAATTTAAAAGCAGAAAGCCTTTTCGAGACATATTAATCAGCCATTTAGCAGAAGGGTAAACTTTGTTACCAACTTTCTGTGTTAACGAAGGACACTTTTTTCAAGCTAACCGCGTGCAATCTGGGTAACGGGGAACCGCTCGCTCCCGCAGCAGCTGACCGGGCAGGCTGCACGCATTTACACACTACCAGCAAACTTTCTGCCGCCAAGTAGCAGAATCGGGCAAACATGCGCCCTACAAACACGAGGCCACCCGGCCTCCTGCGGACTCCGGCGTCACCCCAAACCGCGGCTCCAAGGGCAACTTCCACAGCCGGCGCTGTCCCAAGGCCGAGGCCTCCCGGGGACGCTGCGGGCCCCGGCGGCGGGCGATGCCCAGCGCTCCCCCCGTGCATCCCCCGGGGCCCGTACCAGGGCATCGGCGCGGTTCTGGAAGAGCTCGCCGTGGCTGCTCTCGATGAAGGCCTTGCGGGCGCTGACGAAGGCGGGCAGCCCCCCGTACAGCCAGCCCACCACGCCCGCCGTGAACGCCGACTTGGCGATGTTCACCGTCTCCTCTGGGTACTGCTGCTGCTCGCTGCAAGGGAAGGGCAGCGACGGGCGCGGGGTCGGCCGGGGGAGGCACGGCGGGACCGCCACGACCCAGCCCAGCAGAGCCCCGCCCGGCCCATCCCATCCCGTCCCACCCGGGCCCGGCCCGGCGCTCACTCTAGCCGCCAGAGCTCGCTGAGCCGCTCCCAGCCCGTCTGCGGCGGCGGCGAGGGGCGGCCGAACCCCGCCTGAGAGCCCGAGCGCTCCGCCATGGCCGAGCCGGCGGCGGCACCGGGCAGGCGCGGCAGCGCCCCCTGCGCCCCGGCGGGGCACGGCTCGGAGCTGCTCGGCTCGGCTCGGCTCGGCACGTGTGAGAGACTGAACTATTACTAATTAATGACTCCAAACATTCCCCCATTTGTGCAGGGCCAGGTATGCACCCCCCGAGGAAGGAGCTGAGTTTTGGGGGCTGTGATGCCCGGTTTGCACAAGACAGAGGGGGTGCAGCCCCCGGGCTTTGAGGCCGCTAACAGGCAAATGCTGCACGGCGAGATGGAGCCTCTGATGGTGCTCATTGCCCTCCCTGACACAACTCGCTCTGGTGTGACCCCCCCTTCCCTCGGGAAGGTCTGCTGGGGCATTGCTGGCTTGCCTGCGCTGACACAGATGCAGCTGTTGTGTATTAGAACGTGTCATAAACCACCAAAGACCCCCGAAGCGCCCCCAGACTCATTTGTGAGGCCTTTCACCAAAAGACTGAAAGCTCTCCACCAGGCGAGGTGCCTGGGCGTTCCCATCCCACCGAGCCTGAGTGTATTTTAACCCATGGGACTTGGTGGTTCCCGGGATTCTTCCCCCACTCCTGACGGACCATCACTTCAGCCAAGGGCCATCTAAGCTGCAATAATCAAGTCTCATCGCAAGATCTACGGGTGGAACAGCTGGGGCTCTGCAGACCTTTTGTTGCTCTAGTGATGAAGCAACAATGCATCCAGCAAAACTTCATTTTTGTTTGTTTTATTCCAAAAAGCACTTCATTACAAATGGTTTAAAAATATCATACAGAGCTGTTCAGTTTCTTGGGAGTGCTCTCTGTTGACTCAAAATAGAAAACCAGAAAACCCTTTCCACTCTGGCACAGTTTTCCTGGGAAACCAGGCTCTATAAATGCCCTGTTCTGTTTCCTTTGCCCCCAGCACTGGTCCCAAAACCAACACACTGCCCCACTAAACACGTGTCCAGGCCTCTGTGAGGGCACATGTGCACTTAATGTTATTGTTCCATGCAATTTTCTTCTTCCCTGATGCACACGGACTGCAGATGGGCCTGAGAGCTGTTGCTATCATCCTCTTCCATTATCATGTGCTGCTCTCTCAGCCTTGAGGCTGCTTTACCATCAAAGGTGCTCCCCTGCGAGGCTCCTGTGTCCCTCCTGCCACCCCACATCCTCCTGATCACCTGTCTGGGTGCCAGAGAAGATGCTGCGCCCTCCTGGCCTCTCACCTCAGGGGCCACAGAGTATTTCAGGAATTGCAGTCCTTCTGGGCTGAGAAGCTGTGCTGGGCATAAACACAGAGAGCACAAGCAGCCTGTGACCACCTCAAAACGGATAATGCGAGCAGTAGCTGCTACTGTGTGACTGAAGACATTCCCTCAACCAGGCTGAAGGAGATGAGAAAAGAAGTGGCACTGCTGTGGGGAAGAAAAATGAGTACTGAAGTGAGCAGATGTATTACCAGTCTCAAAAAAAAAAAACCCTAAATGAAAAAAAAACCCCAAATAATCCTAGCAAGATTACAGAAGGGGATCAGAGCAGACTCTGCACTTTTGGAAAAAAGGAGTGCTGAATCTACCTCTGCCAATACTTTCTGTGGGTTCCTAAGGGTTCTGGGATGTCTGGCCAGGCAGCTGGTGAGAGATAATTAACAGGGGCTCAGTTGTGCAGGGCTGTGCAGGCAGCCAGCTCATCTGTTGGAGGATGAACCACCTCTGTCTCAGTTGCCAAGCACATCACTGATGATGGCCACATCACCACCACCTGCTGCTCCCCTGTGAGGTAGGAAGGGTAACTCTGCAAGGATCATTTATCCTTTCAACGGCATGTCAAAGCTTTACCATCAACCTCTAAAACCCAACATAAACATAAACTCTAAGCTGTCCAAACAGGTTACCCCCAAATCCCAGTACCTGCTTCTGTCAGAGAACACCTAATATCCCAAGTGCTGTCACCCATCTGAGAAAATATTTGCCAAACAAAGGGGCGTTTATCTGCCAGCTGAGTGCAGGTCACAGTCTGTGCACCTTGCCATGACTTTTGGTAAAAAGTCCAGTAAAATTAACAGCAAGGTTTCTCATTTACTGAATGGGATTTAGGAACATTCTGAGACAGGTAGTAACTAAGTCCTAAATGCTAACACCCCTCCTCTAGGCAAGACTGACCACCACATTAAATAGCCATTATCCAACATGCTACTTAACATTCTTGTGGTGACAGTAAAGCCAGGCCCCACTGCCTGGAAGCAATGTCCAAGTCTACTGCTGCTCTCTGTAACTCTACAGTAAAAAATAAGTCTGAGAGAGCAAGAAATAAGTTAATACTGATCTTCAGATGTCCACAGTGATCAGTTTGAGCTGAAGAGAAAAACAGAGAAGTCTCTACAGTTCTGTTTTCAGCCGTTCAGAAGTGATCTCGCTGTAGCTCTTCCTCCTTTTCACTTTGTAAGTCAAGGTTTGGGAATATTCAGACAGCAGGTGCTCCCAGTAGCAGGAGACGTCCTCCATCTCCAAGTGCTCAGTGATGAACTGACGTCCCCTAGAGACACACAAGGCACAGTCAGGACTGTTTTCCAGTTCCTACAAGAGTCATTAGTTTTGGTTTGGGTGTATATCAACTTTCACTCTTCCTTGTTTCAAATGAGAAACAACACGCACTGCTCTGTACCATCTATTTTAATTTTACAATTTTCATTCATGCTCACAGTTCTGACAGTTGCAGTGCTCGTGCTATCCTCAAGATGGTATTTGCTATCTGGGATAATAAATATCAGATTTCACTTATCACATACAGCTAGAGCAGCACTGATGCATGCTGCTTCAGAAGCCAGCCCCTGCCAGCATGGATAGATAATGTTTACAGTGCAGACACAGCTCCCAGGAGCCAGCTCGCCTCACACTGAGACGAAAGCTCCCAACCTCTACCAGCTTCCCGTGGGGTTCCTGACACGGGTCACATGTGAACCAAAGAGCTAAGCACAGAATCCTGTTCTCTGCTTCCCTCTGCTTGTTATGAGTGCTCCAGCCCTCCTGCTGTTATTGCAGAAGATCAGTTATACTGCACCCTACTAATACTAGGTTGTCTTTGGTGGGGAACCCCTTCAAAAGCAGTGTAAGAAAATGTTTTGGAAGAAGACTGCCTAATAGCCAGGAAGAACACACAGCTTACCTCTCTGAAATTTCTTGTGCTATGGCATCATTTTCCTTTACAAACTGCAAGAGCTCCCTAAAATGAAGACACACACAAAAAAAAAAAAAGCTGTGAAACAACTGGCTCAGTGGAGAACATCATCCCTTAGCTAAATTGTTGGGGAGGGTAAGAGTCTACAACTGAGTGAAGGTGCTGCTCACCTCAGAGCACAGAAGAAACTTCTCTTCTTGATTGTTTCACATCAGTTCTGCACAACATGCAGAAATCTGGGCGCTAACACATTTTTGGCCCACTAATAAGTTCTTCTTCCCCCTTATCTCTGCTGCCCACTTGCAAATTTCAGTGTCTAGTGCCTGCTGATTTCTGAGAGTGACAGACCTACATACTCCAGTGAAATTGTACTCCTCAAGTAATATGAGCAAAGGATTCTTTGGGGGCAGTGATGAAGAGGAAAGACCATGACCTCCAAGAGTCTTTGCCTGATGCCTCAGAGAGGAGGCACTTCATGGCCTAACACAAACCATCCCACCTTCCCAAAGGCTTTCCCACGGTATGGAATGCTCCATGGAGCAGCCTCAGGCCTCACACCTGACATCAGAGAGGTCTGACCGCACCGGGATGTAGTGGACCCAAGGCTTCAGCTGGGGGTAGAAGAACTCCAACCACTCTTCTCCGACATGAAAGACGAGGGAGCCGCACAAGAAAAGGTGTTTCAAGCGGAAACTGGCCGCCACTCCCCGGAAGTTAAACAGGTACCTTTAAAAGGATCAGCAAAGAGAGGGACCTGATTACACATTTTGTGTGAGGAAATGCGCTAAGGTGTGCTGGTCTCCAGGCAGCAGTGAACCTTCCCTGACAGGCAGCAGCTGGGGGCCTCCCTCACACTGAGCAGCACACCAGTCACTAAAACAGAGGAAACGCGTTTATTTGAAGCTGCTCACAGGGAAGGTGAGCTGAAGTTACGCATGCGCTAGGTGAGTTTCTGCTGTCTGTCAAAACTCAGTGAGAAAATCAAGGTGTGAGGCTTTACCTCTGATAAAGGCACCTGCCTGTGACAAACTGAAGGAGGCCTCAAGGACAACTGACAACAAGGCATGGAAGGTCACAACATGGATCCCGTGACCCTACAGGGTCACCCAGAGACTCTGTCAACCACAAGGAAATTTTTCCCAATTCTCTCTTGCCTTGCAGTGAAGCTTTTCTGTTCATTGTTGTGCTTTGCCACATCTATCTCAGGTTATTTTTTCCTCTAGGATTCTGCTTTAATCTGAATGTAATTGTTCCATATTAACTTGGGAATGCAACCCTAGGAGGTTAAATGGGCCAGCACACAACAGAGGGACTTCGCAGATAACAAAGAATCCACAATTTTGTTTTCAGTGTTTTCTGCCAAGTTAGTAAAGTGGGCTTGACTGTGGCAAGGGGGTATTTCTCTTAGCAAACTGTATCTCAGAGAGATGTTTGTTTGCTTACTTGTTTTCTTTTTCAAACCCACATTTCTCCTATTATTGCTGTTTTTCCTACGGGTAAACCTCCCCAGTACGTATAACTAATCTTTGAAGTCAAACATTTTGGGCTGGGGGAAGAGAGTTCTTCCTTTAATGAAGCTATTTTGGGTGAGATGGAGCTTATATATTGTATATATTTTGGGCAAGATGGGAATTATAGCTAAACTTAGCTCAGCAGTAAATGACAAGTAGTAAATCTGAAATTACTTTGCGTCCTTTGTATTACCTAGGAGCTCAAGGCAGGGACAAGGAGCTCATCGTATTTAGGAACTCAACAAATACATGTAGAGCTGTAACAAGAACATGGTCTGGAAGCAAGGAAATGCCTCTGTCCAATTCCAGGCACAGCTCCCACCATCCATGACCCCAAGTCAGCCTGCTATAACACCTACACTGAAGGGAGCAGACAAAAGTTCATGTTGACCCTACCACCCTGGGCTACAACAAAAGTGTGTGAGGAGATCTCAGCCTACACCATATGATGGGCTGAGGAGCATCAGAGTTGGGCAGTGTATGAGTAACAGAAGGGAGAAATCTGGGCTACAGTCTAGTGAAATACAAAATGAGACAAGTCAATCACATTTGCACAAAAACACAGATTCAGCCAAATGACTGAGCTCTTATATCAGCAGATTCTGGCTGGCAGAATCACAACTAGCATAAGAAAGAGCAAAACATCTGACACACAAGTGCATACACACCAAGAGTTTATATTGTACATAGAAACCCGTGAGAGTATTACACCAAAAACCCCTCACTAAAGTAGTTAAAGAATAAAAACCTTTGTAAATCAAAACCACATTCCCCCAAACAACATAAAAAGTATGAATTAGTACTATGTCTGCTCAATCAGATTTCAGGTTCTCTCTTTTACTACATACACCCAGTGGCAGCACTTGTCATGCTAAGCTCCCGAATTTTCAGCTGTCTTATATCTGCTCACAAGCTTTCATATCTACTTGGAGCTGGTTTTTGAACTAGACCTTAAAATAAAATGAGACCCTACACCATGCAAGGAAGGAATAACCCACAGCCCTTGAACAGCATTACTAATCAAAACTCTTACTTGTATTTGCAGTGATCAACCAGTGGAATTTCCTTTGCAGGAGGCTTTCCTAAGGTGTCCTTAAAATAAAGATTAAAAAACCGAAAGCAACAGTAAGCTTCAAATGGTGATTTAATTTGTTTTCCTTCTCAGGTAGAAACAAAGGTGATGTGTCAAAACCTTCCATTCCCACTTCTGAGAAAACCTTCTCTGGTGGGCTGTTAGAAGGATTATAAAGAATTCCCAGCCCTTCAAACAAGAAAAAAAGCTCAGTAAAGTACACACTGCCTGTAAGTGAATGCCAGCACAAACACATTAAATGATAATGTTTTGTTGGCAGCTACAGAGTGGAAAACAGCTTGAGACAATGGACTGTGTGAAGCCAAGTGTAACCAGATTAGCCAAGACTGTCTGGAGAGAGCTGGACTGTAGACTAAGTAAGAAACTAAAAAGTTATCAGCAACAGTTATCAGAAAGTTATCCACAATAGGATCAAGAAATAGAGAAAACAGAAAAAGGTTTAAAGACTGACAACACCACAGAGGCAGCTCAGAGATAGAAGGGGAAGGGTTGGCCAATTTTGTTGTTGTGGGAGACGAGGAGATTGGCAGTGATTCATTTTCTTATGTGTTCTGTTTTCCTTGAACAAAAGGCGTAAGAGGAAGAAGAGTGTTTGGCCTGCCAGGCTCTAGAGACTCCTTCTTTTCATCTGTCAGAGAGGTGCGGCCATCAAGGGAACTACAAACCTCCCCCACTCTAAAGGATCACCCACAACTCTCCAACAAGATGTTTCTCACTCATCAAAGCCATCTTGCAATGCCACCCTTTCTGGCCTTCACACTCAGAAGACAGACAAACACCCACACACCTTTTCAGATTTCCAAGCCTGGTTTTTAGTGTACTCAGCGTCAACAAGTTCTGGGTTTTCTCGGGACAGCAGGATGAGGGGATCTCGCTCAGGGCTTGTTCTGAAAAAGAAATGCTATCACTAATTGCCAATCCACATGATTCGACACAGCTAACAGACTACAGAATTCAAGGCACTGCTTCTTTCTGAGGCTGACCTCCCTCTGTGCCCCCAAAGCATTATGAAGTGTGTACCAGTGTATTTCTGTCCAAGGGTATATTAACAGAAGAGAATGACTTATGGACACCAAAATTATTTGACTTACTATATATTTAACAGTATTATTTAAACAATTCCCAGGGCAAATCCTGCTTCCTTCAGGCTTTATCCTGATGGGTGCCAAATGCTTTAACATTAGTTACAGAGAGTTAAGAGATGCTCAGCACCTTCAGCAGTGATCCCTTTGACAGGATTATAAAACACTGCTGATAAACAAGGTTATGACATCCCTGAGACACATTCCTCATCACTTCCTGAGCCTACCTGGTAAGCCATCAAATCCTTCTCTATTGGGGAAGGGGAAGAAACAAAGTACAGGGTTTAACCTTGTTTCAAACTGTCACTGGAGAGAGGCCAAAAATAATCTTCTCTTATCCCCCACCACTCAGGGAACTTAAGGCCAGAATATTTTTCATTCAGTGTGGAGCATCTGCACAGCAAATAAAGCATTCACATTGGCAGGAAGCATGAACAGCAATATTAAATCTTTAAATTTGTATCAAGCCCCTGCAGTTCCCCTCACAGAACAAAACAAGCGGGCTCCTGAGGTGACAGTTTTAGTCATTAAGAAATAATGTGGCAAATCCATCACAACTTCTGTTTCCAATATTAGGTGATTATAATAAACTAGTTGCAAATGGCACTTCTTATGGAGAATAACTAATGGTGCAATGCTGTACAACATGTCTCACTTTCCTTACTTTTGAAAAAACACACTCTGAGTTACACGTAATTAGGGATTAGGTCTTAGAGACATGGAAATTTCTACATACAGAGAGCTGTCACAGCCTGTGTTGGTAGAATCTTCTGTTGCAGGAAAATATGCTCACCTGGATCCTCGGAAATATCCTTTAGAGATTTTTTTCTTCCATGGCCACTTTTCTGCAGATCTGAAAATATTTTTTATACATGGCAATAAATGATTTAATATAACCATGAAACAGCACTCTCATCAGCTTTCACAGCATGATGTCTCTTTCTATTCTTCATTTTTGATGGAAATCACTTTCTTCATTATAGCAGAAACAAACTCTCAGCCAGGTCCAATGAAACACGTTTTCCTGTGAATACTGTGTTTAAGGCAACACGATATAGGCTACTTTCCAGAACACTTTTCAGTCAAAACAATGTATTACACACAACCCCCCCCACCAAGCCTTGAAGGGTATTAAAAGTTTACCTAAGATTTGAATCCACTGTTTGCACTGTGGCTTTATTTTGCTGTACTTCACTGAATATGGACAGTGAAAAACCACTAGAGAGTTTCTAATCAGTCATTTCCCACTACAAAACAAAGCTACCAATCAAGAAACAAAAAACTCACCTAGTGTTTTGCACTTAAAACACAGGAGTTCATTGTTTTTCCTAACCACTTTCATTTTAAACCTAATCAAGTCCTTCAAAATAGCTGTGCACCTGGGTTTTTTTCTGTCAGTGCAGTCACCTGCCTCACTACCTCTCAGGGGAACTCTGCCATAGTTTTCTACTGCACCTGGTGGAATGTGCAGGTCCTGACCCCCAAGCTGCTCTACCTGTGCAGGTCAAGCTTTGCATCTTCGTATAACCCAGTGACACAAGTGAAAACACAAGGATGAGTAACTGCTTTGGACCTCCATTACACCATAATACATTAAGCTTTAGCTATGAATAGTCACATAGATCTTCAGATTTTGAAGAGGGAGATTCAACCTTGCATTCTGATGTCAAGTCAATTACATAGAAGTAGTTTTTGCTATTTTGTTTCTATGTTCACTCACTGTTGCACACTTGGTTTATGACTCTTTGTGAGAAGCAGCCCCTTACTCTGCTAGTAAGTCAAAAGATCCTGCCAAAAGGAAGACTCCCAGCCAGAAATGTCTTCTGTCTTAGCCCAGTAGTGACTCTTGATTCTTAGGAATGATTCCAGGTTTTTCCATTGCACAATGACACTCAAGTAAAAGCAGATCTAAAGAAGGCTTTCCTTTAGCCTTCCAGAAGCTTATACAAACATCCTGGATCATCCCTGCAGTGAAAAAAACACAGCTCCTAGAGAAGTAGTTGAAAAGAAAGAAAAATATTTCTGTATGTCAGGGGAGATTTCTGCAGGCAAAAGATAACTGCTACTTTATTGACAAACCTGCTCTCCCCAAACCCGATAGTAATCTGGCCCTGACAGCATGAAAGATGTGCATAGTTTGTCCTCTGCATTCCTTACTAAAGGGTTGCAAACAGAGGAGCTAATTATAACTTCCAGTTACATCATCCAAGGTTTCCGTGGAGAATTCCCATACAGCAGTTAGGCTGTAGGTAGTTAATGTGAGGCAGCAGGACAGATCACAGGACAACAGACCTATGGTCTTAGACATCAACACTGGCCCAGTGCTGCCCAGTGCAAGATGGATATTTGTCTTCCACGAAACCTCCCCCCACACATAACCATTTCCAAAACATACCTTCTGAGGTCCTCTCTCATGAGGTCCCAGCGCCCTAAACCTGTTGGGTAAATTGGCCAAACAGCTGGTCCTCCTTCCCAAAATGTCCAGGCAGGATACATGATATCATTGTATTCAGATGTCTTGAGAAAAAGGAGAGTAATGCAAGAATGAGAGTAATATCTACTTTGGTGTACTGACTGAGCCCACCAGCAGCAAACGCTCCTTCTGGGAGCTCTGCTGGCTTTCTCTGTTACACTTCCATAAGAGGCCACAAGAGCTTTGCAGTCACCATTTGCTGGGGTTACAGAATCACAGAATTAGTAGGGTTGGAAGGGACCTCTGGAGATCATCCAGTCCAACCCCTCTGCCAAGGCAGGGTCACCCAGAGCAGGTTACACAGAAACACGTCCAGGTGGGTTTGGAATGTCTCCAGAGAGGGAGACTCCACGACCTCCCTGGGCAGGGTTCATATGAAGACAGCTCGATACTGAAATGCTTCAATGATTTTTAAAAGGCCTTGTCTTGCTGTGTGATGACACAGGACTTTCATGTAGAAAATAGCAAAAGAGATCCATGATGCAGCTGATTAGTAAAGAGCAAAAGACCTGAGCTCAACTCACCTTTCTAAAGGCTTGTGCCTATGTGTAGCTACAAATGTTTTCTTCTGATGATAAGTCAAGAGGCATTATTACCTCCTCAGAGACAGAGGCACTTAGAGACACTTTGACATTAAGGTTTCCAACACTTCAGTTCATTCCAGCCTTCCTAGAGATCACTTAACAATTCAGTGTAACAAATATCCAGGTCATGTAAGAATTCCAGTTCCTCACTTCTGTTTGGTTGCTTAAATCCCCATATATTATCAGAGGGAAGACCAGCACTTAAGTAAGACTAAACCCTTCCATCAAACCAGACTATAGGCAACTTCCTTGCACTAGTAATAAACTTCCTACACAATTATCCATCTATCTGTCACCTGGAGGTACTGCAGAGTCCAAGGCCACCAAGGTAGTTAGGAGGTTAGTGCACATGACTTTTGAACAGGGGCTGAGGAATGGGTTTGTCCATGCACAGGAAGAAGAGGCTTAGGGGAATGTAAATGCCATCTCCTACTGCCTACTGGGAGAGTTCAGGTGGAGGCACACTATTTACTGAAGTGCAGAGCCAGGCTGAGTGGCAACAGGCTTTGATTACAAGAAGAGAAATTCCAATTAGATAGTGGGAAATATGTTTTCATTCTGACAGTGGTCAAATTCTGTCTGTGGACACCCTGTCCTTGGGGATGCTCAGACCTGGGCAGGATGCAGCCCAGAGCTGGTCCAGCTCTGATCAAGGTGCTGGACTGGGTGACCTTCTGAGGTCCCTTCCAACTTGAATGAGTGTGTGCTTCTCTATCTGCTCCTTCTCAGTCCTGCTACAAACAGGCACCGGTAACAAACCACAACAGTTCCACCACTGCCCCACGGTCACCTTCTGAGATGCAGAATAGGACAATCATTCAATGCCTTATGCTTTCAGCCTTAGAAAGCCCATGGGACCAGCACCCTGAAGTCTTCCTAACACTGGCTGGTGAAATGTGAGCTGTGCCTGAGTCACTGGGTTTCAATTAAGATAGGGTTGAGGTTACAGTTCAGATACTGGACAACAGTGAGTGCAGAGCTCCATTTCTTGCAGGGTCTTGCAGGGCACCCAGGGGCAGAATGATGAATACAGCTGCAAAGATTAACCTCCTGCAACCTGCTTTGGAAAAACTTGGGTTCTGCTGGCTAGAGTTAAGATTGTGCAATGGTCAAGGGGAAAGACAGCTTGGCTTTACTACTGCATCGAGCAGCAAACATGGTTATTGGCTGTACTGAAAATCTAGAGAGAATTTTAGGATCTCCAGGGAGCAGGCAATAGTTATGGATCATATGGTTCAGATTGCATGAGCTGAAGGCCTGGATTCGGAGTAAGATGAGCAAGCAATTTTGATGCACAGAAAACCTTCTGAGAACCGTCCTCAAAACTACGTTCCCAAGAGAAAGAGGGACATGCATGTCTTGGAAATGCTCAGCTTTTAAAGGTGTGTGTACCTTACTGAAGGAGAAGACTGGGATAATGGGTTTCATCCACTTGGGAACCTGGGGGTAGTCTCGCACATTGATCACCATTTCCATGTCAGGGAGGCGGTGGATGATCCCCAGAATGAAGTGCTCAACTCCACTGCATCTGTGGAGAAATGACACATGGCAGAAGAGCTACAAGAAGGCATCAGAACCCTGCAGTCTCTTGCAGGCCTTTCTCTGCACAGAGGCAGAAGAGATGGTGAGCCTAAGCCATACCATGATGCAAACTGGGAGCAGCCTCCAAGTCCCACTGCAGTACGGACACCAAGAAAGCAAGACACCCTATAAATCCGGCCTGATTGGAGCTTTCTCTGAGATCCCACAACCAACCAACCCTTTGTACACTGAAGCGCAACAGTGACACTTTCCTATCGATACATTTAAGCCTAATAGTTTATTTTCTACGCCCCTGCTCTGATTCAGACCTCTGAAATACCGTCGGGCTCAATGACTTCCAACTTGGCAGTGTTGGAAGTACTCTTCTGTCCCAGCTAGGGAGAGGAGATCTGCACAGCTCTTACCTTGCAGGGAACATGCAGTCCTGCTCACGGTACAGTTTGTTTTTAATTATTTGGTAGTGTGTCCCAAGCTTCCGGCTCACCACATCTGACATTGTCTCCTTGGAAATGCCACCTCGAAAAGGAGCCAGGTCCTGCTTCCAGACACTGAAACAAAACCATCAGCCATTATTATGTACCACAGGGAGGACACTGTGCATTAAATTATTGCAGTGTGCAGAGGAGGCTTCCAGCTAAACAAGCTCCATGTAGCTTCTAGGAGCTCTGGTGGGAGAATTTAAGTCACTTGGAAGTTCCTCAGAGACTCATAGGTCCAACCTTCACACTTTTACTTACATGCTGTTTGCCTGAACACACAGCCCAGCACAGCACAACTCCAGTTACTCTCCCACAAAAGTACCTGACATACCCTGGCATGGTTTGGTGAAAGCCTTCAGCTCACTTCACCCTTGTGCTCTGGCCCTCCACGAATGATGGGGCACACCAAGACTAAACTCCTCATACAATGTCGTGCTATGTAGACATCAAAAAAGAAGGTAACAGTCCAGTTGCATGAAATACAATCACCTAGGAAGACTGGGTGAGTGAAAGCTGGCCCAGGAGGACAGGCCCATGCAGCACATGTCCTGTGACTTCTGCACATCACAGTGAGCTCTAGAAACACAGTATGGAAACACAAACCTAATAAATTTAAGAACACACAGCAGGAGGATGCAATTTATATAAATTAAGTCTAAAGGTCCTCTGATCTAACTGCTTGGGAGCATATAATAAACACTGTCAGATTGTAACAGCCAAGGAAACATCCTTTGCTTTCAGGTAGACATTGCATCAATGTTTCAGTTTAAGAAAACACTGTCAGGGTGATCCCACTGTGTGGGTGGTCAAACACTGCTACAGGTTGCCCAGAGAGGCTGTGGAGCTTCTTTGACATGTTAATGTTGAGATATTCAAAACCTGACCAGACACAGTCCTGGCAACCCTATTTGAGCAGAGGGGCTGGTCTCGATGATTTTCAGAGGTCCCCTCCAACCTCCAGAATTCTGCTATTTCCTAATCGGGTAGAGAGCAGTAAAACTATGTCAGGAATTGCCATCGAGCAGATGATCTGACCACAACAGCATGAGCAGTCTGGCAGGGATGCAAACGGGATGAGCTTGAGAATAGGAAGAGAGCTGCAGCGCCATGGCACACCCACAGCCATCCTAACTTCATGTTACTACTGACTATCGTGCTCAATGTATCATTGGAGGTTGTAACCATTTGGGAAGGTGTTTTGCCCAAAGGTGGGCAGGAGCTGGTGGGGTGTATGTTTAAAGATTAGAATATGTCTTTAGGCTGTATCTGGATTGGAATTTAGGAAAAAGACTGGAAGGCTCAGCTAGAAGAGACTTTCCCTCATCAATATTTCAAGAGCAATGAAAATCAAAAACTCCAAACAGAGTGTACAAACAGTTGCTCAATATGACTCATCTGATTTTAAAAGCCAGTATAGCACTCAAACCCAAAAATGAGTGAACACATCTGATAATTTTAAATAGGAGGCTTAAAGTTGGGCATCTGTGTTTCTGCATCCGAAATCCTAATCCTAAAAGCAGAAAAAATATGGTAACTCCTAAATTCCTTTTCCTCCTTTAAATAAAAATACTGCTTAAAGGTATCAAATCCCCCCAGTCATACTGAGTGAGAAGGCAGAAGTGGGTTGTTTAGACAAATGTCACCAGCTATGTGTATGATTCATTGTGTGGTCATATTTGAAATGCCAACACACTCTATGTTCAGTTGCAAAGAGTAACAAGGCGTGTGACTAGAGGTGTCTCATAGCTGCAGATGTGACACTTTTGGGCCCAAATATTCCCTAGCTAATTCCCAATCCACCAGTGCTGCCGAAAGTATTCCCTCCTATGTCCAGAGACCTGCGCAGTCGAAAGGAAACCAGTCTCACCTTTGGTGGCAGCTGCAATTTTCCTTTACACACGGCTCATAGGCTTCCACAGCTTTCTTAATTTGGCCAGTTATCGCTTTCCACTTGGCATCTAAAATACACAGGAAGGAAAAGCCAAAGGATTCGATCCACCCGCCAGCAGAACAAGCGGCGGGGTGGGGAGGCGGGGAACGGGCAGTGGGTCGGGCGTGCCTTCCAGCCCGGGGTCCGCCACGGGGTGCTGGGGGAGCCGCCCGCCCGGCCCCCCGGCCCCGTTCCGCGTTCCCGGCCCGCCGTCCCGCCGCTCACCTGCCGCCAGGGCGGGCTCCGGCCGGCACAGGGCGGCCGCCATGGCCCACAGCGCCAGCGCCGCCCGCCCCGCGGCCATGGCCGCCCTGCCGCCCGGCCCAAGATGGCGGCGGCGCCCGCCCCGCGCGGCCATGGGAGCTGTAGTTCCCGCCCGAGCGCTGAGGGGGCGGGCGGACATTGCCGTGCCGTGGCACAGCCGCGGCCGGCTGCGATAGACCGGACCGTGCTGCGCAAGCAGCCGCTGCCCAGAGGAGCTCTGAGTGTGCACCTGGGATAGCCCCCCCGAATATCCTCCGAGCTCCGCCCTCAGGAGTCCCGCCGGCCTCACACCGGTCTGTGTGTCTGCCTGCTGGCCCTCGCTCCCGTTGGGCGCTTTTGGGGGACAGCTTCCCTGGACGCCTGGGTTCATCAAGCAGTTGGTCCAGCCTGTAAGCGGCTCTTTCTCCTGACCGCTCGCTGTTGCCAAGGCCTGGTTCAATTGGAACATCCAGGGTAAAGTCACAAATCTCATCATTACAGTACAGAGGTTCAGACTGATTTGTATAAATTTCTCTGCAGCTTCAGGGCTGTGGATTGCAAGGAATCGTAGAATCATGGAATGGTTTGAGTTGAAAGGGACTTTAAACGTAATTTAGTTGCAACACCCCTGCCATGGGCAGGGACACTAGACCAGGTTGCTCAGAGTTCCATCCAACCTGGCCTTGAACGCTTCCAGCGATGGGGCATCCACAACTTTAGGCAACCTGTTCCAGTGCCTCATCACCCTCACAGTTAAGAATTTTTCACATAATATCTAATCTAAACCCATGCTCTTTTGGTTTTAGTCCATTCCTCCTTGTCCTGTCACCATATGCTCTTGTAAAAAGTCCCTCTCTGTCTTTCTTCAGGAAGGCCGCAATTAGGTCACCCCTCAGCCATTATTGTTCTAGGCTGAACAAACGCAATTCTTTCAGCTTTTCCTTGTAGGAGAGCTCATCCATCCTCCTAATCATCTTGGTGGCCCTCCTTTGGACTCATTCCAGCAGGTCGATGTCCTTCAAGAATTAGATGATCTTTAAAGATCCCTTTCAACTCAAGCTATTCTATGGCTCAATGAAAGAAGAGAACTGAAAATTGGTGGTTGAGGTGTACACACTACAACATAGTGTGTAGGAACTTCACTTTGCAAAACTGTTTGTAAGAATGCATCTTTAAAGCTACCCTCCACTTAGTGTTTGGTATTTGATTTAGGTCATATTTGGCCATCCTTAGAGACAGGCTTATCAACTTGGTGCTAGGTGCAACACCCGTGCTGATGAGCAGCCAAATGAATGTAGGTCAGAGGGGCTGGGGTTAAGCAGATACCATCCAAACACGAATCCAGAGCAGTCAATCGATGTATCTTCCCGAGGCTGTTTGTGGGAAGGTCTGTCCCATCTCCACAGGGTCTGTCTGTTCAAATGTCAACACTAAACATTCATCTTTCCTAGCTTGGTGGCCTTGGAATTCAGGAAGAGAATCTGTGGCTGCTCATTAACAGGAAGGAGCCACATTTATGCTAAGTTTCTACAGAGTGAACTCTCATAAGCCACAGAAGCCTCCAACTCCACTTGTCATAAAGGCCTCTTTTGTGTGAAACTGAGCTGGTCCTGTAGGTATTTGTAGATTTGGGTGGAGAAGTGATTACCAGAAAACAGACCAAAGAGGAAAAGCATGTGCTGACAAGGAGCGTGAAGGTTTCCCAAGGACTGCTAAATTCCACAGACCAGTAGTTCTACTGAATTCGCAAGAGCTGATAAAATCCAGGCACCGAGTCTGCTCACTCTGTGCAAGGCCACAAGTGAAAACTGGGATCAACCCCTGGCTGCATGACTGGAGGGCAGCAGCTCCTCCAGGCAAAGTCTGCAGGGTCATGCGTGCAGCCATGGAAATAAGTGACTTTGAGGGACTTTCTGAACACCTGCTTGGAAGGTGCTAGTGCCAGCATAACCCTCTACTGGAGTTGTCCTTGTGGGGGAATAAGTGAATATTTGTGTATTATCTGCTATTAATAGTAACAACTTCCTAGAGTGAAAACCTTGAGTACTTCTGGCTGTCCCATCCTAAACTCTTGTTGCACAGCCAAACATTTTTCAAGCAAATCAGGAAAAT
The DNA here is from genome assembly GCA_014706295.1 of Lycocorax pyrrhopterus obiensis. Classification (NCBI taxonomy): domain Eukaryota; kingdom Metazoa; phylum Chordata; class Aves; order Passeriformes; family Paradisaeidae; genus Lycocorax; species Lycocorax pyrrhopterus. The sequence continues at coordinate 113,605,958 of JACSVZ010000001.1, read as the reverse complement.
TAAACCCTTCTTTTCATCTTCTCCTAGAGATCCTCTGTCTTCCTTTTGATTTCTGCATAGGGGTCTACTTTCTTTCTTTTCCTCTACAGTCCTTCTTAGAGCTGCAGTAGTCACAGATCCAACTAGAGGCTGGTCTGAAGATTCCCCCAAAAGTGTGAACCTTAGTGTGGTAAAAACAAAAAATTGTCAATACTCTTGAATATCTATATTTGCCTCCACTAGGCTCACTCAGTCTTAGCCATCTCTACACCACTAATCCACCCATTAGTTCTAGCAAAGTTTTCTGTCTTCCCTCTCAGGCTCCAGACCAGATTTTCCTGCTTCTTTCCTGGCTGACTGAACAGAGACACCAGCGCACTCTTCCAACACCATTTCTGTTTGTTTCTCACAGCTCTCTGCTAGTCTCCTACACAGCCAGTAGAGCTGTAGTAGTTCACTCTGTAGCAAAGGTTATTTCGGGTACTTTCTCTGAAGCAAATAGTAGGAGTGGTAGTCAGCATAAATGTTTAATAGGCCCTGAGAGCTAAGACTTTAAGATGAAGCTCCTTTTGAAGCTACATTTACAGCCTCTGCTCTCCCAGGCTTTGTATAATGAAAGCACCCCAGGCCACTGTGGTGTGGTTTTGGCATGTGCTGTAGCTCCCCCCAAGCACCTTGGATGGTTGTAAGCCTCAGAACCCCTTGACTCTTACTTCAAACACAGCCTTTGCCTCACCTTCTCTACCTTCTTAATTTCCTGTAAATCCAGAGCTCCGTGCAGGAGCATCTGGCTCTGATCTTTGATACCCTCCCTCAAACACAGCCCCTCCCTCATTTTTTTTCTCTGCCAAATCAAGCGTAAACACCCACAAATTTACTTTCATCCTGTTCCATGTGCCCGGAGTGGAAAATCACTTGGCTGTAAATCTGGTGTACTTGCTTTACATATTCAACATAGGTTAGAAGAAGAGTGCTTGGGAAAGAGTTTGGTTCTCCAAGCTGCTTATAAGATCGAGTTGAAGAAAACGTACTTCCTACATGTTGAGTTTCTCTCAGAGCTGTGGTCTGGCTTTTCTTTGCTGCTATCTGCTTGAGCAGAGGTGGCAGTGGGGGCTGTTCTCCTTTAATTCATCCTTCTGTGCCAAATGGAAGTCCTAGGCTTCCTGAATTCCTCAGATAATGGGGAGTATTTCCTGTGAAGAATGACCATCTCAGCAGAGGGAAGAAAGAAGCTGCACAGGCTGCTGAGCTTCAAAACTTCTGATTGACATTACCAGGGCTTCTGGGGATGGGTCCTGTCTTTCTCATAAGAAGCCACACAGCTTCTGGAGAGTCAAGATTGTTTCCTGTTGGTGAGATCTTTGTGGAGCTCCTTCTCCCCTTGGCTCTGAGCTGTGTCCCACAGCATGCAGCCCTGTGGAGGTGTCGGACTGTGGCTGTCAGAATTCGGGAAAGCTGGCCACAGCTGCAGTACATGGCTTGGGGATGTTTGGTATTGAATATTCAATTACTTTATGCGAAGGAGGGGAGTTATAAAAGTGTTACAGCAACTGGAGCACTACAGAGAAGTGTAGTGCCAGAATGGGACACCCAGTAAGGGCTGGGGTCATGAACGAAGGCTCAGACTAAGACTCTGCAGGGTCTGCAGAACCTTGGGGTTGGACTGGGCAGAACAATGCCGGAGACCCCAGAGTTTGGTTTTGAGTGTGCCAGTGAAGGAAGTCAGTAACCCAGCCCTCAGCCCAGCCTGAGGATTTGTCGAGGCAAAGGAAACAATGGAGCTTCCAAGAAACAGTGGGAAAGGCATCTGTAGCTCAAGCCCAAGGTTAAAGTTTAAGTAGCTGTGCATGCTGTGTGAGCGACACAAACCAACTACATCTGGTGCTTGGGAGAAGATGCAAGAACTGCAGTGGTTTCATCCCTTGAGGGATTTGGATGTGTCAGAGGATGCCTGTGCTCATGACAGTGATGACAGTGTCATAAAAATTTTTTCATACTGGTAGCACAGTGTAGCAGCCCCAAAGAGGAGGAAGGACACCTATTTAGTGTGTGAATTGAATATCTAAGTACACGCATAAACATGGGGCCAGGAATATATCTAAGGCTTTTATTTGTACCCCTTAAAAACAGTACAGACAAATCCATCTTTCTTGGAGGAGTTAACAACACCCACGACACTTGCACAGAAGGATGAACTGAGTTCTGGTTCCTCCTAAAGACACAGCACTTGTCACTACCAGTGTCACTGCTGCAGCCACTTCATTTCCTGTAGGCCATCATCACTGGGGAATTCCTAGATGTTTGTGACTCCATGGACATTAAGTCATTGAAGTTGTTAAATTATTGAAGCACGGATGTAATTGTGAGCATCTCATGAACTGAGGGACCAAAAGTCACCAACACCCCTGCACAAACCAAAAACTGGAAAAGGCAAATTTGTAGCGGTGGAGCATGGGGGGGATGCTTGGAAAGTAAAAAGCCCTTTGTCTCACCAAGAGGATGTATTCAATATTTGTACCCATTTGCTTTTGCTTTCGAGTCACGGGACACCACCACCAGCTGAAATTGAGCACATTCCTATAGAAAAAGCCTTGGCATTAGGCCATGGCTGTAAAGACTCTTAAAAATCTGTTTGAGAGGCCATGTTAACTAAAACTGATCATAAATCACTTTTTGCCATTGCCAGTGGGGATCTGGCAAACACCTTCCTGCAAACAGAACGTCTCTTTCTTTAGCTACAGTTGTATAACTTGCAAATTGAATGCGAACCTGAGAAAGATTTAGTAGTTGCAGGCACACTCTCTAGAGCCTTTGACAAAAATTCTGTGGAACAAAGTCCCAGGCTAGATTATGGATATGTCAACTGGGGAAAACAAAATAGAAAAACCCAGCCTTGTCGGTTTTAAAATGAAATGCAGAATTTTATTGCTGGTGGTTTGCTGAGGACGAGACACTGCAGGATGTAATTAAGGTTCTACTAGAAAATGATTTGCACAGCTTATTCTCTCCCTGTTTCAGTTTAAAACGATTTAGATACCACTTCTCTGAGGCATGAAGAAAACTGATCCTTGAAGTGTTGCAGGAAAATAAAGACACAGAAAGCCATTTAGAGCCTGAAGGCAGCGTGAGACATCCCTGCCTCCCTCAATAGTCAGAAATCCAAGTGATGTGAAATGGAGGAGTGTGTGCTGGTGGAAAACACTCACCCTCTGGAAGGAAGTTAGGGAAGTAGGCTGGCATCAGCTTGATGTGGGAATCCTGAGCAGCCATTTTCATACTGCAGAGTAGTCTTTGAGGGAAGGCACTACAGCTTTGTAAGGGAGCAGGTCGCTGATATCTGCTAGCGGTGGATTTCGTATTCATAACATGTCTGTCAATGGACTGCAGTTCAGTGCGATCTTATGTGTATCCCAGCTAATCCCTGGTGCCTAAACTTACCACATCGGTGGGAAGCGATGCTGAAACTTCCTCTGCCAGGAAGGAGGCAGTGTCAATCTGTTGCACTCCTGGCACTCCCCACTTGCAGTGGATTGTCACATCTGTGCTAGCAGAAACTGATATCCTAGTGAGGGTGGGCTGGTAAGCAAACAGGAAAAGTGGAGCAAGAACATGGTGTGATTTTGTAGCCTGGGGTTCGCAGTGTTTCACAAGTGATAGAGATGCATAGTAACAGAGAGACACAACTACTGAAGATGGGGTGTGCTCTGTGGAGACCTCCTGATCATGTGAAGGGGGTTGTTGTAGGCAGTGCGTGCTGTGGAGATATAGATTCATGCTTCCCAGATTCCACAAGGCAGTGGGAGAGTGTAAATTGCTGCCTTCCACGCTGGTGGTGTTGGAATCGAGTGTCTGTAGTCTAGAAAAGTAAACATCTCCTCAGTGGGCTTTTTGCTAACCATGGGATGGGTTCTCCAGAGGACACAGGGTAGAACACAGGACATCTGGGACAACAGAATATTTCTTAGGGGAACAGACAGCTTGTAAGTACTTGTGGTCTCTGCTAGTTGGGTGTAGTTGAACCTGTGTCCCTAGGGAAGCTTCGGGGATCTGTACCTTTCAGAAGCTCTTGGAGGGGGTGCCATTGTGCAGAGGCTTGTGAGAATAGCGCCGATCAGAGCTCAGGCAGCGATCCATGCAGAGCTCTTTGGGGTTCCTGGTTGGGAGTCATTCCTGGACAACATGGAACATAGGAGTTTCAGCCAGCAACAAAAGGCGTGTTCAGGTACAATGTGCTGAGCATTGAGAAGGCTTTGTTTCCTCCTAAAGTCCCAGTGCTGTCACTACCAGTGTCATTGCTGCAGCTGCTTTGCTTCCTGAAGACCATCATGCTGGAGAATTCCTAGATGTTTGTGACTCCACAGACATTAAGTCACTGAAGTTGTTAAATCATTGAGGCATGGAACTGTAATTGTGAGCATCTTTGTTACAACTTTTTTTGCAGAGCTGCACAAAATTTGTGCTTTTCTCTGTCCTAGCATCGCTTGAATGTAATAGAATTTCCTTCTGCTAATAAACTGAGGCATTAAGTTTCTAATTTAGGGATGGGATAAAATGAGTTGTGCTGTGATTTCTAATCATGGGAGAACTCTTCTAATGTGCACACATTCAGTGTTTGTCGTATAAAAATGGTTCCTTAACAATGCCCATTGCAGCTAATTTGTAACTACACAGTATAAACATTGATTTCTAAAGTTTTTTAATAGATCCCCAAGCTACTTAATTATCACTTACTGACCCTTGTTTTCTAATGGTGATTAGTTTAGTTCCCTCAAACTTTATGAGACCTGGGTCTCCAGTGGCAGTAATATGGACAATTTCTTATTCCATATTTAATAGGATAGGATGGTCTCCAAAGCATTACTAGCTGATATCTTCCCAGAATTAGGCTTTACCTTCACAGTGATAGCCCTCTTAGCTGGACATTTTGAATGTTCTATCTGGTTCAGCTAAAGCTTGTATGAAAGTCAGGGAGAAGCAAATTCAAACCAAAACTTCTCTGTGGTTTAAAAAAATGCAGTTTGAAAAATCACAAAGCCTTGCTTGTGGTAGGTTTCTTTCAGGTTTGACACAGTTTTTGGTCTATAAACCTGTTGGATTCTTCAGCAGTCATGTCTGTATGAGTTGAGGAAAGAGACGAACCTGGTTTCTGAGGACAATTTGCCATGAAGGAAATCTGTAGGCTAACTTAAACCCTATGGCAGTTTCATTGACCTGAACAGTTAACAGAGCTGAACTTCTCCTTTACGCTTGGTCTTCCACTGCACTCTGCATCCCCCTACACTATTTAAATGACATTGGCTGTAAGGTCAAGGGAAAAGCTATTTTTGACTCCCTTGAGGTAAAAAATTGGAGAAAGGCTTTTACTGATCGGAGAGCAGAGCTCCTGGAAGAGACTTCCAAAATCAGAAGTTGGTTTTCTTGTTACCTCCTGTTGTCAGAGAACTAGATCTGTCTTAAAAGGGATGCTGGTTCAGAGATGCCCACCAGTCTGAAACAGACAGTGAAACTTTTCTTCTTATCAAATATGATATCACTGAAAAGTCAGAGAACAGGACTGAAGGATGCATTGGGATGCCCTGTAGTCCATCCCTCTATCCGATAGCATGGCTACCTCTATCTGCCATTCTTGACCAACGTTTGCCCTTTTCTTAAAGACATGCAGTGATGGAGCCTGCTCAGACTTGCAGCAGCTTTTGGCTCATTTTGGACTCGCTTCCCTTGTGAGTTCAAGTCCTGCCTTCCAATGCTGACACTGTAACTCCTGTGTAGCCAGTCCTACCCCTGTCTACTACATTTGAATAGCTGATTTCTCCTAAGCAACTGTAGAATTTTACATGTCTTTTTTGAATTACATGGGGTTTTTTCCCAGACTTTCTCAGATAATCAAAGATGTTTTGAATACTAAGTCTGTTTTCCAGCATATTTGCAGCCTCTCCCAACAAGGTGCCATCTAAAAGTTTAGTAAGATCAGCCTCTGTTTTTTCATTCTTGTCATTCATGAAAATACTGAATAATACAAGTTCTGGGAGAGTTCTCTACAAAAATCTTGCCTGATGCATCTTTCCTGTTTGATGGAGAAGGAGCAGTAACTTCTCTGGATATGAAATTTCCCTCTCCTCCAACTAACAGTCAAGAACAATAATTTTCAGATTGTGAAACTTTCCAAGTTTAAAATCTTTTATTAAGAAAAGTCTCCAAAGGCTGGGCAAGCACAAAATATGCCCAAGAACAGAATTTATTCATAGATTGTAGAGGATCTGTGCTCTAGCCATAAAGTCCATAAACATTTAAAGGGAGATGTTCTGCTCAAGGAAATTCTTTAAGGATTTATGGTATCCTGCCAGACACCTACCAAGACCAGACTCCTCCTGGCCTTAAAGCTGGAATGTTACAGAAATAGTCTCAGCAGATTGTTGAAGAGAAAAAAAAAAAAAAACCAACAACCCACAAACCTGTGGATTTAAGCCTTTTGGAATGGGCATGACCTCTGTAGAACACTTGGAAATTCCTTAAAGGTTGTATTCCTTTGAAAAAAACCCTCATGGTTTGGTGCTTCTGACTTTTGGGTTGCACAGTGATCTCGTACTGGTGGTACAGTGATCTGTGCGTATTTAAGTCCTTCTCAGACATATTTCTAAGGGTCCCTAGACATTCAAATGGCCAACAGGAGGGCTTGAATTTTTCAGGATAATGATGCTTGTACCTTCCAGATTTAAGCCAACCTCCAACTGTTTGGTATCAGGAAGACACTCTGCAGAGGGCAGATTATTGCAAATGGTTCTGCTGCAGTTCAAAGGGACCTAAACAGCTTGGAGAAATGGCCAGCAGGAGTCTCATGAAGTCTACAAAGGGAAATGCCAAGCTCTGTCCCTGGGCAGGAATAACCCCAAGCCACGAGAACAGGACAGGGATTAAGAGGCTGGAAAGCAGCTTTGCAGAGAAGGATCTGGGGGTCCTGGTGGACATCAAGTTGAATACGAGCCAGCAGTGTGCCCTTGTGGCAAAGAAGGTCAACACCCTAGAAAAACATCACCTGCAAGTCGAGGGAGGTGGTCCTTCCCCTCTGCTCAGCACTGATGAGGCACATCTGGAGTGATGCCCAGTCCTGGGCTCCTCAGTACAAAACATACACGGGCTACTGGAACAGTTCCAGCAAAGGACCAGAAAAATAATCACAGGCTTGGAGCACTTCTTACATGGGGAAAGGCTGGGAGGGCTGGGACTGTTCAGACTGGAGAAGGGTGTGATCTTATCAACGTGCATGAATGCCTGATGGAAAGAAGACAGAGACAGACTCTTCTCCATGGTATGCAGTGAAAGGACAAGAGGCAACAAGCTGAAACACAGGAAGTTTTTTCTGGAAAACACTTCTTTTTGTTTTTGCTGTCATGATGGGTTGAATACTGGAACAGGTTTGAATACTGTCCAGAGAGGTTACCAAGTCTCTGCATATGAAGATATTAAAAATCTGACTTAATACAGGCCTAAGCAACCTGCTCTAGTTGAAGCATCTTTGATCAGGGTTGAAACAGGCAATTTTCAGAGGTCCCTTCCCATCTCAATGATTTTGTGAGTCTTAGGGACACTACCTATTCCTCTTGAGCATTCATGTGTGGCATCATCATAAACAGGGCACTGACTTGAGTCCCAGTTTGCACAGAAATCCAAAGAAGGGAACTCACATTTTGATGTAGGGGAATGAGAGAAAGGTGTCTGTTCTTTGTGCCTCTCACACTTAGCAGAGACACCTCTGTGTGTGCCAAGTGGTGCCAAACTTGCATTTTACACATAACTGACTACGGAAAGGCAAGAGTAGGCAGGGAAAAAAGCCCTGTGTGATGTAAGTGCACACGTTTCCATGTGTATGGGTCTGGATCCATGATCAAGAAACCTCTCACTCCATTAGACACTTCATCCTTTATTATCTTTATCCTTTATTATCATAGTTAGTGTTTCCCTATCATTATGTTTTTAATTACAGGCAGAGATGGATATGTAAATCATCTCCCATCTGAACTAATGAAGAAGCAATATCATTTTCTTTCCCATAGTGGGACAGGACCCTGATGAAGCCACAGCCTTGACATGAGGTACCATTAGTTCAAATGACCTGTTCGAAAAACACATGATGGAGAGCTGTGCAGCTGCCACCATGGGAAGAGCTGGGAGCATTGCCTAGTGAGGAACAAGAGCTTTCTCCAGAGGAAGAATCCAGTTTCTGTACAGGGAAACCACATTCTTTGTGCATTTCCACAGGGTGTAGGGAAGTGGGACTGAAACAGAAGACAGAGGCTGTGTATCAAGAAATGCTTTGCTGGTGCAACTGATGTCTCCTCCACATAGAAACAACCCTGCAGAGCCTGGAAAGCTGGGCAGTGAGCAAACAGCATACAGGATTTTATGTATGGTACATTTACAGTGTGTATTTCTCTCAGCTTCTCAGGTAGACCTTTTTCTGTTCTGTCTAGATCTTATTTCAACATTCTTTTTCCCCAAGTTTTACAGCCTTTGTGTGCACTGCAATGACACTTCTGTGGATATAGTCTGTCCAACAGGCCCTGATATGCAGTTAATGCTGCTTTCTGAAGGCATCTATAGGATCCTGAGAAAGAAATAATTCTTCAGTGCACAAGTCAGTTAGAGGGCGTTGTCTATTGCTCAAATATAAGATTCCTCTCCTGCTGTAGGGTGCAGAACCTAGTACTTCTACCTCAGGTTGTTTTGTGACAGAGCTGCTTGGGTTGCCCTGGAACAAAAGAAGGCAAACATTGCAAAAGGGCCATTTTAATGTGTGCCTAAAGTCTGATAGGTATTTTCATACCGTTTCTCTATATCACAGAGCAGCAGTGGTCCAATCTTTGTATACTGACACACAAAAATTCTGGACTGAATTTGAGGGCTGGCCTGTTACTGGAATGTAACCGGTGCTGTGTGGGGGAGTGCAGCAAGAGGGGCCATTGTATCACTGCATCTGGGTGCCATAGAAAGCTCCTGTTGCCAACAGCTGGCCCCTGTAACCAGGTGGTTTGGACTGGAGATGCAAAGTGCTGCCATGATGTTGGTATCAGCAAGTTCTGACTGCAGAGGCATCAGCCCCTGAGTGCCACCTTCTGTGGAGCCGAACTGGCTTTCTCTGAGGGCATTTCCAACAGAATCCAAGATGCACTGACAACAGCTGTCTGCCACTGTGACACACAGACAGCTCTCTGTTGCATACTCTCTCCCTGGCACAGCTGGCTGCTGAGCTCTCTCAGTCCCAGCCCTGCCATCCCCATAGGACCTCTGCAGTAAAATAAAATGGCCTGCAGGTCTGGGGTGAGGCTGCTGGAGCTTCTATTATCCCAGATCTGAGACTCCAGGAAGAAGGAAGAATTTCTCCTTCCCAGAACAGTGTTTCTAATTAGTTTTAGTTTCAGGCAAATAATTTTTGGATGAACTGGCATCCTTCAGCAGGACGATAATACATAAATGTGCTGCTTTTGGGGCCCTGTGCATTGTGCATTAGTCTCTCCTGCCTTGAAAGAAGAGATGTCTGTATTTACAGGTTTATCTAGACAACACTGTATCCACGTGGAGTAGCATACACTGAAACTTTAAAATGTGCCAGACTCCCTATTTTTTTTTTGCCTTCAAGCCGTAGGGTGTTTCTGATTTGTTCTTTACTGTGCCCTCTTTGAAAGGGGGGAATGTTGTGTTGCTGAAGTGGCAGCCTTGGGCAAGAAGTGGTGTGTTATTCCTCTCACCAGCTCTGAGGTTCAGTGCCAGCTTCAGTGTACTTTACCTTGCTCTCCCCTCCTGTCCTTTTTTCCCTCCCGAGGAGCAGGGAGAAAATGCTGCCCCTGTCATTAACCTGTATCCATTCAGGGGCTCCTGCCTCGGTCTCCAGCAGAAGTGGAAGCAGCCCCTGCTGCTGGAGCATCTTCAGCTGCAGCCCCGCTGAGGTGCCCCTCCTGCTGCTGGAGTGTAAATCCCCAGCAGCTCTTTTAACCACCCTTCTCATGCTACTTGAAAAATAACTTTCTCTTGTCATTAACGCTGATCTATAGCCGCATTAATGTGTGAAATCACTGGGTGTGAAAATAGTGTACTAACCACTACTTAATGTAATATTACCACAGTAATGTCTCTAAAAATATCTTGTCCACTTGATTGCTTTCATTGTGAACTAGAGATAATGTACCACTTACAGCTGATGATTAAAATTCATAAAGCTTTGGTTCTTAATTACAGCAACTTGCAATCAAAGTGAAATGTCAGATCCTGAATGTTGTTTATCTGTATACAAATTCGCAAAACCAAGAAAATACAAGGATCGTCTACACAACAAAGCTGAGCTGCTTTGCTTTAAGGTTAAGTAAAATAAATACACATGTGAGTATATATTGAGACAGGCTGGAATCAGTGAGCGTGAGATCTTTGACAAGGCAGAACTCACCTCGTATGAAATGCACATCTTTGGAAAATATATTGATGAAGATGGAAATGTAAACTTCATAGAAAGCTGTTGTGGATGGATGGAAGTAAATAGTTGATGTGCTGTGAATAGAAAATTTGCAAGTCAGGCTCAAGGTTAAACCAAAGATGCAGATATCTGAAAATGCAGAGATGGATTCCCACTGCCATTGGGAATTACCATGGTGGCTGGCAGGAGACAGTAGTGTCCTTGGTTTCCAATGTCAAAATGACCTAACTATAATCATGCTCTTGGTCAGCAGTGGCACTGCATGACAAAAATCACATTCTTTCAGGTGCCCTCAGCACTGCATTTCCAGAGATATGGTAATTTTTTTCAAGTTAATGCTAAGCCCTGAGGGTTTGCAGTGCTCTGAGATGTGTCTTACCCTAAATTTACTAACACAAGCCCTAACTCCAAGTCAGCATAGCTCCCTCCCCTTTGCTTTTTTTTTTTTTTTTTTTTTTTTTTTTTTTTTTTTTTTTTTCTGGTATGTGAGATACAGACATAGCTAAGTGTAGAAACTACAGTTCTATTCCATTTATAGTCCTACTGGCTTTCTCCATTTGTTGCATCTGTCTTGTGCCAGTCTGGAAAAATCCAAACCAGAGGGAGCCAATTTGTCATCTTTTCCCAACATCATTAAAATAAAATAACATTAAAACAATAGGATCACTTCCTTACTAAATCTGAGTAGCTCCATTTATTTCTTCTGATCCAATGTCATTTTGAAGGCGATCTGACCCATTATTTGTAAACTTCTTTGGAAAAGCTATTTTTTTTTCCACAGGGTACTCCCACTGTCTCCACACTGATTACTTTTTGCCAGTAGATGAAAAAAAAAAAAAAAGAATCTTTGCATAAATGGGAAATCAAAGCTTGACAATGATATTCATTTTTTCAGGGTTTCCATACCACCTCTCCCTTCAGTGTTACTCTTCCTGGTGGTTTTGGGCATCTTTGCAGCGACACTGATGAGGAAAATACTCAGTTTTAGAGGCTCCCCAGTGTAGCCAAGTGTTACTGCCTTGGCAGTTTGTTCCATAGGCATTTGCTATTTGCCTACCTCTGTTCCAGCTGCACTGGCGAACATTTTTGAAACACGAGAACCATTTCCTCCTCTGGCCGCATCACGCAGCTCTGATTCACTGGGACTGACCCTGGCACGGAGTGGTCCTGCTGTCTCTCGTGGCTTGTGACGGTTTTGTAGCCGTCTGCTGGAGTTTCTACCCCTTGCATATCTTGACCAGCATCATGAGTTTGCAGTGGGGAAGGATTTCTCTGGCTCCGTGGCTTGGTGAGCTCCTTGGCACGTGCTCTCTAATGCCAGGCTTAGCCACCAGCAATTCCTAACAGCTCCACACTTCTGCCACTGCTGCTGGAGCTCTCCTGCTCAGACAGCCTTTCTGCACATGGATCATGCTTTAGTTGGAGTGAGCCTGTTCCTGGTTGCTCTTCTGTGCCTGTTTCATGGGTGCCATCCAGAAGCCATGCCCAGCCACAAGCAAAGCAGAAGCCTCTGAGCAAGTAGAGACAAAATAAGTCACCTTCCCACCCCAGTTCTGCCCCTTCCCAGCTTCAGGCTAACCCCTTGCTCTTCTTACAGGGTCCTGCTTGAAGCTTTCCTCTACTTAGTACCTGATATCTGTTTCAATGTGTAAGGTGTACATGGCACAGTCCAGGCCAAAAAAGAACATTCTCATCATTAAAAAATACTGTCTCGTTTCTCCTCTTGACATTCCAAACAGAAAACGAGCAGGAAATTCGATGCAAAGGTCCTGTTCATCTTTTATGTTGCACATAACTTGGCCCCTCACACCTCAAGCAACAAGTCTGCAATATATTATTTTCTGCAAAATCTGTAAAACCCATATGTTCTACTGCCAATGTCTAGTGGTTTATGTCAAGTATTTTGCAGCTCTAACCAGCATCTGTATGGACCTCTTAGCTTCCGGAGCTCTTAGTCTTCTTCCAGAACCTCCATAAGCTCATTTGCAGGTATCTCAGGTATCTCTCCCTTCTGTGGCACTGTATTCCTCTCAGCTTACTTTTCAGTCCTAATCTTGGGACTGTTCATGGTCCCTGGGAGGTTTAGGTGCTTCTCTTGGGAGCTCCAGGTGCAGTGAGGACATGAAAGGAGATGTCCTTAGCTAAACTGTGTCTACGTGGAGCACAGAGCTACAGATAAATGCCCCAGTTTTCACAGTACAGTTGCAGCAGGCAGAATGTGGCACAGCAGTGCAGAGACAGGTAACCAGGAGCTGCCTGGCTTGGGGGAGGAATCCAGGATTTTCTGAGCAGTCCAAGCCCACCGAGGAACGTGTCCTCTAGAGGCAATGTCTGACAGTTATCCCACTCGCACGAACCACCACATGTTGAGAAATTTAATGTGAGCACAGTGGGCTAGGTTTGCATTTCGCCTGTTGCCTCCTCACACTTCTCAAATGATGCAAAAAGGTCCAGGCATCAAAGGGAAGGCAGCCCCTGGCAGTCATGCTCTGTGCCACTGGAAATCCTGCAGGTTCCTGCTGCCATATGCTGCAGGTTGCTCGGGGAGGGAAGGCTCTCTTGTGCCTCTCACGTTAGCCTTTTATTCCTTGTAACAAGTTCGGGACTGGTGATGACAGCTTTGCTCCTAGGGGTGAGCTAGTTAATTTAGATTGGGCACCTGTTGCTTCCTTGTCCTCTCTGGCTGAGGATACATCTCCTTTAAATACTGTATCCGTTAACTGCTCTGTGAGCAAGAAATCAGACTGTGCAAAGGAGGCGAAGAGGTACAACATGTAAAAAACATGTCCTCCCACTCTCCCTTTTCCGCAGGATAGGCGATGTTTGACTTCGCACTCGAGGAAGCAGCTGAGAAATCCTTCAGATGGTTAAACATTTCAAGTGGTTTGGATGGCTAAATGTCCTAGATTTTAAAAATTTCACAGAAGTACTTGAGTTCCAAAGTGGACCATGAAATGTTTATGGAGATGTTCTTACCCTCCTGCTACTGACATCAGAACAAATAATGGAGTAAGGAATGGGAGGTGGGAACTTTAGGGTAACAGGATAGTAAATGCGTGATGCTAGGTTTCAAAATTGATTTCTTATCCTTAGAAAGGAAAGACTACATTGTCCGGTTTTGGTTTCCCTTGTTTCAGAGAATATTACATTTCTGTGAAAATTTGTCCTTTTGATTTAATAGCATTTATATTTTGAGTGAAGTTTTTTCTCTCAGAGGGCTGTGGTTTGGGTGACCGTGGGCTGAGGCTTGGACTAGCCAACAGTCACCAGGGAATCCAAATATTGCCAGTGCTGGTAAATTACCATTTAGTAAGAGGCAAATGTGTATTCTGGAAATAGAGCTTCTCATTCAGCAGCATGAAGCGAGCGATTTTTCTTTCACTCTGCAGTGAATATGATGTTGGTGAAAGGTCTTGGCCTGAGCACCCTGGGAATTGAGCCCTGTGTAAGCCCTCAGCAGAGAGGCAAAGGATCCTGGCTACAGGCTGCTCTTCTCATCCGGTTTCAATGATGGAAGAGGAAACAGAGTTTATACAAAACCTAGCCCAACCCCCAGAAACATCTCGCTTTGTTTATGTTCAGAGCTAAGCCTGCGACTCTCACTGTTTGGAAGAGCTATCCAGACGTTTCTCCATATGACTGACTCCACATCTATTCCTTGATCTCATCGAGAGATCTGGCTTTTAGCTCCTGCTCATGACGTCCCACTTTTTTCTCTCTCTCTCTCTGGCTCTGCTCTCCAGAGTCTGAAAGATCCCTGTATAACGTGATTATGCAACCATGCAAATGGACACGGTTCTTTTCATTTACTGCAAACCCTGCTTCGTGTCTCCCGTTAGGAAAATAAAATCCTCTGTGAGAGACATGCCGTAGAAGGTAGCAGGAAGGGAGTTCTGTGTGTCTGGGTCTGAATGCTTGAAGGTGGTATTAGAGATGGAAACAGACTATTTGAAGTAAACCAGTGTGCCACCATCTCTCCACAGGAACCAGCATCAGTTAATAGACTCAGACAGTTCTCCTCTGAATCCTTTCCCCCTAGGAAATGGCAGATACTCGCCTTCCTGGTTGTTTTCCTCAGCTGGAGGTCTCCCCCCCCCCTCTCGCCCAAGCCGAGCTGCAGGGAAATGCGCGGTGCGGCTCTCCCCGAAGGCCAATTTGCACCCTCCCACTGTAAACAGGCAGCTGCTTCTCCACTTTGCGCCCAGGCGGGAGGGCCTCGGGGGGCACTTAAACACTCCCCGCTGCCGCTGCTGCTGCTGCGCCCGGCGCTCGGCCAAGGGCTCCCAGCACCCCGCCGAGGCTGACGGAGGACGAGGAGAAATGTGGGAGTCCCTTACACACGGAGGAAAGGAAAAAACGCCCAAAGCTTGTGCTACTTGGTTAAGGATTCAAGACACCTCGGCCACCCCATGTTATCCTTATAAGTGAAGATGTCCCTCTCCACCGCGGTAGGAGTAAGAGAGGACTTGTTCAGTTCTGGTGGCCTTTCTCATCACAGTGCCCCAGTCCCTTTGCCAGGGTTTTGTGACTCTTATCCCACGGGATGATCCCATGGGTCGTCCTTGGATCACATGTGCTAAGAGCAAAGCACTACGGGGCAGGCTGAGGTCTGCCACTGCTGTGGGCTGCAAGCTTGTGCCCGTCTTCCCCCGGCAGCATCTTCCTCACTGCCTGGCGGTGGTGAGGAGATGCATCAGCTCTCCCCGAGTCTCTCCTCAAAAGCTGTTTCTACATCTCACTGCCCGTTGAGGAGGGTCTCATCTATCCAGAAAGCCGCTCTTACGGAGGAGACAGGGCTCCCTCGGAGACTGGGACAGCAGTTTGCAGCTACAGCGTTCTGACGAGCGGAGGGAGGGAGGAAGGAAGAGAGCTCCGTGATGCCGCGGCAGGGCTGCAGGAGCGGGGCCGCCAGACTCGGAGAAGGCACAGAGCAGGGGTGCCCCGGCAGGGCGGGGCGGGGGGCTCGGAGGGACCCCCGGGATGGGGGCGCTCGGCGGTGCCGCCCTGCAGGGGGAGCCCCGCCCGCAGCTCCGCGCCCGGCCCGCAGGGGGCGATGGAGGGCCGGGGCTGCCCGCGGGACCCGAGCGCGCCTCCATCGCCTCCGCTTCCCTTCCCTCCCTCTCTTCGCCTACCTTTTTCCGCCTTTTTCCCTTTCTTTTCCTTCCAGTTTCCCCCTCCCTCCCCCCCGTTTTTTGTTTGTTTTTTTTTTCCTTTCCTTCGGGGGTGTGTGCCGTTGTTGCTGTCTCTCCTCTCGAGTTGCATGCGTCTCTCGCTGCCCTGCTCTCCCTCTAGTCCTGCTCCCTCTGTCAGCTCTGTGTAGCCCGGCGTGTTTCTGTGTTCCTCTACCCGCCACGCAGCCCTCCCCCTGTGCAGCTCTCTCCATGAAATGGAGCTGAACAATTGCACCGGAGCAGCTTTCTCTGTTCCTGCCATATGTCCGTGTGCCGAGGCACCATTGCTCTTGTGGTATTTTGGATGCATTCACGCTGGAAATACTAGGACAATAACAAAACTGTGGATTTCTGCCTGTGCCTTTTTGGATCATAATGAGATTTGAAATCCAGCATGAATGAGATGTGATGGATGGCTGTACTGATATTTTGAGCCTGTTTAGTTCAGAGTCATCGGAGATCCGCAGGCTAGATGAAGGAGAGCATGGCCCTAAACATTACCTGCCATCCAAGCACCAAAAGGACAAACCAAGTCTCTGAAGTGATATTATCTTTTCTCTTTTTTTTTTTTTTTTCTTTTTTTCCCTTTTGGAGACAAATATGGTTCTGCAAAGAACCACTAGTAATTGCCCGATTCCTTAAATATGACAAGATGATGCCTGAAACGACAGTCTCTGCCACCAGTACATGCTGCCCCACTCACCTGGCTACGGTATTAGCTGAGGCTGCCTCTGTAGCACCAGACTGTCTCCCCTTGTCCCCTGATCTTCTCCTTTGAAGCCCCTCCTGGAGCACCTCATAGGTCCGACCCCTCTCACGCACAGGAGGAGGCACAGCCTTGGTCCCTTCTTCTGTTAAAAAAGGAGCTTTGAAGGCTGGGAGCTGTGCTGCCCTGTAATTAATGTACACTCAGCCTCAAATATGCAGTGACAACAACTTAAATGTCAACATTCCTAGTTAATCCCTTGCTAACAAAATGTGCCTGGAAAGAGATGGTTCTGCATAATCTCCGCTGAACAAGATCTTATTTTAGCAGTACAAGCACTTGGGAGATTTCCCCAGTTTGACCAATGAGACCAAAAGATTGGCTTTGATAATCACAGCTGTAAATGATGCGTTTGATCCTCTCAAGGAAGGAAAGGGCAGCATGTGGCAGAGCATACCAACCCTCCTCTGCCCAAGCCCTCCTCCAGAGCAGCGGCAGGCTGGCCTTCCTGGGTGGTGTCTGTATGACAAGGGATGTGATTTCTGTTCTCTGATGTTTGCAGCTCTCCCCTCTGTTCAGGGAGATGTCCACAGCCTCTTCCTGAGTCACGTTTTCCAGGCTGAACAGCCAGCAATGTTAAAAAGGAAGTTATAGGGAAAATTACATTTTAATACATAAAATGCTCCTTGTAAGAGCATTGAAGCAGGGACCACAACCACAGACATGGTGTTTGGATTCCTCTCTCTGTGTGCTGAGACCAGCCTCACGTTTATCCTGGGGAACCCAGGCAGGCCCTGAGAGTGTTGGTGTTGTCTCCCAGTGGCTATTTTAAGCCTTCAGTGTAGGCAAAAGGCAGAGCACCCAAGGCGAGGAGATGAACCTCCTTATTGTTCAAAGCAGTTCAATGTTTTCAGCACTCTGGCTCCCCACAGGCAGGATTCCTGCACTTCCCAGGCTGGGATCCTCAGGGACAGATCAGTAGGTTCCTCCCCAGCAGGCTGTGGAATTAGGGGGGCACTGACACAGGATGTCTTGCCTGGGGTGGATTGGTGCCTGAGCTCTAGGCCCAGCTCAGAAACACAGTAGGAAAGGTGGTGGGCCATTCTTCTGGGCATCACTCCAATTTTACAGGCGGTCCTTGCATCCCCAGGTTATTTGTGCCTGTGGTGTCCAAGCACACGTAGGGGAATTTACCATTCTGCCCATGCTTTTCAATCACTGGGTTCCTGCATGCCAGCGTCACCTCACACTCAGTGATAAAATGATATCCACTTCTTCCCTTTGTGTTTTATGGGGTTTTTTCCCTCTTTCACTGTTTGTCACTTCCTTTCTGAAGGATGTCTGAGGGGCGCTCCCCCCACCATTATTTCAGTCTCTCATTTCAGCCTGACTGTGTTCACGCTCTCTTCCTCACACCGCCTCTCTTTTATTCTGCTTTGTTCTTCCACCACCACCTGTCACCAAAGTCTCTTCCTTCCCTACTGTGTTATCTTCTAGAGACCCATCCATTCCTTCTTGCTCCATTCCTAATCAATCCCCTCCATTATTTTCTAAAATACCTTCTTTAATCTCCCTGATTTCCACTGCCTGGCACTTGCCCGTGCCTTTGCCACGCCTCCCCTGCTCCCCACCATGGAAACACCGCTCACCAAAGCCGCGGTTCCTCTGTGCCTGTTGTACACCACAACTGTGCAGCTTTTCTGTGACTGCCTTTCACAGTCCTGCTCATGCTCACTTGGTGCTCTGCGTGGACAGGCTGTGCACCCACCGCCATCCCTGTGCTGGCAAGCTCAGCTCAGGACTGGAGGATTGTCCATGAGAAGGCTGCTCTTCTCCACCAGCATCTCCTCCCTTGGCACTTGGAGACAGGCTACAGGGCTGCCCGGAGCTTTGAGCTGGCCCAGCACAGCTGTGCTTATGCAGGGAGCTGCCCTGTTTTCTGAGTGCCCTTCCTGCCACCTCTCTTTCCCTGAAAGGAATCTTTCCCCAAGGATGTATTTGCCCTGGTGTTCCTTATCGTTCCTCCACAGGGGCTCTGGAGGCTGCAGTTGTTGTCCCTCTGCATTGCCCCTGCTTGCAGCCACCTCCCTCTGCCTTGTCTGCTCCTCACCTCTGGGGTCCTGAGCACTGCTAAGGCAGCCACGGTGCTGGTCCCCCTGATCCTGGTGGGATGGAAACGCAAGGGCCTTGTTCATCTTCAGCCAATGAGGCAAGATGTGACTTCTGGGTAGGATGGGCTCCCTAATTATCGAGTAATGAGTCTAAGGTGTTTGAATCCCAGTAACTGTTAGAGATGGCTTTGTGTAGCCCTGAGCCACCCTCTTTACCGTCTCCCTGAAACAAGTGTGCAGCACACAGATTCTGGAGATGATTGGACATTTCCAAAGCCTCCATTCTTCTGCAGAACTTGTAGTGCCTCCATCTTTCCCTGCCCTTGCCTTATTCCTGTCTCTTCCCATCTACTGAGACTGTTTTCTATTTTTACTCTTGACAAAGGGTTGTGGGCTTAGAGTCTGCTCTTGTAGCTGTAGATGTAAAATGCCTGCTGTGTGGTGTTTGTCATGAAAGAACCGCTCCTGGAAATTAACTAATTCACAGCCCTAACTCATTAACTCTGCAGCCGCGCAGAGCTGTGGAGGAGCATCCGTGTGGTTTCACTGCTGAGGGCACTGGGCTGGGAGAGAGGGAAGGAAGGGAGGTGGAGAGACCCATGTCTGTGGTCCCAGCTCTTCTCCCAGCCCGTTCCATGGTTAGCAAGTCATTTCCCACCTCTGTCCCCCTTTCCCATGCCTTTGATCTCTTCTCCAGTTCAGCTGCTCAGAGCAGGAGCTGTTTCTCATTACGCCCATTCGGTGCCTTGTCAGGGAGGCCTTGACCTTGGTGGGGGCTCTAATCACTCCTGTTGTAGAAACAATAAGTACTGGAGAGACAAAGAGTTACGGAGTCAGAGAGCTCCAGATGTCAGTTCGTTCCCGTCTGGATGTCCTCCTTTTACTACCTCTGCCTCCAGGAGGACGGCTGCATGGCTTTGGGAAAAGCAGGTGGTTTCCTCCATGGCGGCATCTCATTCCACCTCTTCTCCTTCCCTCAGGCCCAAACCCAGTCCCCACTGGAGTCAGTGGCAATACTCCTGGCAGAAATACATTGGACGTGGACCAGTCTCTTCCACCCTAAGCAGCACAGCTTTAACATCAACCTACATGTTTGGACTGCACTGGGAGCCAGATGAGGTCACTCAGACTATTTCAAGGCTAGATGTTTGATAGGAGAGGTTTCCCTCTGTGCATCGTCCCACAGAGTCCACACTGCCTGCCCTGGCTCACTCTTCCCTCCATGCATGTCACCGGAGCTCCCTGGGGAGCTCTGCTGGGCATCTCTGCACCTGTGGATGGGACGAGTCCTCTGCCCAGGGGCCTGCTGAGAGACTGCCAGGAGCTTCCCTGACCCACAGGAGGGTCACCCCCCCTTCTGCCAACCGCCTGCCCCCAAGCAGGCAGCACCGTAACCGCAGCTTCTCCTTGTTGGGATGGTGGTTAGGATTGGGGCTTGCTGAGTAATGCACAGCTTGGTGGGTTTCTGAGGCTTGGGGCTGGCAGAATGTGCACACTAGAAAAACCCCATTGCACCGAGTCCCAGTGGGTTGAGGTGGTGACAGCTGGTGCTGTTTGGGATCAGGGATCATGCCTGATGTTGTGGCTGCACGCGCTCCCAGCTGACACTCAGGGCTGAGCACTGCTGGGAGCACATCCAGCGTGTGCCGAGGCAGAGGCACTCAGGCTGGGGACCTCGAATGAGGAAAGGAAGCAGAATAATTGCTGGATGAGGAAGGAGACATTCAGCTCCTCTGTTTAAGCATGCCTTCCCACAGGATTGCTGGGCTCTGCTTGCCAAATGTGAGCTCTGGCCGCCAGGGGCAAGAGAGCAGGAGCTTTTCTGGAATTTGACGGAAACTGGAGGAGAAGGCTCCAAGCCAGGCAGTGCCCACTGAGAGGAGTGTGATGATGGCTGCTGGGCTGGGATTATGAGGGTGTGTGCACTGAGGCATACCTGGCACTGGGGCAGGTGACAAAGCACACCTAAGAGCACCTTGGGACGAACTCTGGATTCCCCAGTCAGAGGCAGATCCCCTGATGTCACTCATTCCTCCTTTTGCTCCCCTGGCTACTACAAACATCTTCACACAGTGAAAGGTGGTGCAGGGGTGTCCTGCCAGTGAAGACCCAAGTCACTGTGCCAGTGCAGCACCAGAGAGCCCTGCAGACTTCAAAGCTCTGGCCTTGATCCCATGAAGGCATGGTACCTTTTTGGAGCTGTGCACAGAGTAATAAGGGCAAGGCTTGTTGCAGAAGGCACACTGCTGAACTGAGGAAGCAGGACTAGTACTGGACCCAAGCCAGCTCATGTCCCATGATCTCTGCTATGCCTGCATGCTCTGGTATAGATTTAGCAGCAGCAGAACTCTGTGCTCTGTACTGCATAGGTGTCAGGGTCACCAAGGTGGCAAACGCTGTGGGACCATGCAGACTGGCCCTGCAGGGCAGTGGAGCAGGAGGTGACTTGCCAGATGCGTGAGGTTTGGCTTTCATAAGGGCAGCTTTGTCGCCAGGTGTCATCCCTGTAGCTGTAGAGATGTCTCCAACTGTGATTCCCAAGTACCTTCTGATCTGCCCCTGCTTTGGCAACCCTGCCTTGCTTTATAAGGATCACTCTGGTTATTGCTATAGTCGGTGACTGTGAACCTGTAGAGAACCCAAAGACAAATGAAAGTAACTGCAGTGTTGAAAGTCTCATCTTTGTAACCTCATCCTGCAAGAATTTAGGATTTTGTCAGAGCAGATGGTCAGATGTCAACTGTGAGGGTAGAGCTAGAGCTGAGGAGATGTAAGGATTAACCTGGCAAAACCACTATCTGTGGTTCAAGGCTTGTGCTTTCAAGTTCTGCCAGGCTACCAAGGCTGGAGGTGATGTCTGACTCCCATACTTGGCTGTCACACGACTTGGAAGCTGCACTCCTCTGCACACCGGATCTGCCAGAGGTCTGGAGAACCAGCTACGCACTGGTCCTTCCCGTGCCCACTCAGGCAAGCTCTTTCTCTTGACCAGTGCTCAGAACTGTGCATTATGCCAGTCTGAGCTTGCCCCACAGCACCTCTGCAGTCACCCAGATGGTCTGGATACAGCTCATGCTCAGTCTGGAGCAGGTAGTTCAGGAGAACAACAGCAGAGAGCCTTTACTGCAGCAGAGGGTTTTTTTTCCAGCAGCTGCAGTTGTTAATTTCCCTGATAACAGCAACAGTTACTTGGGCAGGAAAAAGGCAGCAGTCAAACACCAATTAGCAGGAAAACCAGCACAAGTAACCTTTTTGGACTTCAGCAAAGCTCTTGATACTGTTTCTCGCAGAACCCTTTTGGACAAAGCGTCCGGCACACAGAGGGATAACTGTGTTACACTGTGGGTGAGCATCTGGCTCACAGCTCGGGCACAAAGAGTTATGGTGAATGGGGGGGACATCAGGCTGGTTCCATCCTAGTCCCAGTGATCTTCAACATTGTCATTAACAACCTGAACACAGGACTGGCAGGAATACTAAGTAAATTCACTGACAAGGCTTAATTGGGAGGAGCTGTTGACTCCCTCAAGGGCAGACAGGGCCCGCAGAGAGACCTGGACAAATTAGAGATGGGTGATCACCAACTGGATGAAGATTTACAAGGGCAAGGACTGTGCCAGACTGTGCACCTGAGACAGGACAACCCTTGCTGTGTGTATAGGCTGGGGAATGAGAGGCTGGACAGCAGTGCCATGGAAAGGGCGCTGTGGGTTGATGGTGAGTTGGAAATGAGTCAGCAGTGCCCTGGCAGCCAGGAGGGACATCCCTGTCCTGGGGGCACCAGGCCCAGCATCGCCACCTGGGCAAGGGAGGGATTGTCCTGCTCTGCTCTGGGGCAGCCTCACCTCCAGGCCTGGGGGCAGTTTTGGGTGCCACAATGTAAAAAAGACATGAAGCCATTAGAGAGAGTCCAAAGGAGGCCACGAGGATGGTGAAGGGTCTGGAGGGGAAGCCTTGTGACAAATGGCTGAGGTCACTTGGTCTGCTCAGCCTGGAGAAGAGGAGACTGAGGTCTTCCAATATCCTCATGAGGGGAAGCAGAGGGGCAGGTACCGATCTCTTCACTCAGTTACCAGTGACAGGACCCAAGGGAATGACGTGAAGATGAGTCAGGGGAGGTTTAGGTTGGATATCAGGAAAATGTTTTTCACCCAGAGGGTGGTTGGGCACTGAACAGGCTCCCCAAGGGAGGGGTAACAGCACCAACCTGACAGAGTTCAAGAAGTGTTTGGACAATGCTCTCAGGCACATGGTGTGACTCTCCAGGTGTCCTGTGGAGGGCCAGGAGCTGGACTTGATGTGCCTGATGGGTCCCTTCCAACCCAGCATTTTCTGTGATTCAGTGATTCTATGATTCTGTGGAGTTTCGATTCCCCCACTGTCCCCACTCATGGCACCCAGCCTCTCTGCCCTCTGACTCTGGGTCCTATCTAAATGCCCCATCTTTGCTAGGTTTCTTTGGACCAACACACACAGGTACTGCCCATTTCCCCGCCTCATCCCAGTCCCTAATCTGTTTTGCTGGCTTGATGTGTGCCCTTGAGCTTGCCCTGCAGCACTGCAGCTTCTTGGGGGCTTCTGTGTGAAAGGTGGGGCTGGGGATCACTGGGACCAGCCAGAGAGGACAGGAGGGATCCTTCTACAGCACAAAGCATTCACTCCCAGGTGACTTTGGAGCACCCTGCCCCGGCTCTGAGTGACTGGCTTAGCACTTGAGCATGACTGCCGCAAAAATAATCTCTGCTCACCCGGTGTAATCGAGGTTCATCCACCTGAACCTAAGCAAAAAACTGCTTCTGTGCAGGATGAGCAGCTGGCATGCTGCAAGAACCCGGGCATCACACCTGACACCCCTGGGATGCCCCTGCCTGGCAGAGCTGGGCTCAGGCACCGTGTCCGTGCTGGGTGCAGGCAGGGGAAGGCTGTGTCCCCGGAGCTGAGGGCCGGGAGCTGGAGCACTGTCAGCTCCAGCCCTGGCTCCACCGGCAGCGAGAGGGGTGGGTGGGTGTGTGTGCAGCTGCAGCATTGGGCAAGAGATGCTAATGGGAAACAGAAACAATTCAAAGTGCCTGGTGGTGGGAGAAACACTAACAGCATTATGGCTTGGAGCTTGTTACAGTCCTGCTAGTGAAACAACTGTCGGTGAAATTACGTTTTTTTTCCTTTCCTTTTTTTCATTAGGACACAGAAGTTTTCCAGCTCGTTATACCAGGGCCAGCAGTATTCTTCAGTGTCAACAGAGGCTTGGGTGAGCCAACTTTTTTTCTGCTAAGGGAGAAGAGCAGTACGTAGTATCCCTTTCCAATGTGCTAGCCACTAGGAGCACTTCATGTCTCCTCAGGCCGTGGGCAGGCAGAGGTGCAGGGGTGTCCCTGGCAGGGCAGCAGAGGCTCCCAGGGGTGTGCTGTCCCCCTTTCCCAGCAGATGCCTGCAAGGCAAGCACATTGCAAATGTCACCCTTTGGAGAGAGAGGCCGTGAGGGCTGGGGTGAGTTTTTTTTTCCCTCTGGGAGGTGGCAGAGCACATTCTGGATAATCATTTCATGCTGCTTGGGAGTGGTGCATAGTTTGGTTTCTCTTTGGTTGTGTTAATTGTGTGGTAAGGTGCCTAGAGCCTTCTATTGGCATCTTTATTTATTTAAATACAAATGAAGAAGGCATTAAATCAATTGTTCTTTTTTCTTCCCTCCCACTTGCCTTATCATTGTTTCTATCACGTACTCTTAGCTGTACTGGGCTTTTGCTTTTTCAGCTGAATCAGTGAGATCATTAAGTGAGAGTCCCGGGCTGAATTTCCTGCAGACTCAGGGAGGCTGCCTTGAGGAAGCACACCTTACATCCCTGGCTTTCCCCTACTGCTATTTTGTCTACATTACAGGGCACTTCCTAACTTTACTGGCCAAGGCTTCAGTCTGTGACCCCTTGCACACCTAAACCTCCTGCAATGCAAAAATAAATGAAAAAGCTGCACATTATGTCAATGACTGAGACCAGAATACATTTCTCTTACTCCTTCAGCTACTCTGCCTTTCGTCTGGATGGGCCAAATTACATGACTCGGTGGTCGACCCCTTTACTGTTTTAACCTCTAGCTCCTATAGCTAAGGGCAGAACCCAGTATTCCTGGATTTGATAATTCTCCTGCTATTTAGCAAGTAGTTTGTAACCCAATGGTAAACTATAAGTTGAGGCCCTCTCTTCTCGCCAAACTTCATAAAATTTAATTACTCCTGGAGTTCAAGTGGTGGCATGTTTTGTGAGAGATGTGGAGGCCTAGTATGCAGCTTTCAGATAGACATTGTAATTGAGCTTCTGATTTTTTCCTCTCCTTTTTTTGTTCCCAACAATTTATTAAATTTGCCCATTGAAACCTTGCTGGAAAAATTACTGTGTATGTCAGCAATCTGCTCATCATGGTCTGCCAGAGATCAAAATACCTGTATGCTGATTTGAGGGCATCTGTTGAGTATGGACCGGTGAAATCAGAGGTATGGGGTCCTGAGGTGTCTGCACCTCTCATTATGTGGCAAGAGCAGGGTCCTGCCTTGGGACCAAGGCAGCCTTGGTCCTTCCCAGAGATCTGACTGAGTCTGCATCATGCAGAGGTCAGATCAAGGGATGCTCTTCATTAGGGACTGAGCTCCCTCTGCTTGGAGCCTTGTTTGCTTTTAAACTTTGACTCTTCTTTGTCTCTGGCCAAATCTACTGCAGAGGGATGCTGGCCTCATTGCTCGCCCTAAATTCTGTTGTACTTACCTCATTACTCTCCTAATGACAAGCTGACAAATGCCTTTGCTTGATTTACTGGCAGTGTTACAGGTGTGTGGAACACTTGTCAGTACCTTGCTACTACATGCCTAATTTTTCAAACGGCTGGGTGTGCTAGCTTCCTTTGCAAGCTGTCCCTGCACACTTCCCTGGTAGAATTCCTCTGCCATGGCTTTATCACATACCAGCACCCAAAGCTTCCAGAGCTATGCCCTAAGATTTCATAGAAACAAAGAATGGTTTGGGTTGGAAGGGACCTTAAAGAACATCCAGTTCCAAACCCTCCTGCTGTGGGTAGGGACACCTTCCACTAGACCAGATTGCTCAGAGCCCCATCCAACCCGGCCTCGAACGCTTCCAGGGATGGGGCATCCACAGCTGCTTTGGACAATCTGTTCCAGTGCCTCACCAGCCTCACTCCACACATCCAAGAAAATAACTCAGACCCTACCTGCATGTTTTGATGTAACTGGCTTTCTGGTAAGAAGTGAACAGTGAAATGGCACAGTGCAGCAGCCCTCCAGCTGTTTGTGGGTATTTATGGGTGTGCTGGATCAAGGATGGTCCTGCACCCACCCTGGGACAGGCAGCAGGGCAGTGCTGTCCCTGCTCAAACCCTTGCCAGGAGCTCCCGGCTGCTGCAGCCCAACAACGCAGGTTTGCACCCCACCTTTTAGCTCTCATCTCTTGGTCGTTTTAAACCAGGCAAGGACATTTTCACTCATCAAACCCCAGCAAACAGAGCCGGCCACCACCTGCACGAGCGCATCACTGAGATTAAACCGAGGTTTTGGAGCGAGGGAGCGCGGCAGGTGAGAGGGCTCCAGGCATCACACAGCGATGGAGCAGCAACTGCTCGGGAAGGGAAGAACACCAACATTTCGCACACACATTTCTCCACCAGTTGGGCAGAGCTCTCCTGCTCTTCTCCTGGCTGTGTTGCTAGGAGAGGAGCGCTCTGCCCTCCTCATGGCTATGAATAGCTCTCGCTTGTTTATCCAGCCCAGCTCCGCCTGCTGGTTACAACCACAGCCGGCACCACCTCACGGCATGACACCACCGGGAAACAATGCACTGCCAGGGAACAGCCCCCTCCGGCTCAGGACGCTTCGGGACACCTCTGCTGCACCGCTCCACAGCCACCCTTCTCCTCCTCTTACCACGGTCCTCTGCCCCCAGCAGAACGGGCTAAACCCGGCCGAACGGTGCAGTGTCACCCCCAGAGAGCAACGCTGAGAGCCAGGACCTGAAAATCAGGGCATCAGCTCAGAAATCTGGCTTGAAAACACACACACATGATCACTTTACGGTCTTTTTCTGCTCGTCCAGTGTCAGAGCCTTTCACGAGCTACAAAAGTTACTTTTCCTTTTTTTAATGAAGGCTGGTCTTCTTGCATAAGCCCATGAATTGAAGACCAGGGACTTCAAGAAAAGTAACAGATGGCTTGAAAATTGGCAATAATGGGATTCCTGAGATTTTTTGACGATATTTTGTCTGAGGTCTGACCAGGAATGAAACATCTCTAGCAGTGAAATTAGATGGTCTATATTGACAAGGGGAAATACTGATGGGGTTGAGCAAAAGGCTCTTCCGAGCACTGCAGAATGTGACCATTTCAGGACATTTACTCCACGGGATAGAGGGACAGGCAGCAAATACAACCAGCCTACACATTACGAGACAGGATGTGTGTGCTCAGGCAACCACAGAGGGTTGCAAGTTCAGGGTAGCAGAGCAGACACAAAACTGCAGCTTTTGGAACAGCCTGGGCACTCAGTGAGAAGAAAAGTGCTGGGCATAGATCAGTGAGAAGCATAGATCAGAAGAGATAGGGATGGTTGCTGCACAGGTACAGGTGAACCACCCCTTCTTTTCCAGCATCGTGAGCTTCCAAGTGTGCCTATTTCCTTGGACATCTTGTCTTTCTCCACCTGGGAATTTGGTTGGGATGAAATCTCAATACTGCATGTGCTTATCCAGAATTTCCACATGCCCATCAGGCCTTTCAGATAGTTGGGCTGCTGAACATCCAGAAATTCAGGATAGGTTGACTGCACACTGGGGAGGTGAACTCTATAGCATTCACACCCTATGTCTAATGAATCCAAAAATTGTCAGACCTGCTGTGCATATGCTGTGCAGATGATCTGCATATGTACAGTTTGCCCAGTGTGCTCTGAAGGTGTCTGGTCTCCCCTGTACTCACAGAACATCTATACGCTGCAGGTGTACGTATTCCCACTTGGAAAACAGGATTAACATAGGGGTTTTTTTACACATTCTTGATGTATTTGTAAAAGAGGGAACAGCTGAAGGTTTCAGCACAGCAGGCAAGGAAATTTAGGTATATTTTCTGTGTGTGGGGGTCAGACTCTCCTATCCCATGCTACTTGTTTTACAGCAGCCATCTATACAGGACTGGGGTTGGGGTCCTGTTATTTAAGACATTGTACATGCACAAAGTGAAAAGGTGTTATTTTTCCTGCTGCCCCCAAATCTTCCACCACGATCTAAACTAATAGAAGTGCAAGAAAGGGGCATCGCAATTCTTACTTGAGAGATGAGCCAAATAAAAGGAAGCTCCTAGTCTCCTAAAGCAGGACCCAAGCGGAATTTAGACACCTGAGTGCAAAATATGATCCTGCAAGTCTTGTTTAGGTCATGTCATGTGCCAGGGGTGCCCAGACCCCTCAGGCCCACCAGATTTGACAATGAGGCCCCATGGCTTCAGCATCTTTGCTCCTCACCTACCTGGGAAAGCCTCCCACCTGACAAGGCTAAGCACAACAGCAGCAGTAGGAGAGGCCAGACATGAAATTCCTCTTTGCCTAGGGAAGCATAACTCCAGGATGGGTTCTCCATGAGCCCCCAGAGAGGATAACCCTTCTTTTTAGGGTGCAGTGTCCAAAGGGGTTAAAGCCCCCACGGAGGACATACGGAAGACCCAGCCCGCGCTTCCTCCTCTCCCGCAGGGCGTTCCTGTCTGCATCTCCCATGGATGTGCTCCAGCTCCCAAGGTGCCGGCTGTTTTGGAGAGAGAGGGCATGCTCACCTCTTCTGCCACAGGCATTATGATTTTCTTAAAAGCGTTGTGGCTTCCCTGGGCACACACACACACCCAGGAGAGGAAGCATCTGCAGGAATCAGCAGCCTGGCTGTTTGAGGTTTCAGCAGAGAGGAGGGGGAAGCCCATGCTCCAGTCCACCCTTGGGTGACCACTTCTGACTTTTTACCTCATGTCTCTTTAACATAAAATTCATAAGCAGGAGCTGGGCAAAGGGACCCACGTTTTCCCTCGTACGTGGAGTGCCACGAGATCAATGAGATTAAACATGTGCTTACATGCTGTCCTGAATTGGGGCCATGAGGAGAGCAATGAGAAAGTAAACAGAAGGGAAACGTTATGGAAATGAAGGAAGAGGGAAAATCCACCCTGCCAAGAGCAGCAGCTCTCTACAGTTACAAGAAGATATGGCCTCACCCAGAGCTGATTAGGCATTAGGAAGTCCAGGGACTGGAAAGGAAGACCAAGTCATCTTCATGAAGGTTGAAAAGTGACTGAAAAGAGTGAGATTTGGAGGAGTGGAGGAAGGCTATCCACCAGGCACAGCCATTCCCAGAGAAGGTAAGCTTAGTTTAAGTTTTTTCACCCCATTAGCAGAATGTGTATACTTGAAATTCAACCTGTGACAATACAGGGAGGCTTTTCTCTCTTTAAAGACTCCAAAACCTGGAGCTGAATGTCAGGCTCTGCAGAACCCTGTGCACCAGTGGGCACAGCTGCTGCCCTGTGTCCCATTGAGGACACTGTGGGAGATGAAGCTGGACATGATGACTGCTCTGTCCAGAATCTGGCTTTGCTTCCAACAGGCTGCGTGTGGCAGATCCTCTCTGGAGGACCTGCAGTGCCAGCTCCCAGCACCTGCCAAGGCGAGAGTGCTTGAGCAGCCTGTTTGGGGGGGTTCACTGGCACTGTGGCCGAAGCTTTGGTGTGAGTGCGCCTTATCAGCTCTCAAGTGCCTGACTGCAACTGGTTGATTTGATTTTCCTGCAGGTCAAATTCCAGACTACGTTCTTCCACCTTTTTATATTCTTCACATAGCCTTCGAAACTTTCACCCAGATCTCTCGGAGCTATCCTGCTCTTCCAGCTGGGAAATTTGTAGGTGTGTCTCTGATTTTCCAGCCTTCTCTCCTGCCTTTGCTTTTCCCCTTCTCCTTTCTCCCCAGTCAACCTTGGTTGTAGTCTTCCTTCTCCACTTGACCTCTATTTCTCTTTCCTGGGAAGAACCTCATTTGCATCTGTCCTAGTATCCAAGCTACAAATTAGACCTGGTTAAAATTTCTTTCAGCAAAACTGCGACTTGAATAAAACTTTTGAGTTTTGGGGGAATTGTAGGAGCTCTATTTTTGAGAAGTGGCTTTTCTGTTGAGCACTTGAGTTCAAAAATGTGTATTCTCTCTTCTATTACAGGTTCAGAAGATGACCTTGAGTAGGTCACTTCATCTGCCTAAATGTCTTACCACTTGTTAAATTTAGATAAAAATACTGGTCTGGGTTAGTAAAATGTCTTTGAGATCATTGAACAACAAAAGCTATCCAACTGGTGATTATTATGACTATTATAATTACTTTTATTAAATGAAACCAGCTGATTCTTGTGCAACACTCTTTTGGGCTCCACAGGCCTTTACAGTTGAGACTCGGAGAAAAAAATTCTTTTGTTATCCCTGGACAGGGATGTGTTTTTTGAGATTGAGTTTTGTGGTTTTGTTACGAAA
The DNA here is from genome assembly GCA_014706295.1 of Lycocorax pyrrhopterus obiensis. NCBI lineage: Eukaryota > Metazoa > Chordata > Aves > Passeriformes > Paradisaeidae > Lycocorax > Lycocorax pyrrhopterus. The sequence continues at coordinate 113,575,980 of JACSVZ010000001.1, read as the reverse complement.
CGTTTGACAGTCGGTCATGTGGTTTGCTTTCTGGGCCGACTGAACCCTGCTGAACCTGTACGCAAGGCAGCAGAGTTTAATGATTCACAGGGGCTACGTTTTGGTTTGGCTTCTGCCGGACAGAGGGCGTGCAAACCTGCATGGCCAGGGAACCCTCCCGGTTGGAGTCACTGAAAAAACTTAGCTCAAATCTCTGCAAGCCTGGGCCCAACATGGCCCCACTGTTGGGCCAGGCCCTTTTTGGGTGTCTTGGGTTCTAAGAGCTGGCCATGCCTTGAGACACCTAGACTTTCTCACCGGACAACTGCGCTCTCCCTCTGTTATGGGAGTAATGGGAGGCTGCAAAAATTTTTGGGAGTCCATGAGTGCTTGTTTATTTGTTATTTCTCCCTCGCCTTTTCCCCTTGCCTCCCGACACCGTGTTGCTGCAGGATGAAATTGACCCCGAGGCCCTTGGCGTTGGGTCTCCGCCGTTTGGTGTGCCCGGTTATTTGCACGACCTTGGAAGGGGGGAAACGGGGCGAATTCCTGGCCGGCTCCTCGGCTGGTCCTCGAGGAGCCGGAGCGCTGGGAGCCATGGTTGGTGGCGGCGCTGCCGAGGGTGGGACGCGGCGGACCCGTGCTCTCTACTCGGCGGGTTTAGCGCTGGCTTTCCTGCCGGAGGGAGCCTGGAATTCCCTGATCCCTCCCGGCGAGGGGGAAAGCGGGCGCCTGCCATGTTCGCGGGGAGGCGGCGGGCGCCCTTCTCCCTGCCCCGCGCCTGTCACCGGAGTTGGAGTTCGCATGGAGGAGGCCGGCGGAGGAGGAGGGAGGCGGGAGGCGGGAGGAGGAGGAGGAGGGAGGGGGCCGCCTTGTTTGTGGCTTGTCAGCAGCCGCTGGAGACAAGCCTCCATGTGTGAAAGCCGCTTGGCATGAATGCCTGGGCCGTACCAAGCGCCGCGGCGCCCGCGGGGGGAGGCGGCCCCGCCGCCCCGCCGCCCCGCGCAGACAAAAGGCCCGGCACGGCTTCCCCGTGAGTTGCCCCGATGCTGCCGTAGCGCCCGCCCGGCGCAGCGCCCGCTCCCCGCCGCCCCCGCCATGCCGCCCCGCGCCCTCGCCGCCTGAGCAGGTAAGCGCCGGCCGCGGGCGGGCGGGCGGGGGTTCGCAGCCGGCGCCGCCGCCCCCGGGGCCGCTCCCCGCCCGCCGCCGCTCCCCCGGCGCGGCTGCCGGCGGCGCGGGGCGGCTGCGTGCGCGGGGCCGGGGGCGGCCGCGTGTGCCGCAGTCAGCCCCGGGCCGCTGCCCGGCGCCCCCGGCTCGGCGGCGGAAAGTTTTGCGGCGGCCGTGGCCGCGGCGCCGTGCCTCAGTTTCCCCCGTCTCGGTTTGCCCCCGCCGGCGGGGCGCGGGGAGGGACCGCGCCGGCCGGGGGGATCCCGGGGGCGGGCGCGGAAGGGACAAAAAGCGCCTTCCACCTGTTGGCTTCTGTCCCGGCGGCTTTTATGGGGGTGGCGGGCCGAGGAAGGGCCGGGGGGAGAGCCCGGGGCGGCCGCCGGCCCCGGTGCCCCGCGCCGGGGAGAAGCCCCGCGGGGGAGGGTGGAAGCCGGGGTCTTTTGTCAGCCCTCCATCCCGCTGCCTCCGGAGCCAGGCAGATCGCCGCGGGGATGGGAGATGTTTTTCCCTCCTGGATGTCGGGAGATTAGATGAGATGTATTTACAGTTGCCGTTTATCAGCAAGTAAATATCGAGCTCGGCGTGAGAGCAGCAATGTGAAGCCTGCTTGCTTGCTCTCTTGCCGGAGGTTTTGTAGCTGTTATCCTACTGTTGGTGAGGTGATAATGTGCAGGAGCCAAAAAAAAAAAAAAAAAAGGCAAAGGGGAGAGAATCCCTGCTCCTCACACCCGGGTTTATCACACTATCAGTACTGGGTTTCGTTAAATTTGGAGGGATATTTTTTCCTTTTGACATGAGACACAGAAAACCTCCTGAAATGCTAGGTGCATCCTCACGAGGTCTTTTAAGTTTGTCGTGTGCCATCATTCAGGTTTCATTGATTCTAGTTGTTTTGTTAAAAAATAACCTACAGGAATCCGAGCTGCACAAATGTTCGTCATCCTAATGTCCTGACACAACCTATGCGAGGCAGGAGCTGGAAGAGGGGGAGAGAGTGAGGATATGTGCTTTCCCAGTCAAGGCTGGGAGGAGAGCATCATGTGTTGAAGAATATGAGCAGGAATGGGAGATGGGGGAGGGAGTCTAAATTGTCCTGAGACCCTATTCAATCCAGCAAGGAAGATGGAGGATCTTGCTGCTGCAAAAAAATGTACGGCAGAAATCTCAGCCAGCTTCTCTCTGACTTGTTACCTCCCTTCAAAAAAATAAATAAATAAGCAGAAAAAGAATCAAAGCAAAACCCTGTGATTTGCTGTAACGTTTTCCATGATACCTTTATCCCACATGCCTTACAGTCAGTCCAGTGATGGAGGTATGCGAGAAGCAGGGAGAGAGACTCTGAGGTTTATCGTCACAGGAGGGGGAGAAGTATCAGATCATGTTTGAAAGGAGACTTGTCAGGCAATGAGGTAGGGAGGAAAAATGCCTGTTCTAGGCAGCTGGACCTGGGGAGAAGAAGGAGGCGGCTGCAGCACCTCCGGTTCTGAAGCTGGGTGGAAAATCTGTGGAGAGGGGATGTAGACAGATGGGGGAGCGGGGAGGAAGGATGTCTAAGGAAGACCTTGGACAGTCTCCTTGGAAGGCTTTAAAAAGAGGGGAAATTTTGAACTGAATCAGGGCACAAGCAAGGCTAAAGCACAGTTAAGCTAAGTGTGATGTAGCAGGACTTTTCAGTATGGAAGAACACAGAGGTTGAGTTTTCTGACTTGGTGGAGTTTGGGGCATTTGGTAAGGGGAAGAGATTTTTGTAGCCGGGGTGATTGTGACTTGTGCAAGGATTGCAGCTGAGAGGATGAGGAGAGAGCATGTGGCTTGCCTTTTCCATAGGTGGCTTCTCTGGTAGAGGGGCCTTCTGTTAAAATGTCTTTGTAAATTTCTGTTAATTTTGCTGGACTCTGACAATAGCAAGGAGAAAATCAACCGTCCCTTGTGAAAGTAAGTGTGGGGATGAAATAAAGCTTTATCACTTTATTGATGTTTCCATGCACCCAGCACCTCCACACGCATGGAAACAGCAAGTTTGTGCGAACGCACCTGCTTGTGTTGCACATCCTTCCTCTTGAGGGGCAGCATGCTCCCGTTGTGAGCGTGGTTCCTGCACAGACATGGCCCAACTCTTGTGTTTTCCTCAGTTTACAGAATAGCTCATTCCATCAGCCTGGTAGCAGTAGTATTTGACAGCCGACTTTGTGTTAGCACAAACTGCATGTGAGGTGGCTGAGGCTTAAAACCAGTATGTGACATGTTTTAGCTTTTCCACTCATGGCAGCATTCCCGTGATGGAGCAGGGACACACCACAGGCATCTCACATGCACAAATAAAACGTTAAACACATGCAGATGCAGAGGACAGGTCTCAGGTCAAATGTACTCCAAGTCACTCTCTTTGAGAAGAAGCTGAAGCAGCACCAGCTCCTCGCAGGCAGAGCTCACGCGCTGCTCCCACGCACGCAGATCACACGCGTGCACGCTACACCTTTCCTCTCCAGGATCACCTGTTTGAATGCCAGCTGGGCTGGCAGCACAGGGAAGTTTTGCACCCTCCTGGATGGGGATTTGATGGCCTTTCTGTTCCAGCTTGGCGCTGGACGGGCTTGAGCCACAAAAGCTTAACAACAGGGAACACTAATGAGCCCCTGCTTGGCATGCTGAGAAGAAAGGCCAAGGACTGAGTAGGCATAAAAACAGTGGCATGGAGCCCCTTGGCCAGAGTCTGAGCCTCTGCATGAAGGCTGAGGAGGGAGCAGAGCCTCTGGAGTCGGGAACAAGACGGCAGCGCTGCAGCAAAGGCGCGAGAGGAGACCATGTTGGGGGGAGGAGAGCAGGCTGCTGTTTCCACATCATCTGAAAACTCAACCTGCTGTCAGGACAGAAGGAAGGCTTGTGCATATTTTATGTCACTTTTCTCCTTCTAGGACAAGCTGCTGATCTGATCAGCTATGCACTTTAAAATCCTTGACGCGCCAATCAGCAAGTATGACTCGAGGCCAATAACCAGCCTTGGCCTCCTGCCTCCGCTCCTTTGTGGACATCCCATGCCGCCCTTCCCCGGAGAACGTGTGCACAATTAAACCCTGCACGGCGTTCCTCAACTACGGCATGGGATGTGACGAGCTGCATGGAGACGGGGACAGAAAATGGCAACGTGTCAGGGCTGGGGGGGGGGTGGAGGCGGGGAGGGGAGTTGGCCATTTCTTATGCTGTTTGCCGATGTCTGGAAGGAGACTAAATGGGTAAATTGGTTTTCCTTTGAACTGGTGGTGTGTTGATCCAGTCAGCTGCTCTTTCTTCAGAGGTCTTCAGTGGCAGCTCAGGAGTTGGTGGGGCTGGCAGTAAACAAAATGTTTTTCACTCCTTCAGCCTGAATTTTGCTGAGGGCTGTCAAACAACAGGATTTCTCCTCAGCAGTTAGTTATTCAGTGCTGCTTCCGCGTGGCAGAGCCACTTGAGCCACTGACATTGCTCCTGCCCACTGGAGATGGGAGCACCACTGGTGCTCTCTGCCCTACACCTAAGGACGCAGGTAGCCCAGGCACTGTAGTTTTGACTCCTGTGTCCCATAAGCCAACTCACTGCCCTAAACACCATTTTGGGACACGTGGGGAAGCAAATATTTTTGCTATGTGATGCAGAGTTATGACCCTAACTGAGTTAACATTGGCCCTGCTTTATCCTTCACTTGTCCTGCATGAGAAATGGCCATCGGACAAAGAGGTCTCACAAAACTTGAGATCCTGGCACTGCTCTGAGGGGCAGCCTTAGGCAAATTGCCTTAAAGCTTGCGTGGAGCTTCCTGCTGTAGTCTGTGAGATGGGGTAATGCTTGCCCACCTCCCGGGGAGGAGCAGCACCCCAAGGGTTGTGTGTGCCTGTGCAGACGCCACGGCGGGCTCGCTCACCAGCCCACGGACAAAGCGTGTGGTTTTGCACCGAGCGTGACTCATGCGACGATAAATTTTGCTCGAAGTATGCGCACACTCGGCTCTCTGTTGGACAGTGAATTCTGTTTTGTCCTTCCAGCAGAAAACAGCACAACTTGCCAGTGACATGGACTGGACATGTATTCCCATAACAACAATATTATAAACATATGGTAAACCTGGTGTAACAACTGCTGTCCGTGTCTCCACGCAGAACAAGGAGCCGGTTAACAAAAACTTGAGGCTGTCTGAGGCTGTATCTCCCCAGACTGTGATCTCATCAGCTTTCCCAAGCTAACCTCAACCTGGTCACTGCTTGGATTGTAAACTTGGGATGGGTGGGGGGGTGAGAGCAGTTAGCAGGAATGGCTATTTGTGATTCAGTCCACTTCCCTGTGACTCAGAACTGAACTATCCCTCGGTAGAGTATTTGGGGATAGTACTCTTCAGATGTCGAGCATCAGTCTAGTTCTTAGAAGAAGTTCTGCAGTACCCGGGCTTGCTTGCTTGCACAACTGGGTTTTTCTCAGCATCTTTTGTGAAAACAAAACCCTAAAAACTACTTCTGACTATTAAAGACGCCATGGTAATTTTTGCCAAAAGAAGAAGGGGGAGTGGTCTTAGCCCTGGGCACTTTGCCAGATTCGAGCTCAGGAAATTGCAGTCTATCTAGGTAAAACTCCCTATAGTTTAAGTGAAAAAAAAGTATTCATCTCTTACTGTCTTAAAGGGTAAGCACTGTGTTCTCTGGAGCCTTAAACAGACAGTACATTCCGGCTGGAGAGGTGGTTACAGTTGCTTGCTGGGAGAAGATTTTTTTAATGCAAAAACTGGGGCCTTTTTTGCATTTTTGGGATGCTTCTAATTGCAAAATGCTGCATACATTTTAGGTTATTGCAAAGCTTGAATGAATATGTGGCTCAACATACAAATGCAAGGAAATATGCTGGTGTGCTGTTTGCACAGGGAGCAGGCGCAGCCAGCAAATACACATCTTTTCTGTGGCAGAAAAATAAGGACCAGTTTTTTAGTCTTGCGCCTGTGCATCTGGGGGCTGGATTTTGTATGTTTAGCAGCAACTGCTTTTGTAAGCTGCTGCTAAGGCACGTAACTGGCTGTGTGCAATTGCAGTAACAGAATGTGAAAATGCAACTACACACAGACCTGTAATCTTGCATGCAAAATACTGCTGGTCTAGTTCTCCAGGTACCAAAAAATGGTCTGAGATTGTACTTGCCTTTCCATTTCACTGTGCTCACCTGCATTTTTCAGGTGACAGCTGTGTGTATGGAGTGCTGAATGATGATCCTTTCTATTTTTGCTCCAAGAAGAAGGAAATTAAGTCTTTACTAGTGATCATGGCAGTGCATGTGTCGTGATAAGTCCAGGATGGAGATGGTTGTGGGGTTGCAATGAAAGTTCCATAACACTTTGAAATCCAGGGGAAATGCATGGGTGAAGAAGGACCCATGAAGAAGGAAGTGAGCTTCTGTTCCCCCTACAGATGAGGAGTACTGAACTGCTGAGTTTGTCAGTGCTGTCAGGATCTGGCCTTGCCTTCTGCCAAATCCAATACTTTCAGGGTCCCCCAAAACAGAATGTGCATTTGAGCACAGGTGGATGCAGGGCTGAATATCCACACTGGGAAGGGTGTCCTTGGATATTCCAGCTCAGGACCCCCAAAGTGTGAAACAGGTCTCCTCCTCCTCACTCAGTGATGTGTCTCAGCCCTGCCCCAGAGAGATGCAGGCAGCTGGTGGGGGCAGGGGGGGCACACATAGGAGAACAGCTCACTTTCTCTGCACTTCACTCTCCAGCTTCTCTGGTGACAGTGATAACAAAGGGCTACTCTGCATTAGGTGATATGGATCTCTCTCAGCCCACTAAACTTGAGTCCTGCAGGCTTCTCACTAGCCCTTGGGGCTTGGGTGTCACTGTACCCTCCCATCCTGGGGTGGCCTGGCACAGTACCCCTGGGGACTGAAGGCTGAACTTTCTCCACGAGTTCTGGAGGCATGGATTTCTTCTTACTGAAGCCCGTGATTTTATTTTGAGGTTATTTCTTGCCATCCTGGGTCCTTGACTGCAATCACTTCCATTTTGCATGCTGCTCTTTGTAATTGAATCTATCGATGTATATTTAATCCACTTGGCACCGCGGTTGGTAACTAGGCACTGCTTCCCAGCCTTCTGTCACTTGTTTTCACAATTACTGTCTGAAGTTGGGGTGGGTGCCTGTCGCTCAGCTCTTTGCCCAATTGCTAGACTGCCTGGGAAGACCTGTGCTTGACAGTCAGGTCCACAGCTGGTACAGCTCCCATCCTTCCACCTGGACGTCAGCCAGGTGTGTAGGACTTGGGTCATGGAAGCTAAGCCTGTTGGGTTTAATTCTCCTCTCTGCCACTGATTTGCTTTGTGTGATCACGGGCAAGTCCTTTAACCTCAGATGGCCTCAGCTGGGTTATCTACTTCAGAAAGGTGTTGTAATGCTTAATTATTGCCAGCTCTTCAGAAACCCATGGTGGGAAAAAACTGCATTTTATTCAGAAATATCGCTGACCTCTCTGGCCTTTCTAAGCCACCTCGGTGGTGCTAGGAGATATTATTTTTCCAACCTCAATAATGTTTCTTCAATTTTTCATCTGTACATTCACCCACTCTCTCAGCTGCATGTAAAAATGCCAAGCTGTCTGAAGTCATGGAAATATTTTTATAAACTCGACAGCCACGGCAAACATTCCTCCTTGGCAATAAACAAACAAGGTGCACAACCTGCCATTAACATCAATTTATGGCAGAGAGACCTTCGTCACTCATTGATGAGGGAATCCTAGACAATTCTTGTGCTAGCAAGTCATAAAGTAGTGCTGTCTGAGATTAGGAAAATGCTGGCTCCTTTGGGTTCCTGTGTGCAGGGAGTAACTGGGAAGCTCTGTTTGCCCAAGCGCGTGCAGGAGTTCAAGCAGGCACCAGGTATTTGGTTTATTCAAGGCTCTTACAAACTATGTTTGGCTTGGGTGTACGTGTGCTTGGGGGCTTGATGTTTGTTTGTCAAACAACAAAAAGCCTGTTGTCCATAGTGGCAGCTGAAACACAAAGGTGGTACAAATTAAACTGGATAAATTTTAGAAACCCGAAAAAAGAGCTGCAAACAAAAGACATCAGTGAGCGCTGCAGGAGCAGAGCCCCCGTCACACAGCCTCCCGTGCAGCCCCCTTCCATTTTCCTTGCAGCTGGCTGTGGGCTGGTGGGGTTGGCAAGTACCTGAACCCACACTGCAACATCTTCTCCCTGTGGGCAGTTCCCCACGTAAGCACTCAGACAGTGCTCGTTTTGGTGTGTTCTAGGTTAATTTACTCTGAATACATCTAAACACACATCTCCAGAGACGCTGGTGGTGCTGGCAAAAAAAACCCAGGTACCTCTCTTTTTCTTATATTACTTTGGGTTATCTCTCGCTCTTCTAGCAGGCTCTCTTTCTACCATCTTTGAGTAGTGGATTCTCTGTGGTGTGCTCAGGAGAAGAAAGTCTAGACTGTTCTTCACCTGTGTCTTTGATGGAAAACTCAAAGTAGGGAGCTAAGCTTCTTTCTACGACCTCACTCATTCACTGCCTCTCTGTCTCTGTGCCATAGTTCCTCCCTTCTTCAAATGAGGATGACAAGTCTTCACTCTGCTTCCACAAAACCTTTGAAAACTAAGGAGAAAAACATGCAGGGCATTTGTCTTCCCTCTCCAGGAAATCATAAATCCCTCCCCTCTCCCCTCACCCCTCTCCCTTCTCCTTTCCACCTTTTTTCCTCTCTCCTCTCCTCTTTCTCCTTTTCCTCTCATTTTAAGAGTTGTTATTATTATATTCTGTCCCTTTAGGTCTCCTCTGCTTCCACCGCTCTTGCAATCTGTCTCTCTCTGCTGTTTCCATATCCCCTTCTATTTGCAGCTCTCTTCCTTCTGTTCATGTCATTTTCTTCTCTCACCCTGTATCTTCTACCCTCCCCCACTATTCATGCGCCGCACACTCCTATCGCTTCCCTCTAGTTTATCCTCCAAATTCCTCCCTTATGTGTGTGTCTCCACAGTGGACCCCTTTTTGTTGTTGCCGGCTGTGTGTCCCTGCGGCCTGGCTGCCTGGGAGCTGCCAGAGGGGCGGGCTGGCCAGGCCTGAGGGAGAAGGACAGGGCGTGGGATCAGCTGGACAGCCCCCTGCTGCAGCCGTGGCCGGCCAGGCGGGGTGGGGGTTGCCCTCTGAGGGAGCAAGGTGAGACTCCCTCCATGTGTGTGCTGCCGGCTCTGGATGGAGCTGCCTCGAGTCTCGTTCTGAGCTGCAGCACGGTTGTCACTTTAATGTCTGAGTACTTTGTTTCTTCCTGGAAGCTTGATGAAGTCTCTAGTCTCAAATATTGTCTCCTGACGTCACCTTACCTCCTTCAACATGACCTTGTGACTTACTCTGGTCTTGACCTATTGTCCTATTCCCATTCCCCTGACTTCCCCCGGCTCTAGACACTCTGTCCTGAAAACATGGATTGTGCTGTGCCTGGCTGTGTGTTGACATCTCTGGTTGTTGAGAGGATGACTGTTCCACTGTGCCACTTCCAGCTGAGTTCAGGGCTCTATGCTCCACCAGGGAAAGCCATGATGGAGGAGGCAGAAGATGAGCACCAAAGGTTTGGGAAGCCCTCTGCATCTTGATGGAGCGTTGCATTGAGCCCGCAAGGCAGTATCCAACAGGTCAGGACAGCTGTGCTGCGTTCCTGGCAGACCTGTGCTTAGTGTCCTGCTGTTGGAAGAGGACAGGAACAACAGGGTCACTGCGGTAGGGAGAACCCCTCTCCCATCTGCCTGAGAGAGCCACCTGATCCCACGAGGAGGCTATCCCGCTATCTTATGCGGGGTAGAGTTTCCTCTAAGTCAGCCAGAGTGGTTGCGGTGTATTTAACCACCTCTCTTCAGGGACAGGATTTTGGCTGAAAGGATCATGTCCAGCAGCAGCAATTGAAAAGTGGTGGTTTTTTTGTGTCCTCTCATGGATTCTGTTTTCTTCCCACATAGGGGACATGTGGCATGGAGAAATCCCTTTCTCAGGGCAGGGAGAGGTGGCTGCATCTAGGCTGATGGGAGAGACAGCCGAATCAGGGCTCATGAGGTGTTCCTGACAGCAAGGCACAAAGAGGTTAAGCAGATGACCTGTACTGAAGTTCATCCAGTGTCCTACAGGACAGGGCATGGTGACTTTTTGGCCTCCAGTGGAGTTTAGCTCTATTCCTGGGTAGCACCACGTTTCCCCCTGCCAGGTGTCACTCAGTCCCAGGCTCATTAACGTCATGAGCCTCAGTTTGCCTGACCAGACAGTTCCTGATTTCTCCCTTCTGTCTCTGCAACACTCCAGCCCTTCCTTAGCGTGATGATCTCCCTCATGCTCCATGCGAGGTGCTGTGCACCTTTTCCCGTTTTTCCCACAGCCGTTTTTCTCCCTCTCCATACCTGCTTCACCTGTTTTACCTGCTTTTTCCCTCCTGCTCTGCCTCTGGGCTAGGTCGCTCTCTAGACTCTGTCTAAAACCCTCTGCCTCATTTGCCTTCCCATCTGGCTTCCTTGTCTCTCTGGTCATGCCGTGAGCTGTCAGAAGCCAGGGGAGGAGGACCATTGCAAGAGCAGGGCAGAGACTGGAGAGTGTCAGGGAGAGCAGAGCAGGAAGGCAGATTCCTAAACCAGGGTTCATCATTTGCCGGTGTCTTTGGCCTCTCCCAGGTATGTGCTCTTAGCTACATGGCAGAAGTCCCCTTTTCCCAGAAGTGTGATTTTCCCATTGCTTCTACTTCACTATTGGCAAGCTCCTGAAAGGTTAATGAAGTCATTCACTGCAAAAGGAAAAAGCACATCTTCCCATGTTTTGCATAAATTAATCTTGGAGATTATGGAGCAGCCGGTGCACAGGGCACAGGATATGCAGCTGTGTCCTTGAATCTTGTCACCCAAAATGCAGCTCTGGGAGTATCACGTAGGTGATACTGTCCACTCCAGTCCTTGATATCAGCTTAGGCTAAAATGTAGGTAAAAAGCTGTGGCCTGCTCAGTCATCTTTATTCATGTTTCATTGTGTGTAACAGGGACTGGGGAGGAGGTACCCAGGAATGCCCACAAGCCCTTCCTCCCATTGCGGTGGATCCTTGTTTCCCACAGATCCTCTTTAGAAACTGCCCTGTATCAGGTTTCATTCCCCCTGGATTTTTTTTTTCTGCCTGAGAAGTATGCAGAAAATCATTCAATTGGTTTTGAACCACATGAGTGGGAGCAGGAACCAACCCCAGAAGATAAGTGTTCTGACCTTTACCGCACTCAGATAACTGAAAATAATAACAAATAAATACATCTTGCTTCTAAACTTCGGACTTAGGGATATGTCCCTGCCTTGTTCAACAAGAGCCTGAGCTCCTGGGAGGGCTGAGGTTACGAACCTGGTAGCTGCCTGCAGTAAGCAGCAGCCCCTTTGCTTTCCTTTTGTAAATGGAGCTGGAACCAGTCCAGACATTCAGGATGTGAGGGGACAGGGCCAACATCCCCACACTCCTGCCATCTTGCTGCTGGGACCCTGCGTGTTTTCCCATGGCTAGTGTGCTGGGAGAATGAGAATTTGTTTATTTCTTGCCTGCGTGTGTTTCTTTGCACATTTTGCCTCTTGTTTTCAAATATAGGGTTGACCATTTAGGGCCATGCAGGGCTGGCCACCAAATAGACCTCTGCATCTATGCAGACCCTGGATAAGATTATGGGATTTGCTTGGAAAAAAAAGTGTTAAAACCTCCAAATCAGTGAGTGTTTAAAAAAAAGGAAACCTGTCTAGAGGGAGGACATGCTGAACTGTGCCTTGCAGCGAGCTCCCCAGGTCTGGGTCTTAGGTCACTGACTCAGACTTCCATCATCTCCGCAGATGCCCCTGGGGAGGTCCATCTGAGACAGCCTCTCTCTGCAGGCCGCTGGTGACAGTAAATATTTGTACACTGCATGCTGAAGTGCTGATATGGGGCTGGAGTCCCATTGTGCAGTGTGCTATCCAGGCCCTGGAAGGAGACAGTCCCTGTCCTGAAGGAGTTATTGCAATCCCAAATTAGAGCATTCTTGGTGCTTTCTGTAGTGGCTGTGACTTGATGTTCCTTCGGCAGGATGTTGCTTCCCTTCCCTCGCCTGTGACGTGGGGAGATTGTTTGCTTGGTTTCTGCCATCCAAACCACCAGCAACTGAAGAGATGCCTGTATGCAGACCGTGGGGAGGATGTTGGGAGGTTTCTGGCACTCTGTCAGTGTAAAGCACCTTATTTATTAGAGTCTAATGCCCATTTGGGATGTACTTCTGATCTAAAGCTCCTGAATTCCTCCCTTTTAACGCTAAAGAAGCCATTCAGAGGCCCCCTGGGCCCAATGTGTGCTTCTGCTGAAGACTGCCCTGATCATATATCTACCACTGTCTTGCCCAGACTTCGGGTTCAGTGATTTTGTTTTCATTAGAAGATCTCCTCCAACTCACCTCTTCCTGCAGGGGTTCCAGCAGATACCCAAATAAATATGATATTCAGTGGGCTGTGCACGTGTTTCCATACGCTGTTGCAGTGTATGGAAGCGTGCATTTTCAACATGCAACCTGATATGTGCCTGGATGTTTGCATTTGTGTTGTGTGGACGCTTGCATTCACGTCTGCCAGTGTATTTGGGCTGGAGGAGGTAGCAGCAAAGGCTCTGGCAGCTGAGAAGAAAGGAATGACAGGCTTGCTAGGGGAGGGAGGAGAGAGTTTGGTAGCTGAGATGAGGATTGGGTAACAACTGGAGGGGGAGATCAGATTTAGGATCCATGTTGCTCACTTAAGAAAGTAGGAGAAGAAGCAGTACATTGTTTATTGGGTATTGTGTTATTCCTGTGCATTATTTATTAGTCTTCTGCTAATGGTACTGCATAAAGAAGTGGCACTTCTACAGAAATTTCACAGACAGCTGGAGGATCAGTTCCAGGAGGTATTGTAACCAGGTCAGGTTGGTGTAGGGAATCCTGCTGGGCTCAGTTTTGACAGGCTTTGGAAGAGAGAAGATTGTTCAGGAGGCATTTGGAGGGGAGAAGGGGGGGGCGGTGTCTGTGACTCACCAGGGAACAATGATCGCTGTGAGGATGAAGGGGCAGGCTGGAAGAAGACCTGGAGACAATGGTGAATTCTTGGGTTCAGCGGCTTCAGGATTCCAGCCTGAAGTACAAGAAAGCATGAGAAAATGAAGTGTTTAGGAGGAAGCTTTAGGAGTAATAAAGGCAGCTGGTGAGAGAAAGGCAGAAGTAAGGAGAAAGCAATGCTGCACCTTTAAGTGGGTCCTGTAAGGCTTGATTTTGAGGCAGGAGTTGAAAGAACGGATGTGCAGAAAGAGGTAGCCTATGCAGTGACTGTGACTGAACCCTTCCTGAGTTACCTATAGTGTCTGTTAGCACAGACCTGCAGGTTTGCAGCTTCTGCAGAACCGACAGGCAAGGCAGAGCTGTTGAGGTACCCAAGGACAGGAGACCATGTAGGTTTGTGAAGTTTGGAGTGCAGACAGATGGGTGCCAGGATGGGTGCCCCCATCCAGTTCTTGGGTACTGGTCCTTCCTTTCATTTGCAAGATGTCCAGTCACTTGGAGAGGTGGGACTGGTGTTCTGGTAGATGGCATTCTTCTTTCACTCAGCCATGAATCTGAAATCAGCCAATACTGGAGGAGGAAATCATGCCACTGGTGCAAACTGTCTTTGGGTGAGAAGCTAACTCATAGTCCCTAAAATACCCAGACAGAATGTAAAGGTTTTATTTTTAAGGTTTGTTTTACCCCACCATGTTCAACCATTGGGCGGGGAACACCCTCCCTACTGCTTGTGACTTGTTTCCATGAGCCAAGAGCAGGTCTAAATGGAAGTTGCCTTGGTGACACTTCAACCTGAGAATCTCAGTGCTGAGCTGGTGCAGAATTTTGGGGCTGGGGGGGAGGAGGAGAAACTGCAACATAAACACAGCTTCATGGGCTGTCCTTTGTTTTTCTGACTGCAGTATGAAGCCTACTTTGTTAGATACAGTCGCACCGTGGACATGGGGAGTCTTGTAGCACAGACAGTAGCTCCATTAGCCAGAATCAGCCCCTGCCCTCAGCCGTCACAGCTGAGCTAGCATTACTGGTGGTGTTGGGATGCTATTTCTAATTTTAAGCAGGATTGATGCGAATCATTCAACGAGTACCTGCGGTTGTTGGTGTGTTTGAGAGTTGTTTTGGGGGTTTTTTTTCAGTTATTGTTTTAACACTGCACTGCACCGCACCCTACGACAAACCTCCTTATTGTGTGCAGCAATCCTGGGGGTGTGGATAGTGCTAAGCGCACTGAGAACTGTAACAATAACTGTGTGAGAGTGGGCTGGAGGTTTGGAATTAACCAGGCCGTGATGGGACACGATTCTGTTAATCACCTGTGTCAATTAGAATAGAAGGTGACTTGGACCAACCAACTGAAACTCCTTCAGAGAGAGTTTCTCCACCTTGGGAGAATGTGTGATCATCTGAGACCTGGGACTTGAGTTCTAGCAGGGATTATCCTTTGGGAAAAGACAGTCCATTTTGGAAGTGAAGTGCTGGTGAGTCCAGGAATGATAAAATCACCCTTGGACTTTTTTTGTGTGTGTGTGTGAACTCCTAGAAGTCATCTATGTTGGTATAAATGAGATCATTTGGCCTAATTAGTTCCAAGCTTAATTAGCAGTAATTATCCCAACATGGGAGTAATACTCGAGTAGGAAGTACTGAGTCCTCGATTAGATAGATCTCTAATTGGTGTTACAATATTGTAATTAAAGCATGCTTGTACGCCTCTGCCTCTGCAAGTGATTTGTTTTATGTCTGATTAAGCAGGGAGTCCGGCAGCCTCAAGGAGGCCAGGACATCACCACTGATTGAAACAGTGTATTATTCTTTGTTATAGGAAAGAAATGATGAATCACATGTACTAGGAAACACTGTGGGCCAAATTAGTCCTTTGAGTAATTGCTACTGGAGTTAGGGAAATTACAACAGGGGTAAATTTGGCCTCAAGTGTATAAGCTCTATCTGTGTATCACACAGTTAAACAAATACTCATTTGAATGTGCAGTCTGGCAATTACACCATCAGACAAATGCAAGTGAGTTAATCTGCATTTGCGATCACTGGATTGCAGGGGTGAGTTTGGCTGCTGGGTGATGGTTATTAGGTTGCACATTCTGCTCAGATTTTGTGGGAGGTGTTGCTGTACGTCCCAAGATGCAGCTGGCATCGTTTCAGATGGCCACTGCTGGCTGCAGTGTCCTCTCCTTGTCGGGGTGAAACCTGGAAGGTACCGCTAGGGCCACCAGGAGCATCTGGCAACTGGAGGAGATGGACAGATAAAGAGCCCTCTTTTCTTCCAGCAGTGCCAACTGCTTCTTCAGTCTGCCCAGTCTGATCCTCCCTAGCAGAAGAGCCTTCAGAATATCAGGTAAACATGTTTTTTGAAGAAGTTTAAAATGAAGAGAGTGAAATGGGAACTTTCTGAAATTAGTCAGCATCAAAACATGAAAGCTTCCTATGTCTTTTTAAGAAACCACCTCCTTAGGAGTTGGCAAGTGTGCTGCTTTATTACTTATCTGTTCGCTACATGAGTGGGCGACTGTACTTCCTGATTTGGTTCTCCAACATAGAGAGATCATCAGCATAGGTCTGTAGAGGACAGTAACTCCTCGCCTACAGAAAGTAACAAATAGGAATGCATGTATCCTCTGGCTGTCACAAAGGATTTCGAGGCACATTCGAGTCATATCCGAAGTAAAACATCATCTCATTTCCATTTTACAGCTGCAGAAACTGAGGCACAGATCAGTTACTTCTCTTGCTGCAGCTCCTGGAGCTGGTGTACATGGCAGCACCAGGAATGCGGTGCAGGTCTCATCACCTTCTGCTTCACCCACAAAAACATCTTTCTTTTCCAGGAGGGAGAGCCCTCCCAGAAAGAAGGAGATGACTTGATCAAGGAAATAAAATACACAGAATTCTGTTAAAGCAATATTAAGGATAAGAATTTAAACACCCCATACACGGGAATTCAAAGCAAGGTTTCCATAGCAGCGTTGCTTGGCCATATTGTATATACACTGTTTTGCATTGTGCTGGTGATGTCAAAGGCATATTCTAATATCTGTGTGTGCAATATGTCTGCATCAGAGTTGCTATGAAACTTAAGGGTGAATTACACCATGGAGGCATATTCTTGTGTGGTGTTGGGAGGAAATAACAGAACTAGGTTTTGCTAGGATTTTCCTCCAGAGATAATTTTTCTTAGAAAATTGCTGATTTGCCAGAATTGTTGCTATTTTCAGGAAAAGTTGACTCCAGTTTTGTGTTTCATCTTGGAAAAAAAAATGGAGAAAAATTTTAAAGCTGTCAGAATGAAGCATTTCAAGAAGGTAAAATGAAACCTTGCATTAAGTTCATTTAGTCATAGTTTCTAGGTAGAAATTTTGAAAACTGCTCTTTCAGTTTTTTTTTAAACCTGATCAGATGTAGAACAGTTATTTGAAATTTCTGAAAATCTTGAAGGAATAAAAAGCTTGTTCTTTCACACTACATAGTCCAGAACTGTCCTGGGAGTGGCAGGTGACAAGGGAGTGACTGCATCGCCCAGCACCGTGTGTGGCTGCCCGGTTGTGTGTTGCAATGGGAGCAGTGGGAGAGGTTGGCCACTGAATCCCACTCTGACTACCTGCTAAAGGCACGTAGCAAAATATGCCTGCTCAACAAACTGCTCAAATCTTTCACAAGGCTCAACTGTCTCTAAAAACCCCCAGTATCACCTGGATATCATAAAGTTAAGCCTTTGGACCGAGAGTGTTTTGGGTGGGAGCCACTGTTTCTCACGTCGTTAAACCTCGATTCAGCAGATGATGGGATCTCTCAGGGGGAGCTGCCGCCTCTCCCTGCCCCACGCTGGGGATAATGGGACCTGTCCTTCTCACCTCCCTGTGCGTGGACAAAGGGAGGGCCTCCCGAGTGGCACCGCAGCTCTTCCCTATGCTCATCCGGCTCTGCCCTTTGCTTCCAGCACTTCATCCATGCTCTGAAGCTCTCTGGGGAAGCAGGAGAGATGTTGCACCCTGAGCTGGGAAGGAATGCTTGCACTCATGGAAAAGCCCTGTGAGTTATTTTGGCATCACTCTTCCTGCTGGCAGCAATGTTTCCTCACTGCCAGCATTCCCAAATGTTGGTGTAGCCTGTATGCCAACGTCTCCTTTCTCCCTGCCCCCTCATGTTGCAATTGCTAATTTCTGTGCCTGTGCCTGAAGAGCTGTAGTTTAGACTTGCTTTCCCATGCATTGAAGCCATTCTTGTTTAGGGAAGAAACTGCAAAAGGGGTGTGGGAGAGAGGAAAAAAGAAGAGAGCTGTTTTTTTTTTTCCTATGTGGCAGTGACGAATGCTGGGTATTAGAGAGACAAGCTGACAAACATCTGAATGAGTGGAAGAGACTTCTAACCCAAAGGGAGGAGTTGTGGTTTAGGTTAAAGCCACAAAGGAAGTGAAGGAGGTTACCACTTTCCTGTCTGTGGGCAGGAGGTTCTCCTTGTGCTCGTTTGAAGGCTTAGCTCTAGCTCATCCTTCCCTAGGAACATACTCATCTGTGTACTTCTTGAAAGGCATTCGAGCTGGCGTCTGATCTTGGGAGTGACAAACATCCCCTTTATACTCAGAAATCAGCAGGAGCTGGGAGTTAAAGATGTGGGAATCACAGTCTAATTTATGGAGCCAGATATTCTAAAGCGTCTTGTTAAGCCATGTGTCTTGTTTGGTGCTAGATCGTGCAGCGTTTTTCTCTGTGCTTCTTCCTCTTGCTGATTCCACTTGGCATTTTTGTTGTATCTGTATGTACCTCTGGGGCCTGTTGGCTCCCCACAGGCCTCCCTCCTCTCATGTTCCTGAATGATCGGCAAATTGTGTAGCCATCCTGCCTGGATCTAGCAGTCTAGCATGCTGATACAGGACAGATTCTGAATGTCACTGGGTTCCTACCAGCATGGCCTGTGATCAGGATTTTCCTTGATATTCCGTGCTTGCTTTACTTTTAATAGTGCAGAGGCTTGAGCTGTATGTGGTTGCAAAGTTTGTTGTCTCAGCTCTGCAGCTCCACTCTTCATCCGTGAGAAGAGAGTGAGTGGTTAACCCTGGTGTGCAGCAGAAGGCACGCCAGGAGGGAGACGAAAGAATAGAGAATTGCTCTTACAAGAGTGCGAGCCTTCTCCTGAGTCAGAGGAGCATGGGCATGCAAGCCGGCTATCTTAATCCAAGCTATCAGCTGGTGACTGTGCAGTTAGAACCACTGTCAGTGACAGTGACTTTAGTATGTGCTGCCAGTGCCTTCTGATTACTGTGCACTGCTGTACATGAAAAGAGCATCTGAAAGGTGCTCCCTGAAGAGCCGTTCTGTGGTCTCTAACCTTCCATTAACAGCTCACCTTAGACCCTAACCCTGGCCTTCGGATGCAGCAGAGTTATTTCATTTACCAGGTGTGAAAATCATATTTTGCCATGTGAGGATGATTGCTCTCTCAGGTGTATTGCAGCAACTGGGTTTTCTTTTTTTTGTTTGTTTGGGTTTTTTAATGCTTTGTTAAAACTACAAGATATCATTAAAGATTTATATGTGGCAAATGTGTCCTTTTTTGCGGAGTGTTTCCTTTTGGAGACCTTCACGGTATTGATTTCAAGTAGATTTTCCTCCTCTGTTTTAAAACGTTTCCTTTGCCTATGGATTTTCAGCATTACTCACTGGAGCTGTGTGCAGTACGTTCCCCAGACTGTACTATCAAGCCAGAGTCCCTTACTGCTGCTCTTCAGGGACCACTTCTGAAGCTGGAAAGACCATTCATTTGCTGTGTTCACTCAGTCCTGAGCAGCTGTCCAGCGTTACATCCTTATTACTCCAGGATGTATGCTGTCATCTAACTGAGCCATGGGTCTGCTTTCACTGTGTGCCAGTGGATCCCACACCTAATCTGGCAAGAGCTTTGGGCTGGCCCTTCCTTGGACTGAGCTATGTTTGTTTGGATGTTTCAGATGTAAAGGGAAAACAAGCTGTACTATGGGGAGATGAAGAAACTGGAGTGGTAAGCAGCTGCTATCGTAAGGTCATTTGGTTTTGGTGTCAGCATTTCATTTCTCAAACTCATCCTTGTGGCCACTAGAGTGAGGAATGAGGATTTCTTTTTGGAGAGGGCAGAGGACTCAGCAGGGAGGCTGAGATCCTAGAGGAGCAAGGTACCACTGCCCTTTCAAGGAGCAGGCTGATGTCCACCAGCCATTTCTGTGCCTCAGGATGAGGCCCTGGGGTCTGTGTTCTGCTGGTGGCTGAAATAGCTTGGTGACAGCCAGCTGTTGGTGCGGTTCAGCCATCTTTTGGTGGATCATATCTGTAAGATGTTGAAGACTTGGATTCAGACCTTAAAGCATCTGGCTTATGGAATTTGGCTTTGTTTACTGTAGTGTTGTAGCCTTAGGGCCACAGAAAGTGCAGCTTTATTGAAATCATTGGAGTTGTGCTTGCTTATGGCAGCAGGGAGCTGGGGACGCATTTTTTTTGGAACATGTTGCCAGGAGCATAAACCCTTTTCTTTGGGAGATGCTTTGTAAGGATGACTCAAGTAAAGGCCTGGGAAACATTGTCCTAATGGAAACAAGACGTTGAAATGATCAGGTCTCAGAACAACTCTTATTTCTTCCCCACACCTGTGGCTTTCAGAATCCACCATCCTAAGGCTCAGTCCTTCTCTCCTTCCTCATTATCATCTTAGTTTTGATTATCATTAGTTTTGAACATCATATACACCACCAAGAGCAGGAACACCATGAGGGACACTTCAGTCTCTGCACATGGGGGAAATAGGGACTTGGAAGAGGAAGCCAGCTGACTTGCATGGGATCCAGGCAGGCTGAAGTTGTGTCACTGGACAAAGCAGCAGCAATCTGTTACCAGATTCAGAAGTGGAAGGTATCTGTGCTTCAGCATTTAAATGTTTACAGGAGATTCTTGCTACACTCTTTGATGCTGGATACTCATATAAAAACAATTACCAAAAATACAAGTGACTTCTAAGGACACTGTACACAGTATTACCTGCATTTCTTGCATGCTGGATGGACTGCTGGCATTCATTTTGTCTTGGTTTGACAGAGAGGGCAGGCAAAAGATGCAGGCAGTGTATAGGAACAGCCCGTGTTGTAAGCAAGTCAAGGCACAGGGAGTGTCCCATCAGAGTTACATTACCAAGGCAGGTCCCTTGTGCAGCACCAGCTCACGTGTTAAATGGATGCTCTGAAATAAAAAGATATAGAAGGAAGGAAGCTTGCTGTCCTAGGTGTCTCTCAGGACCTGCAAGGCAGGTATTGTCAGCAGATGTATTCCTGCTAGGGAATAGCCCAGTATGATTTAAAATAAGATGGCAGATTTTGTGCTCAGATGGACTAGGAACATTCATACAGTCTGTTATTGCAGTTCAGCTGTGAGAGGCCAGCACCATTAGCAGAGAGGGACTAGCAAAATGTTTGGGCAGAAGTATGTCCAGTCATGACATCTGTTGCTAAAGTGGTCCAGAGTTTGCACCATAAAAGTGCATAAGTAAAAATGGAGAAGAACGAGAGTGTTTATATAGCTAAGCCAAAACTCTTGAGGGCCCTCTAATAATGAGGTGTCCTGGTTTTGTTGGTGTTGTCCTCCATCGTCTAAGGCCTTGCAGATCTGAAAGCTGATGATTACTGTAAAAGAAAGTCAGCACCATACTGATGATAAACCAATGTCTAATCTAAAGAGCAAGGGGGGAAATCTGCTTGTTTTCTTTGGAGGCATCTCTCTGTTTTACGTAATTTTGGTACAACACCTGTAAATCAGTGACTGGTACTTTTGAAATGTATTTCTTTCATCAAAAGCTATTTGAAACAACAGGTTGCACCTATCCATTCAGTCTAAGCTCCCCTGACATTTTTAAATGACAGATAATGAAAACTGTCTTCATTATAACTCAAGCAATTTCATCAGACTGTCACCAGCAAACAATGGCAAACTAAAGACTGAACAACCCTCAACTCTACTCTCCTAGGTACCTGTGCTAGAGTACCTGGTGTCTTTTCTGCTTCTAGGAAATACAAGAGGTGATTTGTCAGCTGGGAAAGGTTCTGTGATGCCAGGCACTAGAGGTCAACAGGAACATGTTAAAATCTGTCTGGGAGCCAGTGGTCAGATGGCATAAAAATGGAGCACAAATGTGAGAATGATCATGGGTGAGAGACATGGCTTATCTAACTGAGTGCTGAATTCTGCACTGCCTTCAGTTTATGAATGGATTTAAAGCATGGTGCCAAACAGACCATATTGCAGTTGTCTAATCCTTAGGTGACAGAGGCAGGCACGATTGTAGGCAGAGCTGCATCCAAGAGGACTCATCAGAACAGCCCAGTCAGCCTGGCATTATTGCTACCTGATCTGTGGGAATCGGTCCAGGCCCTGGATCTGAACTGCCGCAGGGAAACCTGGTTGAAGGAGCAGCTGTTGAGGTATGGTACTGGCTTATCTTCCCCTGCCTGTCTCTCCCCAGCCAACATTGCTGCAGGCTTGCCTGGGCTGAGGATCAGTCACCCAGGTCTTTCCCCCCTTGCCCCATCCCCCACTCCTCGGATTTATAGACTTAACCAAGCTACCCCCCACGGTTAGATTAAAGGGAGAGTGAGAGCAGAAGGGGCATTTCACAATAAAACATAATTTCTACAAGATGGCCACAGTATGGGAGAGGCTAGCACCAGGGAGTGAATTATAGGGGTCCGGAGCAGAGAGAGGCTGTGGCAGAAAGAGGGTTGTTATTGGAGGACACAGGGAGCAAAATGACAGAGATAGAGCGTGTAGATAAATAGTTAGAAATGGCTGCAGAGGTGTGATTTGGAAGGAAAATCAGTCACTGCTTCAGTCACCAGTGGCGATTAGTTTAGGAAGCTGAGTGGTAAATTACAGGCAGGTTAGGACTCCAAGAACATCCGTGACCCTGTGAAATGCTGGAGAGAGAAAAGTTGCAGTAACAGTGAGTAAGACTCAGATCTCATCTAACTGAGCATGAGTATCTCAAGGTGAAATAACAGAAGGAGAGGAGGCGGGAATATTGATTTCTGCCTCGCAAAACAGACAACAACGCCTACTTTTTCATAGCAAGAATTTAACCATTCGCTTTAATGGGCCAGTCTGTGGTACAGTGAGGGCTTGGTTTCTTTGTGCACAGTCCAGAGGTGAATTCATGCTGAAGTTGTTTTTATTTTTTTGTAGCCTTGAAGGAGAGACATGAGCAAAATTTTACCCTTAAACAGCTCTTTGCAGACTGTAGGGGCAGCCTGAGTGGAATCTGTCCATGTTGCTGGCCTGTTGTGCAGCAGGCGGGTACCCTGAGCAGCTGGATGCCGGAGGAGCAGCGCTAGAAGGCACAAAAAGCCCGTTATGCCAAGAGAGCTGTTGTATGTGTTGGCGACAGATGACTTCTTCTGTCTATCTGAGGGCAGACTTAGCCTCCTATGTATCCTGTGAGAAGGATGCTTCTAATGAGAGGTGCTTTCTTCATCTGGTCATGGCTTTCTCAGAAATGTTGCTTTGGGAATGAAATTTTGTTTGCTTGGTTTTACACCATGAAGGTGCGCACGTGTGCCCCTGTGCTGTGGGCAGGCAGCACAGAGAACATGGCTGTGTGACTGTGCAAGGGGGCTTGGTGGCTTGTACCAGGCTCTGCAGGTGGCTGAAGGGAAGCAGGAGGTGGGGTTGGCAATTTTGTGAGCTGCTGCCATGTCTGTTCGCATTGATGTCAAAGATAGTCATACACATACAAAGGGAGTGTAAAGTCATGGCTGAGAATCCTAAAAGGCTCAAGGGTCAGGCAATTCCACAGACAAATTCTCCTGGCAGCACCACCCCACTCAATGTGTTAGCAGTTCCCTGTAAAGCATCGGAACAGTGTGGTGGAAGCAGTATTCCTAGGCAATCATTGGTTCTGAAGTCTCCTCGATGCCAAAATTTCCCACCTTTGTTTGGTATGAATTCATATTTTTATGTGTTGCATGAGCATATGCTTCCCCAGATTCTGTTTACCTGATTTCCCTTCTGAATCAGTATCTGTTCTCTCCTTCTTTTTCTTCTCCCTGTGTTTTTTTAAATCATAGGAGATAGAGCTGAGCATTTATCACTATGGCTGCATGATATTTGCCTCATACCTGCTTATTGACTTGAGAGATGGCTTTCTAAATAGGGCAAGAGCTTCCTGCAACTGGAATGTTTTAATACATGGGATTTGTTCGTCACACCAGAGTTTTTGATGTGAGATAATGTCTTCATGGGGCAGATCAACTGTAAGTCTTTTTGGATGTCCAGAAGAATATTTGAACCACAGGCACTGTCCCATGTTCCAGCCCAAACCTCATTAAGGCTCAGATTGTTTGGGTGTTCATGTGTACAGGAAAACACGACATCAACTGTTTCTCTGTTTTCAGTGCAGACAAGAAAGTGAGAGCAGGGCCTTTCTTGCCCGGGTGAATTTGCCATCATCTGCACACTGTTGCCTTGGGGTGATGTGCAGCCAGTGCTGGTCAGATCCATCAGCCAGTCTCCTTCCCAACACAGCTCCGTGCCCTGCGCAGCCAGGCGGGCAGTGGTCATTGCTGTAGGTGATCTACTGGTTGTTTTTCACCAGCAGTGGGGACAGAAGTGGGGTTTGTATATGTGTGTGTTTTGGGGGCATGTGTGTGACTGTATGTGGGTATTGGCATTGATATGGATAGAGAGGCATTTCCCTCCTCTGGGAGGCTGTGAAGTCCCACTCACGATGGGGTGCAGGGGGACTGTTCACCTGAAGCATGTTAAAAATGTTCTCTGGTGGTTTGCAGGACAGAGGCTCAGCAAAACTGAGGAGACTAGGGTTAATGTCTCATACTAAAAGACACTGAACAAGAAAGAAAGCCACAACAATCTCTCCCCCTCCCCCAGGCCTGATTTCCTAATCTTTTAGGAATGATTTACAATAAATAAAAGACTTTCTGAGAGAAGGTTTTTTTTCCAAGTTAACAATGGATGTCAAACTACCCCTCCCTGTGGTCCTTTCCCATTTCTTTCACACTGTCCAGCTTTAGACTTCATCCTGCAGCAAGATTCATGAAGGCAACTCCCCTGTGCCCATGCAGAGAGATCACGGCGGTATGCAAACCATAATCACCTGGATTCCTTACAGAAATGGGTTGTTTCCTTTCGAGAAGGCTCATTAGAGCATGCAGCAGTGTAAAACTCAAAGCTTGCAAGAAAATGGTTTCATAGAGCCTGATCTCTCTTGTCCCACAGCTCCTCTGATCATTTACACTGGAGCACAAAAGAGGGCAAAAAACCCCCAAACCTAAAGCAAACAAACAAAGCAAAACATCCTCCTAATGGTGTGTGTTCTTCATTTCCAACTGTGATGGTGTTTTACACCCACTTTGTGCAGGTGTACACGAATGCAGGTCGGGAAGCAGTGCAGAGAGCAAAGCTCTTAAGGAGTTAGTGGAGCTTCCCTGCTGGAAGGTTATAATCGCACTGAAAGAGGGAAATCTTGCCTCGGCAGACAGGAAATATGTGATGCAATTTCGGCAGAGAGTTGCTAGAGATAGAATAGCCATAAACTGAAAAAAAAATAAATTGCAGGGAACACTTTGCATGGCCCAAATGTGCCATGTCAAAGCTAATAGAAAGGGATCCCATGACTGCAGAAGCAGCAGTGTACTGGCTACATGGTGCATGGTGTTGGCATCCTTTACGTGCAAGGAGAAGTGCACGTCCCTGATCCTGGGTATAGGGACTGTTGGCCGATTCTTCTTACTGCTGACAGCTTTCCTTGAGGCAAGGTTTTTAAGCATTATTGACTGAAAAGGCCCAATCTGTTGTTGCATTTGAGGTGAAACTGTTTCATGTGGAATGACTGTGTGGTTGGAGAAGGCTCCACTTCAGAGAGTCGATGGTCAGGAGCAGGGTGTGACTTCAGAAGAGGGTAATGTCTCCAGCCTTCACATGCTAAGGATCCATGTCTCCACCTTCCCTCAGTCCCATCTTCAAAAGTTCCCGTTTCTCAGATGTTTCCACCTCCTCCAGTTGTGCCAGTTCAGCCACTTGTGGGGATGAAATCTACATCAGAGCTAGTCTGGTGTTAAGGATTTGTTCTTGTTGGTAGGGCTTTTAAAAAAAAGTTGGATCGTTTAAACAGCTCACCTATGAGTGTAGCTACATAAATAGTTTAACTGGCACAAGTGAGCGGCAATAACTGAGAGAGCATGGCAGGTTCCTCTAAAACTGGGTCTGCTGCAGATGGAACAGTGAAACAGAGCCACAGCCCTACACGCTCTCAATGTTATTTGCATGAGTAGCTCCATTGTGCTTCAGTGGGACTCTACTTACACATGTAAAATTAAGTGTTTGCAGGGCCAGGCCCTTAAAGAGAATAAAAGCCGCGATCAGGGTGTGCCATGCTCTAAACCATGTACAGAAAGTGTCATGCAAATGTATTTTGCTGGCTGGGCTATCTTGTCTGATCTGTCTGCTCCGAAGAACCAGAGCTCCTGTGGCAACTTTCCGTAGGCTTGGCTTGCTCTAATGGAAGAGGGCCCTGCTTTTGAATAGACAGGCTGATCTCCTGCCCTTGCTGCAGACAGGGAGTTGTGAGGAAAGCGTACACAGTGTGGTGAGAGCTGTAATGCTTCCAAGATGTTCTTGGAATTGCCAGAGTGCTCTAAAGAGCCGGGACAGCGGGCTTCTCTGGGGCAGCTTTTATAAGCTTGGCCAAGGGAGGGCAAGGCTGCAAGACAGGGGGCTGTTCTCGAGGCCGGTGGTGATGGTCCCACTCTCTGGGGCTCTGCTACCTGAAATCCTGACTTACAACCTGTCTTCGCAGCTAGGATCGTTTTGGAGCCTGTTGTTGTCAGTTCCCATGGTAAAACCCTTCAAGGACAGCCTTGGGAATTCACTGCTGTGGTGGATTCCCAAAGGCGGTGGGTGAAGTAGAAACTTAACTCTTGAGAGTGAAGCAAAGCACCTTGATTGCTTCTCTCCGGAGCCCCAAAGAGAGGAAGGAAGAGACTTAAAGCCGTTGGAGGGGAGAGGCTTGGTGTGGTTATTTGAGACCGCTGCCTGCAGAGTTGCACAGTCATTTATAACTGTTTGAAATGTGGGGGGATGGGGTCGGGGGGATGGGAGAGGAGTCGGAGGAACCACAGCATCTGCAAACTCGTAGAATTTTGTGCTCATTTTCCCCGATCTAACTCCTAAAGGGACAAGACAACAAAGTACTGGGTCAGAGGAGGGAGGAGAACAAAAAGGCCGTTCACTACCTCCTCGTATTTTATCGCTGCTGTTTGCATGTGTCGGGGTTGAGGCACAGGGTAGGATTTTCAAAGGTACCTTTGGAAAACGGAAGTTGGGTGCCGGGCTTCCTTAGGCTCCTTAGAAAAATCCCAGCCTCTACTGCCCAGGGCAGACAACTTCCTTTTAAGCAAAGCACGATAGGTTCCTGGGGTCGGTGAGAGTGAGACTGGATCTTCTGTCGGAAGCATTGTGAAGTACATTCTCTTCCTTACACCGTGCTGGGCTGCCTGGCCGGCATGGTGGGGGATGCCTGAAGGACAGGAGGAATTGTAGGTGTTGCATTAAAAAAGACCCGTATCAGTGTAAAAATGGGCAAGGTTTAAACATCAGGTAAAGGAGCGTGTGGAACCGATGGCAGCAAAGGTGGTGGTTCCAGTTCCACCGACACTTCAGCTGTAGAAGGTGCTGGCCGCGATCACTGGAAAGATGCAGGTGGGGCTGGCGCCAGTGGGTGGAAAGACTTGTCAGAGACCCGAGATTTCCATCTTCGGTTCCTGGATCCTGGGAACTTGTAGCCCCAGGGACTTGTCTAGAAAAGGTGTCAGTGGGCTGACAGTCTGTCCAGCGGGAACCGCTTCGGGTCTCTGGTCTGCAAATCAGAAGGGACTGAAAGCCCACTGTTAAGAAGTATCTCCCTGAAGGAAGAGTATCTGTTTGGGGTAAGAGGTGATAATTAGCTACTGTTGCAGTGCTCAGGAAACTGTAAAGAGTTCTTTAACAGTGTTTGCAAGTGGGCAGGGACAAGGGGAGGAGAAGAGAGGGACAAAAAGAGAAAAAGGGATTGAGGGCTGAGCAAAGAGAGGAGGTGGTTTTATCTGCCAAGAGCAACGCCCAGCATGAATGTTGCGCTAAAAGGGTCTTCTTCCAAAGACTTGAGTTACTTAAAAGTGGGAGTTGGACAAGATGGGAGTAGGACAAAGAATGGGTCGTTTGAGGATAAAGGGGGAGGGAGGACACTGCATTTCTGTTCGCTGATGTTGTATTGGCTAAACAGGTTATTCAGGCAGCGCGGATAAGCAAAACTGATCCGCTGACTTTCTCTGTTCGGCTGCATCGGTGTGCCACCGGTGGCTTGGAAACCTCTTCCTTAGAGCCACGAGATCGCCCATTTTAAGAACATTTTGTGGAGGTGAGGGAGAAGGATTAGTGGATGCTGAAAGCCGTCTTTTCTCAGAGTAAGTCTCAGACTGAATAGGGCGGGGGATTGCCACATATCTTCAAAACTCTTCACTGCCAGTTTGAAACCAAACTACATTGATGTCTAATCCCCCAAATACGGAGCATTTGTCCAGGATGGGGCCCTTGAGCATTTTTAGGAGTTGATAGGTTGTGTCTGTTTGCCATTACTGCTGGTCCCTCCCTGTTCAGTTCCAAGCTGCTGCTTATCCCGGCGCTTTCTTCCCACCAGAAGAAAGCCCTCAGGTCACTCGGCGGGAGGGCAGTCGGGGTGCTCAGCCCCCGGGGAGGAGGGACGCGCTTCTCCTCCACAAGATCTCCCCCGCTCTCATCCCGCCTTCCTCAGAAACATGTGGAAGGGACATGTGCCAGCGGCTCCCCCGGGCCGTGCCATCGGGCGGGCGGGCGATTCCCGGTGCCCGCCTCGGGCGCGTGGAATCCCTCTCGCGGCGGGTAGCGAGGCTGAGGCGCGGGTACTGTGGCACCGGCAGTGGGGTGGGCCTGGGCAGGCCGGTGCCGAGGAGGGCGGGCAGGGCACCAGCTCGGGGCCGGGCAGCGCCATCCCGCATCCCACATCCCGCATCCCGTATCCCGCATGCCCCCGGGGGACCGCGCGCAGCCCCTCAGGGGCCCCGCGCGCCGCTTCCGTTAAGGGGGCGCCGCCGTTGGGGGGGGCGGGCCCCCGGTGAGCGCCGCCTCAGGGGGAGCGCGAGGGCCCCTCCCCGGCCCCACCGGGGGCGCCTCCCCTGCGGTACCGGGCGGGCACCGGGAGCACGGGGAGCCTCCTCCTCGCCGCCCGGGGAACCGGGGAAGTGAGGGCGACTCTCGGCGCCCGACTCCGCGGAAGGGAGTTTGAGGCGGGGGGGGGGGGTGAGGGGGGGCGCGGGGGAGGCGGCCCCTTTAAGAAGAGCCCGTGGCGCGCGGTCTCTTTAAAAGGGGAGGAGGGGGCGTGGTCGCCGCGGGGTGGGGGCCGGACTATGTTAATTAAGGGGCGGGGCCGCGAGGCCGAGGCGAGCCTGTCCCTTTAAGAGCCCGGCTGGTACCACCGTGCGGCGAAGGGGGAAGGGATGCAGTCCCCTCCCTCCGGCTGAGGAGAGGCGGGGCGGGGGGGCCGGGCGAGACCACTGCGCGGCGCGGGGAGCGAGAGGCGGTCCCGCCGCCGGCCGAGTGAGTAGCGGACGGTACCATTGCCGGGGCGGGGCGCGCGCGACGGGCGGTACCATTCCTCTCTCCGCGGGTTGCGGGACGCGGCGGGAGGGGGGGCGCGGGGGGGGGGGAAGAACTGGTGTGGGGAAAAGGCGGGGGGGGGAAGCGGGCGGGGGGAGCGGGCTCGAGGGGCTGCGCTGGGCGGTACCATGTGCGCGGGGAGCGGGGGGGGGAGGCGCCGGCGGACAATGGAGCCTGTGTGTGTGTGCGGGAGGGGGACGGAGCCGCCGCGCCGCCCCCGCCGGCCCCGGGCTGAGCGCGGTGAGTGCGGGGCGGGCACCGGGCACCGGCACTCGCACCGCCCGCCCCAAGTTCGGGAGTTGGGGGGGGCCCGGGGTGCCTCGAAGGGGGCGGCGAGGGGAGCTCAGGGGTTGCAGGGGGTGCTTGGGGGGCTGTGATCCATGGAGGGATGCGTGGGGAGCAGGGGATGCTCCGGGAGCTGTGCTCCGTGGGATGTGTGGGGAGCAGCGGATGCTCCGGGAGCTGTGCTCCATGGAATGTGTGGGGAGCAGGGGATGCCTGGGGGATGTGCTCCATGGAGGAATGTGTTGGGAGCAGGGGATGCTCCCGGAGCTGTGCTCCATGGAGGGATGTGTGGGGCATGGGGGATATTCTGGAAGCTGTGCTCCATGGGGTGTGTGGGGCGCAGGGGATGCCTGGAGGATGTGCTCCGTGGAGGGATGTGTTGGGAGCAGGGGATGCTCCAGGAGCTGTGCTCCGTGGCGGGCTGTGTGGATAGCAGGGGATGTGCTCCATGGAGGGCTGTGTGGGGAGCCGGGGATGCTCCAGGAGCTGTGCTCCATGGAGGGATGTGTGGGGCTTGGGGGATGCTCTGGGAGCTGTGCTCCTTGGGATGTGTGGGGTGCTTTGGGAGCCCCGGAGGTTGTGCTGTATGGAGCGGCACATGGAATGCTTTGCCTCGCGTTGTGGTGCATGGGATGCCCCGGGGGCTGTGATATATGGAGGAATGTATGGGATGCCATAGGGGATGTGCTGGGAGGAGGGATGTGTGGGCTGTCCTGGGTCGCAGTGTGGTGCATGGGATGCTCCAAGAGCTGTGCTTGGTGGAGGGATGTGTGGGATGCTTGGTGGTGCGGGGGATGCGCTGGGGCTCTCAGCTGTGTGGAGGCGTGTGTGGGGTACTCTGGGTTGTGCTGGGGGCACTGGGTCTGTGCTGTGTGGAGGGCTGTGGGGTGGTGCTGTGGGGTGCGGCACTGGGGTGATCTGTGCTGCCCTGAGGTGTGTGGAAGTGCCTTCGGAAGTGCTGCGGAAGAGGACAGTGCTGGGTGGACTAGAAAGGTGGTTATGAGATTCCAATCCCAGTGAGGGACTGGGACATAGGATGGGAGGAGCTGTTGGATTGGGAGTGAAGACTGTCCTAGGAGAAAGAAGCTGGTTTAAAAATGGGGCGGGAGCTGCATGTGTGAACTCTGGTTGAGCTGAAGTGAGGGGCTGGGGCACAGAGATGCACAGCAGGGATGCAGGGAGTGGGATACAAGGTGAAACATGAAGTGAGAGGGTGGGAGGTGGTGTATGGGATGTTAGATCACCTGGGACGTGCTGTGAGGAAGGGATGGGGGGCTGCGGTGCAGGAAGTACTGAAATATGTGCGTCTGCAGGAAAAAATGTGGAGAGCTGGGTGAAGAAATGAGGATGAGGTTTGCTGGGGAGAATGATACATGAAGGGAAGCATGTGAGGAGCTGGGACTTGAGTCATGGTAAGAAAGAGATATGGGAGTGGGATTGTGGTGTGGGGAAGCATTGGGAGCCAGAATATGGGGTAGGAAGTGCTTTCAGCATGAGGGAGGTGGTGCACACGGTCATGAGGGAAATTGTAGGGCTCCAGAGCTGGGAAGCAGTGTAGCTAGATCAGGGGAGCAGGAATCCAGGGAAGCTAAGCCTGTAGTATCAAACTGGTAGGTGGGATAGTTGTGCAAAAGGAGTTTGTGGAATACTAAGAGTGTGGGAGGGGATCTCGTATATAGGGTTTGTGGGGAAGAGCAGTATCTGACAAGGCAGTTTATTTGGAAGGATTCCTACTAGGTAGAGGAGAGGCTCTGTGTGTATATGCATGAGAGGGAGTCTGCTCTGGCTGGCTGCAAAGGGGGATGAGAGGCTATATCTGTAGAAACACTGCAAATTTCATGAGGTTAAGGGTTGGATGATGAGAAAAAAAATGAACAGTGGAGATCCCAAATGCTTAGGGAAATAGTGGGACAAGGTGGATGCATGCAGGCAGCAAGGCTCCACTTCTAGGATGAGAGGGAGAACCCTGTTTTTCTGTGTTGTCCAGCTTCCTGTCCCCAAATTCTCTGTGTAGGTGATGGGTCGGTCTAAAAAGGCCTCTGAAGATGGAGTGTTTGGGTTGTGGAAGGTGGATGTTACTCAGGGAGAGTAGACAAAGCATGAGGAGACAGAAGGGAAGAATCTGATGTGACAGTCGATTGTGGGTTGCTATTTGGGTGTAAAATATTAAGGTGGGAAGATTACATGATTAGTGGTTTAATAGTAAACTACATGAGAAATCAGAAAATTGTCATGCAGCAAAGAAAGTAAGAAAGTATGAAATGAGTGTCAGCTGGGAGTTGGTGGTGGAGTGATTCAAAGCCCACCAAGGTGAAAGGGAAGATGCTTTTATTCTTCAGATGCCAAACCTAGCATGGACTCTGAAGCTGGTCTGGAAATAACCATGAACCTCACTTTTGGGAGAGGAACATCCAGTCTGGTAGCCCTTACCTGTTCAAGTAACACCTTCTCCTTGGTCTGGGCAGAGAAGAAAGGCTTGTGCCAAGTCAAGTTTTTCTTCTTAAGCCTGCCTGTTGGTGACTGGTTGCTCTTCTGTCAAAACACAGTTGGAGGAAGCGGGGGAGACAGCTCTCTCATTTTTTAGGGGTTCTAGTAACATTTTTATTTTTTTTGAAAGTATTTTGTCCTTTATTTCTCTATGAAAAGCCCACACAGGCATAGGATGCTCTGAAGCATCCTTAAATGTATCAAGCTTTAAAAGCATGAGGAAAAAGAGTGATGTAGATTTTTGTTTTCTTCTGTTTCATTGGATTATTTGATCAGTGATTGCTCGAGATGTTACAAAAACAAACGTTGGAAAGCTAGGCAAGGCATTGTATGAAATCAAATAAAAGGGAATGAAAGAATTAACATGCCTAAACAGCTTTATTCCCACTTCTTTTTGTTTACCTCTCTCCCGCTTCCTATGAGGTCTGTAATGGCCAGTTTCTGGCTGAAGTGGGGTGTTACAGGTGTGGAACTGGGGAAGTTGAACAGGGACACACACACAGAGTGGTTTTGTGTCCATGCTGCTGCAGAGGAGCTGTGCTTGCAGGAGTGCTCACGCCTGCATCCCGTGGCACAGGGATCTGCTTTCTTGCCTGAACTACAGGGGTTGTTTTCCTGAGGTTTTATAGCCATTTTGGACAAGTTGGCATGATGGCTCTGTTACGCGGTGTGGATTTTTTTTCTTTTAACAGTGATCTCCAAAGAGATTATTTTTAATGAATGTGTCCTTTTTTTTCTTACTCAGTGCATAAAAATGGCTCAAGGGCTCATATTCTTTCCCTGTCTCCCTTGCTGGCCTCTCCTCAAACAACAAAAGAAAGGCATCTTTCTTTTTTTGACTTGGATTTAGCAACGATGTTAGTTTTGGGATTTTGGAATTTTCTCAGTGGGGCGAGTAAGTTTTTGTTTTGTTTTGTTTTGTTTTAAATCTGTTTTTTTGGGGTCGGGATTTTATTGTGGAGAGGGGTCTGGGGATCTTGGGTCTCACTGCACTTGTGTGAACTCTTAACACCTTAATTGAAGGGGTGGAGATGCTGAATCACTAACAAAGACCTCCTTTATCCAAAATGTTAATCAATCATTGACGTTAAATAAGTGTGAACAAAACCAAGCAAAAAAAAAACCCACCCTAAACAAGTTTTTGTGCAAGTCCCCCTCCCATTCAGCTGCTCATCTTTGGTCAGGTTAACATGATAAATTCTTTTGGGGACGTATTTTGTGTCTGTGCACTTGGTTTTTGCAATGTTTGGTAAAATTCTGTTTATGACTTCCCGGTGTAGTTTTCCCAATACAGATTATTTAGCTCCTAGATATCTAAAGATGTTTTGGGAGAAATTGTGATTTGCTCTGGTGTGGGGGAGTAGCTGGACTATGATAGTACTGTTGTGACCATCTTTTTGTAGGCTAGGGGTTTTTTTTTCTTGTTTGTTTTGGGGAGGTATTTTGCTTTTCTCTCTTGTGATCAGTTAATTTGTTTATTGGTCAACACAATCTTCTAAGCTAGGCAAGACCTGATTTTAATGTGAAAGAAAATAAATAGGTTTCTGTTCATACAACCAGAAACTTTGTAGATCTCTTCTGTATATTATGAATACAAAAGGTGTGGACTCTTTCTTCCCTGTGATTTCCCCCTCCTTCCCCCCATCTTGCATTTCATCTTTACAGTTCATGTGCTTGGATTGTTTTCAGTTAGGGTTAGTCCACAGCCAGAGAAACTGCATTTGTCACCAAATATCCAAATATAGAAACCGAGGCAACTATAAGCCACAAGGCTAAAATATTCATATACGACAGCTTTTCTGAGCAGTTTATATGTTTGATGTGGATAAGAATGGAGTACCTTTGATCCATATTTCCCAGCTATTCAAAGACTTGCTACTCTGCAGCACACTGACTTCCCATACCTATTTCTACATGTTTCTTTCTAGATGTTGTTTTTTCCTCTGGGTTCTTGACATGCTGTGTCAATTCTCTTGCCTTACAAACTGTGCCTATGGCTTAGGAGTTTTGCTGGTATTTTATAAATTCAATAGGAAAAAACCCAAACCCCCAACAACAACAACTTTATCCTGTGAAGCAATTACACTCAAGTGAGTATTCAGACTAATTCCTGTCTTAAATGTGAGCTGTGCTACCTTGCAGGGCTTCATCTCTTCTGCTTTGTAGAAGTTTGTCAGAGTTTCTTCACAGCAATGCAGGCAGCCTTCATAAAATCCTTCTAACTAGTTTGCGTGGCCTTGGACTTCACAGAAATCTCTGTGCCTCTCTGAGGTCTGTGGTCTGTTTACATAGATATGAAGTCCTTTAACCCAGCAAGTTTTGCTGTGGGCTTGGATTTCCTGCTTACAAGCTCTGCTGGAGTCCCTCTAGTCTTCCTGCTGGCAAAATAAAGGTGTTAACTCAGGTTTTCAGAGCAATTTGTGAATGGAAGGAGATTTCATTGCTGAATTTTTGTTCGAGCACTGCTCTGCCTATTGAATTTAAAAGAGATTTTCCCTACGTACCCTTACTTGTCTATTAGGGGTTTTTTTTACTGCTTTAAAAGTTTAATTGTTTTGGAGCTTGACCTCCTTTGTAGTAGGGACTATACAAGTCCAGAAGAACAGGAACTTTATTCATAATTAGGAAGTCTAGATCATCTTGAAGAACTTGAACAAAAAACAATCGATCTGTTGGGAAATTTCTGAAGGGTTGCCTTTAAGACCATGCAGGCTCACAAACGCTGGTTAGCAACAATAGGTGACATTTTAATGTGCTGCATCCAAGTGAGCTGTTCCAGTGTTGACTTTTGATTTGTATTTTTGAAGAAGCGGGGGTGTGCTTTGTGACTGCACCCTTACCTGCGGGCTGAGCTGCCCTCTGTTCCTATTCCTGTGAGCACTTCCTTCAGTGCTAGAGCTGGGTTTTGAGGAGTCCTTGGTGCTCATCTGTTTTGACTCTGCACCACCCCACTGTGTGTGCTGTTGGAGCAGCTGGATGCTGGAACGGATCAGGGAGCTGATCTGGATTAGAAGTAGCCTGGCAAAGAAATGATGATACTTAGCCTGCATCAGTTTGCCAAATTGGTTCACTGTTTGGCCACGGGCACGTCAGACAGTGTGGTGCAGAGGTGGGAGTAAATATTGGTAGCAGCAGTTCTTTAAGATGGCATTGCTGCCAAAAGGAATGCTCATCTAACTATACCCCAAAGAGTCTGCTAAACTTGCTAAATGTTTTTTACACCTGTTTGTTACAGCTTCCCTTGCCTGAGAACAGTTCCTCCAGCTTACCTTGTTCTTTTTGCCAAAAATCATCTCTGAACATATATGCAAGGTATCAAAAGAGAAGCCCTCTTTAAGAAGCTTTAAGCAGGGCCAACAGAAGAGTGTGGTGGTTTAGCTATGGAAGAGTTTCTGCTGCTTCAAGACTTTCTGATGATACAGAACATGTACTGTAAATTGACGATAGACAGTGTGGTTGCAATTAAGCAGTGAAACTCACGCTGTGAGAATCTTGCTGAGGAGCAAGAATTCAACAAGAGTTAAAAGGCATCAGATGTCTTTAAGAATATAAAGAATGTTCAACTATCGTAATCAGTGACAGTAGAAATTTTGGAAGAGGTATTAAGCCTGTGGTCTAAACCTTCTTTTTTATTCTGCTCTAGCAGTTGTGCTTCTATACTGGGAAAGGGAGGGATGGAATAGCCTGTTGTGCCTGGGTTTGCTGCAGGGTTCTCAAACTCCTCTCTGGAAACTTGATTGAGAACCAGCGTATGAGATGTGCCATAGGCTTCTGGTTGGATCCTGGTGAACCATCCTGAAATCTGGTCTGAGTTCCTAAACTGTGGCTATCATGAAGTGAACTGCTGCTGCTTCACAACTTTTTACATTTTCTTTTTTCTTACTTCTGTGGGTTTTTCTTACCTACTCTATTGCAGAGTTGAATCTGAGTGCTCTGATTTTGATCTACTTTGACAACATTAATTGAATTTATTTTAAATACTGTTATGAAACTGCAGTTAACTATATCTGAAGAATGAATGTTATCTCTTTAGAGAGATCCCTTTTTTTCAGACAGACTTAAAAGCAGATGTGAGATTTTCCTTGTTTGGCCTCCAAGAAGATGCTTGTAGAATAGGGAAGGGAGGTGAACAGTGGAACTGTAAGGTGGTTGGCCTGTTTGTTTTTTAAAGTTGAGGCAGAATCAATGAAATCCTTTTGAAGCAAGGAAAAAGGAAAGTGCCTTTTACCACTGACATGATTTCTTTCAACAAAGAAAGATGGAGCAATGTCCTCTGAGATTTCACTGAAAATTGGGTGCTGTAGTCTTGAAAACAATGCTGGTTTTAAGTGCTCCTTAGTGGTACAGTCGATGGCATAAAGAGTGGATGATATACACAATAATTTAGCTGCATATGGAATTGAGGGAGAGCTTGCTGTTTTCTGTATTGAGTTCAGAGCAGTTGTTGTTCAGGCACAGATAGCCACACAGCTGCCTGTTCAAATCCTAGCATTAGCAATTGCTCTGAGCTGGGTGTCTTGTTTTCATGGCGGTTTGGCCCCTTAAGAAAGCAGTGCCACTGTGTTTTTCCTCCTTTGCTTTCTGGTGGGGCTCTGTCTGCATAGTAGCAGAGCAAGAGAGCTTTAAATCACTGACCCACCTTGTCACTGGATGGTCTCCGTGTGCCTGTGGTTGTCCTCTCTGCATTCTGAACAAAGGGTGCAGATATCTGTTTTACCTTATCAGCGGGGTGGCTGGGGCCCATGGGCTCTTTTAAAACCAGGGTTGCTTGGATTTAGTGGCAAACTTGAGAACAGAGCTTGGCTCTTAATGTGCCTGTGATTTATCTACTCGACCACGTTACTTACGCTCTACAAATTGCTTTAAGTCCATGAATCTGCCTGTGTATGTTGTGTCAAGCTATCTTTGCCACCTTTGCAGTGTGTACAGAGTTGTGAAGACCTGAACAAAATTTCTGGTTTAGTGGTTCACTGATAAAAACACTGGGTAAGATCAAGCAGTGCAGACAATTTTCCAGGTTGCTCAGAGCTCTGCTTTCTGCATTTTGCTAAACTGACTTCTTCAGATGTCTTGATATCACTGTTCCACTGCCTGTGAAATGGCAGTGTTTTATCTATGTACCAATCTGGATTTGTTTGAGGATTGATTAGAAATGTATTTGCAGTGTAATATAAAACCAAGCTGTAGCCTGTTGAGGTGAGCAGCCACAGCCTCAACAGAGAGAGCTGGTGCAATGGACAGCTGAGGCAGTCCTATGTATGCAGAAACTCTTTTCAGGACTTCTGCTAGTGGAATGGAAGTTTTCCTTCTACATTTTATGTGTATGCATGAGAAAGGAGTAAAGAACTTCAGGTCAAAATGATTTGACAGCTCGTTAGCAAGAAAATTCTTACTTCTGCCTCTTCAAAATAATAATTTTTTATATATATATATATATTCATATTTACAAAAAAAAGTTTAACCTTCTTGTGGTTGGTGGATAGAAGGTTGAAACTGTCAGGCAAATAGCCACCATCCAGCAGAAATGCTTCTGAATGCTTTAGTGAAAGCCAGCTTTGATTTGACAGTTATGAGGCTTTGAAAATAGCGCTGTGTTTATACAGCACAGTAAATACTTTGAAGTGCGTTAGGCTGTGCTGTACATGCGTGGCTAACTAGAGGAATATTAAATGCCTACATCTTGTGTTGAGTGAGGGAGGATCCTGCAGCAATTGGAATTGCATGCTCCTCGTACTTTTATAAGATCGTGTCAAAGCAGTAGATTTGATAATAGACCTGATTATACAATTGCTTAATTTCTTGTCAAAATAACATTTTTACATGCAATGTTCTGAGATCTTCTAGGTGACCTCATGTTATGCATCAAATGTCAGTTTTTCATCCCAGCAGCTTTGATATAATCATGTAGCATCGTGGAGTACTGTGTACACGCAGTTTTTGCTCGCTGGAGTTCTTTGAAGTGCCTTACTCCTCAGAAGAGTCATTGCTGTGTGGAAGATCCTACGTTTAATGACTGGGAAGCCAGTATGGAATCACTGCACTGTCACTGAGGGTCATGCTGCATCTCACATGCCTAACGTGGGTCTAAAAGCAAAGAAACGAGAGGTTCAGTGCACCAGGAACAAGCACACCCTGGCACACATTTCACCCAGCAGTAAGCTGCAGGGGATGTAGTAACTCTTCAGCTCTGCTCCCGTGGGAATGCCAGCTTTGTGGTGCTGAGCTCCCCAGGTGCTTGAGAACAGCAGGAGGGCTTGTGTAAAAGAGCAGAGCAGAGGGATGGCTGGTGGTGACAGTCCTGAATGAAAACTGGTCTGGCAGGCATTGCTGGAAGGGAGTGATGCTCAGGGGAGCCTTGGAAAAGTGCTCGTTTGGGATGAGAGAGACCAGGGAGCTGTAAAGGTGAAGGTTAACATGAAGGAAGGTGTATGGCTCGCCCCCAGCAATTCTGACTGGCATCGTGTGTCATGTCCCCTTGCAGCAGAGTGGGGAATTACTGCTTGCTGTAGCACTGGGTTTTCCTCAGAGGAGCTCTGTCCTGTATTGACCCATCCCAGGCCCACTTAGCTTATGAAAACTGACAAGATTGCAGCCCAAGGAGTTACGCCTGAGGATTGCTTCTTATCTTTCATTCTGGAAGCCTGTTGAAGGGATGCTGAAAGGGAAGGAAAAAGCACTTGGGTTTTTTTT
The DNA here is from genome assembly GCA_014706295.1 of Lycocorax pyrrhopterus obiensis. Lineage (NCBI taxonomy): Eukaryota > Metazoa > Chordata > Aves > Passeriformes > Paradisaeidae > Lycocorax > Lycocorax pyrrhopterus. The sequence goes on along the minus strand of JACSVZ010000001.1, from coordinate 113,537,592 downwards.
TCTGTGCTGAACTGATAGGTGACTTGTTTCTCCCAAGCCTTTTGTTTAAGCAGTGTAGTGTTAATACTTGAAGAACAAACTGCTGTCTCCTTGGTCCCATCTCCCCAGCCCCTTTCAACAGACTAGTTTCTAGAGAATGGGCTGCTGGAAAGCTCGATGCAGGTATCTTTTACCTGTGGTTGTTCATGTTGATGTCTCTACTTAACTTTTTGAAAAAATAAATCCAGAGAAGCAAGGGGAAAGAGATTGCCTGTGGCTTCTCCTAACTCCTGAAAAGTAAATGAAATTTTGACAGAAACCAAAGCTATGAAAGCAGGCCATGGAAAACTATCATTACCCACTGGACTCCTGCATGCAATGCTGACTGCTGAGGCTATTAACTGCTAACATGATATGGAAAGCTGCAGAAGCCTGTCATATATTAGAGAAATACTGTTAAAATGTTTCTTGAAAAAATCCCTTATTGCTCGAGCTTTTGATCTTTATTGGTGTTAACAATAGCTGGAACTCCATGGCAGCCGGGCTGCTGCTCAGGTAAGTGACTCTCCACGTAAGGTGCTCCAAACTCCACTTGTAAAGTACATAGACTGCTCCCAGCACTGCTAACAGAGGTGGAGCTGCAGTGATGTTGGCAGCTGCCCTGGAGTGCGCCAGGGCTGAGCTGAGGTCAGCATGATGTCGTGACAGGGTGCGCGACGGTTTCCCTGACGCCCGGCAGCGGCCTGGCTGACCCGCACCTGCCAATGCCACTGCTGCTGGTGAAGCTGAAGTGGCAGGAACGCTGAGGGGAAGTGTTCATAATGTTCCTGTACAGAAGCAGATAGTTGTAGCTTAGGCTTTGAGGGGTTTTTAAAAGAATTTTTCTTTTGGCTTTTTCCCCAGACTGATTTCTGGAACTGTGTCAGAATCTGCCAAGAGCTTGTTCCAGTCCCAGGTGAACCGAGTAGTTCAAGTGTTTTTTACATAATAGCAGATGGGAAATTGAAAAGCTCTCAGTGTTCGTCTGTGTACACCTTGAATTTGATCACCTGTGTCCATAAGTGTCTGTCTCCTCCATTACTTTGGGGAAGGAGTTGTACAGAGTTGTACAGAGAAGCTGTCTTGGACAGCCATTCATCCCCGCTGGATTAATAATGCACTGAAGTGTTGTTAGATACATTGAAAATTAAGTTTAACGGGCATATAGTTGTCTGTTTGGCAAGAAGTTTTAGTGTTATTCACAACTCTTAAAAGTTATGCCTGTGAGAGTAGCGGGCAACCTGTCTGTTGCAAAAGACTATTTTAGAATGATTTTTTAAAGGACCTAAGAAGACTGATTACTTATACAGCCTTTATATCATGGCTACTGTTGGTTATCCATGTGCTTGTCAGAAGGAAGAGAATAGTTGCTAGAGATACCATTTTCTCAGAAAAGGGGATAGTGACATGAGAAACTCGTAAAACACTTAATTCTCTGAGCCTTTGGGTTTGTATTGTGCTTTGTCAGTGATTGTCTTCACCACACACTTTAAGGATGTAGAGCAAAAGGTTGGATTTTCTGTGGCCTGTGTTGTTTTGAATGGACTTCAGGAGAGATTTGTTCTTTGGGAAAGGTCCACGTGTGTGGTGATAGGGGTTGGGGGGAAGTATGGGAGGAAGGATGTCTGTACTGTCTTATTTGAGAGATGGATGGGCAGGCACAGGTAGGCTCGACAGAGCTGTATTGTGTGACCACAGGTACTCCATTTGCATAGGTGTGATTAGGTATATTCTTATGGTTTCTGGGAGGCTTATTCTGTGGTCCTAAGTTCTTACATTAAATGAAGCAGCTCAAAGGAATTTCCCTCCATGTAATGGCATTGATTCTTGCATGCCCTTTCCGTGTCTGTGTCTGTAGGTCCTCAAGGTGCTAATTTTAAGTGAGTCTGTCTTTGCTTAGCCCCTTTCTATGTGCTTCAGGGCTGGAGGTAGTTGTGGGCAATAACCTACTCATTTGGAGTTTAACGGTGAGGTGCTTACACACCTCATGTACAGGAGAAGGTATTTTCCCTGTGGAGGTTGCAATGCTGCTTGGTGGAGATTGTGTAGCCCCCACATTCATGTCACCTAAACTAATTTTGCTGCGAGTTCTTGATTATTCTGTTTATTGAGAGTAATTTCTGGCATAAAACTGTGAGCAGAGAGGTAATGCTGTGCAGACTTTGGAGTAGCAGTGATTTCTCTGATGTGGGTAAGATGGAAATCTTTGAGAGAACCGTGAGGACTTTGTGTATAATTTTTTTATTGTCAAGACATAAACATAGGAAACTCCATACTGTTTCAGGATAAGTTAGGACCCTCTAGAAACTGATGACTGGCTGTGAGTTGCTATCTAATCAGCTTAGATGAACAAGTTATCTCTACCTACCCTTAGGTATCCAAGTTACCTATCCATAGGTACCTGAGGTATTTTCTGCCTTTAAGAAAAAGGGCAGAGGTACCTGGCAGAAGATGGGCACAAATGTATTTCAACAAGCATAAGTCTATCCATGCCTTTGCCATCACTCAGTGCTGCCTCCTTTTTGCCAGTGCCAGTGAGCACATGGACACCTGGTAGGATGAAACAGGAAAGTTGTCTCCTGAATATTGTTCACATCTTATTTGGAGTTAGTTTTCAGCTGTATCACAAGTGCTGGAAGGGATAGAGTTGGATAGGCTTAGGCTGGTTGAAGTTGCTTTTCTGGGTCCAGCACGGAGCTGCTATGCAGAAGATAAGGTTGCATTTTTGACAGACCTAGTTGAATGCTGATGGGTTTGATCCCACTTGTGTTAGAACCATGTGCTTTATCCATTCCTGAGAAAGGATGAGGAGGACAGCCTTTTCTAGGAGGTAGAGGCAGATTTTAAAGGTGTATTTAATAGCCCTTGGTAGGGAGCCCTATCTAGAAATTTGGACTGGTTCAAGGGGTTGTAGTGTCTTGTGTCCCTATATCCTCAAGTGTCATAGGGAGATGTATGGGGTGTAGAATACTCATGTCATTTTATCTATTTGCTTTTACATTATCTTAAGGAAGTCTGACAGCTCAATAAAAGCATTGAATAACACTTCCTGTGTCCTCCTTGTTTCCCAGTCACTCTCCTTATCAATGAGGTGTGTAATCAAGTACTTTATTAAACAGCAGCTTATTAAAAAGTAACGTGCAGCTCAGCTGCAAGTGTGTAAAGTAATCAAATGCTCAACAAAACTGGTAAGTGCAGCACGTGATGGAAACCAGTGGTAGCTCTTGGGTGTAGTGGAGTCACCTTTTGCCAGTGCAGCTGTTCTCCCTCTCATGTGGTTGAATGAGGGTCGGAGAAATTGGAGGTGCCCTTCCCAGTAAAATTGTGCTGAAGGAGCGCGTTGGGTGATTCATTGCCTTGCCCCACCTCTCAGATCACACAGGGAATCCACTGGTGGATGCACTTGCAGAAGTTTGCTTCCTGGTGGCTGTCAGGATCAGCAGTTGCTCAAATACCTCCTGCTGCTGCTGTTCTTGGTTCCTCCTAAAGCTTCTGTTCTCTCCTGAGCAGTCTCTTATTCCATTCTCTCTTCTTCCTTACCCACTCTACTGTCACAGATACAATTCAGGGTGCAGGCTCAGCTTGCATTCAAAGTTATCATTTGTTTTCTGCAGCAGCAGGTCCCCAGCCTTTTTTCTTTTTCCATGCTGATTTTGAGCTCTCACCACCCTCAGTCCAGCACAGACTGACAGTCTCAGAAAGGCCACGGGGAAAATACCAGTGTGCTCTTTCTTGTATGCAGAGAAAGGTTTCTTGCCTTTAATGCTTCATGTCACAGTCAGGCCACGAGTCTGATACTTTTATCTACTTGGTATGCCTTTATTTCATCTCTCCACATTCTTCTGCTCAAAGAGGGAGAAAAGACTGAACTGAATCAGTGATAACTGCAGCTATTCCTGCTGGAATAGCCATAATGCTGTACACCTCCAAGTACTTGACCACTTGTCACTATCAAGCTTCTTCAGCTTAAGGCCATAAAGTAGGAATTAGCTAGTTTGAATTTTTTTAACCTTCTTTTTGCGGCACAGTAATATGGTGGCTGGTTTGTGGAAGTACAGGGGTGGTCCAAATACTTAACTGAAAGGTGAACAACGATGTGCCTTTGCATCTTGTTAGTTACTCTGTGGTAGCTGCTTGTGTGCATGCTCTCAGCCTTTTGCTCTTAAATTCACTGTGAAACAAACTGTCTTGTGCTGAGAGGGCTAAGACCATGCAGGTGAGCAGCAGAGATGGGACACTAGGGAATGGAATCACAGTGCAGTAACTGGGTAGCCTAAAAGATGGATGGTACCCCTCTTGCCATCCTGAGCTATGGTCTGCAAGGCTGCCCTTCTCTGCCAAGCTAGGATTGAATGTTTCAAGGAATAGAGCTCTGACCAATGTTTGTGGTAGATTCTCTCCATCCTGATGTGTGCTGGTGTTCACATGCTTTCCTCTTCAAGAGAAAAGGTGATTTCTGTCCCTGCTTTGGTAGAGGTGTGTCAGTATTGGCACCGGCATGGCTTAGCCTGTGTTGTTTCATTGGGTGGGGTGGGGGAAAGGGGAGAGGAGATGTAACTGGGTAATTGGATTCAGGGATGATTGTGCTGCTGTGGTGAGTTTTACTGGATGAAGCAGCTTGTTGCGATAGGTGTTTGTTTCAGCTTCTGTCTGCAGGTGTGACTTGGCTAGATAAGGATGGTCTATCACGTTGATGATTTCATTGTTTGATTTGGCTGGACTGGGTGGAGAATGTAGCTGCATTGTTTGGGACTAGCTTTGTAGTTTGGTTTTGTGAAGTGGATTGCATGGCAGCGCATTGCTACATTATTAAGGTGAAGCTGCAGTAGATAATAGTTGGAGAATGTTAGAGGGAAGAGAATATACACAGGCTTTCACAATGCGTAACTAATTGAGCCTCCAGCTCCTGTGTTTCTGTTGGGAGATCTGGTCAGCAGAATGCATTGGGATTACACAGAAAAACTTTGGTAGTGATTTCAGTCTGCAGTTATACTTTAGCTGCAAGGCTGTCCATGCTGTGTAAATAGCTGAGAGTGCTCTGAGAGACCACGTTGGCCCTGATAGTGTGAGTGTTGTCTGGATTCATAGTGTTCTTGCAGCCTCTACAGTTTTCACAGTGGATGAGGGAGAAGCTGACAGGTCACTGCTCATTTTTATTAACCTCAGATTTACCAGTAAGCCATTCCTCAGAGCCTGTGTTTCCTTGTACTGCTGAACTTTCAGGCACTTAAACTTGCTTTGGATTCCCTTCTTCCTGTAGGGTGTGCAATGATGTGAAGTAGCAGCTGCCAGAGCAGTAGACAGTGCTTCCTCCTTCTAAAACCTGCCTGGTTTTCCCCTAGATGTGATTGCCTGGCTTTACCTGATACTTCATGTTTCTGTTTATACATTGTCTGGCTGTGGAGGAGGTTGCATATATGAAGCACAAGGGTTTGGCAGGAGTTGCTGGGCACATTGTGAGGGGAAGGTGAGCCTTTGAAGAGGGTTGGGTGCAGAGAAGGGAAGGTGACATGTCCAAGCTTCGTGCCAGCTTCTCTAAGCACAGATGAGCTCGTGGGAATCCATCTGGCTAAACATGGGAGTGATAAAGCAGATCTGCCCTATTTTCCCTCCATGGGCAGCATGGATATTCAGAGTCTTCCATTCTGATGGTGGCTTCTTGGGTGCTGATAAATCTTTCCAGGCTGAGCAGAAGCTTCCCCTGTTGGTGGTTCAGAGCAAGTTTTGATTTCTCTGCTTCTGTGGTTGAATGCATGGAAGGAAAGGGTGCACAGCTTGGCTGTGAGTTCTTGTTGGTGAAACTTTTCGTCTCCTTTTTCCAGGTGATTGTTTTTTGTGAGACAAGTGGTTTGCAACTCATGGCCTCCACGATGAGTACTGCAGTGTCGTGACACCAGGGGTCTTGGTAAGCTACTTGCTAGAAAAGCATGGACCTATCATATCTCCACCATCACAGATCCATCTCTTTTGTCTCTGCAGTTGAAGTTCGAATTGATTTTAAGCCATCCAAATTGTAGGCTGCAACCAAGTGGGGTGGGGCTAAATTTTCACCTGTTCTCACCTCCTCTTTTGAGCTTGCAGTGGCAGTGATGTTGTTACATGATCAACCAGATCAGAGGGCAAATCCAGCTGAATAGAAATTTCTGTTGTTTTCCTTGGGTTAGTTCCCATTCAGATCTTTCCCTGATGTGAGGAGAGGTGGTGAGAATGAGTAGCCAGCTGAACCACCCCTTTTCTCTGCAACCTTTGCCTGGCATACCTTAAAGCTATCCTGAAAATACAGACTTGGATGTAGCTTTACAAAATGTTTTGAGAAGTGGTTTGACCATTCACTGTCACTACCTAAAATTAGATCCTACCTCTAATTTTAAAGCAATGATACAGGCTTTGCTATGGCAGGCAGACTTCAGCTGCAAAAATACATTTCTCTGGAGCTTTTCCATTTTTGAACCCTAGATTCCCAGGCATGTATGTTAGAAGTGCATTGAGAAAAATCATGAGACATTCCATTTCACATTATAAAAGATGGTACATTCCCCATGTGCAGAAATAAGAAGCTGAGGAAGTTGAATTGCTGTTGTTCCTCCAATGAATATATTGATGTGTCCTTTATAGCTCTCTCTGGTAAGAATAAATTTAAACTGAAATTGGAAAACACAGTTCCCTTGCAGAATGCATCAGTTCTAATATATGGAAGATGTGTGTATATAGAATAATAAAAAAGTAGGGTTAAAAAATTGGAGGGTTCCTCTCCCACCCCTGGGTGAAGTACTTGAAAGTTTGATGATGTCAGGAATATCATGTAGCCAGTGTGATTGTGATTCTTCTCTTCATGTTTTCTCATTGCACTGTGCAAGACTGGGACTCTGAGACAATTCTCATCTTGTAATAGAAGGTAACATAATGCATAAATATTCAAATGGAAAAGCAGAGGATGAAACAACTAGAATACTTAAGTTCATCATGCAGGCATCTATGTCCTGCTGTAAGCATCAAGCTCTGCTCACTTTTATGCTGTTACTCCTTTTTTCATTTTTTTTTTAACCTGGAATTCACTGTATATTCAGTCACACCTTCACCTTAAGTGAGGATGCTGAAATTTCACGGAGTTCCGCTTACTTTTACAGATGTATCAATCTCTTGGAAAGCAGAGTTGGGTGCTGTTGATAATGTTACAGTTTTGTTGAACAAAACAGACATAGGAGCCACATTTTAATGCAAAGATGATACAATTTAGATATGTGTGAAGAGGTTATCTCTCCTCTTTAATGTATATGTATAGGACCAGCTCTAATTGCAACATGATAGGAGTAACAATAGTGATAGGGTAACTCCAACATTGTTCCCAAAATCAGTGGGATAACCAGCTAATAGCCCCAGAGAGGCATGTGGGTCCTCTGGAGTGTGTGGCTCAGACTAGAGTTCATCTGATTATGCCGATAAGAGGCCTTTAAAATGAGACATTTGTTGCAGAAACATTCCCCACAGTAATAGGTTTGTGCAGCACAGTGGAGGTGAGAATAGGGAGTAGGATGACTTCTCTGGCTCATGAAGGAGGTGTGTGGTAGAGAGGAGAATTTTTGGAGGTGATGCAGAACTTCCCACAACTACTGCAGTGTGGATCACTATCATGTTAAAGTAGAGCAGTGCAAAGTCACTAAAATGTGTAATAGCACAAACTCACAACTGTACAAATTTGAGAAACCGGAAGACCATGGTGCTCGATACTACGAGCTGCTGATAACTCTCCTTGGCCAGAGGTGGTCATAGAGTGCCCATGTCTTTTAATCCTCTGGTGTCATCAGCACATAAGCCAATTTTTTGTTTTGAAATGAAGTTCAAACAGTAGTTTCTTCATAAAATTCAAGACACTCCCATCCTAGTAAGATTTGTTTTGTTTCATTTGGTATACATAGGAAGAAACTACTTCTTTGGTGCTGAGAAGGAATATCAGGAATATTTACATTTGAATAATATTTAACTAGCAATGCTTAATACATTAACAATAAATCTTGGTTAGATTCTAAATTAAGTAGATTTGCATCTGAGTAGGTGAGATGAACAGGAGAGATTTTGTTGAAACATAAACAAGAGAGAAATTTGTTCCAAAATAATTTAGCCCAAAGCACGTAAACAGTAATGTTCAATAGTTTCCACCTCCAGAAACAGCTTTATGTGCCTTATTGCCTGCGTCATGCATATTGTGTCTTAGAAAGAAGCTGAAAAAGCTGCTGCTTTTTTTGTGCCCTTTTTTTTTTAAGCCTCAATAATCTGTAGAGTGTTGCTGAGCAAATTTAGATGGGTACTACTCCAGTGCTTTTTTGGCCTTTCTAATAGATACGATGAGTGACTAACCCCTGGTGTTTTCAGAGTAATCACACATAGGTGGTAGCTTGCAGGTGGTCAGGAAAGCATTTTATTTTATTTTATTTTTCTCCCTTTGTGTAACCCTTAGCACACATCATTGAACATATGTCTAGGTATATTGGACCAAAGAGACAAAAGATTTAGGCAGAGTTTATGTTCTTAAGAAATATCAGATTATGGCCATTCACAGGGGAATTCTGGATAGCTAAGTCATGTTGGAGATTTGTAATTTTGGTTTCCTACTGACTTGCTGTGAATTGTCTTTAAGCTGAGCATGGATGCGGAATCAAAGTGTTCAGGTACAAGGTGCTTCCCTGTTTACTGACTCCAGAATTGTTTGCTTTGACAAAGGGAAGATGGCCTCACTGCCTGTAAACTGAACCAGGGCTGCCTCTGGTCTGAAATACACGTCTATCTGAAAGCTCTTCTCCTGTGTCTTCTTGGGAATGGGGGAAGAATTGCCATGCATTGCTTCACACCAGACACATCTGCTTGGGAAGTTCCTCACTGGTTTTCTGTTCTCTCCTTGTGGGGTGGTTTGCAGTGTGCCCTGGAGATGCGAGACTTCCCCTGGGCAGCAGGAGGCACGCGTCTAGAGAATGCTGGAGCTGCAGGAGGGAAGTGCCCAGTGCAAAAGCAGCGAGGAGCAAAGAGAAAAAAGGCAAGCAGGCAGCCAGCACTGAGAGAAGCGGGTGGCAGAAAGTGCTTCAACGCTGCCTCTGGCGGCACGCTCCCCAGAGGAACTTGACAAGAGCCCATCTGCGTGTGTGTGAGACTGTGAGCTCAGGATTTCTGTCAATGCATTCCAGTAACCCCAAAGTGAGGAACTCCCCGTCAGGCAACACACAGAGGTAAGGAGAAGAGCCTGCAGTCAGCTGCTCTCGGTTGGTGCACGTTGCCATCCCTGCTCTGCTGCTGGATTAGCCCAAGGACTGGGGCAATGTGGCTTCCTCTGTGCTCCCATCGGACCCACTACGTGCCTGAGCAGTGGCTGCGCAGTGCTGACGGTCTCCATGTTTGCAAGGCTCAGGATGAGCTGAAAGCTGTAAACCCATGAGGTGTGGATTCTCCATTCCTTGTGCTCTCCTCCCTTCCTCCAGGTGCCTGGATAGGCTGTAGAAGAATAAACATGCTGTTTCTATCTTGGTTTTTTTTCTTTTCCTCCTTTTCTAATTATCTATTTCCCGAGGGGTAGTTGGGCAGCAGAAGGTCCCTCTGTCTGTACTTTCACACAAAATGCTTTCTCCGTATTATTGGCTTGAACAGCCTGGAGAACTGATCAGCTGAGCACTGAGATCCTCTGCGTCAGTCACCTGCCAGTGCAGCAGGTCAGCATTTCTTCTCTACTAATTTGGAAGGGAAAGAATATGGAAGCAAAGCAGTGTCCAGGGACTTAGGATGGTTCTGATTGACAGCATTCTTGAGTTTGATTATTTACTCCTAGAGGTCACCTGGAGCTTAACAGTATATCTGAGGGAATGCTTCTGAGTCAGATGTCTGTCCAAAGGAAGGAACAGCTTGTGTGAGTCCCACAGTGAGGATGCTAGCAAGTACTGCATTTTGGAAGTGATAGTGATGATGAGAAAACACAATGCAGAAGATCTGATAAGAATGGAGTAAGTGGAGGGTGAGGAGGGAAGGGGTGCCTAATATCTGTAGAACCCAGAGGAGCAAAATATTTTTAGGATACAGTTTGCTGGATGAAAGAGGAATGAAAGACTCTTCAGTCTCCTTTGGCAAATTGAGGAAGCTTCACTGCCCCATTTTGCAGGAGTGTTCTTGGAGATGGTATCCTTCTCTTTCCTTATTCAGGGGCAGGTTGTAGCTGGTTTAATTGTTTTCACGGTCAGAGGTTTGTGTTTCTCTGGCAGCTCGCCCCAATGTATGACGAATGCTGCAGTAATGCTGGGTTTTCCTTGTGCTCCCTGTAGAACTGGATAGGGAGGTACAAGGGAGGGAGTGTGGGGGGGTCTGCTCTGGTCAGAGCTGCAGCATGGTTGGGGTCCAGGAGAATGGTGAGGTGAACTTTATTGTGCCTTGTTTGTTTACTCTGAGCTGGTCTTGGTGTGAGGTGCTTCTCTGTGCACATAGAAACCGTTGTCTTTATTGACAAAAGCACTAGAGGTGGGTCCTCATGTGACAGCAGTTTCTGGGATCTGGCAAGTCTGTGGTTTGCCGTGGTGCCTTCTTGAGCAATGAGATCCCATCTTGGATAATAACCCTTTCAGGGCATGTTCAAAAAAGCACCTGCATGACTCTAAGCTTGCAGGCATTTTTTATTTGTCAGCAATTGTGTTAGCTTGCAAAGGTGACAGTGGTTGTTTCTGCTTCACTCTAATCTGTTCCTACAGGGCTGAATTAATCAATGGTGTGATTTGTCACTTTTTACTTTTCTTTCTTTTTATTTTGTCTCTCTCTAGTAGCCCCAAATCAAAGCAGGAGGTGATGGTCCGTCCCCCTACAGTGATGTCCCCGTCTGGCAACCCTCAGCTGGATTCCAAATTTTCCAACCAAGGCAAACAAGGGGGCTCCACCAGCCAATCCCAGCCCTCTCCCTGTGACCCCAAAAGTGGAGGTCACACCCCCAAAGTGCTCCCTGGCCCGGGTGGGAGTATGGGGCTGAAGAATGGGGCTGGAAATGGTGCCAAGGGGAAGGGGAAGAGAGAGAGGAGCATTTCGGCAGACTCCTTTGAACAGAGGGAAGCTGGGACTCCTAATGATGACCCGGAAATCAAAGGTATGTTTGCTAGGATTCATGTGCAAGTGCAGGCAATCAGTCTGAATCCTCTGTGAGATGGAGAATTGCTAGGCAAGTATTAGTGAAACATTTGTTTGTCTGGGGTTCTGTAAGTTGCAGCCAATGAAGTCTAAAGATCTTGAAAGCAGGCAAAGAGGAGAGGTTGTCATAGCTGGCATTGGTAAATGTCTTGTTCACGCTTGGTTAGAGCCCAGACCTGACTCTGGTGGGAAAGTTCCTTTGTAACTCTTAAACTCCCCCAGAGGACTTAAAAGTACAAATGCAACCTGTTGGTCTCCTTCTGGCCTTTGGTCTTTCAGGAACTGTTGTGTTGTAACTGGGGTTTTAAACAATATGCAAGTCTGTTTTGTCAACACAGGTACATAACCCATAGCACCCTGACTGCTAACACAAGCCAGAGAGTTGGGATTTCTGTGTTCTGTTCCTAGCTCCAACATTGGCTCTGTGAGGCAGTGCAAAAACAGACTACATATTCAGTTGACCATCTTTGTTTTCCATTTTCTAGGTCACCTAGCTAAGGTGGCCGAGCAAAAAAAAAAGTAAATTTTTGCGGGGGTATTTTCTTGAGGCAGACATATTTATGTTTGTTTCTACATTAAAGTGTAGTTTTTCTGCTTTGTGGTCATTAGAGAATTCAAAGAGATCAGTTCTGGGAACTGCCACTTTCCATCGAAAGGGACAAGATGAGCTTTCTCCCAGTGTTGCTTGAATGACACCATGACTTTAGAGGAAAGATGTGTGGTGTAATAGAAGAATTGCCTTTAGTGGTGTTTGAGGAAGAAGCAGGAAATTTCAGAGGAGAAAAAGTTCTGATCAGTTTCCAGAAATGATTTCCAAAGAGCTCCCAAGATAACGATTCCCTTCTTTTCCCCTTTGTCCCTTTCCAGACTGCAATTCTGCTGATCATGTGAAGTCCCAGGAGTCTCAGCACACACCACACTCCATGACTCCTTCAAATGCTTCAGCCCCAAGGTCTTCCACACCTTCCCATGGTCTGACTGCCACTTTGGAGCCAGCAAGCGGGCAGAAGACTCCATCCAAAGTGGTTTACGTCTTTTCTACTGAGATGGCCAACAAGTAAGTAGGTAGATGCTTGAATGTCTTCTGGGAGCAGGAATTATATTTGTGCTCATCTTTTAGGAGATTATCAAGGGCACTTTCTGCATCAAGTAGCAAAAAGTCATTACTTGTTTTAGGGATGCTGAAGAGGCTGGAGTGGAGAATATCCCTACCTTTTTTCCTCTGAGAAGTAACTGTTTACTTCTCTGAGGTATGGGGATTTTTTTTTTGCAAATGCTGGTAGATATTGTTTTGCAATCCATGCAATGAATAGCAGCCAGGATGGCTTAAACTGAGACATGAATCCTGAATGCTGATGAGTTTGTAGATGTAAACATTTTTCTTTTGCTACTCATCTAGAGTGAAATATGTGGTTAAGTCTTTCTCCCTTCTGCCAGCTGAAAGATAGAAGGGAGGCCAGTTAAGAAAAATTGATTTTTAGCTTCAACTGGATATGTGCATCTGCCTATCTGTCTTTGCAGGGCTGCAGAAGCTGTGCTGAAGGGACAGGTGGAAACCATCGTGTCCTTTCATATCCAGAACATCTCAAACAGCAAGGCGGAACGAAACACTGTACCCTTGGTAGGGAATACCTGCATAGGGGTGGGAAGGGAAAATGGGAAATGTGCCTGTGTGTGACTCAGAGGGTTGGATGATTATTTACACTTTGAAATAAGTTTTAGGAAGTCAGGCAGTTGTTCAAGCCTTCTGCACATAAATGTCTTGGGTCATCCAAAGAAGACTTAGTCTTGCAGTATTTGGGTAGTATATTACCAACTCATTGCTCACGCAGAGCTAGCACAGAAGAAAAGGATCCCTGCAGTAATGCCTTGAGCAAAGTAGGTTTCTGCATTGCCAAGAGGCTGTGTGTAATTGCTGCATGAAGGCTACCCTTGCCTGCAGACTTTGGCCTGGTGGAGTTGAGATTGGGCATTTTGTTTGCACTGCTGCTTATGTGACACAGCTGTAAGAAGAGCAGGTGACCGAGCTTGCCTTTCTCTTGCAGAACCCCCCGATCACTGCACTTCGGACTGAACCCAAGCCCCTGCCGCAGCCCCAGCCCCCCGCTGCCCAGGACCAGAACCCTCCCCAGAACGCCAAAATGCAGCCGACTCCACCCGTGTCAGCGCCAGTATCCAAACCCACTGGCCCCCCGTGTCCCATAGATCAGGACAGTCCCAGTGTGGAAAGCAAAGTGATGTCTGTGGGCAGCCCTGCCAACTCTACCCCATTGCAGACAGAAGGATTTGGGCAGAGTTCAACCCCCAATAATCGAGCAGTCAGCCCGGTTTCCCAAGGTAGCAATAGCTCTGCTGCAGACCCCAAAGGTCCTCCCCAGCAGGTGTCTGGTGGGGACCCATCCAGTTTGGGTGAGAATCCTGATGGACTGTCACAGGAGCAGCTGGAGCACCGAGAGCGCTCGTTGCAGACCCTGAGAGACATCCAGCGCATGCTCTTCCCCGATGAGAAGGAGTTTGCGGGAGGGCAAAGTGGGGGGCCACCCCCAAATGCTGGGGTGCTGGATGGTCCCCAAAAGAAACCTGAAGGGCCGATACAGGCTATGATGGCTCAATCCCAAAGTTTAGGCAAAGGGTCGGGGTCTCGGACAGATGGAGGGGCTCCGTTTGGCCCTCAAGGACATAGGGACATGCCTTTTTCCCCAGATGAAATGGGGCCACCACCAATGAACTCCCAGTCAGGAGCCATAGGCCCAGACCACCTGGACCATATGACTCCTGAGCAGGTGGCTTGGCTCAAGCTGCAGCAGGAGTTTTACGAGGAGAAGAGAAGGAAGCAAGAGCAGGTGGTTGTGCAGCAGTGTTCCCTGCAGGACATGATGGTCCACCAGCACGGGCCCCGTGGGGTGGTCCGAGGTCCTCCCCCTCCCTACCAGATGACCCCTGGTGAGGGCTGGGGACCTGGGGGTCCAGAGCCCTTCCCTGAAGGCATGAACATGTCACACTCTCTGCCCCCCAGGGGCATGGCCCCTCATCCCAACGTGCCCGGGAGCCAGATGCGCCTGCCTGGTTTTGCAGGTATGATGAACCCTGACATGGAAGGCCCCAATGTCCCGAATCCCGCCTCACGGCCTGGGCTTTCAGGAGTTAGTTGGCCAGATGATGTGCCAAAAATCCCAGATGGCCGAAACTTCCCTCCTGGTCAGGGTGTCTTCAGTGGCCCTGGCCGAGGGGAGCGGTTCCCCAATCCGCAGGGCCTGCCCGAAGAGCTCTATCAGCAGCAGCTGGCTGAGAAACAGATGGGCCTCCCTCCTGGTCTGAACATGGAAGGCATCAGGCCTGGCATGGAGATCAACAGAATGATGCCCTCCCAGAGACACATGGAGCCTGGGAACAACCCCATCTTCCCTCGCATGCCGGTAGAAGGACCGATGAGCCCATCTAGGGGGGACTTCCCAAAAGGAATACCCCCACAAATGGCTTCTAGCAGGGAGCTGGAGTTTGGGATGGGCCCTGGCAGCATGAAGGGGGACATGGGCATGAATGTCAGCATGGGCTCCAACCCACCCCTGGTCCCTCAGAAGCTGAGGGAGGCAGGAGTTGGGCCGGAAGAGATGATGAAACTGCGCCCTGGTGTCTCGGAGATGCTCTCCTCTCAGCAGAAAATGGTGCCGCTGCCGTTCGGGGAGCACCCGCAGCAGGAGTATGGCATGGGTCCCAGGCCTTTCCTTCCCATGTCTCAGGGCCCAGGAGTCGGTCTCCGGAATCTCAGAGAACAGATCGGGCCTGACCAAAGGACTAACAACCGGCTCAGCCACATGCCGCCACTACCTCTCAATCCCACCAGTAACCCGAATAGCCTCAACACTGCTCCCCCTGCGCAGCGCAGCCTCGGCCGCAAGCCCTTGGATATCTCTGCAGCTGGTCAGGTGCATTCGCCAGGAATCAACCCCCTGAAGTCCCCCACGATGCGCCAGGTCCAGTCTCCCATGATGGGGTCTCCCTCGGGGAACCTCAAGTCCCCTCAGACGCCCTCCCAGCTGGCAGGAATGCTCGCGGGCCCCACTGCCGCAGCTGCTGCTGCCTCCATTAAGTCCCCGCCTGTCTTGGGGTCTGCTGCTGCTTCTCCTGTCCACCTCAAGTCTCCGTCTCTTCCCGCACCTTCTCCTGGATGGACTTCATCTCCAAAGCCTCCTTTGCAGAGCCCTGGGATTCCCCCGAACCATAAGGCGTCTCTAACCATGTCTTCTCCAGCCATGCTGGGGAACGTGGAGTCGGGTGAGTGCCACCTCTGCTAGCCAGGTTTGGTGCTTTGGTTTGTGTTGGGTCATCTAAGACGTGCAGCAAGGGGAGGGAGGAGGGCTGTCAGAGCAGCACAGGAGCTGGATGGCCCTTTCCGCATTCAAGGGGGCTGTGCCAGTGGAGGGTGAGGGCTTTTCCTCCTCCTGTTGTGTTTGTGGGTTTTCACCCTGCCTCCCATGTATCGAGCTGAGGGCTGGTCACTCGGAGGATGTAAAAGTGAAAGGATGGGGTCGAGAGGTGTGAAAAGATGTGGAAGCTTGATGGGAGAAATCTCTCCTTGGAGGGGTCTTTGGCTGTTCTTCCATAGCTCATGGTCACTGTAGCTCGACAGAGAAGATCCTGTTGATGTTATTAAAGCACTTTGGTATGAAAAGTTCCTACAAAGACATGGTGAGCACTTAACCAGCCGTGTATCTAGGCATGGGTCAGGAATGGTTGGTCCTTTCTAGGTTTACACTGCATACAGGAAGTTGTGATTCAGTTGTTCAGGTTTTGAGCATTTTGGAGTGATCTAACCACCACTGTACATAACATTTGGTTGCGTGCTGAGCCGTGCTGTGCCTGGGACCTCGGGGTTCAGGTGCTGGCACACCTCTGCCCTCACCTTCCCCAAAGCTCACCCGCCCTTCAGTCCAGGCTTCCACAGCCCTGGGCGGCCTTCCCGCCCGGAAAATTCTCCTGGCTGCGAAAGAGGAGCCCTTTGCCCACGTTGCCCTCTAGTGCTGCCGCGAGTAACAGCGGGGACTGGGACGGGGATGTGCCTATGGGGTCGGCGGCTCGGGAAGGCACCTCAGTGCTTTAGTCTGTGCCTTACGTAGTGCTTAATGAATGCTTTTACATGCAGCTCTTCCAAAGCATGGATCTTTGGGCATTGCAGGATTTTTATATTCCCTATTCTCCTTTCCTCTATTGGTTGGGAGGGGCTGAGGCGCGTGCAGTGAATTTTCAGTGAGAGTACAGCTTTGGTTAAGCATCTTTCCTTCACACTGGTCTGGGTGGCATAAAATTCATCAGTGAAGAACAAAGGAGATTGGAAGTGCAGTTAAGTTACTTCTAATTTTGTGAGAGCAAAGGACGACATTAAGCTAATAGGTGCAGAGAATGCTTCTTTCACTGGAATAAGCAGCTAGTATCTCTATATGAAACATGAAATGAAATGTAAACAGGGAGTTTTACTTGTAGCTCCTGATGTAGCTTGTCAGAAATGTTCTCGCATGTCTCAGCATAATAACTGCTACAGCTTTCCTTGTGCTGCCTGTGTCTTTTTTGATTATAGATTTTGATTTTTATGGCTAGCTCTGGTACCTAAGTCTGTCTTCAGTGGATGGAAATTGAATAGTAAGATTTTCAGACTAAACTCATAATTCTTCATGTGGATTTGTGGAGGCTCAAGATAGTTCTAGTTAGAAGTGTTATGCAGTAGGATAACAGATATTAATGAACTTGACCAATAGGCTTATTTTTCTGGTTACCTTTCATAGCCATTGACTGCATTCGTCATGTAAAGTCTTGCAATAGAAAAGATTTCTAGTTTTTGAGATTTCTAGGGGAAAATAGTTGGATTTAAGGAAAACAGTAAGAAGGAGAAAAAATTAAGCTCTCTCTTTTTCTTTTCTTTTTTTTTCCTAAGGTGGTCCACCTCCTTCTACAGTCAGCCAGTCTGCTCCTGTGACTCTCCCTGGAAATCTTCCCTCTAGCAGTCCTTACACAATGCCTCCAGAGCCAACCCTCTCCCAGAATCCCCTCTCCATTATGATGTCCAGGATGTCCAAATTTGCCATGCCCAGCTCTACACCGCTCTATCACGATGCCATCAAAACTGTGGCCAGCTCGGATGACGACTCCCCTCCAGCACGCTCCCCAAACTTGCCACCTATGAACAGCGTACCAGGTAAGGAAATCAAAGGAACATAAGCACAAGGTATCAGGCAATACAGTGAGGGTGATTTGATGGAAGCCTCATCAAATGAAGACAGTGAGATGGGAAAAAACTTGGAATACGTAGCCATGGGTTGTTTTTGAGGAAGCAGTTGCAATTCTCTGAAATGTAGAGATGGAAATTCTCCTTGCAACTGTTCTTTTCTGTCCAGAGAGTGTGCGTTCTTCAGAAAGTGTTTAACATGGAAAACATTTGTGTATGGAAGAGATTTCCCCTCAGGTACACTGGAATTATTTATGTGACTGAAGGCTGCTCATGGGATTAAGGGTCAGCCCTACAATGTGTTATCCAAAAGAAACTTTACCTCCCCTGCCTTAAGGCAGTGCCATAGAAGCTTCACTGTTTTTAGGGGGTTTGTTTGGGTTTTTTTTTTGACACTGTATCATCAAAAATGCAAAAGTGGCCTGTAGTACCTCCACCCTATCGAATTAATAGTTGAAAAAGGGGATGAGTGGATGTTTCATGAGAGTGGCAATTGGTAATGAATTCTTAATGAGTTTACCTGTAGCTTTGCTGTGTGTTTCACACAGTAATGATCAGAGTGGCTGAATATATCTGGGGGAAGCTGGCTAATTGAATAAGTTCATGATGATAACTCATTAACCTCATTGATTGCTGCCTCTTAGTCTTGCAAGGGTTACCTGATTTATCACTACTGAGTTTTGAAAGGAGTTTCGGTCACTTCCCAGTGGACAAGTGTCCATATGCTGGTAATCTGTCACAGACATGTTTGTTACTGCCAGGAACACAGTAAAAGTGTGGTTTGGATTGAGATCCTAATTATGGAGCGGGCTTTAGTCACTGCTTGATAGGGCAGTGACAAGCTTAGGGAGCCTGCTCTTCAGGTGACATCAAATTTCTGGTTAAAATAACACTTTTCAGAGCCACTGCTGATGGTTTTTTTACTAGCACTGGTTTTTTGTGTTTGTGTGCAGACTTGGTAATCTTGCAGAAAGCTCTCTGATGGCTTTATTGATTATTACTGCTGTTGTCTAAATGTGATTCCTTATTTCTTCCCTAGGAATGGGCATTAATTCTCAGAATCCTCGAATTTCAGGTCCAAACCCAGTGGGTCCAATGCCAACCCTTAGCCCAATGGGAATGACCCAGCCTCTTTCCCATAACAACCAGATGCCCTCTCCAAATGCTATGGGACCCAATATACCTCCTCATGGGGTCCCCGTGGGACCCGGCCTGATGTCACACAACCCAATGATGGGGCATGGTTCCCAGGAGTCTCCAATGGTACCTCAAGGACGCCTGGGCTTCCCGCAGGGGTTCCCTCCCGTACAGTCCCCTCCACAGCAGGTGCCATTTCCACACAACGGGCCCAGCGGTGGACAAGGCAACTTCCCAGCCGGAATGGGCTTCCACGGAGAAGGACCTCTGGGGCGTCCTACCAACCTGCCCCAAAGTTCGACAGATCCAGCACTTTGCAAGACTGGAGGCCCTGGCGGTCCAGACTCCTTCACTGTTCTTGGAAACAACATGCCTTCGGTTTTCACCGATCCAGAGCTGCAGGAGGTGATCCGTCCTGGAGCCACGGGAATACCCGAGTTTGACCTGTCCAGGATTATCCCATCGGAGAAGCCTAGCCAGACACTACAGTATTTCCCTCGTGGGGAGGTGCCGGGCCGCAAGCAGCCGCAGGGTCCTGGGCCTGGCTTCTCCCACATGCAGGGGATGATAGGAGAGCAGACCCCGAGGATGGGACTAACATTGCCCGGCATGGGGGGCCCCGGGCCGGTGGGAACTCCGGATATCCCTCTTGGCACGGCTCCGTCCATGCCCGGTCACAACCCGATGAGGCCGCCGGCCTTCCTGCAGCAGGGCATGATGGGGCCGCACCACCGCATGATGTCACCAGCACAGCCCGCCATGCCCGGCCAGCCCGCGCTCATGAGCAACCCCGTGGCCGCCGTGGGCATGATCCCGGGCAAGGACCGAGCCCCCGCCGGGCTGTACAGCCACCCGGGCCCTGTGGGGTCACCCGGGATGATGATGTCAATGCAGGGCATGATGGGACCCCAACAAAACATCATGATTCCCCCCCAGATGAGGCCCCGAGGTATGGCTGCTGATGTTGGCATGGGAGGATTTAGCCAAGGCCCTGGAAACCCAGGGAACATGATGTTTTAAGCTGCTACCATAAGACTGGATGTTGTGATCCTTGTCAAGATGAGATTCCAAGTCCTGAGGGCTTTTTTGGGAGCTTCAGGAGTACAGTTTGGCCATGCAATAGGTGAAAAGAGACCAGAGGACGCTTTGGGAAATCTCGAATGTATGGAATTACCTGAAAAAAAAAAATATTCATTTTAACAGGTTGTTTTTTTTTTAAGATTTATTTTTTAAAAATTATTTTTGTGGACTTGGGTATCCCGTGACGGCACCTGCTTTGAGAATCTGTAGCTGTATTTTGAGAATTGCCATTTGTCACAAGTTGCACCATTCTCTGTATGTTTACGTCCTTCGGACTGGCTTCTCCCAGGACTCTCGGTTATTTTTGGGGTTTTTTGTGTACTGTACTATATTGTAAAAGGGATTTTAGCAGAGACTTTAGTCTTTGGGGTGAGAGGAGAATGGGATTCTAGGCTGTTTACTTTAGGTGGAGAATCCATCTTCAGAACTTCGGACTATTTTCCTTCAACTCCAATGTATAGAAAAACCAAACTACGACCTCAGAGCAGAGTATTAATGAAAAGCACAAAAAGGAACTTAAGTTCAGTGAGGGGAATCTTTTAAAAGAAATAAATAATAAGTTAAGGACATATTTTTCAAATTATGGCGTGCTGTCCAGCACCTTCTGTCTCTCCCTCCCACTCTTTATTAAATAGGCTTCTCTCTCTCTCTCTCCATCCCCTTCTGTCTCCTCCTATGGCAGCTGCAATACATTGTGTTATTTTGGGGAGTAAATCTAGGAGAGCCTCTCCTCACGTGGGGACTCTTCCCACTTTTAGGAAGGGGCTGGACTTGGACACTGTTACATCCTACAGTAGTCTCTCTCACTGTTTCCTATTCTCCTTTTCTTAGAAACCCCAAGTGATTTTATTAATGTGGGAGTGGAACAGACACTAAAAGTTATCCAGGATTTTTTTTTGTGGTTATTTTTTTTTCCTCCCCAGCGTAAAACGTTCTGTGTAACCTCCATTAAATTTGGTACAAAACCACTCGCCAGGGCTGTGGTGTCAGAAAAATAAAATATATTGTTTCTTACAAAAATGAACTGTCTTCTTTATCCAGTCCAGTTGTTTCTGTGTACATCAAACAGCTGCCCAGATGACTGTTTTCTCTTCCTTATGGTCACAGCCAGCTTAGAGGCCAGGTGGGGTAAACTTTGACAGCTCCTAAAAGTCTGGTCAATAGGCAGCTGTGTGCTCCTTTTGAGGCAATTCTGTTAACTTAATCCTGAACTGAGCTTGTTTTCCCTTGGAGGTCTTATTTCAGAACACCCCAGGAACGATACTTACAGATTTCCTCAATTTGTTGAGGGTTAAGGAACAGATGAAACTTGTCTCTGTCGCTTCCTCCCGGAGAGTGTTTGCAGCACTGCAAGGTACGTGGGTTGGAGCTCCCCCCGAGCAGCAGTGTCAGTCTGCCGAGGCACTGGGATGGTGTCCCTCTCTGGGGACTTTGGATTGGGTCAGGTCTCTGACTGCCAGTATTGAGAGCCTGAGATGGGGGGGAACGGATGAACTTTAATAACAAAGGTGAGGGAGAAATTGTCAGTGAGCAGATTTTTATCAAGACAACCCTGCTGAGTAAATTGTTGCTTTGCCACAGTTCTCATCGATTGCTTCCTAATCCCCTGTCTTTTCAAACTTGCCTTTTGAGAGGATTTCAGCAAGGAGGTTTTATGGTCTTGCCTATGAGGAGTGAAAGGCTGGGTGACAAAACATGGATTGGGAGTTGAGCCCTGCTCCTGGAGAATACCAGCATGAGCCAGATGTGGATCTGTAGGCCAGGGTGTGGGCTCTGTGGCTGGCTGTTCTCCGGTCCCCCAGCACTGTATATGGAGTGTGTAATCTGTTCTTCCTTCCACTTACTGCTACTTGAAATGATTTCGATGAGGAGTTTCCTCAGAGGGCTGGCCATTAGTGTGAAAATTCATGTAGAGAATGAGTATTTTTAACATGCTTGTGTGTGAGAATTTTTTAGAGTTAACTGATCCTTAACAGGTGGAAAAAGAATTCCTCTTGGTGGCTGATTTACTAAACTTTTGTTGCTGGTGTTATAAAATGAGTGAAGCCATGCACCGTTGGAGGCACGCAAGCCTCAGAGCATTCTGTTGTCTGCTTCTAAATTCACCTTTGTGCTGTCATGCAAATTTACGATGATTTTGGGTGAGAATTACTCTTTTGACAAAGTGTAGGATGTCTGTTGTGGTGCTTCCCTCTGACAAGACAGGCATCGTGCCTGAAGCACGGGCTTGTCAAGATTTTAGAAAGAGCTGACAATGACACAGTAAGTGTTATTTCTGTAGAGCGGAATTACCTCTTCTTTAAGTGGTTGCACAGCTCCCTTTTGAGGACCTAGCATGGGAATTGTCACAATGCAACCTTTTTAAGTGTTGCCACTTCTGCCATCACTCCTGACGGTTTTTACTATGTTGAACAAAGCAAAGTTCTTGATAGACATAGAAAAAAGCCGGAGGTTTTGGGGTTTTTTTTTAAGTGTCTTTCTCATTGCCTCCTGTGCCTGTTGAGATTTTGAACAGCAAAGGATTTGAGGTGGCTGTGACTTATTCTAGGAAAATTAGCATAGGGAATTCACTTTTTCAAAGCCACTGAACAGCGAGAGGATACATTTTAAACATGCTGTATAATTAAAGTTCCTTCTGTGTCTGTCTAACTTACGATGCTGGCATTTGGTACCTTAATGAGATATTTCCTACAGAAAATGCAGAAGATGTGGATTCTCCTGAGTCCACATAGGTGCACTTAACCTCAGTGTTTGCACCACCAGATGGACAAGAGTTGCTAAGGTCTTAGCAACCTCAGTTGTGAAAATGACTCCGTAGATGTACACAGATAAACTTCTTTGTTTTGCTCTGATTCTACTTCTTCCCTTTTTGCTTTGCAAATGGAAAAGCTTTCTAGCTGTCAGCCTTGCAGATTCACCTGAGGATCTGTAAGTCAGGCTCTGTTCCCTCCTGCTTATCAATAGTAACTGTGACTCAGCTTCGGTAGTCATGGTACAGTTGAAGATGGAAAGTGGGTTGCCATTTTTAGTTTTCTTCCCCTCCCCCCCCCCTTTTTTTTTAAGCTTTCAAATCATCCTCCTCCACCTTTGTTTGAAAGAATGAAATAGACTTTATTCATACATGCTTGGCTGCTCTTCCTCTCTAGTAACATGGGAGGAAACCGTCTGCTGTTCAAATTATCTCATCCCAGATGGCTGCGCAGCCGGAGTGTGGAGAGACTTAAAAGGTAAACCCAGCAGATGGTGAACTTCTGAAACGCAAAGTAATGTGCCTGCTAAACCAAAAGTTTAAAATATTTGAAATCTGTTTGTTTTAAATTAGTAGACTTGCAATCAGGTCATCTGTGAAGTACAGTGGCAGTTCTAAGCACTGTCCAAATAAACTTGAGATTTGTACCTGTATCATGGGCTAGCTAATGTACCAAAGAAGATGACAGCAAGGAGCCACCCTTAGGAGTTTAGTGCTGACATCCTTGTGATGTCTAATGGGTCGCATTTCGGAAGACGGACCAGTGTGTGGAGATCTGATCCGCATCAGTCTTGGTTGGGATTTGAATGCTGGTAGTGCTTCTGGTACAATACATATATCCTGACTTAAAGTAGATGTGGGTGGCCAAAGCTTCCTTCCTGAGGATAAGTTGAAATGCAGCATTTTTTGTCCCCCCAGAGTGTTAGGACTATTACAAATATGGTATATGCAGGGCTTAATTTTGTGGTGCTTGGTGTGCTCTGCTATGCTGGTTTTCACTCGGGTGGCAGGACAAGCTACATTTTATTGGTGGTGTCCTTCTGCACTCACAATGGTGACTCAGGTGAATGCTTTCCTCATGCAGCCTTGCCAGGCTGCGGGCTGAAACCTGTTCCCTAATGTGACACTTCTTGAGGAAAAATGATCCATGTTTGATATAGGCCTGTATTTAGTAGAGTGTACTTCACTGTGTCAATTGGTTGTAATTCTTAACCTAAAAATGGTTAATGACACAGGAAAAAAAGTGATGCTGTTTTGTCTGGGATACTGTCTGGGAAATTGTTGATTTCTGGGAGGTTTTATTCCACATTCTCAGAAATGTCTCAGCTCTTCCATGCTGTGTTTGCAATTCAGTCGCTCCCACTTACCTGTGTCCTTTGGTATAAAAACTCCTCCACTGTCCAACCGATCCTCTTCCGAAATGATCATTTATACCAGTTGTGGTCAGAAATAACTCCTCCTTCATCCTGTGGGCCACAACTACCATGGAAATGCTCAGTGGGATGGACCAATGCATGGCCCAACCACTTCCACACTGAGGGGAAGGGAAAGGCTAGAAGAGGGCAGAGGGGGCACTACAGAAACCCTGTAAAAGATAATGTAGTAACCTGTTCCCAGTGGTGCCTTCCTCCTAGCCCCTGCCAAGAAGCTGGCCTGCTTTTCAGTAACAGCAGAAGACCTCAGAAATGTGTATTACTCTGCCTAGAGTGATAGGAGGATTTTAACTGTGTGAAAGCAGTGCCCTTTAACAACCTTTCCTGCTCTGGAACAACTTGTGCTGCCAAGTGCTCTGGGTTGTGGCTGTATTGCAATTTTTAACCTGGTTGCTGGTCAGTTTTGTTGGGGATGCTCCTAGTTATTATTTAAGAGTAGGTATGTGAATTCCCCCTTTCTATGGCCAAAGCTTCTGATGCCTTTTTCCAAGCAGTCCATGCCTCACAAATAACTTGTACTCGTAGACCTAATATTTTCATCTCTGTTCCCCAAATACTTGAAACTGTGTATGAGAGTGAGCTTGATTAGAGTAGAACACACTGTTCTTAAGCAGGGGTAGGCATTGATTTTTATATAATGGCATTGTGGTTTTAGGCTGTATAAAAACTTGATGGAAAATAACAATCTTTTGTTTGCTTTTTTGACAGCTTCTAATAGCAGTTCAGTGAGACCTCCAGCAATGTATTTAGTATTCAAATTATGCTGTTCACTGTGCGTGGTGTCAACATGTAATTGTGGTGGGGGCAGGCTAATGAAAGAGTAGAGGTAAATCCAGCTCATTCTTCTCAGGGAAAAGGTGCTGTAGTGCCTCCATCACATATCTGTCAATGGCTTACATTAAGTGATTTTTTTCACTAAGCAAGAAGGGGTAACACAGAACCAAAATTGCAGGGCCATTTTAATAAATGGTCCCCCTATTTTAACCTTTGCCTATCCCAAAGAAAGTAGGGACCACGTTTTATTTACTGATTGAAAAGTGGAGATCTTTTTCAATGAAATAGTGAGATTGAGTCCACCCTCAGCAACTTTGCAGAGGACACAACAGAAGGACCTGTTCAGGGTGTTGGGATTTAAGGTCCCTTCCAAAAAAACCTCCAAACCATTCTATGATTCTATGACTTTTGGCAACATAGTGATTCCTAATATTGTCTTACAGGAGAAACTGTAATCTCAGCCAGAAGTACTGCTGTTGACTGGTGTTGTATTCCTCTTTCAGCAAGTGCAAAATAGATCACTGCTGCCCAAAGCTGAAGTCGATAGCAGCTCCCCAGACTTCCTTGTTTAAAGCACATAAAGCCAAGTTCACCAAGACTGTGTGTTCTTGTATTTGGCCCACTGTGGTTGTTCTGCACGTTCACGGCAGAATTTCCATAATTAGAGGAATGCAGGGAAGAGGTTTGGAGGCTTTCTGTCCCTTTGGAGATGTTTTCTGTGCACAAAAACACCCTCAAGAAGATGGGGTAGCTAAATGCTATACAATTAGGGAGGCTCATCTATTTGCAGAGAGCAGCCCTCCAACATGCCAAGAGAAAGGGAAAGGCACAATGGCTTCTGCAGTTTACCAAACATGAAATCAATGTTATGTCAAAACTTTCAGGTCTGGTAGCACAGAGCAAGCTGGGCTTCATCCCACAGTCCCAGCATATGAGGAAGAGAAATGTTTTGTCTCGCATTCCTGATGCAGAGGGGCAATTTAAAATGGTCTGTTCTCTCCCTTGCTGTTTTCAGCCTCTGCCTGCTTTTGTGTGGCCACCTCAGAAGTAAACTTGAGCCATTCTGTCACGTGGCTTCTTTCAGCTTGCTGCTAAGAGTGTAAAGTGACACTGTGCCACCCTGTGTCTGGTAGGAAAATGTCCCCTCATCTAAAATACCTTTGCAACAGAGAAGGCTGGCAAAGACAAAGAAAAACAGTCAAAGATTGTGACAATAAACGAATTTTAATGTAAGACAGCTTAATCATGAGTTAGTTTGCTGACTCCTGTGCATTTGGGAGCACAGCTTATTGTACTCCTCTGGACTGACTGAGTACTGTGAAAGAACTTCCAGAAATTGTTCGAGTGGACAGAGACCTGCTTTACAGCCTTTCACCACTTGCTCCTGCAAGGCAAAGAGACAAAATCATAGCTATTGTGCACTGCCAAAGCCCTTTTTTGCTGCATGATGAAACCAAAAGCCCAAGACCTGTAGGCTGGCCTTCCCATGGGATCTCACCTCTCCACGGTAAGACATGCGCACAAACCACTCCTTGGAGCGCCGGTGCTGATACAGTTCCAGGGTCACATCTGCAGCATAAGGTGGCCACTTGTGATCAAAGGTGCCCAGTGCCAGCAGGAGAGGAATAAGAGTAGAGTCATGAGAAGCGTAGAGAAAGAGCTTTCTGGAAAAGAAAAGAAGGGAAAAAACAAAACCAGACCTAGAATGTCAGAATGTTCCTCCATGGATAGGCAGTAGCACTCATGCTTTTTCCAGCAGGTGAGCACTCCTTTTTATCCCACACATTCAATGTCTTTCTGAACCAGTTTTTCACACTGACATCAAGTTAGAATTTATAACGATTAGAGGAAGAGGTCTGTGCTGTACCTGGCCTTTTCAGCTGGATTTGAGGGATTTACTGCTGCTTTAATGTTCTTCTGCAAGGTATTGAACAGGAGGCCAATATTCATCTGAAGAACTTCTCTAGAAAAGAAGCAGAAATAAATTTACTAGTTTAAAATACTTTCAAATAATTACACATGAAAGCCTGAGAACGTGCTTTTCTCTTATGATTTGATAACATGCACTGAGTGTAGCAAAGAACTATTAAATGCAATTAATATGGCCAGTTTATAGTTCAGCTGTTGTGTAGTCACCACTCTAATGTGATTGCAGACTGGGAGGGGAGAGGTGTTAACAAGCAGTCTCATGAGGTGTGGCCATGTAAATGAAAATCTAGAAACTCTTTGATTGTTCTCTGGGCTATTTTGTTTCCCCGATATGATTTTTGAGTGCATGGGTTTCAGCTAGGGAAGATGACTGCTGCAAAACAGCAGCTGAAGTTGCTGGGGTCTTTGGTGAGGAGGGGCAGGGTTCAAGAAAGTTGTGGCTTTATTTAAAAATTAGTTTTTATCCTTTTATTGAACAAAGAGATGATCTTTATACAGTATCTGGTGGGAAGAAACTCCCTCTACCTAATGAATACATCAGTGGAAATGGAAGATGAGTGTGACTAACTGCTGGGTGTTGTGGGAATGGGGTAAATGAGTCTTTCACTACCCGAGATCTCTAATACCTGGAAAAGAAAAGACAGCCCTATACCACCACCTGAGAAGAGCTGGTGAATGTGGCAGCTGCAAATGAATCTGAAAGGAAAATGACTGCTAGGCTAGCAACTCAGCCAGCCTTTACAAACAAGTGTGGAGGAGGTAATTAGCTGCACGTAGCAGCAGATTCTCTTTGCAAGTAGTTACATGTGTGCAGGACCTGGCATCACCTTTTCCGCTAGCACCAGCACTTCTCAGCCGAGCTGTGCAGGTGCCATCCTTGGGATAAACTTCCCAGGCTGGAATTTGGACTGTGCTTGTGCAACTGCAAGGGCGGCCTCAGGGCTGGAAGATGCTGGAAGCGTCTCTTCTCTTCTGCTTTTGCCACTGGTTCACTGAAACCCCTGTGGCAACTGAGGCCTTCGCTGCCCACCTCAGTGGCTTACTGCTGCTCCTGCGAGACCACCCTCTTCATGAGGATCAACAAAACAGGGTGCAAGCCCACGTCCTCCTCAGTGTGCACTCCTTTTTCATAGCTCATGGTACTGACTCAAGGCACTGAACTTTACACTGAGATGGCTGAGGCACAAACCTCATGAGTGGGCTCTGGTGGAGGACAGCAGCAGATGGAAAAGCACTTCTGTCTGCTGAAGTAAGCTGGTGTAGCACATCCACCCGGGGTAAGACAGCCCCTGAGGCCAGAGGCACGGACACAGGAAATCACCTGGAACTGTCTTCCAGAATCAAAAGCATGGAGTCAACAGATCGGCGCTCCACTGTCTGCTGGAAGCTCTTCAGCACAGGGCAGCTTGGCAAATTGTGCACCTGGAAGGAGGAGATGTAGCAGAGTGGTAGGGTCTGACCCTTTCTGAACCCGGCCTGAAGACACATGGATGACTGCCCACAGAAAACAGCTGCTCATGTCACACCATTTGTACTACAGTATTGTACTGTGATATTCATGTGAGGATTTTTAGGATGGTTTTAAACATGCAGACTTGCTCTGTGTACCAAAAGGATGGATGTATGTTCTTTGGGATGCAATTCTATGGGGAGTGTAACACATTGAGCCATTCAGCTGACAGACAGACCAGTTATCATGAGCTCCAGCAAAAAGGGGGTACAAAGAGGGGGGTACAAATGTGCCCAACTTCCTTCCAGTAGCAGAAGCAGTCTGGCTCACAGGTAGCATGCTGGAACTGGGATTAAGATGACTGTTAGGTGCTGAGTGCCAAATTAGGGAAAGCACTTTGTAATAGGTAAGCAAGGCCCAATGCCTCTCTTAGCTCTATGTTACACTTGAAAGAAATACTGGATTTCAAGGTAAGCACAAAAATACTGGAGATGAGTCTTCATCCATCCTACAGCAAGGCTGACCCCACATCTTGCTTTTGCAAAAGGCCATGCTATTTCTATAAACATTCTGGGTTGCACAGAAAGGTACTGGAGTGCACATCAGTATCTGTGGGTGTTGGCACTCTGACTTCCTCCATGTGCATGGTAAGGGGACGTTTCTTTCTGAGACAGTGCAACAGAATGGCTCAGCTCACCTGCTCAGCAAAAATGTTATCAAGGAGGACAAAAAAATCCACAGACTCGTCACCATCAATACCTATCCTCTTCTTAATTTTTTTCAAGTCATCAGAGATACCTGGCTGACGCATAGCATTCTCCGTCCTATCCCTGTAAAGGAATTGAGAAAACCAAAAATTTTTCAGACACCAGGATTTCTACCTTTTGTTTTTCTCATGACCCAGCCCAGTTGTCCCACATCAGTGAGGGGTAGAAGAGAAGCACTGCAGCATACTGAGGAATTCCTGATGTTGGGACTCTGAGCTGCAGAAAGGACAGACACAGCATTCAGATCTCAAGGATCAGAGCTGGCTCTCTGCTCTCACAGAGGCAGGAGGAAAAATTAGGATGAGATGTGAACACCCCAGAAGTGGTTCCCATAAGCAAGGGCTGTGTATCAGCTAACAGATCTGGTCATACTGGAACAGTACAGGTCTCTGTCTTCAGGGAGTAGCCTTTAACTACCCCATGAAAGAAGAAAGGGTAGAAGCTTTGAACTGATTGCTGTATGGTGCGGGAAAAGGGAAACACCTAGCTACTCGCTTGTAGCTTAAATCCACCTTTTGCTTTGTTAGCAGCCATTTGCATCTTTATGGTGCTTTAAATTTTATTTTAAAAAATTTAGCCGAGAATATCCATGCCGGCCACATACTTCCTAGGCAGCCTGCAAGCTGAGGCAGTGCTTACTGCAGCTCAAAGTCTACCTTGACACAGTCACAGAAGGTGCAGTTGGTGGGCAGAGGGGGGCAGGGAGCAGAAGACCCTGCAGTTTACCCCCTTTTTGGACAGGTGATGTTACTCAAGGAGGCTGAATATGCTCCTTCTAGGGGCTGTCACCTCACCACTGTCTACACCAATCATTTGCCTGCAGAGTCAAGCATTACACAGTGAGCTTTTGCAAGTGAATTCTGACAACTCTTGAATTTTGGACAAAAATATGCTAATGTACAATCCAGCCAAACTGTAATATATCTGCCTCTCTTTTCCATTTTCCATCCCGTGCCCAAACCTGGCACAGGCATTTCAGAGTACTTGACTCTGCAAACATGAGTGTTCCATGTAGGATGTTCCTTATTTTACTTCATTAGTCTTCATTAGATGTGTCAAGGCTGAGTATATTTCAGTTTCTTCAAGGTATGAATGTGACGGGAATGTTGAAATAACCCCCAAAACAGAAGCTGAATATAAAAAGAAGGCCCAATATGTTCACACTTGAAAGGCTTGTTAAGGGATGTAGATGACATTAATTCTGCCCTGCAGCAATGCCACAGACTAGCTGTACATTAGCTAGTAATGAGTGTTTGCTAGACACAGACTAAATTAAATTGGTCTTTCAAGGAAAAGTCTCTATTTTATTTTCTTCTGCTGCCACTGCCTAGTGTATAATTCCACTTACCAAGTACTTTATACAACTAGCTAACCATTCCCAAAGAACAGCAAGAGGCAGGGGAAGAAATTGGGAAATGGGAAGAAAATGTGCTGTTGTAAATTACTACTGCTGAAATGAAACAGCAGTGAAATCATACGGGGAGATATTGCTGGCAATTACCTGGTCAAGCATTTCAGGCGCTGGCAGTTGTGGTAATTGGGGTAGAGCATTTCAGAGCTTGCTTCATCAGTGACAATGACAACAGATCCTGTGGAACAGGAAGGAAGTTTCTGTGATCAGTAGTACATCTGTATTTCTTCAGACTGCTTTAATCACTCCCACAGTCTTTGTGCTCAAGTCCAGTGTTATCAACTACCAATTCCCCCCAAGCTATCACCTGCAACACAAGCCACTGTACTTGTTTCTGTGCATTTATTTCCACAGGGATGCCTGCTGTGCACCTTGTAAAGCTTCCTAGCTGGGTGTTCATTTTTCTTAGGGTTTGTATGTGCCAAAAATTAGTCTCTGTGTCATGAAGTGTAAGGAGCTCTGACAAGTCACTTCTACTTGTTCGTGGAACTGAATATGGAAGGAGCAGATGTGAGATCTTTAAAACGCAGAGCATGTTTTCAGAACATACAAGTAGTTACCAACTGCAGGACACAGGGGAAAGTTACTCCAGACACTGAACTCACATCCAAGATACTCGGGTTTCTCTGAGAAACCTTTTTCAGATGTGTGAACTTTTTGCCTTCTTGATTCTGAAGAGGGCTAACACTAACCTCCTCAGCAGGTCTGAAAGAGCAGCAGAAAGATACACAAAGAGACGGAACAAGTGACAAGCTGGTAAAGAATCTGCAGGACCAGGAGAAGTGGGGAAGGGGCTCAAGCGCAAAGAACCAGGGAAGAAGTAATAACTAGGAGCCAGAGAGAGTTAGTATGTGGAAGGTATGTGCATCTAGGGAAGACTGAGCAAGGACAGGCACTATTCAGAAGTCTCCCCAACCTTCTTTCTGCTGTTGGTACAGCCCAGCTAGCAGGCAGCGTGTGGACTCCAGGTTCCGGAAAATGTTAGTGGAACGGATGCTGAAAGAGAGAAGGCAGTTTGTGAGGCAGCACTTTCTCCTTCATGTTACCATGGCTGCAGCTGGGGAGATCTTGCTGGAACTGAGGGTTCTGCTTCCACCGTGGCTTTGGAAACCTGTGGTGGGACTCATCTTTTGTCACTAGAGATACCTTAGGTAGACACCTTTAATCTGAACTGCTCATCAGAGATAGTGGAGATAACAAACTGGCACTTCTCTGGTGTGATTTTTTCTCTCATCTGAAGCCAGATGCTCTCAGCATTACTGATGTGAGCAGCAGGGGTTGCTTCATCTCACTGAACTTCAGCTGTTTACGGTGAGTTAGTGTGCTCCAGAATGCCTGTTTCTCTCTGCTCACCACAAAAGTGCATAACAGCACTGCCAAGGGCTCAGCCTAGGTGAGATGAATCTGTCCCTGGCATCACTCTCAGGATTGCTGGGCAATTGGATGCTTTGTGTCACGAGTGAGTTCTAGTGCCAGGCTGGGCAAAGATGAAGGCCCAGGGGCCAGGCAGTCTGCTGTGAGGTGGAGAAGGGTATGCTAGTCAGTTTTCCTAGCACAAGGCTACTTGTTAGGAGGCAGGAAGAAACGGAAGGTCCAGTAGGGAACTGAGAGACTCACAAGACCTCAGCAGGCTTAAATGTTGGTGAAAGAAACTTGGCTTCTTCCACATAGCTTCTCCTCAGCCTTTCCCCCAGGGCAAACGTCTGCTGCATCCCCACTGTTGTCAGCTGTCCTGCAACTACACCACCCTGAGAGCAAAGAAAAGGAGAGGGCTCCAGTGGACCATGGAAATAAAAATGTCTACAGAGGAACGAGGAACCCACCAGGAAACACAGCCTCACCTTGAATACAGTCTTTTTGTATTCCTCATCCAAGGGTGAGTGGGGTTGAGGTCCTCCATTTAGGTCTGTCACCACGTAATCAAACTTAGTCTTAGCAGGTACATCTAAAAGAGTGGGATGCCATTCCACCTGTTTCCAAACAAACAAACAAACAAACAAACAAACAAACAAACAGTGTTTCAGCAGAAAACTTTCAATGGCATTAAACCAAGGACTTTTAAGAGCATTAAACTAAAGCTGGAGTATTACACCGTGCTGCCTTGCCAACAACACAACACGAAGACAAAGAGATCTCTTCACACAGCTCATAGAGAAATGAGAGCAGTGCTGCTCTCTGGATTCGCAGGTCTGATGTGCAGGAAATGCAGTACTTGCTTTCCTCCCCTTACAGAAGAAGAATCTGTAGGAAATCACAATTGCTACTCTTTGTTACACACCGAAAAGCTGCTGTAGGCAACTACCTGAGCTAACCCCTGCTGGCTCCCCAGGCCCCCTCAGTGGGAGCTGGGGGAGGCAGATCACTCATGATAACAGCAAGACAGGACCCATATGTTTGCTGAGCACCTGCTGCGAGGTGCAGAGCAAAGTCTTGGCCTTGGAGCAAAGTCCATGGGCACAGCAGCCCCGGGATGCCCATCCCTGCATCCTGCCCCTGAGGGCTCCCTGCAGTTGCAGCAGTTGTTCCCTCTGCTGTCACCTGTCTCACTAACGTGCTATCACCGTTCCACTTTACAGAATCACAGAATTAATTAGGCTGGAAAAGACCTCTGAGATCATCGAGTCCAACTTGTGACCGAACACCACTGTGTAACCCAGACCACAGTGCCATGTCCCGTCTTTCCTTAAACACCTCCAGGGATGGTGACTCCAACACCTCCCTGAGCAGCCCATTCCAATGTCTAATCACCCCCTCTGTAAATAAAATTCCTCTGAATGTCCAACCTCAACCTCCCGTGGCACAAATTAAAGGATGTATCCTCTCATCCTGCCACTTGTTCCCTGGCAGAAAAGCCTGACCCTCACCTGGCTACAACCCCCTTTCAAGAACTTGTAGAGAGTGATAAGGTTACCCTTGAGCCTCCTCTTTTCCAGACGAAACACCCCCAGCTCCCTCAGCGGCTTCTCCTAACACTCGTGCTTCTGACCCTTCCGCAGGTCCGTGGCCTTTCTCTGGACTCACTCCACGCCCCCCCCCCAATGTCTTTCCTGAATTGAGGGACCCAGAACTGGACAGGGATGATCACTGTCCTGGTCCTGCTGGCCACACTATTGCTAATCCAGGCCAGGATGCCACTGGCATCCTTGGCCACCCGGGCACACCATGGCTCATGTTCAGTCGCTGTCGACCAGCACCCCCGGGCCTTTTTCCACTGGGCAGCTTTCCAGCCACTCTTACCCAAGCCCGGAGCGCGGCATGGGGTGCAAGCTCCCAAATTCCCTCGCTTTCCCCGCGGGAATTACTCTCTGTATCGCCTCGGGAAGGGGAATAAACGCCAAACCATCAGGCTGCCGGGAGCAAGGCAGGAGCACAGCCTGCTCGGCCGCCGGCTCGGGGTCGGGGCACCCCCCGCATCGCCCCTGCCCCGTCCCGCCCCGTCCCCCCCGTGCTCACCGGCGCTGCCCCCGGCAGCGGCCGCAGCGGGGTGCGCGCCCCGTGCCGGTACAGGACCTGCACCAGCCTCAGCTCCAGCTCCCGGTGCCGCCCGCCCGCGCTGTCATCGCGCCCGGCCGCGGCCGCCCGCCGCCGCTGCGCCCAGGAGGCCAGGCCGCCCAGCAGCCACAGCCGAGCCCCCCAGCCCATGGCGGCCCCGGCGGCGCGGCCGCACCGCGGGGAGCGGCGGGGAGCGCAGGCCCCAGCTGGAGCCCCGGCTGAAGCCGGGCAGCTGCGGGGACCGAGCGCGGACTGCGGCTCCCGGCGGGCGCCGCGCAGGGAACCGGGCGGCGCTGGGCGGGACCGGCGGCGCCCCCGCCCTGACGGCCGTCACCTGGGCCCGGCGGCCCCTCTGTGCCGCTGCTCGCCGGCTTTATTTAGTTCTCCTCCCTGGGGGACTCACCGGGCGCGAGTGTGCACAATAACCCCGTGTAGCGTTCCAGGCTTGGGGAAGAGTGGCTGGAAGGCGGCCCAGTGGAAAAAGATGGAGGGGAGGGGGGGATGCTGGTCACAGCGGCTGAACTGAGCCAGGTGTGCCCGGGTGGCCAAGGAGGCCAACAATGGCATCCTGGGCTGGAGCAGGAATAGCGCGGCCGGCAGGAGCAGGGCAGTGATTGTCCCTCTGTGCGCGGCACTGATGAGGCCACACCTCGAATTCCGTGTCCAGTTTTGGGCCCCTACGTTCAAGAAAGGCACTGAGGGGCTGGAGCGAGTCCAGAGAAGGGAAGGGTCTGGAGTACAAGTCTGATGAGAAGCCAGTGAGGGAGCTGGGGGTGTTCGGCCTGGAGAAAAGGAGGCTCAGGGATGACCTTATCGCTCTCTACAACTCCCTGAAAGGAGCCAGGTGGGGTTTGGCCTCTTCTCCCAGGGAACGAGTGACAAGACAAGGGGACATGGCCTCAAGTTGTGCTGGGCACGTTCAGGTGGGACATTCAGAGGGATTTCTTCACAGAAAGGCTGATTAGATATTGGAATGGGCTGCCTGGGGAGGTGTTGGAGTCACCGTCCCTGGAGGTGTTCAGGGAGCAGGGCAAGGGTGAAGGAGAAAGAGGAGGGAGACGATGGTGACCTGCACAAAGGGCAGAGGGAGGAGCCGCTGCAGGTGGTGAGAGGTTGGCACAGACACCAGGATGTGCACGGGGGGATTTTGGTCATCTCCTCGTGTCTCTCAAAGACCTACAGTTCTGAAAGAGTTATCTCAGTTTTCTGAGCTTAGAGTATGTGAAACACAGAGGTGCTACAAGAGCAGAGAGAGAAGGGGAAAAAATTATTTCAGAAGCCAAGAAAATAACAAATGAAGAAATCATAACAAATGAAGAAATCAAGCCTAAATCTTGTGATGCAAGGGAGCAAGGGGTCAAGAATGCTGAGGGGAGAGGGAACAGGAAAAAGTAAAGAGGGGGAGGGAGGGAAGGTGGAAGAGAGATAGAGGGGTTGTGATAGAAGTGAGCAGGGAGAGAGGCTCACAGTGAATTTATTTGTATTTCCATTCAAATGCTACCTTGGAAGAAAACCCTGGTTCCTGTGAAGTTGTGAAGACTGGGACTGCAGGGTCCCTCCTGGGTGGCCCTGGCTGCTGCCAAGCAGCATTGCTGGTGAGATGTATTTTAGAATGCACTACGCCACAGCAGGTGTGTGCAATTAGAGGAGAGATCTCCAAAATAGCAGGCGGCTGTCAATTTTTTAGCAAATGGTGTTGCCCTGTTTTTTTTCTTCGTCCAACTGTGTAGAAATTTATTCTAAGATGCACCATCTTTACAGAAACATTTTCAAAGGACCTGTTATTTTTACCCTTCTGTTGCTTTTTGTGACCAGACGAGGAGCAGAAGGCTAATCCAATGGCCACCAGGGGTGAGGTTTTTTCCACTGAAGTAATGAGCTCTAATGAACAAGCAAGTTTCAGGAAACTTTCCACTCTGAAAGCAGAGGGCAAATTTCCTCCTGGCTGGAATTGAACCAAATTGCAATGATTGTTATCTTTGCGAAATATTACCATTGCTATCATTTGCCTTTTACAGGGCTTCAAGAATGTATCACACCTCAGAACACTGTGGCTTGATAAGTTTGCACTTACACCCTTCTTTTTTTGAAGAGGGAACTGAGTCATAGTGAGCTTTGTAGTTTGACCAAGTCACACAGTCATTGTGTGGCTGATGCATTGATAAGGTGTGAGGCCATTTACAACAATCAGATTTTTTTGTTCCGCAACGTGGATTGAAATTAAATAGTGCTTTAAAAATACCCACAAAAGAAACAATTTAACCTAATGAGTTTGTGTGTTTTATTGGTTTTTTTGACTAAGTGAACAGCTTGTCCCTGAAGAAAGGTAAAGGATGGCCAGGTTGGATGGGGCTCTGAGCAACCTGGTCTAGTTGAAAGTGTCCCTGCCTAGGGGGGGGATTTGGAACTGGATGATCTTGAAGGTCCCTTTCCAACCCAAACCACTCTATGATTCTATCATTCTATGAAAGGGCTATAGCTCTTTGTGGTGTAAATCAGAGATTTACCACAAAATGTTTGTATGGTAGAGGCACAAATAGCATTTGGATGCCCCTGAGGGAGGTGGGTTTATTTCCCTCTGATTGGTAGCTGTCAGAAAATAGACATGTTGCCTTGACTTCTTTGGTTCCTTTCCCAAGTGCTTTTTGCTCAGCAAGGAGAGTGAACTGGAAATGTTCTCCCACAGCTCTTCACCACACAGGCTGCAGCTGGGCTGGGAGCCTGGCTGCTGGAGAAGGGTGGCTTAACCAGCCTGGTGTGACTGCCCAAAGTGGGCACAAGCAGCTCCTGCCACGCGTGCTGTCTCCGTGTCCCTGCCTTGTTTTGGGGCAGCTCCACCTCTGGATGGAGTCCTGCTGCCCTGCGGTAGCACAAAGTGTTTTCCTGCCCTTCCAAATGCTCCTTCCCCTCCAAAATGTTCCCATGACTGGCTCGCTGAGGGCAGTGAAGGTGCTTTTGCTTTGGTCCCTTGAAGTGATCACAGCTACTGAAATCTCAAATGCAACACGGGCAGGAGTTTGTGCAGGATTCGTGTTCGGAATCACAGGCTGCTGCATCCTGCAGCCAAAAGAGCTTTCTCCATTCCCAGCTGTGGAGCTAATGATGATGTTTCTGTGTCCTGCAAGGACTGGTGACCAGAATGGCTATTATAAACCAGTCAGTCTGGGCATGGAAGCTGTGTTGCCTTCACAAAGGGCTGAACTTTACTTATAAATGGTTTGAGTGTGCCGTGCTGCTTCCTGTGGAGCCGTATCACTCTTGTCTCCTCCAGTCTGTCTGTTGTGGTGAACCTTGTAGCCAGCTGCTTTGTGAGCAAGGCGCCTGGGGAAATGGAAGGAATGTTTCCACTCCTAAAGTCTGTGATCCTTTGGGGTGGAATTGGCAAAAATAAACCCCTAAATTCCACCACGGACCAAGCCCTCCCCGCAAGACACCATTCACGGTACAGTGTGCAGACTTATGCATCTTGTCTCGTTTTCTGCATGCTTTCACATCAGTGCTTTACCTTCCAGCAGTGAAATGATGTGTGTCAATACTTGCAGGTCATAATTTAATTTCTGAATTCCTGCAGGTTATGTGGGAGGGTCGCGGAAGGTGGAGTTGTCGTATTTAGGGCTGACATCTTGAGGACGTTTTTAGAGATTTTCTTGTATGTATTTTAGAAATACATACAGAACGGGTTATCAGACAGTTGGTAGTTTCCTGCCTCTTTTACCTGGGAAGATGTGGCTTTCCCTCCCTTTTCTTTGTCATTTGCAGGCTTGGCATTTGGTCATTGTCGGTGTGGCAGTGGGAGAGCTGGAAGCTGGCCGTGTGCTGGCGACGGACCGACTGTGCCAAGGTTCATCCCCTGCCCCGTAACCCAGTGCAGAAGATGCATTCCCTGCCTTCTGTTTTTCTTTTGTTCCAACTTTGTCATCCTAAACTGGATGGTGCCTGCAGCCATCTGCTGCATTTGGTAGTGTGCGGCATCACGCCGACTCAATTATGCGCCGCTCTGGGAGAACAGCAGGCCAGTTTTCTTTTCAGCTTTGAAAGAGTGTTTTTGCCTTGCGAAGGAAAGCTGAGGCTAGCAGGAGCCTCCAGAAGCAAGCTGGATAAGCTGTTCCCAGCCGTGTCAGGTGGACTCTCCGTGCCTGTGCAGTCCAGGTGTGGTGGGAGAGCTGCCAGTCTGTCACCGTGCCCGAGATGCTGCATCCTGGGACTCGGTGCTCTGGTGCCGTGGCAGATGTGCTCCCCTGTGGCAGCACTTAACCATTTGGCACTTTTAAGCTTTATCACCTCATTTACTTTTTGTGGATATATATTAAACCAAGGGTATTTCTATTAAACCAAATGTTTTGGGGATGATATGAAATTAAAAAGGAGATGGGGCAAGTGTAAATTACATTTGCTTTTTTTCAAAACAGCCACGAGAGAAGGGCTACAAAGAGATGATGTTGAGCCTTACAGTGGATTCCTAGCAAAGTTGTTTTGTTATGCTTTCATACTCAGAGAGAAGTGACCAAGCAGGAGGATTTATGTGTGTGATTCAGCCTGTGACATCAGTCTTCTTCCTGTGGTGGGCAGAGGACACATAACTGAAATCTGGGGTGAAATGTTATATTTTTTTTATTATTTTTTTTTCTGCAGGTTTAGGATAAATTTTGAGACTCCAGGACTGCTTCAAGTTTTCTTCTTCGCCTTCCCTACAGTTAGGGCCCCTGATGGGTTTCAACATGCAGCCATCCACGTTTGCTGTTTGAATCCTTCTGGGCTGTCCATAGTGCTCTGATCCTTTTTCCCCGTCAATAAATTCTCCTCTTCATTACATGAGGATAGGGGTCAGATCAAGTGGTGGGGAGCTGGAAAACAGGGACTTGTGCTATTTACATGTAAGACATTTCTGGCCCCACCAGCTGTTCCATGTGTGTTATTTTCAGAAGGGCAATAATCCACAAGAGGTCAGGAGGGTCGAATTGTGTGAAGGAAATCAAGATGCTTGGAAGTACCCAGGCCTTGTCCTGACAGAGTATCCGGATCCCAGATGATTCTGGCTGGGAGAACTCAAGGAGAATTCTTAGAGTGCTGCTTGCATGGCTAGGAAAGGCTGCTCAGATGGGTGTTTGTTTGCTGTTTTCAAGAGTCATCTGTGTTTACACTGCTGGCAGGACCACCTGTTCTTTTTTTGAACAATAATAATGTGTGTGTGTGTGTATATTGCTGCATTTCTGCATTTATTTTTAGCCCTTTCTAAAAACCCCCGACAGGTTTGAAAGATGCTCTGGATTGTGAGTGGTGCCTGGTGGCATTGCTCACATTGATGGTTGTCAGAATTTCCATGCTAAATCTCTGCTTTGAGAGGTTTATAACTCATCCTTCTATTCTTGGTCCTGCAAGTCTCATACCCTGGAAAAAATAAAATAAAATAAAATAAAAAAGGAAAAACAAGGAACTTTTAAAAAACTACATTTTTCCCTACAGGTTTGTGGAAATCAGACTTGTTGGCCTAAACAAGAGCTTTTTCAAAGCAGACATTGAGTCTTGTGACTTTATTTTTCAGCACCTGATTGCAAATGTGTGGCAGGTCTCTTTGATGTGTTTCATGTGGTCAAATGGAGAAGCTGTTTTTACATGAGGCACTGGATGGTGTAAAATATCAGGGAACCAACACCAATTAGCTCCCCACCACCAGCTCTGAGGAAGCATAAAACCAGCTGAATTATGGCAGAGGTTGGGCAGTCTCCACATCTGGGGTGACACCAGTTGCAGAATCACAGGGTGAATGCTCCTGGTATCAAGAACTAGCAGAGAGATGAGACATACCATGGATTTTTACATTCATAAACAAAGGACATGCATTTTGCTATTACATGCAATCAGCAAGAGAAATCCAGTACAAAGCAGCAGCTGATAATTTTAAGGAATCCATAGTTATCCCTTATTAACTTCATGGTCCATATTTTGGTAGTGTCTCCCATCCATGCAGTGCACAGCAGGTCGCAGTTGTTAATCTGCACCATTCCCTGGTGAAGTCCTACACAGATCCTGATGATTGCTGGTGCCCAGGTGTTGGGAGGAGATTTAATGGAGTGCCCTGGTGCTGCTGAGAGCCCACGGCAAAACAGGCAACAGCACACAGGAACCTGACTCATGCAAGAGCGCTGGGAGGAGTGAGCTGCATCTCTGCTGAGAGTTTCCCCAGGTTTTGAAAGCTGTTGGAATGTTGGCTGCGAACAGGGCATTTGTATGCAGGCAGCAGGCGTTAATTCAAAACGCCGAGGTAATGAACTTGAAACTGGGTCCTGACGCACCGTGAGGAGCATGGAGGGAGCACTGGGAGCTTGAGCTGAATCAAAGTCAGGGTAATTTCTCATGCAGCATTCAGCAGGCCGTTCAAACTCAGATTATCTTTTGGCAGATGGGAATAACACTTATTCCCTGTCTCTCCAGGAAGGCTGTGAGGTAGCAAAGGTGCATGCAGAAGGCTTTGTATATGCAAGAGCTCAGCTGTTTTTCACACTATATTAGTAGCTGTTTGAATGACAGATACGACCTTTCCTTCAGGTCTTTTCTGACAGCTCCGGACCCTTATGGTTATGAAAACTCTGCTATTACAAAATGGAAATAGTTGGGTTGCTTTTGTGCATGTTGCCTGGGCACACACACAGTGTTGCTCGAGACACAGAATTTTAAATTCTTTTATCCTGATTTGTCTTTCCCTGCAACTGATTTTTCTGAAGACAGAAAAACAAAGGTTTTTTATTCTGGTTCTCCTTTACATCCATTGTCTATCTCAGGTCATGGCATTCCTGCGGGCTCTCAGCACCTCTTTAGTGGGAGGCAGGGGCTGCTATATTTCTTCAGATGGGCATTTCAGGCAGGCAAAGCCACAGATGACTTGCCTGTTGCCAGACATAAAACTTCTTGGAGTAGGAACCTGAGGGCACTCTCCAAATCTCCAGGCTGGTGCCTGAGCTGCTTGGCCAGGCTCAGTGTTATCTTTTGCTGCTGTTCTGATCCCATCTGGCTGTCAGCTGTACCAGCCAGTGCTCCGTGGATATTTACGCTGCTGCCAGTTCTCATGTCTCAATTGGGAGTCATTTAATGCGGGCGACTGAGATTCCTGGAGAGGAAGAATTTGAAGTATCCCAGACAATGGTATGGCTGACATAGTTTTTGTCGTAAGACTATGTTTTAGTATTAATTTTAAGGATTGTTGACACACATGAGTTTTTCTAGGGCTTCAGGGTCTCTGGTTTCAGCCATAAAAAGGGTCAGAGGCAGTCTTGGTATCGGAGTTTAATATCCTTCCCTTGTAAATAAATACAATAAATGGGAAGAAAAACATATAATTTAAAATTTCCAATGATGGTGAGATTTTAAGAAAGAGGCAGCACAACATTTTTCATGATGCATTTGGCATTTTTGAAGAAAGATTCCTGGTAAAGCCTGACTGCGGGTCATCAGAGTCAACACCTGAGTCAGAGAAGGGAATGGGGCACGTCTCCCTTAGTAAAAAACTTTATTGCATGTTCTCTTACTCTCAATTACCCTAATTTGAAGTAGGGGAGCTAATGAATATTGCTAAATGGTTTGAAACAAACAGCAGCACTGTGGACAAAAAATAGTCGTTATGAGCTGCGTTGTATCAACCACAGTGATTTTTTCACAGATTTGTAGGTTTTAATGCTGGGGTGACTGGTCTGTTTGCTTAGTGAAGGGGAGAGGACCTTACCCAATAATTTCCAATGGGGTCAGTGACTTCTATTGGTACCAGTGCACACCTTTTTAAATCCTATCGCAACAATTAGAAATTACCTCATCCCTAGACTGTGCTTTCCAATTGTTAATTAAAATAATAGTTCTCATTGTAAGAGTGCTTCCTGTTAGAAGAGCAGTCAGCTGTCAGAAACGTTGTTCCTTTTGCAAGAACTTGCATATCAGGATTAAAATCCTTCTCACCTTTGTCTTGGGAAGTGACACAGAGCAAGCTGCAGACTCCCACTGCAGGCCAGTCTGTGGTGCAGAGATGCTGGGGGTGACATGGGAGATGACATGAAAGTACAGAGAAGTCAGGCCTGTCTGTGTTTGTGCTGTGTTTGTGTGTCTGAGATGCTGTGGATGTGTGATGCTGTGAGGTGGATGTGCTCTGCAGCCTTGCTGCTGGCTTAGAAATGCACCTGTTGTGATGGCAACCCTGATTTGGGGTGTGGGAGGAGCGCTCTGGAGTGTGCCAGGTGTGCACTAGGGCAGGAAAAGGGATAAAGCATCTCAGGCTTTTTCCTTTGATGATCTGGAGCTCTCAGGTACCTCGCTGTGATGTGCTTGAGTGGTCAGAGATATCCATCAGGAATCAGTGAGGATTATTCTGAGTTCTCTTTCATTTAATGAATGTCTTTATTGTTGATTTAGGACTGGGTACTTTAATGGACTTTTCAGAAAGTCCTCAAATTTGGCATCTCTCTGGAAATGTCAGAGATGAATCTGGAGAAGCTAGAAATAGGGAGAGCAAAGTGTAACTATATCCTAAGAAAATACAAGGCCACAGAGGGAAAAAATAATCCAAAACTTAATTTCAGGTGAAAAGAACAGGTGAGAAAAGAGTTCTAGTGGTCTGCAAGGGTTGAAAAAAATGAATTGAGTTATGAGTCATAAAAAAATGAATGTGGTAAATGACTGTGAATTGGAAAAAAGCGCATTTTCTGTGAATATGCAGCAAAGATGATGGTAATTTCTGCTATGCATGTGTAGCTAAGTGCTTTCTTGAATCTGGGCTGAAGAGGAAGAAAAGCAAGGTGGGAAAGAAAACATGGTTTCACTGGACTACACGATTTTGCAATGGCTAATTTTGGACACTTGTTTCTGAAAAGTCTTGCCTGTAGCCTGGCACACGTCAAGCTGGTTCTGTCAGAAGCACTTTTCAACCTCAAACTTTGTTCCCAGGCCGAAGAGCTGGCACGGCATTTACTCCAAAACCCAAACAAATAGCAGCAAGTTTCTGACCTCAGGCTTGCCTCTTGCTGCTAATCTGATTCCTTTTAAGGGTAGGAGCTGGTGGTTAACATGGTTTCTAGTGAAACCCTGTTAGCAGCTGAATATGAGAGTGTTGGGTTTTGCGGGGGCTGT
Source organism: Lycocorax pyrrhopterus obiensis (assembly GCA_014706295.1). Classification (NCBI taxonomy): domain Eukaryota; kingdom Metazoa; phylum Chordata; class Aves; order Passeriformes; family Paradisaeidae; genus Lycocorax; species Lycocorax pyrrhopterus. Next base: position 113,494,879 of record JACSVZ010000001.1, on the reverse strand, counting down.
TGATAAAAATGTCATGGCCACACACTCATATCCAGTTTCTAGGAAAATCTTTCGATGTGTCTTTTGCATTCTTTACGTTGTCATATGGCTGACCATCACTGACATGCCTTCTTAAAATTAGGTTCATGTCCAATATGAGCATGAAATTTAACTCTCTCATGGGTCCCTACCAGTTCATTTTGACCCCTAGCTTGGCCCCATCTGCTTTGCCCCTTTCTGTCTAAAACAACTTTATCATAAAGAGGAGCTCTTGCATATGAATAGTGAGTCACAAACCCCAGCTCTGAGTAATCCCTGAGCAGCTCCCCGCTGTGATCCAGCCCCAAGAGGTGGAGATGTCCTCTCAAAAAATAGCAGGGGTCTGCAGCAGACTTGGTCTTGCTCCTGCAGACACTTCAGTGGGGTTGTTTTTCTTGCCTGTCATGTGCCAGCCAAACAGAGTTCATAATACAGAAATGGAAAGAGAAAAAAAAATAGCCTAATCTTCTAATAAAATGTAGCCACCTCAAGGGAGGAGAGAGGCTTAATGTAGCAGTCCTACAGGCCTCAGTCGGGGAATAATTTTAAAGGAATATGTAAATATTGCAGCTTTTCTGTGTTTTGATTTCTGACTTGCTCGGGGGGCATACTTTTTTCCAACATACGTGGAATGATTGCTTTTATTCACCCAGAGACCAGTGGGTTTGTGTTAATAGGTCGGCTCTGAAGCCAGGCATGGTAGAGGACAGGGGAGCGGGTTTTATGCTGGTGCTGCAGTGTGTTCAAAGAACCACAGAATCACAGAAAATGCTGAGCTGGGAGGGACCCATCAGGCTCATCAAATCCAGCTCCTGGCCCTGCGCAGGACACCCCAAGAGTCACACCATGTGCCTGAGAGCATTGTCCAAACGCTTCTTGCACTCTGCCAGGTTGGTGCTGTGACCCCTTCCCTGGGGAGCCTGTTCAGTGTCCAACCACCCTCTGGGTGAAAAACATTTTCCTGATATCCAGACTAAACGTCCCCTGACTCAGCTTCATGCTGTTTCCTCGAGTCCTGACACTGGTCACGAGAGTGAAGAGATCAGTGCCTGCCCCTCCTCTTCCCCTCACGAGGAAGTTGTAACTGCAATGAGGTTCCCCCTCAGTCTCTTCTTCTCCAGGCTGAACAAACCCAGCAACCTCAGCTGCTCCTCATAATGTTTCCCCTCCAGACCCTTCACCGTCCTCGTGGCCCTCCTTTGGACACCTCGTGCTTGGGAAGTGTAAGGGCTGGAAAGGGAAGGACAAAACCCTCTGTGCAGGTACACAAAAGGGTGAAAAGTGCTCATGTGGAGAAGCTGCTGAACCTTCCCAGGGGAACTTCATGGGCAGCTGAGAAGTCAGGGTCCCCTGCACCCCTTGTCCACATCCATCCTTCTGTGGGATTCCTGCATGGGCATTAAGGATTCCAATGCCTAGGAACCAGTGGAAGGGACCTAAAAGTACGTTTGAAGTAACCACCATTTCCACCAGGCTCTCTTAGGTGTTTTCCATTACTAATCTAAATGCATTTAACTATCCTTAAAATGTCTTTTGGTGAGTGTTTATTGCATAAAGTCTCCAGTGGAGGTGTGTTGTTTGGTTTGTGATTGGCTACACTGCACTGGACTGGTTACACAATACTGTTTGTGCTTCCCGAGGGCTGGAGGAGCACAGAGCTGCCTCTGGGGTGGATATTGACCCATATGAATTTAAAATTTGGTTTCCTTGACTGACATTTACTTTCTGAGAACTCTGTTGCCCGTCAAACTCAATTGCTCAGATGTCTGTGGGAAACCAGTGGTGGTATGTGAATGTGGCCTCAGCAAATTCGTTTTTAAAAATGTGAACCAATGTTCACTGAAGGAAAAATGAAGCAGTTCTGCATTATTTGTCTACAGTGAGTCTTACAAGCTCATTTGATGCTATTTCTTTTTCTGTCATCAGACTTTCATGACAAAGTTATATATGTATGGTATTACAATTCCCGAGCTCCCCAGAAAGATCTTTAATCATCTAGACCATATAAGCAACGAACACTTCAGGCAAAAGCAAAGCTATTAATTTTGCACTTCAAAGTCACAGTTTTTCCCCCTACAAAGTGTGTCTTATAGAGCTGCCACTCTCCATCCTCATTCTCAGTCTATCCATACCTCTGGTGCCGCCGCTAACCTGAATCACTGGAATGTTCTTTATTCACAAATGTGTGCAGAACCTGCCGTCAGCCCTGTAGAGGATCCCCTCCTGTCACCCCTGCTGGGAGGAGGTGCTGGATTCCCTCAGGGGCACTTAGAGCCTGGGCATCCTTCTGGCCACGCTGCGTGGTTGCCTGGGCCTCCCAAGGGAGCTCCCCTGGGACCAGCAGTTCCCCTTGTGCGTGTGTTAGTCCCAGGTTTCCCAGGAGGCAGCAATGCCCGCAGGGAAGCTGCTCTGCAGTGCCTGCCATTGCTGTGTGTGAGGATCTCTGCTATGCTAGGCTGACTTTTTGAGTTCTGAATTTCTGCCTTCTTTGCACGTTGGCCATTTGCAGTCCAGTGAAGCGTGGTCTCATTCCTATGAACACACAGTGCTTTTGTTCCTTGGGGTTTGGGTCTTCCTAATTCCTTGGCCTCAGTGATGTTTCATGGAAAAGTGTTTGAAGGGAGATTGTGTAGTCTGTCATCTTCTTACCTCTTCCCTTCTAACAGTCTGAAACATTATCAGCATTGAATTTACTTATTGTCCTGCCCACATATTCTGAAAGAGGAACCAACTTGCTTGACTAGTGTCCTCTAGATCAGCCATTACTTTTGAGTCTCTCACTCAATTTCTCTCTCAAATTTCTCTTAGCCTGCTCAGCTGTCCCACTGTGCTGTTCACGGAGAGGAACTCAAAGGCATGACCTTGTCTCAGTTCAATACTTTATTAGTTTTGGCATTCTATGTATTTTTAAATATAGGTTTTCCTTTTATAGGATTAAGTATTTCTGATTTAAAGGCTTGTTGAAACACGTTTCTCTGTCCTTCTATCTCAGGCTCACCAGCTGATCAGCACAAGGCTGTAGATCAGAACTGACTTCTGGCTCCTTCAGCACCAGCTAGAGGAAGAAATGATTTGAGGTGTGCTGACCAAGGAGATGACTGGGGATGGTGTTTCTGTCAAATGTTGGTTCCAGCTGTTGCTGGAGAATTCACAGTTCTGAGAGTCTGAGCACTCCCAGCAGCTAGAATTGGAGAAAAGAGGGGCAAGAATAGAGTGAAAAGCTCTCATGTTTTCTCTTTTCTTCCTCTCAGAGCATTGACTTTGTAATGTTGCCATTTAAAGATTGAGTGCCTATCCAAGGACTGAATTTAATATGTAATGTTGATCCAGGTCACTACTATAAGATTGTCTGCCCATTCATCTGGTACAAAGCAATATATACTAAATCTGTCTGAAAGGACAGGCCAGCCTGAAGTAAATGTGTTCCTATTGTGGTGTGACAGCCTGACCAGCCTTGACAGTGGGTTCCAAGAATCACAAGTTTATGGTCTGTCAGCTAGTGCAAACATCCATCCATCCATCAAATATCCCCCACTTGTTGTACCTAGAGGACAGAACCATGGAGGCATTAAGAAATGAATGGCAGAGGGAAATTATCTGCTTTGATACTTGCAATCTCTAGGATGAGAGAGAGCTGGGATGGTTGTACTCCTCTCAAAGATCACCAAAACCCCACCTGTGAACGTGGTTGGATCACAGAGGTCTGAGACAGCACAGAGGAGATCCTTGTCCTCTTTTTTCAGCTCTACCTTGCCCTCCAGCAGAGACTGTAGCTCAGAGTTTTTAAAGTTTGGTCTATTGCTTGTTTTAAACCAAGAACAGTTTATTAAACAAGGTCTGTGTTCGTGCTTGAGTGGCTTTACTAAACATTAGTGTCACTCAATAGCCAAGTGTTCCACGGGGAGTGCTCCCGACTTCCCCATTGCCTGTCTCTCGCAGCAAGGTGGCACCCTAATGGACAGGCATGCTCAGGGCTGTGCATATGCCAGTTAAAAGCCCTGCAGGACCAATCCTGCCTTCCTGCTGCATTGTGGGGCTGTGGGTGCTCAGGTGGCATCCTCACTCCTGGGCTGAAAACCCCCAAACCAAGGCTCCTTAATCTTAAAGGGTCCCCGTAGTTTCTAATGCAGTTAAAGGTCCTTGTCCCAGTGTCCTCATTGAATTCCGGATTCATTCTTTATGCCCCCTCTCAGGCTCCTTGCTGGGACTCAGTACTTTGCTGGTCTCCAGCTTCCCAGCCTGCAAAGTCCCATGGGATGGGAGATTGTGTGGAGAAAGGGAGGAAGGGCACTTCCTTTGTGGGGACAGGGGGATCCAAGGCCAGAAGGAGGGAGCCTGTGAAAGTTGGAAAGTGGGAGAGCAAAGGATAAATTTCAAAGGAGACATAGCTGGGAGAAGAAACAGAATTTCTTTGGGCTGGGCAAATACATCTTAAGAGATTTGAGTACCCACAGGAACACTGCAGAGGTGGTTAGCGGTGGATTCTCTCAAGGCCTCGTCTCTTAAAAAGACTGCAGGGCCCCATTACTGCATGGACAAGCAATCGGATGCTTGGGGGACAGGTTTTGCTTCCCTCTTCCTGCTGAGTTGGCCTCACATCCCAGGTGGCCTCTCTGGGTACAGAGATGTGCTAGGATATGCAAGGAGATGCAGGGAGCCAGCGTTTGCAAGAGGATGGAAGCTCTGCTCTCTGACCAGCTCCTCCTTCCTTGGTAATGCAGAGGCAGCCAGGGGAGCTGGGGAGGGATGGATTCTGTTAGCCAGTCAATCAATCATTTCTCTATGTTTATTATTTATCCCCTTGGCCAAACCCTCCCTCATTTCTGCCACTCTGGGCAATGGGAATTTTTGTGATCTCTGAGCAGCAGAGGCTGGCGGGCAGCCTGATCCCTGCTAGCAGCTCATTCTCAGCCATGTGAGAGGAGAAACATCCACAAGGAGAGATGGAGTTAGAACTTTATTAGGAGAAACCTAGACACGATTGACTAAAATCTCATGTTAAGGAAAACACACAGGTCCTTTCAGGATTAAAAAATACAAATATATAAAAACTTACAAACGAAACCATGGTTTCCCCCATCTGAGTGTGAATGTGTATTTATATGTACAGGGAGCTGTACCAAAGCCGTGTATCAGGAGCAGGGATTCACTTTCAGTGGCCCTAAGAGAGGGAATGGCTCAGTCCCCTCATCAGCTGGTCCCAGGCCATTCACTTGTGAATTCCAGTGTTGGGAAGCTGTGGCCTGTGTCTGAAAGGGCAGTGCAGGGTAAACAACAGGGAGCAGCTTGGCTCTGTTTAGCAGATTGTTAGCAGAGGGATGTCAGCTCTGCACTGAGGAAATGCATCTTGAAGGGGAGCTGCCTGCACACCTCACCCACCAGACTCACAGTGCACTCTTGGGCCCCAGTGGTTGCTCTGAGAGGCTACAGCAGTGAAAAGATCCGGTCCATGGGTGGTTTCTAATGCCATGTGTGCTAGGGATGGAGTGGAGAGGATGGCCTGGTGGCAGAGCAGAGACTTGCTGTGGGGACAAATAACTTGACCTGTGCTGGCTGGCAAGCTTGAGAGAGCAGGCAGGAGCTGAGTGATGTGCAGGACCTGACGAGGACCCTTTCTGCTTGCAAAAGATGCTGAAGTGTTTTGGTAGGTTGGTGAGAAGACACAGGCTGTACCTCTTCTGCAGATAAACAGAGGATGCTTTTCTCTCAAGTGGGCAGCTGGCAGCACCCTTTCAGCAGCATTCAGGTTTCTTGAAAGATGAGTTTCAAAAAGGGGAAAACCACTTTGTTTCCACATGATACTCATAAGATATCTTTTCTCACAGGAGAGTCTCTATTTCTGTTAATGGATGTCTTGCTTAGGATTGATGACATGAGTATCTTGGGAAAATTCCCCAGTCTTCATCAACTGGTCATCTAAGTGATTTCCCTGGGGCCAGTCTGCTGCGCTGACTTGGGAATGAGGAAGGGATTCCAATGTTAGGCACGAGGCAGCCGTGCACTGGGGACCACGGATGTCCTTATTTATGGGGAAGAGTTGTTATATACACAGTGTCAAAAAATTCAAGTAGGATTTATTGTGTAGGTAAACTGATATAAAATATCTGGGCTCAGGTAGAGAAAGGGAGGGTTAGAAAGAGCCAAAATGAAGCAGATGAGAAAATCTTTCTTTCAGAAAGCCTACTGGTGTGTTTCTGCTCCCTGCAGGCGAGAAAAGCTTCAACTCAGTATAGTTGCCAAGCTGATGTTGCAAATGTTGAATAGAGACCCCAGAAGATGTAGAGGTCCAGTTGGTCTGTTGAATACAGTGACACAGTGGATACCCACTGGGCAGCGTCAGGATTCTGCTGGCCTGTGCTCTGCCAGGCTAAGGGTGGGGAGTCTCTGATCCCTGTGGGTCCCATGATGAAAATACGGCTGAGGGCTTCATATTCGAGATTGGTGTCTCTCTTCAGTGCCTGTGGCTGCCCCTGCCTGAGCTGTGAGAGGTGCTGTCTGCAATATAATGATGACGTTCGCTGGAAAGGATAGAGGATATTAAAACAGAGAGGTTAGGGGCAAGAGTTTGGAGTCCACTTTGCAGAAGTTTTACTGAGCGCTGGGACAGCTCCTTCTCCTCATCCCTGCTGGAGACAGGTCACACAGACAAATCATCCGACCTTGCCTTGCTGCTGGCACGGCTGGCCTTGCTGAACCGGCGTTTCTCGTTGAAGTAGTTCTCGGGGAAGGCAGGTGCCGCGCATTCGCTGGCCACCTCTGGACTCTCCACGTAGCTGGACTTAATGAAGGGCCCTTCCCCAGCAGCATCCTCCTGGCCATGGACCCTCTCGGTGGCGAAGTTGGCGGTGTTCTGCTGGGAGGCCATCTTGTTGCTGAAGGGGCTGATGAACTTCCCGTTGGGACTTGACAAGCACTGGTTAAAATCCGGCGGCGGGGTGTACATCTGTGCCCTGTCTGCCTGTGGGGCAGACTCCAGCCTGCCGGGGGCTGTGCTGGGGCTGGCTTTGTAGGACCGGGAGCACCTCTCCTTGGCTTTCTTCCAGCCCAAGTGGTACAACTCGGCCAGGCTGAGGAAGAGGGAGAGCACTGCCACGGCCAGCATGAAGACGATGAACACGTTCTTCTCCGTGGGGCGGGACACGTAGCAGTTGACGGGGTGGGGGCACGGTGCCCGCTGGCAGATGTACAGGGTCTCCAGGAAGATCCCGTACAGGATGTACTGCCCCACAATGAAGGCCACTTCCATGGCAGTTCGAATCAAAATGCTGTAGACGTAGGTGTTCAGCAGGCTGCCCCTCAGTATGATTTGGCCTCCTGCTTCATCCCAGCCAGACAGCTTAGCCTCCTTCTCTGCCATGGAGCACTTCTGCTGGTAGTATGTGTCACCACCGTTTTTCTTCTCTTGGGCCTCTAATTCTGCCTCCTTCATCTTCCTCTTCTCCTCCATGCGCACCGTGTGCATTGCGTGGCCCATGTACACCAGGGACGGGGTGGAGACAAAGATGATCTGGAGGACCCAAAAGCGGACGTGGGAGATGGGGAAGGCCTTGTCGTAGCAGACGTTCTCGCAGCCGGGCTGCTGGGTGTCGCACATGAAGTCGGACTGCTCATCCCCCCAGGAGGACTCCGCCGCTGTTCCCAGCACCAGCATCCGGAAGATGAAGAGCACGGTCAGCCAGACTTTCCCCACCACTGTGGAGTGTTTGTGGACCTTCTCGAGGAAGTCTCCCAGGAAACTCCACTCCCCCATTTCTGCTCACCAGGAGGGGTGAGGAGTCTTGAGAACTGGACGCAAGCCTCTGTTGGGAGAAAACAGAGAATGGTTCTGAGGAGGGTTAGGAAATGCCCAGCTGCTAATGGATGAACTGAAATGGGTGGTTTTTTGTTTTGTGTCAGAGGAAACATTTTCATTTGACCTGAAATGAATGAGGTCTGGTTTGCTGAAAACTTTGTTTTACATCCACTGAAAACCTTGTGTTGTGTTTGGGATTTTTTTTCTTTTTAAATTCAGCTACTGAAACAAAAAATGATCTTTTTTCACATAACACATCTACAGCCTGCTAAATGAGTTCCCAAAACCTTGAGGGTGAGCCAGATTTATTTGTGATTCAGAAAGTCCTTTCACTGTGATCTGCGTATTGCATCCTCTGTGGACTTGGTAGTTAAAGCAGCATTCATCTGTCTGTACGCTGCACTCTGGGAAATCCTTAGTGGGCTGACCCCCTGGGAGATAAGACTGGAATCTACAGCCTGGCTTGAGCAGTGGCACTGTCATATGTTGCCTTTGTGTGATACCTGCACCAACACCTGGAATGTGAAATGCTCGCAGCTCTGGGCTTCCTTTATGAGCTCAGTGCCATCACTGAAGTGCATAGAAAACCTTTCTGTTGCCCACCTGCTCCCCATCTGTAGGTTTTGCTTTGGTTTTGCAGTGTTGCCAGCTGCAAGTGTTTCATTTACAAGCTGCAAATGTTTAAGGGAGTATAAAGACTTTGGTGGGCTGTGCCAGTCCTGGAAACTTAATCCGCTGCTACCCTGTCGTGCCTCTCTGAGAGGGAACTGCTGCAAAATCTAAATGGTGGGTCTTGCTCCTTCCTCTTTTCTTAAATTCTGAGGAAAAATTCGCAGTTCAAATGAAACAGACGAAGAAAAAACCTCCTTTGAAGTGCCTCCCAAGGACCAGCAACTCATGGGAAGTGCTGTTGGTCGGTGGTCTGATGACAGGAAAGGTTTGCTGGACCTGGGGTAAGATTGCGAAGTGGAGATGCAGGAGAGCTTGCTTCAGTTTTGTTTCTGGCTCTAACTGACTGTTTCTGGCCAAGTCACTTAACCTGATGGATAAAAAGAGAGCAGTGGGTTTAATCCATCTTTTGTGGGGCTCTGTGGGAGTGCTCGAGCAATCATTTGATCCAGTTATGCTCACCACAGTTACCTTCCCAGGGCACTGCAAAGCTCTCCCTGGTGCGTGAGTTAAGGGCTGGGTGCTATAAAGTGTGCACTATTACCTTGGAGCTAATGTCCTCCCACAGTCATTCTTTTGGAAAATAGCATTTTAATAAGTAAATGTAAAAATAATCATCATAATGAAATATTAAAAGCACTAGTCAAGGTAAATCCCAAAGCCACAGGGACCAAATTGTTAACTCTCCTTTATTGTTCCTTGTCCTGTCTTTAGGAGCCAATTATTTTTATAGTGCAGAGAACATTTGTGGAGAGTAGACACTGTTAAAAGCCGAAAATTTACTGTAGCAATATTGTGTAGATTTCCTGTGAGCAAAAGCTGGAGAACAGATACACTTGTTGAGGGAACAATATCCCCTCCTCTAGTTGTGTGAGTGATATCATTTAATGTAGCAGCACACACAATAATTTATCCCATCGTTTGTTCCTGTGCTGTGTCCAGCTGCAAGGATGGATGGGACAAAGATCAAAAGTTGCATCTTTAAATTCCCGGTGCTGCTGAGGGCTGCCCTGGGAAAGGTGAGGATTGCCCAGGTATGGAGACAGGGCAGTGACCACTTGCTACCCCACCACCTGTTAGGAGCCACGTGAGCAGGGAGAAGGGACATACAGGAAGCAAAAGATGGGCTTTGGCTCTTTCCTGCCCTGGCAGGCATGCTACAATCATGCTGATGGAGATCCTGGTGGCTGCTTGGCATATGTAGAAGCTTTGATGTGCTGCCAGCCCAGAGCTGGAGGAGCAGTAACACGGAAAATCAGCTGGTCTTTCTGACTCCTCTCGTCTGCACTGGTGAAAACTGGTGAATGTGTGGGTCTGTCTTACCCTCCAAAATGGCTTTGGTGCAGTTACTGCATTCTGGAGAAATTAGCATATGGCTTCGTTCCAGGAGCACCAGGGGATTAAACACAGGCAGATAAATCAGTGATGGGAAATATTTACAGACTGTGGCACTGAAATCAGTGTGTTTGCTTTTTTTCCCCCAGAGCGCAGACAAGGCAACCAGCTACCTACAGCTCAGTGTTACGTGTGCCCAACATCAATATTCTCTAGCACAGCTGTATGTGTGGAATATTCCTTACAAGGCAGCATGAACAATGGTGGGTGTCCTCACTTTTCCAGGTGGGTTTATGTTGTTTACACATGCCTTTTCTTGTTTCACCTTGCTTGGTAGTGTAAATATGAGCACAGATCTCCCTGGCTGTGCCAAGGCTGAGTTTTTTCTTGCCGCCATAGGGAAGTACAATCACAAACTGAGCCACTCTTCCCATCCATTCTACTGTGTGCAGGTTGTTTGGGGATTTACAATGGCTTGTTTTCCCCAGGGAAGGCTACTAAGCCTAGACACTTGCAAATTGTAAAAATTAGGATGTGCAGGACACAAAGTAAAGCAAACATAAGCACAAGAGGAATCCAGAAATAAAAAATATGAATGGATGTGAGAAGAACAGCGATTTACCTGTCTCACACATGCACAGAATATTTTAAGAGGCTGTAAATCAGGAGGATCCAAGGCTGGCAGTCATGAGACTTAGGCTAGGTAATAGGGGCATTTCCTCTGCCCTCCCCTGCACAGGCTGTCTAAAGAAGGGACTGCCCTGAGGTGCCTCCTGACCGTTCTGCTACAGCCCCGTGGAGAGCTGAGGTGGCTGCTGCAAGGGTGTAGGTGGCCACGGGGGAACAGATTTTGGAAACCAAGAGGAGGAGTTTCCCTCCTAGAGCAGCGTTTTTGGCTTAGACATTTGATACTTATTAGCCAGCTATTTTTGCTATGCCAGACCAAGAGTCTTCTAGAGCATCTAGTTCTCTGCTGCCAGCAAGAAAAGAAGGATTGTCACCTCCTGACAGCTTTTCCTGGCTATGCAGAGCTGCCCCTGACCTAGCCTTTCTCCTCATAGCTTTACTATTCTTGGGAATTTTCCATACAGTTCCTTTTCCTCATTCCCAGACTACTGTTGCCCTCACATGCTTTGACCTCTCAGCGTCTGAGCATCTGCAGCCTTTTATATTCCTAGTTTGGGCTCAGTTGGACAAATCTTGTCTCACTCTGGTGTGACTGGGTAAAAAACACCTCTGGGTATTTTTGTGGGGTCTCAGCACCTGATAGAAGACAGTCTTGGCAGCAGGGTCATGCATATTCATGAGCAGACGTGGGCTGTGCCACCGGCCTTCCATGCTTTTGGCTGGGAGTTTTCTGCTGGATCCACACGGGAGCTGGGTGCCGTCACGGGATCCTGGCACCGGGAGACGCGCGTGTGACACAGACCAGCGCAGCTTGGCACAAGCCCAGCGGCGTGGCCAGCCCAGCCTAATCATCACCTGGAACGCCACTAAAGCTGAGGAAAGCCGAGCATCACCCCACAGGCCAAGCATGGAGTCTGCTCAGCTCCGGGCTGCCTTGTGACTGCCAAATTCCACGATAAAAATACCCCGGCGGGGACGGCACCTGCTAGTACGCCAGGCTGGCTCGCCAGCCACGGGCTGCTCTCTGCCATTCCTTTTTTGCACTGCCTTTATCTGCGGGAGGGAAAGTGTCTGTTGCCCTCTGAGCAGCTTTGCCCATCCTCTTGGTGATGCCACGTGCTCTGAAGGACAGGCGAGCATTTCGCATCCCTGCTGCTTGCTCCAGCCGGCATGCTCATTCTGGTTGGAACTAGCCTGATGAACTAGGGCTCTGATGAATGGCTAGGAAATCCACACCAGAGAGCCAGGAGGGCTGTTCCTGTGCAATCATCTTTATAGGAGTTTATTTCCCTGGGGGTTGTGAGGAAGAAAGTTTTCCCCTCTTTAGAAGATAGGCCAGGCTATCTGCAGTGGTATAAATAGCTGAGCTCAACACTTCAAGCTAGCTTTTCCCACGAGGAAGGTGACAGGAGGTCGCCATCTCTGCAGGATGTTTCTAAAATAAAGTGGAGAGTCTGATTATAACACTGTTTCAGCTCTCCCTTGCTGGGCTCACCTCTTCCCCTTGGCAGATCCCAGGGGCACGTGGAGAGGCTCTCCAAGGAAGGCTCCTTTGTGTGAGGCAAGCACAGTTCCCAGGGAGGGGGAAAGTGTTGGATTCGAAGCCATTATGTTTTTGCCCACTCTCTGTGCGTGATTTGCTCAATCAGGTACAAATGTGTGTCTCTGGGAATTAATGAGATTTCACAACAAAGTGGAGGGCCCAGGATGTTTTTAGAAGCTCACACGCCAGACACGTGACTGTGTGTGGAGGCTGTGCAAGAAGTGCATCCCCTCCAAGCTACTGAACGGGGAGGCAGCTGTCCCCTCTGGGTACTGGGCACGTGAGCAGTGACATTGCAGTGGGACATCCAGGCCAGCTGGGCCACGGTCAGTGCCTAGGAATTGCTCATGGCTTTCCTCCCTCCAGCTGTGTTATCTCATACCAGGTCCAGGCCAGCATGTGGCACAAGAGATGGAGATCGTGGCGGGTGTGTGGGCAGAGATCTTTGCCCTATGCTGACACTTGTTAGCCTGAAGCCAGACAGGACTGGAGCCCACACTGGCAAACTCGCCCTCACACCTGTAAGCACTTGGGAAGGACACCACACTGCACTGGAGGTTGGTTGATGCTACTTTACTTAAGGATCTCCAGCCCCTTGTTGGTAGCCTCACAGCATCCCATGCAGTGCTGATGTCACCTCTGTCTTGCAAATGGTGATCACTGGGGTACAGAAGGGGCAAACTGCTTGTTTGAGGTCACTGTGTTAGAGACAGGGGGGACAGAGCTCAGGGGTTGTGACTTGCAAGACTGTGTCTTTTTTCTACGCAGCACTGCCTCTTAAACCTTATGACAGCAATACAGCACTGCTTCCACAGCACATCTGCTTCTGCAGACCACAGCCCTTCTCTCCTGTGCCCTGGGACAACACCGTCTTGGTTACCTGAGAGAAAACCCTCTCCTGCTGCCCTTCTATAGCAGGTACACCTGTCCGAACCAGAAGCTTTTTGTTTTGTGTTGCGTTGTTTTGTTTTGTTTTGCCTTGAAATGCGGCTTTCAACATTAAATGATGACTAGAGTTAGAAATGCACTGTGCAGAGTGGGTGCAGTGCTTTGGATTACAGAGGATTTGTGATGCTAAAGCCCACCTCAGCAGGTATCTTTTTGTTCAGAGTTTACTGGCGTGGGCTCCTTCCTATGGATACACAATAGAGAAGCAGCAACCTATGAGGTATTTTTGTCCAAACACCATCTCTCTGGCTTCATATATGCATGCATATGCTTATGATAAGTTTCTGCCTGAAACAGGCCATTTCTTTAGACAAATTTGTAACTCTGATCTGCACATGAGCCTGGAATAAATAGCTTTGTACTTAGGCTTTTAAAGAAAAAGAATTGACATGTCTGGAATAAGTTCCATTCTAGTTCCTTGGGTTCAAAGTCCTGTGCTGAGCCAGTATCAGAGTGACTTTGACTCTAGCACTGAAATCTCACAGAACAGCTCTGTGTTAACAGCTCCTGTCCTAGAAGACAGACATCCAATGTTTCTTATCTTTCTGCTCCTCCCAAGTTCACTGCAATTTCTGGAAGGGTCATACTGGTATCCAGACCACTGGCCCTACTTGTAGTTGCAGACAGCTTGTTATTCCTTGACGAGGTGTGCTTTCCCCCTCCTCTCCAAATGTGGAAAATCTCAGAGTTCACGAAAAAGAGAGTGGGTGAGAAGATAAGGGAGTTGAATGACCCGTCACCTCCTACACACACAGGCACACAACCCTGACACACACAGAGACACAGACCGAGGGGAATCACTCAGCACCTTCAAGTGTGCACATCAGGGATGTGTTACACACACAGATGATAATAATATGTAGAATATTTTCATCTGAAGTGATGGTAGAAGCTGCAGACTCCCAGTCAGTTGAATTTTTATTAGTTGTCTGTACAGAACATCTAATGCTATTCCTCCCCCTGTGCTTTCATATATCTAAATATTAGAGCCAAACTCTGCCTGATGTAGTCTCAGGAGACCGAGAAAAGAAGAGACCTTGAACTCAGATGAGTCAAGATGAGGGATGAATTTATCCCACTACCTTTGAAAAGCTGGCGTCAAATAGTTACATGATAGTGGTATCCAGGCTTACACTTAAAATGCAGGGAGCACCTTCTAATTCTCTTGGGATTCTCTCTCTGCCTTTGAGAAATGTGGGTCCCTAGAGACCCCAACAGATGTGACAAAACTGGACTTGGGATAAACTAAATGAAGAGTCACTGTGCTCTTTTGCTAGGAAAAAAACCCCATAAATTCACTCTCTAACGTAAATGATGAAAACTTGATGCTCTTTCCAGTATCTTTATCTTTGCGGAGAGAAGCTGTGTGAATTTGCAGATGATGGTAAATTGGGCAGCCTAAAGTGAGTGAAATACAGGTGAGGAGATAGCCAAAGAGGGCACAGGGAGCTCTGGAAAACAAAAACAAGCTGAGAAAGTTGGGGGCTGCTGTAGTAAAAGCTGTTCCTGAGCTCTGCTGAGAGAAGCTGATCTCAAGCACTGCTCAGTCAGTGGGGAAGGCTGGTGTAAGGAGATGTGCAGTGATGGCAGGCCTCACATTGGGCACAGTATAGCAGCAACAAAACCTGCCCATGTGATTTTAGGCTGGTTCGTAGCCTGCATGAGATGCAAGTTGTTACAGTGTTGAAATAAAACAGACTGGAGAGGTAACAGGAGAAGGAGAGAGCTCTCATTCAGACTTTTCCCATCCTTTCTTTCTTCCTCTCACCCCAGCATCTCCTCGCCTATCAGTTCCCCGTGGTTTCCCTCCAGTCAAGCTCCCCCAGAGAGCTTTGCCTCAGGTTTTTGGCAGTTTTGACCAGCTAACTCTATACAGCACCCAAATTGCTAATGCTTTCAGCCTTAGAAAGGGGAAATTTTCAGCAACTATCTATTTCCCACTTATTACTACCTTGTCAAATCTCATTTCTTCTTTCTTTCAAAAAATCTGTAGGATTCTTTTCACACTCCAGCCTCATTGCCTCAGTCTGGCTATGTGAGTGGATTATTTTTTGTACTCAGTGTGTGTACCATATATATATGCACAACCCCCCCTCCTTTTGGAATCAACTAATACTAAATTGGCAAAGCCCAGCAGTAGGGAGTTAGGAAACGCTGGGGTTACTGTTCTCAGTAATCTTAATTCAATCTCTTTGTGCCTGTGCCTCTTAGAGTCCTTAACCACATCCTCACATTGTCACCTCATTCTTTGCACAGGATGCCTGCCTTGTTCTGTGCCAGCCTGGCGGGGGCTTTCTTTAACAGCAGCTATTCAGTGTTTTGTTTTCTCCTCATTGTTCGGTGGGTGGCCTATGCCTCATTTACTGTACATTATTCAAGTCCAGCTCTAAAGACAGAATTATTAGTTTCCTCATGGGTTTTCCTATGGCTTTCATCACAACAGTATCTGATCGCTTCACAATTATAAATCTACTTACTTTCATTACCACCCAGAGGTGAGGAGATGGTATTAGATCAACTGTGCAGCCGAGGAGCTAAGGCAGTGAGAGATTAAGATAAAAACTGTTCATTAATTTTGGAAGCTCTTCGGTGACGTTGCTAATCTGTTGGTGCTTTTTTTCCAGTGTACTTAGCACTGTGTAATGGGTATTCAAAGCAGAGCTCTGCCTGCTTTATGCTGGAGTGGGAGAGTTTATCACTTCCACCGGTTGCACCACATGTAGAAATCAGATAGCCAAAAGACAAGAAAGGGGCATTTGTGGGGAAATGTGGCTTAAGTGATTTGCCCCATGATGACAGAGGAAATTGGAGTAAGAAGGAAGAATTAACCCCAGTCCTCTTGGATAGCTTTATCTGATTACAAACTGGAGACAGCTTTTTCCCCATCCCACTATTCCCTCCTTTCTTCCCCAGACATCTGAGTGCAGCTGAGGACCCTGGAGCTCTGCAGGGGTCACCCTTGCCAGACTGCTTCACTTTCTGAGCAACCCTGTGCCCTGACCAAGGCATCTGTCAGCTTTTCTGCTTCTAAGGGAGAGCGGCTTCATATGGAAATTCTCAGCCATTCTCAAGGCACATCCTCAATGACATAAAAAATGGAGAAAGGCAGAAATGTAAGAGTAAACCCCGCAGTTCTTACATTAAAACCCCCTGACCTCTCTTCAAAGATACACCAGAGAGACTTAAAAGTGTGCATCTCTCTGCTCATTGCGTGCTGTGTGGCATGAGTATTTCTTTGTTTCAGGGAAGAGCCGGCATGCCGAGTATGGTTCACAGAGATCTCTCTATTGCTTATCAATAGCAATAAAATTGATTTCCCCCCCTCCTTTATGAATTCTCAGCCCAAAGATTGAAGTCTCTCTGTTGTCTCCTGGGAATTATTTCTAATTTTAAGCCTCTGTCCTCGTGCCTCATACCACAGCACCCAAAGTGTGGACCAGTCTCCGAAATGTGCTCCCTAATGACATAGTGTAGAGCTGAATTACTCATTCCCCCTTGCCTATTTTCAATGCTGCAAGATACGTCAGAAAATGGGCAAATGTGTGCAGAATGTGTGAAATCTGTCTGAAGGTCAAAAAGAGAAGAGAGGCTAAGGTATGAAGTTCCGTATTTTCTGTCAGAGTTTAAATTTTTCAATGCCCATAATACTAAAAATATGGTGATATTATATACTGTTGAGTGGAAAAAAAACCCCAAAAAAACAACAACCTCAAATACTTATAGTAACAGGAATACTTAACATAGTTCCCAAGCGACCAGAGCCTGATGAGTATTTTAAACCCTGAAGCCTCAGGAATTCTCCTAAAGTACTGCTCTGCTCCCAAGGAAAAGGGGAACAAAGCTGGAAATGTGTTCTCTTCTCAGAGTAGATTTTGAAAACAGCAGCAAATGCAGAATTTCTTGGCTCCTGGTACAAATCCTGAATACTGTGAGGCTTCTGAATAACTGTTTAAGCTGCTCCTAGCTGCACACACATATGCACACATATGTTACATGCACAAAGTTCTTTAGTTTTAAGGAGAGGAACACATAGCAGCAGTAAGGAAAAACTCTCATAGACACTGCTTCGCCAAGGAATTTTGGTGGGTTCATCATCACAGAGGAAGAGTTCAATGCTTAAGGCTCGTTCAGCACAAGACTTTTTTAGTTGAGGCTTATCCAGAAAAGCCACTTATATGATCCTCTAAAGGTTTTTATGGTACTTCAAGGACAGAGGCACTGCCTCAGTTTACCTGAGTTGTTAAAACCAGAATGCCACAAAGCTCCTTAGACATGACAAATGAGCAGCCAAACGACCCTTTAGGAAATCAAAGGAGCCACGACAGATCTGAGGTGGCAATTAGTCAGCAACCTTTACACTCAGCGGGATTGCTTCTTTCCAGCTGGATGTTAGGGGTACCGTAGTCTCAAGGTGGGTTGTTCTTTGAAAAAGCAGTGTTAAATTATGGAAATGTGATCACATAATTATTCCAAGTACAAAAAGGGGGGGAAAGTTAGGAAGGCAAATAAAAAGAAGCAGCAGCTGCTGGTGTGGGAGAGGACATTTGTCCCTTCAGGTCTGCGTGCCTCCTTGCTGAGGCTGCCACGGGCAGTGTCGGGATGGAGGAGAAAGGCATTCCCTGGCGGCGCGCACAGAACGTGTGACTCTGAGATACCAGCAAGGCACTTCTCTGCACTGGAGTTACATTCCCAGGCTCCATGTCACAGACCAGCCAGGACACAATACTCTCAAGGAAAAGAAACTGCAATATTTTGAAAGCATCCTGCACACTGCAGAATACAGGCGGTTAATGCAGACACTTGATAAAGTGTTTATACCCCGAGAGCCTCTCCTAGGTAAGAGTTCCCTTCACCACCGTCCCCCGAGCAGCTTGACAGCATGCTGAAATGGGATCTGACAAAAATGGCAATTTGCACTTTATACTGTGTGAGGGAGGATGTTCGGGGCTCTTATCCTGCTTTCCTATACATTGGAATCTATTGGTATCTATGTTCATCGCAGGGAAGTTACTTGTTATTTCTGTAACTGCCTGTGGCAAAACAGTTTAATTTTTAAAATGTCCCAAGCTCGCCATGTTACTAGTGGGAATGTTATGAAGAGAAAATGAAAGAAAAAGTAAATTTCTTAAGTTATTTTTGGCCATCCTTCTTTTCCTGCCTCTCCAAATCCTTTTTCTCCCTCATGCTGTTTTCCCCTTGAGTGTAATAATTTGATCTACCATCAGCACTTCTGCAGTTCAATTATTTCCCCCTCATGGTTGCTTACCTGATTTCCAGTATCTTGTCTTCAGTCTCCTTTCCTTGCTTTAGCACTTTTCCTTTTTGTAGTTAAGTTGAACTCCTTGTCCTCCTCAGTTTCTTCGTTTCATTCCTCTAATATGGTTCTCTCTCTCTCTCTTCCTCTCTTTTTCTCCACCCCCTTTCTGTGTCACTTTCTGTCTTCCCCACTGCCTCTCTGCCTTTCCCCCTCTTCTTTCTTCACCTACTTTTCTTGTCTCTCCCACCCCCTCCAGCCTAATCTTTCTATTTTCAAACCTGGTTTCCTGTTGTTTTTCCTTTAAAGACCATGGATATCATTCCTCCCTCTCCATTCTCAGCCTCTCCCTGTGCCACCCTCCCCATGCCGACAGGATGCATTCGCTGCCGGCTTCGCGCAGTCCCTTCCAGTCGCTGCTGCCACTCTTCCTTTGCACATCTTCACACAGATAACATTCTATGGTCTAAGCCTTCCCCAAACCAAAAGAGACAGCCTTGCCCCACAGTTACACCAGCCTGACCCTGGAAAGCTTTTTCCGTGCAAGAAGAAGGACAATTCAACCAACAAATTTCTGACTCCTTCAAGCTTAATCTGGCAAAGCAGAGTTCATGTGGAGAAGGAACTTCCACCTCTTCAAATCACACAGAGCTTGCTCTGCTGGCTTGGACCGGGAGCCCAGCACAGCTGCAGCCTTGTCCTAAAGGGCACCAAATGCTTCCCAGGGACTTTTTACATGCCCCTTACTGATAAATAGAGAGTAATCTGCCTGTCAAGAGAGGTGGTTTTTGTCACACCACCCTACCACTGCCTCCCCGCACACGCAGTCAGATGCACGAGCATTTGGGCCTCTCTTAAAAACGTTTTTGACATATCAAGTGTCTGAAGGTCTTGTATTTCATGTATGTGTCAAGCTGAGCCTCTGATTTCTGCACATCAGGAATGGCCCAGCGAGGAGGCAGAATCAGAGATGCCTTCTGGCTTTGGTGAAGGTCTCAAAGAACCGGTGGCAGGAGAGCGAGATTTGCACAGAAGACTCTGCTGACCTGAGAACCGACTTGCTGCACACAAGCTTTGGTGGTTATCCCTCCAGCAATCCTTCCCAGGCTAGCTATCTCCCACCCAGAACAGTGCCTGGTGGTCTCTATGCATCAGCGAGTGCAGATCAGGAAACAAAAGCAGTCCAGGGACTAAAACACAGTGCTGGAAACTCTTCCAATAACTTTTCTCTCACTGATTCAATACCCCTCTTAGTCACAGGATTGAAAGCCAATCTACAAAGGGACGGTTCTGTGCAGAGGCTACCTCTGGAAGCATGTCCTATGTGGACACTCACTCTGAAGTTAGGAGTGCAACTCTTTTCCAGGAGGGCTGTATCCTCACTGCAGGATTAGTGCAGGATGCAGGGCATAGAGTGCACAGTAAATTCCCACAGCAGCTCAGTAACTTCCTGGCATGGAGAAACCTATAGGCATTTGCTGCTTCATTTCTAAATTTATTGAAAGCCCTTCTGTGGGTTTAAGGAAAATAGAAATGTTTCTGGAGTTGTTTCTCCCTCTCCTGTGTGGCAGTTGTGTATCTGCGATGGAAATTCACGGGAAGGAGAATATTATTCCATTTTTTTTGTCTTTCTGGAGTAATTTCCATGAAGCATTATTATGTAAAGTCGTGCTGATTTTATGCCAGTGAGATTGTCAAGGACTTAATCATAGAAGTGTCCAAAAAAAAGGTGTTAATAATACAGGTCTAGCTCACAGATGGCTTTGGGATAGGCTAGGGATAAGGCTTGTCAAGTGTTTGTCACATGCTGTAGAGAGACAGGTCCTGTGAGAGAGCTGTCGGAAATGCACTCACCTGCCTGCGTGGCTGACACTTTGCTGTACACTGAGGATGATCAGGTCTGATTCTCCCTGCTCACTCCTTTGTGTTTCCTGTCCAAGTGTTGCTCCTGAGTGGCATGCAGAGGTAATCCTGAACCCAGCAGATACAGTCTGGTTCTGCTGAATGTATGAGGGAGGAGAGAAGGTTTCTGTCCAACACATGCATGGTGCACAGGAGGTACCTGTTATGAGCTCTTTTTGTTTTGGTGCTGGTGGTAACTATCTGGATTTTGGTGCACAGAAATGAAATGGCAGAAGGCAGACAGGGAGGCAAAAGACAGAAGGGTGTGTAGAGATGTTGTATGGACACTTCAGCCAGCCCCTCCATGTGTCATCCCTTCTCTACTGCACCCTCTTCAAGTGAAAACAGAGGTGTCCTGGCTGCTTCTCCAGCCCCTCAGCTAGAAAAATAGCTGGTTTGCCCACTCCTAAACATGGAAGAATTTTGACTCCCCTCCCCAAGAGCCTCTTAAGCAAAACTTGTCTGACTTGAGTGAGGAGAGCAAGTGGAAGAGAATTCTCCCCCAGACAGAGGGAATGAGGAGAACAGCTGACAGCTTGCCATGTGCAGCTCGCAGATCACAGCAGTTTGTGATGCTGTGCGATGGATTTTGAAGGAAAGCAGAAACAAAGCCAGGAGGGAAAGGGAAAATAAGGCAACATTTACTATCTTTTGATCAAAAGTTAAGGGCTTTCTTGGATTATGATTCCTGACCCCCTAGGTAAAAGAAACATAGCAGACCTTATCTACCTGGAGTTCAGTAAACCACATGATATGGTGTCCCAGAAGAAACAAATTAGTGTAGAAGATTCAGCTGAAGAAGACAGGGATTATTAAATAAATCCTCAAGTGAGTAAGAGACTGACAGAACTGATACACCAGTTCCTTAATAGGTTGAAGGGAAATTATCTGTGAGGCTGCTTAAAGATTGCTCTTAGGACTGATCTTTTTTCATATTTCTGTTAATTACTTTGGCACGGAAAGTAGAAATACTAATGAAATCTGCTGATGAAACAAAGCTGGGAGGTATCATGAGGGCAGAGGTGGATTCCAGCACTACAAGAGCTGAAGGCTCTTTGTGACTGGAGTGATCAAGGTGAGGTTAAGTGGGAGAGTGCAAAGTCACACACTAGGAACTTGTTGCTTGAAGAGTAACAGGAATCTCCATCTCCCAGGAGAGACAGATGGAGAAAGATGGGGAAAGTTCATGGTTCAAAGGAGGAGGAAGCAGCGGTGCTATGTGGGGGTGAAAAAGGCAAGCAAACTTTGAGGATTTAGCAGCGTTTCCAGTTGCAGGGAGTGGGAGTAATGTCATCTAAGAGGATGAGACTTCTCCAAAATAGTGTGTGCAGTGCTGCTTCCCCACATTCAAGGAGGATATTCAGCCTGGAGCAGGTGCAGAGGAAGGCAGTGGGGTGGTCAGAGAGATGGAGGGTGTCTCAGCCAACAGCATGTTTACTTATCAGTCACAGCAGTGACTGCACAGAGATATTTGAGCTGATTTGAAAATAGATGTGGTACCAGTTTGAGCTTTTCAGCATTAATTATTTCGCGCTGAACTTCATGCTAGTGCAGCAACACGAAGTAATTAAAGCACGGTGTGATATGCCTGCAGGGTGAATACTATAAGGGAGCTTAGTTACTTAGTCTGGCAGAACAAAGGTTAAGAGAGGAGAGATTTGCTGCCTATAAATACTTTTAGGAATTGGGGGCTGGGAAAGTAAGTGCTCGGGAGAGAGCAGAGCTACATAAGCTAAAGGACAATGTGGCACAAGAATAAATAGATATAAATTGGCCACGAATGAATTTAGGTTGGAAATCAGAAGGTTTCTAAGCAACAGGGCAGGGAAGGAGGTGCTGGAACAGCATTTTAGCAGCACAAGTTAGGGTGGAAACCTAATGAGATTTAGGACAGAGTTTAGTAAGTTTAGAAAAGGCCATTTGTTTAGTACTTGCCTGTTATTCAAAGGGATTGAACCTGATAAGCCAAGAGGTCCTTTTTTCATTCTATTTCCTGTACTTGCCTTATTGCCTTATCAGATCTGCACCCTTGCACACAAAAGCCAGGTAAATCTGGAGCAGAGTTTGTGTGATGAGTTTTTCAGCATTGATCCCATGGATATTTAATGGAGGGATTCATTCTGTGCCTGGGATTTAAACAAGCAAAAAGAGCAAGCCAAGACAATGCATGGAGAAGGTCTGCAAATATGCAGTAGTGTGGATGAGAGCTCACACAGGAAAGAGCTTCTTCACATAAAACAGATGTTCCCAGAGCACCTGGCTTTGCTGGAAGGCTGTTTCAAATGCAGGTGGATGCTCTCCTGAGATGTGAAAACTGAAAGAGATTGTCTGAAGGGAGAGTGTCTTGTACATTCCTGCCATTACCGAGGACTTTGTCCTTGGGGAGGATGTCAGGTTATACTGCATTGGGAAATTTTAGAAAAAAACACCACCCTACAGTGCTTGATGTTTGAGTTCATCTCTGCTGCCTGGCCACAGCACTGTACTTATTCTGGTTCTTCATAATGTTCCATGCTGGACAGACACCTCTAGTACCTTCTCTAAAGCACCAAAGGATGGTGCCTTCCTGGTGAAACATTTTATCTCAAATCCCCATGCATGGATGTGATTGAAAGAGAAGGCCAGAGAGGGAAGTTCTCTGTTATGCATTAGACCTCTGGAGACAGTTTGAAGGCATCCTCCAGCAGGAGGCAAATTCCCAAGGACAGGCTGGGCCCAAGGGAAGAGGAGTAGCAAAGGCCCCTGAATGAGAACAGTTTTATAGTCACAGTTCCTTATTTAGTAAAAAATCCCAAATTATTCCATGTGGATGGATGTTATCCTCTTCCTAGCCCAGAGTACCATACCAGCACAGAGTGAGGAAAAGAGGAAACAAGAAACAGCAAGGTGTGAAATATCACTGTGTGTCAGACTCATTTACCAGTAAAGTTTTCAGCAAGAAAAACTGGAAGAGGTTTTCATCTCACTGAGGAGAAATTGCCATCTATCCCAAAGTAAATGCTCAATTGTCAGCTTTATGTTACTGGAAACAAAGTATGGCCCTCTCACCCCTCCTGCTTCCACTTCTCAACTCTGCAGCATCTCTGAGTAGTTGAGAAGTGCTTTGCAGATGATAATGAAATCGCAGCTCCTATAAACACCTTCCTTGCTTTACAGGTGGAGGAACCAGGCCATGGAGAGCATAAAGGATTTGTCTAAAGGATCAGCAAGTCATTTTAAAGCAAGGAGTCCTCATCTACCTAGCCACCAGACATTGATCTTGTCCTGCAAACTTCCAGCTAGATGAATTACCGCTTGACAGAAATATGTGTGTATACATATATACATAGATATGTTTCCCAAAGAAGAAAAGAAAGAACAGACCTTTACCTCTTTTTGCTGAGCCTGCACAGGTAGAGAGAGGAACAGGTAAAGTTGACTGAAGAGTGAGGTGAGCTTTAGCACAGCCCTTTGGTCTTGCTGGAGCCCACCTCTCTGCCAGCGTTCGGCTCCCAGAAGAGATCCTGAAGTGTCTGAGGGAGGACACTCCGGGCAGGGTGAGCAAACCCCAGTCCAGCTCCCAGGAGCTCAGCCTGTGGTCTGACACTGTCTCACTGGCTGGAGATCCCCTGCAGCCTGGAGGACCAGTGCTGGGGGAGACTCGGTCCTGAGCTGTTCCTGACATGCACTGGCAGCTGTCTGCCTGCTATTCTTTTAAAGGGTCTTCATGGATCAGGATAAAATGTGATCTTACGCAGGCGGCATTGTAAGCACAACTTGGCTCAGGTTCAGCTCTTCCTCTGGCTCCCAGCTACTCTATTTTTATTGAAGGAATTTGAGGCTATCAGAAAGGAAGTCAAATTGTTTTAGGAAAACAATAGAAAAGCAACTTGAAGTTTATTAGCTTCCTGCCCAGGGCCTGTGACCAACTTGTCAAACTTATTAGTGTGGTGGCAGAACTATTTATTTAAAAGGGCTAGCTACAGGACCCACAATTTCATTCCTGTTTGGGCCTTAGTGAAAACAAAGGAAAGCCATAAAATAATATCTGAAGGGAGCAGATGGCTAACTGGTAAATGGTGTGAGTAAGGTTGGCCTGGGAGCCATTCGTGGTGTTCACCAGAGCAATGGCTTTTGTGGGATTTGTTATCAGATGAATACCTGGGCTTGCATTCACAGGGCAGCCCCATCACCCCAAATTCCTTACTGTGGCTCAAATTTTCAAGTGGAAGCCTCACACCTAAGAAAACAAATTTGGCAGGAAAAGGTCTTCATTTAGAGCTACTGAAAGGAGCGAAACAATGCAGCAGGTCTGCAGAAGAGCCAGGAATAGAGCCCAGGTGTCCCTGACCCTGCTGGACTGCTGGAGCCCCTCGACTGCAAAAAATATTTATATCCTTCAGAAGCAGCTGCACTCTGCTTCCCCATCCAGCTCCCCCAAAGCAGCCACACCATGAAGTCACTGAATGCCTGCTGGCATGTGGCTGGTGAGAAGAATGGGCAGCCAAACCATCAGAATCACGAGCACAAAGTGTCTGTGAGCCTGAGCCTTCCTGAGGAGCTTCATTGTTTGCAACGAAACAAGAAGAGAATAAAACAGGTAACTGAGAAGCGTTCGCAAACTCTACCCAATGCAAAGCCATATCCCTTTTTCAGAGGGCCCTCTGCTAACTGAGTGCTTGACCAGCTTCCAGGGAGGATATAGGAAGAACTCACCTCTCCTTTCAGCGGTGCAGGCTCTAGGAACTCAGGCGCTGAGGTACTGAGCTCGCGGAGCTAGGCACACAGGCTTTGCATAGGCTCAGTAACCACTTTTCATATGAAAGGAAGAGCCTACCTCAAAAATTCTCTTCCTTCTTCTCCTCATTAGCTTAAATAAAAGCGGGAATGCAAAGCTGCAGTTTTCTCTGAGGCCTGGGGCAATGATGCATCTTGTATTGGCAAGTGATAGAAGATCTTGGTTTATAGGTTCCTTTTAATTTATCCAGGTTAGGTGTTTATAAAAGAGTCAAATTGTGGGCATTGCCTCTGGAAGGCCCTAAGAAACTGGGTCTTAAAAACTTGGTAATTTTAATGTAAATGCAACAGTCTTCCATTTAAGGTATCCTTGCAGCTTTTAGAAGGTTTCTGTAATTTCTGTCCCTCTTAGATACTGCCTTGGTGAACCAATCAGCCAAAGGAGGGCACTGAGCAATGCAGCATCCCAGTTCATCACAGTCTGTAGGTGTTTACTTAAAATTAAGTACATTCTTGAGTTGCATTGATTGCAGTGTAATTTAACAGTCTGGAAGTTAGGCACCCTACACCGCCAGCCAGGCCAGCTTTCCTGGGGGAATTCCGAGGCAGACAGCAGATAGTGGGTATACTTCTCCATAGCCTCTGCAGGAAGAGACGCCACGTGCAAATCGCATGGTGGTGTTCTGGCAGCAGAAAAATATTTTCTTTGCACTTATTTGGGATCTCTGTCGTCTGGGCTGGCATCACTTAATCTCTGCTTTGTTCTAGTAAGTAGTGTGTCAAAACTGAATGTGAGCTGTGAGAGTCTTTTTGTCAGTCTCTCAGGACTGCCGGACTCTGGATAGCCCCTGAGGCTGAGATCCTGCAAAGACTTGGTCATGTGAGTAACTTGATATAGTTACAGCTTGGGGCCATCTGTGTGGGTAAGGTCCCTCCGTGTACAAATGTCACAGACTGGAAAATGCTGTAGATAGTTGAAACTCCTGGTTTTTTTCTTCCAGGACCCAGCACGGGATCTCAGAAACTTCTGGAATGGCAGTGGTTCCTACCTTGCTGGATGCATGGATGCTGGGGGACTTCTCGCCCCAGAAGGCTGTGACATGCAGCCATGTGGTGCCAGTGCTGGCACTGAGTTCCTGGGACATGCTCTCCCATCCTGGAGTTAAGGAGTTGTGCTGCTGCAAGATCCCAGCTCTAAATCTTGAGGCTTTAGGAAAAGTGTGCCAAGGTGGAAAGAATCACAGGCACATGTCTGTTCATAAAGCAAGCTGTGGGGTAGAAGGACCCCAGCCTGCTCTATACATTCTCCACTGAGGGAAGAGAAATCAGGACTTGCATCTGCTCTGAAGGAAAAAACCTCTAGAGCTTTCCCTGGAAGTCAGCTTCAGAGGAAGAAACAGTTGAAAGGATTTGAGGGAAAAGAGACACGTGCTTGGATGATGGTGAGTGAAACTGAAAAGCAAACAGCCTGAGTTATGGGAGGCTTCTCAGATGGTACTTATTGCTCCCAGCCAGCTTGTTCCCTTTTGTGATGGTCTGAAAGAATCTCAAGGCACGACCTCCTGGGTAAAATTAAGAGCCTGATTAATTGCAGAAATCCATGAGTATTGGTTCTTCCCAGCAGTTTTGTGATGTGTGTTGGCTGGATCCTGAAGCCTTCTGTAGAGTAAATCACAGCAAATGGAGGGGACAGGAGGACACTGCTTCAGGGCAGGAGGACTTCAAGCAGATTAGAAGGGTGCATTTTATACTAGAAGACCAAATATCCATGCATATGCAAGAGCTCACAAGCCCAGCAGTGCTGTGGGGCAGGGAAAGTGCCTTTCAAAGGGCTTCCCTTTTCCAAAGTGTGCCATGAGCACTGTGAGAGAAGCAGGCAGGCCTGCTCCTTCATTCTTCACTTCTGTGTGGCTGCATGAAGGCAAATCCTCCCACAGGGATGCATCAGGCACGTGGTGTCCTGAGGATTTATCAGAGGGAAGCTTGGAAAAGATTTGTACCCAGTTTTGCTTTCTGGAAGGGTGAAGGATTTGGTCAATTCAAATCTCCTTAATTGTTTTTCTGGACACCTGGGTTTCCTGGTAAAACCCTGTCTGACTTTGTATGAGCTCCCCCTGCCCAGAGAGGTGAGAGGCTGCAGAGGAAGCAGGTGTGTGCATGAGTCACCTGCAGCCACAAAGGCAAGGAAGTGGTGCCCTGGCTTCTCCCCACAGCCACGCAGGGAGCCCTGCTGGCTCTCCAGGTGGCCACAAGCTCGTGTTTAAAGCTGCAGGGAGTGGGGAGGCGGCTAGGGAGTTCTCTGAGGACTGAAGTCCTGCCAGTGGCCTAATGTAGAGGTTCCCCCACTTAGCTTCCCATTTAATTTAAATTGAATTCTCTCCTGGTGCTCATACACAGTGCGGTGCCCTGCTCCATGTAAATCCAGGCACTGCATTCTCACTGGGTCCTTTGCATGCTGGAGCTCCTTGTTTTTAATGCTAAGTGGTGGCAAAGATGAAGTAGGACCGTAGGACACCTAACAGAAAACTGTCCCCAAAATTGCTACCTGTACTGAAATGTTTCATTTGTGGGTTAATGTTTTTCACCTCTCTGATTTGGTGATTGACAGATGATGTCAGTATGGGCTTGCACTGTGCAAAGGCTCCTGTATGAGCTCATGCAGAAACCTGGGGATAAAATCTGACCAGTAATTGATGTAAGACAGGACTGTGTTTGTTTGCTGATGTTTGTTGTTTTCCTTGAAATGGTGGAAAAGGAAGAGGTATTTTAACTTGATTGAAACAAGATGAAGTAGCTATAAATTCATTGGTTTTGCTCTGATTCTTGCAGTTCTGTTTGGCTTCTTGTTGTGAAATGTTAAATTTATTTTCCTTAAAAACTACCCCTCACATTCAATTGGGATATGAAAAAATAGCTATCAAAATAATAAGCAATATTTTTCCTGGTTGGGGGTGATCAGTTTCATCTTTCTATGTGTGAGAAACAGAGATGCCTAAGCAGTGCACATTAGTGGGATGGATGGTTTTTGCATGTGATACCCATGTGATATGGCATAGGGGCTTCCTATAATTATCCTAAGCTTGTTGAAGGAGAGCAGTAAATCGGTTCTTTCAGCCCAAGAGGAGCCCAAGACTGATTTTTCTGACAATGCTCTCAGTATTCAGGAGTGTTGTCACCAAACCAGAGACAGCACGGGATGTGGCCACTGAAAGAGCACTTCAGAAAATGAGTGGCAGTGGTTAAAAGCCACGCAAGATTGCTCACAAGAAGCAGAGAACAGGGAAATGAGAATCCTTGATGTTGTCTGCTATTCCCACACTCTTCCCCCACATTCCTCTCAGGCCAGATTTGTGAAGAACCATGTTTGTCCCTCAGGGAAAGTAACAATTTAACACAGCAGGGAAGAAAGAGGTTTTGCGATGTGCTGCATGAAATGATGCAGTATCGCTCAACCAGCATCTGGTAAAACGTTCCTAAATAGCCTCATCTTCCTGTATCAGCATTTCCAACATCAATAACTTTATTGGTCATAATCAGTAAGGTCTGGGATTTCTTGGAGGAGGATGGATGGCTGCATTTGGGGAGACAATCTAAGGGGCTTTGAAGTATCCTGATAGCAAAATGCTGAGGCAACACCACGATTACTGAGCTGAGAAATCTGCAACGATTTGCAGTTCCCAAATTGTTTGGAAAACATGAGAAATGCTGCCTTGAGAGTAGCTGCTGATGCCTTAATGCCATCAGATTCCTAAGAGCTGGAGAACTCTCAAAATACCACAATCTAGGGTGAATCTAAACCTGACTTAAATGTTTCTCCTGGAGCTCCTGTGGCTGTCTGTGCTGGCCCCATGAGGTGCTTTCTCTAGCACTCCCTACAGCCCTATCCCAAATACTTTTGAGAGAAGTTCTTCTTCCATTTCTATCTGGTAGGTCTGAACAAATCCAAGCCAGTCTTCCAGTCAAATTCTTTCTAATCCCGGTCACACAACTTTTCCTTCCACCTGACCAATCCTTTCCATTTCTTTCTCCTCTCAGAGCTCTGATCACTCTTGCATTAAAAAAGATATTTTGATAAACCATATAGTTAAAAAGAATTATTCTCTACCCTGAAAAGTGGACCCATGTGAAAACTCCATCACAGGAATGGCACAAAATTATCTTTCAGCTACCAGAGTGATGTGAACTAGGAGCCTGCAGCTGTGTAAGCAAATAGACCAGCCTGAGAGGAATCCATGCAGGGGTGAGTGGTGATCTGTGGAGTGGTATCTGACCTGCTTTGTGCAGGCAATCTGCTCTGTGCTGACCTGCATGGGAACTCACATTTTGCTTCCAAGCACAACAAAGCTGTGAGATGGTTCAGCTATGAAAAAAAGAAGAAGATGGAGATGAAGAAACTTAATGTGATGCCAACATTAATATTATCTGGCCTTGGCAATGGTCAGTGCTCCAAAGATGGAAATTTCTGGGCCTTCTGCTTCCTTTAGTCTTCTTCTGTTACCTCCTGTCCAAGTGGCTGAACCCAGCTGGTGATGGTCAGAAATGCCCTGCAGCATTTCCAGTTGTTGGAGCAGAACTGTGGTGACCACGGCGACACAGTCAGTGTGGGTGATACAGAGAAATTCATTCTGGACTGGGTTGTGAGGTGCAGTGAAGGAGAATGGAGACACAGCAGAGAAGACCCATCACTTCTGTACCTAAAGCCATCTCAAAGCCCTCAGAGTTCTGGATCTGTTTGAGGCTTCTTGTATTACACAGAGCAGCCTCCAAGCAGCTCTATCTGATAACAGTTTGTCCTCTGAGCTGTACCCCTCCTCAGCTTTGCCGCATCCAGGCTAGACCCTAGTCTGTCTGGTAATAAAGATGGACTGCTGGAAGGACTGGTGTCAAAAAGGAAGGCTGGTCTCAGCTGGTAAAATTAAAGAGCAAGAAGTTCAAGTCTCTCGATGTCCCTTCCCACCTGACTTATGCTGTGATTATGAATTGTTGGGAGCAGATGGTCTGCAGCAGGTCGAGGTCAATGCAGCACCTTCTGTACAGGTAAATCATATCAATGTACAGAATTTCTTCAGCATTGCAAGAAAAGTAGTAAAAGGAGAAATTAGTTATGTTATTTTTCAAAAAATCCTCAGACCAAGCTGTTAAGGGGGCCAAGTGGCCTTGGTTTGAGAAGGAAGCTTTGTTAAAGATCATGAATAAGTAAAAAGAAGGAAATTAATGAAGTAGTTTGCCAGTCTAACACAGAAAAAAATAATAAAGGAACATATCCCAAAGCATATTGTAGCACAGATGCTGTTTAAAATGTATGGTAGTGACCCTGAAAAGGGACGAGAAGATGACCAAAATCATCACTAGTACCAGTGTATCTACCTACCTATGTATGTGTCTGGTAAGTGGTGTTATACATGGGCACATATGTCCCATGGCATCAATAACATTCCTAATTTGGGGGGTTAAATTGCTCATTGAGGAGGTCTCTTCTGTGTTTTAACACACATTTTATTTACTTTTCTAGATGCAGATATGTCAGAGTGGCTTTTTTTTTTTTGGTTGCTTGGATTTTCCTGGTTAGAAATAAGTGTATCAACTTTTTTTTTCATGGCCGGCTTTTCTCAGTAAGAAGGAGCCCTGAAAAACGGATGCAGGCATTCTGATTTGTTTGCTTTCCCTGGAACATTGTTGTGTGATTGAGACTCCTTTGGCAGAGGATGCTTTGTCCCCAGGTTTCATGGAGACTATTCTTGCCTCCGAGTTCCTGTTCCATTTAGGGAACAATTGTTGAAGTGCCTCATAGATTGACATCTTTCTTTTCATGTGCCAGGGGATTTCTGAGGCTGTCCTGAAGAGCCATCTCTCCTGCTTGGAGACACCATGGCACAAGTCCTGTGGGGGCTGTAGCCTGGACTGCTGTGATGGAGTAAGCTAAAATTGCCAGGAGATGAAGCAGTGTGGTAGCAGCTGAAACCCCTGGGAGGAATATGAGCTGCTGCACTGGCAGAGGAAGTGTAATGACCTTTAAGTACTCCAGGCTCCTGGGTGACCTTGACTCCTCACAGAAGGGTTTTAGGGAGCATTCTTGTGAGCAGCTCCATGACAAGAGAGGCCCAATTGCCCAAACATGGGGCTTATTGCTGGAGGTGAGAGACAATGTCTTAATATTGATGAGAGACTGCTCTGCTCATCTTGAGAACAAATGACGTGGCACAGCTTACGTCCATTTGTCTTTCCTCTGCCTCCCTTCCTCCCTCAGACCTCAAGCAGGGTGCTTTTGTCCGTGCTGTCTTGTGGGAGCTGTTATTCATCAAGCCAGCCTCCTGAATCATCCTGGGAGAGCATCACTGGCCTGTGAATAAATTGTCAGGGAACATGCTGACTGTTCAACAGTACTGATGATAGTGGGATCAGGCTGGAACCTGTGCCTTGGTCCTGTTGGTTTGTGAGTTTTAGATGGACCTGCACTGTCTGAGAGCACACTAGGTTTGGAAGAGGAAGGTCACAAAGTAAACAATGAAAGTATGACCACGCCACTGAGCTCAGGGAGAAAGGAGAAATTAAATCCCTTAAATTGCAACCTGCTGCATTTATTGGACTGCTTTTTGGTAGTGGATAAGGTGATGGATTCCTCAACTCCTGGCTGCCCAAGTAAGTGGATAAAGACATAATCAACACCTTTGCTAAACTGATGAGCTGATGCAGTAGCTACTTTGTGTAGCTCTGGACTGATGTGCAGGTCAGTGCTGGAGTAGGGTTGGTTTTTGCAGAGCCAAATGGCTCCAACCTTTTGTGTCTGGGGTGTCTCCATGGGCACAGTGAGCCAAGCTCTGGGCCTCAGAATTCCCAGTCTGTGCATGGCTTTCTCTGTGCTGGGCACCGAGTACAAGCTGGCAGGGAGGCAGTCAGTCCTGAGACAACATGTCCATCATCTTTGAAATACAGTATTTGTGCACTAACATTGCTTTTTGTAGAAGGGAAGCCATCAGCTATTAAACATCTAAGTTTAGCTTGGTTGTCCACTTGTCACAGATTGGAGGAGGAGAATCTTGGCTGATTCTTGACTGCTTTTCAACTTTGGGAAGGTGAAGGATTTGTGGAAAGAATGAAATTGGAGTGTGAAAGCCTGCAGAAAAAAGTTGGTGCAGTCACACTATGACCGAACTGTGTATTCTTACACAGACACATGAATCAATGTTGCAGAGCATTTCTAGATGCTGGAATAAATATCTGGTATCTGCAGGGAACACGTGCTGTGTCTGGAGATCCACTCCCTAGTGCACTGTGCTCTTTCATTTGGGGTGTCTTTGAAGAGAATTCATATATTGATGTTTGTCCAGTCAGCACCTGAAGGACTTTAATTTTTTTATTTTATCTTAAGGTTAGGTGAAAATAAAGACCATCACGTGTCTATATGAGGTGGTTACAGATGAGATTTTTTTGCAAATGAAGAACAAACCTACAAAGAATATAAAATCAGGAGTCAACTGTATGGCTCTATGGATGGCCAGAAATATTTTGGCTGGCTGAAAACCTGGTTCTCGGTCACTGTTTGTCCTCTACTCAGCCAAATCAGAAGTGTTCAGGTACTGAAGCGGGCTGCTTTTTAATGCACAGAGAATTACTAAGAAACCAAAGATTTTCTTTGTTCCTGCCTGGAGCTACCAGGAAGCTGTGTAAGTGTCTGTCAGTTCACTTGGCAGGGACTTGTGTTGGCTTGTTGGTCGGCTGCAGGCACCTGGGTAATTTAAGTGGCAATGATGTGCAACACCCTGCAGTTGTTTGGTCTGTTGAACAAGGAGGAGATGCCCTCACCTACTGACATCATCGTGGTAGCTAGTGCAGGCTGGAGCCCATCCTGCAAAAAAACCCTGCAAAAAACTGGCAAAAAACCTGCTCAGGAGGAGGGATAAGGACATTGGTGTGAGCCTGTTCTCTGTGCTGTGCCACATGAGTTACAGGACCCAACCTGGCTTGTTTAAGAATAAGGTCTGGCAGGAACAGCCATCATGGCAGCTCCTGGAGCTCAAAGGGAAATCCAAGAAGTTTTAGTAGGCAGAGGTGTTTTCTTCCTGCACCTCTCTGAACTCATCAGAACTTGGATCCAGCTCAGTGGAAATGGTGGATGGGGGATGTGCTGCATGGTGTTGGTGTGCCTCAGGACCTCAGAGATTCCAGAGTAAGGTTCTTGGTTTGAATGCATTCCCTTGACTATCAGACACAACCATCTCTGGTTCCCAGAGACCCCACTCCTCAGCTCAGTGATAAAAGCACTTTTTAACACCAAAGCTGCTGTGTTCCCACGCCTGTTGCTGTCAAGAGGGAGGCCAGTCTTGAACAATAGCAGAGGAATAAAGAATGGCCTCGCTAATCGATATCCTGCCTAGACGCTGAGTCAGGTGGCAGCTTGGGCCTCTTTAAAATTCCTACATTGTTCCTGATTTCTCATTTGACTGGGGTAAATTTTTATCTTTAAGGAAAGAAAACACACGGGACCAACTGTCTCTGCCTGCTCCACCGTTCCCTTCCCACACCACCCCCACTCAGTTTTGCTGTCTTTGTCCTGTGGTGGCCTCCAGCAGTGAGGGATATGGATATGATTTGCTCCAGTTTGGACTTGGAGCTGAGTGTGATGTGCTGTGGTCAGCACAAGGTGACTGTGGTCTGAGCAGGGCACCCTAAATCACATACATCTGCAAGGCTTTAGAGAATGCAGTCTTTCACACCCACATTTCCATGTGGGCTCATATTTATGTGTTTGGTCTTAAACTGGTCAGAAGGCAAGACAGAGATGCAGGCACAGGTTTCCAGAAAATTTCTCCATAGATGAATGTTTGGAGCCCTGGCAGGATGCTAAGACAGTCTGTGTGTGAACAGACATTTGGAAAATTGACAGAAGTGATATTTGCTTAAACAAACTGCACGATCCAGTAGCTCAGACTCTTGTATCCACCTCACTTTTTCCAGAAGGAGAAGGGGGCTAGCAAAGCTTTTTGAAATCGCTGAATCTCACAGGGCCTTGCAGGATCCTCTTTGGGGGTTTCATCCAGCTCCTGTCATCCCAGAGCATCACCCCAGGGCTCCTCTCACCAGCCTGGACCGGGGCAGGGGGAACTGTGGCTCTCCTCCTTCACCTGCACCAAAGGCTGCGGAGGAGAAAGCTCAGAGACCTTCAGGATTTTCCTCAGGGCTGGGGGGTCCCTAGGACCTCTTTGTGGCTCTTTGGCACTGCTTGCTTCCTGCTGAAAGGCCTCAGCAGAGGGGGAGAGCGTGGTCCTGGCTGTGCTGCCAGGCAGGAACTGTTGGAGCTGCAAAGGGAACTGGTAAGGGTTACATTTGCGCGTGTAGATTTGAGATAAGAGCTGACCTACCCTTCACCCCAAACTGAACTCTCTGAAGCTCAAACAAGGTAAGCAAGTGCTTGTGAAAGTGCTGCGGGGAAGCCTGCCAGACTGGCGAACTTGCTGCTCCTGTCTGGGGCTGGGAGCAGACCTTCAGCAACTATCCATGGGGTCCATGAGGAGCTTGCTAGGCTCTCGACTCAAATACTTGAGGACTGATTGCACAGAGGAATCAGGAGCTGAGGATGCCTGTCAGGAACCAGAGAGAGGGATGTGGGTGGAAGGAGGAATAGAAATTACAGACAATGGACAAATAATTTCAAATTAAGCTGAAATAGCATCTACAAGATATTTGAGCAAGGCCTTTCCTGCACATAGTCCCTGATTGTTGCTTACAGATATCCTTACAGCAATTCACATTACAGATACTGTCACAGCCTCTTCCCCTGTGCAAATATAAACAGGTCAGCATCCACAAGTAAGTGTGTGACAGAGTTCCCATATGGGAAATGTGTTTCTTCTGGGAAAGAAACATCTCCCTTTAGTGATATCCCTGAGTGTTTAAGTCTCCTGGGAGCCTCAGACGTGTTTTTCACAGCACGGGAAGTGGTGCCTGCCAACACAAGCATGGTATGGCATGGGGAGGGCTGGCCTGGCCCAGCACCAAACTCTCACTCCTAAATGCTACGTGCCTGCTGTCCCCAGAGCGAGCAGGAGGATCTGCCTGTGCTGCTGCTGCCTGTGAGATGCATTGGTGAGATGTGTTTTTGCATTGGATCTCAGGGAGTAGGGAGAGACTCTTTTTGCCCATGGTGTCTTTATGAAAACTAGGAAACAGAAAGCATGGATATCTCAGGAGGTGTTTTCCAGCAAGCACACACCGAGAAAAAGTGACTCTCTCTTCTCTCAGTGAGGGTGCCAGAGGATCACCCAGCTGGGCTGGTTAAACACTCAGTGCAGCTCAGCCTTGCTCAGGTGAAGACTCCCTGGAGATGAACCGAACATTTCTTTTCAGACCTGGGTGCCTGTGCTGAGGCTGCTCATCAGGGCTTCACTGGCACCAGCTGGGAAAAGGGAGCAGCTGAGCCAACCACACCTGCCCCATGGGAATATAAGGGAGTCCTTTAGCTCATTGCAGAGGTTGTGGGGGTTTGCTGTGGGTCAGAGCCCGGTGGCAGTGCTGTGGTGAGTTGGTTGCTCTTTAGAGTGGTGTTGCTTGAGCTACTGGGCCTCAGCTGCGGTAGCCCAGGCAGTGGGGGCATCCTTGGTACGTGTGTGGGTCCAGATTCCCAAATTTCAGGTTCTTTTGAAACACTCTGATCAGTCTGTGGCCAGTTAGGCTGTCTCTGCTGTTGCCACATGGAGTTAATGGTCATCATGGCAAGGATGGATGCAGGATATTTTTGCTCTAACAACATCTATGGCCCTGTGATATGGTTAAGCCCCCTCTTCTTGTGTGGGACTCAGCTCAGGGGCTGTGGATGCGCAACAGAAATAAATTTCTTACAAGCTTCTTCACCTTCCCCTGAAAATCTGGTAGAAAAAGACTTAAGTCCTAGTCAAGCTGTTAGTCACAGCAGGTTTCCCAGGCCTTGGGGCTTGCCTGAGCAGGGGGCTAATCTCTCTGGGGTATATGCCAGGCATGCTGCTGGGGGCTCTGCTCCAGGCATGTGTGAGTGCTTGCCTGGGAAACAGTCACTCCAGGCAGCAAATCTTCCCTCTCAGGGAGGGAATGGTGAGCAGGCATGAAGCAACCAGGGTACATGTCCATCAGCGTGTTTGAGCAACGAAAAATCACTTAAATGCTCACTGAGGAACCCATGGGGGTTTCATAAGAAAAAATTTGTTCCCTGCAGGGCTGGTGCTGTGACAGCTTCCAGTGGAGATGAGATGGATGGGTGGACAGGAGGCTGCGCACCGAGGGGAGAGGGTGAGAGGTGCCTCCTTCCAAGGCAGCAGCTGGTGAGAAGGAGCCTGGGCTGCTCAGTGTCACCACACACGAGGCCCGTGGGGAAGCGTGAGCCCGGCTTCAGTCCTTGTCAGTGGCACCTCGTTGACTTTTAGCGCTTCCTTATCGTGTCTGCGCTCACCTCGCGCGGCGCCGATAAAATGCCATGGCCGGGGTGACCTGCTGAGCAGCCCTGCAGGAAACCTTGCACAGCATGGGAGCCTGAACCGCCAGCGACCGGCCCGGGGCTCCAGGGCAGAGCAAGGTAACAAAGGAACATCCTAACCCGGGACCAGGCGAGGGCGGGATGGTCTCCAAGGTGTATCCGATGGAACTGGCACGGCAGCACGTGAATCTTAGGTTAGAATTTGGGTCTGCAGAAGTTGGGCTCGCTGTGACTTTCCCATACCCAGCGGAGTTGGAAGGGCAAGCCATGTGAAGTGATTGCAGGATGTTAGCTCTCAGAGCTATAAACAATAGAGTTGGGAAGGAATGCCCAGGGTGGGTTTTTTTGGTTTGTTTTTTTAGTCTTTTTTTTTTCTTCTTTCTTCCCCAGTAATAACATTTCTCTCTCTTGGGGTATTAAGCACCTAAGTAGTTCTGGTACAAACCTTAATTATCACTAAAAAAGAGTATTATTATCCAAAATGTTATTGCTATCTTACCTCTAAGGTAGGCTTACCTGTGGGCCCGCAGCAATTTTTAAAGGTGTTTTTAATTAATTTTTTTTTTTTTTTTACAGATGAGAAACTTGCAGTGATACAATTGGGAGAGTCCTTTTGATGGGTTTGAACTAAGGCCCCCTGAATATAAACCCCCTGAGCATCTACTGAGCAGGTATGTAATCTTTGAAACCTGTAACTGGTGTACAGTATCTTGCCACTGCAGGAGAACAACGAAACCTGTCTGGCTGGAAAGAAGAATTTTCTTTCTGAGTGTGAAATTTAGATGTTTAAGAATGCTTTATTTTTATTTTCCTTTATTTTTAAGGGGTTTTTTTTCAATTTATTTTTAAAAAGACTTTAAAGTTAGTGTCCTTCTTCCTGAATTGGAGAGAAAATCCATGATGTCAGAGTTCCTTGCTGGAGAAAAACTTCTAAATTTTTTACCACAGAAGCTGGGGTCAAATTCCTTAACTTTTTTTCATGATTGAAGTTTTGACTTCACCTTTACTGGTCTAAATATTCTAAATGATTAAAGGTGAAACAAACTTTCCTTTAGAGGAAGGAATTATCATTAACAACAGAAACTTGCAGTGAAATCAATGAAAGGTTTCAATCTGACTTGCTGTTCTACTTTTACATCCTATTCAGAAAATAGGCTTAAGCAGCTCCTGGCATGTTTTTTTCTTCTTTGGCTACAGCTCTACTCTGTACTATGTTGTTCATTGAATGTTATTATTCCAGATCTCTTATATAGCACTACTCTTGGAATCATCCCTGTAATCACTTCCACATGCTGCAAACTTGCAGAATGGAACAAACTCCTTCCATATTCCCTGTGTTCACGTGAGCTTTGCCAAGTTCTTATTCTCCAATACTTGCTGGGATACCTCAACGTTTATTTTCAAAATCATAGTCCCAAAGCTTTTCTCACAGGAAGATCTAGTGTTGCTCCAGTCACCTTTAGGAGTCTCTTACTTTTTTCCCACCAACTTTGATCTTTTCTGTGCTTTTGAACTACTCTTCTGCTTTCTTTTGTTTCTGCCCAACATCTTGTACTAACATCTCCTTGTTTCGGTGTCTCACCATTTCTCCAGTCTTCTGTCATCCCCCGCCAGCATCTGGAACTCTGTGTGGGAAACCTGAGCCTTTTCCCAAGACCACCACGCTTCATCACCCCCAGAACTTTTGCTCTTCTCCCTGACAGTGACATTCAGATTCCCCCGCATTTTACTGTATCTAATCTCTGTCTTGCATATGAACCTGTAAAATCTCACCATTTTTTTCCTCTGAAATCTGACTTTTTGTCTAAACTGGCTGTTTGAAAAGCTCCTTTATGCCTCTTTTCCAGGCTTTCAAAGTTTATTATAGTGAAATTCAACATTCTTGGTATTTTTAATTTTTTTTTTTGGATTCTGTTCATACTAGGCAGGATTGAGACCACAACACCTTGGAAACAGTGAATAAGTAATTCCTCTTGACATGAATGCTGATTGTCTGCCCACCTAGGAGTTAGGCAAGGGAATACTAAGGTGTTTGTGTGTCAGTGTGCCACCTGGCACCCACTGTTAGTCCTTTGAGAGCAGTACTTAGATTCCCTTGCCCTGGAAGCCTCTAGTCTCTGTCAGTAACGTCCTTAAAGTCTGTATTTTGTAACTGCCTGAGGAACTTGGTATCTAATTCTTGCTTCAGTCCATTGGGATCCCTCTGCCTCTCCCTCTATCTGGGCTAGATCTCATACAGGTTTTTCTTTGTAATTTTAAACAGCTTCCTTGTGAGATCTGAGTGAATTTCATTCTAGAATGTGCTCCAGCCTGAAGGGCAGAGCCTTCTGTCCAAGACACGTGAGGTCAAATGGAGAAAGCATTGAACTTGATTTTTTTCTTCTTTTTTCCTCACATTCTAGTGAAATATCCTAATTAGTGACCTACTGGGCCACATCACCATCAGGCTGACTTACTATAATTTTTTGGTTTTTTCTGGAGTGCTTTATGACAACCCCCCTTGCATTTTGTACGTAGACCAGGAAAGACAGGGAGGTGGAGTCCCATTTTCAGATGGATACACGTGCTACAGATTGGTGTGAGATATCCATATCCTTATGAAGTCATGCCCTCAGCCACTGTTTTTCCATGGATATCTGATATGGCATTCCCTAAGGGTGCTGGTATTTGCTGGTGCTCTTCTGAGGCACCCAGTGCCAGCCACTTCCACTCTTTGTGCAGCACTGAAGGGGTGTGAGCTACCAGCTGAGCTGCTCCTGTTTGCTGCTGACCTGGTGAAACTGTTCACCATGCCAGCAAAAAACAGGAGGAGGAGGAGAAGAAAAAGGGAAATAGAAAAAATAAAAAGCAGAGCGTGAAGTTAATGAAAGTGGGGGAGTACTTCTGGTATTATAATGTTACCAGAATTAGGTTTCTTTAGCTCCTGCTGTGCTTTGCTAAAAACGAGTCTAGTTAGCAGCAGATGTGAGTGTAACAGCTGTACAACTGTCAGGGGAATGAGAGAAGCTATGAGAAATCCATGAATTAAGTAGATTCTGTTTGTGTGGAGGCCTTAGAAGTGGCAGTTCTCATAGTGTGTCCTACTGGCTGCTCATGTCGAGTGATTGGGATGTTGCAGAAGGTGAGAGAAGGGTGCAGCAAACAAGATGCACGGTATGCTTTCAGCCAGGGAAAGGACAGCATTTGGGGAATGGGTTATTGGAGCTGCTAGGGGATGATGGGGTAGCTGGGAGGAAAGATGTAACTTAGGAGTAGACACTAATGTTGCAGAAATGGGGATGGGAATTCGTGCAGCTAAGAATAAA
Source organism: Lycocorax pyrrhopterus obiensis (assembly GCA_014706295.1). NCBI lineage: Eukaryota > Metazoa > Chordata > Aves > Passeriformes > Paradisaeidae > Lycocorax > Lycocorax pyrrhopterus. The sequence continues at coordinate 113,455,327 of JACSVZ010000001.1, read as the reverse complement.
TGCATTTATGGAAAGGATACTGGTGGTTATTTGGTAACCAGAAGCCTAAATGATCAAAGAGTTTAGTAAGACCTTCTGACTTTGCCTTGCCCTTCCAAAAATATATCATGGCTGTGTGGAAGGTCACCTCCCATCCCTTCTTAGATGTTAATCACCCCCTTCAATATAGGTGGCCTATCAGATTGCATAGGCTGGGTAAACACTGGGATATATGATAGCACATTTGCTGGGCTGCAGGATCTAAAGGTAAGGCTGATATCTGGAATGCCAAGATATTTGTGAGGGGAGGCAGGATTCCTGCTCTCTTCAGCTGCTTGCCCTCCAAGTGGAAGGAGAAGGCATTTCAAATTCCTTGCAAGCTCCAGGCTATAAACAGGCTCTTCCTGTATGAAACAATAAGAATCTAACAGTAATCAGGAGTTGTCTGCTGTTCTGAACAGGTCTAACACTACTGGGATATGCTTTTGTGGGGAGGATGAAGCCCACCAGCTGGGGGGACAGAAGTGCCCAGTGCTACTGGTGTAGATCATCCAAGAAGATGGTATTGAACACAGAGTCATGGGGCAAAGAAGAAATCAAAGTCCCATCAAGCTGAAGCAGAGACAGAAAGGGGAGGGAGTCAAAACAAAAAGAAAGCAGGAAAGAGGAAGAAAACAATTAGGCAAAGGTGGGAGAACTATTAACATTGTTTTGTACAATGGAGAAGTGGCTCAGCCATTAAATACACTCCATAAACACTGTATTTTTTCAGCTAGCTAGGCTAAGGGCCTCTGTGGGGGCAAGTACACAAATGATGGGTCCCCAGGCCCTGCTGCTCTCTCAATGAGAGTAGAATTTATCACCTATATAACTATCCTGGATTCATCTGGGGGGAGGTGCTGTGGCTCTAGTGTGGTCTGGCTCTGCTGTATCAGATTTCTGAGTAAGCCTGTATTCCCCAAAGTAATGTGAATGTTGATATGAGCAAGGGAATGCATTTGGTATTTTACTTTGTGGATCACAGGGCAAGTGCCACATGCAGTAGTCATGGATGCTGTGTTTATCCTCACCCCTCTTGCTAGCTTGAAGACAGTGGTACTGCAGCCTAAGCCTCTGGAGCTGTTCTTGGCATGGAGGCTCTTTGCATTAAAAATCTCCATGGGTCTGTCACCACAGGCCACAGCCATTCCTTGGAGTGCAGAGTATGCAGGGTGTTGGTGCTTTGGAATTATTTGTAAGACATTGCTCTGTTTTGCCTGGTCCTAGTGAGGGGACTGAATTGGAGGTTACTAAAATGCAAACCACTTGGATGATGCAGGAACATAAGTGTCCCTTATAGCTAAACTAAAATCTTCTAGGAGGTAGGTTGTTCTCACATTCATCAGCTATGACAGTGGGGGGAAAGTGCCTGTCCTGGTAGGACCTGTTCTACCTGGACCCTTTGTTTACACTGAGCAAAGCCATTGGATTTCATACCTTTTAGTATAGTGATCCTACAGTAAAATGTGAAAGTTCAGATATTCCTGTAGGCACAGACGATGTGACTCTATCCCAGATGGGAAATCTGCATGGTAAAATGCCAGATCCATGAGCCCTTTTCCTCGCTGGGATGAAATTCCTTTTTTCATTGTGAATCTTACCAGCCAAGGGTGTTGCCTCACCTTATTCATTAGCCAGCCAGTGTTGGTGTAATTAGGGGTTAAGTAGTTAATCTTAAAAAATCCCTTGGAAGTCAAGGAATCCATATATTTGCTTATTTGTAATTTGTATACTGCCCCTGAGGCAACCAGGCATGGGAACGAAATCCCATATTTGTGTATTTAACAACTGAAAAGATGCTGTGAGAAGAGGTTTGAGATTACAGCAGCATAAAGAAAGCTATGACTGCCTAACCTCCTGTCTCACTTCCCCTGTTGCAGGTCATGCATCTTCCTGGTGCCCAGTCTTGTGGAAATCCTGTATTTCAGTGTGCATTGAGACGGGCTTTTCTGACACAGGATGGAGCTGAGAGTGTGCTTAAGCTTGTTTTTGTCCCAGCCAGAGACGGGAAGACTTTCTTCATTAGGGGCCTGTTTGTGGTAGGCTCTACAGAGACACTTATCAAATGTTGACTTTACTTAAAGCTCTTACAATCAAATTACATGAGGTGGGCTGAGCCAGGAATAGATGGTGCTGCTACAGTGCTTCTAAAGAGGTTTGTTGTTGCTGGTTTTTTGCAATGCAGATGTTAGGACTTTACGGGAAACCCATCAGTCCTCCAAATGGGTGGAGATGTGTAGTTGTAAGGAGGAGTAAACATTGGAAAGTTGGTCATTTGTGGCTGAATACTATTGAGTAAGACAGCAAGATAGTAACTGATCAGTAGGAATGACTCAAAAATCAGTGATCTGCAAAAAAAAAAGCCCCAACCACAAACCAAAAAAAAACATTACTGCAATAGTCTGGGTGACTCAGAAAGATGGGGCCAAGCATAACATTAGCTGCTGCAAGTCACATGTGAAAGAATAAGGAATACAGGCTGCATTTATCAGTTGGCAAGTTTGTCTCGGGAAGGAGTGGGAGCTGCTCACTGGCTGACTACAGAATTCCAGGAGGATGCTGTAGCTGGGGGAACTCACGTAGATTTCAGTAAATAAACTGAATTGTTCTAGGAAGGGCTGAGTGTGTGTGTCATTTAGCACTAACATGGTCACTTCCCATGTACTCTTCTTAGTGCTTTTGTTGGTGATTCCTGGATGGAAGAGGTTTCAGGGACAATGCCTGAGGGTGTTAAAGAATTGGAAGTGTGCCTTCCAGTAAAAGAGGTTGAAGAGCAAGAGGGAAAAGGGAAAGCTGAAGGCTAACTTTTTTCAGTGTTTAGATATACTTACAAGGAGAACAAACTCTCTATAGTCTAGCAGACTGAGGGGCTCTAAGATCCAAAAACAGGAATATGAAACTGGATTAAAAAGACTCCAAAAATGATATGAGGAAAAGCACTAGTTTTTAACATTATCTGTAATTAACCACTAGAAAAACTCAGTGACGCTTTTGGAGGATCCTTCCCAGGAGGCTTTTAAGTTGTGCCTGGATTCTTGTCAGAAAGTGGATCCTTGTAGAGATGGGAAGGATTTCTGCCAAGTTTTCTGACGCAAGTTTGTGAAGATGTGGGTCTGGATGACCATGCCACTTCTTTCTGGCATTACAGTCAGCTGTTGGCAGCTCTGGGGTTGAGAACTGGGACCTCAGGGCACGAGCAAAAGGCACCTCCTCTCAGCCCAGGCATTGCTCCTTTTCACCCTGCCCTGTGTAAATGCTCACCAGTGTTTGGTTCATCTTTTTACTGGATTATGTTGAAGTGATATCCCAAAGTAAATGAGGCTCATTGGTGTCCACTGAGGTGGTCGGTGATGAGGTACTAATTGTCATCTATCAATGTTGCTTTAATTCTCCTCTGGCCAAATCAAGGCATTCCTTTTACATACCATCATCTATGGCTCTGTCATCCATTTCAAACTTTAAACCTTGAACAGTTACTGTCTTGTATTTCTGAGCCAAACTAGAATGAGTTTTTCCTTCTGCTACCGCAGTGAATGTCTTTTTTTTTTTTTTTTTTTTTGTGGAAAAGCTATATTCCCATGATGCCTGGGTTTTGCTTCATTTCTTGCCTTATTCCTTGCAGACTTAAACTTCGTCAGAGGCCAAGTCTGTGCCTGTGGAAGGATCAGAGGTGCAGTGTACCATTAGAAATGAGGTCTGAGACCAGGAGAAGGATGGGTGCTGATGCAGATGGAGGTTGGGAGAACATCAAGAGGTGCCAGCAGAGGCTCTGAGCCTTTGCACACAGCCAGCATGGCCAGTTCCTTGCTGTAACAGTAACACAACTTCCTAGGAAACACAATGGCCACTTGTGAGCCAGCCCTACCCCAGGGCAGCAGAGGGAAGCCAGGCAGGGCAGCGTGTCCCTGTGGGCAGCAGGGCTGGCTGGGTGGGGCGTCCAAGGATCTGTGGATGTGACCACTGAGGCTGTGTGGGGTGGGAAGCTTTTCCTCTTGTGACTTCACCTGGACTGTGTGCCAACCGCAGCACACAATGTTATCACTGCTAGCCAGCACATGGCCAGGATGGCTGTGCTCTCACAGGGGGCCCCAGGAGACTTTCTCCAGTCCTTACAGCTTTTGGCCTTGATGGCTCTTGCCAGAAATACGCCACGGCCCCATTCCGTGGTTTTGTTTCCAGTGGTACCAGAACTGCGTCTGCCTGTGGGTGACCTATGCCGCCAAAGAGGAGATCTGGTGGTGAGGAGTAAAAGTGAAAGGTTTTGTCAGGACCCAAAGCAGGGACTTCTGCTCTACCCCACCCCTCTCTGGCAATCTGGGCTGCTCTTGGTGATTTCCTTATCTAGGGTTTATTGCTGTGCAAAAACAGCTGAGTTAATGAGTCATAAAGAACACTGTGCCTGCTGCATGGGGACTTTGCTGCCCGGATGGAAATCGTTCCCAAGAAGCCCATTCCCCTCTCTGTAGCAAACACACAGCTGTTGAAACCTCTTGGATAAATAAATGCAGTCCTTCAGGGCTCAGGCCTAGCCTATGGCAGTGGTTTTCATAGGTCAGGGATGCCTGGTCTGCCTATAACCATCTTGACTTTTGTCAGTGTTAAATACCTTGCCTAAAAGGGACAGTTGGGCCTGGATCATCAGAATCTCTTGGCAGTTTCACAGATCTCCTTTCATGGCAGTCTATAGAAGCTCTATCTTCTCTCTCAGGGACGCGTTGTAGATTAAATGCTACCTCTAGAAGTCCCAGCCTGCCCTCTTCCCTGCACTAGGAGAAACCCTACACTGTTTATTTTGTTCTGTTCCTCCATGAATAAGACCTTTCTGCCCAGACAATTTCAGGCCTTCTTTCCTTAATCAAAGAACCTATCCTTAATTCTTTGGCAGACTTTGGTTTACCCAGGACAGATGTTTCTAAGACATCCGTGTTTTCCATGATTTGACATTCAAACAGTGCAACAGCACTGGACTAGTTCACAGAAAAATGAGGTGGTTCCAGCCTTTGACATCTGAGATTCATCAGTGACTGGTCTTTGGCATCAGGGAGACCTGTTCATGCAAGTGTCTGTCTCCAGCTAAATTAAAATCCACTTGTAGGACAGTCACATGGCTTTTGATAGGCATGACCATGTAAGCACCAAATAGCCCTAAGAGAATTCGCAGGAGTCTCTGTGCTTTTGGGGGTCTCCTTCAAGTGCATGATTGGCGGGTGGTTGTTCAGAAGTCTTTGTAGGTTCATCAGCAGCTCTCCAGGATTGGTGCTTGTGCTCCAGTGGAGTTGAAATGGTGCAGTACCAAACAGGAGGCTGCTGGCACCCTCATGCTGGGTAAGAATCCTCAGGATGATGCAGCACTTCACCACTTGTGACACTGCTTTCTGGGCTACCTCACAAATCATAAATTATTTTTGGGAGGTGGACTGGAGATGAGCGGATTTGAGCCCTTGAAATTACATACCAGCAGCCCATGTGTAGATATGCAGTCTCATGTGATCGGTACAAGGTAAGAAGACACTTCTGGGGGGTACCTTCTCACCTGCTTCATTCAAGCTGGCAGGTTGTCATTCAGGTAAACTGAACCAGAAATAAGCACTCTTTTTCTAATTTGATGAATTGGGGCCATGGAGAACACATAATGGGAGCTTTTGACAGCAGAGGGTTTTCATGAAAATTGGAGGATAAACGAGGCAGGACTGATAGGAGAAATAGATCTTTCTGTCTCTCTTGACTTTGGATTATGACAAGTGTGTGCTTTTATGTCCACTTCGACAAAGCCACATATGGTGACTCCGAGACGTGATCCAAAGAGCCTGCCTGGAGAGCAGGAAGCCTGAGCAGAGATCAGGGGAGGTGAATTCAACGGGAAGGAGAGTAGTGAGGAGAGCTACCAAGATCTGGATCAAACTGCAACCTTTTAAAAGGTGAGCCCGTTGATAACAGAATGGGAGCAAACACTTCCCAAGAGGAAAATTCAATAGTTAATATATGGACGTTGATGTTAAAATGACGTGGCATAAATTATGATAAGCTAACATTGCAAAGACTGTTACTTTGGTGTAAAAGCCAAGCAATTGAGACTACTTGTGTCAACGCCTTTAGTATTCGGACATGGGAAGCAGTGGGATGGCGTATTCTTGACCTTGCTTCTAATGGAGATGATACTGTTAAAGAATTTATGACAACGTGGAGATTAGTTTTAGACACTTTGAAAGAGCTGAAAAAAGAACAAGACGCTGCTGCAGCTGGCACAGCAGAGACAGATAATGCTGGCAAGACTGAGAACATTGTAGCGGGAGGAGCTGGTGGGGTGCAGGCTGGTGAGGAAAAATCTGTATTGTTTCCAGTACTGAAACCGTGGAGGGCTTTGCCTCCTCCCTTTTCAAATCCTGCTTCTCGCTCATCCATGCCAGGGATTCAAAGTGATAGCTTGCTTTATAGAGATACCTTAACTTTGCAACCAGTATCTGTAACTCAGGGCACGTGGGATCCTCCCGCTTGTTGGAGAGACATAAGATTAGAAGATTTGATTAATAGAGATTTTGATGCAGCTGAGTGTCTTAAAATTATTCGGCAGTCACCAGATTCAAAAGACCCTGAAATCTCTGCCTTTGCGGTGGTCAGAGGCAGGGGTCAAGGGCCTGACCAGCATGTTTCATTTACCTGGCCAGTATTATCTGAGCTACACCAACTTGCTACTAACTATGGTTTGGGGTCCCCTGCTGTAACAAAAATGCTGAAATTTATAACAAATGAAAAGTTAACTCCTTTTGATTCAAAGCAGATTGCTAGATTGCTTTGCACGTCGGTTCAGTATACGGTGTTTGAGGCTGAATGGAGAGCTTCTTGTGAGGACACCACTTTAAATAATACGCGATTGCCAATGGTTGATCCTCGGTTTGGTGCAGGTTTACCCCAATTAATGGGACTGCACCCTGTAGACGAGCCTCAGTTGCAGGCTCGCCTGCATCCTTTGATCTTAGCACAGTCCTGTGATTGTGCTTTGGAAGCTCTGTTTAAGGTAGCGAGCATGTCAGCTCCTGGAAAAAGCTACACAACCACCAAACAGAGCCCAAATGAGACTTTTATAGCCTTTTTAGGCTGCCTTCAGGATGCGATAGAAAAACGAGTAGTAGATGCAAGAGTAAAAGAAACTTTAATTTTGCAAATGGCACGAGACAATGCAGATGAGGAATGCAGGAAAGCTATTGACTTGCTGCCTATGACAAAGCCCTCATTGCAGGATATGATTAATGCATGTGCAAAAATAGGAACTATGCCACATCAAATGGCTATGCTAACTGAGTCTGTTACTACGGCTGTTGCAGCAGCTATTAAAACAACACATAATTGCTACAGCTGTGGACAGCCGGGCCGCTTTAAATCTCAGTGCCCACACAGAACTCCGTCCTCTGGAGCAACTAACAATAACAAAGCAGCCCCCGGAGCAGTTCTGTGTAACCGATGTGGTAAACCGGGGCACTATGCGAAACAACGTGAATCTCGTTTCCAAGGCAATGGGCAGCCTCTTAAGGATCAGGGAAACTCCCAACAGAGCGCGAGGGGACGGCACATGCAGACAAAAATGCTTCCCCAGGAACCGCTACGCCCGGCACAGGTTTATGTGACAGGCTTGCCGGCGGGACAAAAGGCTCAGCAAGGATGGATGTTTGCACCGCCAGCACAGTAATCATAGGCTCTCCTGCAGTTCACAAAGTGCCTCTGGATGCACATAGACGTATAGGGCTTTGCTAATAGGAAGATCAAGTGCTACTTTGCAAGGGATTTTTGTGCATCCGGGAGTAATTGATGCAGACTTTACAGGACAAATATGTGCTATGGTTTCTACACCCACTCCTCCTGCAGTCATACCTGCTAATACTCGTATTGCTCAACTTGTACCTTTCAATTCTTGTGTTCCCAGGACGGGACTTAGAGAGGAGACCAAGGCTTTCGTTCTGCTGGCACACCTCAAGTTTTTTGGTCTCAACAACTTTCCGAGCAGAGACTGCAACTGATTTGTGAGCTAACACTGAAAGGGGCATAGCCACAGACTGTTAAGATCAAAGGGACACTTGGGGACACCAGAGCATGGCCCCTGTGGGCCACCGAGGGTGGGGGACCACCAGGGATGGGGACATTTGGGGACACTGAGGTACAGGGGACATCTGGGGACTGGATCAAGGGGACAACATGGCTCAGGTGACACTGGACAGAGGGGACACCGGGGACAGCACAAAGGCAACACGGCAATGCCGTCACTGCAGGCCCTCCTACCACCCATGTCCCCAGTGTCCCCCGCTGTCCCCTCTGTCCCTCACTAGTGGTTGAGGACAGAGAAGATGGACTCAATGGGGGCTGCCAAATAGTGACCCCGGGGGGGTGCCAAATTGTGACCCATTGAAAACAATGGGGGCTGCCAAATAGTGACCCCAAAAGGGGCGCCAAATTGTGACCCATTCAAAACAATGGGGGCTGCCAAATAGTGACCCCGGGGGGGCGCCAAATAGTGACCCATAGAAAACAATGGGGGCTGCCAAATAGTGACCCCGGGGGGGCGCCAAATAGTGACCTATTCAAAACAATGGGGGCTGCCAAATAGTGACCCCGGGGGGGCGCCAAATAGTGACCTATTCAAAACAATGGGGGCTGCCAAATAGTGACCCCGGGGGGGGCGCCAAATTGTGACCCATAGAAAACAATGGGGGCTGCCAAATAGTGACCCCGGGGGGGGCGCCAAATAGTGACCCATTGAAAACAATGGGGGCTGCCAAATAGTGACCCCGGGGTGGGCGCCAAATAGTGACCCATTGAAAACAATGGGGGCTGCCAAATAGTGACCCCGGGGGGGGGCGCCAAATTGTGACCCATAGAAAACAATGGGGGCTGCCAAATAGTGACCCCGGGGGGGGCGCCAAATAGTGACCCATTGAAAACAATGGGGGCTGCCAAATAGTGACCCCAAAAGGGGCGCCAAATAGTGACCCATTGAAAACAATGGGGGCTGCCAAATAGTGACCCCGGGGGGGCGCCAAATAGTGACCTATAGAAAACAATGGGGGCTGCCAAATAGTGACCCATAGAAAACAATGGGGGCTGCCAAATAGTGACCCCAAAAGGGGCGCCAAATTGTGACCCATTGAAAACAATGGGGGCTGCCAAATAGTGACCCCGGGGGGGGGCGCCAAATAGTGACCCATTGAAAACAATGGGGGCTGCGAAATAGTGACCCCGGGGGGGCGCCAAATAGTGACCCATTGAAAACAATGGGGGCTGCCAAATAGTGACCCCAAAAGGGGCGCAAAATTGTGACCCATTCAAAACAATGGGGGCTGCCAAATAGTGACCCTGGGGGGGCGCCAAATTGTGACCCATTGAAAACAATGGGGGCTGCCAAATAGTGACCCTGGGGGGGCGCCAAATTGTGACCCATTGAAAACAATGGGGGCTGCCAAATAGTGACCCCGAGGGGGGCGCCAAATTGTGACCCATAGAAAACAATGGGGGCTGCCAAATAGTGACCCCGGGGGGGGCGCCAAATAGTGACCCATAGAAAACAATGGGGGCTGCCAAATAGTGACTTCGGGGGGGGCGCCAAATAGTGAACCATAGAAAACAATGGGGGCTGCCAAATAGTGACCCGAGGGGGGCGCCAAATGGTGACCCATAGAAAACAATGGGGGCTGCCAAATAGTGACCCCGGGGTGGGCGCCAAATAGTGACCCATTGAAAACAATGGGGGCTGCGAAATAGTGACCCCAGGGGGGCGCCAAATAGTGACCCATTGAAAACAATGGGGGCTGCCACATAGTGACCCCAAAAGGGGCGCCAAATAGTGACCCATAGAAAACAATGGGGGCTGCCAAATAGTGACCCCGGGGGGGCGCCAAATAGTGATCCATGGAAAACAATGGGGGCTGCCAAATAGTGATCCCGGGGGGGGGGACCAAATAGTGACCTATTGAAAACAATGGGGGCTGCCAAATAGTGACTCATACGACTCAATGGTAGCTTTGCCACCAGGAGTGTTCTTTATTTGCGGAGACCGAGCATGGGCTGCGATTCCACCACACATCAAGGGAGGTCCTTGCAGCTTAGGATGGCTCTCACTGTTAACTCCTAACACATCTATGATTTTACAGCATAAACCACAGAGGGGAAAACGCAGCATCCATGCATTTGCCCCTGATTGTAACGGCAATACCACATTTTGGCCACCAGGTACCCGATGGGCTGTTTCCTTCCTTTCTCCACAAACAGCATCTGCTAAAGCATTGGGACTGTTAAACAAGTTAAGATGTTGGTTAGCTCGGCAAACTAACGCTACTCTGCTTGCTTTAGCCGGACTATTAACAGATGTTGGTTCAGTAAGGCGTGCTACACTGCAAAATAGAGCTGCCATAGATTTTTTGTTGTTAGCACATGGACATGGGTGCGAAGATTTTGATGGAATGTGTGGTACGAATTTGTCTGATCATTCAAAATCTATTCATGCCCACATTAAAAAATTACAAACAAGCGTGTCAAAATTGCATGAAGAATCAGAATCTGATTGGCTTGCTAGTTTGTTCGGCAATTGGCAAATTGCAGGATGGATCAAAAATCTACTTAAAATTGGATGCCTGATCCTATTGGTTATTTTTTGCATCCTGCTCATTGTGCCGTGTTTACTGCCTTTTTTGCAAAGGGCCCTGCAAAAGTCAATAAAAGCTGCCTTTGTAATACAAAAACAAAAAGGGGGACCTGATGAGACTGTCAGCCGGACTGACAGCCTCAGAGTCAGACCTGAAACTGATTAGAATTTACCCGTGAGAATCTTACCGTGGAAATCCACTATTCTGTATCCGCCTTGCCTCTACGTGTTACCCCTAAGATGTGCAGTGGGAGTTTATATGCAGCTCCTCAGCTACCTGAGCTCAGAGCCCTGCAGGAAGTCACTGCTTCCTGGGACAGAGTTCTCCCCAGCAGAGCTACTGCTGGTCTCCCTGTCGACGAGGAGGAACTGACCGTCCCTTCCCTGTGCTAAAGCAAACCCAGTCTGTGGTTGTCCTGAGCCATCAGGAGTGCTCTAGATTAGCAGTCCCCTTTTTCATGATTCACCCCTCTCCAGGACTTGGTGACTTTTGTAAAATGTTTGATGTTTTCTTCCAGCATATTGACTAAAATTATCCTGATGCCAAACGCCCTCCAGGATCTTGGTACAAACATACTATAAAAAACCCCAATCACTTCTAGCCTTCTCAGTTGTGTTTTGGAAGTCTAGTAAGTAATTTATAGTCTGTTTAATGACTGCTATCTTATTTTTATGCCAAGCAAGTTCTTTAATCATAGTGCCACATGATAGAAGGGAAACTGCCTTCCAGGATCTCAAGTATATTGTACCAGCTTTGTTATATTTAACAATGGTATGTGCAATTTCCTCAGAGAAAAGTAGGAACACAGTTCAGTGGGGGTGAATTTTCTATAAACCCATGTTGGTTGCCCCTAATTATATTTCCCTCCTTTTATTCCCTGTGTTTTTTGTTAGCCACTCCATTATTTAGTTCAGGTCTGAGATCCTATCACAAGTCTGTAGTTACCTGTGAGTAATTATGAGATAATCATAAAATAATTATGCCCTTCTACATAATCTTTACAAAATGCCAGACTATGGGGTTTCTTCTTCTCCTCCTGGACTTACCCATTGCACCAAGAAGTACAGAAGATCAACATAATCAGAGGAATTATGTGTGCAGCTTATGAAAAAAACCCCAAAACTAAAGAAAGTTAGAAATTTTCAGTGCAAGGTACCCAGTCCTGCTGATTTAAAATGCCTGCTTTTAGTGCGTGGTATTTAACTCCTCTGAGATATTACAAGAATAGACATGTCATCACCAAAGACTTCATCAACTACTTTCTTTTCTCTCAGCAGTAGGATAGGAGTATTTATTGATTTCTTTTTTGTTCTCTGCATTGTTATTGAATAATCTAAGTTTTCCATCTGATAAAAGATCAGTACTATGAGTAGAACTCATTCTGCTCTTAATTTACTTTTAAAAAAATACCTGTCAGTCTTTTTTTCCCCCTTTCACCCCCATAATATTTTTTGTAATTCCTGTCTTCTAATATATATTCAGCTTCTCTTACTATTTGTTACATGTGTTTTACTTAATTTACTTTCTTTAAGCCCCCTCATTTCAATTTTAAATCATATTGTGTTTTTTCAGTTGCACTTTTCTTTCTGTACTGGGGAGTTGTGTATTTTTGGTGCCCCACTAATGATTTTTAAGCAGCTGTTAGTGATTATTTATATTTTTGTATTTAAATACTTTATTTTTGTTTATTTAGCCCAGAATTCTACTCAGGGCTGGGAAACAAATTTTTTTAAAGCAACATATCTTTCAAAGCATTGCATTACCAGTTTGGACCTTCTTCTGCTTTCATATAAGAGTGCAGTGAGCTGGGGATCAGTGAACCTGCTGCCAGCCTCTCATTTCTGCCATCACTTTACCCATCCAGATAAGGTGAAAGACGGGTTTTGTTCATTTTGGATTTAAGGTTTGCCAAATGAGGAAGCTGTTAAGAACATTTAAAAATCCCCAAGGCTGTTTTTGAGTCAGCAGCATCAGCATATGTTGAGCTAAGTAATAACTTAAGTTTACTTTTCTTTGGTGAGTGCTTGAGTAACCAGGGCTTCCATATTCCAGTGTTGCTTGGTTATCCATTGTGGACCCTAATCATCAATCCAGGTACTGGAGCACCAACTCACAAGTACCGAATACTGATAAGTAGGAAATTGTGATTCAAAGTCACAAACAAGCTGGCAGGTGTTTTTATTTTTGCCCCACTTCTGCCCTCTCGCTCTTTCTTAGGGCTATGCCTATTGATTTTAACATTGTCTTACAAACCTTCCCAGAATCTATTCCAGTGTCTTACAGCTGTAGTCCCCTGGGCAGGCACAGCCTTGATGAATACAAACTGGGAAGGAATGCCACAATTGTATGCAGCTAGAGAGGATATACTGGAATGGACTTGACTTCTATATTGTGTTTCTGTAAAGGAGGGCACACTTTTGAAAGGCAGAGTCAGGGCTGCAGCTGCATAAACTCAGCACTGCTCAGGGGGAGTGGAAACCCACCAAACCTGCTGCCCTCTGGGCCAAAGCAGGGGGGCAAACAGAAATATTAGGGCTCATGTCCTTGCTTCAGAGCTTTGGGGACTGGAGAGACACAGGCCATTAAAAAACATGCCTGTATTTTGCTGAGGTAACAGCTGCATTCATTGGGATGGTGTTTATCAATCAGACAAGAATGGGGCCTCATATCTCAGGGCATGTGGGAGAGTATTCAACAGTTGCTGAGTCAAGGTAGGATTTAGAAGTTTGCCATAGAAGTAGCTCCTGAAAATTCTGCCAGGTTTCACATAGGACACGAGACCCCCAAGGAGTCTTAATGCTCCTTTTAAAAGGATCCCGATATGCTTTAAAGCATTTTCCTCCTAAGAATATAATACTCACTGAGCCGTAACAGGGCTGCAAGAGATTGAAGTTTGCTGGAAATAATGAAGAAAAAACCCTCCAGGCCTCTCCAAACTGGAGAAGCCCTTTGGCTCTCCCACCTATGTTTTCTGGCAGGTCTGTACATAGATAATCCTTGACTCCCTCCATCTGGCTGTTTATTAGTTTGAAGCCAAATTGTCTCAGGGAATGCTGAACACCTCTGGATGAATGATGTGTCTATGGACAGCTTGTCTTCTTGATCAGGAAGAGAATGACTGGCTCAGCAGCTTCCAAGTTCAATAACCTCCCTTACTTCTTAATAAATTGCTGAGGCATGAGAGGCTTCCGTTCTTTGCTAGCATCTTTTACACTGTGCCCAAAGAAACAATCATATCAGGCTCAGGAAGACTGAAAGGGCAGGGAAACAGGAACCATCCCCACGGATGTCCTCCCCAGAGGCTGGGAACACGCTCTGCTGTGAGAAATGGGAAGCTGAGGTCAGCCAAAGTGCGGAGCAGGTATGCACATCTCTTGGGATGGGAGGAACAGATAATGGCCTGCTTTGCCATCCCCATCCCTGCCCTGTGCTGCTGGTGAGCTCTCCTGGGCCACCTTTGCACCTTGTATGTAGCGCGCACCTCCACTGTGTCATTCCGTGGTGTGGAAATGAAGGCAGGGAGATAAAGGTGGAGAGTGGGTGGTGACAACGCTCCTGAGAGCCCTGAGCCTACCACTCAGCAAGGCAGGCCTTGGTGGTGTGAGAAGAGCCCAGAAAAAGTGAGAAAGGACCAGGGAATGAGCCCCCATCAAAAACTGGGAGGCAAAAAACCCCATGGACAGTGAGGTTCCCATCTTTCAGAAGCTTTGTCCCTTCCAGCTCCTTGTGCCTGGGAATGTTAAGAGAGTGTACAAAAAGTCTTGATAAAACAAACATATGGAGATCCCCTCAAGAGGCTGGGAGATATTATTAGCTCCTCTTTTACTGGCAGGCCTGGAGCAATTAATTATTACCAGAAGTATTATCAGGTACTTGTCACTGCTTTCCCTGGATCCACTTCACATAGTCCAGATTGGCTGTAAGCAACATGTTCCCTGACTGGCCTGATACCTCACAACTCCTGATAGCAGTGCCTCTGCTCCTCTCCTGAGGATCTCAGCAGTGGTGCAAGGGCCACAACCTCAAATAAATGCTGAGAGAAATTTGAGTCCATGGACCACTTAAATATGCAGCATGCCTCTATTTTTACATCTTCTCAGTGATGTCCTCTGGCTGATGTGCTCCACCTCTGTGACTGGGGGTAAGTTCTAGGCAGAAGGCAGAGAAAGGGACAGGTAAGAGGAGGTTATATGGATACCTAGGAGAGGCATTTTGTATATGACGGCTCCATAATGCATGTTTAACAATTTGCCTATGTGTTCTGGGCCCTGTCCCAGTGCTGCTCTTCAGAAAGAGCATCTGCAGTGGCATAAGAACTTAGAATTTCTAACCCACACACTCTTTTAAAGGTCTGTGCTTCTAGAAATAGTGTGGTCAGGTTTTAAGTGAAATTATGATCCATGAAATCATATGTCTAAAGGAGTACTCTTCTCTTCCTGGCTCTGGTGCTGCTGCTGCTGTAGCACAGCACCTACCTTTGATACATGAGAATTCATCTTTTTTGCCTTACTTGTTCTTTGTACTTTTAGTGCATTTTATTATTGATATACTTTTAGTGAAGTTTCTATTTTTAACCGTGTTATTGTTAAAGAGAAAATCATGCTGGTCAGCTGGTATACCTGTGAAATATTTGCTGGAAAAGGGATGCAGGTTCAGGTGAAAATAGAGATTTTACTAGTAAAAAAGGTGCTTTATCAACAAAGTTTACACTGAGTCTGTAGGTAAAATTATAGACATCAAAGTGATCTTCACTCAGTTTAACTCCATCTATTTAACCATTGTAAAAGTACTGTAGAAAAATCGTGTTCAGAATAGGTATTACAGCATCACCACAACTTCCCGTGTTTGCTGTGCTTAGTTTCGTATCTGCAGAAGAAGTGTAAGAAAGAAGCGAGTGAAGAGGAAGGTCGGGTGTAGCCAGGAGAAGGCACAGCGTGTCCGTGCCGCTGTTTGTCACCCGCAGCATCCCTCGGCGCCGCGGCGCTGCCGGCGCATGGATGAGAACACACCGCCCGCTAGTGGCCCGGGCTGCGGGAGCCGGGCTGCTCCTCCTGCTGCTCCGCTGATGCTGCTCCAGCAATTTTCCTGCGACAAGGTGCGTGGCCCTCCTTCCTGCCGCCCTCGGATAAAATCAGCACCTCTGGAAAAGGTCCTCGCTGAGCCGGGCGAGAAAAGAGAGCAAATTGGTTGAAATGGTGTTACGGGGAGCAAACACCTCTAAATCTGCAGCACGTTCAGAGCTATCAGCGGAGGCAAAGAACACAGTTGTGACTCACTCCCCCGAAGGTTCCCTGGGGACAGCCCTCCTCGCAGGGCAGCGTGGAGATACCTGGGCTGAGCCATGGGAAGCAGCACAGCACCATCGTGCTTCACACTGCCCCAGCTAATTAGCCCCACTCCAGAGGAGATAATTAACTCTAGTGGGATTCCTTGCTGACATAGCCAACCTGCCTGCAGGCCTGAGCTGGTGACCCCCCAGGTCAGCATCGCACTGGATGGTGTGGACAACCTTGCAGTGTCCAGGCTGGGTTCTCAGAACTGGTGGCAAGATATTATTTTTTTTTCCAACTGAAAATAATGCTCTGAGATTTCTCCAGGTCTTTGGCCCTACACAAAACCATAGAGCCAAAGACCTCAGAAAGCCTTCCTTTCCCCCTGCTTGTTTTTCCGCTTACGCGGTAACATCATCCTTAACAGATGTTTGTTTACCTCTTCATAAAAACCTCCTGTGATTCTACAGCCTCCCCAAGCAGTGTGCTGCTGTGCTTTGCTGTTCTTACCATTGCAAAGTGTTTTTCTAATGTTTAGCTATATCATTTTTATTGCAAATTAAGCTGATTATTTCCTCTTCTACTTTTGGTGAATGTAGGGGACAACTGTTTAGTCTCTCCACCCCTTATAACAAATGTTTATGTGCTGGAAGACTGTTATCATGCCTCCCTGCCTGTTCTTTTCCTAGAGAAAACAAACTCAATTATTTTATCCATTCCTTATGTGTCATGGTTTTTTTTCACCTCTCTTATCATTTTGCTGTTCTTTTTTGGACTCTCTCCAACTTGTCTGCATCTCCTGTAAAATGCAGTGCCTGGGAGTGGACACACTGTTCCTGCTGGGAGCTCAGCAGTATCAAGTAAATACTCAAAAGAATTGCTTCCGTTGCCTTATACACAAAATCCGCATTAAAGCACCTCAGAATGAGATTTGCCTTCCTCAGTGGGGATCTCAAAGTGGTCTCACTGTTGGTCCCACCCCAGCTCTCTCTGCTGGACTGGTCACAATTTAGTTTGGAGCAGCACACTTGGTGTCTGTGCAGCCACCTTTCCTGAGCTGTATCCTGGTGCAGTCACCTCTGCAGAGGCAGCCCAGCTCTCCAGTGTCTCACATTCCTCTCAAATTCCAATCATTTCAGCCCCCTGCCTTCAGGAGGGACTGCTGACTCCCAGCCCAGCTGTCATCCTCTTAGTTTTGTCCTCTAGTCTGCTGTCCAAGACATGCAAGGAAATACTGAACAGCCCTGGAGGCAGAACTTCAGGGATGCGATTCTCCCAGCTGGAAAAGTGAAGCCCTGATAATTACCCTTGATTATGGTACTTCAACCTGTGTCCCCTCTGCACGGTGACTGCTTGCTGCCCTGGGAGCCTGCAATCTAGATGCTTTCTAAATGTTCACTGAAGTTAAGGTATTTTACACCTACCATTTCTTCCTCATCTACCAGGCCTCTTAGTTAAAGAAGGAAATTATCTTGGTTTGACATGATTTGTTCTTCAAAATTCCCTGCTGGTTGTTTCTTATCAGCTTATTGTCCTTTAGCTGCTTATAAATTGATTGTTTCATAATTGGCTCCAGTATCTCTCTAGGTATCACAGTTAGGCTGACTGGCCTGTAATTCCCCAGGTCCTCCTAGAACAGTAATTTTCAGAGAAGAACTGCATTTAACAGATATTGAAAGACATTCCACTTTTGCCCTGCTTATCTTTATTAATTGTCTAGTTTGGTTCCATCCCTTAAATTAAAAACGTTTGCCGTAAGTATTCATCCTCCACTTGAGGCTCAGCACGACCCAGCCCTATCTTCACCTCTTCTGTGTTCCTGCCCAAACCCTCCTGTTACTTACTTCCCCAATTTCCCTCCTCCTCGATGCTTTATATCTTCCTCCCTCTCTTTTCTTTATGGTTTGTTTGCAGCTCCCTAGCAAAATATACTCCCCAGCAATTCATATCCACCAATGCCTGGAGAGAGTCCTGGAAAAATCTGAGAGCCTGGCCCTAAAAATGCAGGCAGTGACATTTGCCAGGCTTGGAGGGATGTGGTAAGGTCTGTTTATAGATTTGTCCAGGCTGGCTACACTTAGATGATTTCTGAGACCGGTAGGTGGCAGAGAGATGATAAAATCTGGGAGACTGGTCATGGTGATCAGAGGATAGATCACTTTGGCTCTGGGATGGACAAGGACACATGTTACCAGAGAGCTGGGTGAGTGTCTGGCAGAGGAGAGTGCTGGGTGAAGGTCCCAGCTTCTTGTAGGGAGGCTGAATGTGCCCAGTGCTCAGCCTCAGCCGTGAGAGAGAGGTTTGTGTGTTCAGCAGAAGAACAGGAAGCGTGTGCCACTTTCTAGCTAAGCAGATCCCGAGAAGATAACTTTGTTTGAGGGAGGGGTATCGTTATCCAGGGTTGTGCGCTATATAATTGCACAATCTGCTATCATGCATGAACAGAGCTGTTCAATAGCATGGCCCTGCCTTGTCCTGACATCATGTCTGTGTTGGAAATCCGTTTGGAATGAAAAATCCCACATTCCCCAAGTGACCTCGTAGTCTCTGAGCAAAAGGCTGAGTTGCAGTGGAGACTTCACAGACTCAGTGGTGCCAGGGACAGAAGCTCAGTCACCAGCCTCAAAGCAGCTAAAGGTTGAGAAGTCAGCAATGAAGCAAACTTCTTTCCAAAGAAAATAGTATTTTAAAAGTGCGGGAGATGCCCATGATTCTTTGAAGGCAAAAGAAGTCCTAAAGGCAAGGAAAAGCCACTGTGAGTTAGCAGTGTTACTTTCACTAGCTGTTACTATTTTTAGCACTGTTTTTTGGGGATGAAAGTACTCAGCACATCTACAGGCTGCCTAATGAGAGCATAAATACTGAGCCAGGTACACAGGTTGGAAGAGTTTGCCCTTCTCAGTCTGGCACTGTCAGTGCTGCAGTTCTTTTGCAGACTCAGTGATTGTCACGTGCTGCATGTGAGGTCCAGTCTCGACCTTTGCTTTTATGGTCTCTACTCCTTTCTTTCACAGCCACTGCTTTCATGCTACAAAGGTAGCCCTGACTTCCAGCATTACCCTGGTGCCTAAGAGAATCAAGTCTCCTTGCTCTTCTCATGCTCTGCTTTCTCCTCTTCATGCCCATCTCAAACAACCACTTCCTTGCATAGTCCCAGTACAAGAGGAATTCCTCACTGCCCAGCTTCATCTTCATTTAGACCCTTTTCTTCAGAGAGAGGAGGCCCTAGAGAGCTGGAGAATCTGAACCAGAGCTCAGCAGTGCCTTTGTAAAAGACCTCCAGATGAAGAGAGTGTGTGGTTTTCCACAAACTACAAATGTCCTGCAAACTGGGTGTGTCCCATGTTAAAGGCTCTGCACCCTGCAATACCAAAGAAAGCCTGATCATTTGGGTGAGGGTAACACAGACCCAATAACCAGACTTGAATATAATTTCTGCATCAGCTGCATATTGCGAGCTGTTCTGCAACTTGTCAGACAATGTTTGATATTTGGATAGTGTTTGCAAAAGGCAGATAGAAGGTTAATGGGAAAAGTCTCTGACAGTAGCTGGATGTAATTTAGAGATGGACCACAGCCATGTAGTTACATACCAGATTTGGGGTTTGGCTCATTATATTGGAGAGAAAAGGCCTAGAAAGGGATATGCACATTCAGCTAGAGCTGAGTTTTCCAAATAGACAGTTTTGGTCTGAAAAGGAATGGGCAATTTAACATCTGAACCACCTGCCCTCTGTGATGCACCAGCCTCCAGGCACTCTCTAAAAGTGCTGGATGCTGGTGGTACCATTTAGTCCCTCTCTTACTGCTTCCCAGAGAGGGGTTGAGGGTGCCAGTGATGACCACTCACTCATGTATTGATACTAGTTTATCTCAGTAGAATATAGCAAAACAAAACAACAAAGGTGTTCTTTCCTCCTCCTCGCTATCCTTACTCCACTCATTGATCCAACCATGCCTTTTCTTACTCACTTCATATTGTTGGGACTTGTGAATGCCCCACTGTGTGTCCTCTCTCCAGGAAGACTGTTGCCATGCTTTACATAGCATTGACTGAAAAACGTTCTGCTGCTGCTTCTCTGTTTGAGAGAGTGGTTTCTTAAGGTGTTCAGAATATGACTTTCAGTCCAACTACATGCATTGAGGGTGGTATTTCATTTGTGTCTCCAGACTGGTTCCTCTTGCAAAATGTGATTCTTTTCCATCTCTCACTTGTGCTTTAGCTCTTTTGAAATCCAGTTTGAAAAACATCATCTCTGCCTACAGTTGTGCTTTGGACCTTGGGGCTCTGCAAATCAGCCTAAATGCTGTTTGGGAGCACAGCTGCTGAGATGAGGCTCTGAACTTACATGGACACAAATGCCCAGAAACACTGAAGAGTGGAGTGAAACCGCTGGTTTGAAGGTAAAAAATTTTGTGGCCCTTTTTAATATATCATTCAAATGACAGCTTTTCTGGAGACAGTGTCTCCCAATGCCATTCTGGGAAATTAAATTTGGTGTTGAGTTTGCATAAAGAGAGAGGAGAGCTACTTGCTGCTTCATCACTTTATGAGCCTGGCATCTGCATCGTTGCTTAGCAAATCTTGCTTCCAGTAATCCTCTTTTTCTTCAGAGCTGAGCACCAAGTGCACATTCTGAGCAATGCCTCCAGAAAGACTACAAAAACCATACCTCTGAGTACGGTTATAACCTTTGACTTTTAATTAAAACTCTCAGGGCATTTAGCTGTACTTGTGGATGTGTTACTGAGCCTGTGATTCCTCTCTTCTGTGGCCTCTCTAGCATTTTTGCAGGTGGCTGGGGGTAGGCGAGTGTGCCTGGGGTAACATTCCTGTGTGCTGGGCTGCTGGAATTCAACTATGCTCCTTAACAAAACAGTTTGGTTTAGACATTTTTGGTGCATGTGCACATGCAAGATGCATTTGGAGAAAAAACTAAGCAGAGCTAAGACAGTGAAAGGTCAGGTTGTAAAGTTGGTCTTTCTGAGCTTTGATTAATATTGACTGATAATCTCATTTTCCCATTCTGCTGCTTTTTCCCAGTAAAAGATGTTAAAGAGCAGATCAAAGTATCTGGCAAAGCCAAATACAAACCTAGTACTTCAGTATCTGCCTGAAAATCAGTAATGCAACTTGTCTGTCAGAGCTGGGTGTAGGGCAAAAAATTAATTCAATTAATGCTGCTGCTGTCAGAGATGCTGGCATTCCATTTTCACCTGCCACACCACAGCACCTAAAGACCAGCGAGTGTGGGCACACACAGAGCTGTGCTGAACCACAGTGGAATTGCAGAGATGCTTTGGTCCCTGCTTAACTGAGCAAACTCCCATTTATGCATGTATTAGGTTTTCACTGCCTGTCGCCTGTTCCTCTCCCCCCTCTGCTTTTTCATGTTCAGTGGACTCTCCTCTCTGTGTCTCTGCCTCTCTCTCTATTTTTTTCTCCCTATTGTTCCCCACGTCACTGACTGTCACTCACTTCATAAAGCCGTCTGGCTCGGAGCTTAAATATTGCAGGGCAACTAAAACCCACCATCAGAGCCAATTCAGTCATATCTGCTCAGTCGTGCGACAAGATTGGGGCTTTTAGGGTAGGGAAGAAGAGAGACAAAAGTTCACTCTTCCCTGCAGAGTGCCAAGAGAGGAGGGGGACACATTTCTTCGTTGGAGCCTCTCACAGCGGCAAGTTGCTTGCTCAACATCCTTAACCTATTCAGCCTCTTTCGCTGGTAGCGTGCGCAGGTTGCAACATCTGGGAGCGCAGGGTGGGGGTCTGCAGCCAGCCCGTGAGAGTTCAGAGCACAAATCTGTTGACTCTGAGTGGGCTTAGGCAGAGTCCTGCTCTTTCCTCGTGACAGGCAATTTCAGGGAAAAGGTGACTGCCTAAATACCTCGCTTACACCTTTTTTTTGAGGCTGGAGGGGCTGACTGCTTGCAGGTGGAATCCCAGATGTTTGAACTGGTTGTGCCACTCGTCGTCCATCCACCCAGTGTCGTTGCTTGCAGTTGAACCAACTGAGCAACCTCGAACCACTTCACTCGCAGAAAACAGAGGGGATGGGCATGGCAGAGTTGTGAAGAACGTGGCCAGTTGGAAGTGATCTCAGGAAGGGCTTAGCCAAACGTAGCAAGATGTGTGATGGAGTTAGACAGGAAACATTTTCCCTTGTTTTGTACAGTGAGTTTTCCGTGTGATAAGGTCTATCACATCTGGAATGTCGCTCTTGCGTGCTGCAGTGGAAATGCTCAAATGGTAGCGTAGATATCAGTGTGACTCACAGGGAAGAAAGGGATGGAGTTAACCGAGGTGCCTGTGGGACAATGAAGCTTGTACTGTGTGTAGTCATGTTTTTTTACAGAGTTGCACATGATTGGTAACTGTCGGGTGTACTTTGCTCTGTGAATTTGCGGAAAGAGGATGTTTAAATCAGTTTAGATAATGTATGTAAACAGCATAATCTTCTGCTAGACTTGTTAATGTAAGCGCTGACATTAACACACTTCTTTACATGACTTTAATGACTGAGAAAGTAGCAATTTTCCTTGGTGATTAAATTATATGTTTGCCGCTTATGTATGCGAGGTGTTTGTGCAAGCTGAAGGAACTGTGTTCTGTTCTTCATTTTCTAACATGGGTGTCCGGGGTAAAAATGTTGTGAAGTTTGAAGGCAAGGAACGTGAGTCCATCTTGTTTTAGCACAATGCCATCGTAAGCATTTTTTTTTTTGATTGAAAATTTGTGAAATTCCCCCAAGCCATAGAATTCTCAATATTTTGCGTGTTTGCCTATGTGTGACTACATACACAGAGTAGTTGAAAGAGACTGGTATGCGTTGGTGTGTCATAACATATGGCATTACAAATATATCCCAGTGGTATCTGAAGGAGGAGGGAAGTTTAGATACTCAGATTTCCATGCTGTTGACTGTACCTTCCTTTTCCCAGTGCTTGTGTATGTGTCTGCATTTAAGGAACTATAGATGGAGGTAGCATCTAAGAGATGAACTTCTAGATCCATTGTGAACAGCTATTTTATGAATAATGTTCCCTGTTTCACTTGTTATGCTCTACAAGTTGGTCTTTCTGGGCCACTGTAACATTCTGCATTCCTCAAAGACTTCAGACTGCTGTGATGTGTTAAATCAACCCATACAAAACAACTTTCATCTCTATTTCCCCTATTCATAGATCTTCCCTTGCCAGAAATTATATAGTGGGAAGTTCAGGATATGCAGAATGAAGCCCTGACCTACGAATAATTTCTTATCATGCAGAAGTAATGACAGATGTAATATTTGACTTGCATTACTTGAAAATGGACGACTTTCTTAGCTTTCCAATAGTGTATCTGCAGCTGGCAGCTCTGTGTTAGCCTGAGATAGTGGCACTGACATTTTAGAGACAGCAAATAGTATTTTAGGTCCCAGTTAGAGACCTTGGTGTTTTCCCCAGGTTGGTTCCACTGTGAGTGTGGCAACTGACTTCAGAAGGCGATGCAAAGAAATAGCCCCAATAGCACCAAATAATTATATTGCCTATAACATATTCTATCTAGTAAAACTAACCTATATAGTGGTTACTAAGCTTATACAGCATTACTAACATAGTAATGGTGTTGCAATTGCTGGTCTTACCTAACAGAGTGATTGCTAAAGTAGAATTGCCATTTGCAACCTAGAGAGAATTCAGGTTTGTTTAGGTGCAGGTTAGGCACAGATTTGAGATCTGTTTGACCTGTGAGGTGTTCTGGTGCAGAAGAGCTTGTGTGCTTGAAAGCTTCACCCTCTCTTCTAACCACTGCAGCTGCCTGCTGATAAATCTGTTCCACTGTATTGCTGCTGAGTGTTTGTACGTGTACAAAATCTAAGCAGAGTCACAGAACTGAGCCTACACGGCACCACAGAAGACTCTCACCTGCAAAAGGAGATAAATATACTCCCTGGCTGAAAAGTAATTGCCCATTTAGAGCCATAGAAGAAAGAATTTAGCAGGCAGCTTGCTCTGGCTTCCCAGTCCTTCTCCTGCTAATAAAACACTGTGAATAGGCAAATCAGCAAGCAAGCAATCGTCTTTCTGTTCTCAAAGCATATTAGGGAAATACTGATTGAAAGCAACAAAAGACATCAGCGGGAAAACCTAAAATCCTTAAAATTTAGCATAATTTGTGGTCTTTCTCTTTGTTTTTTCTTCCCTTAGACAGTAAGAAATGGGTGACTGGAGTTTCTTGGGGAACATTTTAGAGCAGGTGAACGAGCAATCCACTGTCATCGGGAGAGTTTGGCTCACAGTGCTCTTCATTTTCCGCATCCTGATCCTGGGCACAGCTGCCGAGCTAGTGTGGGGAGACGAGCAGTCAGACTTTGTGTGCAACACCCAGCAACCTGGTTGTGAGAACGTCTGCTACGATGAGGCCTTCCCCATCTCCCACATCCGGCTCTGGGTCCTGCAGATCATTTTCGTATCCACGCCTTCGCTAATGTACTTCGGGCATGCTGTGCACCACGTCCGCATGGAGGAGAAGAGGAAAGAGAGGGAGGAAGCTGAGAGGCGCCAGCAAGCTGAGGTGGATGAAGAGAAGCTGCCCCTGACTCCAAATCAAAACAAAGGCAACAACCCCGATGGAACCAAGAAGTTTCGCCTGGAAGGTACTCTCCTGAGAACGTACATCTTCCATATCATTTTCAAAACCCTCTTTGAGGTGGGATTCATAGTAGGTCAGTACTTCCTGTATGGCTTCCGAATTCTCCCTCTTTACCGCTGTGGGCGGTGGCCCTGTCCCAATCTTGTGGACTGTTTTGTCTCCAGGCCCACGGAGAAGACCATCTTCATTATGTTCATGCTGGTGGTGGCTTCCGTATCCCTCTTCCTCAACCTGGTGGAGATCAGTCATCTGATCTTGAAAAGAATCCGGAGGGCTCTGAGAAGACCAGCAGAGGAGCAGCTTGCAGAAGTCCCGGAGAAGCCCCTCCCTGCCATCACAGTCCCCTCCATCCCGAAGGCCAAAGGCTACAAGCTGCTGGAAGAAGAGAAGCCGGTGCCCCATTATTTCCCTCTCACGGAAGTAGAGGTTGAGCCCAGCCCCCTTCCATCAGCCTACAATGAGTTTGAGGAGAAGATTGGGATGGCACCATTGGAAGATCTCTCCAGGGCATTCGATGAGAGGTTACCATCGTATGCACAAGCGAAGGAACCAGAAGAGGAGAAGGTACGAGCAGAGGAGGAGGAACAAGAGGAGGAGCAGCCAGGGCCTCAAGAGGAACAAGGGGTGAAGAAAGCAGAAGAGGAGATGGTGAGAGATGAAGTGGAAGGGCCTTCAGCACCTGCTGAACTTGCCACTGATATGAGACCCCTGAGCAGGCTAAGCAAAGCCAGCAGCCGGGCCAGGTCAGATGATTTGACTGTATGAAGGTGCAGGATGCGGGGAGCACATGAAAAGGAAAAGGTTGAGAGAAAAGGAGAGATAGAGAAAGAATCAAAAGATATTTTTAAGCAAAGTGCTAAAATGGCCACTTGAATATTATTTCCTGTTATGATTCTCAACTGGAAAGGTACTACCATGGTAACTGTGCCTTATTTGCCCCATATGTCCCTGTAATTTCCCTGTTTCCACATGCCAGCTCACTCCTTACAGTAATATCTACACGGTACGCATAACTGATGTCTTTTAAAACCTAACATGGCAGTGATACCCAAATGTTGCCACTGTGATCATATCTACTGAAAGCCTTGTGTTCCACATTTCTCTAGGAATGTAGGGAGGATCTGTCTTCCAGCCAGTGAGGGGAAAGACTGATCAACAACTGTATCTAGTCTTTCTGTTTCCTCCTATGGCTCAGTGAGCAGATCTCCCCTTTGCTGTTGGCATGGAATTGCAGTTACTTAATTCACAAAGTGAATTCTATGCTTAGCATCAACACACTAAAATACTAAGCCCAATTTCCCTTCTTTATTCAGAAAATAAAGGCAAAAATGATCCAAATTTCTCTGTGAATGCATATCTGAGTTAGGTAAAAATATTTTCCCTGGTCAAAAATATTTCTGCTCTTCCAGTGACATTGACAGTGGGCAAGGTTAGCAGTAGCTCTCTGCTAGGACTTAGGAGATGCCTAGAGATGGATTATTTGTTCCCAAGAGGGTCATCCAGCCCCGAGACTAGTTCAGAATACTGGAAAGAATAAACTCAAGTGATATTTTTTACTTGTAGCCTTGTGATTTAAAGATCTGAGAAACTAGATTTAGCCAAGCAAGAGGGAAAAATCTTGTAAGAAAGGAGGGGACAGCTACAGCCCCCAGAGCATGAAACCAAATACAAGCCTTCATGGTATGATCCTGACAAGTGTTCAGTTCCTGGAGCTTCCAAGCTCCCAGGCACTCAGCAAATCTCAGGTACAGAGTCCTGAAGGCACCTGTGAACCTAAACCAGGGGTCTGGGTAACTATGTGACTTTTTAAACTTCTAAATACAAAACTGGTTGGTCAAGTTTGAAAAGACTAATATGGTAAAAGTCTTTTGACAGCCTTTGTTTTTAATTTGACAGACGGGAGCCATTCAGCAGGCTACTTCTCTATTAAATGCCAAAGTCTCGCTCAAGTAAGACAAGGCCTTTCAAAAGATGATTTAGACCTTTTGTGCCAACAGGTCTGTACAGAACTCTCAGAGACTCAGAAAAATCTTTTTTTACAGAAGGCAGAAAATGATGTGCTTGCAAATGTTTAGATGTCTAATATAGAATTCTAATTTTAAGAATACAGCAGCAACTCTTGGCTGGGACAGTGCAGCAAATGCGTTCAAAAGCTTCAGGTTAACAGCTATGTCCCCCCAAAACTGAGCCTCATGCCAGAAAAGTGCAGGTATGCACTCTGCTCTGCTCTGCAAACCTCATACCCTGCCATCTCAGCAAATTCTTTCTGCTGGGCTGCAGCCCATCCCATTGTTCCCAGGGCAGGCTCTAATCCAGGTTAGGGAACAAAAGGTCTTTGGCACAATGCATAAAACTCATCCCGCCATTAGCTAGAAAAGACCCCCTGCGGCCTCCCATTGTGGCAGGTCTGACTCAAAGCCCGGGGAAGGCAAATGGGCGTCTGCGAGAGCTCTGGGTAGGCTTGGGCCCCATCCCAGCTCCAGTACAGTCAGTCCTGTCGCTCCTGGTCCCACCCCTTTGGTGGAGTTCCCTGCCTGGCCACGCAGCCATGAAGGTGGCCAGACTTCACTGCAGAGTGACTTAAGCTGTACATATGTAGAAAGTTTGTAGGGTGCATTGGGATTCTCCAGCACCACAGAGGTGCAATGTATTTTTTTTTTTGTTCTTTACACTGTTCATCCTTTTGCTCCTCTTGGGCCTGTGTATTTTCCCAACGTTTGCAGCCTGAGGTCAAAATCTTTATTCCTTAGACAAAGACTGTTAGGGTGTCCTTCCTTGTGAAGGAAGACTGAAGGTCCTTCCTCAGTTTTGGGAAGGAATATGATAAAGCAACACATGCAGAGAGGGAGTCTGGAGGAGTCTTTATCCACTCTCTTAATACAGAAACAGGAGAACAGCTATCACAACTGAGGAAAGAGAATGTTTTTCAGCAGGAAGAGTCCACTGTGCCCAGTTCAAGATACTAGAACTAAAGAAAGGGCTAAGATTTAGATGAACAACACAATCACCACACTTATACTAGATGGGATCTATTTTATTTTCTCCACAGAAAGAGATAAGAGAATTTGAATGATTCTAAGCATCAACCAGCCCAGTTGTTGAAAGGGGTTGGAATCATACTTTCCTGCAGGTAAAAACCACAACCTTGTAACAGTTTAGTACGAGGTATCTGCATCAGAGCCTCTGACCCTTCCAGATACCAAGGTACTGGACTGGTTGAATCACACCCACCCCTGTTGACTTCTAATTACTTGACAATTCCACTCCTTAATCCTGACATTCATACACTCATTAGACTACAGGACTACTTAAAGATGAGTGCTTGTTCATTAGGAGTACATGGTTCACAACATGGCTGTCAGGCGGGGCAGTCTTTAATCACCACATGTTAATTATGTCCTTTTCCAGTGGAGAGCCTCAGTAAAACGCACCATGTGCAGTGTACTCCATGGACACTGTAGTTCTCTCACAGCTGCCACAAGAATGCTCCTTTCTTCCTCTGGGTCCCAACAGCACAAGGAGAAGCTGGCATTTTCCTCCTGCATCCACTCAACTGCTTCTTGATTTTTTTTTTTTTTTTTTTTTTTAAAGCCAGTTTTCAAATACTCTGCCTGGCCGGCAGTGAATCTGTAGCTCCCAAGCACGGGCCACGGCATCAGGACAGCGCTGCTCGGCAAATGGGGCTGGGAACAGTCCGGTCTTCTGGCACTCAGCCTCATCTCTGCAAGGAAATTGCTGTGGGACTGTCACCAAGTCATTCTTTCTTCTTGTGCAATTGGGAATAATCTTCTACCTTACAATGATGATGTGAGGCCTGACTTGTTGTGCTAGTAATGGAAAGGGAGGTCCTTGGATGGAAGGCCCTACAGATGAGCAAAGGATTATTCCTATTTCTGGATGTGATAGCACATAAATGTGTTTTATTCCCTCTCAATGAGACAAACTTAATTGTTCATTCAAGAAATTCCTAGTGAAGCTGCATAACAGCCTCAGAGCTGTATGATTCTACACGAAAAAATAATTTAGCAAAACATAGAGATCTATATGAAGAATGGGGAAAATTATTTCCTTGGGAAGGGGGAAATCACTGGACAATTAGAGCCATGCCTGGATCATTTAAAGGTGTGTTTACCCCCTTGGCTCCCTGTGCAAATAAATTACTAACTGATCACATGGCTCTCTGCAAGGAGCATAAGATGCAAGTGTCAAAATCACCAAAGGAGGTGAAAGTAGAAGAGCAAGGTAGTCTCTTAGCTTACAATAGCATGTGGGGGTTGGTGTTCTCTAGTGTCTAGAGCAGTGGACCTAGGATAATAATCTTAGATTTATTTCCAGCTCTGCTTCTGACTTGCTGTGATAATCACTTTACCTCTCAGTGCCTGTTTTCTCCACCTGTAAAATGGGTGTAAGAATTTCCACCTACCTCACAGGGATGTTGTGAGGGTTCCTTAATTCTGTTTGTAAAGTAAGTAGGAATGATCTGATGAAAAGCACTGCTGAAATGCATGGTATCCTTGTTATTTCTTGGCAGAACTGCTAACTTGGGTAATGTATGACGACTTGACCAGAAGGGTAGTGGTTTGGAAATGTGAACACTGCACTGACAACATTAACATGGATGTGGATTTGCCATGGGTAAAAAAGACTTTATTGATTCCCTCACCCATCTCTCCCACCTTAGCCAAGGCCATGTATGAAGCTGTGGTGAGTGTGGTGACACGGACCCCTCTTCTCCATCCCCAGCGTCCACTCTGGGGCAGCATTTATGCTTAAATAAGGCAGTTCCTGGAGCACTTGGTTCAGGTTGGTGGAGCTCTGACAGTTTTAAGGTCCTTGCAAGGCATGTGGGAGAGGGTTGTATCACACAGAATATTGCTGGGCTTCTGTTTTAAACCACTCAGCGCAACAGAGACCGTCACTCACGATCTCTTAGTGCTGAAACACAGTGAGGTGCAGATTCCTCCTCCTGCAGGAGAGGAGAGATTTGGGGGATCTCTGCTCTCTAGGTCTGTGTGGACATCAAACCTACTTACTGAGGGGGGAAGTCCCATCACTCCTGCTGCTCAGTAATTCACTGACTGTGCAGTTTTACATTTAAAGAGCGGCTGTGTCACACAATGCTGAAAAAAAAAGTGGCAGTTTGCTGTTTTGTATAGAAAATGGCTTTTCAGGCTGACAACCGAACGTAATCCTAGCCTAGGCTTAGTTTTGTTTAGCAAAGACAGGAACATCCATGAGTACTACACTAAAGCCTTCCTGTAAGCCCAAGGCAGTTGTGATAAAACAGTATATGGTGCCAGATTTCCTGAGGGCCAGGGCTGGATAAACGTACCAAAATCAGGGGACTTGTCCAAGTATTGGAATAATTTTTTTCCTCACCAGAATGACATTGCCATTCCTTGGGCTCTGTGTGTGCTGTACCTTTTAACACGGCTCAGGAAAGGCTTTTTGCCAACATCAAATGTGCTTACACAGCTGAGCAGTAACCATGGCAAGCGAATATGTGTCGGCTTGCCAAGACATAGCCTGGCACACAATCCTTTCCTTGCCACTAGCTTGGCACCAACCTACTTCAGTAGAAGAGGCAAGACTTAGGTATCTGTCAACAATTCACACTTTCCTCTCAGCAGCCTGCTGTACAAAGAGACACAGGAGGTTTGTTCAGCCTGGAGAGGAGGGGCCTAAGGGCATTGGGAGCCCTAAATTCTGTCTTCAGGTTCCTAAGGAGGAGTTCCCAGGAAGATGGAGGCAGACTCTTGACAGAGGTGCACAGCAAAAGACCAGAGGCAGCAATCACAATGAGCAGCAAAGGAAAATTTTGACTCAAAGACTCTGACAAGGAAAAAAATTGTTCAAATGGAGAGTGGTTCAGCACTAAAGCAGGTGCCCAGAGACATGGTGGGATCTTCATCCTTGGGGGATGAAGCCTGGCTGGGAAAAGCATTAAGCATCCTAATCTGACTCTGTATTGAGCTGAAGGTCGGGCCAGGTGATGCCTTCCCACCTGAACTCTCTATCCCATGGGATATCCCAAGTTGAAAGCTCAGTGCAGCCACTGCATGATGGAATGAGACGTGTAGGGCACTTCCTGCCTCACAGGGTGCCCTGGTAGAGCTGGTTTAGGCTGTCCCAAAGGCCACACCACCTCCCCAGGCACCAGCAGAGGCCGATGCACACACAGAGTCAGCTGTTCAAGTGTTCAAGCTGGATGGAGCTCTGAGCAGCCTGGCCTGATGAAAGGTGTCCCTGCCCATGGCAGGGGGTTGGAACTGGATGATCTTCAAGGTCCCTTCCAATCCAAACTACTCTATGATTCTGTGATTCTATGAACTGATGTTTGGTAGCTACAAAAGCTGCTTGAGGCCAGAATCGTGTTGTGTAACTGGTTTGGAAAAAGCATTACAAATAAAAAAAAAAAAGAAAAAAAGGGAGTATGCTTGTCAACAGATAAAATCATGGAAATATAGTGGCTTAGGTGTTTCCATATTTAACTTCAGCATCAAGTGTGCCTTTAAATCCATCTGAAAGTGCAGAGAACTGCATTTTAACATTCTGTCAACAAAAACCTGTGTGTTTTAAAGCTTGCTGATCTGGGATGAAGCAGCACTGAATAGAAATGGTGATTATAGAGCTACTGACAGAACATTTTGAAAAAAACAAAGACTGTTGGCTTTCACCTTGCTAGATCCAGCCTGGAACAGTGAAAGCAAACCAGCCATTTATTGGTTTCCAAGGTAGAAAAGCTATATAAAAAAATGCCCAGGTAAGTTTTTCAATACATAACTTTAGTTCACAGAAGAGTCATAGGCAACCCTGTAAAGGAATCCACAAATTTCCAGTGAACATCATCATCTGAACTCATCAAAAATAAACTCCAAAGAAATGCAGAAATCAGAACGATGTGGGAATACTTCCAGCTTCAGAGTTCTTGTTTATGAAAACCTCTGGAGAAAAGAGAAAAGAAAATGGGTGGCTGGCTGCCAGCTAAGCCTATTTGTCATAAATATGCCCCGTAGCACCTTCTGGAAACCTGTGTGATTTCTAAATATACTCTTGGCCAAACCCCATGATTTAATTCAATATGCTGCACCTTCCTGCTTTACTTAAAAGGCTTGATTTTGGTTCTCTCTACAAACTGAACATAAAATAGCCTCATTCACTTTAATATGTGGAAGAATAACTACAACTGAGAAGCTGCCTTGGAGGGCCATGGACCCTTTTCCCCACACATGAATATCAGTGACTATCTAAGGAGGAATACCACAAAACAAATTTCCCATATTTTTTTCACACTTTGTCTTCTCTGAAGGAGAAGTCCTGGGGCTGAGAAGTGGGCGTGGGGCTGGGTTTTTCCTGTAGGAATTATCTTGTTCCCTCTGTGTTTCTCCCAAGGCCCAGGGATCAGTAATTTACAGCTAAGCAGAAGCATGTTTCAAGCCTATTTCCAAATACATGCAAAGAAGAAAGTTTAAGACCTATGACCAAACTCTGCCTTGTTTATTACCCTTGTGTGGAAGTTGAGTTGCCAAGGTATAAACAAGAGCAGAATTTGGCTTTGTGTAACTTATTTTTAAAGGATTTCCTGTTAACCTCAGTCTCTAAAAGGCAACCAACAGCTAACCTTGCCCTGCAATCTACCAACACAGAACAAAACAACCACAAATCCCTCCAAACCCAGGAATCTCACCACTTTAGGAAAGAACAGTTTCTAAGCAGCAGATACAGAAAGAAAGAACAGGCAAGGCGTGATCTCAGCTCTGCATTAATTGGCAGTGATACCAGACGCTGTAAAATAAAAGGCCTCAGATCAGCTATGATAACCTGCTCCCTCAGTTCATTTCTCCATGAAAGCTGAATGTTTTCTTCTCTTTGCAATGCTGCAGACAAGGAGACAAATTTCAAACCAAGAAGTTTGAGAGCAAGACAGAAAGCCAAACAAAGAGACAGTGGGACTAATCCAGTGACTCGGCACAACCAAACGTAGATTTGTTTTCCTAGTGAAATGAGTTGTAATGAATAAAGGTTCCTGATTTTCAGTCAGCAGGGGCTCTGTGCTTTGTTAAACTCACAACTTAATTCTTCTCTTCCTGTTTATTATTCCAAATACAGAGAGCTCTGAGTGGCAATGGTTAGAATCATAGAATCAGAATCATTAGGGTTGGAAAAGGCCTCCAAGACCATCAAGTCCAACTGCCAACCCAGCAGCACCACCAAACCATGTCCTCAAGTGCCATACCCACATGTTTTTCAAACACTTCCAGGGATGGTTACTCCACCACTTCCCTGCACAGTCTGTTCCAATGTTTTACAATCTCTTCTGTGAAACTTTTTTTCTTAATGCCTAATCTAAATCTCCCCTGGTGCCACTTGAGGCCATTTCCTCAAGGTGTATTCTTAAGAGGAAAAAAGATTCAGATGCCATGAAGGTCAAGTGGGAACATGACTGTGACATGAAGGATTGGATCTCACACCGATAGCCATCAGGAAATTCCCTGTCTGCACTTTTGCTTCCCTTCTGGCCCCATTCCTTGATATATTATAATTGTAAGTCCTGAAAGGCATCTGCAGCCCAGTTCTTGGCATGGAAGGAGGATGGAGAGGGCCCCATGTGGGAGATGGGCAGATGGGCCAGGAGCAGTCATGGTGTGCCATCAGCCACTGCTGCCCTGCGCCTGCAGCGGAGTCATAGCCGTGGTAAAATGGCAGAATCACAGAATTGTCTGGGTCTTTAAGAGACCTTAAAGATCATCCAGTTCCACACCACTGTCATGGACAGGGACACCTCCCAGTAGACCAGGCTGCTCAGAGCTTCATCCAGCCTGGTCTCAAACACTTCCAGGGATGGGGCATCCACAATTCCTCTGGGAAGTGCCTCACCACCCTCATAGTATAGAATTTCTTTGTAATGTTTAATCTAAATCTGCCCTCTTTCAGTTTGAATCCATTCCCCCTTGTCCTGTCACTCCATGCCCTTGTAAAAACTTCCTCTCCATCTTTCTTGCAGGCTCCCTTCAGACACTCGAAGGCTGCAATTAGGTCACCCCAAAGCCGTCTCTTTTGCAGGCTGAACAATCCCAATTTTCTCAGCCTTTTGTCATAGGAGAGGTGCTCCATCCCTCTAATTAACTCGGTGGCCTCCTCTGGACTTGCTCCAACAGGTCCATGTCCCTCCTGTGCTGGGGACCCCAGAGCTCACACCCCAGAGAATGCCGTTCACCCTCCACTTCTTTCTGTGCCTCGGACACCTCCTTCTGTCCCCCGGCCAGCAGCGGGTGCCCCTCCCGCGGCTTTCGAGGGCAGCACCAGCGCTGAGGTCCGAGGGGCGGGCTGAGGGCTCCGATTCCAGCAGCCCCCGCCGCAGCCACCCCCTCACACCGGCACCGCGCCGCTCCCGCCAGGGGGCGGAGCGTCCCCGCCCTCGCCTCGCCCCGCCCGCGGCACGCGCCCGCGCGCCTGCGCACCGCAGCCACCGGAGCCGGAAGCGCGGCGGGCGGGCGGACGGGCGGGCAGCGGTGGGCGCCGCCATGAGCTTCCTCATCGACTCCAGCATCATGTTCACCTCACAGGTACCCACCCCTTCCCCGCCGCTGCGGCGCCGCGCGTCCGGCCAGGAGAAGGGTGAGGGAACGGGGATGTCCTGCCGCCAGCGGGCTTCCCTCTCCCTGCGCCGTGTCCCTCCCGGGGGAGCGCGGGGGCGGTGCCCCGGGGCGCGCGTGCGCAGCTCTCCGCGCGAGGGGCGCGCGGCCCCTCAGGGGCGGCCGGGCCGGACCGAGCCGAGTCCACGCAAGGCGAGCCGAGCTCCGTTTAAGTTTAAATTTAAGTTTCTCCAGTTGGAACAGGCAGGGAAGCGCGTCTTGTTGGTCTCTATTGAGTACTTGGTTTGTTTCTGATATTCCTCAACAAGGCCGGTCCTAGGCAGCTGGACCAGATGAAAATGATTTTAGGTGGATCACAGAGGGATCTGATTTAAGCTTCTGAGCTGCTGTGAAAGTTTTGTACTGTAGTGGTGAGGGGTGAGCCGAGGAATGGGAACCTTTCCCCTCTCAGCAGCAGGTGGTCGTCTTATATAGACTTCAGTGCTCAAGCCTAATTCATGACAGTTTTCAGGACAGGTTTTGGCTTTAGAAGAACAATGCTCTTCTGTTTGATAATGCTTTGATTTTTTGCTCACAAAGTACTTTTTCACGCTTGGTGGCTTGAAAATAGCTTTGGTACTGTTATCAATTCACCCAGAACAAAACCTTCCACTTTTTTGCTTTGAGTTCTGAGCTCTAACTTATCTAGTAGCTTTTCTTTCATTCCTGAGGGCAGCTTTGAATCTTCTCATCATCTTCAGCAGTACCAAGTTAGATGTTCAGGTCGGTGCCTGTGATTGTCAAATGCTCAAGATTCTGCTGAGTTTACATGTCACGTTCACCTGCTGTGTCTTAGAGTGTGATCTTTTACCAAAATGTCTTTCTATGCTTTTAGCCAGTCCCTAACACCAGGGAAGTCTAATCTTCATGTACAATTTTTTGTTATTGTTGTACTTACTTATCTCTTCAGCTTTTTCTCTTACTTCTTTTTGAAGAGTTTGTCTCTACCTTTTCCCTCCTTCCCACTGTTAAATGTGGAATTACTTTATGTAGATCTCATTTGCCTATCATACTTCTTTAACTTATGACCTATAGATAGGAGGCTTATGAAATATCTTTCCTTTTTGCTAGCAGCTACTATAAAGTCTGAAGTCCTCCTCAAACAAGTTTTGCCAGGTGTTACAAATCGCTCATTCGACTTCATTCCTATTTTAGTTCTTCTTTCAAGGCAGCTGTGTTTGATCTTCTTGCCCAGCATTCCAGGTGTTCCTTGTCTGTGAATCATGTTAGTGTGTTACCTTTGCCACTGTGGTTACTCCTGATGTGCAGGGAAGTAATCCACAGTAATTCCTTTGTTTTTTGTCTTTGAAAGTTTCCCATCTCCACGGTAGGGTGGGCAGAAAACTCTGGCCTTTTCTATGTGCTCTGAGGAGATACACTGACTTTAGTCCTTGATGTGTGACATATACTGAATTTTGTCTTTGCCTTGGTCAAAGCTACTTCTGTAAAAAATACTGAGTATTTTCTGAATTCTCTTTTTGCTCGGGTCCTTTTAAATGATTTCACTCCCTTTCAGTCTTATGAGGAATAGATGGGACTGCCCATGGGAGGCCTGACAGCACAGTCCCCTTTTACTCTCTGAAGACAGGTAATTACAATTTTGGCCACCTTGTTCAATTTGTATTTATTTCATTTAAGTTATCTGCAAAATAGCTGTGATATTAAATTGATCCCTTCAGGAGTGTGAAGAAAGTTAAACAAATTTTGTAATGTGCTTTGACAGCCACTGAAATTCAAAGTGTTACTGGCTTTTTCTGCTTCCTCAACCTTATCCAGGTGGCTTTCTGCAACTCCAGATTGTGGTTTGGGGCATTCAGCACTTCCTTTTCCCCACCTTAGAGATGCTTGTAGCACCTTTCACCCACAATGTGTCAGTGTCTAACCAGAGGTACTGTAAGGACCTCTACAAAAAATTCACATGCACTTCTGGTCTACAAGAAACAGCAGATGTGTTTATAAAATTTACTCATCTCTAGAAGATGTGTATGTGGTGGACATTCAAGTGTTTGCTTTGCCTCTATTACTGTATTTCCTGTAAAAAAAACCCATAGGCTTTAATTCTGTAGGTTACGAGAGTGAAACAAGAACCAACAGTGCAAAGGATTCTGGCAGGCTGAGGAATTCTGAGAATTTTGGAGCACAGAACTCAGTTGTCTTGACTAGATCTTCCTCAAGGCTGTAGCCTTTTGTGTGTGCTACACTTGGATATTTAAAATACCATTTTTTCCATGTTACCATGGCAAGTTTTAATCTTTGGGGGATCTTGGGTACTTTGGCTTAGCTCTTTTCCTTCCATTTGTTTAATTTACAATCAGCAGTGCAGTGAGTTTGTGTTTTGCAAGTTGCAGGATGCAAATGTTAAGTGTTTCATCTCTTCTGCAGGTGCTGTTCTTTGGATTTGGATGGCTCTTCTTCATGAGAAAGCTCTTCAAGGATTATGAGGTGAGAAGGCACCTTTCATTACAAGTCTGTATCTTAAAAATTACCCCCAATTATAGAAATATTTTTAAAACTGCATTTAGCCTTATTCCTCTCTTTAATCCCTTTTATTTTGTCTGCAGTTACTTTCTTTCTAATTTCCTCCTGTGTTTCTATTTGAAAGACTCCTATAGATATCTGAGGAAATGGGTTCTTCTGTGGCCACTGAAAGTTTCCATACTGGCTACTGTTAAATAAAAAGAAATATGGAGGAGATGCAGGAGTAATAGGAAACTGTTTTGCCTTTTGCCCTAGTAAGCCTACCGTACATAAAGTGAAATTTTTGAGACAAAATCAAATCCAGTGGTTAACTTTAAACTGAATGAGATGTGTCCATTGCAGCTGCATTGGTTGTGAGGATTGGATGGAATGAAAATGCCATTCTTTTATCCATAGTGGGGTATGAGATTGTAGTCTAGGTCAGAGATGGCTTAAGTGCAAGCTAAATTCAGACCCCAACAGTTTTTCTGGTGTGGATTTTGTTTTTAAGTCTAAGGTTAATATCGAAGAGCTCTCTAAGCATGAGTTTGCCCTCTGGTTTCCACCAGGCTTTTGGTTTCCTCCTAAGCAGATAAAGGACTTGGTGCCTTGGAACAAGAGACCCAGTTGTGGGCTATCATACCTTGTGATTTGTTTTGTTATCTGAGGGATATCAGGATGCTATTCCAGAAATGTAGATGCCTGATGTCTCTGGGTTTTTCTCTGCATTGCAGGTGCGACAGTATGTGGTCCAGGTGATCTTCTCTGTGACTTTTGCCTTCTCTTGTACCATGTTTGAACTCATCATCTTTGAGATTTTGGGAGTGCTGAACAGCAGGTGAGTCTGGGAGCCCACTGGGGACTGGCCTGCCTTGTGCTCTACAGCATCTTCAGTCTAACTTCTAAATTAATAGATTAGTCTTGGATTGGGGAAATCATGTGAGAAAACTGTCAACAGCTCAATGAAGATGTTTGTGCAGCAAAATTTATTTGACAGAACATGAGACTAGAAGCCATAAGCTTCCAGTTTTCCACAGAATTGCTGGTAATGTGGTCTAGGTCCTTAGGGCAAGGCTTTAGCCTTTGACTTTCTCCATTTGTGAAGTCAAAATAAATGATTTCTTTTATGGGAGTATTGTGAAGCTTCAGATCATGCTAAGGATGCTTAGGACTATAGGACTTTTCAGATGCTAAGGACTATAGAAACTTGAAGCACGAGTTTTTCTGTGGTGGTCAGAGCAGTGAATAAGATGTGAAACTAATTGTGGAGTGAAAACTAATCTGTAACAATACAGGACTTGTGAATCAAAGGTGCATCCTCCCCTGACCACAGGGACTTCCACACAAAGGGGATGTTAAAAACTGTTTGCTTTGGAAGTCAGTAGGAAAGAGAAGATAGAATAATAACATGTAGAGGCTAAGTTGGGTTTCTTCTTATTCTATCACATGATACAAGTATAAGAGAGCAGTCAAAGGGGTTGAAAGGCAAGAAGTGCAGAACTGATGAAAGATATTGTTAGTTCTGTGTGTTATTAATATATGGGGCTCGTAGCCAGAGAAATCACTGACGAGAATGCTTTTATAAGCTTCAGTAAAGGGCTAGACTTCAGTATAGATGAAAATGTTTGCCTCTGAATTAGTTAGGAAAAAGTGACAAGGATCCTTGTAATTTCTTCTTCCCTGAGGATAAAGAGGATATGAGTTAATATTGGGAATGGGACATGTATTTTTCCGTTCAAGTGAAGTGAAAAGTCAGTTGAGCCAAGATGAATCTCACCTGCATTTGACTACTCTGACTTTGTCAGAGGAGTATTGATCATGTTGATCTATATATGTATTTGTAAAACCTTGCTTTGCAAAGTATTGCAGATGGGACAACTCTCTCTGAAGTGAAACATGCTGAATTATCAACATTAAATATTTTTAGTCTTTTCAATATGAATTAGCTCTTTTTTGACTCAGCTGTTCATTAGAAAATTAATTACTGCTTATACTTAAGTTTTGATTTATTGTTCAACTAGATGAGCAGTCACACGAATCATGCTGCAACTGGCATTAGTCAACATAGAAAATATAGTGTTTGATAAAATACCCAGTGTTTAGTTTGAAATACACATTCTTGACCTCTGTATTTAAAAATAAAACCATACAAAACCCCAAACCAAACAACTCCCCCTCCACTGCCCTAATAAAACCAAAAAAATCCAGAATATTCTATATGCTAGGCCAATATTATTCAATGCTTGATGTAGTTGAAAAGATTTCACTGACATGCAATTTTCTTTGAGAAATTTGTTGTATTATGATATCGTGCTAATCAGTATTTTGGCTTTATTTCAGCTCTCGATATTTTCACTGGAAGCTGAACCTGTGTGTCATTTTGCTCATCCTGGTCTTCATGGTACCCTTCTACATCGGTTACTTTGTTGTGAGCAACATCAGATTATGTGAGTACTTGGTTTGTGGCAGGGGAGCTGCTAATTTGAGACTAGGGATACAAATGAGAAATAATTTCGGTCACTGTCATAGCTCCCTCCTTCCCTGGGCTTTGTCTGGCTAAATAACTTCTCTTTGGAACTTTATGCTTTAGCATGAACCTTTCATTGAACAGTCAGGAAATGCTTTACATGACCCCAGCAAGTGCTGCTTTTCTTCACAGGTTTCAACAAAGTTGAGCACTTCAGAGTAGTGTTACTGGGATTTGTTCCTTTGCAATTTTAATCTTGCAGCCAAACTCTGCAACCTTTGGCAAGGCTGTGTTGTTCTGCTAGGGGGCAGAAGAAATGAGGCAGAGAAGCTCAATAAATCACTCATGAAGCAGAAGAGCTCAATAAATTACTTTTGCTTTTTTTACTTCTACTGTCTGGATGAGGCCTCTTCCATGGGCTAATGGACACTTAACCCTTGGGCTGTTGATATTTGTCGCTCTTTTGTGTGAAGCTTAGGCATGTAGGTTGGGAATATTAAATGTGTAGTTTTGCCATGAAGATGAAGTATTTAGGATTCATGTTCAAGGTCACACAAGAAAGAAGCAGTGAAGTGGCCCCACAATGGGGCCTTGTGGGAAAAAGCCCAAGTGCGTCCCTGCAGGAGCTCTCACAAATGGTGGTCTCTCAACTGGCTGCATCTGTGGGAGGAGATGGGGTGCACACTGCAAGCTGTAGCTCTGTCAGGTGACACCTGCTTTGGCCACCTGTGCTCAAAGTAGCATTTAGATCAATGTAGAAATTTTGCAAGCTATAAAAAGCTCTAAAGGAAGAGCCGATTTTAAACACTCCCTTTTTCCTTTCCATTAGTGCACAGACAGAAACTCCTTTTTGCATGTGTTGTGTGGTTGACATTCATGTATTTCTTCTGGAAGCTGGGGGATCCATTTCCTATCCTCAGCCCAAAACATGGTGAGTTTCATTTTCTTGCTGATTCCTTCTCCCCTGCAAATAGGTTTTGTTACCTCACTTTTATCTTGGAGCTCTAATTATCTCAGCTCTACAGTTGGGACTGTAGAAAGTAGTTCCTGCAACTGAGGGTCTGCTCTGCTTTGAAATCTGCAGTGTGAAGGTTGTCAGACTGACAAAAATGCAGGGATACACCTGGATTATTTTCATTAGTTTTCTTTCAGTACCACAGGAAAACTTGAAGGAAGTAAGTCCTAACTGAACCTAGACTATGTAAGGACATGATGTACTTTTGAGGACACAGAAGCTTTATCTCCACAAAAAGTTGATCACAATTTTTATTCACTTATTTCTTTCTATTGTGGAGACTAAACTTAGTTTATTTAAGAAGCAGATGAACAATCCCTCCTTCATCTGACTTTTTTTCAGTCAAGTTTTTCTTTCTTGTGACTGAAATCAGATGAGTTTAGCATGAGTGGCTATCCAGTTGACAAAACACGGCTTTGTGCCTAAACACTAGAGCTGCACAGACTAGCCAGCAGCAGGCCTGGCAGTTGTGCTGGCTTTGGTACAGATTCCTGCTCTGCCTGAGCCCAGAGGCTGTGCAGTTGCATGGGACTGGAGTGTGAGCTGGTAAGTCCTGCTGGATGCCAGAGCTATTTGTGTGCAGAATTAGCTTGGGTATCTCTGTTGTGGTCATGGAACCAAGAGTATTTACAGTGTGAAGATACTGTGTGCACTCAGGCTAGTTTGCGTCCAACAGAATTTGTTAGCATGTGCCTGGCTGTGCTGATTCCTTGAGGCACCTCAGTGTGCTGAAGGATTAGAACACTGTAGAACCAGATTATTTTCACCTGTGTTTCCTGTGTAGCTTATATTTGCCTTGTATTTTCCCTGCGCTGGAAAATTGCTTGTATATTGTGCCCAATGGGTGAAGTTCAGTCCGTTTCACTGAAATTGGTGAATATGTCTGTCTGCATACACAATGCTCAGCTTAGTCCTTCTGTTCTGTAGAAAGCTGCATGACTCTCTACTCATATGAGAAGTTGAAGGATACTGACTGCTGTAGATTCTGCTCACCCTTTCATCTGATCCTGAAAGTTTCCTAAGGGAAAACGCGTGTTTGTGTTTTGTAATTGTGTCATTTGCCTCTGCAATATAGCAGCTGAAGTATAGTGCAGATCCCTCTGCCCAGTGTTCCATTGCCAAGAAAAAGTTGTATCCACTGTGAGCTGCAGGAGGTGTGTGAGTTGGCAGAATGGAATAACCCAGTGGGAACTTAGCCATGGGGTTTGGGTAATCCTCTTCAGGTCACCAGAAAGGTTCTGGCAGGCTGTGTAACACCTGCAGATTTCCAGAACAGGTAGTACGGTGTTTTCTGTTTTTAATTGTACTTTACAGGGTGTGATACCTCCACTTAAGAGTTGTACAGTGCCTTTTCCTACCGGGTATAGACATATGGTTAGAGCAATAGATTCTACATGTTTATTCCCTGCTGTATTTTTGGGGTGCTGTTGTCCCGCATGTACAGACAAGGCTGCTGTGGGTTTCATCAGGGAGTGGTGATCCAATTCAGGCAGGTGGGATGGGGAAGGCAGTGTCCTGCAGCTGGGAAATGCACCCTTGATCAAGGGCTCCCCTGGTCTGCAGCTTATTTAAGAGACCTGGGTTTGGGAGCTTGTAGTAGAAGGAACGTTATGCTTAATGACACACCAGTATTTTAATAAGGCTCTTATCTTAATGTGAGTTGATGGAACATTCCTTCACTTTATGTGACCTGATCACAAGAGGGTTGCTGTGAGTTTCATGGGGAAGCATTGCTCCATCCAGTGGAATGTCATGTCATTTTGAAGGCACCTCTGTTTTAAGTGCTGCAGTCTGACAGTGTGTGGGGCAAAAGGCCAGTGTATTGTAGCACATTCTGTAGCTCCTGTAAATCTCTGTGCAGCTGCACATGACTGGGTGTCTCGGTTTCCCTTTGTGAATTCTTTTTGCCTTGTTTTCATCATTTATTCCACTTCTCTGAAGCATGAAATGTGGCTTGGCGCTCGGCCATCTCAGCTTTGCAATCGTGTAAGCTCCAAATGTGCTGTGTGTGGCAGCTGCTCTGTAACCAGCTCCCTAAAAAGTGAGTGGTGTTTACTACACATGGCACTGTGTCCTGGGAAGACAGGTTGAGGTCTGTGTGTAAGAATAAATGTAGCTTCAGTGCTTGGTGATGGTTACAGCACAGGCTTGGTGTACGTGTTGAGTTACATGTTAGAGTCCACTTGGTGCTCAGGTAGAAGACCTTGTTGGTGGTCACGTCAACAAAGTGTTTGTGTCAACCAGATGGATACTGAACAGCCAGGAGCAGCTTAAGCTTCCCAACTCCACTGTCCTACAAGCACAACTTGTATCTGATCTGGAGGGGTCACTTCTAAGGGCAATTGACGGGCTAGGGGTTCCTCTCTATCGTTCAGACATTTTTAGGCCAGTTTGCCAGCACCGACTGGTTTGGTAATAATTGCTGATAATTGCAGAAGTGTCTTTATGGAAGATACTCCTTTATAAGCGCCTGGTGGATGATCTCTGTTCCCATCTCAGCAAAAGGAAAACATATTTTATTAGTTTGGAACCAAAATATTGACATTTAGTCCTCTCCACATATCCATATATCTGCCTTAAGTTTCTTCATAGCTGGAGTTCCCCATCCCTGTTTCTAAGCATGGTAATGTGATTTCTGAGGGAGACTTCCTACCCCTTTCTTTTCCTAGTCCCTGTCTGTCCTTCCTGTTACCTGAGGTCATTGCAGTGGGAAGACAGATTAATTAAGCAGCTCTGTGTTGTGTTAGGAAGGCACCAAGTGTGGAGCAGAGTGAAGAGAGCAAGGTTGCTGATGCCATGTTTTTCCCTCCCTCAGGAATCCTGTCTATAGAACAGCTCATCAGCCGTGTTGGTGTGATTGGGGTGACACTCATGGCTTTGCTGTCAGGATTTGGGGCTGTCAACTGTCCATACACTTACATGTCCTACTTTCTCAGGTAACTGCAGCCTTGTGAAATACTCGTCCAGTTTTTTGAGATTATTTTTCTGCTTTTCCT
The DNA here is from genome assembly GCA_014706295.1 of Lycocorax pyrrhopterus obiensis. Lineage (NCBI taxonomy): Eukaryota > Metazoa > Chordata > Aves > Passeriformes > Paradisaeidae > Lycocorax > Lycocorax pyrrhopterus. The sequence goes on along the minus strand of JACSVZ010000001.1, from coordinate 113,412,200 downwards.
ATGGCATTGTTTCAAGTTTTTTGTTACTTTTTTTCTGAATCTAGCTGTTGTCGTATCTGCATGCTAGAACCATTTCCACTGCCGATGCATATTCTCCTTTTACAGGCTTTTCTCTTCTTTGTCTCATGGGCATGTGCACATCTCCTCTGAAATGGGGTAGCAGGCCTAATTGGGGGTCTTTATTTTGCAGGAATGTGACAGATGCAGATATTCTGGCTCTGGAGCGACGACTCCTTCAGACTATGGACATGATTGTTAGCAAGAAAAAAAGGTGAGAGGACAACAGTAGCATGAAGTTATTTACCTCAAGGATTTTCAGTCAGTGTGGTATAAGATGGTTCTTAAAGTAGTATAAGATGGTTTTTGAAATCTGAATTGGGTTGAGCTGTGTGGTGTTTTGTTCTGGCCTGATACATGACTGTTTTTAACACTAAGTAGTGCCTTTTGTGGCTGCAGTGGCACAAATTAGGCTTCCAAGACCATGTGTCACTCTCTGCTGGCAGCATAACTGATCTGTAGGATGGGCACCTTTCTCTCCCGCCGAGTCAGTGACCCTTAGGCCACTGCAACTGGCTCTTGCTGGTGGTTTCAGGACAGAAAGTGGTTTGTACATAGGATGGATCCTGGTCAAAGCTGAAGTAGGGTAGTGAGCTGGTGTGGACACATCTATATTCTTGCAAATAGCAAGGTTTATTTTGGTTAAATTTTGCAGAATTGCAAAGCATTGCTAATGTGGATATACTGTAGTACACAAGTGTGCTCTCAGAACTCTGCTGGCATTGGTTTAGCTTATTCCATGTACTCCAAGCTAAAAAAAAAACTGCTTTCAGAAACAATGTAATTTGATTTACACTGAAAATATTTTTGTCTGCTGTTACAAATCATATATTTCATGTCTTGCTAATAGTGCAGAATAAATCCAGTTACTGGAGTCACTTCAAAGGTTTGACTGTCTGACACTGAATTCTCACAGCAGTCTCCCAAACTATACCTTTTGCGTCCTAATGTTTCAATGGAACCTTTTAACATATGCAAGGGAGCTTTTAGATAGTCTAACCTTGCCAAGTTTATCACCATGTGTGTATCTGCTGATCAGTATTAGCTGATGGAAGTGTAATCAAAGCACAACCTCCTTCTCCTTTGAAAACGTTAAGTGGTGAACAACTGTTAACTCTGTGGTCATGTGTGAGATGGTAAGTAGTGCGAGAATTACTCAGGTTTAATTGATTGGACTGGAAGCATACTGAAAGACTGGCTTTGGAGTTAAAAAATACTGTATAGTGCTGTTTCTGACTCTGCTCTTTTGTTTTGTACAGTGTTTTTGGACCTCTGGTCCAGGGAGAGTCATGTTGGGATAAAAGTAAGGATGCCAGAGGCTTGTAACTAACTAGCACTTTCTTGCCTTCCTATGGCCAGGAAATCTTCTGAATATAACAACTTCTAGCCATTATGAAGACCCGTGTATTAATCACTTGGGAATTATAATGAAACTCATGTATATGTTTAAAAAAACCAAAAAAAGCCCCCAAAACAAACTGCAAAACTAGGTAGTCTCAGAAGTGTGCAAGAAATAGGAGAAGCTTGTGTTCTGTAGATTTTGTTCTCTTTTTTGCTTTGACAGGGAGCACTGGCTTGCATGATTGGACTATTTATTCATATAAAGTAGAATTTGAAAAGTTAGATATGTATCAGTCCAAATGCAATCCAAATAATTGGCAGAACAAGTGGGAATAACAGTATTTTCCAGTGTAGGGTAAGTGCTACAGTTCCATAAATTGTCAGGGACTTGCTGGCCACCTCCTCAGTATTGTTGGTAGTTCAGAACTTATCTGTGAGTACAAGAGTTAGAAGGCAGTAGAACATAAAGCTTTTTGTTTTCTTTGCTGATCCTGACATTTCTTCTCATGCTTACTGATACTGGTTTCTTAGTCAGTAGGAGATAGTTGGTGAAGGTTGTTTGCCCTGATGGTTTTTGCACAGGAATCACTTTTCTCTCCTTCCTGAGCACAATCAAGTAAAGCCTTATGGAAACTCACCTCTAAAGCTGTCAGATTCTTTATACTCATCCTTGCAGGTGTGACATAACTAAGCCTCAGGTTTGAAATGCCAGCATTCTGTGATGGCATTGCTTCATTTGGATCATGAAAGAGTCAGTTTAGCTGATGTGATACACAAATATCACAAAACATCATTGCCAATCTACACGAACAGAGTTGTGTGGGGTTTGCCTGTGGATCCTTTCTGTGAGGTCTCCAGAACTGGCCGCTGTGTGGATACAGAGATCCCTCTCACCTCTCAAAAGAACAGATTTGCCTTTGTATATCTGTAGCCTTGTGCTTCACCTGGACATTGCTGCATTTTTGCTGCAATGCTGTGGATCATTTGGGATGGACTGTGTGAATCCATGTACTGTGAAGAAAGCAAGGATTAAAAATGCATTTCTTAAATTTGGCAGCTATCAGGATTCCAAGATCTCTGTTATTTGTAGTCTGTGGCCATATATGCTTTTATGTGTATGTGGGGTGCCCCAAGGGTGTTTCTTTTGCTGAAGTAAAAGGAATGATGGAATGATTTTTAAATTTTTTTTTTCTATTACACTGTTTATTAACAACCTTGAATAGGGCTCGGTGCCAAATGTAGCAATGCTGGCTGCAGCTACAAGAAAGGGACTAAACACCACAGAATCATGGATCATCCTGAAAATCCTGTGAATAGTTTTCAGCTTAGGAATGGATAACTTGCTGACAAATTTCAGTGGGGAGAGATGTGAGGGAACGAGACCAGAAGCCAGCACTGCTCGTGGGGATTATGCCATGGTGCGCATGGGAGTGTGAGGGACGATACGCAGCTGCTGCTGGAGTGTTGGAATTAACTTCAGGAGTCGCATTCACATGGCCTGAAGCATCCAGTGGTTCAGTCCAAGAATGGATTTGTGTGTTTCTGCTTCATAACAGCTTGTCATGCAGCCCAGCAGTGAGTGGCAGCATATCAGAGGGTGCTCTGCACACCATCCAGAGCTCATAGCTCCATGGAAAAGGCGGATGTGCAGCGATAAAGAAGAGGTGTCCAAGGGGAAGAGAGGAGCATGAGAAGTCACCTAATTCCTGAGCTTGAGATAACACGGTTGTCTGTTTGAGGAAAGGAAAGCAACTAATCATATGACTGAGAAATCCATTTGAATTCTTATTTTTAAATGGGTTTAAACCCCTTTAGGATTGAAACAGGATCCTGAATGGAAGACTTGGGAAGTGTCTCATTGAATCGCGCTTGATTAGATCTGGACTCTACTCCAGAGCTAATCAGGATAATTTTATGTAGCGAGATTGGTGTTTAGGGCAAGAAAAAAGGGTCATCTGTTTTCAGTGAATTTAGTTTAACAGCATCTTCTAAGAAACTGGTGGGGTTTTTTTGTTTTTTCTTGTTTTGATTTTTCATAAAAGTATTTTATTCCTAAGGACTTGTGTTTTCTGCTCTTTTAGGATAGCAGTGGCTCACAGGACAATGTTCCAGAGAGGAGAAGTGCATAACAGACCCACTGGCTTCTGGGGAATGATAAAAAGTGTTACAACATCTGTTCCTGGCAGTGAAAGTATCCTTCATCTGCATGCTGGCACCTGCCTTGGGAGGTGGATCCAGCTTTCTTGGTTTTGAAAGGTAGAATGTTAGTTGGGACAGGTACAAAGCATTTGTGTTTCAACACGTTTCAAGCCTAACATCTCCTGGGAAGTTTGTTCTCTAGCACCATCTGACCTTTTCCCCAGGCTTGGGCGCAGTTTTACTGTGACACAGGCAGAAGTTTTATGTTTCTGCCCTGCTCTATAAATGTACAGCGGATCAGGGCACAGACATGCACACTTGTCACAGAATCATAGAATGGTTTGGGTTAGAAGGGACCTTAAAGATCATCCAGTTTCAGTCGTCCCTGTAGAAGGAATCTGCTGGGCATTACAAGGATCTGTACTTCTCTAACAGAGTTGCTTACCAACAATTTCTGTCAGACCACTTGAAGTGTGCATTTTGCATATTTAAGGCTGAGGACTCTTCTTCCTCTCCTTTCCCACTAGTTGCTAAAATCAGAATTTGGCTATTTGACAGACTCTTCACAGTAATCACTAATCTCTTGGAGCAGGTACTCAGCAGTTTTGTTTATGAAAGTGATCTGAGATGGCATATTGTGAGATGCACTTCAGTGGCAAGGGACACTGATCAAAGTGGAGCAGCAGTTTTTGAGAGCTCTGGTTCTGTTCTGTGATGTGTTTCCCAGGCAGAGAAATAAGGAGTTTGTTGCATGACTGCCTAAACACTGTGTCCTGCCTACCTCCTTAAACTGGAGTAGTGTGCACCACGTACATCCTGGAGATTTCTCTGGTGCTGTATTAATGAGGAGCATGAAGACTGAGTGAAAAAGCTGATCAGGGTCTAAGAAGAGACCAAACCGTTAGATGTGGCCCTTGGACTGAAGGTGGGGAATGTTTTGTTTTTAATTAAGAATTTGTGATGTGTTCTAGCCTTGACTATGCTGGTTTGCCAGATCTGTCCCTTATCCAGCAAGAAGTGGATGCCCTGGAAGAATTGAGTCGGCAGCTGTTCCTGGAAACTGCTGACTTGCATGCAACAAAGGTACACAGCAAATAACTGCCCAGATGGGTGTTGGGAGGTCAGAGTAGTTTGAAAGAGAACGTCTTTTACGAGAAATTGAAACCTGTTCAATAGGTAAATGGTGAATTGTTGTAATGCAGTGGAGTGAGGATCTGTTTCTTTAGCTTTGGGGCTGGATTACAGTTCCCTTCCAGTTCAGATGTATCCTTGAGGTTGCCCCACTGGCCCCATAACCATTCACAAGCTTATGAATTAACACTCATGAGTTCAGAAACATTTGAATTAAAAGATACAGAAAGGTGGGGCTGTGTTTGCTACTGTTGGTGCTCCATTACAATTTTATATTGTGGGTGATTGTGAAAATGATGTTATTTTCTATGTTCTACTCCCTCTCCCTCTTTTTGTATTTCCAGGAGAGAATAGAGTATTCCAAAACTTTCCAGGGAAAATACTTTAACTTTTTGGGTTATTTTTTCTCCATCTATTGTGTCTGGAAAATCTTCATGGTATGTAAATATTTTATTGCATTTTTTGTGGACGTATGCAAATATCATACCCTGCATAGATTATGCTATGCATGCGGTTCATTAAGTTACGCTCTAGTTTCATTAAAATGCAGAAATTCTGAAAGAAACTGGCCCTTGGTTGAAATACAGCTCTGGATCTGTTTTTTCTATACAGCCTTAGACCAGTAATTCTTACATGGATGTGTTCTGTGCCTTCTTAGACAATCTGACTACCCCCTGCCCTATCCTTGATGGTACCGTAGAAGAGTCATGCATGAGCCTCACATGTGAGAGTGAGAAATGCTTTTGCCTTTTTGCTTGAATGTAAATCCATCTCTCTTGCAGGCAACCATCAATATTGTATTTGACCGTGTGGGGAAGACTGATCCAGTCACAAGAGGAATTGAGATCACTGTAAATTACCTGGGAATTCAGTTTGATGTGAGCCTTTATTAATTCTTACAGCCTTTTCAGCAATTCATATCTTATCTAAATAAAACCATCCTGCTGCTAGGGAGAAAGTGATAGACCCTGAGAATGTGGCTTTGACTTTTGACTTACTGAGGAGGAAGGGAAAATGCACAATGAATGTTGCTTTCACACTGATTTTATGCTGAGATGATGGTGTGGTCTTGCCAGAGAGGCAGTGACTTGTCTTTTTTGTTTTGGAGAAATGGAAGCACTTTACACAACCTGCTTAGATTAATACATTCAGCTACAGAGTAATTTTGATGGCTTATGCAAAGAGTTGTTCTGTCATTTACACTTTTGAAACATATCCCTGTGAAAGTGGGGTTCTTTGTGATTGGTATAAACTAAATTTCCTTCTCTTGTGTTTGGAGTAAACACTTGCTAATACATTTGTGAAATTGTTCTATAAACCTGTCTACAATGGATATCTGTATAGTTAGGAGAGACAAAGACCCTGAAGAATTGGCAGCTATAGAATGTGGTGTAAATGAGGTTAGTGTTAAAGTTTTAACTATGTTCTTTTTGTTGATACAGGTCAAATTCTGGTCTCAGCACATTTCCTTTATTCTTGTTGGAATAATCATTGTTACCTCTATTAGAGGGTTGTTAATCACACTTACAAAGGTAAGAACCAGGACTCTTAAGTGGTTTTACACAGAGAAATTCATTATGAGATTTTTACCTGTAGATGGAACAAATACTGTATAAACTTTCAATATGCATTTATGTTTAAATGTCTGAACATAAATTCTTGCAAGAGGGAGGAAGGTAGGAAAAATATCTTTTGTAGGCTATTTCCCCTCTCAGTCTCTATCAGGAAGGGATGTAGATGTTAAATAAGATGCTAAATGTAAGCAAGGGTTCAAAATGATGCTGTAGCCAAGGCTTATTAGTAAGGTTGATAAGATGGTGATTAAAAGCATTTGGATTATTTAATTTAAGATGCTGGTAGTACTGAAAGGCATTGACTCAACAGACATGTGACTCATTGACTTGACCTGGCCTTTGGTACCTGTGCTTAAACTTGTCTATATTGTTTTGTAATTTTTACCACAAGGTGCAACTGGCTGGGGGAGATTGATGTTTCAAACTAGAGTTTATGAAATTTTATGAAAGGTTTATGAAAGTTTGAGGTTTATGAAAGTAGGCTACAGGTAGCCCTCTAGAATGTATGATTTTGATTGGTTTTTTTAGATGAAAAGATATTGAATGGTATGTACCTTTCACGCTGTCCTAAGGCACATCAGAATTACCTAACTGCTTATTTCTTATGTTTTTGGGGTTTTTTTTCCCTAGTTTTTCTATGCCATTTCCAGCAGCAAGTCCTCCAATGTTATTGTTCTGCTGTTGGCACAGATAATGGTGAGTATGGAGAGCCGTGGGCACACCCTGTGTGCATTTGTGCATGCAGACCTGTTTGTGTGTGTGTATGAACACATACCAATATCTTTGTGTGCTGCCCTCTGTTAGCCACAGAGCCTGTGGTGAATCAGTAACTGCTGTCCCTGTTTTGACTTCCAGGGAATGTACTTTGTGTCATCAGTGCTCCTGATCCGCATGAGTATGCCTCTGGAATACCGCACCATTATTACGGAAGTCCTGGGAGAGCTCCAGTTCAACTTCTATCACCGCTGGTTTGATGTGATATTCCTAGTTAGTGCCCTGTCCAGTATCCTCTTTCTCTATTTAGCACACAAACAAGCCCCAGAAAAGCATATGGCCCTCTGAGGCAGAACTGCAGCCATGCACTGCTCTCTGTCCTGTCAGCTGCACTGCTGCAACTCCTGTGGATTGCAGAACTCAGAGAGACAGGACTGCTCAGTGTGTTCTGGCAGTGTAACTGCAAAACTCGGAGAGACAGGACTGCTCTGTGTGTTCTGGCTCTTTGAACCTCCACACGTGTCATCATCAAGCCCTGTGGCTCATTTTGTTCAGTGCCACAGCTGGAGGGGACGGGGGCGTGCGTATTGAACTTGAAACAGTTCATTGCCAAGCAATAGAAGCAATCCTGGGCACACCACTATCCAGGGGCATCAGAACTTGTGTGGTAGGTTGGCTGAGGGAACACCTACTGTTGGAACAACATCTTCATAGAAGGCGCCAAGAAATGTGATTTTTCTTTTGAAAATCAGCTCATAATTGGGATTTGGAGGATGGCAATTCTGAAATTGAATGTTTGAGTCTGTGGAATTAAATAAGCTTTTGTAATGTGCAAGCATCACAGTTGTTTTTTGTCAGTCTCAAAGGTTTGGCTGCATTTGAGCTGGAAGGTGGTTAGGATTTGCTGTCTGGCGGAAGTGGAGTGGGGAGAACTTCACTCCATTTCTGTATGTAGTGTGTGCTGGTGTGTATCACTAGTACCTACTGTCCTTAGCAACTGGAGATCTGCTTTCTCTTACCGAGTGTCAACTTTCTTTTCTCTCCCTGCATAAGTGGAACTGAAGTTTTGGTTTCCTCTTAGCTAGAGTTCAGTGTAAAGTCAAAGACCACTGCCATGCCTTGTTTACATTGTATGTTACAAATTTTATTCGTGTGACTTAAACTTGTAGGTTGCCATGGCCACTCTCTGAGGCTTTGTTTGTTTTATAATTGTTCTGGAACATAAATTGTAGGTGGTGAGAGTAAGACCTGGAGGCGGGGGGAAATAACCACTCTAAAGAATTTATTTCTGTATTGTCTTTGGTGTACAGCAAGGAGACAAAGTATACAGCAGTGGTATTACAGAACCATTTATGCCACATTCAAGACGACATGGTGGTGACTTGGGGTTAGACAAATGTGCATGACTGAGTTACATACGTTATTCTAATCCAGAGCTGTATGCAGAGGAGAGAGAATAGTGATTAAACATCTTGGGATGTGAATTACAAAGCTGAATGTTTGAAAGAAATTTCTGCAGTGTTAGCAGGAAAAAGGATCATAATGCGCAGAGTACCTGGGCTTATGCCATTTCAGAGCAGCTGTGCTGCTGTAAGCAAAGAGATGCCACAGAGGTGGAGTTGATGGACTTGGATTAGTGAGAGAGCTGCCTTTCCCGGGATATAGGGAGAAATCAATTGCTCTTTATTAAGAGCTTATCCATAATAGGCTAAGATGCTTACAAATCTATAAAACATTTCCAGCTTCTGCTGCAGGACACTTAATTATAAAGTTGCAGTTCTTTAAGCCTTTTCAGAAGTGAGTGACTGAGTGCCCACTTCACGAGGCAGAAAGCCAGTGGAGCACAATTGCAGAGTGTTAAATGGGTGCAAGTTACACCGAAGTGTTTATTGCAGCAAGACTTTGCATTCCTTTATGGCTCTGGCACTCTTTGGAACAGCCAAGTTCTGAGAGGTGGAATAGCAAAGAAGAACTGAAGAAAAGATTTGGAAGGTTTCTTTTTTGTTGTTGTTGGCATAGTTTTGTCTCCTCACAGCTTTGTGTCATCACTGTTGTCACTGTCAGCTCTTGTGGAAGCAGCTGATTGTGAGGAGGAGGATGAGTCTGTCTGCAGAGGAGTAACAAATACGTTGTGATTATTTTGAGTTTGTAAACGTGTTTGATAGTCCGCACTGTTGCAGACTCCTATTTTCATCTGCAGTAATCACACACTTGTTTAGATGGCAGAATGAACCAACAAATACAATTTTTGTTGTTCAAGGGCTTTTCTGGTTAAGTACAATTTGAGAGAAATTAGTGCAATAGAGGTTCCTATTGTTGAATTCCCATATCTGCTCAATTTGATCACAGAAGTAGTGGTAACTTCTGCAAAATGCAGCTTGGGGACTAAGAAATTCTTGAAAAAACTTGCAGACAAGGCTAATGAAAAATAAATGGGAAACAGTATTGCTCTTACCTTGTCTGTCTCTTGCGTGATCAGAAAATACACATTTTAATATTTAAGGCTGACCACACAGATGGTTAAAAGTGTTTCAAGAAGTAATACCTTCCTGCTTTTCTGACTTTAGTCATACTTCAGATTTTTTCTAGTGGCATGAAGTAAAATAATTTCAGATCAGCACATTGCCTAGAAAATGTCATCCTAACCTATCAGTTGCTGTTCCTTCTCCAAAATGATCCATTTTGAAATATTTCATGTGGTTTTCACAAACGTTTATGTTTTTGGTGTATTTAAGTACTTTTCCCTGCACTTCCACAATTGTATTGCCCGTTTCCATCATCATTAGGGATTAGTGTATTTGGATTATCTTGTTCCGTAAAATCTCTTGTATGTGCATTCTTTGTGTGATTTAATCTTGCATTAAAGATACTCACCTGTATTATGTGTGGGGAAAAGAAGAGTTGTTTGTGATAATTAGCAGCTTTCCTTTTAGGAACTTGCAAAAATCCAGGCTCAAGTTAACAATCCTAGCTCTGGAAAACATACTACCTGAAAAAAAGTTCTTTTCCTATCCCTCAGCATCTGCCTAATGCAGGATTACTCACCCTTTCCCTTGGCTCAGGTGAGTTCCTCTCTGGCTGTGATGGGTGGTTTTCTGTGTAAGCAGGAGGCTCAGAAGTGTCTGAATCTGCCATGGAGGCTGTGATGGGAATGTTTTGGCCTTGGAAGTACCTGTAAGCATCTTTGCTGCACACCAGCAGTGTCAGTCTGTCCCCACTGTTTTGGATCCTTGCCACCACTTTGTCGTAGGATTCGTTGGTCACGTTCACTCCGTTCACTTCCACCAAGAAGTCGTCGTTTTCCACACCTGCTCTGCCAGCTGGCCCCTGGCTTTGTACCTGCAGAGGGGAGTTCAGAGCAGGATGTTGGCATAAAACTTGGAAAGATGCATTAACAGCTGAGGGTTAGCTTTCCCTAGAGGATGGTGACATAAGCATGGGGAAGGGGAGATTCGTGGGGCGGGAAGGAATTGGGACAGGCAATGGGTCCAGACGTAATAAACATGGAGCCCATCAGTTTGAGATTTTAACATGCATCTTGATCTTGATAGATTACGTTATAGGAATGTGGCATGGTAGAACCATGAAGACAGGTAGAAAAACAGTTTTCTAACTATTTGCAGGTCTCTGTCCAATAACTTCAAAGTTTAGTACTGTTCACAGATCCCTTAGTGATGAGTGGAACCCCTCCTCTCAAGAAAGCTGAAGTTACAGATGTGATTTGGGACAGTAGGAGTTTGGCTTTTACCAGCTGTGGAATCCAGACAAGGTGGGTAGAAGTAGGGCAAAGGTGTCTTTCCTGTAATTAAGCTGTTCTACAGTAAAAACCAATTCTGTCTAAAATACTAATTTTAGTATGTGAAACTCATGACTAAAAGCAAAAATTATGCAAAAGCTGAATTCTCCTTCCCTCTAGATGTCTAACAGAATGAGGAATATTTTCTGGTGCTCATTTTTTTCTTGGGCCAGCAGTGTCAATCTGACTTAAACAATTCTAGCTCTTATCTGAGAGCATTGTAGAAGAGACTTTTGTGTCTCTTCTTGTATTTGTTTGCAGGATGGAAGGGAGGAAACTGTCCAACGAACTACTTGAGCTTCTCCTTGCTCCTCATTCTTTATTAGTACCTCGTTGATGAAAAATCCAGGCTTGTTCTTGATCATGTTTAAACTGAAGCCAAATCCATTAGGTCCTTTTACCATCTTGCAGATCCTTGGCTTTTGGTTCACTTTCTCCTCAGTGTGGACTTCCCCTCTTTCCTCCATTTTAGCTGGAGTTGGATCCTGTGCTTTGTAGTAGTATGAGAAAGGGGAAATTTGAGCCTGAAAAAAGTGACAAATCTATGTTAAAATAAAAACTTCTGTTGTGAGATCTGTTTCAGGCTCTCATGCTCAACATACTTTGTTTGAAACTTTGTTAGTGACTCAGACTTGAGCTGCAGTGAAGAACTCTTCCCTATTAGTTTCTGGCTGAGTGGAAAACTACAGTGTTGATCTGTGTGAGAAGGAAATTTTGTTATTTGTAAATGGTTACACAGCCATGTAGCTCTGAATTTCCTCTCTTAACAGCAAACCTTAACCTTTCTTGTGATGTATTTGAATTTAGAATTGTTCCAATAGTGCCTATAAGAATCAGGAAGAGGCCAGAGATTTGGGTGTTTTGTGACTTTCTGTACAAGTGTAAATTGAGTTGCTGAAATACAGGGGTATCTTAGACATTTCCTGCAAATTGAAAAAGTGTCAGAGCAGATTGGCTGTTTCATTGTGATAAATTATCAATTTCTAGCAGTAGTTTGCATTTTCTTACCAGTTTGTACATGCTGTCCGTTTCCTTATCCACCACCAACAGGGAGATTTTTGCCTCGGACTGCTTAATTTTTCCCACAACGCTTTCATGGTCCAGCCCATCCACACGCTCGCCATTGACAGCCACTAAGATGTCATTGTCCTTGAGACCTGCCGCGACTGCTGGGCTTCCAGAATTAACATCTTTGATTACGTGGTCTAAGATAAGAAGGGGAGAAAGATTGCTGTGAAGGCAGAGCTTGGTAAGTTTACAGACTTTAAAATGTATGGCAAAGGCAAATGGTCAGAATTGCACTTCAGGTTGAGGCTGTTTTCCCTGAGGATTTCTCCTAGATGGCCAGTAAGAAGCCAAAGAGAATGAAGGCTGCAAACATCATATAGGAAGAAATGGTACAGCAAATGTCATGGTCTGTGTGTTAACTTGGTTCTTACCACCAGTGTTTTGTTCCATCCGTAGATAAAATCCATAACCGCTTTTTCCCTTTTGGATCTCAATAAGTCGTGGTTTGAGGGGAAGCAACCTTAGGCTGGCGCTCTCTTTGCTCAGTGCCATCCTCTGGCTTGTGAAATAGCGGTCTGTTTCTTCATTTGAAAGTAGAAACATAACATGATTTTCAGACTTCTTTACCTGTGACAGCACATGTACAGTCTCAGATGTCACCCCTTCAACAGCTCATGGGAATTGCAGATACTTTGGTAACTGGTGCACTGATACATAGTGGGGTCTGGGTGCTGTTAGTCCTGGCCATGCTACTATAAATTGATTTTTCTTTTCCCCTCCTCCAGCCAGAAATTTGGACCACGACAAAATCAGGGGCATGTAATATATGAGGAAATTTTCTGTATTTCATAATGTGTTCCTGACCTATAGGGAATTATCTGTGGAGGGCTAGGGGTGTGGCATACAGTGCTGTGGAGTCCAGTGAGCCTCTGTAGATAGTACTTGGCTATTCTAGGTGTGGAACTCTACAATATAGACTTACTGTGCCATCTATACCACTATTTTAGATGACGGTGACAGGAGTCAAGTTTCTGTCACTCTTGGTTCTCTTCTGTTTCCCTGTATTACTGATTCTGAGGTGGGGTTTTTTCTTCTGTCTGTTCAACTTCTCCAAGTCCATCCTTCTCTTAATGCTTTCTACTCTAATGGGTGCCCATTTTACTCATCTTAACCAGTGTCACTCTCCTGCTGATGTTCCAGTAGCTCAAACAAAACACAGGTGTTGAATGATTCCATACTTAGCCGTGTGCACTGAGTGCTGCTGGAATGCTGAAGTCTCATGGCTCTCTGAAACCTCTTCAGCTCCAGCTGCATTTCAGCAGTGCCGAGAGCAGAAAGCTGGAAGCCTCATTAGCAATGTTCTTTGCAGCCAGTTAGTGGAATTACTTGCACAGTAATTTTCATTAGTTTTGGACTTCTTAACAGGAGAAAGGGACTACTGTCTAAAATCATGAATCTTCCCTGCTCCATGCTGACTGTGTCATCAGAGGCTTCCCTCTTCCTGCCCTGGAAACCACATTTGATGACTTGCCCTCCTGCCATCAGGAGCATTTCCAGGACTTCTAGGAAATTAATTTATTTAATAGGGTTCCTGGCAGCAGTATACTTGTGTTATTTAAAATTCTTTGGCCTGTCTTGATGGCAGTGTTCATTTGAGAGGCAGCTCAAGAGGCTGCTTGATAACAGTGCCGGTGCAGAGGGCTACGCTGATGTGTTGATGGTACATGAACAGCAGCTCCCAAGCTTTACTGTGAAGTGCTTAAATCAGCCAGCGTGGCCTCCTCAGTAACCCTGATAGGTTGCTGTGAAAGTAGGCCAGAACAGAAGATGAAGCAATACCTTTTCCACCACTTCCTCGTGTGTGTCATTTTCCACATTTTTTCCATTGATTTCAATCAGGCGATCGTTATTTTGGACACCAGCCTTTGCAGCTGCTCCTTGTGGTGAAAGCTCTACTATGAACAACCCCTTCTGTCCTAAAATAAATGAAAACTGATTACACAGGGTAAATCACTGCAATAGGCCTGAATTTAGTGGTTAAGGAAACTCAGCACTAATGTCCTCAGAGACTCTTGTCCTCTGCTTGCACGCAGATTACAGGAGCACCACAAACCTTCCGCACAGACACTCCTCTGTCTCCTACTCTGTCCTGGAAAAATCTCTTCAGTGGTGGAGGGAGATATTTGTTTACTATCTGCAGCTCAATTTGTTGTTTATTTCCCTACCAGGAGCGCAAAGGGGCTGATTAACATAGCTGAAAGGGATTTGATTCCTGCTCACTCCCATCCTGCTCGCTCCTCATCATTTTGAAGAGAGAAGCTGCTTTTACTGTTGTTTTATACATTTCATAATTTCCTGTGTTTGGAAGGCTTTTATGTTTGGTCCTTCAATTACATTGCATTCCAAAATACCCTTTAGAGGGCTCTTTAGAGGTGATGCTTTCCAGAAGACTTCCCTATTCTGTTGACTGGCCTTGGAAGAAAGGCATATATGGAAAAGGTTCAAAATCCTTTTCTTTATAAATGAATTAACTTACAAATCAGGGAAAGTGTTTCTTACAGCTGTCTAGAATCTCATGTGCTGATTCCTGAGTTGATTTTGAGGAGTGGAACAGGACTTAACATAGCACATTGAGTGTATATCTGGTGTTTGAGCAGGGACTGTAAATTTGGTTTGGTAAAGTGGGCTTAAATAACAAGCAGAAAATAGCTTATTATTTTTCTCTCTCTTTTTTCATCTGTTTTCCACCCCATGAGAAGCATGGCCCTCAGAAAACCTTGCGCTGCATATGCTGTACAGAAATGTATTGGAGATGGATCTGAACTCATCTTGCTGCTTCTCACTTTCTTTCTGTTAGCAAGAACAGTTTGTGTGTCCCCATTGGCCTCCACGTGTTAACTGTGGTCGCCTCTATCCCTGCTGCCAAATATATACATATATATACATCTATACATCTATATAACTACATACATGCGTATCTAATTTCTTCTCTGACCTTCTGTGCTTTTCAGAGAGAAGCCGTAGCCTGTCTCCTCCTTCACTAGGTAGCAGAGCCGGGGCTGTGGAACTGCAGCAGTTCCTCTGTCGGCCATGGAGGGTGGGCACTGCTGCTCCTGCTCTTGTCCTGTTGATGCCTTTTGACCCAGCTCTTCCAAGTTCACTCCCTCCTTTTGTGCCTTTTCATAGGATGCGTCATCCAGAACAAGGAATACAACGGAATTCCCGCTGTTTTTGGCGATCTCCACCACCTGTAATGGACAAGGGGAAATGGCAAGCAGGCGCTTGAGTGATGGAGCTAAAAGCTCTCCCCAGGAAAAGCTGCACTGTCCACTGTCTTTGTTGTCCCACCCCCCTGCTCATGCACTAGGGAAGCATCCCAAAGACATTTCATGCCTGTGGTGGGTAATGTATGATGCAGGGGGATATTCAGAGCAGTTGCCTCTGCTCTTGGATTTCCTAGCCATAAAAACTGGAAGAAAAAGGTTCACGCAGCAGCCATGGGCCTGGGTAATGGGGGCATGGTGTGGATCCCAGACTGAACAGAGATGTACCTGTGCGTGTTCCTCCTTGTCCACGAAGACACCATTAACCCTGAGGACTCTGTCTCCATCCTTCAGGCCGGCCCTTTCGGCTGGGCTGTTGTGTTGCACCTTCCGAATGATGTGCCCTGCGGTGTCCTTCTCAACATGCAGGTAGAAGCCGTAGTTCTTCTGGGGCTCCTTGGTCACTTTACACTCTCGGGGCTGCAGAGCAGAAGTCATCTCTACCAGACAGGATGGAAAAGATACCTGTGGGTAAAAACAGTAAGCTCATCTAGGGTATCTTCCCTCTGATTTCATGTTGAAAGAGTTTTCTTCAGAATTCTTGGGGTGTTTTTTTTTTGCCGTGGAGTTTTGGGGGTTTTTTTTGGCCGTGGGAAATCCAGCTGTGCAAAGTTGAATTTAGTTAACAAGGCTAGACAGAAGAAACCAAACCTTTTTCCCAGACCCTCCTTGCTTTTTCTGTCTCTGTATCTCAAATGAAGTTAAGCAAAATGCAGAACTGAAATAAGAAAATCTGCCTGTGAAAACATCGTAAAGATTGAGGAGAGGGTATAACACCAGGATTAAGTCTTAAAGAGGAAATGAAGTTTTGTGAAAAAGGATTGTAACTAGAGTATAGGGATTGTTCCCCTCCCTTTGACACCTGGGAGACCGCATGTAAGCACTGTCCCCAGTTTCGATGTCCCTAAGTAATTGACATATTGGAGCTGGTTTGCAGAGGGGATTTAGGTTCTGAAGCACATATTTAAGGAGGCTGAGAGAGCTGGATTTGTTCAGTCTTGGGAAGACAAAGTAAAGGGAAGATCTTATTGATATCTTCCCACTGCCTAACTGGATTGTGTAGAGAACACAACCAGACTCTTCTTGGAAATTAACAGTGGGAGGATGAGAGGCAACACAGGCTGCAGCAAGGGAAATTCCAACCAGACATCCATAAGGACGACTTTTCCTCTTTGGGGCAGTCAGATACTACTAGAAGTGCCCAGAGAGGCTGTGAAATCTCTGTCCTGGGAGATACCTGGATTGGGCCCTGAGCAACCTGATCTAAGCTGGCCCTGTTTTCTATGGGGCATTGCACCAGGCAACCTCTAAAAGTCCCTTCCTACCTAAACTGCTCTATGACGTAATGAAATTCTGTTTTGAGTGAAGCATGTCGTGCAGGAATACCCCATATGGAAGGTAAGTAGCAGGTGCAACCAGGGAACATCTCCCAAGATAGTTGTCCTGCCAAAGATCCATGAAGATGGGGGAATGAGACAAATGAAGACAAATTCCACCAGTTGGAAAATCCAGGTAATTAGCAACCTCAATTTGTGTTTTACTGGAAAGATTTTTTTTTTCTGTCTCTTTACTGACAGAAGTCAGTTCTTTAGATCTGCTGGCAGTCAAATCCTTCTGTGATAGCAACTCACTGCAGAGCCACTGCTGTGGCCAACCATGCTGCAGATTTTTTGCTATGGAAGCTGAAGCTGCATTGTTGAGGTCACTTGGGCAGCACATAGAACAGCATGGATGTGTGGTGTGAGTTTGGCACAGATGTCACTGGAGCTGGAGAATACAGGAATTTCAGCTGGCAAGGATATGAAGCCTGCAGATCATGATTCACCTGTACTCCTTGGTCAGGTGCCTTGAGCTTTTATGAGTCTCTGTGTATTGCACTGAGATTATCTAATAAAGGGGTGAACTGCCCTATTGTTTGAACATTTTAGAACGCATCAGACTGTACCAATTGCAAGTACAATTCAAAGCAGTTTTTCTTGACAAACACTGGGGATTTGTGCTAATTCCAGGAATTAACATGCAAAACCAGTGCCACACAGAGCTGAAGAAACAGTAGGCTTTTATGAGAAAAATTATTTCTTCATATTTAGAAGTGGAGGGAAGGTTACAATGCACTGCGTACTACTTCTAATCCATCAGAGCTTTACATGCAACATGATTTGTATTGCAAAAAAGGAGTTTTCTAAGGGAAGGGGGATTAGGAAAAAAGGAATTTCTTACCTGTATATCTATGCAGAGCAGACTTCACAGGAGTTCTCTTTTGCTGTTTCTCCTGTGGCTGTACGTATAAGTAAGGCTGGACTTTGATTGGGCAAAGGTTGATTTAAAAGATGATTTATTTAACCAAGTTTCACTGAATGTGTCATATCTTTTTAGGCTGTCTTGTCCTTGTGGGCAGAAGTGCTAATCACGTGCATTTCTCAGCAACTTTGCATTTTGTCCTGCAGATATTATACTCAAAAACTCAGTCAAGGAGCTCATCTGAGGCAAGCCTGACCTTTGCTCTGGGCAAGAGCTTCTCCTGCTCTGAGAAGTGTCTTAAAGGGAGCATGTTTGTGTTGTGCTGGATTGACCTGGGCCAGCAGCATTTGACTGCAGGGTAGGAAGTTACTGGTTAAAATCTGTATGCCCTGTGTTGGATGAAAAACAAACAAGGGCAGGTTAACCTTGGCCAGCAGCCAGATGCCCACTGAGCCACTTTCACCCCATTCCTCTACAGGACATGGGGAGAAAACAGGATGAAAACACTTGAAGAATTCAATATAAGGACCATAACTGGGAGAGGTGCAATGAAAAAAATGGGTTTGTGATTGAGGGTTGGGCCCTGACTGTTGAGGCCATCACACACGTGAAACATGCATTGCAATCAAGTGGCCCATGTAGGTAAAGTCTCCCTGGAACAGAGGGAGGGAGGTGTCTGTGATATCAATATGGTGAGGCATGGCAAACTGGCTGCACTGCAGGTGCACTGGGAAAGGCAGTGTGGGTTGCTCTGCCTTGGGAAAAGGAAAGTACATTTGTGGGATTGTCTTTGCTCAGGGACCCAGGTGCACGTGGTGCAGGAGAAAGTGGAAATCTGCTGTGTACCTCAAGGAGATTTATCCCTGGGGGAGAAGAATCCGTTTTTTGACTTGTATGGTGTAGGAAGGAATACAGCAGGAATCGTCTGAACCAAGAGAGAATGAGCCTCACAAGGAACTGTGTGAGAGCAGTGCTGACCAACCCTAAGTGCTCTTTGTGCTCAACAATCCAACGTGGTGCTTCTCCTGTCCTGAGTGATCTCCTTGACAGATAGGACCAAAGTAATTGACTGTTTGTGTGGAAATTTGGGGGAGGGGGAGCATAGAATGGGGGGATAATACCTGTATGTATGTCAAGGAACAAGGTATAGTGGTTATAGAGGATGTATAAACCTGACTATTGGATGTAAAGGTGGTTTAAGTAAACAGTTTAAGTTGTAAGTGTTGGTAAGAAGGAATTTCAGGAAAGAGAAATACATGGAATGAAAAAGTTTGAGTAGGGTATAGAAATGAAGCAACATATGAATGGGACAGAGGATGCTTTGGTATCTCAGCTCACACGTGATATGAATGGCGTGGAACAAGGGGCTGAGATTGTTCTGAGTTTGGCTGGGATGGAGTTAACTTTCTCCCTGGCAGCCCTTGTGGTGCTGTGCTTTTCATTTGTGGCTAAGACAGTGTTGATGCTGCACCATTTTTTTGGCTGCTGTGGAATAGTGTTTGCTTTCTCTCATGGCTTTCTCCTCCTCAGTCCCTCCCAGACAACAGGGAGGGGACAGAGTGGTGACAGCTGACCTGAACTGACCGAAGGGACATTCCATATTCCACACCATTTGATGTTGTGCTCAGCATTAAAAGCTTGGTAAAAGGAGGAGGAAGGGCAGTTGTTAGTGGTTATGGTGGTCTTCCCAAGCAGCTGTTGTGCGTGTTGAGGTGTAGCTTCCCCTGAAGGTAGTTAGAGATCTGCCTGCTGATGGGAACCAGGGAATGAATTCCCATTTTTCTTTACTTGGATGCGCAGCTTTCCTTTCCCTATCAAGCTATCCTTAATGCAGAAGTCTGGCCTTCCTTTTATTTATTCCCCATTCAGCAGGAAAGGAGTGAGAGGGAATCAGGGTGGTGTTTGGCTGTTGGTTGGGGTCAGTCTGTCACAAGGGCATATCTTATCCATGATCCATGGGCATGTGCAGGATATACTTGTGGACATGGACTGACCTGATGGCGTTTCTAACGCAGGGGGAAGCATCCACATTTGAGATCTCAGAATACCAGGACAATTACGAAACTGGCTGTGTGAACTTCTTGTTAAAAAATCTAATTCAGTTTTGAAAAGCTTTAAAACTACTTATTTCTCTCATTAACTTGCTGTGGAATTGGATTATTAGAAGTAATACCTGTGTTTTCCCTGGCTGTCTGCTCCGACTGTTTAATTCAAAGGGAAGGCAATAGAAATGATCATAACCCAAATGTGCTGTGAGAGAACAGTCACTGATGTTATAAAAGCCTTACTGTAATCCACTTACTCTAAGTGGATTTGCAAGCCTGTTGTGACTTGGAGCTGTTCCTTTTGGTACCACTTCAAACCTACAAAGTGAAGTAAGCGAGCCCCGATGTTGTAAGAACCAGACAAGACAAACCTGCCCTGTCCTCTTCTTGCAACCTTTCAGGCAAGTCAGACAAAGGCTGGATGATGAAGGAAATCAGAGTGGCTCACAGCTTTACAGCCAAGCACAGTGCAGGTGGGAACTCTACAAGGAGCTCAGGTCAGTGTATGAGGAAAACAACACAGCATTTGAATAAAGATTTATTTTTCCATTGTAGTGCCACTGCAATAGTCAAGTGAGGTAATTTTGTGTCCCAACAGGATTTTTCAAGAAACAGATGCTACACAGATGTAAAATGTTAGTGAGGCACAGAAATTCAAAACTTCTCCTATCCTTCCACCAGTAGAATGAAAATTATTTGAGAATCGATCAGAGTAAAGGCAGCTTGTAATGTCTCCTTTTCTGGCTCTTGATCCTTTCGCAAGAGTGTTCTCAAATATATTCACACAGCTGCAAAAATGAGGAACATAACTAAGAAAAAAAAAAGAGAAGACATTTTACTTTTTAACGGAGTGAAAAGTGATAAAAACTGAAAAGATCCTTTTAACTCACAATATTCCTATATTGCAGGAGTTGGCCACAGTGACTTAGCTGGTGTGGTTCTGTTAGCACAGGGACTAGACTCAGGGGGTCTGCTTTCTCCAAAGTATGTCCCTTTTCAGCTGTAGCCTGGTTGTAGTAATTTATGGACCTTGGTTTCTATTGTCATGGTGTTATCCTGTGGGATAAGATTTACAAAATACTTTCTCTAATTCTTTTTGCCAAAGGTTTCCTGATGTTTGGTTAGAAACATTTCTGCGAAATGCACCCGTGTTAACAAAAGTGGTCAGAAATAAGCATTTTCTAGTTGTTATGATTGTTCAAATGGTTTACTCAGTCTGTTGGGTGGGTGGAGGAAAGCACCTTTGTTCCTAATTGTGGTACTTGCTAGGATCTCTGACTTTACTAAATTCAAGGTAAAGTATATATTTAATGTCTTTAATATGAGTGTAAAGTAACAAAGTTCAGTTGACTAAAAGGTGCCTTTTGTTATTAACACAACTTTACAAGGAGCCTAGCCCTAACATTAAATGAATATAGTTCATATGTTTGGTTCTGAAGATAAAGTTGTGCTCAAATAATCTGTAACACTGCCAGCATTGTTCTGTTGACAAAAGGTTTATGTGGCTATTGTGGTGTAAAAATGTTCCTTCTTTATGATGGTGACTCACTTTCTTGCCTGGGAGCGTGTACATCCCTTAAAAATTGATGTAATGAGGATTTCTAAGTAGTGCTTGTTCACCTGTATTGCTTACTGGATACTTGCTGACCCCAGGGTTGCTGCTCTCCTTGTGCCATCCTTTTCTTGGATTTATAACAAAGCAGCTACCGAAAATTCGTTTTCAAATATTTGGAAGTATAATTTATTTGTTCCTGTATTTAAGGTGTTCAAAATCACTACAGCCCTTTCCCTTTCCCCCTTCTTTTGCCAGTGATGGTTTTTCCACTTTAGTTTGACAAGTGTTGTATAAGGCATCATGTGATTTGGTAATAGAAATATTTGGTTCACTGAAGTCCTCCTTAATCATGAAGCAAAGTCCATTTGAGCTACCAAATGAATATTCATCAGTCGTCCTGTACAAAGCCAAGTGGTAATTAATTCTTTCTCTTCTTCTGACATGGTAAAGAGAGTCAGAAAAAAAAGAGGGGAAGCAAACATTGCAATCCTGCTAGTTTGCAGGATTCTAGGGGAAGGGGAGAATACTCTTCCTTTGAGCATTTTGGACTTATGTCTTCCTAAAAAGTAGGAGAGGAAAAAAAATCATTTGCTGTCCCTGTGTTTGGAGCAGAGAGAGGTTTTCCATCCCCTGGACCTGTCAGTAAGGAGCTACAGTGGCAGTCCTCTTGCCCCAGGCTTTGCTCTATACGCTTTAAATATCGAATTGTCTTCTCTAGTGCCCTTTTTACTGGAGAACATAAACTCTAAACAATGCTTTCTTCTTTGGAATGTTCTGTATTGGTCATTAATTTGGGCTTTAAGTGCAGAATTTATTACTGAGGTAACATATGAGGTCTGTGCAGCTTCTTTTGCTGTCCTCGTGTCAGACTGAAATCAGTGTTAAAAACCTGGAAATTTCTGTTTCAAAGGTCTTAAAAAATCCAAAGGTCTTAAAAATGAGGACTTATGCAAGCTAAGTACACTTTTTTGGTGGAGCTATGTGTTTGTTCTAGTAAATGGCAGTACACCGTGGATATATTCACATGCACACACAGCAATCAGGCTGCAGCACTGTTCGGGTAACTGCAGCTGATGTTGATGTGAATAACGCTGCTTGAAAGGCAATGCCTTTGGAATTCTCCTCTTCCCTCTGGCCCTGGTACCTTGAGGAGACTTTTCATTCCAGCTCATCCTGTTGGGCCTTTTCTGGATGTGTCTTTCTTCAGTTTTGCCTTTCAGTTGCTCTATCATTTGGTATTCTTTGGACATGCAAGATGTTGAGACATAAAAAATAATGCCATAAATTTACAAGTCTGGCTTTTTCCATGCAGCCCATGGAGCTTTCTTTTTACTACCGTATGTACCCTTATAAAACTGTTTTTTTCCCTTGACCTATGAAAGATCAGTGTAAGTTACTTAGCTCTTTGTTGCATGTGCATTTCTTGCCCTCTGGAGATAGATTTCTGAATTTGACAGTAGACTGTGTTCATTTTCTTTTAAGCTTTTGAGATGCATAAATAATAACCACTATGTCTAATTTACTATTTTCCTCAAGGAGTATGATGAAAAGGTGCTTATACAATTACCAGAGAAAGCATATACTCTTCCTCCAAAAAATACAGCTCAGTGAGACAGGAAGTATCCAGGCCTAAGGCATCGATTTCCCTTTCTCTGCCCTTCTTCCATTCCTCTTCTTGCTCCCTGTGTCCCATCTTGTCCCACTCCCATCCCCCAAGTCTGTAATCCTTCAAGGACATGTCCCTAATTTCTGCATTAGCCTCTCTGTAGTAGTCAGTGTTTAATTTCACTTTCCAGTGAAGACCCTATCCTGAAATTTCATTACCCTAAGATCAGGCTGAACTGATATTTGGAGTGCTTGGGTGCCTTAGCCTCCGCTAATTAGGACCTAACTTCTGCATCAAATTTCTTATTGGGTGCATTCACTCTTGCAGCAAGAAGGATTTAAATTTGACTAGCATTCACTTACCTTTCTATCTGAGATCAGTGAACATAATGGAAAAATCTGAATGTAGCCTTGAAGGCAAAGAGAAATACAAACTTCCTGCAGGTTTCCATCTTCTTAGGCACTGTATATTGGCTTTTGTGTTGGGAGAACTATTGTGTTCTGCTCTGATGAGGCTTTTGTGATGCTTATAGAACTTTTAATAGAAACGTGAGGGTGGATAATGCCTGGTCTTTATTAGTTCTTGTCACTTTATGGCTTTGAAAGGCTTGTTATCTGTTATCACAAAAAGGAAATGGCTACTGCTATGTTTGGCACTGCAGAAATGCAGAATGCAGCCCTTTTCCTATGTAACTATTGAAAACCATTTTATAAGCTTTGGGAGGGATATAAATCTAGACCCTATTTGAACCCAAGATTACTTTAATAAATAAATAAATAGTATAAAATTAAATTCTTTTAATATAGTGTAAAAGACAGTAGAATTTATATGAGCTTATATTTATTCTTTTAAAAGTCCCTCCAAATAAGCAACAGATCCAACCAGGAAACCATGCCTAGCTACTAAGGACAGGATAAATCTCAATAAAATGCATACCTGGAAATAAGGTTAGTTTGGTTGTAAGAATAAAACTGGTTTTGGCAGCAGCAGAACTTGTGCTCCTGGAGGATGGAGGATGACACAAACTTTCTAGAAAATACCCACCTTCATCTTAGTTTACTGCCTGCCTTGAAAATCACCCTGACATGACTATATCTGGGCCTAAAAAAATGATCCTAAATGATCCCGACGTGCTGAACTGGATTCAGAGCTGCAATGAGTGGGACATGCCCTTTCAAGAAGCAAAGACTAGAGAAGGAAATCCAAAAGCTCCTGTTATCCACAGACATAGCTGAAGTTGATTCCTTGCAGGTCATCCAGCAGAGGAAGAATTTAAAGTTCTGTGTCACTGGGGAAGCCAGCATAAGCCTGAATGAGACTCCTGTCTGTGGCAGTAAGTTCCAGGGTTTGAGTCCTTACAGCCAGTGACAAGATCCCAAGAAGGTAAGCAGTGAATAATTTATCCTGCTCTCTTGGGTTTTGGGGTTTTTTTGGCCTTTGCAGGGGGCAGTTACACTGTTATCGCTTGGTTTTCATTTGTCTGTGCACATGAGAGATTCCCAGCAGAGCTCTTTAATGATTTCCTAAACTTAAACCACAACTTCTCACTGAGACAGATTTTCTTATATTCATGGTTGCATTTTAAGCTGTTGCATGACTTAACTATTACACATCTTTTTAAAGCTCACGGTGTCCTTTTGAAAAAGAGAATGATAGAAATTAACCCTCCTGTAATAAAAGGAAAAAGTACCTAGTGGACAGTTAAAGTGCATTTGTATTAAGTAAGGTTATTGAAACTGAAGGATGTTGTCATTGTCTTAAACTCTCCTAGGGTTACTTTAGTGATTGGCAATAGTCTGTTATTTTCATTTGAGGGCTTGCTCACTTGACTATGTTAGTCTGTTGATCCACTGTAATACTCTGAAGTTATATATTTAATTATTTAGCTAACAGTGCAGTGTTGATTTCTCAAGGTTTGCTTGATTTTTTTGTTATTTGATTGACATAATTAATTTTGTTATATTGATTTAAAAAAGAGGTGCGTCTTTTCACTAATTGATACCCTCTTTTAATTCAATATAGAACTCTTGGGTTTTGATGTTAATTTTAAAATTTTTTATTTTTATTTTTTTATCTCAATACAAGAAAGTAAAACTGACACCTCATTTTTCATTTCTGGAAGTCGATGTATAAGCTATGTAATAATGAAGCGATACTCTAGAAAAGCAAATCCAGCGAACTAGGTCTGAAACTGAGGTAAAGCAGGAGGGTAAAAAGGTGCCTTTTTATCACCATTGAGTTGTTTGGATATTTAGTTTTCTCATGATGATGCTTTTTTTTTTTGAACAAAGTAGGTTAAAAATTTCAGTATCTCAATAGCTAAATTTTACCACTGTTTAAGATTTTGATTTTGTATAAACACACACAAGAACTAAAACCATCCTTTTTTTTTTTCCCCTTCTTTCACGAGGAGGTAGGTTTCTAAAGCAGGACATAGGTAGGATATGGGAGGACAGTGGAGAACACACTGCCTGATCTTGTGATCTGCGTTTTTCCTAATCCTGATTGCCTTGCAATCTTGTAATGAAAATTTGTTAACTGTTGTATTGAATCTGATGGATTTACCAAAGCTGAGCTGTCTGAGGAGATCTCACTTGGCTTAAAACAGATGGGCACATATTTAGATTTACTCATCAAGAGGAACTTTGCTATTTTGCATTTTTTTTGGTGGTTGAAATAGGAGAGTTTTTCCTCTTCTAAACCCTAAGCACAGTGTCTTCCTGTGTTACTCAGCTCCGATCCTGTTGAGAATATGTGTGCAGCTCACGGTGCTGGCTTCAAGCCTCCCGAGGCTTTTCTCAAATAAAAAGGCTGTTCACTACCTGTTTCTGAGACAAAAACCTCAGAAACATGTCCAGTGCTGTTTGCTTGTGAATTTGAATCCAGAGGCTTTACTGAGGAGGCTGAGTGACTGGGATTACACTGCATTGACAGAACCAGTGCTGAATGGACTTCAAAGTCCACTGCTTGCTCTGTAGGAGAAGTGATTGCTTTGGGATTGACATGAGATATGAGGAAGTACAAAGAGAAAAAAAAAGTCTTGCTTTGCTCTCAAAGTTGTGCATGCTTTGTGAACGGCTGCTGCTTGTGTCTGAGCTCTCAGGCCAGCACCCTTCATGTCTTAAGGAAGTTTGGAAGCAACTCTGGAAACAAATATTTTCCTGCGCAGAGAGTTTACATTTTCAGTAAACATGCCTGGGACACTGAACTGTTTTTTGTTAATAATAAGGATTTGGATTGCTTCAATGACTTGCAAAGGCTGTGAACTGGCAGCTCCCATTATTCCCTTTCCATGAACTGCTGGGCTCTGTTGCACCTCTGGAACTGTTAAAAGAGCAACTGAACTTGTACTTGTTTCCTGCACTCTGAAAATGAAATGTCTTCTGAGTCTTTTAAGTGTCTGAAAATCACTGGGCCATCAGCAAAGGCTAAGCTAAGCTGGCCTTAGTTAGTAAAAGCCAACAAAATCTTCTGGTCCCGGGTAGCTGACCCATAACAGAAAGTTTGACACCAGAGAGTGTAATGTGGACCCTTGTAGAACACCAACAGAGAGCTGGAAGATAAGTGAAGAATACTTATAATAGTTAAAATAACACAGAAACCAACCAGACATTCAACTTCCTGCAAGTACAGCCTACACAGGAATTTCTATGCAGTATAGAAAAGTGCAGATGAATCCTTGGTTGTCATTTTCAATCCCATTTGCTGTCCTCCCCTGCCAACAAGAAGAACAGAGCATACCCCAAATAACTGATTTAACTCACACAAGCACCCGGGACACAAGCACACAGCTTACAAGGACTGGGCAATGTGGAACAACCAGAAGTCCTTCCATGGCTAAGGTGAGAGGGGAAAAAATCAATCCCCAAGCAAAGAAACACTTTCTTTTGATTTTTAGTTTCTTATTGAATCACAGAATCTCTCAAGCCACCTACCCATTTGGAAAATGGAGGCCTAGCAAACCACTCTTGTTTTTTCCTTCCCAGCAGTGTACCAAGTTCCACTTGCTGGTCTGGCACTTAAAGATGTTTCTAAAAGACAGCTTTGTTTTTCTAGGAAAAAGAAAAATCTATATTTTGAAGTAAAGAAAGGGGCTCTCCTGCCTCTTAACGCTAGTCTGAAACAGGAGGATGTTGTGGTAAGCATTAATTTTTTTTTCTTTCAGAATTTCTGTATTTTTTCCTGATGCTCCCATCAGAATTCTCCTACATAAAGTACAAATTAAAGCAATGAGAATTGATTTTTTTCCTCCATCATTGAAAAAGAGGTGCCAGTAGCATGTTGTTCTATATATTCATATTGTTGGAAGTCAGGCTCTTACCTGTGCCGGCCAAATAATTTGATACAGGTGCCCTTCTGAGGAGAAGAAACAATTACAAAGGAATTTTGCTGGCTTTTGGCATTTTTTTAGTCCAGTTCAGGAGTTACTTGGTGTGGCCAGGAGGTGCTGCCTGTGTTCTGGGAAAGAAAGAACATCTATTGCAATAAGCTTCTGCTGAGCCATGCTCTGCATGATGTATTTGAGTCTTTTGTTTTCTCTACGCTCAGTTTTGCCCAGAGAGCTGGGAGGTGAAACCTGGCCCCAAAAGAGAACTGTTTTGAGCCAATCTTTTAGATTATCGTTTAATGGAACAGCTCAATATTTGAAGAAAGGAAAAACCTTCAAATTGAAGAAATATAAACAGAGAGCCCTCTCCCCTGATGCTTTCACTTGTTTTTTTGTTGAAGAGAGGGTGCTTTTCTCATCTTCCATTTTTATGAGAACAGCAAAGCTTATAGAGAATATTTTGTTGGCATGAGGCCTTTGCTGCAAGATCTGTGTTAAGAAATAGATTTTCTGTCCTCTCATGTGAAGGAAAAAGTATTGTTTTCGTTGTGTTGCCTGTTATCCTGGGTGCTCTGTGCACATCTGAAGCGCAAGACAGCTCCTGCTTTTACAGTGCATAAATAAGTGCAGAAGTATGGGGAGGGAGGGGGACTGGCCTAGCGCAAAGGTCAGCTCAGTTAATGTCTGCACTCTCCCACCACAGAACACAGCATGCTAGAAATCATTTTTGCATCTACCATGAAATGCCTGGAAGAAGGAAAGAACCTGGATTGGAACTGCCGTATCAGGCATCGACAGAATCAGTTGTCACAAATAGATGCTCACTGGTATAAAAGAGCCAATAAGGAAAACGAGGCTGGGTTTGGAAAGGGGATAGAAAGCTTGCACCTTTCACAAAGTGCAGACCCCATGGCAAAAGTCATGTCCTCACTGAAAACTTGTGAAAATATAGGAAGTCAACCAGTCAGACAGTGCCTGCTCTCAGTGCAGAACTAAAATAAAGAATATTTTCCTAGCTGCTGTGGGCCACTTCATTATGGTGAGTGTAACAGGTAAGCTCTGTGTGTCCGGGGGCTTGCTTGTAGAGGGAGTTGGGAGGTGACATGGTGGTGTCTCGGGAGAAATTTCTGCATGATAAAAACCGTGTTCATGAAGATGTATCCTCTCCTCCTAGGGTGTGAAACTGAAATTGATTGCTGCCACGCTGTGACATGTGCAATAAGTCTCATACTCCTCTGTCTCTTCATCTGTGCATGCTAAATGCAAGGCTGACATGTGAAAAATGTCGGAGATTTGTTTTAGGTTGGCTGTGGCTTTCCCTGAGCTAATGGAAATAGCTTCCCATGGGATTTCTACTCTGAGCACCGTTACCAGAGCTGAAAGGAATTGGGTGAAAAAAGCAGTGTGGGAAAATGTGTGTTAGTCTCGGTTAGATGCAGGTCTGCCCCAGCTCACCTAGCATCTGTTCTGGGTTCATAGCCACAGCTGCATTCACAGGCAGCAAAGTTATTTTCTCTAAAATGGAGATCCATGAATTTTCTTAAATTGAGACCTTTGTGTATGCAAACAGCCCAGCCTTATCACCTCTGGAATTCACTGTAGTGTATGTAGACCTCAGGGAGTATTGGTGCTTAGAGGGAGTGGAACTTGAGGTATGGCAGCCACTGCTGTGAGCTACTTTGTTCTTATTGAGGTGACTTTTTAATTCTCCTGCTTCATTGGTTAGAAGAGAAAAAATACTGTGCAGAAAGGCTGTGGAGGCTGAAACATACAGTGGCAGTGCCCCTATGCAATCATTTCTGTAAATGTCTTAACTGGTCACAGTTAAATGACACTCAACTGTGTGGTGTCTTCTACCTGTGCCCACTGAGTTCAGCTCCATGCCCCCAGCAGAAGGGAATATCTCTTTGGCCTAAATAGCCAAGGTGGTGAGCTCCTAGAGCTTGGTGGGTTGGTTCTGATCTGGGTTGGGCTGAGATTCATATTCCTTCCAAGCTGTTCCCCAGCTTTGTCAAAATGTAAGGATTATATTCACCTTTCTCCTTCTTAAAGTTTTCTCCAAAATATTTTGACTAAAAATAAAATGAGAATTACACCTCCAGTCACCTTTTTGACACCAAATTTTAGGTAAGGAAAGATGCAGTTCTGCAGACTTTTATTTGCGTGTTGGTCATTGTTATAGCTGGTGTGGCATTTCCAATCCACAGAGAGTACAGAAGTTTACCTGGAACAGAACAAAGCTCTGAGTGTGGATTCTGGGCTGGAGAAGATGTGGGCTGCGGTCATAATATCCTGGATAATTATGTATGTCAAAGGTAAGAAGATGTATACATATATTTTTATATGTTTTTTTCTGAAAATAAGGTGTATGATCGATTTTTATAAAATCACAAGTCTCTCAGGTGGGTTTCTGGCATTGTCTATATAGTTATTGACACCCCTTCTTCATTTTTTTCCAGCTGTACTTTTTGGGACCTGCCTCCCATGCAGGGAGGTTTTTTCCTTTCCTTTACGGCTCTCTGTGCAAAGAAGGATTTCCTGTGTTGTTCTCCCCTCTGAAACATCTTCTGGCTCGTTTCTAGTCCATCCTCTGTGCTTTTCAGTTTGCTCTGAGAAAGCTGAGAATACTCTCAGTGGGATGAACTCAAGGTGGGGAGTGCACAGGAAGCAGAAATGAAGTCAGTGTCAAACTCACTTTTCTATAAACCGAAACCAAAAAAAGTTGTGATGTTTTACCCAGCTCTGGGATATTTTGAAAGCTTATTTTGTCTACAGACTTTTAACACTGCTGTGTCCCTCTCCCCTTTTCCAAGCATTTATGTAGATTTCCCTTTTGTGAAAGGACTTCTCTTTCAGGCCATAAAATTTCGTACCAAGTGGCAAGGGGAAGGGGAAGATGGTTACACCTGTATTTGTTTCTGTGGTGACTAAGGCTTGTGTGAGGAGCATTGCTGATCTCTGCCATGTTTTTCATACTTGGACACGTGTGTAATGTTTTTGAGTATCAAAGCAGACACAGGTCAAGTGAAAATTTATCTCCTTGTCACTTTGCAAGGGATCTGATTGTTTATCAATTCTGAAGGGCTGCAATGGCTGCTGCTGTGGGAGCCTTTCAATCACAGGCAGCCTGATTTTGGATTCTTGTTGAACTAAATGTGTGAGCCACATCTGACAGAATCAGCTGCTTTAAGGGCACCCATACCAAGCAGTATAGATGTCTTGCCAGGTGGGGGAAGGGGATGTGGAGAGGCTCAGGGAGAGCATTGTATGAGCCTATGTTTTGGGCTCCAATGAGCCGATTCGGACTGCAGGTATTTTTAGCACCGTTCTTCAGCAGGCAGCATGCTGTACAACTGCACATCAACACGATGCTTCTCCTGTGGGTTGGTGTAGCTATGTTTCCACCTCCTGGCAACTACAACGTATAGCTGTGGAGAGACTAGGCAGAATTTTTTGTTTTTGCAAGGCTCTAGAAGATGAAGTAGGAATTTTAAAGAGGCAGTTCTCTTGAGCTCGGGGGGATTTTTAATTCCTCGGCGTTCAGTATTCTATGCTATGTATAAGCATAGAAGCTGCTTCCAAATAACCTGCTTTGCAACAACTGTGAATATGAGTCTTTGAGCTGAAAGGTCATAAAAACAAGGTCCTTGCAGCAGGTCTATGAGTAATAAGACACCACAGAGACATTTTACATCGAGAGAGGGAGCATCAGTGTATATCCATGGTAACTGGGGACATGAACACACCTAGTGGAATTCCAGATCCAAATACCTATGCATTCTGTCTGTTAGGAACAACAGTTATTAGAGAGGCACATACTGTTAGAGAGGACACATAGTCAAGACTAGGAATTCTGTGAGGTGAGTGGCCTCGAGTAACAAGAAAAGGATAATTTTTTGTCACAAATGAGTGTTTTAGGTGGCTCAAAGAATCACCAGCAAAGGAATTGGCAAAAACAAGTTTAATATTAAAGTGAAAGAGTGACCAAAGACATTGGCAAAGCTCACTCTACTGCTTACTGGATGGTTAAAGCACAGAGAGAAAAATCGTGCTAAAATGTAAAATCAATCAATCTAAAACTAAAGTCAACCACAAATGATCTACATTGAGGCTATGAAAGGAAAAAGGGAAAGGATGGGAAAAGGTAAGGATAAAAAGGAATAAGGAAAGCCTCCCATTGGATAACAATGTTCACAGATGTCTGCCTTGCCAAACTTAGGCCTGGACTTGGACAACAGCTTAGGCCTAAACTCAGGTTGTTATCTGGGCAAGAAAAATAAGTTTCCAAAGCTGCTTATTAAAAAAACAGAAGCTTGTTAGACAGCACTAGTTCCTGGGAGCAGACCGCGTTTCTGATAAGCTCGGAAGCTCAGCCCAGATGCTGTTCATCAAGGCCGAGGCCTAATCAGCATTATGATATCATGATGCGGCCCGAGGAGAGGGGGGAGGCATTCTGTGAGTGTCCTTCAGTAGTAAGAAAACACTAATTTTCCCAAATAAAAATCTCTTGCACAAGTAAGGATGACCTCTCCCTGTCCTTGACAACAGTATAACTAGAGCTGGGTTTTCTTTCAGGACCTGCTCAGGAATCGAAAGTTGTGCCTTTGTCGAGGTGGACATAAAAGCACACACTTGTCGTAATCCAAAGTCGAGAGAGATAGAAGAGATTTTTTATTCTCTCTACTGCTGTTCTTATACCTCTTTACAATGGCTGTGTCTTATTGAGATTGGCTGCTTAGCAGACAATGATAAGGCTGTCTAACAAACAATGACCATTCAGGCAGTAAAATAATTAACTATACAAGCAAGAGTATAGTTGCTACATGTTATCCACAACTTCTTCCTTGTACACTCTCAATGTCCCATAACAAGGACATCCTCTCCTTGTGTCCAGAACATCTTCTCTCATTGATTATCTTCTTGGCCTTCTCTGTGGATTTCACTGAAGCTGCAAAATTTCCACTGTAAAATTCTCACTGTAAAATTCTACTTTGGACTGATTAGATCCAGAGTAATTAAACTTAACACAAAGATCCGTTTTCACAGATCCTAAAAGCTCTATTTCTTGCGGCTCAAGAGTTGCATGGAGGAAGGTATGAAACCCACTGATGCCAAGCATCAGCGTGATCGCGTGATTGTAAAAGCTTGCTAACTGTCCCAGGCTTTGGCCAGTCATCTATCGGCAAGCCAACAAGGCAAGTAGAAAAAGGATTGTCAGGATAGCAGTGGCTAAGCACAGAGTATCTTGCCCTATTGCACTGGCCAGGGTAGCCCACACATTGGTTCTCGGCTGACTAACAGGCCAAGCAGAAATAGCAGGCACTAAGCTCAGCAAAACTGACAAGTACCCTATTGGCACCTGCATTTTTCTGTTATTCGTTGCCATTTGCACTCCAGTACATCCCAATGTAAGCCAATACCCCTTGATCACAAGGACATACAGCGCACTACAGTCCTCCTTGGTCACCGGTGCTCGATGCTCTCTCCGGTCAGAGGTAGCTCGAACTGCGCTGCCAAGGCCATCACTCTGTGCTGCTGTTATCCGCAGGATCTGGCCGAACAGGCGTGGGATATTCTGCTGCAGATCAGGACGCACACACCTTGCTGGCACCCACCGTGGTCCCGTATCTGTGGAAACACAAGCATATCCATGCCCCCAAGTGACAAGGTCCCAGGGGCCTTCCCACTGGCTGGTAAGCAAATTTATTACCCATACTTTAGCTCGAGGCAAATGTGTTTCACTGGTGGACTGCAAGGAATTACCGTCTGCAAGAAATCTTGGTAGGTTTGTATGGCTTCTAATATGCAAAATGTAAAAAGGATAAGTACGTTGCAAAACAGCTGTCCATAAAGCCTTTAGCAAAAGAAACACATCAGCATTATTAACTTCTTTCAAAAGGGAACAATCTACTGGTTGTACAACATCTGCAACATAAGCTGAATCAACAATTAGGTTAAAAGGTTCATTAAAATGATGAAAGGCCATAGTAACTGCTTTTAATTCGACCAATTGTGCGGATCCAGTACCCTGACCCTGCCAAGTCTGGCATCCATCCTTATTTTTCCAGGTGATAGCTTTCCCCCTTTTTCCTGACCCATCCGTAAATACTGTTAGATCCATCTACAGGAGTATGACTTAATTTAGGTTTTGCTGATAGTGGGGTGATATTCAGTGATTGTAATAATTTATGTCTGGGAAAATGGTAATCAATTTGTCCTGTGTAGCTCTGCAGTGCAGAACTGTTGGCCAAGGACCATTCAAAATAATCTTGCTGAATAAGAATAGTAAATTTAGCAGGAACTATGGCAGCAATTTTCAGGCATCGGTGTCAACACTTAATAATTATCTGAGCAATCAATTCAAAAATTGTAGTGACTGTTTTTTTAGGTTTGTGAAAAATGGCAAATGCTATCTGTTTTGTTAGGGTCACAATTCGGCAGCCCCCATTGTTTTGAATGGATCACAATTTGGCTTGACCTGTGGTCACTATTTGGCAGCCCCCATTGTTTTGAATAGGTCACTATTTGGCACCCCTGCCGGGGATCACTATTTGGCAGCCCCCATTGTTTTGAATGGGTCACTATTTGGTGCCCCTTTTGGGGTCACTATTTGGCAGCCCCCATTGTTTTCAATGGGTCACTATTTGGCAGCCCCCATTGTTTTCAATGGGTCACAATTTGGCGCCCCTTTTGGGGTCACTATTTGGCAGCCCCCATTGTTTTCAATGGGTCACTATTTGGCACCCCCTTTTGGAGTCACTATATGGCAGCCCCCATTGTTTTCTATGGGTCACCATTTGGCGCCCCTTTTGGGGTCACTATTTGGCAGCCCCCATTGTTTTTAATGGGTCACTATTTGGCGCCCCTTTTGGGGTCACTATTTGGCAGCCCCCATTGTTTTCAATGGGTCACAATTTGGCGCCCCTTTTGGGGTCGCTATTTGGCAGCCCCCATTGTTTTCAATGGGTCACTATTTGGCGCCCCTTATGGGGTCACTATTTGGCAGCCCCCATTGTTTTCAATGGGTCACAATTTGGCAGAGCCCCCAGGATCACTATTTGGCAGCCCCCATTGTTTTCTATGGGTCACAATTTGGTGCCCCCCCTGGGGTCACTATTTGGCAGCCCCCATTGTTTTCTATGGGTCACAATTTGGCGCCCCTTTTGGGGTCACTATTTGGCAGCCCCCATTGTTTTCAATGGGTCACAATTTGGCGCCCCTTTTGGGGTCACTATTTGGCAGCCCCCATTGTTTTCAATGGGTCACTATTTGGCACCCCTCCCGGGGTCACTATTTGGCAGCCGTCATTGTTTTTAATGGGTCACAATTTGGCACCCTCCTGGAGTCACTATTTGGCAGCCCCTATTGTTTCCTGTGGGTCACAATTTGGCACAGCCCCCACTGACTCTTACCAGAAGGGTGCGTGTTCGAATCATGTTGGGGTCACCGTATGTGGCTTTGTCGAGGTGGACGTAAAAGCACACACTTGTCGTAATCCAAAGTTGAGAGAGATAGAAGAGATTTTTTATTCTCTCTACTGCTGTTCTTATACCTCTTTACAATGGCTGTGTCTTATTGAGATTGGCTGCTTAGCAGACAATGACAAGGCTGTCTAACAAACAATGACCATTCAGGCAGTAAAACAATTAGCTATACAAGCAAGAGTATAGTTGCTACATGTTATCCACAACTTCTTCCTTGTAAAATTCTCACGTGTAAATTCTAATCAGTTTCAGGTCTGACTCTGTGAGGCTTTCAGTCCGGCTGACAGTCTCATCAGGTCCCCCCTTTTGTTTTTGTTTTGTTTTTGTACAAAGGCAGCTTTTATTGACTTTTGCAGGGCCCTTTGCAAAAAAGGCAGTAAACACGGCACAATGAGCAGGATGCAAAAAATAACCAATAGGATCAGGCATCCAATTTTCAGTAGATTTTTGATCCATCCTGCAATTTGCCAATTGCCGAACAAACTAGCAAGCCAATCAGATTCTGATTCTTCATGCAATTTTGACACGCTTGTTTGTAATTTTTTAATGTGGGCATGAATAGATTTTGAATGATCAGACAAATTCGTACCACACATTCCATCAAAATCTTCGCACCCATGTCCATGTGCTAACAACAAAAAATCTATGGCAGCTCTATTTTGCAGTGTAGCACGCCTTACTGAACCAACATCTGTTAATAGTCCGGCTAAAGCAAGCAGAGTAGCGTTAGTTTGCCGAGCTAACCAACATCTTAACTTGTTTAACAGTCCCAATGCTTTAGCAGATGCTGTTTGTGGAGAAAGGAAGGAAACAGCCCATCGGGTACCTGGTGGCCAAAATGTGGTATTGCCGTTACAATCAGGGGCAAATGCATGGATGCTGCATTTTCCCCTCTGTGGTTTATGCTGTAAAATCATAGATGTGTTAGGTGTTAACAGTGAGAGCCATCCTAAGCTGCAAGGACCTCCCTTGATGTGTGGTGGAATCGCAGCCCACGCTCGGTCTCCGCAAATAAAAAACACCCCTGGTGGCAAAGCTACCATTGAGTCCTATGGGTCACTGTTTGGCAGCCCCCATTGAGTCTAATAGGTCACAGTTTGGTGCCCAAATGGAGGACACTATTTGGCAGCCCCCATTGTTTTCTATGGTTCACTATTTGGCGCTCCCCCCGTGTCACCTTGATGTCGGAGGCAGGCATGCGACATGACACACCTTGGATCATGCACAACAGCCAACTTTATTGAGTCCTCCTTTATTTATGTAGGGTTGAAGGTCTGCGCGGTTGATCGCTATTGGCTGAACCGGTTGCCACCCGGCCAACCAGCTAATGGCTGCTCGCGGCCCCAGCGGCCTGGGCCTGCTGTCCAACAGTCTGTAGTGGTCGAGTTACACAACCTACTGGTCAAGGTACTTACATAATTTCAGTTATGTCTCATTTATTTCAGTTATAAGAAAGGGAGTTATAAAATGGGATTAATTACTATTGTGAGGCTTTCAGGCCAGCTGTTGACCACCACAGCAATTTCCCCTTTTTGTTTTTTTTTTTAAATACAAAAGCTGTATCTGTCATCCTGTCTGCAGGGCCCTTGGAGATAGGGTGACAAACACGGCACTATGTATGAAATATTCATGATGACACCATTAAAAAACCTTGACCTTTCTGCCTGACTGGACAGGCCCAGCCCTTTTCAGTCAGTGATATATCTCATTGTATCATTGATGATGTAGCAGTCATAAAATGGAATTACAGGTGATACAAACTCTCAAGACTGCCGACTGCAGGCTTATTAACTTAAAAGTTACAATTTTACAACTAGACTCTACGAACAAGAAATAATTCAACCAAATTGTTGAGCTCAAACAATTTAAATCAACTTCAAGGAAATCAACTAACTCTTTTTTTTTTTTTTGGTTAATTTCCTTAGATAGATAAGATTCCTTGAATAGACTTGTCATCACAAGAAATTCCAGGTCTCTGTGTGGCAGGTGTGCAAGTTGTTAATGCCACTGCTCCTTCCTCGACATCTGCTGGAGGATCATCATGAGGATGTTGTTTTTAGTCCTGAGCCTGATGTAGGGCAGGACGGACACACCTGGCAGGTATCCACTGTGTTCCGTTGTCCGTAGAGATGCACGCATACCCACGCCCCCATGTAACGAGGTCGCATGGACCTTCCCACTTATTTGTAATAATGTTTTTTTCCATTACCTTAAGTCTAGGTGATTGAGCATCACCAGACGACTGCAAGGATATGGAATGATTCAGGATTGTTGGGTTCTGGGAATTCTCTGGGATTGTTAGGTGATTCAGGGTGTAGACAGCTTTGGCTACTCTACTTTGTGTGGTCTCACCACACATTCCTCCTCTTTGTTTTTCCGAAATACATTTTAGAGTGCCATGGGCACGTTTGACAATGTCTTGCCGTGTTGCCGAATGGGGCATACCTGTGTGGTGTTTTATGCCCCGTAGTTGAAGGAATTGTCTAGTATTGTGTGCAATGTAAGCAGGGCCCTTATCTGTTTTTATGGTGTGTGGGATACGCAAAGCGGCAAAGGCTGATCGCCAATGCGCAATGGTATCCCGGCTCCTTTCTCCTCTATGTACGGTAACCTATATAGCCAAAGAAAATGTGTCAATTGACACATGCACATGTTTTAGTTTTCCGAATTCTGGAATGTGAGTCACGTCTGTTTGCCAAATCTGCAAGTCTCTTAGGCCACAGGCATTAACTGCCAGCTGTGGTGGTGCTGTGCAACCTTGGCAATCAGAGCAGGAGTTGACTATGTTGTGAGCCTCTGAGTTTGATAACATAAATTGTCTCTGCAGGGCTCGCACTCCTTGATGGAAAAAGGCATGCGAAGCCTTTGCTTGTGCACGCATGTCTGGTTGTGGTGCTGTCCAAGCAGAGCTCGCTAGACGATCTTCTGAGGCATTGCCCTCTGCAATGAAGCCTGGTAGATTTGTGTGACTTCTAACATGTAAAATACAGTAGGGATAGTCTCTGGCTTGGATAGTATGCCACAGATCTTTTAATATGTTGAAGAATTGTGCATTGTCAATCTCTTTGAGCAGGGCTCGGTCCAGTCTTTGTGTTACATCTGCAATGTAGGCGGGGTCAGTGACAATATTTAGAGGAGTGTCTGGAAAACGCTGAAAGGCCATAATTACTGCATGTAGCTCAACAATTTGAGGTGACCCATTTTCAAAACCTTCTAGTTCCTGCCATTAATTTTCTTTTTTCCATGTCACAATGGCTTTTCTTGTTTTTCCAGACCCATCGGTAAATACAGTGATACCCTTTAGGAGTATACGACTATTCAATGGTTTTAAGGATATTTCAGTAGTCCCACCTAATTGCAGTAATTTATGACTTGGTAGATGGTAGCTAATCTGTCCTGAAAAATTTTGTAAAGCACTTTGTAAAGATGTGCTGGGTGCATAGCACCATTCAAATTGTTCCTGAGTCACAGGTATAATAATTTTGGAAGGATCTTTTGCAGCCAGTTGTAAACATCTTTGACGGCATTTGATGATTAGTTGAGTGATCATCTCAAAGATGGTAGATGCCGTCTTTTTTGGTTGATGGGGTAGAAACACCTACTCAAGGACATGTGAGGGGTTGGACCACTCAGTATCCCACTGCCCTATGGTAGCTGTAAGGTGGAAATCAACGATGAAAATAAACACAGTAATACATATTTTGGGGTAAATATGGTGAACTTGTCTGTTTGTGACAGCCTGCTCCACTATTTCAAGAGCGACCTTTGCTTCTGGAGTTAATTTCCTGGGGGAATTCAGATCGGGATCACCTTTTAGCATGTTAAATAAGGGTGCCAATTGTGATGTAGTCGATCCTAGATACGGTCTGAGCCAATTTATGGTACCCAAAAGTTTTTGTGCATCATTTAGAGTTTGAATTGTTGTTGAGAATCGAATTGTTTGTGGTTGTATGGTCTGATCTATGATTTTGCGTCCAAGATATTTCCAGAGTGGTTGTTGTTGGACCTTTTCTGGTGCCACTTGCAGCCCATATGTTTTTAATGCTTGCATCAGGTTTGGTTGAATTAATGAAAGATCTTTTTTGGTGGGGGTTGCTATTAAAATATCATCCATATAATGGTAGCAGTATGCCCCCGGAAATTGTTCTCTGGCTGATGATAATGCCTGAGCCACGTACCACTGACAAATTGTGGGGCTGTTTTTCATTCCTTGTGGTAAAACTTTCCATTGAAAACGCTCCACTGGTGCAGCGTTATTAATGCATGGCACCGTAAAAGCAAACTTTGGGGTGTCATTTGGGTGTAAAGGAATAGTAAAAAACCAATCCTTTAGATCCACGATCAGAATGTCCCAGTTGACAGGAATCATGGTAGAGCATGGCATACCTGGTTGTAGGACTCCTATGGTTTCCATGACCGCATTGATTTTTCTGAGGTCATGTAGCAATCTCCATTTCCCGGATTTCTTTTTAATGACAAATGCTGGGGTGTTCCAAGGGCTTGTAGATGGTTCTATATGCCCTTGAACCAGTTGCTCTTGTACTAAAGTTTTGAGGGCGTGTAACTTCTCCCTTTCTAGGGACCACTGTGGTACCCACACAGGCTGAGTGGTGAGCCATTTTAGGGCTTGTGTGGGATATTTCGCACCCTTTAAAACAGTGTCCCCTGTTAAAAATCCGTCCCTACCCGTACTCCCCATGCAGAAAGAACATCCCTCCCCCATAGGTTGAGTGGTGCTGCAGTGATGTACGGTCGTATGGTGGCTGTTTGACCTTCGGGATTTTTGACTAACACAGTTTTGCTGCTCAAGCAGCTCTGCGTGGTCCCCCCAAGGCCAGTAGCGGTAGTTCCTATAGCTGTGGTAGGCCATGACAGTGGTCAGGTATGGGCAGAGATAATTGTAACATCTGCCCCTGTGTTGACCATCCCACTGACCTTTATTTGCGAGGGTCTCGCCTGAGGCATCGTAACAGTGCACACCATATTAGGTCTTTGATCACTTACAACCTGAGTCCAGCACACCTGGGGTTCTCCAGTGGATCTGAAGCTTCAGTCTCCTCACTCTACAGGCTCTGTTTTGGGAACAAGAAACTTAAAAGAGATGAGTTGGGCGATTCATGTTTTTTCAGGGACTGTCACAGGTGGAGTAGGAGTTGAAACTAAGGCGTGTATCTGTCTGGTGAAATCTGCATCAATAATGCCAAGGTGCACAAAAATACCTTGTAGAGTAGCACTGGATCTCCTGATCAACCGTGCACTCAGTCCTCTCCTGATGGGCCCGTGGGCCTCGAGAGGGACCTTGTGTACCCTTAAAGTGCTGATGGTTACTGAGATAGAGGTGGAAACATCCATTCTAGCGGCCCTTTCTGTCCTTCCTGTGAGCTGGTCACACAAGCTTGCACAGGAAGGCGGGAAGATGTTAGTATCTGCACGCATCTTCCCCTTGTGCTTGGTCTTCTGTTTTCCTGGTCCTTGAAAGATTGTCTATTAGTATAAACTTTGCATTTGCATTGTCTGGCCGTATGATTGGGTTTCCCACACCGGCTACGGTGTATGTTGGCACTTCCCTGTTCTTGAGATGTTCCTGTCTTACGGGGGCAGTTTGCTCTTAAGTGGCCTGGTTGTCCACACTTGTAGCATTGCGATGTAAATTTTACTGTAGCTACGATGGAATTTGCTATCAAAGGTGCATTGTGGGATTCAAATCCCACTGTGGCGCAGGCATTTATCATTTCATCTAAAGATGGATTTTCACTTGGTAGTAGTTCTATGATTTTTCGACAGTCTTCATTTGCATTGTCTTTAGCCAGTTGTAAAATTAATTGATTCCTGATCTCAATATTTGTGATTTGTTTTTCCATTGCATCTTGTAGTCTCTCTATAAACTGCAGGTATGGCTCTTAAACCCCTTGTTTGATCCTTGAATATTTTTGGGTCGGGTTAGCTGTGTCTGCTACCTTAAATAAAGCTTGCATCCCTAAGTCTTTTGCTTGTGCTAGCACTAACGGATGTAATTTTGCCTGCAATTGTGGGTCCCCTAGAGGTGGCAGTCCTAGGAGTTGACAAACTCCTACCCCAAAACGTGGGTCTTCTTGTGAAAGTCTTAGGTTTTTTCGTTCCTGGTTTTCCACACTGCTTCTCCAAGTTGATTCAAAAAGCATATATTGAATTGGGGTATGAATCAATTTCCCTAGCTACTTAATGTCATATGGTGTTACCTCTTCAGTGGTTAAAAATCGCAGCAAGTTAGCAACAGCAGGGGACCCTAGTCCATACTTGGCAACAAGCTGGCGTAATTCGGAAAGAACCGGCCATTGAAAAGGTGTATCCTTATCAGGCACAGTTCCATTGCCTCTCAGCACAGGCTATGCTTGTATTGTTCTGGCCTCAGATTTCCAATCATCTGACATGGGCATGTCAATTTTTTCTGCTGCCTCATAATCCCCACTCGCGATAGCCGCTCGCTTTACCTGTCTCCAGACGCTGACCGGATCAAGAGTAGCTGTCGGCAGCATAGCGATGGCGGCATTCTCTTTGGATTCGGCGGAGGGGTGATGACTCTGGCTCTCTCTGTGGGTATGTATCGGGTTTCTAGTCAGTGTACTTTCCAGGGGCTGCTTTAACTCCTGTGGTGGCGGCGGTGCGCATGACGGCGGCAGCTCTAGGAGTCTCTAATTCACTGACACTTCCAGGTTTGACATAGGCTTGACTCCTGTGTGACGACGTGTCCCCAGGGTCCGCCCACGAGTTGCAGCCCTGGGCGGGTGCGTCCAATGGAGGCAGGCTGTAGGCGTGGTCTCGCAGCCTAGCCAATCAGCTCCAGGATAAGGCAGTCCGAGCGCATCTGTGGCGATGCAGGACGCATGCGACTCCAGCCCGCACTGTTCAAACAGCCACGTAGGCACACTTGGCACCTCTCCACAGCAGTCATACACGGCTCTGCAGCAGCTGGGCACGGCTTCATAGCGGCAAGGTACGGTTTTACTGCGGCTGGGTAGGGTTTCGGGTTTCAGCACGATTGACGTGTTCCGCCGTCGGTGCATCCCAGCACGGGCAAGCGGTGCTGCTCTGCGCGGTCGCGGGACGCTCCCCAGGCGAGACGCCCTGGTGCAAGCTGGCGGAGCCGCCCCGCTTGGCCGCAGGACTCTCCTCCGGGGAAACGTCCTGGCACGAACCGCTAGTGCCGCCCCGCCTGGCTGCGGGACGTCTCTTGGGCGAGACATCCTGGCACAAGCTGGCGGAGCAGCCCCACACAGCCGCGGGGTGCACCTCCTGGGAAATGTCCCAGCACGGAGCGGCAGCGTGATTTCTCATGGCTGCTTCGCCCGTCCTTCTCTCTCGCATGCCCATTGCAGTGTCCACGCCTCCAGTTGCTCCTCCTGGTGCTCTCTCCTCATTGCTGACTTCAGTGGGCGGTGCCTGCAGTGTCCCCACTGCCGTCCTCACAGTGCTCTCGGTTTTTAACTGCCCCAGCAGATCCACTATAAGCCTCCAAGGCTTTATCACATTGATGGCTGAATCGTCTCCTGTGGAGGCTGCTTCGATTATAAACTTGCCCACCTGCTCCCATGTGCTTAAATCTAGAGCGGTTCCTTCAGTTCTATATTGTCCATGCTTCTCGGACCATGTTAGCAGGGCCAGTAAAGCCTGCTCATTGTATCTTATCCCCCGTTTCTTTAAAAGAGGAATCCATACCTTAATAATGGGTCTTGCTGTACCGAGGCCCACACTCCCATATTTTTCTTTCCCGGCGGCGTCTTCTACTCCCATAAAAAGGGGGGGGGTCCAGACCCACAGAGCTCTCTCCGCTGCACACAGCTATATCCGCTGCTCCACAGGGAATTCACGGCCTTTTCCGCCGTTCTCCGCAGCCCTACAGGCTGCCGGCAGCAATCCCCGCTGCCCTGCGGCTATCCCTGCCGCTCTCTGCAGCCCTACCGGCTGCAGGCAGCAATTCCCGCTGCCCTCTGCCTCCCTGCAATATCCGCAGTGGCTTGCTGTATCACGTCAGGGGTCACCAGCTGTTGCCTTGATGTCGGAGGCAGGAATGCGACATGACACACCTTGGATCATGCACAACAGCCAACTTTATTGAGTCCTCCTTTACTTATATAGGGTTGAAGGTCCGCGCGGTTGATCGCTATTGGCTGAACTGGTTGCCACCCGGCCAACCAGCCAATGGCTGCTCGCAGCCCCAGCGGCCTGGGCCTGCTGTCCAACAGTCTGTAGTGGTCGAGTTACACAACCTACTGGTCAAGGTACTTATGTAATTTCAGTTATGTCTCAATTGTTTCCGTTATAAGAAAGAGAATTATAAAATGGGATTAATTACTATTGTGAGGCCTTCAGGCCAGCTGTTGGCCACCACAGTACCCGCGGTGTCACTATTTGGCAGCCCCCATTGTTTTATTTGGTTCACTATTTGGCGCTCCTCTAGGGCTCCCTGTCTGGCAGCCCCCATTGTTTAATGGATGACTATTTGGTGCCACCCCCAGGGTCACTATTTGACAGCCCCCGTTGACTCTTATCAGAAGGGCGTGTGTTCGAATCACATTGGGGTCACCGTATGTGGCTTTGTCGAGGTGGACATAAAAGCACACACTTGTCGTAATCCGAAGTTGAGAGAGATAGAAGAGATTTTTTTATTTTCTCTGCTGCTGTTCAATTAGCTATACAAGCAAAAGTATAGTTGCTACATGTTATCCACAACTTCCTTGTACACTCTCAATGTCCCATAACAAGGACATCCTCTCCTTGTGTCCAGAACATCTTTTCTCATTGATTATGTTCTTGGCCTTCTCTGTGGGTTTCACTGAAGCTGCAAAATTTCCACTATAAGGTTCTCACGGGTAAATTCTCATCGGTTTCAGGTCTGACTCTGTGAGGCTGTCAGTCCGGCTGACAGTCTCATCAGGAAGGAAACAGCCCATCGGGTACCTGGTGGCCAAAATTTGGTGTCGTCATTACAATCAGGGGCAAACGCATGGGTGCTGCATTTTCCCCTCCGTGGTTTATGCAGTAAAATCATAGATGTGTTGCTTGGTCTCCGCAAATAAAAAAACCCCCTGGTGGCAAAGCTAGAGGAACAGTAGTAGAGTGTGAAATATGTGGTGAACTGTAATTGCACCAGGCACTTTCATTTGCAAATATGAAGCTCTGGGCCTTTTCTGCAACATGAGCAGAAGCCCATATAACAGAGGAAAAGGTGTCAATAGATACATGTACGTATTTAAAATGACCAAATTCTGAAACGTGTGTAACATCAGTCTGCCAAAGCTGTAGGGCCAAAGGACTACGGGGATTTACTCTTAAGGGTAAAGGTCCATTAAAGTTATGACAATCTGGGCAAGCACTAACAATAGCACGAGCTTCTGTAGGTGTTAGCGAAAACTGTTTTCACAATGTGCGCACATTTTGATGAAAAAAAGTATGGGATGTTTTAGCCTGGGCTAGATTATCCGGCTGAGGAACTGCCCAAACATGGTTAGCTAATGCATCAGCATGGGTATTACCTTCTGCAAGAAATCCTGGTAGGTTTGTATGGCTTCTAATATGCAAAACTTAAAAAGGATAAGTACGTTGCAAAACAGCTGTCCATAAAGCCTTTAGCAAAAGAAACACATCAGCATTGTTAACTTCTTTCAAAAGGGAACAATCTACTGGTTGTACAACATCTGCAACATAAGCTGAATCAACAATTAGGTTAAAAGGTTCATTAAAATGATGAAAGGCCATAGTAACTGCTTTTAATTTGACCAATTGTGCGGATCCAGTATCCTGACCCTGCCAAGTCTGGCATCCATCCTTATTTTTCCAGGTGACAATAGCTTTCCCCCTTTTTCCTGACCCATCCGTAAATACTGTTAGGTCCATCTACAGGA
This sequence comes from Lycocorax pyrrhopterus obiensis, assembly GCA_014706295.1. NCBI lineage: Eukaryota > Metazoa > Chordata > Aves > Passeriformes > Paradisaeidae > Lycocorax > Lycocorax pyrrhopterus. The sequence goes on along the minus strand of JACSVZ010000001.1, from coordinate 113,367,978 downwards.
GTATGACTTAATTTAGGTTTTGCTGATAGTGGGGTGATATTCAGTGATTGTAATAATTTATGTCTGGGAAAATGGTAATCAATTTGTCCTGTGTAGCTCTGCAGTGCAGAACTGTTGGCCAAGGACCATTCAAAATAATCTTGCTGAATAGGAATAGTAAATTTAGCAGGAACTATGGCAGCAATTTTCAGGCATCGGTGTCGACACTTAATAATTATCTGAGCAATCAATTCAAAAATTGTAGTGACTGTTTTTTAGGTTTGTGAAAAATGGCAAATGCTATCTGTTTTGTTAGGATCACTATTTGGCATCCCCCATTGTTTTGAATGGATGACAATTTGGCTCCCCCTCGGGATCACTGTTTGGCAGCCCCCATTGTTTTGAATAGGTCACTATTTGGCGCCCCTCGTGGGGTCACTATTTGGCAGCCCCCATTGTTTTGAATGGTTCACTATTTGGCGCCCCTTTTGGGGTCACTATTTGGCAGCCCCCATTGTTTTCAATGGGTCACAATTTGGCGCCCCTTTTGGGGTCACTATTTGGCAGCCCCCATTGTTTTCAATGGGTCACAATTTGGCGCCCCTTTTGGGGTCACTATTTGGCAGCCCCCATTGTTTTCAATGGGTCACAATTTGGCGCCCCTTTTGGGGTCACTATTTGGCAGCCCCCATTGTTTTCAATGGGTCACTATTTGGCGCCCCTTTTGGGGTCACTATTTGGCAGTCCCCATTGTTTTTAATGGGTCACAATTTGGCGCCCCTTTTGGGGTCACTATTTGGCAGCCCCTATTGTTTTCAATAAGTCACAATTTGGCACAGCCCCCAGGGTCACTATTTGACAGCCCCCACTGACTCTTACCAGAAGGGTGCGTGTTCGAATCACGTCAGGGTCACCATATGTGGCTTTGTCGAGGTGGACGTAAAAGCACACACTTGTCGTAATCCAAAGTCGAGAGAGATAGAAGAGATTTTTTATTCTCTCTACTGCTGTTCTTATACCTCTTTACAATGGCTGTGTCTTATTGAGATTGGCTGCTTAGCAGACAATGACAAGGCTGTCTGACAAACAATGACCATTCAGGCAGTAAAATGATTAACTATACAAGCAAGAGTATAGTTGCTACATGTTATCCACAACTTCTTCCTTGTACACTCTCAATGTCCCATAACAAGGACATCCTCTCCTTGTGTCCAGAACATCTTCTCTCATTGATTATCTTCTTGGCCTTCTCTGTGGGTTTCACTGAAGCTGCAAAATTTCCACCATAAAATTCTCACGTGTAAATTCTAATCAGTTTCAGGTCTGACTCTGTGAGGCTGTCTGTCCGGCTGACAGTCTCATCATAAAGTGCCCGTTTCTTGTCCATGCCAGGGCAATGCCATCTGCCTGTTTCATAGGAAAGAATGAAAGTTCTTTATCCATCCCATAACTGCCATGTGTGAACCAGCAAAAGACAACTTTGAGTGGATTGTGCGATATGTGTTTTTAGACCCTATAAAGAAAGATAGATTGCTAGTCAAAAGCTTCCAGATCAAAATGTCTTTTTCAGTGAAAATGGATTTTCAAGCTAACTGTCCAGGTATGCATTCAGTCAGGATTCCTCATACCAAATGTTCCTTATGCCCTCATTAACTGCATTAAAACCAGTTTGGAGAAGTTTTGTAGCACATGTACGTAACCCTGATGGATAGACATGCTGGAGTCACTGAATCTGGACTTTGAGTGCGGTTGTTTTCTTCATTGTTCAGTTGCAGGTACCCTCATGTAAAATGCAGCCACTTGTCCACAGGTTATCTTTTTTTATATGAGGAATGACCTTATCTGGGGACGATCATCCTCTTCAAAGAGGTTTGTTGGAAGCCTGTATAGTTCAAAGTTGCCTCTGGTTTATCCCTTTGGAAGCATTTTTATAATCATTTAGCCAGAGACTCTTTATAATTACAGAAGCCGTAAACTAGCTGACAATAAACCATGTGGAAGCAACGTGCAACTCGGATTTCTAGTGATGGAGACTTTACAAACAAGCCAAGTAACTTTTCCTGCTGTGTCAGAGGGCTGCGAGTGCAGCAGCTCCAGTGTGTGCATAAAATTGCACCTCTGTATAATGATTTTTTTAAGTTTTCATGTATGTAGCAATATACATAGACATGGCCCAGCAGAGACACTTTTAGCAAATGAAGGTATGGGTTTTTTACTCATAGTGTAAGTGAGGCTTTAGCTGTGCACAGACACAGCCATGTAGCTGTAGTCTATATATGTACATAGCCTGTGCAGGCCTGAGGGCAGGGGTGGCAAGAAGGCTGTGGTCTGTGGCATGAATGCATTCAGCAAAGTCCTTGTGATGGGGAGCTAGAGGCTTCCTGAGTCTTTGACACTTCTGCGTTCTCTGTACTAGTTGACTTTTTTTTTTTTATTGCATCTTACTTCCCTTTCTCTCATTTGTTTCATAGTGCTGCGCCTCGACTTTTCACGCAGTGCCTTTGGACGTTGAATAAGGAGACAATGATCTGCATGTTCTTCTGGACTGGAGAAGCTCTGCCACCCCATCCTCAGGAGCTTCCCCTTTGGGCTGTATTTTAAGCCACTCTGGGAAGATGAGAAAATGAAGATCTTTTATCAGCAATGCTCAGAGTCCCATGAAGCATTAACATTTGTGGGAGACGACCTGAATTTATGTCACGTTTTTCACCTGCAGACCACTGGTCTGCAAAATAGGGGGGGAAGTTTGGTTAGCAGAAACCTGAATAAGGACATGTTGTAGGACTTCTCCCAGCAACTCCACTCTCCTGCATCATCCTGCCTCAAACGGAGCTTAAAATCTGCCAGGAGTGCTGGTAACCAGAAAAGAAATGAGGTGAGAAGTTTTACTGGAATCCACCAGGGAGAATTTTTCTGGACCACTGACACAGAGCTATAGGTGTTAACTGACTCATGAGAAAGGGAGTCTATGACAGCAAAGAAACCTATATGGTGAGGAAGGAAAAAGGACAAGCATCCCCTTCGGTGTATTGCACTGCACCAAAAGAGTGTAGGCCGTGATAAATGGCATCCTGACTCTGGTGTCATGACTTTATTTGGCATTTGAGAGGTGGGATGTGTAGTTTTTTCCATTATAGATGTGGGTTTCTATTTTAGGTACGTTTTGTTATACAACCAATTTATTCCGCTTGTAAAAAAAACCCTGCAGAAAGGGAAATAAAAGAAAACTATTGAGCTTCCTCCTTTGCCATACAATAACAGTATGTATTTCATATTTGTAAGTTATTTGATCTAGCTGCTCTATAAACACAGGAGACAATTTTTTTCCTTCCTTAAATATATAAATAAGTAAAATACATATCTTGTTCTATGCCCTATCAGATGACTCTGATGAGGGCTGAGAATGCAGCTCCTTGAGGCTGGAGAAGCTGTCTCCCGGCTGATGGGGGTTCCTGGGGCTTTTTGCCGGATCTTCACAGCCATCTATGGAACGGGTAAGCTGTAGATTTCAGAGAAAATTATGTTCCCTGAAGTGTGAAGGAGAAGGAGCAGTGAAGAACTGAAGGAGAGAGGTTGGGTAAGTGCTGTGTCTCTACCCCTGCTTAGCACTGCCTAAACCATGGTTAGTGATGCTACAGGTAAGACTGACAGGTGAGGAAGGACTACCTGGGGTTTTATTTCTGCTATACACCAGGTCTCCTGCTATTTCTGTTCTTTTTAAAGCAGGAATTGCTCAAGGTTTGTAGCTTCTTTATGTGCAGTTTGGGATGTGTGGTGCAATTTCATCATGTTTGGCTGTGGAGTGGGAGGCCAGTACCTCTGACTGAAAGATGGGGAGGAAAATTTCATCTGGGGAGCCTGAGATATGTCCTGATTCTTAACTGAGTGTTTTGGAAGTTAAACGTCAAGCTATAAACCATCTCCTCTCTGTTCATGTATAAATACTTGTATGGAAGATTTTTCTCTGGTTATCCACAGCCATGAAAGCAGTAATCGCACTTGTGGATTGCTAATTCCCAGTTTTTTTTCCTGGAAAATCAGCAACAAAAAGCAGTAGGCCCACAAGGGGCAGGAGTGAAAGTAGTTAAGATCATGGACATATGTGTGGTAGATAGATTTGTCTGCTGCAGTAGTGGGATCGAGTGAGAAGCTCCTGAGGTTAATGACCTACAAGTGATAAGGGCCAGGAGTAGAAGTCGCTGAGCATGGCCCTGCTGGCCCAGTGCAATCAGCTACAGTTGAAAAAGAAATACATTTTCTTGATCTCTGGAAATTGTGATATAATTGCCTCTGGATATTTTGACATGGAAGTGTCAGGTTTTACAGGCTTCATTATCATCAGGGCTTTCCCCCATCTGTTTGCTGACATTGGTGAGAGCTACAGATGGTTTATACCTGGGAAAATCAAGGTGTTAGGTACAAGAACTGTTGGGTTTTTTTCCCCATAAAATGGAAAATGTAAAGCAAATATCTTCTCTCTTTCTGAAAGGAAGAGAATGAGCTACCAGGGGTGGTGTTCTCATTCATCCTTTGCTCATACTGCCTCTTCCCAATGCTGGATTACAGTGCTGTCTGAGGGGACTGGCTGCAAGGCAGCTACAGATGTGAGGAGTATGCCTTGGCTTGTGCAATAACTTCATGGGACTAAGCCATTTTCCAGATGAGCTAGTGATAAAAAGGTAAATATATCTGAGAAGAGGGGAGATGCCCAACTGCTTTCTGGAATTACAGAAAGGCTGCTATGTATGGAAATTTTTTTCCCCCCTGGGGAAAAAATCCACACTTTGTAAAGTTGGTGTTACTCTAAATATTGGTATCTTCATGAATTCAGTAGATAGACACCACAAATCTCTGCCTTGCTGTGGAGGAAATTTCAAACCTATTTACCTTTAGGTATATTTACCGAAACACTGTAATTTTACAGGGGTTTTGTATAACTTGCTCATGATTGTTTTGAGAGCTCCTTGTATTAGGCTAATTGTCTCTTTCAGAAAGCCATCCACCCTCTATTTCCCAGTTTGTGGAGAAAGCTTTGTAGTTTGGAACTGGATGAAACTAGCTCACAAACTGGATGGGCTGAATTTCAAATCATCTCTGGCTTCGACCGATGCCAGCAACTATGAGACAAACAGGGAGTCTGAGAAGAAAATGCACTGTGGAGGTACAGATCCATCAGTCCCTGACAGTGCTAACAGTCTTATGCTGTGCTAGTACAGGATTTCAGGCATCGGGTTTCAAGGCCAGGATATCTTTTAGAGAATAAAAAATACCAGGAGGCTCTAAAGTCAAAGCAAAGGTTTGTTACCCAGCAGCATTGTCAGGGGCCAGCCACAGATGGCTTAGGTCAATGGCTAAGAATGGAGAAGGAACACGGCCTCTCCTCTCCCCCCAGAGCTTTTCAGTTTCAGCTTTGGGACTATCTACCTGCTGCACCTTTTGATAGGTTTTGTTTTCCTCTCAGGGCATCCAAAGTCTTGCTGTATTTTGTTGCTTCATTTTCAGTGGAGGGACTTGAGGAATTCCCAGCAGAGGACCATTGCTAGGGAGAAATGGGAGAAGAAGAGGCTGACCTGGGGATGTTGAAAGTACAGCACAACCAGCACCTCTCACTTCAGAAAAGCTGCAGGCTTTTGAGCTGGGTGCTGTGTGGTCTTGGTGATGAGGTGGAAACATCAAATGCTGCATAGAAGATGCTGCTGCTGCTCTGACTGCCAAAAGTGTGGGTTTGGATTTTAAATAACATAGCCTTGATTTGCAGATCAGTTACCTTATCCTTATAAGAGGAAGCAAGAGAGTTGACACAGATGTGTGCAACCACTTCTTCTTGCTGTTCCTTCCAGCCTTTCCTTGCCTAAAGACACAGGTCTTACAGAGAACAGACTTCTAAGGCAGGGTCTTTTGTACCCCTTAAAGTGTGCTTCCACTTCAAAACGGAATCATATTTTGCTGAGTTAAACATGGGAATGGCTCTGTGACATACTGGTTATCCTTTAAAAAGTTGTGGTGACAACTGATGCACTGATGGATACCTGACCTTTTCCTCTTTCGGGTTGTGTTAGCAAATATTTTAATCATGTTGGACTTTGCTTTTATTTGTCTGATTTTAAGTTGGTGCTTTGCATAGCTCGAGGCTTGTGGCTTGTGTTTGATGTGTAACAGCAGACAGCTAAGGTTGTGACTTGTTCATGTCACAAAGCAGTTTGATTCCCTCAATTTAACTCTCCCACATCCTCTTCAGGGCAGTGTACAACCAGAGTTTTTTTTTCACTCATCTCTTTCAGAGGGGATGGAGGCTTTATCTGTCTGTGAGACGAATCAGCTGCATGCTATGATCTCAGAAGCAACAATGAAGAGAAACTCATGAACTGTACAGCTGAACACAGGGACTACCTGGGGTGGAATCTCTTAAACTGAGATAGTTCTCACTTTGCAATTATATCTGGGTCCTTCGTGAGGACGGAGAGGGAGGGGAGCTCCAGGTACATCTCCGCAGTTCCCTGGTGTGCAGGAGCTGCCTCGGGATCAGCCATCAGGACGGGGATCCCCGTGGGAGCGGCTGTGTGTGCCGGCATCTCTCTGCTCACCCCGGAACGCGAATCGGAGCACCGGAGCACGCTGGAACTGCTGCTGCTCCCCTCCCAGGCTCCCGGGGTGAGCAGGGCTCCTCTCGAGGCTGACAACTGGGTAACTCTGCTCCAGCCTCAGCACTCCTTGGGATGAATCCGAGCAGGAGCAGTGCTGTTCCCCGGCTGGAGGAATGACACACGTATCGCATGGTCTCGTGCCAGCCACCGCCACCAAGGCTGAGTAAAAATTTAATTTATTTTAACGCAGCTATTGAGGCATTTTAATTCCATCAAAGGAAGTAACACAAGGCGAGCCACAAGTATTTGTTTGCTGCTTTTAAATGGGTTTGATTAATCTGCGCTAGGTTGTTGCTTTTTGGATTTTACTTTGAGAGTTCCTTCTCGCTCAGAGGCACAACTATTCAAGGGCTGTGAATTTTAAAAACTGCAGATTAAATTCTGTGTTTCACACATGAATATTTAAACAGAGTAATGTACTCTGTTCTTTCTGTAAGGTCCCATTTTTAATCATTAATGCCTGTTCTTTTGAGCAAATAAACCCCATATATGAGATTTGTATGCATTTAAAAAAAAAGATAGTTCTCTGGGACAAGTTCCAATATGACAATATTCTGTTATGAATATTTATGGACCCATCAAAATTGGTGAATACTGAATTTGCTGATAGAAATTGTGAGAGGTTTTTTCTTTTTCTTTTACTTTCCTTTTGAAAGAGACTGAGAAATTCTTTGCAAATTGGGTCAAGTTCAGTACATAATTTTGGTCAAAATGTATCCTTTTGGTTTTTTTGGTTAAAAAAATTCAGCTTTTAACGTTTCAAACTTTTTTGATTGAAACCAACTTTTGCATGCTTAATGTATCTAAATTGCAAAAAAAAAAAAAAACCCCAACACTTCTGACAGCTTTGAATAAAATGAAACAAAACAAAAGATTTCCTTTATGGCAAAGATTTTACGTGAAAGAAAATGAAATTTGGGATGTTTTTAATGTAAGAGTTACATTGCCTGTTGCACATTAGTAGCAGAGTACAGATCAATGTGGTTGTATTGGAATTTTTACCAGGTTGTAATGAAAGCTTTTAATCCAGATACACCACAGTTCTTTGTTAGAGTTGTGAGGAGAACAATTCTTTTGAGGAAAACAATTCTGTTGAGGGTGGTGAAGCCCTGGCACAGGTTGCCCAGAAAAGTTGTGGATGCCTCATCCTTGGAAGTGTTCAAGGACAGGTTGGATGGGGCTCTGAGCAACCTGCTCTGGTGGAAATGTCCATGGCAGGGGGTTGGAACTGGAAAGTCTTTAAGGTTTCTCCCAACCCAAACCAGTCTGTGATTCAGTGACTTGAATGTGGACATGTCTCACACTGCTTTAAGGAAAACACCATCTCCTGCATTTGGCTCGTGACTGTGGCAGCGTTTGTTCTTCCTGTGCCACACGTGTGGCAGCGTTGTGGCTTCTCTGAAAGCAGGAAACAAACTCATATGGCTTTGATCCCTTGCAGTAGAAGGGTTGCTCTTTTTGTTTTGCTCCAAAACGGGAGTTACTTTTCAAGCAATTAAAAGCGTGCAAAGGTTAGGAATAATTTCTTTGCCAAATAGTTGATGAAGTCTAGGTCCCGAGTCGTACCAGAGATCCAGGATTTAAAAAAAACTGTTTGTAAACAGTAGCTTGTTTTTGTTTGGTTTTTTTTCCCAACCCTCTTTTTGCCTTACTTTCTTCAGGACAAGAATGACACTTGACATGGGGTCTTGTTTAGAACTTCTGCTTTCAAAGGAAACAGAGGTTTTACTACATGTTCTCTTTGAAGGGATGAGCACAACAGTTTGTGACTACATGCTATTTTCTTTGCCTTCGCTTTCTGCAGTGCTGATTCCTTCTGCTAAGTATGGCTTGGAAATGGGCAGTTCTGGCTGGGCTCCTTTTCTTGCCAATCAATCTGGTTGAAGGTAAGTGAGAAAGATCCAAAACTACATGTAGCACTGCTCGATACTCTGTATTTCCAACTTGCCCGGACACTGAAACTTCATAGTACACCAGAGCAAACTTTGCCTATTGTTTAGTGGGAATGCAAAAGAGTAATGTCACCTCAGCTGGCAAAATTGTGTGCCTTGCAGAGTGGCACACGATGATAAATCTGGTAGGAATCCAACACTGCCCATCTGTTCACCTGGGACAATAGCAGGAGAGTTATGATTTCTGGAATAAAAGGGATCCACAAATGTCCCTTACTAAACTACTGCTCCAAGTGATCTTGGTTTTAACCGTGCCACAGGTGATTGTTCCACAGCTATCCCGGGTTTTACTGGCAATTGAAGCAAGACACCTAATTCAGGAACACAATAAAGTTTTTAAAAGTAGTTTCCTTTCCCTTAAGAGTGAATTTTGGCCCCTCCCCATCAATTTTTCAAAGCCTATATTAACGTGATAGAAATTTGTTGCCTAAAAAGAAAGGTGGAGGACTTTCAGATCATCAGCATCACTGTCCACAGCAAAAAGGCACCATCTCCACTGCACTTCCAAACTTCAGGAAAGTGGATCTGGAAGCTGAATACTAATATGTGCCCCAAGGCTGCCAATACGGTCAGGAAGCGTATTTTTAAGGGTGATGAAGCCAAGAGTTTCCTGTGCTTTCATGATGGCTGTAGCATCTTTTTTATGTCTTTTTTTTTCACCTTATGCAGCTCACAACAGGGTGAGTGTAGAGGCTGGCCGTGAAGCTGTGCTGAGTTGCCCCAACATCTCCAAGATGTCTTTGCTGCTGGTGACATGGAAGAGGGATTGCAGCAGTTGCTGCTTGTTGTCCTATAGAAGTGATCTCAATGAGACAAGCAAGCTGAACTGCAGTGAGAGGATCATGTGGAAATATTCACCTGTCAGTGACCCTGAGCTTCGTATTTACCCTGTGAACCTTGGGGATGAGGGAAATTACACCTGTGTCACTGCCAACAGTGAAGGGAATTTTCATTTTTTCTTTTCTCTGACTGTGATAGGTAAGACTGCATCACTAAAATAAAAGTTAAATTAGTCTATTTGCAACATAGGCAGGAAAAAAAGAATATTAGGGAGCATCATGAATACATCAAGTCACCTTTTTCATATAGTCAGGTAAGCTATATCTAGGTTTCCATAAGTATAAAAAAAAAATCACAAGAAGACTTTATGTTTTGGCCATATTAGTTAAGCCATCTCAATATAACTAAATATTATGGGAAATGAATTTTGGAACTCTATAATTGCTATTATTAATTTTAGTCACTTGATTTTTTTTGATGTGTTTTTTTAGTTGGTTTTTGGTTTTAGTTTGTTTTGGTTTTGGATTTTGTCTTCTTGTTGTTCCCTGCAGAATCTTGCCTTTCTGATGAAGGCTTAGGTGTTGCGTGAGCCTGTTCCCTGTTTTGCCGAATGCAGAACATGAGTTGTTGGACTTGAAGCAGAACAGTTTTGTCCAATTTCTCTTTTATTTCCCTGCTATCAAATTTTGGATTCTACGTATCCAAACTCCTATTTTACCTGAAGCCTCAGCAATCTGCCTTTTCATCAGTCAAGTTGTAAAGCTTTATTTGATCCACCCCTCTCTGTCATCACATGTCCTGCTAATCCGTCATCACCTTTTGGAAAACAGGAGGAAGCAGTACTTTAGATGTAGCCAGCTAGTTTTTGAGGTGTCCACCTTGGACTTTTTGATGTATTGTTTTTCCTTAAAGATGTGCTAATATTTCAAATTATTTTAAAATCTCATGAATTGGTCATACAAACTAAAAAATACCACCTGTTTTTCAGTTTCTCAGTTGGTGATTTTATACTAAAAATGACATAGAAATAGAAACTATGATAGAAATGATGGCTTTTTAAAATTTCTTCTCTAGTCCCTCCTACGGTGACCCTGACCCATGACAAGAGCAGGGTGGCTGTCTGCCAAGCATCTGCAGGAAAGCCAGCTGCTGACATCTCCTGGATCCCTGCAAGCAACCACAGCTCCGAGGAAGAATTCCATCACCTCAATGGAACAGTGACCAGAGTGAGCTACTTCAACTGGGCCAACAGCTCATTTCCCTCTGTCACCTGCCTGGTCACCCACCCAGCCACGAACCAGACTCTGCTCATGGACCTGACATGTAAACATTATTCTGTGCTTGCTCTTCATCATGCCTTGGGCTTCTCTGTGCTGTTCTGTCCAGCTGTTCCCACTGAATGCTGGGGCCCTGGAGCTGGGTTAGTGTGGTTATAAGGTGAAGTCCTAGTGCATGTTGAGAGAGAAATTAATAATTTTGAGTTAGTTGAAACCAGATGCTTTGTGGCACTGTATGGAGAAGCTTTCAGCGTGTTTTTCTTTCAATTCCTGTTCTGTTTTACAAGAATTCCTTATTCTGCTTTCAGTGGGTTCACCTTGGCTGGCTTCCAGGTGCCCTCCCAGCTACTCTATTGCTCCCCCTCTTCAATAAGACAGGGAGAAAAATGCAATGGAAAGCTTGTGGGTCAAGGTGAAGACAGGGAGCGATCACTCGCCAATTACTGTCACAGGAAAAAGAGACTTGAGAGAAAGCAATTTCTTGCCACTCAAATCAGAGTAGGACAGCAAGAAACAAGAACGAGTCTAAAAGCGCCTTCCCCACAACATTTTGTCCAGCTTTTCCACAGCAGTGATGGTCTGGAGAAAATTTCCTTGGAGAATGTCTGTCTGTGACTTTCAAGTGTTCCAAAAGTAGTAAAGTGTAAAATTCAGCTTCTGCTCTGGCTGTGCTGGCCCTGTTGGAAGTCTGTTGCAGTAGGATTTGTAAGAACAGCTGAATAAGTCCTCATATCACCGAAATACCTTGGTAGAGGCACGAAGGACAGAAGTCAGCATAGACCAGTTATTAATAACAGCATTTTGCAGGGATGGCTGCTCAGTTCTGTTGTTCAGGGCTAATAGTAATTGAAGAAAAGGGGAGTGTAAAGGCAGATGAGTTGAAAATGAAAATGTGTTTGTACACACAAATGAGTGGATGTGTGAGGCAGCTTCTTCTTGCTGGTTGGCATCCAGACATCTTGTCAGTTTCTCTCTGCTTGTTTGAGCTGTGAAAGCAGAGGATTAGCTTTTTCCTCCAGCCAAAGTAGGCAGTAACATCACAAATCTGTGGATATTGACATGTAGCTCTGTGACGTGCTCTCTTTTCTCATCTCTCAGACACTTCCCACAGTCTTCTATACATCCTGATAGGAGCAGCTGCTGGTGTCGCTGCTGTCACCGGTGTGACTTCATGCTTGATTTTCAGGTGCAGAGGTGAGTCCTTTGATGAACCTGAAATATGTTACAATCCCGTTGCTGACTATGTGCAGGTACAAGGACATGCACTTCATTGCTGAGAGTGAGGTGGGAGGCAAGGGTTGTGGAAAATGTTCATATATGCATTGTTCTTTTGGAGAAGTCATAATAAAATAAGGGGTGGCAATTTAAAATAAGTCTGGAATTTTGAAAGAGCCATAGGTATTATGATATTAATGCATTACAGACATGTCAGAGATTCATCCAGGATGAAAAAGGGTTCTATCTGAGAGTAGGGCAAGCTTTGAGATTTTAGAATTGTTTTGTTTGCTCTGCATTGACTGGCACAAAATTCTATACTTAAGAATGACAGTTCACAAACTAACTAAACACAGATGAGCTCTGTTTCCATCAGCACTCATAAGTTTTCCCTTGAGCAAGAGTAAGAATAGGTAAACGTGCACACTTCGATATCTTTCAGATAATTGTGCATTGGGCATATTAGATAGCTGATTTGTTTCATTTCTCATACTAAATGCAAAACACAGCAAAACACAGCTACTAAGAAGAAAATGAACTCTACCCCAGTAGAAACCAGGACATCCAGCATGACCAAAAGTTTCAATGAAGGGAAAAACAAAACAAGAGCCTGTTAAAGAGCAGGATGTAAAAAAAATTAGAGGTTAACATGTGAGTGTAACTGTATTTTGAAGAAAGTCTTTCAAGACCTGAAGGCAGCTAGAGGAGAACCTCAGATATAACAGCTGTGTAACCCTGCACCATCAAACCATTCTAACTTCCTGACATCCTACTTTCAGCTCGCTGGTTACGTAAAAGGGCACGTGGCCCAGCAGAACACTTTACAGTAAGTGGGCTTTTTGTAGTTTTTGGTGTATTCTTCACTAAAACTTGTAATTTCTATGCAACGTGTCTACTCTGACAAACCTCCCATTTAGCTCTGTGTGCACTTGGAGGGGGGAATGAGGAACACATCATCTGTGAGGTTTTCTATTGTTTGGATGGCCCCATCTTCATGTACAATCAGAGTATTTGAGCAATTGTTTAAGCACTGGATAGGGAGTGGTGTAGTGCATTTCCTGCCTACAAGTTATATTTACAATGCTGAATTTTAACTCTCTCAAAACTTAATATTTTCATATTTCTGCTTCACAGAGTAGTCTTAACTCAGATGTTTTGTCTAAGAATGTGTATTCTTAATGGCAGAAACCTGCCTGATTAAAGATTGGATGGAACCAGACATCCCTTTTACAATGAGGGAAAAGGGTCCACTTTGTTTCTCTATATTGGAGACAAACACAGCTATGCAACTTTTGTTTTTTAAGTGGCAGTTCATGTAGTTGGAAGCCAGGAAACTGCAGTTATAAATCTGCCACCACAACTTTTACTTACTCTCTAATTCCAGTGTTTTGTGATATATATTTAACAGAATGAAAATGCACTGCTTTTTCCTCAGGGCTTCTGCCTCACTTAATGCACATGAAAAGACCAATTATTTCCTATTTTGTTTTCTGCTCATGATTTAATTAATGGTCCTGTGCCTCATTTGTTGCGAAACAAGTCAGAGTGCTCTGAAGTTAGAATGATTACTTTCCTGATATGCTCTTGTGTGGCATTCAGGACAATTTCATTGATGAGAGTGGGAGTTGCAGTGATCAAAGGTTTCCAATGATTTTAGGTGCCTAAATTGGATTGTTTGTGGTCTGTCTATTTTGATTTTGTTTTTTATTTTGTTTTTGTTTTGTTTTGGTGTTTTGTTTTCAGAGAAGCTAACTTTATTCATTTTCATCTATTTTGCTGTTGATACCAATATTCCAAAATTTGTTTTCAATCATATTAAGAAAAAGAATTTCAAAGGCTGTCCTGTTGAGGCTTTGTGAAGGCTGTTCTTGCATCTCTCTGGCAGTTCATTTTTCACTCTCTGTGCTCTACTTTTTTGCTCACAGAGCTCAGAGAAATCACTTAAAGTTCTTTTGCAACAGTAATGTTACCTACCAGGTTTCTTCTGCTCTTGCTTTTTGTTTGGGATCTATAGGAATGATGGTTCCAAAATTCTCCAATATCATATAATGGTACATGTTTTTCTTCCTGTCTCAGACTAAAACCTCCAGGGTCACACCCTCATGTGTGAGAAGAGAAGCAGACGAGCCTCGTGACTTTCCAGAGAGAATCTATGAGAATTACAGCAAAAGATCTGTTTATGTATGCTTACAATAGGGTAGGCACGAGTAGCCAGCTCAGCTACTAATGATACTCAGCTACTTGAACTCGTACTTCAACTATTCAGCCTCAGACCTTACCCACAAAAGCCTTTGTCTTTCCTGACCTGACGATGGTAGGGCAGAAAAGCCCGTCTTAGTAAGTTGTTTTTATCTTTCTCTAAATATCTGTACAGATCTCAAAAAAGTTGGAACTTTTAAGGATTGAATTAGGGAAATACCTACCTTAATTTGGTTTGAAAGTGGACTCTAAGGTATGTGCTGCCTTTCCTCAAAACAATCATTGACGTATTTCTGTGCCAGAGTAACAGAGTGCTGGTGAAAATACAACACTTTTCCTTCTATTTTGGCAATGGGATTCTCTTTAAAGTTCTGTGTTGGAAACCAGAGAGTGACACGGGGGGACCCCGAAACACAGAAGGTCAAAGCAATACATCTAACAGAAATGCAGAAATAAGAGAGTTTTAGGGTTTTTTTGTTTTTGTTTTTTTTTTTCCTAGGTAGATGGTTGCACACGGCAGATGACAATCTAGTATTTGACATCTTTGTTTATTTCTTAATTTTTAATGTATGTCTTTTTCAATTAATCTTTCTGTTTGCATTGATATTGATGGAAAATGAAGCCAATTTAATATTTTGCTGGATATGGAAATGAGAAACGGCAATGGGCAATTTTTGGAGACTCTTTAAAGTAGATGTGCAAATACGCAAATATTTACCTAAAGGATTTCAGTGGCTAATTGGGTAAATGTTTGTTGACCAGTTTCTGAGAAGCTGAGATCACAGCATGGTTTTAATGAGAACAGAAGTGTTAAATTGTATAAAATGCAGGTGGTGTGCTTGTTTAAAACAAAGGAAAAAACCCAACCGTTACCACACCATTTATTTCTCCTCATCCTCATGTCCCCAAGCTGAAAAAACCTCTGCAGACTGGTTGTTAATTTCAGTTTTCATTGGTCAGATCTGTTAGACCTTCCAAACACTAATGCAGCAGTAACTACACTCAAATGTGTGTTTTGAAGAGACTTTTTCTGCTGGTCCTGCAGGGTCATCTCAGCTCCATCAGCATTCTTAGGCATGAGCATCTCCCAGTGCCTTTTAATTGCACTTTGTCACTTCTAATAGACATGGATATCTGCTGACATCACTCCAGCCTTTCATTTTAGTCAGAAAGGCATGAAGAGTGACTCCCTGCCTTAAGGAAAAGGGCCTCCAGCAGGCAGGCTGGCTACCATGACTGGTGGGCAAGAAAAGCCTTTCCTGTGGTGTTGAATGTCAGTGATGGGTTGCTCTCAGAGCTGTGTGCAGCTTCATCTTGTCTTCTGCAGGGAGTGAGAAGCACCTTTTCACATGTAAAACATCTGGGAGAAATATGTGACAGCTTGGAATTAGTGCAAATAGATTTGAAATGATGCTAGATAGGAAAAGTCTTTTGTAGCTCCAGTGAAATCCGCAGCAGTGCCTTAGTTCAAGGTGCTGTTGTGGCTGGAAGCTTCTGAAACAGAGGAAAGATCTCTTGTTGCTTAAGGAACTGCCCAGTCAGGTCTAAACCTGGGTTCCTGGGCTGGTGTTGCTCAGGGTGGTAAGTGAGCATGGATTGTTTTTATGGACAGCTACAGCAGCCTGTGCCTTTTTCAGAAGCTGGATCGTCGCAGCCAGACCAAAGGATGACAGGGCTGTTAAAACTGAGAGAGTTAGGCTGTGGAGCAGTCTGCTTCTGGGAATCACAGTGCATGTGTGCTGTGATTATTAGGGTGTAATGTAAGACCTTTTCATAATCCCTTTGCACCAAGGGAAATGTTGAAGAGTGAGATCTAATGGAGACAGAAAAAGTAGAACTTGGACAGGCAGATGATGGTGTGGGGGGGGAAAGCTCTCTGAAGGAGCATCACTGTGATAATTTGCCCTGGCTGAAAACTATGGTTTTCACGCTTATAACTTTATTTTCACCTTTAATTTGTATGTGGTGGAATTGGTCCAGTCACCTGCAATGTGTCAGCACTTCCATTAACCTAGAAATTCTGAGCAGACTTTGTGCCGAAATGAGGTGCTCTGGCAATGGCATAGGTCCATTCATGCTGCAGGTACTTGGTGAAATGGGCTCTCCTGGTGGTTCCACAGCTCTTAGCAGCCATGTGGGCTATGGTTTGCCTGATTTCTTATTTCCAGGATGGCCCAAGAGCCAGTCCTGCTGCAATCTCACAGAAAATTATCTTACAGCATTATAATCAGTCTTTGATCATAACCTGTTTATTGCCAGCAAAAAGCTTGAGTTAGCAGTGCACAGCTCAGGGGAACTCATGTTGCAGGCATTAAAAGGTCTCAGCTGCCTAATTGTTGTATCTTTCTTCTGCAATAAAATTGGCCTTCATGCTTTTCAGGCTTATTGTGTATGATTAATAAAACTTATTAGGCCAAAGAGAATAATTTGGCTGTGGGGGTGGTTGAAAGAAAGGCTGGGGCATCAATAAAGCTTCTATAGGTACTTCCACTGTTGGCTGTGACCAGTGAAGGGCAGGGTTTTGTCGTATGTGGAGTTCCTGGGGTCGGCTTTGGTGGTTTCCTCTCTGCCTGCCATCACCAAAACCATGTGTGCCCTGCTTTTTCGGCTGATGAGCTGATCTGTTGAGTATTTTGAGAATGAGAAATAAATCACTTAAATATGTTCTGTCATGCTGCTTTTGCATGGAACAGGCAGCTTGGCGTAACCCAAAAAACAATTGGTCTCTTATAAGAATTTGGTCTCAAAAATAAGCAACTTGAGAATGTTTTCATGAGTATATTTATCATGCTTTTTTCTCCCTTAATTGTAAGAACACTTTTGGTGACTCTATACTGGTTTTAGTTGCACTGAAAGCAAATTTAAGCAAGGCAGGTATTTTAGACTGCCAAAATGGCCTTGCCAAAATGTGCAGGAAAGTGCTGACTCTTTGTTGAATAATCATTGTGAGAGAGCTACTAAAAAGTGATGCGAATTGGAGTGAGATATTTGCACATTGTCACAAGAAAAAAAATTAAAAAAAAAAAGCCTGGGAGCGTGACACTGCTGTTTCAGACTGACTATTTAGTCAAATGCACAGCTGACTGAATGTCACTTGAGCTTTTTAGCACCAGATGTGATTATAGATGAAAATGCTCCTGTTTATTGTGTGGATTTTCACTCACATTGTTCATAGGACACTCTTTGTAATAATGATGATGTCTGCTTTCTGATTAATCTATGAACAATTTATCTTCTGGAAATAGCAGGTGTTGTGATGCCTCTTTCTCTTCACTGAGTATGGAAAAAAATGGTGACAAAGCGTTATGTTTAGAGCATCATAAATTGGAATGTGACTTCAGATTATGAACAATATTTGTTTAAAATCACAAATTTCAACACAAGGATTGAAATGTAGAAGGTAAATAATTTTTGTACAGGCTTTGGAAATGGGGCAAATATCCAAAGTGTATTTGCCAGTTCAGTGAAGAGCTCGGTTTCCTAAGCTGGAAACTGCAGCTGTAAGTTTTGTCTAACCTTCTTGGCGTCAATTTGTCACAGCTTTTCTTCTCTGATGAGAAAATAATGCTTTCCTTGGTTCTCCTCTAATAACTGTAACACCTGTGATGTCTTTGCGAGCTGGTCTTTCTGACTTTGTGAAGTCTGCTGTTAATGATAACTTGTCAACCACTTGATTTTGTGTCCACAATCTGTATGCACCTGTCATGTGCTGGAGGCAGTGAAGAGCTCAGAAATTAACCAAGTGGGACTTATTCTACATTTGCTATCACTTCTCTGTCCTGCAATAGTTTGTGCCTGTGCTCTTAGTGGTGCTTCTTTAAGCAAGTACCCACTTTTCTCTTTTTCCTCCACATTCTTCTCATACACTAGTTTTCTCAGTTTATTGACTTTTATCTTCTCTAAGTACTTCATTATCTGGTTTTATTTCCTTCTCTTTTTGGCATCAAATACAATTTTATTCTTCATGTCTCCTTTTGTGTGTATGTAACAAGAGGTTTCAAATTGTGACTTGTTTAGGAATTTTTTAGTGCTTTTCACTGAACTTCTCCATAGAGACATACTTACTCCAGGTCTCCTTTGCTTTTTTTGTTTGTTTGTTTGTTTGTTTTTTGCCCATACATAATAGAAAATTAATCACTCTTGACAAGAAGCATCTACTGTGCTTAGACTTCTGCAAATCTAAGGTCACTCCCCAAATCCAAATGCATAATATGCAGCATTTTATTTGTTCTTGGCTGACATCTGTCTTTCAGAATCATAGAATTGTTAAGGTTGGAAATAACTTCTAAGATGATCAAGTTCAACCATTAACCCAGCACCATCATGGTCACCATTAAACCATGTCCCTCAGTGACACATTTACATGTCTTTGAACACACCCTGGCATGGTGATCCCATCGCTTCCCTGGGCAGCCTGTTAAAATGCCCAGCCAGCTTCTCAGTGAGGAAACTTTTCTGAATATCTGATACACTCTACGGCACCCGTGAGGAAGAGGAGTGAGAAGAATGTGAGAGGAACAACCCTGCAGACACCAAGGTCAGTGGAGAAGGAGGGGCAGGAGCTGCTCCAGGTGCCAGAGCTGAGATTCCCCCGCAGCCCACGGTGAGACCGTGGTGAAGCAGCCGTGCCCCTGCAGCCCATGGAGATCCATGGAGGAGCAGATTTCCACCTGCAGCCCATGAGGATCCCATGCTGGAGCAGACTCCTGGCAGGAGCTGTGACCCTGGAGAGGAGCCCAGGCAGGAGCGGGTTTTCTGGCGTGACCTGTGACCCTGTGGGGGACCCACACTGGAGCAGTTTGTTCCTGGAGGACTGCACCCCACGGAAAGGACCCACACTGGAGCAGTTTGTTCCTGGAGGACTGCACCCCACGGAAAGGACCCACGCTGGAGCAGTTTGTTCCTGGAGGACTGCACCCCACGGAAAGGACCCACGCTGGAGCAGTTTGTGAAGACCTGTAGCCTGTGGGAAGGACCCACCTTGGAGCAGTTTGTGAAGGACTCTATCCCATGGTAAGGAACTCACTGGAGCAGAGGAACCATGTGAAGAAGGAGTGGCAGAGGTGAAAAGGTATGAACTGACCCCCAAACCCCATTCCCCATCCCCCTGCACAGCTGGGGCTGGGGAGTTTGAGGTAAATCTGTGAAGAAGAGGGAGTGGGGGCAAAGGTGGCTTTAATTTTTTTGTTATATCTCACTATCCTCCTCTCTTAATCATTGGTAATAAATGAAATTAACTTCCCTGAGTCAAGTCTGCTTTGTCCATGACACAAACCAATGAGTGATCTCCTTCTTCTTATCTTAATCCATGAACTTTTCCATCATATTTTCTCCCCCTGTCCTGCTGAGGAGGGGGAGTGAGAGAGTGTCTGGCTGGGCAGGTGGCAGCCAGCCAAGGTCATTGCACCAGGCAAGGCTTAGTCACCAGCAGAGCTATAATAGGAAAGAAGATGCTGTAAACATCAGATTCTATGTTATTAAGGCATTTTTATGCCGATGGTCCCTCTCTAGGTCTTCTGATTTTAATCTCATCACTGTGTACTGAGCTCTGAAAATTTCATTTCCACTCATTCTATTCTCTCAGCTGTCAATAAGTACTGCTGAGCAAACAAGGCTAAGTGCTTTTGGGATTGATTTTTGTCTCACTTCTGCCACAGTCCAACAGCGTTTATATTGTCATATCATAATGTTCATATCTAGCTGTGCTTCTATTTTAGATTTCCATGTGTACGTCTGAAAAAGAAACCATGGACAACCCCCCTGAAATAGTTTATGATTTATGATCTCTGAAGAATACAACCCCCTCTTCTGTGCAAAACGTGCGTCAGAACAATGTGCTCAGTACATAAATGTCTTGTAACTCACTCCATCTCTTGTGTGAGAGGAGCGTTGTGTGGAATAAACAGATGAGCGAGCCAGCTACTGAAAAGCTCTGGTCTGGCTGCTCATCTTTTTGTGCTACTTGCTTGAAATATTCGAATGAGGAAGATTAGAATCCAACAGCACCAGTTAGTGTGTTGTTAGGGCTGCCTCCTCAACCAGGCAAGTTAGTGCCTGCAAAGCTCTGATACCTTCAGGAGCACTGCCTGCCTCCAGGTCTGAATATCTACCAGCTATACCTAATATCACATCCTTCATCATTGTCATTCTTGTGTAATCAACGGTGGCTGCCAATTTCATGCTGCTATAGATAGCAAAAATAAAAATGTACACCTATATGCAAACATCTTGGTTCATAGGAACATTGCTCTGTGTGTGTGCGACAGGAAAAGTTGTGGGTTTTTTCCCTGAGAAATTAATTTCTTAATAATTTCCCATCAACAGAACATCTCATTATATGTAAATGTTGTGAAAGACCTTATAAGACAGGTAGACACAGGAGGGATAAAATGAAAAGTTGCTGTGGAAACCATAACCTGAAATAAATCTTTCTTCTGTGCACTCAAAATCCCAGTCTTTGTCTTCTATTAGAATATTGTTTGCATATCATTTCTCTCTTTTAGAAAGAATCTGAATTGCTGATACACAAATGGAAATCCCGTCTCAACGGTGACTGTAAAGTGCACCTCAGACTAATGGAATTTTTTTTTCCTTTCCTGTGAGTATTTTAACCCTTTGCCTTGTCCTGTTATCAGGTGTAAGGCAAAAAAAAGTGTAATCCCTGTTGCCCACCTCTGACCAGCTGCAGCAGTTTGGAACTGATGATATTAATGCCTTCATTGGAGCTAATTTTGGTGTAGGAGACAGCTTGGGGTAGGGTATAGAGGAGAGAATACGAAACACTATAGAAGAGTCTAAGGCACAAAGGAAATGTTTTGCTAAACACAAAACATTCTTTAGCTCTCAGCTTGCAGCTGTCACCATCCCTCTATAGCACGTTCTTAGAAAAACACGTTTCAAATAGGGCCTGTCAAATGAGCAAAAAGAGATTTGAGCTCTGGTACCGAGAGGCTGGATCACACCAAAGCTGGTGTCCGTGTTCTGTCCTTGGGACTCTCCCGTGGCTGTTGTTTTCTGCAGTCATCTGTTGGCAGATGCATTCGTGCAGTGTTAGCCTGGGTCAGGAATGTGCTTTTGAAAAGAAACTCCCGGTGGTCCCGTGCTCGCTGTGCTGGGCTGGTATTGTCCAGCAGCCTTGGAGCACACAGCAAACGCTGCATCTTTTCTGCAGCACCCCAGGGGTTCGCCTAATGCTCTCCAGCTGCTCACGGGTGTTCAGCTCACAGGATCAGACCAGAGCTAGCCCAAAATAAAATCCCCCAACCCGTGCTGTGCTCTGTCAAATCACTCCTGCTGAGCTACGCAGCTGATGAGATAAACTTAGCTTTTGTTAAACAAGCTCTTCCTGCAGTGTGATTTTTTTTTAATCTGTTTTGTATGCAAGAAATAACTTCAGCATCAGCTCCAAGAAGGCACTGAAAAATACTGATTTGCAGTGCTAATCTATTGAAGATCTTTCTTGATCACACAAAGGATGTGCATGGAAAAGATGGGGCCGAATATTGAGTGTGCTCCTGTGATTTTCAGTCTAGCAAAAAGCACTGGGGACTGATTCTTGACCTGCTAAAACTGGACTGCTTGGCAAGAAAACATAGGAGCCATGGTTGCATACAGGCATTATTGTTGGCTAAACCTCACTTTTTCTTCACAAATGCTGAAATACCACAAAGCATGATTTAAGATCAATCTGCAAAATGATTTGCAAATGCATTAGTCCCATTTCACTTATTCATTAGTTACATATATAGAAGCACACACATATAAAAAACTGGCATAGAATTTCTACTGTTGTTGCACAACAGCTTGCATTTGAAAAGTCATTGTGCTTAAGTGCAAGTGGAGAATTAGGATATTTATAAAAAAAAAACAAAGGAGTGTGTGTGTGACAAAAAAATGTGTAAAAAGACAAATTCTTGGAATACATCTACTAGATGCAATGTCAAGGCCGGTCCCATACCTGGAGTTCACCTTCAGCAACCATTTTAGATACAGACACGGCCTGATGGGCAAGCAATTCTTTTGCCTTTCCCGTTTTAGCACCATCAATGCAGCGCTCGGCCTGGTAGAGTTTGATGGAACTGGCTCTGAACCACTACTTGAATGCCTCTGTGATGCCCTGCCCATGGCAACAGGATTGGAACCAGAGGAACTCTGAGGTCCCCTTCCAACTCAAACCATTCTATGATTCTGTGATTTGAATGAGGAGCTGGTTGCGAAACAAGCCCAGATATTGTGAAACCCATCTCTTTTTCACGAACACAGAAGTGACATTCTGGAGATGGCTTGAGACTGTTTTAACTTTTATATAATATTTTACAGAATGGTTCAGATTGGCCAGAAGAGAAAAAAAATCATAGAAAACCACAGCTTATGTTCAAACCTTTGAACACCTTGCTCAGCTTCTTATGGTCAAGGGTTTAGGACTTTGTGAGACGGACGTTGCATTTGAATCATCTCTTAACAGCCACTGACAAACCTGCCCTCCATAATAATCTCACTCTCTTTTAACCTTTTTTATGGTGTGTTTTTAATCTATAATATAAACTGCAGCAATGAGTTCCACAAATTTAATTATGCTCTGTGAAAAAATATTTATGCTGGTGGTTGAAACCCACTTCTTGGTAGTTAAATGCTGAGAGGAAGAGGCGTTACTGTGGTGAAGCTGAGGAAAACAGTCAACAAGCAGGAAAAGAAACAGAAGTGGCAAAGAAGAGGAGCAAAGCACCTCTCTCCAAAAGAGAGGCAAGAGTTAGGAAGAAGGATAGTAGAGAGAAGGATAGTAGGGAGAAGACCTCAAAGATTCCCACCTGCCCTCAAAGATGGCACGTCCAGGAGTGTGAACAACCCTGGCTGAGAAAAAATTGGTCAAGCTTTCACTGGCAAGTGGGAGACTCATGAACCACGTCCCTGAGGAAGGACTAGGACAGTGTTGAGGCTGAAAAAGATTCTGAAGGTCATGGGAAGGATCAACAGTGGATTTTTCCCTGTTAAAACAAGTGTCAGTGCCTGAAGGGCACACATAACTGTGTGAAAGTGATGTTCAAGAAAGACTTGGTTTAGGTGAGCTTTGGTAAAATGCTTTGAAAGGAAGGACACGAGTTCCTGCAGATCAGTGCAGTCAGTGCAAGAAGTGTGGTTAGAAGGAAAAGCCATGCAAAGGGGATTCATCTGAGGGTGGATAATGCTGAAGACACAGCTCCTGGGATCACACTTAAGAACGCTTGTGAGAAGAAACCTAAATTAAGAAATGAATAAAATTGTTTGGGAAAGTAGTGAAATCTTTACAGCTATTTTTATAATACAAGGAGAAGGGGGGAAGTGAGTAAAACTGCTGCCAACCGTAGTTAAGTAGGCAACATCAAATTATTTACTTTTACATGGCTAGAAAGTGTGGTCAGTAGGAGACAACAGATACGGTGTTCACAGCAAGCAAGTTTTTATCGCAGGTGTTGTTGGAGCAGGAAACTGAACATCACCATCAACTACATCAACTATATCGAGGTGGAAGGGCAGCAGTGATTATTACATGACAGGAGCAATCATGTTGGAAATAGGCTGTAGAGAAATGATAGAATAATGATTTTAAAGGTGTTGGAGGAGTAGAAACATATTTTAAAGATGTTAAGAAAAAAGTGTTGTGATGTGGATAATGTAGATTAGTTTCCAACAAAATTATTCCAGGAAAAGATGTCAAAGGAGGCCCTCCTGGGGTAGACTGGGGAGTTGAATTTGGATGCAAATAAAGAATTACTGAATGCTTTTAGAGAGTGAAATACTCCAGAGATTTGTGTCACAGGAAATTTTCTTAGTCATCCAGACTGAAAACCATTAGCAATCATACGCCATGGGAGTGACAACAGAAGATCTATTTAACTCCGCACTCAATGAACCAGGGGCTGACATGACTTAAAACTTGGTTTTTGTGACTAACATCAACAACTTAGGGGAGATAGTTGTAGAAAAAACCCTTGAGTGAGCAAGTGATGTTGATTTAGTTGATGTGACCTGGAACATGGGCATGTGATCTTAGTTTAAAAAGGGAAAATCATGCATAACTGGAGGGAACTAAAGGGTGAAGAACGGTCCAAAAAGCTCAAGATTTAATTTAAACGCAGCCAGGAATTTCTTTATGTTAAAGATGTAGAGATGTTGGGGACTTCTCTTCTAAACCAGAGGAAACATCAGCCCAGCCAGCTCTGGAAATAAGGGTAAATTCTATTGAAATGGACATTAGGAACACAGGGAAACCCTGCAAGGATTGGGAAAGACGGTTGTCCTGCAAAAAGGCCTGTCCTAAGGATCAAGAAGCTCAGGGAGAAAATGGGAATTGCCAACAGCTGTGCAATTGCCCAGCTGGTCTTGCAAAATACCTTTAATTGCCAAGCAGGGGCCTTGCTCGGTTTTGGGCGAGCAGAGCCGTGGTGGGAGCAGCCCTGAGCCCCAAAGCTCTCATTGTATTCCTGCAGTTTGGGAGAGCCAGGGGACCTTGTGGGACTGGTGTTTGGAGTCATTCACAGCCAGAGCTCTGTAAGTACAAAAACGGGGTGTGGGGGTAAGAACTGCTGCAGAGAAACATTTGGAGTTTTTTTCTGCAAGGAGGGGAGCATTTTGGTCCATGTTTGCTTTTGGTACCTGGCAAGGTGGGCCAGGTGAGGGTTCTGTGTTGGCCCAGACATGCCTGTGGTATGGGGCATCTGTTTGGGGCTCGGTCTGAGCAGTGAAAAGCCTTGAGAAGTAATACAAACCAAGTCTTTCATTGCAAAGTGTTGGGAAATTTTAATTATCGGTCTCATTGCTAATTTGATGTGTGATGGCTTCACATCAGAGGATTCAGCAGGTGTTTGCGCAGAGATGGAAATGAATCTGTGTTGATGCGAGGTAGACGTTCAAGATGACTCCCATGTGTTTTTTGTGTCCATAAAAAAAAGTGGGAGGATAAATGGACACACCAAAAATCACCATCTGCCTAAGGAGGATGTGCCCCTCCTCAAATCCTGTGGTGGCTGTATCTGGGTCAGAAAACTGCTGGGTATGGGAAGAGCTTGACACCTGCTTGATGTTTGGAGGATCACACCCCTTCCTCAGTGTACCAAGTGGCAGCCTGAGGAGTCAGCGTGATGTTGAATGGACAGAGTGAAAATTTGATTGTGGACTTCCACACAAACCTGCTTAACACTTTTTTTTCCTGGCTTAATGCAACATTTCCTCATGTGAAGTAATTTTTCACTTTCCAGCATCTCTGAAAACACAACCTGAGTACAGCCTTGCTTGTTTTTGCTGATTATTCACAGAGTCTCTGATGCTTTTTGCTTTATTTTGCCTTAAAATCCCACTTGTTTGAGTCCCAGTTTTGGTGTTTGTCTTACTCTGTGTTCCTGGATTTTAAAATGATTGAAAACCCAGTGGATCGGACACCACAGATGCTAATGGCAAATTAAGCAAATCTCAGTTGTACTTTTTTCTGAGGCCCTAGCCATGACTTCAAAGAGTTAGGGTTAATAATAAAGAGACTAACTAAAAATAATAAATTTCTATATTCTTTCATCAAATCTCTATTCTAGACCCTCCATTTTTTATGTCAAAGGAGCTCCCTTGCCTGTTTCCTGACTTTAACATTTTACAGAATTTAAAAATGATATAATGCAGCCTAAGGAGAGAATCAAACAATGTCATAGTAAGTGAGGAGACTTGGGTTTAATTCTTTGCAGCTGTTTTCTCTTCTGATCTTGGGCAAGTAGTTTCTCCTTCTCCGTCTCTCTCTCTCTGGTATGATTTTTTATCTCCAACTGAGAACACAGAACAAAGGAAACTTTCTTGTTTCTCCTGGAGATGCATTATTTTAATTACTATAAAAGACAATGAACATCTCAGACACTAAAGAAAGGGGATTGAGTTAAACACAATAGAGGGAAAAAAAGCCCCAAAGCCACTCTGAGGCTCCAAACTTAAGGCTGGATTGTTTAAATATTTCTGTCAGTTTGTTGTGCCCTCTGTGAACATGGGAAGTGAGGACATCAACAACATCTGAACCTTACTGGGTTAGAGATCCGAACCCCGCTGCCAGCTCAAACCTTGGTCTTACTTTTACAAATGTCTTTTCAAGTGTTAATCTCTGATGTTGAAACAGACTGTAGAAAACATACCCTTTTTTTTTTTTGGTTGATGTTGTTATTAAAGTAGAAAATAAGGTACTTAATGAATTGCTCTTGTCCTACTTGAGTTTTGTGCCTAGATTGCTACAGCTTGGGCTTATTAACACATTTAACCAACTTGAAAAAGGAGATGAGTTGATCAGCAAGGAAATGGCACATCATGTTGATATCCCATAGCTATTGAGACTGTCCAAGACTGGTGCTGGCTGATACCTTTGGATTTGATGAACTTCAGGCAGAAGCAGCCTGGAAGGAAGGAATTTCCCTCCAACCTCTGGACAAAAGAGGACAGGAAAACCTGTTGGCTGATAGTGCTGTCATTCAGATGAATGTCTGGTTTATTGTTGGTTTCTTTCATTCTTTTTTTTTTAAATCCCCATTTGCTTGCGGAGCACTCTTTAGCCTTTTTGGGACAAGGTAATATATGTGTTTCTGTACTTGAAAAAAACTCCAGGTGCTTGACTTTGCTCTCTTGACACACTTGGAAACGTGCAAATGGAAAAAATATGAATTTGTGGGCAGTAATTCTGCACATAGAAGCTGTATATCAGACCCTGGCTGCCTTGTGGTCTGTGAAGCCTCTCTGAACAGTGGGCCACCTGTGAGGAAGTAGGTTGTGCTGATATAAGAGAGCATCATGATGGTGGGGTTGGAGCAAGGAAATGACCACAGTGTGGGGGATGCAGTGTGAAAGAAAGAAATACACCTCTAAAGACGAGGGAGGAAGTGGTAGCACTTGGGTCAGTCTTTTGCTGCATTAATAAAGGATCATTTTATATTTACGTTTTGGGTTACTATGCAATGCTTTAAATGTACAGACAGCCCGATCAGAAAATGCAGTGCTGAGGGCAGTGATGCTCCTCATTCCATTCCTGGCAATAAAGATCACAGTCATCAGGAGCATATTCATGGTCAGCATTGTTTCCTCAGCGTGATGCCAAGCAAAGGGCAAGCTGGACTAATTGGTCAGCAGGGGATTTCCTTGTATGAAAAAGGCCCTCAAAAGGCTCAAAAGTGACCATACCTTAATGACAGCAGGCTATCTAGCAAGCAGTGTTTGTATTTGAGTGAAAGGACTAAAGGGACACAGGCCTGCCCTCTTCCTTGGCTGTGTGTTCGGGCTGGCCTTTCCCTGCCTGCAGTGGCCTCAGCCCTGTGGACCCGTGAGCCAGCACGTCCCCACACTGCCCTTCTGCAGCTGCTGCTGGGACACCAGCTCAGCTGAACACAGAGACCTCTGGGGAAGGTGCTCTCCCTGGGTGCTGGATTGTGGATTTCACTCCTTTTGGTTGTGCTCCAAGCCACACGCAGCAGACTGGCTCACCATCAAGCTTCCTTTTCCTTACCAGGGCCTGGGGAAGCTCCTTTCCTTATCTGTTTCAGATCATTAACTTGCTTCATTTCACCTCGGGGCTTTTGGCAGGTACCTTGTGTGGTGATCACTCACTTTTTATCTGTGATCTCCTGTGATGTTGATGACAATATCTGAACTTCCCTGCTGCAGCAATGAAACTCCAGGAGATACACTTGAGTGAGGAGACCTCCCATACCAGAACATTTGTCTGGGTATGTCATGTAGTGACAGAATGAAATAAATTGAGACAGGGGAATAAGGAAAGGAGTTTATCCTGCACTTGCTTATTATATGGTGAACTTCTGCAGGTAGAAAGAGTCCCTGTGGTATTTCTGCATCAAACAAATGTTGAATATTGTAAAGAGCACTCTCTGGCAAGAAATCCTACCCACACATTTCTGGGCAATTGAATAGAAGGATGTGGTTTGCACCACCTTATGGCTATGCTGAACGCAGGGTTATTGTTTGTACAGCTCCCTAAACAACCTGAAAATGTGAGTTCTCTACTATTTAAAACTAGCTTGTCTTTAGGGTGTCTGAATATCTGCACTTGTCACCTTTATAGCAATAAATCCCACAGCAGAAGGGAATGAGATGGGATCATACTGCCACTGTGTTTTCCCTTGGAAATGCAGCATATTTAACTGTAACTGGCCTCACAGTTGTTATGAAGGATTTGAATTGATTTTTTTGAGACTTGGTTTCATTTTTTTTTTTCTCCCCTCCCCCTTAGAATCCAAAAAAACTTGGAAAGAAATTTCCAGGTCTGGTGAAGTTGTTTGTGTGGGGGTTTTTTTGTTTTGTTTATTTGTTTCTTTGTTTTGTTTTGTGTCTGTATGACAGTGAAGAAAGCATATAGGACAGAAAGAAAAGAGATGTTGACAGAAGCACAAGATTCAGAAAATCTGTCATAATTTTTCTTTCTTTGCTTTGCAAAGCAGATCAAGTGCTTCTGTGGCTTTTGTGCTGCCTATATTTAAAAAAAAGAAGAAAAATAAAACTCAAGCTGTGAGTGAATTGCATAAACAATTCTAGATTCACTTTTCCAGAAACTGGAATGGAGTTGGACAGCTGACAGGAACCAACTGAAGCACTTGGGTATAAATCAATGGTTAGGCGATGCAAGAGAGACAATGTCTTAACATGAAAAATGCCAGGGGAATTAGAAAGACCCCTTTCAGCTCCTGAGTTCTTCTCTTGCTCAGAAAAAATCTGCCATCATGAATCCCTTATATTTGGTAATTTCTAACTCTGAAAAGGATTGTTTGTGATGCTTTAGCTCTATGTTCACGTACAAATATTTGTGTGGCCTATGTGTGTTTCTTTGTGTACTTGTTCTGGTCTCAGTTGAGACTTTAAAGCTCCTCTCCTCGGTACCCAGGGTTTGCATTGATGTTCTGCTGCCCAGTATGCCAGCAAATCCAGATGTGCTCTTGGTAGAATTTCACAGAAAATGTATGAAGACGGTAAGATTTAAATTATTCACACTTCAGCATGTTTTTTGTTTCCTAGGATGAAATTCCAGTCATTGCCCAATTCCAGAGCACAATTCTCTGCCGCCCTGTGATTTGCTTTCTCCCTATGCAGTATGAGAGGGGCTACAGATTTTAGGAATGAGGAAGTTTTGGCCATTTCATGCAGTACTATGCAATAGCAAAAGGTGGTAAAGAGCAACTGTGAACAGAACTTCTATTCTGGTAACCACAAACAAGTCTAAATCAAAAAGAGTTATTATCATTAATGTCATTACTTTAAATAGAGAGGTAAGTTGCTATTTCTGTAGTGCTTGGTATTGTTCACGGCTACTTGGAATTAAATCCTGAAATAAACCTGATAACACATCAAGAAAGAAACAGCTTCTCTAGAAACCACTTTAGAAACTTCAGCCTGTCACTGAGGCCTTTAAGTGTTATCAGCTCC
Organism: Lycocorax pyrrhopterus obiensis; assembly: GCA_014706295.1. Classification (NCBI taxonomy): domain Eukaryota; kingdom Metazoa; phylum Chordata; class Aves; order Passeriformes; family Paradisaeidae; genus Lycocorax; species Lycocorax pyrrhopterus. The sequence continues at coordinate 113,338,506 of JACSVZ010000001.1, read as the reverse complement.
CCCAATCTCTGGTGATTTGCAATTTTTCTCCCCTATGTACATTTTCCAACTGCGTAGGTGTTTCTGCCCACCATTTCAAATGACAGTCCTTTCTGACCTTTGGGAGGTTGTACAAACACTGCTGAACTCCCCAGACTTGCCAACTTTAATTGGAATGCTCTGGAGTCTCATCCAGCTCACAAAATGTTACTTACTACCTCAGTCTTGAAGCAGCCATGAGAGGGAGCAAATGTCACGCTCTCTTTCTCGGATGTCTCCTTTGCCTCTGGCACCCAGTTGTCCCAAGAGCCTCATGCCATGGATGTAATAACCGTGAGGAAAGCTGTCTTGCAACTCCCTTGTTCACCAACCCAGTCTTCAACCTGCTCTGTGCTCAGTGGCTCCTCTCGGGTTATTGTCCCAGTAATGATTCCTTATGTGAATCAACCTTTCACTGAAATTTTTCTTCCTTTTGTGGGTGTGGTGCACCAAGTCTCTAAATGAGCAGACACTGGGGTGCAGTGCTGGCCAGTTGAAGGAGGTGATTGCCGCACTCTGCTCTGTACTGGCGTGGCCTCATCTCGAGTGCTGGGGGCAGTTTGGGGCACCAAAATATAAGAGGGATATAAATCTGTTAGAGACCATCCAAAGGAGGGCCACGAGGATGGTGAAGGGACTGGAGGGGAAGCCATGTGAGGAGTGGCTGAGGTCACTTGGTCTTTTCAGCCTGGAGAAGAGAAGGCTGAGGGGAGACCTCATTGTGGTCTTCAACATCCTCATGAGGGGAAGAAGAGTGGCTGACACTGATCTCTTCTCTCTGGTGTCCAGACCTGAGGAAATGGCAAGGAGCTGTGTCAAGGAGGAGGGCATGGCCTGGATATCAGGAAAATGTTTTTCACCCAGAAGGTGGCTGGGCACTGAACAGGCTCCCCAGGGAAATGGTCACAGATCCAAGCCTGCCAGAGTTCAAGAAGTGCTTGGGCACATGGTGTGATTGTTGGGGTGTGCAGGGCCAGGGGTCAGACTCAATGATCCTTGTGGTTCCTTTACAACTCAGAATGTTTTATGATTCTATGATGAACCCTACTGAACGAGGGTGCAGGTAGACATGGGGGTTCTGAGAGTCTTGCTGGGAAGGGGGGCATCCCATGCCGGCTGCTCCCCAACTTGTCGGCGTGTTCCCTCTGCCGGGTGCTGACCCGCACGCCAGGGATGCCTGGCACCGGGCGGCACGGCGTGCCGTGCTGCGGACACGGGGAGCGGGGCTGGGCTGCCAGCCGAGCCCACCCCGACCGGGGGCGTGTGTGGGGCCGGCAGCCGCGGTTGTGACCCGCGGGGATGTCCCCGGGCTCCGCGGGCAGGGACCGGGAGCGCTCGGCTCCGGTGCCGCTAGAGGGACCCGCCCGCCCGGGAAAAGGCTCCGCGTCCCCGGCACAGCCCCGGCACAGCCTCCGGCCCCGCAGCGGGGCTCCAGCGGCTCGAACAGCCCCAGTCGCCTCCCGTCCCTCCTGTTCCCAACCCGCTGGTTGTGTGCTCGTGGTTTCTCGCCCGCTGAGCGAGGGCTGGGGTTGTCCCCTCACAATGTGTCCGGGGACTGAGGCGAAGCTGCTCTGTCCCTTGAGAACCCAGCCCTCGGTGAGAGCCTGCTCCTTCCTCCTTCTCGCCTTTCACCTGTGCCGTATTTCCCTGTCCGCACCTGAGTCAATAATCTCTCGCTCCTCTTTTGGTTTTCCTTGTACAGATGAGGATGAGAGAAGGCAAAGCAGGTTATCATTTCACAGCCTTCCTTGTTCCCCTGAAGGATCTTTAAACGAGAGCTCTTTTGCCCAACTATGCAAAATAAGTCAAACCTGCTACTGAAATAATTTTTTCCCTTCACTCACGGTGCGCGGTGTGTTGTGGGTGAGAACAGAGAATGGAGTGGGGCGAGTAGAAAGGGTGGTTCAGGGGACTGTCACTTGATTTATTTTCTCTTAAATCTAGACTGCTTCCTTCTATTTCTGTTTTATGCCTTACTTTCAGGCTTAGAGTTTGGAGGAGGTTTCAGTTGCTTTTTGTTATTCTTCTCCAGTCAAATAAAAGAGAGAAGTGGTGGAGTAAATTTTTATGAAGTGCTCTAACACTGTGTTCAGTGAGCTGGAGACACAGGCAAAAGCCAGGCTGGCAGGGGCTGGGGAGGATTGGCATATACTGGGGTGTTTAACAAAGAGAAGCAGGAAATGTGGTAGTGGTTTGACTGTGTAGATCTTATTTCTGAGATAAAAAGCGCACTGAGCATCTATCCCTGCCATGTCTAAAGCAAGGGACAGAGCCTCCATTCAGCTCTCCAGGTACTTGATGTGGCTTTTGAGAAGGTGGGAGGGCATTGGAATGTAGATAAGATTTTAAGATATCCTTTCTTACTACTCATTTTTTTTCCTCTGCTGTTTGTGCCCCTCAAGATCTCAGTACGTGCAGTTCCCCAGCCTCACTTGGGTGTGCACGGCGGGTGCTGACCAGAGTTGTCACAGCAGTCGTGGAGAAGGATCACGTGTGCTCAGCTGTACAGTGCTGTACTGACCCTGCGTGGGATGGAGATGGCAAAACCACCTCCTCTCCCTCTCTCAGCTCTGGGAGGTGCCAGGCAGATCCAAAGTGAACTGGCACTTTTGTTAGTTGGATCTGAGCTGTGATGAGTTCAAGCAAGTTTATTTTGAGGCTGCCTGGCTCTACAAGGAGAAAACTGCTCAGTCTTTCTCTCTCCCTGTTCTTCTCCTCCTTCCCCTTTCCTGATTTGCTGTTCTCCACAGCTCTCATTTTCATCCCTCAGATAGTAGTGTGTGATTCTTTGTGCAGTTAATAAAGGGACCCCTCTCCTCCCTTCCCCTCCTTTCCCCTCCCCTCCTGTCCTCCACCCCAGGACCTCAGGATGAGGTGCTGCCTGCGTATTTCCCTTAGCTTTTGGTTTTCTAACTGTAAAAATGAGATAAGACCTACCTGACATAATTAATTAATTAGTGTTTCTTCCACGCTTTGAAAACCAGATGAGAGAAATACTTGTCAAAATGCAGGTGGCCATCAATGAATGAGGTTATAAGCAGTCCAATAGTAACATAACTTACATTTATGTGTGTGAAAAACAAAGCCATGCTTACCTGTTATAGATACATCTGGCTTGGGAAACCGTTTTGTGTTCCAAATTATCGCAGTTTACTGGCTGTCAAAGTAGATGTGGAAGACAAATCCCCAACCTGAAAACACTTAGCTTGAATTTTGCTTGTCTTAAATTCCAGTATTTTTGCATATAACTAAGCTGATGGATCGCCTCAAGCTTCAGAGATGAACTTTTTGGTGACAGGGACTGCAAGCCCTGTATTGACCAGAGCTGTTGAGGTAATTCAACACTGATTTGCTAATCACTGGCATCCTCCTTGAAGGGATCTCTTTTTGTGTCTGGCTGGGGAGCAGTGCTGCTCTGTGTTGAGCCCACCTGGCCATGAGTCAGTCCAGGCTGCCTCCACAGTAACAGATGAATGTGAAAGATCTTTTTTTGCTGTGGATACAGGCACAGCCTTGCTGCTGCTGGTTAGTGGTGTGTGTTTGTGGGTCAACCACCTTCTGGTGACTGCCAGACCAGAAACAACTGGAGTGCAAACTGGCTGACTCCTTATTTCATGGCTGTGGACTATTTCATGCGGCTTTGTACTGTGAGAGATGGGAAACCAGGCTTAGCCAAGAGTGAGTTGCTTAGCAGACGCTTGCTGTCACACAAATTATCCACAGCTTTTGCATCTTGGAGCACTGCCAGCACACAACCAACTATTGCATTAAATGTCTACCACCAGTCATGATCTAAACCGAAAGTGAGAAGATTAATCGCTCTTCTAGCATTACCGTAGCAGTTAGCACTTTTTGTGGTGTTAAACATGTTTTTCGTCTTTAAACCCAAACCATGAAATGCAGCTCTGAGTTTCAAACAAATGGGTGTACAGGAAGAAAGGGAAAGGCTTAATTTAGTGAGGGGAAAATATCATGCATGTATAGGAGGTATCTTGCTTTAAAGTGGAAAGAGAGGCTAATTTTTATTAGTGCTGCCCATCTGGTGTATAGCAATGAATACCTTCAAAAGTATATTTTAAATAATTTTAGGCCTCTATTATAAATGATATAAATAATAGTATTATATTATAAACAAGAGTAGATACAATTGATTTGAGCTATTAGTGGATAAAAAGCAATGGCATTTGATAAGCAGCATCTCTGACTTTATACTGCCCCAATCAGGATTTTAAATCCGTAATTGTACTAATGTACTTTGACTAATGAAACACAGTACTTTTTCCTTGCCTGAAAATATTCCCTTCTGAAATTTTCCTGAGTTGCAGAGTTCTTACTTAAGAAGTAACTCACTTGAATGTGAAGTAAACAACTGAAATTTATGAAACTCATATTTTAGTAAGTTAGGATACAAAGTGAGGATATAAGGTTCCTTTCAGTCACTGGTGTCCATTATGTGTGGGAGATTTGACACCAGAAAGGCTGTTTTGAATTTGGTTGGTAACCTTGTCTGTTCACAGCCCTTGCTGCTGACTTCTGTTTGTTCTGTTCTCTGTAATCTTTCCTCCTAGCCAAGATCAGTATCATCAAAGCTTAATTTTTTTTGAGTCACTTTATGATGGCTACAAACACTAGATCAAAAAACCATTTATGTTTCTTTCAGAGGCTTAGCTTTCCTGGTCGAGGAGGGAAACAAGAAATTTGACCCTGGTTCTCCAGAAGACAATGAAAAATCTGAAAAAAATAATCAGTTTAATTAATTTCAGGATTTCACAGAGGAGGAGATATCAACGTCTTGCTGGGAATTTTTAGCAGTTCTGCTATTGGTAGTACTGTCCCTGTAGTAGGACTGACACAAGTGTTAGGGTTCTTCTTAATATTTACAGGGCTGCTATGAGAGTTTCCTCTCACTATCTTGCAGCACTTACTCTTTGGTGCGCAGACTTCCAAAAAGCTGTTTTCTTTTCTCTTTTCTTTTTTTTTTTCCTTTTTTTTTCAGTGGCTACAGCAGTGATTTTCTGTTTCTCTTCTGCAAGGGGAATCTGACATGCAAAGGTCGAGTAGTAATGTGTACTTGCCTAGAAACAATGTGCTGAGTTTGTAACTACTGCAGAAAACAATTTGGCACAGAGCTATTTCCGTGTACCTCCCCAGCACGGAGAACAATCAGGCACCAGCTGAAGACAGCGGCTGCCAAAAGCACATTTGGATGAGGTGGGTGTTTCTGGGTGGTACAGTCATGCGTCAACAAGTGTGACTGCATCACTAAAACAAATGTATTTCTGTGTCCCCAAGCTCTTTGTAGGGATATGCCATCCTCAGGAGGAAAGGGCACCAATAAAGCATCTGGCAGGGAGGAAAGGCAAATAAATGAGTACAGGATAACGAGGTGTGTCTAACTGCTTGTTGTTAGTAAAAACCATTCACCTGGGCTAGATATCGTGTTCACAGCTGCTTCAGGAACCGTTCTCTGCGAAAGCTGAAGTGGGAGTGGGTCAGCTGCTCCAAATCCAGTTCTCTGGGTGTTGGAAGAAATCTAAACTGATGGGTGGGCAGTGAACAGCAACAGGGAGAGCAGCTACAGCAGGGATAGCGACCTGGGAAGCTTTGTGCAGACTCTGGAGGAGATGTAAACCCTGTCCCTGAAATACACACACAGAGTCTTCTGACAGAGGTGGGAAACCAGACACATTTTTTTCTCTTTGCTGAGACTGAACTCTCACAGGGCACAGAGCTGCTTGCACAAAGCTTGGCTCCAGTGCATAAATTCGTGCTCCTTGAACCTGGTGCTAAGGTCCAGTGGATGCTTCATAGGGATGGAAAGCAGTGTCCTGCAGACGTCTTAACCTTTATGCATTTTGAAAGGGAAATTAATGGTTTTTTTTCTGGACTCATCACATGCATGGGTAAATGCTAGAGATGAAATGATACCGTGTGGTGCTGTGTGGGGAAGTGTTTGGCACAGTGGGTTCTGTAAGGGAACGAGTGATGAGTCGTAGTCAGACGCCAAGAAATGATGGTCCACAAGCCGCAAGTGCTTTTAATGGAATTACTGCCCACTTGTTTGATCAGATTTCTTGTAGTTGCCTCTCCCACCGCTGTGTTGAAGGGTGAGCAGATACAGCTCAGTGAAAACAATACAAAAGAAACCACCCTGCATCTTGAGAAATGTTTAGCAGCTTAATTAGTTTCAGAGTATAATACCATTAACAGTGCATAAATGACAGCTATTTTCTGTTTATCTACATATGGTTCCTTCTTTGAGCTTCACCCATTATTATTTAAATGAGTATTTTAAGTATCTTTTCTCCTGGAAAGCAGCCCCTATTTTTCCTTCCAATTTGATTTTACAAGATATTGTCAAACATCTTACGAGTAAGAGGATAAACAATATAGTCTGTACTCCAGCAGCCATAAAGGTAGAGGCAGGGGGAGAGGAATGGATTCCCCCAGATACCCAGTGTTATGACTCAGTAAATGTGGGAAACAGAGGTCTGCAAGATTGCACGTTTTAGTGGGGTTTTCTGTGCTGCCTCCTGCTAATCTGCTAATCCTTTTGGAAGGCTAAATTTCATGGCTCTTTCTGGAGACAGCACAGCTGATGCTTAGAGCGATTTTTTCTTTCAGCATAATGCAGCCATTGCTGAGGTCACGGGGGCTGCAGAGGCTGTGCTCTGACTGCAATGGTAATAAAGTGTGCTGGCTTGCACTGAGCATGAGCCAATTCCACTCTGTCGCATCCCAGTATCTTCAAAATTTAGCTGTGCCACTGCTGTGCTAGATCTCCATGGTATGACAAGTGAGCTTTCCATTAGATTCCCGGCTGCATTAAAATCCACGGCAAAGCAAATGCACTGTTTCTGGTAATTCTGAATAGCATTTCATCTGGACCTTGATGTGAAAGCAGAATAGAGTATGTTGCAAGTGACAGAAACAAATTAGTTCAGTATTTCAAGTTTCAAACCTCGTCATCTTGCAGGAAACCCTTTTGACAGCTGTGTCAGCTGGTAGCCAGCAGGCAAAATACAAAAAATTATTACAAACTCCAGAGTTTGTAATACAAAAGAGCATAAGGGGGAGAGAGAAACAACAGTGATGACTTTTTTACTGGTGGTTCTTTTTTTGTCTAATGCAAACCACTGAAAGTCTCTTGGAAGAACAACTGCAAGGGCCAGTGACACCTTTCCCCAGCTAAGGGTGAGCATGGTGCTGTCATGTCTCAGTTCCTTTGTAGTGTCCCTAAGCTGGTGGCCCAGGTGCCAAACTGGGGCACCTTTGCAGGGGATTGCCGCTGCTGATAGAGGGGTTTGTAATCCCTGTAAGGAGCCTCGAGTCCCTATTCCTCAGAGGCAGCACTGAATATCTGACAAAGAATTTGAAGCTGGGCTCATAGTGACATAGCCTGAATCTGTTTGTCCTGAAAACTGCAAAACCTATCCCTGGGCTTTGGTGTGGCTCTTAACAACTCCATGGCTTGGCATCTAGAGCTTGTCAGTCAGGATTGGCCAAGGTGCCATCTTTGAGGCCTTGGAAGGGATTTGTTCATAGAGGTTATCTTTGACTAAACAAATTGGTCAGGGCTGGCTGGAGTTCCTGTTACGCCTTTTCGACTTTGCTGGGAATGGGGATATGTATGCATGCTCTGGGGGAAGGAGGGGTTTAGAGGTGAGCTTCCCAGTGAGCATCCCACAAGATCCCCTGCCTAGGTGTGCAGTGCATACCGAGGTCACTCCCTCTGCTCTTGCTGCAGAAGGCGCTGCACAGCCTTTTCTAGAGACCCACGCTGCCGGCACTGCGGTGCTCTCAGTTGCTTGGAAAGAGGGAGCACAGCCCCAGTGCTTGGGGTGGTCGAGAAAAGGCTCAGGGGGCATCAGGCTACTGAGGATGGAGCTGAACGTGCTGAGCTGGAGCTGTCAGCAGCAGTTCTTCAAACCTCAGTAAGCCACCCTCTGTCAGCAGTGCTCGGCCCTGACATGAGCTGTGGCTGGGTTTGGTGCTGCAAGTCACAGGCTCTGTGCCTGGCCAGGTGTGAGGACATGGAGAAAGGGGTGTCTCATGCTTCTCTCCCCTCCCATGAGGAGAACCAGCTGCTCTTTATGAGCCTTCCCTCCCCAGTCCCCATGGAAGCCATGCCTCAGAGCACCAGGTGCTCTGTGTACCCAGCTCGCTGGAGGTGCCCCAGATGTTTGGCTGTTTTCCTTGGGGTTATGCTCACATCTGTTGTGGGTGTGCAATGGCAGAGGGCTCCCAACTTGGAGGGCTTGCTATGAAACTGGTAACCCATGAGAGCCCCTTGCCTGCTGCTGGGGTGCTGTGTAACACAGGGATGTCCATCAATGGGACAAGGCAGGGCTGCAGCTCACTCAGCTGATTGACACAGGACGATGGTAGATATATTTAAAGCTACTACCCTTGGCTGTGAATGGCTTGGCTCTATGCTGCAGGCCTGTGCCAGACTGTTAAAATCGTGTGGTCATTCCATGGTATATTTTCTATCTTATATCAGTAGGGTTTAAAACATATGTGTTTTACTTAACATTTCTTTGATGACTGAGGGTTACTTTTAAAAAAGTTTTGTTTCTTTGTCTGCTTCAAGTGTATATTTCCTTCATGTTTAAGGTAATACCTCATGCTTCAAGCTAGGCAGCTCTGCAAATCCCAACTGGATTAGAGCCACCTCTTTTTCTAGAGCAAAACCAAACTCAGATGACCAATCTCTTTAAAACTTGGGCAATTAATGCTCCCAATATGACCTATACAAAAAAAGTCATTGTAATGTAAATGCAGAGTCCTGGTGCTTTGCCTTAAATACAACAAATGTCATCTCAGTTATATAAATTTATACAGGTTAAAAAACAATGACTATGTTCTCCTCGTACGAACAAAAGCTCTTAAAGGTATTGCCCGCACCGTACAAGCTTCTGGAAGGCTTTCTTGAAATCTTCATTAAAGATTGTGTAGATTAAAGGGTTAATAAGGGAGTTTACATATCCCAGCCACGCTAGGAAATTAGACATGTCTTCTGAGATGTGACATGTTTCACAGGTATTAACAACTACTTCTTTTACAAAAAATGGGAGCCAGCAGATCACAAATGCCCCCAAGATCAAACCCAGAGTCGTTGCTGCCTTTCGCTCTCTCGTGCTGGAGATTCTCTGTTTTTTCCAGGACTTCTCGTGCTTAGATTCAGACCTGGGGCTTCGTAGGGTGATGTTGATTTTATCGGAGTTCACCAGGGGATCTGAAGTCTTCTCCGTTGTGCTGGGCATTGAAGCTGACTTGGTGCTTCTTTCACCTGCGTCCAAAAGGACTTGTCCATTCACCCCCTCCTCCCTCACGATCCGGCTGACGCTTCTCCTGTGAAATGTCTTTGCTGCTTTGTAGATCTTGTAGTAAAGGATCAGTATCAAGGCCAGCGGGATGTAGAAGGCGCCAAACGTGGAGTAAATGGTGAAAACAATGTGGTCGTGTTTGATGATGCATTCGTCCTCCCTGCTGGTTGTCTGGTGCCTCCAAAACAAAGGCGGCATGGAGATAAAAATGGATATGATCCATACAACTGCTATCATGATGCCAGCATGCTTAGGTGTCCTTTTCCGGGCATATTCCACGGCATCCGTGATCGCTCTGTACCGGTCCAAAGCAATGGCGGAGAGATGCAAGATGGAACAAGTGCAGCACGTGATGTCCACGCTCAGCCAAATGTCACACACCACCTGCCCCATGATCCAGGTCTCCTTTACAATGTAGACAATGCTGAAGGGCATCACCAGGACTGCCACAAGGAAGTCAGTCACTGCAAGAGAGCAGATTAGATAGTTGGCGGGGTGGTGGAGCTTTCTTGTCACAATTATTGCAGTCATCACGAGAGAATTGATGGCCGTTGTCATTAGAGCAAGCACAGACAGGGTAATGGAAGTGAGAATCTTGGATGTCGCCCATTTGAAAGGTTCTTCTGATGTACTGTTTTGTTCAGTTGAGTTTATTAAATCCATGTTCCCTTTTAAAGATGATCTTTACCTGTAGCAGTCACCTGTTGGAAAAGTAAAAACATTCAGATAGTATCCCCTTGATTTTTGTCATCTTGAAAGACTGTAGGCCCCAAGCTTACAAGAACTTCAGACTTCTCATTAGAAAGTATTCTGGCTCCAAACAGATTTTCCTGGCTAGCCCTGTGTGGGATGCTCTGCCTCCAGAGCAGGGGCCTCCTTTTTCTCTGTGGCCATGCTGTTGGGAAGGGCATGTTTGCACGGCAGGGGAGAGGAGTGTGCTGTGGAGCCTGAGAGGACACTGCTCTTCAGCACTTCCAGCCCGGTTCCTCGAGTGGCTAAAAATACTTACTCTGAATGCTTTGTAGAGGAGTCCTGAAACTGGTTAAATGTGAACAACTTCATCCTAAAGTAGGTACTAATACTGCTTTTAGGCTCATGATCTCTGCTCCACTAAGCAATGTAATAACTGTTGAAAACATTAATCCAGCAGGCATAATGCTTATTTTCCCATATAAACTCATTTTCCTCCATCAATAACTGACTCATTCCTCGTGTATTAGATAAATATGGGATTTCTTAACTGGGACATAGTTTCGAAGAGAAAATAGAAATGTGAAACATTGCTGTAGAAACAGGAGAAGAAAAAAAATTGCATGATGAAAGTGTTATTTCAGGGCTTTCTCTTACACAGCTCTAAAATGAAACAGATAAATGTGTTTTAAAGCTTCAAATGGTTCACTTATATTCTAATTGAAGTATTGTACATAGGTTAGAGTCCTGAGAACATCTCTACTTTTCCTCAAGTTTTGCTGTTCTGGGGTTGCTGCTGAGGAAAACTGCAGAAAACTTGGATGCTACTTGTTCTGCTAATGACTTTCTCTATGGAAACAGCCTAACTCCTCCTATGGCTCTGCAGGAAGGAAAATGCAGGGAAATACTGATGAAGTAAGTCCTTGGCTGTGTTCTGGGCATACTTTCTTATCAAGAAGTGTTTCTGAGTACCCTGCAGACTGCAGCTGAATTGGAGTTTCCAGCTTTTACTGTGGGTGACAAGCTCTACTCTAAAGAGAATCAGGTTTCATACTCTTGTGAGTGTTGACCCGCAAATTCTTGTGTAAGATCTACTTGATGAACACCTAAGTGGGGTTTTCTCTGACAGATTTTTGAGTGTAGTGAGTGAGTTGCACTTGTGTTACATTGGATGCCACATGTAGGGAAATATGTGAAATAAGTGAATAATTTTTCTTTCAGAAATTTGGTCTCATTAACATAACTAAAGCTTTTTGATATTATGCTGGAGTAGCTGAAAAAGAATCTCATTTATTGTTTATAACCTTGGACTCAGCTCACTCACTTGGTTTGATATTCTAACCTGGGCAATGCTTAGTATGCTACTGACTACTCAAAAATGTTTTTAGCACTGTTTGACCAACATTTAATTGAATGGAAGCACAAGGAGAGGAAATGTGTTTTATGTGGTGATATTTGCAAATGCTGAGCAGCTTCTTGTCCTGTACATGAGCTGATCACAACATGTGTGCCTTCTCTCTGTGTTCCTTTCTCTGAACTTGAAATGTACCTTACACATAAAAATAGATTTTTCAGCATGTCAGTGTCACCTTAAAACCTTCTGAATCCACACTAATTGCTAATTTGCAGGTATTTTTGTCTATAGCCAGCTGCCTTCTAGAGAAAGAGTAGACGTATATACTATTATCTGGTGAGTGTTCAACCTCTGCTAAATAAATCTTCTTTTGCAACTTGTACAAATACATGGGGGGGAAAAAGTTTATTGGGAAAAACTAAGATGTCTGTTGATATTCAGCAGTTCATCATATTTTAAAACAGTTACTCATTATGGTTAATCACCTTATAAATTTCTAACTCTTTGGATATTAGTCCTTAATTGCAAGCAAGCAAGCAAAAAGCAATTTAGAGCTAATGAAAGCTGATTAATCGCATTTGAAAGATTCTTCAGTTGGAGACTGTGGAGTAAGGAAGATAGTATGGGTAGATTTGTGAAACTGGTGTGCAGGAATAAGTAGTTTCCTTCGTGCTGCTGTGGTTTGGAGGCTCTTCATAAGAAGCACAGTGGCAGAAATGTGCTGGCTTGCCATGTGCAGTGATTAGGCCTCTCCATGTGGAGGCAGAGCCATGCAGAGGGCTGTGCTGCCTGGGACTGCCAGTCAAAATGTGGTGGCTTTCCTGGTCAGGTGGGGTGGAAAATCCTTTTTTAACTGGCGGGAATTCGTGCAACTTTACTGTGTGATTATTAACGAAAAAGATCATTTTATAAATATGTGGAGTTGAAGTGTTGGCAGTATTTAAGGACTGCTGCTTCTTTCTCTTTTGATGACGGCCGGAACGACCTAATTCTGGATTTTTTCTTAAGTGGAACTCAGTGCAGTCAGTTGCCATCACTGGCTTCTGTCCTCAGCAAGCAACCAACCCACTTTTAAGAGTATGAAGGATGGTCTTGTAAACAGTGCACTGGATTAGGATGCAGGAGAGCTGGCCTCTGCGCCTCTGCTTTAGCCTTTCCTAGTCAATTTTTGAGCAAATTCATTACAATGCTTCTGCTAATTCGCTGTGAAACAAGAGCAACTCCCTGGAACCCTAGATTGTTTTTTATTGCTTTCTCTTAGTAGCGTGATTTATCTCTTGTGGAATGGGTTTAGCTGTGACTATTTTAAGCATGCAAGTATTTTCAGAAGAATTATTCCAGTCCAGATGTTTGTAAGGCTACTTTTGTGCAGCTGGCAGTGGCCTTCTCGTAGAATCTGTCAGCTTATCACCGATAACTCAATTTCTACAGCAGTTGCTCTTGCTGCAGGTGGAAGTGTTGTCTTTTATTATTACCTTTTCAATACTCAGTTGTTGTTGGAAAACTCTGGAAAGACTTGAAATTTTGATTGCATTATGTTGTCCTGAATTTAAGACTGGTGAAAATGGTGTCTTGTACTTTATTCATTATTTATTGTTATTTAGGATTGTTGAGCAAGAGCTCTGTAAATAAAGGAAGCTGCTGTTCACCTAAGATAGCATGCCTCTTATCTTGGACACAGGAATGATATTATGTTTGAGGAATTAGCCACTTCTACACATCTTTTTCCCTTCCCTTCCAGATTTGGCTTGTTAGGGTGACCTGAATGTAAGTACTTCCTTGTCTGTAAACACACATATATATCATCTTACTGATCATGTTTAGAAGCCATGGGTGAAAATTCGAAAGTAAACATTGAATTTGTCTAGTGGCCACTCAAAGAAAATGGGTTTTGTTGGTGTTTCGGTTTTTCCTGAGCATGTGTGTGTGTTATTACGTCCAAAACCACCCATTTGTGGCTAAGATCTACAAAACAGCAATACAATTGCTCTTGTTCAACAGCATTAGTCTGCCCTTCCAGGTTTGGAAAACAGTGCTACTCTGCCTTTGAAAACCTGGAAAATAATTAAAAATGCCTAATGCTGGAGAAACATGGCTGGGAATGCCTTTGGGAAGGGCATCATCAGTCTGCTGTTTGGAGTTCTGAACGTAGTCTGAACTACTAGAAATGTACAGGTCTTGAGTTTTGGGCCTGTTTCTTCTTTTTAATACTGCTTTAAGTGTTAGCAGGGAGAAAACTTGCTGATTAGGGTTTAAGTACTGCTTTTGAATACAGGTTTTCTGAGTGTACTGAGAGGGGCGGGAGAAGGTGTTTGCTTTTTTTCCACGTGGATTCATTAGCAAAATGTGTCTTAATTAAAAAACAGTAACAGTAATCAGACAGCAAAATGAGCCAGGGACTGAATTTAGGGTATTTAAACTGCTACAGGCAGCCTTTGTGCTCTAAGTAAACACAAAGTTGTGCCAGGGGCAGAGAAAGCTCCTCATTTTCCACCTTCCACCAGGCTTCAGCTGGCTTTGAAAGGAAACACTTCACTTGCCAGCAGGAGTCCCTTGCTCTCTTGGCCACCCTGACCTGCAAGCCAGTTGGAAAGGCCCAGCTTTCTTGTTCTGTGCAAACTGATCCTACAAGCTTCTTTTCCTGATGAAAGGGAAGACTACACTTGTTTTCAGCTATTCTATCACCTGTTTCTGTATAGGCCATGAAGATAAGGCTGAAATAACCACAGAAGGATAAAGTAGTACCAGCTTTGTTTGGGATCTAAAATTTATTATGCGGCTTTATAAGCTTGTAAAAATCCTTCCTAATGTGACTGTGTGTGTTTAGATACTAACCAAGTGATGTACTAATGACAATTATCTTGATCCATCATATTAAGTGTGAGTAGAGGGAAACATTGCTCCTTTGGATTAAAAAAATCCATTTAAGAAAAACGAGCTTGTACTTGGATCTGATAGGGGACATGTACTTTGAGCTTGAACCCTGGCATCCCAGCAGAGGAGGAAGGGTAGAGGGACACTTTCACTCAGTTCTTGGTGTCCTGAAATTCTTTCCTCCCCGTAACTCTTGCTAAGGCTCCTAAAGCCACAGTGCATCCCTGGGACAAGGCAGGGAAGGTTTGTAAGAGAAGTTCCTTGCCAGCTGAAGGCTGCTGCAGCAAACCTGCCTTTCCTGGAATGCAAAGTAGATGTCTGTCAGCAGATTGAAGTGCGAAGCAGAAATTACAAGGTTGCCAACTCTCCTTACCCAGTCTGCATTTCTGCATGCTTTAAACCTTTTTTTTTCTCTTTTCTCCTCCCCATATCTGCAACTTAACTTAGAGGTGGAGTTATTCCCAGTTCTTAATCTGTCAGCAAATATTTGTATATGCATGCTGAAGTAATGCTTTGGATTCCCCATTTGGGTGATGCTGTCCAGTCCATGGGACTGAGCACCTTCTGGACCTGAAATGTATTGGCAGCTGGAGGAATATCTTAAAACCTGTTTAGATTTTGCTGTATGAGTCTGCACAAACTGGAGTTATTTAAAATTTCCACTTGTAAAAGGTCACAACAGACCTAGAAACACAGACGACAAATAACTGCAAAATTACAGATAGATCAATTGAACTAATATCAACTAAAGATAATGTGGAATTCTGTCTCCCAAGCACGCCTCAGGAGAAGCACGGGCAAATAAATATGCTTTGCAGCATGCCCTGAATATCAATATGACCCATGAAGGAAACAAATCTGAGTCCTGGAGAATAGGTACCTCCAGGTCTGAGCACAGGCGCTTTGATTTCTTACAGAATGGCAAAGGAAAGTCCATTTTTGTGCCTTGAACCTGGATTCGGTGCTTTTCTTAGCTGTATTACAGTCTTAAAAGTCCTTCTGTTGGCAAAATGATTTGCTGCAGTGTGCTTTGTGTCAGACACAACAAAGATTATGCTTGCTTTAATTTTCTGGATGTCTCTTTAAATTCTTTCAGCCAGCAGAAATAATCCCAAATGGCTGAAGTGACAAAGTCTGATAGACTTAGCCCTGAAAATTACCACCCCAAATGTCTGCTCTGTCATGTTATTGCTCCTGGAGCAAAACCAACAGAGGTAGGTAGTGCTTCCACTGAAGCAGCTGAAATGCAAAGTCTGAAGCCTTGCTCGAGCTGCCAGGGAAGGGGAATTGCAAGAGAGATGCAAGCACCAACTCCAGCAGGGTTGGAATGAAGACAGTGCTCTCTGGTAAAAGGGAGGCACTGGAATAGCTCTCTCCTCATCTCCCTGGTGTAATTAACTCACCTTCATGTTTCCTACTGTACAAACTCCTCTGACACATCTCTCTCCGGGAGGCTTTGGTCCTTGCTTCTTTACTTCATGAGCATTACCAAGCACTCCATGCTCTCCCATTTGCAAAATACCAGACTCCTCAAGCCCAAACATGACAACCCCACAGAGCAGAGATTTCCATGCCTCTGTCACAGCAGGGCAGCTCCTCCTTGCCTCTGGCATTTAAAGGTGTCACCGCAGCTGGGAAGGTGCCACTTGGGCTTTAAACTCAGCTGGGTAACCACGAGCAGAGCGCTCAGCAAAACCCATCTGGGGAGCAGGACTGCTGCATGGGTAGGGTTAGGCTGTGATTCCTTTGCCATGTTCTCTGCTTGTGTCTCTAGGACTGCAGTGTAGTCCCAGGCTGCTCGTCAGGAGGATCCCTCCCCTGCTTGTTTTCATATCTGTAGCAACCACTGCATCTGCTTGTGTGGAAGAATGTGATGTTCAGAGGGTAATTATGCATTCCTTGCTGCTTCTAATGTTGAAGTTAAGGGTTTGGCTTTCCATCTCCTTTTGGAAAATTAGTCACTTGCCCGTGTTTGCTCTTTATTTCATGTCCCTCTGCCATCTGTTTTAATCTAGCTGAGGGGTGTGGGGGGGAAGCAAGCCAGCTTCTGGGAGGGAGGGAAGGAGAAGCAGCAAGAACACAGGATGATGGACTTGCTTATATAACACGACTCACAAATCCAGCTTCAGTTCTTGGGTGGTCACAGAGTGAACCTGTTATGATTTGATCATTTTTGGCTGGAGAAAGAAAATTTCGTTCCCCTATTCATAATTCTCCAGAAGAGATGACAGGGATTTGTTTCTATAATTCACTAGCTGAAGGGATTTGGTTTTCCCTCTTATTTGATGCTGGCCTGAACCCCTGGTCCAGACCTCTCAGGATAATGGCCTGGCTAGTGGTCTGTTGTGTTGTATATGTTATGGAAGAGCACCAGAGGATCAGGTCCTGGACAATAGTGTCCATGGGAGCTGCGTCCTGCAATCTTTTCTGCTGATGATGCTCATAGATGTGTAAATAAATAAATATTTGTGAGAAATAGAGTTGGAGCACCCCATCCCCCTCAGTGTGAACTCCACACTGAGCACAATGGCCCTATCACGATGGCAAGTGTTCCATACAGACCAAATCCCATGTAAACATGTGGTCACCACCCTGTCCTTAGAGGCACATATCCCCTTGGAGTTGTGGTTGGGATCTGAACTTGAACTCTCCATATCATAAGTGGGCCACCCACTTCCGATCCCCACTCTTTGGCATCCATCCTTTGTTTAGTTTGGATCTAACATGGCCTGAAATGTTCCATTCAACCAAAAATTTTATGTATTAGGAAAAGATGTTTAAAATTTTTACTTTAGTCCTGTTGAAGAAAAAGCAGGGTTCCTCTTTGGTTTTATTTGAAGGGGGTTTTTTTTGTGGGTTTTTTTTTTTTTTGGATTGGCAGTGAATCAAAGAAATGACTAATCACCCATTTTTTATCTGATTTGTACCACTAGTTTCTTACTAGGCAGGAGTGGCTTGTTTTCATTGTTATCAACTAAATTTGTACACAGGGTTGAAAATGCAGAATGGCTTTGCTTGTGTTCCAAAACATTGCCTTTTCAAGCAAGAAACCCATGGGAACCACAACGCAGTGCTGGAGCAAGGAGGTTGAGAGGCAGTTTTAGTTTGGTTGAACAGTCATAAAATGCAACCTTGCTTCTCCCACTTCCCACTCGTCCTTCTGCTTTGGGGCCTGTGTTCTTTGACAGCCCTCTGAAAACACTTGTGTGTGCAGCTGTAAGTCCCAAACCTCCTTCACTGACAGGCTTCCCTCTGAAACTCTTTTACAAGGAGGTTCAGTAACAAAGCAATCCATATTTTCAAATGTGTGCCTGGAAAAGATCTCTATTTCAACCTATATTGTAAGAAAACATAATTTTCAAACTTATACACATGTCCAACAGTTGGGGAATTATTTTTCTGCTGTGTGGTCACCAGGACAGCTTTGAGGGAGAATTGGTCTCAGAAGAGTTTGGTGGAAGAGGAGTGAAGGCAATGCATCCCTGTGCTCCTCCTCTGGGATTCTGTGTGGCACAAGAACAGCACAAGTCTGTGGCTGATCACTTACAATTAGGAGAGATGGCAAAATTCACTTAATCTCATCTGACTAGTTTTTGGAGACTGATGCTATTTTAGATAATATTTGTCTCACTGCATATTTCCCAGTGTCATCTGTCTTCGTTCTAATCCTCACCTGATCATCTTGAAGGCTGAAGGTCTTTTTCCCTTTATCTTATTATCCACATGGCATGGGATAACCCTATCAGAGGTAAACTCTGCATTGGGTTTCCTTAAACAGCACTTCTCTAACACTTCCTTTATCAGGACTAACTGAGACAATTCAGGCTATTTCCCCTGAATGATGTGCATGTAGCCCTTGCCAAGAAGTACTTCAAGCAAAACAAACAAAATAGTCCTTAAAGCTGATGGTTTTGGAAAAGGGGGGGATATCAAGAGCATCAACCTTTTAGAGGAAGTAGAACTCAAAATGGTTTTCTTTTTGCCCAGTCTCCATGGGAAAAACAGAGAGGAAAGCTGCCAGAAAAGCAGGAAGAATTTGTGGAAAGCTTCCTCACAGTGATGCATCCACGGCACAGGATTTTGTTGTGGAGAAATGTTTGGTTTTTTTCTTTCAGACAATGCTTTTGTGCCAGAGGATGCTAGCCTGCCTTGCCGTGGTGACTTCCACTTGCCTTGATGACTTGTACACTTAGGTTGGGGACTGTCTTTCTAAGATTCAGATTCTGTGCCTTCAGACTTAGGTCTATACTGAAGAGGACGTGGTTTTTGCTATACTCTGCATGGGGTGCCACAGTGCTGGTGATACAATAAAGAGAATTATTCTTATATTTCTGCTTTCTCCTGCATGGAGGCAGAGCATTAATGTGGTCAGGTAACTGATCAGACTTTCCATGAGCACCACAGGATAACCAGGAAGTCCTCATTTGCTACTTTCATGTGCTTTTCCAGTTGTGTGATTTTTTTTGGTTTTTTTTTTCCCTGTTTGTTTGTTTGGTTTTACTTATTTTTTTTAGGGATTTAAATCCTAGCATTGACACAACAGAATATTTTATCTGGAAGAGTTATGTTCACTCAGTGAATTGGCATAAATGCTAATGGCAGAAACCCCATTTGTTCAAGGGCTGTTTAAACCATCTGTGTCTTGAGATCTGGGACGCAGCTACGCTGGCAAAGCTTCTCTAGTGCAGATTGGGCTTTAGCTTTCCTTCTTTTCACAATTTCCAGCTACTCTGCGGCTCTTGAGCATGCCTTTCTCTTTACTTCAGTTTCTTATTGCACTGCAATGTGATTCTCTTTAAAAGCCACCAGTATCAGGCAGAAAAAGTCCCATGAAGCCAAGTGTGTGGTGAGGAGAGCCGTGGAGATAGGGGAGAGTACATCCCGTGGAAGAGTTGTGAGGAGCACTTGAAGGCAGTGGAACGGCTGGGAAGGAAGGAGGGGTGCTGGAGTAACCCCTGCTCAGTATTTGGATGTGTCTGTATCCCACACTGCTGCTGAATTGCGTTGAAATGCTACAAATACAGCAGTTTCTTTGAAGAACTAAGATGCATCAAGTAGCACATCCGCGTGTGTCAGCGTGTGGGATTTCTGAGACTTCCGGCAGGTTTCCTTAGCTCAGTGAGTGTCTGCAGCAGTGAGGATAAGGGGAAGGCAAACTGGAGCAGCTGCCACCAGCCCAGACTGGCAGCTGGTCTGGAAATGACTTGTGCGTGGTCAGGACTGGGAGCCCAGCAAAATCTCCCAAGATCTTGTTCTGGCAGATACTGACTGTCTCTGGGGTCAGCTGCCATCACAGCTTGCTGAATAATTCCTGGAAACATCCAGCCTTGGGTATGTTTTTAGAGGTACAACACTTTCCAGAAAGCTTGTAGCAGCAGGACAGTGTAAAAAGTGTCCAAACACAGAAACAAGGATTTATCTTCCTTTGGAAGCTTCCTGGATCTGCCAGGTCTCTTGTTGTCGATGCTGTGATTACTAAATCAGCTCTTAAGCCCTCTAATGCTTTGTGAACTCATTTTCATTTCTGATAGGAAAATAACAGACTGTCACATACAACTTTTTTCCTTTGCATAATTCAGATGTAGTTGTGACACTTGACATACAGCACAGATGACTGTGAATGGCTCCTTAAAATTTAAACAGATGACTCAGAATTAATTATGAAAACCAACCTTATAGTTGTCCCAGGAATTCAGTACAGATTATTATTGTCTAAGAAGATCACCCAGCTTCAGTTGATCCCCAAAACTTCTCATTGATAAAGCAGTTAAAGAATCTCAAATGATAGCCTAAGGAAGTATTTCCAAAGTTTCAAAGTTTTTTTTTACTGTTGTTGATTTGTTTTTTTTCCTTTGAGAACTTATCAATGTTGGCTTTCTAAGATCTTTTAAAATAAAACTTTGTTATATTTAAAGCCTTCAGCACTGTATAGAAGTTTGGGTACAGCTTTGTCCTAGGGGCTCTTGTAGGCAGCACTTCAGATCTTCATTTCCTGTATAAGAAAAATCTATGCCGTTTCAAAAGAGGCTTGTGCAAATCTAACTTGATTTAGATTGTAATCATAACTTCATAACCTAAAGAGGAAATAATTCTAGCAGCTGATTTCTCCTTAAGTTGTATGCTGAGAAAATGAACTTTGAGTTTTTATATGATAAGAATGTTTCTTTGAAAACTTGGTGCGTGCTTGCAACATATTTCAGTGTATTTCACAATGACTGTTTAAAAAAAGCTGTTTGACAGTACTTGCACATGATAACGTGAAATATTAGTTTGGTGGTGGAGAGAAGCATTAAACAGACTGTGTCTAATTGCCCAAATCCACAGAAGGCACATCAGTGCTCTGAACTGCTGCAGGAGAGTTCAGAAAACCTCAGTGGATTCTCAGCAATTGCAGGCTTTCCATGGCCCCTGTCGTTTCTGAGAGAGATCAAGATTGTAAGATGTGCTTTCACATAATAACATGGTAAAAAGCAAGAGTAAAGGACAGAGGCAAATGGTTAAAGTGCTGATCTTCAGAGACTGGAAGAGGCCTGGAAAAAACAAAGGTGAGCCCTTGGCTTCTGCATGATCTGGCTCGTTTGTTATGTATGGGAGCAACACTGTTGGAAATGCTGGATTCCTTTCCCTGGATTGCTTACAGCCCAACTGTCACATTGGGAAACTGGAGGATTTCTCTATGGACTGTAGCATGAAAAACTATTTTTCTACAGGAAGTCTGGAAAAGACCAAATTATAACTTCAAAGCTGTCTGCTCAAAAATGCTTTTTCAATTTTAACCTTTGAAGCTCCTGAAATTTATGGAATATGACTTTCAACTTTTTAACGACAATGTACTGTTGACAAGCAATGAGAACTGTAGTGCAGGTTCTCTCATTTTTTGCCCTTGTGTAGGTGAACATGTTGCATCATATTTTTTTCCTATCATTTCTGTGTTTTCTATTTTAAGAAGTAATCATTGAAAACTACATTTCCTTGGCGTTCAAAATGCTTCTTTGCTCTTTGGAGCTGAAGAATGTTATGATGTTAACTCTTCTGGAAAGGAGCAATGAACAGATTCAGGCAAGTGCCCACTTCTGTATAATCCCTTGGGGTTTTTTTCCTCATTTCAATTTTTCCCATGTTTGGCCACTAAATGCTGACATTGCATTCTGTGATTATTTCTCCTCTTTGTTTCTTGATTCATGGTCTTTAGGGTGTAACTAGTTCATATATATCCATTATCGTCCCTCCTAGTCTCAAGGTTTTCTTAGAGGCTTTCTTAGAAAAACAAAGGTGGTTATATGTGCATACATTAGGAGGATGCTCTCTCTCATCTGTTGACCTGAGTATCTAAGGCTTCAAAAAAGGCTGAAGAGAAATAGCCAGATCACCAGCTGTTGGAAAAGGAAAAATGAATGAGATTGCCAGCATCTGAAGAAATTATATGTATTTTTACTTGGAAGCTCCATCTGTTTGTGCTTGCTTAGCTCTGGGATTTGAGGTTGAAAAGTTCCAACACCATTAGCTGCAGTTCCTGTCTCTACTGTTACTTGACCTCTATTGCAAGGTTATTATCCTTTCTGATAATTCAAATAGATTGTTTTAGACCCAGGCAAGCAATTGCAGCAGTTTCCACCTGCAAAGAGTTTACTTGAGTTTCTTTTTTCTCTCTCTTTCTGATAATGCCTCCTAATGAAAAAAAAAATCATTAGGAGCTAATTTAGGCCATGCAGCAAATTTTATCCTAAAATCTTTGAATCTGTTGTGTGGGAAATAACACTGTATTATGCACTTACACATTTTCTTTTGATTACTGCAGTATGACCTGGTTTGACCACAATATTGATTGTCAATATTCTCTATTCACTAGATAATAGGCAGCACTACATGGAAGAAAACTGCAAAGGCGTAACAATTTATTCATCAGCTATTCTAAGTCCAAATTCAAATTTTAGTTTGAAAAAAAAAACCCTATAACAAACAGTATAGGAGCTCCCAGAAAGTTTGTGATTCGAGGCAGTGTTGTAGGAGGTAAAAATGCTCCAATGCACTGAAGTCCTTGCTTCCCTTTTATTTTCAGCTAGTAGTGGAAAAAATGCTGCAGACCTTTAAATACCATGAAGGTTTCTCTTATCTCAGTTGGAGATAAGATATTTTGTGGAAAATAGGTGCAGAAGAGCCCTGAGGAAAGAAGCAAAAAACCCCCAAGCCTAAGAAAAAACCAACCAAACAGAAAACAACAAAAAACCACCTCAACAAGCCAACTGCCCCAAATAAAATTTGACTACGTCTTAGAACCATCAAATATGGCACAGGATCATTAGATTAACCTTTTGTTATGATGAAAAGCATTGCTGTAAGATGTTTTTCAGCTGTATGTAATGGGATCAGTAGGTTTATGCTCCTTATTACGTTGAAATGGATAAAGATTTTAATTTAGATAAATGGGTACCATACACGGTCTGTTGTTGTGTGTGTGGAGTTTTATATAACTGCTGCTTTTATGTTGGCTTCTGACTTCTGTGATGATTAACAGCTAATTACTTTTCCTGTAGTGAGCAGTGCTGGAGTTGGGTGGCAAGAAGGAATTATGTTCTTTGTGTGGACGTTGCAGCAGGAGCGGTGGAGCTGCTGTCCACGTGGGTAATCCCAGACAAAAGCAGCTGCCTCTGCCCAACTCAGGCAAACTTTTTGGTTTGCGTCTGCCTGATTTAGAGAACTGTGTCAAAATGCGCCTCTTCAGGCTTGTGAAACAGATGAATCTGTTTAAATGCTAGAGGTTGATGTTCAGTTGGGAGTTGATATTGGTGCCAAAACTGTTTTAGAAAGGTTCTTGTTGGATACAGGCAAAGGCCAACACAAATCAAGCAACTGTGCTGGCCCCTTCCCGCCTCCCTGAACTGACTTCTCTCTTCTGTGCCAGGGCACCTCCTTGCCACCTTGGTATCCACCCTGCATGCCCAGGATCCCGCGTGCCCTGCGGTGTCCAGCAGCTGGTGCCAAGCAGGGTGGTGGGATCCCTGCTGTTCCTTGGTGGCCGCTAGGGAATCGTGCTTCGTGATGTACTAGGAGATCTTGGTGAGTGAATGACTTCAGCGTCTCTGTGTGTAAAATGGACAATCCAGCACTTGTGCATCGTAAATGTACTGAAAACTGTCAGCTCTGCTGACAGTCCTGGCTTGGAAAGATTGAACTAAGGTGCAAAATGCACTTAGGCTAGAAAGTATCCAGCTCAAATAATCTGTTACAGCTTCCAGTTGTTCTTCCTTCAGCCTGAGTATGGGCTAGTTTAATTACAGCCCTTTAATTTTGTCAAAGGTTGCTCAGGTGCCATGGTGTGGAGTGCCAGTAGTGACCCCCAGAAAGCTGTACTGCAGAACCACTCAAAAACAGCAATGCTCAGTATTTACAGGTGCCAGCACAGTCAAATGCTTGCACTTTGCTCGAGGTAACCTTTTCAAAGACAAGTGATGATTAGAAGTTTGGGTCTCTGAAGCAGTGAATGGCTGAAGCCTCAGGGAGCTGCTATCAATTGTTCAGGGACACTGGAGGTTCTCCTTTCTTCTTCTCTCATCCCCTCCTGTTTGCATAATGAAATGCAGCAAAGAGGGGGTTTGTTCAGATGCTTTGAACACAAGGCAATTATTTATCAGTCCTTTTCTCCCAGTGATTTCTTTACAGCTGGAAAAAGAGATGCACTCCAGCCAGGGTTCCTTGCCCTGTGCCACTGACGGTCTCATATGTGTTTTTCTATGTCTGGCTGAACAATTGTCAGACCAAGGCTTAGGGTCTGTCAGCCTTAATATGTTTTAAGATAAGAGCTGTTTGATTGTTACTTAGTAATGCATTTTTTCAGCCTAATATGATTAAACATATTTTACTGCCATGATAGTTGTTACAGAATACCCGGAAGGAGGATATTGAGCTGTCTTTGAATTACAAGAAGTTGGTGTCTTTGTGGCTCTTCTTTTGCTCACATGTAAGAGTAGGGAAGAGGTGCTTTCTACCTTTTTTTTTGACTGCTGGGGGTGTGCTTTCTTGAGTGTCTGTGTGGGTGAGAAGTATGCCTGAGAAGGAAGCTGGGCTGCGTCAGTGACAGTATTGTGCTAACAGGAGTCTGCAGAATAATAGCTGAGGAGAGAAATCCGTTTAGGAAATTGGTAGCAGGGGGCTCTTAATTTCCTTGACTCTGTGGCAAGTTATTTTCCACCCTGAAACTGAAGGAAGTATTTGGATTTTTGACTGCAACTGTATGAGACGCTCATAAGAACAATAATAATAACAGCAGTTACTTCTTCAGGCTTCTTCCTCTCCATGTGTTGGCTGCATTGCAGGTTGCTAATAAAAGTGGTGTTATAGATTGCAATGGCTTATATGTGGGAATAGGTCTTTTTATATTCTCAGTTCACCATGGATGATGTTTACTGCACTTGCACTTTAAAAGCAGTTATGTAAAAAAAAGCAAAAGGTGTGTCAGAGGAAAGGCAATCGACTTTGAAAACTTTTCATAAGCTGTGTTATTAAGTATTTATCTGTGTGGTCTCAGAGCAGGTAGTTTAAAAAGTAACTGCCTTTAAGGATGTCACAAATGCTGCTTGGGACTGCTGGGAGAGCACTGTTTGGATCATTTATCTATCAAAACGTGACTGATGAGCACAGGAACTTTCTTCTGACTACAGTAAAAATGTCATTCTGAGCCGTTCTTGCCATTGCAAGCCTTTGCTTTTCATTTAAAATTCTACTGCCATTTGATCAGGGCATTAAAGGCATGTTTGAATTCTGTGTCCTGTTCTGTCAGGATATTTTTATTCCTATATGCATGCTACAGGTTCTAGAGAATTAATAATTCAATTGGTAGGGAGTGAGGAATCCACATGCCTCCTTCTGGACCTGGTTTTGTGTGGTTAGAAATTATATTTTATTTGCTATAAAGAAGCTTTTAGTGCTAATGCTGCAGTCATATATAAGAGAGTTTTTGAAAAGACAACAACCGTACTACCTTATTTATTGACTTAGCCAAAAGTCATAGATTCAGCTGCTTGCTTTTCCTAAAGCTCTGTTTATGACCAGAGAAAAGCTCATAAAGATCTCCTATTCTCCATGAAACTGGATAAAGAACCTCATGCACCAATTTCTTGAGAAAGCCTTTCAAAATCTAGGTGATTTCCTGTATACCTTTAAAGAACATTTCATCTTGCCTAGATATTTAAATCAAATGAGTCGCAACCTTAGGAAATGTTATAGCTAAGTATCTAAAATGGAAGTGATTTAAAGGAATTAAGTGTAGTTAAATAGTATTTTCCTACTCTAATATATTGCAAACACTGTGTCAGGAACTGTATTTGTCTGTTTAATTGTATTTTCAATACTTAGGCATAATGATGCACTTGTTCCTCTAGGTACCACAGCAATTTTCCTACCTGCATATATGGATTTAATGAAATAAACCTTCTCTATCCAGGAGACATAGTCCTTCTTTCAGCACATAGAATTATGACACTATTAATGAGTGGCAATGGAAAATTCACATACATATGATTTTAATTATCCTTTTTTAATGTGTTTGGACATCTGGATTGCCAGCAACACATGGCATTTAAATGAATTGGGTGGTGGGTTTTTTTTGGTTTTTTTTTTTTGTTATTATTAACCACTCAGATGTTTGATAATATCAGCAATAGAGTGTCTAGGAGTAGGGAGAGAAGTTGCAAATTTCCTGGCCTCCCATTTCCTTCCTCATCAACTAGAAACACAGACGCTAGTGAAGTTAAAGACAAGATTTTGCCTTTTTTCTTAGCTGCAAAGAAATGTAAAAAATGGATGACTTAATGCCCCAGGAGAGGTAGAATAAGTACTTTCCTTTTGCTCTAGTGGCAAAAGTGTCTTAAAGTAAAGCCGAGCTCCGTCCCCTGTTTCATAGAGCTTTTAGGACATCTCTCCGTGCAATTTGACCAAATGCTCCCATTTGGCTGCCTTTCCCAATCCATACCCCTTGGCAGCAGCGAGTTGGTCACATTTCCCGGTCTGCAAGGAGTCTGAGCAGTGAGCACTGTCCATTAGTTCTGCAGCAGAGGACCCAGCAGCAAATCCTTCCTGATGCATCTCCTGGGAAGGAGCTTTGCTTCTCGGGTCCGCTGCGTCTGGTCTGTCAGGTAGAAATCCGGCCTAAGCGCACTGAAAGGTTACAGAGGATTTTGTGAGCTCCTGCTTGAACTTCACGGGGTGATTTATTAAGCCTGGAGAGCCATATGGAAATGTAATGGTTGTCTAGGATGCCGAGAAGCTGTTTGAGACAGGGAGCTTACCATTAAGAATGACATACTGGTTTCAGTGGCACTTTGCATTTATAAGGTTTTTCATCTTATAAAGCAACCATGGTTTCACCCAGGTGTGGTACTGTAGAAGGGTTTTTGAAGGTGCAAGCTGGAGTCTGGGGTGCAAGCACTTTGTACCAGTGCTTGGGAGCCTTGATGGATGCACAGGGTGAGCTGAAATCAAATGCTGATTGATCCTGTTGATTGATCCATCACAATCCCCCTGCCAAAAGGTGCCTCCTCTCAGGAGAAGCCGTCTAAGTACCTTAAAATTCTAAGAGCATGGATTCAGACATGGCAAATCAAAATGTTCACCACGACTTGCATAAGGCTGCAGTAATATTTCTTAGTTGTTAGTGAACAGGAGAGCAGAGTATAAATAACTTAAAGACAATTTAGCTGGCCAGCAGCTGTAAACTTGCCTCCAAGTAAAGCCAGTGGAAAAATTCTTCGACTAAGTACTTCTTTGTGTGCTTCAGGGTAATAAGGCAGAAGGAGGCCCTTGGGTTTTCATCTAGCCAAGGCGGAGGTACAGGTTGAGAATCTCTTACATAAAAAGGTGTAGCTCAAGGATGAATCCGGGAAAGATAATTTTTGTAAAATTTCTTTCCAAGTCTTATATTCTCTAGTAAGAAAATATTTTTTTCCAGAAACCAGAGTGTGGCTGAAAATAACTGTGCTTCAAAGGGCCACAGTCTCCTCCTTCTCAAGTTAACTTGGTGCTTTACTGGAAAGTTGATCTCTTTTCCATTTCACATGGCTGAAGTTAAACTGTGGCACATGTTTGATTCCAGTGCTGCTGGCAAGAGATGTTGTTTGAAAGCAGTGGGACCAGAAAAGAGGCTTTTCTGCCAAGGATGGCAGATGACCCAGCACCAGATGAGGCATCATCAGTGTTGTTCTGGGCTAGATTACCCTTGCCACAAAGGGATCTGGTATTATCCTCAGTGAGCTTGGCACCTCAGGAAGCAAAGCACGCATGTAAAGTTCAGGAAGGAACGTTGGAACAATCTGTGTAGTTGGTAGACTGTCTTCAAGCACATTTAACATTGTCAGCTTCCTCTCTTAGGCTGAGCTTTACCCCCATGCTGCACACTGAGCTTGTGTTTCTGAGCAGAAGCTACATGAAGGATTAAAAGCAACAGCATTTTTTTTCTGTTTGAGAAAGGTGTCCCTAGGCCTAAGCTCCTGGTAGTGGAGAGAGATCCACAGCTGATGCTCATTCTTACGCACTGGTGCCTTGCTTGAGTGTGTGGACAGAATAAAACCTATCTGGGTCTGTCTTTGCACTGCTGACACTGGACTTGGGAATTGCGAAGGTCAGACAGTTCTCAAAGTGACCTCTCCCTGTTCCCTCTGGGAAACTGCCATTTATAAGCTGGAGAGGAATGGCCCTAGCAGCCACCCATATTGTAAATCCCAAAGGGACAGGCTTCAGGGAGCACCCTGTCTCCTTGTCTGTGCTGGTCAAAAAAATGTAATGCAATCACTCAGGAGGTGTGTGGGAGTGACAGCTGCCTCATGCACCTCTAGCATGGCTGGAGGAGGTGTTTGTCCATTGCCCCTTCATCTGTGAACTGTGGCTTGAAAGCCCCGTGGGGAAGCTCGGGGAAGCTCAGAGAAGCTTTTCTCCCAGGAGGGCCTTCTGCTGTGTTCCAAATTAAAAAAGTACCATGCTGGAGCATTAGAGAGCAATCTGGAAGTAAATTACCACAAATCAATTAGCTACAAGTGCTATTCAGAGAGTGTTTTGGGTTGAAATAGGCACCTAAGAGCATGAAGTATTCTGTCAAATCATTGAACATAAGGGTGAAAAATGGAGGAAGCCCATTTTAGTACACATGTTCAGCCACATTAATTAGAGCAAACCGATGATTTTCTTCTACTGGGAAATGTTGAGTCTGTACTCTCAAAAGAAAAGCAGCTCTTTAGAGGGAAAACTCTCCAGCAGGTTATTGTGTACAGGCTCCCCTTATGACTGCGTGAGATTTCACTACCCGTGTGTCATGCTCCACATTGGGAGCAAATAACCTTTCAAACCACAAATGGTGGGATTTAACTGACTAAATCCAGCCATCTACTCCTTAATTCTCACCCTACGCAGAGAAGCAGCCATCCCTAGGGCAGAGTTATTCTCAGCCTGGAGTAGCTGTCTCAGTTGAGTCAGGTGAATTATGCCTGGAGGTGCTTATTGCTCCCCACTGATTGTAAAGGGAGCCTGGGAAGACTGACTCAGATACAGCAGCATGCAGTGTGGCCCTCTAGAGCTAAAGGAAACGAACCCTGCCCAAGATATCAATAGTAGAAAGCTGGCAGATGAGATTTCCAAGCAGAGCATTTTTCATGTCCTTTGTGGTGTTACACAGGGGCCAGAGAACGTTGTAGAAATGACATGAAAATTTCAGAGCTGTGGTGGGTCATCAGTGAAGATAACCAACAGAGCAGGGCACACAAGGAGCACTTTTTAGGATGTTTGTAGTAATGTCAACATTGAGATGACCTCTGCTGGGGAATTTATCCCGTTGGGGTTCACCAGCTGTCTTTACCCTTGTAGGAGGCAACTCAGTGGAAAAGCAAGGGAACTTAGGCTTCATCTCATTTCAGCCTGTTTGTGTTACCGTTATGAGATAGCTACTTTCCTGTAATACTTCTGGCATTAAAATTCTCCTTTTCCCTTTCTCGTTGGAAAATCGTATGTGGTGCCACTTGGATTTTATCTTATTGGCAATAATCGGTTTCTCATAAATGAGACTATGGAAATATGATATGTGAGGTAATGGCCCAATTTATGGAACTAAAGAACTTTTAGTGAGTCTTCAACAACGTAATTACGATCTCAAGGAATTTATATATTTTTAAAACGTACCATGGACATTGGGATGTGTCGAGGGCCTGTGTCTAGCTCAGCAAAAGTTGGCTATTTCCCTATATTAAACTGTGAAAGCACTTCTAACTTCAAGGACATGGAACTGCAAGCTGCTAAATATATTTTTTTTTTTTGAACCAGTATGTGTCTCTATAAAGACAATGAATTGCGACTGCCTTCTCATCTTGTGCAAAGAACAATAAGTCTTAGAAGGCAGAAGCTTTAAAGATTGGTACTTAATTAGAAAGTGTCCTAAATGAAAAGTCAGAGTTTTAACAAATTTCCTCCAGGATGAAAGAAGTGTCTCTCAAAGGAAATTGCAGCAGATGTGTGAGTATTTGGGATCACTGGGGAGACCTTGGCATTTGAAGGCAGA
Organism: Lycocorax pyrrhopterus obiensis; assembly: GCA_014706295.1. Lineage (NCBI taxonomy): Eukaryota > Metazoa > Chordata > Aves > Passeriformes > Paradisaeidae > Lycocorax > Lycocorax pyrrhopterus. The sequence goes on along the minus strand of JACSVZ010000001.1, from coordinate 113,308,706 downwards.
GAACTTTAGCTGTGAAGTGTTTGCTCGGCAGTTTTGAAGAATGTGTCTGTGTGCATAACACTGAAGAATGTCTATAAACATACAGATATATCGGGGTGTTTATACACACAAAAAATTCCCAAAACAGCCCCCCCCCCCCCCCCCCCCCCCCCCCCCCCCAAAAAAAAAAAGGAATAGGAATCTTTCTGGGTAGCACTGGTGGGTGGGAGGGGAGGTGGTAACAGAAGTTGTTGTAGGGTTTTGTGAGGAAACAGCACAGCCTGAAAGGGATACCTGGAGACAGAGATGGGACCCCTGAAACCAGGGCTGGGCACCCTGCATAAAATCACCCTTTGCTGCCTCCTGCATTACTGGTGGGACTTCTGAGAGTTTGGTGCATGCCACGGGTCCTTGAGAAAGCAAAAGCTGTCAGGGATGGAGGGGAGTGGGGAATCTTCCCCCAGCAGTTCTGTTGTCCTCTTGGACACCATGGCTTGGTGTTCCCAGCTCATGGATTCCAGCCTGCCCTGGGCCAGGTGAGGTGCAGCGAGGAGGTGCCTGTTCCTCCTGCCCTGCTGCCCCCCTCTGCTGTGCCCACAGCATTTTGGGGAGGTCTAATGGGGCACGCTTGGAGCCATCCTCCCCGTGTGGGTTTTGGTTACCTCACTCTTCCCACACCAGCACCATTAGGAGTAATTTCCAATAAGTGTCACATCCTTCCTCCTAAGTGATCCATAAGTAACTTGGAAAAGCTCCTTTGGGCCATTATTTTAAACTGGCAGTTGTGAGTGATGCCACCGTGGGAAGCTGGTACACAGTGTCTTGCATTGTCTGTATGACCAGCTGATCCAACATGCTGGTGCTTGCAATGGGCTTCAAGGGACTTGGATGCTTCATCTGTGCTTGAAGTCGTGTTTGTTCCTAGCATTTTTTGTAATTGCACAGTTACAGAAAGTTACTTTTGGTAATGAATGCTGCTAGACTGGCTTCCTCGTAGTTTCAGTTAAGACTAATTTTCTTTTATCAGTGTAAAATTTATTAAGTCAAGCAGCCATCCTATATAAGTTTATTCCTCAGTTCAGGCAGAAGTATTTTATAAACTTCGCTGCAGGAAATGTCCAATTGAGTTGTTTAAAGTTTCTTGCCAGGTGCAAAATTTCATTAACTGTTTTACCAGCATAACTGGGGATTGTTGAAGAAACATCTGTTCTGAAAGGCTTATCACATTTTTACCCCCTCATCATCAGATTAGTGTTGTCTTGTTCATTCAGTTGTGCTGCCTGACAATTTACTGCAATTTTCTGCTCCTTCATTTGACCTAGAGTTTGGGATTTAAAGGTTATAAATGCTAGGCTAGTAGGAAGCATTGGTTTAGTAGGAGAGACATAAATATTTCCTGCATCATAGTACTTTTGATAATACCGGTAAGCAGAAGACTTTTCTTAATTATCAAGTGATGAAATGAATGTTTCTATCTAATAAGAGTCCTCAAATTTCTGCTCCATACATCCTCAAGCTCCTGCATTGCAATGACAGCATTGTATTATGGGGAGGGAGAACTTTGGGAGTTACTGTGAAGTTATTTTATGTTTAGAAAGGATGACTGGCAGGGATTTCTAAAACCTGTGCACCCAGAAACAGAGGAAGTTTCACTTTTTACAGTATCACTGCCCACCTTGCTGTACCTGAGCATCAGCCTCTGCTTGGCTTTCCTCAAACTGGTTGGTTCTTTCAAAATGCTCCCAGAATCGCCTGCCCTCAGGAGCCGGCAGTTGAGTGGGTGGTCTCAAACAACACTGGAATATTGATGTTAATTTTCTTACTTTATATCTATATTTATATAAATATAGGTATATATGTATAAAATCTTGTCATATGAACTTTATGTGAACTCCCTGCTGATTTTAAGAATTGCAGGATGATGAAGGCCCTCTTCAGACGTTCTTTTCCTTAGAGAACAGTCCAATCCTCCAGAATTCCATCTGGGATACCACAGTGCAGCACAGATGAGCTACAGTTTCTGCAATAATCATGTTAGTTCTGCAATAATGGCATTGGTTCATTAATAGAATATCAATTCTCCAGTTATCTTATTCTCTCTGTTTCAAATCCTGTAAACCTCATGTGCACAAGAAAGCTGATTAGCATAACGCTGCAGCATGGAGCAGTAACAGCACAACAATAAATGTGTTATGCATTTTCTTAGTAATGCCTTTTCTTTTGGTGATAAATATATAGGTATTTTTAGAGGAGCAATTGCAAGACTTATTGCTTTAATTTTTGTGGGAAGTACTAAAGGACGAACAGTTTCATTGATCTAATGAATATAACCTTGCATACAGCTAACGCTAAATGATTGGGGAAAGCGAGATTATTTGAAAGATTTTGTGTGCGCATATACAAAGTAAGTGATCCTTAAGGACAAATAAGGAGAGAAATTTGCTAAGGAAGCGTGTTTTACTGGCTTGATGATTTTTTTTTTTTAATTTGCTGGACTAATGGTTTAGGCAATCCATTAGGCATCTAATGGCAATGTTTAAAACAACTGTTTTCAAATGACATTTTTAGCAGTAAGCCAAGTAAGTCAAGTACAAATACAGTATGCAAAGCTGATAATGGAGTTCACGTGGTACACAGCAAGTTTGGAAACACAAAATCCGTCCCAACACCTGTCCGTGTTTAGAGCAGGTCAGTGCAGTGTTTCTAAGTCTGAGCACACTGATACTATTCAGAACTTGAACAAAAGAGTGAAATAACACAGAACTTGCTCATTCTTTGAAAAAATTTGTAGAAGTTCCTTAACAGAAGCAATCACGTATCTTGTGTTTTGAACAGAGCATAAAGAAATGTGGGGGTTGTGACTGACAGGTTTCAGTCTTGAAAATGGTATAAGTTTGAACATCTTTCAAAAAAGGCCTTGAAAGTAAGAATGGTTGAATCATGCTGTTTGCCTGTCTTTTCCGTGGCAGCCAGTTTGAGCTGCAGAACGAGATGTAGCTGTTTATAGTCCTTTTCAAAGGGGAATGGAGTATATGCACATGGTGCTTTAAATACTTTTCTCTCTCTGGGGATACTGAAGTGGACATTTTGGGAAGAAAAGGGAAAAAAAGAAAAGATAGATTTTAAGGTCTCTTCCTACTTCAGAGAAGTACTTGTTAAAAATAACCTTTAAGTTTCTTCCTCAGAAAATCTAAAATCTGAGCAGCTTTGCCTCACAGATCACTGCAGTCTCAGCAAGCACAGGTGCAAATATGCACCAAAAAGGCCAGTCAGTCTCCCTGGGGATGCTGCTGTCACGTATTTCTTCCCCAGCCCCTCCTGCTTGTCAGACTGCACTTCTCATACAGCCATTTCTCCAGCGCTACATGAGCTGCATTACAGAGGAGTGTTTAGAAGAGCAGAACAAGCACGAGTGATGCCTTTCTGGAGGCCTCTGGGGGAAAAAGCTGATAAATCACAGCCTTCCTCCCTCCATGCAGCTGGTGGTAGAAGCCAGCCGAGGGTGGCACTGGCCATGTTTATCTCTGGCAGAGATAAACTGGACATCCCTGGCAGCCTGATGTCCTAGGAAAAGGGGGATACTTAAAGTTATAGCTGGCTGTGCCTTGCTGTGGCCAGTAGGAGAGGCAGGAATAATAACACAGATCTCTGGGCAGCATCAGCTCAGAGCTTTAATGATCAAGTGGCCAATCAGCCAGAAGCTCCTATAGAGCTTGACTGAAATGTGTTCTCTTCCGATCTTGGCCCCCCTGAAGAGTTGGGAGAATGGAAAGACAAGGTGCTACTGAGAAAATAGAAAATGCAGGAGGTGACAAATGCTTCTTGTTCGTCCATTTTTTGAAATGTGATGAGACAGTTGCCATAGAAATGCTGTTCTCTGCTCGATACAATGGGTGCCAGTTCCTGGCAGCCATTGACAGCTGTCACAAACAGCTTCCCGTGAGTTTAAACATCTCAGAGCAACGTAAAGGGAAATAAGTCCATGTGTTTCCTTATAGATCAGATGCTGTAAGATTTGCTTTTACTTAGGGGAATAGGGCTGAGCTGGGCATCAGCTGTTACACATGGTTGGCAAAGTGAATGTAACTGCAGTTTGGTTTTGCTGTAAACACAGAACAGCATGTTTTCCAGAAAGAAATTAACTTGCATCTTTTAAGACTGTTTTGATAGACCGGAACTGGCAACTACCTTGATTTACACTACCAGACTATAAAGCTACAAAAATTAATTTGTTTCAGAAGACAATTCTGGCAGTTTGAAAGGATACACTCCATAAGAATAAAGTGCTCAGTAAGAAACAGTTTTCAGTGGTAAATAATGTAGAATATCCAAACCATCATGAATACAGCTAGGGAGTGTATTATGAAAGGTCAGTTAGCATGGAAGAGGCTTCTTAGTTCTTCTTGTGGCCACCATTCCTTACCCCACCTGTGCACCTCCTGAATTTCCTCCTGTGTGCTCAGGAGGCAACAGCAGCTGGGGGGAGAGCACCTAGCATGTAGAACAGTATGAGCTTCTGGTCTACCTTTTTGGTTATCACTTTGTTCTGCAGAGCTCAGTTGAAAGCAAACTCCTTTGGGCAGGAGTTACCCATCAGAGCAGTCAAAGTTGAGCTGCCCCAGGGGACGAAGAATGACCTGTACCAAACAGCCAATGGAAACAATGCGCAAGAGAATGAAGGCTCTGAAAGGGTTTTGCAGATGAAAGAGGCAATTCGTGGGTACATTTAGTAGCTAGTCACAAAATTTTGGTGGTCAGGCGTTATGCTTGTAAGAACTTGTTTCTTTTATTCTGAGATGAGAAAGATATGAAAATTAATTTTTTTTTTTGTGAGCAAATCCCTTTGTGGAAGACTAGCCTGTGTTACAAATGAAGATAGGGTCAGTTGATTTTTTTTTTCCCCCCAGAGCTTTCTGGACTGGAACAGCATCCTTAAACAGCCTGATAGCAATTTAAAAACGGAGACTGGCTTAACATTTTTTTAAGAGACTTGCTGCTTTCCTTTTCTGATAGTTAAATTTGGGTATGCATAAAGACATGCCCATAGTAACTAGCTGTGAAATCTATCTGTCCAGGTGAATGTGTTATGGAACCTATAGACAGAGTACTTACTAAAAACTGCACTTGGAGGGTTGTTGCTTTGCTTCTCCTGCACTGCCCTTCCAGTCTAAAGGGACCTCTCTGGCCCATCACGACTTAAAAATTGAGGGTAGGGTAGCTGCAGGCTAGTTTATTAATTAATGGGAGGACTAAGTCTATGTGAGAGGCAAGTTCAGAGATTTAGTGTTCCCTTTTCCTTTCCATGGAGTCTGCCCAACACAGTAAATTGCCAAAATATTCACTGCCACTCTTATGGGGAAGGAAGAGCTTAGCAGCAAGACAGCACCCAATCCACCCTCAGGGCACAGAGATCTGGCACTTGTCTTGCTCCAAGGCCTCTGTGGATCCAGCAGGAGAGCATCCACCACCTTTATCTCAGACTCAGTGCCTCCCACAGGTCCTGATGGCAGGGTTTTGGTTCACTCTGGCTCTGCTCTCCTTGTTATTAATTCTTGCTGTGCAGCAAAGGTGCGAGGGGAGCCTGCTCAAGTCCTAAGAGGGCAGAGAGAACAGTTAATGATTCCCCTGTGCTAGAACTGACTGAGCAGAAATGAGCATCACCCCACGGGCTACAGATGCTGTACTGGGAACCTGGGGGACATGGGGGTCCCAAACTGACTGGGATCCAAGGGGATTCGAGGTGTAGATCTCTGACTGAGAACTGTGGTCATCCCTTTTAAAGGGATGCCATTGCTCAGCACTTTGTGTCTTGGGGAACTTGCCAAGATCTTGTTCATTATAGGACAAACTTAATTTGGCACTACTGATTGCCAGAAGCCTGAAGTCACATTGAGGTTTAGAACTGTTTCCTGCAGCTACTGTAAATAAATATGTGCTGTCTGCTAAGAGCATCATGTACTTGTTCAGCATTAGACTTACAGACAGCTCAGTTCTCGGAGCAGTGCTTTTATTCATCATTGTATAAGAGTTTGCAAACCTATTTTCTCAACATCAGTACTGATCCTGTTCTTGCTTTTCCACCTCTGATTTGTCGAATATCGTTAATCTTGGCAGGATTCAATTGCTTGAAATAACCAGATTGTCTATCCTGAAATGGCCTACTGTGAGGCTTCAAATTTGAGGGCTCTTAGAGCTGCAGCTTAATTTACATGATGCTGCTAGCGTTTTGAAAGCATTAATTTCAGTTTGTAAACATTTGTGCTTTGATGAATGGCAATCTACTGTCAATGATCCTGCACCATCTTTCTACTTCTCTGCTTTCACAGCCAGAGACAGGACATATTCTACCCATGCCGTGCGTGACTTTTTGCTCTTTAAAAACATGTATTTTGTTCCATTCTGTTGAAATGGATGGAACTTCTGCCACTGGGTGTGTGGATCTGGCAGCAGTACCATCCACCCATGGACAAAATAAACGCAACCTCTCTTGAAAGTGCACCACAGCATGAGGCTGTCCCATTCATGTCACTGCCCTTAGGAACCAAACCATTGGAAATAACAAGGATTTTGCTGAAGAGGTGCTGTAAGCATGTCCTTCCTGCAATCCACAGCCTGTACTATGAGCTCCAGAGGGATCCCTCCCTTCCCATACTGTCCTGAATACTGAAACTCGAACCTGCTTGGACGGATTTCCCCCTTTATGTGCTTGAACCTTTTCTTCTAGTGGTGATTTCTCCCTTCCCTGGAGGGAGAGGCAGTAAATCTAGAGGAGATTTATGGCCTTCTGTCAGCTGAGGACAGCCTGATACACTGAAACCACTGTGATCTCCTAGAAAACATGGCAGGGTAATCTATCGAGTCTTGTAAAGCACACAGCTGTGTTCTCTTAGAGAGGAGAAAGTCTTTTGGCTTGTAAAACCTTTGGAAATGAAGGATAAAGAGCAGTAAAAGTTGCCCAGTTTCTGTGTTCTGGAAAGTCTGGTAGATTTTTGAATTTTTTTAAGTAAATGAGTTACCTTTATATCTCTGCCTCTAAGTCACTGGAATGGAAAATATCCTAAACAATACTTAAATTATGTTGCAAGATTTCTTATTCCCAACTCATTAAATGTAACTTTGTTCTCTGAAAGCCTATGCCACCAGTAAGAAATTTCTCTTCTGGGAATGCCACAGACTGTGCAGAGTGCAGGACACAGTCCCTGAAGTGGATGTGTCTCAGTCTGAATTTGCAGGGACTGATATTCCAGTTGGAGTGGGTGGTGTCTCAAAACCCTCAGGTGAGAATCAGATGCAGTATCACTGTCATGTCTTGGTGATGGGTTTGGAAGGCTCTGCTACCAGCTTGGTTACAGCAAGAGCATCAGCATTCTGAATTAAATTGGTTGAGTCAAACCAGAAGGCATCAAGAAAGATTAATTCCTGTTCAGGAATACCTGATGGGTGATGGGGTTTGAAATTTTTATTTATTAAAAAAAACAACAAACCAACCAACCCAGCCAAATCAAACACCTCCCCTTTCCCTCTCAGCCAGTCCCCTGGCTGCTTTTTATTTTGCTGTAGCTCAAGACCCAACACCATGCATGCTGTGGTGAAAAATGTCACTGATATTACGTGAAGATAATTACTGTTTTCAGTGCTGCTTGGAGCATTTAATTTCATGTTCAGTACAAATGAAACAAACTGCTTTCACACAATAACTTCACAGTTTCTTCCCTCTGTGTTTCCATGGAGGAAATCTCCATCTCACACTGGGTTACCTATTCTCCTAAAAGAATAGTTTTGCCCTGGCTAAAAGTCCCTATGAGGACTGCCCCTGACTTAAGAGAATATTGAGTGGGAGACTAACAGAATTGAGTTAGAGATTCTTTACTTTTAGGTAGAAAGTAACAAAACAGGAGGTTGCTTGAAATCTCTGTTAATCTGTTAGTCCACAGACAAAGTGTTTTAATGATATTCATGAAATTCATGACACTTGTGATAATGAGTGATTATTTGTACTTTACCATTAAAGGCACAGTGTAGCCACTTGCTGCACGGATTTACCATCTGCCTTGCAAAGGACAAGCCCCAGAGGGGCTACATTTCAATGAATTGGAAGAAAAGGAAAAGGACAGGTAGATGTGCAGCCCTTCTGTACCTTTTTTCTTTCAAGTGCAGCTCCCTGAGTAAAAGGCTATTTGACCGCTGCAGCTGATAGCTCTTATCCCCAGCTTACCATCTCCTTAAATTAAGTCAGTGGTGATTGCAGGCATTTAAAGAAGAACTATAGGATGCAGTGTCTCACTCTAGAACACTGCTTCAACCTTGAAATATTCTTTTAAAGCAGCAACTTTTGACTTTTTTATGGCAATTCTAGAAAATTGTAGAGAGTAATGGCAAAGTTGTGACAAAGCCTGAAAGGAAACTAAACTGAAACAATAAGCAGGCATATAACTTAGACAATTGTCTCCTTTCTTCTTTGGTGTCATAACAACTCTTTCTTCTAGGTCTGGTAGGAAGGAGATCATGAGAGGCTGGCAGATAAAAGTCTTCCAGCATGCAAAATGTTTCTAGCAGCAGGCAGGGCTTAATCTTCTGTCTAATGCAAGACCTGGAGCCCAGATTGTCGATGGCTCATCCTCGTTTCGCAGGTAGAGAAGGCACAAGAAGGGAAAAGAGAGCTGACCTGAGTTGTGAGCAGGATGAGGTGAATGCTGAATTCTGCCTTAGGGTATGACAAAAAGAAAACTCAAGTTTTTGTGATTTTCTGGTTGTTAGTTTGGGTTCTTGGGCAATAGATGTTCTGATAGCTCCATGGTTTATCTATCCTGCATTGGTCTCGTGCTGTGCGTGCTTTGCTGAATTATTGCTGAGCTTCTGCTCTTGTGCAGGGGCCGGATTTCTGCAAAATTGTCACCAAACAACACCTATCTGCTGCTTGGGGATCCTGTGTGCTCAGTAAATCAGTGGGTGGACTGTAGAACTCCATTAAGATTTAGGTCTTTGCAATGCCCTTGGTAGTTCATCACTGATAAGCAGAAATACAGCCGTGTAATTTCATAAAGGGCAGTTAGGCCTTTCAGAAATAACACCAGTAGTTATGCTGATTGATCAAGTGTGAGATTTCTGGATATAAAGCGTTGTTGTTCATCACAGGGTATAAAAATTTATAGCTGGAGGGATCCTCTTGTGGGAGACTTTGCCTCTGCGTTGAAGGGGGTTGGTCATAGCTAGAATTTGATTATCTGTATCAGCACGTTCCCTGAGTGAGGAAAGCTATTTGCATATAATACAATAATGCCTCCCACCTGACATTTACAGCAGAGACCTTCAGAGGGAAGAAAAGAGAATTCTCCCAATTTTTACTACCCATTGTTCATGGTGATATCTTTAGCTACAGGCTTTTCTTGTTAACTGATTGAATTATTTAAGGTGCTGATTTATTTAGTGAAGGCAAAATTAGTGTTTTTGTCTCAGACAGCTGTAGGGCTTGGAAGAATAGTCAAGGTATTTTTCCTGATCAATCAGTGCATTACCTAAGAATGTGTTTCCGGTGTGCTAGGTAAAAACAGATGGAGAAATCTGATTTCTTTCTTCTGAAGTTCTTACTTCATAGTCACTAGAAACTTCTCTTTACAGGCCTTTTGGTTCTTTCTCCCTACAGTGGTCCCCCCATAAAAGATCAGGATTTTGCTACAGCTCTGGATGAGCCTCATGAAGTTATTTAGGAAGGTGCATGTTCTATATGTTAATGTTTGTAAGCCAGAACTCCAGTGTGTGTATTTTGTGGACATTTGTTCACTGTTTGTAGCGCTTGTCTGCGCTTAGAGCGTGAGAAACTCTGACGCTGGCCCAGCAGAAAGCCCTTCTGTGTTTGTGCGCTGCTGCTTCCCGTGCAGCGCGGTGCCTCTGGCTGAGCAGCCCCCTCACTTCCCTCTCCCAGCCTGTCCCAGTAAAAATGTGTGAGTTGCCTTTCTCACCCCAGAGCCCTTTCCTCTCCAAAGCGTGCACAACCACGAGCTTCCCGACAGCGTGTTACCTCGTCACTTGTAATTTATCCTTTCTTCCACAAGGTGCAACGCTGCTGAGTCCTTTAACTGGGGATTAATCTTTCTGTCTTTTACTCTTTGAGCTGCTGCCAATCAACTATTATTTATAAAACACGCTGTTGGGTGATGTTGGCAGATCTCATAAGTCACTGCTCAGTTTCTGCCCTACCTTACTAAGACTACTGGCATAAATTCAAGTACGTTCAGCTACTCATTTCTAATTTGGTCAGTACAGAACTATTTTATCCCCACATTACTGCCCATATTGGCACATCCAAGCAAGCCACCAATTGCCACTTCATTTACCCTGTACAGCTGTACAGATCAGAAACACAGAGCAGCAGTTATCCTGCTGTGATCTCCTGAGAGGTTATTCAGAAATGCTATTCTACCCCGCAGTGCTTAAAAACAGGAGCACGACTACTGAGATTCACCCTAGGAGAATGTACTCTTGGCGGGGAGAAGGGGGCTCTGGATTTCAGAAATGAAGGCTGATCGTTTTGGAGATGCTAATAGTGAGCTTTAGCAAAGTTTGTATGGAATGGCCTTTATAGCTCATTCCTTCTTTTGTCTCTGAAGCTATTGCAGTCTTTCTGATAAACTCTTCACACCACACTAATCCCAAGAGAGACATAGAAGCAAGGAGAGGGATATATATTATTTAATCTGTGGTTTGCACCATGCTGCAGTCAATCTCTCGATATGAAAGGGGTGGTCCGTGTTGTGTTAGTCACAAAGCAGTTCTGTTCCGATAAGCCTTGGCAATTCTGGGTGTTTACGCAGTGAATACTGGGTAAGTCACTTGAACTTCCAAGACTTTCTGAGGGACAAGCTCCCTTTGGGATGTTAAGTATTGTAGTTCATGCTTTAAGCTGAGCCCAATAGCTGGAAATACTTTCTCTTACTGTTTTGCAACACTTCTGGATCTGGTGTTATTCAAGCAACGCAGAAGTACAAAAAACCCACCACAAATACGGGAGAGGACTGTGAGGACTCTGCTAAATAAACCTTAAAATATTTTCAAAAAACCTCAAGCACGCCCCTTTTATTTTGAATTCTGGGCACGTATTCAGATTACTTTCCTACTAAATATGCAGTTTCCACCTCCTATAGTGGATATGCAGCGCCGGTTAAAATCCGATCTCATTTGAATTTCATATTCTACCATTGAAAATGATTAAAAAAAATACTGCCAAAGACTTGAGACCTACAGCTACCAGTCATATGATGTCTAGGTCTATTTTGCTAACCATCCGCCATGCTTAGTTTGTTCCCCAGCCTGCAATAACCACTTGAAATTTACTGCCACCATTCGCTTGGTTATTATGTAGAGACTCCTAATACAGATGAATACCTGTATTCTGTGCCACATTATTTTCAAAGGCTTTGTTTTTCCTGTTGCAGGGTATGAGGCTGATCCTGCAGATCCTACAGAGGTCTTGGTTGGACAGGGTAGCTGGAAGTTGTTTTATCCACCATCCAGCCTCCTCTCTGTATCTGAAGGCTTGCTGACATTAGAGACCAGGTCAGCCATGGCTTTGTATTTAGGAGTTTTGAAAACCCCCAATAACTGAGACATTACAAGCTCTGTGCACAACAGCACTGCCCAGTCCTGCCAGTGAGGAAGTTTTTCCTACTGTCCAACATGAACCTATCAAGGCAATGTTTGTGAATGTTGTCGTCCTTCATTATTTTGCATGCCACCAGTTTGGCTTCGGGGCCTTTAATGTCTTTACAAATAGCTGCACTAGATATCCCTTCTTTAGTCTGATGGATCACCCTTTCTTTGAGGATGGAACAATCCCTGTTCTTCACCCTCTCCTCACAGGCCATGTGCCCCGAGCCCTGACCATCTCAACAACTGGACTGTCTCCATTTTCTCCACATCCACCTTGATCTCACCCTTCTTCCCCGAAGTGGCTGAAGTAGTGCAAGTATGGCCTGATCAGTGCTGACTGGAGTGGAATAATAACTTCCAGACCTGCTGGACATGCTTATTTTAATGAGGTCATTTGCCTTATATGTGGCACGAGTGCAGTGTTGGTTTATATTAATCCGGCACCCACGGAAACCTCAGGACCCTTTTGGCAGGGCTAATATCAGCCCATTTGGTTTCCTGCCCTTGCAGGGGCCTGGGGTTTTTCTTCCCTGAGTGCATAGCTTTGCACTTGGCTATGTTGGACTTCATGATGTTTGTTTGTTCAGTCCTCAAATTTATGACCAGGTCCCTTTGTGCTGAAGCTCTGTCTTTTGTCAGGTCAGAAACTTCTAATCTATTATCCTAGAAGATACAAAAAATTGCAGGCAAGTTTCTGCTCTGATTTATTCTTTCAGGGGAAATTTCTCTATCCATTAACTATAGAGGCAACCATGGAAGACTTCTTCCCTAAGCTATGGTTGGCTTTTGAGTGTCTTCAGCTTTAGTTTTCAGAAGTGAGAACAGTGGGAGATATGGAGAAACTAGTATTGTGTTTTCTTTTCATGCTGCTGTGCAGTGCCAAGCCTGAATGGAACAAGAGCTTTTTTTTTGTTTGCTGTGATGTTCTTCTGCTTTGTGTCTGTTCTGCCTTCCAAACAGTGTTTCATCTTTAATGGTTATGGCACCCATTAAGCTGAGAACAGTCTTATGACTGAACCATCTCCACAGACTGTTAGCCTCATTATGGAACCTTAACTTAATGTTCAGACTGTCAGTGCATTAATAATTGTTTGGTATAAAATGTTGGCTTGCCTTCCTGCCTATTCTCTTCTGTTAAGGTTCCATTATTTGTAAATAGAGCAACTTGTGGCCAGTTAACCCATGGTGTGGTTTCCTTGTTAATCTTCCTGTTAACATCTGATACTCCCCAATTTTTCTTGTACTTTCATCAGACCTCCTTTTTATTTTATTTTAGACACTTTATTTTAGACAATAAGATCCCAATGGATATGCTTCTGTGCATATTCTTTTGTATTAACTTTCATAGTCTCTCTCAAGGGTTATCTGTCTTCTGCTATTGACCATGCAGATATTCTTTAGGCCTATTTAGCTTCTGCAGTGGTTTTAAACTTCTTTTTTTTCCACCAGCCAATGTGTAGACTACTAAAAATCTTTCAGTAGAAATGCAGGTCCTCATGTGATAACTGGTGTCATGCACTAGTAGTGTGGTGGGTTTGTTTTTTGCCTAATTGTTTTGAGTAGATGTCCTAGAAGTTGTTCACATAAAGGTTTACAGACCCCAAGGTGAAAACAACCATTTTGTTTTATCTGATGGGAAGATAGAAAAGGAATAATCTAAGGCTGTTGCTTACAGTAGAGAAAGCAGCACAGGAAAAGTACATGTGGTATACATCTGGTTGGTATTGCCTACAGGCTTCACAGCAAAACACATATTTGACTCCCTTTGTTCACTAAAGGATAAAGGGCTATTAAGCAAAACCTGCTTTTGAGAAACCACAAAGATCTTTCACTTTGGTAGACCTCTTGAACAAAAACTTACAGCACGAAATCAACATGTTCAATCATTCTGTTCTATCTCAACCCAGACCTAGACTAGGTAATAGGGACAGTATTTTAACAGGGCAAGAGGTGTACTGTTGTTAAGGACAGCAGCAAAAAGGCACTGGGCTGATGAGTAACTGACTTGCTCTCTCTCAGCAGCAGCAATTTCTCTTTTCAGCCACCAGCCATCCTGGATGCAGCCATATGAAAAGCCCACTGCTGAGGGGGAGTGAGTGTGACATTCTCTTCTGTGGAACTCGGAGCTAAATTAGCACAGTCCTCCTCCCCCATTTCTTCCTTCATGGATTGCAGTGCTGTGGCTGTATTAATGAGGCACCGGCCCTGTGGAGTATGTCTTTCTAGTGCCAAAGTTCAAGACTGGTAAAAATGTCTGAAAATGTTGAGTTTTCTGCAGGTTATAATTAAAAAAGATTATTTCATTCATTTTTTTCCTTTCTTGGTCGTAGCATTAAAGAATGACCCATTTTATATAAAGAGATGTTAAGTGCTTGCAACTTCATTGCCTTCCACCCTGTTTTTGCTGTGGATGAGTTTACCCACATCAGAGGACATCTCTGGTGGTGTTAATGGTACCTAGTTTTCATGGATTTGGTGGTTTGCTGTATTCCCAGAAAGTGAACTTACAGATAATAACCCTGAAAGTTTCTTACGTTATTTCCCACTATGAAACATGGGGTTTGTAGGAAAAATGACCTGAAACAGTGGTTCACAAAGTGGTCTCTGGACTGGTGGTGTTTGGAGGGCTGGGCAGCACTCTGCTCCTCAGCTAAAACAAGTGCCCTCTTCACACTGCTATGTAAGGGAAGCCACCCTTGGTTTTATCAGTGTCTTCTCTTTCAACTCCAAGATCCTGATTTTGTTTGGCACTAGGGCTAGACAATAAGCAGGAAAGTGCACGAAATGGATGCATGGACAATCATGGAAAATCACGCCTGGAGAAAAGTGCTTGTTCCTAACTGCCACGAGCTGCAGGTTGGCTGCTGCTTGAAGAATGAATAATTGCATTCCTTTCTAAATGACACACTTTAGAAGTAGTGTGGATATTCCCTTTTTTTAGTCAGTCACATGCCCTGATCCAGCAATGTGTTTTAGCTCTTTTTAAACTCAGATGATACTTTGAAATAAATAAAACTAGCATGTGCTTCAACACTGTTCTCAATCATGAGCTCTTTCCAACGTCCAGGCCCTAACTTTTAAAAAAGTGATCATTTCTAGGATAATTTCATGCATTCAGAATTCCTGTGGGCATTCAGCTGACGTGCCTCATGATAGACTCCCAAAACCCACAGCATGTGTGACATGGGCCATGCAGGAGCTGAGAGCTGACCTCCAGCCCAGTGCCTTAGCCACCGTCCCACCCCCAGCCACTGAAACTGGAGCGTGCACAGGGCAGGAAGCCGAAATCAGGGCTGGCTAACCAGGCTGGTGATTTCAGTGATGAAGCTGATAGAAGAGTAGAAGCAGAGAAGTGCACTGAGGGGAGCAATTTTAAGTACTTAATTACAGAGTGCCTGAAGAAGGCTGGGTGCTTTCTGGAGCACAGATCAAGTGCTTTCTCCTCTGATGGGATTAGGCCGCTCTGGCTACTCGTGTCAAGCCCCTTTCAGACATGCTTTGATTCCTCCCACTCCCCAGAGGACTGTAATTAAGAAGTTACTGCCTCCCAAGTGTGCAATTATGTTCTCTGAAACCCAATAACCAGCCCTGAGTGTAAAGCATCCCCTGCTTCCTGCATGAGCATTCTGACATGTAGGTACCTCAGCTCTGGTAAACTGCAGAGGATGTTTTGTCCCCAGACAATGAGTTGAATGTGAAGTGTTAGGGGATCAACAAGGAGACATGAAGTAGGTAAAACACAAATAAGGGTGTAAGCATGCTTGATAACTATTTTTTAAATAAAAGCTCATGTGAAACTCTGAGTATTTGTTGTTTGCCAGAAATGAGCAATGATAGACTTCCAAGGACTGCAAGTTTGGGTTTTGGTGTTTTGCCAGAGTCTTTGTGCTGTTGACAAAAATAAAATTCAAGGAGTTATTACCCCTTAAAGCCTTTTATTTACACTAGCCAGTTAAGTCTGTTGCAATTTTAAGCTTCTGTTAAGGCAAAACTCACTTTGTGAAAACAGTATATGCGAGGCAGAAATATAATCTGATAGAAAACCGGTTTTGAACAGTAATCTTGAGTGTTTCACCACACAAGTCAGTGTTGCTGTCACATCTGACAAATATTTACATTTCCCTTGCTAAAGGCACTCCAGCAATAGAAATAAACAATTCCTAGGCACAGTCTCCCAACACAGTCAGAATTTGGAGCTAAACCCTCCTTGTTGCCAGGCACGCTGGGCTCTGGGTGGGCATGGAAACTGTTTTTGTCCCTCCCTCACTGCACCAGCCTTCAGGCTTCCAAATGTGCTTCCCTTGTTTAGACTAAAGAACTTGATCTCTTTGATATTTCTTCTTAGTCCACATTTTCAACTTACTTGAATTTTTTCCTTGTTCACTTCTGGGTGCTTTTTAGTATCACCCTGACCCTTCTAAGGTGGTCAAAAATGAACAAAGTGGTCTGGGGTGATGTTTTATGTGTTACTCTATAATATTTTGGGGTTTTTTTCTCCTCTCCAATAGCATGGCATTGTTGACTCGTGCAGGTTGTGATCCCTCAAATCCTTCTCTGCAGAGGCCCTCCCAGCCCTGCTTTATACAGGTGATTATTCCTAACTCAATGTAGTGCTTTGAAATTCACTCTGGACAATGAATGGCTCTCTCCATTTTTAAATGGGCTGTTGCTCCAGTTTGCCCAGAGACGTTCTTGATTTAGGGCTGAGCTGTCAGAGTTGTGCCACAATCAAGAACACATTTTACAATGGTCTATTCTTGAACCGTTGCTCTGGAAAAGGACTTGCAGCTCAGGAGATATTAACGCCATAGACCTTCAGGGAAGGTTAAAAATGAAAAAAACCCAAACAAACGAAACTTCTGGGAAAAAAAATGAGTATATAGTTTTAAAAGTCGGGTTCGTTGCCTAGTGGCTTTAAGCAGTACCTTTTCTCAGTTCTACAAGTCATGGCAAGTTTCAAACAAGTTAAATATAAACAATTAGGCTGGTTCTACACCAAGGATTAAAGGCAATGCATTGAGGAAAAAACCAAAGGGTGAACTATGTAAAAAGTTAAGGAAGCACTTAACTTTGTTTAGTAGATGATTCTACTAAATTAAAATATAATTAATTTTACTAAATTCTGACTTAATGACCATCGTTATCAAATATACAATAGAGCCTTCAATTTCTTCACTTCCCAGATTACTTTTGGAATCACTCGCTCTCTCTGCCAGCTGTTGTCATGTCTAAGCCACGAAGTCACTTGTAACAACTAACCTGGAAATATGTAGAAGTACTGCAGTTATTCCAGCTGCTTTGAACAGGGAAAAGTGCTGCATGCATAATATCCTAGATTAGTATTTCTTCAAAACGTGTCCTGAGCATTGTTTGAAGCACTGGGAGCAAGACACGAAAATAACAGCATTATCTGGGTTTCAGACTACTGCCTTTCAAATATAAGACAAACTTTAACATGAGTCTAGAAACCTTATTTTTTTTTTTGGGGGGGGTGGTTCCCTTCAGTTCTGTTTCCTGTAGCACTAGTTAATTCTTGTGTTCAAAAGGAATGGATGAACAGAGTACTCTAGTTCTGAATGTGCGTGTTTCTGAATAGAACAGGGAGCACTACAATATTTGTAGTAGTCTGGCTGTTCTTTAGTTAATTATAAACATCTGGTCAAACTGGCATCCCTATTATTGTACATGCAACAGAATATAGTATCTTCCTTCTGCATCCTGTTCATTTGCATAGGGATTTCTGTTTCCTATAGAATATTTCTGTTAGTGTTGATAACAGCTCCTTTTAGCTTGAATGTCCCTGTATGGATGAAAAGAATCTAGATTTGCATGACAGAAGGTAAAAAATTCTAATTTAGGCAAATATTTTTAAGTGTTGTTGAATATATTGAAAAACCATCCCACACCTAAAATGACAAATGCCTGTATAGGACATATCAGCACTCTGCTGTCACATTGCAATATGTTGTATGACATTATTGGATCTCCAGGTTTGCTAGAGAAGAGTGAAAAGGGAAATAGAATTGCTGCTTCATACCTTAGAGAGGAATGGAATCATCATGAAATTCATTCTGGTGCCTATGCCTAAATCTATCCACATATTTTCCACTCTAAATGTGATTTTTGACTTCCTGTAGCTTTGCAAAAAACCAAAAAGCAAAAAACCAAACCAAAACAAAAAAAGAGTTGTCATGCTGATTTTGTGCCTTAGGATGAATTGGTAAAGAAAGGGAAAAGAAAATAAAGACTTCAGGATTAGACACTTGCCTCTGGATCTTAAAATGAGTTTTAGTCCTCTTTCTGTTCTAGTAGCAGTTACGAACTCTCTGAAGTCATTTAAGTGAGGCTCTTGTCCCTCTGTGTGATCTCCGGTGCTTGACTGGAGAGCCCATCTCTGATTTGCAGAAGTGATAAGATGATGTGAAAAGCTGATACCCAGGAGGCACAGAGCAAAAGCAAAGGGCTGTGCACCGCTAAAACCTAAGGCCACTGCCGTGGGGGTTGGGGCAGAGGCCTTCACTGGATTTCAGAAAAACCTATAGTGATGAACACCACTTAAAAACACCATGAGCACTTCTAACTCACTGTGGGGTAAAAGTAATACCTTCCCAAATATGTCTAAAAATGTAGCTCATGTAACCTTTGTGTTTTCACAATGTGATCGTTTTTTCCTTTAGAATTTTCACTCTGTGTGTTTGCAGTTACTTATTTTATATTTCTGGGCAAGAGAAACCTACTTTACTCAATGTCAGAGAATAAATTAAGCCATCCTTCAGAGTGTCACTTTTAATCTGGAGATCATTCTCAAGATATTTTTAATGACTTTGCATCTAGAAATATCAGTCTGATAATTTGTCTAAACTCCTTGAATACCATCTCTTACAGTTACACTTATTTAAGGAAACTTATGGTTTAAATTTTGGCTGCACTGTATGTAAAATGTTTCTTAAAAGTCTTCCTATCATTTACACATTATTAATACATATCATTTTATGACCTTTACTGTTATCTTATTTAGAATCCTGGAAAAATCTGAAAAAACTAATTTGATTCAGAAAGAATATCTTTTATTTTTATTTAACTAGCAGGATAATATTTTAAAATTATAGGAATTAATCTGAGATATACAATTTTCCTATTTAATTCTGTCTTACCCACAGACCTGATGAATGGCTGCTGGACTTTGCTACCACTAGCTATGAGATGCAGGGGAGAGGACTTCCTCTAGGATTCCTCTTGTTCCTTTCCTAAATTTTGATCCCAGTGTGTAGAAGCAACCTCCATTTCTCCTCTAGGAGAGCTAGAAAAGTCTGTGGGATATTGTGAACTGTTATGCCTCATGAATCCTCTCCTGTCATGGTTTCACTCAAGCTCTCTTCCCTCTTTCCCTCATTTTCCTGAGGAGATGCTGCCCTTGCACTCTGACTGTGTTGCCTTTTTGCCTCCTGTTTTATTATCCACACTGTTCATGGACTAAATTTGCCTCTCGTAGAGAACAAGCCAATTTCTAACAGGACAAACCTGAACACCAAAGCCTAGAGGTTTTATGCCTGAGCCTGCTGCAAAGCAGGAGTAACGACACAGGGCAGCACCACGTCTGTCCCTCTCCAAGAACATCCTTTGTATCTTCAGATTCTGACTCCCTCATGCCGTAGCACAGCCATGTAATTCAAGGGTTATGGAGTGAAAATATTACTCTGCCAGGCTAGGACGTGGGTTTTCATCTTTTTAGTTTTTACCTGAAAAACGCCCCAACCATGTGATAAGAATTGTATACAATAACTATGTTTTGGTGCCGCAAGGGCTACCAGCCTGAGGGAGCATCTCTGAGAGGTGATTATAGGCTCAAATCAAATGTTGCTTTGGCTGTGGGTCATGGCTGCAGCATTTCCCACTCTATAAAACTGGCAAACGGACTGGCCCAGCAGGTGCTAAGTCCGGCTCTGGAAGAACACTGGAGATTGGTCTGGGGCTCAAACCTGGTTTCAGCTTCCTTTGCTGACCATGCCACTGAACAAAATGAGTTGCTGCAACCAATTGTGCCTTCCTAGAGAATCGTCTCATTCCAGCTGCTGTCCTGTGAGCACACTCATACTGACAGTCTTTATCTCTGTTCTTGGCTCTTGCAAAGGAAGGGATGATACGGAGTAAAGGGCAGAAAATTGTCCCAATGCCTATGGATAAGTGTACAAATGCAGTGCAGGCAGCGCTTCCTCCAGGAACTCTTCTGGTCTACCTCATTTTCTCCTGACATTTCAGGAACATCCTGGCCATGCAGCAATTTTCCATGAATTTCTTTCAAAAAAATTAGTTATTATGTCAGATTATGTTTGCTCCAGAGGGTGCAAGGTCTGAGCAGCCTCTACACCAGCTGGCTTGGTGGCTGGGGTTCATTTTGCTGGTGTGCTGCACAGAGACAATTTCTATGCGGCTTCAGGTGCCTGTTCTACAATTTTAATGTTTTCCTTTTCTAAATGAAGACTAAATTCTACATGTCTGCTCCTGTGTAGAAAATGACACATGCCTCTGTATATAGGAATATCTTAAACTGGAATGGGAATTCCTGGTTTCCCTTAAGTAGCTTCCATGTTAATTTGCACATTGGCCTCTGGTGACTATTTTTAACTGAGGTACTACACCTCCAGTCCCTTTGGCTTCTTGCGTGCTGCTGAACATTGGCTTGACTGGTGCATTTGGCTTTGTAAAGGAGTCACCACAGAGCAAGCAAGGTCAAAACTGTCACTGTTTCAAATGAAAAGTAGGATTTCAAATAGATGGGGAGATTAACTTTGCCCTTTGAAAAGCAACTCTGTTTTTCAGGAATAAAATTCACCTCTGTAACTGCAAGAAGAAAATAATTATCACCAAGTTACCAATAAGAGCACTTCTGAAATGTGCCTGCATTTGTACTGAGATGTTTAAAGTGTGCTTGAGATTTATCTTAATTACGGCCCTAAGCTTGTAAGATGGTGAAAAATAGTATTTCTATTTAGTAAGAGTGGGTGGTGTTACCTATTAACATAAGTTTGAATTCACACAGTAACATTTAAAGTCTATTTATAAGTGAAAGACTAACAAACAGATGAGCGAAAATGGGTCAGAGAGGGGAGTTAGAGAGAATGGGAATAATAACACCTCTGGCTACATGGGCTGATGAGGTACCACTGCTGCCAGGGAAAAAGGATCAGAAAAATAGCTTGGTGTCTAAGTAAACTGTGGCTGCTTGCAGCAGAACAAAATACCAAACATTCTGACTGAGCTTTACAGCCCTGCAGACTGCCTGAGGAGCTTTGTATCTCATCCCCGAGGCAGACACAGAGTGCTTATTATTCAAATACCCACCACTTATCCCCGATAATGCTTTCAAGGCATACCTGACTGAACTGTAAAAAACCCAGTCTGGTCAAGTGCTGGTTTAATATGCACAGGCACTGGCTCGCAAACCACCATGGATTATTTTCGTGAACTACAATTTCACTGTCAAGATTTAATTAAGAAATATATCAGAGCCTTTGGAATAAATGGGGTGGTCAGGGGTGTTGGGCGAGTGGACTGTGGGATGTGGCAGGGGCTTAAAAACTTGTGCACTGACCAAGTTGTCTTCCCAAAAGTGGAAAGGGACAGGATTGCTTAAAAAAGCCACCAAACCATCCACCTTACCTATAATGCTCATGGTGGTTTTACATCATTCTCATCACTGTGAGCCACTTTATGTAGTAGGGATTTGATTGTATTAACCTACACATTGCAGTCTTCAAAATCCTGGGAAAAGGACACATTTTATGGCACTATAAAGTCATCATTTTTTTGCTACTGTATGAAGATTATTACATTCCCTGAAAATACACAACAGATTTAATCCGAAATAGGATGTATTTTTTTTTTCTGTACAAGTAAGCTGTCTGGCAGGCAGCAGGAGATAAAGACAATGTTTATTATTAAATTCTAGTGACTTATAGCAATATTTTTATAAATGCATATACATAGAAGCACTAAAAAAATCCACAGCAAAAAAATATTAAAGATGACATGTTGATTTTAAATAAAGTTCGGAAATAGTGAAGCCTAATGGGCAGCTAGACATCATTCCCAAATACAAACTAATATAAATTAAGAAATGTTTCTACTCTAAACCTCATGTGCTAAACATAATCAGTATTTACTGTATTATCTCTGACTAGAATAAGGACAGTGCATTATCTGTTTCAGTAATGCAAAGTTAATTTTAGCTGTCAGAAGGCTGGAGTCAAAGACCTATAAAAGAATACATTTCCTGAGTGAAATCTAAAGGGACATTTTAATTTGTTTCTGTTCCATTGCTTCTGAATAAATTGTTTTGAAGCAGATAATGAATTCATCTAAGTCCTAGTCTTCTGTTCTGGTCCTAAAATTTCTAAAGGCTTTCTTAAAAAAGCTCTTTTTTCTTACTTTTAAAGTATAACCAAATACATTGGGGTTTTTTTCAGTGTTAAAATGTCTTTGTGAGGGCAGTTCAAGCAAGAGTTTTCAAAATTCAAACTACCTTAAGTAAAATTTATACAGTTGTGACAGACTTGTTCAAAATTTTAAATATGCATTTTATGTATAATTTTTAGGGCTGTAACTATATTGGCTGTTCCCAGATGCTCATCACTGGGAAGGAGAATCCTAAACTTGGAGAAAGTTTATGAATTTTAATTTCCACTAGCAAAATGATTATTCAAAGGTAAGAATTTAGAACTGTTGAGAGACGAAATCTGCAAGCAAAAGCCTCTCCTGTATTTTTTCAGCTCGCTATAACGCATATTCAACTTCTGAGGCCCAAAGTTGCAAATTTGTCTTTTAGCTATGCAAGATAAATTACAGAGAGCTTTCAGTGGAAGCAGGGAAGGTACCTGCAAGCACGTTTTTAATAACAACACACACGCCCTACTACTGAATTCACGAGACCCTGGCTACGAAGTTATTAAAACAGCAGCACTGATCGCCACAGGATGCTGAAACAGCCAACAATAAAAACAGATTGAAAACAGATCACAGCAAAATCATGGATAAGGATCCACCACTGTTATTTGAACAAGGTGACTCTACAGGTGACCTCCATCCCAGGAGCTCCTAAGCTATTTTGAGCAGGACTGTTCCAGTGTGGCTGTATTTAGGAGGTGTCACAAAGCGCATGTTTTTCAGGCCTTAGTGAAAAATGCCTGTGTAGTGGCATGGAAGATCTTATTGGTTCATAGCAGTGAATTATGAAGAACTCAACAGGGACAATGTTCTGTTTAGTGCCGCGGGATTCTTGCGTGCAAGCTGGAAAGCTTTTGCCGGACGGTTAATTGACTGAAAGAATTCCTCTAGCCCTGGAGAACCAGGCTGAAAAGTTTTCTTTTTCCTCATTGATTTGTTCTTGAAACAAACAAATGGTGTGGCTTGGGATAGTGTAAGACTGAACTCAGCAGCCTTGTCTTAATGGGGGAAATGAAAAGCAAAGTGGCTGTTGGGGACTCAAAATGTCACCTGCGATTGTGATCGCACCGCTGTGACAAAGCAGCAGCTTTCCATTCAGTGATGGATTCTGGGCCCTGACGAGCCAGAGGGCTCTGCCACTTCTCTCCATCGGCACAATGATTTGTTTCACTTGCTGCTGCTGTAAGCTCTGCCTTTCTTCAGCCGAGAATAAATGAGGGCCGTGCTGTACCAGAGCTTGTAGCACACTGAGCTGTAAAAGCTGTCACTAAACGCAAGTCATTCTGTGTGTGACTCTCGTGAGGAAGATACAAGAGTTGGCAAGTTAGCCCAGCACTTCAAAGTACAAAAAGCCTCAAGTTAGTTTGACTTGCTTAGGTTTTTCCTCTATATGCCTTATTTTTTCCTAGCTGGATCCTAGGATAGGCTCAGGAATGCAGACACTTCCCTATGTTCCTCAAAATTATGACTTTCTCTAGGATAACCTGTTAGATTTTGCCACTACCTCCTTCTACCACTGGAGTATCTAAGACAGCAAGAAATGTTCTTTCAATATCCTTCAGATTAGAAGGCTGATTTGTTTGAAACAGGCACGAGTATCCTCTGTGCTTCTGCTGTGCTGCACTGTCTGTTTGCAACACGAGTGACCATAGTCCAGCCATGCAGAACTGGCAGCCGCACCAAACTCCCAAACACAAACTCTCACTTTACCTTGCTCTCCTCTTGCAGAAAAAATGCGGAGGCAACAGGATTCCTTCAGATCCATACAAAGTTTGGTTGGTTTGTTTGGTTGGATTTTTTTTTTTCCTTTCTGCTTTCCAATAGGGACAGAAGCTGGTGAAGGCACAAAGCTGCCATTCTTGATGGAAAAGTTATTAAAAGCTGGAACCACAGCTTGCAGTCCCAGCGAGGGCTCTGCTGGCCCACCTGCTTTTTTTAGACCAAAGTGAGGTTGTTTTTGAAGGGTTGTGAGCCATCCTGGTTAACCTGCTTTGAGCCAATCCCTGAGGACAGCTGGCTACAGGAACATACCTGTGTTATGTATAGAATAAAACAGCTGCCTGTGGAAACATTCTTAGGGCTGCAAGATTACAGCTGAAGGTGCACTTGATGGGCAGCAGATGAAAACTAATAAATCCCTACCTACGTGGGCTTTAATTGCCTGGCATAACTTCAGCTTCTGGAGGGCTTTAATTAAATTGTTACAATTTGTCTGGCTAAGAGAGACCAAAAGTGGTTTCAAAATCACTTTTCCCCAAGCCTTCACTTTGCCTGTTCATACTGAAAGCTCTCTAGCAAATGGACCACTTATAATTGTATTTTTATTCAGTGAGAGATGGGTTTCAAGGCACTATTGCAGTAACACAATTATGAGCAAATAACAACTCCAGGGTAATTCTACACAGACCTTCATATTCACATTTTGGTACCTCAGATACTTCACAGCTTACTCACTGCATCAATTAATTAAGCTAATCTGAGCCTATTCATGGCATATGTCTGTAGCTTCCAAGCCACGCAACTGTTTTATCTCTTCGAAACATAAATTGCAAGTGTTGAAGGTTGGGGCTTATGTTTGTGTGTCTTAAAGGAATGAAAGAGATAGGAAAGAAAAAAGACCAAAATCAGCAATATCTTTGTGCTGGTGAGCAAGAGCAGAAAAACTGTCAATTTTTGCCCTTTCTTCTTATGGGTCAGTTCAAAATCCATCTCTCTGAGCAGCAGCTCAGCATCTGGCAATCAGCCTTCTTGCCAAATAGTCCATTTCTATCTATTGTTTTAAATACCAGCCTGAATCCACAGCAGGTTTCTCAGCTGCTTCCTTGTTTTACATAATTTATCAGTGCAATAACTACAAATTACTAAACTTTAGAAATCATTTTATGCAGGTGACGACCAAGATACCTGAAGATATGAAGTTCAAACATAGGTTTAATGTCTCCTCCTGGTCAAACAGAGCATTTTTGTGTTTTAGGGTTGCCTTTTTGTAAGCTGCAATAACAAAATGTAAACTGCCTACCTATGGAATTTGCCTTAATTTTAATCATATTTAAGCAGGCAATCTTCTGTTGTATTTTTTTTTTTTTTTTTGCTATCCTGCTATCTACTCTTTCAGGTACAGCTAAAGGCACGATGTGTGTGTTTGTCCAGCTTAGCAGTATACATATTTATAATTTAAAACCAAATCCTGTTCCAAAGTAAGGGAAATACTCTTCTCGAAACAGACCTGAGAGAACTGGACCTTTGTTTGCCTGGCCAAGCGAATACCAGCTCCTTGAATGAGCACAGAATTAAATCTAAATTTCCAGCTTGGTGCTGGGATAGGCAGAGGTCTGATGAACACTATCTCAAAATTTCCATTCCAAAGCCCTCTTTCTCTACTGCTCTCTATTGTCTAAGCTAACCTTAACCAGCTGGTTGAAATTTCTGTCTGCCTTGGGTTATTTTCTTTTCAGTGTAGGAAAAGAAGAAAGAAATATTTCCAGGAAATATATGTTATTTTCCAGCAACCGTGTTTTTCAGAGGCAGACAGAGAAAAGTTAAGATGTCTTGCCAATGTAAAATGTCTGTGAATATTTTTCTTGGCTGAGAAATTCTAGCTGTCTTTTATGACCTTGACATCTGACATGGGATGACCTTGCTGGTGAGACACATGGCCTTGACATCCTTGTGGAAGCTCAATTAAATCTGAGTAACAGAAAAAAAAAATCTTGCAATGTGTACAGGCTTAATACAGGCTTTAAAGATTTTTGAGAAATGAATTCTGCATAGAATGTCAGTGCTAAGCTTTGTTCCCTCATAGGAAAAACACAATGCAGTGTATTTCCATTCCATTGCCAGGCTATCATCTGTCTCTTAGGTGCTCCATCATCTCCAGCATGTCATCCGCTGATTCCAAAGGATCCTGCTTTGTCAAACAATTCTTTGTTAGCCGATTAATCTTTGGAAGCTGCGCTCTGGGTTAGAGGCACATCGAGAAATCCTGTATTTAGAACAAGTAATATTTTCAATTGGCTGCCTTGTATTTTTCTCTGCAGAAATATTGATCTTTCTTTCCAAGGACCTGAAAGACCCCGGGGGAAAAGTTTCTAACGACAGGCTCAGATAAAACCCAACACACTCTTTCAGGACAACATTTACATGCAAGCTTTGATTTTTATGGATTATAGCCCTTAGCTGTCATGGGAGGCAAGGCTCACAACAGCACAGACCTTGTCAAAAACTCTGCAGCAAGGACTCTTAAAGCACACAACAGCTGTCACACAGAGGAACCCATGGAATTTGCTGCTCACTAAAGATTGCCAGTGTTTCTTGAACAGACCATGCTACTTGTTCCCCTGCACTGGGGACATTGCAAAAGGTATTTGCATATTTTAATCTACCCTACGAATTAAAGCATTTTTCCCCCCTTTTTGTTCCCTATGTTTCTGATAAACTACTGCTCTTCCTGAAGTCACCAGCTCCTGCTAAGTGAGAAAGTTTCATGCACCTGTTTATATAAAGGGAAACGAAACTTCGTCATTTCCTAAGTTTTTCAGCTTTTTTTAGTAGAATTCCTCTCACCTCCTTTTCTGTGCCTGCCTAAGCTAAAAGCAGTCTGTGCTAGACAGGTACTCTTTGGCACTTTAGGCACCCTTTATGGGAAAGGAGTGAAGCAAATACTGGGGTGAGATCGTGCTGACCTATTTACGCCGGATGCCTCACACCTCATGGGTGTCTGCTTCTCTATTAATGCAAAGAGAAACTTGGAGTGATTGGTTCAAGATGTCTATCTTTGGTCAGTTGAATTCTAACCTTAATTTTCAGGTACTAAGTATTTAAGCTTTGACTGAGAATAAGGGATATTTGGCGATTTTCTGCTGGGAAGTTTGTGGGTGGTGGTGTGATAGTCGGCAGGAATAGATTCTAATAGATTTTAATTGATCCTCATATAGCATAGTCCTGGTGCTTAGTGTCTTGAGAATCCCACATTTTTGAAAGGGAAAAAGGTGTCTCTTCCCTCATTGAAGTGCAGGGAAAAAAACCTTTAGTATTGTATCTTAGATCTCGACTAAAATCCCAAATATGAGCATTCATCTGCTGACCCTTTCAAAAGCAAATTTGCTGAGCTTTGCTGTACCAACTCTATCTGCAATAATGGAGCTTAGTTTAATTCAACTAAACGTGTTTAGATGATGACAACACTCTGTTCAAGACAGGACACAAACTTATCAAATGTATTGTAATTACCATCATTTTTAGAAACACATTTTCAAAGTCTGAACATTTCTTCCCCCTATTATTACAAGTGTATGCATTTTACTGAAGTAGCAGTAACTTGCTTTCCCTTATCTTAACTGTAAATGACCCTATTCATTTGTAGCTAAAATTGCCCTCCCCAGAGTGCACTGGCTTCAGCAGAATTACAGCTTGCATGATTTCAGCTGATAGACTCCACTGCAGATACATAACCTAAAGAAGTAACATATTTCTGGCAATACATGATAAAAGAAGCGCTTGGCAAAGGTCAGCTTTTCAGATGTCTTGTGGAAATCTCATTAAGTGCAATCTTCTGATAGGTCCTCTTCTTCTGCCTCAGTGTCTGTACCAATTGTCCTGAATTTCTGGTTGAAGTTTGGCATCTCAGTGACTTTTTAACAAGTTAGAAGGTCCCCGTATAATTAAAATAACCTCAAAGTCAAATTTAGCAGGTGAGGATTTTGATAAAACTCTTTGAATTAACTCTATTGTATGAAAGTAAAACAATCTTTAAATTATCAGTCCTTCTCACATAGATAAGGCTGCTAAGATTTGAGTGAATGTCAGGCAAATTCCTAAATATTTGAACAAAAAAGCCCTGCTAAAGCTGTTATTCTATATTAATGGGAACAAATAGTATGCCAAAATGAAACCCTTCTGCAAGCAGGGCCTATCTTCTTTTCAGTTTTCCATTTTAAATCCTAACTTTCCCTTCATTTCAGCTTTCCGTTCTGAATCCTAAATTTCGTCTGCCATGATGGCTTCTTGTTAAGCTGCTGTTAAAAGTCCAGGTCAGTGCATGTGTTAAAAGAGTGCAGGTACGGAGATCAGAAATAAAAGCAGATGGTCCAAAAGTTGTGATGAACTCCAGTTCAGTGGTGAGGCAAGACTACCAGCACTGTTGCTGCCTACAAACTCCGGAAATTGTTTTAATTGAGCCATCTATAAATAGGGAAACGTTAATATTTATGTGGTGACTTTTTGTATGAACATCCAGCCAGTTTTCAGCTGACAGACTGCTATAAAATAAAAAGATGGACAGCAGCAAAAAAGAAATGAAATAAAGTTATATATTAGATGTGAGTCAGTTACAGAGTGAGATGACAAGCTTATGTCTCTGTCCTGCTGGAGGTGCTTCCTCAGGAAAGCAGAATACTCCATGACCTTGAGGTTTCTTTCAGAGCATATTTGCTCTCCTTGCATGCACAGCAATACGTGAGCTTGATATGCTGGCTCTTAAAATCTGCATTATATTCCCCTTCAGGAAGGACTAAGTTGCAAAGAGTCTTCATTCATCTTTTAGAAGACTCTGTGTGCCTAAATTATTCTCTGACCTTGTACTTGTTCAGGATGCTTGATCCCAGATCTCAGCACTACAGAGATCCCTGCAGCATCTGCTGCTTTGGAAAGGTCTTGGATCAAGGTGGGTGCCAGGGGGCTGAGCAGTAAGGAACACATCAACTCCAAAGAGCTAAGGTTGAGTTCTGTGGAGCACTGCAGGGGTTAAACTCGCTGGCATTCTCTCTGCTTATGTACAGAAGGACTTGTGTCATGTCAGCTTTTTGTCAGCACGAGCCTGCAGGATGCTCAAACCACTCTTAGGTGAACTTCAGTCACTTGTGTTGTACTGAACTGAGAAGAAAAGCCCTACAAATCTGGAACCTAAAAGTAACCCCAAGTATAGTTGGGACAGCTGAATGTCTGATGTGTGCCCCAGTGGAGGCATCACTCAGTGTGCATTCCTGTGGAGCACCCTCAGCCTAAGTCAGAGACAATATCTCCCAAGATACCAAAGAAAAAAGGTGTGGAGTCCATTCAAAGGCAAATAGATGGTAAACATGTATATGGATTAGAAAAGACAAAGTGGCCTACCAGATGCTGGAAGATGCAAGTACTTGATGCATGGGAGAAAAAAAATGCAGGAATATCTCGTGCTTCTGGAATACTGCTGTCTGTGTATTCCAAGGATGGAGACTTCACGAGCCAACTGCTGTCCACTGACCCAGCTTCAGTCTCAGCCTTATTGAGGGATATGAAACATAGGAATAGTCTACCAATATGCTGGTAATTTAAATGATAGATTCTGATAAGTACTTTTCTCTTTCCTGCCTAAGCTTTACTCAAAATCTTCCATTAAAATATATAATTGAGTACCTAGACAGTTGCATTTTGATTTGCATCTATTGCCAACCCAATATATCTTTCAGATAAGCCTTTCATGCATTACTTTTAATAATAACGTCTTAAATTAAAAGGCTGCTTCCATCAGCATAATGAAGCAAGATAGCCAAGAAAATAGCTATGTGCCTGAGAACAGAAATTCATTAAAGTAAGAAACAAATCCATGAAACAGGGATGATAATGAGAAAAATATTGAGCCTGAAAGATGACAATACTGAAAGGAGAGACTGCATTTAGGGCTTACTTACTGCATGGGAGGGGCTGTTTTCTCTTCCCAGAGATCCTGCCTCTTTTTTTTTATTTATTTTTTTGGGTTTTTTTGTTGTTTTGTTTTTTTAAATTCTGACAAATCACATGAAATTTTGGCAACTTGATTACTTTTAAATTGCCATAGGCATATGGGATTTTACTAGCACAAAACCTGTGCCTGATGGTGATTTCAGGGATAATCCTTCATGCTACTTACGTAAGTGTTAGTTTTAATGATTTCTCTTCTCCAATACTGAGAAACATAAAACTTAATAATGACAAACACCAAAGTTGCTCAAAGAAGGCAATTTAATGTAATCAAGATATTATGCTTTCTAATTGCCCTCCTGGTCTCTATTTAAGTTGCAGATTTTGCTACCTATATTTAGGTTAGAAATGTGTTGTCCTTCAAAAGTCCTTTTTTCAAAAGAAATATTTGAAAAAGGTGCTGAAAAATATTTTTACCTTCCCCAGAGTATAAGGAACTTGCGCAGTGAGTGCTAATGAGGCATGTGCTTGCCTTTGAATTGCGTTCCCTCTTCCCTCCCCCCTCCCATCTTTGTTTCTTTCCTTCAGCCAGTCAAGGCAGCATTAAACAGGAGAGCCGGTACCCATCTGACTCCTCTCCGCCTGTCTGCTGAGCCGTGCTGCTGCTCCTGACAGGCTGCGGGCAGCCAGGGACACACGGAGGGTGTACAGGAGGAGCTGACACCCTGCACACGTCCAGCCTCAGACAGATGTTACAAACCTGCTCTCTGCTTCCCGAGACTATGCAAAGACAAAAGGCTGTGCCTGGGACAGAACTACCCTTCGCTGCCGGAGCACAGATGGTGTGAAAGTGCTTTGTGTGACACAAGGTGTTAGAAAATGTTTGGCTCACTAACATGTGCTGTCAAGACCTGTTTTCTTCAAGCTGCCAGTCTGTCATTGTTTTTTGGAAACCAGCATGCAGCCAGGGAAACCATTTCCATCAGAACCAAAACCAGAAGCCCTGTTAATACTTCACTTTCATTTTCTCTTACCAGGTAATTTCTCTCTCCAGTGTCACCACAGGTATTATAGTAGAATTAAGGAACAGCCAAAATCTCTCTCTTATTACATACAGAACAGTAACTAGAAGACAGAAAATGATCAAAGAAAAGGGAAGAGAAGCTTTCAACCCAAGCATTCCCCACATCCGAATCTGCCGAACTTTCCAGATGCAGTAAAAAAGTCTTCCTCTTCTCTGTGTACAGTTGCCAGTTGGAGGAATTCCTGGCCAAAGTAAAATCCAACTTAGAAGTTTGAAACCGTACAAATCTGGGAACTTTGTCTTTCTGTATATATTCTTCATGGCAGCAGCAAAGGCTTCTAAAGGCTGAAAGTGGCCCCTATTCTGGCCTATTTTTCACTAAAATCTGTATGTTTCATTAACATTATCGTGAACCAACTGAGTGACTTTGGTCCATTTTACAGCTACCCAGTGACACTTTTTATTTGTCCTATTATTACAAGTGCAGCAACCTTGTCTTTGCCTCTTGCTGTAAGACTTTTAAAGTGCAATTTGCTGTATCGTTCCGAGTGTGGACACAATCCTGAGATGGTTGGGGTCAGAACTTGTGTAGATATAGATGAGGGTAAGGAGCTCTGAGCATGGGAAAACATCAGCCTTAAGGGTCTTTTTCTTCCTCTAGCAAAAAAAGCAATGAGATTAAATACCTCAGAGAGACTCAATGTCAAATGGTGGCACATGACTCTGTCTCAACATGTGGAATTTTCAGGTTCACTTATGAGCACTCGTATTTCATGTTTATTTGCTCAGGCTCTTAAATGACTGCTGAAGATTTGCTTTCTTTCTTTTTGTTTTATTATTCACATGTCTCAATATTAAATAACAATTTTTTCTCCTGGTACTGTTGCAGGGAGTTTTACCCTTCTGTTTTTAAACATTTTTGTGCTCAAACCAATTGTGCTTTCTGAAATGTTATCATTAAGCTGTTGTATTTGAATGACTACAGGAAACAAGGATTTTGGGTTTTCATCTTTGTTGTTAAAAATCTACAATTAGGCTATGGAAAAAGTCACTTTGTAAAACCACACAAGGCAAAACCAGAAAGAAAATCAAGCATATGGTGGCATAAAAGGGCCACAGGCTAATGCAAAAATTGAGAAAAGTCTTCTCACAAATATCTGTGCACTGCTGGGCTTTCCATCTTCAAAATGTCTTGCAAAGGTTAAGTCTTTAAAATATATCTGTGCAATGAAGCATTATATTGGCACCACTGTTTTTTTCCCCTTCAGTTAAAGTAGATGTTGAGTGTTTAAATGTCCAAGGCTGTGGAGAAGGTCGCTCAGGTCTAGGACTGCAGACTAAGCTTCTTCTGCAGTGCCTGAATTTCTCAGGCTGGGCTGGACATTCTTCATTTATTCAGTCATCCTTCTGTCAGCCACTGCTCTCCTTTTCTCAAACTGATTTTCCTCCTTGGCATTCTTTCCCTGGCTGATCTTCAGCTTTCCACTGCACTGTGTGTGCTCAGATTGCCCCATTAAGCCTGCAATGACCCCACAGGCCGACCCTCACCTGGCTGCATTTCCCTGCTCTCACTTGAGGCTTTTTGCAGTGCAGACTTTTCTCTCCTCCTGCACTACTTTAAGGAAAGGTCAGTCTGGCAGAGGTCAGCAAAACTCTGTATTCAACCTGCTTTGCAGAATCCCTCTGGAAGACCCAAATCAATGAATTTGATCTCTAAAGCAGGTACATCACATACACATGTGTAGAGTCTTTGAGTGCGAGGGTAAAAAGCAACTCACCATCTCCTGTGCTCGGAATCACCTTGGAAGAGTTGCCTCTGGGAATAGGACTGGTAGCAGGAATTTAATCACCCTTAGCAACACTGGATACTGCCAAAAACCTGCAAGAAAGCAAAGAACCATAATATAGGCTCTGTAAATGACAATGAATGATGTCTACTTCAGAGGAAGGAGAAGATTTTTCCGAAAGGCTTAAACTGTAATTTTCAGGATCTCTTCAAATAACTGGGAATGATTGTTTAAAAGCTTAGAGGCCAGTGCCAGGAACCACCCACCCCCAACCAGAGCTCACGTAAGAGCATAGCTGGTGATGACAGAAATACTTTGTAAGGAGCTAATGACCAGCAAGGGCCTTGCAAGATTGGACACTCCAGAAATCGACTCCACTTGAGGAACTCAAGAAATCGAAAGACCTGACTTGTATTTTCCTGAAGATAAATGACCAGTTAAAGGAAAGGGGGAAGGAAGCCTATGCTGTTTAGCCAAACCAGCAGTTTTAGTGTCTCACGCTTTTAGCACCTGAGTGCATCTGTCAGGTGCTAATTGTGGACTCCCACTGACTGCAGTAGGA
Organism: Lycocorax pyrrhopterus obiensis; assembly: GCA_014706295.1. Taxonomy (NCBI): domain Eukaryota; kingdom Metazoa; phylum Chordata; class Aves; order Passeriformes; family Paradisaeidae; genus Lycocorax; species Lycocorax pyrrhopterus. Next base: position 113,275,609 of record JACSVZ010000001.1, on the reverse strand, counting down.
GCCCAGGGCACTTGGCATTTTGCAGTATTAACCTGCTGCTATTAAGCTAAAGAGTCAAACGTGCCAATGTATGTGATGTTTGAACTGCCACGCATTGTTTCTTGCACTCTCACAACTTTAATATCTTTTTTTTTTTTCCAGTTAGCAGTGTCTCACAGCAGGCAACTGCCTAAAGAGGAAACATAATGCAAAGGAATATGCACTGTGAAAAGCCTGCACTGTGAAGTGCAGAAATATATCATTCTACCAGGAGTAGGCTGATTTAATTTTAAATATAAAATCTTTAAATGGCTAATGTGCTTAAAATGTAGAAAATCAGATAACAAAAGCAGTTCTTGTTTCAAAGGAGAACAGCAGTCAGTGAGAAAAATGAACAAAAAGAAGAAAGAGTGACAAAAGAAATAAGGAACCATCACTGATTTCCTCGGAAAAAAAGGATAAAATCTAATAATTTTTTCACACATTATCAAATAACATGGTCATTTTATCCAGAATATAATTATGCTAACATTTGGCTGTTACTTGGTATCAGATGAGTTCTTAGACCTCAGAGTGCTCTGGGGGCAGGTTTTAGGGTGGCTACTGACCTGTTGGTTGGCATTATGGCAAACATCCCTGGAGGTGTTCGAGAAATGACTGGATGTGGCACTTAGTGCTGTGGTTTAGTTGACAAGGTGGTGGTTGGGCAAAGGACTTGATAATCTTGGAGGTCTTTTCCAACCTTACTGATTCTATGATTCTGTGGGCTGGGCTAGGGTAGTAGGAGATGTGGCTTCTTGAGGTTGTCCGTGCAACTCTGGGGAGTCCTGGCCTCGTTATTGCTAAAGGAAGGGTGAGAGCACCCAGCAAATCATAAGTTACAACATCAGTGCTGCAAGTGTTGAAAAAATTTGGAAAAGTAAAAGCTCTTATACTTTTGTACCCACTCCACTAGTAGATGTTAAGACATTTTTCAAAAATTAAGTCTCCTGCTCAGTACAGAACATTAACCTTCAAAATGTAACTTATTGGCAGTAATAATAGAGTTTAAAAAGTAAAATGAGTGCCTGTGCTCTGTTTTTCCGTGCTCTCCTTTGTAATTCAGATTTCTCTTTCTCTAGGCAAGGCCAGAAAGGACGGAAGGCAGAGGGGCCAGCATGACCTACTGTGGGAATACGCAGCACTCAGGGCATAATGATCTATTTTGCTGTACCTCGTTAAGCATCCACCAGATGACCATCAGTAACTGATCAAGGTAGAGGCAGAGTGGCTCTTTTGTCTGGTTTTGTTTGGTAGCCTCCATCCTTTTCTTTTCACACACTCCTTCAGAACTCTGTTCTGAAGCAGACTGCAGGAGCCCGCAAGAGCTGGGATAATTTTAGGGTGATCTTAAAATACTCGAAAGGATTGGGTGGATGGAGGGGAAGAGGGCTTTAGTTCCTATTTGAGATCTTGCACCTTCATTCCCAGGTAAGAAATTGTAGGTGTCAGAACATCTATGCAGCACCTACACACCTCAGATATTTTATTTGGCTTTTCTAAACAAAGAAGACGTCTCTGTTTCTTCACAAACTCAAGGTCCTTTTCATACATGCCTTACCCCTGCATTCTATCCTCATCCCATTCTCCTCCCTTTCAGCTTCTGCATCTTCACATTTTCATCTTCACCTCAAATGTATTTGCAAGCACCTGGCCCTTTGCATTCAGGCCATCCCTGGTTGCATTCCCTTTTTCTCTCCTGGTCCTCTAATGCAAAAAGGAATATTTCTGAGATGTGTGTGCTTATACAGTAAAGAATTTCATTGTTGGCACTGCCATCCTATGACTTCATTCTTGTCTGAATGGGGAGGGTGACCTCGGAAGGGGATCTGGAGGCCCCTGGGCGCTTAGATCACTATTTGCTCCTCATTATCTGGTTTGGAGTGCTGCCAGGCACTCCTGTGCAAGCTGCCTACAAGCTCTTGTGAAGATCTTGTCTGGATGGGAAGGATGTGGGAGTCCTTGTTGATGATACAGCTGTATGGATGGAGCTGTTTTACCTCATCATTTATCATTATCATTATAATTTCATTATCGTTACCTTATCACTTTCATCTTAATTAAAATGTAAGTACCCTGGACCAAGGGGATCAGCACAGGAACTGAATAAACAACTCCAAGATGAGTCCTACATAGCTGGCAAGCAATGTTCATATGGAATTGTGCTTTCTTTTAACTTTCTGAGATTATCTGAAGATAATGGGTAATGTTCAATGAGTAACTGAGGCTGGGTTTAGAGTAGTGATTCCTGTAAGCTGAGGACAGAGACAAAGACATTACAAAACTAAGGATTTTTGGAACTACCGATAAGTAATTTACAATTAGAGTAATTTTTGTTATGGTTGAACATCCCCACATAAGCAAAAAGATTGGGGAATTAGCCCAAGTCCTATGAACATTCTGTTTTGTTTAATAAACAGAAGCCAAGCTTTTAACAGATTAGCAGAGTTGTTTGGTGCATATGAGGACTTAATATTTCTGAACAAAAACCAAACCTCTTTTTACCCAATATAAAATCATTTCACATCTGCTCAAAATCCCAGTAATCTCAGTTTCTGTGTGGCAGAAACTTCCTCTAGGAAGGTAGTCCAGCAGAAGTAATTCTAGACCTGCTTCCGTCTCTGAAGCACATTTATTGTTCCATTGCTTCTCAAGCCTCAGGGTACTCGTGCTTCAAGTCTGAATATTTATTATGTAAGGTTGAAGTAAGCCAGTAACCAAAAATCAGAACTATCAATTCCAGCCCTCCTTTCCTAGCAAAGACAGTGATATTATGAGGGCTTTGGTCTTGTGAAACACAATGGGAAAAATCTTGTGAAATGTGTGGAAGGCAAGCTTTTTTTGTGGTTAGAAACAGCATCTGCGGTAATTCCGTGAGAAGACTAAAAGTGACTTTCTTACTGTGTGGAGGATGCTAAATAAGACTTTTCAAAATGGTACCTTGTGCTAGGATAATTATGGGAGAAAAACAGCTTTCCATGAATCTAACAGCTGTTTTAAAAGCTCAGCTGGCAGCATCATTTCCTATCATGCAGAAGACCTAAGTTCAAGATCACACACAAATTTTTGTCTTCTCAAAAGCCAGCAGGGAAGTGAAGGTGGCATAAAGAAAAGTAGGGTCCTACTGCAAAGGCAAACAGAAATCTCTCTGTGATCATGAGCTGAGTTTGTGTTTCCTCTACAAAATTTGCAAGGAGTTAGAAGCAGATAATACTCCCTGGAATGGCTTGACACCCATAGCTGGATGAGAATTCTCTGTTTCTTTAAATTTACAGTGGCTGCACTGGATGTTCCAGAAAATGATGGATCAGGGCAGTCCTATAAATCCCAAACACAGATGTGGTATATCTTTTCAGAAATAACTCACAAAACAGCCTTCCAGAGGAGAAGAAGTCTGCAACAATGACAGCACACTGACAGTGCAATAGAGAGGAATTCATTATTCGGACTGCAGGTGTTGACAATGGCCAGAGGGCAAATGCATAAAATAAGAAGAAAGAGCTGATGCTCAAATGTCAAAAACTCCGTGCCACAAGTGCAAAGAAGAGAAATCTGTTCAAAATGTATTTCCCCTGTATAGGAATGGTGGTGATGATGATAATACTAACAGTATTAATAACAACATTTATCTGAGCACGATAAACATTGCTGACGATGAAGCATTATGTGACATCATCTGTGTATAAATAAATTATCCCTTTCCAGTGTTCATTGCCATGAAATTAAAAGAAACCTTTGCAATCTAGAAAGTGGCAGAAAAATGAAGAGTTAAATATGTAGGATGGTTGGTTTTGTGAGTAATTCTTGATGACAAGTTTTAAGCTACTGTTCAATACTAGAAACAATTCTGATTGTTATCGTTGCTTCTTTTATTACCTAAAGAGGATAATACCTACTCGCAAGTGCAGCTACTTCAGTATGAAATTTTGCAGGCATAAACTGCACCCTCAAACAAGATCTCAATCCCACAAAGGAACAGCAATAAGCTGGGCAAAAGCCCAGTTGTTTTTCTGGAGTTATTTAGTTCTAAACAAACTTCCCTTGCAGTCTGTCTGTATTTTATTTTTAGTTCTTCCTTCTTCGGTATTGAATGCTTTTCTAAGAAGGAAGGATTTTTGTTCTGTATTTTTCTTCCCCTGACATTTCCCATATGAAGTTACAATCCTCTGATGGCTTGTATGAAGAGGATTAGAAACATGTCATCACTAATTGCAGGCGAGGATTTAAAGCTGGGCTGGGCAGGAGAAGCATGAAGATGAGATTGCCTGGCCTGTCTTGATTCAGACTGTGGATGTTTTGTGTCTACCTCTGCTGCTCCAGGAAGTTGGTCTGCCTCCCACATCTGTCCTCATCTTTTGGCAAGGGAAAATTGTTGGATGTTGAACAGGATGAAAGACTGATTTCTTTATTGTACATTGGTCCTAAAGACCCATTTCTGCCACGAGGACTACATAAAGTTAGTTGGCTCATAAAGCACAAGGAAAGGTGCAGTTGCAAAGAGGAATCACTTCTAAACTCCAAAAAACGAAGCCAGATTGCACTTGTGGGATTGTTTCTTTCCCCTCAACAAATTTTTTGTTGTTTCTGTTGAACTGTAAACTGAGTACTGCCACTGTATCCTCACATGCACCACACAAGTGCTTCCAGTGAGTGTGGAAGTAGCAATGGTAACCTAAGCAAGCCCTCATCCTCTGTGAACATTCCCATTGCTTAATGTCAAACTGGTACCAGTTTGACTAATAAGGTTAAGGAATTACATAACTTAGGTAGAATTACAACAAAATTATGTCAGCGTGCATTCCTCTCTCTTTCGCTTCAGGATGAACCAATTATGAAACCTAAGTCAAAGTAATTGATACAATATTTATAACCATTTAGACTCCGAGGCATTGATTAACCATGACTGAGAGAACTTTTTCTCGTGAAAATGAATGTTACATCATAAAGTACCTGAAAGTTCCCGTCTAGGGCTGTGAACTACTTGGAAGGACAATTTACACTAGCCCCAGCATTGTTTGAAAGGTTGGAGTCTGAGGAGATAAGACACAATAAGCAAGGCCAAGTAGTCAGAGTTGCTTTACACTTTTCTGTAGGGATCATTCCTCAGGGAGTCACCCAGGCAGAGGAAAGATTTTAATGCAAATGCCCCTTTGCCTGCTTTAAAAAACAATTCTACATTCTTCAGGCCTTGCATTAAGGTCAAAAGTGACTAAAAAGTTCCAAAAAGTGGTAAAGCTGAGCCAGACTGAATTGAGTTATCTTCAGACATCTGATTGAAACCGCAGTTTTGTCACAATTTTCAGGACTTGTCTGTCAAACCTTGACAGATCAGGAAATCGAAAAGGATGATTTCTGGATTAAGACTGAAAATAAAGACTGAACTTCATTTTCAAGGAGAAAGTATATTTATTTTAATTAATAGAGAAATGTTAAGTAAAAATACCTCCTTATCTGCCAACAAAGTTGTAACCACAATTCCATATCTCTGTCTGTCTCTCCCATGACAAATTTTAGGCTCTCATTTTGGGGATAAAAATATCTTTTTCAAAGTCATTTGGAGAACAATCTGCGACTTAGTTGAGGAAATAATGAAATGACTCAGTCTTCTCAGAATTAAAGGCAAATAACATTTTTAGCTGTATTAATAGACTTGTTGATGTAAACTCCTGGTTCTTGGTCATCTAAGTTTACGATGTACACCAATATCCCTCTGTGAAAGCTGTGTTGCTAAAATGGATTACTTTTCTTTTAATCACTCAATCAGAGCACATCTTGTGAGGAAAAACCAGGGATTAAGAGGCAGAGCACTAAGTATGGGATTAAAAAAAATGTATATGTTTTTTATGGGCTGGTACAACAGACTGTGCTGCCTCTCTCACAGAGCAATATCTTACATGTGAAAAGGTCGTGTCTCTAGAGCAGGCAGCACTTCAGCCCTGTGGAACATTCTTTTAGCAAAGTTATTATATGGCTCAAAATTTCCTGAAACAGTCACCCTTTTTTAATGTTTAGCTATGGGTGATGCAAGACTTAAAAGAGACAAAGTTCTTGGAAAATTAAAGGAAGTCTTGCCGTAAGCTTTATCAGTGGCTTGGCAACCCATTGTGGGACAGACAACTTTGGTGTTGGTTCATCTTTACTCTCAGAGTTTGGGGTTCTGGACACCACGGTGGCTTACAGAAACGTGTTGAGATTATTTGACTCCTTTCTTCCTGATGCAGGTGCTGCTGCTGGAAGAGTTTTTTAGGAAGAGTTCTGGAGTGGAACACAGAAATGGTGATGGATACAGCAGGCGCCCACTAAAGGTACTGATTACGTTTTCCTTCCAGAGAAGTCCTGTTGACCTAACATGTTTATATTATCCTTTGCTATTGCTTTCAATTGAAGTCAATTTAAGAATCTCAACTTTTACTCAGAATTTTCAAAACTGGCTGGTGTTTGTGAGGCCCTGATGAGTGCAGCTCCAAAGGGTGCCACTATCAGAGGCATCTTTTGAAACAGGTGTGTTTAATAGTGATGTGCAGTCAAAGAATTGCTCTCCATTCTGCTAAATTACATTTTGTTTCAGCACTCCAATCTTTAAGCCATACCCAAAAGCCGGATCAGTTTAGGGAAATTCATTGGCAGCCTGGCTGAGATTACATCTCAAGCACATCATTTTTATATGCAGTTATAAATCAGTTCTAACTTCCTGCACGAACAGTGTTTTCTGTTGATGTATTTGAGAACACTGTAGAGAGGTTTGTAATTTAATGAGGAAAAAGTAGGACTTCTTTTATGAAGAAATCAATTTTTAATGCCCTAGAAATAAAGGGAATTTTGAAAATACTGTGCACTCTTTATTTTGGATTTGTACCTGAAAGTTGTACAAAAGTAATTGCATTTCTCTTTAAGAGACACTGGAGGAAGAAATAGCCAGCTTTCATTTACATCGAGGATAAAAAATGTATCAAATAGAGAGCCCACAAATTTAGGTAAAGATGTCTAGATTTTTCTAAAACATTTTCAGGGACAAGCTCTCCAAAATCTTTTGCCGAATCGTGCACTAAACTGTATCTTTCTATCCATTAAAAGTGCCCACACTTCACAGTAGGGTTTAGTTTTAAAATGATGTGTTAGGGCTCCAAAACAGTTCAGTTTCTAGTACCAAATGTAGAAAATGCCCTTCTCTTCCTTGTCCTTTTCCAGCCATGGTGGCCAGCTTAGCCTTCTGCCTGCTTTTGATTAAAGGTGAGGTACCAGTATGATCCAGCAAGGTAATTACTGTATTCCAGTGTAAGTCACAGACCATTGCTGCTATTATTTATTCTCAGACAAAAACATTCATTCACCCCTCTCCAACTACAGGCTGCAAGGTCTTAATGACTTGACTTTTGCTGTGAGTGAAACCACTTTATTTTTCACTTGCTCCAGTTGCTGCAGTAGCTGCACTATCTGTTGTCCATTCTCTGTGGAAAGATTTGAAATTTGCCAGTGCTCTCTTTCACTGTGGATCAGAAACCAGATAAGTTTCCAGTGTTAAGGATGGTCACTTGCACCTCATCCAGCTTCTCCAGGCTTAAATAAATGTACATGTACGTCAGTCTCTCTACAGAAATTTTCTTTTTTCCTTCGGGGAGTTGATGGGGGTATCTGTGCACACTTGAGCCTACCTTGGCAAATTCCAAGAAGAAATGGATGGTAGACTAAGGAGTTTATCAAATATCCTTTTTTTTTGTGAAAAAGGTTTACTAGGTTTACTTCATTTTGTACAAAACCAGAGGCTAATATGGAGTCTACAGAAGTCTACACACAAGCAAAAACCCCAAAATAGCCTCCAGCCCCACAACTTTTTCTCCTAGAACTGTTTAATGTGGGAAAAAGCTGAGTGCACAAAGCCGCTCCATCGTGAGGTAGTGAGTCACTGCCTTCAATCTGCGCCTCTTTGGTTCAGGCTGACGTATTTGCAGCTGAACTTTTTAGGCTTGCCAGTTCTCTGGAGAAGATGTATATTACAGAAAAGTTGGGAATTTTCAAGATACAGCTCATCAATTCACCATGTATAACACTTCTGAGAAACCGAGCATCTAACAATACGGGGAGAGAGAGAGAGGGGGAGGTACTGAGCTGACTACAACACCTGCAGAAGTACTTTCAGCTTGTTAGAAACTTTCAGGACCTAAAACTTCTTAGTATTTAAGTACCTGCCTTGAAGAAGCTATAAGTAGCAACAATGGGTGAAAGTGCCTTTTTAAAGAAGTGAGTAAATCTATTCCTTTCTTAATGGAAAAATCCACACAATCTGTCAAGAAGTGGTAGATGTTCTTCAAACCAGACAAATACCAACGTCATGACATTTCCTGCCATATCCTACTAATGAGTAAGACATCCAGTAGAATCCTAGAATGGCTTGGGCTGGAGGAGATCTTAAAGATCCTCTAGGCCCAAACCCCCTGCCAGGGGCAAGGACAAGAGAGTAAGCAAGGAGAGATCAGAGAAAGACAGGAGGCTGGAATGAGGTGTGCAGTGGAGGGGATAAAGGTAGGCAAAGCTACTGTAATTAACCGTACTTGAAACAGGATCTTTCACTCCTTTCCAGCCCACAGAAAACAATTTTTTGATTGTCCTCAGCATCCCTTTACACTGTAAATGACAGGAATGTACCGGTAGAAGAAAGATCAGTCTTCAAAATCTGAACATTTTAAAATGGAAAAACTCTATTGATTTTAAGTACACAGTATTCGTGCAGAAGATTAGATAATCAATTTTATACTGAAAATATGGAAGTGCCCACAGAGAATTTTTTTGGGGAGTAATAGTAATTTTTCTTTTATATTTTTCTGATAATTCTATTGTGCTTGCTCCACCATGAATTTTCCACTACTGTTTATAGACAGTTTGAGAATTTGAAGCCAAGACTTGATGCTGCAAAATTTCAGATAAAAGCCGTGAGGTAAGGAGGCAATGTGCAAAACATCTCAGAGTTTCATATTCAGATTCCCTCAGAGAAAAAAACATCTCTAAGAAAACTGGGTGAATAATGAAAAGGCAGATAAGTGTTTCATCTCATTATTTTCCTGTCCTAAACCTCAGGCTCATATCCTCCCCCTTGGCTTCTGAAGACAGAACTGCTGACTTGTCAATCATGAGTAATGCTTCCTTTTTCTAAACACCCTTCTCCCACCTCTTAAAATAGTTCCCAATGTTGGAGCAAAGTACAACATCAGCCAGAAGTGGTGAGGTCTAACCAAATGTCTCATTATCCTGACTGGAGAGTCAAGGCAGAGCTGCAAGCTCAGCTAGCCAGGAGGAAAATAGTCTTAAAATATCAAACGCACTAAGCAAGGAAATTGAAACAGGAAAGACCCCAGGGTTTTTAGACAGACCCTGTTGTTTGAAGCCTCTCTTAGCCAGTGTGGCACCTGTCAAGGCTCGAACACCTGGCTGTGTGTTTACAGAGATGTGCAAGCTGATAGTAGCTGTTGTTGTATCTCGATTTCTGTGATGCAAAGGAGGGCTGGCACTGGCCCCAGGGTGCCTCCTGTGAAGACTGTGACTGCCCCGAGACTGCTCCTAGCAACTGCTGTCATCTGCATCTCTGGCAGCATCCGTTCTGCTTGTGGGGACTGGAACGTGAAGCAGGCTTGGAAAAATGCACCCATGGCTGCTCTTCTTTGCCTGGGAAGGAGTGACGTGAGCCAAGCTTCTTTTCCGCCCTACTGGGCTTGTTCTCAAGCTACTTTGCCAGGGCAAGAGATACAGGAAAGAGGGCACAGCAATTCCACAGCGATGGTGATGCCTAAAGACTTTCAGCTTTTTCATATATTTGTAGCTTTGTAGATTTTTAATATATGGTCATATGGTTTCTAGTACTTTTCCTACCCTTTCTCACATTTTAGAATAATAAGCTAACCCTTTCTAATTCTTGGAATTGTTTAGTCTTATTCTTAAGAAAAGAATTTCTGACAAGGACAACTTGTTTTCCACCAGAACTTAAGAGACAATAACAAGAAATAGGGCAAAGAAAAGTGCCTGGACCATCTCCAAGGGGCTGATCCAAGGGTGGGTTACTGGGGCAACTGATCTCCTATTGGATGTACCTGCCAGATATACTAATTGATTAACTTTATAAAAATAGTAGAAATCCTTTATCACACGTGCACGTAGCCGTATTCGTGCACCTGAAAGCTTCCATTAAAGGACTGCTTTTTATCTTACCACTTTAACACCGTTGCAGGATTTTTTCCTTTTTTTTTTTTAAGGCAGCAATGGAACAGTGCTGGACAAGAGAAGGGGATTTTTCTAGCCCTCAGCTTAACCATAACCTGCAGGGCATGGAGGATTCTGCAGAAGAAAAGTTTGGATGAGCAGTACTGGGTATGAGGCAAACGGCTCATAACTAGCCATGCTCTGCATGGATGTGGTTGATGCTGGTAGTGGCTTTATGATTTGTGCTCAAAGAGCCTAAGGAATTAGATTTACACCTAATTACCACAGGACCCATGTGGCTAGTTGAAGAGAGAGGATTTCTGCTGTGGGAAAGGTCTCTGCGGTCACTAATACCTGGTTTAGTACTGGGGACAGTAAAAGCTGAGACAGAACATGCTCAAGGTGTGTCAGTGGTGGGGACACAGCTGAAATCTTTGATCTCAAGGATGAGGGCCTGGTCTGGCCAAGATTTGGGAGGGGGAGTCAGAGGGAATGGTAGTGGTAGAGCAGGGAGGAAGGCAGGGTGGGCAGAGTCACATTTGCTGCTCTGGCTGTTTTATGGGAAACAGGAGGGAGGAGAGTGACTCCCTGCACATGGAGACTTTGCACTGCTGGGGCAGCCAAATGGAATATGTGGGGCTCCAGCACTGGCAGACTTGGAAGATGAACATGTAATTTGTAATGCCCACATAGTGAATGCCTATAGCCAATGCTGATCTGAAGAATAAGATTTATTGCTGGTTGGTGCAGGACCTTTAGGACTTCTGCTGACAAAACCCACCAGCATATGGATGCATTTGAAAGAGGAAGATGTTGCTGAACTCTGGTGAAGGCTGCATTTCAGGCAAAGATTACAGTTAAGGAGCTTGGCAACGAGAATTCAATAATTATGCTTATTTTTTCCCTCCTAACAGGTTTGCTTGGCAGGTTAAGGGAAGGATTGATGATAAAATAGAGCAGGTGGCTCCAGATGTGCCAGAAAGATTGGGAGGAGGGTAGGTACCAGCAGGGTGAATGCTGGATGCTGACAGTAGGAGCAGAGGTTCAAGGGAGGCTGCTCAGAGTGAGGAGAACAAACATGAGTGGAAGAAGGAAAGGGGAGGGAGAAAGCATGAGGGAAGAGACAAAAGCCAAAGGCAATTTCCTAAGACTTCTCTCTTCATCTCTCTCCTCCTTCTTGTCTTCTGGGTACACCCTGACTTAGTCCATGCTCGCTCAAAAAGTGAGGGAAAAATTGAAAGCTACAGATTCCCTTTGTGTTCACAGTAAATGATTTGATGCCTGATTAATTGACATGGCCAACTTCAGCATCCAGAGATCAGTGCAGCTTCTTCACCTCTTTTTCTCCTGCTTGTTAGCAGAAGGCAGGGCACAGCTAATTTTTTTTTAAAGGATGCTTTTGTTCTGAGCATTTTAAGTAAATATTTTTATATTGTTTGTCTTAAAATTTCTGGATATTGGTCCTCATCATTCACAAGCACAGGAATAGCAAGTTAAAAAGTACCAGCTACTGTAGATCATGAAGAAAATGCATAACAGGGTATTAGATGCATCTATATCTATGTATATATTTGCATATGAGTGAAGGACTGAAACACCAAGAGTCTCCAGCTCTCAATAAAAACAGAGCTGCTTCTGGGTTGAATAAAAGGAGAAGCAGGATACTGACTGTGAGGGTGACATGATATTGTAACCTAAAAACTAATTAAAGAAAGAACAGAATTTAAATAACATTTGGATGCAACAGCAGGAAATACAAGGAACAGGTGTTTAACAAGATTTCTTTTGACTGTTTAACCTCTTTGCTAATGCCAAAAAACCCACACTCTGTCAGACTTCGGCTTTCCCTCATTTCAGTAGTTGTCTTTTTGGCTAGTTTATGACTCAGAGAATTTATTGTGCTGTTAGTTTGTCTCTAGGGATCTGGGTGTCTGCCATGAAGTGTTTTTGATCTCCATTGCTGTGTTGCTTTCTCTTCAGTAAGCGATAGGATTACCTGGCTGCAAATAAGGCCCAGCGTTTGTGACTCTGCTCTGTGGGTTCACGGCAGCATCTGTGGGAGAGTGCGCCTCACAAAACCCGGTGGAATTTGTTGCCTAACACCTAGAAGCCAGGGAAGGCTTTTCTTTGTGATCACTGTAAAATACAAAAGCATAAATAAGTGTTTTTCAGTGTTTCAGGTGTTGGTATAGTCTGGAGGGATATCTGTTAACAGAATAGGTCTCTGACACCCTGCTGAGTGACTGGGATTACATAACGCTGAAGTGGCTTTACATCTCTTAAGAAGCTCCTTGTTTAAATGACCTTCTAGCAATGAGCTCTTTCTCTCTAGCATTTTATATTCTGATTTCGCACTGTTTCTTGGATTTAGAAAATGAAAATAAACTCAAGTCATACCTGCTCTAACAGTCACCTTTTAATGGTATAAGTGTTTACTTCTATCATGATTTTAAAAAGTTTCTTCCTGAATTTCTTTTGTTCAGTGTTTGAAGTGAAGAAATTGTTAGAAGAGTATCTTTGTAAAAGCATGCTTTCTTTGGGATGCGGTTTCAACAGCTTTAGACAATAGACAGAGTCAGTATTTGATGGCAGATTTTGCCTGCATGAACTCCCACCCCCACTCTCCTCCTACACACATTTAGACCTCTACATGGCAGGGGCATGCATCTCTAACTCTTTAGGCTCGTTTTCAGAAACTGATTCCACTAGCTGCTGCTTCTTTTTGTTATTTTTCCCTTTCATCTTCCTCATTGCTTTCCACACAGCATGCAGTCCAACCTGCTGGCCGATGTTCTTCTTCCAAATTACTGGGTTTGACACTAGAATCTTCTACAAATAAACTGATCCATCTTCTCACCCCATTCCTCCAGTATATGTATATATGAGAACTGTCTTTCTCCTGAACCTTGCTCTCCTGTCCCTGACCTGCCTCGCTATCCACAGAAGGGCTGGACTCCCTGTCGGGACACTGAGGGCATCAGCACCCTCTGCCACCTCTCGCTTCGAGGGGTTTGGCTGCCCTGGCTCAGGGCTGTGACATTTGTTGTCAGCTCTTTGTTGCTTACTGGATGTTATCTCCAGGGCTGCTGGCGGCTCAAATTCCCCTACCAAAGATCCTGTCTAATCTCCTTCCCTATTGTTACCATCAGTTTTGATCTGTAGATTTTCCAGTTTCGTTTTCCGGTTTCTTCCTATTTTTCTTTTCCCCTGATGACAAGAGCACTGAGGACACACTTGCAGCCTGCAGGGACCATCCTGATCTCCAGGATGTGACTGCTGGAAGGGGAAGGAACACTTCTGAGCTGAAAGACCTATCAATAGATGTACCTAGCTCACAACTTCCCACAGATTCCCTAGCATGAACACATTTTTCAATCTGGAAGTTAAAAGTAACCAGCAACACTTGGAAACAGGAGATCCATTGTGCAACATGGCCCAAATTCTTGCAGTGGCACATCTGAAATCAGTGTTTCAGGCTCCATTTCTAAACTCCTGGGAAGCACAAAAAGAACCAGGTTGAGTGCACCTGCAGGATGCAAGAGACTGCCTGTGTGGATGCTGATAGCAGGGTGGGCTTGAGTGCTTAGACAGGATTCAACCCATTAAGCTTTAGTGTTTCTCACCCTAGAGAGTTGCTTCCTATACAATACTTCATCTTTTATGATCTTAATTAATACTAATTGGTAGATGATTGCCTCTAAAAGTATTATTCTATGGAGAAAACTAATCTCTCATATTACAGTGAGTGATGTTTGGGAGAAAGCATAAGGTACTACAGCCCTATGTAAAGGATTAAATAGATGATCTTCCTCTGTTTTGATTTGTATCTATGTATATATTGTTTTCCTTGATAGTCTGTATTGTAACTCCCACACCTGGGGAGTTTCATCACATTTTCCAAACCAAAATGTGGGGCTAGAAGAGATCACACTTTTGAAAACTGTAATGAAAAACCATTATTAAATAAAGGATATGGCTGTTTTCTTTTTCTTTTTTTCCCTGTTTGCTTTCAATCAGCATACTAATTCTGCTTGTATGTGGAATTCACTCCTCCATTTATATGGTAGGGTGATTTAATTTCTGGTCTATTCCTATTTTGAGAAGGAATCCTCCTGCATACATCCCCAAGATTCTCTTTCAGCAAAGACTGTGATTATAGAAAAGTAAAAGCAGAGATCTTGGATCTTAGTAAACAAAATCAGAGGATGAATTAATGTTTAAAGCCTGCTGTGACACTGAACTTACAATTCACTTATTATTTTTGGCAGTAGCATGTCCAAACTGCCAAGACCATTCTTGGAAATCACAGCTGTGATATCTCTAATAGCTGAGCTACGGGGAAGCTGCAGTTAGGTCATACTGCCTTGTCACCGCACATGAATAGTGCAAGTGATAATAGTTACCATTACTGCCTACTCATTTTGCAGCATGTTTTGTTCAGTTAAAACAATTCCAATTATTAATAGCATGATAAAATAAGTCTGCTGAGTGCATTCCCTCCTGCTTTACATGGTTGACTCAGGTAAGGAGCCTGAGTGGTGGGGCAGATCAACCCCAGCTGAATCCAACTGGGCCCTGTGGGAAAGTGCAGAGAAAGGTCATGGAGGGGCTGGGAGGGGACGTCACGGGACTGGCCGGGGCCAGGTGGTTTTTGGAGGACACCTGGGGAGGGGGAAGTTTCAAAGTGAAGCTGGGGAGAGGCCAAGGCCAGCAACAGCCATCAGTGGAGAGGAAGAAGCTTGCCAGGCTCTCTGTGTGGTGAGTACTCGAATGCATTATCATAAGCAGGAAGAGGTGTCAGGAGTTTGTTGTCAGCCTGAGCTGCTGGTCAAGGGGGAGGTGTTAAAATTAGATGCTGAGCTGGAAGGGTATTGGGAAATTGATGTGGGCATTTGACTGTGTTTTAGCAGCCTAATTCTCACAGTAAGTTATATAGAGTGTGCTGCCAATTATTTACAAACAGAGCTTGAAAAGTGCTTCTGCCTGAGGTAAATACTATCAGCTTCAGAAGAGATCAACTGCTCTTTCGGAGCACTTACATAAACATACGTTGCCCATCAACAATTATTTGTTTTACAGGATTAAATTTCTTTAAAATGCTATTAATGGTTTGGAAGACCTGTGCCAGCCTCCTGCACGCACAGGCTGTTTGACCACAGGTGTCTGATTTGGAAGGTCTGCAAAACATCTACTTTGCATGTCTGCAAGCAGTCCAGGAGCAAATTGCTTGATAATGCTGTTACCAAGACAGGCCGTATGTGGTAAAACGACAGAAGCTGTGGACAAACAAAATTTTGTAAAAGCCTAAGTGCCTGCAGTAGTAGGTGATATGATACAAGAATTGTCCAGAGGTCCAAAAGATTTTCTCTCATGCTAAGGGTAGTGAACTGCTTTATTTTTTTAATTTTTTTTTTTTTTGGCTCAGCTTTTTGCTCTTCTCAGCTGGTGCTGAAATGGTTTGGCTTAGCCTGAGGGAAGTGGAGGGGAATTGCTGCCCCTAGACCTGGGAATTGAATTTTGGCATGCAAGCTGGCACATGCTACTTGCAGCCGGTTTCGAGCTGCAGCCAGTCAGTGGGGCCGACTTTGGGGCAATAAAGCTGAATGCTGAAATACACTCTAGACTTAATCTCACAGGATTTGGGGCAAGAGAAAAAACACTTGGAAAACAAATGATGTGTCAAAGGTGGACAGAACTTTTTTGCTCTACAGAGGTAAACAAAAGAAATTCTGATGTAGAGGCTTAATACAGTATAGGTGTGGGTTGTTTTTTTTTTTTAATAGTAATTGTTTTGGCTGTACTGCTGCACCAACAACTCAAGAACCTGTAGCACAGACTTGGTTTTCTGCCTTCAGCAATTCTTTGGTTTATAAATCCCTGCATAATGTGATTGAACCCTGTTTTAAAACACTGAGAGTTGCCTGTCCCAGCTGCTTTCCCCGGAAGACTGATCCACAGTTTCATGCTGATAAGCATGAAAACAATTTTTTTTCCTTGCCCAGCTTCCAGTTCTAGCTGATACAGTGGGAGTTTGTATTTACTTGAATTTTTAGTGATGCCTTTGTAAGAAGATCTTCTCTCATCTTCCTGTTTGCCTCCTCTCAACTTTGGCATGTCGAGCTCTTGTAACTTTTCCATTCCTTTAATCATGTTTCTGTTCTGACTCTGTACAAACTTACATTACTTTTTTCAGAATGTGAATGGCCAGAAAAGTAGTCCAAATAGTATTTCAGTGAAGTCTGTAACAACAGTCTTTTTCTCTTCCAAAATTATCTTGCCTAAAGCATTTTCTGATGTCATTAACTTCTTCCCCACCTGCATCACACCAACAGCTCATGGCCAAAGGCTGATTGAGCAGTGCAAGTTGATTTTCCTCCTTTTAGCCATCTCTTTGATATAATCTCTATGGAAATAGTATGAGTTCTTGTAATTGATCTCTAATCAAATAGTGATTAGGGATCAAACAATTCCATCTCCTAAACTGTAAAATACCTTCTCTTTTATTTTTTTGTAAGAATGTGTTATTGCCTCTTGGCATAGAATCCCAAGAGCTCCAGTCATGTTGGGCAGCATTCTGCAAGGTTGTATTTAAGGATAAAAGCACAAATCTCACTTGCTGATCAACTAAAACCTCCCAACTTTGCTGAGACCCATATAAAACCTAAAACGTGGCGCATGCAGGTTGGTGATCTTGGTTACAACAGCAAAAGAAGCCCTGGCATGGGTTTGGTTGCCAAATCCACTCTTTTGGATTAAAGCCATAAATAAAAAGG
Source organism: Lycocorax pyrrhopterus obiensis (assembly GCA_014706295.1). Lineage (NCBI taxonomy): Eukaryota > Metazoa > Chordata > Aves > Passeriformes > Paradisaeidae > Lycocorax > Lycocorax pyrrhopterus. Next base: position 113,258,630 of record JACSVZ010000001.1, on the reverse strand, counting down.
CAGAACTAACTAAGATAATTAAGTTGGACACAGTACTCAGACTTAGGAATCTTTTATGCATTTAAAATGCGTAAAAGCCAAGACAAACACAAATTTGAATATAATAGAAATACTGTAAAGTGAACAAATTCTGATTGTATAAACAATTTAATTCCTGATTTTTCTTTGGAGTAGGTGCTTTCAAAAACAAAGTCAGTGTTAAAAACACCACTCCAAGCTGCCATACTAGAGGATGATCTGGTAGTTTCCCTACAGCTTTGTGGTAAAATGTTGCAGGCTTTGCTCTGATCTCCTTTCTGTAACTAGGCTATTTATCAGGTAAATTTTAGTTATGGGGGAGAAGCAGGTAAATGTACAAATAACAAAATACATTTAATTGCAAAAACTTGAAATTATTGACGGTGTGTAGAGTGGACTATATCTAAAGCAAAAAGCCACTGTTCCATTCCCTAATAGTGGCAGATTACAAAAAATTACATTCCATGACTCCCACAAGTCTACACCTGATATGCTTGCAGGGCCCAAACACAAGTCACTCCTCAGGGAATACTGAGCTGTGAGGGATGCTGAAGAGAATGTGGGATGGAGGAGGCATGGGAAGATGGAGGGAAGAGCAGATGATGTTCTTCTCTCCCTGACGAGACACATAAAAGCCAAACAGCCCCGTTCTACACCAACGTATTTTCAATGCCTACATATTTTAAAAATGCATTAGAAAAGGAATTGTTACTACGTCTGATGTGTGTCACCAAAGCACAACTTGTCAAGGAAAGAGGAGATTCAAACACAGCTTGAATATAGAGAGAAGTGTGTTCTAATCATAACCTTGTGCTCCTTCAGAAGCTTTGTGCTATCTATTCTCCTTGGTATTTCCATAGTGAAAGGCACTAATGATGCTCCAAAATCTTATCCTTGCAGTTTCCAAAGACAATGTTTGCAAAGTGTTTTGATGACTGAAAATAGCACCAACTAAACAACATCTCTGCTGCCACTGGAGCATGTGCACTCAGACACATTGATAATAGAAGGAGGTGGGCAGCTCTCTGTACTACACAAACAGAGCCTTGTGAAGAAAAGTTTATCTGAAAATTTAAGAGTTTTACCAGAGCTTTACAAATTCAAATGCACAGAAAGCTAGAGAATAAATTGCTGCATAGAAAATTAATATCTGAAGTGCTGAAATAAAATGCTTATAGTGAACAGAAATGCTGTGCAAGAATTGTTTGGTGTGTCAAGCATTTCTTGTAGGAGTTATTGAAGGAGTAAGGTGAGTAAAGACAATTTGGGCTGTAACAAGGAAGCTAAGCAATTCAGAGATGAGATCCAACAAATATCAAATGTCAGAAATTTATTTAAAAGCCACGATAGTGGCAATATCATCTTGCAGTATGTCATATATCCATCTTGGTTGATGAACAACTAATTAATCTTGTAATGCTAGAAGCTAAAAAAAATCACTGACAGTGGCATGGGTGAGGTAACTTTACATCTGGAAGAGAATATGTGGTGAAATTAAAAGTTTTTCAGATCAGCCAGACGTTCTTTATGCTCAGTGTAGTGTCCTTCTCTCATATTATGCTTCCCTGAAATGAACTTCTTGGTTTGACTTTTTTTAATAATTTTATTTAGGAGGACTAAATGTTCATAAAATCTCCATTCCACTTTAAGTGTCCTGAACCAGCTCAGTCTGTGACTGAGAATATTTTTACCATAAGAGAGTCCCTTTACCTGAGGAACTTAACACAGCATTTCCAGTGACACAATTCTGAGAGGAGCAGGATTTTTGTACAACTTTAATCCATCCATTTAAAAGAAGAGCTGCAGTTTCTACTTTTAATGGAAATTTAGTTCTGCAGCAGACTTAAAACCTCCAGGGAAGGGAGAAATTTCCTTAAGTGTAGATACGTAAGAGTGTTTAGGTTTGAAAAGACCCTTGAGTCCAAGCATTAAGCCAGCACTGCCAAGTCCTCCACTAGACCATGTCCCTAAGCACCATGTCTGCACACCTTTTAAACCCCTCCAGGGATGGCAACTCCACCACTTCCATGGGCAGCCTGTTCCAGGGCTTGACAACCTTTTCCATTAAGAAATTTTCCCCGATATCCAATCTAAGCCTCCCCTGGCACAACTTGAGGCTGATTCCTCTTATCCTGTTACTTGACCGATCCCCACCTGGCTCCACCCTCCTTTCAGAGAATCGTAGAGAGCGATAAGGTCCCCCTGAGCCTCCTTTTCTCCAGGATAAACAACCCCAGCTCCCTCAGCTCCTCCTCTAAATCCTCATGCTCTAAACCTTCCCCCATCTCCACTGTTCCTCTTCAGACACATGTAATGTGAAGAGCTATAAACTATGAGGGTTTCTTTTTTTCATTTTCTTTATGTTCAGTTGTCTTTCGACCATGCATTGATCTACATCTGAAAGTAAAATGTCTAAAACAGATGAGAAGATTTTAATTTCATCTTTTTCTCTTTATTGGCTGCAAAGAGGGATGACCTGCCTGGATAGGTTTCTAAATTGCATATGAAAATCTTGTCTCAATGGCACCAACTGATATAACTTCATAAAAAAATAGATTTATAGAAAATACATGGTTGCTGCACTACTATCTTTTGTATGAATATCTGGTTGGGCTGAAAATTGGCTGTGATAAATCCAGTGTGCTTTAAAGTGGATCAGCAACACCACTTGGCAAATCTCCTCTACTAAGCTAGGATTTTTTTGTTCTACAGAGAAAGTGGGGGTATGCCAATTCTTTTATACTTAAACATGTAGTCAAGAATCCACCTGGCTGAGGAGGTGCTAGGTAGCTCATATTTTTTGCAGGTCCCTACTCTGAAACCTCCTGCAGGAGTGAAATAGCTGAGGTTCTGCTTTTGGGTCAGTTCAGAGCCCTGAGCAGAGCCTACAGCCCTGTGCTCAGCAGCAGTTCCTCCCCACAGTCAGGAGCCACCATAAATGAAGTTTTTTAGGGGGCCTGTAACTGTCCCAGAGCTCTGCAGTTGCTGTAACTGGCTGCAATTTCCACAGTCCTGGAAAAGATCTGTTCCCTGATAGTACATCTCTTTTGAAGGCGTATGCTAAGCAACAATAGAGAGTGTAAGTTATTTGGTTAATGTCTCAAGTGAGACCTTTGGAAACAGGATATAGACCTTTCCTGATCTGTGCACAGCACACAAAGGACTGTGCCAAATCTGAAATTACCATGACTAAACAGCTCTGCTTTTATAATCTTGCAAATTTAATTTTAAAATGAGAACAAGAGAACTTAAACTCATCTTCCAGGTCTCTGAGGGTTTTTTTTTTTAACTTGTTGTTTCTTATTCCTCCTTTTATCTGTTCATCTACTGAAGAGTGAAAAAAGGACCAGGACAGTAGATTTCATTTGACTATTGATCCAATGTGTTAATGTTTCTACCACTGCCATTAGCACTACTGTAGTTGGAAAATAAAGCAAAAGAAATATTCTTCTTAAATTCCTCCAGCAGGTCTACTGGGTTTTCTGACTCCACATTCTTCCTGAGTGACAGAGACTGCTTTTACTTGCACAATATTAAAACAAACAAACAAAAACCCCACCCCAAAAGGCAAACCCAACAGAACCACTTTTGGTAGCCGTAAGTGTTTTAAAAGCAGTGGCTAACGCTGCCACCCTCATCCACCCTGTGGTAAACCAAAAGTGGATGAATATTGGTTTACCCTTACAAGAATCTTGTCATTTGTATTTCCAGCACATAACAGTAGAAACAATGCCCAGGCTAAATGATTTAACAGCTAATAAAGCAGTGACTGTCCAAACTGCTTGTACAAATAAAAGGTTAAGGCACGTTCTCACTGGGTTTTCTTAGATGTACATCCAAAATGCAATAAGAATTCTGAAGGGAACACAGTGCTTAAAATACCAATGCAAATTCCAAGATTCTGTTCTGCACCTGTGCTAAAATTCATGCTTTAGGCAACGCCATGAGAGAAACATAAGCTACTGGTGTGCATCAAAATGAAAACTTTAGACTTCTATTTATGCACATTGATGCATGGTACTAATGCGTTATGTGCATCTAAAAACAAACACTGTTTTCTCTCCTCTTTGAATGTGTGAGGCCAGGAGGAGCAAAGAAAGCCCTGCCACAGGGAGAAGGAGAGTTGCCTCGTGGTTTTGGGGGTTAGAAAGGATGGGGTTGGATCTGGGTCTGGCTGCTGTTCTTGGGGCAGTCCAGGCACCACCCCAGCAACTCCTGTGCCCTTGTTCCACCCCTCAGCATGGCATCCCAAACCCCCTGCCTACATGCTTTTGGCATTTTGAACCTCAGAAAAATCATGCCTTGAAGTACCATAGGGAAGGGCAAGCTTATTCCCTGTATGACCTCCTTTATCTGTGCTTTTTTTTTCCTGCTTGTCCCTAGGCTCTTAGGGAACTGGGAATTGTGGTTAAAGCTGCTTCTTCAGGCTGATGCTTCAAATCCAGCCCAAGCTAACAATGGCTGTTTCAGTGTATGTAAAATTAACTTTCCCCAGGTTTCAGTGGATCCTGGGCTGCACCTCTAAAAATAATTGATAGTGCTGCCAGAAGTCTTGGCAGACAAGCCAGAGACTGAAGTCATGATGTCCCCAGAGATCTTACTGAAGATCTGAGCTGAATCATATCCAAGGGGCAATGGGAGATCATTATGGAGTTCAGGTGCTTTAGCCTACATACCTGTTTTGGAAGAAAAAAAAGCAGCTCACACAGACATATTCCCAGGTACATTCACCAGATACGTGTCCTGTACACAAACACTCTTAAGAAAATTTCTAAAGGCTTAGAAATTTCTAAATTTTTAAAACAGTATAGCTTTCTGCTCAGATATGAACTAGATGTGTAGTGTCTCACTGGAGCTCTGATGAGAATGCTACAACAGCATTTTACTGATTACTTTTGGCTTTACAGAAAAGCTAACACTTCCTTTAGTTTTAAGCCATAAAGATATGTCCAGCTCTGCAGGCTGTGGTTTCTGCCCCATCACTCCAGCCACACTGCTAAAATCTCCTGTTAAAGTAATTGTACATTTCTCAGAGGATATTGCAAAAGGGTGGAAGAAAACAGCAGAAAGATACAGAGTTTAAATAAATATGAAAATAACACTGAAACAAAACAGCACCACCTCAATGCCACTTCCCTAATGGTTTAGTTATTAACCATTTATCTGAGAGCTAGCCACACAGATGGCACTAATTCCCCACCAATGCAGAGTGCAGGATAAATGTCATGTTAAAATAAAGTATTACCATAAATAACACACAAATTTTCCCACAAAGTTCACTCACTTTGTATGAAATTGATGTATTAATTTGTTAATATTTAATGCTTCTACTCTGTGAGCTCCAGTAATAGTTTTCTGTAGGCAGTTTGTCTTTTATTTACAGACACATATAATTGTAGTCGACAGCAGGGACATAAAAATATTTGCAGATAAATTTTACTCAAAAAATAAAAATCTCAGCAATTTAAAGCTATTTGAGGGTGTAGAGGAATATATTTTAAATGTTAACTAAAGAGCAGTTAAACATTTTTTAAACTGTCCCATCTGGCACAGCTGTAAATAACAATCTGTCTGTTTTAAACAGTCCTCTGTTGACTGTGTTAACAAATGTTAGGATTGTTTGCTATTAACTGACAATTTCATCTTGGAGTGGATTTATAAAGTTCTGCAGCGCTGACACTAGTACATAAATCATTTCTTGCAGATCAGTATAATGCTGAAAGAATCTTTGTGCAAACATACTTAAAGCTCTTCATCTAAATGTCTGAAGATGTTGATAGGGATGGAGTTAGAGAGATTTATCATCCTCTTTACTTTGATTCCCCTTCCTCTAAAAAAAGCAATAAGGTAAAAAATTCATGCATCTGGAGAAGTAAGGAAGACAGTTTCATCTGCCACTGAAAGCAATCACTTAGGCTTAAGGGGCTGGCTGACTTCTGGATGTGAGTGGGTACAACATAAATGTCTGACAGATATTACGTGTGGCACAGTGGTCTTTCATCAGAGAAGAATTTATGGGTGTTTCCTAGCTGCTAGATGAGTGGTGTGTAATGTGATTCCATAAATTACTGTGAGAAGCAGATAGCAGTACAATAAAAGTAAATAGTGATTGCAGGAACCAGTGTATGCTACCCTGTGTGAACAAAGGGAAAAAACGGGGAGATCAGCTCACTCCTGCTCATGAGGGCTTGAATATTGACCTCACACTGGCAGGGATTCCTGACCCGTGTTCCAAATGAAAATCAACATCTGGCCCGCTGGGTTGGATATAAGACAAATATTTTGTGGTAAAGTGTGTTTTATGAAACACATTTTTCATTCTTTAAGTAGCAGTTATCAGTTTGTTGCTTCCAATTTGAAGTAACTGCTTATTGTATCAGATAAAGAACACCCTACCTGTGCTCAGGCCTTGCTGTTGCCTCTGCACAACGCATATAAAACTTTCCAACTTTCTAAGGCCAAAAGTGGATGAAAACAAAAGTGAGATGTTTAAGTACTAAAAATATACACTGTTTCTTAGAGAAGAAAGCTAAACTAATTGTCTAATTCTCTCTTTCCAAGCCCCAAAAACTTATTTGTCCTAGGAAATTTTTCCATGGGGTTGGGTGAAGAGTAGGTGCTACAAGTGTTCAGCAAAGGGCAGAGTAAAATGAGTGTGAAAGCAGCACTCAGTCCCAGGTATTTCAAAAGCTGCTCTGAGAAGAGACTTTATCTAACATCTCCCACTTCGATGTGAAATTACCGCCTACTCAGTATGTTATTTATGTGTATTCAGAGGCACAGCTACTTGCTTGCCTTTCAAACTGATGTTTTAACTATTTTCTTTGGTGTGCAAGCCCAGCAGAGGAGACGTGCTGAACCAGGTTCAGCGCTTTCTTGCATGTCATTGGCACTGTTTGTTGCGTTGTGGTCTGTACTGGCTGTGCAAAAAATACTGGCAGGAAACAGTGCTCAAGTGTCAGTGAACCAGCTGGGCCAGAGAATCCTTCACTAAAGGTAATTATGCATGAGAAGGACGTTGCTTGATTGTCAGCTTGAGCTGGTAGCACTGACAGATTGGGGAAACCAAACCAAAGTTAACTTGCAGATAATGTATACTTTACATGGGAATAACTGACAGACAACAACTTATAAAGTTCCTGCCTGCCGCTTTTAAGGCCACTTTGCAGGCAGAGCTATCATTTAAAGGGAAGTAGAAGCACTGCCACCCTGTTCTGAAGATTTCATTGTGATCAAGTTAAATCTGTTTGGAACGGCACCGTCGGGTCCAGAACACCGTCAAATGCAATGTGAAAAACCTGTTGATAAACAGCCTGTCCCTTCTGTGAAACAGAATTGCAGAAAAAAAGCCAGCTTTAATGGAAGGGTCTGTGAAATTTAGTGTCTGTGACGTAGCCAGATTTAAGATAGACTGTTTTTTTTGTTGTTTGCTTGCTTTATTTTAAAGCAGATAAATCTAAGAATTTTCTTCTTAAAGTTGAATCTTTTGAAAGAACTGGTCTTGCATAAGCAGGAGGCACTTCATATGAGGATTGCAAAACCAAACAGAACACTCTTGCCCAAAACCCAGTTCCTGAACCCTCCTCCACGTGGGATGTAAGGGTAACAATGTCCCAGCATCCCTCCAGACCCCTTCATGCTGCAGGGTGAGAAGGGGCGAAGATTCTCTGGATCTTCCCACAATCCCCAGTTCTCTTGTTTCACTCTAACTTTGGTTTGTAGCAGTGTTTCAAATACCTCAAACTGATGTTCTGAGGATGAGAAAAGAGATGCTAGTAAATTTCATTTCCAGCTTTGAAAAAAGTTCTGTGGTCCAATTGAATTGCATAACTGCATATCAATTGTTATAAAGGCAAAAAAACCCATTAAGAAGATTCAATAGAAAATGAAATTGGTTTTAGGGATAAATAAATGCAAGGTAGCTATGAAATGTCTTTGTTCAGTGGGTTTGAAGAACAATTGAAGTGCGTATTTATTCAACAGATTATTTTAAGGTTTCAGAAATGACAAACATTGGAGATGACTGAAAGGAGAAATTACAGAATTGAAATTTATGGTGGATATATATATATTTGCAATTATTACTTAATAAGATGCATTCAGAAGTAGTAAAGATGTAATATGCACTGAAAATGGTAGACATGGAAGAAAATTGCATCAAGAAAATGAATTAAATTGGATTTCAAGCCATCCATTACACAGTGGAAATGAACTTAGAAGAAGAAGATATGGCTTGACATGCAAAATAATTATTTTAAATGGGTATATGCATTAGAAGGTTGTGTCAACATGTAGATACAACTCCAGTGACCTTGCCTGGTAGGGCATGGGGAATTTTGCCATCAGACTGCTGCAGGCTAATTGGCACTGCCCTCCTGTTTTCCAAAAATAGAATAGTTAACTTTATTCTTCATTTGCAGAACCCTTTTTCTCTTGGCCTATTGCAAAGCTTTTTAATAAGAACCCTTATTTTGCATTTGTGAAATGAATCAGATATTTTAACTGGGTGTGTTGAAGCAAATAAAAAGGGACTTATCAGAGCAACGTGTCAGAGAGAGATGGCTGAAGAGTTCACAAACAAAACATACTCAAGTTTGGTTAAACCCTTGGAGGGAATATTCCATGTACTTGAAACTTGAAAAGCATAACAGTAATTATCTGAAGAGGCTCGTGCCTTCCATTCTATTCTCATATTTCAACATTGTCAACAGTTTGGTTTAGTTTTGACAAACTGCACAAGCTCTGTTAAAGTTAAAAAGCAATTGATTGAGGGAAAATAGTTGGTTGCTTTTCCCTAGGTGTGTCTCTCGTGGGCAGCACAGGTACAGTCAGTTCCATGAGTGGAGGGTGAGCCGTGTAGGGATTTCAGCCCCTGTGACAGCAAACAGGGCTTGACTTTTCCATTTCCTCCCTCCTCTCCGAGAACAACTGGCAGTCTGTGCCATGTCAGCACATTCAACAGAAACCTTTGCCTTCTGAGAGAATAGAAAGAACAGACCCATTTGTTGCTGGACTAGGAATGGTCTCTCTTCTACCCACTTCAGGCAAATTCATCTCTAAATTAATTTTCCAAACCCATCAGTCTCCATTTCTAAATATTTCTATGCCAATTCTCCCCAGAAGATTGTTCCCCAAACCCGACCTCATTGCACTGAAGGTTGGATATGTTCTTCTAACTTCATATTTTGTTTGCTGTCATGTCAGCATTACCCTTTAGCTAAAATATTATTTTCCCTTTTCTGGTTTTCACTTCAACTGCATGTTTGTTGACAGAATCCTTATCCTCATCTCAGCTTTACTCATGTTACTTTGGCAAACTCAGTCCTTCAGCAACCTCTGCAGTTGTAAGGTCACTTAAGAATGGATTGACCCAGCAGAGTTATTGGAAGTAGTTGCTCTACCTGCTATTTTGCATCCTGTTCTTTCAGAATTCTGCTGTGCTGATTATTTAGTCTCAGAAGACCAAATAAGCTCCTTAGCAATTTTCCTAACCTGATTCCCCTTAGCCATTCTGCTTTTTGTTCCATGTTCAACTTCATCTCCTCTGATTGAAATGAGGCACAAAGTATTTACTTAATTTTTGGGCTGTACCCAGATTATCTTTAATCTCTGTCCTGTCCTTCCTGCATAGTAACTCCATTCCCCCCTAGTTTACTTTAATATCCTTTGCCAAGTCTGATTTTCACTGTGAGTCTGCATTTGTTAATTTCTAACACTCAGCTTAATTTGCTGCTCAGTACTTTCTTGTTGGTTCTTCATACCCAACATCTGTTTTCACTGCCACTGTTCATCCTACTGGGCAAGCCTATTTACATATTTAAGAGAGCAATTAAGGATTCAAACGGATGAAAACACATTTCCTAAATGTGGTGCTGCACTGTGCTTCCAGGTCAGGTTACTCTAGCAGCTTGTTTTCGTTGTCCTAAAGGAAACTCTCATTAGACAGACACAACATTCCCTTTGCTTACTTAACATTTCTTACTATGTACCATTTTCTGTTTATATGTGGCTTTCAAGCGATATTCTGTGTGAAATACCATTCGTGTTCCGTAAAGATTTATGTGGCTTCATGTAGCTTCTATATTCACTCCTAAATGGTGATGAAATGAAACTTTTCTATTTACTCCATGGATGACATTTATGGACTGAGCAAAAATGAATGAGAAGTACTCTGGTAATTCAGAAAAAAACCACAACAGAGTAGTATTGGTTTCCTCATGGTAGACATAATTTTTGATATGGTGCTGTAAAACGAACACTAACCAGAATTTTAGCAATAAATAAACTTTTATAACAAGGACAGTAAATTAAGTTTAGATATATTTCTGCTAACGCAGAAGTTTTCAAATCTGTTTCGTACCTGTGTTTTGCTAATTTCATTCCTCATATTCTCTACCTGCTCCCACACATCTAATAACTCCTTATTTAATGTTGCCTTTTGTTGTCTCCCATCATGTTTCTCTTTCATTTCCTTGAATTGCCTCTTTTTTTCCTACTGCAGCTTGTTTTCGACTCCTACTTTCAAAGTAATTTCTTGCTTCAACTGACCGCCTTCATAAAACTAAGCAGCTTTTGCCTTGAATATTTCGTAACAGGCAACTTAGAGCACTGTAAGGTCTCTTGCCACCTCGGTGTGAGGGGAGGGGAAGCTGTCCTTTGCAGCATCTGTTGCCTAGCAATGTTTCTCAGGTGCCTTTAGCTGTGCTGCATTGTGATCAAAGCTGAAAAGGCAGCGTAAGGGAAAGTGAAAATGGGCTTGAGAAACGCCGCAATCAAAGCACAGCACTTGGTGCGACTTCGTGATTTGTACACGACGGTGGGGAGACCCCGGCAACACATGCCATCGTGGGCAGAAGGCTTCTCTCTGTGTCCCAAGTGCACAGCACTCCTTGGAAGAGAGAAAGCAGGGTTGCCATCCAGCAGCTCTCCGCTGGGCTGTGGGGCACGACTCTGCCTGTTCAAGAGTCAAACCGATACGGCTCAGCCTGGATTTCTGTTTTTTTCACATCACCTGGGACATTTTCACTCACCATCAGGTGGCATTCGTGCCAGAGCCCGGGGAGGCAGCATGTTGCCTATAGGATGCACTGGTACGGGTGGGATGGAGCACCCCGAGAAGCTCCGCTGCTTTTCATCCAGGCATTGTTCAGAGTCAAAGACCCAGGCGTGGCTTTGCACGTACCAGACCATCACTGTGACGCATCTGAGATATTTTGTGACAGACCAACTCATCCACTCCAGCCCCCCACTAAAGGTGGGAAAGTTCCCTGTACCTTGACACTGAACATGTTGTTTTAAGGCTTAAAAAAGTCATAAAAGAAATCTTGTGTAAGAAGGATTTGGTAATGTGGATGATGCCCAGGTTCCTGACACGTCAGGCTAAGTTTTATTTGTGACATGATACTAACACCAGTACTGTACAAAATTAGGTGGAGTAGCTAGAACCCTTCATGATGTTACAGGGAAGACGAAATTAATCATTCTTGCAAAACCAATCCTCTCTCAGTGACATGATCAGAATGTGAATATCTAAATCAAGACAGTTTGGCTCCAGCCTAACATAGCATTTTCCAAAACTGTGTTTGTAGTTTGGGTATTTGGGTTATTTTAGTGTGACTGAGAATTAATTTAGGCATTCATACAAGTGTTTTATCTATGAAGTGATCCCTGAATAGAAACATAAGCATGTACTCTGTTGTTAAAAAATTGCATTCTCTGTGTGGTACATGAAAGTCCAGGGATAAAGATAAGTAAATCATCCTAAAGACAAAACTTCTCAGAAATCCAGAAAGGTTAGGGTACAGTAGCCAAAAAAAGATCTCTTGGTAGTCTCTTGTCTTTCTTTAAGGTTCACAAAATAAAGGGTTTCATCGTCGTGTCTTCCAAAAGCGTGAGAGGGAAATGTGGTAGAAAGATGATTTTAAAACTTTCAGCACTGCTAGAGAGTTAGGCAGATAAGTATCTTCCCTAACTTATCAGCTGCCAAGCAAGACTCTTCAGTGTGGTTTTGGAACTTCACAATGACATTTCATATACCATGCTTTTGGCATGTGAACAAAATCCATACCCCGCTGCTTCTCCCTTTCCTGATACTTCCTCAATTAGAAGATCTTGTTATTTGTCACAATTTTATGTATTATATTTCATAAAAAGAAAATGAGACTTTCAGTGAAAGGGGTAATTAGTAGCATACTCACCCAACCCCATGGTTGCCTTATTTTCAGACTTCAGCCATTCCATAGTGCATATGAGTTTCAAGTTTGAACTGATCATTTTCTAATAAGACAATCTTTTAATAAGAAGAAGACAGTCTGATGTTTTGTTGACTGGAGAAGCTTTAATTGAAAGGCTTGATTTGCAACAGCCTGTTCCTTAACTTTCTGAGTTTGAAAGAGTAGTTTTTCTGTCTGTGTTTTGTGTCTGGTTTGAAATTTTCTCAGAGAAGTGTTTCTATAGTTCTTCACAAGAAATAAAGGGAATGAGCCTTCAGAAGTAACAGATGTAGGACTTTTAGTCTAAAGCTATTTTCCTTTGCAAGGCTGGAGGAGGAAAAGGAGATGGAAATGAGATGGTAACTGTGAAACTTTAGTTGGACTGATAGTCCCACTGAACCTTATTCTGGTTTTGGACTTTCTTGAGCTTCCACAAAATATGCCTTATAAATCAGTAAATGAATGAAGGCTTTTCCTCCTCATTAAACTCTGGAAGGGAAAACGTTCATCTCCCTGCTTTTGAAGGCTTTCCTGCAGTACAAGTTATGAGAAATTATGGTTTTATTTGAAAATTTTTGCACAGCAACTAATAGCCAAGATTTGTCATTCCTCACTACCCTTTTATATCTGTGCTGCACTGCGTCTTTGACACCATAGCACCCTAAAAAAAAGTTAGTCTCTTGATTGGTTAGTCTCTCACATTGAAGGGCTGGGGGAAATTGATTGTGGGCATTTTTCCCCCTCAAAGGGTGTTTAGAAATCATATGGGAAGCTCTGGGAATGCTGGGACTGGAGACCAACATAGGCTCAAAAGTCTTCTGTATCATTCACGTGCCTTGTGCAAACCGTGCCCACTCTCCAGCTGTTGTCAGCAGCAGGGAAGGAAGGCGGTGCCGTGAGATCCCCGTGGGGGTACTGCTGTCTGGGTGTGACATGGCACAGATGGACGGCCACAACAGCCAGTAGCTTTGTCAGTCTGGACAAAGGAGGATAAAGCCTAAGGGGCAGTTTTTGTGAGCTCTGCCTGCACCAAATGGACTTCCAATAGCTCCGTTTCTGGGCTCAGGAAATCAGTATTCATTTTTAGGAATGGATGTGATCTAGGATGAGGGTATAAGTGTGAATACCCCTGGCCACATTTTAGGCCCTTTTTGCAACGCCCTTTCCCTGTGGCTGGAGCCCTGCTCCCTGGCACAGGGTGACTGGGCAGGACCAGGCATCCTGCTGTTCTCCTGGGAGACATATTCTGTTCTCTGCTCATCGCTTGGTTTGCGGTGTCTTTTGCTGGCTGGGCAAAATAAAATTTCAGCTGTGCCCTCAGTGGCTGCAGAGGAATGAGATTTTGGAAGAGTGGAAGAACAAAGGTGGTGCTTGCTGCAGAGCCAGAGGTAACAGAGCAAGGCTTGTTCACTGGGTTTTGCACGAGGGCTGTGGCAGTAAGAGACAACATTTTCTGTGTGTGAAAGATGTGTTCAGAGACACTTTACACAGCTGGTGATTCTGCTTCTAGTGCTCCACTGGGCAGCTGTGAAACCTAGTTGATCATAAATGCCTCGACTTCCTGATTTTCATCTACAAGCTCTACTGAATCTGTATTACCCTGCCTGAATGCTTGTCCAGTGTTTCTGCAGAAGGGCAGGGCATTACTTTTACAGCCCAGGTGATTTTATGGAAGGGATTGAACTCAGGTCAACAACAACTCATCCATAAGCAGTGCAAGTTTTAGGGAAATGAAACATAAACCCTATCAGAAATGGCACAACCATCTAATTCAGTGTAACCATGTGGATGTGGTAAACTTTAAAATTCTCAAATTAATTCTAACTTTTTCTCTTCTTCTGAGAAGAAATTGTGATGTTTTATTTCCTTCCTAGAAGTTTTGCTTTTTCTCTCAGTGCTGAAGAAAAGTGAGAGGCTGTTGCATCCTGGAAGGAAGAGATCTCGATATTCACTGCTGAGTGTGCACAGCCTGTGCACTGCTCTCCGTGAGGGGCAGGGCTTCTTTAAGGAAGGACAGAGGGTGACCATATGGTTCCAAAGTATTTTCCAATTCTCCTTCTGCACGATCTCTAAAAGTAATTTTTCCATATCCCTGCCTCTTAAAATCATATTTTTTTTTTCTTTTTCCAATTTTATTTTATCATCTCCTCTTTCTGCAAGGCCTTCCCTCACTTTTTTTTCCTTCTTTTCTGGTCCCTGCCCAGACTTCATGATCTTATGTGTTCTGCCACTCCCTTTCCAGTTCCTGGCCTAGAAATCTGTCAGGTGTGCTGGAATGTTGCTGGGACAGATCTGAAGCAGTGGCAGAGTAAGGGAAGGAGTTAAAACTGAAGACTGGGAAGCTTTGAAACAGAACACAATAGTTATTGTGCTAATTTTCATCTCCATAGCAACACTAATGCAATGTTTTTCCCTCACTCCTGGAATTCCCCTCCCATAGTCTCCTCCTGAGCTCAGCCTGGAGACCAGCACTGGCACAGGGACTGGGAGGGTGCCTCTATGGTTTTGAATTTTTGGGAAATGGATGAGAGTTGAAGAAATAGGTAGTAACCTCCTGGTGCAACTCTGTGGGCTGCCCCTGAAGTGTGGGACAGATCTGATCAGGATGTTTGTCACCAAGGAACAGAAAGGGTCTTCTTGAGATGGTGATGGCAGCTGGTGCAGTAGACAGCAATTATTCTGTGGGGAGCTTCTCACAGAGGTTCTGTGAGGATGAGAGGTCAATGTTGCTTTTATAGGTGACCCCTCAGACACTCTTGCCTTTGAATATATTATCCTCGAAATTTGGGTTTAGGTCATCTGAAGGTCTGAGCAAATTGCATAGCAAAAAATAGACGTTTTGCATTATTGTTTCTGAATTCAAATCATTAATAGTGCGAGACTGTGATTAATGCAAAGTGAGTATCTTAAAATCTGTAGGCATCTTTACATATCTTCCTTTGGGTAACGTATCTTGTAGAAGTTAAAGGTAGCTGAAGGCTCAGAGCATCATTCAAACTCTAAAGCAAACTACAATCTCAATTGCATTTTCTCCTATATCTGATATCTTGGTTACCATGCTTGCACTATAAGCAGCTTTGGGGGTTTTTTTAACCCTCGTGGTACCATCATACTGAGCAAGAAAAATCTGGGAGGGAGGAGACTTTTTGATACTCCACAAATGCAAGTGTCCCAAGGGGTATATTTCACTGCTGAGCACTGCTGTGCCATTTGGAGAATGCCAGAGGGCAAACTTTGAAGAGGCATAAGAAGCACCAAGAGGGAGAAGAAAACGTTAGAAAGTGCTGTTGTGACAGATGGTGAGATGGTAGGATGTTCTCAGATGGAAACATGTTGAAGAGTTTTGCTTCTCCAGTCTGGACAGCTTCTTGAGAACAGGCTGGGGGCAAAAACATCCAGAAAGCCTCAGAACAGCTTTAATCTGTGAATTGTAACTGCTGATGGAAAAAAGTCAGTGAGTAGCTCTCAGTAGCTGTAGTGGTTGAACATGTTCTGGTAGCAGTGCTGGATGCCCAGGAAGATCCATCAGGAGTCCTAGCTGGAATTCGTTGTGCCTTGGCTGAGAAACATTAGTGCTGTCTGCAAAACATGGGAATGCAATGCTGATCTTCCTATTAATCCACTAGTGCTGTCTGGAGCCAAAGCAGCACCTACTGGGAGCCTTTTTTGTCAAAGGGCCTTGACTTCTCTTGCAGTGGTGGAGCATCCAGGTGTTCCCTTCTCAGCTCTTGGCACTGCTGGATGTTACCCTCAGCTCTGGCACTGTTCTGGCAGCTAGGACTGAGCACAGAGCTGTTCCTTTTGAGAAGGTCTTTACTAGGATTCCTCAGGTTTGGACTAAGATGAGATCTCCAGGAAGGTGTGTGGTTCTTCAGCTGGAATGCTGTGGTGTTTAAAGTGGGACTGTCACACAGGCTCCTCATGGAAACAGGGAGCTTGCAGGTAAACTGAGGGCTCAGTGAAGGAAAGCTGCAGGAAAGTTAACTCAAACACCGAATTTGCTTTTCTTGTCAGCTGACTCTGAAGATAAAGTGATGTCATTTTCAAGCAAGTGTTCCATTTCACCAAAAGTTTATACTTACTACTCTTATATACCCTTCTTAGCCTGCAGACATGAGGCATTTCTATTAAAAAGAAAAAAATAAGAAAGGAATAAACCTAGGCATCTTTTACTTCCTCCACTACCTTCTGCCCATCCCTTCTCCCATCTTTAAATCCCGTAGCCTTAATACCCAAATTAGAGACCTTCCTCTCCCCACATATTCAGAGCCTAGAGGGTACATGTAGTTTGCAGAGCACTGAGTGGGCTTAATGTACCATCAGGCTGGAACGTGTTAGGAGCTAATTCTGGGATGCATGAGTACAGGAATTGTCATGGGAACACAGCCTATAATCAAGAAGGATAAAAATTCCAGTAGGAAACCAGGCTATGGGAGACTTCCATCGTGTTGCTCAAAACAACCTTAAAGAGAGAATGATTTTGCAATTATTTCAAAGGAGACACCTTGCCGTGGAAACCCCTGACAAAGAAAATTGCCAGTAATTAATAAAAGAAGGAACTTTAAAGGAGTAATTTCTTCTAGTTTTCCAAAGACGTAAACCTGTCCTTCTTCTAGACCCACTAAGGAGAAAAAAAAATAATTTGAGGAGTCAGTCTCCCTGTGACTGAAACTCAGCTAGTAAACATTGTGTAAAAATACATTTTCTCACTTTTTTTTTAAACTGGCAAAAAGGAAGGTTTGAATCAGCCTACCACATAGTCAGATGCTTCCTTTTAATCCAGTTTCCTTGGGAAATAAGAGTTACAAGATTGTGCCATTGTCAGTCCCCATGAACTCCTTTTGAACTCATTGCCCAGTTTCAACTAAACTTGCAGAGAGATCAAAAATCCCTTTGCCTTTGATAAAAACAAGTAGATGCAAGGCAAGCCCCTGTTAATGGAAAGGCCACAGCATGTGTTCGACATATCATTAGAGAATCTGTGTGAGGGAACAGAAGGACTGAAAACTTTTGTAAGAACAAAAACTACAGCAAGCAAGCTTCAAAAGTGTCACTGCTCAGATAACTTTTTGGGAGTTGCTGTACTAAGCTCTGTGATATAAGTACTTGTAATTGTTTTCTAATTCCAACCTGTGCAGGGCCTCCTGATAATTAAAGTGTCAACGTTTCAGTGATGAAAAGCCGCATTGAAAATCAATGTTCAGTTGACATTGCTGCTTGCAGGGAAGATGGAAAGGTCTTGTGAAGGTCTGCAGAACCAGCTGTGAAAGCCTTCTGCCAGCTTGGTGGGAGGGGAGAGCTGTAAGACCAAACCACCACTGGTGAATCCTCGTCCTTTAAACTCACGGCTGGCTGCAGATAAAATCAGAGGCACGTCTCTTATGAGGAGACCGCCAGAACCGCATGTCCTGCTTAAAACTTATTTGCAGGTATTTTGCCTGTTCGCACACCAAGAGAACAGACTGAGTAACCCTGACTAGAAGCTGCAGGGAAGCTCCTCACAGGAAGATCTGTCAGTGTGAGCAATGGCCCATCCTCGCAGAGATCAAGTACCTTTTACTGTTCAATGTGGTTTTTATTCCCGGTTCTTTGTTAGTCAGGGGAATGCTCCTCACCTTGCTTTATGAGTCAGGACAGTGAGACACAGGGAGACTAAATGGTGACACCAAGGTCACACATTTTGGCAGAGGATGAAGTTAAACCCAAACCCTCTGAGCTGCAGGCCGGCAGTGGCTCTGAGAGCTGTGGGAAGGGGCAGCCTCGGGCTCTCCACAGGGTGGAAAGCTCTTCCATGTGCTCTCTGCCCTTCTTCCCTTCTCAAACCAGCTCTCTGATTCCTGCTTGGCTTTTCTGACTCTGCTTTGCCCTATCAGGTTTCCCAGAACTGACCATTATGCCATCATTTTTGAAGTGACTTTTGAGTATAACCCAGTGCAAGACTTGGTATTACAAACCTGCTTACAAAAATGGCTTGCTGCCTTCCCTTACCAGCTTTCATAAACTATGTCCAAAATACTCCAAAGTAATTGCTAATAGCCTAGATTGATTCTGACTGTATAAAAGACAAGTAATTTCAAATTATGAAAATTAACTGCTTACATAATTTGATTCATTCTGTTACAGTCTCTGTGAGGATTTAATCATGGTGCCTTATCCCCAGCTCTGCTGCTGCTGAACTGACAATATATCAAAAGTGTGATTCAGAAAGGTCTAGCAAGAATGTTGGGGTGGTATGAGGGAAAAACAGGTAGATGATATAACAGAATTTAAGTTTCATTCTCTGGCTTGTAATTATTCCAACTTTTTCTAACCGTCTGTGTTTATCCTATTGCGTTTTGATTTAGCAGCCTCTTTAGGATTATGTTTAATACATATATTAATATGTACATTTGCAATCTAATTACAACTTTTACCAGAATGCCTAGCTCAGACTTGCTGAACTTTTGCAGTCTGTGAATGGTTCCTCTGCCTCAGAAATGACTTCTTTGTATCCCCACTCCAGACAAGCAGGCACTATCCCAGAGTCCAGCCCAGATCCTTCCTTCCATGGGAAGGAAGATGCACCTTGCAGATGCTGGCATGGAGCACGTTCTCCAGGGCAAGGTGGGCTCCATGCCCATCATTTAGGGGAACCAGGCAGGGAAGGGAACTCCAGAACCAGCCTGTGTGAGGCTGGAGGTAGCAGCAGGTTTTGTACCTCCCCTAGCTTGTTTTCCTCAGCACAGGGCCAGGAGGAGAGGCCTCTCAGACAGCACGATACAAATTTGTTCTCCAAAACAAGCCCCCTGCCTTCTTAAGTCCCTGAAAAAGAGCATAAAGGGATGGTGGTGGTGTGTGCCTGTGTCTGAGAGGCAGGAAGTTAACAGTAGGAAAACCTGTTTAAATAAGGATTTACTTTTGTAATCAGACACAGAGCCCCATGGCACAGTCTGTGGTACAGCCTCCCCCTCATCACCGAGAATCTAAACCTGAAAAACAGAGACTGCACTAGGAATATTTATGTCTTCACAATTTATTTGTTAAGGTATTACCATTGCTCTGATAGGGACTCTTCTACCTCCCACTGGCCTCTGCAATCACTCAGATAAAACGAGGTAAAAAACAGACAAGCACTTGCACACAAAAAACATTGGGACTGAGCAAGGGGCACTTAGATGTAACTTGGAACCTAAATTTGCAAACCAGCCTAAGGGATATGAGTATCTAGCTGGATAACCTTCCAGAAGGCAGAAACATCTTTTGAATTGCCTCTTTAGTCCTTTTAAGGCATTATCATCACTTTGATCTAAATTGAATTGACTCCAAGCCGGTTTATTGCAATGTATGAGCTGCTCCCCTGTCGATCCTGGAGATGAAGTTCTTGCCTAAGAGCTCAAAGTGACACAGTTCACCCTCAAAGGCACCAACAGAGAGGTGAGAAGAGATTCTTGTAGTTCCCTCCACTACAGAGACAGAAGAAAAACTGATTTTCACTTTTAGGATAGATTTTAGAGGTAGATGATGATGCAGAGAAAGGTGTTGTTCTCCCCTTCTTTTCCCCTCTCTACTCTCAACCAAAACTACCTTCTCTCCCCTGGCTGGGAGGTTGCTGTGCCTGAGGAGAACAGTTCTGCCCACAAGGCCCTCTCCACCCCTCCAGGATATTTCCTTGTTGCAATTCAGCTGTTTCTGAGCTGGCAGCGATTGCAGGCAGGAAGAGAAGAGTCTGAAGAAAGGAGACAGGGTGACAAAGTCTTCTTTACTGAAAGCAAGAGCAATACTTCTTGATCGTTGATTCCTACAGCTCTTTAAAGGGCAGAATGTCCAGCAGTTGCACTTGACAGGTGTTGGGCCAGAAGATTTGTAACAGGAAGCATGAGGGGTATGATCTGTTCTCATTACTACAGAACGAAGCTTTCCGTTTCAGTCAGGACAAACAAGCCTTTTATTTCCTGTCTTCTTTTATTACTTCACCAATTTATGAAATTCTTTATTTTTATTTTCTTAATATCCCTGCCATGCCTTAACTTTTTAGGTCAGTGACTCATACCTACAGCTCCATAAGAGCAAACCTCTTCATGTAAATGGCTTAATTTTCAGGCTGACCATGTAATTTTATCATTCTTCAAATGATCTATGCTTCTCTAGATTAAATGGATGAGTTTCCAGAAAGTAAATGTGTTTGTGCTCCACAGACAGAGCTTTATGTCAGGTTCCTGCCAAAGAAGTCTGCACAATATTGTCTCAATAAAAAATGAGAAAGTAAAAATCATTTAGTCACAGGTGTACTACACATTAAGATGCAGAAAAGGCATCACTAAATTATGTCATTGCGTAAGTAGTTCTCTCAGTAGCAGTTAAGGGAACAACCTAGTTAGTCACAACTAAAAAAGTGCAGCTTTTACGAAAAGAATTTGCAGTAAAAAGTCAGAATTACATTTCTATGTGAAGTAAGTTCTGATGAATTAAAGCAGATCCTGAAGTTTCCAGTGCTCCTTCCTGTGTAAATGGTGCTTCATCCTATATGTATTTTCAGCACATCTCTCTGTCTGCCTAACTTTAACTTAGGCTCTATGCTGCTGCATTGAATTTCAATCTAGATTTCTGTGCCACTTCCACCAAGGTACCTCACAGATTTATGAGAGAAGTGAAGATCCGTGTTTTGTTCCCTTCTTTCTTGGTTACATACCTCTTTGATACATGGAAGTCAGATTTCAGCAGATTGATGCCTTCAAGTCAGAAAAACGGTTGCTTCGTCATCTTTCTGCATTTAAGTCCATTTTAATTCTATATTTTTCCAGATAAGTTCCGGCCAAACCTGTTTTTCCGGTATACCATAAAGAGGTTTTTCTTGTGACTGTTCTGATGGAGCGGATACGAGCAATTTCCAAAAAAGCCTTTGGCTGTTATGAGCTGATTGGGTGTGTTGCAATGGTCCTGGTACCTGCGGGGGGTCACCTATTCATCCTCACCACACCCCCGAGAAGTCTCATTGCTGTGTTATTTGGGAAGAGGAGAGGCAAATCCCCTGTCTATGGATGATATCCTAGATCAGGGAGTTTGCCTCTCTCTCTGAATCAATAAAATGAAAGGAAATGTCACATTTCCAACCTCACAGACTGCAGTGGGGTGGACACTGCAGGTGATACTGCAGTAGTGGAGAGCACACGAGTCCTTAGAGGGAGAGAAGCATCTCTGTGGGTCTGCAGTGGAAAGCATTTTCCAAAGAGAATCAGGTCCCATCCTCCTCTCTGTCCATTCTTGCCTCAGGATACGTCCAAAAAAAGCAGACACAGCCCATTCTTGCAAGTGGATGCAACACAGACCCTGTGCTTCTGGTGTGTTGTTTTTCCTACTTACCACGTGTTGCATCCATCAGCCTTCGCAAACAGGTCTTGAGAAAGGAGAATTTAATGGGATTTTCTGCAAGCGGGTATTGAAAAGGAATGAGGAGTTTGCCAAAAATGTGTTCCTCTCTTCATGTGGACATGAATCAAACCCCGTGATTTACTTTCTATACTCTTTGATTCCAGCAGAGGTCAGCTGTGCCTGTGCTGGGGATGCATAAAGCAGTTCAGAGTGTGGGCGCCTGCACACCTTGCAGCATAAAGCGCTGCTTTCTTCCCACTGCCCCTCACAGCACTAACCTAAGCCCATTTCAGGCCCTCCTCTTAAATGGAGATTGAAGGGCTTTGAACCAGGGCATCTCTGCCTTCAGGACTGCCACAAAAGCTGGTTAGAGAGCTGTTCTTGCTGTTGCTCTGTGGCTCCAAGTCTGTTTGAGAGCAGCCTATAACGAGCAGGAGAAGCAGGAGACTCTGACAGTGGTCCTTCGTGAGGTTAAAACTGTTACAAGATGAAAAACCTCCAGAGAGCAAGAATTTATGTCTGGACTGTGCTTTCCAATTACTGAACTATTAGGGAAACAGAATTACTGGCATCCTGTTGCAACTATGTTCCTTCACTGCTGTATCAGGATTGTTAAAAAAACCCAAATCTCTGTGATTGATAATGTTTGGTTAAGGTTTGCTCTGGCAAAAAAATTTGAGTGTATCCACAAATAATTTTACTTCTTTAAATGGTGTAATTTTGCTGGATATATGGTCCACTAAAGTTATTATTTCCTCTGTCAGTTACAGTGGTCCTTTAACATAAGCTCTCCAGAACACAAGACAGTAAACAATTTGAAGTTCTTCAGAACACAAGACAAGAAACATTTTGAAGCTGAAGGCAGAATGTGTTGACAAAAACTCCCTAGTTTACCCATATAACCCTGAAAATGTACAAGACATGTTTTATCCTCTTTTTTTAGAGATTAAATTGTTACATTCAGAATTTTTGTTAATTGTCATTAATGATTGACACACTTTACAGACTTTTGAAGCCAGAAATTAATGACTGCTTTTCTGAAATTAGATGTCATGCTTTCGACAGAAATCTTTCATGTAACCAGTGATGCGTGCCATTGAGACAGCAGCTGCTTCTGAAGGATAATATCTAAAAAACCCCAAAGAATCTCACTGTAAATCTAATGTCTGGTTTTCGTAAATAATACTTTTCACACTTTTCTGGTACCTTTTTTGAATTTGGCTTCTTCATACTAAAGAACAGATGAAGTTCCAGTGCATCTAAGCACCCCTTTCCTTTGTTCTATTAGGGAGATTTAGTAGATTGAAATGACTGAAATGACTAAATGGGGTTTGCTTATTTCTTATGTGTAGCTGTATGTAACAAGAAATGAGTGCCATTATTCTAACAAACTACCAGGAGAGCCAATAAATAATTTCAGCACAAGATCAAGGATAGGGCTAACGAACAGCAGACTTGACTTGTTGCCTGAGAACTGAGAGAAGAAACATAAGCCCGCTAGAAAGAGGTGATTAAGGCACACCTTCACAGTGAACTTGCACCCTGTGTGCAGTTGTGTTGCCCAGCTCCAGCCTGTAGGAGTGTCAGATGAATGTTAGAGAAAGCAAGGAAAGCTATTTTTCATTTTAGTGCTTGTTTCTCCTGATGGCATTATCTGTTATAGGTCAAGCAGCTACAGATGACAGCTTCATAGGTCATCCTGAAAACAAGATACACACCCGGAGCTGTTGCTGCTGATTAAAGATCACCTGTCTAAGTGCAGATGACACTCCTGGCTTTTGGGTGACTACAGTGGATTTAGAATTCCAGTGTGAATAGCAGACTGTGTCCCAACACCACATACACAAGCAGCCCAGGCTGTTGTTCACGAGGGACTGTGTGACTGCCTCACCAAAGAGCAAATCCTGTTCCAGAAAGGTGACAGCATTTGTAAGTCTCCCATTCTTTGTTGTTACAAGGGGATCTGGATGGCTCTACACTTACAGCTGCTGGCTGTCACTACAGACAGTCACGAGCGGGCTCCACACTTAATGCCCTCTTTACCTGTCTTTCTTTGGCAGCTGGATCCAAATATAGGTATTTTTAGGTCAAATTTGTCTTTACAGAGAGTTCAAAGCACCATTGACTTTTGTGCCAAAAACTAATGGGTGCATCCGGGGCTGCTCATTTTGCTGTTTCATTTTGTCATCTGTCCAGTGGTAACTGCCTTGCCCTGGGCTGAGGAGAGCCTTGTCTGCCATTCCCAAGGAGAAATCTCAGGGTGTCTCTAGGCCATTGACAAAATCTGAAATGCAAACAAAAAACTTAATGCTGAATCATAAATCTCTGAAACAAACAGAAAATACGTCTCTCTTGCTGAGAGTTCCCTGCTCCCAGCTGAAGTGGGGATGGTGCCCACAGTATTCCTGTTAACTCCATCCAGAGCAGTGTGAACAAACAGCTGTGCCCACACTGTGTGGCCTCTAACCCAGGGCCATGTAGCTGAAAGACATCACCACCGTTTTTTAGAGATTTTGTGGTTCAAAATAGCTGAATTGACATGAGGGCTGAACCAGTGTATTGGTATTTTGATAGTCTAGTATCAAAAGAGAGATAAGTTGCATGTCCTTGGACATGGCACGAAGGTTCATGAGCCCTTGAGGACAGAAGATCTGCTGGAAGTGTGCTAGAAAACACTGTGCAGGACAGAAAGATCCCAATCTGGATATGGTCCTGGCCCTTGTGCTTATTTGAAATGGTCTCCTTAACAAATTACCTCTATATCCACATCTGGCTTTTGTCTTGGAGGAAACTGATTGGTTTTCTGCATAACAGGGTCCAAGCAAACTCAAGTTGATACAGTTTTGATGATGAGGAGAGAGGGACTTAACAACAAATCAGAGAAGTGACAGTGTAGACACAGATCCTCATTATGAATAGAAAATGGTTGTTTATTCTAGATATAAACATCCTAAAATATTAATTAAAAAAAACCAAAACCCCATAATGACACAAGGCTTTTGGTCTAGATGAAAAGAAACACATTTTGTCTTTTACAAAACAGCAGGGGCTCTTTTTGCCACTGGCAACTGTCAGTCTTCAGATAATTTCATAATAAGACCTGCAGTACAGTCTTTGAGAAGAGTGAGACTTGACTGGAAGAAAAAAATTAAAAGCCTTCAGTAAAAGGCAGAGTGAGGAGGAGCTTGATTTACTACCCTAATGCAAAAATTCTTTGTGCAGAAGAGATGGTAATGATGCCATTATGTTGGGCAAGCCCAATACAGAAGATTGTTTATATAGATGCAAGAGAGGACAGAATGGAAGTCATTTCCGTAAGAAAGAAATCAACAGCCTTAAATGCATCTTTTACAGAGACCAAATGCTATTAGACTTCTAAAGTTTGACTTTCCTGTTTTCTTGAGAGGATAATTACGTTATTTGCTTGTTTTCTCTGCTACATTTGAATTTTTTTTTCTAGGTCACTGAATAATGTCTGTCATTTTTTTGGTCCTGGTTGCTCCCTTGGGTGGCTCCTGGTTCATCCCCTCACTGTTCTGTCACTGGTCCCATTATGGGCACCTGGCTCTGCCTGCCTGTGCTTGGCTGTGTCCCCTTGGTGAGGGATGCCCATGCTGGGGTCACCTCAGCTCCCAGCACGTCCCCCTTGCAGAGCAGCCTTCTCTCTCTCTTCCCCACGTTCTCAGCTTCAGGATGTGGAGGGTCATGTAGCAGTTTTTCAAAAAGGATCTGCCAGTTACATCATCAGAACATGAATCAGCTCTGTGCTATTGCTGGGGTGTCATCTCTGCCAGGCCAGTCATTTCCACTGTTAAATTTGCACTCTTGGTTGCTCCTGCCCAAGATCATCCTTGATACTGGTTCTATTCAGCTGCATTTTTTAAGAAAACCTTTAATTCTAACTCAGTCGTTCCATCCATTTGCATTCCTCCTCAACCTTTCATCACCGGCACGCTTACCAACTGTACAGGTTATTCCCTCAGCTCAACTGTTAATGAATAATTAAACACTAATTTTTATTAAACTATTAATTAAAACACCTCAGGATACCCAGGGGAGCTCATGAACAATCACAAGTGGTGTAAGGTTTATAACTTGACAATAGTTGTTCTAATGAGCTATTTTTGATTAAAGCTTTCCAGACAATGGTACACACTCCTAGTATTTTCACCCAACACACATTTACTGCTTTGTGCCTGTGTTAAAAGCTTGCGCTGTATTTACTAGGCTTTATTATAAAACAAATTAGAGGAAGATACTGTGATAACCGACTGGGCTGCATCTCTAAGTAATACTGATGAGGTCCAAGTAAGCCTACATCCTCTAGAGGTTGAGTTACCAATAAACCACGGCCTGAAATCTCTCTCAAGGATCATATTTTGATCACAAACCTTCCTGTTTCAGTTGTCTCTGCCGGTTTCAGAGCACCCCTCTCTCATCAGTGACTCAGTGAGCCACAGTCATCGCAGTGAGGGGGCAAACTTGTACTCCGTGGGCTCCACCACTGCCTACTGCAGTGGTTCTCCAAGCCAGGCTGATCTTTTATAATCTAGCACAAAGCTAAGGATAAGAAAACGAGTATTGATAGCTATTTTCCCCCCATATTAAATTTAGAGATAATCTTACCCTTAATACAAATAAACTGGATGGATTTAATGCTATCAAATCAACAGTGCTAGGTAAAAAAAAAGAATAATGGGATTCTTTCCTCCTAGAGGAAGGATCACTCTTATCTGGTGAAAGATCAAATCATGGCCCAAATGTATGCATCTAGAGACTAACTAATATGGTTATAATACAAATAAATCATCTGCACTTAAAACTGGAAAATGCTTGTTTTTATGTATTAGTCACCCTACAGTAAGTGTCATGCACATTGGCTTCTGGATTCAGACAGAAACAACAGATTCAGGCAGAAACAACAACCCAAAGGATTACTGCTGCCCACACAGAAAGTCTTCCAGGGAGGTCAGTGTCAGTGCTTCCACGTGAGTGCAATCAGTAGCGATCCAGCAAATCAAAACCCAGGAAACCCAAACTGCAGAGGATGAGGAAGGATGGTCTGCCTGAAACCTAATTGCTGTGAGGCAAGAAAAACAGTGGGACTGGGAGGACAGAAGATGCAAGGTGATGCTGAAGTCACGTTCTGCTGCTGGCCGTAAGAGTGATTCACTGAACACCGTGTCCTCTGTCAGAGGGAGGGAACAATAAGCAGGAACACTTGGCATTCCCGTCCATGAAAAGACCCAAGCCAACTGTCCTGCTCTGCTCCCTCAGCTGCTGCAGGAACCATCTACAGACAGCTCTAGGAAGAAAGCAAAAGGAACTTTTGCTAAAAAAAGTTGACTAAAATGAACTTTTATTTCCACTGCTGTGAAAAAGGGGAAGGGGATTCTGACTCCTGTCTTTTTGCCTGTAATTGTTATTGCAGACACAACTGTGTTACAGGTACAGTAATTTAATACTCTCAAATTCTATTTCGAAGGTCAAAGTGTTCTAACATTGTCATATTTTTGATTGTGACTTATAGCAGCAGAGTTTGGAAGTTCTCCTCAAGTCGGGGAAAGCTGCCAAATGAAACCACACTTCAATAGCTACAAAGTACTCTTTGGAAGAATTCCATCAAATTATAATCCCCTCTCATTACTGCACAAGCATTTCTGGGTGAGGTAGCCAGTTTCAGCCCTTCTCACCCATGTCAAAAATCTATATACTGGTTCAGGCATTTCTGTGATTCTTTTCTTCTTTTCTTTCTGGTTTTCATTTCTGCTTTCCTTTTCTCTTTCTCCAGCGGGTCACTCTCCCAATGTTCCTTCACAACTCATCACAACTTTTTGTTCATTCACATGGGTTTTGTACTGGCCTCCATGGAACTGTTCTGTGTGTTTGTGTACATGTGTAAGCACAGACACCTACTTATTTATCCAAGTAGGCAGCTGAATCACCTCGGCCCCTCTTTGCACCTCGTAGATGGCTCAATAGTGGGATTATCATTGCACAGTCCAATATTCCCAGAGAATATTGGGCAGAGAATGACTTTGTAACAGCTCAGCACTTATGGCATAACTGCTGTGCTTGTGCACGAGCCATCTGACTGGCTGATTCTTTTTGGATGTTTTCACCATCAAACCATTCTGTTTTCCACAA
The DNA here is from genome assembly GCA_014706295.1 of Lycocorax pyrrhopterus obiensis. Lineage (NCBI taxonomy): Eukaryota > Metazoa > Chordata > Aves > Passeriformes > Paradisaeidae > Lycocorax > Lycocorax pyrrhopterus. Next base: position 113,230,905 of record JACSVZ010000001.1, on the reverse strand, counting down.
TCAACACAAATGCAGTTCAGTCAAAGCCTGAAAAGGTAATGCTGCCATGTTACATAGTGGAGTAATGGTTTCTTACAAAATACAATGAATTAGGCACAAGATTCTAGGAACAAATAAGGAAAAAAAATAACTTAGGCAGACATTTTTTCACTTTGATAAGCCCTGTCTTAAATTTGGGGGGTGCTTGCCACTCAAAACTTTCAAAGTTCATCTTGCATTTTGACAAGAAGAAGCAATACTTAAACATAGTCAACAAGGCTACTTTTGCTCGTATTTGATAGAGTTTTCCCCATCCTCCCATTTTTCAGAGGAGCCAGTGAAGTGGGAGTCCTTAGGTTGGACTTTTTGTGGTGCTGAGCAGCTGATGCTTCATGGCAGAGCAAGCCTATTTAAAATTAGCCACCCTGCCTTTAATTTTGGGCTTTTGACCTCTCCCCTACAGAAAACCTGCAAATGCACACACAGGGGTGCACAGCTGTAGCAGTCAAACCCAGTTTCATAACTCTTCCATTTCCCAGTAAGCTTCCCAAATTACCACGTGACACACTCCCACTGCAGGCAAGGCAAACTCAAAAGTGTTTAGTCAGTTGTTAGGGTGTCTAGGTCTGCATATTTCACTGTACTCCCATGTGCTTTTCTTCCTCCAGGAACTGCAGAACTGAGGACCTAAAGAGAATGTGGAGGAAATGACCTCCAATTCCATTCTCTTACTCCATCATTAATTTCTAAGATGAACCATCAAGAAAATAACTCTTGAAATTCAATCTATATAATATATATTCCCAACATTTTCTGAAATGTGCCCTGGTTTTAATTAAAATGTGAATTGTATAGGCAGAAGGTCTTGTTTCTCTGCCAGGAGCAAATCTCCAACCATGGACATCAAATGCCCATGGAAAAAATACTTCGTTTTTTTCATGCATTGAAACTTCCCCAACTTTATTACATTTGGAAACATAATGTGATAGCAGAGGGCAACATTATATCTGACATATATAATTAGTTTACAAAAAAATACAACCAGGGGATGTGTTTTTGAAAACCACTTTTTTCACACAATAGTTGCAGGAAAATGGATCACATTGATCCTTTTTGCTAAATGGTATGACAAAGAAAATGAGCATTTGTATAAAAATGCAATAACAGTTGAAGCTTGAATTAGGGAGTCTGCAACCTTTGCTTGTGCTCATAAATTACCCTGCAGATGAGAATGTGACATGAAAAAAAAATAAAAAGGCATCCAAAGTCAAGAGATACAACCCATCAAACACTGAAATGCTTTATATATATGTGTAACTAATGTTAATCACTTCAGATCCTATAGTACAAATTGCCTCCAGCAGTTTCTAAAGTTGTATCACAGGTTAAATGGACACCCACAGATAGAGATTAGTCATTTAAAAGACAAAGGTATAAAAACTGATTTCAACTGCTAAAGCTGTCTTAAAGTCAATTTTTCTTGCATTTTGAAGCTATGCCTTTTTTCCCCCCTGTTTCTGGGTGAGGGTTAACAGTAGGGCAAACCACTGAATCTGGCAGCATATAAGGCTTTTTTTCCAGTGAATACCTTAGAGAAAACTGGGGCAAAAAGGTTTTACTCTTTCAGATCAAATAAATTCAGTTGTCACTTCTAACAGCTGTGCATCAGTAAGTCATTAAAATATCTGAATTTTAAACACTTATGCTCTCTCAAACACTAAAATAGTGGTATGTCTTCCTCGTATGTATTCCTATGTGGAATTAGCACAAAAATGCCACGAGCACCCGAGAGATGTCCTGTAACCCCAGCTCAAGAGGAATTTTGGTACTGAGAAATCAGATTCCACATGCACTGGGGGCCTCCTGCCTAAGTGTATTCTGTCAGCCGTTTGATTTGCTGCCTGGGTGAAAAAACATCATCCAGGTAATTTGGAGCTCTCAGAGAAGGAAGGAGGAGGAAGTATGCAAGGAAATTTGCTTATTTGCAGGTTTCACTGAGGGCAGTGAGAGCTGTAGAGTCCAAAACTTCTGGGAATAGTAATAATTACAATAAAACTCCAAAACAACAAGGGCTTGATTAATCTCCTCCTAAAAAAGCAGACTTTTAGGTAAGTCAGAAATCCTATTTTAGATGCTGTATTAACTTTTCACAATGGCTTAGAGCTGATTACCTTTTTCCCTCCTTTGACATTTCAAGTGCTTCAGTCTCTGCAATCAAAAAGAAGAAACTTCCAGATATTTATGGCAGGCTTGGCGGAAATCCGGACTTTGCAGAAATCCCACCAAAGAGAGAAGATGTGAATTGTAATTGTGAAGAGGCAGGGCTACCAAGAGCAGTCTACTTAGAGTACCTTAAAACAACCTGAGGCAAAGGCTGTACCTTTCCAAGTGTTCAGAAAGTAATATTCCTTGGAGTTACTAGCGCTCTGAGCAGGGCTGCTGACCAATCACTTAACCCTTTTAAGTCCTATGTGCAGGAGAAACAATGACTCCTAATTCCATATTCCTGTTTCATGCAACACTGCAAGAGGTGAAGCGTGCGGCGTCAGCACACGGCAGTTTGTATGACCATGAACAAAAATAATTTTTTTAGCCCCTAAGCAAAGAACTTGTCTCTTGGGTCAACAGACCTTAGAAGTTAGCAGACCAAATTAACCAGCAAATGTGTATTTTATCCCATTTTCAACACTAACAAGATAAATGATGGATGAACACAAGTTTTTCAAAGATTAATTTAAACACAGATGTAATCACAGCAAGCAGCAGTTCAGAGCAGAAGCTGTGCCAGGTGCTTGTGGGGTTCTGCCTCTCTTTGACTACTGAGACTCACTTCCAAAGTAAGGTCCCTAAAATATGTGCCCAACAGCAAATATTGTAAATTTCTCCTCCTTTTTCCTTTTCCCTGCGTTGTTTGTAGCTCTCTGTGGCTCAAAAACTCAGCTCACAAGTCCTGCACTTGGGCAATATCAGGTGTGTGCCTGTGCAGGTGAATGTGCTCATGCATGTACAGGTAGGTAGATCAATACATGATTGACTTCTCAGAAAGAAAAGAAACAAAATGAATGAAGAGCAATACAGTCTACCCTGAGCTAAGTTTTTCCCAAGTCAGACTTGGAAGTTTAGCTCATATTTTACAGCAAAGTTCAGGTCAGTGATTTTTAGCAGCTATGCAACTGGCACTCTCATTTTCTCTTATTTGATGAGAATAAGGCAGTCTTTTCTCCATGTATACAATGATTTTTTTTTTTTTAACTAACCTCTCAATTTTATTATCCTTGGGTAAATATCTGCTGGATTAATGCTCCAAGAAGAAGAATAGTTAATAGTAGCAACCATAATCATCTGTGGAATTATAATATCTAACAAAGCAAAGACATATAATCTCCTAAAGTTGCTTTTCATAATATGCAGAAAGCCTGGGGTTGGCCAGTCTCATAAAGCATCCAACCAATACAGGGACTGTATAAAATGAATATCCTGTCAAACAAAAGCCCTCTGGATTATGAAGCTGTACAAATTGTGTGACCTGTACAAACCAGAGCATGCTGCTATCCCTGAAAAGGCACCTAAATAATTACAGGGCTAAGAAACACCACTTGATTTGGTTTGGATGATCTCTTGGCGGAATCCACAAGTTGAATTAGGACGAAAACAGAAGACAGGTCACTTGTTAACATCATAAACTAAAGAGATGCAAAGCCTAGCTGGAATCTCAGCTGTGAATGCCAGCATACAAAATCAGCCTACAGGATTGCATGTGTGTAACATACGCACATCTTTGCTGTATTATTGGCAAAAATTAAAGGAAAAGCAAACTCAAGAGGAAGCTGCCACAGGAAATCTCATCTACGTTCAGGTTGATAAAGCAGGTAAACATACTCACAAGGCTGGTATGAACCAGGAACGTTTTCATTCCTCAGTCCAACTTTAGGAAAAAGCAGAAAGAGAGTCTTGCTCTGCTTCAAACCCCAATATTTCAAGTTCATCGGCAGCACAAGATCAGATAATTAACAAAAACCAAAGGATGACGAAACGAAGCCAGATAAATAATAAATATCTACATATATAAGCACACAGCAAGCAAGATAATGAAAAGTTAGCTAGATTTACCGTTTTAATTATCCAAGTGGGTGGTTTGTTTGGGTTTGGTTTTTTTGGGGGAAAAACGTCGGGAGCTGTTTTCACGAGGATTCATCCATACGCATCCGCACCGCGGCAGGCGCCGGTCCCGGAGCGCGGAGAGCGAAGCGTTTCCCTCCGCAGCCGGCGCTGCCCCCGCCAAAAATGAAACGAGAGAAGGCGGGGAGGGGCGGGGAGGCGGCAGCCGGCGGGGCGAGCTCCGGCACCGCCCCGAGCGCTCCCTGCCCGGCGCTGCGGGCGAGGCGGCTCCGCGCCTTCCGCGCTGCCCGCAACTTGCGCGCGTCGCGGGAGCGCCGGGCCGGGCGGGGCCGGGGGCGGGCCGGCAGGATGCCCGGCGGGATGCCCGGAAGGATGCCCGTCAGGATGCCCGGCGTGCTCCGCCCGCGGCTCCCGGGATGCGCCCACCTGCAGCCCCGGTGCGATGCTGACCGCGGACCCTGCGCTTGTGCCGCCTCCGCGGTTCCAGGGCTGGGAGGCGCCGCGCGAGTCCTCCGGGGCGGGTTGGCCCTGGTGTATCCTAAATTGGGTGGAAAGGCTGCTGCCTGGAGCGGGGATGAAGGGGAAGGTCTGTTTCAAGCACCCGACTTGTGTGGGATTTGGGATATTCATAAGTGCGCGGTGGTGGGTGAGGCTGTTAACCTCCCCCGAAATGTTAAGACCGGGCTGTGAGGAAGGGGTGCCAGGGTGCGTGTAAAGTGGTGCAGAGGTGGACAAGCATGTGCTCAATTCTCCCGCAGAGAAAAAGCTGTCAGTCATATGTTTGGACCAGCGGAATCTGAAGTGAGGGATACCTTGCCGAGGACTCAGACGTGCCTGGGAGTTGTGACCTGCTGTCCCTGGGCTGAGCCCCAGCTCTTCAGCACCCACCAGCACTCGCACACCTACTCGGTGCCTTCTCCCTCCCTCCTCTCGGCACTCAGCGCTGGGACTCCGACTCAACACCTCTCGGTGGTGGATTCCAGCCCATCATCTGAGAAGGCTGAGTGCCACACCGACAACCTGTTTGCAGGCAGTGCCTTGAGCTCCTCTTTGCATGCTGTTTGCAGTTCCCTTCCATGGTGCACATTTTACCTTGGTACCGACTAATCCAGGGTGATACTCAGCGTCCTTTCCTTTAGCTCATGATGTTTGTTGTTTGCTTAGACCTCTATTTACATGAGTTTTTGTTTCTGAAGCAAACCCAAAATACGTTTCAATGAAACCAGCCCCTACATCCCATTGTAAATATTTATTCCACAAAAACTTAAAGGAGTTGAAAGTACTAGAAGGCAATTTCTGTTGTTGTTTTTATTAAGAAAAGCAAAGGAAAGCCTTTATAGATAGAAATTCTAACAACTACCGGCATCACACAGCCACATTGTAGCTTCATCAGTCCATTTAGACGCAGTTTCCCTGGGTCATTTGGTGCCTGCCAGGTGCTGAAGTGGCTGCTTAGGACTTGTCTTCTGCAGGCTTTTTAAGTTCCAATTTTACATGAGCTGAGCACTGTTTTTTCTTTTGCAGGTTTTGGCACTAGTGAATACAGACTCCTCCCTCAGCTACTTGTGTCACCTGCTATTGTTTCAATTAATGAATGATACCACAAGTGACCTTAGAAATGGCAGAAATAATAGCAAAACAGCCCTGTTCTCTCCATTTCTCCTGACCAGTGAGAGTCAACTGTTTATGATTAATCTCTGTTTGCACTGCAGTCTGCATGTGGTGTTAGATTGATGCCATTATACTCAGTCCAGCAGGAATGTGAAAGTGCCTCTCTAAAACTGACAATTTGGTGTATTATTTTTCTGCTGTGTCTGTAAACCTTTAAAAAATATTTTCTCCTAGGGAAAACTGCTTGAGTGACATTGATGGTGGCAGAAACTCTCTAGTAATTCCCAAAACAGTGTGCAAGGGCGTTGGGTGTCACAGTGGGAGCAAGTAGTCTCTCCATCTCCTTCAAATATCTCCTTAGGACCTCTTGCTTCCTATGGTGTTTGCTAAGAGTTTGCTCGTTGTTATTTTGTGTGCTGTTTTGGTTTCAAACTGTGGCTCATCCTCAGACTGTGCCCTGCTCAGTGTAGTGACATCTTGTTCAGCTGCTGTGCCTCACAGAAGTAGATTTGATGCTAGCGAGGGGCTTTTCTGTTTTGATCATATCAGGTAGAGATTTAAAGCTTATTTTTCTGAGCAATTTTTTTTGTCATTGTCTTTTATACAGGAATGGTCATGCTGAGGCAGGCAGAAATTCTTCCTGAGTCTGTTGCTTTCTCTCTGAGGAGGTCTGGCAGTGAGTATTCAGGAAAAGAGTACGAGACCTGGGCAAATACAGGGAGATCCTTGTCCTGGAACCCCCTCTCATCTGGCTGAAGCTTAGGCAATGCAGGTTTGAAACACTACCTGTGCTTTTTTATTGAACCACCTTGAGGGATCTTTTCTTCTAAGAGTGTCTGCAGGTGGTTTTTGAAGACATTTATGCTTTTGGTATCCACTCTGTCACTCCAGCAAGGCGTTCTATAGCACACGTAGACACTGGCATGCGGAAAAGTATTTCTTGATTGTTTTAAACTTCTGTTTCAAAAAAGTGTGTGTCAAACTGAAAGTCAAGCAGCGGTGGGAAAGTTTTACTTAGCTGAAGTGATATTTGCATTAGTTTAGATAAAATTATTTAATCCTCTGCATTAAATTAAAAAGAAAAAAACCCCCAGAAATAGGTCAATGAACTGGCAACAGCTGCATGCAGGGTTTGTTTGAGAAAGAATGCCCACACTTCTTATGTACTTAAATGTCAAGTTTTTTGAGATTTTTGAGTCTTTTTGCCCTGAGTTTGCGCAACACCTGCTCCATTAAAGCCTTGATCCTGGACTCAGGCTCCAAGACACTATGACACTAAAATAGTAGTAGTGGATTGTTTGAATGGTAAATAAAATGAAAATTAAAAAATGATGTGGTGGCTGGTCTCTGAGCTGGTGTGTAAAGCTGGTGTTGGAGAAGAGTGGGGTAGGAAACCCTCAGTTTAGCACGTTGTTTAAAGTTCCAGTATCCAGCTGGGAAGTCTAAGTCGCTTTTCTCTTTCTCAAACTCTGCCTCACATGAGTATGGAGTGAAAGAAGGACTGGAGCTTGTTTGTAAGCCACTGTTATTTGTAAACTCTCCTCCCTTCTTGGCAGTGTAGACTTGATATATCTGAAACTTTGGGGGTTTTCCGTCACATTTAAATCCCCCTTCCACAATAAATCATTCTGTATTTCTGCATATAGTACCGTGGGACCAAAATAAGAGTATTGTGCCAGGTAAGAACAGTATAGGTTGCTCATTACCAAGATACTGCTAAGAAGACAAGAGTGTTTAGTTATGTAGCAGAAAGCAATAACTTAAAAAAACCCCAGACATTAAACCATTAAATGGTGAAGGACATACATAACATTTCTCCTTCTTGCATCTTGTCCTGCTCAGCCTAAGTTGTCACATTCCCACCCTCTGTGACCCTGGGGTAGCCAGGAAAATCCCCAGTGAGGTCTAAGATGCTGATGCCTGAAATTATGGGAGCTCTGTGTACTGTTTCGCCCCACTGACCACCCTGTCTACTCTCCAAGGAAACCCCAGTGTGAAAACTACTGGTAACAATCTGTTCCATGCCATAACTTGGTATCTGCTGCTTCTGCTGTTCCCTGACACCTCCTTGTTACCTCACCTCTATTGTGTTGTCTCACTGCTGCATGTCAGCTGTGACAGAGGGACAAAGGAAAGTTTTAGTGAGGTTTTTGTGGTTGTGATGGGCACCACTATGCCCTCCACCATATCCCCCTGGACACATTTACTTTCTGAGGAGCAGAGAAGAGGCCCTGAACACATTTGTGTGGATATAACCAAAGACACCAGACAGAAGATAAAACAGCTTGAACTGATATAAGAAATTAATGTGGCAGATACTGCTGTCAGAAAAATTTCCTCCCACTGGGTTTATGAAAGGTAAGTATAAAAGTTGCTGTTTAGTCTCTGGGGCCACACTGTCTTGTGCAAGAAGCTCCTCCTTGGCAGTGACATTTATTAGGGCAATAACTCAGAATTGCAGGGGATGCACATGCCTTTTTGATTTTGACTGTTGTGCTCTTAGAAGAGTTCTAGCTGACCATTTCCCCCCACTTTTAAATCCCTCTACTCTTTTGCTTTCCTTTCTGAGCATATCTGTCTGTTGTACATATCCTGACCAGCTTATGTGGGGTGAAGGGACACTGAATCAATGTGACACAGAGATTTGGGGCAGCCTCAGCCCAAGGACAAAACCCCCTCAGAGCAGTGTGAGAGGTCTCAATGGCTTCATGGACAGGAAAGATGAGAAGCAGCTGGCTGAACAGTGTTTGGCATCAGAGCCACCTTTAGGAGCTGTTGCTGAGTCCCAGGATGACCTAGAGACTGATCTCTCACAGTTCTTGCCTTTTCTGCTTTACCTTGAATACCTATATATTTGGGATAAACTATGCCATGCAGATACCAGGTTAGCTGGGCTAGATGACAGGGGTTATGATGTTGTTATTTACATTATGATGTCTAGAGAGTTGAGAGTTGACTCTGCCTCACACCGCCATCACAGTAATGTGCTGTGGTGTGCCCTCAACGAGGGTCAGAGGAGCAGGTCAGGGGAGCAGGGGCAGACCATCTGCAGGTCGCAATACCAGGTGCTCACCATCTCTCAAAATCAGACCATTTGTTTGCATCCTTTAATTAAAACACTCTTAGTTCACTTAAAGGCTGATTATGAAGTGAGAATGAAGATTGCTGCTTAGGAAAACAGATGATCAGTTTTGCTTAATGAAATGTGTGTATCTCATTGCTATCTATCTACAGAGGGAAAAACGTGAAGATGTTTGTTCCCTGTAAATAATATTTACATTCAATGAATTCAAACCTGCTCTCATCACAGGGGCCGCAGCATCCAGATCAAGGGTGCCCTCCAGCACATCTAGCAGGGGATGTGGGGCAGGGCGTGGTGTGTTACTCTTCTTGAAAGAAAACTGGAGAAGCCAAGGCTGCCTCTTGGAAAAAAGGAAACGCCACAACTATTATGTCAAAGGGTGGGAAAGGAGATGCCCAGCACTTGGCAACTGAAGAAAAAGACTAGAATTTAAAAAAGCATGAATGTTGCCTCACAATGGACAGGAAAAGCAGAATGCAGTGGGAATTCTCTCAGAAGAAAAACATGAGTCTTACTATTGCCAGAAAAATTCATTAGAGTTTTCAGAATGTGAAAACCGGATATGACACACAGCTGAGAGGGAGGACAAGGATGCTTATATCCTAATTTATTATGTTAGCAAGAAGTTTATTATCTCTTTCTTAGATTTAGTAACTTCCATTCCAGTTGTCCGCTGGGACTTTGATGGCTTTCTTCATGCCAGCATGTACTATTGTGTGTATCCATGCACTGAAAAGAACTACAGAAGATGACAAAATCCCTGTGCTTTCCTCCTTTCTTCAAAAGTGAGGATGTCCTCCGTATTTTATATATTTCTAAAGTTCAGATTCTGTGAAATACAATTATTTATCCAAAGTGATGACTGCTTAAGAGGTAGGTGGATATGACAGCCCTGAGTTGACATAGGGGTGTTTGGTCAAAGGTTGGACTTGATGACCATGGAGGTCTTCTCCAACCTTAATGATTCTGTGATTTTATGAAATCTATTTTTAATTATAACAAAGAATATAGAAAAACTTTAGATGAGAGCCACTAGAAATCCTGATCATTTTCACTGCTCAATTACTGGGTAACTACATTTAACAGATGACTTATTTAGACAGATTGTTGTCTCTGGGAATGCATGTTTTTATCTTCTGAAAATTGTATTTTCCACTTGGCTGGGTGCTGCTCTTCTGTCAGCTGCTGTGATCATGTTTGCACACACACACAAACACACAGAGCCTGGTATCAGGGCAACATCCAACTTGAAAAGGAGGAGTTTAACTAGCAAAAGGGAAAATTGCTAATTACAGAGAAAAATGGTGCACAGTGTGCTTATAGCTACAGGTAGTAGTGCCCTTGCAGCACATCATTAAACCCATTAAAATTTTATAGTTTGAAGAAGAGGTAAACTATGTCTCATAACACATTCTGATGTTACAGCACTCTTTCCCTTTGGATAGTTGAGGAGCATTTTGTTCAGACTCCTGTCTAGAAAACCAAGAGCTTTGTTCCCTCCGATAAACTACCAGAATAATTTGATAAGAAGCACTCTGGTCTCTGCCCAAGGGTGTTGACCATTGACTGGGCTGATTTTGTGTTCTGATTCAGATTTGTTGAAGATTTACTGAAGTCTGAGAGGCTCAGTCACTTTCACTGAGAATGAGAGTCTTTGTCATATTCAAGGTAGTTTTAAAACTAATAAGAACTTTCTGAAGGGAATAACTGCCTCCACCTGATGTAAAAAAAGCAGGTCTAACAGCACAAATGCTGAGAGTACTTAGGTCTGTTTTCTCCAGGAAAGAAAAAGTCATCTATATCAGTCATCAGGAATGATAAAGGAGGTTTCTACATAACCTTATTCAAAATAAAGTTAGTATCTGTGCTAGAGAAGGATCAGAAAAAGACAGCAAAACAGCAGAGGACCAATAAAGCAAGTCTTCCAAGGTGGCTAAATCGTGTGCATGCATTTATCTCAGTGCTGTCAAGCCTAGCATCCCTTGCTCTAAGTTTATTTGATGCTTTTCATGGACATTTGTCATGATTTTGACTGAATGAGACCAACATGACTTTTTGCACAGCTAGATCAGTATTTGCCACTCTTTGCTTCAACCGAGTTCTGACTGCCGCAAAGACTGCAGGACTCCTTATTTAAAAAAATCCTTCTTCCCTTCCCTTATCACTCTTAATTCAATGTTTTGGTCTTGCATGACAAGGTTTTGGTTGTGGGGGTCTGCAGGGGTGGCTTCTGTGACAAGCTGCCAGAAGCTGCCTCCGTGCCCAGCAGAACCAATGCCAGGCAGCTCCAAGACAGACTCACTGCTGGCCAAGGCCAAGCCCCAGCCCCTCAGGGATGGTGGAAAGCCTCTGGGCTCTTAAGAAGGAGGAGGAAAACCTGCACAACAACCTGTGGCTGGAGTGAGGGGTGAGAAGGAAAGGAGCAGATCTGCAGACAGCAAGGTCAGTGCAGAAGGAGAGGCAGGAGCTGCTCCGGGCGCTGGAGCTGAGATTCCCCTGCAGCCCCGTGGTGAGACCGTGGTGAGGCAGCCGTGCCCCTGCAGCCCAGGGGGATCCCACAGTGGGGCAGGTGGATGCCTGAAATAAGGCTGTGACCCCGTAGGAAGTCCACCCTGGAGAAGGCCCCGGGGACAGAGGAGCCCACGCTGGAGCAGGTTTACTGGCAGAACTCATGAGTCCATGGGGATTCCACACTGGAGCAGGTCCTGAGCAACTGCAGCCCGGGGGAACTTGTTGAAGTTTGTGGAGAATGTCTCCCGTGGGAGGGACCCCACGCTGGGGCAGGGGAAGGGTGTGAGGAGTCCTTGCTGAGAAGGAAGGAGCAGCAGAGACAACCCGCGAGGAAACGACCACAGTCCCCACTCCCTCTCCTCCTGTGCTGCTGGTGGGGAGAAGGGAGAGGAAATTGTGAGTGAAGCTGAGCCTGAGAAAAAGGACTTTGGTGGGTAATAAAGCCATTTCCCCAAGTCGAGTCTGTTTTGCTGGTGAGTGACCTCTACCCATTCTTAAATTGACCAATCAGCCTTTTGATATATTTTCTCTCTGTTTTCCAGCTGAGAAGGGGAATAATAGACCAGCTTCTGTGGGCACCTGGTGTCAGCCCATCACATCCAGAAAGATATTAAAAAATTTCCAACCCAGCTTGGCACTAAATAGCTTCTACTGCTTCTCTTAAGAAATCCTCGTGTCCGGTTCTGATTGACTTAGAAATAAATAGCTCACACAAGACAGAAAACATTTAATATAAGTTAAAATTATTAGATTTGCTCAGATCTCTGAGTCTTTTTGTTTTCTGCTGCTTTGATTAATATTTTGAAAATTGCATTGGAAAACAAATAGCCTAGGGACATATTTATTGCAAAGGCTTTGAATTTTCCATTATTAAACAGCTTGACTGTGTTTCTCTTAAACAGACTGAGCTCAGGTGAGGAAATGGAAGGATAGATGAGACAAATATTCTAATGACTTCTAAATAAATGCATCTTTCCATGAGAGTGTTTGCTTTTAAAGACCCTACTCTCTGAAATAGCTTCTTGCATCATTAGTTAATAGTGTATAGCTGGCTGATTGTTCATCTTCTTTTGTGCAAAAGCTTGATGCATTTGCTTTGAGTACAGATTATGGAATGAATACATTTGAGATTTTAAAAATCTCTGTTTTCTAAAAAGCAACTTTTTCACCAAGATACATCTCTGGAAATGTGTGAGATCATCTTTTTTTGCCCAGTTTCTTGTCTTGTAAAAATGTAAACCATATTTTAGGACCCCCCCACTCATCTATCTATATGTTTTTGTCCGTCCCTGAAAACCATACTATTTTGAAGTTCAGATGAATTTCAGTCTGTAAAAATTCCTGCTGGAAGAATACAAGTAAAGTTCCTTGGGGTTGTCTTTTATATAAATCACTAGATTATGCCTTTATTTTTCAAGAGATATTTAAATGTAACTTTGTAAGTGATGGTGAGATTGTCATGGGGAAGTATTACTGCAGAGCACGTTTTCTAAAAAAAACAATAAAAAGCAAGCATAGATTTATATTGATTGGCTGCATGTTCAATGAGACCCGTAAAATCTGAGGCTGGTAAAGATGCCTTCTGAGCACGTTCTTTCCTCTAATTCCTGTGTTGTGCATGCTTTTTGCTTTCTCAGTCTTTAATCTGCTCCCCCACCTCTAACAAAACCTTTGATCTTAACATTTAGTAGGGACAATCTTTCAAAATAATTTCCATACCCTTAGGGTAGGTCTTGCTTCTTACTCCTGTTTTGTCTTAGAACAGCCTAGAATCTTTATGAGGAATAGTAAAACATCATTAGGACATCTGTCACATCCATAATCTTGAGATCTATTTGATATAGGAGTGACCAGTGTTTCATTAGTTTGTTCCTGACATCATCTGTGGGAAGCTCAGCTACTGCTTTCCTTGAACTTTAATCCCCCTTGGTTTGCATTACTTTTATGAAACTGTCTTTGCAAGGAACAAAGGAAGTCTTACATAAAACTCAAGATTCTTCCTAAGTGTATTTCCTGAACTTTTATGCACATACACACACACATATATATATATAATGAACATGGGAATGTCATCCACCAGTCTCATGGAAGGTGTTTGTGAGGGAAAGCACTTAAAATTAATAATAAAACACATCCAAAATGATAAACACATTACTTTGAGTTCACAAATGTAACTGTTGATCTGCTTTGTAGACTAGGTGGAGTTTGAGGATGGGATCCATCTGACTTTGTTTGCTATTGGATCCACCTGACTTTGTTATCAGATCCAGGTGGGAAAGAGGTGATTTCTATAAAGCAACAGAAACAAGGGGGGTGGGTTTGCTTCTTTGAAGGGGGCACAGAGGCGTCTGAACTGCTTTCAGCCTGCCTGGGTTGGGTGGCCTCTCTGCTTCAGCAATACAGAGTATCCTGAAAAATAACACCTTAGTGTTATCTAGTTCCTCTGTGCAGCTTGTCAGCTTGTTTTGGTGCTCTGCAACAAAATGTTTAGTTATCAAAAGAGAAGAAGATGGGAGTTTGGAGTTGGCACCTAAAGTGGCAGCCCTCAGGCTGTGGGTGAAGCTTCAGGCGTGTTGGATGCCGGGGAAAAGGCGAGTACTGCTGACTTCACAGAGAGTTTCTCGTCCGCTCGGTCTCAGCAAAGTCGAGGTAAGGAGGTTTATGGCTGATACACTTCCATCTTGTTCAGGTTATGTGCAGATGAATGCAGCACCTGGTTCCCGTATCTGCAGGGGATCACTGGCAGGGATGGGCTCCAGCCTCGCCCTGCCCTACCCTGCCCTGCCTCAGGGGCCTCTTGGGTGAACAGTCTTGGCTTTGTTGGTCATCTCCATGTCCTGTTGCCTGACTCTTGAGGCTGTTTTAAGAAGCAAAGCTTTGATGCATGTTGTGACTGTTGTATCTAAAGGTGAGGAAGTGTCTGATGTGGAGTGTCTGGCTCTGTTGGGAAGGCCCTGCTGTTGGTGGGTGCTGTGGCCTTGAATGGAAATGTTTGTGCCAATAACTGAGGGGTGAGGAGTCCTGTTGTTCTGCAAGGTTTAAGCTTGAGCTGAGCATGCTTTTGAGAACATAAAATTATATTTTGCCATTAACCTTGAGATAAATGTTTGGAATTAAGGCGGTCAAATGCTTTGATACTCTGAAAAGACATATCCTTATTTTAACTCTCAGTGTATGCATTTTTGTTCTCTTTTTTTGTATTACACTAATATTAGCCTAAATCAGATTCTGTGGAGAGGATGGAAATGGGAATAGGTTGGACTTTATGAAATTATTTTTAAAATGAAATAGTGAAATAGTCTGTAAAGGGCTTTGGTGTGGCACGATAGAGGTTGGGCAAGAGTACCTGGTTCCTCTGTGTAGTTTGTAATCAATGGCAGCTTACAGAAAGGTTTTGAATACTGCTGGAAATGCAAATGCTGCAGCACTAGCCTTTTTCTACCCTTATTTTCCTAAGCAAAACTGTCCTTTTGTGGTAATTCTTTCTAACAGAAGCTTAGGAAGAAACAAAGAATTCATCAGAATGGCACCTGTGTTGTTACTGAGAGGTTGTGCCTGAGCGGATGCTGTAGTCTAATGAAATAATTTTAGTATCCTTCTGACTCTTCTTGCTCTCCCACTGTTTAAAGCTGGCTTTCCTTTATGTTTTCTTGGAGAACTTGTATGTATTGACCTTTAGAATGTGCTGTTCATTGATCATGATCCAACACGTATTTAAGAACATTTATTTTGCTGAATATAAGCAGAAACACTACAAGTTTTGCAGAACAGACTACAAGATATGTTGTGCATTAATTATTTGATGTAAAACTCACCCAGTAGAAAACTCTTGGATGACTACCTTCTATCTAAAAATGTACCTGTGGTCTCTGGAAAATGAAATTGTTTGCTGAGGGTATTTGTAGGGATATGCAAAATATCTTCAGGATTTGTTACTTTGACTTGGCAAGTTTGTATAGCAAATTTGAGTACCTATTTTATAGTAATATTGTTTCAGACCCTAATAATTTTGTCCAAAAATCTTTGGATGAAAAAAGTCATGCCTCGTGGTGGTTTTGGCCTAGGCGATTTTCTTCACAGTAGCTGGCATGGGGCTGTGTTTTGGATTTGTGCTGGAAGCAGTGCTGATAACGCAGGGATGTTTTCCTCACTGCTGGGCAGAGCTTACACAGAGCCAGGGCCTTTTCTGCCTCTCACCCCACCCCAGCAGCGAGTGGGCTGGGGGGCACAGGGAGGTGGGAGGGGACACAGCCAGGACAGGTGACCCCAGGGACATCCCAGACCAGAGAGTGCCATGCTGGGCATATAAAACTGGTGGAAGGAGGAGGAAGGGGGAACATTCAGAGCGATGGTTTTTGTCTTCCCAAGTCACTGCTACGCGTGACAGAGCCCTGCTCTCCTGGGGATGGCTGAACACCTGCCTGCCCATGGGAAGCAGGGAATGAGTTCCTTGGTTTGCTTTGCTTAGATGTATGGCTTTTTCTTTCCCTATTATACTGCCTTTATCTGAACCCATGAGTTTTCTCATTTTTACCTTTCTGATTCTCTCCCCCATCCCACTGTGGGGGAGTGAGTGAGTGGCTGTGTGTGCCTGGGCTGAGCTCATTAAACCGCCATGCCCTGAAGTACAATTAAAAACAAATATTGGTTGGGACAAAAGCCTGTGATTGCTTTAAGCAAAGGTCATAAGAGAATGTCCATACTTATAAATAAGTTTATTACTACCATGCTGCTGTTTTAGTAAACCTCTTTCCCTGAAAGGTGAGAACTGAAGAAGAACACGGCGTTCTCTTCTGTCTAGATTTAGGTGAGTCACCTGGTTGATGCCTTTACAGCAATAATATAACTGCCTGATAATGGTTTGTAGTGGTGTTTTTTTTTTTTTTTTCCTTCTCCTTGACTAACTTAGAATGAAAACTGCCCTGCAGGAGCAAAACATGCGAGAACGTTGGTGGAAATTCTAACCTTCATGAGTGGCTTAATTTCAGAATAGCTGTAGGTAAATGGAATGCGGCATGCAATTAATGTACTTAAAATTCAGTATCTATTTCTGATGCACTAGGGAGTGTTGGGGTTTCTTCTCCAAAGCTTGCTCTGAAGTCTGGAAATAGAAAAGCGACTTTTTCAATACAATGTGAGGCTGAACGTACTAACTGTACCTCTATGAAACTTTGGCAATGACTTGTTTTTATAACCCAATAAAATAGAATGCATTTTTTTCAATTTGTTCTGCTTGCATTGTTGCAAAGTACTCCCACTTTTTACCCCCTCAAGAGTGAAAAACAATTCCTTGTAAGTGCTTTTCACTGAACAAACGGTTAGATATAAGTTACACCACTTGCTTTAAGCACTTGTCCAAGGATATGCACTGCTAATAGCTTTTTTCTAACAAAAACTAATCAATAAACATTAACTGGGGAATTGGAGAACGCAGGTTATTTGTTTTATTGTGTATCACTAAATAACATTCTCGAGTTTGATGATCAACCTACCTTCTGAATTTCAATTTCTGCCAAGCCTGATTTATTATTGTTTTTCTTCCTCAAAGTAGTTCATATCAACTTCAGGGTGGATTTTTCTACTGTATTGATATAGCAGATAATAAATTTTATCAAAACTTACAGAACTTGGTCAAATACATGCAAATGTCTTATTTGTATGCAGCAAAATTTGCACACTCAGTTTTGTGGATGTAAAAGCCAAATGATGCTATTAGAATTTTGCTCAAGGCTGCAATGCTACAAAAGAAACTTGGGAGATTTAGAGTTTGCCAAGTTTTTTTCCCCTAATATTTCTAAGTCTTGATGTAGCATGCCTACATCCACCTCCCTGTGTGCAATAGTCAATATACTGTTACACTATGCCTTCACACCAACATCTGTCTGTGCATTAATTGGTCAGATTCTTGTGTTTTGCTCCACATCCAGCACTATCATTCCTCCAAGCTCAGGCCAAGGTGGGAGTTATGGAACTGCACTGGGAGTGTTTTGGGATTGATGTGCTGTCAGAAACTGCAGTGAAAATGTAAAGGCTGTTTTGTAGCTGCCTCGGGCTTCTTTGGGGGAGCCTCTCTGTGAGTTTGCAGTGCCTGACTCCTCATAGCTCCTCCCTCCACATCACCACCACCACCTCTGTTCAGGAATCTTGGCTCATCCGAGTGAATTCTTGAAGTGTTTCTTACACTAGTCTCTGAAATATTTATCATTTCTGCCAGCAGACAACTTGCCTTGTTTTTTTCCCCACCCCTCTCTGAAAAGTGTGCTCCAGTCAGGGCCTCTGAATCCTCCACAGCTGGTGGGGACCTTACTGGGCTTTGGTGCACAGTGAGATGAGTGTCTGCCTACCCTGTGGAAAAGCAGCCCAGCTCTTCAGAGGGGTGGTTCTCCTCTCCTGGGCCTGCTGCAACAGCCAGAAACCACTCACTGAATATTAATACCTATGTGAAGATCAAATACCTGGATTTTTCTTTTCCTATGGAAAAGTTGGAAACAACTTGCTTCCTGAGGAGGTGCCACACAACCCGCAAGTATCTGTTCAGGTGGAGGAATTCGTTGTGTGATGTGACCCAGAGTAAGTGTGAAATGATCAGCTGAACTTGCCTGATATGCAGGGGGAAGGAATTTTGCTTCAGAAAGTCCTAAAGATGTGGAGATGCTGATGGTTTGGGTAGGGAGTTATGGTTTATACAGCTGATCTTTCCCCTAATATACTCCTGGTGTTGTTGTCCAGAGAAATAACCAGTAACTAAATACAGCTTTTATTTTGTTTTTTTTACCCCCAGGGTATGTATAATTTTACTTTGAGTTCAGTGACTTTGTTAATTACCTGCAAGTCTGAAGTTACTTACAGACAGCTTTAAGGAAAGGTAAATAAAGCACAAGGCATAATGCAACTTTTGGGCAATAGTTATGATAGTTTTGAAGCATTATGGAAGTCTCTTGATGCTGCAAACTCAATTTTATTTTATTTTTTTAAAATTACATCAGAAACGCAGTTTTTTCTGTATGGTTGCTATCTTACGTATTTGAAACACCGAATAGCTAACACTGTAAACAAAAACTGATATCTAGCTTGAAAAATACCTGTGTAACAAAAATGAAGCAGCTTTATACAAAATGTGGGACTTAAGCTCACAGACTGGAGACATCTCTTCCTTTCACACAGCTCATCCCTTGTGTTGCCTGCTATTGCTACCTTTCATCTCACAGCCCTGTGTGATATGGACATGCCTTAAAATGATCTATGGGGTCTTTAAGAAACATGCAACAACTACGTGTCCAAAACTTGACAGTAAATGGTGTTAACTGCAAGATGCATGTTATGTTTCCGTTTTTAACAGCTGAAAAAAGATTTTGGGAATTAATTCTTGACTTCTGATTTTTGGACCTGAAAGGGTTTTCAAGAAACAGCAAAAAAAAAAAAATCCTTTAAACCCTGCTGGCAGCTGCTACATGTAATATTTCCATTTTCTGATCAGTAGTCTAAATGGAAATTATTGGTTACTTTGCTCCTTCCAGTAAGAGTAAGACATTAATAAGCAAGGAACCTTCTCCTAGTTTTGCAGATAACATGTTTAATGCAGTTATTAATCACAGAAATAGGAGGAACCATCACCTCAGATCACAAGTATCCTTCCTACAGTAGTATAAATGAAACAAACAAAACAAATCTTTAGATTACAGGTTAAAGAGAATTTCTCTTCAGAAAAAAAACAACTTGGTGAAATTCCAGGATAGTTCTTGAGTAAACAGCTGTTTGAGATATTTGAAGGGTAGAATTACAATCAGAAAGGTTTGCACAGTGAAGGGACAAGCTGTTCTGGAGGCTGCAGCACTTGGACCTGCCTGGGAGCCTGGATAGGATCAGGGAAGACGGGTTATCAACCTGATGCTGTGTTTCTCTGTTCAATTAAATATGTACACCATGAGGGATTCTTCACATCTGTTTTTGTGGGGGTTTTTTTGTTTGGGTTTTTTTTGGTAATATTTGTTTTCTTTTCTTTTTTTTTTTTCTATCTTCACATTAGATTGGGAAGTTTGGCTTTAATAATAATAATAATGTTCCTTGCATGGGGTCTGTGTGTGTGCACGATTTGGTTGTACAGCACGAGGCACAGAGCCAGGGTTTGGCTGGCACTGTGATGCAGGAGCAGTTAAACCAGAGATAAGATCACTTTTGTTTTAGTGGCTGAGTGCTTTAAGAGCTTGTGGATCAAGGAAAAGGCAGCTCGCGGGTTGTGTGCCGTTTTTCCTGGGATGATAATTGAGCTGTGTTTCCTGGGACAAAAGCCTCAGTGCATCTCAAGCTGTGGTTTAGCATGTTGTCAGCTGCTGTAGCACAGCCCTGAGGAGAGGGATTAGAGGATGCTTTGGATAAGGCAGGGCAAGGGCGATGCCTTGAGGGAGACTCTGAGTGGGAATTATTCCCTTGCTTTAGTGTTGTCCTGGCAAAAACAAGAAGTCTTGGCTGTCTTGTAGCTGTCATTCAAGAGATTTTATCCTTTTTTCCCCCCATGTGCTTGCATGTGAGAGCTCATAGTATTTGAGCAATAAAATGTTGGTTTAATCTTTGCTCCTCAACTGTGCGTGTGTGGTTCATCTGGAACTGTGCAGCCCTGGAACACCGGGGATGGCATTGGCAGAAGCAGCACATGAATAAAATAGTCAGCCTCTCCTGCAGCCAAAATCCTCTCTTGTCAGTGCACACCCTCCATTTAACTTGTGAACAGTTCTGCTTGCTGAATCAGCTCTTCTGCTTTCTCCCCCGTCTCTCTCTGAATCACCCTGGGCTGTAATTTGATGGTCACCTGGGGAAAGGGAATAAATGTCGGGTATTTCTCCTTTTGTGTAATAACCACAACATACAGCTTGCAGTGCACTCCATATGTGACTGCTTTGGAAGGAGGGAAAACTTGCTTCTTCAGGAGACAGATGCCATTTAGGATACAGGATGTTTGTGATAAAGTAAAGAAATACTGCACTCCAGGGGAATTTGACTTCTTTTCTATTTTAGAATAGGGATATTTCTAGCACAAGCAACTCTGCCTGCAATACGGGAACAGAAATGATGGCAAGAATTTAAGTCTCTTAACTTTAATCAAAGAAGTGCATTGGATAAAAAGAAACAAAAGTGTAGAGGGAAAAGGTAAAACTGCAGGATGGTGACTTGGAGATTTAAGAGGGAAGAATTTGCATGATAAACTCTGTTAATGGCAGTGTTGCTGTGTGAGCACCACAGAGGTTGATTTTGAGAAAACAGATTTTCTGCTGTGGATGGGAACTGCTTGTAGATTTTTTTTTTTTTTTCTTTTTTTGCTACTTGTGTATCCAAATTTAATTAATGACAATGAAATGCGTCTTAGCTTCCAGCTGATATCTGCAGCATCCATTTACAGTAAATAGTTGTCACTCCTGTTCTTCACTCAGTATCATTGTTTTTCAGTAAAATAGTCTCTGTACTCAGATTCACAGCACCATAGGTGAGGATATCATAGAGACATCTCAGCATCATGCACTTTCTGTCTGTTTTATTATTGAAAAGATGTCATATTTGGGTTAGCAGTGAAAGGAAAACAATTGAAAATGTATGAAAGAGCGAGAGGAGATGGGGAGGCTCATAGTAGTTGAGGACAGATTTATCATTTTAATGATATTTTATGGTGTGCTCCTGAATATGCATCAACAGGTTGTAAATAATCCGAAGAGAGGATTTGCACAGGCTCTGGAATGCTCTCAGTATCCCAGTCCAATTTCAAGCTGTGACAAATAAGCATAAATACTGCAGGCAGTGTCTTGCTCATCTCTCTAGCATTCAATCACTTGTAAAACAGACTTAAAAGAAACAATGCTGTGAAACCTGGCTTAACTGACCACTGGGGAGAATGACAAAAAGTGGGAAGTATCTTTTTAATGGATATTTTAAAGTTCTCTGGAACACTTCATAGAGAATAGTTTTTTTGATGTAAGGGTGGCTTCTTGCATAATTCTAAGCGTATGGAAAATATGAGTTATGGAAATAATGGCCCCCTTTTTCCACCCGCTGAAAAAACTTTGTAAGCAGCAGTAGTTTCACAGTGACTCCTTTCACTTACTGAGGTCTGCTGGCTGTGTGAGGATGTTTCAAAACAGTGGTGACTGTGAATTTGCAAGTCTCTTAGGTGCCAGTTCAGACAGGACTTAATTAGGAATTAAAACTCTCTTGGGTCCTGGATAAAATTTCTAATCATAATTGGGAATGGAGAACCACCTGCAGTAGGAAATAGCTGGTCCCTGTTGTCATAAGGCTTTGTCAGGGGTCACTTAAGACTGAGCACAAATATTCTGATCGCATCATGTAACAGGGATTTGACTGCAGTTTCTGTGTGATCAGTGGAGAAGCTCTGGCTACTGCTCAGGATGGGCAGGTACTTGTTTTAGTGTTTCCTAGAGGGTTTCATCACATGGGATTTGCTGAAGTGGCACTTGTACATATCTTTAAAAGACTCAAACTCAGCTGAGGCCTTTACTACAAGTAGAAGGCAGAGAGTCTTCCATGGTCAGGCAACTCAGAAATCCTTGGAAGCTGGAATATTTTCAGATTCATGTTCCAAATGAAAAATGCTTATTAAAAAAATTGATTGATACTTTTAGATACACAATGTAAATACACTAAACTGATTGATACTTCTAGATGCACAATGTAAATACACTAATGCACATGCAGTGCCTGAATGCTTTACATTATGGTTTTGGAAGCTGCAGTTCCAGAATAACACAGAAGATTGGTGAGCATCCTTCTTTCTAATGACTGTATTGGTCAGCTTTGTGCTTCAAACCTTCAGTTGGTGCTTTGGGATAATTAGTTACTGGTCAGTCACAGAGCACCTGAAGCCTGCTGTTTCTGGAGACACCAGGTTTTTCCTATGCTCTGTAGTGGAGGGAGCACTTGCCCACTCTGGAGGGCTGTGGGAGTGTTTATGCCTGTTTACTAGGGAGTGAGGTGAGGGAGCGACAACCACCTTCCCCAGTGGAAACAGGGAATGAGGAGAGAGGGAACAGTGCAAGGGCCAAGGTACTCAATGCTTAAGGAGAGGGTAGTCTATAAATGGAATTTTAAACAAGACCATGTGTTAGCAGACAGAACACTTCACCATGGAAAACAAAATCACACAAACCTTTTCCGTCATTGAGTGGCTGAATTCACCATGTTGATTTTGCTGCTGAACCTCATCATGAGGTGAGGTAGCAACCAGCTAATTCTTTGGTATGCTCTTCATCTGCATGTTCTTGACCACCTCCAGGGTATCAGCCTGGTTCTGAAGTGTCTATAGAAGCCTGAAGGGACCAGAGAAGGCTTTTCCCTTTTCCCATAGAGTGGGCTCTGCATACAGGAATGTGCTTCCTGTGAGCTCCCTAAACTCCTTGCAATGTAGGAATGAGCATGAACACACACTCAGCTGTCAACTTAATAAGAATTTGGCATTTTAGTCATGAAAAACCTGATCTGTCCAGCATCTTGAATGTCTAGATGTGAAATCTATCATTCAGGAAAATATCTGCTTCTACGCCAGGAATTAAATCACACTGCCTTCATAAAATCACAGTACAGAGAAGTTTGATGAAGTGGGATCCGTTTTTCAAGGCAAGGCGCGGTCACTTGGCTACAGTCAGCGTCTGAAAGAGCAGCTGCTGCTGCTTCATGTGTCAGCTGTGAAATGGGCTGGCACCATTAATTCTGTAACCAAATAAATGCAGATATTTGGAAGAGCTTTTGTTTTTCTCCTTAGAATATCCAAAGGTCACAAAACATCTTGAGGGTTGACTTCAGGCAATGTTCCTTATTAGTTTAAGGATGAAATTTTATTCTTTGCAGGAAGTGCCCATGCTGAAGATGGGAAAAATCCTGGCATGAAAAAGTTCATTCTTGTTTTGTGTTGTGAAATGCTGGTGTTTGTTTTGGGTGATCCAAGGAGTGCTGGCATGTCTTTCCATTGTATAACACCCTGTTCAACCACCGTGTGTTGGTTTTCCTGTGGACACAAGCAGGAGGACAAATGGAGATAAATGCTTTTCTAAGTTTGCCTGTGCTCCATGTTTTCAGTGAAATATGAATTTGTAAACCCATGGAAATACGAGTAAAAGGACAAGCAGCTGTGTAACGTGGAGAAAGATGGGAATTAATTGTGCTTGAAGGTGTTGATTGAAAAATAAAACAAGCCAAAGCAGTTCAAGGTCAACGAACAGCTCTTTGCTTCCTCTTTTTTTCTTTTCTTTTTTCTTCACCGAAGAATTACTTCTTTCTGACCTGAAATCTTGAGCTCTCAGCTTCCTCAAAGTTCAGATTGTGACTTAAGCTGTTGAACAGTATGGTTCATCTTTATTTCTTGTACTGATATGAAATCAGGCTATCTGTCACTCCTTATGAGAAAGATTGAACAGCACTGTGGTAAATGCTAGATTAGATCAGTACTTTGAGACCGCCATTTACAGCAGGAGGCTGCTGTGAAATCATAGGGTAACCCCAGATTTGCTATGTTTGCCATAATTCTAATTTAGTTACAGGATTTATAGTTAGCTGAGCCTTACATTGCTTTATGCCACATTTTATACCCTGCTGAGCCTTCCTGTAAAAATCAAACAGATGTTTTTGAATATATTGGTGATTGGGTTTGCTCAAAATTTTGCTGTTCATCAATTTTTATGCGCAATATAATAGTTTTAATGGATTTTAGGTTGAATTACAATGGCAGAGGTATACTTGCTGCAAATTGAAAGAGATGCCTATAGAACACTAATGCTGCTGCATGGATAGAGCACACGCTGAAATATCACTCGTGAACAAGTGAGGCTGGACCTTTAAAAGTTTGATTCTTTTCTTGATACTGCAAGATCCTAAACATGGGAAATTCAATGACTCCACTTTATGGAGATCACTTACGGAAAGTATTTAGACTTTCAATTGCAATATAAATACAGAAATTTTTGTCTTCTGCCTTCTTACTTGATAGGGTCTTTTTTGAAGGTTTTTTTTAAGTCTTTCTCTCCACTGGCCCCACCTGTGTGTAGGACATGGTGACACTGATGAGTCCTCTCTGGTGACACCCTAGTAATTGCTCTTTGATGTTGGTAGAGCTGATTTTCTGAGGCTTGGTGACTGCTGCATAATTTGCGTGAATAAAAACGTTGTTTCCAGCTCTAAGTACAAGCGCAGTGAGCAGCAGCCATGGCCCTTGGCAAACAACATCACTGAGTCACTGTGGAGATGTGGATGCCTATTTTATCTTTGCTCTATAGAGATTTGGGGCCTTGTATGGATGTGCACATGAGCACACAACTTTATTTACCTTTTATCTTTTCTTCTTACTTAGAGAAGTTTGTCACCTGTTTCTGGTACTCACTGGTGCAGGTTCACTGATGAAGTTTGTTTTATGTAACTGAAATATTTTAATCCTCTTTCCCTAATGGTAGCATATTCTACCACTTAAGTTTAACAAAAAATAAGCCATTCTCCCATTATTATTTATATTAATATAATTTTATATAAACTTTAAATGTAGTCATATAATGGGGAAGGTCTCATTACCACTGGTTTTCTTCTACTGCAAGTGACACGTCCATTCAGGTCTTATCAAAGGCATTTATTACAAAGTCATATCTAGTGCTGCTGTTCTTGGCTGTGTTGAAGACATTTTCCCATCATTCTTAATGCAATGAATTATTTGTCAGCAAACCTCCTGCTGAGTTCTCCATCCATGCACCTGGGAGGATAAAGTAGTGGCTGAGCTTTGGAGAGCTTCCTGTGCTATGTCAGTAGAAGGAGAATTCAAGTCTGGTTCATACCCTGAACCGGCTGAGTACTAGCTCAGATTTAAAGGTTTTCTCGACTCAGGAAAAGGTTTCTCCATGAGTAGAAATGCGCTGGGCACAACAAATGAAGAAGATTTTGGTTTAACTCTACAGTAAGCACCCCACAGATTTTGGTTTAACTCTACAATAAGCAGCAACTTGTATGGATATATATTGCTTTGGATGCATGGAATAATGGCAATAGCATCTGAGTTTGAGTACAAAGCAACTCTCACAAAGGTATGAGATGTTGAATATTCTTGTTTTGCTTGCTTACTTATACCAGTTCTTTTCTCCTTCTCGTCCCCCAAATCCCCTTATTTGTCAGATTTCCCCTTTGATTCTTCCCTTTTACTCTCTGGTGCTACAATGACAATGAGCAGCCCTTTCTTATAAGACTGGTAAGACAGAGACAGATTTGCAATCACAGTAATGAAAAGATGACACAATTTATTATGAGTGATACTATAATTACCAGGAGATGTGATTTATTACAGAAAGCTAACTAGATACCAAGGCTGTTGGCATAAAGTCTCCTCCTCTTCATGAGAAGGAACAAAATACAAACTTGCAGCAAGTTAGCAGTTCTTCCCCATTTTGACTTGGCATTTGCAGCAAAATGGTTTGGTTTCTATCTAATCCAGCTCTGGAACTATCAAAAGCCAAGTTCTTTGAGGATGAAGGAATTTTAGTAATGCTATAGAACAAGAGAAAATTATGCCAAACTTTTAATCTTGATATATATATAAACCTTCATAAAGGCTTTTAAAATTGCTGCACACACACTTTTGTAATTTTTCATGTTTGGCATGAGCTAGACAGGGCTGCAATAGTATCTGTACAAAACACTTCTGCCTCACTAAAAAGCATAAGACATTCTTCTACTTTAGTTTATTACTGCAACACTCCAGTTATAAATTATCCAAATTCTGCACTTTGTGAGAATTTGGCTCCTTTTTTATGGAGAGGAACAATTTTATTTTTTCTTATGGGAGATCTTGCCAAGAGCTTGTGCTCTTTCAGTATTTGCCAAATATTTTGTCTCACCTTGATATATTGACTACAGTTCTGAGATGGTCAAAAAAGCTCAGCCTGTAAGAAATTAGTGAGGCCACCATTACCTTGCTGTTTTCCGTCTGTTGCTTGCTCTCCAAGAGTCACTTTCACAATATTCAGTGACTCTGACATGTTTAATTTGCTTTGTGAATTATGTGTGGCAAGAAATATCTTGTTCACTGCACAGGAAAGCTTGTGCTGTCAACTGTGGTGCTTGTCTGCTGCATGTGGCATTAACTTCAGCCACAGTTACCCCTAGAAATGTGTTTAGGATTAAAATAGAAAAAAAAAAAAGAAAAAGATGAACTGGAAAAATATGCCTGAATAATGAAATGGTTTTGAAGAAGCTTTCACAGGACAGAAAGCAGGATGAACAGGTATTTTGCTTTGGTGAATTCAGTCATTAAGTTTTACACCTGAAAGCCCCTGTCTGGTACCTCTGCTGCCCATGAGGCACCGATGAATTTTGAGCAAAGCACCCCATTAGTCCTGGATGTTGTGAAGAAACCTTTAGAGTGTTGTCTTGAGATGAATGGATGGTTCAGACATCAGGGATCATCAGTGTGTCTTCAAATCTCTTTTGTGGCCTTTTTGTATCTCTAGAATAGGTGAGAGCGCTACTGTTCCTGCCCCCGCCTGTTTTGGGGCTCTTGAAGTGTGTGAAAACCTGATTTTGGTGATGCTAATGTGGGTGGATAGGTAGTAAAATGTGTCAGAGTGATGTTTGAACCTGATGGTCCCTTTCCTATCTGGCATGGCTTGTATGGTTATGGACCCAAGGGGTTTTGGATGAAAACCATTTATCTCTTCAAATGGTTTATTTTTTTGCTAGTTCTCTTCAGCATCACTGTGTGCTCACCCTCACTGTGAATAATGGAAAACACAACTTCGTAATACTTAAGTGTGAATCTAAGGTATCTAAATCTCTGCTAGTAGGAGTCCACTGATCTTACCCACATAACTGCATACCCTTTTTCTTGTAAGATATACAGATGTTTGTTCAATGTTTTCAGTTTAATATCATAGAAGTTCATAAAACCCCCTTTCTAAGAGGGTTACAAAGGTTCTGTGTTGGTTTAGTATGTTAATTTCACAGTTTTTTGATGATAGTGATTAATCACATTTCAAGAATAGAAAGAATAGCTATTTTTACTACCCAAAATATATTTATGAACGTTTAATAACAACATGGATTATAAGAAGGAAGATCAATTTATACCTCTGTTATATTCTGATCACTGGAAGATCTGAAAGAGTTATGGGGTGACATGGGGCTGAAGAATGAAATGTTTTGTGTTGGAGAACCGGAAATTTCCATTTGAATTAGAAGGTTTAAGTCCTTTTCTCTTAAATGAGAAGCTGTATCATTGAAATGAAATTGGTGTATTTGGATACTGGTTGCAAAAATAACTTGAACTTGGTGGTGTTTTCTTTACAAATGTGTTTCAGGGTTACATTTTTCTTTTTGAGAAGGAATGGTGTTTTAAAATGTTTGTAGGGAGACATTGCAATTGGCATTTCTTCATCTTAAGCTCTTAGGAAAATGAATCCTGCTGTATA
Source organism: Lycocorax pyrrhopterus obiensis (assembly GCA_014706295.1). Classification (NCBI taxonomy): domain Eukaryota; kingdom Metazoa; phylum Chordata; class Aves; order Passeriformes; family Paradisaeidae; genus Lycocorax; species Lycocorax pyrrhopterus. Next base: position 113,203,164 of record JACSVZ010000001.1, on the reverse strand, counting down.
AGTTTTACATGTGCTACTCAGTACTGTCAAAAGGTTTGGACAGTAGAGATGTAGCTTTGGACTGGAAGTGACTGCCAATTTGAGCTAGTTAGCAATAAAATAATGAACAACATGTTTCCTCCGGTGAATTTTACTTCAACGGGGTTGCCTGGTTTGGTGATTTTTCCAAGGTAAGTTACTACATGCCTGAAACAAAAAATGCTTTCCTTGCTGTCAGTTTACTGTGCCATTTTGAACTTTTTTTTTTAACTTGTAGGAGTCTTCTAGTGCAGTGTTCATTGGCTTGCTTGTATATAAATTAATTCAGTTCCATCTCTGTGAAGAAAGAATTTTTTCACTTTCTCTCCAATTAACATTTTGGAAATTTTTCTAGTTACAGTTTTTCAAAATAATAAAAAATATGGTGCTTCTAATCAAACTTCCTTTTTTAACATTGCACTCTGCATGCAATATTTTGCTTGAATCTGTCATGTTTTCCTACTTTTGTTACAACACATGCCTCAATTTGTACCTTTCAATCTCAAGTTGTTAAATTAATTAGCTTGATTACACTGTATGTCATCAGACTAATAATGCACATCTTTGTCTATATCTGGACTCTCCTGAACAGAGTGGGAGTTCAGCAATCAATATCTATGGAAATAGTTTCATATCTTACATCAGGGAAAATATTTTACTTAGAGAACTTATGCTAACGATTTGGAAAAATCTGAAGGTTGAACTGATGGGTAAAGAATCCAAGATTTGATATGCTCATGCCAACATCTGCAATCTGGAAAATTGTCTGAAAATACCTTTTGCTGAATTTGTAGAAGTCTCAATTGGGGAGCAATAAAAAGCCTTTCCACTTACATGTTTTTTGGCACTGTTTTCTAGATTGACTTTAAAAAAAAAAAGAACAGAATGTGGTGGAGTGTCTCCAGTACCAGTTTCCTCTGCTGAGAAAGGGTGAGGCTGTGGAGTTTCTGAGCACACCTGGCTTTCAAACACTCCTGGCAAGGCTGAGAGCTCCAGACCCTGGGTGTGAGTGGTTGCTCTTGCTAAGTGACATGGGACAGAAACCCTGGGTAGAGGATGTGTTGTCCACATTGAAAGCTATTTCTGAGCAGAGAAAATGGTGTCAGAAGAGCAGATTCTGTTTTAGTCCTTGTTCGTAGTGTCTGACTGGACTGACAGACTTCTCCCTGATGGGGGAAGAGGTTTGCTCTTGCATCTCAAGATGCTCTTACCTCTCTTCCCTGAGTATGTGGGAGCCTTCAGCAAAGTGCTCATTGCTTCTGTGTGGATCTTCTGAGATGTCCTGGCAAGCCTTGCAGTCAGACTGGAAAGAGAGAATGAAAAGTGAAAATCAAAGGGCTATGAGCAAAAGGAAAGATACTGAAAAACAGGCTTTGAAAGTCTATTTTTGTGACACAGGAGTGTTTTAACCATTTCTAACTCATTATCCACTTGATTTTGGGGCCTGGGTTTATGAAAGTCCCCTTTTTATTAAAGAAGTCTGTATAACTTTACTGGATCTTTAGGATTCTACTACAGTCACTGAGCAAACATCCTCATGGAGAATCCTAAGGGTTTTTCGGAAGTAAACATGGAAGAGTGTCAGTTTGCTTTGTCCCACTGCTGGTGTCATGGCCTGGGAGAGGTGACTCTATCCCAAGATATCCAACAGAGCTGTTTGCTAGTACAAGTAGCTATTACTTGTTCAGCTTCTTTTGTACAGCTCACAAACACAGGGCACATTACAAAAGAAGCTGTTGCTAAACATGAAAAACTTCCACTGTATTTCAAATATTTGCAGCTGCTGTGAGACTTAGAGGATGAGAAGAGGTAGATGTGGCTTATGCACAGCAACAATACAAAACAAGTGTCTATTGTAATTCAAGTGAGTGAGTATCCATTTGCGAACAGCTGGCACACATTTGTGAACTATCAATTTATCAGGAGGGATATGGAACTGAGCAGATTCTTACATGCCCCTTGCTCCTGTTTCTAATGATGTGCTCTCTGCATGGACTCATCATACCTTCAGGAAAGGGGAAAAACAAAATCTGAAGATGGTACTGGCCAGAAATTCTGTGTGATCACAGAAATGCGGTGTTAGCTGCTGCAAGCTGTTGCTCTGACGCAAACGTTGGTAGAGGAGATGGTATCATCTTCCCTTTTGCTTAAGCAGCCACAGGAACTGTTTTGCAGAAGAGAAGGTTGATTTTTATTTTTTTTTTAATATTTTAGTCACTTTCAAATCATCCACTAAGACTCTGTATGCAGTGTCATGGGCACGTTTCCTGTAGGATGATTTTGATAACTGAAGCCATGTCTCTGGTGGCCGACTCAGCCATACCTGTAGAGTAGACCACGGTTTTGTAAGGCAGGCTCAAACCATGTGCAATCCACTGGCTTGTGGTAGCCTATTTCTGAGCATAATATGTCTTAAAATATGACCTGCTGTTCCTGCTAATGTCTACCAGCATGGAAAGTACAATGATGTAGTGGCAATTCTGCCAGTATGGACATTATGGCCTGATGGTGTTTTAAACTCTGGCCAGCCCCCAGCTGATGGAAGGGCATTAGCCTAAACTTTTCTTGGTGCTATTAAAGTGCAGAAGGCTGGTCATCTTCTATAAAATATCCTTCACACGGTTCTGAGAGAGGTGAGATGGGAAATGCCTGTGGGAGTGAGACCTGTCTTCCCTCAGTGGAGCATGGGGGGGACCCTCTGGTCAGGTCCAACCCTACAGAGCTGATTTAGGGATTGTCTTGGGACTCTGCCTGGCTCCTGCCTTACCTTATCTGGTGGCTGGTTTGCATGAGACTTCTGTGTTGATTTAAGGCTGTCTGGATTTTTTTTGCAACTCTAAAGCCAGAGGCTTATGCATCACATCTCAGGCTCTTCTCCTCTTTGACACTGGGCGTAGTGGCTGCTCTGTGTGAATGATCCAGTATGGGGGAGGAGATTTATCAAAGTAGCAGGCTTGAAAATATTGCAGAGTACATCTTGTTCCTAGTCATAGTTAGATTTCCAGGAGAAAAGACAGTTAACAGTATTTCAGTTGATCAAGAGGGAGATGCTAGTTTTCATATCTTAACACCTTAATCTTAACACTGTCTTATCATAGTTTTCACATCTAAACACCATCCTTCCCTTCCCACCCAAACCACAACTTGGGGATTTGCTAATCCTGTAAATAAATCTATGATTAATATGTTTACGCTTTATATCCTGCCCAAAAGTCAAAACCAGCCCTTTGCTGGAGGAACTACTCCACAGAAAGCCGATGTGCTCTGGAAATCAACTCACTGACGGGAGGCAAAGCATCAACACAGCTTGTGGAGAATTTATGTTCAGAGAGCAAGTAGAGAAACAGTCTTTTGAGCCAGCAGAGCACAGGCTGAGAAGCACGCTGCCTTAGGCAGAAAGGCTCAAATTGCCAGAAGAGTCTGTGCTGTGCACCACGAGAAGCTGCGTGTGCAGGAGCGGGGCTTAGCAGCTGATCTGTGCGGCTGTTGGAGGTGTTTCGCTCTCCCCACACACCGTGAGCCTGTATCCCCAGGCTGTCTGTGTAAATCTTGCCTTCTTTAAATCTTGTTTAAATCTTGCAACCAGAAGTGAACTCGTGTGGCACTCTGATGAACTGCGGGATATTTTTTCTTCCTGAGTATTTTGATGTAATCAGCTCTTAGCTGGAAAGACATGTTCCAAACACTTCTGCTTAAGGACAGCACGTAGGAGTTGGACCAAACTCCAATGCCGTGATAGCTCAGGGGAGCTGTATGTGATCTGTGTTCCTGGTTTTAAGACTGGGTTGTGCTGCAATTAAATCTGCTGCAAAACACAACTTGGGAGCCCCTGTGGGTCTCAGCTCAAAGCTAGAACGTGGCTTATCCGAGGAGAACGAAAGAACCAACTTCAGTTCTAGTTCTGAGGGCGCCGTTGTCAGCCATCTGTATGGGAGGGATTGGTTTTGACTTGCTCTTCACTGAATTATGTTTCCTGATGGTGGCCTACGCTTTTTTCCCTCCCCATATATTTTTATTTTTATTTTACTTTTGCTCCCCCTCAAATCCACAAATCCTTGATGTTATGGAGTACTTGAGGAAATAGTAAAGTAAGAAAGCTTTGATAATGTAGGGTGACTGTTGAAAAGGAGCAGTCTTGATTTATGATGGTTTTATAAACCCCAAATATTGGGCTTTTTGAGAAAATAGGAAGTTTTGCTCTTCCAAGATGAAACAGGGCTTAGAGATTTCAGTCTGTCTGCCCAAGGAAAACCTTATCTGTGAGTTCCTCTGCTGTTTTTAGCACTTGTCAATTTTAGTAACTGTTGCCCTTGTATATGTTGCCATGGACAAATGTTGTATTGTCACTTACGTGATCTTTTCTGAGGTGTAGCAATTGCTAGGCCTATGTATAATCTTATGTTATAACAGTCATCATAGACCCAGCTACAAATAAGGCTTTCTATCTTCTTTTTTTCTCACCTGTGTAACTGGTGATGAGGCCATTACATAAAGATTTCTCCTGGAATGAACCTCTAGTCATCAGAGGTACTGCAAACTGCTTGGAAGACATGCTTTTAAGCTGTGCATTTGGAAAGATTGCAAGGATTAATATAGCTGAACTTGAAAATAATGACACATCAATGCTGTTGTGATATTTTAGAAGTCTGAATCTGTCTGTAAGGCTTACGTGTTCATTTATTTTTTCATTAGCATAACAGACCAAATATCAATCATTCCATGATAGCTGCGTTTTGTAGTGCTTTGTCAGACAGTTAATTTAAAGCCAGTTATCTCTTGATCCCTATTTGATGGATGCATAAGGGACTGGAGAACTGCAGGCATTTTGATTTGTGCTTTTGCAACACTAGTGGTATCTTGAAATGTTACTATTTTTTGCAATTTCTAAAGATGTATGTTCATGAAATTTAGATAAATGTTGGATCATTATATGGAGAGGGGGTATCGTAAAATATTTAATTCTAGCAACAGTCTCTGCACCTTCATTTCACCATGATATCATTGAGTCGAGTTCTTTTTTAGCAGCCCTGTATCAATAAATTCTTCTGCTCAGAAGGCTGGTCAAATTGTCTTCTTCTGAAAGAAAGAGGTCCTCTGTCCTCTCCTCCCTGCTGCCTATTCCCCCCAGTAATAATAATAATAATAATAGAGTAAAGGGAGCATGTCTGTAATACCTAACACACGGCGTGAAGAAACACAAAACCTGCTGAAACTGACGGTGTGCAAAATCTATCCTCAACTTTGAAAAGTTCTTGGTTTATAATTAAAAAAGGCAGGGGGAAAATGGAAGAATATCTGATAAACAGGTGTGATTTTGCTCACATCCTTACATTGTATTTGCAGTTTCATTAGACGAAATAAAAAAGGGAAAGAGCTACATTGCCTCATGTGAGGGTCCTATGGAAGAAGAAATATCTTTCTTTTATGGTGCAAGAAAGATGATAGAGCAGTAGTTGGAGTTATACTGGTAAGAGAAATGATCTTTCAAGATAAAAATTAATTTATTAAGTACTGCTTTTTGAAGTATTAAGACTGAGTCATAGGAAAGTTTCTACATCTTTTCAGTGATTGAAGATAACCATTTAAGCTTGCTCTGCTTTTGAACTGAGAATAGCAAAACAGTGGTACAACAGCATAACGATAAGATGGGTATAACATAAAAAAAGATGAGTAGGAAAGGGAGAGTTGAGCATGAAGCAATTAAAGTTTTAGATCCTTACGGTGAAAAGCTGTTACCACTGAAATGGTGATTCTTCATCTGCCACAGCACACATGCTGTTATTTTTACTCTGCTACAGTGGATGTTGTTATCATGCAGGAAAATATTTGACTCATCATGTCTTTGGGGAAGTTAATGATTTGGGCTATAACAGGACTTGTTTCCAGAAACAGGGACTGTAATCCTTCAGTGTTGTTTGCAGTATCTCCAACTCAGGGAATAAACATCCAGAACACACAGAAATGGATACAGGACTTACAGGTTAGTGCTGCCTGCTCTTGTAAAACTCCTGCTGCAAAACAAGGCTTTGCTTTTATCATAGGGACCTGAGTGGAACAGGTAAAGCATTTCAGGTTGAAGTGGATAATAATTTTGCTGGCTGAAGTACCAAGAGGACTTGTTCAGTACTTCTAGTGACCTTGCTGTGTCTTCCTGACATCTAAGATGCAGATTCCTGAAAGCCATACAAATGGATATGGAGTCACTGATTGCAACCCTGCAGTGTCTCTGTCCCTGAAATGTCTCTGAAAGGTGAAGGGACTTTGCAAAAGTGAATGACTACAAAATGAGCCCAACATCTGTCACTTGCCTATGCAACTCTCCACTGATGTAGTTCTGTTTTTAATGTGTTGATGCTGACATTATAAATTCTGGTTTAGTTTTATGCAGCCTTCAAAAAAGAGCTCAAGATGGGCGTAGTTTGCAGTCAGTCAGTGGTCATGCAGAAGGTCTGGTAAGAGAGTGGCCCTGCTTGTAGGAATAAGTATGGCATTATATTTGAAAAGGAAGGGGAGAAAACACTTTGCCTAATCCAGCCTGTATCAAAAATCAGGTGTCACACTCATGCATCAGTGTAGTTTTTGCCCTTCCTATTCCTGGTGAAAGAGGTTTGAACTTGGAAATGACTGTTCTTACTATTGCCACAGTGGGATTTCTATGACAGGATCAAGTGGCCTGATAAGGCTGGGAAAGGTGAGTTCACAGTAGGTTTGGATTTGTATGCAATCATGGAAATGATCCCAAGGAACATCCAGTGCTGTACTTGGGGTCGATGATGCCATTGAACCATAGAAAACACTGATACAAAACAGGAGAGGCCTAAGGTTTATGAATAGACCAGATTCTCATGCCGTAAATAATTGGTTTTCAGGTAAATGTTAGCTAATTATCTTTAATACGGCCATGACTTGAGTTCTTGCTGGCTGAGAGCTTGTGAAGAGTTTAGGAGACAATAAATTCGCTAATGGCAACCTGAAATAATAGGGCAAGTTCAAGCTCTCAGCTCTGACACTCAAAATAATAACAGGCAATTGTTGCCTTGTCTGCATTTATCTTTTGCTGCACCAGTGCAAATCATCCAGCACCTTGACTTTGAGGGTTTGTGCATAAAAAGGCATTAATTGTGAGAACAGTCCTTAGGAACAAAACCCAACTCGCTTCAGAAATATGAAGTGTGATCAGGGACAATGTTCCAATGGTGCTTATTTTTTGCAAATGTTTAGAGCAGGTCAACAAACAATGCACCTGGAAGTTGATATTACTTTCTCATAATGGCTATTTTAACTGGTAATGGTTCAAATGAATTAATCTTTCAAGCAGGCTTGCTTGCTATTGATTCTATTCTTCTCTTCTTCAGCCTGGAAAAGAGGGGACTGAGGAGAGACCTCGTTGCAGTTACTGCTTCCTCATGAGGAGAAGAGAAAGGGCAGGCACTGACCTCTTCTCAGTGGTGTCCAGTGACAGGATCCAAGTCAATGGCCCAAAGTTGTGTCAGGGGAGATTTCGGCTGGATATTAAGGATGCTGTTGTGATGCAGTCTTATTTGTAGTCTTAGTAGATGGCAATTCTTGAGTGACATAAGCCAGAGCTGAACGTCATAATGTGGTTCAATTTATTGTTTTCCTTCTAGTTTGGCACCTTTTCTAGAACAACTGAGACAGTAAGTGAGCCAATAAGTGATTTCCAAGTGGTTTATTTGATCAAGCGTAAAAGAAAGGTAAATGCTGGTGTTAGTGCATTGAGCTGATCACTATCTTGTGTGGGTGAACTGTGGCTTAGTTTCTGTATGCTGTGGCAAGAAGATACTCAACTGAAATCTCTGCTAACAGTTCGATAAACCAGGACTTTCTGAGGTAAACAGCTCACTCATTTACTTCAAGAGATGTGCCCATTGTGCTGCTTCTTGTGCTTTCCCTGCAGCTGTAGAGCTTAATACGCTATCAGGTAAAGCAAGAGGAGACCTGTGCTTCTGTAGGCAGATACAAGCAGCTCTGATGTAGAAATCCATCTGAGAAGCAGGTTTCCAGTATTTTACCAGCTAATGTGTGCTGGGTGCTCCCAAAATGAGGAGATATTTTCTGATGTAGCCAAGCAGGCTTAATTGTATTTAATTGCTTCCCAGAAGTTTGGTTTGCTGTAGTTCTCTCACTTTCTGCTGGAGTTTGTGTTTTTAATTTGTGTGACCAGGGTGCTCAGTCTGCAGTTCTCTCAAGAATCTGGATCTATGTACTCCAGCAGTTTTGTGTTGCTTATCTCTCAGGATATAGTGTTTGTCATAGTATAATTTCTGATGTTTCCTCACAGCTGGGTAATATTTCAGCCTATTATGTGGCTTTATGGTTTGTTTTTCTTTGTACTCTATGAATTGCCTTCCAAACTGAAGCTGTTTGGAGAGACTGGCGAGAGTTTTAGGTGTCCCTGGTGCTTTTTCAGAATGCTCTTGGAAGGCTTCTATCATGCAGAAAGAAGAATGGGTGGGTTTTCAGTGAAACAGCTTCCTTGTAAAAGTGCAGACCCTGGATTTCCCTCCTCGTGGGCATGTTGCTAAACTACTTGTTGTCCTTGAAAAAAGGAAATATCGCAGGCTGACACTGAAAATTAATGGCCAGGATGTCTTGGTGCACTGTGCTGCCGGGACTCGTGCAGCAGGCATCTCTAAGCCTCTGTTCTTTCTGTGCTGCCTCAAATAAATATTCCCTAGGCAAATTCCCTTGTAGATCTGTCTGGAGTGCTCATGGATCTCTCCCTGGTAGTTTGAAACCTAATTCTTGAAGAGCAAATGTATATGCCCAAGCGTCCAAGGTGCCATTTTTATCATCATCTGGGATTTACATAGGCACTCTCCCTGTTTTTCATCTTCTCCTCTGGAATAAGAGTAGCTGTAGGAAAAACAACTGAATCTATCCTGTCTCCTTGCTTTTAACAAGCAACTGCATTTCGATGAAGCCCCAGGGAGAGATTCCACAGCTATAGAACAGATGCTCTCTGTGCTCAGAATCTGGGATTTTATTTCTTCCTTCGACATTTGATCTGGCTGCTTATCCTGAGGTGTCTGCTTGTTGCTTCTGTAATAGCAGCAAAGAGGACGTGATCATTCCTTGAATTGAGAGAAAATGTCCTTCAGCACTGGTCACAAACATCAATTTGAGATATTGTGGATGCAAAAAACTAGAGGGAAGTGTCAGCATAGATGCTAAACTGGATTAAATGATGGCTGAAAATATGTGAAATGCTCTTCTTCATCCGAGTGATAGTTGTTGCCTTGAGTAATATTACTTTGCAAAAACATTTCTCTTGATGTAGTCTAAAGAAATGAAGCAACCACAAACTGTGTTTGCGGAGTTTTATTTATTTTTTTTCTTCCTATATCTTCAACATAAAATAGCAGGGAATGGAAGAGAAACCTCTTTTCTAGGACATGATCAACTATCTGCAAAACAAATGAACCCTGGGTTGTATTCTTTCTCTGAAATACCAACACCAGTGATGCTTTTGTAAGAAGGCTTTGGGAACTGCTGGAGAAGGAAATCAATGCTGTATTTGCCTGCACCTACCAGAAATCCCCATGTTGGTGATAGTCTGGTGGAGTTTGCAATGGTGTGGGATGAATTCTGAACGTGGTGCTGTTTATGAAGAGTCTCTCTGAGCTGCCTGAGGATTTATTGACTGTGGGTACACTGGGCAGATTGATGGCAAGTTTCTTGCAAGGTAACTCCTGCCTTGCATCCTGCTCTTACTAACCCAGCTGGAGAAGCCAACTCTTTCTGCAGCACATGTGGAGTCCAAGTAAGGTTTTTTTTTAGTGGGGTCTTGCAATTACAACAAGGCTTTCCTGTTCTTCCTGGAAGTTCTAGTTCTAAACTACTCCGAATCCTCGACTTCCCCATCTCATGACAGTCATGTTCAAAGGGATACCTTGTAGTCTTTTTCAATATTAAGATGTTGAAAAAGGTTTTCAAACATTTTATGAATCTTTCTGAGGCATTTTAAACCTCAACTATTTTAAGAAATAATCCTGGAGTTTTTCATTGCCTTTGGAGGCTTTTGTTCCTTTTAGAAGGAGCTTTCTCCCCATGCTCCCCTCACCCCCCACCTTGTGTTTTCAAATGACTTTCAGTAGAGTTGGAAATATATTTGGCTTCTGCAATATCCTAGTTGTGCAACCAAGGCATACACGAAATGCCTCTAGAATAAAACTCATTTCTCTGTCTGCTTGTTTTCTACTGGCTGTTACTTCTGGTTGTTTCTTTTTTTGGTAACTACAATATTTTACAGCTCCTCCACCTTCTGCCTTTTTTATATTCCTTTTCAAGCATTTTCATGCAAATGTTTAAATTCCTGAGTCATCTTGCGGAAGTGTTTTCTTGCCTTAGTTCCCATTTTTCTTCATGCAACACCCTCACCGTGTTGCTCTTTTACATAAATTTGTGCAGTATGTGCTCACACAGTGTTATTGCTGGATAGGTGAAACATGCTAGTCTGAGAAAAGAATCTTCTTGGAGAGATCCGTCTTGGATTTAGCCAGGTGGACTTCTCAGTGTTGTTTCTGATCACACTGCCAAGTGGTGAAACATTGAGATTACTATAAAGAGCAAAAAAATGCCCAATTATGGGCCACCTTGACTCATGTGGAATAGCAACCAGAGAGCTTCCAGTGGTGTAGTCATCTACTGCCTACCTGTTTGTGCAGCTGGATGCCATTTGGAGATAAGCTAATGGATGTATTGGGAGTTATTTCTATGAGGAGCGGTTCTAGACAGACCCCTATCCAAAGATGGAGTCTGCAGTAGTAAATATCAGGAGAAGGACTTGGAGCTTTATTGGAGAGGTATAAATATTCTTGGATCTGCATAAACAATGCCTTCAGCCTTCAAACTGAGCTGAGGATGTTTGAACGCTTCAGGCTAAAGGATGCCTCCGCATGTGCCTGGAGGGGCTGCATGCACCGGTGTGGTGGCATTAGCAGACTCGAGTCCTGCTGTTCAGTTCTTCTTTGTGCCTGCCTTCTGGTCACAATCCTCTGAAAAGTGCCAAAGTATACCAAATATACCAGGGAAAACTGATAGAGGACGGGCCCTAAAGGAAGGTGGTAAGCTATGGGAGCAAAATTACTATTGCAGGCACATCAGGGAAAATACAGGTCTAATTTCAGATAGTGCATGTTCAAGTTAGTTTTCTTGAACCCTGAGGCATCCTGTTTACTGCTTAATAGATGTGTGCTACACTAAAGAGCTTGGCAAGGACCTGGCAAAAATAAAACAACTGTGCAGCACATGGAGGGTCAAACTGGTCCTTGGGGTGTGAAAGTTAATGTACAACAGAAGGAATGATGTGTGCTGTTTGCATTCTTCCTTACTGGCCTCAGAGCTAATTGCAGTCCACAAATAACAAATGGTTTGCCACCATAAAGAAATGTAATTGCCAGCAGGTTGTGGAAAGAACGAGGGAAACAAGACTTAATGACAGTCACCCTCAGTGTGGTGTGCAGCCACCTGGAAACCAGTGTGTGCTTTCTTAGCCTGCTGCTGACAAGAGTGTAGGGATGGAGGTGGAAGAAGCAAAAATAATTAGTGGTATGGAAAGATTCTGCTAAGAGGAGGCGTGCAGAGTCTGGGAGCATTCTCCTGGAGACAAAATGACTAAAAGAACCACTGAAGAAAGCTCCAAAATGGATTAAGATGTATGTTGTTGGATTGCTGGGCAACAGAAGTATTAACACTCTTCTCTCCCCACCCTCTGACTGCAGAATAACCCTTTCAGTTACATGGGAAAGTCACTTCATGTTTGTTCAAGAAGTGCTACTGGCAGCCATCGGGATCTTGGGCAGCAGATGAGGATAGTTGGAGGGGAAACGTGATCACAGAATGCGGTGTGGAATTTGAACCAGCGACGCGAGAGTGTTCCTGCAGGCAAGAGAAGCAGCGGTGCCATGTGTTGGGGCACTGTGGGTTGGCACGGCTCTAGTGGCTCTGTGAAATGTCTGAGAGGTGTACCTGGCGTCTGTGGTTCTGTTGTTCAAACCCTGCAACCTCTGTGATCTGCAGCTTCTCTGGAAGTGGCACTGCCAGTGCCACCTGCGTGACTGCTGCCTCCTGCTTTTGGGTCTTCTGACCTGGAGGGCACACGGGGAGCTGCTCAAACCAGGTTGAAAGCTGCTTCCATTTTGTAACTTTATTTGAATTGCATGTTAAACAGGGAAAAATTTCTTATTTGGCTAATAATGCTATGATCAGGTGAGGCTTTTTTTGCAGAAAAATAGGTAGTTCTAAATTGCCTTTTAATAAAGTAATTTTCAGTTCAGAAATGTGAGGGTAAATGGTTTCAAAGCTGGTGCCTGTGGGAGTTGCTGTTCAGCATGGTCAATGTTGTTACAAGATGATGAAGGATGTTCCTACAGATGTGTGAGAACTTATGCGAAATCTTAGCCCCAAGGTACTTCAGGAATTGCTGACTTAGTTCATTGACTTTAGCTTGGTTTAAAGCTAGAGAAGGCAAATATTTTTTTTTTTGAGTGACATGAGTGATTTTCGATAGGTGAAGTTTATTAACTTCAAACAAAAAAAGAAGAGAATAAAAGTCAATATTTTGTAGAAGAGAATAAAAGGCCTCCCAAAAACCTCTGAATATTTCAACAGCAGTTACAGGATTTCTTTTTTGTTTTGCTTTTATATTCTGTGTAGGTAAGAATGATGTTTGTTTACACAACTGTTGCAAAACAAAACACATTTTACTTGCTTCTGATACTGTTTAACAAGATAGTAATGACATTTGTCTTTGGGTTTCTATCAGCTTTGTTCCCGGTGTACAAAAGAGTTAATCAACCAAATTACTTAATAGCACATGAACACTTCTGTGGCATAACAACAGCCAAATGAAGTATCTAATTCTATTAAAGCTTCTCTACATGTCCACACAAAAGAAATCACTTTTAATGTTTTATTTCGTGATTCATAAGTGCTTAGGGAGCAGTGTTCCTGGCAGTGCAGTGTCTTTAATAACACAGCTGTCTGCTGCTCTGATGTGTATGTAATATGTGCATCATGTTGTGGACTTTGCTCTGGAGTACTGAGAAAATGAGATAAGAATACGTTGTTTGGTGATAAACTTAACTACCCCTATATTAATAACACCTATATTGTCAGGGCTGCTGTATAAAACCATTTGACCTACTTCTACCCATAAAGCCACAATAACAATGTGTAATGCTGCTACATAAACATACTGGATTCTCATGACGAGCTGCTGTTAACAAAATTCACTGAAGACGTTTCTTTAGCGTAAGCTGTATTTATATACTGCAGCTGAAAGCTGCTTTAAGACTGAACATCTGTTTACAATTGCTTATGCTTTATTACAACTTAGTGGAGAGCATTGTGAAAGATATTTCAGCACTGTCTGGCTTGCACCATCTTCGCGCGGTTTGTTTTTGGAGGCTGAGAACAGCCTGACCCTCTGATAACAAAAGCTGGCCAAGAGGAGCCAATCTGGAGGTTGCTGTCTTTAGCCACAGGGCTAAATTTGCATATCAGTTCATTTATTTGCTCTGAGAGAGGCTGGATGGCCATTAAATGGGTGTTTTAGAGTGGTGGAGGAGCCCTCCTTGAGCATCCTGGTGCTGGCTCCCATGGGGAGGTAGGGGGGGTCACTGGCTGTCATCTGTGAGGATGGCCGGAGACTCTGGGCCATGGTACCCCTTCAGAAAAGGGCAGGGATTGTTGAAAGTCATCCCTCAGAAGGTCTTCAGCCATGGTTAGAGAGCAGTGGTGGGCAGCCAAGGCTGGGGTGGGTGTCCTGGGACACTGGTATTTACTCTTCTCAGGAAGAGTGATTGCCACGGCACGGCATAACCCAGTCCTGGGGGCTGAGCCAGCTGTTCTGGGCAAGCACTCCTCTCCTGTTCTTTGCAGGGCTCCTGCTAGCAAGAGTGGTGTTTCTACCTCACACCCTCCTCCGGCAAAAGCAGGATCACTATAAAACATGTGGCTTTTTAATCTTAAAATTTATAAAAACTTTTTTAACCCCTTCAAAAGCAGGTTTTCACTAGAGTAGTATGGTAAGATTTTTCTAAGTTACAGTAGAGATGTCTCAGAGGTGCATGGAAGGTATTTACTTATGTAATTTATTCCATAAAATGCATAAGGGGCAATATAACTCTCAGAGCTGATGAACACACTATGCGTGTTCTGGCTCTACTGAGTTGAAATAGTTTAGTTATGTTGCCTTTAGTAGATGGTTCACAGAAGTTTTTAAATACATGGATGAGTTAGTAAAGTTTTCCAGTGCTTGACTAAGATGCCAAGACTCCTCAAGGGGAAATGCAAATATCACCTAATATTTGTTTTCTTCTTTTAGCACCCCGTCTCTCCCTCAATAACCAAAAAAAAAAAAAAAATCACCTTTTTCTGTTTCCAAGCCTAAATCAGAAAAGTTGTCACTGGTGAATATTTAATGTCTCAGGAAGAAAAGGCAACACCACAAACCCAAAGAAATTAAATCATACCTGATATGGTGTTTCCTCTGGGTCTAGAGGAGAAGAGCTCCAGCTACAGAAATCTTTTCCCTGGTATTGGTGAGAGGCAAGTGTTGCTGTTGTGTATGATGTGGCTCCTGCATATGTAATGTCACTGCTGTGCCAGAGATCTGCACTTGCCTGAGGTGACAAGATTTGGGATGAGGCTGTTGGGGAGAGGTTATGTTTAGAAGATCAAGGCTGAAATTCAGAAAGGAGACTCATGGAAATGTGTTCCTTGAAGGTTTTTGTAAGACCCATTGCTGTAGCAGCAGAGTGCTTGTGCCTTTAAGAACTGTGGAACAGATATTGCTCTTGCTGTGTAAATTCACTGTAGCATCAGTATAAAGGAGAACTTTAGTAAAAGCCTTTAGTCTGAAAGCATGATCTGACTCTTGAGAAGCATTGAAAACCCTCAAGTCCTTCTCAGAATAATGCAGGCAGAGGAGGTGCTTCAGTGGCACTGTGATGGTGCCCACTGAGCTGTGTGACTCCTGCCATGGGAAGCTCTGGAAACTAAAAGCTGAAGGAATTCATGGTGGTGAGGGAGAGCCTGTCAAGGATCATATGATGCAAAAAACCAACATCAGTTTTTCAGAAGGTTTTTAGTACCAAGCAGTACTTAGTAGAAAAAATGAGCACAGCCATGCCCTGGCTTGGTGCTCTTCCCTAATCATTAATAATGGCGACAGCCAGTGCGGGCAGGGACCCCTTACACTTGATCTGATTTGGTGTGTAAGTAAGAGCAAGCTTAAAAGATGCTATTTCACAATATCTTTCTTAGCTAAGCTGATAGCAGTCAGTTCCCCAGATCTTTGAGTGACACTTTGTGGTTATAAAAGATTTGTATTGAGATCCTATCACTTCACTGGTCTGTTGAGAGAAGCCCTGTTAACCATTTAACCTCTATGGAATTCAGAGGTTGCTGGATCTTCTGACACACTGCATTACAAAAATTGGCTTCTATTTGTAAGTGCTAAGTACCTTTCAGAGGAGCAGGGACAAATGTAGCACTCTCAGTATAAATGGAGTATTTGTAATAAGTTTCTGTATAGTTCCTGTTGCTTCAATTGCTTGACATCCACTGGCAGAATTGCAGGTTCCTAAGCCATTGCTTCAGTTTTTCCTGTCTTCGGTGGCTGCAATCCTGTTTTTTTTTTTTTTTTTTAATGACAGCAATTAAAGCATCTCCAATTTACCTAAACCAAGATGTGTAACAAATTATTGTACCTAAAATACTGGTGGGCAAAATACTGAACAGACAATCTGAACACTCCTCCAAGCTCTCTATAGGAATTTGGGAAGTTGCAGTCCTGACTGACAAATGACTTTGTGTTAGGACAGCAGTTTGGAGATGGTGAATGCTGTATGATGTGGCAATGCATATGAAGAGGGTTGTGTCCAGCAACCATGCTACATTTTGAAATGATTCAGCACAGGGTCTATGAGGCTTTGGGAAATGTCTTGGTACAGTAGGAACAATGTAGAGAGCAATTTTTCTTTTACTTTTTTCAACTCTCACATTCCAGGACAGACTGTGCTGTACTGATGTATTTCTACATGGCTGAGCTTGAATCTCTCCACTTCAAATACTAGACATGGTTTTCATCTGTATTGTGACAACCAAAACTGAGCGAGGCTCAATTAGGGAAGGCCAGATTGGGTATGTGTATAAGTACGGGGTTTAGGTAGCTTAGGGGGGGAAAAAAAAGAACAGCAGTAGGAAAAGAAAGAAAGGGAGAAAAGTGAAAAATGAGAGTGAGCAGGGAGTGCCCCTCTGCTTCCCCTCATGCATAGAATCCTGTGCATCCTGCCTATCTTACCCTGCAGCCATGCTTCCTTTCCTGGTTTCACTTCCAATTCTAGCACATCCCGTTTCTGATTCATACTGCCCCCCATTTCCTGACAAGCTAGGATCCTTCAGTCTTTGCCCTCCAGCTGAGTTTTGTTCCTGTTTTCTTGCTTGTCTCTTCCCCAGGTACTCATTGTGCCACTGCATTTCTTTCTCCTGCAGAGATCTCCCCTGTCCTTCTCCTTCAGTCTTATTCCTGATCTGTGTTTTCCTTCTCTTTTCCAAGTGGCTTTGTCTAATCTTCTTCCTCACCACCACTGTTTTTCTCTTGGGTGTAGGACTGAGTTTGTAGCTGCTCCTGAACAAATGTTTGCATGTTTGTGCACTGAGATGTGCGTGAGGATTCTTGGAAGAATGGTCATGTAGCTATTTTGGAAACATCAGTTTCAGTATCTGACCTAGAAACTACCTCAGTCTGCCAGAGCGAGATGGAACAAGCAAGTTGAATTTTATCTGCCTGGTGAAAGCTGGGTGAAGGGAAAAAAATGCTATTTTTCTCTTCTGATACTTAAAAAGTTTTGATTTTCTTTTTGTGCTACAGCATTTGAACAGACTGTTCATTGAACTCTTCAGCATCCTGTCAACTTACCTGAAACATTGTGCAGTTCTTTGTTGTCTTTGTACATTTGTACTGGCATCTAATTACTTCTCCCTGCGTTCTCCTGGTGTGATATTGTAGGTTTTAAAAGTGAGACTTCTTTACTAGGTAATACATGTGAGAGGGCAATTCAGGAGAGGGGAGAAGCTGTCAAAATTTGTAGTGTGATCCTATCACTACTTTCTTTTGGGGTATGTAACTGCTGGACTATGCTCACTCATATAGTCCCTCTGCTGAATGCCCAGATACCAGTTGTGTTTATGACCCTCCTCTTTTTAGAAGGTTTTTACAGATCATCATTTTAGGACCAGATGGGGGAACACCCAAGCTTTTCCCTTTTTTAAGTTCCAGGGTAATACACTTCCCTTTTGCATAAAATACCTCATGTCACGGTTCTGTGCTGGTTTTGCATCATTATAGGTCCCATAAATGAAGTTGAAACTGTCATACTCTGGTGGAAAAAGCTATACCTTCAAGGTATTGAATATTCTGAAAATTGTGATTTAATGCTATTCTGTGGCATAGAATCTCTAATAAAATTTTGTATAGTGCAAAAAATACACAAATAGAAGGGTTTCTATATATTGGACATGCATTGTTCTGGTGAAGGGGTTGGCAGCTTTCCTGCAAGATCTTTATGTCAGAAGAAAAGCAGGGGGAACTAACAAGTTCTTTTTAAACTTAACTTTCCAGCTGCTTGGAAATGTGCCTGGCATGGCTGCGAACAATTCTAGCTGTAGATATGACTCTCACCATCAGAAAAAAAGGCTGCCCTGGGTGAAGGGAAGCCAATTGCAAAAGGTCTTGAACCACAGGAAATTGGAAAAATCTTCCATTTCCAACAGAAGATAAGTTACTAACTTTGCTGTAACTTATGCGGCATGGACAGAGGGTGTGTTAGTTTCTGCAGCATGAAGCCCAGGAAGTTCTCAGCCCAAACTGTGGTCACCCTGACCACACACAAGTAGTTGATGTATCTTCAATTGCTCTTCCAGGCCCTCTGATATGTACTCCCTGTCTCCAAGGGAATGTAGCCCTCGCAGGAATATCCCACAATCTGATTATTCATGGCGTTGGTGATCAAATATTGTCCCTAAGGGGCTTCTGTGGCATTCAGTTCCAGCAATGAAAGGGCTTGGAAATTCAATGATTGAAGTCTGAATTTGGCCAGGAAACTTGTCATGAAACTCAAAGTTACTCTACCATGATGAAGACATCTGTGATCATTGCTTATTCTTAGTAGGAACAAAATAGCGAGGGAAAGACTAATTCTCTTTAGGTTAAAGCAGTGTTTCACCATAGAATCATAGAATGGTTTTGGTTGGAAGAGACCTTAAAAGATGTTCCAAGCCTTCCACTAGACCAGGTTTCTCAAAGCCCCATCCTGCCTGGCCTTGAACACTTCCAAGGATAGGGCATCACAACTTTTCTGGGCAAATTGTGCCAGTTCTTCAGCACCCTCACGGAAAAGAATTTCTTCCTAATATCTCATCTAAACCTATTCTGTCTGAAGACATTCCCTCATGTCCAATCACTGCATTCCCTTGTAAAAAGTCCCTTTCCAGCCCTCTTGTAGGCCCTCTTTATGTACTAGATTGTTGATAGAAGGCCTCCCTGAAGCCTTCTCTTCTCCAGGTTGAACAGCTCGAACTCCCTCAGCCCAGTTTCATAGCAGAGGTGCTCCAGCCCTCTGAGCATTGCGTGGCCTCCTCTGGACTTCCTACAGCAGGTCCATGTCCTTCTTATATTGTGCTCTCTGAAGATGGAGGCTGCTCTTCTTTTGATGCATCTTACTCATCTAAAATAATTTCAGAAGAGTTGGAATTTTACTCAAAACTCTTCTAAATTAATTCTAGTATTTCTCTAGTTCTTAAAATGACCTTTCAGTTTGAGTAGTAGGTCAGAATTCAAACTCCCTTTCGCACTTGAACCTCAGTACAGTACCCAAACCTTGGTCATAAACACTAATCTGTCTTACTTAATGTATGCTTCACATTAAGTGTGTCCTCCCCAGATGGTGTATTTAGCAATCTTTTATGCAGATTATAGATATGAAGTTGAAAATCAGGGAATAAAGTAGCTTCTTATTTTTATCCAAAGTGAATTTTACTTGCCACAGTCACTGAATAATTTTTTTCATGTAGCATCATTAACACTTTTATAAGGTGTCAAAAATAAATGAAAATTTAAAGAATCTTTTTTCAGCAACATGAAAGCATTGATATACTCAAGCCTAATTTTCAACTGCAGAAGATTAATCTTTCAGTTTTGTTTCATCATCCCCTTGAAAACAGACAGATAAAAGTTTTCTGATTCAAGAAACTTCCTAGATTGGGTCCTTTGTATTAAATTTTTAATTTTAAAAATATGCTTGCAGAAATTTGAGGTCATTTTTTTGCCTGGACTATGCATAGAGAGTAGGGTCTTTTGTAAAGGATTATCGATTTAAACTAACCTGTTGGGTTTGGGTTTATTCTGGATGATTTCCTACTAAAACTTCTGTTGGTTTTTTTGATTTAGGGTGGAAATTTCTCAATCAGGGTAAATAACTTTATGGATTTCTGTCTCCGTAACCAAAGTTTTGCTTTTACATGACATCTTGATCTTCATAACTATTAAAACAACTTGGAGTGCTGGGGTCAAAGGAGTGACCTGTACTCTGAACTTGCTTTCTGTGACATCAAGTCAGCTGAACTTGGTCGTGTTTCAGGTTTAGAGACTTCATATGCATGAAACAATTTACCAGGGCAAGTCTTGACCTTGAGCACAGAAATATTTTTCATTCTTAAGAATTTTCTTTTTACATTATAGCACATCTCCCTTCCTCTGTATTTGCGCCTTTTTGTATATTTTTATCAGCAAATAGATAGAAATGTATAGATGCTAGGTTCAACCGATGATTTGGATTCAACTCTAAAAAAATACCCTTAATGTAACTTTGCTCAGAAAATGCATCTGTGCAGGCTGTTGTGTTATCCAAGGTGTCACAGACAAGAGGGAGTGTAATGACGGGAGCAGATATATATTCTGACCTGAAACTGTCCTTGCTGTCATATTTTCTAGGAACATAGGGTAGGGGTTCACTAATGAAAGACAGGAAGGTCTGCATTTATCTAGTCACTGGGTTTTTTAAAAAATATGCCTGGAAACTGTAATTTCCTGTTCAAATATTGCATGTCCAGTTTAATTTACCATCCTTGAGTAAATTTTATTTCACTACCTCAAGTCAAAACCCAAGACATTTAGCTATTATGAAAGCATATAGTCGATATTTTAGAAAACATCAGTTCAGGTTAGGTTGATACATCGGAGAGAGAGGGAAATGTTACTGATTGGTAAAAGCACTATTTTCTCTTCAGATGCCATTTCACACTTCGAATGCCAGGGAAATACTCTCTTGATTAACGGAAAATAGAAATATCAGAAGTCAAGTTTCATAGTATGTCAGTGAACGGTACAAAGCAATGTTTTTCAGCAGCACTTCTGCTCCTTTAGAGGGAAGTTTCTGTATATTTTTTTTTAGAAAACAGATTAAAGATGATGTGTTCTTTAAGACTCTTACAGCTCTATCAAAGGGATACATTCAGGACAGTCACTGGTTTTGTGAGCTTCAGTGCCAACCTGCTGGAAGATATTGGAGGGCTGGAGGGAAATGATTTAGTTCAGTGAAGCCACTGATCCCTTTCTCATGGAGACCCCACTGCATTTTTGATTTTGCAAAAGTCTTCATAGGGCAATTTCTCCACCTTCCATTCCTTCTGGGCTATTTCAGCCTGCTCTGTGCATGGCATTCCTGCATCCTGCAGAAGGGGCATACACACCCAAGAAGTACCACTCCTCAGCTTATATTGGGATTGTATTTGGGACAAAAGCTACTTGGTAGAGTAATTTTTCTTTTCTAGGTTAAAACAACTGAGTAATTGCTGCTGTGAAGGTTGCTCTGCAATATTGTAGCTTCAGATTCATATAGGAACTGCTTTAAGGATGAGGTTGTCCCTGCTGATGCCCACGTGGAAGTCTCATTGCAAACAAAATTTTATACATGAGATACATGCAACATCTTTGAACAAGCAACTTTAGGAATTTTTCTCTTTAAAAAAAAATTCTTAAGTATTGTTAGAAGAAAAAACAAGAAAAAACTGTTAGAGAAGCATCTTCCCCTTTTATCCTCACAAGAAAATGTTTGAAGACTGTAGTCTTTGTTCAGAGAACAGGTTTATGGAGCTTTTGCTTCAGCAAAGTAAAAATTGCCAAAGATGGATGTCTGCGTTTAAGACTGTGTTTAAGAGGTTCACATTGTGGTCATGTTTCCTGATTCAGTATCATTTAAAGGGCTCACTGGCTGCCTCTGATATTTCCTTAAGTCTTTATGCCACTGAAAAGGTGAATACTAAAGCAAGAAAACTGAATTTAACTCAGTGGGAGGTTTTAACCATAAGTTAAACTAAACGTTCTGAAAATTCCTCTTCCCCCTTCCTCCGCTCTTCATTATAATTCTCTTTTATTTAAATGATCTCAAAGTGCAGCCTCGTGTGTGTGTTTCCTTGCCAGGATATCCTGGGACTGTGAACCAGGAGCAGAAGAAGATTTTATATAACAGGCAATAAATACAGAGAGAAGCTCGCTTGTGTTCTGAGCCATTCTCAACAATAGAGGAAGCTGACCTTGAGATGATGCCTGATCATGTCCTTTTATTTGTGGGGGGCTGTGGGTGGGTTGAAAACCCCTGGAATTACAAGCTTTGCTGCTGGGCTCCCAGTGGAGTGTGCATGTGGAAAAAGGGCATTGCTCTTCTTCCTTCCCTTGGCCTGAAGATTTTGCTTGTTTGTATTTTAATTCTCTGGTAGTACAGCGTGGTAAAGGAGGGCATCTTCCTTACAATAAAACTGGACAATGACAACTTCCAGTATCATGTCTGAGAGAAAAATATAACTCAAATATATTTGCAGTCCCCAAATGGCCATTCATTTTATTGTTGCTCATCCTTAGACTGAGGCACGCATCCAAATTCAGTTAAAATCTTGCTCAGTTTTGCTGTCCTTGTTCCTGAGACAGTGAAACTGGAGGTTAATTAATGTCCATGTGGTGCTGCTTTCTCCTTCTCACCATGATCAGACATTCCTGTGAATGGCTGTGGCTGTATCTTCAGGAAACCGGCTGGAAACCCCTAAATTTGCAGCTCCCCATATTTTATTTTTGTTTGCTTACACAAACCTAATCTTCTTCCCTGGATCCCTTCAATGTCTGTCATGCAAGAAGAAGATCCAATCTGGACTTTTTGCCATTCTGTACCCCAGCCCTGATCCTCTGATATATCCTTAAGTCTTTGCCGTTGAACAGGTGAACACTTAAAGCAAGAAAACTGAATTTAATTCAGTGGGAGAATTTTTTGCCATTCCATACCCCAATGCTGATCCAGTCTGGGTTTTCCCCCATTCCATATCCAGGCTTTGATCCAGTCCGGGTTTTCTCCCATTCCATAGTCAGACAGGAATCCAGTCCGGGTTTTCCCCCATTCCATATCTAGGCAGGAATCCAGTCCGGGTTTTCCTCCACTCCGTATTCATTGACTGATCCAGTCCGGGTTTTCCCCCATTCCGTATCCAGGCAGTGATCCAGTCCGGGTTTTCCCCCATTCCGTATCCAGGCAGTGATCCAGTCCGGGTTTTCCCCCATTCCGTATCCAGGCAGTGATCCAGTCCAGGTTTTCCCCCATTCCGTATTCAGAGACTGATCCAGTCCGGGTTTTCCCCCATTCCGTATTCAGGTGCTGATCCACTCCGGGTTTTCTGCCATGCCCCATTCTGGATCCTTATCTATTTCAGCATTGAGCCTGCCAAACCTTTGCTGTTCAGCTTTAAAAAAAATAATTTTGTTTTATACAGCTACAGGTTTATTGAGTGTTTTGAGCCAGCTTTATGATCTATTAGAAAATAAATCTTTTAACTTATGGTGGGTGATTTGTGCCTTACTCTACACGGCAGCACAACATGAACAAAGGTTGGGTCGCTGCACAGTTTTGCACACTTCTTCCCATTTAGTTGATATGTTAATTGAGATGTTGATTCCTGCTAAGGAAACTTGGTGGTGAGATACATTTTCGCCACAGGCAGGAAGGAGCTACAGATATGTGTTTCTCTGGTAATGCTGCTTCCGATTGTGATGTGCAGGCTCTTACCCATACCTTGACTCAGGACTTAAAAAAAAAAAAATATGGTTTTTACAATTATGGAGGTATGGGATACATGCTAAACTTAAAAGAGCTACTTGATTTACAAAACTCAGTTAATGTCAGTTAATCTTCCTATTGTATCTCTGCAACCTGCGCTGCCCTGTTTATCTGGGACAGCTCTGCATTTAAGCGTGTAATCTGTGAAATGATAGCTGAAAAAAATATATGCCATATTCTTTTTAAGGATTCTGAAGTTATTGATTGTGTTTTGTCTTGTTTTACCTTTGGAGTGGAGAGATTGCTGATCTTGTATATCCCTAAATTGCTTTTGTCCTTGAAGTCTGAGGGTTGTTTACAATCCCTGGTACTCAAATGCTTTCCTGCTGCTTCTGATGAGGAGGGTGAGGGTGTTGGAGTGTATTTCTTCCCCCCGCCGCCGATGTGTTAATGCAAATAATTGAACTGACTTTCTGTAGCTTCTAGGGAAAGTGCACTGGGTTTGATTCTTTTACTCAGCTCAGTTCAGAAAAAACCTGTGCAGAACAGAGGTTATTCCAAAACTCTGTGTGGCTGCATCTTTCCCTGTGAGCCTTGGGGAACACCTGTGTTTGAGACAAGTGCAGAATCAAGACCCACTTGTGTTCAGCATCACAAGCACCACGTACTTGTGGACTTTGAGTGTGCCAGTTGTGCGTCCTCTGGAAACAGGATGCTGTCGTGGGCTGGTGGAAGCTCAGAAGATGCATTCCCACCTAGATCTGATCTAGTAGTGCCTTTTCCTTATGTAACACTTTGTTTTGCCGTTGTCTTTTACTTTTCCCTCCTTTCCTCCCCCATATCCAGGCTGGTACTGAATCTTGCCAGCAGTACTTAGTATGAGCACATTAGTGCTCTGTTGACATCTTAGGATCGGTTCAGACCCACAGCTTTGTCAGTGCTGTCATGCTGCTAAAAACAGCCACCTTCTAGTTCTTCAGCTTCCTTGCTTTTTCCCTCAGGATTGGACATCATATGTCTTGTGGCTGTTGCTAATGCCAGTACTTTATATAGCAACTGCTGGGTGAAGTCGGGTGGTTTCTTCTCAGTTAATTTTTTTTTTTAAAGTGCAAGTTGGATATTACCCAAAATCTCTTAGTGAAGTTGCAAAAAGGCAGATATTAAGGGACTCATCTGGTAATTTTGCAAAGAGCTCATTGGGCAGGGGGAAAAATAGATCTTGCAACTTTAAGAACCAAAAATGCCAGTTGCTTTTGACAGTCAGATTATGGAAATCCAGTAGACATGGATACAGGTGCTCTGATTTGATAGTTCATTGAAACAAAAAGACCCAACTTGGTGCTGAGTCATCTAGGGTTAGAGACAGTTGTAGAGTTCTCCTGTGGGGTAAAATGTACATGTTGCTTTGATGGGATATGAAGTAATTTGAGATAGGCCAGTCCTTGGTGAGAGAAGTCTGTGCTTCTGGTGATACTTTAGAGGTGGGAATCCAGGCATTACCTGAGAAGTTGCTGTTCTCTTAACTAAAACCCTAGCTTTCTTCCATGGTAAACTGATGGTGGCAGTGACTTCAGTTTAAAATAAATGAATACATAATTGTAACCTTTGACAGAAATGCTTTGAGTGACATTTCAGTGTCCTCTTTGGCTGCCATACCTTGAGAACGTAGTGTTTGGAATAAGAGTGTTTGAAACAGACAGAAGTGAATCTCATCTCAGGTGAGCAGAAATAATAGTGCTGTATGTAGGTGCTTTGGGCAGTCACAAGTGTAGTTGATACCTACTTTTAAATTAAAGGTGAATATTGAGGATAAAAGTACCTTGTTTCATGCTAAAATCTTGACAGATTTTTTATTTAAGTGTAGATATTTAAATCAAATAACACGATCACCTCCCTGCTTTCAATAACCATAGGGACTTGTCAGGTGGTTCCTGGTTTGTCAGGGGCTTCCAGTCCTGGCTCATCTTCTACAGGATGTCTTGTGTTGGCTTAAAATTGTTAGAGTGAAAGCTCTGTCCTTAAGCCAGACATCTTGTTAATTAATTATCTTGGCTTTCTAAAGTAAGTACCTTCATGTAATATGAAGTAGTTGCCTGTAATTTCTAGAATTTGGAAGGTAGATTTAAAGCCCTTTGTTTACCAGAATTCTTTCCTTCAGGTAGACAGTCAATGCAATAAAATCTGTCTTCATCCATCTTTAGGTTAAACTGTATAGGTTGAGCTTTAATCTGTACCTATTGTTGTCCTGCTAATTCAGTATATGGTGAAATGATACATCTTTCTATTTGAATCACAAGGCATAAGCATCAGATTGCAGTTTTCTACTTAATTATAGGGGATTTCTGTCCATGCTCTGTTGCATTTTCTGGTGCACACTTCAACAAAGGTACAAAACCGGGGGAAATGATGCAAGTGCTATAAGAATTAAAAAATAATAATAAAATAATCCAAATTCCCTTACTCGTTTTTTTTCTTTGTATTCTGTGTTATTGAGAGGTACCTTGAGGCTGAAAGAAATAAATGTTAGTGTCATCTAAGCTGACAGGGGAGGTATGATGGAGGTGTCAGGTAGAAGATGCTGTTGCCATTAGTTTTGTACAAAGTCAGATAAGTCTGGTATTCGGAGAGTACAGCTTATGCAAAAACTTTCCTCAGTATAACGAGAAGTCAAAATAGCCTTAGACCTTCAGCAGTCTGCTTTCCACAAACCTGGAAAAAGCAAAGGAAGACAGACTGCTCGATTATGGGAAGAGGTGGGTGGAAAAGCATTTGACTAGAAGGCAGGAGATGAGGATTTTCTGAACTGAACAACGTGATGTCCCTGTGCTCATGGAGTGGAAGGCAGCCTTGCAGCAAGCAAATGCCTGCCTTACTGACCTCAATTAACATTCCTCCTGTTTGTGCCAGGACTGAGTTTTGCTCTTCAAGCCTCCTAGGTGCATATTAGGCAAACAGCAGACAAATGTAAATGACCTCATTTTATCACTTGGACGGCATGAATGTCTCAGAGTCCACCTTTATCTAAATTAGAAGGCTGGAATGAAGAGCTATAGCTCTCTGTGTGGTCCATGGAGAGACCTATCCTCCTGGGGTGTCCTGAATTGCCCTCTGTGTGCTTCACAGATCACATAGGAACACAGAGTCATAGCTCAGCCCAATGCTAGTGTGAACTTGCTCTTCATGTGCAATGCATCTCAAGCCCATCCCTGAATTTGTGCCTTTTAAATTTTTTTTTAAATTGTTTCTGGTGCTTTTTTATAGGAGAGATGTGTTTTACAGTGAGATAACAAAAAGAATTACAGAAATCACAAACTGTGTGTCACTTTGCCTCTGTAATTCATGAGGAGAGACTGTACCTATAAATCACAAAAATGGAATAGCTGCAACTGTAACCAGATAGAGCTCTTGTGTAAGCTCGTAACCTAAAACTATAATCTGTGGTGGCCTAAAATTCGGGTTAAATACTGTGCCTATCACCATTATATGAATAGACTGGCTCTGACAATAAGAAAAATGAATGTGAGTGCAGAGAAGGTCTTGAATCAATTTTCAATCTGCTTTTGTCTTGGTTATGCTTTTAACTGAAATTACACTGAAAAGTGTATAAATGTATTGCTGAAATATAGGTCATGTCTGAAAACTATCAAGTGGTAACTTAGCTTTCTCTCATCCAGCTTCCATATATTTGGAGGAGATACTTTTTCCTTTACGTGTAAACAGTTCGTTTTAGTTGCAAAGTATTGAAATGCAACAAGGAAATAATAGACAAATCTATTGTTCCACTACGGGAATGCTGCGGCTGCACAAGTAACTTTGATTTGCTCTCACACTTTATTTCTGAATGACTTTCAGCCCTCAGCCATAGTTACATATGCTTTATTCTGTTGTTTATTTAATATGCCTTTGAATAGGTAAAGGAATGACAACAGATTTCCTTCAATGTCAGCCTCAGCAAGCATTAGAATTCTTAGCTGGAAACTCATGCCAGCATATGAAATCTCTGCTAACCATAGTTTCAGAAGTCCATGGACTTGCATTATTTTATTACTGTACAGATAATGAACATGCAGACAGAAGTTAAAAATTAGTATCTTGCTCACGGGTCTTGATTTGTCTTCCAAATACTTCCTTGCTTCCTCTGCCATTTAAGCTCATGGTGACCCCAGCTTCTCTTGAACCTCTCTGATACCCTTTTCTGATACCCAACATTCACATTTGTTCTTTGCACTAAGGAAAACTTAATTTCACTACACTTAATTTGATCTATCCAGATGGATTTATTTTCATTATAGACCATGGGAATGGACAGAAAGAGATGCTTTCAAGTTTTGTCATACATAAAGGCTCCCTGTGGAGGAAGTCCTGGCTCCAAAACCTGTTATTTCTCCCCTGGCTGATTCCCCAGGTATTGAATACCTTTTTCTGTTGCAATCCATTTGTCTGAGTAACATGGAATATCATCTTTATTAGGACACCTTACCCTCACGCTTGATAAGAGTCACCTTCAGAGATTAAGGACTTGTGGTTTTTTTCCCCATTGTTTTGTCAGTGCCTGGTTCCTTAGTGAGTAATCCCAGCTGGCTTCCTTACCCTCTAATTCCACACTCTCGGCTTCATTGTCTCACCTCACGTGGGATGATGGCTGAAATCTTTTCATGGCTGAATCTGCAGCTCACTCAGGGATAGGGATTGAGTCATGGTTATCGCTTCTGTCTCCTCTTCTGGTTCTCATGATGACCTTGATGACGGCCCTAAAAATCACCCTTTTGATGGTCCTGATTGTTCATCCTCTTTGCTCTCCCTGTCCTGCTTGACTGTTTTTGGTAAAGCTTTTTTACCGAGTGACTTTAAAATTCTCAACTGCTGTAATCAGTCTGGAGGACAAGGAAGGAAAAAAGGGGGGAATAAAAAAAAGTGATGCACAATGCAATTGCTCGCCTTGTGCTGACTGATGCCAGAAGCCCCTTCCCAAACCCAGACTGGCCACCCTTCTAAGTAGCTCCCCCCTTTTTATACATTGGGCACGATGTTCTATGGTGTGGAATAGTTCTTTGACCATTTTGGGTCGCCTGTCCTGGCTGTGCTCCCTCCCAGTTTTCTTTTGTGCACCTCCTCACTGGCAGAGCATTGAAAAAAAAGCAAGGAAAAAAAAGTCCTTGACTTAGGATAAGCATAACTTAGCAAAAACCCAAAACATCAGTGTCTTATTAACACCATTCTCACTCTGAATCAAAACACAGCACTTTACCTGCTTCTGAGAAAAGATTAACTCTCCCCCACCTGAAACCAGGACAGTATCTGTCTCTGCTCTGCCACCTGCAATAGCTGTCACATCATGTCCCAGTTTGGGGGTTTTGTGTTGGTTTTTTTAGTATATATACAAAATGGATAGACACTTAGCAAAGATACAAGGTTGTTTATCTCCCTCTTTGGAAAACTGCACTCAGAACACCTCTAATGACCGTGGCATTCTGCTTAATGAGTAAATGGAGTATCGGGCCATATCTGATAATGAAAAGGAGACAAGCTTAATTAACTTAGCACCCAACTAATCAGCAGTTAATGTAGCCCTGAAAATTGATAAGTTATTTAGTCTTGGAGGGTTGGAGCGTGCATGCAGAGAAGGGACAAGCTGGCCTTTATGCCTTAAGCCTGAAGCAAATATAAATAGCCAAAAGAAATTGATGTGGCCTAGAAGTTTTGGTCAGGGCCGTGCCCTTGATTCACGCTCTCTTCAGCCACCCAGAAACTGTTTATAACTCTAGAATGAAGCTTTGTTAGTTGACATCCTGCAGGCAGTTACTCTGGAGGACCTGTTGGATTATGAGCAAAACAGCCCTGCCACTGGTGGACCAACAAGATTGGATTCACATTAAAATTAAGCCACCCAAAAGAGTGTTTTTCAGTTTCCTCTGTGTGAATATCCCAGAATGGCTCCTGGGATTGTATTCAAAGTAAATATTAAGTTACAGTGCCTGACTAGACACCTGCAAATATCTCTGCCCTGATTTTATTTGGCTACAGACAGCAATTCAGAACTAAATATAAGATAATTTCTTCCAAAATCTTTCCCTCTCAGCAGGGATTTTTCTATTGCTCAGAGGAATGACTTAGTATTTGGAGCCCAAACAGTGATGTTTGAAGAAGAGGCCATCAATTTAGTTCCCTGCACCACAAGGGATAATCAATGGAAATCTTGCCTCTACTGTTTGTGCTCAGAAATCACAGGTTAACAAAGGACTTAGTACAGCAAGAATCCTGTTGTTCCACTTTTTCCATTTTATGAGAGCTGGACTTCTTTTTGGCAATTTTTTTTCTTAATTTTAAAATGTTAAATGGTTTTCACACAACATCTTGATCAGCAAGCAGCAATTATGAGGATTTTTTCCTGGGGATTTGTACATTTATTGGAAGAGCAGAGAGCTAAATGTGCTAAATGAAACAGTAGCTACATGCCCTGAATCAGGAGGAACAGCAGCAGTGCTTGGATGTTGGCTCCATGGCCTTCGAGTTGCTGCCTTGTTGCTGATTTTAGCAGCAGGTGTCTTTAGAGGATGCTGGACTCGCCATACTTTTCACTCCAGGAAAGCCGTCCTGGGTCATTGCAGGCCTCCCAGGGGGATGGATGGGAGTGGGGGAGATGAATCCTCTGCCTCCATGTCAGGCCTGTGATTCCTTGCACACTTACCTGTCATGAAATCCCTGCAGAAACAACTTCTGCTTTTCTGTTGTTAAAAGACTGAACATCCTACACACAGTCTTGATAAACGAGGGAGGAACTGTTCAAATGCAGAGGAAGTCTACATTCAGCTTTCTCCTCCTGTCTCTTTTCATCTGCTTGCTAGTGCTGTCTATCTTTAAAAATCATCACAGACATAAAACAATGGAAAAGCGACGTTATTGTTTATCGTGTGTGTTCTAGACTACTCCTTTCAGCTTTTGATTTATTTCAATGTTAGGCTTTAGACACGACATTTTGTGAATTCAGGCTCTGCAGACCTACCCTAAACATATTCTGAATATATTGCTCCAAATAAAAATCCTTGATCTGTCATCATCAAACTTCCTTTAAATTGTCTTTTAACCTGATCACTCTGCCTCATCTGATGCATCAGCTGTGAGGGGACCTGTGCATCAGTTGTGAATCCTCACAAACTTCGGGAGCTTGGGAATTTGCTTGTGGAACAAAAGGGGAGATTTGCCAAGCCCCTGCTGCAAAGCATCCTGTAGCCTTTCAAATGACAGATTTTACTTGGCCGTGTTGGATTTCTGTGCCGTCAATAATGTACCACAAAGGTATTGACAAAACATCCTGTCCTCTAAGATGAATGCTTATTATAGTGATGTCTGAAGAGATTTCAGCTTCTTTTTGGTCAGACCAGTACTACAAAGTGTACAAAGACACTGACTGAACTGTTAGCAGCTTTTGTAAAGAATACTGATGGGGCTGTTATAGCAGTGGTGATCCAGGAACAAAAGCAAGGCAAAGATTGCATGCAGAAACAGTACTTTCAGACTTACTGATAACTAACTCTGTCCTGTAAAGTTTCTAGAGTAAAGCATTTCTGTTATTAAAAATATTTGGAGCCCAGACTAGAGATTTTCTGTAAACATCTGTAAATCTGAAAGATGCTTTAGGACAGCCTTTGGAAGGAATCCAGATGCAGCCTTTGTGTTTCAGTTGTTGTTCTTCACCCACTCTGCTTTGCTAACCGTGGTTTTAACCAAGTCATAATGGACGTGGGAAGTGCTGGGCACTTTGTTCTCTATGTCACATTGCACTGGGTTAAATAACGTGTTGTGGAGAAAGGCACTGAGGAAAACACTGAAATGGCTTGTTTTTCTTAGATATTTCTAAGAGTCTGTCTCTCTCAGTATTCTGTAGTGAGCACAGCATTCCTAGAGCCTGCTCGGGGTGGTGATGGCCTCTCACCCAGCTGTGCTGCTGGTGCTCGCTGTCTCCATTGCTGGTGTTGAGTGTGTTCTGCCAGACTCTCATGATCCACCCTCAGAGGGCATCGACGTTGATTCTTATGGGTGGAATGGATTCTAAAGGAGGAATCTCTGTGTTGCCTTTTGGTTGTTTATCACTTCGCACACCCTGAAAATCAGGTTGATTTCCCATGATATTTGGATGGTCAGACTGTAGGGCTGATGAAAATATAAGGGCTGGCAAGGCTGTTGCTGGAGAGAATCAGGAAGGAGGGCACTTCACTGCCACCAACACCCAGCTTTGACACAGCTGGGCTGCATCCTTCTGGAATTTCCATGGTGCAGGAGGGCATGGGGCTGGGCTGGGCTTGGGTGCCAGACTTAGCCCACCTATGATTCAGTTTCCCTGCCTTCCTGTGGAGTTTTCTTTAATTGAAACTCCAGGCTGAAGGAAGGGAAAGTAGCATGTCAAGGGAGCTATGTCTCCTACAGGGACAAGAAAACAGAAGCCAAAACCTATTGGATGCCTTCAGCAGTGCTGTGGTCTTCTACTGCAGCAGCAGCTGATTTGAGAT
The DNA here is from genome assembly GCA_014706295.1 of Lycocorax pyrrhopterus obiensis. Lineage (NCBI taxonomy): Eukaryota > Metazoa > Chordata > Aves > Passeriformes > Paradisaeidae > Lycocorax > Lycocorax pyrrhopterus. The sequence continues at coordinate 113,171,513 of JACSVZ010000001.1, read as the reverse complement.
AAGAAACAAATCTTTTACTGATGGACTGATAATGAGGTGAGAATGATTGTCCTTTTCTCTAGGAGGACTTCCTTCGTCTGTGGGTGTGGGGAAAAACCCAAATATGCAGCCAACTGTAAGACAGGAAGTAGGGAGGGTGGTTTATTTTTGGGCTGGTGTGTCAGCAAACCTCAAGTGAACACCTGCTCCTGGAGTGAGTTCATTCAATGGTTACAGAGGTCTGATAAGGATTGAGTTATGATTAACCCTTAGGTTGGATTTGAGAGCACGTATTCTGTGTCTCATACGCTTTTCTCCCAGTGTGTGGTCTTCTTTCTGTTTGCTTCACTTGGTTAAATGAGCAAAAGTAATTTCAATGGAAAAAGAACCACCTGAACTCTTTAGAGGCAGCCCAATTGCAGAGAGAGAGCAGTTGTTCTCTGTAGATGTGAAATCTTATTTAGAAAACTTACATCCAGTATTATTGGTTTAGAACCATATGCAAGTACATATGTATAAACATATTTGAGTGTGTATATAGACATAGTTTCTGTTTGCATAGCATGACTCCTGAACTCTCATGTTGTCACAACACCATTTCCTTAATAGAGGGGTGTTTCATGTGTGTCTGTGCCTTTCTGTACTAATTCAAATTAAACATCACTGATTAAAGGGTGTAATGTTAAAGATGAACTCCCATAAGTCCTTAACACCATAGTAAGCCATCCTTCTGGTTGCCTCATACATTTTTGAGTAGTGCCATTTCTAGGTCTGGCCACACCACCCCACAGTGGCACACCCATTCTGAACCTCTTCAGCCACTTTAAGTTGATAAACTCCCAAATTGCCAGCTGGTTGCAAATATTAGTTTGCAAATATTGCAGTTATGACCTTGTGTGGGGACTTAAGTGACTTTTAGTTGATTGAAGGGGTAAGTTAGGGAGGAAGCTCCTTTCTGTTTAATATTTCTCAATAGGTTATTTCCTCAAAGATAGGTTTTTAGCATAAGATGCAGGGATTTGCCTACACAAAATGTCCTATTAATTTAGAGGAACTAAATATGGAAAAGACTCCCACTTCCATTGTCTCTCTTATTCTGTTCCCTAAATGCCCCAGTCGGATTTCTAACGAAGTATTTCCTCTAGCTGTCAGGAAAGTTTACACTGTGATCGTAACTTTCTGTTTCCTAGCAACTCTGCATCCTCCTGCTCATAAAGGAGGGTGGCTCATAGTTTTAATTAACATAACTCTAAGCCATGGCCAATGAAAAGCAAATGCTGTGGAACAGTAAATGTCATCCATACTTTAAAGAGAGAGTAAAGAGTTCACATCATAATTGCTTATCTGCTTTAGCGTTGCATTTGGTTTTGATAAAATGAGTAATTTTTAAATATTTCCTTGCATTTAAAATTAGATTTTTCACTTATGGTTGGCGATGTGGTTATGACCATTTGGCTTTGGGACTAGGGATCACTGCATCAAAGGATTTCAAATGGACTGCATCCCTACTCTGCAATACCTGTGTAATTCAACTCACTGAAATATTTGCAGCAGTCCCTGTATTGTGATATTTTCTTAGCATTTCTCATGTGCAAAATATTATGCATTGAAGGATTTTTCTCCATTATCTCTCACTTTGTTATGTCATTAACATGTTTTGAAAGTGGAAGTTGAAATACAATTTTTTTTAGCCATATTCCAGGCAGCACATGGATGGCAGCTGTGTGGGAATTGTGCTTCCTCTAGAAATTTAGGAAGAGTTAAACATCTGAGTTGTATCTGAGATTTCCGAAGTGAGTAATGAGATGGCATGGAAGCAAAGTTAAAGCTAATAGGACAAGAGACAATGGGCAGAAACCTACGCAGCTGAACATGAGGAAGAACTTTAATGTGCATTGTCCAAGCACTGGAACAGACTGACTGAAGAGGTTGTGGAGTCTCCCTTACAGGAGATGCCCCAGAACCATTGGGACACAATCCTGTGCCGTGTGCTCTGGGATGACCGTGCCCGAGCGGAGAGGTTGGACCAGATGACCCCACTGTGGTCCCTCCCAGCCTGACCCACTCTGTGACACTTATGAGAAAACACTGCTGATAAAAGGGATTAACTGCACAGTGCAGGAGATGCCATGATGGTTTATGGGAATAATTATATTTAGCCTGGGATCTTGTCTTCAATAGAGATGATAACAAAGGGGAAAGGCCTTTTTCTTGGATTTCAACATCACAGCAAAAAAAATGTTTCTAGAGAGCATTTACTTCATGTCTTCTGCTATTCTAGTAATATCTTACTTCTTATTTGTTTTAAACAACTCCTCCCAAACCTTTTCTCAGTTTCTTAATGGAATACGTTTGTATTTCATCTTGCTCTTTAAACACTACCCTATATAAGCTCCCTCATGTGTGTGTACTTTACAATTGCTCTTAATTATGAGGTCACATATTTCTTCTGTGGATTTATGACTCATGAAATTTGTAAGATGGATGGCAGTAAAAGCAAGTTGATATTAGTTTAAGATTTTATGCTTTAAGGTGGCTCTGTGAGTTGTTCACATAGTGTCATCCAAGTCCTGATCTGAATAGAAAATATAGCATTGGTTTTCAGTAATGCTTTTATTTGTGATATCTCACAAGCTTTGTCACTAAAACATCTGTTTTCAAGGTGATGTGATGCCTTCCAAGGGGAATGGAGAAGTAGAAATATCAGGATAAAAAAATTACCAATTTGAAATGCTTAAATAAAGTCCCTACAGACTTGATCTTCCAGTGTCTACAACACAGAGAACTATGCACTTTTAATGCAGACATCAAGTTTGAAGCTTGAAGAGAACCCATAGCTGCAGCTGCTGTAGAGTTTCTGCACGAAAGGGTTTTGCTATGACTGCTTCATCCTCAGCTGCCTCTTTCCATACAATGGCTCATCCATCCAAAAACTGCAAAGCCTGAACAGAAATTCTGCTGATCCCAGTGTCAGGTCATCTTCAGTGTGAATGAATGAAGCTGTCCCTTAGAAACCAAAGGCTTTCATGGAGTGAGCAGCTCCTCCACTAATTAGGGAGGACATGCACCTTGCCAGTGAGGTTGAGCAGTGTTTGCTGCTAAGGGAGGAAAGGTACAATGTAAAAACCACGAGCTGCAGTTAATGCTGAGGGGAAAAGCACAGGCTTCTTCCAGTGCAGTTGCTGCCTTGGTGGTAGAATCTGAACCTCTTGATAAGCACATTTGTCTCCAAAACCCCCGGGTAAAACAAATCATTGCCGTTATTTCAGCTGTACAGGTAGGGATGTGAAACGGAATTGAAGGTAAGAAATTGTGATGAGACAGACAAGTGCTATGAGTTCTGGAACAGTACCTCAGTTGTAATTACTGTAATTAGTGTCCCTTTGCTTCTGGTAGTCTTGTCACTATCCTTTCCTCTGTCCTACTGCCTCGGTCCCTCCACTCTGTGCTCTGGGTCCCAGTGCTCTGTGCCCCTTTGCCTTCCTGCTCTGAAGGGCACTGCACTCAGCCTTGCCCAGGTGCTGCAGTTCCCTGCCTTCAGCTGTTTATTTTGCTGTACACCACAGTTCCAGCCTTTTGTTTTCTTTAGCGTGTTTCTGACATACAGTAGAACTCTTGCTCACCATTAAAGGGTTTTCAACTCTGTTTCCTGAAGAGGCAGCACTATTGCAGGGGGAATTTGGTCTCATTCTTGCCATCATTCTGCCCTTTGCACTATAGCAATTTTATAATCTGCAGAGGGAAACTCTCATTCTGCAGGAACTCATGTGCAGTACTTACAGCACCACCAAGACATCTACTTGTTGAAACTCTGTTCCACTATAATTTTTGGAGTCGAGGATTCAAATTTGTCTCCTAGGTATGAAAGTTTTAATGGCTCTGACTACTTTGCTTCCATCTTTCTCCCCCCCTTCCTTTGACTGAGTGAAGTTTTATAACATGACTGCTCATCGGAATGTGTAACGAGGTAATATTGTAGGGAAATGAAGGGGGTAATACCTCTGCAAGTGCTGTCTTAATGTGATGAAAGACAAATTTTTTAAAACTCCTTTAAATAGGTATCTTGTAGGCATTTCTCCTGTCACTTTCATTCTACTCTGTGGAAATTGTTAGATACAAATCACCCCCTTTTTTCTTTTAAATTTTAGGTAGTTGCTGCAACACAGGGGTAAAGACACTGAAACATGTCAATTTCTGTAGATTTATACAGTGGGAAGTTTATAGGATAATATCAACTTTACTATCAGCATTCTCATCCACACAGTCTTTCACTGATGTGAAAAGAAAATAATCTCTTCCAGACAAAATTACTGCATATTTGTAATTGCTTTCTGTCTCAAATGGCTTGTGCAACTTCTGCAATAACCAAGAAATATGGTGGCATGTATCAAAAAGGGCTTTGAAAGCTCCTTCAAAAATCTTCTCAGAAGCTGGGAGGCAGACAGCATTGACCCAAAGGCACGATGTTCTGTCCAAATGCTCCATGTCCATCATCATCTCATATCAGTTTTGATTGCTGAGCTAGAAGTAGGCAGACGGATGGGTTCATGCCCTATTGCTTCTTTTTTGCAGTGACAGGACATCTCAAGTACTTTTGTTACATCTGTGCTGTATTTACTCAGCTGAGCAGCCAGCACTTTCAAATCACCACCTGTTTTCTGGTGCTTCTATTTTCATGGCTAGTAAATCAAACATAAATTTTTGGTGCTGCTGTTTTTTGGTTGGTTTTTTTTTTTTTTCCAAAATCATGTATCCCTGTACTCTCCCATTTCTGACTTCAAGCTGCAGTTTTGGATGCTTAAGACCTGTGAAACTTCATGGATGATTTCTGGGGTAGGGACAAATTGTGCAAATTGTGCCTTGTTAGAGGACTTCCAGCAACTTCCTGCACGGCTGCAGTGTTGCATCCTCTGACAGATGTTTATACTCCTGCTTGTGAGCTATTAACAAATTAATTGCTGTTACTGTCCCCTTAGACCACTCTGAAATATTTTTAAAGCCAGGTATTTGATTACATAATCTGGCACAATACTCTCCCACTGCAAAATCCTGCAGCTGAACATCAAACAGGACTAATTAGCTTTCAACTATCCGAAATTACTGGTTTTGTGATTTCTTCGTTTAAGCTAGAGCTGAGGAAATGTTCTTTGTTGCTGAATTTAGTCAGAAGGAGTTGATGGAGGGGAGAGCAAACTTGCATAGCTTTGATTTCATCATGACTTACTGTACAGAGCAGGATCTGTTTAATTATACTTGCAGAGTAGTATAGGTGTGATTTGCAGACAAAGGACATTTTCCCTCAGAGTTTTAAACAACTTCTGGTAAAAATAGGTGCCATCAACTCTCTGGATCTCAGAGACTTGGAAAATGAGACTGCAGCACACAGTGCTGACATTCATTCTCCAGAAATGTCTTTGAAAGAGCTTTGTGGTTTTCCTGTTTCCTGGTTGGTTTGAGGTTTTTTTGAAGATGTTTGGCTATTGTGGAAGAGTGTTAGTAAGTTATCTTTAAAGAAGAAAGCTGTAATACTGAGCAGCCCTGCTCAGTCCTGACTGCTGTGGATGAGTTTTGAGTCAGTCTGGCAGTGGAGTCCAATGCTGTAAGAGAAAGAGCCACCTTCCTACAGCTTCAGATGGAGGTGGTCTGACTGTGGTGTGTGCTCATAATCTACTACACACAGGGAAGAAAGCACGGGGTTAAAATGCCAAATTTAAGCAGATCGCATTATTTAGAGCCATCTGTAGGTTCTTCTGAGTTGCACGATATATTGGGTTTGTTGTTTGTGGCCAGGTTTTTGTAGCAGGGGTGGCTACAGGGATGGCTTTGAGAAGCTGCCCCCTGTCCAGCAGAGCCAACACCAGCTGGCTCCAAGACAGAATCAGAAACCGTGATAAGGCCTCTGTGATAACATATTTAAGAAGAAAAAAAAGTTATTGGGCAGAGGTAATTGTGGCCAGGGAAGACCCTCCCCCATCTCCTGTAATATTTGCAATATGCTCTCTTTTCATTTTCTTTTCTCTTTCTATTATTCACAAGTGCTTCTGAAGAGCAGTCTAGAATCTCACATGAGATTTTCCCACTTTGCTAGTACATTAAGCTTTTTTCCCAGTAGGTGTTTAACATTTGTTGTAACAATCTAAATGTAATTTTTCATCCTCTCAGTCTGGCTGCCAAACAGACATACCTATTATACACGTGGTGTTAATCATCTGGTCTGAGAGATCTGGACCAAAAGATGAGTAGTGCAGGGAGAGCTTTGTGTAAAGAACACCGGGGTGACAGTCGCACCTTGTGCTGTGCTCCGGTCACAACGGGCAGGATTCACATCATCCGCCATTATGTTTGCAGAGCATTGATGTCTTTATTTGAGCTGCAGCCAGCTGAGACCTTTCATAGTCAGGGAAAAGACATGGATGCTTTTAGGTCGTGATTTGTCTGACCTGGTTTAGATCAGGTGGATGCTGGGACAAGGTGACTCATGCCCTGTGAATGCCCGTTTTTCTCCGCTGACTGGAAAGAGAACCAAAGGTGACTCTTGCAGATTTAGACATCAGCATTTGGTGTGATCCTTCCTAATCAGTCTAGGTTAGTCATTGTGAATTTAGCAACACCTTTCTTCAGAAAACGAAGCAGCATATATCAAGGAATGAAATGAGATGCAGTTTTGCATTTTCATAAAAGTACAGGCAGAAATTTGTTGATATTTGTGGTGTTGATAGTAAAAATGTAAAAAGGGGGAATAAAACTTTGCAGTGAACTTAGAAAATGTGGAGCAATTTTCAGCTCTTCGTTTCCTACCTCACTTGAGACATCTTTGCAGTGTGTTGTGTTGGGTCATACCAGGAATGGGACTGCTCTGTGTTTTTCTCTGCATGCAAGGCATGTGTTTGCTTTAGCCAAAAGTAATTTCAAAAATCCAGTGGAGCTCTTTCACACCTATCTTTTAGCAATGGAATTCAGTGAATCAAGTAAAATGGGTATTCGTGGAAGAGAGGGAGGGATATTACAGGTTATTTCAGAAATGTGCCTTTTATCCTGTTTTATTTTCTCATCCATTTACTGGGTACTGAAGAAAATACTTTGCAGCTAGTGAGAAATCTGTTATTGTTGGTGGTATGTGATGAATTTGTGGCTGAAGAGGAGAATTTTTTTTTTTTCCTTCTTCTAGGGATGGTAGGATAAATTCTGAGGAGGGAGAAATTTTAACAATTCCAAAGTAAAGTGGATATGCCGGGAGGATTAATGAAGGTAAAGGGATTTATTCTTAATGGATTTAAGACAAGAGATAGGGCTTTTCATTAACAAAAGTTGTTGATGAAAACAAAAGGAAATAATTCTGTGTGGAAGGAAATAACTTTTGTGAAAGTGTTGCCAACAAAGGAGCAAATGTTTCATACAAAAAAAAAATCTTACCTGCTGCTTAGCCGCTGTAATTACATTAGTTTTTAGTCACCTATCATTAAGACAGCTGTTAACCTTTCTTTCTCTTTAGGCATCAAGTTGAGCAAAGATTTCAAAGTTAATTGCTCAATGTAGCTTCCTCCGTGGTTTCTAGGTGTTCCACTGAAATCTTGGTAACGGCAAGAGGAAAAATAAGGTGCTGATTTCACTGGTACTAAGCTCTTCTCTCACTTACATTTTTCTACTGACTCCTGTTTGTAGTTCAGTGCAGGCATTAGAAAATGTAACATATTGGGTTTGTGAAAATGGATTTGTTCTTAAATGTATCGTACAGAACATGAAAAGAGAAAATTATGGAGACTGAACATACATATACTGAAAATGACTCCTTGATTATTGGTCATTAAGATGTTAATGCCAATAACGGTTGCCTTGATTAATTTCCTGCAAGATGCGATGGGCATCTCATTGAAAAGCTGTTGTCACTTCTGATAAGATCACAAATCCTTTTGCCTGTTTGATGGGCAGGTGTTGTGGATGAAGACAGAGTAGGTGAATGTTTTAGATATTTTTTTTTAAAAATAGCTGTGAATTAAATTCATCCGGGTTTTCCACGATGACTCTGACAGTAATGTGGAGTGGTAGAGAGTACTTCTGGTTTTATACCACTGCTTCAGAACAGCCAGTTTTGGGGCCTGTGATCCTTGTGTCCTTGTCCTTGAGGAAACCTTTCTTATTCAGATATCTTAAGTTGATCAAAATATTGCTCACACTAGGAATTAATAATATTTTTTTAATTATTATGCTGGCTTGTGCAAGCTCTCCAGACATGGAAGCCACCTGCTGAAAGGACAGTAGGACGGATGCCTCTGACACTGGGGAGTGCTCTGGTCACCACAGGTGCTGAACTGTGCTCCCCAAGAGGCAGGAGCTGGCCCTGATTTTGTTCTCAGTTTTGGTCTCAGCTCTTTTAGGTGGACTGTCTCGGGTCAGGCACAAGGCTGTGGGTGAGAGTGCTTTCCGTGGGGAGGATAAGCAGGGCCAGCTGTCTCAGATGGTGGGGTGGGTGAGACTGCAGCCAGGGAGGGAAATGGGTGTTCCCTGCAGATGCTGTAAGCCACAGCAAGGAACGGTGCTGGGCCCAGTGGGGTGGCTGGAAGCCCCCTGTGAGGGTGAGGGGCTGGACTCGTGCTGGGGCTGCTCATATGGGTGATGGTGTACATGGGAAGGGAGGGGGGCTACTTACCTCCACACACTGGGAAAAGGAGGGGAAGAGGTTCTCAGTTCTGTGTGAATCCCATCATGCTGCTGGTTTTGTTGAAAAAATGCAGAATTTTTAGTTCAGGGTTGTCACCAGTTTGATTAATTAGAGTGATTACTTGCACCTGAGTTTTATTCATATCTAGACTTTCTGTAATCCTTTATCCTATTACGAATGTCTATTTGATTAGCTTCCTACTTCATAAGGCTGCTCAGTCAACTATTTCCTAGGCTGCCTTGTGAGGAAAAAAAAGCCTGGCAAATCACTTCATGGCAGTTGCATGGAATTACCCAGAAGATCCTGCTGGACTGAGCCCTTCTCTTTCCACTACATAGAAGACTGATCTTTGTGATCTGTCTCCTCTGATAAGCCACTCAGACAGTTAAACCTTGTCCTGTAGCTCTGTACACAGGCACAACATGATGGGAAAAGCTGGCATGTAGGACACAGAGCTATGGGGACACCCAGCAGGGGCTTGGTGGCAGCACTTCTGTGCCACCGTTCCATGCCTGTGTGGCTCACTTTTCAGAGAGAGCTGGATACAACCAGCATAATCTTTGAAGACCGGGCTTTAAATATTGTAGCTCATATTTTTTCTGGGTTAGAAATGTTTAGGTTTTGGAGCTGATGTCAGTTTTGATCTCAAGAATCTGCAACCGGAGCCTTCTGTTGGTCCCTGTTCTAAGTTTTTTTTTCAAGTAGAAATGCGAGCTCTTTCCCAATATACGTGTTACAAATGTTGTGACAGTGTGAACCTGCATGCTTCTGAATACAAATGTGTTTAAACCAGTACTCTGTATTATTTGTGAAGACCATGTGTTCTCTTACAGTCTTAATTATAGGCTACACATACGTGCATTGGTGTTGCTGCTGTTGTGCTTTCTGCTTATCTAAATGAGAATTTAGCAGAGGAAAAAAAAGTAGGGATTTAGTGGGCACTGCAGCCAGAAGGTGCCAATATATCGATAGTAGAACTCAAGCTATTTCTATTTTCATACTAAATTCTTATGGTGAGTTGACCCCAGCTAGCAGCCAAGCTCCCACCCAGCAGCTTGCTCATTCCCCACAGCAGGATGGGGAAGAGAACAAGAAAATTAAGAGAGGGAAAGTTGTGGGTCAAGGTAAAGACAGTTTAATAACTAAAATAAAGCTGTGTGCATGCAAATCGAAGCAAGGAGTTCGTGCATTGCTTCCCATCAGCAGGTGGATGTCCAGGCACTTGCTGTTGGGTGGTGCCTCATCACATATAGTGGCAGCTTGGGAAGAAAAATGCCATAACCACAAATGTTCCTGCCTCTTTCTTTCCCCTGGGCTGTAATTGCTGAGCTCAATGATATATGGTATGCGATATCCCTTTGGTCAGTTCAGATCCGCTCTCCTGGTTGTGTTCTCTTCCAGCTTCTTGTATCACTGGGGGCAGAGTGGAAGGGAGAAACCTAACCTCAAAACCTCACCCAAAACCCCCTTCCTGCTGTGCATGTGCTGCTCAGCAATAGCCAGGACAGCAGTGTGTATTGACACGGCTTCAGGCATCAATCCAAAGCACAGCATCCTGCAGGCTGCTACGAACTTTGTCCCACGCAGTTACGTAGTCTAATTGTGCAGTTGTTTTACTGTCTGCTCATTACAGCTCTACCTGGTAATTTGGCTTTCCTGCACTTCTGTGTACATTCAAAGCTCTGTTAGTGTTTTTTGTCTCCTCGAAAATTACTTACCTGTTTTCTTGGAACCTGTCACTTAAATTACCCGAAGCTTTCCGTGCCAGTTGCTGCTTGTCTGATCAAGCTGCAACCACTGAGGAAAGAGAGGATGTGTCTGATAATTCCAGACAGATGGGGTGGTCTTGTCACAGAGGCTACGGAGAGTGGCAGCTAAACAGATTAAACTTGATGAAGTCATTGACAGGCTCGCACAATTAACATACTGATGCATATCTTTCTTGCTTCCATCTGCCAGCATGCCTAATTCATTTCATTACTCTGAAATTCACTTGACATCCCAGGCTGATTTTGTACCATAATTCACCTGCTGTGCTACTCGCACTTTTCGTGGAACAAACCCTTTGAATCAAAGCTATTTAAGTACTGTGCCGTGATTCTTTCATCCTCAGAAGAAGTTTTGCAGGCCTTTAAACTGCAACAGCAATGAGCTCAGTATTAAAGCAGCCAGTGACTTAAAGGTGTTTAAGTCCTGTCAGATATTCATTTTTGTAAATGTGAGTAATCATCGTCTTAATGGTTTTAAGATTTTTCTGTTCATTTTGAAACCATTAAGGAATAGCATTGAGGGCTGATGTTGCCTGAGGAGCATTAGCTGCTGCCAGGATGCTCAGACCAGAATTGTGAACTAGCCTTGTAGCAACTTCTTTTTCACATGCAAGGTAAAGCAGGGTCGCTGTTGCTCAGAAGAACCCTGTTATACGAATTCTGGAATTATTCCTGTGCTTTGAGTGCAGCGAATTCCAAAAGTGCAGTGTTACAAAATAAGTTGCTTTCTTACAGCTGTTGTAATCAAAAATATTTCCAGTTACTGGCTGTGATGGGTTAAGTTTCACTTATTCACTGAGATCCTTAATTGCTGTATCTTTAAGTGATAAATTTTTGGTTAATAAGAAACATTGATAAATAAATAATGTTGATCAAGAACTGCTGGTTTGTTTGGGAAACACTTCGTCATATCACTGCTTTGTAACTCCTCAGGGAGCAGCGCACCTAGGGATGACTCAGCAGGAGTTTGCTTTCACCTGAATTAAGTGAAAGCCTGTAGAGAAAAAGGCCAGACCTTGGGGAAATGATTATTTTGTCTTTGCAGTGTCTTTATCTCTCTTTGGAGCTGAGCCGAGAGCATATGTTTTTGCTTATATCAGGTATTATTTTGGTTTTTAAATTAATCCCCAGTAATACTAGTTTCATTCATGGCTTCAGCTCACAGGCACAAATGGTGAGGGCAGCTTTGGGGACGGGGTGGCCTAGTGCTGATCCAAGCCCTTGTTAGGCTCAGGACCTCGCAAAATGGGGAAGAAACCTTTTCTTTGGCTGTTTGCACAGGACAAGAGTCACACCAGATGCCTGAGAGCATTGTCCAAACAACTTTTTGAACTCTGTCAGGCTGGTGCTGTGGCCACTGCCCTGGGGAGCCTGTTTGGTGCCCAACCACCACCCTCTGGGTGAAGAGTCCTTTGCTGATATCCGACCTAAGACTTCTGTGATTTCCCTTTTTTCCTTTTCTTTTTTTTTCACATTCATGTCATCTTTTTTGTCAGGTTTTTTGTTTTTAAAAATTTAAACAGAAGAACTTCCTGTAGCCCAAGAAGCTCCTGTTTTTTCTAAACATGGCCAAGTAAGAAGTCAGCTACGGGGCCTTCAACAGCTGGAGAGAACTTTTCACTGCCAGGCCAATGTCTATCTTGAAGTTAGGTCTACCTTCTGGGTTTTAATGTTAGAGGTTTTTGAAAATGTCACTAGAATGTCCACAAAAATTCCTACCCTTACATGTTGGTGGTTTTGAATGAAAAACTTTCACCCTGAAGGTATCAGAGCAGATCTGGCTAAAATACCACGATGCAATAGAAGCACATGAATAAAATATTGTTCAAGTAGTCAGTGGCTTTGTCCTTGTGAAAGCTGGGGATATGGCCCTGCAGTCTTACAAGAGCACTTGGAACTGCTGACTCCTGGTATGGATTGCTAGAGCTCCGTTTTCAAACAGTTCTGTCCCTGCTTTTATCCCTCAGTGCTGCCCTTACTACTACATTGTCTCAGAAATATCAAGAAAAACAAAGTCTGGAGGAGAAAAAGAATACCAGTAGAAATAATTTTTACAAGTTTTCACACTCTAGGGTCCAGGCAGGGCAGCTGATACGTGACTCTGTGGTTATTTAACATGCCAAGACTTATAGAAGCTGAATAAAGCTTAATATAATTAGGGGAAAAGGACAGAAGATTTTGTACAGGTGGTGGATTAATTTGAGTAGTTATCCCAAGACAACAGTATTATGGATTCCATAATCTTAGTTTCTTTTATGTTTTGTCTTTTGAGTCATAATCAGGGAACATTCAGGCCAGCCCATGTGTTAGATGGACATCTAATGAAAATGAAGGGAAGCATTAGGAGGTTATTGAAGCAATTAGCATTTCACTTTTTCTCCATTGTGTCAGATATCTTATTTCCACAGAAAATTTGGCTTTCTGCTGCGTAAGATAGTTGAATGGCAGGACGCAAAAGTTACATTTATAAATGCATTATAAATACTCAGATAATTTCAAGCTAGGTAAGCCCTTCCAAATTTATATCACAATTAGCAAGCTACTTTTTATTTTGGTTTTCAGGCTCATAAACCTCCTTGCAGATGTGTGGAATGAGATGCTAGCTTGAACTCTGTTCTCACCAGAGTCTCTTGCAGAAAGCCAAGCACTGACCTTCCACTGCCTAAATTTGGAGACAGAGGGCAAGTGCTTGTGCAGTGGCTCCCAACTAGATGTGGTGAAAGAAATTGTATGAGAAGATTCAAGGTTAGAACTGCTGCAGTTCTGTTCAGCTTCCTAACTGTGAGGAAGTAAAAAAAACTTCACAGATGGATCATGCTAAATGTTTAGTTGCCAAGCTTTTGGGATTCCTAATGTTGATCCAAATCATGAGATTAAAATATTTCCTCCTCTATTAGCACTTCTTCCATTCTGAATTTTTTAAAATATTATTACAGTTTGGGTCAACTTTCAAACTTTGCTGATAGTCAATCAGGAGATTTATCTTAGATAATCTCAAGTCTTTCAGGATAAACTGTATAAGTGGAAGCAAACAAGGAGAAAGATGGAATTAAAAGTAAAATCAAGCCTCATGCTCCTCTATTCTATTCAAAGGATCTGTTTCAACTTTGGGTTGCTTTATGTATCTTGATTCCAGCTGAGCCAAATATGCCCATATTTCTAAAATGGGACCTGCCTCTGAAGAGCAGAGGCCCACATCATGGGGGGATTTAGGCTGAGGATGTTTTATAGCTTTAGAGAAGACTGAATTAGGAGCTATAATACATGTTGCTTTGCTTTTTGTAACTTTTCAGTGGCTGGTCTCTGTCTGATATGAGAAGAAAAAGTTCAGGCTCGAACCCCATGTTTTCTGCTGCTTAATCACACACCCCAGGGGAGGAAGGAAAAGGGAGTACAAATGGGATAAGAAAACTGGTGACTTGACAGTTTTATTTTTGATCAGTGTGACAAACGTGTTGCTCTCTCTCCTGTGTCTCCAGCTGGATTTTGCATAGATGGATAACACCAATACTTGAAATCCTGTTAAGTAGGGAAATCTGCCCTATTGTCTCTGGTGGCAAAGGACACAAGGGCAGGCAAAGATAGGTTGGGTGTGCACAAAGCACACTGGCTCATCTCATTCTTTCTTAACCCAGTTGTAGCTTCCTTCTAATAAAGGAAACGTGCCCAAGAGATGATTGAGAAACATCAGCAATCGTTCCTTTATCTACTTCTGTAAAGATGGTTGTGGATACAGGTTTTTTTTCAGGAGTTCTCGGTGTGTATTCTGTGTGGATTTGGGAGATACCTTTTGGGTTGTACTCTTTGCATTGTGTGCTGCCTGTTTGTGTTGTCAAGAAAATACTCTTCTGCTATTTTGAGATTACTTTCAGCTGGTAAATACTGCATGTTCTTTTACTGAGATGATTCTCTACCACATTGGAGGCTATGCTGTTTGCCTGGAAATGTTTGTTCTGAAAACGATTTCGTGTCAAATCTACTCCAGCCTGAGTTAGTGCTTGTACCCATATAGCATAAACCTGGCTCTAAGTGTTCAAAATATGGCTGAAAAAATCAACACAATTGATATCTCTGACAGAAATGAAGTGTACTGATAATCTCTAGAGACCATATTCTGCCCCTTGACTGATGTTGCCATCTGTGGAAATAATTTTAGATATGTAGTGCTCCTCGTGATCAAAGATGGTAAAATCTGGGCATAAATCAGAATTTATTAAGCAGTGTCTGATTTAGCTTTGCATGTGAATAATCTTTGGACTGGTTTATCAAACGGAAATAAATGACAGCATTCAAGAAACATTCAAGGAATTTACTGTAGTAGAAAGAAATCTGGAAACAAGAGTGGGCAGGATTATTTCATGTGGGTTTTATTCTCTTCATTGATGCCAATGTTACTATCCTCATAGCAGTGGAAAAAAAAGATTAATTTGGTGTAAGTTGTAACAGAACAACAAATAAGCTTAGGACAAATAAATAGGTGTGTTATGTAAAGGATTACCCAGGGTTCTGTTTCTATTTATGACATCTGGTCTGTGAACTCAAAGTGGAACAGCAGAGAACTCTGATACATTTAAATTATTCTGGTTTACTTAACGTTAACATTTTCGTAGTGACATTTGGGGTAGTTCTGCAAGAATAAACATTGGCTTTATACAGTCATGTCTCAGGCAATTATTGTAAAGATACTACGATTTTTATGAATATTTCATAATTTTAACAATTTGTCATAATTTTATACTATTTCAAAGTCTCACATTACTCAATAACCATTTTGAAAACAGTTTTAAAAGAGAATTGCTGAGACTCTCTTCACTTTTTCTCCTCCATGCACTGTTACATTATCAGAAGATTCTCTGTGACTGAACCCTTCTTTTGATTAATGTCTCAGAGTTTATATTTTCATTTAAAAATATAAATGAAATTTAAAAAAGGAAATAATAACCTTTTCTAGAAATTTCTCTGCAATGTTTAATTAAAAAAATTGCCTTTGCCCTATGAAAAGCAGTCAGCTAATTGTCTATTACCACATTAAAAACTGAATGCCATTCACAACCAGATGACATTTTAGTAATATAAGGGCTAATACGTATGAGGTAAAATATAGAAAGCAGTTTGGCCAGTATTACAAAGTGAATAATTTCGATAATGTTTCTAAACACACTAAATTGTATTTCGGCTATGAAAGCTTACTCAAAATGAAGAAAACTTGAGTAAGACAGTGATAGCTTGGAAGCTTTACTGTCTTTGGATTGGAAGATAGAGACATCGTGTTATTTTTTATTAATTTGTCTCTGAGAAAGTCAGCTTTATAGAATAAAGGCAAAATGCGGCTGCCAAGGATATGGGAAACTTCATTCATCAAAAGCTTTTTTGTGTCCTGATTTTAATGCTGCTTATGAGGTGAATTCCTCCTGCTTTATTTTCTGTCTCTGTTCCAAACTAGAAGTTAAAAAAATATCTTATTTAGCAATATTTTATAGCTGGTATCCAAAATGAAAACAGCAAACTCTTGGTAGTATTTGCAAGAATGTAGGTGAATGAGGCCTTCTTATTTTGAGAGACACTTAGGCTGGGTTTCCTACATTGTCTTTTTTTTTTTTTTCGGCTTTCTAATGATCATTTCACTTGAAATGTTTGCCAGTTGTTTAAACAGGACTAGGCATAATAGTTCTATAAATATCATAGATCATGTCTTGAATCCTACAGAGCAGCTGCTCATGGCTGTATGAATAATTTACTGCTTAATTACACATATTTCTTTAAACTACTAATTCACTCCAGTTTGTTGTAAAGCCTAGAGTGTAATACCACATGACACTGACTCAAAGATCACACGGCTTTCTAAGACATTGGGATTGTTTTTCTTGCTGGTGTCTTTATTTAGGAAAAAGTAATGCAGGGTTTATTTTAATCTTTCAAGAAGCCAAGACTGACTGTGTGGCTTGTTTCTGCCTTTTGTCTCCAACAGTCACCTACTGAAAATATTGTAACCCCAGCAAAACAAGTTGGAAGCTGACTTCTGGCAGCTATAGTGAAATCTTTTTTTTCCTTTTGGTTGTAATTTGTCCAACTGGAACTATTCTATCAGTATAAACTTAAGAAATAGAACTGTCAGGATAACAATGAGAAAAATTCTGTTTTAATCACTGTCAGTCAAAGTTTAAATTAAGTGAACAGTGTACAACATTTTTTCTCATCCCCATAACAAATGCAGATAGATTTTAATCCATTGATGGTAATATTCTGAGATGTTCCTATAGCAAAGCTTTTTTTTTTCTCAGGCTTCCACTGCCTTCTTCCCACTCCCCTCCCCTTCCACCCAGCTTGACAAGTGAAAACTTTCTGAACCCTTCCAAAGAAAAGCCAAAGAGTCGAATTCTGTGTTAGTTAGGAGTAGGTAGTTGTCATGTTAGTCTGGCGCATAATATTAAAACCTGGAGGATTTCTCTGAAATGGGAAAAAATTGGTTTGCATGGAGATTTGTTGAGCTGAAAAGAGATTTGCTCATGTCTATTATTGCACAACCGTTAGTGCCAAGAAAACGTTTGTGAAGGAGCTGTTTCCCATGAAGAATACAAAAGCCTGAGAAATCATCTGTGTATGGAACTATATTTCCAATGGTCCATTTGCATCTCAGTGACATCAGTGTGTGGGAAAAAGCACTAGTCTGTACTCTTACAGAAAATTTCCTAAAAGAAAAGCAAAATTAGAAAAGAGTCTGCACTTCTGTCTGTGCCACAGAATGGTACTGTCCCCTTCTTGCTGTAATGTTCACATCCAAAATGAGGGAATATGTTGCATTAAAAGGCGTATTATGTTCACATTTTTTTGGTGATGTCCTTATTTATAACAGACCTAATTCCCAAAATTGGTTGTTTCCTGGGTTTTGGCTTTGAAATCATGGTCTTGAAATGAGATACAAAACATCTTTATTTGCTGTTTGAAGTAGAAATAACAAGGTTATTTCCTTGCTGAAGCTTTCCCAGGTGCTCAGATTTTCAGCTCAGCGCCCATGGGCTTTTCGTTGCTGTGCCAACTGGTGATACCTCCAGTTGATTAATGAATAATACAGCTCCTACAGGTGCACGAGAGAATTGGTAGAGTTGTTAAATAAGCAACTAAGAAAATATTGTGGGTTATGGCAGCCTTGGACTGTCTCTGGATCCTTGTGTGTACGTCTTCCCAGTTTGCTTCCACCTACTCCTGGCCCAGAGCTGTGACAGATCTTGCCTGAAGGATGTAACAGTCTCTAAAGAGACCTGCTCCATGTGCACATTTAGCTTTCCATAATCAAAACCACAAGCCCTCTTCAGATCCTTCTGCTTTCTGACCCTGTTACATGCTGTTTCGTTTCCACAGGGCAGATATTTTGGAGCTTTAATGTACATCAATCCAGGAGGCAAAAAACCTCCCACCCTGGCATTCACAATGCTTCATAAGCACTGGATCAGTTCTGCAGCATCTTATTTATTCAAGTCTTATGTGCAGTGTGTCTAGTTATTTAAAGTATGGTGAATTAAAAGCCATGGGTTTTGTTTTGACTGGAAGTTTCAGTATTTCGAAACTATTTATTCTCAAATTTGAATTAAATTTTGACAGTTACTAGGTGGAAATATAAATTATTTTCTTCTTGATGAAAAGCCAACAAACTCCTATTTGCTGAATTCAAATTAAAATGCTTTAGGTGTGGTTTCATTTGATTTTACTTTTCATGCAACTTCCTCATACTTTGTGTGCACTGTAGATAGGGCATACCCATTATCTATTGTTTTATTCTCTCTGCTTTATTCTGTATCATTACCTAGATTGAATTTCCACTGGTGCACTTTGGCATTATATTTATCCACACACACTGGAAGCAGTTTAAAGGGATACTAAAGTAAGAGTTACCATTTTGTGGAAAACTGTGATTTCTGTGGAGTTCCTGACTGTCTCTGTTGAGTGACAGTAAGTACCACTGGTTTCAGATGACTTTAACACAAACTTTGTCTTGGACATGTATCCAGTGTCACCCCTCTGTCAGAAGAGAGAGCTGAAGAAGAGCTCATCATTATTCAGTGGTGAATACATCATGTTTGACTCATCAGGAATTTAGAACAAATTGTGCTCGGAGAGGCCTCTAAGCCCCCAAACTGCCTCCTGTGAAGACACAGCAGAAATGGGAAGCAGTCCAAACCCCTCAGTTGTTTCTCATAGCCCAAATCTTTCTAAGTTACTGATTCAGCATAATCTATATCAAATCATGCAATGCTGATGTTGCCAAATGTCTGATTTGTCACTGAGTAAGTTCTTTTATGTAATTTCAGCTGAATTTTAATCCACATCTTTCTCACTGGCTCTTTCAGATAAACCCAAAGGAGCAGCCTCTTACCAATCTATAATTTAAGAACTGCACTTTCCATCTGCTGTAGGAGATGGCAATGTTTATATTGATTATACACTGAGCAATATAAACACAGTAACTCTTGCAAAGCTGTCTTTAAATAAGTAGCTTTCTCAAAAGTGAACAGAACTAGATTATGGTATGATGTGATAATGTATGCAGTAAAAAAAAAAAAAATATGGCGTACTTTAGGCTGAAGGAATGAACTTCAAATTTAAGATACAATGTACCAGAAAAAAAACATTTCTGTGGTAAAACCACTTGAAATCTTTATTTTATGTTTTTATCCTTCAAGCTTGCTGGCTATTCCTAATACCCATTAGTATTCACTGAATGTTACTAGTTCTTTTTTGATTTGGTATGATTCAGAAGTTTTCTGAATAGTTGCTGGTTTACGTTTTGCAAACAGACTTGTAAAATTGTTGTGATGGTCCTAAAGACTTATAACATATTGGTGGAATTTCTTAATGCATTCTGATTATTTGGGCTCACTAAAAAGGTTGCTTCTGTAAAAAAGTTCTTGTGGAGAAGTTCTTTTCTTTTAAGGATACTGTTGTGATTTCCATGAAATTCAGTTGGAAGGTATTTGGGAAGAGAGTATTTTAGTTCAAGCTCGAGGAATTTTGGTTTAAAAGTTATTAAGCTATTTTTAGTCCCACCAAATGGACTGGAAGCTCTGCACTTTTAATATCCTCACATGGTGTCCAGGTAATTCTTTAGTAAGGAGTTTATTCCTTAATAAAAAGCTGGAGAAACTGCTGTGTGACAGTAATGAGGAAAAGACATCAACATCATGTACAAAAATACAGAAGCACAAAAATTCTGTAAGTGGAGTGAGACAGTTTCAAGAAGGTTGTGCAGGTCTAAGACCAGAGGCTGGGAGGTGCTGTATGGGATAAGTACAGCATAGAGGTGAAAGTTATTATAAAAGCTGTTGGCTGTGCTGGCAAACATATTCAGAGGGAGCTAATAAAGGTTGGTTTTATGGGATATGATTTCTGTTTCCTAAACAACAAGGTAAATAACCCTTGGAAAGCAACAATGCTTTCCAAGAGCCACGATGAGCATTGTGTGACTACCACTGGTGCAGCTTTGGCACTTGGATCACTTGAAATAATCCACCGTGTTTTCAGGGGGACAAACATTTTTCAAGTGTGAAGCTCAAGTAGCAATACTAATAATGTTTTCATTCTTCCCCTAATGGGTAGTGAGTAACAAATTCAACTTCCTTGCAAGGAAGCTCCCATCTTCTCAGCCTCAAAATGATTCTATAGCTTTGTATTTCAAAGGACTTGCTATGAGTTTAACCTGGTATTTATATTTATTTAATAGCATCTCACAGGCAAATTGACACATAGATTGTTCGCTGTGTGTCTTCTTAGTAGAAATATCAGACAAATGTCATTGGCCTAAATCTGGGGAAAATCTATCTGGCAGAGTTTGCTGTGTGGCAGCCTAGCTATGGATTATATGAAGTATGATTCTTGAACTGCCTTGGAGTGCTCTTATTCCTTCTTTTCATTTTAAAATGTCATTTTAAAAGGAGTTAGTGAGAATGTTGTTTAATTTTTTGCCGTGAAAACACAGCTCATTATAATGTGACTGATCAGAAGCATGATGCTATTGCAATTATTTAGTAAAAGAATTAATTTCTGTAATATGTTGCTATGTGATTATTTTTCAGGTATGTTAAAATCAGGATATGGGCAGAAAGGTAATGGCTAGCCTGTCTGCTGGCACAATTTTTAAAGAATTAATTTTTAAAATGTGTGTAGGCCAAGATTAGACCAGCCCAAGCATTAATGTGTGGTGACATGCTGACAGAGAGAAACTTGAAGTTTGGGAGTGCATCACAATGTGTGAAAGGGTGGTTCAGATGTAGATGGACTGTGGTGATGCTGGAGGGCGACAGTTCACACTCAGTACTTGGTGGTCTTCATCCAGTGCTGGTCCTGTGTCCATCCTGGGCTGGCTGCCTATAAGGTTGGCTGCATTTTCCTGGATATTTGAGAGGGTTTCAAAGTGTTTCTGCTGTATCTGCCAACAACTGAGCAGCACCTTTCTTCTGAGGTAAGTTCAGTGTGGGTTGAGTTGGGGTTTTTATTGGTTGGTTGATTGGTTTGGATTTTTGTATGTCTGGGGGCTTGGGGGTTTTGGTTTGGGGTCTTTTTTTGGCACTTTTGTGAGGGTGGTTTGGAGTATTTTCTGGGAAAAAATTCTGGCTGATGGCTGTACAGGCCATGTGGGGCTGTGTTCTCTTCTGCTCTGCAGGACGTTGAGATTGCAATTCCAGGTGGAAAGCTCAGTGAGAAAGGAGGAAGTGAACGAGGGGATGGGGGTGATGGGGCAGAGGAAGGAGAAAGTGAGAAGAATCAAGGTTAAGGGATGCAGAGGCAGCACAGTGACCACTCAATAATCCCCTGCAGTGTAAGAAGGCTCAGAGATGTGCAAGTGTGATGTGCTCAGGGAGGAAAGTAGAGTGGGACTGACCACAGCTGTTCCAGATAAAACCCCAAACTACCCTCACAAAAGTGCCAAAAACCAGCCCAAACCAAAACCCCTAAACCCCCAGACAGAAAAAAAAAACCCCTAAACAAGTAATCAACCAGTAAAAAACCCAAACCAACCCAACTCACACTGAATTTACCTCAAAAGAAAGAGAACCAGAGGGGGGGGGTGGCCTTTGTTTTAGATTAATCAGCCGTATCATTGCAGTGCCTCAACTGATTGTGCAAAGGTTTTTGCCCAAGTTAATTGAAAGAGCCACCCAGAGCAGCATGGAGGCAGTCTATACTTGGCTCAGCTCAATGACAGTGAATGAAAACTAAGTAACTGGCAAAGAAAAGAAGTGCAGTGTCACGATGATCAGCACACAAAGGCTGCTAATGAGAATTGATTTGTATTGATTGAACTGTATGTGGCAATTTGGTGTTGCGCTTTTATTGCAATTTCAGTATGTCGGTGTATCACACCAAATCAAAATACTGTGTAACATCAAATACCTGCAAACAAGTGCATTTGGTGTTCAGCCTTACACCCTCCTCGTGCAGAATGTTTTAAAAGAACCCAGTCAGGGTACTGGGCTTGGGCAGACATGGAGGCTGTTTTATACTCAAAGGAAGGTAACTGCTGCTCAACTTTTCTGTAACTGTGTTTTCCTATAAATCACTGGTGTTTTTCTGGGGATCGTCAGCTCATTGATCATATTTGCTCCATTTGCTTTTATATTACCTTAAATTGCATTGATTTTTACTTATTTCTCATCTAGATCAAATCAAAAACCTTTAATATATTTATGGCTTTCTGAAATCCGGTGCTGGTCTGCGTTAGGCTACAGGTTAATCCTCCTCCTAAACACACTAAGCATTAGTGAAACATCAATGACAAAAAAATTAATTTTTCTAAGCCTGGCCAATTTTTAGGAATTCCTGAAATCCTTTATATGTCAAGGAACTTATGTTTCTTTCTAAATAAATTAAACAGAGAAAATAAGTGTTCACTTTATATCAGATTTGGTTCTATTCAGCACCTTGCTTTCCCTAGGAGCTTCCCATATTTTCAGTCTTCATTTGGAATATAAATCATACCGTAAACAAGGGGTTTTTTTTTCCCAACTGCTGCGCAGGTCTCAAATAGTCATAAAAGTCTATTTATCAGTGCAGTGATGCAGGACAGTGACATTCATCAGCCAACTGAAACTCTCTGTTCTGGCTTTTTACTATGGGGGGGGCTACAGAGAATTGGGATACCTCCCCGGGTTTTTATTCCTCATGTCTGAGAAAGGATAGTGCCATGAAAAGGAAGAACAAGAAATATATTTTCCACTTGTACCATTATTTTAGACAGGACTGCTTTTTCAGTGAAAGTGCAGAAGTGCTATTGAGAGAGAGAGAGAGAGAAAAAGCCATAAAACTCTCAGGGATGGTTATCAGAAAGTGTGAGCTCAGATGCTCATATGGCTGACAAAATTTGATGGCATAGCTTAGCTCTGAGTGTGATTGACACGCAGTTGGAGATAAATGCTGAAATATTTGTTTCTGAAATGTAGTATGAAAATTCAGACCTAGCAAACTGATTTGGATTTACATGTGGGTTAAGTCTAAATTAAGTGATCTCTGGCAGAAGCGAAACAAGGGTTTACACTTCTATGAAATTTGGGTGCTATCATCTACTCCTGTTTAGAGAAGGGTGCTTAAAAAATACAGGATTGATGCAGGGAGGAATCAGACTTATTTACCTTTAGGTTTGCAATAGTGTAATTATCTAAGTTATTTTAAGACTGTGTATTCAGTTTTTATTAATTTGCATGTAAGCTTAAAAATAATTTGGAATATATGAAATATTGCCTGTTTTAAAGGGTGTGTTGTAATACAAAACAACAGTAAAATTCATCGAAGAATTTTGATTTAAATATAAATCGATATATAAAAATGAGGCCATAGACAAATGCCAGTGCCCATTTTATGTTTTCCATGAAGGCTTTAGGCTCTCACACAGATGCCATTGAAGGTCCTGAGATGATTAAATCTTCAATTTGCCAACAGACTGTGCCACTATGGGGGATGACTTATACTCTTGGCTTTACCATGGCAGGGCTGAGGAATAGATTTCGTTCCCTCCCAGGTGCTGCTGACAAGGGCTCTGTGTAAAAATGGGGCTTCTCTGACCATCGTGGTTACTATTTCCTGCTAGTTGGTGTTTATCCTCCAGGCTCTAATTCCAAGGTGTGAGGGCTTCAAGCCAGGCTTATGATATTGTAATTTTTTTGTTTGATGATAAGGGAGAAAGAAGGGATTTTTCTTTTCTTTTTTTTTATGGCCCAGGAAGCACTAAATCAGTGTGGAGTGATAAAATCATGAAAATGATGTTTACACAAACGAATCTGTTTTCAGAGAAATGGAAGCCAAAGTATATCCAATAACTTCAGATGGTGGGCCTACATCACTGGAAATAATTGCTTTTCTGTTCCACTGTAAGATGGAAGAGCAGCTGCATTGAAGTGCTGGGTAGCTATTTGAAAAGCAGCATATGCTCTGTAATTTATATCTTATTTAAGCAACTGGTTGTGCAAGATGGTTTGCTGGTTGGCTTGTCTCGTTTTAATGACAGCAGAGAGTAGTGTGTGCTGAGGTTTTGATTAGCTGTGCTCTAAATGTGTTTTCAGAGTGCAGCTTTTTGTGCTGTGTATACATTTACATGAGCTCAGCAGGAATTGCTTTCTAAAGTTGCTCTCCCTTCAGCTCATTCCCAACATCAATGTGTGTAAAGTGGTGAGACTTGGCCACCTCTCTGCCACCAGCCATGAGTTGGTCATTTTCTCATTTTTCTATGATGAAATTTAGCTTTTAATAAAAGCTTTTTGGGACAAAATAAGACAACTTCAGCATGTAAATAACCCTGACAGTGGTTATTAGTAGTGTTAGTTTGCCTTAGGTCGCCTTGCCCTGTGAACCGGACCCCTACATTACACATAGGATTTTTTTCTGTCAGAATAAGTTTTTTCCTCTGTTATCTTGAGCCATACCAGGGGAAATTTGCAAACATGCATATTTATTCTTGTAGAAAAATCAGTGACAGCATAGGCTAAATTTAACCTATTAAATTTCTCATTTGTTAGGCACATGAGCTGCACTTTTCATCAGATGATCTTTTTCTTCTCTTTTTAAGAGACTTAATTTCCTTTTGTGGCACTCCTTGTAGCAGGTAATATGTCAAAGGACTGTCTTCTTGGTCCTTTTTGTATTTCCTTCACAAGATGAACAGTGTTTTTTTTTCTGTGAACAATTTTGAGCAGAGTAGCCTGATTATGACAATTGAATTTTCCAACAGATTCCTGTAATACTAAATAGGTGTCATTAAAGGCCCAAGGGGCTACTCCTAAATGTGAAGGGATATTTGCAGCTCGGAAAAATATCTCCACTCCCAGACAACCAACCAATCTCTGCCAGCAGCAGCGTTAATTAATGACGCTCCTAATTGTCCACATGTATGATGTGTCTTGTGGGATCAGCAGAAATCGAGGCTCCTTGTTTGCTGAAGAGACAAGAAATGACTTAGGATTTGACTGCCTCTAGGCTGTTTCAAGCGGCAAAAATAATAAACATTAGGTCTTAGAATGTTTTCAATCTGGAGCCATTAATGAATAATGTTGTTATTATGAGATTTTTTGCTAAACTTCATTTCATCTTGTTCTTGAGACTGTTTTTTACTGATTAACTGGTAAGGGACAGGTTCAGAAAGTGAGAAATCTTCAAAACGTGCTTGAAATACTAATGATGTACCTTTGAAGATTTGTTGAAGTAAATGCAAGGATATGACAGAGTGGCATCTTTTATTTGCATAATGGTGATTTTATAAAAAGAAAAAATATTAAGTATTTCTGGATAATTAAAAGTGTGGACGTAAAGTGAATCCATGAAGGATGTAATTTGATTGGTACCGTTAAAATTAAAAATGTTTTCCTCTTGTGGAACAAATGGGATATTTGATATTTTTGGATAGTGTAGGACTTCAACTGAACTGCTTTCAAGACCTGTTTCACATAATAATCAGCCACCTGCTTTCAAGTTACAGCAGTAGATTTTTCTCATATTTTTGCAATGCGCTCTAAAAGGGTGAAAAAGGATGGAATAAAGAACCAGTTGTCTTAAACATGACGTCACCTCCTTATTGATAAAATTGCCTAAACCATTTCTTCAGCCATTGGAAACTGGCATTATAATACTTGAAATGTGACCTAAAGTACAGCAAAGGGGTTTTTGAGATCTAAGTTGAGTTGTCTAACTAAGGTATTGGAAAGATTTTATCACTTGAACTGGGAGTTGGGTTGAAGCCTGTTCGTGCAGGGATAGCTTCAAAATAAGAGAGCCTCTGAGAGAGCTGTGGGAAATACTTGTCAGGACTCTGTTTCCTAATGATTCATGAGAAACAGTTAATGCCCAACTACTCTAACTTTTCATTTCTTTTCAGTCCTTTGAAGTGACCCTTTCGCTGATTCAGTGTGAGTGCCAGGAGAGAGCTACACCATCCCAAAATGTCCTTGGCTCACAGCAGAGCCTGATTCTGAGGGAGTGAAACAACGGTGTGAACAATCAGCAGGTCCTGAGAAGGTTTTGTGCAGGTGGTTGCTTCTCTTCTCATCATTAAATGCTGATTTTTCACTAGGCTACACTTACATCCTAGTTTTAAACTAGGATAGGATTTTATTAATATAGATAGAGCACAGCTGTGTCATGCGTAGTGCCTAGAGAACAGCCACATAACTGAAGTAATTGGGACAAGAAGGTAACACAGTTAAATCTCCTTTACTAAAAGGCTTAACATAATGAAGTTTGCTGCATCTTCTCAGAGTCTGTTTTCGCTGGCAGAACAGAGACTTTTTTCACAGAGATTTTGGAGCAAAGTTATTTTGGGTCTTGAGCTTCAAAATCTGAAGCGCAGAGTACTGCCTTGGAATTCAGTGGCATTTTGTGTGCAAAATGGAGAGATTGTGCTGTTAAATTTCATGAGAAGTTGTAGTTTTGCCGGTTAAGTGTGATTAGATTGGAAGATTAGAGAGCATCAATCTTTTTGGTGTTGGATGCTGTTGTGTGTGTTTAATGTTCTCTGTGATGTGATGTAAGATAAAGGGCTTCTGCTCTCTATGGCTATTTAAATCTGAAGATAGCATGAGTCATGGAAAAAATGACCAGTGGCAGAAAGAGATTGACAGTATAACAGGAAGGAGGAAACTCTAGGAGCTTTCTGTGGCATTGTGTACACTTTATCAGCATAACAGGACGTTGCAGGGACATTGCAGGGCCATTGCATCGACGACAAGTTGAGATAAGGAAGCAAAAGGAGTCAAGAAACTCAAGTGCTGGCATGCGGGACTAAGCCAGCCTGTGCCCTATTGCCATCTTCAGGGGCCTGCTTGCCTTGATGGTACCTTGATACCTTTCCAGCCTTGAGAATTAATAATTCTGGAGAAATTGCGTGGGCCTGTATCCAGCCCGTAGGCTTACTTGCTGTAACTTAGGTTGTACTGATTTGTTCTAGAATTGTATACATCAGAAAGAGCAACTTTTTCTGGTTTTGTGTATTAAAGCTCTCTTATAGTGTTTTGAATATGTGAATAGATGCTAGGTCTTGGAGAAGTGGATATTGTAAAGTTTCTGAGCTGTAACCAACAGGAGGTGTCTTAAGGGCACTAATTGTTTTTTCATACAAGGTCAGCAGCAGTAAGCAGCTGGAGAGGGGTGTGAGTGACATCCATGAACAGAACACAATGTCTGCATCTAATCCAGGGGAAATGCTGGAACCTTGTGCCAATGCTAAATGCGTGCAGACCTTGGGAACGGGAGTAGGACTTCTTAGAGATTTCTGTTTCTACTGACACAGGATATTCCCTGTCACAGCCTTTCACTGCAGCCACTTCTGCCTTATTTCATAGTGTCTGAAGCCCTAGAATATGAAAGTTCTGCTACTCTCCTTTCCTCAGCATGTAAAGAGGGTATTTAATATCACATTTGATCAGGTCAGCTGACAGCAGGACACAAGAGCCGGCTATTCTAAATACGGGGTGTTTTCGCACTGAGAACAAAGCACTGGTTGTGTTTAACTGGAGAGCAATAATTATACCCTATTTTAAAGTAAACCCAAATTACAGTGCATTTTTTTTTTTTTTTAATATCAGAAGTTGGGTCTTTTTACTCAGTATCAGTGCTTATGTTGACTTTGTACATTGTGTGAAACCCTCTCCTCTACAGGTCCAAATGCAGCAGTAGGATCAGTGGATGGGATTTTGCTTGCAGCTAGCAAGAGCTTACTCTGACCTCTGAAGGCAAAATTCTGTTTCATACATGTTCGTTTGTCTTTGAAAATGGATTAGTATAAGCTTTATGCATGGGTTTCAATTTAAAGTTTCCAGGACCTGTGGGCAGGATCCATCCGTGTTGCCATTTTAGAATTGTTTTTAGCCAGGAGCAGTTTGGAGGGACCACGTGGCTGAAGTCCTGGGGAAGCCTCCCAGAACGCTGCAATTCAACAGGCACCTCGTGTGTTCTGGGTCATTTTAGGCTGAATGAAGGATGTCATTTTTCTGTGTTATGCTTAGAGAGAAGCTGTTTTTCAAAGGAGCTGTAAAACAGGTCTTTATTACCTGTGATTTATTGTAGCTACACTGTCCAAGAAGTAAGATTTGACTTTAATATAGCATCTTTGTGGTTTGAACAGCTGTTTTCTGCCTATCTATATTTCCTCTTTGAAAACATTTTACTTAGTTTTATTTCTTGAGCTGGAAGTTTGTTGTAATAATGTTGATATTGACTTGCACTAAGTCAATTATGCCATTAATTTGTACTTCATTGCAATCAAAGCACTTCTCAGAATAGAAGTTAATTTATCTCCCTCCTACCCTGAATAATAAATAGCCCACAAGACAAGCACAGGGGGGAAAAAAGCTGCAGAAAAAGTAAATAATCTTGAAATAACTCAAGTTAGAGTCTCCAGGATTTAGTGTATGGTGTGGTTTTGTTTTTAATAGTTGTTCTATTAAACTGAGGTTCATGTCTTTTGCTGTGTCTGATTTTTGTGTACATACCAGTGGTGGAATTTTTTCTTGACAGAAAGGCTCACTCCTTTAAAAAAGCGAGAAACCAAAATCCTGAGTTTTCAGGGCAGACTCTAATTGTGGCATAATTACTCTCAAGTCAATAGAAATGAAGAGAGATATGTATTAATTCCGGAGTTTCTTGGGTCGTGCAAGTATAAAGAGTCATGCACTTAGTGCAATAACGTGTTTGGTCCTGCAGTGAAGAGGTACAGTGGAACTTCTGACTCTTAAAACTGCTTTTGGTACTTTGTTATCTACTGTAGTTTGATACCATCTTTAGAAACAACTTCTGATGAAGTCTCAAAGGCTTTCTGTGTGCTATCTGCTAACTGGCAGACACAAGAGGTCTATGATGAATTTTGTAAGCCCAGCATGAAAGAAATGAGAGCACTGAGAAGATGACCTTGTGAAAGGCACAGCAAACCGAAGTATTTATGAGAAAAAACTCAGGTATAGCTGCTGTAGGGCTAAGGTTCTTTCCTCATTTTCATCTTGTAAAATCTACTTAAGAGATGTTATTTCCCAGGACCTCATTTTCATTTGATGTATGAAGACTCCTCTTGCATTTAGCTTTAGATTATTTGATTGCTGTTTGAACTCGTGCTCTGTGGGAATAATCCCAGCAAGGTACTATAACTGTGCTCAGGTTTTGGGCTGCTGCTGCACGGCCTGGCTTTGCAAGTGATTTTACAAAGTTGTCATTTCTCTATGGAGTTCTTAATCTGAAAACAAAACATTGCTTGTGTTCTGTTCTCATTAACTTCCAAGCTACCACCTGCTTTCCCTTGAATTAGGAATGTAATTGCAGACAGATAATGTCTTTATAGCAGGAGGTGATGGAGTATAGCTCGTGGCATCGCTGTGCTCTCGCAGTAATGAGCAGAACAGAGGTGTGCAGTGGGAAATGCCGATTGTTAGTGTTCAGACAGTGTGTCAGTGCTCTGCCTCTGTCACCAAGGACAAATCTGAGCACCAGAAATGAGGAAACAGCCTCCAAATGATGGTCTTTGGGGAGATACTCCTTTTGTGGGGATTCTCTGGTGATTTTTAACACACTAGCTCGTATGAGAGCTTCTCCTGTCAACAGGGGAAGACCGGCACAGGGTCTGCAGACATTGAGTGGTCACTCTGTGAAACCTGAATCACGCTCGCGTTTCTTTTGGAACTAGTGCAAATAAACTAGCAAGAATAAGAACAACAGACAGAAATAAATGTTTGAAGGCAATATTGGCCATACATAGCCCTTCTAATTAGGAAAACTGCCTGCAAACAGAGCATTTAATGAGAGGCATTCTTGACACTGATTCCTTTGCATTATTTGTATTTATTCCTTTTCTTTGTCATGATGCTCTGTTTTCCGGTGGGAGAGGGAGGGATAAGTTTTAGAGTGTTCAGGTAAATATCTATTGGAATGAACCCTCTGTGCTCTTGCTGTTGCCAGGTAAGCAGCAAATCAACAAAGCAGAGCAGGAACAGAGCATGTTCACACATCTCTGGTGCATTTATTTTCCCTTGTGCTCCTGCTTCTGGACAGTCTGCACCTAGGTAGCAGCATCTCTGAGTAAAGTGGAAATGTAGGGCTCATCTTGGCTTCTCTCCAAGGCATCAAGCCAATAAAATCTCTCACTGACAAGCAGGCTGAATTTGTATTGACTCCCTTATCCGTACAAGTCCAAGAGGAAATCTGTGCTGCTGGGCAGGAAGTGTTTAAGAAATGCCAAAAAGTTTCCACGAGTCACTTAGTGCAAGACAAAGAGCACCCCGGGATATATTTCATTCTGAACAAAAGAAATTAGTCTCTGAATCCTTTTTCTTTTAAAATCAGGGTCCCACTGTTAACCCTACTATGAATATTTTTACTGAGGTGCCTTGAGGACAGCGACAATTTAAAGGTGGTATTTAATGACTGTACATTATGTTTGAAGCAATTGTATTTTTGGAGGATTTACTACTTCTTTTCCCCATGTTGCGTGTATTTTAATTTATAATAAAATCTGTAGCCAGTAGTGGTTTTTACTCTGCTAATGTGAAAAATACGAAAGCCGAAGCAAGCTTCTTAATGGAAAGCCAGCTTGTGGTGTACTTATTTCAAATGGTATTGAATTACAAAAATGGAGAGATAATCCTTCCAAAAATACTTTTGCACACTTGATAGTCTTTTTACTTTTCTGGTGCTCTCTGTGATTGTTTTCTACTTTGCGACTGTCACCCTCTAGGTAATGATATTGAAAGTTGCTTTTTCCCATGGCTTAAACAGATTGATTCTCCTCATACCAGAAGGAAGTAATTTTGTTACATGGCACTTGTTTTTGAAGACATTAAAACTTTGTGTTGTTCAGGTCTTGCTGTGCAAGGTAATTATCTCTTTCCTCCTATTTAAATCAAAATTGACTGTTCAGGACATTCTCCTGTCCCAGAATACTGTCTGCTCAAAGGGAAAATCAGTTTGAGTGGCCAGGCTGAGAGGTTAGGCTGCAATCTCTCGTGTTTTTGTTCTGTAGAACAGGCTAATATACAACTTACATATTCCTTGCCAACCCTAGCTGTGTGAAATTATATGGTATAACAGAGTCATTTGATGTGCAATCTGCCTGAGCCCTTGCACTGCCTTTGCAACTCCACCTGAATACCTTCTGCCACCTGGAAACTTAAAGTAGACTTATGTTTCAGCTATTTTCCTTAAGTGTGGCTGCTCTTATATTGTATACCCTTTACATCTTACATTCTAATATGGTCAAGACCTTGACCTCATGGTTGTGGAGCTTAAGGGTTTGAATATGTTTTTTTAACTCTTCAAAGATTTAAGTCAGCTTGTGGGAGGAAAATAAACTGAAGCCCACCTTCTTTCTAAGCAAACATCAATGTCTAATTTATCTCTGAGCTGCAGATTTGGCACTTGTTGATTTGAGGCTCTTATCTTCTTTGTAAAATACCATTATTGTTTTTAACTGAGCAGGCTTTGTATATTGAAAATGATGAAAGATTGCTGGCAAACAGCCCAGTTGAGAACACAACGTGAACCAAAATTTGCAGTAATTACAGCAACTGAAAAACCATCCATGGCCACTCATATCCACCTGGGAAGGCAACAGTTCCATTCATATCTAGTTAGCTTTGGATGGCTTCCCACCTCTCTATTTTTTTTATCTTGATATTTGTCCCATAGGCTGTGGAAAGGCCCTATATAACACCAGAGAAATTACAAAAGAGTTAATCCAGAAGTGATGTTGGGAGACAGAACTTGCTTTGTGGATAGCTTTGGAAACTTTTTATCAGTCTCCGAAGTGTAAAAATTTAACATTTTCTTGCACTTTCTTTATTTTTAAATTGGTCACTACTGAGAATACCAATTCTGGAAGCTTAAATACCAGAATAAGTTCATTTCATAGAAATGAAACATTATCTGCTGTCTTGGTGTAACAATTCCTATGCAAGCTCTTCAAAAAAACTACTTAAATCTAGAAATAATATAAACCTTTTTGTGAGGGTAGAAAAGGGGTTTTTTGGTTTTTTTTTGATAGTGACTCTCTTGAATAACTTAATCCCTGAAAACGCCAAATAAAATGAACCACCCTGATTTTGCAGCCTTTCTTTGCAGTCAGAAAAAAAAAAAGCCCCTAAAACAGTGATCGGGGCTGGAGTTATAGGGGCTGACCTCTACATGATAAAAATCCAAAAGTGTCTCATGAGGTATCTGATTTCAGGAACAAAGGGCAGGGTTACTTGACCTTGTTCATTGAAATGAATAGAGGAACAGACCTTAGAAATAGAAAAGGGAAGCCGTTGCATAGTATCATTAGTTGAATTTATGATAGTTCTTGAGTGATCATCCTGATAAAAGAAAAAGCATCATCTTCTTGGTTTTACATGATGTTACAGCTATTTCAAATTAACTTTTAAAACTAGAGTTTCTCCAAGTTAGTTGCTTTGAAAACTTTGACTACTTATCACAAGATACTTTTCTAAGAATATTTTTGTCTTTCTACCAGCTTTTCTTTTTATGTATGTGTTGGGTGGTAGGTCTGATTTGTGACCTGTAACTAAAATGACTTTATATTAGCTCACCACACTAAGCAAACTGGCAGCCTTTAATGATGACCAGTGAAAGATGTTTTTGTGCTACTTTTCTTTAGCAGAAATACAGAGACATATTTGAAACTAATTTGTCCATTTTAAGTCTTTCCATGTTTTAATGATGGTGCTTTCCATGAATTAACAAAGACCCACTGTAGGTCTATAGGAAAAATTTTATGTTATTGGCGATGAATGAAAATATTCTAATAGCACATAGCTTTTTTTCTGGCTTTGTATTGTGAAATAAATCAGAGCTCAAATAATTGCCTTCTCTTAAATGTAACTCTAATGTTTTCAGTCAATTATATTTCATGTGACCTCATGTGAAAGAGGGAGCAAGTTTCCCTGCTGGGAGAAAAATGCAAATTTTTGTTCAGGTTTGGGGCCTTTGAATGTCTCATGGAGTCTCCATTTGTGGCAAGTGACATGATGATACAAAAAAATAAAAAGCATGAACTGCATATACAACAGGACCACAATGAAATAATTTCATGAATTAATGCACGTAAATTACTGGAGAATAAGCCTAGTCATGGCATTCTTTTTAGTGCCTCCAAAAAATGTCCTGCTGTGTTTCTACAAGCTTACTGAAAAGGCATTTTCAGTAGCATCACTACTTGTCACTAAATGGAATAGTATTTCAGGAAAGCTCTGGAGAACAATTCTCTCTCCAGCCCGTTCCAGAAGAGAGTGTCTCTTTCATTTATTCATGGAAGTTTTCATCAAGGAGGTTATTTCTTCTTGTTAGATTTTGTTAGTATCTTACTGAAGTGGGAGCTCTCTGCTCCTGCCCTTGTTTGTTAGCCTCTGCCCTGCTTTAAAGTTCTGTCCTAACTGGATGTTTTCCTTCTACTGACATTCCCCTCTGTAAAATTACCTGCAGGTATGTCATGAGGGGAATAGAAATACTCTGACAGACTGCCTGTTATTTGATAAATGGACACTTTGCAACACATGTCTCCAGTAGTACATTATTCTCCTCAAATCATTCAGCTGAAAGGCTTGGGCATGAGGTTATCCAAATATCCTAACGTCAGAGGATGTCTATTATGCTCCCAGGAAAGAAGTAGGTAGTTAAATTCAATACTCATCCCCCCAATAGCCTGCAATGCATTGTTTTGTATGTGTGTAAAATTTCCATATTCAGGCACTTAAATAAAGATTAACTTGCATTTCTGCTTTTATTTTGTCATGAACTGTCTGAAACATAAATCTATTTTTAAAATACAGTATTGCCTGACCTAATAATTGTGTATTTTTCTGTAAGTTTTAAAAATATTTCTTATAAGAAAATATCCCATGAGGAGGTGACATGGGGACTGCAACTGCATTAAAACACATAGATACCATTTATTCCAACTTTGTTGGAACATTTTTATGTTCATTAATATCAAATAAGCCAGTCATTTAATTTTCCTAATTAATAGCATCAGAAGACTTAAAGGTGTAAGATGAAAAAAAGACAAGTCAAAATGCAGACACATTTCAATCTGATGCTGTGCCTGCACAGGTCTGATTCCTCAGAGACAGGCAACTGCACAAACAAGTTTTACAGCAAAATCTGAGGTGTTTTACACTGTTGGTGGCCATGGAGCTGCTTTTCCGTTTGGAAGTGAGAGATGATTAACAGAACACAGGTTTTACGTGAGTCCTTTCAAGTGATGGGATTAAAAGTGCAAGTGTGTGAGCATGAAGATATAAGACACTATGATGGGGGGGGCAGAAGCTGTCAACAGCTTCCGTTACCAGCTGTTTATTCCTTGAGGTTACAAACTATTCTATTGCTACACAGCTCTGGCTATGGCTCAAAAACATCTCTTGAGATGAGCTACTGGGACAAAGTAGGATGAAATGTGTACTTACTAACACAGATTCCTACCTGTTCTTGAAAGGAATCAGTGTTTTATATGTGTCTGCAAACAGATTTTCCCTCTGGCTCTCTTCCTTATCTGTTCTGCAGCTTCTCGTACTGAAGTGCCAAGCCAAACACATTTGGTTCCCTGTGGTAAAAGTTGCTTAAACTGGAATGCATGGAAAATTGAAATTTAATAGATTCCAGTCTCTCACAAAAAAGGGGTTTTTCTGCATTATCTACAGTTCAGTTCTTGGTAACCATGCAAGAATTTGCTCCAAAAAGCCCTCAAGCTTTCATAGTAAAGGCTGTGTGCATTCTGTTAAGTTATACACATGCAAAATACTGTTATGCTTCCCTCGAAAATAACCCCTTAAACTACCAAACTCAGAGAAACGTTCGATCTTTTTTTCTTTACCCAAGGAGGGTAGAGAGAAAAAAAAAAAAAAACTTTGTCAAGGATGATTTACTATTTTGGAATGTAGAGGTCTCCTAAGTTGGGCCAAAATATTTAACAAGCAACATAAACAGAAAAAAATGTGCAGTATGTTCAGAGGGGGACAACTTCCAACAAGCTGCTTTTTTTTTTTTTTTTTAACAATCCTAGGAGGCAAAAAGCAACAGATGAAGCTTTAGAGTTAGGCTGTTGACTGTGGTGCAAATGTTGGTTATTTTAGGATGCAGTTTGTGATTACAGATAAGGGTGTATGCCAGAGCAGGCCATGGAAGAGAAAATAGAGGAAAAGATGGCAGGTGGGAGAGTGTGGTACTTTGAAGCATGGATTGAGTCAACTCCTGGCTTTCTCCCCTACTACACACTTCCTTTGCAGTTCAGAATTAATCTGTTGGTGTTTGACAGTACAACTAGAACCCCTTCCCTGGAAACTTAGGGGACAGCTTATAAGTATTGAGGGTTTTTTAATTTCCTCCTGTTACTAAAAGAACAAAAAAAAAAGGCAGCAAACCCTTCCAACACACTTGTCATAGTGGAAGTCTGATTTGTGTGATTTTCTCAAGGAAAAGTCCTTTCAAGGGGGGTGTGTGTGTGTGACCACTGGATCTACTCCAAAAGCAGAAATTACCTTCTTTCTGTTTGCCCTCCCAGGCCAGTGGTGCCTGGTGCAGGACTCGCTGCCTGAGGCAGGTGGGTCACAGTAGCCCAGCAGATGTTACTTGCAGCTGTTTTGGGGTGGTTTCCTTCTTACAGCTAGTTTCCAGCCCAACTAATTAATTCACTCTGCATAATTTGAAGTAGGATCCTTAGCTTCTTTTTAATGGATCTGTTAGCCTAATAGGGTTTATAATGTTATTTTACTCTAGAAACCCATGCAGACCAGGAGTAAAAAAACCCCCAATTACCCTTTCAGCGTAGTAATAGCAAGCAAACAGGACGACTGGGCTGTAATTAAAAAAACAACTTTTTTCCTTTGAGCACAATGTCATAGATTTAATGAATCGAGACCTTACACTTAAAATCCATTCCAGAACATCAAACTCCTGTGAGGACAAAAGGTCTCCGTGCATTATTACAATGTGGAACAGGTGACCTTCTAATTTTCATTGTTTATAGCACAGCATAGGGTTTGTCTGTATATCTGCCACTGAAAGACAAAAATAATAGTGCTGTTATTTACCGTGTGTTCAGTTACCTCCTGGGAGAAGGAGAAGGGAGCAGAAACATAAAGAACATTCAGAAGCACATACAACCAAATCCGAGTGTGGTTTGAACATTTAACAGTGGACTAAAACTTGTAGGTTAAAACCACAGGTAAAATGTACTACACTGACTTGGTGGAAAAGTGTATTTAAAATTCCCTCTCATTGGGATCTGTCTTCCGTCTGTGATCTGATGATGGAGAGAGAGGCTGAGTGTAAATACAGCAGGAATCCAGCAGCATGGCAGGTAAAGTTAGGCTGCTTTTATTTCTGGAGCATTTCAAAGTGTTCAGAAATGTTTCCACAATGCATAATCTGCAGGCTTGATGAATGTGCCTAGCCACAACCAGGATGGAAGAGGCAAGGAAATAGTTTACACGACATCTGTTAATCCATGACATGTTGTCTTTGGAGGTCAAAGTAATTTACAGTGCAGTCAGATTTTAGATGTAGCATCTTCTACGAGCAGGGGGCTCTGTTCTGCGCCAGGTGCTCACACAGACTCTTCTGTGGCAGCAGCATGAGAAAAAGCAGCTTGAGCGATCTGAAGTGTTAGAGAAGCAGCAGGTAAACTGCTGCTGGCCAGGCCTCCACACTCCCGAAAATACCACTCAGCAAAACTTTCCTTGGGGAAAGTTTCCATGTTTTATAGCCTGTTCTTTATTTATTCCCTGTTTTTTCCCAGAATACGATCCCCAGCTCTGGTATCGAGTTCCTGACAGGTTTCCGCCTCCCAAAATCCATTTGCCTTTTCCTGAACCTGATACAGTCCCCTATGCTTCCAGCAGAGAGAAAAATCCTTGATGTGACTGAGTGCCTGGGCCAGCTTCTGCAGGGCACACCGCAGGGAAGGTGCAGGAGGAGGTCAATCCAGAGGAGGCCATGGTGTTGCCTCCACCTTATTCCAGGCCTGTTCCTCCCAACCTCCCAGGTTTCCTCGTGACTGCCACAGGTAAATTTCTTCCCTGTTGTGGGAAGCAGCGCTAAAACACCTGGAGGCCAGAAAACACCCAGCCATTTAAGTGTGCAAACACTTGAGCTGCCTGACAGTCCCCTCTCCGAGACCAAGGGTCCCATTTCCCACCGCTCTGTGCTCAACACCAGCCCAAGAGGGTTTGCCTGAGCTGTTGACACCATTATTTTTTTGCTGGGAGAGAACAAGGAAAAGGGACTCCAGTCTTGTCCTACGTTCCAGCCTTCAACTTGAGGTTTCCTTGTCTTTTTCCCCTGGTCTAAATCAAGCTGCTAAGGGATTTTAGGCCAGATCCCTGCTGCCCCACGGGCAAATACCTGGCTGTTGAGTCATTAGTTGTTCTTCAGTCTCATAGGTGCTCATTATAGAAATACATAAATACCATGGAACCTTATGTATGTGTTGTGTAAATAACTTACACCATTAGACTGCGTATCTCAGCCAATTATTTTATGCAAGAGGAAAAAAAAGATGAAAATAAACATCATCTGGTATTTGAAACCAAGATTTTAAACAATCATCTTATCAGCTGTGTGTTGCTACTTTTACTTGTACAGCTGAAACAGACCCTGTGGTTCTTGTAAACAGCAATATCTTCTCAGATGTGGTGGTGTTTTCCTTGGAGAACTTGTCCTGGTAGTTGTTGTTTAAACAGCAGAATTTTACATAGTGAACAATGAGGCTGAGCACCTGGAAAGGTGCAATAACAAAAATACTGTGTTTGTTCCTCATGGAATGTGGTTTAGATTGTGATCCCCCATCAAAATTTGTATGTCGTCAGCTCTGCCAGCAGACCCAAGGACTCTCCTGAAGTGCTGGCAATAAATTCAAGGTATTCCACTTGATTTTCTGTTTGATTTATTGTGTTTAAAGAAGTATGCAATTTCTAAAACCTACATAATTATTTGAAGAAGTTTGCCTTATGACAAAGTATAGTCTAGTCGTAGGTAGCTTGACACTGGGAAGCTCCTGTGCTCCAGAGATGGCAGGGCAGACACAGAAACTTTTTTTGTAGTGGGAAATGGGGCAGAGTGCGGTGGCAGATAATGTGGTTTATAGTGAAAAGAGGAGAGTAAGAAATTACAGAATGTATTTGAACTTAGATCAAGTAGAAATTTAAGAGTTATTAAAAAAGTAGGAGATAAGTCTGAGTGAAAAGGTTTTCTTTTCCAGAGAAAATGTTAGAAACTTTTTAATGTTCTGTAACTTTGAAGAAAGGGTAGCCCCACTCAGCACACAGTGGCACGAATGAAGAGCAGAACATAATGCAGTTTGAAATGCTTTAGTGTTGCTGGTTTAATGGTCTCAATATCATTTTTAAAGCAGTTTTTGTGTAGATCTCTTAGGGGTGAATTGCGGCAAACTTTCTCCTTAATTGATTTGGTTAAAAATAACAAATATTTCTTATCTGAGTCATCATCTTGGTCACTTGATTAGCCTGATGTTTGATCAGGTCTGTTCTCTAAACAGCACCAGTGACATAGGGCTGACACTGACAAGTGACATTTTATTCACTTTTTGTCCTATAATTTGTCAGCATTTATTCAGCTCATTCTGTACATATCCCATGGCAATATTTGCTTTGAATTTTAATTTAGGGTCACCCTGAAGCTTTAATGAAGGCAAAGCTTGCACATTACATATCTGATGCCCTGAAACTCAAGGGAAAAACTCAAGTTTCCTCAAACAAACTTCCCGCAATTACTGTGGGGGAAGAAAAATTTCTGACTATGTGGAAAGTTGATGCATCTTCTCCAACTCTTCTTTCTATGATTTTGTGACTTATTTTTTAATGAAAAAAACCCCAAACTGTGTGTGGAACCTATGAGAAACTTTGTTTGGGGCTTTTGGTTTTTAGCTTGAAGGTCATGCCAGGGCCTGGGGGTGGCCAGGCTGTGTCTGACCCTGGTTACTGTCCCTGTGTGGGATGATTGGAGAGGGAGGACACTGTATCACCCTGCTGGCCCCACAGCATGGCCTGGAGGTTTATGGGTCGTGGCAGGGGAGGGGCTAGAAAAAAATATATCCTGGTGAGATGTGCTTAACTGATGTACGAAAATGAGTAGAGCTGAGGAACGTTGTTGGATGAGGTGGAAATTCTGGGAGTCAAACACCTGCAAAGTGATGGGAAGGTGGGACAGTAGGTGATGAAAATATAGGGAAACAATAGTCACATTTGACAGAAAAGACACTAGTTGGAATCAGATATTCTACATCCTTTAGAGGGAAAACATTAAAATAAAGGAAAGAAGAGCAACAGAAATAGAATTTAAATCCTAATAGTAACATACAGAGAGCTCTTGCTGTGCTGTTCACGAGGAGAAAGGAGATGAATAATGCTGACGGTAACACTGGGTGGAGAGAATTCAAATCTCTCTCCATCCACTGCTAAGCTAATCTTTGTTGGGATTTTATCCTGAATTTG
Source organism: Lycocorax pyrrhopterus obiensis (assembly GCA_014706295.1). NCBI lineage: Eukaryota > Metazoa > Chordata > Aves > Passeriformes > Paradisaeidae > Lycocorax > Lycocorax pyrrhopterus. The sequence goes on along the minus strand of JACSVZ010000001.1, from coordinate 113,132,151 downwards.
AATGTTTTACCTTTAAGAAAAATTTCCAGTATTCTAACGTTTGCTGATAAATTTGTTGTTAAAAAAAAAAAAAAAGGGGTTTTAGATATCAGGTATTTCCCTCAAGAGATTTACTCCCTCTCTTAAGCACTGTTTCATTAAGAAAGAAATAAATGGCACAGGCTGGTTAAAGGGTTTGAGGCTCCACGTGGACACCTTGCAATGCCCCTGACTGAGGCTTCTGAACCGCGCAGGTACCTGGACCTGGGACCCAGAAACTGAAAACTTTGGGGCACTGCACTGTTTTTACTTCACATGTCTACTTCTGGAGAAAATCTCATGCTTCAGTACATAAACTTGGCCTTGGTAGGGACTTGATTTAACAAACCCCAAACTTTTAATGCCAGGTTTGGTATCTGTTTCAAATTGCTCACAGCTGAGTCCAGTAAGTAGAGATAAGAGTCAGGATAATGGGTAGAGGAGGAAATGACTGACAAAGCCTCATGCCCTCTTGTCTAGGGAGATGAATTATTCTAGGAAAATAAACAGTAAAAGTGCTGATCAAATGGGGATCTGATGGTAGTCAATTACAAGCAATTAATAACTTTAAGAAGTAAAATATTAAAAAAAAACTAACAGGAGGAGAGAATTATAAGGTCTCTCTCTGGAAAGTTACAGAGCAGGATAAACTGCAAGTGTCTGGGTGGCTCATTATTTTGTGAGCATTATTTTAGAAACCAGATGAAATCTTAGGACTGTAGCTTTTTCCATTAAGGGAATGTTCCATTATTTTAGCATTTGCAATGATTTAGTACGACGTAGGGGTTATTGTACTCTGAAGTATTCCTCAGACAGAACTACATTACTGAGAATACAACCCCCAAATGCATTTTCAAACTGAAAAATACCCATCACAAGCCATGTGTTTCTTGGCATCAGACAGTCTAGGTATCTTGGAGCAAATTTTCTTGCTGGGGCTGATCCTAGAAACAAAAATTAATGTCTTTGATGCTTCGTTTGCCTTTTTATTTTTAAGGGGTTTTTTGTTGGTTTTTTTTTTTTCTTCTTGAGATTGGTTCTGCTCTGTCACACTTAAATTCTTAAAGAAAGTTGCAGGAGGAATCCAAGATATGTGGGTAATATTGTTGCTTGTTAAAAGCTTAATTTATACTTGGAACGTGAAGGAGGTAATAAAATAAGATTGTTAACGTGTGTTACTTGGCTTGGCAGAATAAGGTGACAATTACAGTGTATAAATATGTGGTTTTCTGTATAACTGTTATACTTTATTTGGAGAATATTTCCATTATTAAACTAAAACTAGTTCATTTGTCATATTGGCCACATTGCTGGGTTCACAAGTCTCTCAAATCTTTTATCAAAACCCCTAATGGTTGTAGTGACTTTACTCATGTTTCACAAAAGTCTGTGATGCCAAAATAACTTTGTGATCCTCATTACTTGCTTAGTAAGTGAAAATTCATATTTATTTGATTTGAAAAGAAATCATCATGCCAAACCACAAAGTTTTAACCAGATTGGCTTTGCAAGAACCCAGTTCCTTCCTGCTTAAATCATTATCAGAACTATCTTAGAGATAAAGCTAACACTTTAAATAGATACTTGACAACACATGCCTTCAAATCTTTTATCTTAAGCTTATAAAGGACTTCCAGAATTCTTAAGTTTTCTTTAATCTATATCTAGGAAGTAATTACAGGGTTTTTTTGCATCACTAACTCTTTGGATCTCTCCTACCACTTTAACAGTTTGATTAAACTATCTATATATATAACTGGCTTATGGCTGCTTAGTGTTCAAAGGTATTTTTGTCCCTTTATGGTTCTCATTATTTGTTAAAATTTTTGGAAAAGTTCCATCATCTTAAAAATTATGGCTTGTGATGAGGCATAATCCTTTTGCTCCTCTGAGACAGGAAAACTCCTGTTGCATTATCTGGGTTTTCATCATTGCCAGTGTAAAAGATGACTTTTCTCAGTATTTCCTTTAATATTAAATGTCTAAATTCTGGGTTCGTATGATGACAGGATCAGTCAAGTTGGAGGGGACATGTGGAGGTATCTAGCTCAACCTCCTGCTCAATCCATGGCCAGTCATGAGGTCAGGGCTGCTTCTGTGAAGCAGTATGTGAAACACAACCTGTGAATACATGAGAAGTGCTCACATGAATAATTCCTGTTTGCTGTTAGCGGAGCACAGTTTCAGGCCATGGCTCAGCTGCCAGGCTGTTTCACTGGACATTTGTCCAGGCCTTTCTGCCATTCTGCAGCTATTTGAGGAAAATGGAATGAAGATGTATGGAAGAAAAGAAATAAGCTATTTCCTTTTCGTAAGGTCTGTTCCAATTTTGCATGAAAATATTGCTGAGAGCTTATCAGGGGGTACAGCAAGAAGTACAGTCAAGGGCATCTCCTGACACTCACAAGGAGTTAGGAATCCTTCAAGGGCAGCCTTGACAGAATGTAAGAATGCACAGATACAACAAATGTAAATACTTGGAATTAGCTGTTGAGTTCTCATGAAATGGGACAAAGAGGAAATGTAAGGAAAAATCCCACAAATAGGCTGAATTATGTCTTGGTATAAGTAGGTGCAGGTCCATTAACTTTCCTTGCTTTGTATTTTTCTACAGTTTGACCTTTGAAACTGTGGTTTATCCACACAGGAAACAATTCAAGACCTGAAGTTCTATTCATCTGCAATTCAAATTATCTTAACTACTCTTAAAAAAGATTGCTTTACCGTAAAATTATATTGTGTATCCCAATTTTCCCCTGCTTTTAGTGGCTGTCTTCTCTGATGAATTATCTGGGTAAGATGAATTATTCCCCTATTTTTCCAAAGTAATTGCAGTAATTCATGCAAATCTATCCAAGACCTGCAACCAAGAGTGAAGTTTGCTGTTTGGGCAGCTGCTTCTTCCTGCCTGGTTGGGGATTGGTTTTGTTTTACAAGGGGACGACTGTAGCCAATGGAGTGGTTTGCTCTTTAATGGGGCAAGCATTGGTGTACAGGGCTCTCCCACATACCAGACCCCAACTCTGGCAACATCTGTGAGGGTGTGGCACACTTTTGCACAAGGGTCTAAATAGCTGCCAGTAAGAGACCTGACTGAACACAAGTGTTTGTCACTTAATTTCACAGTAGCGATTTGAGGCTTTCGTCTCTGGAGCAAGTGCGGCTGGGATAAGTTCTGCTTGTTGCTCATGCTGTTTGGAGATCTTCCCCTTTCAACCTCTAAATATTTAATTAGTTGGACAGATAGAGCAAGGGAGACTTGTCCTGCTGACTTTGTGGGAAGGACAATCTGCAGCGTGATGAGAGATCTGTGTCCCGTTTCTGCTCTGTCAGTCATAAGTCTAACCCTGAGTACCCCTGCTTTGAGGGAGGTCTCTAAAATAGCTTAACCAGGTTCTTTAACTTTCTCTTTTCCTCTCTCGGTCTATGTAACAAACCTTCACTTAAATTGTTTCCACTGCAGAATCAGAAATAGTTTTATCTTCTTTTGTTCCCTGTTCCTCAGCTCCTCAGGAGAAAAAAAAGGACATTGTGACCAACTGCAGCGGTTACCTCTTTTCTTCAACTTCACAAAACAGGTATAAGATGAAGGGAAGTTGTAGTATCAGAAAAATACTGTGATTAAATAGCTGGGAGTAGAAACTGAGCTTTAATTTTTCATTCTTGTGCTCAGAATATTTCCGTGTTCATTTTCATTCTCTGCAATTCTTGGAGCATATGAATTTTGTGCTGAAATACATTTTTCTCCCTCTTTTTTTCTGTCACATTTACTTATAAGTGCTTCAGTGCACAGAAGGATTTGGATGCGTAGAGGAATATTCTGTCTCCATTAAACTCGGTGTATGATTTCTCTGACCTCTTCTGTATGCTTTTCATGGTAACTTAAATGTAACATCTTATGAGCAAATCATAAACCCTGAATTTACTGTGAGGATAAAATCCCCGTTCTTTCCTAGCTCATCTCTTAGCTCCAATGTCAGAGAAACAGAGGAAAATGCTATTATATCAGATTTGAATGGCAGTAATGCAATATGCATCTGCCCTGTGAAACTTCCACTGAAGGAAATAGATTTCTGGTAGGTGGAGTTGCCTTGGAATAGTTTACAGGTCCAAGGAACAAACAGCAGCAGATGCACGTGAGGTGCTGTGACAATGCTTCTCTGTGCTTAGCATAAAACTGAGCATAGTTAAAAATAAATAAAATTGTTGACCTGGAAGGAAACAAACTCATTTCTGGTTTACTACTTGGCTGCACATTTCCAAGCAAGGGCAGGATTAATCTGAATTGGAGTTTCTGCTGTCTCTTGAAGAGTCTGCAGGGTGAACATTCCCACCTAGTGGCTGGCAGCAGTGCAGGAGATAAGAGCTGCACAGCGCTGGGTGTAGGCCAGGTGATTGCTTTTAAAAGTCTGCTCACCGCATGCAGAAGGTTCAATATCTGAGAGAGACCTATCAGGTTTCTGTTCAGCTTAACTTAAATACTTCATTGCACTCGGTAGATATCTTTAGCATGAAAACACAGAGCAAAGGGAAATCAAACTTGCAGTTTTGATCAGAAATCCATTGGCCTCGGATTTGCTGCAACAGCAGGACTGCTCCTCTCCAGCAGACGTGTAGTGCTGCAGAGTAGGTTCTGCACTAAAAGAGAAACAGCTTCAGCCAGGGCTCTGCCTGCTGAGAAGAGACACCTCTGCTGAGGGCCTGGCTGAGCTTCACTCAGCTTATAGAAACACTGGCACGGAATTAGTTTCATTTGTCCCTTGCCAAAATGTTGGTTAAAACCAGCAATTAGTTCTTACTCAAACTTTAAAGCACGTTTTTCTATAACCTGATTAAAGGAAGTCTTTACCAAGTTTAATTTCCCTTATGCTGACAATCCAATTCTGTTACTTGGTGTTATGCTGCATCACATATTGGCTCATTGAAAAGGCAAGAAATTGGACAATATTGAGGGTCTGATATAGCTCAGGTATTTGTGGTTTGACTAAGGCTGGCTTGAGTAGGCAGCAGTCCAAAAAGTAGATTTTATGCTTTTTTGTTTTTGTCTTTGAAGATGAGCTTCACCTACTACAACTTTTTTCCCTGCTGGTGCTGCTGCCACCACCAGATTTTGCCTACATTCCTAGGGGGCCTGGAGTCACTGAGACTTTAGTAAGGACAGCTAGTAAGTACAGGCAATTCTGGCAAGAGAAGCAAGGTAGAAGCTGAAGTGGAAAAGCTTTCTTTTATCACAAGTCTGATAAATGGATCAGAAATGGGGATAAAAATATCTATATCCACTCTTATTTCTCTGTGTGTGCGCTTAAATCTGGAAGAGTAATGCTGAGATTGCAATTGAATGAGGTCAGGAAAAGGAGGCAAAGTATTCATTATGAATACTGAGAACAATTCTACTCATGAATTTATGTATTTCCTGCTCAGTAGTGTAGTCTTCAGAATATCTTGTCAGCTTGTGGGTCTTAAGTTCTCATGGACCAATTTTAAATCTTTTGCATGCTGCAAATGCTCTAAACTGCAAATGAGTTCTGTTCTGTGATGCAAATATAGCTATTTCCTCTTGAGAAGATCATAGATCTACCCAAACATCTTTAAGTATACACAGTAGGAAAATATGGTTAGTTTTGACAATGACATTCAGAGCAATTGTATTTCTATGTAAAGTGAAACTTAGTGACTAGAAATAGCCAGGGGAGTTGATAAGTATACAAAAGTGGAGGGAGGAAATGGCTTTTAAGCAATCACAAAGTTGTTTTATCAGAAGAGCTGATACCACATCATGTTAGATCTGAGAGATTTAACTTTCTAATCTCAAATGTGCTTTGTAGTGAAAAGGATTTTACAAATGAAATCCAACAGCTTGCAAGTGAGGCTCTGCAGCAACTGATGGCAGAGTTGTCTTTTAGGTGTTGATAATTGTTCAGTTACTTGTAAAGAAACTACAAATTCCAGAGATCACTGTCTGTTCTCTGTGAAACAGGGGAGGGGAAGTTGCTGCTTCCTGAGAGCACCATTTCCGTGGTGCATAAAATGGGACCAAGTCAATAATTTTTTCAAGCCAAAATATGTAGTGTTCAAATAATAATTTTCTTAATCTGACCCCCCACACACACCTTTTCATTGTCCACTTCCTGCACCCACAAAGGAGGACACCTGCAAGAGTAGATTGGAAACTTGGTATTTTTCCTTCTACGTTCCACTGAGACTCTGTTTAAAGTTGAAAGGTTGCTGCAAGCTAATAGTCTTTAGAAAACTTGGGTGTTTTTTGAAAACAATCACTTGTAGAGAAAAATACCACAACAATAATTGTATGGCAGTATATTGATTATTGCATAGAATGTGTTCAGGAAGTCCAGGAGATAATTCTCTACCTATGCAAGAGAGAAGGCTGAGAAAAATTGTTTAAAGAGCAAGTGATTTTAGTCTAAGATTAAATGAAACTCTGAAGAGCCCAGAATTCACTCAGACCGTGACGGCATCTTTCTGGTTAGCCATTTAATGTGAGCCTCTCTTCAAAAAGTAACTGCCAGAGCTTTATCATTTTAGCATTTCTCGGTGGCCAAGGACAGTAGTTCCCGCAACTGCTGAAGACACATCTGGAAACCTATGAATAACCCTCCTCGTTAGTGAAGGAAAGGCCTCTCAAACAAATGAGTCAATAATGCATTAATCAAAGAGGTCATTTGCTCTTCCTGATGGCAAATTCTTTATACAAATGGCACGTGCAAACAGGTAACAGTGGCTGCAGAAAAATCCAATGCTTAAAGAGTTTAAGGTGATGGATGGTCCAGTAGTACAAGGCTTCTTGTATTGAAATTGGCAATGTGTATGAAGTAATTCCTTATTATTAGCTGAATAATTATCTGTGATAGAAAACCATCTTTCTTCAGCAAAGAAAAGAGTGACTAGGAGGGTGAATTTTTATACATGAAGAAACAGTTAAACTGTTTCTGATACAGATGCATCCATCCTAACTTCACCAGAATGTACTCAGCTTACGCTTTATTGACTCCTGCAGGGCTTGAGCACACCCTAAACCTTAAGAAGCTACAGGGTGCTGAGTCAAAAAAAGTCAGTAACTAAACCTTGTGTTTAGTACTCACTTGAAAGTCCTTTTCTGAACTGAAATTTGTGGCAAAACTGTTTGCTTCTCTTGCAGAATTGAAGTTGGTTTTGCAAATGAAGAGTAAAGCATGACACGTTATTAATTTAGGATGCAAAATTATACTTATGGTACCATTTGGTTGAAATTCTTTGCCAAAAATGTTTATGATTTTTGGGTGCCTTTTATAATTTATGGCTGAAGGCTGCTGTATTTTATAATGGGACTCTGATGAAATGCTTTAAACAAACAATATTCTGATGGCTGCTGCAGTACCCATTGATGCAGTAGAAGTCCTATAATGTGACCAAAATCTGAGGCAGGCGCATGTCTTGCCTCTTTAACTTATATCTGACTAACATCCAGTGTTCTTGGTTAAATAACTCCATGAATTCCATTAGGTAGTGTCTGCTGCAGAGTGAAGCAAGCAGGACCTGGCTCTTATTGATCTGTGGATCTGTACCTTGGACTTTTGCCAATAGAATTTAATTGAAAGGAAGACTGAGATAAAATTATAGCCTTGTGAGAGCCAACGTTTGCTTGCAGCTTTGTTAACCCACTTGTTTTGAATCTCAATGAAGCATTCTCACATAAATAAAACAGATTATTATAAAATAAATGACGTACAAAATGTATTTTTTGAAACTAAATAAGGAATAGCAAACTGGACCCTATTACTTGTCTGTAAGTGGTTTAGCTATCTGAAGTACCAAAAATAAAAAGTAACGTGTATGAGGGTGCAAGTAGCCTTGCCAGAACAGTGTGAAGAGAGAGATGGCAGATGAAATAGGAAAACTTATCTGCATAGCCTATGTTCTTGAATATTGTTGTTTTCAGAAGGATTAAAATGGAACATGATAATTCAGTATTAAGCCAGATCCCGTCCATCTTTTTTTTGGAGGAATTTGTCTTGAACAATTGACAGCTTTGGTACTAAGAAACCTGTCATGGGACAGATCCTTTATGGTGCATTGCAAGAATATCAGCTCATTACTGGTCTCTTGACAATCTCAGCTATTTCATTCCTTTTCTTGATAGTTAGAAGACCACCAGATGGCCCTGTCTGAAATAATTGGAATGGCATAAATACCTGAAGTCGAGGGGAGAGGGGAGGGAATGTAGGGAAATATGGAATATAGATTTCACTCTTACTCCTATTGGTTTTTTAGGCCTACTTCAGTTCTTGAGGATGGGGAGTGTCAGACCCATTTGATCTTAGTGGGAGAGATAAACACAGATTTTCAAATTTAGTGTAGCCATTGAACAAGTCTGACACCAGATATGAATCCCACGTGCATGGGACTTCGGGAATGCAAGTTCATGATAGCTTAAGGTCAGAGGGGTGGTTCAGGTCCCAGTGAGCCCATCAGCCTCTGAATGAAGCAATGTAGAGTGTTTTTGTAACCCCCTGGCACAGGTTAGCAGTGGGGAGTTCAAAAGGATTTGTGAGCAGTAACTTTTTTAATAGCTGCAATGGCACCCAAAATGATCCTCTCCAGAGCTTCAGACATTTCCTTTATCATAATTTTAGCTAAGTCGCTTCAAGTTTTCCTTCTCTTCTCCACCTCTTTTTTAAACCCTTTGGCATTAGAGGAGCTGATCCAGGCTTTCAAAAATGGTGTTTCTTTGTACATTACATAGCCTGGAAGAGCATTTTCCTGGTACCAGCTTAGCAAATTGGCACCAAGGTGTAACAGGCACTTGTGCTTGTGAAGGTGGGCTTTCTAGCCTGAATTTCTTGCTTAATTAAAAGGCAGATTAAATGTGCGTCACATCTTTTGGTGTTTTTAGCTACAAAAAGAAGAGAACACTGAAGGCCTTTGAAGAGATTGGTTAAGAGTCTTTGCATATGATAAAGCAAACTTTATAGATAAATATTTCAATGTTAGCAAAACCAAAAATTTCTGTATATGCAGCATTTCCTGTCCATCATCATGATTTATGTTAATACTCACCCATACAAAAAATCAGGCCTCCAACCCCTGAAACTTTCAGCTGCTTGTCAAATTTTGAGTAGTGAAATAAAGGGAAAAAAGTGTATGTGGAAGATAAAATTAATGAAGACAACCTTTGTAAAGCCTAAACTGGTCTGTGCTGTTACAAACTCCCATAAAATTTTTTGTCACGCACATGGAAACTCTAGAAATTGTTCCATGAAAACAGACAGAACTTGAGCAATGTTAAGAAAACAAATATGCAGGCCTGGGGCAGAAGGAAAACCTACCCTGAGGAGCCTGCAGCAGATCTTGCTTCTAATGGTCTTTATAATGAGATTATTCCATGGTCCTCAAGAGTATTGGCAATTAGTCAGGTGGCACAGAAATTTGCAATTGGTTCATGTCCAAATTGCAACCCATAAATTAAAGGAATGGTGCAAGGTGAGTTGCTTAGTTATGCTGTTCAATAATTTCAGCACACTGGATCACCTGGGTGAGCTTCAGGTCCCGGGGAACAATGTATTTAGCGATTTAAAGCCAGTTTGACTCTATTTAAGTACATGAAGGTTAGAGAACCCTTGAAGGAGTGAATGTACAACGTGCAGAATAATTGCTTAATGGAGAATGTAGTGTACTTGATGGAGACTTGTATTGATTAGTGGAGGGGGAAAATGGTGTTCTTATGAAAGTCATTGGTATCTTCTTTCACTGTACAACTCAGGCACTGCATAGTGTATGATGTATTTAAAACTTCAGGAGAAGGGAGAGGGTTTTCAAGTCTGGAAAATTTCATATGGAAAGCAGTTTTACGTGACCATATTTTTTGTATATGTGAGTAATCCAAATATATTGGCCTTTTCTCACTTGAAACTCAGTTTTAGATCCTGAACTTGAACACATAGGACCAATAAGGCCTTTGTCTGAATAATTTTTGGGATTTGGGATGTTTATCTTTGATACCAAAATCTCAAAAGATATTTTTTTCTTATTAATAAAGCCAATCCAATGTAACTCTTGGCATTTACAAGAGTTTGTTACTTATTCATCTTTTGGCTGGGTATAAACCCACAGATGTGAAGATGAATTACTGAATTATTCTCAGCTACATGATTTTGTAACCCTTGGGGCAATGCCTTCATTCCTTACAGAGTTTGTAGATGGAGTTAAACGCTGTCTAATAAGGAAATGCAGCATTGCAGGTGTTCTGCAAGGAGAACCAGATTAATTTATTGAATATGCACTTCTAATTTTTAAAGGATTTGCTGACAATTATATATATCCAGGCAAAAAAAAAATTAAGCTTGTTCAGACTGTCAATGACTGGTTTAGGCAGAAAAAAGGAGAACGGAGAGAGAGGGGCTGAAAATTTATTATGAAGAGAAAGTATTTTCCCACATATCTTATAAACTTCACTAATATGTTTGTTTACCATTTCTCCCTCCCCCACACAGTGAAATCTTTTCTGAAACACTGTTCAGACTGGAGAGCATTTATTTAATTAAGGCTACCTGAAAAGTAACCATAACCTCCCAGCCCTGGTGGTGTCCTGCTGAGTAAGAATCTCAGTCTTGACTCTTAGCTCTCTGCTCATTCTCCACAAAAGGCTTCAGATGAACCACACAACTAAAAGTGGGCGTTTACAATGGGGGCTTTTGTGTCTGAACTCTCACAGTTGGCATGTAAAATATAACAAGGGGATTGCATTCTAGCACTCCCCTCTGAACGAGGGGTGGGTTAATCCACAGATGAGCACCTAAAACTGGGTGAAATGAGTCCCACTTTTTGTGTCCTACCCAGCTGGCTCCTTACTCAGCCACCTGAGCCATGCTCTGTCTCCTTGGCCAGCCAGAGTTGGCTTTGTCACCAGCATGGCTTAAGTCCTTCTTCTCCATCTGACTGCTTTGCCATCCATCTTGCCTTTTATTAAAGTAATACACCCTCTTTTCCATCCTTTTGGGGGTTCAGAAATGGCAGGCTGGTCAAGGACATTAAATGGCAGTTGTGCTCCTGCACCTCTTTCTGCATCTGTGAAGGCAATGGAGAAAACCCTGCCCATCTCTTGCAGTTCTGCTCTGCACTGCAGGATAGTGATGGGTGTGAAAAGGTCAGCCTTCAGCTTCCCCAGAGAGCTGTAGCTTGTCTAGTGCTGCTGATGGCTCCTGAAAATGAGTTGCTTTTGTCATCTTGTCTGCTGAGTACTCATGACCCCAGAGTTTTGAAAGTCATTTAACTGGCCAGGTTTGAATAGATAAAATTATGTGCTTCTAACATAAGGGACACACTCTTTCTATCCATCCTTCAGTGGCTTTAAAGTAGATATGAGGGTTTTTAAATTAGGGAATGTTTTATCCTTTCTAAAAGATCTGGAACTCTTTTATTCTGATTTTCTTCCTGAAATGGCTGACTCCTTTGAAAAATAAGCCCCACACCACCCAAGACAAGGAGAAAAAAACTCACCCCAAAAATTCAAGTTTGGAAAGAATGACAACATAGTGCCAGCCTCAATGATTTGATGTTAGTTATAAAAGAAAAAGAAGAAACAGGCTTACACAATCTAATGATAAAACAAATATGGTATCTTTACATTTGATTTATTTTTATGTGCATGTTTATGAATGTAGTTCAAGGCTGGAACTTTTTCAGCTACCAGTCTTATCAGTAGAAAAGCATAGGCTTAGGGTAACGCAAAACTGCCCATTAATTTAGAATTATGGTTATCAAATGGTTTTAATTAGGAAAGAAGTCTTCACGAAAGAAGATCGTGTTTTATGAAGTATTCAATAAGGGATAGTGAGGAATACTGAAGTTGGGTGTCTTCTTCTGTAGGCACATTTGAACTGCTGCTGTCCAGCTCCAAAGAAAATTCCCTAATCTCTTTTATATCAGATATTCTGGTATTGGTTGTTCTGGCATTTCTAATCCAAACCTCTTCAGTGTCTCCTAATTTAGCATTCCTTTCCATTCACCAGGGGTACTGAGGGTTAAGAAGAGGAAGCTGCTGCCCATCCCTTTATTTCTTGGCTTCGTTTTATTCCAGGTGGCTGAAAAAGAAATGCTCTCATCCAAGTTAGGCAAAAATAAATGTTAAGGAGGATGTCCTGCCATTTGAAGTAATCTGTAGTATTAAGTAATATGAAGATAATGGAAATGCTTTCATTAATTCTCTTGGAGGTTTTGAGTGATAGATGTTCTCCTGTAAATGTGCATGCTGGGAAGTTCCCTTTTATCCTAAGAATATGATTTATTATGTTCCTGAATAGAGATATATTTCTCTAAGTAAGCTGAACTGTGAGAAATGTCTAATTATCACCTTTTGATGGTAAAAACTAACCTTTGTGAAATCTTCTGTTAATAAGATGTATTTGTAAAACAATTATCAGTATTAAAACCTTTGTTAAATCTTTTAATTCCAACTACTCCCTACAAATTTCTATTTGCATTGGAATTGTGGAACATAATTTGTTTAAAAAAAAAAAAATCTCCTCTTTAACGAGAAGTTAAAATATAGCCCAGAGGAAAAAGTTGTTTTTCTTGTGCCAACTTTTTGAAGCTTCATTTCTGTGATATGTTTGCCAGGATTAGAATAATGTTTGTTTTTGTGATGCACATAGGTGCTCACTATTCCAAAGAATTAACACAAAAATATCCTTTTCCAAGCAGCAGAATGCTTTAATTGCTTCAACAGGGCTTATGTACTAATGTATCTGTTAGGGAAAGGCATTTTCTTTAGGTTCATTTCAAAGGGCAGGTGTTCCAAGGCCCTACAAAGTCACTTGCAAGGTGAGACTTACCCTTTGCCAGTGTACAATTAGCCTTATATCCAAATAAATTAATAAGTATGATTTTTTTTTAGTAAACACCACGTGTCAACTCTGTGTAATTCTGTAGAAATCCATGCATATTACACTTCAGAAGCTTCTTACACCTAATTAGTGACTGTGAAGCATCTAATACCTACCTTATACTTCAGTCACCTGCAGAAGACTAAAGAATTGATTTGAGATTCTTTCCCTTCTTTTGGGATGCTCTTTTAAAATTGTGTGCTGCTGCCTATATTTGTGTTGTTTGGTTGTCATACCTGTGGGGCAGAAGACAATTTGCTTGTAGACAAGTAAAGAAGAGGGGAAAAAAAAGCAACAAAAAATATTTAATCAAACATGGGCTTCAAGATAAGGAGGTTCCCTGTGGATTGCACATCAAAGGTACAAACATGTTATGAAATAGGTTGAACAGCTTCTAACAAGCTGTTAATTGAACCAGAAATGAGGGTGTAGAAGTGTGGAGTGAGACAGATCCTTGAGGCCTGACTGGAAAACCTTCCACCGTGGGCACGCATCTGTAAATTAGCAGCTCTCTTGGTAAATTCTGCAGACCTGAAACCCTTACTCAGAGATGAGCTCAGTCCCTGGGCATCAGGAGACACTTTTTTAGGGTCCACCTAGTAAGTGCCTCAGCTGATCCTAAAAATTTTGATGTATGCATTTCTATTACTCTGGACTATCATATGAACAGAGGTATAAATTGTTATCACCTCCAGCTTTGAGAGCACAGCATGATACTTACAAGCCTTGGCTCCTAATAATGCCTGTGCTTTCACTTCATGCTGGAAAGTTATCTTGTGGTAATTTTCTTATGTTGACACCTCCTTTCCATATAGCATGGAAACACTCTACAGTAAAAATAGTTATCTTGAAGAGTTTCTTATATTTTTGCTTAGATCAATAAAATATCTTGAACTGCTATGGATCAGCAATTCCTTGTGAGAATTTTGTAAGGCCTGGTCAGTGCCTTCAGTGGCCTGATGCTGGATTTCTTCACCTTCAAGAAGGAAGAATTTGGAGAGGTTCTAATTGCTGTCCTCAAGTACCCGAGGGGCATTAGAGAGAGTGTGATGTGACCTCCCCTTGGCAGGGCAAAGCAAGAGGACAAGGGGCAACAGCCGTAAGTCGTGAAAAGGCAAATTCCAATGGAAAATGAGAAGTTGTGGGGAAAGGGGGGTGGATTTGCTGCCAGAGAAGTCTAATACTGCAGCAGATGCCCAGGGAGGCTGTTGAACCTCCGTTCTTGGAGGTATTGAAAACTTGACTGGATGAAACTCTGAGCTATTTGGTTTGGCTTTGAAGCTTGTCTTGCTTTGAGCTGAAGGTTGGACTGGATGGTCTCTAGAGACCTTTCTACCATAATGATTTGTGGTTCTCATCTCAAATATCTGCACCTGTGGTCAAGTTCCCTGGTATGGAGGGAGAGGGTATATAAACCAGCATGTTCTTTCTTTAAAAGTTTAAGAGGAAAAAGAAAAGACAGGAGAGTTAAATGTCTTGTTTTGTTCTCATGAGAAGTAAAAGTGTGCTTGAAACCAGACTTACAGATTCATAAAACTGTTTCCAACTGTACTAAAGCAGCAAAAGAAACTATTGAAATCTCAACTTGCTACTCTCTACCTAAGTGAAGCAGACTTGTGCCTCACCTTTTCAGAGATTGGTGCCATTCAGAACTGCAATATGAACAAAAAAAATTGCTTAGATCTTCAGTTTTAACTCATTTTTTCCATGTCCCTATTCAGCCATCATCTTCAGTACTGGTTATTCTACTTCTTCCCAGATCCCTTAGCAAAACTCAAAAGAAAATAATCCTCCTCAGTATGGCTCATTGCCACCCATCGTTATCCCCAGGATTAATAACATTTGTGATAAGTGCAAGAAATTGGACCATTTCATGTTACCGTGGCAGCCAAGTTAAAAGTAGCAATTTTTTCCCCAGGTTGGCTGAAGATACTCTTGCAGGAAGAAGATATAAACTAATATTGATTAAAAATTTTCATCTGTGTTATACCAAAATATCTTTTCCTACATTTCTCCTTCTCTGTGATAACTACCTGGAGTGTAGGAGTATTTCATTAGAGAATAACTGGAGACAGAAGAACTTCCAATTTGAGTGTATCAGTGATTAAATGAATTTGACGTTTTGTCTTGAATGAAAGTGAATTTAAAGTGCTACTGTGAGGAACTCTTACAAAGCATATAATTGGAGCTTGTCAAAGAAAACTTCCTTATATTGCTGTTTAAAAAAAAAATCTAGTTATCTTCTAAATTAAAGCAAAACTGAAACAAATGGCAAAAAGAAAAATCGACAAAAAGACAGAATTTGTAATTAAAAGAAAGCTGTCTCTTCTGTTTTTCATGGACAGAAAAACTCTGAAAATTCTATAAATGTCGTGAGATTTTTTTCAAATCTGCCTGTTCTGTACAGTCTCTATTCCTCTATCACAATTTTCACTGAAGACTCTCTTAGCTCGTGCTGTAGTATTAGAGACCCTAAAAGTCTGTCATTTTTGCAACCAAACATGTAAAGTGCTTTCTTTCTGTATTCAAATGACCTAAAAAAAGTTTTCTGCTTATAAAGAGAAATGTGTAGGATCATCTGTTGGAGTTATAACAGGAGGAACAGAGAAAAAAATTAACAAAACATTAAGGAAATAAGTTGATAATTGGGGTCTTCTTGTAATTTTTAATAGCTTAGGTAAAGAGTCTGATCTTAACACCTCCAACACTGAGAAGCTAGATATTCCTATGATTTTACTTAAAAGCATTGTTAATGTGACAGATTTGGTATTTGCATGTGCTGAAGAAAGAACATCAATTCCAGCATCAGGAAGGTGATATTTTAATGTGCATATGGGGAAATAAGGGAATTCACCCCATCACAGTCTGTCTGCAGTTCTGGGTTCAGTTCCCTTCCCTGAGCACAATGTCTGATGGCCAACTGCGGCAGCAGATACAACGTGCTGATACCGTGCTTAACCACAGATCAAAGGGAAACATCACACTCTGATGGCTGAGTGTTCCAAACATTTACATGATGCCTGCTGTTACATCCATTAGCTCCTAAAAATGTGTTTGAGAATCTGTGGCACGTGGCTTCATCGCATTTTTCCTTCCTTTAATCCAGCCTCATAGCGGAGTTCCTCCTGAAACAGAATTCTTCTCCCTGAAGAAAAAGCAAGATTCTTTTACTTGGAGGAATACAAGGAATGGGTGTGATGGTGGGACTGGAAAGAGGGGAAATGGGTGTGGAAGAGGCAGGAGAAGAGGTACCTGTGGGTAAGGTAGATGTGAACTGTGGTTTGTATTTCTGTGGTGAATTATAACCTGCCTGCCCTTTAGAGTTACGCACCTCTAATCAAGCCTTCGATGGCTGATGATGAGTGTCTGGTGTTTAAAGTATTACCCAGGTCTGTGTGTAATCCCAACTTCTTTTTTTATCTGGTGTAAACAAGTGGGATCCTGCAGCAGTGCATGGCTGGATGAACAGAAGTATGGTCCTCCTCATACCCAATTAAGTTGGCTTTCAATGCTACTCTAACCATAAACAGTGGTGTAGGGAGGTCGTCATGCTTGCCTGAGCTCTGCTGTGGTCATTGCAGTGACATTTTTCCATTGTCACAACTGTTTTTAAAAATAACCACGAAATCTTTCCTTGGCATTCAGTTTTACCTGATTATATTTGCGTCCAAAGATTACATCTCTATCTTTTTTCATATATGCTGTTGCTGGAGCTCAGGATGTTTAGGTTTGTTTGAGCAGAAGAGAAAAAAAATGCAAAAGCTGACTGATAGGGCACCCTTCGTCCCACACACCTGTCTCATATTATTATGTAAAGATCTTGGATTCTTCTTGCCAACCCTTTGGTCTTGAATTCATCACTTCCCCCTCTAGCTGTTTCCATCAGTGTCCTTGGGTTTTGTTTCCCTCTCTTCCTTCAATATTGCCATTTTAAACATTTGTCCTGTGTTTGTATGGGAATTCTGGGAAGCACTCAGGTAGTTTAGGGTCCTCTGGGAACTTTTTAACATTGTGTACTCCTGTTTCAAGGCTTAGCTGAAATCTTCCTGTCTGAGCTGCAGCTTCCTCATGCAGCTGTATTTTTTTCCAGGTTGTCTGACAAATGTTGTCCAGTAAATGTATTATCTCTTGCCTGCTTTGATGCAAATTTACTTTCCTATTTGTCTTCCTAGTAAATATTTCTTCTAAGAGCGTGGTAATTGCTAGGGTAGAGAAAGAATGCTGTGTTTTGATCAGATTTTGTATTAAGTGTTGTAATAGGTTTGATGTTCCTTTGTTTCAGTCAAAGAAATGCCTCTGCAGTGGGTTTGGATGGCAGATCTTGCCTGGAAACTGTTGCTAAGTGAAACTTTTGTTGATGAATAATTTTGGTTGGAGCATCTCTCAGTAAGAAAATGGGAAGCAGAATCATAGGTGTGGAGGCAAGGGGGCTGGGAATGGTAGGCTGTGAGTAGTATGGATTTGTGTGAAGAGCTGCTTTTATTTACGGAGCACACTTAAGGTTAATTCCATTACAAAGTTACCTAAGTCCATCTTTGATTTCTTTTTTTTTTTTTTTGGCGGGGGGGGGTAGCTCTATTGGCTTTTTGCAGATTTTGTTCTTTATGTGGCATTATTTGGTGTGGATTTTTAATTGTTGCTTTCTTCATATTTTTTTTTATCAGTCTTTTCTTACCAAAGATTTTAGTTGGGCTCAAGTTTCTTTACAAAGAAAAGATCCTGATAGTTTGACGGCCACATGTGGGTGTGGATTTGTGGATAAAAGGCAGGACTTAAACCTGTGCATTAGGCATTAAATAACTGTTGTATCATGACAGGGCAGAAGAATAAGAGGCACATTTGGCCTAAGAGTGCAACCCAAAGACATCACCTGCAGGTGCTTCTGTCAGCAAACCAGAGAAAGACAGCCTGCAGTGAATACAGAGGCATTTGGTAAAAGGCCAGCTCTGAAAAAAACCTGACTGCCAAGGACAGGAAATCACATGAATAGCTCAAAGCAGCAGTGAAAAAGTGCACTAGAGGTGTCTTGCTGTAGAGGGTCAGCATTAAGGAGAGTCTGAGGTGACTGCCCTGACAATGCTCCACGCTGGAACTTTCTTGTCTGCAGCCTTCCCTATGTGGGAACTGGCTCTAATTATCTTTCCTGCCCAGTGCATGCTAGTGCTGCTTGCCTAACTCCCAGCTCATTCTGAAGACTGCCAGGTGAGAAAGTGTGTAATTGCCTTCCCTCAAGAGACAGCAACTCCTCGAGAGTGAAGAATTCACACACGCAAATTCTTGAACTCTCAAGGAGTTTTTCTCAAGTATTTCTGCTCCTTTTCTGTGCTAGCACGGTGG
The DNA here is from genome assembly GCA_014706295.1 of Lycocorax pyrrhopterus obiensis. Lineage (NCBI taxonomy): Eukaryota > Metazoa > Chordata > Aves > Passeriformes > Paradisaeidae > Lycocorax > Lycocorax pyrrhopterus. The sequence goes on along the minus strand of JACSVZ010000001.1, from coordinate 113,113,918 downwards.
TTACAGCAGGTCTGGGACTGTGGTACTGCACTTCAGGATGGGAATGAGAGGAAATCTTCAGGATGGGTTGTAAAGTCATCACAGCCCCTTCTCAGAATGAGGGAAAGCAGAGTCTGTCTTCCTACTCCGACACAGTTATCTGTTACCTTCCTGTCTTTTACAAAACCATCTTTTTTTTCATGTCCGGTTCTTAGATATTTGGAGATGAAGTGCCATCGAGAACAAGGTTTGTGTCCAGTGGAAGCATATGAGACTGGGGATTCAGTGACATTGTCCTGTTTGTCTTTCAAATTATGAAGGCACTAATTTTGCCACTTGAAGACCAGCTCTCACAAGAACTACTGTTTTTTTAATATCTGTTGTCTGAGAAGATTCATTCTTGCTCAGATTTGTAAGGAGTCTAACTTACTGAGACTTTGGGTGTGAATGGAGATGATCAGGATTTAGACCATGCAAAAGCATCAGGACTGTGCCAATGTTTGTCTTCATGAACAAAATTCTATGATAATGACCCTCTCCTCTTGAGCAAATGTGATTCTATAATCTGCAATCACTTAATCTGTGACAAAATGCTACTTGTAATGTTTATAAATTTATGGTCTTTTGGGGGTACTTTAAATTTTTTTTTTCACCTGGGATGTTAGAAATGTTGAAGTAGGCTCTGTGTGGCTAAAGGCTGCAGGTTTTATCTGTTTCTCTCCAGAATAAATAATTAGCACAATGCTGTTGATTTTACGCAGGAGGACCACAGACTTGAACCTGGACAGCTTTCACTGGCTTGGTGCTCTACAAAGCCTTTGAATGATGAGATTTCTTTGTACATGACAGGATTATTTACTGTGGACTGACATCAATGGGAGCAGTTGCCTACTTGTTCCCATCCTTTCTTAAAAACAGGTGATGGCTCCTTGTGCTGTCCATAGTTGCCTTTTGGCCTTTAAACATCTTTTGGAAATTGGCTATTCCATCCTCCTTTCTTCAGCTGTCTGTCCCCCATTTTTTCCAATGGTGCCCCAGACGTGTTGCACATTTGCAGTCCTTTATTTTTTTCTGGCTTTCTGGAAGGTCATAAGGGCCTACTGAATTAGCAAGAGAATTAGGTTTTCAATGCAGAGAACTCTGCCCTTGCTCACGAGAATATTTCACAAGGAGGTAGAAGAATGCCTCAACTCTACAGACAGTAGGAAACTATGCAGCAGTACAAGGCACAGGAGCACCCATCTCACAGAATTATCTTAGAGTACAAGGCTCAGCAACTTCTGAGTCTAAAAAATCCTTAGCTGTGGCAGGTAGCAGCCTTCCAAGCTGCACAGCATAATTATTTTCCTCCTTCTCAGTCTTCCCCTCCCAGCACATGGTATGTCGTATTTGACACTTAGGAGGGAGAAGGTACTCAGCAAAAATCTCACATTTTTGCTGTTTAGAGTATTTAACTCTTGAGCAAAGTTCTTCAGAATATTCTTGTCAAAAATAGAATATTATTTAAGTGCAGAGAAGCATGCAACATATCCAATTTAGCCTCTTACTCAGAATGTGTGCTTTAAAGACCCTGTGTAGTAAAAAAAGTGAAGCTGAGGTGACATAGCTCTTATATTCTACAGTGTAAGTCAGTAAGAATAATTCTTACTGCATGTGTATGAGAAAATGATGTTTAGGTGTCACTCAGCTTACTTAAGATGTTTGACATTGTATTTGAAGCAAAAAAAAACATCCCTAGCCAAATAATTAAATAATGTTTTCAAAATCTGTGTATAAAGAGCCCACTGTCAGCATGACTGGACTGAGACAGGAACCCTAATGGAAGAGAGCAGTAATAGCTACTCACCAGTAGCAGTGCATTAAAGGAGAAATATGCATTAGAGAAGGTGAAAAAAATTGGATGCCCGCATAATAATTAATTTAGCAGAAATTGTTAGCAAGGCCAAGTGCTGCCAAGACAAGATTTTTTCAAGAATTTGAGTTGTCCTGGAAACACATGGACGTATTGATTTTGTTTTCAGCAGTTTGAGTAGTGTCTACAATGATGTATATCTCCTGTGAAAGGTAGAGCTCCAAGTGCAGGGCTTTTATATGATATTACAATATAAACTTTCAATTTGATACTGCCTTTTATTCTTGAGAAAGCCTAGGCTTAAAAAATTACTATCAATCTGAGAAAATTCTTTGCATGGTGGCTGTTTCAATTATTGCCTGTAGAGTGACAGGAATACAGTGCACATGAATGATTTACTGCTGGAATCTGGGTTGATTTGCAATCACTTCAGAATTCGAGGCAAAAGGGGATTGTTTGGCTTTTTTTCAAAATTTTTTCTAATAGTCTAAATACATAAATAAATGGTTAGCTTGTATGTTTGAATTTGAGCTAATTCTGAATTTAATAATCTGTTATGTAATTCATAATTTTCACTGCTGGTTGTTTGCAGCATAAATAAGATCAAAATAAATCAAAATAATAGTAACCAGAATGTTGTACAATTTATCGAGGAGCCCAAATGTCAAGTTTATTTTTCGTTACTAACTAGGTTGTGGAAATGGTTGCAGAAGCAAGCATTTTGAAAGTTTTATATTTCTCTGGTAAATGAACAGAAGTAAACAAAGAAATATTCTAAGAAATTACTTGCATTCTTTTTATTGTGCTAGCTGGTTTAGGCATGGTATAATTTTGTAGATCAAGGTGCATTAAGAGAAGAGGAAGATTTTACTCACAATTTTAGGCAGAAATTCTGTAAGAGCTTTGACTTTTCATGCTATGAAATGGCCCACACCAATCAACTATTAATCAGTTTTTACAAAGAATCTGAGCCTTCATTCCAAGAGGGACAGTTTGGCTTTAAAAGACCATCAGTTTAATGCTAGATGCATAGATCTGATCCATTCTTCTATGCTGTGTGGGAACCATAGTATGGACATGGAGTTCCATATGGTCATAGAATCACACTATTCAAACTCCCTCTCCCAATGGGATAAAATTCTGACTCTTAGCTCTACCAAAAAATGGAAAAAGTCCAATTAAAAATGTATTTCCCAGTGTTCATTTGGTTTTCCCACAGAACAGATAATTAGCGGTGTATTGTTGCATTTAAATTTGCAGATATAAAAGAAAATTTTCACATTCAAAATCAGTATGTTTCTAGTAATAGTTTCAAGAAGTATGGACAGAGGATCCACCTGAGAGATGTGCATTGCCCATCATTTACCTACCCAGCAAAGTGTGGATTAACTGGCTAATAATTGCTAAGAATTTGGGTAATTTAAAGCAGTGTGTTAATGCCTTGTGGAGGATTATATTAGTATTATTATATATAATGTATAATCCTAATATAATACATTATATTATATAATATTAAGATTATATTAACACCTTTCTTTAGGATTACATTTAATATTCCTCTCTTGGATTTAATTAAATAAGGCATAGCTGAATAGATTTACGCCAGAGAAGCAGGGCAGGAAGCAGTAACATGGATGACCTTGCTAATGTAATGATCAGAATGGTTATGAGCTGATCCCAGCCTGCTGCTGATGTTATTTACAGCAATGTCCAGAGAGACAGAAGCTGCTATTTGTGCCTTATTTTACAGAGCTTTTTATAGAGCTACAGTCAGGGTTTGCAGTCAAGGGACGTGCTCCCAGACATACAAGCAGCATGTTCATTTTGTTATTTCTCTAAAACCACTGCTATTTAAGTATAACTGATTTTGGAACCTTCAGTCAACTTCAATTCTCATTTCCACAATAAAAGCCCATTTATTTTGTCTCCTCTAAAGAAATCATTTGTTTAAGGGCAAGGTTATCCCTCTCACAGTCAAATGGGAATCTGTAGATGATTCCCCAATCTGGCCTTGGCACCTGACCTTTATTTGGTGAAATATCGGTGACCTAATGAATGTAAAGGTCTCCTGCTTCCTACAGGGATTAACTTGCATTCTCAGCTTCTGACAATCTCCATTTTGTCCATAGAGTTGGTAGGTGCCCTAATAACCATAGAGAGAGTTGAGATAACAATATCAGTGCCACTTGACCTATCACCCCTTTTTTTTTTTTTTTTTTTGTATCTATTTGTCCTGTCAGGAATTTAAAAATAGCACTTTCTAGCTGTGTTTGCTGACTGTTCCCAGTGTAACCCAGAAGACAGGGATTAGTAGCTGGTTGTCTTGACAGTTGTGGTCTATAAAAGTCCACAACAGCTCTCAAGTGAAATGCTTTGTCCAGCCTCCTAGGAAATGTCTGGAGAGGGTTAGGAAGGGGTATGGGGCTTATGGTAAACATTTGCTGTCACTTCAAGGTAAACAGTGAACCTGCTTCAGCACAAGCTCTGAGACCACAGCCAAGTTTAGGAAGGGAAAGGGAGAAGGTCCATTTTGTCATGCTCCCATCCTGAGTGTTTGCCACTTATCTGCATGCTCTGTGACGAACAGGAGACTGCCACAGCTTATCTAGACATAAAGAGCTCGTTGGAAATAGAAAGCCACCATGTGTTTGGCTTCTGGGAAGTGAGTAAAATAGTGTAGGAAATCTCTACAAAAAGTAATGGCCACAATCTGGACAAAGTGGTTTCTTTCCAAGCACATGAACATTGACAGCCTGGGAAGCAGGTATTGGTCATCATATACTGACTGAGGCAGTCAGTTCACTACATTTGGTGTGGTTTGGATTCCAGGTTCCAGTAGGGCATGGTGGCACTTTCAAGTGTGTTATCTATTGCACAGAAATGAGAGGCAGAGGCTTTGGCAATGACATTCGCAAAAGAGAGGATTTGGACAAGAAAGGAAAGTGGTTAGGTATACCTTGACTGAAACACTTGAAATTTGAGGGTTATTCAATTAGTTTTGCACAGCATGGGGATGACTTCACTCTTTGAAAGGCAGTACAAGAGAATAAATACTCTTTGACAAAGCGTGGAGTCATCTCATACTGTTCAGTGCCACAGGACAAACAGGCATGATTTTGGTGTGGGTGTTGTGTTTGGGTTTGTGGTCGGGTTTTTTTCATGGGAACACCTACACACTTTTCCTTGCTGGCGTTAAGGTGCCATCACAAGACAGGTTGCATCAGCAATATAGAGATTTTTCCTTATTAAATGTGTATATGTAGTTTTTGTCATTGTTCATACTGTTTATACCTGGAATTAAGTTCCTTATGTATGTGATTTGTATAGTTGACTTCAACACAAAGTACAGTGTTGTTACAAAGTACAAGTAGAAGAATATTCTGTTATATTTTCTTCTGTTTGGAATTTTGAGCTACTTTTATTTTGGTGGTGGTTGGGGGAAATACTAATGTGTTAATTCAGAGCCATTAAAGAGAAGGAGCCTGCACTTGTAAATCAAAGATTAAGATTAACAGCGGGTATTTTTCCTCTTGAGTGGCAAGTATGCTTAGGCATCAGAGGAACGCCATTTCCATCTTGAGAAATTGCACCTGTACTTGGGATGTGGCAGTTCTACTCAACCCTGGACCTTTCTAGAAGAAGAAGTTGCTCCAAATTCAAAGATGTCTTTACCACAAGCCAAAATTGTAGAAGCAAAACATAACACAAATAACTCCTATTTACCCACTTGAAGTGCCCAGAAATTTGATGAGAATGGCTTAACCAGAGAATTAAATGAAAATCCAGTCCTTGAAACTGCCCCCACCCCTCCTCCATCATGCCAACATGACCAGAGAGGTCTAGATTATAGAATCACAGAACAGTTTGGGTTAGAAGGAACATTAAAATCATCTGGTTTCAATCCCCCTGCTGCATTCACGAGCACCTTTCCTCGAGAGCAGGTTGCTCAGAGCCCCACCCAGCCTGGCTTTGATGTGTGCTCTCTTCCTGAAGTGTTAATTTAAACCAGGTAAAGAACCACCCTGGGCTGCTGCAGTCACCCCTCTGATGGGAAGCCCTGGGCTGGCCTCCTGTCTCCTTTTTGCCCCTGTGGGGGAATGAGGACAGAGCCAAGGGCTTGGAACTGCTCTGCCTAAAGGGGTTTAGTAACCTGTTGGCCAGAATCACCCCAAGGGCTCTCCAGCCAGGGTAATCTGCTCATGAAGAGGGCAGTGCAATACAATGCCTTTGTACTCTTTCTATCAGAGAGTGAAGAAGTACATTTTTGAAATCTGAGATTCTAAGGCTCTAAAGTGGAGAAGGTTATTTTATTTATTGCTTTTTTGGAAGATGACTGCAGGCAGACACCTGTCGCTGAATCTGGTCATAATTTCAGTTGCTGGTATTAAATCAAGATTTATTCTAAGGCTTCATAGTATATTTTTCTTTATTTAAAGAGAATGGCAAGTTACTCTGCGGGCTTATTTTTGGCATCAAAGCTGTTACAAACTTCTCTGCAGGATTATCTCTCTTTATAGAGAATTTCCTGCTAGGGCATGACTAGGAAAAAAAGGCAGCTAATGTAGTGCTAAACAAACTTAGCAGTCAGCATACCCAGGGCATGGCACTTTGAAACCTGTAAGTATTCTCAATATTACAGTGGCTTCTATCTTGATATATCCATTTCTAACACCATAAAGGCAAAAACCAGACCAACCACTGCTTAAAAAAAATGTGGTTTTATTCTTTTAAATTGGAGAATTTTGGGAATTAAAGAAAATACATCAGATATAATTGACCAGTGAAATTAAAAAAATTGAAAAATTATTCACTACCTTTTTCTATGCAGCTTTCTAGATATGTAAATATATGCATTTGAGTGACTTTCATTCAAAAGAAAATCATTGTAGTAATGTACTTGAATATTTAGGAAAATTAACTTGCATAACAGTGAAGGTAGTAAACGTGTTTACTGCTTTGCTTTGTTTCCCCATTGCTGCCCATGTTCTGAGGTACAGCAAAGAGCATTTATTCTGCAGCAAACAGAAAATGTAGACAGATTTGTGGACCTGTAGGCTTGTAGAGTGGGAAGTTGTCCCTGCTGAAGTTAACAGCTCCCTTGAAAGGACTTTAGGAACAAGTGAAGTGCTAGGACAGTGCTTTCATGAAAATAATGAACAAAGAAGTCAAGGTAAACAACACAGAAGTATCACTGATGGACTTTTCAGAGCCAGACTGCGGAAAGTCTGCAGCTGCCATGGCGGAAGGCATTGTAAAAACCCATTTCTGTTGAATTTCAGTGGTGTGAAGCTCTAGCCACTTGGAAACACAGTGCTGAGTGTGGGTTGGATTCAAATCCTCTGGGTGCTGCCTTCTTGCTGTGGCAATGAGCAAAGGCCCGGGAAAGGAGAATGGCAGGAGCTGAGCTCCTGAGGGACACATGGAGAAGCACTTGGAAGGCCTCTTCTTCAAGGGGACCTGCTGGGCTTGTACATTCATCTCCTTCGTACAGACCTAGAGGACTTGCAGCTTTTCAAAGTCTAGCCTTATGCTGTCCTGTGATAAAACCTCTTCTTCCATGAGCACGGTGTCTTTTGAAACGACCATTTCAACCTTTCTGATGCTTTTGAATCTATAACCGGAAATTTATGTCTTATATGATCTAAATGCACAGTTCAGGATATAGCTCATAGTCTATTTTCAAAATCCTCTCTTCTACTACTTTGCAAGTAACAAAAAAGAGTAATTTTGACAGTTGAAGTACCCTGGGCTCTTCCTGTGACAGATTTCAGCTTCTGGAGTGTAAAGAACAGATGCTCCTGTTAACTTGTGTTTTGGGTTCTGTGTGTTGGGAAGAGGAGGAGGAGTACTTCAGCCTTTTCATAAAAACACTTCAAGAGTTCATCCCATGTCAGTTTTCCTGTTCCTGCACATTTCAGCAGCACTGAGGGGTCCCATCTATGGGTTACCTCAGGTGTTTTTCCCCGTGTTTGCCTTACATTGTTTGCTTATTAACTGTAATGAAATATGAATGATGGAAATAAGATAGGAATAGGTAAGTGTCCTACCAGAAATCATTGAAGAAACTAAAGTTTGTTTCTTATTTTACTTTCCTGAAAAAAATAAGAGTTTTCAAATAACTCTTCTTCTAGGGATCTTAGACCTTGTCAAGCATAAATGTCTCCTTTATGAAACTGAGCAACTGAAGGCCAGACACAGAGTAAAAATCCCTTCAGAGAGTACAAGAAAAGTCCTAAAAACCACCAGTCACTAAATCAGGTGCTTCCCTCCTCCCCCTGCCACTAAAGGCAGTGAGTGGTGCTTTGGAGCCTGAAGCTTTTTGAGGATTATGGAACACACATACAGAGATAGAAAATGTTTTGCTTTTTCCCTCGGATATGCTACTTTCATATTTCAGGACTGCATTCCTATTGGACTCTATTTGGGATGGCCTGCAAACTTGCTCTGCTCTCTGGATCTCTGCTGAGATTATTGGTGAGAATGCCAGTGTTAATTTTGAGTTTTGTTTGTGATCTGGATACCTGCCTGTCAGGAAATTAATTGGAACAACTTGGTCTTATAGGGATTGAGCTGAGGGAGGAAAGCAATCTGTCTGTTTCAATCAGTGCTCAAGTCATAATTTTTGATTTGTACAAGAATTAATTTTATGAAGTCCAGATTCTGAATTCTTTGAGAATAACATTTATGGGTTTCAGTGGCAGCAGCACAGGCTCTATTTGTGCACATCTCAAGCAGGGACGTGTGAGTGCAGGCTAACACAGAATTCAAGAGAAAGCTACTTTTACAGTGTTTCCTTTACTGTTTTCCTAAAGAGAAAAGCAGTTTTTTCTGAGACTTGACGGACCTGAAGTCCAGGGGCCTACAAGGCATCCCTTAAGGGAAACACTGCGTCTTGTACTTTTTCATGGGTTTGTAGTAGGTTTTTTTAATCTATGGACTAGCTCACCTTCTGGAAAACACCTGTGGTTGCAGCTTTGCTGCAGCATTTGCTTTTAACTAAGAGAATACGAAGCAGAAGTTGGAACATTCTGTTATCTTTATTCCTGGTTTTGCCTTTTTATTTGCTTCTGTGTATGAGAATGTGCATTTGGGGCAGGGGCTGATGTAACAAGCATTTCACAGTCCACCTTCTGTGTTTTATGAGCCACCAGCAGCCCATGAACTACAGGCTCAAAAACAATTCAGTGCACTGGGCTGGAGCTCTATCCCTGTTTAACCATGCAAGCAGCAGGATAAAGTTGTGGCCTGATGCCCAAAATCGGAGAGAAATAGGAGGAGAGGTTTGACTGACCATACCTGCTAGTGTGCCATGAGTCCTGATTTCTTGGCTAGCGGGGAATATCCAGCTCTTTCCCTGCACAACTAGAACTGAGGTGCTCACTGGAAGGTATGCACATTACTCTGTGCGTCCCTGTGGCCGTTTCCCTATGTTTTATCCAGCTTTTAATCTATAAGTAGTGAGAATTGTTTTATAGTTAAATTCCTGGTTCCCAGACCTAGTTGTTTAAGTGTAATCATTTTCTAATTCTCTTTTCTTTAAAGCGTTCTGGATGCTGGTGCAGGGCTCTGGAATTTTAATTCTTTTCTTCATAAGCTGGTTACTTTCCCAAATCACTGAGATTCAGAAAAGGTTCTTAGGGTTTGAGATAATCAGTCATTTCTACTACAATATGAACCTTTCTGGTACTATTTTTCAAATTATATTACTGAATTTCCAAGGAGAGTAATTTCTGTTGAAGATCTATTTTCAATGCTCAGAAAGGATGATGGTTTCTAACTCTGCAGCTGGGAAGAGATCACAGTGCAAATGAAAGCAAAAGCAAAACAGATCCCCTAGGGAAAGGGTTGGGGAAATTAGCCAAGGTTCAGGAGCTTTCAAATCTGAGGAAATCCTCGGCAGGCGAAACCTGGGAATCAGAATGGTAAAAATAGGGCAGATGGTGTTCCTTGTCAAAACCCTGGGATGCTGTGGATTTCCTAAGTATCTGAGCTCTGGTTATTATTCTCCTCTGCCTAGCAGCATGCCACGTTTTCCTGATCCATAACTAGAAATCAATATCCGTCTGAGAGGTAGTAGCCAGTAGCAAGAAAACTGACTGGGCTTCCTTGGAAAAAACCCAGCTCGTTCAGCTAGTCCTGCCCTTTGAAATCATAAGGATAGTTTTCCATCTGCAGGAACAGTCCAAGGAGCAGAAGCTTAGGAAGTTGTCATGTACAGTCACATAATTTAGAGTCAGTCCTTGCTGTTCCCATGTTTTGTATTCTGGAAGAGACTTGGGAAGTGTCATTATCTAGCCAAGATAGAATCAACTGAAATATATTTAGACTCAATCCTGGCTTACTGAACCTTGAACTAATGAGGTCACTAAACAGCTGCTTGAAGTAGCGGTTTCTCATTTTTGATGTCTTTCCAGGTGGACAAATATCCAAATCAATGACTGGACATCAGATGAAGCATCAGTGGAGGGAAGACAGGTTATATTAATATGGATGCCATGCATGAGAAAAATATTACATAATAATGAAGGTAAATGCAAAAACAACTGAGGTGGTCACAGGTTTGTTGTCTCTTATGGGTTTTTTTACTGTACATAAACTCTGTTTTCAGTCCTGCCTGGTGGGATATCAAAGAAGATGGAGATGTGAAGAGCTTAGCCCAGTAACTGAACCAAGAGCAGTGTCCAGCTGTCCTGAACATTAGTACTGACCCTTAAATTAAAACATTGATTTAGCACATGAACGTAGCAGTGCAGTGGCATTGCAACTGCTGGAGTTGGAGTTCAAAACACACACAGTCTTACAGGACACCTGGGTTGGGATGGTTTTTCCTGCAAACTCCTTTCACAGTCTCTAAGTTTGGAAGCAAGGCTGTAGTGACATGGGACAGGATAGGGGACATGGCCTGAAGCTGTGCCAGGGGAAGTTCAGGCTGAACATAAGGAAGAATTTCTTCAGTGAAAGGGTTGTTAAATATTGGAATGAACTGCCCAGGGAGGTGACAAATTTACCATCCCTAGAAGAGCTCAAGAAACAAGAGGAAATCTCAGTGCTGTGGGCTAGTTGACTAGATGGTGATCTTAGAGGTCTTTTCCAACCTTGATGATTCTGGGATTCTGTGACAGTGATCACTGTAGTGATATAATGCCCCCTTTTCAGGCATTGTTAGTATTTATTCAGCATTTAAAATTCTTTTTCTGTTTGTCTACAGAACAATAAATCAGTGCTGAGCAGTGTTCATGTTTGTAACAGGTGTCCTACTGCTTTTAGAAAGTGAAAACTGTACACCGTGTGAGATACCACTGTCTCCTTGCCCTTGACTTTTCAATGTGAGAAGTCTTTTGAACAATTCACTGACACTTCCACGACTTGGCTGGTTCTAGAACATTTGATTCCTTAAGCACTCTCTTCAAAAAATGAGTGTTCGCAGTGTCAGCACATGAGATGACAGTGTGTGCTAGCTGCTACTGTGATGAGAATAAATACCGTACTGAAACCTGGATGGACAAAGAGCTGTAATTTTGATGTGATTAATTGAGGTGGATTAAATTATTCCCACAGGTTTATCGGCTTATGCTGAGATAGAAATGGATGTACTAAGCTAAACATCATGAATGAAGAAACTTTTCTTCTCAGTGAGCAATATGCTCATCTTAGAGCAATTATGACTTAGATCCGCAAGACACCAAATGAATATAGCTTTGAGACCCCTGATTTTTAAGTTTTTGAAGTATTGAACCTTTTGTATTCAGAACACGGTCTAAGGATGAGAGTTTAAACTGTAAGAAAATTTTTTCCTGTTGTTCTCTCACTATTTTTACTATAGATATGTACATGAGATGCTTCTATCAAAGGATTAAATCAAATACTTAGAGGCCACAGCTTTACTCAATCAGTCAGTTTGATTTATTGTTCTTGGCTTATACAGTTCTCATCAGTTAACTTTATTCTCTCAACAGGTGGTCACATAATTAAAATGGATTTTTATTGCAATTAAAGTGTGAAGCTTTCTCTGTTTGCCAGGAATCGTTCATATTTTAAACCAGTGTATGAGAGGAGTAAAAGTATTGGGGGGGTGGGTGGTGATGAAAATGGCTTGAGAGTGTTGGAGAAAAGTTTTATTCTTTGGAGCATCTTTCTAAAGATGCTTTTTTATTTTTTTTTTTCCTAGGGAGGTGGAGAGCCATTTGATAAGCATGTGGCTGGGTTGCTTCTGAACTGGTGACGTTAATTGTGCAAAGAAATGTTAATTGCTTTTCAGAGCTCCAGGGAGGGAACTTTCACAAAGTGAGAAGTGAGAAAATGTGTATATAGGCCTGTTATGTCCGACCTGGTTATCCTGGTTTTGTTTTGTGGTCAGCAGAGAGAAATAGGCACATTTTGTTCTAATTCAACTCATCTGTGAGGAAAAAGAAAGTAGTCTAAAATGGATCAGACAGCTGGGCCCTGAAGTACTTATTTCTCACTATTGATTATAGAGTCTGAGGTGCCAGGCCCAGCTGCTGGAATCTTCACTGTAGATCTCCAAAGTTAAGTGAGATAAATCAGCCTTGGAAATAAATGGAAAATTAATCCCACTTTGGCCACAAGTGGGTTTGGTTCCCCCTGCTCCCCTGTTCTTTACTCTGATTTTAACAAGTAGGCTGTTTTTTGTACTTTCCTCCACCCCGAGGTATCCACCCAAGACTGGCCAGAGGATTGAAACCAAGCTCTGCTCCTCTGGCTTTGTATCTTTCTCACAACCTGTTAGTTTTTTTTTTTTTTGTATTCTAGGATTTGGGGTGGTTTTTAGTTAGCTGTTTGTTTGTTTCTGCTGGTTGTTGGACGGTTCATTTGTTTGAATAAATCAATTCTTGTAAATCCCTGTGAGTTGCCAGCTCAGAGGGGCTGAGCTCACACTGCACCTTCTCCCCTGCCGAGCTCTGGGCTCAGCTGCTTGTATTTTGTGTAGTCCAACCTGGAATAATCCGTACCACTGAGAGAGAACTCTTGATGTGCCAGCAGGCGTGAACACACACAAAATGCAGCTGCTGCAGCCTCATCCTGCTGGGAAACCGGGATAATGCTTTGCTGGCTGTTGGGGGCTGCTCCCTGCTGGCCATAACATGGTTTTCACCTTCCAGGGAGAATACCGAAGCACAAATGAACTGCAAAACTACAGGAATATTTCTTCTGATTGAACAGTTTCTTTCTTTTTTTTATGTCTTGGAAATTTGTTTTGAGTGTGGCTATAGTTGTTATTTTTCTCAAATATAATTTGTGTGGGTTTGTTGCCGGTTTATTTGCAGATTATGCAAATCACCAAATATACAAAGAGCAACACTTGAATTTTATAAAGTGCCTAGGCTCAGTTCCAGTTTATTGCAGGTTTTTTAGCCACTTTAACAATTGGTTTTTCAAAGGGACCTGAAAGACCTGAATTCAGCAATTCCATTAAAACTCCAGGTTTTCAATTTGCCTATAGCAACTTTGGAGAGCTCATCCAGAAACGCATTTCAAAAGCTGGTTGAGATGAAAAGAGCAGGTTTTTTGTGCCCAGAGTTGAAGTCAGCATGCAAAGAAATCTTATAATACACAGCCTTTACTTTGTCTGAGGAGGATGCCTTTCTTGTTCATTTTTCAATTTTTCAATGTGACATTCTCTGGAGCGTGACTAAGGTGACAGGCAGAGGAAGGTGCTCTGGACTTCCTCCTGGAATTAAGTGTGACCACCTAACAGCCCGTGCTGTTTCTGTCTCAAACCCAAACACACAAACTGTGGTGATTTGCAAGTTGTCACATCAATGGCGCTGCTGCAGCCCCTGTCCTTGCACGTGTCCCTGCTCCAGGGGCTCCCTGTGCCCACAGCACCTCTGCTGCCTTGAAGATCTTATGCACCACGTGGCATTTAAAGCTCATATCTCTGTTCAAATTCAGAGGTAAATAGCGCCAGAGGGGTGAGGAAATGCTCTCTGCTCCGAAAGGCGTGGGGTGTGTGACAGCTCTGCGCTGGGCACTGCCAGCCTGCCTCAGGAACTAATCTCATTGTCTTCTGCATAACATGGGCTTTGGCACAGCACAGTAATTACCAGCTGTCTCCTGGCAGTTACTGGTGTAAAACCCTGCAGAGTGTGTGCCATCTGCTGCTTGAGCAGCCATTTGATAACCTGGGAAGGGGAGCTGGGTATAGGCGAGGTCTGAGACATTCCAAATGTGAGGTGTGAGGATCTGCAGGGCAGGTGCTTGAAGGGGACTGGGCATAGCAGGGTGGTTTTACTGAAGGCCGTGAAATCTGTGCTCTCTGGTCCTGCTCCATCCCATTTGCCACGCCTCTCTTTTGATCCTAAACAGCTCAGAATTAATTTTCAGGTGGATTTGGTTGGATTGTGGATATGGGCTCGTGGGAGAGTTCTGCAAGGGGTCCTATTTTCCCTCCTTTCTGCATGGGTATAAGGACAGGGAGCACAGAAGGTCCCCTCTGCCTCTCTTTGTTTGTTTGTTTTGTTTTTGTGGGGTTTTTATAGTTTGGTTTGGATTTTTTTTTCCTCTCTCCCTCCAGTGAATGAAAGAATTGTTTTCTACTTCTCTCCCCACCTTCCCTGTTGAGGTGTGTGGGCACTGGAGAAAGGGGCAGGCTTTTAGCTGTTTCTTTAAAGGCATTTGAATGTCTTTTTTCTTTTTGTTGAGACTTTTGGAAGTCTATTCATTAAAAAAATATGTTGAGCTATAACCTGTTTTTAGATTGCCCTGGCCTTTGTCTGTTGTTTGCTGTTCTATAATTGCCTGGCTTTGACAATTCAGGATCAAATTTTTCATGCTTAGTGGGAGTCTCAGATGAATTTTTCTGGACACTTTCACCAATTCCACTTTTATGAGAGAAGAGCAAGGGAAAATGGCTTTGATCATCTTTCAAAAAACCCATTGAAACAAACGAAAAAAGCATCTTTTCAATTGTGTCTATTTTTCTCCAAGCTCAAAATGTGGAGTAAGGAGAGGTGTCTTTTAATGTACCCTTGGAAACACGCATACATGTTTGTGCCTTCTCCAGAAATTGTTTATTTTGAAGTGCTAAGTTGAAGGCATCCCTAATTTTGAGCTACCCACATTTTGAGTTTTGCAGATAAGGTGTGTGCCTAGGCTAGAGCAGATAAATACTTTGATTTGCCTGTAACTATTAGATCTATGGTAAACAATAGAAGTTGATCTATTAATACATCAGAAAAGTTACCCTGAAGATAGGACTTTTTTGGTATTTTTTTTAAGGAGGATGTTGTGCACTCACACCTGTGCTTTAAGAGTGGAAGGAAAGGCAAATCTTTCTTTCCTTCTCTGAATGCAGATGAGGCACCTCTGTGAACCACCTAAACAATTACCACTGAAGGCCTAAAACTCTTTCTATGAACTTGACCTGCATATCATGAAGGAGAGGTGTTCAGACAGAGCAGCTTGTGTGCGATGGTGGGAAAGAAGAGGTGTGGGACACTTGCTAAAGCAAGAGATCAGCAGCTGGGTGATCTCAGTCTCCATTTCTGACTACGGCTCATTATTTCGTGAATCCTGACCTCAGTTCTGAAGAGAAGCTTGTACCAACCCTTGGGTACCAATTCCCCAAATTGTGGGGTCATTGGGTGCTGGTACAGCACAAAGAATTTGTTGCTTCTGCCTTGAAGTTGACGTACAATTAAATGAGAAGATAATGGAAGAGACCGATAATTAAGTTTTATGGTGTCTGACTGAATTTGATCATTAAAAGCTTGCTGAATTATTTTATCCCCTGTTGTTTTTAAATGAAAGGAATAATGGTGCAAAAGAACACCTAAAATCTCTGTGGGGCAACTTTTATGGCCCTCTATGGGAAAACAAGGTGAAACCTACGTAGACTTGAACGTTGGATTGACTATGAGAGTATTAATTTATCCACTCTGCTTTAGTCTGAATAGAGATACAAAATGCCTGCTGACACAAAGAACCCTTACTTTTGATTTCTGGTGTGCCAAAAATTCAAGCCAATGCTGTGGAAATGCAGAGGTTTGTGTGAGTTTGTGCACAAGCACACAACTTTTCATAATCGGTGCCTTCAAAACATCTGATTCATTTTTATGTTGATTTTTTCTTTAGAAAGAATGCAGTGTGTGGGAAAGTCTGTCATTCAAGACATACTGAATGCTGCCAGCTACTTCTTTTTATGAAAGATTAATTTTGAAATAGATTTGTTGCTCCTCTATTTTTCAATTAGTAAGAAAAAACCACCAATTATTTTTATTAACCTTTCAGTTTCTTTCATTTAACCCCAAATCCCAATTTTTTTCCTAGTTATTTGATATGAAAGTTTGTCTGTCAGATGTGTTCATAGGTCCATGCTTTTTCTAGAGATGGTCTTCACCCTGCAGTACCTGAGCACCTTTTTTTTCATTGACCACCGTGGTGGTGTTAATCATCATCATGTTTGTAACTAGTCCATTAAAAAAAAAATCTTCAAAAATTTAATGTGGGGAAGAGTGTTTCTGATGAGCTAAGAGGGAGTTTAAATGAATGTGTGATTTACATTAGAAAACTAAAAGTAAGTGGGTACCAAGTAAGTTTAATTTTGTGATCATTGTGTTGAAGCAGTTGCTAAGAAAGTTTTGTACATTGCATAAATAAATTTTATTCCTCAGTGAACTTTATTCA
Source organism: Lycocorax pyrrhopterus obiensis (assembly GCA_014706295.1). Lineage (NCBI taxonomy): Eukaryota > Metazoa > Chordata > Aves > Passeriformes > Paradisaeidae > Lycocorax > Lycocorax pyrrhopterus. Next base: position 113,097,441 of record JACSVZ010000001.1, on the reverse strand, counting down.
AAGATTACACTTAGGTATCACACTGAACCTTACCTCTTGCTCATTTTTGAAGCACGTTTTGAGGCATCATATTTAAAGGATGCAACAGCTCTCACTACCAGAGAACACAAAAGGGTGGCAAACTTTCAAAATTGAAGGTTTTAATAGTATTTTCCTCTTCACAGTAGTGGAAAAACTATTATTTCAAATATTAATGCTACCCAGATTTAATTTGCATTGGTAGATGAACAGTGAAGAACCTTGTGTGACAAATGGATATTTATAACCTGTAGCAGTTATCCTGACCTAACATACCCTGGTATCAGGGTACGCTTCTCACATTCTGTGCTTACTGATGTGACCAAAATGTGTCCAAGGATTTTTATTTTATGACTCCTACTATGCCATTTTTTTCTAATATTTTCCTTACTTCATCTTTACTCAAAATTGCTAATATTCATGAAAACTGTGAAACTACTACTTCGGAGAATCCTTTCATGGAACTAAAAGCTATCTCTGTTTTGAAGGAGGCTGTACAGATATTGAACAGCATCTGTGTTTCAGCTGTAAGTGTAATATAAGCACACAATCAACTCTATCCCTCTGTCCAAAGCAAAGCTGTAAATTATGTGTACGTATTTGCATATAAAAAAATATGTGTTGCAAGGTTTTGCCCTTTCCCCCATGGATTTCCTATGTTTAAAAGATGATTTTTGGTCATAGAAAAATACCCATCTTGCAGAAGACACCTTCTGAGAGCTGGCAGTGAGAGGAAAGCATGCTGCCACAACTTCTTCTACATTAGTAGCCTTTTTTTTACCATGTAATTTAATGTAGGAAGATGGAAATTCTCTCTGGATTTTTGACATGTGTAAATCCAAGCTCACACTAAAATGGTGTTTTGCCTCCCTTTTCTATGACCAATAGTTTTGTGTCAGCATATAACTCCTTTCTAATATCACTCTGGTATCTTTCACTATACAGGGGATATTTTTTAAACAAACATAACCCAGTGTGATAATTTGGTGGTTTATATAATTTTTAACCATTGAGCAAACAGTGAAAATTAAATAAGCAATCTTTACCTAAGAATGATTATTTAAAGCGAAGCTATTAATAAAATCCTCTGACAGGTGGAGGCACTTAGTAATATCAATCAGTTCTCTCTTTAGATATGAAGTATTCATTTTATAAATTTATTTATTCTCTATATAAAGTTTGTTCCCTCTCGAAGAATGGCTTGCTATTGGGAATGCATCTTGCTATTCATTTAGAAGAATATTCTGTAGGTGATACGGACAGGATTTCAACAGTTTGAGGAAAAAAAGAACAAGTGGTTATGTTTCGCAAACATGAAGATGAGGCTGAGTGTTGGATTAGGAAAGAGATTAAGAGATGGCTTTGTGGATATCTTCTGTTCAGGTACCGTGTTTGTTGTGTGGAGATGGGAAGTTATCATAGGCTTTGCTAGAAATGTATGTTTTTTCTCTAATTCCTTATTTCTTGGTTATCTTTCTCTGTTAAAGAGAATTAACATTGTTAATCTCTATTAAGTCTTTTAGGGACTCAAAGACAGTCTGTTTCAGGCTGGCATAGAACAGTCACAAAAGGGCAGAAGTAGAACTTAATTGTAAGGACTTAATTCATCACTCAGGTGGCTTGGCTGAAGATCTGCATTTCAGTGGTAAAACAGAACAAATACCAATAGCTGCGAATCATATCAGCAAGGGGGTGTTAAAAAATCAAATATGTTTTGAGGTTTTTTTCCCCCCAGGCATTTTAAAAAGTCACCGTGCTCTCAGTGGGCTGAAATAGAGAAGGGAGATCCGATTTCATGTTCCTTTTGCTCTGTGTTTAGGGTGCAAAGAGGGAGGAAAACACCTGCGTGCTCTCTGCAAAGGAACAGTCAGGTAGCCCACCAGGTATTTCAAACAGCTCCAACAGGACTGTAATTGGGAAGCTGGTGTCTATTCAGTCTAAGGAAACCTCTCTCCTGTGGAAAAAGTAGATATTTAGTCAGTCTGAGAAAATCCAAAGGGAAGTTCTGGAAAAATTTTCCACTTACGTTTTACAAAAAAAGTGTCAAATAAAAGTGATTGGGATACGGGGGTATTACTTTGATGTGCTTCTAATAAATGCTAAGTGGCAGAGAAAATGGTGGTGTTTCTTTCCTTTACTAGAGTTTTGTGACAGGGGATGTGCTGGGTTTTTCATTACTTTCGGATTTCCCTTGAAGTTACAGTAACACACCACCCAAATTCACTTCCAGTTAAATATAAACAGGTTGGACTATGCCTAATCTCTGAAAAAATTGTGCTATTACTGACTTTCTTTTAGACATGCCAACCTTTCATTTAAGATGTTGTATTGTTTTGTTCAACCTGTAGTTTTTACTGGACAACAGGAAAAATGTGGTGTCCTCCAATGCAAGCGAATTTGCACCATGTGGTTGAGTCAACTGAGTAGTTGAAGGAAGCTTGGAAAAGGGAATTATAGCCAGTTCCAAATCGGGGGGAAAACAATATCTGAAAAGAGGAGAAAACAACAAAGAGACTTAATAAGGTAAAAACAGAAAAGGGAAAATTTTCTGGGTGTGTTTGTTCATCTAAGGAGTTTTGGGAAGATGCACTCAGCTGAGTTACATTTTGCAGAGAAATATGGTTCATATAGATGCATGGCTTCGGGTTTTTGTAGTGCTTTATGATGCATTGTGTTACAGGAAGGTTTGTAAAAGTGGCCATTTTGCTTTCTTTCCTTTTTTTTTTAATTTTCAATTTGTTATTTGTTATTCTTCACTTGGTCTGTTGAAGTCCAAACCTGTAAATACATTTCATAGTGCAGTGGTGGGATCGTGGCACCATTATCAGCACAGACCTTGAGACCATAACAAACTCAGAGATGCTGTTTAGAAATCATGTCCCTATGCTTGCTTCCCCTTTGCTTCTGAAAATGCTCATTCATACTGATCTGAGGGTGAATGGGAAGGGGAATTCTCTTGGAATTCTTCCTTAGGCAGCATTATGTGGATGAGGAGTTCCTTTTATTCCCCTATCTGCACAGCCTTGGTCTAGGTATGTGGTTAGGAAAAGTCAGTATTTTTCTGTGTAAAACCCTTTTGGAACACATAATCGGCACAGACTCCTCTGTATTGCTGACTTGTTACTCAGCATCACACTGATGGATAATTATTGTTCTTGTGAAAGAAACACAAGAGTTTGACAGTGACTCATGAAGGATGTTACTTGTGTTAAGTTACAGCAAGGGTTGGCTTATGTTTTCCGTAAAATTACTCCTTTATTTCCCCTCATCCACTGCAATATCCTGGTAAATGGTGTTAAAGGTGTAGGGAACGGTGGTCAGTTGTGCTCTCTTTCCTTCCCCTGCCGGGGGAGGCTGCAAAGGCAAGTGGCAGAATTTCACTCTGGTGAAATCCTTGCCCATATAGGAAGGTGTGCACCGAGAAAAACCTTATTTAAAGTCCCTGAGTTTTGTGTCTTGTGCTCTGTACTCTGGGAGTCCCCTGACTTAAAGCATCTCTTGCAAGAATGTCCTGACAGAAACCTCATTAAAAGCCCAACTGCTGAGATGCTGTGCAGTCCTGAGATGGTCACGATCTGGAAGGTGAAGGAAAAAGGCATTGCCTGGAGGCATCCATTCCTTGAGGGGCTACTTCAGGCACTGAGGAACAAGCTGGGGAGTGCTTGACTGCTCTGGAAGGGAAAAAAATCCCCCCTCCACAAGGGAATTCCCAGTAAGTTATGTGGCTGCTGCACCTCACATATGAAATGTCAGAGTTCCTGGCTGGCTAGCTGCCTCAGGCTGATGCTTCCTGGCTGCCCTGGGGCAGCTGGAAGTTGGCCCACTGTGCCTCTTCCTGATGTAGTGGCCTTCCTTCTGCACCACCACCATGGCAGGGCAGCTTCAAGTATGGCACAAAGCAGGAGTCACTCATGATTGAGCCATGCTGGGAATCAGGCTCCTTACCCACAGCCACTGCTGCTCTCCCTGCATGAGAAGAAAGAGGGATTTCAAAGGTCGAAATGCTGTTGAGTTAAACTTAGGATTTCATTTCCCTGGAGTGAGTCTATGTAAAGAACAGAAGGGCTCCCCCTCTTCTGCTTTCCCCCTCCCGTGTATGTATTTGAGTTGTGCTTTTTTTTTGTTTTAACACCTGGAAAATGGCATGGTGTTTTATTTAAATATCTACACCTTCAGGTCAGAACACTTGCTGATGAAGAGAAGCTTTTAGCCCTATGTTAAATGTGTATGCTGTCAGACTCAAATGCAGCACTGGGATTTAAAAGGAAATTTCAAAACCCTGTATTTCCTGCCTCTTACTATGGTGTCTGTGTGGTTGGGCTCTTCAAAGGGATTTAGCAGAGCAGTGATGTCGTGAAAGGGCTGTAGACAGAGTTCCAAGGAGAAGCATTAAAATATTTGCCTTGGGGAGAAATGAAAACATCTGCATATTTTCAAAGAGTAAGTAATTCTTCTACACCCATGCAAATTGTACATAACAATTGCTCCATCACTATTTTTTGAGTTGTGTTTTGCTCTGGGAAGTTCCCATCTTTTACCTGAACAGTATTTTAAGAGGGGTGCATATACAAATTATATAATTTTACTTCTCACCTTTAAAAGAGTCAGAAAGCCCCCTCTCCCTAAGACCCATTCTCATTTGTATTTGAGAGGAGAGAATGATCTCTCAGCGGTCAACTTTCACGGAGCCCGAATCAGCTCAGATCTTGGACAGTGGCTTCTGAATTCTGAAGACTGGACTCACGCAGTCCTTTGCCTGTGGACACACCCCAGAAGGTGCAAGTGGAGTTTTTGAGTTCTTATTTAGGCCTAGTGAGAGATTTCAGACTTCTCCCCAAGGCACAGGAATATATTTAAAAGCTGTACGGTTTTATAAGCGAAGCTCTGATCAAAATGTCGAGGATAGGTCTGACTGCTATCCCCAGGCTGGCCTCTGATTTCGTATTCTCTTGGGCAAGCTGCTTAACCCGTGGCTTCCTCACCCAGAATGTTCAAGCAATACTTTTGGGGGCAACAATGAGATCTTTAGATGACAGGAGACACTGAAGGGCAAAAATCATGCTCTACCATGATGATTATTCTTCTCCTGAGAAGGTGCACTTTTCAGTTTTAACACAGCTTGGTGATGATTAATCGAGTTGTGAGGATTAAATTTTCAGCAAGAGTTATGAGATACTTTCCTAAAGAATAATGCATTTTAAATGTTATGTGAGATTTAAGAATTAAAATTTTATCTCATATTTCAAGGAATTTTAAATGACCTTCAGACTGAGCCAGCCAGTGGTTTGAATATGCTAATGAAATCACTTTGCTGGCAAGATGTTTTGTTTGGTAATGAAACACAAAACTGCTGACCATGTTGAGCTGCTGCTGTTTGTCTGTCTAAGACAGTAATATTCATCCGTGCAGTGTGTGCAGGCAAAGTTCAGGGATGAATATAGATGGCCAGGATTTTCTGGGAGCTCATGTAATAGTGTCCTGCAGGTTTTGATCTTTGTAACCAGCTGATGACCTTTATTTTACACCGATAATGAGAGAAAGTGGCATTACTCTATCACTTAGCTCCATGAATACAGAAATAATTGAGTTCTCATCACGAATCATTTTGGCAAATTAGAAAGTCTCACTTAGCTCACCTCTTGTACTTCTACTGAGTAATGTTTCTGACTTACTGTGAGAATGCTTGCTGCTTAATTCACTGCTCAGTGAAGATATCAAAGTCTGACTCCAAGGTTTTGCGTGAATTTCAGTTTTTTTGGGGTTGTTTTGTGTTTGGGTTTTTTCCTACTTGATTGTTGCTGTCATTTTCATTAGACTGAACCCAGAGGAATATAAGCAAAGTTCCAGGCTGAAGTATGAACATTACAGCCATCTTGGTAAAAAAGAGCAAAACGTATCTGCACATGTTGTGATCTAAAGTATTAAAGTTGTTTAAAAAGATTAAAATCCAGATCTCAGAAGATTCAGCTGAATTTACAAAAATCCTCAGATTTCTTTTTTATCTTGTGCCTTTACTACTGTAAATCTTATTAAGTAACACTGTATAAATTATCATAAATCTGGATGAATTCCAAAAGAGTGGATGTCTAAAGTCGTAGTTTGTCTGGAAAGCTTTCCTTCCACAGTTTATTCTGTTTGTACCATTTCCCTCATGTAGCTCTCACAATGCTGCAGATCAAAAAACTTGGATATTTTTTCTAAAATAACCTCAGGTAGTCAAAAAAAAAATTAATTTATGAAAGCTCATGAAAGATGCCCAGAGCATGAGGAGAGAATTTTGATACAGTTATTGAAATTCTGAATGACTTTTTATCAAAGCTGAAACTTTCTGTTTAAGTTTGTTAATTTGATTTTATGCCAAAATTGTTGAAGCTAAAGATTTTGCTTTTAGTTTTGGAACAATTTTGGAGCTGAAAAGTGTTCATCAGTTCTGCTGGTCAGATATCCAAATAGAACAGGGAATATATCATCCAGTTTCTCTTTCCTGTCACACGTAATGAGGGAGGAGCGGGGAGTAGGGGCAGGAGGCACGAAGCAGAAGGGAAGGAGATGAGCACATCATAGAGTGATTGTTATTCCAGAGGCAGAAGAAGGGAGGAAAAAAAAAGAGCATCCTCATTATTCAGTACATTTCCTGTGAATTTTACCACATCCTTGTCCCAAGCTTCCAGTAAAATTGAACAATGGGCAAAAGTATTAACCAGTCTCACAGAACCTTATTTCAGTTGTTGCCTATTAGGTGCTGCTCACGCTTCCCTGGAGAGGCTTGGGCCCCTGAGGCACTCACTCTCCTCTGCCTGTGGATCGTGGAAAGTTGCTGGCAGCTTTTAGGAAGTGCCTGGGCTAGGAAATTTTCTTGGGTGTTCCTTCTAATTAAGTTAATTGTTAAGAGCTGGAGATGGGGTCACATACGTGGCATGGAGATACTCATGAGGATTGTCTTGCTACAGCAAAAAATTTTCTGTGGCCCACCGAGGGCTGGACCAACACTGAGATCTTGCAGTTCTTTCCCCCAGGAAACTGCAGAAGGTGCAAGTTGTTCAAAGGTGGCACAGGCTGTAATGCCAAAGGCATCTTGCTGTGGTAAACAGCCAAGGAAGAATGTTTTGAGCCTTTAAATGTACTCTGAATATTTCAGGATTTTCAGGACCTCCACAAGGAAATTTCTGAAATCCTTTCGGAAGATGGTGAGGCTGGTACTCAATGCCCTCTCAGGGAACAGAAAAGAAATTGTGCTTTTGGGGGCATGTGAAGTGAAAGATACTTTCAAGGAAAGCATTTGGGGGGTTGCTGGCTGACATTTTTTCATTCAATTGCTTGACTATGGAAGCCCAGTTTCTAAGAAAAAGTTGTGTTCAGTAGATTTTTGCACAGTGGGGAGGGGACTAGCAGTACTAGCTTGTACTGCTGGTTAGATTCTGGCTTTTCTGATAGAAACTTTTCTTTCCAAATTTAGTAGTAAAAGTACTAATTCACGGCAGCTCTGCAGCGATAGATGATGTGTTCTTAGGTTGCGTGTAATGTTGATGAATTTCAGTATTAATGTGGTAGATATTCAAATGGCTGATCTGGGTAGTTCCAAGATATTTTCTAGGGCCAGATTTGTGATCTCAGCAATGTGACTTAGCAGCTTTACCCTGGAAAGCTCTCTCCCTTAAGTCCTATTCATTTCCTGAACTTTTTGCCCTGCTGTGCTTACACTCATTCAATTTTCTCTTCCTTCCTTCTTTATGTTGTTTCAGGGTATGTCTAACGGGCCTTTTCTGCAGCATACAGACATGGAAATGATCAATTCTCTTTATTTCATTTTTTTTTTTACTTAGTTTTTAAATAAGCATGACTTGTTGATTAACTGAATTTGGGGAAAAACTGTTCTACTAATGAAACTATAAACTGAGAAGCAGGGGATGTGTATTTTGCTCCATTTTGGGTTATGTTAAAGTGAACACGCACAGTACCATTTACACTGCATTCTGTGTACAGGAATATTTACCAAAGCTTGGTGAAAGCGATGTGTGTCTTGTAACATGAAAGGGAAAACTGGGAAAGAATTAATGATTTGGCTACTGCAGCAGTAGCCCATGTTTGCACAATAAAACCTTCGTAGGGTTACAGATCCCCTTTCTGAAATGACATAAGAGCAATGGAAAGAAGTCAATTTGGCAATTTGGAGAAGAATTAAAGCACTGCCTGAAAAGTTGGGTTACTAGAAATAGCATTGTGTGGATTTAAATTCATAACAGGGTATATAAAATTCTTTCTCTCTGTGGAAAATTTCTGATTTTCCAAAGGAAAATGTGGGGGGAAAAAAGACTTTTGCTACTGAAATGGTTGTTACGTGGTCCTGAACGAACTGAAAAATGAGCCAATTGTAACACAGGTAGTTTTAAACCCGGCCTTTAATAAATGTGAAATCATTGTTAATGTTAGTATTTTGTAAATGCTTCAAAGATGTTAGGTGCAAGTTGATTTTTTTTTCCACATACTTGACTAAACTCATTCCTGGCATAGGTCCCCTGTATGGTCCCAGTCATAACTGTTTGCAGTTATGATTCTACCCAGTTTTTCACTCGAATAAGGCTGGAAAGAGCTTGGATCACTTCCACGAAGTGTCAGGGTCTCCACCAGTATATTTGCAATGTGAATCATTTTGAGGAGCACCAGTCTGACTGGGAGCATGAAGAAAAGCAGTGGAATTATATCTGTTATTTCAGGTTGTAGCTCTTATGGATAAGTTTAGCCATATTTTATGATGCTCCCTGCATGGGGAGCTGCTGCCCAGGCTCAGGTTGTTGTTTGAGAGCCGTGGGAACACCACCTTTCCCTGCAGGTAACAGATCATGTCCGTGCTGCACGTTCAGGGAGCTCTTTTCTGCAGAGGTGATCTAAAGTTAAGGACAGGTGGCTCAGAGAAACAAGTAATCTTACGTTCTTTTTGGTCTTTATCAAGTAGTCCCACTCAGTCTAAATCAGGCTTTAAGGCTTTTGTTTGCTCTAATGCAATTACACATGTTTTTTACTCAGACTCCATTGAGCCAGACTTTGGCAGCAGGGCTGGATAAGCTTTCTATAGGTTTTTAAAAGCAAATTGCATTGTGCTGCTCCCTGGGAAAGTGTCTTCCTTGAAAATGCTTAATCCGCCCTCCCTCCCCATCAGTTGTGACTGAAACTACCCGTGGCTTACACTGACAGTTTGTGAGTCAATTTGTGTCTTACCTAAGAAAGAAGATGATTTTTTTTTCCCCGTGCACAGTGTAATGCACTTAGAGATGTCTTTTTCACTAACAGTGTGGGAAGTAAGCCATAGATCTATGATATCCCTCTGCCTTGTAGGGATTTCATAACGTGGGCATAGTCATTCCAGTTCAAGGACTTTCTGGATAGGAAAAACAAGGGGGAGAATTGTGTAAACGTGCAGAAATGTGCAGATTTTTAGAGCAGTTTATAGCTTTTACCCAATGCAGTGAAAACTAACCATGAAACTATGGAGTTAAAACCTGGGAATTTCAGTATTCTGAATAAAAATGAAATGTGATAGATGAATATTGACACACGAGCACGTTGTACAAAAGCGTATGGTGTGGCAGGATGCAAATTGCAGTAGTATTGGAAAAAAAGAAAGAGATGAAGAATCCCTCTCTCCATGGGCAGTGAAGGCAAAAATGAAGCTCACTTCCCAAAGAGCCACAAGTTCTCTGAGATGCTTTATTGGTGTATATATATATATGTGTGTGTGTACATATGTATATATATATATATATACATATGTACATATATATATATATATATACACACATATATACATACACACACACTCCTCTCCAGAGTGTAAATGTCTAAGTGAGTGACTGTTTCAGTGGGATATATTTCAGTGGGATTTATTTCAGCTGCAGGACTGTCATAATGATTAGGCTTGTAGAGGTTTCCATCTCTGCAAGCTCTTTATTTGTACAAGCCACATAGTTTTCAATTTATCTACAAAAGGGCTTGGAGACCTGGGAAAAGGAATGAATGAATGAATGATGCTGCCAAGACTTACACTGTGCCAGATTTTCTTTGTAATTTTGTGGTTCTTGGCAGAGGTGAGGCTGGAAGTCAATGTTGTTGATCAGCATGGAGTCATCTCTTGGGAACAGAAATCCTGTGCTCCCGTGGAGGAAAATGATGGAGCTTTCCCTGCCTGTCTCATGGCCAGACCTGAGATCTTACAATGAGATGCTATTTCTGAGCTGAGAAAACCGCATGAAGGGATCTTTTTGCCACTAAAACACAGCTTAATACTGTCTTAAAAACCCACAATGGCTTTTTGATGGCTTTCTGCATTTTTTTTGGGATTCAATCAGAAAAGATTTACAGGGAGAAGAATCAGCCTACTAACATGGAGTAAGGATTGGAGTCAACTTAAGGAAAAACATTAAGGTAAGCTCAGAATTATCCCATAATGAGCAGTGTAAAAAAAGGGCTCAGTCATTAAAATCTAGATTTTCCCCCATCTTCCTTATAGTAGTAATAGCCCCCAGATTAACTGAGGATTCAGCAGGAGGCAGATGGGCTTCACTGTGCCATTTACCATCCCAGTGGAGAACGGGGTCTGGGTTTCAGGGCAGAAAACTCCCACTGAACTTTTGAGGGCACTTGTAAGTGTGGAGAAGGAATAATCTCTTTCAGTCTGTGGCCGGAAATTCCTGCCAGAAGCCTTCATCTGAACTGTGTGCTGTGAGGCAGAGTCTTAAAACTGACCAAGAAATTTCAATATATGGAAACACCAGGGTAGCTTTGGGTCAGGCAATCTGCAGCCTTAGCGCGGTATCCATGGAGGGCTGTAACAAAGCTTTACGAGAGGTGCTACTCCTGTTAGAAGTGAGCTCTCATGAGTGTGAAATGTTTCCAATACCTAGTATTGGTAACATTCTAACTCTCCAGGATCCTCAAAAATTACGCCAAAAGCCTTTATTTTAAACTGAATGCAACTAAAGAAACTTGATCATAATCAAAATGAAAAATAGTGAAGTTATTAGCAAGAAGTAGGTGATATAGCACAAACACACAAAATTAGAAATTTTTTTATTCAGCACTGTAAAACAGAACAATAAACAGACAGGGCATGAAAAACTCATTTGAGGTGATGTCTGGGATGGTGTCACAGAACAGCTTTATACTGCACTGCAAAGGAAAGCTCAGTGCCTCGTGATTGCTGACTGAATTTACTTTCCTGGTCCCAATCAGTCCCAGCTTCTGTTGGTGAGCATCATCCACTAAAGCACAATCACCCCCTCTAATGAACTCCATAGGTCTGGAAAGCCTGAGCACCTGGGCAAAGCTGGGTAAGGCTCCTCACCTGGGGAAGAAATGGAAATCTGGAAGTGAGCCCCATCTTTTACTTGGGCACAGGCTACAACTTCTTTGCATCTAGACATGAGTTTACCGTGAAACTGTAAGTTTTCTGTTTACTGAGTTGTTTTTACAATGACACTTGTTGAGATTTGAGAAAAAAAGAATTGTCAAAGACAAAGATGTAAAGTTATTCTTTTTCTCCCACAGCTTCAAAGCTCTGGTACGTGGAGGGGAACCCCTGGTAGATTTATCGTGCCCCTTGCTGAGGGAGAAAAGGATGTGAAAATAACTAAAAAGATTTTTGAATATGAATCCACAGACATTAGGATACATTGAGCCAAGCCCAAAGTAATGCAGATGGCAGTTCATTTGATGACAGTATCTTCCATAATATTACAATAATTATTTTGGTGGTTTTTGTGTATTTTGCAATCTGAAAGTGCATGTATAAGTAGCAGATAACCACTGTTAAAGCACGTGTGCAGTTTGCCATACACAATAATTCTGAAATTTCTTAACAATCTTAGACACAGCCTTTCCCAAAGCACGCTTAAAAATAATATAAAGGGTTCTACAGAATGTATCAATGCAATGCCACTTTTCTGCAATAACACATGAAAAATGGTGCACTAACAAGTATGATTGCTCCTATCTCATGTCTCTGAAGTTAGTATGTTTAAAATACTAGTTCAGACATTCGAGCAAGTTTGGAATACCAAACACACAAAACATATTGTCATCTTTACATAAAATACGACCAAACATCTTTGGTAACAAAACTCAAACCAAGCAAGACCAAAAAAACCCAAACAATGAACACCCCACCTTTACTGCATTTACACAGAATATGTGACTATGGTGTACTGCAGAAATTTTCATCATTTTTAGGGTAACCTATGTGCTCATTAGTGCTCCAAAATAATTCCAGTCTCATGTTGGAAAAATCACTTATCTCCTTTGAGTAAAGATGCTGGTTTTACTTAGGATCTTCTGGAGAAGACTTTAGATGCTGCAGTAAAATAAATTAATAGGAGGAACTCTGAATGAGTTTTAAGTGACACCAAGGACTCTGTCAAGTGCTCCTCTTAGACAAACATTTAGCACATCATGCTTATGTAAAGATATCTGTTCAAAAACTTCCTCCTGGATACAGCTGCTTCATATCACACGTCTCTGATTTATACTGGTATAGGTTAACACAAATGATCACTGTGAAACTGCTGGGAATTAGGTTAACGCAAATTATTTTGCTATAGGTTCTTGACTACTACAGGCTTCTGTTTGAGCTCTCAGACAGGTTGCCTCCCAGACAATTGCCTGGATGAGATTTTGGAGGCAGGTGTTAGCTGTGGAAATTTACTTAGTGTTAAACTTACTTGTCTGTTGCCACAGACTTTGGAGACGATACTTTTATTTTTTTTTTTTTCTGGTCATTGTCCTTCACAAAAGACCTGATTGAAAATACCTGTCAAATCATGTCTCTGGTTTCCCTCTTCTTCTCCCTCCCCCCCATTAATTGGACACGTATTGTGTTTGTGTGGGAAGGAAGGAGGCTCTGTAGCAGGGTAGCAATATTGCTGGGAAAAGAACATTAAAATGGATAAAGGGATTTCCTGGTGGTATAAATACCTGCACACGACCTCCCTGTGCTCCAGAGCCCTCCTCTGTGTGTATATCCAGGTAAAATCCTGGAACAGAGTTCGAGGTGCCATTCATCCTGCAGGATCTGCTCTGGTAGAACACCGGACGGGCGGCTCTCTTGCCTCTTGGAGGGTATGAGCTGCCAAGCATTTGCTTCCTCAGACACCTTTGTGCCCTTGAATTCTGACTCTTCTCCCTCTCTGCCTCTGATAATGCACCACAGCGCTGCAGAGTGCCTGCAGGTCTCCAACCATGCCACCAATGTTGTGTCTACAGGTACTTTTTGAAAATACTCTTGCTCTCATTTGTAATTTTTGGGTGATACATGAGTTCATCAAGTTCTCAATATTTAAAGTGTTTAGTATCAGTGTTATATATGATTGGGACTACGCCAAAGTAGAAGCAATTTCACAATACTCTGCGTTTAAGTGAATTAGAAAAACCACAAATGTCTGTGTTTTAGCTAAATATGTAATTTTCTCTAAGTTTGTTACAAGATTAGACTCAAATATGCTAACAACTTAGAACAGGTTCAAACACTGGTGTTGTTGGTGTAACTACAGACTTCAATGGCGGGTCACATAAATTAATTGGAAGGTTGTTTATTATGCAGCCACAACTTTAAGTAATATAAATTACTTTAAATAGGAAATAGATTTAAAAAACGCTCAGGTGTAAATATCGCTTGGGTGAGTTTTAAAGATGGAAAAACATTGCTTTGCAAGGCATGTCCCAAACTGAATCTGCACTGAGGTTTAAGTGGGATGTCCAAAATTGGTAGTAGAAATCTTGTCAGTAGTTTTGGATTTTGTATGTTTGTGTATACAATCCAATTAAATGCATTTAAATACTAGGACTACTTAATCACTGAATATCTGAGACAAAGAGAGTTTTCTTGCAGCATTAATACTGCAGAGGTGGGATTCTGGAATTCAGGAATTACCGATAGCCTTCAGGAACAGAAAAAGAAATAGTTGATTTATTTGAAATTGCATTAGCATTAGAATTTTATTTGGAGTTTTAACAAGAATCCAGCTTTCTCCTGAAAAGCATTGGTAATAAAGCATTTTAATGAAAAGAAAAAGCATGTAAGTAGTGAAAACTGATCATCGGTAACAGAAAACAGGATCATCTTATACATTAAGCAAGAGGCTCAAAATATCCTAATACAGCTGTGAGTTAGCAAGAGTGGCAGGGAATAGGAGAATTTAAATTTTGTATGAGGTCAAATTTATGTATCTGTATCACAGCAGCATTTTCCAGATTCATCTGACTTGTAATGGAAAGGACACGATGACAGCCGGCCCAAAGCATCTCTCACCTGCTGCAAGGTTTAGGTTTTGGTATTTTGTAGCTGTCACCCAAGGACAAATGCCACTGCATTCAGTGGAAATTTTAATTGCAGGATCACATTGAGAAGATGAACCTGGGAAAGCAGAGGCAGAGGGTCATAACTATAACGAGTCAAGATTTACAAATTTCATACCTAGATTAAGGAATTGTAATAAATGATGCCACTCTGTTGAACTCATGTGAGGAGAATTTGTGCACAATATAATGGTGAAAGAATTTTGAATAATGACTTATTTTAAATGTCAAAAGTTTTAAAAATGGATGTAACTTCATCACAAGAAAGGTGAAAATACTTTTTTTCAAGTACTATGCTGTCATTCAGCTGATGTTCTGCAGTATCCTCAACACTTTAATTGCTATTATTTAATTTAAATAGCATCATCCTCACTATTTGATTTTAAATCATTATTAGCAAGTCAAAAATTATACTTTCATGCATAAAAGCTATAGTATGTGGATTATGAAATAGTGGAAAAATGTAACCAGTAAACACTTAGATCTTAACAGAAAAGTTGAATTGCTCTACATGCATTGCAGTTATTAACACAATCTTCATTTTCACTGCATCTACGTTAGTATAAGCATGTCTTTCTAAGTAGATTTTATATCTCTGTAAGCGTATCTAAACAGGACATTTTACTGCTGTGATTACTATTGTAAAACCCAAAGATCCTAATACCTCATTAAATAGACTGTTTTGAACAACAGGAATGTGTTCTTTAAAATGTGGTTTTACATAACTGAATGTTCATGAACATTAATTTTTAATATTCTGTTTTATTGCAGTTGTTAGAGGGGACAGTGCATGCATTTTTTCTGCTACTTGTACATGAGAGACTGCCATATCTCTATATTGCATTCAGCAAAAAAGGTCTCATTCTTCAGGCACTGGTTATTACTGAGCACAGACCTGAAATACCCCTGTGAAAACACCAGAGATAAATAAACACTGTGTTTGTTGGTGCTGGTGATGGAAAATGTTTATTTAGGCCTGACTTTTTAAAAGAATCCAGAATTTAACATCTTGTTTCTCTACTACCTTACCAAAGCACTCCAAAATGTTTTTTGTGGCTTAGCACTTAAAAAATTGTGACTTTTGGATGGCTCAAAGCAAATGTCCCAAACTGCTGCCTTTGGAAACCCAGGTCTTCATTCACCGCGGGGTTTGCACAACAGTGGGGGCAACTTCCTGGGAACAAAGAATTAGTTTTTGTGTGAGTTTGAATGAATCAGAGTGTGGAAGTTGTGTGAGGAGAGGAACAGGTCTCCTCCATAGGTGTGCAATGCTTCCCCTGCTCAGCAGTTTGTGTAAACTGGGTTATGCCCACAGATTATACTAAAAACAATATATAAAGGCATGGCATGACGACTCCTAGTCCTGCCTCGGAGGATGTCCCACTATTTTTAGTGGCAGTTCTCCCTGATAAGTGTCTGTCAACCTGATGGTTGTACCCAGTGTTAAATGCTCGCAGAAGAAGCTACAACTGCACAGAAAGCACTGCCTGCCTCAAACTTTAAGGCTGTGTCTTGAATCTTGCATTCTTATGAGTCCCATCTGTTTTTTCTTTGCTCCCAACCCGTGCACGTTCGTGCATTGGCTTTGCCACGCCGACGCCGGGACACCCTTGGCCAGGCCTTCACTACTCCGTGCCCTCCTGCCACTATGGGAATCAACCTTCCACCTACGGGGTGATGGCAGGTAAGAGGCTAGCCCTCAGCTGGGTGAGCTCTTAGGGTGTGGATTTTAGCCAGTTTTCCTGTAGAGTGACCAATCCAAGACAATTGTTTAAAGAAGATGGGATTTGGACCAGAGCTTTAGAAAAAGGGTTAGGAAATTAGGGGTCAGTGCCCAGAGTTCCCCTAAACCTCTAAGTCTCTTGTGAAATCACTCTGTATTTTATGTCTCCCTACAAGGCTGGGAAAGTCCTGCCTTTTTGCTCACCTCAGGGATAGCTGATTTTAGCAGGCAGGTCAGCTATGTGATCATGGATTTTTACACTCATGAATGCGTGCTGGCGTCCTGCTCATTCTTCCATGTCCCAGGCTCAGTAAGAGTGAGGAATTTTGTTCTGTGCAAGTATAAGTAGCAGTCAGTGGATGATGACATGAACCAAATTAATGTAACTCCCAGGAAATAACTGGGACTTGGAAATAATCCAAAATCAAACTCAGAATTTTATTTCATTTAAGAATCAAGGAAATACTCAAGTAAATCAGCATAGACTAATACATCTGCATAGGGACAGAGTGTAGACTTCCTTCATGGTGTGCAAATTTCCAAATGCTCCTATTTCATCATGCATTCCTGTGTTTTTTTGCAAACATTCCTGGCATTGTCCAGATCCCTGGGGAAAGTTAATAAGTATTAAACAAATTGCATTGCTTGGAAATTAATTTTCTTTAATTCAAAAATAAATACATTTTTATTCTTCTCCTTTCTTTTCTTCTTTTCATCTTCTTTTGTTCCTTTTTTTTTTTTAGGCATCAAGCCTGCAACTCCAGAGATGCTCTCAGCAAGCCTCTCCCAGACTCGCATCTTACAGACATGCAGCATGCCCCACCCCAACGTGGTAAATGGTGTCAGCACCTTGCAAAGCAAGTCCCCCTCTTTTAAAGTGTTTTTCATTGTTCTTTGAGAATTTTTTCTTTTTTGGTGGTTATCCTGTGTGAAGTGTATAAAATAATCCTTTGGGGTTAGAACCTCCAACACTGATGGGAGTAATCAGGGCAGTGAAGAAAAGCCTAGCCCTAATAAATGGAGGAGGCACTGGGAGGTTAATGAAGTTGAGTTCTTCTACGAAGCTTTTTGTAGTTTAGAAAATTGGGAAGGGTGGCCTAAGAACCTGGATTTTACTGGCTGATTTTTTTGCTGATTTTACTCCAGGTACACTGAGGAGTGTTAATATTTCTCCAATAATTCCCCCCATGCCTCCTTTAGGTCAGAGACTTTTTAGCTCTACATACAATATTTAGGGGAAAACCAGCCTTCAGTCTTAATTGACTCTCCTTGTTAAGTCTGACATTTGTGAACAAAAGGTGGTGAAAGATAGTTCTGTTTTGTCCTTGAGCAATTTCTTTTTCAGTTATAAGGATCATTCTGAATGAGTTCTGTTTTTTTCTTTGAGCTCTTACATGTGTACTTTCCTCAAAGAAATTTTATGCTACAGCTAAATCGAGATAGTATCTTGTCTGAGCATCAAATGGCATCTAAATGGAAATATTCTTTGTACCAGAAAATAGAGACTGGCAAATTTTAAGTGACTCAAAATGACACAGAACCATCGATCTTGTTGTGCCACTTAATTCCAACTTAGAGCTTGGATTTTTATTTCTGTAAATTTAGACCATTTGCCTCTTATTTAAGTGCTTCACAGTTTGCTAAGTAATAGGATGGCTGTAGGTGGTGAAAGGGGCTGTTGATAGGTTTCCATGCGCTGGGACAAGAAAGAGAAAATATATCCTCAGAAATTCTAACTCTTGGATTCTCTCATGTGTGTTATGGAATAAATATGGATTATGAGGTGGTGAAGGGAGGTTTTTACCGTGCAGCAATAGAGAATCACTGCAACGAGCTTTCTCTTTGGCGTTGCTCAGGTGGTCTGACCCCCTGCCTCTACAAATTCCCGGAGCACGCGCTGAGTGCCAGCTCCTGTGCCCTGGGCCACGGCTTCACCCCCATGCCCCAGTCCCTCCTCACGGACGATCCCGCTGCCACGGACTTCAAGCAGGAGTTCCGCAGGAAAAGCAAGGCTGTGGAAGACCCCGTGGACATGGACTCCCCTGAAATCAGGGAGCTGGAGAAATTTGCCAATGAATTTAAGCTGCGGAGAATTAAGCTGGGTATGTGCTTTATCTCCACAAAAAGAAGGCTGAAAGTTTCCAGTGAAAGCACAATTATTTCTGAGTGTTTTATGGTTTGGCCTCTGCAAAACTTTCTCCATTCTTAGAAGACTTGCATGGAATTAATGAACTTCAGCTTTTAGTTTGCAGAAAGGGACTTCAAAATTTCCCACCCTTAAATTATTTGTCTTAAATGCAGAGAAAATTATTGCTGTTGGATACATTACATGCAGTGTCAGGTGCAATATTTTGCACAGCTCCAAACTATCTGCAACTTAGGGCAGGACAGGCTCTAACCTCTTCTACCCATCCTCTTCCCCATGGAGTGATTAATCTGATGGTGTGCTGTCATTTTAGAACACGAGTGACATCCATGGGAAATCCTTCACACCAGTAGGAAGCTTCTCTTTCTGGTTTATTTTTTTGTACCAAGTCACAGTTGGGCAGCAATTGATATCTTTGTTGCTGTGACATAACTGCTGAGGACAAAGGTGGGCTGAGCCCTGTCTTTCTTGACATTATCACTTATTGCACCAGAATTATAGGGAATCCTTCTATTTTATAAATCTAAAAAAATTGTGAGGTTATTTGGGGTACGTGTGTGCTATCTCAACAGCTAGAAAGCCAGTGTGTTCCATTTGCAGTCTAAGATGAAATAAAAAAAAAATTAAGGTTTAAAAACTATTTGCAAACTGAAAAATTTTCCTGTATATCCTGTATTTGCTGTCAGCCACAGTGATGGAAAGCATTTGCCAGTCCACACAGAGTTAATCACTGCGTCTTCATCCTGAATTTTTGAGGGAACAAAAGTTCCTTTGGTGCAAGCAAATGACATGGATCCTGTACAATGGGAGAAATGCAATATGCACAGGAAAAATAATCTGAGTTTGAGCTTTACAAGGGAGAACAGAGTTGTGGGTCTGAGACTGAGAGACACAGGGTTAAGTGCAGTCAAAAAGGAGGTTAAAAGGTGCCTCATGGGACATCTAGTATCTAAAGAGATCTCGCCTTGTCCTGGCACCACAGCAGAAAAGGAGGATGAGGATCCAGCTCCCCAGCCATGGCAGGTCCACATTCAGAGCACTGAACAGGGAGCTGCTGATGCAAAGTCAGAGTCTGCATGGAAACTGCAGCATTTCTCTGATTGACTTCAGTTGTTGAGCTCCGTTGTTGCAACAAATAACAGGAGACCAGCAGTGGCTCTAGGGATGAGCTCATTGCTGCTGCACCATCTACGGAAGGACACGGGGTGTCTGGATCCTTCTCAAATCCCTGACCTTGGAGTGTGAAAAGCCACTAAATCAGTATAACACACCACAGAAAGCACCAGGAGACTGAACACAGCTCTGAGGTGAGCTCAGCTGGCCACAGAGACCTCAGCAGGAAGCTCAGCCTGAAGGCACTGCAGCACACACTGTCCATGAGAGCCAGCATCTCTGATGATCTGGGCTGAGCATCTCAAGGAAAGTAACCCTTCCCAGGAAGCTTCAAAGTTGCTGTTTCCTCTTTGTTTTTGACAGGTTACACACAAACCAACGTTGGAGAAGCGCTGGCTGCTGTGCACGGCTCTGAGTTCAGCCAGACGACGATTTGCCGGTTTGAGAACTTGCAGCTGAGCTTCAAGAACGCGTGCAAACTGAAATCCATCCTGTCCAAGTGGCTGGAGGAAGCAGAACAAGTGGGAGGTAGAGAACTGAAATCTTCTAAATATTGATTTGCACTTCAAGCAGAATCCCACATAAATGTTTTAGGGCTAGTACACATCTTCCACAGACTAAAGGTCTTGTTTTACCAGCTTTAAATGCTGAGGTATGCTTGTGTTAAAGTACAGTTATCCTTTTTTTGAATGAGCAAGGAGAAGAAAACTAAAATGTATGGAATGTTCACAACAGCAGAAACATCAGCTGGTCTGCTGGAAGAAATTTCTTCCAGTCCCATCCCAGCAAGCCAGTTCCAGTCCTGTAGAGAGTCAGAGTAGGATCCGCAGGACAGCCCACTTAGTAGCATACAGAGATTTTTCACTAGCAAAGGGCTCTTGCTTCTGACAATTTCTGCCTATAACCATTAATAGCTGGAGGTAAAACAATGACCAACCATCCTAACAATGGAGAGATCCTGCGTGTGATGCTCCTTTTACTCAGCAGCATTTTCTGTTGTGCTTTCTCCTTCCCTCAAAGACTCTGACTATTTTTCTGGAAATGATTGTGCTTGTTTTCCAGTCCCTGTGGAATGTAACTTCCAGGTTTTGTTGGCTTTTTTTTTTTTTCCTTTTTTTTAATACAGCTTTGTACAATGAAAAAGTTGGCGTGAATGAACGGAAGAGGAAGCGCAGAACCACCATAAGGTAATAAATGTTTAGGTTATTATAGGTTAGAAATCACTTTGGCTAAGATACTTCTTTTCCTTCTGTCAAAATTGAACTGCTATTTTGTATTAATGAATATCTGTATCTCATGCTTCCAAAAGTTTCAATATTTGGAAATAGTCTAGTGAAAAATAACAGCATAACCCTCCAGACACCAAATTCATTCCAAAGATACTATTTTTTCCCAATTAAAGACTTTTTTTCAGCCACACAGTTTAACATTAAAATATATTTTATTCTAATTCTGTCAAAATTTTATTATATCAGTATAGTGAGTAAGGCACCAGAGCACCCTTATTTCCATTTTGGGAGATTCTACATTACACCAAAATAAATTGAATTATTTTGGTGTAATAAATAAACATATAGATTTTGATACAATAAAAAACCCATATAAATTTGCCAGAGAACTGAGGTCCAGTTAGTTTGAGGGAAAGCTTTTTTATGTCCTGTTGCATCCCTGTCACTGAATTCTTTGAAGTCCAAAGAAACACTTTAATGAATTAAAGGGAAAAAAACAGAGTTGTTCTAGAAACATCCTTTTCTTGTTTCTCACAACTCTGGTGGCCAACATCTATCACCTCTCTAGCCTCAACTCCATATGGAAATTAAGTAGGCTGCAAAAACATATTATAAAAAATAATACCAAAAAGTCAAAACGAGAGTGTGGAGTTCCTTTTCCTTTAGATATTCCAGATTCCTGTATCCCTTGGTAAAGTTGCATTCACTCAGGGGCCTCCAAGGAGCTGTAGTTTTCTTCTCCAGGAAGGGAATTTGTGTCTGGGGATGACCCTGGAGCTGCTGGGCGCTACCCCTTGCAGTGGGATGTCTGTTCCTGGAACAGGGATCATCCCTGATGTGCAGTGCCACCTCACGGAGGCGTAGGCTGTTCTCTTGTCCCACAGCCACAACATGTACCTTCCCTGCTCACACTCAACTCGAGACTTGTTTTTTTGAGTCACAGGGTCATAGAATGGTTTGGGCTGGAAGGGAGCTTTAAAGGCATCTCTCTGAGATTAAAGACTCCTCTGAATGGATGCTTCTCAATTAGGAGTGAATTTGAGATGGAAAATGTTTCACAGCTCATCTCAGCACCTCACAAGAGATGAAGCTTTACTCTTGAGAGGCCACTTTGTCCTTCCAGCTTCCCTACAGGCCAGTGAGGAGTCGAGTGGCAGTGCCAAGACCTTCCCCATTCCGTGAAGAATGGCCTCCACGAGAGCATCTCTGTGCCCCTGGCCAGAGGAACCCACTGGAGACTGTTCTTCCAACACTGTGGGCTTTGGTTTTTAACACTTATTGATAAAATCAGACCTTATATTACGCATTTTCACATCTAACCCTGCTGCAGCGGGAGTAACAAACAGGGCAGGTTGCAAGAGCACTGATAATTGAGAAGTTCAGAACAAAATCTTGTGTAGCAAGAAAATTTCAATTATTCCTTTGAAGGCATACAGCACCTCAGTTGAAAGACCTGAAACTAATCAGGGAGAAGGGCTTTACCTGAACTCTGTAGCCTTACTCTCAGCCACTCTTAATGAATATGTGAAGACAAATTAATGATATAAGAAAAGTCCCATGAACTAAATTAAGTTAGACCATAGTAAAAACTACTAAAATTGAATTTGTGGAAAGTATTTTATTTCATACTTTTCTCAAAAACTAAGAAGTTGTTAGTCAAAAGTAATGATGTTTCTATACTTCTGTATGTGCAGAACACCATGCTATTAATTAGGCAGTTTTGTTAAATATTAGTAAATATTGCAAAATTGACCTGTAAATTAAAGACCAGATGAAGTAATTAAACTCGATACTGTGAACATTCCTGTAGCAGAAATACCTGAGCCTCACTTCCAGAATAAAGCATGAAGTGCCCTCTTGTGTCCAAAGAAATTTACAGCTACTGCTGAAACTTGATGCCTCCCGGTGGCACACGAGCATGTCACAGATGTGTTTTTTGAGAATACGTAACAGAAACTGGAAGCAAATTCTACCTGAAAATAAGTAAAAATAACAGTATTAAATAATTCTGTTTAGTGAACCACTCAACTTTGGTCGCTGCTGACTCTGAGGAACAGATTAGGGCAGACATTTGGAAAATGTGATGATGGCTGAAACAGCTGGCCATAAGCTCTGTGATTTCTAGGAATACTCTAGTGCTGTCTCTATGATAAATGAGATGCAGAACACACAGTGTTTCCCAAATCTAAGTGATCGAGCTCTTCCTCTTTGTAAACCCAAATGGTTTGATACAACCAGGTAACACCACTGATGTCCATTTGCTGGGGTAGAAAGGTGGTCAGGCTTGCTCCGATTACTGTGACCCCACTCATGACTAGTCAGTAGCTGTATCTCGTAGATAATATCAAGAGGCATTAAATATCTCATAATTAACACTGAAATTGCACTGAATTTGATGCTATTTTTGCCTTTTAATCACCTCATGCTGGAATGGTGCACGATGTCACGCTGCTTGTGTCAGCAGAGAACTATAAAGTACTTTTAGTGCTTTGGGTTTCCTTTATGTTGAAAAAGATGAAACAAACCAAGTCATTGCTTTCAGTGCTGTTACTTGATCTTTCTCTTGAACTAGTGGTGAAAGCCTGAATGTGCAGAAAAGTTTTTAAATGTGGAATTTTGTCCCTTTATCCAGTATCGCTGCCAAAGAAGCCCTAGAGAGGCACTTTGGAGAACAAAGTAAGCCTTCTTCTCAGGAAATCGTGAGGATGGCTGAGGGGCTCAATCTTGAGAAAGAAGTTGTGAGAGTTTGGTTTTGCAACAGAAGACAGAGGGAAAAAAGAGTGAAGACCAGTTTGCACCAGAATGCCTTTAGTTCTATCATCAAGGAGCACCACGAATGCCGGTAAAGCTTTTCCATGTACAGATGTGGATTTCTGTTTTGATTTTTGTAAATATTGTAAATACCGTGCTTGTGGAAGACCCAATTTTAATGTAAAAGGTTGGAAACTAAATCCTACAGTGTCTGTTTAAGGAGCTGGAGGTCTCTGCAAGGAACCTATCGCACATTGTTCAGCTAGAACCACTTCCCAAATTTCACAGGTAGCTGCAGCTTCCCTGTGCTGTGCCTTTCTTGTCTCTGTGGTACAAGTCAATGACTAGATGTAAGTGTGCTGTACGTGCAGAAAGGTCGCAAAGCTTGGTGCCAGCAGCTGTAGCACGGGAAGGGTTTTGCTGTCATTAATTAAGGCAGTGTGAGCTCACCAGGACAGAGGTGCCACGCTGCTCCTGCTGGGTGCTCTGTCTCAGCCCAACATTTGACTGCCTTGAATGGCTGTCAAGTAGAAGAGGCTTTGTTAATGCTTGTTATCAAAGGTAATCCTTGCTAATTTGTTACGTGCCTCAAAGTTTGATTTGGATAGGCTTAGCTATAAAAACAGGAATACAACTTACCTGACTTTAAGGCTTTGTGGCCTGAGGGGAAGAAAAATAATTATCAGGGGTTTTATTACATTGGGCTTTCTCTGCGTTGTAATTTTTTCTGATTAAAACCATGCGTGGACATACTTACATGAGAGATGGTGTGTTAAGCTGAAAAGCATCCAAAAGAAGAATTTATTGCACTGCACATTCCCACTCTATTACACCCCTCTAATTGAAAATAATCCCTTATTTGTCATCCTCTAGCCTAGAGAGATAATTGAGGGAAAAAAATACCAGTGCCAGAGCTCCACCTATCAGGCAGGCACTAAGAAAACTGAATTAATGACTGTAGTACTCACCAGGGATAGATTATCCAGCCATCTCATCAGCCTTGCTCATTGTTATGGGAATTAGCCCATTACTGTGTAAGTATTTTGATTGTTTTCCCAGGACTGAAATTAAGGGAGTACACGCAAGTCGTACTGGCCAGATACATTTTATTTTTCCATAAAACAAACCTGATGATTTAGAAAACGTCTATATAATAGGCCCACAGAAAGCCAAAGGAGTTTAATGTTCAAGACCACTTAGAAGCAGCATGTACAAGTTAAGTGCTCACTCTCTAGTGTACATTAAATTATCGCTGATACTTATTACAGTGACCGTAAGCATATTCAGCTATGGAAATCAAGCTCCTGGAATTCTAAAAAAAATATATTTTTATGGATGAATGAACCACTCTAAGCCTTTAATTGAGAAGAAAACTTCAATTTAATAACTCAAAGGGGAGAAACTGTGGCTATGTACTCCCTTCAGGCTGCTCTTATCACTAGCATAGCTCATCTACTACAGCTGAGACCATGGTGTAGACTTTATCCACCACAGGTTATCAGCAGATCATGAACTTTACAAAGGATGGAAGTAAGTTCAGCTGAGAGGATTAGCACTCAGCAAAGGTGGTGGCATGCATTTGTGTACCTTTCATGTGATGTGGTGAAATGTTATGTATGTTGAAGTTACTATCTGATATATATAAACTTTATTTATATTCTAAATTATTTTCTTAATTATAAAAGGCTTCCTAGAAATGCTATCAGCCTGTACTTCCCAACCTCCCCATCCAATAAAGTATTCCTATACATTTGACACTCCAGGTAATGGTTTGTAGTTCTGTTTTGGTAACACTTTACTGTTTTTTAGCTGTGTGGCATGCTGAAGAGCATTTTAGAATGCTGTAACAGTTTATTCCAGAGCAGCCTCTTTGTAATGTGGTAGTTTCTTGCCCCTCAAAAAGCCTCACAAGTGAAAGATAATTGCAGCAACAGAGTAAAATAACCTGAAAGGTGGCACATAACAAAATTGTCTTGTAAAGGAATGACAAAAGGCCAATGGGAGAAGCAGCCACCATTTAAACACACCTAGCTGTTGCCACAGAAATAAAAACAAATTAGAGTGGAATTATTTAAAGAAGAAAAGCTGGATGAAATCAATTTCAACTGCTGCAGCTGGAGCCATTACTTACAGAAAGTGGCAATTCACTTTTTTTTTTCTCTAGGAACAACTTAATTACCATCAATTACTCTTGGCTGGCGGGGGAACCAACCTGCACATAAAACAGGATTTCCGAGGGGTAGCTTCACAAACCTGCAGGAGTTTAGCTGGCCATTCAGCCAAGCTGGGCTGCATTATTTTTCTTTGAGATATTTGTGGGGTTTTTTTTTTTTTCTTGCTCTTCTTTTCCCACGGTAACTTTAGGCAGGGTGTTAAAGCCACGCTAGAGGGCAAAAGAAGGCATTATCACAATGTATAAACCTGAGGTTCAGCTGTCTCTGAAGAACTGTGATGTGCTGTGCCCTCATGTGAGGGACACAACAGACCAAGCCAAGGCCAATCTGCTGACCAAAGGTAAGGTGAACAACTTGAAGTTACTCTCTGTTAGATTAATGTGTGTGCATTGAATGCTATAGACTCTGCTTAACTATGAACTGTACTAAAAGGCTGATGGAGGCAGGCTGTCCACCTTCCTGCCTAATAGAAGAACTAGGAGTAAATATGGGAAGACGGAAAGAAGCTTAAACTAAAAAAAAAAAAAAAAAAAGGGTGGTTCTCAACATGCTTGGGGAAAAATCTGTGGAACTTCTCCACTAAAACATGTGGGTGCCAGAAGTTTCTTTGTATGGACAAGTTCTCAGATGAGAAAGCCACTCAAAGCTGGTGTGTGTAGAACTTGCACATGGCTCTGGAAGTGCTTTATGTTTAAAATAGAGATTGGAAGAGTATTAGGGGAGGAAGCATCATCTACATTGATCATGTTCTTGTTGTTCTCCTGGGCATTGCTTCTGGGCACTTGTGGAAGAGGACTCTGGGTACAGCCGTTTTTAGGTGTGTTCACAACTAGGTCACTGCTCCTTAATGAATTCAGACCCAGCTGCTATTTAAATTGTTAAAAAGGGTAAAAAAAGTTAAGGATTGAGTGGTTCCTTTGTTGGGTTTTTTTTTTGTATCTCTGTAGGGGATACAATTTTGTTACAGGCTGATCCAACATGCTGACTACAACTGCAAACACATAACAAGCCTGCAAACCTACAGCACTTCTCACTCTGCTACCTAAAGATTTTTACACGGGTTAGAGGGGCAGGACTGAAAAGGTAACCTGTAACAAACCACAGGATTGATACTGACACCAGCCTTAGTTCAGCAGTCCTAGTGGCGCCAAAAAGCAATGCCTTTATTCCTGTTCCTCAAAGTCCCAGAGGAAAGAATTGATAATGGAATTATGCCCAATTTTGACAGTTACTAAAAGGATCGAGTCCTCATTCAGAAAGGACACAAGCCTTGGTGTTTAACCACACTACAATCAACCAGTAGCATTTTATCCCTGTGTTCACATTACGATTTCTTTCTTCTTTCAGTGCCACAGAGCAGTACTTGGGCACGAGGTTCCAGACAGGGGAATGCAAACTTGAACAAGTCTTTACTGAATGTTGAGTCAAAGGCCCACAAGCAACTACAATAAATATTATGGTACTTTATAGCTCAATGGAATATTTATCAGCATTCACAAAGAAAGCCCAGTAAGAGACAGATGTGTAAGACTAACCCTATAGAGGACAAAGTCAGTGTGGAATAAAAAGCCTTTTATTAGATTTTTACAAAATAACTTGTAAAAAAAAAACCACCTTGTATTGGATATATGCAATATATTAACTTACACATTCCTACCCGCTACCTGACAGATTCAGTTTGTCCATTATTTCTTTGAAAGAGAAACACCACCTGCAATTCTAGGCGAAAAACTTGAGGAAGGCTCTCCTATGAATTCTCTTTCTCTGCTGACTTTAATCCTAAACAGTAGATGGTGCAACAACAGCAGATTCACTGAGGTTTCCTGCTACGCTTTGTCTAGCAGCAAAGTCTCTTTATGAAGTTTGTCCCCTCCAGTTATCCCGGTTTTGCTTTTGGGAGGTATTTTGCTCTTCTCTTTTTAAAGTCAAGATGGTAATTGTTCAATGAGCAGCACCACTAAACCAGCACTGAGAGGTAAATATCTCCAGCAGAGTCAGGGCTGAGGAGTATCACACCATCTAGGAAGTAATAACTGGGAACTGCATTCTCATTTTGTCTATTTCAAGTATCAATGGTTCTGTTCCTTAGCCCAATGCATATTCCACTTGAAGCTAGAATTGTGTTGATGCAGTTCAGAGACCATAGAAAAACCTCCACAGAACCAGAATGCTTTTATTATAGTGTTTAGACAAGTAGTTATCATTTATGATCCAAAATTGTTCTCAAAACTAATATTTAGAGCTAGTTTATCAATGTGATCAGTTGCATCTTAGCAAACAATACGATTATGCAGTTATCTTCCATTAAGAAATACTGTAAAATATATACAAATGTTTCTTCAGGCAAATGTCCTTTTTGCAAGCGCACAAGTTGCATTTCTGAATGAGTGCATCTCTCCGCTTCAGCACTGAGTCCCATCAAGTGTGCAGAGAGGTCTCACCAAAGCATTTTGTGAAACCATCTTAATTATTAAGTTTACTCACCTTTCAAAGACTCATTCTGAAAGAAAATCACAAAGGTACAAGATTTATATACATAAAGGCACAGCAATTCTGTTGAAACCAGCTATGTTACAGTACAATAGAGTTCAATCAGTGCCTTTCATGCAACAAAGTTCACTAACAAATGTAATTCCTCTTCCAAAAAAATTAATTGCACAAGGAGTGTATCCTTCCATTCTGGTAGGAAGAATAATGAGCTATTATTTAATCAGCTCAAAAGTTGCTAGAGGAATTTCAAAGAAATACATAAAATGTTTTTTCTTTCTGCCTAAATCTGCTAGACTCTCAAAAGCTATTTCTCATGGAAAAAATACTTTCCAACTAAGACTCAAGGTGAAGTTTCATTTGTGCTAAGAGATGACAGACTAAGAATGTTTCTATAGCAATAGTTTTGTAATGATAAATATTACATGGGTGCTGTCCTAGGAAGTGGCATCACCAGCCACAGAATAGCCAGTTCTAGATGATAGATCAGGAACTGAGATGGAAGCAAACTTTGAATCCAAAGGACAGATCTGGATCAGGTATAAGTGAATTTATCGTTAGAACTACACCCCTGGTTGGTCCAGAGTCAAAAAGACTCCATGCAATGGACAAAAAAAGAACTTTTCTCTGCAAATTGATTTTCGAGTTGTCATTTCTGAGACTTCAGGGTTTTCCTAGAAATCAGTTGCATTGAAGGAGTATTTGCAGTTTGTACATGTGACTAGAGCTGAACGCTCAGCAGGCAGACTCTGAACTGGATAACTTAATCCACCCCCAAGGCTTTGAGCTGGCGTTCAATCTCTTCATCCGATATGGTGGTGGCGGTCGATGCTGATGCAGATGGCAACCCTCTGGCAGCTGAGGGAGCTTTGGCCATCTAGAAGGAGACAGAAATTTTCTTCAGTCAGAACAATGCAGGTTATGACAAGCTGACTGTTAAAATAAACTATATTTAAAAATGGAATGTAGGGGAAAAAGCGCATGAGCTGTGCAAAAATAGCCATACCTTGCCAGAGATTTCAATCCCGATCTCATCAAGCACTTGGTTAACAATATCTTGGCTTTCTTCCTCTTCATCAGAAGCATCAAAAATATCATCCAGAGTATCATTAACTTAGAAGAAAGAAAAAAAGAATCCAGACTGCATTAAACAAAAAACCTAGTACCATCTAGTACCCTCCCAGAACACAGCAGTAATACTCCAGTGTAAGATACCAGCAGAAAGCACCTGGATGTTAGAGAGGCTTTCTTAGCTCTGCCTTGCAAAGCCTGTGAGCACAGCCAGGGCAACAACAGGGTAAGGCATGGCTGCTTTTACAAAAATGTTTAGTTTCACCAAAAGAGTTTAGCTGCTGTTCCTCCCTCCCCATGCTAGATTTTAACATTTCTGCAAAACATCTATAATTTCATAAAAATCCCCTTCCTTTTCTTCCTCCAAGAACGCTGTAGAGTTGTTAACTACTCAGGTAACTTGTGTGCAGTTGAGGTGCTTCCATCTTGGCCAACAGTACTGGTTTGAGTCCATGCTACTCAGTATGACCAACAAAGGGGCAGGAATTGGGATGGGGAGGAGACTGGGAGCAACACCAGGAATTAGCTGACAGTGGACACATGCACTCAGGAACAAGAAATGTGCTGCCTCCCCAAGAAGTTGTTTGTGGCTTAATTTAAGAAAAAGGAGACAGAACCATATCATATCACCATGTGCAGACAGCTGTGATTATCAGTATCTAAATTGTGTCCACTTAAAGCAATTTTTCAAGTCTCCCTACCAGTTATGCCATCAAGGCCTTGAACTGCTCTTAAAGCCTATTCCCATCCAGTATGTTTTTTTTTTTAAATATGATGAGTATTTTGCAGAATATGGGAAGGAATGGATTCTAGATTTAATACCTAGAGCTTCTAAAAAAGTCTGAGGCTCAGCCTCCCTGCTCAGAGATACATTGTTTTGTTTGCTCTAGTTTTGCTGTCAGTCTCATTAACTACAGAAATAAACTTCAAACATCAGTGTTTCTAGGCTGGTTCTTCCCTGCCAAGAGCAGCCAGCTGCTCCCTGCAGTGCAGAACTTACTCATTTCTTCAGTCATTTCCATCTTCATGTTCTCCTTCTGGAAATTCTGCATAGTTTGTAGTGTCTTTTGTGGATCCATTTTCTTGTTAACTGCTTGCATTGTCTATTAATATGGAAAAAACTCTTAAATCATACAATGAGACATTAGTAAATATCAACGCATTCATTAAGAAAAACCTTTTAGCCCAAATTCTTTGGGCTTGACTCTTTACATCCCACGAGAAGTGTAGATAAGTGACACATCAATAGTACAGCCTGCACTTATATAGTGCCCCAATAGACAAGACTTTCAAATGTGTGCATCCTTCTTGCACCATGACCCTCCCCTGGCCTTGTATTAGGAAAAATCTGACTGATCTGAATGAAAAGAATGGAGAACATTTCCTAACTTGAAGGCTACACACGTTAAAGAAGTAAATGGCTGCAGGTTCTTATTCAGGAAGGACCATTTATTTGTCCCACCACTGGAGGACAGGCCCTAAATTGTTTCTTTATGTTACAATTTAATGGAAAAATTACTTTTCTCTGAAAAGAAAATATCGAAGTATTGAGGAAGTACTTGCTTAAGGCACACCTGTGTGATGGGTGGAGATCTTGCTGTGAGACTGAAATAAACTTCACCCATTTTACTACAGGTGTGCAGCACTGCCTTTATGGGCACTGCCATGGGGTACTTCCCTCTTTCCTAAAAAGCAAGTTACTGTGGGATATCAGAATCTAAATATAGACATGAGCAATTCAAATGTAAAATTTAACCATTTCTGATAAGATAAAAGACTTGGTTAATTAAAAGAGCTAGTTGGTTAATTATCAAGCTACTGCAGCCACTACTGGCATCACAGAAGGTCTTCTGCCTTCATGTCTGAGTTTGTTCAAAGTGATAATGTATTCTTGAATTCTGATGTTACTTGAATTTCAAAGACTGTGCTCATGGTCACATTATTTGAATTTAAAAAGTTGTTCTGGACTTAGAGGGTGTTGGTTCTCTAGAATTCTTTTACAAGAGTTATAAATGGACATCAAAAGTTTCTGCACTGATAGAGAGTTCATATAACTTCAGAAAATAAGGATGCATGATTAAAAGAAACAGGTACCTTAATTGGACTTTACCATGTCCAAAATTAGCACCATACATGCTAAAAAGTATACTGAAATTACTTTGAAAGCTTTGCATTCACATATTTGCCTTGCTTGTTGAGGAAACTGATCCCATACATTTTTCACTGATGGTTTTACGAGATTAACAATTCTTTAACCTTCCCACATTGGTAAGGCAAAATATTCACTTTAAAAGTGACCAAAGGAATTTAAGACCTTCTTCTCCAATAATGTTACACAAACTAGGCTATACAAGTACCTGCTGTGTTTCAAAAAACATAATTTTCTGAATGTTGGGTAATTTTCAAAGAATATATTTTTTTTCCTACTGAGCTAATCTTCATAACTACTCCAGTGATGCTTTGGTTTGGAGAAAGTTAATCCAAGACCTATCATAGATAAAAACAAGTCACCCACGTAATAATTAAAAAGCAAGACCAACTTGTTCACATGAGCAGTGTTGCTGGAATACTGAGCAAGGTGTGGAACCTGATCAGTCAGACAAGTCCCCTTTGTAAATTTGCTGCAGAGCCACAACTCTGTACCACTTCATGGCTGGACTCTGCCCTCATGCTGTGTCTAAAAGGCACTTGACCACAAAGCCTTTGTGGGAATTCCTTTCTGCACCAAGTTGCATTGCTGTGTTTAACTGGATTTAGCTTGGACTGGGATCAAAGCCCAGCTTGGTCTACAGCGATGCATATTAATTCTGCTTCCTGTACCTTGAGCTGAACAGTCCTCCTTGCCAAAAGCCAAATCCCTCTTTATCAGTTCAGGGAATAGAGGACAGTTCACAACTAACTTGCAAAACTGAGATTTTTCACTCTTTTATGAGATGAGACTTGGGAGAGACCTTAATGCAATACTATTTCCAGAGAGAGCACAGAGAGAATGACAGCAAACTCCAGATTAGATTTTTTTAGGAACTTTAGATCCAAAGCAATAACCTACTTTTTTCAAAGGCCATAAAGCTATTGTGACACACTGCCTTGATTTCTAGACGAATCATGACCTACTTTTTCCTAGTAAAAACTGCTTGTGACAATATATACAGGCATGGCACTGTAGCAGCAGAGATTGGGGTTTTTATGTACTAAAAGAGTTCATTCACTGGCATTAGTTTATTTTTATCATGTAAACATTTGACAGATGTCTAGACCAAGAAAGTATGTAGGTGCTATGTGGCTGGACTGACTTAACAAAAATTTAATAACAGAAACCCAAATTACATTTCCCAACTGTATCCTCACCACCACTTGGGGCAGTGACTTTTATCCCCGCAATTACACAAAATAACAATTTTTGCAACCATATGCTGCATTTGAACGTAAAAGAATATCTTGTAGTGACTTACTTTTGCTGTAGCTGACATAGCTCCTGCCATCTTCATCTGGGAGTTCATGACCTTTGTTTGAGTGGACATGGAAGTGACTTTGGAGCTCACAGCATAGGTTCGATTCTTCTGCTTCCGCAGCTGCACCAGCTGCTTGGCCAGCACTTTGCAGGCCTCTTTGTTACCAGTCTTAGCCATTTTCTTGATTTCCAGTTCCTGTGAAAAAAGGTGTGAGATTAATTCCACAGAATTTTCATTCACACAAAGACTATAATTAAGCCTTACCACTAATAATTAAATTTGAAAGTTGACTATTCTCTTGTATCTTTTAAGACATTTAAAGTTATATAAATAGTTCCTTGCTTTTTTAACAAGGCTGTTTAGCAGAATCAATGTCACGCTGGTATGATTTGACCACAAGGAAAAAACTCAATAAAACTGAGTTATAGTGTGGTAGCACACAGTTCCCCCAAACACTCCAATTTCTGCATGATGTCACATTCACTTCTATGTGCTCATTCAATTCCACATCTGCATAGGGAGCCACACTTCAAAAAAGCCCCAAAAGTGGAGGAATTGTGATGTCCAGTCAACTACTGGTGCCATGACTCTAATAAATTTTGATTTCTTGCAATCAAACAACATCACTCATGTAAGAAATGGAGAGTTCTTTTCAACACTTTTTCAGCCTCAAGAGAACCTCACAGCCTTTTTGTGGAAAAAGTAGATAAAGTAAGATGACCAATAATTATAGGCTGTTTACCCTCATAATTTAGCTGGACTTAAATGATAATAAAAGTGGTATAATTTAACAGGTGCTTATGCTATAAGAAAGACACTTGTGTCTTAGAAAACCAAAACAAAACCCCAATCTGTCAATTCAAAGAGAAATAACAATCTGTTTAGCCCAGAGGTACCAGGAAAAAGCCTGGCACAAATAATCTTGTCAGCTGGGATTCTTCAAAGTGTGCCTTCTGATTAGTGACTTGGTAATGTGAACTTTGCAACCACTTTTTCCTTTACAGCCTTTTCAAGGAGGTCTTGCCACAGTGGCTCAGTTTTCTGTAGATGTTCATTTGTCCATTTTGATTTTTACCATTAAGTAAAAGCAACTTTTAAAGACCAGCTTTATCCTGGATTTTTCAGGAGAATATGCCTGCTAAAGGTATGCAGTTGCTTCACTTTATGTGCACTGGTAATCCAGAAAACTGCAATTACAAGAAGCTATGAAAAGAGAAATTCTAGTCACCAGGACATGCACAACAGTCCCATTTAAAGGCAGGTATAAACTGACCCAATGCATTACCCTGACTACCAGAAAAGTTCATAGTTAAGTTTATTGCAGAGATGGCTCTGGCACAAAATCTCCTCTGCAGATTCATAATGTCTAAAGGGTATGTCATACACACTATTTTTAATCCAGCAAGGTACAGAGTGGCAAAGAAGCAGCATGAGACTGTTCAAATGCAAGAGGCCTGAAATAGAAGCTGTGCTCTTTGAAAGTAGATCACAGAAGCCACAAAAATTCCTGTAACATCACCAGAATAATACTTCCTTTTTTTTTTTGTACCTAAAATGCTGTGAAGGTTGGCGGGATTAATTTGTACCCCATAGTTTTAACAGCAAACATTTGAAAACAGGGATTTTCTCAGTAAGTTGAAAGACCTACATAGCATTTAGAACCTGATTTTCAAAGCAAAATACAAACCATTGCCAAATCACTGCAGATAATCCACCTGCAGAAATAAAACCCTATACACAGATGACCTTACTCTTAATTAAAAAGAATTTGGGTAAATTTGGGGTACATTATTTGTTTTTGAGAAGTTTGGGGCAAGCTTATTGAAGTCAGTTATGCTCTTCTGGGAAAAAAAAAATCAAAATTCCTGTATCAGGTTACTGAACTGAAACAGAACTGTCTGCATATATTAAGGTATTTTTATCCATAGAATTAATATAACTGTATAACTGGGTTTTCTCAGAGTAGTACCTTAAAATTAAGGGGAAAAAAGGTCTTTCTAGAGAAAGCACATAATGAAATGTTTTGAGATTGACTGATAAACCCCTGATCCTTCTTCACCTGATCTGAAACTGAAAATTAATATTTATTGTCCATTGCTCCTCTCATTCCAGCAGCAAATTTTAACTTTTTCAAAGACATATTTCACTGCTCCCTTCTTCTTCTCCTCAGAAATCCAACATTTCTGAAACCACTTAGTGTGGTAAGTAATCAACACTTCAGCCTGAATATTCACTAAAATTAAGGTTATTACCAGATTTGGAACATTTCATACTGGAAAAATGCCTTATTTATGAGCAACCTACTGTATCTTACATGTCCAAGGCTTTTAGAAACAGTTTCTCTGATCTTTTAGTTTATTATTCCCAGCTCTTGGTATTCATGCAACCTGCTGCCACGAACCACCACCTCAATAGCTGCTGGAATTGGCTGGATTTGCACAGCTTTTCCCACAGTCTGAGCATTCTTCATGCATCAAACCCCACCATCTGGCACATCCATTTCTCTTCTTATAGTGCCACACAGGTGCAGCATTCAGCCACTGAGTACTTGAAAGCTCACACACAGTAAGTTCTGAATAGATCTTAATTTGGGCAAACACTCCTACTGCTATTAGCTAATTTTAGGGAAGTTCTATATGAATGAAAATAATCCTATGGGGTATTCATGATATCCTATGGTTTTTCAAGTATTCTCTCCCACTGGAAAGTCATGGCAACATGTGATAGCACTTACACTTCTTTTAATTTTTCTACCACAGGACCACTGATTTACAAACCTTTTAGGAAAAAAAACACTTCTGAAGGATAGAGAATGCCAGGAATTGTAGGGAAAAACCCATGTGGTTATTTCATCTAAACATATTGTTTCAGGATTTTCCTATGTCAAAGGCTGAGAATCGCTTTTAGACAGTAAATTTTTTCCAACACAATTTTAATAACTGAGAAATGAAAAGGGGAAGACAACTTTTTTCAGTATTCAATTATTATGCACTGATTTGTATCCTTAAAACTTTTCAAGTTTTCTGTCGTGTGTGCATGTTTTAAAGAGCAAGATAAAGTTCCCTGTCATACTTACCAGTTGTTTTTCCTGTTTTTCAAGTGCTGCTCTGTCTCTGCTTATAGCCCTCTGTGTGCCTCTTAACTCTCGATTTTGCTCCTTTATTATATCTGGAAAGAAAATATCGATAGCTGGGCAAAGTTTTTAATACTCCATAAACACCTGCTAAGCACCCTGCAGACATGCAGCGTGTTTGACACCTCCCTTTGTTCAGAGTGAAGTGTCAGCATTTCAGAGATAGAAAATATTAGCAAAATACAATTTGGTGTACACAACATCATCGTGACAGCAGTGTTAAAAAAGAAAAAAAAAAAGCTATGTTACCTAGGATGTTATTTTGCACCATAACCACAGCAAGAGCCTTAACCCCACAGCAGGACATCTGTACACACACTTTCCTGCAAGTCCAGCACTAACTCAGCAATATCACGTTCACTGCCATCCCACTGCTTTTCCCCCGGCCAGGCCTAAATGCAACAGGTAGAGCAGCTGAAGGAACCTTGACTTATGAGATCTCAGAGCAGGTGAGGAGTTCCCAGTTCCACTAAAACAGTGAAAATAATCCCAGGTGCAAGTCCTGGATCCTGCTCTTCTCTGTCCTTATTCTACTCTGGGGGAGTTTCCTCTCCTCCACATCTGTGCAGCCCTTCTTCGAGTCAGACTATAAAGTAACAGTGTTTGAACCTTTTCAATCAGGAGATGCTTAAGTAAGACAGGAAAGTGGGGGCTTTTATAACAAATTTTAGTCTCCTGACAACTGACATAGCCATCAAAGCTTGAACACTGTCTGTCTAGTGCAGCCTATCATCCTTCATAGGAGTTTTGTGCACTGAACTCTTAAAAAATATTTACTGGTAACATCCTCTTATTAAAGCAAGTATTGTTTACAGCCCAGGCATCAATCATGCTAGTTGCAGCTAACTTTTGATAGGATTTACAACACGTGCTTGGGTGTGATTCACCTGGGCAAAGGCAGAGCAGTAGGTCTGCATCTGACTCAGCATCCTCTGACCTTCATACAGGAAAGAAGTTATTATCTAGGACAGATTCATCTACTCCTATTCAATGTTTGCACTTTGGGTGGGAGTCTGAAAGCAGCAGACTCTCACATAAACTTTGTTTAGAGCTCTTTCTTCTAATCCACAGCAACATCATGGCAGGGCACTGCTATTGTACCTACAAAGTTTGAAGCAATGAGAATCAATACATACAGGCAGAGTTACTCACAGAATTAAAGGATAAATTCTAGAACCACAGGCCACCCTTTTCATTTTTTAAGGTTTGGGGCAATTACTTTTTGGGCATAGAGCATGATAGGGGATACACATGATAGAGTCACCCCAAGACATTTTCTTCAAACAGAGAGAAGCATTCACACTCTTCATTCCCAAAGGCAGAAATACTGTAAAATATCCATTGCTGAAGTTATTTCAACATTAATAGGTCTGAATTGGAAAAACACCCCAAACCTCCAGTGGCATTTTAAAGACAGAATATACACTTCCTCTTCCAATTTTGATGGAGATTTGCCCAGTAATTGGGCAAAGAAATATATATTAAAAAAAACCCAGTGTGAAAACGACACATGTTTTTACAATGCTACTACTGCTGTGAGTACTACACAAAAAGCATCCTTGGGAGATGCAGACTTTTCAGTGGACAATAACTAAGAACTGAAAGATGGCACAGAATATAACTGCATTCTTCACACTGGCAAAGCAGCAGTGAAAATCATTCTGAAAATGCTACAGGCAAGTAATTTTGAAGGTAGATAAATGCATATTACTTGCACAGCTGCACTTGGTGAAATTGAAAGAAAAAGCTTAATAGCTACATACAAGACTGGCTTTTCTAACTACACTCTTCTAAAAAAAAACCTTAGCATAGTGAGCTTGAGAGGTAGGAACTTCAAGGTGATAACAAACAAGAACAGTACTTAACTCAGGAGACAACAAGGGTGAGCACGATGCTTATTTCTGTGGTTTCTGATTCCCCATAGTGGCTCAGCAATAAACTGAAAACAACTATCTGTAGTTACAGACCCTTTCATCTGTTTTTAGGAGTGAAGGCCAAGATGAGAATTTGGTTCTTGTTTTTCTCTGATAACTGAGGCAAATCCCTAGTTAATCGAGCAGACAGAACACGGCAGGTTATTCTGAGATAGTCTTTTGCCAATAGTCACTCCCGTGTGTCACGCTGGCGTCACACACACACCAGGACAAGGAGGAAGCACTTCCATTCCTTAAAACAGGTTGGACGAGAGACATCCAGAAGGGCTTGACCCGGCTCCTGCAATTCTTCCTTGGTCATGGAAGCTTAGCACCAACTTCTCTTCCTCCCTTCTCAGGCAGGTGCTGGATCTCAAAAGGCAAGTGCCAGGTGGGACCTGTGCGTGTTCCCCTCCGGTGACGCACAATTGGTTGATGAGCAGCGTCATTTTTTGCGAGCTCTTTTCAAACGCCGACCCACCAGATTTGCCACGGGGCACCCACCCAAAATGCCAGAGAGCCAGACCTGGGGCTCCCCAACCCTGGGGCACGACCATGTGGACGGCTGAGCATCGCCCAGCGGCCTGCTGGCAGGTAAGACATCTTTTTGGGCTTTACTTTGGGGATCGTTGTTCCTGACGAAGTTTGAGCGTTTTGGAGCGCCAGACTGGCTACAGAGAACCGAGACCAAGTTGTTTCCACGCCCTCGCAGAGCCCAGGGCCGGGCGGTGGCGGCTCCCGCAGCCCGGACGTGGCTCCCGCACAGCGGCACCGCTCGCGTCCCGGCTCCCCCTGGGCCCCGGCAACTCCCGCCGGACCTGTTTTGTTTCCCTCGCTGCCAGCTCCTCCTCCTCCCTCACCCACGTCCCGGGATCGCCGGGCCCGGCTCCCAGCCCTCCCGGTGCGCCGAGAATCCCCCGCCCCGCTCTGCCAGGGCCGGCCCGGCCCGGGGACTCTCCCCGAGCGCCGCCGGTGAGTCACGGCGGGCGGGCCGGGGCCTCCCGCTCCTCTCCCTGCGAGCTCCCGCTCCGCCGGGACGCGGGGCCCGAGGCCGCGACCCCCGCCGGCCTCCGATGCTCCGGAGCCCCGGCCGGGACCAGCCCCGCGCCCGGGCTCGTTCGAGGGCTGGGGGCGGCTGCTGCCGGGGGGGCGGCGGGGCCTCCCCGGGCGCCCACTCACCGTCCACGGTCTTCTTCTTGAAGAGCGAGGCCATGGCGGCAGCCGGACCCGCAGCCGCCGGACCCCCGCAGCCGCCTCGGCGGGCTCCTGTCGCCTCCTGCTCCGGTGACCAGGAAGCGGCCGGGCCGCGATCGCCCGCCCGGCTCCGCCTCCCGGCGCCGAGGGGCGGAACGGGGCCGGGCCGGGGCTCCGCGCAGCGCCCGCCCACCCTGCGGGGCTCGGGCCGGGGCCGGCCCCGGCGAGGCGCGGCTGGGATGGGGCTGTGGGAGCGGCTCCGGGAGCGGCTCCTCTTTCTCCCTGCGAGGTTTCTCTGTCTGGCCGCCCTCGTTTGGCCGCCCCGAGCCGCGGGAG
This sequence comes from Lycocorax pyrrhopterus obiensis, assembly GCA_014706295.1. Classification (NCBI taxonomy): domain Eukaryota; kingdom Metazoa; phylum Chordata; class Aves; order Passeriformes; family Paradisaeidae; genus Lycocorax; species Lycocorax pyrrhopterus. The sequence goes on along the minus strand of JACSVZ010000001.1, from coordinate 113,058,358 downwards.
AGGCGCTCCGGGACCGGCCCGGCCACCCTGGGGACGAGCCCGCAGCCGGGACGGGGCGGTGATGTCCCGGCTCCCTGCTCCCCGCTCCGCTCGGTGGTTTGGGTTTCCTTCTTGTACGTGTAATTATTAAAGACTAAAATGGAAACATATTAAAAGTTAACTTGGCAGCGTGGTGCTCTTCGGGTTCGCCGCTTGGTTTTCTGAAAACACTGGTCTCGTTGGAAATAGCAAGTTTTCACTGTTTTTCATGTGTTCCTTTAGTTATTTTTCACCGGTTGTTCTAGGCTGAAATCCACGTCATGTATACACAGATACTATGGGAGTTCAGCAAGCTTCTATAAGGAAACCTGGTGCGTGGGCATCTGGAAGGATTTGGGCACAGGTCACAATTAAACACAAAATTGAACACTGTGATCCCTGCCTGTCCCCGACAGATGAACCGTGGGGTTCAGGATTTTTTGTTCAGGAGCATCCCGGCTCTGGGCCCTCACCCCAAGCCACTGCTGAGTCTGGAGAACAGATTACAAATCAGTTTTCTAGGATATGCCTTTGTCTGAGGGTCACAAGCACCGCTGTGCACAAGAGTATGGAAAAAGGAATAATAATTTTCTTGGGTTTCAATGTGTAATTACAATCCTTAATTTTTAATAAGGTAGTTTATAACATAGCTGTGGTTTCATCGTTGGCTATTACCTACATATGCATCATGCCCTTAGAAAATAAAAAGAGGCCCCATATTAAAAAAAGACAGAGCTGTAGGTTTGAATACCAGCTAGATATCACTTCACTTACTTTGAAGTGTTGGGGGGATTATGTTAATTTGCAAGGAAAAAAAGAAGTGACTGGAATGTAGTAATGCATTTTGATGGCTAGATATAAATTCAACTCGAGAAACAATTGTAAGTTTATGGTTGCAGTACCCTAATAAACCACACTTTTATAACCTTGCACGGAGAAACAATCTATTAGATTATTATAATAGCAGTGTAAGGATGTATGTGGACATAGGAAGGTACAGACTATGTGCTTGGCGTCAGTATTCCTTGATTTTCTGAAAACACTGATTTTGTTGTAAATAGCAAGTTTTCATTGTTTTGTGTGTGTCTCTTTAGTTATTTTTCACTGATTGTTCTAGGCTGAAATCCAGACCACATGTAATGACATAGATACTGTGGAAATTTAGCGATTCTCTATGAGGCAAGGTAAATAAAATGCACTTTACAAGTTTATCCCTGTACGTCTGTACTCTTTGTTAGGTCAGACCAGTCAGACATGGGTTTAGTAACCAAGACTGAAATCCTGGTTTTGAAAACGCACAGATGAGGGGGAGGAGAGCACTTGTAATTTAGATTCAGATCCCCACTTTCCTTGAGAGAGAGGCTGGGCAGAATAACTACGGGGTACTCTTAAATTGTGCTAATTAGCTGTGAGACCAGAAATGCATTTTTCCATAATATTTCTTCATGAATGTTTAATTGTGATGAGATAAACAAAGATGTCCATAATAGGCTTCATGACTGCAATAAATACAGTATGTCTGAGCTATTGCTTGCCAAGACTTACTTTTCTGTTTTATAAGCCTGAATGCTGGGATGCTATTGTAGGTAGCAGTGATAAGAGAAGCCCTCAAATTTATCTTTTAAGTTAATAATGTTTAAATATCAGTGTTTCTTTTAGATTCTGGCTTGGTTTAGAATCTAATCACCAATCAAAACGTAAAAAATAATCTTACTTTTTGATGCTACAAACAACCTTTAAAAGTCAGTCAGACGGAATAAATAACCTTTCCTTAGTGACTGTATGCAAATATCACCAGCAAACCAAAGCAGAGACTGTGTGTTTCCTGTTTGTTGGATTTAGAGTGAAACTGGGACACAAAAACTGTTTTAGAAGAATGATACAATATCCTGTATTAATTTGGAAATGAAAAATTCCAAGTCAAAGTATGAAAAATGAATGGATAACCAAAACAGATTAACAGGAGGAAAGCTGGTGTCCAGTGTTCCAGAGTTTTACTTAAAAAATGAAGGGAGGGAGGGTTTGTTTTTAGAGGTGTAGATAAGCTATTCTAGCATTGGTGCACTGGAGTATTTAAGCCCACAGTTAATTTAAACCAGGTGATGGGGTTCAATCTGCTTAAATCTAAACATGTTCAGGTAGTCAGATGTAATGGCTGCTATGAAGAGACCCTTACAAATTGGTGCCTTCACTGTTCTTTAGAAGAGTAGACAAAGTGTCTGATTTGGAAAAAAAAAATCCTTTCTTGACTACGCTCTCAGGAGAAAAAGGAGAGGTGAGCTTTCAGACATGTGAGTCCTGAAGAAGATCTTGAGGTTATGCTTTAAATCTTTTTAAGCTTTCTGGTCTAATGAAGGTTACTAGTTTTCCCTGTCTCCTTTTCTAGTGTGAGTAAAGCGTTGCAAGTGAACTTTCGCTGACAGCTAAGGCAGGCTGTCTTGGGATGCTTTTTGGATAATGACCCAAATTCAGCACTGTTTGATCTATTCTGGGCCCATCTAATTCCTGCTCTGCAGATATAAGGAAATTAAATGAGGCCATGTGTAGTAAAGAATGAAGTGGTAAAGTTGAAAATTACAGAGGCCTGAGAAAGATAAATGATCAAAGACTGTATAAATGTATTGCTATATGAAATGTACAGCACTTTACATAAAGTTAAGTTTAAAATGAAGTTATGAGGAGAAGTGTACCTCAGCAAGTGGCCACTTCCCAAAATCTGTGATGCTTTACCTTATCTTGGGGGAGCTCCATGGGAATCAAACTACTTACTCATGTAAGAGTTTGTGAATTGTGCTAAAGGCTACGTGACTTTATCCCTTGTCATGTGAAGGTGGGCTGAGCTAGGAGGGGGTCAGAAAGGAAAAAGCAGGGAGAAGATTGCAGATCCTGATGGAGCTCAGACTGCAGTTCACCCCAACACCCTGCAGTGGCACCAGGGGAATGTTGTGGCGATGTTAGATGTGTGGCTCTGCTGAAGTCTGGGCGTGTGTCATCCTGTTATCTCGAATTGCACTCATTAGTAATGGAACCTGGAAATGGGAGTGTGCTCTCCATGGTGGGGAGGGCATGGAAATACAGGCCAGAGGCACAAAATCTGGGAGGATTGGAAAAAGGTGAAGCAGAAAGGAGCAGAGGAGGGGTGGTGGCTGGCACAAAACGGGGCTGTGAATTTTTGAGGAGTAAGGAGTTGGAAATTGTAGGAATAAATGAAGAGAGCCCTAGGAAAGAGGGCAGAGAAAGTGAAGAGAAGCGGTCAGGGAAATGCTGTGGCTGTAAGATGGTGGAGGTTTCCTCCAGTGCTGCAGTTGTAAAGGGTTCAAATGAGTTCAACTTCATTTGCCTGCTTTGTTAAGAAAGAAATCTCTTATTTATTTGTGCAAGTGTAAAAAAAATCTGTGTTTTATACAGCATGTCTCGCCCTCACCTTGCAGGTTAGACAACTTCCCAGCAACATTTGTGGAAAGCTCACGAGAACTGAAAAATACCTCATTCATAGGAGGAAAATTGGGAGTCACATCTAGCAAATACACAGGTATGAAATAACCTTTGTAGACGCTGAAAGTAAAATTGTTGAAACGGATTTCATAAGAGAAAATTAACTGTCTTCAAATAATGGCCTTAGTGAATTGCTGTCCAGTAAGAATAATACCACAGTAAATGAGGTGACAAACGGGAAACAAGTCAGTAAGCTAAAAATCAGTAGATTACCTATTTGGAAATAGTTTATAATTCTAAACATTTTCATTTTTAAAATGCATAGTTTTATGGATTTAGAGGAATGTAGTGAATCTGAAATAGGAGAATGTCTTGCTTTCCATCTGTTCAAAATTTAAGTTGAACTGGGCATGTATGTGAAGCAGAGAGTTGTATTGTTGGTCTTATTCATAACTTAATTGTTTCTTGCTTTCTCTGTCTAAAAAGGATCAATTGCCAACAGACTGCTACTCTTCTAAGCCTTATATCATACAAGGCACACAGGGTAGAGGGAAATACACATTTAGGTGCATCAGCATGGCTTGATTTAATTTGTTCTTGTGAGTACTTGTTGACATCTATGGAGATTGAGATTGTCTTTTTATGAGAGAGGGTATTTGTGATGTGCATGTTTTGCTTGATAATCTGCTGAATTCACTTGACAGACCTATGAAAAAGTAAAAACCAGCAAGAATGAGTTAAAGGAAAACCGTGGTGCCTGAAATGCGAAATGTTACTCTAGTTTGCTGAAAAGCTTTAAGTGAACTGGATCCTTGAATGTATAAGGGATGTTGTCTTCATCTCAATTTTTTGCTCCTAAATGTATTTATGAACAATTCTGGGGGAAAAAAAAACAACAACCAGAAACCCCAAAAAAATCCCCAACAACAAAAAGAAAACTGCCAAACTTCCTCGTTCTTAGTATATGTGAGTGTAGGCAAGTTTTTTCTGTTGCACAGAATCAGCCCAATGAAGTAAGATAGTTATGTATGCAAGAGTACACCTTACTTTTAGCCACTTTCAGCATTTTCTTAATACAGTAAGAGTACTTTGAACTGTTTATTATGTGCATGAAGTTCAGTACTTTGTGAAGCCCCCTAAATGCCTACCCCCTCCTTACAGAAATCTGGTCTTAATTAACACCTTGATTGGTGGTAATAGGACACTTTTGACTTGCAGACTGCATCTTTTATAACCTTCACATCTGATTACAAGGTTTTTACTTCGTGGAAGAGCAAAGACTTCACTATAAAATAGTGCCATTACTTTATACAGGCAGAGTCAGTTTTGCTTCAGTAATCAAGTACAGTAGGACATCATATTTCTGTAGGGCGTTCATGAAATCAAAGGTTATACTTTTAAGAGCTTTTGCTTGCAAATATCATTTCTTTAAATGACTTTTCCCAGGGAGAAAAGGAGATCTAGGCTAGCAACAAAATAGGTAAATACTGTTAGCATTTTATCACAAGCTTCAAGACTTCCTCAAGGCATCAAGTTTAGAAAAAAAATGGAGTAAGATATTATGGGGAGGATATTTATTATTACAAACTGCAAAGTCAACAGGGACTGCTAAATGTTCTTGCAGCCATAATAGCCTGTCTCATGTTAATTCTAGCCCAAAGCTCTGTGACTCTTTATGTGCAGAGATAATGGGGGGTAAAACTGTATTTTTAGTTTAGCAGCAGATTCCTCCCAACCATGGAAAATAAATTGGGGAGCTTTTCAAACTAAAAATGATTTGGGCTTTGAAGGAATTCCCAGCAATAATATACAAGACTTATTACCCTGGGTATTTAGAGGGTCCCATATGTTTATGGCTGATAGTAGTCATTTTGATGGAATATTGCCTCAGCAACTTGTTTTCAAATAATTTGCCTGTAACCCAGATCTATTGATCCTAAAGAGAAGATCTTTCTGGTAATGCTATTCTTGTTTGTACTCCCTATGTGTCTTTTAGATAAAACACAGTTCATTTTGCCCAGGAAAAATGCTGCATTAGTGGTGAAGTTGCTATATTTAATTTAGCTGGAGTTCACTGCACATCAAGGTTTAACACATCAAGGCTTGGGTATAATAGGTTCAGATTTGAGAACATGTGTGAGTTTTTTGGGGAGTTTTTTTGAGTAAAAGACACTACAAGTAGTTATTCCAAAATAATGCCTTACAAACCTAGAAAATCCAGCTTAAGGTTATTGCTGTTCATTATTTGTTTGACTTTGTTATCTAGGAACATGGCTGCTTTGGGTTTGGAATGCTGTATAATGTGGGGGGAAAAAAATCAGTCCATCCCCCAGAGAATATATGGTTCCAAAATAGTAAGAAATAGTATGTGAATGTCAGCAAACTGGGCAGTGCAAAAAAAGCAGAAGTTAATTCACGTAGCCTCACACATTGTGCATAGATGTCAAGCTAAAAAGAAGTTAAGCTTTATAAAAAACCCTCCATCAATAAGGAGAAAACAAAAGATTCTTATCAGAAGTAAAGTAATAACAGTGTCCTAAAAGCTTAAAAATAATTGAAGGAATCAGCATGGTCTGTGAGGGTTTGGAGGTGGTGTGGAGTTTGGGATAGGCCAGGGAAAGCCTTGAATACACCTGCACTGTTTGTGGTGAACAACCAAAGGAGCCACCTGGAAGGAGGCAATGAAAATGGCAGTGTGGTCAAAGAAATGATCTAAAGAGATGGTCTTTTGGGATTGCATTTATGGAGTGGAGTTGTGATGGTATTCTTGCATCCATGTGAAGATAAAGTAATTTTAATATATTTAGGAAAGTTAACATTTCTTTTAAATATGTCTTAAAACTGGAAGTGTAAGTTCAAGGAGCTCTTATCTTGATCTTGTTGTTAATGATTTATATTTTCCCTGAGGTTTAGAATGCTTGTCATTTACACTGTCCTTTGGGAACACCTATAGCTGCCTATGGTCCAATCCAACAAGAAATATGTTCAGTTCCTCTGTGACAAAAGTGTATATAAACCTCAAAGTCACTAGAATCTGCTCCGAAAGCACGCAGTGCCAGAAAGATATATTTTATATTGCATTGGACCCTAAAGTGTTATAAAAAATGGCATATCCCTTTTTTTCTTTTTTTTTTGGTAGCTTTATGACCAGCAAGACAGCATCAAGCAGTTTATTGCAGACCTGGTTTATGCCTTGCAAGAGAGCAGTGTAGTAGACCCTTGTGCATGCTTTGTTTTCAGCACCAATACTGGAAGCAATTTTGAATCTCATTTGATTTTAGTTGAATCTATGCTTTCTTTGTTGTCTTTGTTAACGTCAGTATTAAAAAAAAATTTAAACTAATGTTGTTTTCACTGTTTTAAAAGGCATTTAATTTATTTTTGATTAAACTCTATTTTTACATCATGCTTAACAGTTTCTTTCTTAACCCTTTAATACCATTGTCACTTTATACAGCTAGGAAAAAACATATGTCATTTCCAGGGATGGGGAGAGTCAGCCACATGTAAATGAGGATTCAACCCTACAAAGCCAGGAAAGACGTTTGGGCACATTAATTTCAGCAAGAATTCGATGCATAATCCCTATAGAAGTTAATTGGGATGTTTTGTTGGTAAATGAGGTAGCCAGGATCCATGGAAGTGTCTGTATCCTTCTGGGAGGCTCAGCTGCCACTGACAGAAGAGGTGTGAGCAGCCTCTCCTTTGCTCATACAGCATCAAGTCTCCTGAGCTGAGCCTTGGAATCTCATTAGATCCTGATTCAGGAACTTGCCTGGGTTAGCCTTTAAATTGGTTCTGGAAATGCATCTCTCTGTGATGGCTCTCTTTTCCTTTCAAGTGAATAATGTGGCAACTGTTTGCTTATAAAATGTCATCACTAAGTTCACTTACTCCTTGATTCTGATAGAGATGGAATTGCCAAAAAAAATGTGTGTGACAGTTATGGACCTTGGCCTTTTTTTAGAGGGAGAACATGGACCATGGAGGGTTCTGATGTCCCAGTCCCTTAAAGTTGTTCTGAACCTGCCCTCAAGGGGTTGATCCTTCTCTCAGCAGAAAAGTCCTTTTGTCAGGGCTTGCATTCTCTGTGCTGTCCTGGAGATCCGAGTCCGTCCAAGCAGGAGGGGATCCTGTGGCTGGGGGAAATGCAGCTGGCTGGGAAGTCAGGGAAGAGCAATCTGTGAGATGTGCTTTGTTTTTGTACCAGTGATTTCTGATTGTAGCTGCTCCTGGGAATTAGATATTTTAGTTCATAGAACAATCTCTGTAAAACAGGTATTTTACATGATTGTGACAGCATTCTGGCTTGGGCTGTTTTGTTCAGAGTTCTGCTGACTACATCACTTAATAAATGGGGTGTTTCATTGTTAAGGGCCTGATCAGAACCAAGGAAATTTATAATGTTGGCCAAATTCACTAACTTGCAGTTTAGCTGTCACTGCAGTATCAATTACAGATGGTTCTTGTGGTTTTTGTTGCCATTCACATTCATGGAATGCCTTAATAAAGGGAATAAAAAGGGGATTATCATGCGCTTTCCCCTTGTACAGAAATAGATGATACAAGCACATCAATTTTGTCTCACTTATAAATAGCTCCCAGAAATTGTGGTCTATGAGGGAATAGGGCTGATTGACTCATTCGTTGTGAATAATTTAGCCTCAAAGATTAGCATTTTTGTACATGTATTATCCATGGAGGACTGAATTCATCTATTTGTTATTAGAATCTTCCATTTAATAGTTTATGAATTGCTGTCTGAATTTTTTGGAGATGTGCTTAATTCACTGCTTTGTTAAACGTGATGTGTGAAGGTCCTCTGAGTCATCTTGAGAATTTGTGAGTCCTCGCTGGAGGACTGGGACATTCAGCTAGAGAACAATGACAGTTCTCTGTGGCCACGTGAGATGAAGAGGATTCATATGCCAGCATTTTTTAGGAAATGATTGTCATGATGGGGGGAAACTCTTCAGACTTGCAGTGGTTGTGAGGTCTACTTCACAGTGATTTTTTTAAATTCAGGTTTGTGCAAGACCTTGCACAGAGCAAATTCCGCTTTCTTTTGTGAGGTTGCAGAGTAACGTGGAGTCAGTGTGGGACTGGGAATGTGAAGTCCGTAGTTACAGCTCTCAAACATGAAACACTGCATACAGAGATAATGGAGAGCCGCTGAGGAAGGTAGGGCAAGTGCCAGGAACAGGCTGTATACATTAGCACCTCTTAAAAAAATAATAAATCAGTCTTCTAGTTCAGGAATTTCTTGGACACCTCTTCTGAGTTGTGTTTTGTGTGCTCACCTGTGTTTGTGTCCATTGTAAATACACAGACATACAATGTATCTGTGCCTCAGTTTCCCTCTCTTGCTCATTTTTGCTCTGGGTGAGAGTGGCCTTGTTTCTCAGCAGCAAACAGTAATAGCAATCCTTTCCCACTTCCTTCTCAAGATTGTTGTATTTTAGTCCACGGTTTTGAGGTGCTCTGAGCATGCTGACCATTGGTATGGAAAACCCAACAGTGCTTTGTATTGCCAGGCTCACTGATGAGTACCAGGAGGAATTAAAGTTATAATCACACAAGCAAATATACAAAACCACTGAATGTTAGTTTTATGCACGGTTACAATTGATGTCAAACCTATAAGATGTGGTATAATCAAATAATTTATTAGGCACAGCTGGTTAACTGCTTACAGCAAAACAACCTGTGGCTTAATTGCTCCTTCTATTGCACTGGTTTTCTGCGTGGTCCTTCTGGCCCCAATACCCAAAGCAGAAAAACCCTGCCTTAGGCTTCCTGAGAGTTGTGCAAGAAACAGTGGGTCATAACTCATCCATGTCAAATTAATGTTGTTGTCATGGGACATCAGTGGCATAATGAAGGGAGAATAAGGGCATTAAGGAGAGTTAGTCCTTCAATAGGACTTCCCTTCTAATTTCATTGATATACTAAATGGAATTGTATTTTTTTTTCCCTAAGAAATGATGATAATGTTAAATAAATACTTCAAGGAAGAAATATGAACCTTGTTGTTTTAAAGTATTAATAATATGTTTGTTTCCATTCAAACTGGAATTGTTCTATACATTTAGAAATACAATAGGGAAAGTTGCTACATGCTATCACTTCTAAAATTTCTTTTCCTCTAAGGTAGTTTTTGATGAGTTTAACTATTTTACTTTGTAAAGTGCAAAGCTAAATGTCCTGCCTGAGCCATATTCTACAATGCCTGTTTTTCATTTTGCTTTCAGTATATGCAGCTAGGTAGATGAAGAATACTGGCTCTTAGTGACTTGAGTGCTTGGGGATCACTTTGAATGGAACCAAGAATGAGTCCTTGATTGTAAATGAGAGAATTTGAGAAATAGTGCTTCATTTAATCATTGGAGCACTTTACATGTACTGTTGGATTTTCATAATAATCACCTGATTAGGTGCATGAGTCTATTGCAGGGACAGGTGATGTTCAGTCAAACAAGACTGATGTCTTCAAGTTGTTAATTTACCTTATCATCACAAACAGCTGTTCAGTCCTATGGTATAATGGTAAATAGTTGCTTATTCCTGTTTAAAGATAAAACTTTTCCTGCTTTTCTTGTGTCCGTGTGTGAAGGTGATGTCAGTTTAACTTTAGCCTTCACTGTTAAATATTTCAGATTTTGTGTATAGCTCTGGTGCTAGATACTGTTGAAAATGTATTGATAGGTCCTCACACTTTCTTTGTGTTTAGAAGCAGTGATTGCTTAAACTAGTAAATACATAGGGATAGAAATAAAATTTAAGTTAGTGTATCAGGTAAAACTCTGCTTTTCATCGCTGTTTTACTTTTTATTTTTGCAATGGTCAGTCCAATGAATCTGTGCTAATTCAAAGGGTTTTTGAGTTCCTACTGCTTTGCAAATGCACCGCTTGGCATGGGAATTTCATCTGCTGCTGAGCGTTGGGATTGGGCAAGATCAGTCCCCACATTTCTTGTCTGTGCTGTATTTCCTAGCCCTCACTGTGAGATTTTGGTAGACATTTTAACTATATGGAAGCTCACCCTCTGTGCAGACCGCTTAGCACCTTTTTCTCGTGTTTTGTTCCGCTCACAGACATGGCATGGCAGGTTCTGCAGTGTAATTTTTAGGTCATATCACTTATCATTATCTTCTTATCTCTGTAGAACTAGAAGTGAGAAGCTGTGAACTCTATCTCAGCACTTCTGCAAAAACCCTGAAATTTGATCTCATGCCTACTGCTCTTACAGATGTGTCTACCTTGACAGAACAGGGCTGTGACATTGCACATTTGGTGGGTTCCTAGTTTTCAAATATGCATTTATAATAAAGGAGAAATAGGTCAAAAATTAGTTTTCTGTTTGTTTTTGGCCATCAAAACTGACTTAAACTGTTGAATACGACTAATGTACTTTGTAATAGATTTGTTTCTGCTAATTTCTTGCAAGATAAGTTGCTGGATTCACTTCTTTTATTCCTGAGAGGTGTATTTGTTTATTTTAACAAAGGGCAATGGGAAACTGGAAAAAACCTTCCTGTTCAGTTGCATGGTGAGCTGTAAGTGGAGTGATTTTGTAAGGAAAAAAGTAAATATTCTTAGGTAACTCTTTCCAATTTGTTTCCAATTTGTTCTACAGATCTGTCAAAAAATTTGAGGCCTGTTTCTAGCACATCCATGAGAAGTCAGTCAGAAAAATAAGCTGTGGTGGGCTTAAATTGTTTTTGAAGGTGTTCAACACTTCCATGGTAAAATTCTTATGGTGGCTTCTAAACAGAAAATGGCTGTGAGCCAGAGCTAACGAGTTGGTGATGCACACAAAAGGTTGTATGTGTATTATTTATCTGTATATTTTGCGCAGCTAACTGAACGGCAATATCAAATGATTATTTTCCTTTAGACCACTCTTCTTTATCTTTGAACCTTTCTCAGTTGGAGACCCGGTTTCCCAGTTTTTCTAAGTACTTTACCAAGCGTACAGATTCCAAGGAAATCGAGCCACAAATTTCTCACAACTCTTGGCCGTTATTCCAGTTCCCAATTTCTAAACAGGGTGATTGTTCACAGAGTGCTGAACTCAGGGTACCACGAACACAGCTCAACAAAACCATGTCAAAAATCACAAGAAAGGGGAGAAAATAGGTTAACATACTATAACTAGTCCTGAACAACAAACACTGTGCTTAATGGCATTTAGAACTAGATTAGAGAAAACAGAGGGAAGTAAACAAGAGCTAAAGGGAACAAGCTGCTGCAGAGGGAGGATGGGGCCACATGATTTCTCCCCTCGCTGGTATCAATGGATGTAGGAACAGTGTGATATATTCAGCGTGCTAACATTTGCATTACAAATGCTTGTACTGGGTTTAGAAAAAACCTAACAGATTGTCATTGCCCAGAGCACTGGCATTACAGTGATTGCTCCAATACAACGGCTGGTAAAGTTTTTCTTAACCCTTGTGCTACCTCCATCCAGCTTCAAATAAAATTGTTTGCCCAGAGTTAGCTTTCCTAGACAAGTGCACATTTTCATGCCCACAGAGGTCTAGATAAAACAGTTACCTCTGTTAATCACTGGCATCTGGGATATTGCATGATTCGAGATGCATGGATTTTCTCAAGTGCTGGAGTAATAGATGATGCACAGCTCACTCCTCAGAGCACTGCTGAGATTGCACCCTTGGCTGGCGGGAAGATGAAGTATTATGCAGGGCTTTTCACACATTCTGTTTTTCTTGTATTTTCTCCAGTTTTTCTGAAGGCTGTGGCAATAAAATTAACAGCCTTTTTCATTTATGCCATTGTTACAATGCTGCCATTTGGTTTAATTTCCGTTGTTCTAATTTAGATTGGTGGAAGTTGGAAGAGACTCTTGTCCTCTAAATGAATACATCTGGAAAATAGTGAGGGTTTGTTTAGGGAATATTTTATTTTTAAAAATTCTTCTGTAATTGAAAAAAAAAATCCTAAATTTAATTTGTCTTGAAGTTCTACAGCTAATTTAAAAGCAGTGAATCTCACAGAATTTTTAACATATTTTTTTGGATGTAGAATCATAGAATGGTTTGGGTTGGAAGAGACCTTAAATATCATCTAATTCCGACCTCCCTTCCCTGGGCAGGAACATCTTCCACTATCCCAGGTTGCTCAAAGCCCCATTCAACCTGGCTTTGAACACTTCCAGGGATGGGCATCCACAGCTTCTCTGGGAAACCTGTGCCAGGGCCTCACTAATCTCACAGTAAAGAACACCTGGACATCAACCTGTTGATCATAACTCTGAGTGCAACCATCCAGCCAATTCCTTATCTGCATAGCAGCCCATCTGCCAAATTCATATCTCTCCAGTTTAGGGGCAAGGATGTTATGTGGGACACTATCAAACCCTAAGGAATCCATCCCACTAAAGAAAAGCAGATCTGTGTAGACATACATAAGCCCCAAGAGCGGTTATAAAAGTTATTAATCACCTCAGCAAAGCATTGAAATTAAAAAAAACAAAAACAAAACAAACCAAACGAACCAAAAAACCTCCCTAAACCACCAAACAAACCAAGCAACTCGAAATCAACACCTTTGTTGCATTAACTCAATGAAAGAAACATTTTATATTTGAAAAAAAAGTCTTTAAGCTGATATAGTTCTAAATGTAATGAGTTAATCAGTGTTTTGTACTGTGATGTCATCTTACATTTAAAACTGGTTATATTACAAAAAAACCCCTCTGCATCAGCATATAAAATATCCCTGATATTAGAAGTTGCATCAAGCAATTAATATATGATAGTTTGCAACTAAATGTAAATGTCCTAAACAGTTATCTGAAAGAGGAATATATAACTTCAGCATTTAGTGGGAAACTACAATGAGTACTTTGAAGGAAAGACACAGAAGTAGCTATTATTATCTGGAAACCACTGTCCTTATCTAAAGGATCTGTATGACATTTGAAAAATGGCAACTTCAAAAAATTACTATACAAAACTATTTCAATGCATCAGAAACACAAAGTTTCTCCTTGCCATAAAGAAAGACATGAGGTCCAGTTTTGTGACTGGATAATAACACATCAAAATTAGTTCCTTATTTTGATTCAGATCTCCTTTATGGAGTTTTTCATCATGTTGAAGATTCTGAATGTATAAGAATAACCCCATAGGTACTCTAAGTAATTTCTTTCAGAATAGAAATATCCTCTCTGATAGGTTGGTGTCTTGTCTAAAGGAGTACCATTAACTTCTTGGAGAAGGTGGTGTTTTATGGGGGCTGTTTTTTGGCTCTCAGTATTACAGTCTACCATTATTAATTAATTTATGACTTGCAGTAAAAATCTTCCATAAATATTCTATGTAGAAGACAAAAGGGTCTAACGTGAATATGTTTCAAAGCACTGTGTGAAAGAGGGTGTAACAGCATGGTATGAAGAAATAGGATCATAAAGCTGCATTCCAGAATTTGTGCAAATGTCCCAAGCAATAATAAATAGGATTTTGTGGGTGAGGGATGGTCATTGTATCCTTTTTATCATCTCTGAGAGAAATGAGCTGTTTCTGCAATTATCTTGCCTATTTCATCAACTTAAAACAACCTTCCATTCTGAATTTTAAGAATGGTTTTTGGCTGAAAGAAAAGGGCAGATTTGTGATTATCTAAATTGTGAAAAGACATAATATTTTATTAGCAGTCTTGGCAGCAGTACTCATGTATGCAAGCTGTAGCACAATCGATGGTATTTGTTACAGTAAAATCTAATTAAAAATTAAACTAAGCTGATGGCATTCAAACTGCCATTGGAGAGGGGGGATTGGATTCTGTGCTTCTATGGGTCTCTTTGTACATATGTGTGCTTCTGCCTTTTTGTTCTGTGGCAGCCAAACAGCTTCTGCCTGAGCTCAGAAATGTGTTACTCTGCGGTCGGTTTGTGTGCTGCTGTCAGACAGCAAACACGCAGCCTGGTCTTTGCCAGGGTTTTGTGTGATCCTCGATAACTTCTGTGATCCTGGATAACATCTCTGCCCAGGCATTTTCGGTGCTCAAACACCGGAGCCTTGTTTCGCTCTGCGGTTTTACTCAGCACCGTTGTATTGAAGGTTTAGATATGCAAAATGGGCTTTATGTGAGTTTCCTAGATAAGAGCTACATCAAAACAGCTAAACCACCTGCTGTCAGGGTTGCTCTAGTCTAGGTCACTGAGGATGGCAGCAGTAAATCTCGTGTTTCATTTCTGCATATGAAGAATGACAGCTCAGTACAGTGTTTTCCTGTACAATGTGTCAGTCTGGCATGCAAACGCACTCCTCTTCTTGATGTACACCAGAGGCTTGAGACGGGATTAGAGAAGCTGAATAAAGAGCAGGATGTGCCATGGTTTGCTTTTACTGACAAATGTGGCTTGTGCTAACTGTCAGCAGGGCTTAGAGAAAACTATCTTTTAAGTCAGGACTCTTGTACATACCTGGCGAGCCACCTGCTCTTCTGGAAATTAAGTTATTCTATGCGAGTTTCCACAGTGCCACTTTGCTGGGTTCAATTCCTACAGTTTCATCTGGATGTGGTCAGCATATTATCCATTTCCTTCCCTGTTTTCTATAATATTTGTTTTGAAAAACATACCAGTCAGGGCGCAAGGTCTATTTCTTTGTGATGTTTATTCCTTCTTTTTGGTACTTACCCAGAGAAGACTAACCCAAATATATAAGCTGGTGAATTCCAAATAGTAAGTGAAGGTAAACTGTGTAGCAAAAGAAGTGAATTGGTAAAAGATGGATTGCTCAATCATTTTATGTAGGTGCTTAACACACTTGTTTTTCTTAATTCAATTTTTTTTCCTGTGTATAAAGCTTAAAACGAAAAGAAAAACCTCTTAAAATTTCTATGATTCTTATTAAATTCAAAACACTGTGGTAGTATCTGTAACGTTTGACTCTCATATCCCCGGTTTCAGTATATGCAGAGATGCAAGAAAAAATAGTGGTTCTGTAGTTGGTGAAAAGTGTCCTCTAAACACTGGAAAAGTGAAGATTGACCAAAGACTTGGAACAGTTTTACACCATGAATCTGAGGGAAAAATTGTAAAGAAATAGTGAAATAATACAGGCAATCTCTTTTACCACTATTTTTTTTTTTTGAGCGCAGTGGTTTGTTTGTCTCCACATCAGGGAAGTTTTCACACTACAGAATTCTTAAAGTGTTTTCATTCAGAGTGGGTTTGTGTTTACATTTTAATGTTTTCCTGTGCACTAGAAGATAATAATGATTGTAATAATTAGCAGTATGATTGGGAGCAGACATGGATTCAAATGGAGTTGAATGAAATTTTGGTGTAGCCTGAAATTCCTTTTCAGTGGAAACAAATAGAGTGAAGTTCTTTCCTGGTGTCCCACAGGAGTATCTCCTGTGATTTTTGCATCCATTAAGGTGATTGGCAGCATTTTCAATCTGTTTTCCAATTATCTCTCCAAACACTTTGGAAAATTCAATCGCCTAAAGCTCCTTTCCTTCCCTGTCTCCGCCCCCTACCCTCTTCAATTACGGTACTCCTAATTTAAATAAGTTGAAGAAAGAAAAAAATACTTAGTAACATTTGCTATGGCAAATGTAAGAGGTCAGATTCTTATGAGGAACAAACTGAATTTGGTGAAACTATGAAAATACTTTTCCAGCCGTTTATGTCCTTTGATGATTTTACCAAAAGCTGTTATGGAGCATAACATGCTGCTTGCTCTCTTGCACTTTGTCACAATAGAGTGCACTTACGGTTTCTTGTGCAAGGGATTGTTGTATGTATTTTGAGTTGAGAATTCAAAACTGGGATATTTTAGACTCATTTACTTCATATACATACAAAGAGGAAGTTTTGTAGAGTGGTTACCTCTGCCCCTCCCTGCAAGGAATTAATTTTATGTAGGCAAGCACACTAATAATAACTGAAATATTATTGTACTTACGGAGAAATCAGCTTTTTTTTTTTTTAATTGTGGATGGACATGAAATTCCTAACCTGTTAATGTCTGTTTTATTTCCCTACCAATCACCACCTTTTCATTCTCCTCCCTGTCCACACCCTTGGTCAACATCTGAGCTGCAAAAATTGGCTGTGCGTGGAAAAAGAGAACAGAGTCCAATGGTAACTCTAAATATGTAAATGTGTTTCAAAAGTGATGTCCTTGACATTAAATCTAGAAAAGAGCCTCACTCAGTTTTCATATCATGCTGTTGCCCGGCATCCTACCTAAGCCTATTACTGCTCCTACTTGCTGCCAGCATATTCATTAGCTCTTTAATCTTTTAATTCCTGTGTGAGAGAGAAATAATATTTGGCTGTAATTATATATGTGCATGTGGATTGTATGCCCATGCAACACAAATTTTATGTCTGTTCTTCCTTGTGTTGTTGCTGTACTTCTCTTCCTTCATCTTTACAAAGGGCACAGGGTGCTACTCAGCAACCTTCTGATGCTGTCTTGGCACCAGGCAAACACATGTGCAGTCTGGAGAAACACTTCTGAGGCTTTGGCAATTCATCTGGGAAGGTGCCTCACCTCAGGAGATGTTTCTCTCCATCCTAGATGTCCTGTCGTCTGATGGACACTGACACTTGCCAAGAGATTACTGCGTCCTCAGCTGGCAGGACACTGTGGGCCTGGGCAATGAACTCAGTCCTGGGGATGTGGGGAAAACAGCAGTGAGTGCAGAACTTCAGGCTAAAGAGCCTGGTCAATGCTGTCTCCTGTGAGCTGGCAGCAGAGCTGGAGCATCTTAAGATGCGATTCCATGGATCTGATTCTGGATTTAAAAGACTGGTCCTACAGAACATAGTGAACAACCACTCCTAGTGGTCAGTAGCCAGCTGTTTTGTGATGGGCAAGTGTATAGTGGGACAAGTCTCATCAAAGTCTCCGGAAGACATCCACAAGTCCACAGTGTTCAGAAAGTGTGTGGGAAGTGCTGACTACACCCTTTCTCCTCATGGTGTCCTGAGTTGTGTACTGACATTGCCCACATCTGGACATAGACATGACTGATGCTCTCATGGCTAACCAAATGGGCTTTTTTCTATTTAATTCTGAAATGCAATCAGATTATGGTTGCCTTTCTGTGAGACATGATGTCTATGACAATGTGCCAACAGCCTCTGTGGATGGCTGGGTTTGAATCCTCCTTTACTGGCTGAGCTCTTCACACCTTTCTCTCATGCAAAGATTAAAAACATCTATTTGGAAAGTGATTTTGCTGTGGCAGCCTCATGACAGCCCATTCCATTACCCAAAATCACCTCTACTTCATTACAAAGAAAACACCTGCTTAGTAGGGAGCAAAGGCCAGAAATGTGATTGGGAGAATCTGGTCAGCAAAACTGTTCAAAGGAAAAGAAAACTTTATTTCCCGCCAGAGCCAACATGATTCTCAGTGTGTGTGGAAGTGAATTGAGGTAGGGGACGGGAGGTAATAGGATGTGTGAAGAGGGAGACGAGAAAAAGGTGTGTGAAGCAAACAGCCAAAACACAAACATTTCCACGGGTGCTACCATGGCCATTTTCAGAATCCAGCTGTTGTGGCTCCACTGTGCTCTGCACAGGCTCCTGGACTGAGAGCAGTGAGGGTCACAATTAAGACTGCTCAGGTGTGAAGCTTTCTGGAGTTACCTCCAGCGTGGGAGACCACAAACCTCCATTAACGATGTCCATTTTAAAATGACCAACAGATGGCACCATCAGTCTCCTTTTCTCCTGTGGCTTAGGAACAAATCCTCATGCAAACCCCTGTCCGGACCTCTCTGCTGCTAAATCCAGTAATTGCTTTCTAATTAATATTTCATTTAAATTCCTAGTGTCTTATAATAGCGCTTAAAATCTGTGCACGCCTACATGTGCAATGAAACAAATTATGAGGATACATATTCATAATTTAACCTGCAATGTTCCTGCTAGTGTATTAAATGACTCTTGATTTTCGAGGGGTTTCTAAGTCAATGCTGAATTGGAATAATTTTAATAGAAAAGGCACAGATGCATACAATAGTGAAGAGCTAAAATGCAGTTTGAAAATTGGTGTAACAAGGTAAATTGCATAAAAAGCATACTGCACTGATTTCTGGAAACTACATTTCTCTTTTCTCAGATTTGTAGTAAATTTTTGTTGTATTCTGCAGCTTTAAGATGCATCCTCAGGATCTGTAGGGAACCCCACCAACTTGTAAAAATTATAAATTATAGCAGCTACCTTCTCCTGTATTACCTGAATTGCTAATTAGATTTTCAGAATGAGACACTGCTGAGGATGTGTCAGGAATAAGAGCTGCCTGGACATAGAGAAAACAAGAAGTCACAAGGAAAGAAAGTTCAACATGATAGTTTAAAGGAACCATTATATGCTTTTGAAGGGATGGATGCTAAGACATCCAGCTTTGATTAGATACTGTGGAAGAGAGAGGCCGCTGAGGCTATGCTGTGTCTGCCATCCTTGCAATTCGAAGGGTTTTTTACTTCTGATTAGGTGGAATTTCCTGTATTTCAATTTGTGCTGCTGAGAGGTGTCTGCCTCCTTCACTTCATTTATACATATTGATAATATCCCCCTTGAGCCTTCTGCAGCCTGAACAGTCCCAGCTCTCACAGCCTCTCTTTATAGGAGAGATGCTCCAGTCCTTTGGTCATCTTTGCTGGACATGACCCATGTGTGGGGAGCAGGTATCTTTGTTCTGAAGGGCTAGCCATGGTATAAAGATGTTTATCAGCCTGAATACTTTGGACAGCCCAAAGCTGTCTTCCCTGCATGATCCATGTATAACTTGTGCAAAACACCTGTAAAATACGGCTATTGAATTGCTTGGCTTCACCAGCTGTTGACTGATTATGCACAAAAATACGTGACTAAAATGTCAGTAAAATTTGGAACCAGGATTTTTTTTTCCCATAGGAGGATAGCAGTATTATTTCAACTTCCTTGTGGTGACTGAGTACAAATATAAGCTTAACTTGCAGATCACCAATGTAAACTCTGCTGTGAGGATGCAAAGAGCAGAGAGAGGCCCTAGTAGCAAATGTAAAGTGAACTTCCTTCATACTCAAGGCTTTTTTCTTTTTTTTTTTTCCTGGAGGTATTTTTATCATCACCGGTATTTCAGTTATGTTTTAATTAAGCTGTATGATTATAAGTGCTTGTCATTGAGGACATGTAGCTGGATAATTAGAATGATAGTGTAAGGGATAATTAGAGAATATAAAAAGTAGCTAAAAATGAGCCTGTTGTGATGCAGTTAAATTCTACACAGCTGCTCTTCTTTCCTTGCCCCACCTCACTCAGTGTTTAAGTCACTGTCTTGCTGTCCACTCACACTACATTTCTTTAAACTGGATTAGCGAACCGTTCAATGCAAAAACTTGATAAGATGGAAATCCAGCAGGGATGTGAATGGAGGGACAGCAAAAGCCTCTCGTGGATCATAATGAAGTGTGTTCCACGACAGACAAATCTTTCTTCAGCAGAAGTGAAATAAATGTATTGTTCCATAATAAATCCTGTTTAGGGATCCCCAAGGCCTGTGTCAACACGCTGCTTAAGCATATGCTCAAATCCAGTCTGATTTCATGAAGTACTTAAGCTCTACTCAGGCTGGGTTATATGCCAGGAAAGGTTGCAAAATCAGAAACTGTGAATAAATACCCATTTTATTAAGCAAAGATTTGTTAGCCCTTTGCCATCCATACTTTGCTTAGGTAGGGTTTAATTAAAAATTATAGATATTTTGTTTGGCTTGGTTTTAAGCCCCTGGAAGTCATCAGTAATGTAGGAACAAATTATTCTTCATTTTAGGTCTGATTTCAAAGACACAATGAAAGTTGATAGAATTTTTCCTCTAAATCAACAGGAAGAAGAATCAGACCTTTGCATTCTTAAAAGTTTTCCAGAAAGCCTTAGGTTTCCTTCAGCATGCACATAATTATAATTTGAGTCTCTAACACCAATGAAGAGGTCCAAATGAATGTGAATCCAAACTTTTATGCAGAATTCTGAAATCCAGCACTTCTTAATTATGCCATTAATGGAATAAAAAGCTATGGGTCAGAGTGAAAGCCTCAGAAAAAGAAACACCATTTCTAATATCTAGAAAAAAAACCCCAAACAACCAAACTTTGCAACTCCCAGCATATTTTGTAGGTTTGTGAGGTGTCCTTGATTTTTATGGCACAGTTCTTTTCTTTAATCAGACCTTTTGAAAAGGAAAGAAGCCAGCAGTTCTCTCACATGCACTCCTTTACTATTTGAGAATATGTTGGGAGAAAAAAGGTGCAACTGTTCCTTGTCCTCTAAATCTAAAGGAAAGTTTCTGAGTTAAGGACTTGCTTTGTAACCCTGGGAAGGCAGTGGTAGCTTTCTGTTTAGCTTTGCTGGGTCTTACATGAACTTCGTCTTCCATTGATTTATGGTGAGTAGAGATAATTCTATTGGATACAAAATATTGTATCCTAAATTGTGTGCTGGAACCTCACCATAAATTTGTCGTCCAAGATGTTTCCCTTTCATAATTAAATTGCAGTAGCTAGTTTTATTGCTGTTCCCAGGGATAAATCTTTGATCTGAGAGCTTTCACACTCTATATCTTTATTGCTCTCATTTTTATTACAGGTAAGGGATTATTTTTTACTATCTCCTTCATGATCTTGACAGAAACTTAACATATATTGGTCTGTTCCTTCTAATTTATTCATTGAGTGAAGAAACCTTGTATTAATAAGCTTTTTACATATTGCCCCTTATTCCTATGTTCTCTTCATTTTATGTGCAGGTACCATCTGATTTTCTAGAGAATTTTTAAGCTTGTTGGTCTCTGTTCTTTAGGACACCCATCGTGCTGGGTGTATGACTGCTGTTATGATTAAAGGAATTTGTGTGATGTCTTATATAGTAACAAAATTAAAAATTCTGGGAAGCAGAATTTGTCAAGAATCAAGCTTGTGTTTCAGTTATAGCAGCAAATCCTGAACCCCCCTTTTGGAATTACTGTCTAGACTGTGTGGGGTTTTCTTGGAAGGCAGACAGAAAAATAAACTCTTTGGTCTAGGGCTTTTCCAGAGAAGAACTTGAGTGGCTGAAACATTTGTGAAAATGCCATTGATAGCCTTGTCTTTAAAAATAAAATGAAGCTCTGGGTGTGAGAATTAGAACAGAAAATGAAAGCGATGCACAAGAATTATAAACAGCGTGAAATGTAATTGCAGCATTTAACATTTATGCTGTAATGTCATAAATGTCAGCCAATGGTGCCTTCAGCAGAGATTAAATGGCTTCGCTTCACCAGTGGGACGGGCATGAGTAGTAAAAATTCCAGTTGTTCCTTGTGCACAGCTGTCCCAAGATCTCTTTTGGCAAAGAGTCCTACCTTTGCTACCTTTGAAATTCTTCTTTTGGGATTTGTCAGAATGTTACCCAGGATTTATGTAAATTGGGGGAGCCAAGGTGTTGCCATGGCAATCTCAGCTGTTTATAGCTTTTTTGATATATAAGCACCATTTGTTGTAGCACTGCTTCTAAAAATTTAAAGGTTTGTCTTAGGAATGGATAAATACATGGTGGAGGGTGCTAGCTTCCTGCTTTTACAGGAAAGGAAAAAATAAATGAAATCCGATTTCCCAAACACCTTAAGATTGTGTATACAAAGGTCAGAGTGAAGCCTGGATTGCACCTTGAACCCTGAAATTTGTGCATTAAAGTATGGTAATGTTCAAGTGTGTCAAACTATAGCCAGGCTCTGTTGGGTTGGATCACATATCTGGAGCTGGAGACGCTCCCTCTGGTGGCTCTTCTATCACTTGGCATTTCTACATTTTTAAAAGCTGTTTTTGGCATATTCTGGTGCATAAAACACCGGCAAGTGTTGGTTCAAATGATTTTGGAAATGCAGCAATGCATTTCAATTTACATTCAGCCAGCAGTGATTAGTGGGCTCTATTACAGGTGCTTTGTTGATCATGTACAGACTTTATTATAAATTTACCTACACATCTCAAATACAGCCTTTGACCCCTGAAAAATCGATTTGGCCCTCTCTTGACAGAGGCTGCTGACATTGCTGAAGTTTAGGAAAAGACTCTCTTGCCCATCCTAAAGAAGTTAGATTTATTATATATGTTCTTTCATCTTTTAGCAAAAAGAAAGCACTATGTTTATTTTATGTTGTGAAAGAAAGGGGGAAGAAGCTGCCTATCTTTTTGATTAGAATATATTTTATCATGTTTTATGATAGGGAAAAAATATCGTTTCTAGAAGAAAGAAAACAAAACAAACCCACCTGTATTTCAGCAATGAGGGTTCTTAACGTCTCTGGTTTAGAGAGCTTTGGAGCTGAGGGTTCCGTCCAGGCAAGGCATTTTTATTGACTGCCTGCAACAGTGACTGGGCATTTAGGAATGTATAGGTCTTGCAAGGAGATTTTTCAGTATTTTGAAGTGGCAGTAGCATTTTCCTTTCCCCATTCCAAACAGTTGGATCCAAGATAATTAATGCATTGTCTCTATGAGGTGTAGCTTAAAACGAAAGTGTAACAGCTTATAGAACTCATAGGAAGGATATTTTCAGGGATGCTCAAGTTACTTTGAAAGAAACTTTAATTTCATATGCAAATGCAGGTGTTCTGGAAGCAGTTTCAGGGATCAGTTTTTTCTAATAAGTGGTAAAAACACAATATCCAAAGTTGCCTAACTTTTGGGATAGATAGCCTTTGTAATCAGTTCAGTCTCTCTCTTGTGATTTGACTGTGATGATGTTAAAGCTTTGATGGTGTCAACTTGTGCTTTCTTTGTGGAAGCATTTATAAAACCAAGTATTTTAACCACCCCCCACCGCTGCCCAAACCTATAAATGTATTTTTCAGCTTTGATCACAAGTTTTGTGATTTGGGTGTTTTCCCTAAAGGCTCAACTACTGGAATCAATTAATTGCACTGAGAGCATTGTCTTTCATTAATATTAAATACTGTAAGAATGTCTGCAGTCTGCCTTTGCAGAGGAGCTCTTTAAACATTGAATTGATTGTATGCTGTTGATTCGAAAGTCAAAAGTGAAAAGTCAAAGCTAAAGAATCACAAATTTCATGACACTTGAAACTTGTCTAAGAGTTTTAGAAGCCAGGTTGCTGTTTTTCCTTGAATTCCAAAATACTGAGGTTCAGAACAACTAAACAACATCTGCTGAAAATAAAAACAAGTTATGTTTTCAGTGACCAAGAAATTAACTGCTCCAGAAAATGCTCCGGCTAGTTTAGAAACAATTATTGACCAAAACTTAATTTCTTTCCTCTTCTCAATGATATTCCATGGCTTTCCTTTCAGTCTTAATGAATGTGTATTTTTTTGTTATCTGTGAAGCAACTGACAGTATTCCCAATTTAGGCTTTTCATGTGCTTTTCAGGTACTGCTAACTACGGCCATTCAAAAATTAGGTCTCATTTCTGCTCCCTTTCCTGAGGGAAATTGGTCACTTGGTCATCATATTATGATTTGAGAAACCAAAATCTATTAGTCTTTAAAAGTCAGGGGTTTTTTTAGGTTTTTTTTTTGCATTTCTTAGTGATGGAAACTTTCTTTTCATGCAGCAAGAAATACGTATTTCTTAATGCTCTTATTCAAACAGTTAAGTATCAAGAAGTTATTATTTTGTTAGATTTCTTTAAAAAGTCAGGCCAGCCAGCAATGATGTGCAGTTTCAGTCTGTAATCTGGTTTTCTTACTGTCCTGGGACAGCAGAATAATCTTTCACATTTTTTTTTTCACAAAACATTGTTAGCCTGGTGCAACCTCTGCATTCCTGATGGTGAAGGGCCTTGAGGGGAAGCTGTGTCAGGAGCAGCTGAGGTCACTTGTTCTGTTCAGCCTGGAGAAGAGGAGACTGAGGGGAGACCTCATCACAGTCTGCAACTTCCTCATGACGGAAAGAGGAGGGGCAGACACTGATCTCTTCTCTGTGGTGACCAGGGACAGGATCTGAAGGATTGGCCTGAAGTTGTCGGGGAGGTTTAGTTTGGATATCAGGAGAAGCTTCTTCACCCAGAGGGTGATTGGGCACGGAACAGGCTCCCCAGGGCAGTGGTCACAGCACCAACCTGGCAGAGTTGAAGAAATGTTTGGACAATGCTCTCAGGCACATGGTGTGACTCTTGGGGTGTCCTGTGCAGGGCCAGGAGTTGGACTCGATTATCCTCTTCCATCTTGGCATATTCTGTGATTCTTTGATCATGTCTGAGGCTCCTACCTCATGTTTTCAGTCTATTGGTTGATGTTAACAAATTTTGACAAAAAGTCAGATGTTTCAGGTATATTTACAGTTTCCAGCTTAGCTTAACCTCAAGAGAGATGTGGGCTGTTCCTGGAGAGAAGAGGCCATGCATTGCTGCTTCCTCCCTTACACGGCTCTCACAATCCTGTGGCTCTGTGGTCACCAGAGCCACCTGCTAATCTGGGTCAAAATGAATCCTTTCTAGGCCAGGCCATCTCAGACACAGATAAATAAACTGACCATGTGGCCACAAAGTTCTTATCAGTGTCAGCAAGCAAGAGTGAGTTGTTGGGGAGACTGGCAGGGAGGAGGACAGGGAGCTGGGGGTTATCTGGTTCATTAACAGCTGGTGGTTATATTACACCACAAATCTTTACAGGGTCAGGCCTCCTTGGTTCTGATTTACACACAAATTCACTTGTTTTTCAGAGCTTTGCGCACCATAATAGGAGCAAAGAAGAACAGAGGGCTAGGGAAGCATCTCTAAGTGCAAACTTCCCCCTTGTGGACTATAACAGGGAGATTAATTTTTATTGTTCCTTTTTCTATTATCTTCACATTTTCACATGGGACCAGCTCAGTGAGACTCGTGTAGCAAAAGAATAAGTTGCTCTGAAATGATGGCCTATTGTGCTTCAAGAAGGAAGGATGGTGTGGAGGAGGGATGAGGAAGGAAAAACTATAAAAAACCTTGTCTTATGTGAATTTTCCTTTAAGCATGCTGTAGGCAGCATAGAAGAGAAATGTTTCCCTGATGCTCAGTGTATGACTATGGGCACGAAAGCAGCCTAATTTAATTAAACAGGTTAACAAATTCATTCAGACTAACATTAGTGATTTTAACATTTAGCCTGCTTTTCCAGAAGACTCTCAGAGCATTTGTGGAAATTGAACAGTCTCAGTATTTTCACAGATTGTAGAGACACTTCAGGTTCAATTTTGATTTAATAACTCTTCCAGCAAAATGATAGCAGTAGAGTAGGAGAAGAATTGCCTTACAAGGTGCCTTTCACTGATAACAAATCACAAGCAGCCCTGACTTTCCTTATATAGGGATGTTAAATTTCCTTGTCCTGTAAAGAGCTCCAGGTCATCAACCTCCATAGAAACAAATGTGTACTTCCACTGCCTGACTACTCCTGTGAAAGGAGACCTCAGAGGGCAAAAAAATACTGTCTATTGTAGAGTTTTTCCTTATGTTTAGGCACTCAGACTCTATCTCAAAATAAAAACAAGTTCAAACTGATCCATTGCGGAAACTTCCAGACTAGAACATATCTTTTGAGGTGCAGGTTGCCTTTTTAAAATAATGTTTTATATTCCTTCAATTTTTTTTCTTTTAAAAAGGAAAAAAAATCCCAGTAACTGAAGTGTTATTCATGTAGGTCACTGCAGAAATCCTTCTGAGTTGTTGATACCTGTGGCATTTTGAATTTGATAGTTCTATACCTATTGTGGGAAATTTATATGTATTTTTGTGAAGGTCCCCCAGCAAATATCTATTAGCCTTGCCCATGATACCTTTGTTGTTTTGTTTTTTTAACTAGATCTGAGCCTACTGAGAGCAGCTGCCTAAAGGTAGAGGTGAAGACCAAGATTATTTCTGTTCTATTGACTTGTTGTAGTTGAGGATGAGGCTGATAAATTCAGCTTAGCAAGCAGGCTTTTTTCTTGTGCACTGCTGGGAAGTACCCACACTAAACTGCTCCACTGAAGACAAATATTTCTATAATTTGGGCATTGATTGCTGTTAACAAGTGCCACATACAACTCCTTCTGTTTCTTGTGATCTCAGTCAGAATCACCTGTGCTCTCTTGTTCCCACGGTGCTTAATGCTGTTTCAGAACTTTCCTAGGGATTTTATTGTGGTCGTAGATATTTGTGCATAACTTTTAAATCTATTTATGGCTATGTGATGCTCTGAAAGTATTTGGAATTAATATCTGCCATTTGTCAAACAGTGACTAACTCCAAAAACATTTTTGCTGTTGCATATCTAAGTGTTGCAAAGCAAATGAAAAAAAGTTTACATGTGTTGTCTTAAAGACAAATAAAAAAGAGAGAATTTCAAATATTCTTTTCTACTACTGCTGATGAGTAACACATGTTCTGTGTTTTAAAACCCCTGCACTTCAGAAAAATAAGAGATCCCTATCTTCTAAAAGTCACATGCTTTGATTTAATGAATAAGCAGAACACACAGCACACATTGGTGAAAACCCAAGTGCTGAGAGAACACGCAAGGAGGTGAAACAACCTCTGTATAAAACTTGGGTACTTGGTAGCAATTACATGCTGTGATAAGTAATTTATTAAGGCTCTTCTTGCATATCTAATGTCTGAGAACAACAGTCTGATGTGGGTCCTTGTGTAAAACATGGAAGCATGCATGTGCAAAGTAACAGAGGGACTTTTGAGTTAGTCTAGACTTGTGCTTATGTGTTTTACTGGATTTGAATTTTGATTTTTGAAGGTTCAGAGGTAACTGATTTTGTTGTCTTTAATAAGCTGTATGAGGAGACAGAACGAAGACTAAAAGAATAAGAACATGACAAATGTATCAAGAAGCTAAATAATTATTCTTAATGTTATCATGAATATATGCCTAAACAACTCTTCCACTGCTTCTAAGACTTATCCATTACTACTGAAGGGACATTTTTATACAGCATCTGTTACAGTAAATGTTCTTCTCATTTGACTCTGCATAACTTTTTCTCTTGATTTCATCTGTTATTCAGAGGCTGATTTAAAAACCTAATTCTTCTTCTAAAGCTGCTCATCCAAAATTAGCATTAGAAATCGCTTTTTTTTAAAAATCAAAATAACTTTTTGCATCACTTTTCTGTACTTTTTCTCAGTACAAAAGAGATGAAGCTACTGGATAGAATCCAGTAAAAGGCAACTAAAATGTTTAAGGAGGTGGAGTACCTCTCCCATGAGGAAAGGCTGAGAAAGCTGGGGCTGTTCAGCCTGGAGAAGAGACAGTGTGGGGGATCTCATACATGGTTTATACACTGATATTTATTACCTGCAGGGAGGAGGTAAAGGAGGTGGAACCATGCTCTTTTGAGTGGTGCCCAGGGACAGGACAAATGCAATGGGCACAAACTGCAACACAGGAGATTCCTCCTGAGCATTGATTCACTGGGAAGGTGACTGAGCAATGTCTCAGGTTTCCCAGAGAGGCTGTGAAATATCCACCCTTGGTGGTGTTCAGAAGCTGTCTGGACCTGGGCCTGGCCAACCAGGTGGCCCTTCTTGGGTGATGAACTCTGAAAGTCCCTTCCAACCTTGACCATTTTGTGATACTTCTTCTGTACCTGTACTTTTGTGCCCTTGTTATGATTTGAACTAAAAGCAAATCCTGCACTAATTCACATTCAATCAGTGCCAGTGCAATTCCCTTGACCTCCTGCGTGGTGACAAGCACATTGATAGCAAAAGCTTAATTTTGTTTGTGGCATCTCTTGAACTTACGTGGCATACCCTTGAAAATACTAATGAGCTGGATAATAACAGTTTTTGAATCAGATCTCTGAAATTTGGTCACCTAGCATTAGTTACTTGATTGCAAAGGCAACAAGTAATAGGTCAACTGATAATTCTAAAATGGGCCTCAAAACGATTGCTCAATAGAGCAAAGCTATGTCGGCAATTACTTGTGTGCGTAAAATTTTGTATCAAAAAATATCCACGATGAAAGTCAGACCTTTTAAAAATACTGTGAATTGGAAGGCTGCTGCACTAGAAATGAGAGGTCCTTAATGCAGAGTGTTGTATGGAGAAGAGGAAGTATAACTCACTCTGTCAAGCATTCTGATTTGCAGGTTCCTGTTCTATTATAATTAAGGGATAGGAGTAATAAATAGAAGGATAGCATTTCATGAAGCAAATATGATAGAAGAATGAATATATCACTTTTACTTCTTCCATAACTTCTCCTCGATTTATTTGTCATTTTTTGTGAGTGATTGTTAGTGTTGATCACCCTCTAGCTCAGAGTTGATAAA
Organism: Lycocorax pyrrhopterus obiensis; assembly: GCA_014706295.1. NCBI lineage: Eukaryota > Metazoa > Chordata > Aves > Passeriformes > Paradisaeidae > Lycocorax > Lycocorax pyrrhopterus. The sequence goes on along the minus strand of JACSVZ010000001.1, from coordinate 113,029,621 downwards.
ATAATAAAGATAATATTGCTCCCATAGGTGCTATTACTACTTCCATATCACAGACATCACTAAAGAATTCCATCTCTTTTTTTTTTTTTTCTGTAAATAATGATTAAGGCACAAGGATTTTGGAGTGGAGGGGGAAAAAAATAGGGAGGAGGTTGCCAGTGTTACCTTAGCTTTGTTTAAGTGTTTTGCATACCTCCAGTTTGCTCAAAGGTAATCAAGAGGAAGAGATGTGGAGGACTGATTGAGACAGAGAAAATAAAGACAGATAACATTTTCAGATGGACTGTGTGTGTTTATAAGTGAGAAAGCAGAGCGGGTATAATCTTAGACTAAGGATGAACACATTTGAGGCATCAAGGCTGATACTGAGTTATATAAACATGCTATGCATACAAGGACTTCATTATACAATAAGGAAAGAGTCTCTCGAAAGACATAAATGGTGCAAAACTTTAGGATCCTATTTTGTATTCAGTATTTTCACTCCAGTGACGTTACTCTCTACGTCCAATCTACTGGCTTTATACCAACAGCTCAGCACCCTGTAAGTCACATCCCTATTTCAGGTTTTCGGCTGTAGGTCTTATCATGATGACAACTCCCTCAAACTATTCAGGTATTGCATGTACAGAAAACAATGGGCTTTATTGGTAGTTATTCCCCACCAGATGAACGTACAGCATGTTGGATAACTACCTACTCCTCCTAAATGAATATGTTGAAAGAGTTATATTCAGAATATATTTTTTGCCCTCCTCTGCTGACAAATTGTTTAGCTGGCTGCTCGTCATAGCAAGCTGTCAGCCATATGGATGCCATTCAGCCATTTTTCCTCCTTGGAATGCTGTTGAGCAGGGCCCACACAGCCAAATGTCCGTGAGTCCTGCGATTCAGAGTGACTCAATAGAGCCGAGAGAAAGGCCACAATTTTCTCAAGTGGCAGCAGGCACCTGTGTCTCTGCTTTACTCATCTTCCTGTCAAAAAAAAAATTCCAAAGAGCCCTCATGTACATAAATTTAAGTTCTTTCTGCTGGGCTGCACAGTTGCATAGCTGTCTGCTTTACTGATGTGGCTTTGCAGCTGTAACAGATGAGTAATATTAGATAAGATGGATGAAAAAAAATATAAGAAGAGTATGGCAGTTTGCAATAACCTTGGCCATGTTGCAACACAGAGGGGAAAAATAAAACATGTGAAAGTTGTCAGCTGGTGTGGAGACACTGTTATTAAAATAGAAATAGGATGGAAAAATCATGGCTCAGATGAGCTACTAAGGGATATTCAAGCAGCCATAAAAACGTGCAGCTATATTACAATAAGTGTTAGTTTACCATTAGACTTCCTGACAGTAATAGCTGTTAACCAGCAAAACCTTCATAGGAACATTTTCCTAAATGTGTCGTCATTGGCTTAATTATGTAGAAATGCCCAGAGAGGCTGCCCATGATGGCTTTTTATGCCCCAAGTTTAAAGAGGACAAAGGAACCTGCACTGTGTCCCTTTTACTTTGATATCATAGTCCTGTGTGCTTAGAGCTTTAGATTCTGGGGGATAAAGGAAAAAAATGAAATATAATTTTGAATTTCCTCATTCGATCGACATTTTCTGACAAGGTGCAATGCAAAGAGAAACACCAACCCCAGTTTGGTCCCTAATCCTGGATCACATGGTTGGCCTAAACCCTATTTGGGTTTTGGCCATCCGTTGGCCTCCCTCATGACAATAAGAATATTTTAAACCATTCCAAACGATCACGGTTTTTGTTAGCTGCCCACACTTTGCCATGGTTACGTGAAGAAGTAACTCCATGACACATGGTTGGCATTTCTTGCGTTTGTTTGTTTGTTCGAGCTCCGGGAGGGTTATCAGCGATCTACATCCGAGAGAGGAGGCTTGAGTTTACATCCCTCCAGCCCCCGGGCTGTTAATTTTAACAAAGCTGCCAGAGTTTGCACTTTGGATGTGTTTGGGGCGTGCCACGGCGGGGGTGGTACAAGGGGGATGTGCTACCAAACAGCAGGTGAAGGTGGCTTCACTGCCATGGGAACCAGATCTCCTGCGGGGAAGGGGGCACAGAGACATGTTGTGTGGTAGCTGTATTTATTTTTAAAATTGTTTGTGGCATGGAAATGTCACCGATGCAGGCTCTGGCTCGGAGAGGGCTGGCAGTGACCTTGGTTTAAAGAGTTTCCAGCTCTGCGTGGGCCAGGATGACCCTCGCTAAGTTCCTGGCTGAGATGTTTTCCTCTGATACGTAATTATGTTAAAATTGGTGACCTTGTGGACATATATTCTTGAGCAGTTTTCATCCATTGAGCATTTCATTGGTGGATCCTGCTGAAAAACTAAGCGGATGGTTTTGGTTCTCATGAAAATTAAGACTGGATCAAAGGCCGAGTATTTGTGGTGTCTCCAGACCATGCTTGTGTTGTCCTGTAGCTCCCAAACCAAAATGCCCTTCTGATCATCTTTAGTCTGACCCTTTCAGTTTCTTGAGTATTTGGACTTGGTACAGGAAAGTTATAAACATGACTTCTCCACACCGCAGTGTCTCAGTTGTGACTCAAGCAACAATGCTTGCATTGGAATAACAGATGCAAGGAGTCAACTCAAGTGATGTTTTTATTTATGATTCTAATCCATCAGGAACACTAAAATCAAATAATCGTTCTAAACTTGCCTTGCATTTGCACCGATATGATCATTTCTCTGAGGGGAAGTGGATTTCCTCTCTCTTGCAGCCATTAAAGATGTCAATTGCAAGTGAGTACAAAGCTTGTATTTCCTAAGGGAAATATTCAATGGGAAATATTATGAACATGAAAAATTTTTTAAAGAAATTGTGAAATACAGTAGATGCATTTTGCCTTTTTTTATCACTTAATTTTATTAGACAATTGTGAATGGCCATTGAGAATCACCAACAAGAGCATTTACCATTGAAAGAATATTAGGTTGACTTAGTTTCCACCCAGTTGCATCCTCATGCAAAAGAGAATTCCATGCAAATGTAGAAAAAACATTAAAAAGTAACATCAGATTTCTAAAACTTTAAAAAGTGTTCTTGAATTGCAACTTTTTTGCTCTGCTTCTATACCAATGGAAACATTACATGTGATTAGCAAACAGACATATTGTGGTTACTGTATTTGTCCATTTTTTGAATTGACAACCTCTTAGTACAGTTTTCAAAGTAAAAAAGAAAAGTAAATCCTGCTGAACTAACTTACCCATTAACTCATAAGGTTGTATGAGATGGGTATTGAAATAATTGCATTGAAGGACTGTTCTTTACACCTGCAAGTGAAGCAGCTGCTGCCAAAACCTCAAACATAGCCCTTCAATAAACTTCCAGTCTGCTTAATAACTTTTCCCATTGATGCTGTGGTTTGGCCTATTACACAAAAATGAACTGCTCAAGACATTAAACTTAAGTTATGTTTTGAGAATTTTAATAAATTGTTGTAAAGTTAGAGCTTAACGTACATTTTCCTGCTTTAAATTTAATTTTAAATAGACCTGTTCTATAAGAAATATAAAAGAACATAGTGTTTTTTAAAATCAATTTATACAGCTTTTGGGATGCTGACATATCTGGTTTTGCACTTCATTATGTCTGCAAATTTCAAATGGCATTAGACTGGGCCTTGTGTATCCCCTAAAACAGACTTTTCAGTGAATGTTTGTATCTATGAAAATACAGATAAAATCCTTGTTAAAAGAAGGAAATTATTTTCAGGTTTTTAGTGGGGCTAATAAGACCACACTATTGCTCTCCAAGTTACATGGAAGAATTTTTCAGCCAAGGACACAATTGAAAGCTAAGGACCTATGGCAGAATTATCTGATTTTACTTGGCATTTGTTTAACTGTTGTGTGTATTGCTGAAGGCCATTTACTCTGACAAGAAATGTCAAATAAACCAGTAATAAATCAAAACAGGAGATAGAATACAGTTCTCTTTCCTTTTTTCATTCTTTGGCAAGGTAAGGAGGGGTTTATAGACTACTGAAATTCAAAGGATTGCTTACATATGGAAAAATATGTTTTCATTGGGACAATTCTGTAAACTTAAGCCTCTGAATGTGTTACAGAAGTTCCTAATTACCTATTTTAGTGGTGTCTAATCAGTCGTATGTGCAGTCTTTTGTGTATGACCAGCAGTAACTGTCTCTTTTAAATGACCATTTTCCCCCCTTCTCTAGTCCTATAATACAGTAAAACATGTGGCATGAGGAGATATATATATATAGATATATATATATATATAATCTGATGCATGTGCCTTTTAAAATATGGTACATTTCCTTGTTATAGACAGACCTTAAAAACTGAAATTCTGGTCAGTGAGTGGACTTGCATTTATAAACCTTGAAGCTTCTTTGTGGCTTCACTGGATGATGGCCACTTTACATCAAGGGGAATTAATTTCTTTGATGACTAAATGTATTTTTTTTAAATTACTTGTTACCTTTTGTTGCCCTGCTTTCCTTTAGCAAAATAAATCTGTTCATCCAAGGACTACAATAACAATTTACAAATGGACTTTGTTTCAAATTCCTCTTTACCAAGGTGGCTGTGAGATTCAGTACAGGCTAATTCACAGCTTTCACAGTACTTTTTTCATAAAGAGAAACTTCCATATCAAATTAGAAAAGATGAAGGAAAATATATGCCATGGTTTTCACAACTGCTTAAAAATCATCAGCATTTTTAATCTGCTAATGAGATCCTGAATATTTAAAAGCCAGAGAGGAAGGATTAATACTGGTGGAACAGTTCAAACAAAGGTAAGAAGTTTTGAAGTCTTGAAAAGCCATCCCAATCTCTAAGCAGAGCAAAACATCAACTTTATTTAAAATGCAAAACTAAAGAGAATTCTTTAACATGTATTGACGTAGTAAAACTCCATGGGAGCTTTGACTCATTTGCGTGTGCATTTTAATGGTGTTCGGGGCTTTTTTGTGCCAAAAAAAGGGAAATGCACAGTAGTGTAATATGGTGAATGTTGGAGGAAATAGAAAATTGAAGTCATATTTAGCTAATAGAGAATAATAGACTCTAAAAATGTCAATTAATAATATCATGTCAGTTTACATTGTGGTTTGTTCCATTTTTTGGACACTTAGTCTTCATTAAGCAATCATACGTTTTTACCTCAGCTATGTCATCTATTTTCATGTTGATTAATTCACACAGCCATCTAATTTTTAAATTGTCACTTTACTTTAAAATTGCTGATAAATAGTTGAAAAAAAACCTCAAAGCAAAGACTTTATTTCTAAACAGCCAGTTCTGCTAATACATAGTTTTCTTCATATATTTCCATTTGTTTTTAATTACTAAGTACATTTTCCTGAAAATTACGAACCCTTGTGGGTTAAAGGTTCCTCTGCCCCTGCTGCTTATTTCTTTCACACAGACATCCTTCCCTTTTCTGGCAACCAGACTGTCTTTGCAGCAGCACGTGGTAACACTGCGAACTCTGAACACTGGCTGCAGTGAGCAACAAGAAGCTTTTGAACAACGCAAAGCCTGGATCAAACCTTGAGGTGGTGTAAAGTGATTTAGTTCTGACTTGAGCCAGACGTTCATGTTTCCACTATCTGAGCATCTTATCTTTGTAGGCATCTTCCCATAAAGGTCTGCAAAAACCCATCAAGAGGTGAAAACTGAGATTATATAGTGGCAGAATCTCTGTAAATAATAAAATTTCAAGCTTGCCATACAGCATTCTTTTGGCTTTTGTGGTTGACTTTGTACATATATTATAAATATAACGAGCTTATAAGATGGGTTTCAATGAGAGCAGTATCTGTATCGCATGAATTAACAGTAGTTTAATCAGGACTGGATGAAGTCTTCATCTAAACAGGAATGCTGCTCAGCTGCATAGTAGTGACCATGCCAGATGTGAGAGAAAAGTGTATTTCACTCAACAGTGCTAGTAAGGCTGGAAGGGAGAATTAAAGCATCTTCATTCATCTATAAGAACTATAAGTAGTATTTTCCACTTAACTTTTTTCATGGTTTATCTTCCATTTCAGACTTTAAGATGACATTAGTACAGCTTTCTCCCAAAATTGAAAAAAAAAAAATAAGGCAGGAAAATATACTCTACTCTAAGTCTTTCTTTTGAATATATTCCTTCCTTAGGAACTGTGCTAATGTAGCATAATTTTCAGGACAAAATGTTAGACAATGTTAAGCAGCCAGCTTCCCAACTTGCTGCCCCTGCTGTGGCACAGATCTCGTCCCTGTCTTCCAATCTGTTTGTGGGACAATCCTGTGAGCTGGATTGGGGTGCTGTCTGCATTAAAATAAAGCAGAATAGATGATTTGAAATTGTCACCTCACCAAATACTGCTCTGCCACAAACTGACCATGCTTCAATGGACATGGGAATCTCACTTAGCTAAAGAGAGATTCCCATATCCTTATCAGTATCAGTAAAGGACCCATACCAGTAAAGGACAATTCAGGAGAGACAGCCACGTCAAGCTGTTTTATTCTTTATCAGTATCCAGTTAATTTGTATCAAAAGCTGGCTCGATCGCTGGGAGTGTCAGGAAGCCTGTGTGCTAATTGCCTTTAAAAATAAATGCATCAGAGCCACTGGGGCATTTCTGTTGTGGTTTTAGATTATTCATATAAATTATGAGGTTATCAAATGCGAATGTGAAATTGTCAAGCATATGCTCAGATATCTTCCTAAGCTATGCAATTACTCAGGGTGTCATCTCAGTCTTCAAGCAACCAGAAACTTCTGTTTCTACATAAAACATCATCAAGGTATTGCAAAGCCTTTGGCAATAGAACACAATTAAAATACCCCAAGCAGTGAAACCCATTAATATAAAACAGGCGAAGTTCAAGAGAAATAGTTTGGGCGTGCCTCTTTGACAGTGACAGGAGCACAGAGCCCCTGCAGATTGAATCACCCTGCTGAGAAGCGGGGGTTTCTGCACTGTAATGTCTCCACTACAATGCCCGAGCTGCTACGCTGAGAGATAATTTGGACACCTCTGCGCCACGCCTCGGTGCCTACAGGCAGCAGTGGTCCTCCTTTTGTGAGTTCAAATCATACCAAGGCAGGAGTAGTCCAGCACAATACAGATGTTTATGTTACCAGCTTCGACTGCAGCCGGGTTAGACTGTCCTGTTCTCCTGACTCCCTCTGGCCCCGTGGCCGAGTCCTTACAGCCCATCCGTATGGGCACAATCAGTTTGAGCAGCTTGGATGCAACCTGCCTCTGAATGGGAACTCAATGAAGTTATTATGGGGCCAAACCTGCTCCAATGTGTTCTGCAGGACCCATAAAACCAAGGAAACCTCCCCCCAGCCCGCAATTAATCATATCCTTTGAGATCAAGAATTCTCTGTCAACACGCTGAGTTACAAAAACAAATTATACAGGTGGCTTCTTAGCATTTGTGCAGTGCTTTTATAGAAAACCTATAATGTTTTCATCTTTTCAGCATGAAAAAAATGAGATACACTGCACCATAGTCAATCAAACTTCCTTGTAGACACTTTGCTAAGCTGTCTTCATAGATGGTTTTTGAAAATAACAGTTAAAATAGTTCAGAATAGTCACATAGAAAAATTATGTGCTGGAAACTTTCACTTCAATGTTACTATATTTACACTATGTAGAGTTTACATTATGCACATAAAGAAAACATCTGTACTCTCTAATTCTAGAAGCTTTAATAAACACCAGCTTTGAACCACGACTTTCTCTCTATCCACACAATCCCAGTACACACAATTGAGAGGCCTTTCCCTGTGCTACCTTTCTGATATCCCACATGGGACTTGACCCCAAACAAGCACCTCTGTGCAGATAAAGGTGGCGCCTGGATACAGTTACTTTTTAAACTCTACTGAAGTTGCCAGCTGTGAGGATTTCTGGATGGCAACATCCCATCGTTGGCAAGAGAACAATTTATTTCGTGTAAGCATGTACAGAGCTTACAGACGAAAATCGCTCTCAGTCACTGCTTGCATGGCCTGTCCTTAAAAGGATCATCAATTTTCACTGTTTTTTTACATCATTACTGAGTTGGTCCTCTCCCAATTAATGTATTGAGACCTTGAAGAAGGGTGGGCCATGTCTTTTATCCCACTGTCTTCACACCTGATGACACCTTACTTTTCGAGAGGGCAGCATCTCTTCCCACCACAGCAGTCACAAAAGGGTAGAGCTATCAGCGGTGCAGTCCAGATGTACATCCTACAGTTTTTGCCAGGCAAGTAGAGCTACATATCCTTGTCAAGTGAAATTTGTCTTCTAACTTAGCATTTTGCCTTTCACTTTTTCTGCTGGGGGGCCTGTCTGCTATGGGCAATCCAGTTATTTTTGAAAATGATCACTCTAGCAATAATAATTATACCCCTAAAGCTTTGCTGTGCTAGCCTCTGTCATTAACTGAAAAATATGTTTTCATATGTAAAGCTATGATTCTCTGTACCAGGTACTTTAATGAAATCTACATATAATATGTTCTATGCTTTCATTTCAGAAGTTTTTATGATTTGCTCAAGTACTTAGTCAGAGTCTCTGGCATGATTTATTAGCTGGTTAAAATTCATAAGTGTAATTTCCTTTAAGTGGTTACAGACTTTCTCATTAATACCTGTACAACCATCACCATAGATACTACGCACCAGATGGCACTTGCCAAAATCATCTTGCCCCCTGTACCATCACCTGGCATCCTGCAGGCTCCAGGCTTGCACCATAGTGAATGCTCTGGAAGCTGCCTCTTCCATCATGATTCCTTGTGTCCCTGACTGAGGTCTCATGCTCTGCAAACTGGTTTTTAGTGGTCACTGTACAAGTTTTGGTTCTCTTAAATCTGTCAAGTAATTCCTACTCGTCCATTCCTACATAGAAGCTTTTTATTTGCAAAGTGTGAAGACTGACTTGCTAAATAAGTTGTATAATAAATGAATGCTTGAAATAATATGGCAACAATTTGAATGGCTCAAAATTTCTCTCATGATTTGTATGCAATCTCTGTGGGAAATGGCATTTACAGCTTCAGTGAAGAAGGTTTCTGTTTGCTCAAAGGCTCTCACTCTTTGTCCCAAAATAAATTCAGAGAAAGAAATTCAGCTTCCAGCATGTTTCTAGAAATCTGTATTTGTTACGCTCCTGTGTCTTCTTTATCATGTACCACTCCTTTATAGAGCCCTTGTCTTGCAGGTTTCCCTTTCAAAGCTGGAGACCAGACTGCCTGCAGCAATGGAATTCCCTGCTTCCTAACCTGAGCAGGGGCAGAGGTAAGGAGGGGAAAAGATGCTTCTGGGTAATCTCTGTGAATTATAAATTTTTTAGTAAACATTCTGGGTTTGGATTGACTGAAATCTGTTGCTTTGGTTGGAATTTGTTTGACTGTATAAACAACAATTATTATAATGCTTAGATTTGTGAAAGTGAATAGGAAATTGCTACACGTCGTTTAAAGTATGCCATTTTAATTTTATGCTTGGATGATTTCAATTTGGTAAGAACACTGATGCTTAGCAAGTACAGCAGAGAGTAGAGAATAAAGGACAGGGCGTGAATGCTTTGTCATTGTGTCCTGGATCCTACAGGCAGGGTGACCCCAAGCCCTGAACAGCAGTAAGCTGGACAGGAGCTCTTTGGAAACGCGTGATGGTGAAACAGATGCCCATGGCAGGGCAGCACTGAATGTCTTAGCTCTGGAGAGCATTAAACACACAAGTATTTACAGGGCCTGTGCTCTAGGAGGCCGCAGGCTGGAGGAATGCTTGGCAAGAGTAGCTCCTTCCCAGCATCTTTTCAGGTGCTGTTCACACAGGCAGGGGGCAAGCGAGCTGTCCATGTGAACCAGACCATTGCTTCCCTCACAAGCCAGGCATGCTCCAGCAGACCCACGGAGGTACTACACGCACTGAGGTTATCCATGGTAAATCAGGAGCTGCTGTGTGTGCACGGCAGGCACGGACATACCTCATGAAAGAAGGCACTTAGGGCCTAAGTGGCCCTGTGTTTGCAAAAGCCAGTCCACAGAGGGCTGCATGCGAGAGGTATTGGTTACTTTATACTTCTCCCCATATAAAAAGGCAGCTGTGTTGTGGTGTTCCCCAAGGACAGCCAAGTTCTTATGCATTGGAAAAATCAGCTGTGAAATGACTGAGAAAAAACTTCGTGGCTTTTCCCAAAGGCAAAAATAGAAGTGTGCTTGTGTGGTGTGCTTATAGATTGACTGAATCCAGCACTTTCCAGGCCTTCTTCCTGCTACATGGAACCAGCTGCAGAATTGCATTTTGAGGAGGAATTCTGTTGTTGAAGGGAACCTTTCACTTCTTTAAAGGAATGTGTTCTTACAATTAGGTTATCATTGACTAGGTTATGATCAGCTGTATGAAAACACAGCTTGTGATACGTCAGGCAAGGTAGAAAATTGTGCTCTTTCTCACAAAGAGACAACTTCTTTCACTGTCATCTGCTATGTAAGGCACACACACACCACAGGGAGGCAAGATTCCTGAGATAATCTTGAATCTGCAGTTGATGTTCTGCTTGACTGTTTAGATGCTTCCTCACATCTCCTGGATTCCATAAAACAGAGAGTGATAGCATGTGATAGACTTTGATCTTGCAGATTTAAATGCCTTTTGTTCCACCAAATTGTTTAATATCTCCTTTGTTCTATGCAGTAAATATACTACCTAGCTTCTTTAAAACCACAGCCAGCTGACTGGTTATATTCCTGTCAGTGTTAGTCACTTGCCTGACTTATAACATGACTTATTACTCTTCTGACTGATCTCCTCTTATGTGCCACTTTGCCTGAATTCCTTTTCTGAAATTGCCATTAGTGCTTAGGTAATAAAAGCATAGCATCCTGTACATACTTCAGTACTTCACATCACTCAAGAATCTACCTGTCAGGATTGTCATTCTTCTTAGTAGCTTTTCTACAGATAAAATTAGCAACATGATAGAGGCTTTTGTCAATGATTAGCTTACTGTAGAACATATTCCATATACCAAGAAATGTGCTGTGTGCCATTTTGGAATGGTATTGTGGTTTTATAACATCCTGTCAGCATGGAGGCACTGCAGTGAGAAGCACACGATTCTGACTTTGCTCTGACTTTGTGCAGGAATAACTCCACTGCTTCAAGGGGCACAAGTGAAATCAGAGTCAGGTCCAGTAGAGTTGCAGAGATGAGCTGGTGGGCAAAGCAGAAACTGTGAGAGACTGGACTATTAATGGTTAATGACTCAAAACTTTCTGGACTTCATTGGGAGCTATAAACATTCTTAAATGTGCAGGTAAATTTTAATTCCTCTTCCTTGACCATAAATGTGTTAGTAGGCCTGAAGTTTTTTGTCTGGCAGAGTTGTTTGGTTCCAAGTGTCCTCTTACCCAGTACCAGGAAAGTAATGAGTAGCACAGTACCAAACACCACTCTGCTGCTTTCATGATGCTGCTGCTGCTCACGTAGCTTTTCCCAAATTAGCTTTTGACTAATTGCTGGGTCGCTCTAAGAAAATAGCTGCTACTGCACAGAGCCTAGTGCAGCTGCCAGGGAGGCTTGATCCCTCTCCAGCTGAGATCCGCGTCACTGCAGCTACACAACTCTTACCACCTGACCTACTTAAAGTCAGTTTGGGCAGAGTTACTTTAGCTGCAGTCAACACTTTTGGCTAAGGGTAGATGAAGGCTCAGGTCCAAGTGTCTACCATTGCTGTGAAGACCACAATGTTGTCCATAGGTCATAAATTTCTATGCAATTATTTTCATAATGTCCTGTCTGTAGTATGGCTAGTGTTAAGGCTTACTTAATTGGATGATTACACATTGGCAGCTGTAAACAGGTATTCACTTTTTTCAGAAATATGAAAGCTTGCTTCCCTGAGCATACATTTTATAAAGAATAGTGATGTTTTATATAGTAAGTTTTTATGTACTATTCCTCCTTTGTCTTGGCTAATCCATTGTATTATCCATTTTGGGTACCCACTTTACACTTCATGGAGTCTTGTAGACCTCATCAGAAGGAGTGAATAACACAGCCATGAGGGTTTTGAGCATAAAGTGTGACATAGCTTTTGATATAAGTCTGCTCACATCCTGAGATTCATTCCCTTCCTGCTGTCCCAGAGTCAAAACTTTTGGGTTAGGGATATCAAGGGAACATTCCTGTCTGTTCCTCTTATTACCCATTTATGGACCTGTAGTGCATGATTATGTGCAGCTGCTTTTTGAGCCTATTGATACTCTTTGTTATCACAAACTCCCATGGTGAGTCTGGAATGGAAAAAATCAGCTTAAACACCATGGTTACACAGAGATAAGCAAGAGTTTTGAATGTTTTGTAAAAGGGAATTTCTACCATAAATATATGTCAATAGTTTGACTTTTTGGTGTAGCAGATATCTGCACAAACCATGAAAAGTAAGAGAAGCAGATACTTCTCTGTCATAAGACACGGAGACACAAGAAAGGCAGAGGTGGGCCAGATAAAGGTATGGCCAGACATGGGTTTCACCCAGTCACCTCTTTCCAACACTCACCTTGCTACTGAAGGTAGATGATAAGCAGAGGCAACACCTATAATACTACTTTTCCAGTACTTTTCAGCGTTTCAGCGCTTTTGGAATTCAAAGATCCAAAAGTCTTTGGGTTTAATAGAAACTTGCTGTGTTTTTCCTTCTCAAAATTATCTAGTTGCTTTTTGAACCCTTGCAGTCTCAGCTTCCAAAACACTTTGCGACAGCCGGGTCCCTTCATAGGAATTCTGAAGTTCTGATATTTTCATGGAGTTGCTGTGAGCACCTTGTGTGCACGTGAGGAACTGCACAGATAAATGCACAGCTATTTTGAGCAACAAATTCAAAGGGTGTTTATTAGCTGGGAACAGAAAAGAGGGATTGATTTGTTTTGATTTATTCATTTGAATTTTTTTAGTAGTGCTATTGGCATGGACCTACTGCCTGGTTCCTGACTGTAATAATGAAACACAAACAAAAGAATGAATGGTGTATGTAACCAGGGAAGTTATGTAAGTTATGGGCTTATGTAGTTACACGTACATATGGAATCAAAGTTCATTTTTGTAGTCAGAGCAGCTTGTTTGGGTGGATCTAAAGGTATAGTAGTGCATTAAACTTCTGAAAAACACAGTGCTGATTCTGCTGGACTCTTAAAAACATGATGTTTTAAACAAGGCCTGCTTCCTGCTGCAGTCCATGGTATGGCTTATCTAACAAAGCCAGGCCTGAGCCTCCAGCCCCAGCACTGAACTGGAGCCTGTTGAAAAAGCTGGGCTGGTGGAGGAGTGGGGAAGGTTTGTAAACAGCTGAAGTGGAGCCTTCTGGGTTTAATGTGTTCCATAACCAGTTCAAACAGGGCAGCAACTGAAAACCCCAGATGTCAGTGTTACACAACAGCTCCTTCGGGAAAGCAGCTTCAAGTTTTTAGTGGGCTTTATAATAAAGAGCATGCATGAAATGTTCACCCACAGACAGTGAAGTGTTTGCTTTGCTAGCAGTACTCACCCACCATCGACTCTCAGCTCATCCTTTCATAGGGGGAGAGAGGGATCTTCATCCCTAATGCATGTTTTTACATTACCCTTATGTTATTGTGCGTGGGTTGTGTATAGCAGACTTAATGCAGCAATTCATTGTATTGTAATGTAGACCTGCATCAATTCAGTGCCTTTTTTTGTTCTTAAAGAAATGTTATACTGAATAAAAGTTTGAGGCTTTTTTTTCCACCTGTGCTAAGGTTGAGTACTTTGAATGAAAGAGGGTTTATTTTGAAACTTACAGGAGTCTGGCATTTTCTATTTGTACCTGTATCTTCGTATCCCAGCAGTGTTCAATTATATCTAATCTTTTTTAGCCACCTACCATGGGATGTGAGTAGCTACATCCTAAAAGCAACAATTTCTCCCCTCCTCTGAAGGGAGTCAGGACTGCAAGCTCTTGTACTGAAGCTGTTTAAAGAACCTCACATCGGCTATCTTGGTTTTAAACATTCAACATTTCTAAAATTTTCCTATGAGGGTCTGCAAATTTGGTGTTTCTAGTGGTCAGGGCTCTTCCACATGGCACTGTGTTTTAGCAGGGTATTTTTTTTTTACCATGTTGGGGGGGTATAACAGCACTGTTACTCCTTTTGCTGTCTTGCAAGGACTGAACTGAAAACTTTCAGTATTTTTAAGCAGAAGGTTGTTTTCATCCTGAGGAGTGTCTTAAAAGAACCAACACTGACCCGTGTATTCTTATTTGGTTAAGGCTGGTGCTTTGGTTTGGTTAAGAACATAAGTCTCAGCGAACTCTCATTAACATGGACTCACAGCCTGCCCTCAGTTTAGTTAATTGGCCTCAATGCAGCCTTCACATACAAGGTAAAAACAAGGCTCCACCTCTGCCACTCCTTCTAGTGCAAACTACCCTCCTCAAATCTCACAGTGCTGGGCCAACTTAAAAGTGGAGTACTTCTGGTTCTGAATGTTGTAGGATCCAGATCTTCACCTGATGTTCTTTGCAAGGCTCTGCTGCACAATCAGAAGTTCTCTTATTATCATGCACAAGATCCTTCATCTTTGATGCTTCCTTAGCCCACCTTCAAACTGCCGGGAAGGGTTTGGCAGAGTCAGGGCTTAGCTGAGCACTGTCTCACCTCCCTTGCTTTGTATTTCTCACTGGCTTTTCCTTCCCCCTCTTTGACTCTCTCTGTCATTGATCATCAGCACGCTGATGTGCTCCCATCTGTGCTAAGGATTTTATCCCAGTGTTCTCACGTGACTAGAGTGAAAAAGACAAAAGTTACTCAAGGTGTTCCATCTCTCATTCCCACACTTCCGTATTTACCTTTACCTGACCTTTGCCTCACTAAATAAGCACTAATGCCAACCTGTAAACAACCTATCCACTAGAAAAAAATATTCTGATGAGAACTGTCTGGGATTGCTGACTAGTCTCCACTGGAGCACTGAAAGATGATTTTAATTGGATTTTATCAATGCTTGGTCAGTAAGGCTTGACACAATATTCTCATTAATGAGGTGTCTGTTGCATAGACTTTATTTTTCATGTTGTACTCAGTGTAATATCCTAAAAAATGAGAGGACACATCAGATGCTGATTTGAACTTGTTATATATTTATTTCTTATACATTTATTATTTATGGCAGTAGTCTTATCATCTTACTGTATTTTGCCAGAGAACATGAAAAATATAAAGAAATATAATTTCTGTTTCCACAAGTCTGAGAAAAAACTTCCTTAAATGATGATTAGGAATACCTAAGTTATCCTAGCTACTACTAGGAAAACCACAAATGTTTTACCTGTCTTCAACAAATTTTAGTTATTCCATCACCTCTGTTTCCTACTTCAAATTTGAGCTAATACACCATAGGTAATAAAATTTAAAAGCAAACCAATTTTTCTTCTTAATAAGACCAAATATTTTTCTGTATAGAGCTGCCTTCAGTGTCCTTGATGCAGGAATGGGAAATGGTTCTTTTGGACAGCTGGGTTTAGCTCAGCACTGTGGTACCCTGATGGTTGCTGCTTTAGCTGGGTGGTCAGAACCCTCTTCTCTGGAGAAGACTTGTGACAGCAGATGATGCTGGTGAGAGCCTAAAAAGATTGAGAAGTTTGATAAATTGTCCATTCTGTTCCCTCCCATACTATGCCTTTTTCCCAGGAGTCTTGATGGGGGAAATTCTGTAGTGTGGGAAGAAATAGGTTGATTCACTACATTTTATTTGACAGGCTCTATTGGCAAGGTCCAAAGGGTCCCTGCATGAAAATTATCCAGATATTCTTGCTTTGACTGAACTGGCAGAATTTCTTTGCTGGAACAGAGATACAAGTAGGGTCTGATTCACTTTCGGTTTTGGACAGCCTCTTTGTGCTGGGGCAACCTAAATTCTCCTGCACGTTTTGAGTGCACAGTCCTTATACTGTGTACTCTTCCATCTCCTTTCAGATGGGAGGACACTACATCAGGGCAGATGAACTGAGTTTGTTGCTATTACATAGTTTTCTAGTGACTCCATGATTTATCATGAGCTTTGTCTCATAGTTTTTCTCGTATGGAGGGAGCTGTTTAATATAACTGCAGGAATGACTGGATCGTGGTAAGGAGCACGTAGAGCTTGCACCAAAGGCTATTTTGAAAGAGTTGACTTTTCCAAGAGCTCCTAAAAGTGGTGAGGACTTACTTGCCTTTGACTTTAAATAATGTAATTCTTGTCTTTTGTAATAATTTTCTGATAAGCTGCAGCCTCATTCAGTTAGCATGGTAAGCAGTCCTACTTTGTGAACTGTGTATTATTTGAAGGTTCAACTAATCTAAATTATGCCAAATACGTGAAAATAGCATCCTCTCCTTATCAGCACGTAGGGGTTTTTTTTCATAATTTGTGTGAAATAAAAATAGAAGGTAAAAGAAGTGACAGAATTAATGTAGTACATAACTCTGGAGGCATCGCTATCTGGCAGAACATATCCTAATGAAATCATCATTCAAAGGAAACCTTGCTTCCAGTTACAGAATGAATATGAAAATGATAGATTAATATGCTTAAAAGGAAAGCACATAGACAGAAGGCATGATTGAATAAAATTCAGCTAACTTGGGTAGTTTGCATTTCATTTTGTACTTATAAATCCACGTTATAGATGCCTAGCAGAGACCTGGCATTTTCTCTGGGCTTTCCATCACTAAGTCATCACTGTGGATTTCTCTGCTGCACCCCTGATTGATGCCATATCACTGACTGTCCTGTGGCAACTACTCCCCAGCAATTTGGCGTGTCCTTATTACTCACTTTTAATCAGATAGATATTTTCTTCAGTGCCTGCTCTCATCCTCAGTAGGCTTTCTTAAACTTGCATGAATGTTACTGACAACTGATTAAGGCCCAGTGTGGTAATAGAGGTGTCCCCTTAAATAAAACAAAAAATTATTGCAATGTACAATGAAACTTACTCACAGTTTCAATATTTAAGAGACATTTTTATGATCACATTTGATAGGATCCATCAGGAATTCAGATCTATTTCAACTGAAGTGACTTTATCTACCTATGTCAAAGAAGGCACAGACTCATTTTTGAATTCTGCCTCCTCCTGCAATTCAGGCTGTCTTATCAAGACTGAAATCAGACAATTTTCAGGTGTTTCCTGCAGTTGTTCAGAGAGGAATATTTTACTAGTCTCCCTTTCTGTGTTTCTTGTAGTTCCTGTGCTCCCAGAAAAAGGCAGGTTTGCCTTGGGAGGCTGAGGAGTCAGGATCAATTACTCCACAACTCTACTGAGCTCTAAGGGTTAAGGTCACCATCTGAATTTCTCCTCCCATGATGAGCAACTTCCTATCACCAAGCATGGAAAGGCATATTCAGTATGACTCTGGACCACAGTGAGAAGTGGTATTTCTATTTCCCTTGAGGAACAGTGGTCATACAACCCACTTAAAATAGCCCAGGTTTTGATTTTTCGTTTTAGAAACGAAAATATTCATGGCTAGCTTGAGTTATGAAAGATTTACTTTGAAGAACAGTACAAAACTGCTGATGCAATTATAATGAAAATACTATTCTGAGGTAAAGCTATAGGAAGAAAAAGGAAATATAAAAGCAATTTAATTTCATGGGTTTTGGAAGTCTTGCCCTTTATCTATTTAAGATCTATTTTTATTAAAATTTTGCAGCCTGGAGGTTAATTCATTTTTTAATGTATGTTTGTCTTTCAGAGTATTATTGAGTTAAGTAGCAGGTTGCATGACTGTGGTCTAGAAACATTAATTTGCATGCGTAGTATTTATATTTCCTCTTCAAAAAACAAAAATGGCCTTTTATTAAAGCTCCTTGTTTGCTTTTTTTGAAAACCATGCTAAATGCAGATTGGCTCACCAATGAATTGTCCCGTGATCCTCAGGATTATGAATTTTGTCCCACAAAAACCAACAAGTGTCCCCACAGGCATTATGTTCTTTTTCCAGCCTGCTGGCTGAGCCAGAGGTGGGCTGAGCAGCTGCTTAGCACCACCAGCCTTGCTAGAAACAATGACTTCTCCAGCCAGTGACGCTCTGTAGTGGTCACTAACAGGGTGTTCAAACCAGAACCTAATCCTGAAAGTGGTAGTAGTGGTTGTGTAAGAAACTGCTGGTTGATCTCATAAAGCGGATTTATCACCTCTCTGATCCTGCAGTTTTCTACGTTTTACTATATTAATTCATTTTTACCTTGAGCCTGGCCTGCATTTCCGTGCTGCTGTTGCCAAATGTCACTTTCAGAGGTTCAGAGTATTCCAGGATTTCTTAGAGGAATCCTCTAGTGAGTTTGGTTCTGTTTTTGAAATCAGGTGGCATTCAGATTTGGACAAAGCTAAGCTTATCTTGCATGTTATGCAAAAGGGACTTTTATAGCTCAACCCTTAGTTTAGAAATATCATTCAAGCAGAGCTCTGTGTTCCTGTGTATTTACCAAAGAGCCTGAGCGTATAATTCCAAATAGGAAGCTCAAACATTAAGAGAAGAAAATTTGCTCCTACTAGTTTTACCAAAAAATTTTATTCTTGTTTCAAGTCACACAATATTTGCTGGGTTTACACATCTATTCTTTGAGTCATGTGATTATTATTTTTTTACATTCCTTACTTTTGTTTTAAAATGCAAATGAAATTTTGTTCTCACAGTTACTGAGAAAACATCAGAACGGTGTTTTCCAAATAATCCAACCCAAATAAAGTTCAAACCAGAATGAACCCAAAGGCTCAGAAGCCCTCAGAAATCTGATAAAGAATTCTGTTGGGCTCCATCTTAAAATTGTTTAAGGTTGATTTGAAGTTATGATTTAGGAGCCCACCCATTTGTGAGCTCTGGTTACAATAGACCAAAAGTAGTGCCTTACTGTAGTAAAGTGGAGAAAATAACCAACAGCTCTTTCCTCGTGGGTAACCTCCCAGAAACAGTCCAGTCAATGCTTGTGTTTGCTGAGGCACTGGGAATGGACATGCCAGGCCATCAGTGGGGATGATCATATCCAGCTGTCACTGCTCAAGTCTCTGTTAGGTTACCCAGAAGGGAAAGTGCCCTGTTTTGGTTTTTTATTGTGCCCAGAGTCCTGTGCAGACCCAAACCTTTCAGCTTCTTGCCGATGACGTCCATCTGCAGGACACAAATTGGTATCGCAGCAGCCAAACCCAATATGTACTGTCTGTAAGCATAAATGGGATTTACTTCTCTTAAAGGATGTGGGTTTATCTGCAAATTCTTGAAGACTGCAAGAGAATTTCTTGGATGGACTGCTTTTCTCAGTAATCCTGTCTGTTATTGACAGACTCATATTCTCACTTTTTTTCCACAGATTCTTACCTACATCTTTCAAGTTCAAAATCTGGACTATGACTTCTTCAAGTTCAAAATCTGGACCATGGCTGGTTCCCTGCTGATAAATTTACCACCAGAAAATGAGTGGAAATTCTGGAGAAGAATGATTGATCACTGCCTGAGAGACCTAAACCAAATAAATGAATTAAAGGCACAGTTCTGCATTCCCTCTCCATTTGTTTTAGAAGACATCACACCAGGAAAGACTCCTGAGAGATTGAAATGAATCCTCTTACTTGTGTGCACTAGATCTTGCTGCCTAGGAGATGCAAAACTGGCATGTGTAATTGCAGTGTACCTGAGCTGTATTTAAAAATAGGAGCCCTGTGGAATAGAGAGGTAAAAGCTTGAATTAGCATGATTAACAGACAGCTCTATATCAATTTTATTTATGATGAATAATTCAGAGCATCCCAAGTCCCTCATCAGGTTGGCTACAATATTCCATGGAATTAAGCATGGGTCAGAGAACAAGAAACAAATTACAAAACCCTCTCGAAAATGCCACATGGTTTTGAGACCATCTATTCAAAATCATCCAAAAGTGTGTTGCAGTACCAAACCAATGTGTTGGACTGCCAGAAATGGGAATCCTGCTGCATTTCACATCCTCCCCTCACGTCAGCATGGAAAGGTTGCACTGTTGATGCCTATAGGCTGCAGTCATCTCTTCTCCCTGGAGCATCCCTTCACTGGTGCGGTCTGACTGAACTGCTCCATGTTTCTGAATCCCAGCCAACACTGTGATCACTCACTTCAGTTGTTTAACACAAGGGCAGTAACCACAGTGTAGCTGGAGAGTGGTTGTAAGTCCTGCTTGGATGGCCTCTGAGCACTGAGTGTCCTGCTGTGCGTGTTTTCTCCTTCAAGTGCCCGCATCAGGCTAATTGCTTACCCAGTGAGCTGTGCTGTCCCTAATGCTCTGCAGAATGAGTAGAAAAGCATTTCCAGCCATTCACTTCTCTTAAAAATTGATGTTTGCCATTAGACAAGACATTTTCCTCTTGTGGTATCTTGCACTCTCGCTAGAGCAAGGTCCTTCCTCTGAAATGGGAATCTCAACCCAGAAGCTTCAGTGTTTCCAACTTGGCAATTCTGTATGAAAAATGCTTACTGCTCTCAAAAAATTTTAATTCTAACAGCCTTTAAGGCTGCTCTAAAAACAGAGAAATTCCATAAAACCCTACTCAAGTTGTTATTTGGACATTTCAAAAGCCTAATAGTGAGACAATTGGTGAGTGACATGTCATGTGTTGGTGCTTAACTACATGCAACGGATTAACTTTCGGGTTTGACTAATTTAAAATTCTCTATGTGCACTCAGCTTTCTTATTTTTCTGAGAAAGGAAGCCACGAATGAATGCAACAAATTCATTCTCTTTAGTACATTAAAAACATAAATTATTGAAGTTCGTGCTAGTGTTGATAGATCATCAATTCTATTCCTTGTATACAGAAGTATAAAAAATTACAATAATGCCTGAGCAACTTCCAGCTGTGCACGGTGATGTTTATATTCTCTTCAAAGAGGTGAAGGTGGGAAGGGAAAGAGTTGGTTCAATTACTAAAATAGCTATACTTGTGTCTGTGAATGTTTTTGAGAAAACAATTTCTCGTATCTGATGGAGTCATTATTGACATTTGCCAGGACTCTGGTGGAGACTTTCACCTTTATATCTGCAGAAAATTCTGTCTTCTGTAGAGATTTGTGTCCTCTTCATTCTAGAGCTGTGGGAGCTCTACCTCTGAGGAGGCAGAAACCTCATGCCACATAGGCTTTTCTTCCGAACAGTTTTCAGTATGGAGCATTAGCATTTCCATTGTCCTGGAGTCATCTCCAGGCACTGACCAAGACAACAAGTGAGACATAGATCAAAAAAACTCCTGGAACCTAAAACTGACTTTTGTATTGTTTAGCTCTATAGATGTCATTCACAACAAGGGGAATATCTCTGCTGAGGTTAAATATTCTGTGAACAGAGAAATTACCTTTATAAATACTGCAACAGGCCTAAGGGACATTTTTTTCCTTACACAGTATTAATTTTAAAAGCAATCAAATCTCTTAGGAGTGCAATGCCACATGAAGTGATTTAAAGTGTGTCAGAAGATGAACAGAAAAGTTAACATTACCATTTCATCTTTGCCATTGTTTCTGTTATGCCCAAACTTGACAGAATACAATAATGCATGTAAGAGATCTGGCTGGCTGACGTCTGTCCATCCTGAGGCACAATGGAGGGAATCAAGAATAGAGCAGCTGCCTGAATTCTGAACTGTCTTGTTTTTATAGGCTCTTACATAAGCCTTTTTTCCTCTGTATTTACCAAGTCAAGGGCCTATCTCATTGTTCCGTTAGTGCAGTACCTGAATTCGCAGCAAAGCAAGGAAATATGGCAATAAGTCTTATTAGATGTTGTTGTGTGTGGAACACAGTCCCAAAGGCTCTCCTGAGCGAGCCGCATCCCTCTCGAGCAGATATCAAAGAGGATAAGATTATGCGCAACAAAAGAGAACAACAAAATTTTTTTTAAAATGGTGATATCTAAACTGCACAGCACAAGTGTCACTCTTTGGGAAAGCGAGATTTCTCAAGTGATCTGTGCATAGAACCACTGATGGGAAATGTGAGAAGAGGGGAAAAAGTGCTCCTGCTCTCATTCCTGTCTCTCCCTTCACGTTCCTGGCAGGAGTCTGAGTGGGCCAAGGCTACAGGGGCTGCCCCACTGTTTTCAGACCCCACAGCTGATGAACTTCAGTGTTAGTCTGACTTCAGTCCAACTCATTGAAAGGATCAATTTTCCCACAGTTCAGTCTGAAGAGAGAAGCTGCTGTGTTTTAAAAGCATGTTTCTTGCCTTGCTGTGGGTGAGGTACCTGGCTCGTTTGTCCTTAATAAGTTGCAGCTCTGAGTGTTTCTGAGAACACTGAGATTGCCTCTCCGCTGCTTCGCTTTCCTTCATGTACCTGCTGGATCTGTGACGTGTCTTTGAGCAGGCCTGTCTGCTGGCCATGTTGTAATTTATAATTAGGCTTGACATTATTTATAACCCATTCAAGAGATACAGGCAGGTTTTCAGGTGTTTCTGTCCACCAGGTGAACGTTCCTTGGGACTGAAACCTCTTGGGCTTCTCCTGGCTCTCAAGAGGTTCAGCACTGGGCCAGCACAAGCTTCCTCGGCACTGTCAGGAATGAAGTGTTTCTTGGCATGTGCAGGAGCTGAATGCTGGGCACCTGGAGAACTTTAAAATTGAAATAGGTACCTACGTAGGTTTAAGAGCCTTCCGAGCTGGGCAGCAGCTGAGCAGAAGTTTTTAGTATCACTGTTCGTAATTGCAGCTGACTTCTGCCTGGCTTGGATACCTCAATACCTTTTTGGGATCTGGCCCTAAGGGTTTTTTTTTCTAGCTTATGCATTAAATAATAAAGAGCAGGCAATTAAGAAGTCTTGCTTAACTGGCTTAGCCTCTTGAAGAGAGCTACAAATCAGCCTTGTTTCCTCCTCCTGAGAATCATTAGATCATTTGTTACAAGGGCGCAGGGAGCCTCTGCAGTGTTTCGTGGCAGAAGGGCACAGGGCTGCTCTGTGGAGTGCTCTGTGCTGTTGTTTACAAACCAAGAGTGCTACCCTGAGCATCCCAGCTGGATGTTTAGTTTGAAAAGCGATATGTCAGTCGCTATTTAATTAGGACCCTGCAGCCCACCTTTCTCAGATGCTGCAGCTTGTTAAAGCGTTCCCTGATTGGGAATATGCAGATGCCATTGGTGGAAGAAATAGCTGCCTCTAGTCAGAGTGAAAGGACTTTGCCACCTCTAGCTTGGAGTTACAGCAGTGCACTTGGACCCCAGGGCTTAGGTGTAAGGACAGAGGAGACAAACAGGCTCCTATTCTCCTTCCAAGGAAAATGCTTTTGGAAGGGGTGTTGCTGTGCTCCCTGTCCCAGGAGAGGAAATTCTCCTCCATTGCTGCCTGTGTATCCTTCCCACACGGCTCTTCTCTGCAAGAATTTCAAGAACAGGTGAGCAACTTCTCTTTACTGCTCGCTTTTTGGGCTGGGATTGAGAGCAATAGGAAGCAAATAAGTTTGTGTTTGGTATCTCTGGGACAGGCCTGCAAAGAATAAGCTGTTTACAGCAAAAGGACGTGCCAGTGTTCAAGGCCAGCTTGGATGAGGCCTTGAGCAACCTGATCTAGGGAGAGCTTCCCTCCCATAGCAGAGGGGTGGGAGCAGAAGGTCTTCAAAGTCCCTTCCAACCCAAGCCATGCTATGATTCTCCAGTGGTGCAGCCTTCTCTAATTTGGAAGGCAATTAGTACTTCTTTAAATTAAGGGAATTGAGGCTGCAAAAAGAATCCCCAGTAAGCTCTACCAAAATTGTAAAGATACCTCTAAAATTGTAATGTGACATTCAAATGCCTGGGTTTAGTCTTAGTGTTGTTAACTGCTTCCTATTTCTCTGCTGCAGCAGGCTTAAAAAAACCTCCAAACCCTCAAACTTTTACCAAAACTGATGGTGTTTATGTGAGCTGTGGTACTGATACACTTGGAGAATTACATATTTTATTCATACTGAGCTACAGGGGCTGTTCCAGAGCTCTTAGCCTGTTTGTTATGTTGGCTCAAATGTGCCTTTCCAGAGGTGATAATTCCCTGTCTCCCTTAGAAATATGAAAGATGAATTTAGAAGAAAGCGTTTGATACATTTTTTTCTTTTACAAAAGTTTACACTAGTGAAGTAAAACACTGAGTACTGTTGCATTGGACCCATCTCCTCCAGAACACTGTTGTCTGCACTTTTAAGACAGAGGCACAGTGTTCCTTCTAGATGTTAGAGATAATGTGTGTGTGTATAGGGGTAAGGACTGTTTAAGTGGTGAGAAAATTCCATTATGGAAAAAGAAGATGGAGCTTAATCTTCAGCTCTCTTATCCCTGATTTTGGGAATATTATCTCTATTCAGTAGTGTGCTTTGGCTTTTGTGCAAGCAAAATTCTCCTGCATTTCCCACCTCCTCTGGCTTTCTGGGAAGGGACAAATCATCACTGTGAGCAATATCTTCATTTTTAAGCCCATTTTTCCAGTTTCAGGATGCTGGTTTTACTCACTTAAAGAACTCCTTTTTTTTTTTTTGTTAAGGCAATCACATCCTAAGCACAGAGATACCCAGAGAGTGGGAAATAATCATGACAATGAATCTTGCTCCCTACGAGAGGCTAAACAAGTTGCATGACTGAAGCCCATGCCTGAATGACAAAAGTTCTGGCCACGATTTGAGCTGATTAAGCCCACAGCCTCTGTATCTCCAGCTCTAAGAGAAATAGTGGTCATAGCTCACCATGGTCATTGTGAGAATTAGTGCAATCATATATAAATATTTTACACATTTTGCTATGCCACGTATTATTTCACTAGGAACTAATTACTTGCTTTCCCACTGTGATGGGAAAGGAACAAAGTCACAGAGAACTGAGAAGAGCTGGCTAAGTGTTATTAATGGCTGCTTTTTATTTACCAAAAGATTGGTAATACTCTAGAAGAAATTTTTTAGTCATTTCCTTCGCCAGACACACAAGTTCTTTTGATGAGCAAAGAAAAGCTAACGAAAAGCCTATGATAACGAGATCACAAGAGCAGTATGAAAAGAAACTGGGAAATGCTGACAGTTTGGATTATTATAATAATCTAGTATAGAAGAAAATTATGTTATTATTCTTGGCAAAAGGAGTAAAATACACACTCTTGGCAAAGGAGTAAAAAAACTGCACCAAAATATACACTCTTGGCAAAAGGAGTAAAAAAACTGCACCAAAAAAACCCCCCAAGTAGTTGTTAAATTTTTAAAGGCATTGATGAAACTGCAGCAAAACAACTTTTCACTTCCATCTAACATATATTTATTTAGAGTTGGGAGATGGTATGTGGTATTCAAAACATGGCAGTGTTCCTTGGTGTAAATGCTTTCTGTCCTGTGAGCCAAAGAAAGGTTTCACACTGCTGTGTTTCTGCAAACCAGAATGTTCATCAAATGTTCCTATAGTCACTATTCACACCCAATAAACCATAAGGAGTGTTATTAGCTGAAGTATTATTGAAACCACTTATGTCAAGCAAAGGGGGAGGAGGAGGAAGTAAACTGATTGCAGCTCAACTGGACACAGTACCGCAATTCCTTTGTTTCATGAGAAGTTACCTGGGAAAGATGGACTTCCAATGCTTGGTGACAAAACTGTTGGAGTGTGATACTGGTCTGAGGGTGAAGCAGGAACGGCAAATCACCCCTGTTCTCCTGTGGATTGCAATGTCTGAATGCAAGACAGGATGTTAGCTGTGCCAGCAGGGATGGTTGTAGGACATTTAAGCATCGTTTGAGCAGAGGGGAGCAAGATTGTAAGACTGTGGGGGTTTTTTCCAAACTAATAATTAATCCAAGACCAAAGTGATCATTATATCACTGCATTAGTCTTAGTTTGTACTGGTGTTTCTGTCCTGTTAACCATTTAGATACACATGCATAAAACTGGCAGACACTCTGTATCATATTCTGGCTAATTGATCCAAAAAGTGTCCGTACACATCATTCCACAGTTACAGGGGCTGTGCCAAAGCCCAGAGAATTTGCTGGGATATTCTGTGAGTGGCTACACTGACAACAAGACTGATGTCAGAGCCAGGTGTCAGTCAGTGCTCATGAACTGGTCACCAGGGCTACAGAACAAGAAAACCAGTTCTCCCAGGCTTTTCACTAGCCAGGAGCTGCTGGGCTTCACCCTCTGTCGCTCCACATTCACCACTTTTGCTGCAGCCTGAGAGCTTCAAAAGGGAAGCAGGGAGGGAATCTGTGCTCAGTCTGTGGCCAGTTAGGGACCAAAGAAACCCTCAAGGTGACCGGGAACAGCACTGAAGCTGCCCTGCACTGGGTCAGATGCTGCTGCTGTTCCAGCTGGAATTTCGTGGGATCACCCCAGTGTGCTTTTTGTTCCTATGAGGAGAAGGATGGAAGAGAACAGCATCGTCCAGCATATGAGGGTTTCAATCCGTTTTCTGCTTCTCCTTTGCAGTTACTTCCCAGCTGCTTTGCACTTCCCTCTCAGATGCAACAGGGCCCCAAATTTCAACTGCTGAGATGGAAACATGCTTAATAATAGATTATGAAAAAGACATGGTGAAAAATTCCAGTTTAGATGGAGGATTTTAGTGCCAGATTGTGCCCTGGGATTCCAATGCATATCTTCCATTAAAGCCATTAAAAATGTTTGCATTTCAAGGAAGAATTTGGACTTTTGACACAATTCCCTCTTTTTCCTTGGGAGCCAAACATTTTCTGTGGTAACAGAACATATTATAACAAGAATAAATATAATGCATTCAGGCATTAAAATGAATAACAGTCCTTGATCTATTTGCTGAAGATTGCAGACATGAGATGTGAAAGCTGTTAGTGGTTTGAAGAAAGATATTTGCTGTAATTGGCACTGCAGCTTTGGTTTTATTACAAAATATGAAGGAGATGACCACAGAGGTGTCCCGATCCTCACATTCTGTGGAGAGATTACAGTGCATCTCATGACCACAACTTTGGCCAGTGGTTTGCTGTTTTTTGAACCAAGATATCCTAAAATCTCAGGGTAATGTATTTGCCACACATGAGCTGCTGCCTCCTATTCCAGGGGGGTCAAAACCTTGGTAGTGAGGGTGCCTGGCTACAACTCTAAGGAAAATGTTAAGCCTGTTTCTGGTATTCACAAGGTGCTGTATGAATTAAAACGGCATTGTATGAATGGAACACTTTGCTTTAAACACTCAACCCTTCAGTTTCTGTATTGTTTCAAATTGGAGAAATATAAATATGTACAGAGAGAAGCTTTGTCCTCCAGAATGGAGATAATTCTCATCCTTCTCTCCCTCCTCAAGTGTTTGGGGCAGGCTGCTTCCATTCTTTTCCTTCAGAAATGAAAGTAAGTGCCTGCCTGCCTCCAGCTTGTGCTTCTTCCCTGGGGAATGGGGAAAAACGGAGCTCAACCCAGGAGTGTTTGAGCTCTCTGTTGCCTCCTGCTCTTCTGGGGTCTGCAGTGGATCAGGAAGTGTAGATCCCAGATGGCACTGTAGTTTTACGGGAACGTGCCTAGCATCGCCTGAGTCTTGAGGTCAAGATAAACTTCCCAGCTGGGCTACTCTGTATAACGTAGTTTGATGGGAAACCTTTAGAAATTTTTGTGGTGGCAGATTTCACAAGAAACTTAACTTGCTTTACAGAGTGGTTTTTTTCAAGATTGATTGTGCCCCACAAAAAAATAAGCTATTTCATCAAAGTTGACTTCTTGAAAAAAAAATTACTGTCCATCTCATCAGAGAATCCCCAGCTAGTTGTGAACAAACATTGTTTTTAACCTTTCTAATCCTTTATACATAAGGCACAGGTAATGCCTGGTGTGTATTTCCTTGGGATGCCGTGTGCATCTTCCAGTTTGGTCTCCTTTAGGAAAAACTAACGTGCTACAGTTTGGGCTGTTGAACGGGCCGCAACAGCAAAGCAAGGGGCTTTGCCTGTAAGCACCAGCCACAGCTAGCTAGGGTGTGGTTTCCAGTGATTTAAATATTTATAGAATGTCAGCAGAGGGTGAAACAAGGAGGAATGGGGATACAGAAGTGGAGTGGTTGTTTTGGTGGCTGTAATCTCTGGGGGAATGCTCACTGTACAGAGCTGTCTCCTCAAAGAAATATTTGGGAATAATTGTACAGCAGTGAGAAGGGAGGGGAAAGACCCTTACTTCTTGCTGATATTGTTCAAAAGGTTTGAGATGCTTGCAGCTGTTTCCAGAATTTATTTAGGCCTCTAGATAAGTTTTCTGATCTGTGGAAGTGGTGAGCACCTCTAAATCCAACAGTAAAGCTCATGTCAAAGCACACAAGTAAATGAATGTTTGGAGAGCCTGTGCAGATTGCTTTACAACATTGCTATGCTCTTCCTCTCTCCTTCAGATCTCCAGTGTACCAGACAAGCCATTTTCCCTTGATGTTACAACCCACGTAGCTGCTGTACCAAGTCATGTTTGGTGGTGGTATTTACTTAGTGCTCTCTGAGGATTTTCTGGTCTTTATTCCTTTTGGTTACTCTTAGCATCACCGAAGTTCAGCTGGTCCAAGAATCCAAGAAACCCTGATGGATTTAAGAAGCTAGAAAATACAGCAAAGATGAATGAACTTTATTTAAAACAGAACCAGTCAGTTCTTTTCCTCACTGAAGAAACAGACTGTGGCAGAAAGCCAGGATGTTTCTCTTCTGTAAAGATCTCGCACCAGCCCTACCTTAGCTAGTTCCCCTCCTCTCCTTTTGTCAGTGTGATGCATCTGCATTAGCAAGCTGTGCTTTTCATTCCAGAGTGATGAAAGGGGAAAACAATAAATTACAATGCCTTTTAAGAAGTCTCCAAATCTTATCAGATCTCACATTTCATCCTGGCTGCTCTTTCATGTCGTTCTTTTACTATTACTCTAATTGCCACTCAAAATTTATTTTGCTGCTGTTGTGCACCCAGCACTTGCAGCTACTGTTGAGACGTAGCACGGAGGCAGAAAGCAGAGACCCTCTCTCTTCCCTTTTTGTAAATTCCTATTGCTTGTGAAATTCCCAAACTCACAACCTCCCAAGTTTCTGAAAAGAGTGGCCCTCTACATACTCTGAGGTATTGTTACACTGTTAAAAATGGAAATCTGATGCTGCTTCTTGTGGGGTGGAGGGGAAGGAATTGAGAAAGGTGGAGGTTTCACCACAGCTCTCTCACGATGGTTGAATGCTGGGAGTAGAAAACAATATAACAAATACCTGAAAATGCAGCCACCTACCACTCTTTTATATAAATTTGAGATTATGAGCCAAACTCACTGTTGACATATGCAGATGCAAATCTAATGAAGTCACTGCAGTTACTTCTACTTATGCCAGCGGTGAATTTGTCCCTATTTTTGGAACACGCTGGTTTTGTGCTACAGCATTGGCACACTGTATCATGTCAAAATCCTTTTGAGCAATGGCAGTGTGCCACTGGCTGAGTAACACGATGCATCATGGCAAACATCTGCCTGATAATGGTCCTGATCTGCTTTTTGACATGATGCATCATGCCACTGTACCATGCCCAAAGGCATCTGATAGGAATTCTGTCGGGATCTGGTAATAAGAAATGTGTGTTAGTATTGGAGAATTTTGGCATTTTGTGGAAAACAGTGATCTCTGTGTTAGTGCATTTATAAATCTCTTGCAAATGCCTCATGTACTTGGGTGAAAAATGATCACTAATGTACTCCCACTTCAATGTGTGACATTAACATAATAAACGATCAATCATTTTCTATTTTGGTCTGTTCTGCTTTAAGGACCGATACTGGATTTTCTCCTAAAAATGATCAATCGGTATTGAAAGAATTTGTTTCTATTTGTGACTTTACAGGCTCGTTTTCTTACTGTTATTAAGTGTAGGAGGCTTTTTTTCTGGGTTTTTCGGGTGTCGTTTTTTATAAACCAGCACCAGGCCTCGTTGTCATTGCATCTGAAAGAGTTTCACCTCAGACAGAACGGTGCTAAACAACATCTCCCCTAAACCAGGAAACGCGTTTCACAATCCTCTGCGGCAAGCGGCACAAGCTTCCCGGGGAGGATCTGCGAGGGTGGATAGCAGCCAGTCGTCCAGAGGCGAGGAGGCCGGGTGCCAGGAGACAGGGCGGCCAGAGGAATGCCTGGAGGCAGCCTGGCCATGTGCTTGCGGTGAAACCCTCCAGGTCAGGAGCAGGCTCGTGGCCAGGAACAGCGAACTTCAGAAGGTGGTGCTCGGTATTGCCGGCCCGCGGCCCCCGGCTCCTGCAAGCGCCGCTGGCGGGGTGATGTCCTGCCTTAGGCTTGCTGCAGTAGGAAATGAGGGGAAAGAGGTTTCTCACATTAACAGGGCTGAGACCGAGCAGAGATTTGTACATAGCAATCAGCACTTGGATTTTCTGTTTTGACAAAGAAACCGGTCAAGAGCCCACGCATTTGGTATATGCGAGCGCGTTGTACCCTTGCAGAACCTTCGGAGTGACTGCAAAGGTGAGTGCTTCAGCTGGACTCCATTCACACAGATACCCAAAACACAACAGGAACAGGTTATCAGAGTGCTACTCAAAAATTTCATAGCTACCTTAAAATCTGTATGCACAAAACTCAAAAAAAAAAAAAAAAAAAAAAAAACAAAGAAAAAAAGAAAATAAACATGTCTGCAGGAAATTGGATCTTTGTTCAAAATACTGCAGTTGAATGTCTTGCAGAAATGCTTTCTACAAACAGGGAATCCTACTGGGGTCAGACAGAGCTATTTTAACCTTGTGTATTCATCTAACTGTTCTGGCCAAGGAGATGTGTGTGTGTTTGTGTGTGTATATATATACAAAGAGAGGGGGAGAGGGAGAGAGTATAAATTTAGAATTTTTGATCGAAGGCTTCAATTCCTGGCTGCTGGATTAAATTTAGGTAAACTTCAAAACAAATTTTGTGAAAAAAGAAACTTGAAATAATTCACTTTAGACCTGATGAGAAGAGCAAACAAGTGTAAGTCCTTCCCAAGCTCATAATCTGGGATAATGCTAACAAGGCATAGTCTTTTCCATGTGAGGAATGGTATCGAAAGCCTCCAAGCATGGCACTGCAGTAGGGCAGCTCGCTGGCACAAGTGTGCACACAGAGGTAGACCAGGAATATATTTGAATACAACTGAAGTCATTACAACCAGATCCTAGTTTTCCATATATTTTTTTCAAGTAGAGAAGTACACTTAATTTTTTTTTTTTTTAACATTGTGGACCAAACGTGGGGAGGGAAGAGAGATTCCGGGCCAGTTCAACCTGCATCCGACACGCATCCATCCTCCTATGGAACACGTAGCTTCCTCCTTCGTCCCGGATGAATTTCCAGGATAAATGCCTGGGGAGCTGAAGCGCGGCCGGTACAGGTGACACCTACTCCCGCGAGCCCTCGCTGCTTAGGCTGGGCCGAGCTCCTCACGGGCCGCCAAGCGGCACCGGGGCGCTCCCCGCTCGCAGCCGGGAGCGAGGGGGCCGCGCCCCGAGAGCCAATAGATGCTATCCGCGGGGCGCTCGGGGCGGCGGGCGGGGCTGGGCAGGTGCTGCGCGCCCGCGG
Source organism: Lycocorax pyrrhopterus obiensis (assembly GCA_014706295.1). Classification (NCBI taxonomy): domain Eukaryota; kingdom Metazoa; phylum Chordata; class Aves; order Passeriformes; family Paradisaeidae; genus Lycocorax; species Lycocorax pyrrhopterus. Next base: position 112,998,055 of record JACSVZ010000001.1, on the reverse strand, counting down.
ACCGGGCGGGCGGGCGGGGCGCGGTGCCGTCCCCGCCCTCCCGGCGCCGCCGCCGCCGCCGCGGCCGCCGGGGCGCCCCGCGCAGCCCCGCTGCGCTATAAGTGCGGGCGCGGGGCGCGGCGGGCGCCGAAGATGCGCTGGCAGCCGGGGCTGCGCGGCGCCTGGCCGCGGCCGCCCCGCGCCGGGGAGCGGGAGCAGCAGAAGGAAGAAGAAGAGGAAGGGGGAGACGGCGGTGGCGCGGGGCGGCCGCGGCCATGAGCTGCTCGGACGTGGCCATGCAGCAGCCCGCCCCGGCGGCGTGCGGGGCGCCCCGCTATGTGGCCGCGCCCGCGGCGGGCTGCGCGCAGGTGAGCCGCGGGGAGGGCAGGGCTGCGCGAGTGGCCGCGGTGGGGAAGACCGGGAGGCGCGGGGTTTTTTTGGGGAGGCCCCCCCCCTCAGCGGGCTGCATGGCGCATCGCTGGCTGCCCTGGGCGGAGACCTCCGCCCCGGCCAGCCAGCGATGCGCTCCGCAGCCCCCGGCCTGATTCGGAGATGCGGGGAGCTGGTGAGGCTGCCCCGGAGCAACGGAGCCTGGTAAGACCTTTCCTGACAAGAAAAAATGATTTCCCCCCAGATTCTTGTATCTGGCGGGTGGATGTTGGCTTGCTCAGCTGGAGTGGGGCAGGAGGAAAAAGTTATTTCCTTACTTCTCTCCCCCTTCTGTCCGCCGTCGTTCCGTACTCGACGGCTCTCCCCGCCCGCCCCGTTTCCCCGCGCGGTGCGCTGCGGTCCGCGGGCGCGCACACGGGCGCAACCTCCGCCCGCCGGCGGGACGGGACCCTCGCTGTTCCCCGCGGACGGGGCGCGCCGCACCGCGCCGCTCTCCCCGCCACTCCTGGAAGATCGTCGTCTCCGGCGAGTTTCCAGCTGAATTTGGTGATCAGATGTGATTTTTTTTTTTTTTTTTAAGTGAATCAGGAAATTCTTATCAGGCTGACAGCATTTTTAGACTATGCAGTGCGTGGGTGAAGTGGGACTAATATTGACTTGGCCCTAATGTAGTCATCTGAGAATACATTTTTTGGTTGTTGCTGCATTCCATAAGGTTTTATCATTATTATCCATGAAGATTGTTTTCTCCGTACATGGGAAGTGACCCCTAGTATCAACTTGCCTGGGAGACACGAGTATGGGCTAAAACATTAAAATTCCTATCGTGTGTTGCTGTTTTTTTCCTTTATTGTTGGGAGACAGAGCCCATTTGCAGAAATGATACCCCAGTGAACTTGTCCAGGTTGCTCATGTTCACTCTAAGCATGAGCTCTGGAAAACTTGTGAGTTCTGCCTCTTGCAGAGTGCCTTTGCTGTTATTTCTTCTCTAATCTAGGTCACAGCTTGCAGAACCTTCCATCTGTTCAGTAATTTTACTTACGAAGTTTGTATTTGGATGTCTGGAGCTCCAGTTTGTAGCCTATGTGATTTGGAGGGATAATAAATAAATAATCACTAATAGCATGGTTCTCTGACTGAGAGACCTAGAAGTAGAAAAGTGCAATTGAAACTTTGTTGAGCTTTCTGACATTTAACTCTGGAAGTGATTGTCTGTATTTCTCCTCCAGATCTGTAGAACACTTAGTTTGGGGAAATCTATTAAATGGTCGTGTCATGTTCAAGTGCAAGTGCTTTTTATTTCTAAGCATAAGTATGAAATTTCTTCCTCATCCAAAAACAGGGACATACATAAATTGTTCCAGAGGCACCCTAATGAACAATGAAGTTTCTTGAAATTTCACTTTAAACAAACTGAATTCTTGTGGTATTGCTGTTTAACAAGTAGAGGTAGATAAGCAAGGCAAGAAACAGATAGCCCTGATGAGCCAATACAGCTCATGAGTCTTGGCTGGCACCAGATACTACATTTCCACCTAAAAGCTTTCTGAACATGGCTATTCTACATGTTATTGACAATTTAGTTTAATTAATGCTGATTGCACTGGTTTTCCTGACACATTGGATCTGAAGGGTCTTCATCTGTTGGATGCCAGACTGAAAAGCCGAGCTGTTGTTCCTGGAGAAAGTGTTACACCCTCTAATTCTAACAGCTGCTGACTTTAGAGCGGTTTATGTATTTTCTCTGAATCCAATGTTTTCTAAATTAAAAAAAAAAAAGGCATAAAATGAGCTCCTCATGCATCTGCAGTCATAGTGGAAAGATTTATTGTTTGGGTAATGAATGACATTTTGCAAGTCTCTGTTCCTTCAGAATTGTCCTGTCAGGGATGTTTAATCAACTGGTAGAGAGCGTAAGAAAGAAAGATGAAGAATCTGTTGCCAGGTTTTTGGTTCTTACACATGTGTTCAACATGTAAAACGCTCCTGCACTCTTTGTGAGGATGATGACCATTTTAAAGAATGTTCCTCTTTGCTGGAATTAAAACTGTGCTTTAAAAATAACACAGAGGGAAGATGAATTAGTGGGATATCTTAAAAATAAGTCTCTGCATTGGAGATGATAAAATGGAGCTCGCCCTTAAAATATCCGAGGACTCCACCGAAGCATTTTTCAGTGGTATTGTACTACGCTGGTGTCTTTCAGTTTGTTTTCTGAGAGGGAAAGCTCTTCCGTGCTGTGCTGCTGTTGGCTTTCCTTTTCTTCTCAGGGCAAGGAGATGCAGGTGCGTTACTCTAACTAAAGCCTGTGTGTCTCCGCAGGTATTTGTAGCAAAGCCACCTCAAAAGTGTAATTGTTATGCCAGCTTTGGACATCAGTTCCGTGTGGTTTAAAGAGCCAAGCAGCTCTTTAGCTGTGGAGCTGCCATTGCAGGCTCAAGTTCTGGGCCCTGGGGTCTCTCTGGAGAGCCAAACCCATCGTGTTTCTGTGGGTCAGGGCCAGTGACTGCAGCAAGAGGAAGGGGGTTCAAATGGTTGTCTCTTCTTTTTTCTTTTTTTTTTTTTTAATGGAAATTGTCAGACTGCTTTAAAATGATGGACTAGTGTGCACCTGGGTTGTGCCGAAGTGGTGTTGTTTTTTTAGGGGGTTGTCCCTCAAGCCTTTTTAAAGTTTCCCCACCCTAAAGTTATTCCCGCATTTCTGTGTCTGTGTTTTTTCCTCCCTTAAAATCAGCACAGAATTTATTTTTGCCTTGCACAGAAACGCAGAATTTCTGGAAACGTAGCTTTCACCGGTCCTTAGCCAGGAAAGGACTTGCTGGCAAATTAATTTAGATGGGATTTTTTTTTTTTTTTTTAAAGCTCTTAATGGACTGAAGCCTGAATTCCTCTTGAATGTTAATGGGAGCGGAGGCTTAGCACCTTAGATCCTTGCGATTGCTCAAGTCCAGGGTGTTTGCTGGAGGGAAGTAAGCGAAACATGGATGTATACATGCTCGTATGGTGCCAGAATGAACTGTTGAAAGTGGGGTGTGTCCCTAATTTTACAGATAAATCGGGATTTCCGTACTCCTTTGCCAAAAGACGGAGCGAGTGTGTGCCGGTGTTAGGATACGAAGGTGTTTCCGTGTCTGGTGGGGAGCTGTGCAGGCGTGAGGGTAAAACCCTGCAGACTGGCAAAATTAAAATGCTCTCTGCTGTCCACTTTCCTGAGGGGCTGTGCAGCTGTAGGAGGGAGCTTTGGCTTTCCTATGGGCTGGGTGAGGAATGGGTGTAACGGAATTCGGAGAGGCTTTGGGAACACGTAATTGGAGCAGAATCCCATTGTATTCCCGGCACACAGGGACGGCTTGTCCTGTCACGTCAGGCTAGGCACAGCGAGCTGCAGGGCTGAGGCTCAGGTAGGACTCAGCCTGGCCCTCTAACACACCAGCTCAAGACCTTTGAAATGGGAAGTTCCAGTAAATGGTAGTTTTGGAATTTCTCCATGGTATGTAGAGACCAGCCAACATCTAAGCCAACGCCATCCTTGCTAAATCAAGTCTTGCATAAGGAGTTGTGATATGCTCAAGTCAGACATTTGCTGGCAGTGCTGTAGACAGACTTTGTCCAGATAAGGGCTTGTCTTCATTAGCAATTTAGGTCACTAACTTGGCTCTTCCTTCCAAACTGACAGAGTTGCAGACAAGGACAGGTCACATTTGATGCTGTGTCAGCTGGCTGTGGCTAAACCCCAATCACATACTGTAACTTGTTTTGTCAGTAAAGTTCCTTCCATCATGGGCTCACAACTTTTGAGGATGGGCTTATACTGCTTATGCTGCGTGGCAGTCCGCAGATAATGGCAGAGCAGGGCTTCACATTCAATTTTTGCAGTTCAGCTTCTTTCTCAAGGCTATTCCTTTGCTGTTTGCTCTACTAGCTTCTCTGGAAGCTATATAACCTGTATAACCCACCGACTCTCTGATTTACAGGATGTAAAACCTGGATTAGGTCTTGCCCTGCGTGTGAGGTTTTGTTGGTTGGTTTTGTTTGGTTCAGTCCCGAGACATCACTGATTTAAAAAGTTTGGTTTGCTTCACTCTGTCATTCTGACTGGGACCAAACTCTATTTGATACTCCTCTAGCTACATAAAATTAGACCTTTACACTTTAAGGGTACATCTCTCTTTACGTGTACAGCAAAAGATGTATACATTCATTATTTTTTCACCATTTCCCTCCATCAGCAGAGCATAGCAAGATCTCCAGGCTCTACTGCTATGAATCCAGGGGCTCAGCTGGAAACAAGCTCTCACCTTGCTCATTTGTGTGGGTAGATGTTTCATGTTTTAGGGCAGTGCCATAAATACATCTCTCAGCCCCAGCATTCAATGCCCTGATTGCTTGGAATTGTCTTCTTCCTTGAATACTTTCTGTGTTATCAATAGGAGCCTGCTTGGCAGACAGCTCCACAAATGGAGGCCTGTCTGAGGATTTGCCTCGAGTTTGTTGCTGGAATTCCTTCTCAGAAGCTTATGTCAAATGACAGCCTTTTTCTCAGGATAGGGTCATATAGTGTTTCCTCAGTGTAGTTATTCTTTATTTTTGGTTCCTGTTCTTTTTCTCATAATGGAAAATCTGTAACAGGTGGCCACAGGCACACCAGACTTTCATGCTTGGGAGCATAAAGGACCATATGCTGTATGGTGGCATGTATGGAGAGAATAAATTGTAGGAAAATGCAACCAGTTTATATGAAAAATAAGAGCTGGCCTGAATTTTTGATTCAAACTTGGCTAAAGTAAAACCTTCTCTGTTCTCAAAGTGTGGTTGGTTTGGGGTTGTTGTTGTTATTGTTTTGCTGGCTACTAACTGGTTTTTGCTGGAAGTGAATTTTTTTCGGTTTGTAGAGAGGAATGTTCTGACATTTTTACCAGACACTCTGGGTGAGACCCAGGACCCTTGAAGTCAGTTGGACTTTTGCCACAGGCTTTAATGTGGCCGACATTTTGCTGCATGAGAACTGTGTTGCTTGGTTCTGGGTAGGGGATGTCAGAAAATAACAGGAATCTTCAAGGCGGGGATTTTGTGTGAGATTTTGGACTACACGTTTTCTTGGTCTAAAAGCACTCGGGAAGACAGGATAATGCTTGTTTAGAATAAACTTTCTCTTTAGTGTTCCCGTATCAGCAGTGATACACTGTTGACCTTTAGTTTCCTTTTGTTGTATGATTTGAAGGGTTTAGATTTTCTTTGGAATTGCCTGTTTGTGAATATATGAAATAAAAAAATATATGTTGGTTGAAGCTGAATTCAGCCTGGGCTGTACAGCACTGTTTACCCAGAGATTGTTCCATTTCAGCCATGAACTAGGGTCTGTTATCTAAGGGATATAGACACTGAGTTTCTGTGTTTTCCATTTAAATTCTGTATTCTGAATTTAAATTCTGTATTCTGCATGTTGGCTAAGAGAAGATTTTGCGTGTTTGTTTTGTTTTGCTTTTCAGAGGCTGCCCAATGTCAGTCTCCAGTGTAAGGAAGGGAGAGTTGTATTTCATGAATATATTGAACATTGACAAGAGATAACACCGTGTTTGGTCAGATAATACTCCTTGTAAAAATCTTACAGATGTTATTGGCTGCTTAAATATATGCCAGAACTGTTCATGTGAAAAAGTACAAGTGAAACTGGACTAGCTGAGGTTAGTTAACATAAACTGAACCCGGTGGTTGTGGGTTTTTTTGTTTTTGTTCCCTCACACTCCATGATTGTGAGACAAATTCATTTAGCAGCTGATGATCTTGCATAGTTTTCCACTCACTTAACTGCAGCCAGAAATACTATGAGAAGATTACTGTTAAGGTCAGAACAAAAATTAGAGAATTCATGTGCAAACAGGGCATTTTAGGCAAGTTGGGGGGAAAAAACCCTCACATTATGAAAGAATGTATACAGTGGAAAGGATGTATATACATTGCATAAAAGGAAAACTTGTTGAGTCACTTTCTCTCACTGTAGTCTCTTATTTAAAGAGTTTTGCAATTACAGGCTGATAATTTTTTCCTGCAATGGAAATTAATTAGATCTATGTCTGATCACGAGCTTGCTGTTTCGAAAAATCTTTTAATATAGAGCTCTCATCCTTTGCAGATAGCACACTGCAAACCACAACTTTGCACTGTAAATAACTTCAGTCCGCACACAAGGCCTTGTGCTTGTCCACCAGTCCTACTATCTTTTTTTTTTTTACGTTAAAAAAAAGGTCAGATTTAGTGTTTTTGAAAGGAGCAAGTGCTCAGAGCATCTTGTAATGACTGCCCGTGGACTGGAGGGGAGGGAAGAGAGTTGAAATGGAAAACGAATTAGATTCTTAAGCTGTGGAAGGGGGAACATTCCTGCGCAGAGAAGCGACTCTGGAGATAAGTTTTAATTTCCTGCGCTCCAGTCCCTGTATAGGAACATTGAAAGACTTCCTTCCTGATCACCAAGTCAAGCCAGGGGCTGTATTAGCAGCGCGTGTCTGTGTATAATTGCATGCTTGTGCATGCATTTGCATAACTGCAGCATCAGTACGAGCACCTGTAGGGATGGGAGTCAGCTTTTGACGTGTGCTGCCTGGGTTCAAGGTCTGGCATGTAACAGACCTATTTCGATTTCTCTAAAGGATCTCTTTCATGCTTTGTCTCTGCTCAAAACACAAAGCCCAGCCGAAACCAAAAATGAGAAGAGCACCCTCCCCAACCACTTGTCGTGCATTTTTAAGAGGATCTGAGTTGTGGTGCAGATTCAGGAATGGCCAAGTCACGGAGGTAGATGCAGTGCAGGTTTCCAATGTACGTGCGGTGTTGGTAGAAGTGTTTCTGTCTTACCGGCGTCTCAGTGGTCCGTGATTGCTCAGGCAAAACCGTGAAGCTCACTTTGAGTGACATCCTAGTAAGCGTTTGGGTAACAAATATTAGGAGACCTTTTCTGAGATGTTTATTTGTTTACAAAAGGCACGAAGTATTTAGAAAAAAAGTACAGGTTACCTGAAATTCTGCATTTGCAAAAATACGTTTACAGCCTCTGACTGTTTTGTTTTAGCAATTCTAGTTTCTAGTAAAACTGCGTCGTTTTGCTGTTTCCGTGTTTTTGTTTGTTTTATTGGTTTTTATAAGTGAATCCCAGCGGTTCTCCTTTAAGTCTAAGTAAGTAATACTGTGCTAAAGTGAGCCACAGTATAACTTGCTTTGTGAAGCACAGATTTACTTGAATTCCAGGCCATTGCCTGGATATCCCCAACCGAAATGAAATTGCGTACGTCCCTCACTGCAGTTTGTGCAGCAGCATCTGAATTTATGGTATCACTGAGCTGTTTTACATTTATCAGTTAACCCACTGGAATGTCAGATTGAGTTGCTATGAGCTTTTAGTATAATAGGCTTTAATACCACTTGTCAATAGCTCTTTCTTACAGTTATTTTTTAAAATAACCGTTCATAATTAAGACTTCGCCCCAGAGCATTTATTTTGAGTTGCAGTGAGAGAATTCGTATCGGATTATATGATTTTAGAAAGCACCGAATTTAAATGTATTGATGGTACACAAGGTTCTAAAACGACTTTCAATTATTTTTAAATTGTACAAGCGTATTTACTGTAAAAATGAAACTTTATAGACTGTGTAGTTGTTTAACTTTTTCTATAGAACTACTTTGGAAAAATGGTAAAAAAGCCATTAACTTAAAGAGATTCTGATGGCGCTAGAGTGTTGCCAAGCAAACCATTAAAGATAAGTCAAACTGTAATTCTATAGGAATGCTATGAAATACTTCTGCACATGGACTGTAGTTGGTTTTGGGTTCCTGAAAGTGCTTGTGTGTAAAGTCAGCTGTGGAAATGGCTGGCTAGCTAAAAACTATGATTCCTGCAGCTTGACTGTTGCGGGGAGAGGGTTTTTTTTCTGTGAAAACTGTTGTAAAGTGGAACATCTGAAAAATATGTTCCATGCAAAATGGATCTTCACACACATTTATTTTGACATTTAGGTTTGATTTGAGAGAGAGAGAGAGAGAGAGAGAAGATTCTGAAATAGCCATTCACAGATGGCTTGTGAGGGTTTTACTTTTTTATATGCTTCTGTGTTTTTGGTTTGGGGTGGATTTTTCTGCATGTGTTTGCGGATTTGTCAATCCCCCTCTTCCCCCAGATCGCATGTTTAATTTTTTATGACTTGAATTTTTGTCCTTTTTCCCAAAAGCTGGTGTTTAAAAAAAATAAAAAGAAAAAAGGAAAAAAAAAACCTCCCACCCCAACCTCAAAACAACAATAAACCACCTCAAACCAACCAAACAAACAAGATCTCGAGCCCCTGACCAAACCTCAGTCACCACCCCAAGGTATAACTTCCCGTGATAAAAATTCTGTCGTCAGTGAGTGAAAATTTATGCATTTCGTGGAGTTTGATAACACAGCAGAAAATTTTTCAGGAAGCAGAAAACTCTCCCATGTTTACCACTCCAGCAGTAAGTGTGGGGAATCCAGAGGGCCCTGTACGCTCAGCTGGAGGAGTCGGTGTGGCAGGACAAAACCTGGTGCTCGCCCTGCAGGATGTGTGAAATGCAGATGCCCTGTATCTGGCCACCCTTCCACAGGGCTGGGCTCGACCTCTGTACCCTTTATTGATGGGAATATCCTCTCCAGGTGGGAGTCAGGAGGGAATTGTTAGAGCCTGTCTGCTTTCTTTTGAAAGTATTGAGTGAAAGCTGGTGCTGATAAGTGGTGGTTGTGAAACATGCCTGAGGAGCAGGTCCATCTGTGTGAGAGGAATAGAGACTCTTAAGTGGGCACTGGTATTCTCTTCTTTGTGAAATGCCAGTGTGAAATATCCTGGTAGTCCAACTTTAATCATGAAATGAATATTCAGTGTATTCAGTTATATTTTGTTAAGGAAACCATATGTTGATCTTCCACTGAATGCCATCACTGATACATCTCTCGTTTGTTTTGTTTCTAACCCCAGAAGAAGTTAGCTGTGTACAACAAGATGCAGGAGTCTCTGGAAGTGACCCTTCCCAGCAAGCAAGAGGAGGATGAGAAAGACCAGCCTGCCGAGATGGAGTACCTGAACTCTCGCTGCGTCCTGTTCACTTACTTCCAGGGAGACATTGGTTCAGTGGTGGATGAACACTTCTCGAGAGCTTTGAGCCAAGCCAGTAGCTTCAATTCAGAGACTGCCCTTTCCAAGAGCAAGGCAGGACTGAATCCTCTGTGGAGAGGTAAGACTTGGGCTGCGTTGCAGTAACAGACATTGCATTGCAGCTGAAATTTTACTTCTCTGTGGAGGTGGAAAAATCCCCCTCAAATCTCCAAGAGCCGAGGAGCTTCTTGGGTTGAGTGATCTGAGGTGTTAAAGGGGGAGAGAGGAGCCAAAGGCATGGAAGGAGCAGGCGTCTCCCGCTCCTGCCGTATCCTGTCTCTGCCAGGGGCTGGATGGGAGGGGGCAGAGCTCACGTGGCTTCACAAACCTCTGCTGCAAGGTTGGAGGCTTTTTTTTTTGAGCTCCAAGTGTGAAACTTGGCCTGTGAGGCAAGAGCAAAGCTGTTTGGGGTGCTGGCCTTGGACGTGAAGGAAACCTATGCAGCCTTCTCGAGTGACTTTGCCAGGTGATTAGGATTTGTCCACGGCCGCTTTCCAGGCGGGGAGGAGCCAGCACGGGATGGAATAGTCTGGGGGTCAAGCCCTGGCTCCTGTGGCTGCAGCCACGTGATGTTTTCCATTGCAGCCTGCTTGTGGGAGAGGTATAGATGATGTTATGGCTTGCTGGGTGTACAATGGGGATGACATTACTCTGCCTCCAAGCAGGGAGCAGAAATGTGGTAGGGTCTGCGAGGCATTTACTCGCTGTCCTAACACTTACCTCTTGTTGTGCGCATGAATGCTTATATACATTGTATGTATTGGTGTGACAAAGAGCAGATCTTGCCAGAGACACCAGGTAGCCCTTGCAGACGAGATTTCCAAACTGGTGACAGGAAAAAGCGTTGCTAGTAAGATGCTGTTTCCATTTTGTTGGATGTGGCAGTCTGGGTATTTTTTCAGATCCTCACAGCCGCATTATTTCTGGTCACATCCTTATGTGGGCTGGCAGAGGGGTGCAATCTGAGCATGGTGAGCAATGGCCTTACACTGGGTTGGTGAGAGAGATACTGGTGGGATCTGAGCGGGAGCAGCGGTGTTCCTAGTCAGCGATGTGGAGGTGAGACTGCACTGATGAAAGCCACGCATACTAAAGAGAGATGGGATTTTTGGAAACAACTGTGAAGAGAAAAATAGCACAGAAGGATTTGCTTTCCAGAAGGATGATGACAAATCTGAGGAAGTTTAAGCAAAGGTCAGCACAAGTGGCTGGGGAGCTAGAGGAATTTATGGCTTGAGCCGGGACCATTAATGTTAATGGGAAATTTTCCGTTGACTCGACTGAGAGCAGGATTGAACCTATGCTTACTAAAAAGGAGACTGGAGCATTTATAAATGGCCCAGACAGGCTATAAATGTTTTAGCAATGGGATCAAGGCAGTCCCCGGAGACCCCATGCCCACAGCAAGCCATCTTCACCGAGCTTGGGGATGTTCGTGGGTGGGGTTGTGCCTCTTCCCTTTGGCCTCAGACATACCCTGTTGTTTTTCCCTGTCTCCCCCTGTGGTTTCACCACCATCCCCAGAGGACTCTCCAGGGGACATGGGTGGCCTGGTGTGAGGGTTCTCCAGCCATGCTGCCTCCTAACCCCGTGTGCCCCGTGCCCTCAGTGGGGAATGGAGGTCTGCGTGTCCTGCACATCTTCTGGGAATAGAGTAAGGAGAAACGCCCTGTGCCACCCCTGCACCTGCTGAAGGGGCGTGGAAATCCCTGGGGAGGCTGCTGGGTGCTGGGAGAGCTGAGGGCATTTGCTGCTCCAGAGAAGAGAGCTTTGTCAGGCCCTGATAGGTTTCTGAAACATTCCTGCTTGAAAACAATGGAGAAGGAGCAATGCTGACAGCTTGGCCTTCTGGTTTATGCACAGTGGCAAAGATGCTCAGTTACAGCACACGAATGTGAATTTGTATCCCATTACCTAAAGAAGTTAAAGTATCATTAGCCTGGAGTTCTTCCATAAATAACCTTCATGGGTAGTCAGAATTGCTGTCATTTTCTTACTCAGAGATAAATTAGAAAGAAAAACGCTTTTGCAATCACTGTTTTGGGAGGTACAGGTTTCAGTGGAAAATGTGTGAGCAAGAGCTGGCTCCCCAGCTCGCTGCATTTTCTCCGTTCTCTGAAAGGAAGGATTAGCAATGGTTTTAAGTTTTGGGGTTTTTTTTATCTTTTTGTGCTTGTTTTCTTTTTTTTTTAATGTGTTCTGATGAAAGTGCAAACTCTGATTTTATCATTAAGGTGATATTGCAGGGGGTTTTTTTGTTTGTTTTGAGGAGGGATTTTGCTTACATATAAAAAGTAGAACCTGTTCTGAAAAGAGCAAGTTTTCGTCATTTGTATGTTGAAACTACTGATCAGTTTAGGCTAAAATTAATTTGAAAACTGATTTTTTTATAAAATACAGTTCCCTATGACAGGCTTGAGTAACATGAATATTCAGTTTTAGGTGTAGCTGCCTGAAATCTTTTGCAGGTGTTAATGATACCTTGACATTAATGTTACCTTAATGGTATTTTTATAAACATGTTTTTCCTTTCTGAAAGCATTGGGTTGTTTTTCTTTCTTACTTTTCTCTCCTCTTGCCTTAAGTGAGAGCTGATGTACTAGACAAAGCTCTATACGTTGTCTTCTCTCCAGTGTGTGCACTTCTGGCTTGTTTTCAGTGTGTGTTGTGAACATTTGGGTTGGCCACCGTGAACATTTGGGTTGGCCACCGTGAGCATTTGCATCAGCCACAACTTCGTGGTCCCTGGGATGCTGCCTTGTCCCTGCCTCCCTGTATTTAGGGTAGGAAATTGTGGTAACTATATTATCTTTCTTGGCAGACAGTTTTTGTTAAGTGCCTCCCGAAAGGCCATGGAAGCGCAGAGATTTTTTTTATTTTTTTATTTTTTTTCCTTGCTCAAGGACAGTGTGGAAAAGGCTGTTTGAGCATGTTCCATGGAGGCCAGGTATCCCTGAACACTCGGGGTGGGTGAAAGTTTCCTGCATGTTTGTATAACCTGGATGGAGCCTGTATCTCCAGTGGCAGGACTGACCTTTCCCCGTGAGGGTGGCCACACTCAGGGATGTCAGTGGGGGCTGGTCTGTGACAGTGCCAGACAGCGGCGATGGCTTTGTGAAACCTGCACAGGTTTGAAAAATGGAGATGACCAAACATGTTTGCTGTGGCCCAGACCTCCTGCATGACTGGCAAAGCCAAGCTGTTATGCAATCTGGGATGAACTCATGTTGGCAAATTTGGTGGTTTAAAGTGCTCTCTCCTGTTATTAAAGCTGTCCTGCAGATACTTTGTGGTTTTCTGTGCTTTTTTGAAGTGCAGTGCTTTGGGTTTAGGGCTTTTCCATGCAGATAACAGCCAGATAGTTTTCAAAAACTCGATTACAGAGGTTAATTTTCCAGAATACTGGCAGAGCATTGTCAAGCTGTGCTCCTCTGTTAAGTAGTGTGGAAAACAACAGACTGGACATGAAGTTTGCTTTTTTTTTTGTGTCAGCCCTGCTGCCAACAGCACAAGCCATACAAACTCTCCATCTCAGTGTAATCCCTTTTTACAATGAATGGTTTACAAACAAGGAACAATACCAATTTTGGAGGAGTGCTGAGGCTTCTGTAATATGCTTGAAGCTCTCTCCAGTTTTCAGGCATGAATTGCAATAGAAATACATTGCTAAAAACAACGCAACCTTTTGAAGAAAACCATGTTGGGGTGCAGTTTGCCAGATAAGCTTGTAGCCTCTGAAGCATTTTGGCACAAAGCATCTCCTACGTTTGTCCATGGTACAATTGCAAAGTTTGTTTCCAATATCGGAAGTTAATCAGACTCAATAAACTGCCTAAATCAGAGCCAATTGATGTGTGGAAAAATTTCTGCGATTTTAATGGATTTTAAAACAGAGACATGAGTGTCCTAGTGATGCAGTCAGAAAACACTTTTGAATTTTTTGTTTCCAAAATATTTTTGTATAAGCAAAGTTCAGAGGCAGGAGTGTTTGAAGAAATCTGTTCATTCTCAGTGGTGTCTTCACCCAAGTCTCATTCCAGCTGCTTATTAAACAAAGCAAAACAAAAGGTGATTTAAAAAAAAAGTACTTTTACAAAAGTTATGAGGAACAGAGGATTCCTTGCCTCATCAAATATTAAACTTCCCTGGCTTTATTTCTCCATAGGCTATTTTTATGACTGTTCTTTCATCAGAGGTGAAGTTCTGTATTTTTATGTTTCCATCTTTGACCAAAAAAAAAATCCTATTGGAGCTGAGACATATTGCATGAAGCAGTACTTTCTAGCATGAGCTGGCCAAGAGGATTGTGAGGATGGAGATGCCAAGACCTTCCTACACATCAAAAACACTAACTGCTCCTTCAAAAGAGGAATTTTTAGAATGTGATTTCATAATGTAGAGGTACTGGAATCCATTTAAATATAAGCTGAGCCCTAGCTGTAAGAAGCAGCAAGTCTTGTATTTCTGACAAAAACCTCTTTGAGCTACATGGATGGTTCTGCTTGTGTGCTCCTATTGGGTAGAGGGCATCATGATATATTCTTTAAGGGACTAACATAAGCTGTGTTAGATATGACCTTTATCCCATCAAAGCATGCAATTAGTTTGAGAAGATCAGGTGTTCTTTTAGCCCAATGTTTCCTGTTCTGCAGTGTGAGCTGGTTCTCTCTCCTCAGAAGCATTTGCAACCACAGCAGCTGCCTTTCTAAATGATGTGCTCTGCTCTGGGCAGGAGTTAGCCTCTGCTCACAGTTCCTGTACCAAGGTCCTGAGAGGGCTCTGACTCTACAGCCTGAAGAAGAAAAATCTTCTTGGAGGGGATCTTATGTTTGTAAAAACCTGTTGGGAGGGAATGAATATGGGGGAGCCAGGCTCCCTTCAGCAATGCTTGCTGACAGGACAAGAGGCAACAGGCACAGATTAGAAAACAGGAAATTCCATCTGAATACAGGAAAACTTTTTGTTTGGTTGGGTTTTTTAGGCTGGTTGTTGTTTCTGGAGGGTTTTCTTGAGAGGCTGTGGAGTTTGGATCTCACTCAAAATCTGACTGGACATGGTCCTGGACAACCTGCTCCAGGTGACCCCACTTGAGCAGGGGAATTGGACTAGACAATCCTCCTGCTTCAGATGTCCTGTGGTTCGCATTTACTGCGGGAGCATAAGTTCAGCGTTACAAACTTCAGAGAGTAGCAAATCGTTGTGGGGTTTTTCTCACGAAATGTGTTGTTCAGCTTCAGTCATACTTCACTTCTTTCCTTTCTACCAGAAAGCTCAACAATTTCAAGCCAAAGGAGCGGTTTCCCGACCTCGTTTTGGACCAGCTCTTACCAGCCTCCTCCTCCACCCTGCTTGAGTGGAGTACACCCCGACTTCCCCGTGACTGCACCAGGCACCTTCCCAGCACCAGACCCCAGCAGCTGGCCAGGACACGGCCTTCACCAGACTGCCCCACCTCCTCCCCCTGCTGCCTCTGAGTCCTGGCATTACCCTTTAGCATCTCAGGTGAGCCCTTCGTATGCACACATGCATGATGTGTACATGCACCGCCATCACCCTCATCCCCACATGCACCACCACCATCCCGGCTCGCACCGCGACCCCCGCTACGGCTCCCTGCTGGTGCCGTCGGTGCGCGCCGCCAGGATTCCTGCTCCCCAGTGTGACGGGACAAAGGCAGACCCCGCTGCTGTCACCAGCGCTACCTCAGCTTGGGCTGGAGCCTTTCACGGAACCGTGGACATTGTGCCGAGTTTCGGGTTTGATACAGGTAAGATTGTTTGATTTTTTTTTTTTTTTTTTGTTTTTGTCTGTGGCTTGTTTTAGCAGAGACATGAACTCCCTGCGGCTGGAGCAGGGCTGGTTCTCAGAGCTGTGTCCAAATGTATTTCCAGGGGGGAATCCCTCCTGTGATTGCTGTCCGGGCAAGTGAGCTGTGAAACATCCAGCTCTCGCTGCCTTTTGCTGAGAGACCTTTGTCTGCCTTGGTCCCATTCAAGCCAGATGAGTTGTGACATGATCTGCATTGTTTGTTTGTTTGTTTGTTTGTTTTTGTTTAAATCTTGTGGGAAGATACTAATTATGGTTCCATGGGGAAGTTCTCAGCTTGTTCAGCTAGTTCCTATGTACATTAGCCAACATACAGCTCCAATGAGCTAATAACTTGCAGTACATGAGCACTGCATCTTGAGGTGGAACAGCTCAGCATTTCCTTCCTCTGTAGTATCCAGGTGTCATATGGAGAGTAGAGGTGCTGATTGGGCTGTGCTCGCCATCAAACTAAACGTATTTCTATAGGGTCTAGGCAGAGGTCTGTGAATTAAATTCATTTTATTGCAAGGGCTGTAGTATGAACTGCAGACCATGAACTCCATCTGTGTCTGTGAGCTGTGAGTGGCAGGCTCTTGTCTCAGCATCAGGAGCAGCCTGGCAGACCTCAGTGTTTGAAGTTTCTTGCAGTCAGGTGATGGGTGACTGACAGTTCCCAGTGCATCCATCCTGGAGCTCATAGGCCCCACTGAGGGCTCCTTTTTTGGTTTGATATTTTTCTCACCAGCAGCGATCCCTGCAGATTACTACTTCTTAAAGAAAGTATGTTATCTGATTAAGGAAACACTAGGTTTGTGGCTTTGTTCCCTTTTCCTTAAAGTATCTGTCTCCCTTTTTGATAGCTCTCTCTGACTGGTTCAATGTGTGAGAAGCACTTCTTTGCCTTGATTAGTGGGCAGGGGAACAAGGAATGGGTGGGGGGAAAAAAAGCTGTTTCTTAAAGATTAAATACTATGAACCTAATACAGATCTCTCTCTCTCTCTCTCTTCCCTTTAAAGCAACTGGGAACCAATAATCTCTTCTAAATACTATGCCACTTGCTGTCTTGTTGTCAATGAAATTAAGAAAATGCTTATTAGGATTCTTAACACTGGACAATTTATATATGAATAGCATTTCCAGCTATACAGGAATAATTATGTTTTATGCTTTTGGGTACAGAATGATAGTCTAGCCAGACTGGGGTCTTGAGTTTTTCCTTTGTGACAAATTCCATAAGGGGAATGAGCTGCCTTCTCTGAAGCACGAGCAGACTGTCACTGCCACTGGTATGAGGGACAATTCCCCCTGGACCAGCCCCAGCAGTCCAGCTGCAGAGCCCTGGTATTTGACTAAACCTTTTGGGGATGGAAATGAGAACTGCATAAGTCAGGAGAAACCACTACCTGGCTTAGGTACAAGTCCAGCCTAGACTGTGAGTTGTTTTTCTCTTTAAAGAGCAAGTATCTCAAAAAGGACTCTGATTCCTAGCACTGCCTTAGAGAACAAACACAGCTTTGGCTTGGTGCTGCGTGCTCCTTGTGGAAATCCCCGTGGAGGGGTACAATTGGGTGCTACTTTTGTCAGGATCCTGATTTGGCAGTGCCTTGCATGTCTTTTGGTTGCTCAGCGTGGGAGGCAGTGGAAAAGATCTGAACTATTAACTTCTGCCCCATGCTTGATGTGTGGGTTTTGGTCCGTGAGTTCCTGTGGGGAAGAAGAAAGAGGGGAAATGTATGGCTGGTTTGAAGAAACAGAGGATCTCAGCAGACCAACATCTCACTTGTTTGAGACTATTCAAAAGGGTCACACACTGAAACACAACAGCAAAACCCTGTTAGGCAGCCCCAGTTCTGGAAACAAGGGTGCAAGCAGTGAAACACAGCAGGCAGTGGAAACCTGTGACGTTACAATTATTTGCTCTCTTCCCCTGCACACTCATCTCTCCCGTGCTTTCCAAGCAGAGGCTTGCTGGGAAGGGCAGGAAGGCCGAGCTCCCTTTTCAGCCTTGCCTGCAGCTTATGCAGTTGAGACAAATGCTGTGGTTACAGGCACTCGAGGCGTAGAGAGAAGAGGGAGCTTGATTGCCTCGGTGTTTTGTGTGCACATCCAGCAGTGTCATCCCAGGGAAGGCGTGGGGAGAGGAGGGGGCTGCTCGAGTACCACACGGAGTCACATCCAGCACTTGCTTCATCTGCACTTCAGGGAAAGTGGATTATACTGGATAAATCTCCACATCACACAGCATTTCATTACATCTGACTCTAACGTGAAGCAGCTATCTCAGCAGAGAGGCTACAAACTCTAGGGCCTGGAAAGAGTGAACTGGCTTTTAGTGACATAAAGTGGTTTCTGCAGAGCAGGGTAAGGCCATAGTGGCAAGAATATGTCAGTTCTGAAAGTGTTTGCTCATATATCCCTGGAGAAAATAACCTGTGGAGCTGTTAATATATCAAATTCCATGAGTTTCAGGTGATTTATGTTAAAAAAGTTCATTTGGTCTAGGCATTGCTTTTTGGAATCCTTTAGATACAAACTGATTCTTCCCCCGCTTACCGTGGGTCACATTTCTTGTGCTGTTGTCACATGTAGCATTATAGGAACATTTGAAAAATTCCTCACGTTGAATTATGTGGAATGACAGTGTTGGGATCAGGGCAGGCTGGCTGTAATCTTACCCTCTTCCAGCTACATTGTTGCATCTCCGTCATGCCGAGCCAAATAATCAATCTCATGAACGGATGATGCTGAATCACTTCAGAGGTTAAGAGGGGGTTCCCACTGCATGCACGGTGTGGTTTGGGAATTTGTGTTTCGGAACACATTGTGTGGGACGTCAGCACAGCGCCCTTCACAGAGCTGGAGAACTATTGATCTGTCTTGCACATCTGTTTGAACTTACATGGTCCTGTTTTAGGGGATGAAGAGGGATTTAGCTACCTGATTGCCATTAAATGTGGCCTAATCCTCACAGTGTAGGCTGCAAATTAACCCTTTTAGAAGCTTGTGTATCAGTACAAGTGGGATTAAAGACAATGCTGGTCTGCATCAAGAGCTATTAAAACCTGTTAGGTTTGTGTCTGCTGGTGTGTAGCATCTTTCCAAAGTGCACAAGCTACAATGCTCACTAGAAAAGTGCATTTCATGTCAAGCATTGCTGTAAACACATCGGAATAAGCACAGATTGTTTGGAGTTTAGGCCTCAGTTCCTTGCCCTGCTGATGTCAAACAAAGCAAGGTCGGGCTCTCACCGTGCCTGCAGCTGTAATCCAGTGTCACCACTGAAGCCTCCTGCTCATGTTGAGGGTGCACAAGCCACGTCCAGCACTTGAGATCAGGGCTTGAGGAGGGGAGTTTCTGCCTTGCAGTGTTGCTGGTGGTTGTAGCCATCAGTGCATCCCTCAGGAGCAGGCTGGGAGGTTGTCCTGCACACCAGGCCCTTCAGGTGAGCAGTGGGCTCTGGCTGTGCTGGCAGCCCCTGGGGAGGAGAGCAGAGCAACTTGCCTGGCTGCTGCAGAGCCCAGAACGATATCCTGTCCTGCTGTCAGACAGATGTGCTGCAGGAGGCTTCCTGCGGGAGGGAAGGAAGGAGCCCTTCCCTGGAGGAGGCTTCCCCCAGCCTGAGTGATGGCTGTAAGTCTATTAAAATTGAGATGCACATTCTTTATCATGTGGAGGTATGCACATTGAGGTGAATAACTTCACATTTAGATGAATTAATCAATAGCCTTTAGTCCTGGCTTTTTTCCATGTGGAAAATGCCCTTTTGGAAATTCCCGTACATCAGTGTGATACATTGAATTTGGAATTTGAGGGGCCAGTCCGATCCCTTCTGTACATTTGTCTCTGTTCATGCACATCCCACAAGTTTATCACAACTCATTAAATTTGCTTAGATGTTCCCACAGAGCCTGCATGATGTTTGTGTGGCAATTAGCTCTAATGTTGGTGTCCTGGGGAAGGGGAGTTGTGCTGGGGTGGCAGTGCTGGCTCATGCAGTGCTGGTGAGGATCCTTCCTTGCTGAGAGGAAAGCACTGCAGCACTTCCACTGCAAGTGGAAGCTCTGGGTGAGTAGTGGGGTTGGCCTTGGCTTCTGTATTAGGACTGCAGATGGACTTGCCTTGAAGGAGATGGGAATGTAACGAGGAAAAGGCATGGAAAGTGTTCCACATTCAGTTCTGTAAATAGCGCAACTTTGGTTTTTTGGATTGTTTTCTCTGGCTGTGTAGAGTCCACAGCTATGTCTTAAACCTCCTTGTTACAGTTATTTGTGTCTTACAAAGACACCTGCCTAGGGAGGTGCCTGTTCAGCTGGTTATTCCCCTTCTGCCACTTGCTGCTGTCAGGTGGAAGACCTCTTAAACAGGTGTGTGTGTCATTTTTTTAAGCTGCAAGGAACCATATAACCTGTTTCTCTTCTAGGCTTCCATTGCCTCTGGTGTCCTTTAGTGCTCCACTGGTGAACTTAAATGACTTCTTTATGCTCTGAAAGGTTTCTGCTGTCTGACTCCTTTTTTTTTTTTTTTTGGATCATCTTTGTTTAAAAAAATTGTAAGCAGCAGGGGAAAAATAGCCCCAAATTGTCATCACTAACTTTGAGGGAGCTTTGAAGGGAACTAACAGCAGTTCATTATGACTGTCTGTGTACGATGCTGCCAGGGAAACAAATAGCTCTTAAGCAACAAGGAGACATCTTCATTGAATAAAGAGCCTCTGAACATGTTTTTATAGGCATGCTCTAGCTGAGGGATATCCCAGTTTTTCCAGTCTGAAGAAATAGGTACAAGTGCGTGTGAAATGGAGCAGAAAGCACTAAGCAAGGTTTGGTGCACCACACCCGTGGGCTCTGCTTTCCCCGTCCCTTCACTGCTGGACGCACAAGTGTTTGTACACTGCTTGGGAATCCTCCCATGGATAGAGCCATATGCTCTCATCTTTGATGTGAGTGCTAATTGCTTTGCAGCTCAGCTCTCAACTGTTGATTATCATTAAATCCTTAACTGTTTGTACTCTTAAAGCCAGGAGGTAGCTGTCAGATCTGACCCCTCCATGCCTGTTAGGCTTTCTGAAAATTTACGGGTTTTCTTTCGTGTTTCACTGTGTGACTGGATGTGAAAATGAGATTCATGCCTAGCACATGGACCTGTCAATTTTCACAGGCTGAACATGAAATGAACATGGAGCTCTGGTGGTTACACCATCATTGAGGCCTGGAGTTAACTAGTGGTGAAATTAACCCTGAATTCTTATCAAGTCAGGTGCCTTGGTACACTCTGTAGCAGGGCAATGTATAGGATGACACAGTAGAGCTTTGCTCTCTGTATAGGAATGATGATTTATAGTGGGAAATGGACCTTCATTTCATGAAATGTGATTTACTTGCCTCAAAATACCGAGGGGCAGGTTTTAAATTGTTGAGACTTGAGTGCCTTACTACCTCCAAAAGTACGTGTCTGCATCGCTCTCCTTTACTTTCCCTATAAATGAGCAGGAATGTATCTTTGGGAAATTTAATCCTCACCTCCCCTTCTCTTGTCTGGATTTGAGGTTTACGCCCTGTTAGGTGTGAATCTAGAGGAGATTGAATCCCTCTGGAGCAGAGAAATCCCAGATTATAACACAAGTTCCAAGTCTATAATGCTAAAGCCACAACACAGCACCACATTTATTAGATAGTCCTCACTTTTTACAAAGGAAAATGTTAGAGGAACTCATAACAAATGCAAGCTGAAAACCATTAATTTTTCCCATGTGGAAGCACTAGCCATTCTTGGCTGAAAATCTTACACTCTGTAGGTGAAATTATTTGGGGTTTTTCGCATGCTGCAGGAACATTTTCCCTCTCTCCTCTTTGAGGTGAAAATGCCACAGAAACTGTGAAATCCTGAAGTGTCTCAGGCCTTTTCTAGAGGAGATGGTGTCTGTGGCTGGCCCCTGGCAGGAAATGTGCTCTGCTGCATACTGGATAATTGATGCAGGCCTTTCTGGAGGGGGTTTTCACTCCGTGCCATGCTCCGCGTTAGCTCAAACCAAGGAAGTGCATACAGGAATTTTATCACCGTTTCTGAGCTGCCCGAGCCAGAATCAAACTTCAGTGTGGTTTAATCTCACCTCTCGTAAACTGAAAAGTTCCGAGCAGTAACACTGTTGCTAACAAGTCCTTTAAACTGTTAAATGGTGGGGTTTTTTTATTTTCATTTTTCTTTTCTTTATTTATTTTTTTAATCAGAACTTGTTTACCTTTACTTCAGTTGCTTGGAGAGGAGGAAGAAAAAAAAACATCGAATTTATTAATTTAATTAGTATTTACTGATATTAATTATTTTCCTTTTCTCTTGTGAAATGTAGGTCTACAGCATCAGGACAAGAGCAAGGAAACTGCTTGGTTCTGAAGTGCAGAGCAATTAAGACCAGCTAGAGCTGGAGTCGGCAGAGCTGGGCGGGTGATACAGCAGTGGTTGACTCCTTCTGCGTGGCGTAAAGGACACACATGAAGATGAAGAGCCAAAACTATTCTGGTTTTGCTATTGAGCCTTTTATTTGTAAGGCCATTTATGGGTCCCACAGTGTTGGAAAAAAACCAGAAACCTAACTTTTCTTTCTTTCCTCATCTGAGCCTGCTGCAGCTGGGCAACCTAACTCCTTTCTGCTCCTTTAACAGTGTTTCGTTTTGTTCAGCTTGATATTTTTATGAACAGTCTCAATAGTCAGGAAAAAGACTCTCCCTTGACTACAGTGCGCCTTCTTTCAGGAATACAGTATTTTGTAGCTCTTTGTGCATCTATTTTTGTAGAAATACAGAAAGTTTGGGTAAGGATTGATGGGCTATTTTAGGATGACATATTTTTTTAAAAAAAATTGTAAAATTGTTAAGTTCTGTTTAAAGAACTTGCTCTCAGAGAAGCACTGGCAAAAATGTATAAAATGCTATTTTTAGATGTCTGTGATGTGTTTGTGCATTTTGGGTTTTTTTGTTTGTTACCTCAAATGTCTATCTTTCCTTTCTTTTTAAAGAGCTAAACTCCTTTGTTTCCACACTACTAGATTCTGATGTTTTTGTCCTTTTGTTCTAGCTTAAGCAAGTATAATTCGCACCTGAATTTTCAGCCAAATATTTTTTTCCTGGTGTTCGATTGTAGTAAAAGTGGTTTTGTTTTTCTTGCTTCTAAAGGTGGCTTTGTGCTGTGCTGATTGTCAGAAGCTTGCAAACACCTTTAGCATAGAGCAAAGCTTGAAGTTACAGGGAACTGCATTTCCAACCCATCCATTCTTTCAAAATGGACCAAATACTCCTAAATCAGACACGAATATGGGCCTCATCTATGATCCATTGAAGCTGTTGAACACAGTTCTCTGTGGGTTATGTTGCAGGCCCCTCGTAGTGCTCATAAATATCAGTACAATCTTACAGGCGGGACTTTCAGCTAAGCCATTTCAAGGTGGTAACTTATAACATCAATATTCAGGGAAAATGAAAAAAAAAAATAAAATCCAGGTTTATAAAAATGTGTGGCTTGTGGAAACAAAAGGTTTTCAACTGGCCTGATCCGTGTGCTGAGCAGCTCAAGGAAAGCACTACAATTCTCAACTCCTGTTGACTTCAGGATGTGTTTTCCTGGCCTCAGCTGTGCCGTGGGGCTTGCTGGACCCCAGCTGCAGCTCTGCAGTTTCGTAAGCAGCTGCACGTGCTGAGCGTGCACACACCGGGGCTTGGCGGCCACCAGGGCCAGGGCCTGGCCTTGGGAAAGCACCATGGCCACATGGAACCACAGCCCTCTGCTTGGGAAACCCCCTGGCCTGGGCCTTGGGTCTGACGTGCGTAATAAAGGCTTTATTTGGAGCCGAGGTGATCGAATCCTGAGTAAGGGCTGCGAGGCCGCTCTGGGCAGCCGTGGGCTGGAGCCGGGTCAGTCTCCGTGCCCAGCCCTTGGGGACTCCGAGTGTCAGCATCTGCTTAGATGGGACTGAGGCGAGCCCGGGATCAGGACCTGGGTTTTGGATCCTGGCTGTTGCTCGGAGATGTTGCCTTCCTGCTCTGTGCACCCAGGGTCCCTCTGTAATATTTCCTGAGGCTCTTACAAAGCGTTAGGTTTCTGTCACCACTGCTCTCAGACATCCCTGTTTGAAAGACACACCGGCCGAGTGGAAAAACCAAGATGCAAACACATGGCTGAGATAAGAAAGAGTTTAATTTTAAGGCACTGAGCATTGTAAATGTAGTTTTGTCAGGTGGAGACCACATGGATCTGTGTGTGAAAGGGGAGGGGGGGCGCTGGGAAGTGCATGCCACTCCGAGGTTCACAGCTCCCTCCCTGCACTGCTGCTTCCCTCCAGGCTTTTTGAACTTGATCTTATGAGGTGTTGAGCATTTCTCCTTTGTCAAGGGAGAGGGCCTGACATGCTGGCACTGGAGGCATTAGGATTATATCACAATTTGGCAAGACCCTTAAGTCTCTACCTTGCTGATTTGAAGTTTGAGACAGCGTATAAATGCTGAATGGGCTATGCTTAAACATTGCTTTAAAATAATAAGGTTGTAGTCTCTGTGTTGGGATGATGAATTAAATGTGGTGGGGTTTTTTTCCTCGTCTTTGTAGTCCATCAGTATTTCTTTCTCTCAATAAATTTCACTCTCATGACAGTTCTACATATTATTGCTGCCTTGGTGGAGCTAGCTCCTCAATTTGTCAATAAATTCATAATGCAGTGGGAAAACTGTATGAGAGGGAATGGCGTACCAGCTGCCACAGTTCACTTTCTTATCAGGACAGTACAGTTCAGGAAATATCTCAAGAAAAAGAGTTCTGACTTAGGAATGTTGACAGTATTAGAAATACTGTGAGAGGGAAAAAAAAATCTAAGTTGTTTTTTTTTTTTTTTCCCTGGACTTGGCAAAGGTGGAAATCGAAGCGACAATGTGTCTTCTTTGAACATCAGGGATGGAGAGTTTGGGTGGCAGGGGAAGCAAAAGAAAAGGCAGCATTTCTTTTTGAGGTGTGTTTGACTTCCTAAAATAGTTTAAGGCCTAACAAGAGCAGTCTGCTCACTGCCTTCCCCTTCACAAGCTTGTACTGCGAGGGACCTCCTCTGGTTCCCCTATAGGTGTCAAAGCAAAATGGGACAGGAAATAAACAGGCCCACAGTTTGCACTGGAATCTCTTTCTGGATTGTATCACTGAGTTGTTGGTTAGTGGGGATGAAAAAGTGGGGAAGTTGTTGCCTCTTCCACCTCCAGGGCTGCTGTTCTGCACCCAGTTTCCACTGCTGAACCTGGGAGTGAGCTGGAGGAACTTCTGCGAGCTCTGGGAGACAAGTGCCAATAAAAACCGGCTGTCGTCTGTAGCCATTCACGCACCAGTGCGCTGACTTTGGAAATGAAATAAATTCTTCTTTTCCCCTCGGTCACTAATTGTCCCTTGTGCTAACAAGTGAGCTGGAAGTAAAAGCCGAAGTCTGTAGCAGTAGCCCTACTTCTGTGTTCTACAATTTGAGGAATGGAAAAGGAAAAAAAAAAACAACAAACCCTTATCTGTGACAAACTTTTAAGTTAAATTCAGCAGATTTCCTTCTCTCCCTCTTCCCCATACACGCACACTCACACACACGCACAGAAGTGCTTATGAGAAGCAGATGCTGCCATGGTTTTGCTCTTGGAAGAGGAGGGGAGCTCTCGCCTGCAGTGCTGCAGTGGTGGGGAATTGATGGCAGAGAGAAAGAACGGAAAGGTTGAGACTGCTCATGTTTCTGCAGATAGGAAAAAAAGGCCCTTGAAATCAGGTCACAGATAAGTTGTGTGTCTTACTGTGTTACTAAAGGAGTTGTTTCATTCTTTTTATGTGTGTCGTGTTCTGATGCTGTCCCAAGAAAGTGGATGATTCATTTTGAGAGGGCTTATAAAACATGTTGTACTCTGTCACTGTTTCTGGGAGAACATAGGGAAATTATTGTTTTATTTCAAGAAACTCAAAATACTGACCTCCTAAAAGTTGTCCAGGATTTTATTTTATTCCTGTTAATGTTGAGAAATCTGACATCAATTTTTATGTCTTCATTTGAAGACTGGGAGGGTTCAAGCTGTCCACCACTTTTTGGGAGGCAGATGCCAGTTTTTTTTCAACAGCTCATTTCCGTCCCAACAAGATGGAATAGTGCAGCCACTGACTGCCCAGGAGGCTGGAATTCTGGGATTTCTGGAGAGCTGAATAAGCTGTACTTGGCAATAATAAAATGGGTTCTGTTCTGATTCCTGTCCTCACCAGACACACAAGTTCAGGTGGTCCTCAGTGAATGGCAGTTTTTTCTCCATCATCCACACCTGCATCAAAACACTTGTGAGCAGATCTCTCATCACACCTTTCAGAGAGCAGAGGTTTCAGGGAGGGGAGTGTCACATTTCCCCCCGCCTGGCCTTAGAGTTGCCTTGCTGCACCCAGCCTTTCTACTTCCAGGCTGTTACTTATGTCTTGCTGTCCCCCTCCCACAATTCTTCATGTGTATGTCTATATTTCTCTACAAATATATTTATACACATCCACATGTAGCTATACGTGGTTCCCTCCATTCCGCTTTCATATGTCCTTTGGAAATAAAGTGAATGGCTTCACCAAGTCTCATCTGAGATGGAAAATGTAGGCATTTTATTTCGTTCTCTGTTAACTCAGGTGTGAATAGAATTTTTCCATGCTTGTTAAAAAAAACCCTCAAAAAACCACAACAAAAACACATCAAAAAAACCCCCTAATTTGTATCTGTACAGATGACCATGGAATCAGCAGTTATGTAGAGAGGTGTAATATGTTGCCTTTCAGCAGACAAGCCTATCTCTGAATATGATTGTTTTAATTAATTTCAGGTACAAGCTTTTGTTCCATAACAACGGACCAGCAACATGTATATTTCCTTATAAACAATTTAGAAATATATCTATTTTTCAGGTGGAATTCTTGGTTGTAGTGTGTCAGCCTTTGAGCTTCTAAAGGGTGTTTGGATGATAAATATTGTTTGTGTGCGGCATTTTTAAAGAAAAAAAAAGTTTATGCATGTTGTTTGGAACTAAAATCTCACGTAAAGCGGGAAGGTATTTAAAAATAAATATTGCTTTTACGTATTAGCCCCATGGGCACAATCTGAGAGTTGTGGTGCAGGAAGATGCCGCTTTAAAAAGCAGGAGTCTCTTGCCTGGGCAAGTTCAAAGTCCAGGAGAGGGAGGAGAGGTCTTGGAAAGGTTGATCTGGTGGAGCTGAGAGCAGGGATGGTCCTCTCCAGAACTGTAGGTACATGGTTGGGCAGTCACTGCTCAATATACTAAATTTAAGCTGTGTTAGCAGGTTTCTTCTTATGGGGTGAAGTGGTTGCCAAAGGGAATTGTAGATGTCTCTGGAAAGCCATGTTTTAGCTGCCCTTGGTCTGCTCAGTGCCTGTGACCCTCTTCCTGTTCTTGCTGTGCAGTCTCCACGACACCGTGGTGGGACCTGTGAAAGCTGGGCTGGAGTTCCCTGGGAAATGCACCATTTTTGTGGGTTTTTTTGTATTTAGCTCCCAATAAAGTTTGGGGATGGAGGTCATTAAAACACCCCAATCATTTCATGCACCTGCTCAAAGGCTCAAGCCTCCGAGATAAATCAGCTGTGCACGAGGGCTGCTCGCCTACAGAAGCCTAAATGCTGCTTCCTCCCCTCAGTGTCCTTGGAAACCTTCAGTGGCATCGAGATGGTTGGGACTGGCCTGGAAAGCCTGAATTGCAGTCCAGTGGTGGCCTGGGGGCTGGTCCAGCGTTGGTTCTGGTGAGCTGGGGCTCAGGTATTTGGTACCTATAGACAAGCAGTGTTTATAGGAGTTGAGGTTTACAGCAATCGACTGAAGTGTCTGCAGAACTGTGCTGCTCTTTCCCTGCTCTCTCTTTGTAGCTGTTGCTTAAAACCATCAGTTAAATCAGGGTCCCTCTCTTCCCCCCCCACCTGTTTTCTCACATTGCTTCCCTCAAAACTCCATTGGAATTTTTGCCCCTCTCATCAAAACTGAGGTGGGGGGCGAGGGGGGCTTTGTATAAAGAAAAGTGTCACTGTTTATTACTGAATAAATAATTTAATGTGAATTTTATTGTTATATTTTTTATGTAGCATTTTCGGTTTGGTCTGTATTTCTCAACAATTAGCTAATTCTTTCTTTTTATTCTTATGCAACTGAAGAACTCATAAATCTCTTTGTGAATTTCTGCATCCTGAGTTTCTATTCTTTGCACGAGATTAATTTTTAGAGCCAAGGATTTGTCTTCTGTTGAAAATGTTGTAAAACAAGTGTTCTAAACTGGTTCTGTACTAAAATTAAACAGAGTGAAAGCCTTGCATCGAAGGGATTTCAAGCAGAGATCTCATGAAGGCACAGGCTTGCCTTTTCAGATACTGTCAAGTGCTTATGCTACAATGTTCTCTTTTATTCCTAATATCTTTGTTTAAACTGCATTAACACCATTTTACAATGAGACCTAGTGGAATCACAACCTGAGACTTCTTAGTGTAAGATGCTTTTTTAATTTTATCGTTTCCTGGCAGTTTTGACAGTCATCAGGCAGAGATTTTCCATGCAAGTTATTTACCTCAAATTGATTTTTTTGGCAACGTTCAGTAATTCCTGCTAAGGAGGTAACTGCCCTTGCTAAAATTATTTTACAACTGTTTAATTAAGAAATGTTTGCATGTCTGTGTTCTGGCTCGAGGGCTGAAGGTTTGGTGTTTTGGTCACAGATACATCATTTACTGCTCCAACAGTGGGGGAAAAAAACCTCCAAGCTTTGGCCAAGCACTCAGCTTTTGAAAAATTGCCACTTGCACGCAATCAGCAGGGAGCTGTTAAGAATTTAGTTGCAAAATCCTCTGAAGATCCTGACCATATGGGATGTGCTCTGTTTCAGAGCATCGGGAGATGAGCAGGATTTTTCCCATACGTCCCGCTCCAGGCCCTGTTTCCCGGACCAGACAGCGAGCAGGGTACTTTGTGCAGAGTCACTGTGTTCTTCTTTCTCAGGCTGTGAGAAAGAGATGGGGAGAGCTGTCAATAACTCCAGGAGAGGGAGACCTGGAAAGGAGGAGAGAGGGTTCAAAAAGCTTTCTGTAGGAGAGAATGGGATTGGGAGCTCTTGGGACAGGAACAATCGCCATGGACCGCGGAGATGAAGATGGGATGCGGACTGCTGGAAAACAAATAATGCCTCATGATGAATGATCTGGAGTGGGATGTGACAGCTATCAAAAAATACCAGAATAATGTGAGGACTTAGAAATTTGGAAGGAAAATGTAGGATAAACACTGCAGAAAATTTCTTTCTTTGAAGTAGGGTGTGGTTTAGTCAGTGAGAAGAGGCATGGGATCCCTTTTCTTTAAGACAACCACAGTTACCCCCAGAGAGAAATGTACTTTATGGAGCAGGAGTGTGTTAATCTGGAGAACAAGATACCTGAAGTGCTTTTTCTTCTCCTTGTAGCTTCTGCTCTTGCCAGAGCTGGTCTCCTCCAGCTGCATTGCCCCACACCTGGGTTTCCAGGTGAGAAATAACCTCACAGGGGTTATTTCTATGCTTTCATGGCATCAAGAAATGAAAGCAGGGGAAATTATAAATTATTTTGTGATTGATTTTATTTAAAATGGTCCACGTCCTCCATTAATGTGAATCACTGGCACTCCATTGGCTTTAGTGAACTTAACACCCGTGGAGAATCTTACCAGTTACATCCAGATAAATCTCGTTTTGGGTGTTATCAACTGCACACTGGGTCCTAGAAGGGTGCATGGGAGCAGTACTTCCCTCAGAGCCAGGATCTAGCTGGGTGACCTCCGTGGTGCTCAAACCACCTTGCGCAGGGGAAGGTCACAAAAAAGGAGAGGAGTGGGACTGGACTCCTCTGTGCTGGTGGGGCAGACAAGCGTGGCCGGGGTGGCCGTGGCTCGGTGTCCCTGGTGGGACAGGGGTGTCACCTGCCTGTCATGGACATTCCAGGCGTGGTGGGGCCAGCCGTCCCAGTAGGACCTCGGGCTCGGAGGGGTTATGCTGCCTGCGTGACGTGGGAGGCCGGGTGGGGACCAAGACATCTGGTGAGAATTCCTCACGGCTGAGCTGTGCGTTGGGCTGGGATGCCGAGTAATTTAGCTGATTTCTTTTTTGGGGTTGCTGGGAGGAGGAGGAGGAGGGGGGCTGGATGCCACAGCCTTCCAGTAACTGTCTCTCCTCCAAAATATCACTTTTGCTTTCTTTGAAGACAAGTAAGAAATTATATTAAAAAAAAAAAAAACCCAAAACAACAAACCAACACCAGGAACTGCACCAATGTGTTTGCCTTGACAATAACTGTACATCTGCAACAGTTTATCACTATGGGAAAATGAGTGGGTAATAAAGTTTTGATGTTGGCTGTTGCATGTACAGAGGTATCACAGGCTTTGGAAATGATTTGTTATGTGAATGCCCATAGTAGCACTGAGGTTCAAAGGGAGGTGGTTTGTTTTTCGTGCCCATTTAGTTATGAATAACACCAGCTCTAATTTCCTCCTCCCACCAGCAAGCAGAGAGTCCTGCATTGGAAGCCAAATATAGCAACAAAGATTTCTATCTCTGGCCAAAACCAAAAAATCTGTTCCCTTTTAAGAACAGCACTCTATTCTGTTCTGATGGAGATGGATAAAGAGAAAATTCAACTTTAAGGGAGCCAGTTTCTCAGTGGGAAACTCCCTGGTCTCTCTCAAATGGCCAATGTAAAAGGTATGCACTTATTTTTTGGCATCTGTGTAGAAGCCAATGAGGAGGCTTCTGTAGAATCCCATCAGTAAAGCCCTTTTGAGGTGGCAGTCTGGGTGAATCTTCCCTACTTGCTGGTGTGTTTTTCCTGCACTGCCCTGTCTGATTTGTGAGCAACAGAGCCCATGCTGAATGGGAATGCCACAAATTGCACAACGACCCCTGCTCGCTCTGCGCCCTTTTCTTTCTGGTTTGCTTTTGTGGAGAAGTTAATCCCTTGGCTCTGAGGGACAGACCCCTGCTCCACCTGACAAGGCAGCTTGACGAGGTAATGTGGAGCAGCTGTCAGCCCATGATCCCCTTGGTTTTCTAACTGGGGGAAGATGTGAGAAGTCATCCCTATGCTCTTTTCCGTGGCTTTCCAGGTGTGTCGTGCCCTCGGAGAGTGGCTGTGGGCAGTGGGTCTGCTCAGTGCCCTGCATGGCTGGCTGGGCTGGGGGAGAAAGGATGTTGTACAAAGAAAAAGAAGAAATGTTTCTGATACAGCGCTTCATCAGGTGGTGATCTGACCTTTCCTGGAGGTGAGTTAATACTCCCTGAAGATGAGCATGCACGTGGGTGCCACCGCCTGTTTTTAAGCTAGGGTATGCTTTTAGGAGGAGGCACACACCTACACCCACATCCCCTTTCTGATCTTGAAATGGGGTTTTTTTTTTTTAACTGCTCTACACCATCTGAGGAGGGCTATTCAGCCTTTCCTTCGAAGGATTTATTCCCATTCCAGCCCACCCCCACCACCCACCCATAAGCAACTGGCATGTGTGACATGTGAGTAGAAAAAGCCCTTTCTCTAATGTAGCAGCTGTCCTTGTTTTAGAAGTGTTGCTTCATTCATTTGCAGACTGTTTGGCTGAAGGCCTTTGCTGTAAGGTGAATACTGAAGGATTACAGAGTTAGCTCTTCCTCATTTGGAAAACTGTGACTTTTTTCTCTTTTTTTTTTTTTTTTGAGCCTTGGACCCCTAATGCATTTTAAAAACAATGCAGAGAAGTGTCATCCAGTAAATATATTTGCACTGGATCTGTTTTGCCAGACATGTTTCTGATGGAGTTTTAAATAAACACAAGGATGTTTGGAAATATCTTGTGTATGTAAATATGTAAAATATGCAAAACAAAGCTAACAGCTGTGGGGTGTACTCATTGCTCACGTGAGGAGGCTCTGTATAATGTTTTTTTCCCATCATCCTGTCTTTTTTTAAGCATCTGTGTCTGTTCCAAGATAATCTGTGATTCCCACTGGACAGAGAGGGAGGAGGCTGGATGGGCTGGAGTGATCCCCTGAAGTCTGCCTGAAATTCTGTGAAGAACCTCTTAGTGAACGGGGGAACTGCTTTCCACAGAGCACCTGAGTGCAGCACACAGGAATCCCTTTCCACTGGAGGTGGGGCAGTGCTGGGTCTGGGTGGACTTGGCTCTTCAGGAGGGGCAGTGGGAGAGCGGAGCCGTCCTTGGGCAGCGCCGCGTAACGAGCGTGACAACAGCATTAGTCACCCGCGCATGGAGCTCAATTTCCTGAGCTGGATCTGTTGCTTAGGAGAGGACGACAGTTTTGCAACCTCAATTTAGCCTTTATTTAGCCAGGGAGAGCTGAAGCCTACATCCCCATGTCAGGCTTAGGGAGCACTGCAGTGAGAAGGGAAAAAAAAAATAAATCACCGAAACTCTTAACATATTTTTTTTAATTGACCATTATGCTGCTTTTTAGACACCCTTCCAGAGGGTAATTCATCCTCTATGCGTAGTAACTGTACCACTTCCAAGTTCTACAGGATATTTGGTGTGACTTAGCCACCTGTTGTTTTTACTGAGTTTTTTCCACCTCTTTCCTTGCTCTTGTTTTCCAGTCCCACTGCTTTAAGGGCAGTGTTCCAAACTCCTGGCTGTCTGTCAGCGTGGATGTCCAGGCCCATGGAGCAGCAGCTCTGTGTCACACTTCTGTGTGCACACTGAGTTTCTCCTGTCCATCAGCTGGCACACTTGGATGTGTAGATGTCCAAAGGTGCAGAGCAAATGCAAGCTCCTTCTGTTTGCTTGGTGGTTTCAGTCACAAAAAAGGGAAGTGCTTGACAGGAACAGCAGCCTGGGTGAAGGACAGAGTGGAAACAGAGCAGCTCAGGAGACCTTGTTGCTCCCTCAGGAAAAGACCCATTTACTCTGTCCAGGGAAATAGTTTAAGTGCATCCTACACAGGTTTGCTGCTGCTCATTCTCCTTGCTCCCTGGCAGTGTTTGCCTTGCTGTCACTGACATTTCTCTGTGACTAGGCTTGAGGAGATCCTTATGAGATCTAGTACTGACCATCGTCCCCTGGCCTGTGTCCTCGTCACCGTGGGGATGGACACTCTGGCAATCTACAGCAATTTGCAATTCCTTCATGCTACGTTCTCCTAATTTACAGTGACAGGTTCCTGAACTCCTGTTTCCTTGGCTCTTACCCTACATAAAATCTTCCTGTGACTGTGTATATTCCACCACCAGTTTCACCTTGAAATGACCAGAAATTGCTACCAGTCTGGATGATGCAGTAAAACTTTTGAAGCCACTGTTAAAGCCTGTGACTCAAAAAAATTTTACTTTTTTATGGCTCATATATGGCCTGGTTTTCTGTTCTCTTCTGTGGTGGAGAAATAGTTGCTCTCTGTGTGAAAGTAGACACCAGAAGGCCAGAAAACACTACTTGTGCCAGATTTGGGTGAGCCAAACAGAGAGGCAGGAACAACTCAAGAACAGGACACTGAACTTCTTTCTTTTCTCTTCCATCCAATGCCTGCACATTGTGGTGAGACCAGCACAACAAGACCATGGCATTTCGTTCTTCACCCCCAGATCACTGGCAGAAAGGAATTTCTTTTAGATGCTTTGTGTCTATGATATTTCACAGTGTGTTCTGGTCCTGTCAAATGTGCACTGAAACTGGTTGGGCAGTGCCTGACCATCAAAACCTTGATGTTCTTCATGAACAAACTCAGCATTCACAGTGGGCACTTGCAAAACAGCGTTTGTGGTGCAGGGGTTGATAAAAAAAAGGGAATGACATCAATTTTTTTTTTTTTAATTTGGATTTGAAGCATGGAGGAACTTAACATTGAAACTAAGTTCCTCAAGCTTCAGATCTGTCCCTTCAGAAATTATTCCCTTGTAATATTTTGGACTGTATTTCTGTGGTTCTTAACAAAGGTTCTCCCTAGTGAGGGAGAAGATGCAGCTGTCATCCATGACAGACATTGCTGATTATTTTTCATGTGGCTGTTTGCTAGCTTGCAGAGGTCTGACAGGAAGTATAGAGAACCCAGATCAACTGATAAAACCTCCAGTTCTCCTGTGCACAGTTTAATTCACCATTACAAAGACTCTTATGCAAATCTCAGGCCTGAGATTTCAGATTTTCGTTATATGAAATCAGTAAACATTATCATTTCATTTCAGCTGGAATATTATTTTTCCTTTTTTGTTGTTTTTTTCTTTGCTGTTTGATGGGTCAGATTTAAACCATCTGCAGGCAGATGGAAAGGAAAAGTGGAATTATTGTTTTCACCAAAAAATTTTGCAGCTGTCAGGGTGTGTTTGACACAAGCCTGATGGCTGAAAACAAAGACAGGACACGTTGTCCCGGCTGGATATCAGAGAGCACAAGAGCTCTTCATGGCCAGCTCTTACTTGGAGAACTTGGGGCTAAATGAGGTAAACAAGGTCATTATTTAGACATACTCAAGGGCTTTTCAGAGAGAATTATTCACTGAATTATATCCTGCTTTTGCGGGGCCTCAGTTGAGACCCTGTTGGTTTTGGCATGAGGGGGTGTCTCTCCAAATGATCGTCACAATCTATCACACTGGCAGCGCTTTGTGACTGTCACACCACATGGCAGAGGCTGCAGCCGTCGCTTCCAGTACCTGTCATGACATATTGCTTTAATAATCCGCGTTAATTTATGGCCCCGTCATTAACAACAGCAGCCGATGAAAAAGGGCTGGAAGCAGAGCTCTCTAGGAGGGACACCAGGAGCTGTGACTCAAACCCTCCCAGCAGGGGTGAGATTGTTGCTTCATGTCCAACACCAGTGGCTCCTTGGGGATACCAGCACTACTCCTGCTTTTTAAAGCAGGCCTTCCCGCAGGGATTCGGTCTGCGAGAGCTGGATCCACCGCTGGGAGCTCGTGCATCTTGCTGCTGGTGCTTTTGTTGTCAGTCTTCATAAGAGCGGCCATTCCTTCTGCTTGCGCCGAGCTGGGCATCTTCAGGAACCCTAAATGAGTTTCCAAAGTGGTCTAAAACTCAAATCTTCTTACACACCTCAGTGTCTTTGCATGAAGAGTGCAATTCTTTGTTGTCAAAGTGAAGTTTATGACTGCTAGGCCCTCCTGATACCTGTTTTTTTCCATTTAACGGGAGATTTCTGCTGTGGTGTTGTATGTTGGTTTGTTGTTTGGGCTCTTTCAATATTAACATCAGCAACATGGGCTAAGACAGTTAACAATAAAGCTTTTGTCCTTTTCATCATTAGTTTTGAGACTGCTAATACTATGAAGTCATTGGGAGGTGTAATTTTCTGCTCTGAAATGACAACCAGGTATCATTTCCATCTCCTGTGGCTGACACTGTCATGTTGGTGTTCATCTACATTGTATTTTTAACCCTCAAATAATTCGACTGTGTATGTCTGTAGACAGAGTGTTCTTGAACAAAGCTAAACCTAAGAGAATAAGACTTTTGTGAACTGTGAGCTATTATCCATCATTAAGCCATCTGAACCCTTGCAGTGCACAAGAATTGAGTTGCAATCCTGTTATTCTGTGGTTACTGGATGTGTTGTACAACAGCACAAATTGAAAGCAATTTTGGAAAGGGTTTACCAGATACTTGTCCTCCAAAATAGTTCAGAAGACCCAGCTTCACATCCATCTTTGGATCCAGGTAAAATGGGACTATGCCGCTGCAGTTGCCATAATTTGGCTACTGTGGGAGGAAGAGAAAGGCCTGGAGATGTTTCAGTTGTTTTGCGTTATTTCCCCCACCCATTTCAGGGGCCCAGATCCTAACTTCCACAGGAAACCCAAAAAAATCAGAGGTGTATTGGCAATATTATGGCAGGAGCCCAGAAAGGTAAAACACATAGAACAGAGGCCAAATCCTACTCATGTCACTCTCATTAATCCCGAAAAGAGTAAAAAGATTTAGGTTTGGGTGCATCCAAACTCACTCTCGCCGAGGGATCATTTCCTCGTGTACTATTCACAGCCTCGGCAGGACTGTGTGAGGGGAGTGTTGTGCTCCCTGCTCTGCACTTTGCACAGTTCTTTGCACCTGCACCAAGCGGGTGTGAAATGTCCCCACTCGGCACTGCTTGTGCTCATTCGCACTCACTTAACGCTGATGTTAAGGAGCATAAAAGTGGCCAAAAGGCAGAAAACCATCCCCAGCATCCTGCTGTCCCTGGCTCTGCTGGACTCCTCGGGACAGATGTGCCACTGCTGTGGGTCCCATCCCTGTCACCTCCCATACCCAGCAGTGTGAGTGAGGTGAGGGAGCTGCATCCAGCCCAGCCAGCAGGATGCTGCTGCAGGAGATCTGCTTTCTACACGGCTTTCTTTCAAGCTCTGGGGAAAAAAAGGCAAATATTGACTTGTACCTTTATTCCCTTTCTGCCCAGCACTATCTTTGTAAATGATAAATGAAAAAAGGATACAAAATGCTCTCAAGGAGGTGAGGCTGGCCTGGTCTCTCAGAGCTATACATTTTTGTGTGGTTTTCTGCTGTGTGTAGGTTTAAGAGATTAATTCCCATATGGGAAGCTGCAGGTGCCTTACTGTGATCTCTGAGCAGGTGCATCTGTGGCATTCCCTGTCCCTCCTTGAGAGGAGCACAACAGGCTCGAGGAAGGAGAGAACCTGAAATAAATCTCAGGAAAAAAAAGTGCCTTAAGAGAGAGCAACTTACTGAGCTCTGAAATGACACATGGGACATTTCAAGGAGGGAACGACGTGAGACCATCCGAAAGCAAATGGTAGAGAAAGTGTTGTGGGATCCAAAGGCAATTTGTGTCTGCCACAAAAAGTGCTCAGCCTCTGAAAAAGACACAGCTTTACACAACCCCTGCAAAGAGCCAGGAGCTGTACAGGAGTGCAGCTCTGTCAGTGCTGCTCCTTGGCCGTATCTGTTTGTCTCCATATTCCTACCCTAGTCATGGCTTCTAAAAGTTCAAATGGGTACAAGAAAACAGTTTTCAGGTTATGTTTTTCCCCCTCTGCCTATAAACTGGCTCACTAAGGGGAAGCTGTCTATGAAAACTTCCCAGAAGTTCAGCAAAACAATTCCTCCACTTTGTTCTTTCTGCTCTATTATGGAAGTGCTTTAATACCAAAAAGTTATCCAGAAAAAAGCAGTACCACCCTTGATTCTGGGTGTTTTGTGCACATCAGAGCCCTGTAACAGGTGTTGCCTTTCTCAGTACACAGCTGCATATGGACAGACCTTTTAGCACCCCTGATATAATGTCTGGAGGGAGGAAACAGTGGTTAGGAAACACAGAGTGATGGATGCTGCTCTGGTTTTATGGCTGTTGGCTCACTGAATGAGCATTATCAAAGGAGAGTTCAGTTCCAGGATAGAAATGAACATTATACTTTGTGATCAGTGTATTGTAAGATAAGGAAAAGCTTAATTTTTTGATTAAAGGCCAGGGTAATTACATAGAAATTCATAGTTGAGCTGACTGCTGACCAAGCTGAAGAAAGAGATAAGAGATTTCGTGATGTTTCACCAGACCATTCCTGAAAAAAGATTACAACTCAGGTAAGTTTTCATCTCTTTTTCACCAGTGAAATGGCCTTCTTTGTTTCAGTAGGGTCTGGTCAGGAGCACTGAAATCAGCTAAAGCTGATATGTGGGTCTTGTATTTTCTGTGATTCTGTTGCTGAAGTTGAGGATGTTACTTGGCTTTGCAGTAACTCTCATGCAGCTGCTCATTTAGTGAAACTTTCAAAAGTTGCCTGAGATTCTTAAGTAGGAGGAAGCTTAGAGGCACACCGTGACGTGTTTCCTGTGTTTTGTTGTACTTATGTCTTTAGTTTCTTTACTGAGGCAATCATGCTGTCTTCTAGATTAGAGGTTCTTCCTACCCATTTTTTTTTAAATTTTCTTTTCCTCTTGGGAATTTTTAGAGATGATTGCATTTGCATTGAGCTCTAAGGGGTGCAGTGTTTTGTTTTGGTGGATGCACAATAACAGTGTTTCTTGGAATGGGTGAGACAGCACAAGATCTCCTGCTGCCAGAGTCCTTGAGTAAAATTATAGCTCAGCTGAAGGTAAACAGCATTTTGATATTAATTTTGATCCGCTTTCTCAAGCTACTCCTATCTAATTGTGAGATGCATACACATTCTGTCCACCCCCTTCAGAGAAAAACTACACATAACTTAAGGCTTTAAGCTCGTTATGAAGATAAGTATCTATTTTATTTTCTGTGGACAACGTGTACCAGTTGCTTGGTTGTGTATTTAGACTATAAATAGAGACTGCACAGGCAAAAGGAAGTTTAAATGTGTCAGTGGACAATATTATTAATTAATTCTCACAGTGTAGTTTTACTCTGTGTTAACTGCTGCGTGTAAAAGCAGGTCTTTACGCTGGAAAAGTTGCCTGTTAAGTGTAGCTGAGAGCAGCTGGGAGAACAGGGAGGTCCCCCTGCTGTCAGGAGGCAGGTGAGCACAGGCAGGGATGGTGTGGTGAAACAGCACATCGTGGTGCCCTGCGAAACGAAAGTCTTGCTGACGGGCAGAGATGGATAACGTTAATTACGGACGCAGGAGATGTAAACAAAATGAGCAGATTGAAACCCTGAGAAGGGATTATTTAGGATTTACCTCTGTCACTTTTTGTGTGGATGGTTGTAATTGCAACCAATAGGCACAGCCTGTGCAACAGCTTGGCTGTTACCATTTACAAGCAATTATTAATAACACTGTTAAATTACATGGTAATTTCCTCTAAGGCAGCTTATGCTTGAAGCTTCTGTGATTTAAATGTGAAACGGCCCCATTATTCCTTTACTTGATTGATACTAACTGAGAGTAATTAACATACAAAAGTTAAATCCGCTTTAATTAGAACACCCTTGCTGCCACCTCTCTAATTATTATTGAAGGCAATAGAATTTTTGCTGGCAGCGAACTGTTAACATGAAAAGTAGCTGTACAAACCACAGTGAAAGCAAATGACTTTGAACTGAATATACCTATAAGGGTTTTGTCTTCATTTTTTTAAGATTTACGGATTTACACTGTAAATTTACCCTTAAAAACTGTGTACAGACCTTGTATTTACAAACTACTTTGAGGACACCTCTACATGTATTTAGCTTTCGTGGTGCACTGTTACAGCAGGCTGCTTTTCTGTCCTTAACAGAGGAATTAAGATTGAGCTAATTGTCCTGAGTGACACAAACAAAGTCTCATTCACAGCAGGGTAAATCTCTCCAGCTGTTTATGAACTGGATATGAACAGCTGATCTCATCTAAAGAATTCAAGCTGGGAAACAAGGCTGGGGAAAGCTGCTGAGCAGGAAGTGAAATGGGTAATGATGTAACTTACTATGAAACTGGTCATTCAGTGAAGCTGAGTGCTTTACCTGTATCTGCTTTTACAGCATTCTTTGGTTTGCTTTGAGAGTTTCATTTTTTACCACGATCCTTTTAACAATGCAGAATAAATCTGTGCTATTATAAACAACTTGTTACCCCAGTAGAGGTGCACAGCGTGGTCTCAGATGTGGCCTTTAAAAGGAAATTTCTTGCATTGGTCAAAACCTGAGTGCGTGTGCAGGAAGGTGAATGCAGCAGGGGAAAGAATAGAAGTCGTATAGCTTTTGAAGTGAGGAGGCAGCTTGCTGTGTGGGATAGCTTCCCTGAGCTAGAGCTGAAGCACCAGGAAAGGTGGTGCCTGGGAGCAGCCTGTGCACAGAACACTCCAGGGCCCTCCCGGCTCTGCTGCTGGGGAAGGCTCCCAGCAGGGGCAGGGCTGAAGGAAGGGACAGCCCAGCCTCGTGCTGCCATTGGTGCCATCATCGTGGGGTGTGGATCACCATGTCCCCTTGCAAGTGTTCTTTGAGATGTCAGCCTTTTCTGGCAAAGGTTCCACTGAATGTGTTCAAACCCTCCCCACTCTGTCATTTCTATCAGTGTTGTTGTTTATCACTTTTTGTGTTTTTTTTGTTCTGGAAAGATCCTATTTGAACCTCTTTTGACTGGCTGCAGCATGATTAGAGAAAGCCAGCAGACCAGATTCCCTCTCTGACACGGTTTCTGTTTAGTTGTTGTTTGGGATTTTTAAAAATTTTTATTTGTTTCTTGTAGCTCCATCTGTGTGAAACAAATAGAAACCATGATTTAACTAGTTGCATGGAAATCTCTGATGTATCAGTCCATCTCCAGGAGGTTTAGTGGAAATATACAGTCCTCTGTGTTTGAAAAGAGGGAAAAAATACCCTTTGCATATCTAGCTCTTTTTGAGCCTTGTATTTTGTTCATGTTGGAGAGTAACCTCTTACACCAGAGCTGGGTTTGAAGCTCAGAAAAGGCTGTAAGCCATTGGGATGGTGTGCTGCTCTAGGTTTATATTTGTTAGGAGATAAGCATGGCTAAGCTGGTGTGCCTGGCTTGGTGGGCAGGACAGGCTGAGCACACAGCACGTCCCCGGGGGCAGCCAGGCAGGGACAAGTGACAAAGATCTGGGTGGCGAGAGGGCTTCCCAAGCGTCTTTATACAAATTTGCCTTGCAGCTGTAGTGGGATTATCTCTTTCTGTTTACACTTTTAGATTAATATTATGTCTATTGTGAACATCAACTTCAGAAGCCAGCCTGGTGCAGCTTCCCTTGCAATCAAGGCCTTAATAAGACCAAGGTTTCTTTTGGTAAAGGAAAGGGTTTTGCTCTTGTGCCCTCCAAATCATATTTTGAATCACTGTCACAGAGCTGCATGGGAGCAGGAAAGAAGCTGCAGAGTGTGGAAGGACACAATGTTAGCTTCTGAGAGCAATTTCAGTCTGTTCAGTGAAATCATTAATGGAAAAACTACATGAACTAATTAACTGCTTTCACAAGCTAGGGTTCCAAAACCAGATGGACTTTAACTTCACCACAGAAACTGGAAAGAATGTTACGGTGTAGGAACGCATCTTGATAAGCTTTAATATTCTTGCAGAGACTTCTGAATGCCTGTTGCCGTGTTTGAGATAATAGGAAACACGTATCAGAGCAGTTTCAAGGATGTATTCTCCAAATGACCATTATGTGCAATGGTAAGAAAAGAGTGAGTCATTGAAAATTAATACCTGTTTTAAATTTCTGTGACTTCTCTCGGGAAATGTCTCCCACTGCTATAGCTGCAGATACAAATACAAAAATTTATATGGTGACCAAAGGTATGCCATGAAGGGAAATGGAGCAATTGAACATTTGTTCCATGCTAATAACTGATGGGCCAACGAGACAATCTAACTGATGTAACTTTTGTAGCATAGTCTAAATTGTAGCAGGTATTCAAGACGATATTCTCATCTCTTGTGTACATTCTCTCTTTTAATACAAATATTGAAAGCACTGAAAACAACCATGTACACCTTCAAGAGACCATTACTTTTGATTTTCATTACAAGGCATTCAAAGATGTGTGGGTTTTATCATATCTAGACAAAATGGAGAAAGAAGTTCATGGAAAAAGGGAGCCTTAAAAAACTGAAGAAAATATTAGTAGAAAAACCTTATTGAAAGATCAGTTTGGTTACTCCCTATATATTTCTTCAAGCATATTTAAGTATAAACTGTAAGTGTATTTTTCTTCCATAAATTCACAGCTTTTCAGCCCATCATCAAAACTTGGGGCAAGTGTGTAGCTTAGATAAGTGATTGCATTTAGGCACAAGTCCTTGGCTGAACCAGAATCTTTGCCCTTAAGTAAAGTAGGATTAAGCCACTGAATAACCAATCAACCCCCTACAAAAAAAGAGGAACTTCTCTCATCAGGAGTCATGTTCGTAAATGCGAAATTAAAAGGATTCTTTTGGATATGAGGCCAAAATTACTTGTATGCCATGTGTGTTCATAGATAAGTGGTTCTTGCTAGAACCATCTCACTTTGAAATGACAGACAATACCAGCAAAACCCTTCCTCCAGCTGAGGCTCTCATTGTGCAGCTGTCATTGAGCAGAGCTTCTGGGTACGAATAACCTCAATGCAGGGATTTAAAAATAAAAAATGCCTGTTCAAACTTGGCTTTCTTTGAACTTCCTAGGCAAGTCTTGTCTGTGGAAAAACATTCTGTGCAATTTCAAAACAGAAAATTGAATTGCCAAGTATTGTAGAATAGACTCAGACAAGCACCAAAACCAAGATCTGAAAACATTTGAAAAGCTTTATTTGCCTTCACTTAAATGAGTTTTGAATTCACATACTATTATGCTTGTACATTGGAAATGTAATTGTATTTTAAAATGTCAATAACACGGTGGTGGAAAAGACAAGATATGGAAGCTACAGAGCAGTGGTAAAAGAAATGAAGCAGAGGCAAAAAGACCTTTTCATGACAGAGAAAGTAATTCAGGCCAAATCCAACTGCACTGGAGTGAGGGAAAAGACACCCATTAACCTCCATGCAGCTGGATTAAACCTTGCACTGGGATAACTGACTTCCTTAGTGGACCACGTTCTACATCTCACTCTGTGTGTTGTTAAGTTGTTTAAGCTGCCTTAAATAACATTGACAGTGCTCAGCATTATTGTGTTTGTTATATGGTTTATTTATAGCATATGTATATGTATATATATGGGGTTTTTGTTCCTTAAGCATGGGAGGTGTCACTGAGTCTGAGAGAGAAGAAATGGGTCACCAGTGGATAGAGGCTGGATAAGTGCATTGTGAACCTGTTCTCTGAATGCTGTGGGACTTGGATCGTTTTGTGCAAATTTACACAGAACCACTGACTAAAACCCTTCAGACTGATCATGAGCTTTTGGAAATCAGAATATCTTCATTCATCATCAGGAACTCACTTTTAGGTTCATGACAGGTTTTGCATGTTTATAGAAACCAGGGGATATAATTGGAAAAACAGAAGAGAAGTGTTGACTGACAAAAAGATCTCTGATTTTGTTTATATATCATGAACGTGACCTAAATAAAGTTGCTGTAGCTAAAGGAGCCTAGATTTATTGTAGGGGAAAAAAATTACTTTTATAACAAAAATAAGCCTATATCCCATTGCTGAGCAGCCATTAGTTTTTATAAGTTCCTTCCTTTTTCCAGGTTCTAATTGGTGGCCTGTTGGGAGCCCTGAGTGCAGAGCTGTCAAAGCAACCCCCTTTTTTACTTTTTTTTTGTCACATTCCACTATAATTAGAGAGATGATTATAGTAACAAACACAGTACCAGCTGTTTGAAGCTTAATACTATTTAAGTATTACCATGCCTTTATTTTAAAGGTACAAAAACATATGGAAATCATAAATCATTTCTCTCTCTTTTCTCTGTTAAACCAAAGTTTTGTATTCAGATGCTAAACCTGTGTTTGAAGAAAAGGGGAAAATAGAGAATGTTTCTGAAATACCCTGTAATGACTCCAACCCATCTGTCCCATCCATGCAACTCCAATTCCTCTTTCTATTGCACCTTGGTCCTGACATTATTTCTCTGGACACAGCAGAGTGACAATAATACAGAAACAGCTTGGTGCAGCTCTGACAGCTTCAGAATCAATTAACGGCAATAAAAATAGTAATAAAACTAATAAAAAGTTTTTGAATGCTTTTTTCCTTGAAAAACTCCTTGAGGCAGCAGATGCATCCTTTCTAGATGAGGCTGCGTGGCTGCTTGGGCAGCTACTGGAACTAATTTCTCTCCCAGGATTCGAAATTTTTACAGTGGAAGTTGTTTTCAGACAGATATTTATTTTTCTCACTTCTCCTGTACGTTTTAGGAGAAAGGTTATATAAAGAAAAGAAAGGGCTGTACACCAGTGAATAATTTAAAGAGATATAAAAAAAAAATTACAGCCAAACTTGCCCTGTGCAATATTACTCAGAAATCTGCAGAGCTATTCCAGGGATTAAACTAACCACAGAGCTTGCATTCTTAGTTATAGAGAGCGAGCTTTCTGCCAAAGCACTTTAAGACTTTGGCATCTTTTGCTTTCATGTAACGGGGTATCGGGTCCTACAGCTTTATCCCCTCCACTCAGAGCTCTGTTCAGCGAAATCCCCGGGCTTTGCTCTCCGTGTTTGTGATGGGTGGGAGGAATGTGCGGCGGGAGGCTGGAAGGATGAGCAAAGCCGGGGGGGTAAGAGCTGGCGTGGTCCTGCAGGGTCGAATCAGGTTCTGTGCTGGTCACTGGGACACTGTGGTGTCTCTCAGTGGTGGAGCAGAGGGATGTGTGATCCCACTGTTCCCATCCTCCACAACAATTAGTTTTCTGCTGCGTATGAAGACCCTGGGTCTTGGTGATTTACTCTCTTCAAACACCATCTATATTCACATACACACATTCCCGAGCCAGGAAAACGTCACCATGCTGGGAATCAAATGCCTGGGGTTGTCAGCAGGGGTTTTCTGGTGCAGGTTTGGCTGGACCCTTAGGAAAGCTGCCTTACCCTGGCTTGGATGACAGCAGGGGGCTGCCTGGCTGGGAATGTGCAGCAGGAGCAGCCGCCCCATGTCAGCCCAGAGTCCTGCAGGATCCCCGAAACACTTTTGGTTTTGCTTGAACTGGAGATTAAAATCTCATTGAATGATATCTGTTTTCATTTTTATCAGAGCGTTGGGAGGCTAAGTCTGGTCTCCTTTTAAATATGGATTGAAAATTAGCATAAAAGCTGCTGCTGCTCCAGTCAAATGCAGAACATAGCTCCTGCTGGCTCTCAGAGGTACCTGAATTCATATGGTGTGATGAGGATTGCTCCTGTAAATTGTAATTAAGCCTGATTGTGTCAACAAACGCTTTATAAACATTAGCTAGGAAGATGGAAGAGAAATTCAAGATAGCAGAAAAATATTTGCTTTATTTTGGGGCAAAAGAAGTTCATCAGATATCAATGT
The DNA here is from genome assembly GCA_014706295.1 of Lycocorax pyrrhopterus obiensis. Taxonomy (NCBI): domain Eukaryota; kingdom Metazoa; phylum Chordata; class Aves; order Passeriformes; family Paradisaeidae; genus Lycocorax; species Lycocorax pyrrhopterus. The sequence continues at coordinate 112,953,845 of JACSVZ010000001.1, read as the reverse complement.
TTTCAACAGAGCATTATGAATGGATATTGACTGTGTGAAAAATGAAGTGGTTTTTTCTTTTTTCTCTCTCCTCACCTCCTTGCTGCTTTAAGTTTTGAAAATTAATCCTTTCCAAGAAGCTGATGATTTTTTTTTTTTTGATGTAGAGTCCGTAGGCAACTGAGCTATTTCACACTTGGGGAGCCAAATTTTGTCTCCTATTGCACATGTTCCAGCATAAATTTGGGCCTCAGATGTTTCAACAAGAGTACTGCAGGCACAGGGTGTAGACAATTACACTGGAGCTTGTGTAGGTACTCTAGGGAGATAATACTTTCCAGGATGGGAAATTATTTCACCTTCAGTGACTTGTTTTGTAGAAATAAATCTGTTTAAAACATCCAACAGATTTTGAGAATAGAAGATGTAGTTGAATTGCTTAATGGAAGGCTGGGGGGAGCTTAAAAGTCATCCTCTTCAAAGGCAAACCAAGCCTCTGGCATAAATCAGAGGAGCTTAAAGAGTGCTAGAGTCAGTGTTAAGGGTCACCACTGTCCCAGTGACACTGCTTTGCTCTGGCCTGGCCCTCCCTTGCCCCCCAGGATGTGACCTAAGTCCCATTTCAGGATGCGAAATCCAACTCTTGCTCCACTGAGACAGAAACAAGGGAAGGCAGGGGACTGACTGTGGCCAGAGCTGGGGCAGTACAGACTCTCCCAATACACGAGACATGGAGAGATTATGTATTTATGTATAATACATTTATAAATATATTTTCTTTATATATATATATATATATGTGTATATATATATATATATATATGATTGGATTTTAGCTGTTAACTAAATGCCTTTAACTTGTAGTTTGGCCCAAAGCAGCCCCTTTCATGGTGGTAGTGCAGAGAGACCTTTCAGACAAATCCATCTGTCACTTTGTGCTGAGCAGTTGCTCATGCACAGCCCTAAGCAAGCAAAACCATTCTCTGGAGATGCTGGGAAGGATTCTGAGGTGACCCTTGTTCTCTCTGCATAACCTGGCTCCTACAAGACAGCGTTCAGCAGTGGATGAATAGATGGATCCCAGTGTAAAACTTTATCTGAATAATGGTGCCTTTGCCAGCTCGGAGTTTTTCTCATTTTTTAAATTAAGTTTTGCCTTTTTTTTTTCTTTTTTTCCTGAAGCTTTTCTGCTAGGAATGAGATGGTCTCCTACTGAGATGATTAAAACCAGTTGGCTGCCTCTGAAGTGGGCACACCAGATAGTGTAGCACAAGACATGAGATGCTCTGAGAAAGCTTTTGCTCATCTATCTGCTCTACTCTTGCACCAATTAAAAAGCAAACAAACAAACAAGAACTGTAGCTCCCCCTCCCCAGCCATGTTTACCTAGAGAAAGCCATGCTGAACATTGAAACTCCTGAATTTTTCAGACATCAGTCTTAAAGCTGACCTGTGGTCATTTCTGTTTGGCTTCTTTCAATTGTGCTAAAAGATTTTTTTTTTGCTGTTAAGTCTTAAAAATCTAAAGCAAGACACACAGATTGCTGAGAGAGGATGGGTTTTGGTCCAAGTGGACTAGAATGGTGACTGTACAAGAGAAGTACAAGGTTTGATATTTATTTATTTATTTACTTTAAAAAAATTCCTTGTTTTGAGGATGTGCAAATGCAGTACTCCACAAATCCGTAAAGGACAGTGCGTGAAGAAATATCTGCCTATTAAAAATAAGCAGACTGTATATTCTCACCAGTGCTTCCTTCTGGAGTTGTATTCTGGCACTTTTAATATGAAACGGAGTGAAAATCACAGCCAGCTATTCAACACTAGGAACGCAAGGAGGTGAGGTGCCAAACCAGAAGTTAAGGCCATATGATTTGTGCAAATACTTTAATTAGGCTGCCCAAAGAGTCTGTGTGAGGAACCTTACAAAATGTGGCCTGTCTGTATGAGGGTGGTCAGCCAAGTGGCTTGTGGCACACCTGACCCTCAGGGGCAAAAAATTATTTCCAGTTTGGTGCACAATACAAAAACTATTGATGCTTGCTTGAGCACTCAGCTGCATTGATATAGATTTTCTTATGGAAGATTACTGGAAACTTAATAGTATCCAGGCCATTTTCATAGCAGAAATTGCTAATACCAATACAAATATCTCAGCATTTTTCTTACTGAAAGACACAGGCTTTCATGTCTGGGTGATAAACCAGAGAGATCGAGTTTAGGTCTTAAATATGAACCTAAGGCATTAAAAAACCCCTTTCTGGGGGCTGATCACAATGTAGCCAGGGCAGTGGGGGACCCAGGGCACTAGAAGCCCCACAGACTGGCTTTAGTGGGGTCAGGTCAAAGTACAGGTGGGTTTTGGCCTGCATTGAACTCTGTGCTATTCAAATACCTGTACCTGAAATAATCTGGTTGTGTTCTGAACCAACGCAGCCTGCAGCTGCACCTGTTTACTGGTTGGCTTGAGAGTAAAATTTGACATTTTGATTTTGCTTGGAATGGGCTCTGGTCAGAATTCAGAGATGTTTTCTCCTCTCCCTGTCCCCGAATGCTGTGAAAATGCATAATGGTGTACATATATATAATATAACATTATGAGCATGATGATAAAATTTAGTATGAGGCCATTGTCAGACATCTGAAGACAGACAGCAATGTAACTCTTCCATTTCAAAGGTATTTGGAATTTTCTGTGGATTAGCTTTGGTCCCACAACTCTGTTTAAAAGACCAGTATGGTTTCTTCTCTGTGCTTCGTAGCATGACACTGGCTCATAACACAATATATTTTAACCATGAGAGGAAAGAAAAAGACCACTTTTTTTTAAGCCACAAGCATTTTGTACAGAGATATGTTTTGATTCAGCTTCCTTCATCTACCCCAGACTATAATTTGTTTTGCTGGAAGCTCTGTAGGGCTATGCACAACATGTGTCTATTTTTGGCTAGTTATTTCAAAACAATCTTTAAAGCTCATAGGAGGCAACTTTGAATTTTAGTGGGGGAGAGAAGAGGAGACAGTGATTTGGAAATAATCATGGTACATGCCCAGTTAATGCTTTTGCTCAGAATGTTGGAGATGGCTCTAAAGACCCGTATGGACTTGGGCTAAGCCACATTTTTCATAGAATGACGTTAGAAAGGACCCCTGAATGTCACATTGTTCAACCTTCCTGCTCAAACAGCATCACCTGGACTTGACCGCTCAGGACTCTGTCCGGACAACTTTTGGATATCTCCCAGTTGAAGGCCTTCACAAGCTCTCTGGGGTGCTCAGACCAGAAGGCAACCGGTCAAGGTCTTTTTCCCATGGTTTCTTTTTCTTTTTGTATTTTAAAATGTGTCCTTCTGTTAGGCACTCAAGCACTTCCTCACTTTTAAGGAATCTGTCAGAGGTGCCCATTGTGAGGCACACAGGCCGTATCCAGAAGCAGCATCAGCAGTTCAAGCCCATGTGAAATATTTTGGCTGCTTGCCATTTTTTTTGCTCACGTATTCAATAGCTTTTTTTTTTTTTTAATGTCCTGGCTTTCTGGATTAGCAGAGAGACCTTGCAAATGGGAGCTGAAGGGATCTGTGTGCATGCTCACGGGTGATAGGCACAAATTAGGAGGAGTGTGGGAAAGAAGGCCCCTGACGAACAGCTGCTGTGCCATGTGCATGACTGGGCTGGGACGGGGGAAGGCAGGTGGTTTTCTGATCAATAAATGTTATTCTGGCCAGAGCCATCTTGTGGATGCAGTTATGGATTATGTCCCTTTCACATAATATGAATTTATGCCTCCGTCCCCACAGGAGGCTCGGACTGCAGTGAATTATACTTGCATAGCTACAGTATGGTTCAAATTATCTGAGTAGACAAGACTTATTTCCCGTTTTTAATGAAACAATAGGGACAGATCCAAAGCCTGTCAAAATTAACGGCAGGAATCCTGTGGGCTCCTTTCCATTTATTCAAGAGCCACCTAAGAGGGCACTTTACCCTCTAGAAAGAATTTTAAATATAATTTTCTATGACCTGTGGGCTTATTTTCCCTCCCAGGCTAGCAGAGAGGACCCCTATTATTACTTTTGGGAGGTGGTTCAGATGCTGGTATTGGATGTGAATTCTTTGAGAATGTAATTAGGAAATACATCACTTCAGCGTTTTTTATTGTAAACATACATCACCGTAATACCCCACTGTTATGAAATAAATACCTGATATTCTGGAAATCTGGAACAATCCCATTTGTTTTAAGAACAGAAGGCAGGCAACTTTTCCTCAGGATCACAAAAATATGCCGAAAGCATGCTTTGCATTAAATTCTAGAGTCAGTGGGTCTAGGCCCACGGACATGTGGCTGAGGGTGTAGCTGTTGGATGTGCAGCAATTCTGAGAGGCTGACTAATGAAGACAGGCACCTTGAGAAGTAAAACCATCCTTTTCCTTCACAGCCTGGTAGATTTTTTTTTAAAAGACATCTGTACAACTCGCCTGTGTGCAGTGTTTTTTACCGCCTGTGTGTGCCTTTAGAAATACCCTTCCTTGCTGTGTCCTGGGGGACACAGTTATCTGATAATATTGCTGGTGCACTATTTGCTCTGCATACTCTGGTTTGCTGTTTCAAACTCTTCCAGTGCAAAAGAAATCACTGCCCAAGTCAGAAATCAATGGCTTTTTGAACAAAGGCCTAATTATCCCACACCTTTAGGCCTTTTGTGAGTTAGTAGTTTAAAATACTCTTTGCCTAATCCAAGAGACACACTACTTGAACCTGAGTGGTTGTAGTGGATCTACTTGGCCTAGTGTTTCCTCTTTTGTTATTTGTCACCTTTGATCTTCTTCTTTTTGCTTATTTCAGTGCTGGGTGCCGATGTAGCAATTATTTTTGGGCAGTGGGTCCTATGAACATAGTTCTGCCTTGTGCCAGCACAGATGGTGGCTGACCCTCTCCTAGAAAGCGGTCATTTGTCAAAATAAAAGCATTTAGCAGAGGTGAGTTTCAGACCTTCGGGGGGGGAGGGGGGGTTTGTATAGCATTTTTCAACTAAAATACTCTATTTGTTTGCCCAAAATACTTATACACCATTTCTTCTTTCCTTCTGCCCTTTATTGATCTGTCACTAATTGAAAAAGTAGTCACAATTCAGCAAAAGTGGGCCTTGTTTGAACCAAATGGACATTTATTTTGGGGCCAGACTAATTATTTTCAGGATTTCCTTTTTATGAAAAATGGGATTTCTTTCAGTCTGAACCCACACTAATGGCCAATGTTAAAATGGCTGAGCTGACTTGCATGCCAACATCTAGGTGCTTTCCCCTGAAAGCCATTTGTCTGGTGCCATGGTGATTTACTGAGGCAACAGCCTGGCTGAGATCCTGCAGAACCCAACAAATGATACCCTCCACATGCAGGTGCTGCCATGAAAATCGCTGGCTCCAGAAGCGTTGGCAAAGACCACTCAGAAGAGGTGCTCCTGTCCACCCTGGAGCACAGGTGAACTTTAGGATGAGCATGATCCTGGAAAGGTGTTGGTTCAGGCCGTCCTGCAAAAGCTGCTGTAGCATCTTGCTTGGAGGGAAGGCTGCGCTGAGAAGTTGTGAGACCCAGCTATAAAAACCATGTGATGTCCTGTGGTAAAGCTACAGCCAGGACACCGTTTCCTGCTGAGAAATTGCAGATTATGGCAAAAACCAGAGCTTTCCTGGGCCGTGGCCCCAGTTCCTGCATGATGCCTGAGCACCGGCATTTCTGGTTTGATTCTGAGTCTGCCTGCATTACTCCCTCTGTGTTTTGCCTGTACAGCTCTTCTTGAGGAGCAGGATGAGGCTCAAAAATGAGGAAAGGAGGCAGATTTATTGCTGAGTTAAGGTAACTCCAGACATAGTCCCCTGGGGAGGGGCATACATGGTGACAGTAGTAGCCTTTGGCCAGGAAAAGGGTTTAAATGTAACCACAGCCTTTCCCGTGCACTTTAAAATCCCATTTGAAGTGGGGGTTATCTCTAGCAGTGTCAGGAACTCACAGGCCCTTGTGTCACCCTGTGAATCAGAGCCAAGCTCAGCAGCCACCTCCTTGCTGTGCAGATACAGGGGGATTGCAGGGAACTGAAGCAACAACCAAATGTCCAAAACACTTCTTCCTCTGAGGGGTCATGTGTTGAGGAAAGGTGCCACACTGAGATCTTTTTGGAGCAGGAGGAGTTCATCTGCACCCTGCCAGGAAGCTGCTGTGCTACTTGCTCTGTGGCAGAGTCCACGTTTGCCCAGAAACCAAAGGGAAAATCCCCTCTGCTGTCCTGGCTCCAGAGAACAATATGAAGATAAACACATTAAAAACGCCCCCTCTGAAGTGACAGATCAGAATTGAGCTGTAGTATAATGCAAATGCACAGGCACCTTAAAATGATATTTGGTCATAGCAGGAGTGGTTTATTTTTACATCAGTCAATCCCTCACGTTCTCTGTGCCTTTTCATTAGCTTGGCTTTTATGGGAATAAAAGCTAGTGCATAATTGATTGTTTCCAATTAATTTTGGATATGATTTTCATATTGATTTTGTCAGCTCAGAGTTAAGGCCCTTGAAATGTAGGCTTGGAGTCCTTGCTTTTTATTATTATTTTCTTAGCAATTGAATTTATTAAAGCAGTCCATTGGGAATGAGATATTCGTCTTTCAAATTGACAAAGAAAAATTCTTGGGAGCCCAAGGAAACTCTTTCCTAGAATTTGTGGTTAACATGCATTCTTTTCTTCCCAAGGCCTGTGCTTCAGGGTGGGAGAAAAACCTGTGTTAAGACTATATATTATTTTATTATTTTACACATGTTATACAGTCCTACATGCACCTTTACTTCATATAGCATTGATAGCTTTGTCGGGCAAGTCTGACTTTCCTTAGTGGTTCCTTTGTGCTCTTAAATCTCAGAAAGTGAGTATGCAACAAATTAAACACTGGAGCCCTAGGTTCCTGCTGCCACCTGTTCTGGACTTGAACTTCCTCAGAACAACTACTCGGAATTTAACAAAAAAATGTAATTCAGCCTGACAACTTGTAGTTAAAAATCCTGTTCTGTGCAATATCTTTCTTTACCATGGTAGCATCTGAGGGCTCTCCCCAGCCAGAAATGAGCCAGATGACCTCTGTTAGTCAGCTTAAAGTCAATGCAGTCTATAAAATTCTGTTACCATCTCTTTCCTTAGAAAAGTTGCTGAGGTATTTGCTTACCTGAGTGCTTGTTTTTTAAGATCTGCCTGTGTGTCTGTACAGACCCCAAAAGTGTCAGTGCCTTAGGGTTGTTGTCAGCATGGATTCAGCTGCCACTGAATCGCATGGAATTTTGTCCTGAACCTGGCAAAGATGAAGCACCTCTATTCAAGTGATGTCAGTGCCAGAGCTTCTGGTAGCAAATGAGAACGCAGTGCAAGACTTGACTGCACAGGTAGACCCAGGCCTAACCTTGAAGGCTGTCACTGAAGGGGAGATTTACACCTCAGGATTCTTGGAGAAGCAACTGGAGACAATCTGAGGTTTTGCAGTTTGTTTTGAGGTTACTTTTTTCAAGTTCTGCTTAATACCACATCTGTTATCTTGTATGGAAAGACAAGAACTGGTGTAATTGGAGTAAGAGCATTGCTGGTGAGGAGCTGATGGACTCTGACCTACCATAGTCTCTTACAGGCAGTGCTGCTGGTCAGTCAGACAGGAATGCAGGTCCTGAACTTGTGGTCTGTCCTTGAGGATCACAAGGTCTGTCCTTGGTGCACACCCTCAACCACTGGAGACAGCTCTGCAGCAACTGCCTCCCACAAGGGATGTTTTCTCTCGCTTGCAAATGTAACTCCTTCTGCTTGGGCTCGATTCTGGCCAGCTGTTTCTGTTCACTGTGATGAGCTCAACCTGGCACCCGTGGGTAATGGGGATTAAACTCTGAGCCAAGTTACTCCAGAATTCCAGTAATATCCTTGACTTACCGTTCAACTTCTCCCAGTTCCCATGAGACACAGCAATAAAGTAGTTGAGGAAACCAAGAAGGGCTTGAGGTTTCATTCCATAACTCTTTTGTGAACCTGAACCAGAGTGAACTGAACATACAATGATCTCCTCCCTGAGTGGGAGCAACATTTGTACAATGCTCAGCCATCCCCTGTGGTGCAGGTGTTGCATAGGGATACCAGAGCAGCCCTTGATTACTCTGTTGGCTGCCCAAATTCTAGTCTAAAGTCAGATTTCAACCCTACTACCGCAAGGATTAAGCCAGCCCTAGGGGCCAGTGTCTGCCACCTTTGCACACGTTGACTCATATTTTGTAATGGACAGGAACTACTCAGGATGAGGAAATTCAGTAGAAAAAGGCCTAGCTGTGTATTCACAGTAATTTATATAAGAGATTTGGCTTTTGGCATTCCCTGTGTCCTGGAAATGTGAAGAAAATACTTGCTTTCCTTTAAATGAAAAGCATGTTTATCAATTACCGCAGTTTAAAGAGAGTCATTAGCTTTCCCTGGGATCACAGAGGGCCAACTGCTTTTTTTTTAGACTAATTTGATGGGAATTCTGAAAATTGTAGCTGCAGAGCAGGAAGCAAAAGGCAGGAGGTGGTTCTGCCTTTACTGGGTTAGCTCCTGGTTGCTGTTTTCTGGTTGATGTCCTTGAGTGGCATTTCTTGTTATTCGAGGACATGTGTGAAATAGTAATATACAGCAAAATATTAATGTTTCAATGATAATGGTTCTCTTGTAAGTGTTGAGATTTTGGGACTGAAGCACCTGGTACAACTCACAAGCCTTGCTTCATAGAACCACCTCATTTTACCAGCAGCCAGTCCTTGGTAGGTTCATCAAAGAATTACTTCCCTTTTCTCCCCTGATTCACTGTCACCACCCAGGCAGAAACATGGTTCAGGGGACTGATAGTGCCATCTTGAACAAATTACCAGTCTTTCCCTAGGCTGTAAGCAGAGACCACACTGGTATTATTGACACACCCCATGGACCAAAAACTGCTTTGTCTAGATCTAAATTTTGATGCTTTTTGGCAAATCAGACATCCATCCGAAAGAACTGCAGAATTTTTCTGTGTATCAACTCCACTGCATAAGTGGAAAAGACTTTTGCAATGATTCTTCCTTTTTTTTTTTTTCAATGAGCTAGGATAACTAAGTTAAATAATTTTGGGGGAATATTTATTAATATTGGAAAGAGTGTCTGGAAGTCTTCAGGATATAGTGTACACTTGCATTTTGATAACAGATTCTTCCTTAGCTGCATAGAAACAGCATTCACTAAAATGGATCATAATGAGTTCTGAGGCTAGTAAAGCTCATTACACCAATTCAACAGAAGAATGGGTTTTTCTGGAAACCATTCATATTATCCCAGGCCACATATCAAACAAATTAATATAGGATTTACAAGGTCACATGAAATTTAGGGTTTTTCCGGGAAGAAAGGCTTACTTTATGGTATTATGAAGTAAAGAATTTATTATGACTTTAATATTCTGTAAAAGTAACCTCAAGATTTACAGCAGAGTGAAAGTTAAATATTGTCTTTTTTAATGAAATATGTATATATACATATATATACACAAAGGAAATGGAGAAATTGATATTTGGAGTTTTTTAATCAATGAATGCATGTTTAGGATTCATGTGGGATGGGTAAACATGTGTGTAGATACGTGTTGATACATATTTTAAAAAGATATTATCCCCAAAAGCATTTTTGAATCACATTGATATATTACCAACTGGTTTGCTGACTTCAGGATTAGTTTTGATTGCTGAGAGTTACAGAAGCCAAAAGTTGTGGACAGCTAAAGATATATGAGGAATTCATAGCTCTATAATGCCTCCAAATTGCACGTACAGGAAGCTTAGAGTGAGACCAATAGTGTAATATGTAGTATTACTGTATACAAAGACCTTCTCACAGTAATCTGATTTGCCATAATTTGATATATTGTTTCTTGACAAATGAGAACTCTGTATTCACCCAGACTTTACACACACAATTCTTTAGTTGTCCTTCTTTCAACAAATTTAACCTCTAGAATATTTAAGACAAACTTTAAACAGTCATATATCTAAGTTGCTTTCAGTTCAGAAGAATTATTAATATATATTCATTCAATTTAAGCACTTTAGGAAATTTGGGTTAGGTACCTTCATAGGATTTGAGAGTTTTTACTTTTTTCTTCATCCAGTAGGCCAACATGATGCAGTGATGCTCTTGGATGACTTTTTCAGTAGCCAAGAGTTCCCCTGAGTGCAGGAGTTCCCTTATAGCAGCTCTTTTCTGCTTGCCAGACCTGGACACCAGCAGTGAAATTCCCCAGCAGGGCAGTGCAGTGAATGGATGCTGTGACTTTGAATGGTTCTAGGAATAAAGATTTTTGATTTATTGTTGGGTTTGCCCATACAATGGAAGTATTTTGCAGACCCCAGCAATTATTGTCTCATCCATTATCTACAGGGATTTACTTTTCATTTCTCCTTCATGCTTATCGCCTCTTCAATCACCTACTTTAAAAAGTGCTGTAGGTTCAGTGACACTTTTTGGTTAAAATCATTCCAACCAGAAGACAAATAGTAAAATAAGAATGTGGAGTGGCTTCTTTTGTGCTTATGAGGATCTGGGACTCATATACATGGATGCTTGACCGACTCAGAATAGGTCATTTCATGTTACCAGATGTGTTAAAACAACAATCTCAAAGATGTTTATTTAACAATCAAAGTTAGTTCATTATTTTGGGTTTACTTTAGTAAGTCTTTAAGTAGTCTTTACTTTCAGTAGGTCTTTAAGCAAGCCAGGCTGCTTATTTTGACTGAAGTATCCAACTTTCACCTCTCCTTGTGAGAGAATGGAGGGTAATCATGCTGCAGCCATGCCAAGCAAGGTCACAACATGCTTTCAGAAGGACTTTGTTATTTAGAATATTTGGGAATAGGGTCTGAGCCAATGTTTAGTTTTGCTTTTAAAATGCCTGTCCTCAAACACCAGATACTTATACAGATTATTATAAATACAGGAAAAATACAAATAGTGACAAAGCCTTTCAGATTACGCCAGATCCCCAAACATAAGTAACCAGCAAGAAGACAAATCTCTTCTAGCAGCTTTATGATTTACCTTGTTTCCCCACAGTTTTTTTTCTTACCAAGTGTTTCAGCAGGTAAAGTTGTTTAACAGGATTCCTCAAAAGTTAATGGATTTTGGTGTGGATCTGAGATGGCTGAGGAGGGGATGAGTGACCCTGAGTGGAAACATCACCCCTACCATTGTCCTCTCTGCAGCAGGGAACCCGATAACATTGGTAATCCTGCCTGTTTGGACTGTAGCAATAAGTCCAAGATAATTTCACAGGCTGCTAAATTTCAGACCACAGCAGAACAGTCAAATCACATGTTCAGAGTATGACTTCGTCCCCTAGAATTCCTTCCTGTGTCAACCTTGCCTTCCTGCCTGTTCAGGAGAGAAGAGGGTCCTCCAGAGGTGCCTTGAAGCATCTGTCCTGGGAGGTATAACTCTTGCTATTGTCACAGGGGAGAGCCAGCGCTCAGGTAACACAGCCAGAAAATGCAACAGCCTCAGTGTGAAGCACCAACACCAGCCTGAGATGCTTGATTCACTCCACGTGAAATATGTCCTTCAGCACTGACTTTTCCTCCTGGTTTCCATGGAGATGGTTGATCTATCTTCTTATTTTTAACTGTGACTCTTCTGAAGCGGGGGGAACAAGAACGAAAATGCACAATAACCTCGACCACTATATTTTTTTACTTAATTAAAAAGATATGCCCTGTTCTTGAGAAAAAGTCAAGAGATCACACTGATGATAAGCAAATTCTGACAATGGTTGTTCTCTTAATTCTGAGTGTGAAGAAAAGGGCTAACTTTGTGTGTCTTTCTTTTAATGAAATAATCACAAATTGTGTTGGGCTCCGCTGAAGTCAATGGCATTGTCCGCAATGGAGCGGACAAACTCCACTGAGGTCAGAGCAGCTGGGTTTTGCCCCAGCTGTAAATGAGGGGATTTCTCACAATGAACCTGAGGATGAAAATAAACATCTCTCTAGTGCGTCTTACACATCAAAACCTATTTGAGGTGGATAATCTGGGGCTGGACTGTGAAAGCCATCTCAATTGTAGAAGCACTGAAATAATAGAAAGTGTCACAAAGACTTCCTCGTCAGCGGACTTGCCACGTACGAGTGTATGTGTCGTCACTACTCAGTAACAAGGCACAGCAAAAATACACTTTGATTGTCTGCTAAATGAAGTTGTGCTTTAAAGTAATTTAGTAATTTCTTTCTGGGTTTCTTGTCCCTTCTGAAACAGAAAAGTCATAAAGAGTTTTTATCATTTTGGTCAGCGATGTGTGCATAGTACAGGTTTTCTCATACGATTCCCACTAAAACAGTCTCAGTATTTTGTGTGACTTGTGACAATAAAATTGTGCTTATTAAGCTCAGAGGTTTTAGGATATAGGTTATGGGGTTGTTTGTCTGACAAAGTTGAGAAGCTTCGTTAAAATTGGCAGTTTTCTGATGAGTGTTTGTGGTCACAGAGTACAAGAACTAGACATGCAGAATATGGATTAACTTGCTGAATTCAGGTAGAAATCTAATGAAATATAAAATTTTAAATTTTCTTTTTTTTTTTTTTTAATAATCCAAAATACAACTAAAGCAAACTTGGGACAAAATGTGCACTTAGGTTTTGCCAACGTTTCTCCAAATGACAAACCAGGCTGTTGAACTTGTGAAGTCTGCAGGAAAGCCAAGGCTCTGCAGCCTTTTTATCTACTACTTCAACTTCACCAAACCATCTCCTATAGCAATGCGGCACGTTCATGCCTGCAAAGTTGGGAGGGAGGTTGTCTGTAATTATAGTTCTGTAATATTGACTTAAAGATAAGAATCTTCACTGAATTTTTTTTTGGTAGCTCATTCTGTGCGTGAATGTGTGTGACTGTTTCTTGAGGTGGAGGAAGGAGATCAAAATGAGAAAGGCAAAGGTGTTTTTAACTGCAGCAGGAAGATGATTTGGGGGAGAGGGGAAAACTCCTGGCTCTCCTGGGACAGGGATAGAAAGATTTTCTTTGCCAGCCGGTGAGACCATTTGTCTGTTGTGACCCAGTACCTCCTTGGAGTCATGCACCTTGCTCTGTTTCCATGAGGTCCAAGTGAAAAAAGGAAAACTAATTGCATAGTTGAATTTCGCTACACCTGACATGCTATTCCTGTGTTGTGCGAAATGAAAATTCTTCAACTGGGACAAGGCATGAGTTCAGCATTCAGCAGTAGGTACCTGCCAAATCTGAAGCCTTAGAAAAAGAGAGAGAGGAGAGAAGGGGAGATGATTTATTCCATCTCAATAAAGAATTTAACCATATGTAACAGCTGGACTACCTATGTTTTTTTACACGTGGATGACTTCAGACGTGGCCAGAAATAATGATGCACTTTGGGCATTCAGAGAGTGTGAGAAATCTTTACCTGAAATGGTAAAGAGGGAGGGGAAGCTGCAAATCTTTTTAAGTGAGGTTTTGCATGAAAATGCTGTCCCAAATAGCTACTGCATGGCAGCAGTGATAAACTAATGCTGGGGACAGCCTTTATGAGAATCCCAATAACCTCTGACAGGTGCCAAATGAAATCTCTAAATCAACCTCTGCCTTCAGAGGCTGCATATTCCCAAAAGGAATATTCACTCTTCTGCTCTTATCTCATGCTCCGTCCTCTTCTACCTGCCAACATCTGTGAAGGCTGGGGAGCTGCCTAGAAGGCTCTTTTTAGTCTAAATTAAAGAGGCATGCTTATTTGGGAAGACTTCTTCAAAACTCTGGGAGGTGGTGGATATGCCATAATTCTGTCTCATTCATGTTCTTGTGAAGAGATCCTCTTTCAAAACTTATATATATATTGGGGCACAGCTGATGGGCCAAGGTTCATTTTTTTTTTTCCCTGTTTCCCAGGCTAATTCCCTGTTTTCTGACCAGATGCTGGCAATCTGGTACCCAGGATTGTACCCATGCACTAATTTTATTTTATTTATTTTTCTGGCACATGATTCTATTAAGAGCATTGAAACAACATAGTCTTACAGAGGTGGGGATAACTGTTCCCGTTTTGAGGAATATGTCTGGAGCTGGAGAAGGTGCAGTCAGGATGGGAATGACAGTCCTTAGTGAGCAAGAAATCCTTTAGGCACAATTTAGAGCAGCCTTGACATGGTTCTAAACTGTAGGATGGAAAGGTAAAACGTCTTCCAGCTGCCTGCTGGATCTGGAAGCAAGAAATTTCAGCAGCCTTCCCCTGTGAGGCCCTGTAGAAACTATGTGCAGTAGCAGAGAGAGCTGCTTAAAGGAAGAAAATATGGAAATTTCAAGAAAAGTTTCAGAAATGAATTGCTTTGGGTTCTGAGGTTCAGAAGAAAGCAAGGGATGGAAACTCCCTGGAAAAAAAAATGAAAAGGGATCGTGCGAGCCTCAGCTTAGCTTTCTAAAACTGCAGAGCCTGCCAGGGAGGTCTATGCAGGATTGCAGACCCAAGGGAACAACAAACCCAGTTGGATTAAACTGGCTTTCCTGCCAGCTCACTAAGACAAGTGGGAAGTCCGAGGTTTGTAATCTCCTTTTAAGTTTTCTCTGGACTTAAGTTGCTTGGAGTTTGTTTGCTTGTTCCCTTCCCCCCACCTTCCTGCCATTTAATGGGAAAACGAAGGATAAAACGTTGAGTCTCTCCTCTCTTATTAAAACACCCCAAAACAAGCACGGAACAGAACAGAGAGAAATAACCCCAGTGACCACTAGCCAAAACTCACAAGTAGCGGGTGCATATCTGAAATAGTTGGTGCACTCGCGTAGGAAATCACTGGATATTTTACACCTCTTGCAGTGGTTTAGTAACTGGCTGTGGAAGCTCATTCCCCACTTGAGAAAGTCATGAATTATACAGTTTTTACATCTGTTGAGCATGTTGTGCTTCTCAATCATCCAACTATACTGAGCCCTAAGTTTTCAGCCTTCACAATGAGGTCACTGTTTTCAAGCACGTTCTAGTGGCATTTTGTCAAGCCATGTGTGTTTTCAGGATGGGGGCAGGGAGGGAGGAACAAAAGTATGCTGCTGTTTCACAGGATTACAATCTACTTTTCAGCCTACATAAAACTGTGGCTGACCCATCAGCAAGAAATATTCTTTGTTTACTACTTCTTCTCCCCCTTGAAATGGTCTGACTTTTGTTATGAGGAAAAACGTAAAAGGGAGGAATATGTTTTTCACTTTTGATATCAATACCTGAATATCTTAGAAAAACTCCAACTAAACAAAGCAGTCACCAACCAAAAAAACAACAAACCAAAGCCACAAAACCTCAGTCATCCTTAATCTTCCTCTTAATGCATTTACTTCCCTCTGTGAAGATTCATTTTTGCTTCAGCTCTGTGGTGTTATGAGTTAAACTCTGCTATTGGACGAGGGCAGACCACGCTACCGCTGAGAATAAGGGAGATACAGCATCCTAGTTTTGTTTAGGTATAAGGAAATGGCCCACATTAATTAGCAGATGTTAAATCAAACTGCTCCAGGCTCACCATAGCAGGAGGTAGATTCCATACAACTAAGAACAAACAACTTGGGAAGGGCCAAGAAGGGAAAAACTTTGCAGAAATTATCCACAGATAATCTTTCCAGTAGAGGCAAACAGAGAAATTAATACATTTATCTTCAGTCGCCCAGGACTCATTGAGATCCCTCCAGGCTGAGCAATTCACAGGCAGATAATAATTCCTTGCACTGAATGCCTTTGATCATTGCTATATTAAGATTTTTTTTTTAAGTCTTTTTTTTTTCCTGGAGATGGTCACTCCTCACTTAAAAATTGGTCCACCATGGTAACACTTCTCCTGGCTAAAATTTAAATGGAAAGAACAGAAAAACAATAGATGTAATGAAGGTTGACTGCTCAGTGCATAGGAACAGCTTAAGATTTATGCATCTTTTGTACCAGCTTTTTGGATTTGGACTAAAATCCACTCGCTTGTATAGCTTTTACATTGTTTGAGAAAGATGAACAGGCATTCCTATCTAAGTAGATAACAAGCACTGGTAGAAAGGCACTGAAAATTATAGCCCCGTGTTAAATAAGTTGGACTAGCAGTTGGATCAAAAATGTTCTTGCTGAGAAATAACAGGCAGAGAAAACGGTTCTTAAGGCAAAACTCCTCTAAAGCACTTAGACCCTCAGTGCTTAATTCAGGTAGTCTAAGTGACTGTAATTCATCTGTTTTCCCAGTCCTGTGAGTGTGCAGGGCCAGCTGGGCCCAGCTGGGCTGTGGGAGCATGAGGAAGGAAAAGCTCTGCTGCTCCCTGCTGTGTCCTGGGACAGATGTCAGACCTGCCTGTGGCTGGTGCTTTCCCTGCTGCCCAGGGCAGTGCAGAGGAAGGGGCAGGGAAGGAAGTGGGTCTGGTAGGAGCCAAGGACACTGCTCTGCAGCCCCTACTTACCCCCTTAGCCCCAGATCTCTCTGCCTCTCCCTGAGCATGCCCCAAGCCCCTTCCTGAAGTGCCCAGACCAGCTGCTGCTTTGTGGCTGCGTTGACATGCCCAGAGAAGAGTCTTGGCTGTGGGACTAATCTTGACAGTCCACAGCTAAACCTGACCCTTTCCGTCAATTTACTCCATTAAGCTCAGGGTATCCACACCCTGCATGGACTGGAGAAACTGCACTGCCATATCCTAGCCCATGTATGTAACTTAATTTTCTCTTCTTTGTCATTTTATTAGCATATTCTAGCTAGGCTCAGCAACACCTCAGTCAAATTTTTAGGGGGATCAAAAATGAGTTGTCTTTACCCTGCTCTGGGATGTGATTGTGTGACCTTGAGATTGGCTTAGCTGGTTAGAGCACGCTGTTAATGACACCAAGATTGGGAATTCAATCCCTGTATGGGCCATTCACTCATGAGCTGGACTTGATGATCCTTTTGGGTTTCTTCCAACTCTGATACACAGAGGGTCCTGGTAAACCATGTTACTGATCCATGGCTACATCTCTGCCTACAGAGAGAGACCTCACACCTGGGGTTTCCAGAGGCGTGCTGAAGAGTGGTGACATGTTATCACCCAACAAAGAGCTAGGGCAAGGTATAGGAAAAAAAAATCCCTCTTTGGGCACAATATGGCTGTGGTTGATGTTCCTAAAAGTGCTTGCCCACCTGCAGCTAAATGCAACCTGCATTTTGTTTACATTCTAATTGCATAAGCAAGTCCCCTTCCATACAGGACGTAAGAAGGCTGAGGTCTGCTACACCTAAGTGTTCTCATGCTGGGTTTAAGCTTTAGCTACATAAGCTTGCTCTGGGACTCTGATTAAACTTCAACATCTGTGGTGCCTCTGTCCCTTCTGTTTAGATCATAACATTCGATGTTTCCATTATATATATATGTCCTTCTTTACCCTATTGCAAACATGCTACGTAGCCAATTTTTCCCGGATGCAGAAATACTATTAAAAGTAGGGAAAAATAGTCTGTGACTGGAATTCTACTCGGCCTGTATCAACCGGATGTAAATTGATGTGTAAAAATCAAAGCTGGCTGGAAAAAAAAAAAAAAAACCCAAAAGGGGATGAAACTCACCAAAGAAAATTGTTCACTATAAATCACTACAGGATATTTTAATTTTATGGTGTTTACGTTGAGCTCAGTCATGACAGAAGTTAAGGAAAGGGGTGAAGACTGGAGGAGGGCGGCCTATGGGTTAATATTAGCTGCACTGTCTGCTTCAGGACGCTGTCACAGGGAGGATGAGAAGCTGAGGCATCTTTGGTATCACCACTTGCATGTTAAATGGGATTCCCTCCTTGAAGATATTTTTTGCGTTGTCAGAGGAAGGAAAGAGCAGCTGCGAAGTCGGGCTCGTCTCATGCCGACCGCAGAGCCCGCCCCACCCCCTTGGAAATCTATGCCAGATGCAGGAAAGAATGAGCAAGGTTTTCAAAGTGGACGCTCAGCATATGGGAGGGAATAGTTTAGCCACTAGAAAGCCTCGGATAATTTCAACAACTCTCGGTACTTGAAGTGGTTCTTCAAGACAATGCGCCCCAAGTCCCTCCATGGTGTAAAATAAAGAGCTGTATGTCTTCTTCCCATCTATGTGGAAACCAAGTTTAAGAGCAGGCTGCTGAAAGCCTCTTTTGATACGCTGTCTGCATGCTTGCTGTGAAGCAGAGCTACTAAGTGCTGGCTTTGGAGGAGCAGAAAGCTGAGGCAAGGAGGGATCTATGGGAAAGCAAAGATCTTTGACCAGCCTCTGAGACAATTAGGCCTTTTTGGGCTCTGTGTCTCCAGAAGGTACCCTGATTCTTCAGCCCAAAGGCATAGCTGGTAGAACTGGGATTGACTAACAAAAATGGGGAGAAAATGCAACAGAAAAACTTAAGAAATGCCTTGTTTGCAAATATCAACAGAAAGGCTCAACTAGAATAGCTGAGCACTCAGAAGTCCAGCTTTGTTTTTCGATTATTTTGAATGTCTCCATAAAATCTTGTCTTTTAGAAACACAGCTGAAATATTTTGGGCTCCTTTACCTATATACAAAAGAGAAAAACCAGAACAAAAGGATCCAAAAGGGTCCATTTCAGGAGAGACCTTTCCCTTCTTTTGCAGAAAAGTGCTTTGGTGGAAAAAGTGTGACTACCTGCATTATTGCACTGAGTACAGGAAGTTAACACAGGACATCTTGGCTCTGCCATGAGCATTCCTAGTGAAGGAACTCACTCCATCCCTCACTTTGGACCAAACCCACCAAGAGAGCTCAGCCTTTGGTGTGTTGCACAGCCGGTAGCAGATACAAGCTGAAGACAAAAAAGAAGAAACAGGTATGTAAAGAGGCAAAGAATGAGGGCAGACACTGGGAAAAGGTTATAGATCTGCTGAGAAAGAAGATGATTCTTCAGCTAGGAAGTAAATTGCAGGTAGAAAGGAGAGAGAGAGAAAACAAGGTCACATGCTTAAAGGAAAATGTATGTTTTCTGGTTCCTTCCCGGGTTTCAGTAATAGAGTTAGGTTCTCTGGTCCTCCACCACAGCCATCTTTTTAGTGCTCTAATTTCTTTACTCACTAACTGATAAACAATTTTAATGACATAGTACTAGGGATGTTTTCTGAAGAGCTTTTCATATTTTCTGTCTTCCAGTGTTGTAGCAAATTGCAGTTATTTAGACACAGCTGCTGCCTGCTCCAAGCGTGTTTGTAGTGTCAAGGTAGGCTGGATGTTCAAATCTGAAGGTTGGGTCAGAGAACTCCTGCCATCAGTAATACACTTGTTTTTCTCTTGTACAATGTGCGCCTTATTCTTCCTCATGAACAATGGATTGAAGCTATACCCTTATTTCAATTTACGTCAGCATTGGATGCAAGTGGAAATATTATATATGTCATTGTGGGTTGAGGCATTCATTCTTATATTTGGTCATCTGTCTATCACGGATGTACTTCATATCTGAGCTGAGCACAATATGGGAAATTATATTAGGAATATCTCTTTTCTTGTGTTTCCCACATGGAAACCATCTATCTTTTCCTATAAGCCATACCCAGGGGATCCTGGGCACTGAAAATCAATACGGTGCTGCAGTCCTCTGGTTGCAGAATTGGTTTTCATAAGAAAATTTTGCTCTGCCTTTCGTAGTCAACAAGGTCATGGACTGCTTTTCTGAAAATTACCCAGGCTAAACCATGTGTTAAAAACTCTTGCCCAAATAGTTCCTGGCAGAGTTCAAATTCAGTGCTCAGCAAACATTAGCTTTAGTGCTGTGGTGTGCTGGCTGAGAATTGCACTTCCCACCATCATTTAAACAGAAGCTTAAATAGAGGCATTCCCTTAGTCCAACACAAAGACATCCAGTAATTATAATGATAGAAAATGGTGTGCTGTCTGGGGAAAATAGTTATGGTCATATGACTGAATGCATTAGTGAGCATTAAGCATTAAACTGCTCTGCCAAACCCTCTCCTTCTCTTTGTTTCCATGCCCATTTCTAATTTGGGTTGTACTCGGTACAAAACTTTTCAGCACCTTCTTGTGGATCTGTGGATCTTGTGGATCATCCTTGGTCTTCATTTGGGAAAGCTTAATTCTATAATGTCAGGTTGTGGAAAAAAAAAATACCAGTAACTAACCTGTAAAGAGTATATTTCTAAAAGACAGAACTTTAAGGGCATCCCATGCCAGAATTGTGCTTTTATTTGATCCATACCATTTTTAAGCCCTGCTTCTTCCATACCTTTTGAAATCCCCCTTTAATGCCACAGAGTCATAAATGTGAAGGCCGAATTAAGGGATACAAAGAAACATTTTTTTTTCTGAGGAACTTTCAACCTGCAAGGTCTAGATACTGGAAGTAAGCCTAGCAAAACTCTCAGTGGAAACAGTACAGTAGCATAATAGTATGTTTTGTCATGGCTAAATATTGTATTTCTCAGGGTCTTGCTGACTTTATATAGTCTCAGCTCTAGAGGACAAGGCACTTAAATTTTAAGTGAGGTGGGGTATGGAAATGAAGACTGTATTTTGACCAATAGCATATAAATATAGAATGGTTCTTGTAAAAAAAAGAGAAAAATATCCCGGAGAAAGAGCTGTTTCTCTTTATTTTTAATTCTTTGAGTTTTCACTTTTTTTTCTCTCTTAGTAGTTTTAAGTTCAAAAACTGAATACCCTTCGCAGAAAAAAATCCACAATATTACAATAGCAAAACCACCATGTCCTTTATAATGGAACACCTATTCAGGATATCAGTAAGTTAGATGAGCCTTTCATAAAAGCATTACAAAAAAAAAGAAGAGCTGTGCTTATCGTCTATAGGAACACCTCCCAGACAAATTACAAATATTGGCAACTCTGATACTGCATTCCATTTCACTGGCTTCTACCAAATATATAGAAAAGGATGTTGAGCATGCTCAAGATCTGGATTAAATCAGGAAGGTAATCTAAAGACAGATTTAGATCTAAGGAGAACTAGGACTTAGAAAATTCACTTTAATCTGGCCTGCGATACAGTAACAGCTTTATAAAGGATGTCATTTGAGTGACTTCTGAATGCTGCTGGTCAGAAATCAGAGTTCTTTGGGGTTCTTTAATTCTGCTAAGAGGAGTGCCCTCTTCTTTTTAATAGATGGTTTGAAAGAAAAATTGTTTTGCAAACCACAGCCTGTAGGCGATAGAGTATTTCCATGAAAACTATTTGTGGAAAAAACTATGATTTCCATATTCTTCCTTCGTTCTCTTCTGCCTTTAAGAGAAAAGGAAAATCCCACTAACATTATCTGATTAAAATAATTCTCTTGGAAGAAGAAAGATTCTGCATGAAATGTGGCCTTGCATTGTTTTTAATATGAAATTGAATCAAGTAGTGACAGGGATGGAGTAGAGACAGTGAATACAGCAGATATTACACTTCCCTTGGCCTGTAGTGATATTTGCCATAAAATGAAAGGACTGGAAGTTCTTGCGTGTGGTACTAAAACCTCAAGGACAATGTATTCAAGTAAAAACAAATCAGAACCAAAACCCAGAGCCCAAAACAAGCTGGAAGGGTTCTTTCAGTCATCAGCTGGAAGATAGATGATCATCATAATCTGGTTTGGGTTTTTACCTGGTTGATATGTAATTAATCCTCTCTGCACCTCCTTCCAAGTCCCTCTTCCCAGAATACTTGAAGAACATGAGGAATCTGGCCAGGTGGAAAGCAGACCACTTCTTCACACTCTGCATACAGAGTTGCTCCTATGTGTAACTTCCTCATGTGTTACCAAATTAACCTTCAGACGGTGAGCTGAAATTCCTCTATAAGGCCTTCATGACACTGGAAAGGTCCAGATGGAGCTGTCTAGGGGCCAAGGTCTTGGTATCAGCTAGTTCCTCTTATTTCAAAATACTTCTGAGCATTCCTGCTTCTGTGGCTGTATTAATGCCCCAGGTATGATTTCTGGGTGAAGCCTCGTGCTCAGATCCCCTTTGCTATGGGATCTGCACTACAGCACGTTGGCTTCGGTGTGAAATAAGCACAAACTAAAGAGCTGCTATGAATGGGCCCTTTTCCAGAATAGGGGCCTTCCATTAGTATTCAGAACAGCCTTTCTAAGTGGCCCCTGTGATTATTCTCTAAGCACAAATACCTCGCCTTATAAAATTGCCAAAATCATGGATAGCATGAGTTTTTCCTCACATACTGTTAAATCAGTCATGCAAGTGAAACTGAAGTTCTGCATCCAGATCTGCAGGAAGTTTGAAGCACAAACTGGATCAAACTTACTTGGATTTAGGTTTTCTTTTCTTCCTGTTCTTTTGGGCTCACACATGTTCTCACATATGCCACATGAATACGGTAAAGCAGAGCCAAAAATTAAAGTGGTAGTTAGTGTGCCATTTTTTTTCTGCCAAAATTAAAATTCTTTGGCCCTACACGTGCTTACACAAGATGTTACTGCTTTTAGTTTAGGCCCTGATTGTAGTAATAACTTATCTCTGATAGATAATTAATTTCTGAGGGTATTGAAACCAGGACTTGCATAGAGAAATGGTCTCAGTCAGAGGAAAGTTAAAGGGTTGATTTAGGAATTAGGTGATGCAAACCTGTGTCCTCTGTTAGCCCATGATGAGTTGTTCACTGCTGTGCTTTCTCACTTGAGCAGCAGTGAATCTATGAACAGTAACAACACCAAGTATTCAGCCTGGCTTCATCTGTGCTCCAAACTTCGTCTGCAAGCAAACTCATCTGCACTTACATTTTATACATCTCAGTCTTTGTATTTTTCCTGGCTAACTAAATGCTACCTTTCTGTTGTTAGAAATGAAGCACCTTCATCAATCTGCTTGCAAAACCTGCTGTCACATTTTGATTGTACTTGCACTGGTAGCTCTCCTGAGGAATGCCCCTCCAGAGAGAACAAGGGAACCTCAATACCTCACAGGGTGTTCTCACACCCTCTCTGCTTAAGTCATAAGTTATAATCACCAGGAAGGGCATCGAGTGCTCCATTTATGACATTGAACCAGCCCCATAGATCTACCTATTCCCCCAAGCCCTCTGAGGCTACCTGAGGGTTTTCCCAAGCTTCATCAGGCTCCAGATGGTGCCTGAGCAGGCTTTGGTCTCAAAAAATATTAATGCCAGTCAAAACCACTGTATAACCCAGCTGTCCTTCTGGTATCTATAGCAGTTTCTTTGTCAGATGAGCATTGGTGGGCAAGGAGAGGGACAGAACAGCTGTCTGCTTCTTGGGCCAGTTGAAAGTTGTAGTTAGATAAATTTCTGGAGTATACTGAAAAGGTGTGCTTCTTAATACCCTTGATGGTTGCACTGTAGTTAATGTGTTTTAATTAGGCATCTAATAAGTTGCTGTTTGCTCCCAGTGTTTTCATCCGTCAACAATATCTCCCCAGCAGCAGCTGCATCAAACGAGTTTTATTTTCACAGCAAAGGTGTATTGAAAGAGAGAAAAAAAACCCCACCCCACAAAAGAGTCCTAACTTTGCTAAGGTTGGCCTTGCTGAGGGGTGAAACTCGATGATCAATAACAGCAGAAAACACTGGGTCGGGGGGAAAGCATGATGCATATCCCAAGAGGAATAAGAAAGTATGCCCTGCTCATATGGTTAATCTTCTCTGTAGGCTTGCTCTGCAAATTTAAGGAAGATTAAATTTCAGATATGCTGTTTCTTGTTTTTTCTGGCAACAATAAACTTCAATTTGAGGGAGGTGGGGGAGGGAGAGGCTGAGTGGGGAGAAAGAGCCACAGTAAAGTGTCTGCTGTCCATGTAGTTTTGCCAGACTGCTGTCTCAATTGAGAGCTGTGATCGAGATTTATTGGGCTTAAAATATGAAACAGACCTTTCATGTTGGAATTCTAAATATCTTCTTAAGCAGTAGTGAGTACCACCAAATGCTTAAAGGCAACACACTAGAGTTCAAATCCACACAATAGTTTCTTCTCTCTTGTGAGCCAGCAGATTGTAGGAATCTTGGTCCTTATTCTTATTTTTGAACTGGGGAAAGAGTATGTTGAATGTTATCATCATTGTCTGAAAATCACTTTGTCTTTTTATATTAGATTTTGGCTCAGATGGTCGAGATTGCTTGTTTTTGAACATGTGCATTGAATGTGCAGGTTTATCACTTAAGTTAATAAAGAAAATGCTTGAATGCGTGCGAGATGTTTGCATCTTGGTAGCACATTTTGTTAAACTCTTAGTTATGTAGTGGGAGCAGGAACAGCTTGGAAAAGGTCTGGGCTATTTGTTTCATGCCATTCTGCCAGCCTCCTGTTCTTCTGTTATGCCAACAGCGATGTTCTATGGGAAAAATAAAGCTGCCTGCTGGAGAAATAAATCCAGAGACAAAGTTTTCTCTGTGGACCTTGGGGGTTAGAGAGAAAAATGCAAAACCTGCCTTCTCTCACTATCATCATGAGTATATTCAGAAGAACTCCTTCAGTTCATTTAGTAGGTGCAGCAATGAGAATATATTAGGGTTGTTAGGCTGTACAGCATTGTTTCTGCTGAGATCTGACTAGGCTGCAGGTCAGGTAGAAGTTACATTGAACTTTTGGTATCAATGATTCGATTATTTCAGATTTAATAATTGAATGGAGTTCCAACCACCAATTAAAGCCTGGATAACAGTTTTTTAGTAGCTGATAAGAAATGGGTCTTCCATAGCAGTTCTATCAGTGACATGTGGACCAAGTGACCTGTTGAGTGTCCATTGCACCTGTGCTCAAGGGCTTTGTTTCCACCATCTGTCCCAGTGGCACAGGGTAAGAGAGAAAACATGGGAGAACAAGTACCGCAACCCATAGGAAAGAGTAGAAATCTCTATATCTTTCTCTACTTCATGAAGAACATCACTCAGAAAGAATGACAGAGATAGAGATGAGTAGAAAAGTCCCTTTGTCTGCTGACTGGTGGATACATAACATCTGATCTACAGGGTTCATGACCTGAATTGAGTTTCTCCTTTGAAGATGCTGTATTTCAGCTATGCTCAAAAGACTGTCACATCCCTTTTCATTGCCAGGTACACCATTTCAGAAATGAGGTTATATCTCATTTGATTAGTCCATGCTAGTCTTCCATAGTAGACAAACATGGATGCGGAATCCCAGTGCTCTTGTTCCGAGCAAATCGGTTGTCAGCTCCTGAAATAAACAATTTTGACCTGACTGCTTGGGTTGAAAGGGCCACCAGCAAGATCTTGGAGGTGTTATCCAGACCATTTCTAGCTGGAGATCTGATGATGCCTGTGATGCAAGGACAATTCGGAAGTGCTGTATTCCTCATGCTTTAGGGTTCTGCACCAAGGACGTAGCACACAGGTGCTCCGTAGTTTGCCCTTCCTGGGGAAAAACTGGTGGGCTGAATTTAGATTTGCTTAAAATAGCTTGAGATGTTTTTTAGCTGAAGGCTGACGATACTTTTGAAGCAGACTGAAATCCTGTGAAGGATCCTTCACTCTGTAGCTCACTTGCCACCACTGCTCCAGGGCTCAGGTTTGTTAACATTCCAGGCATGCTGCAGAGCTCATAATTTACGCAGTGTTTCGACTTGGAGTGGGTTGAATAGTAATGAAGGTAGAATGGATTCAGTATAATTGTTGTTTATTTTAATCAGTTATGCATCTTTTCTGGTTTGGATAGCCTTCATTGGGCAGGTCATTTGTGGTTTTGCATTGTGAGCTTTATTCCTTTTCTTTATTTGCATTTGTTGGGCCAGATTTAGAGCAAAAAACATTGTCTTCGTTAATTGGACAAAACATCCTTGCAGGATGTACTTCAGTTTTGTCTGTTGTAACTGGTATTTCTAGTCATGACAAAATTATCTGGTTTCTCCAGAATGAGTGTATGTTTTTTTTTATACCATACTTTATATGCTGTTTCTGTCAGGGTACAAAAAGTACTGCTTAACAGTGAGCAAATTTGATGTGAATAAAAAACCCCATGGAAATCCAAAGTCCCTATGAATGCTATAGGAATGGAGAAATATGAGTTTTCCATGCATAATAAGCACTGTGGATGTGCTGCATTTTTCATTCATCATCACTGGAGGAAGGCTTAAGGTTTGCTGCAGAGTAAATAATAAATAAATTTTGAGGAAAATTATAAAAAAAACATAGAGAAAGCTCCATGTATGTTTGATTTATTCTCTGATTTTATATGCACAGCTGAGTTGCTGGTGGTCCAATTATTGATCCAAAATGTTAGGTCTGGGACAACGAACATGCTTTGGACTCGTTGCATTCCCTATGCAATGACCCTGATCCACTTCTCATTTCTTGTGTAATGTATGCTGCGTGGCTCTATAGCTCCGCAGTGGTCTGACATTTGCATTGGCAGCAGTAGGATTCCTGGATATAGGAAGAATGACAATAGCCAGTGTGGGAAGGAATGGGTGACAGTCAGGACACCAAACAGATGTAAAATATCTTGTCATTCCTGTTAACAGCTGTCAATCACAGCCCCTTACTAAATCAGACACCCCTGAGGGTGAGAGACTCTGTTGTCTTCTCATTTTCACAGAAGCTTCCCAGCAGGAAGCATGGTGGGACAGCTTACCTGGGAAACCCAGGCTCCTGCAACCTATATCTTTTTAGACAAGTCTAAAAACAAACAAGCATGGAAAGTGGGAGCTCCTTTCTCTTTGGGGAGGCCTCTTGGCACACATGGCCTCACTGGTGAACTGGACACAATGGAATTAGCAACCAATTTGTATCAATTCCCATTAGGCTCAGATCAACTCGTGTTATCCTATTAGCTTGCAGCAGCTAGAGGAACACACAGATGGGTCTGTGTTCTGAAGACCAGGACAAAGCCTTGTTATGCTTTTTTTTTTTCTCCCTCTCCCCTCCAATGGGATTACAATGGTCCCTGTTGTCTCTCTTTGTTTCAGTACTCCTTGATTGACAATACCCTGGGAGATGTCACTGTCCTCGCTCCATGCATTGTAATAGCCTGGAGTGCCAAGGGTGCTTTAGGACCTCCATCCCCTCTTGTTTTTCAGGTGTTGTAAACATCTGTCACTGTTCCACAATGACGACCTCTTGTTGAGCTTACATGTCTGATGCTCTATCACTCAGTGTCTGAGGAAGATGCAAGAGAAAACTTTAGGTAGTGACATGAATAGAGGGCAAAGAAATAGGGCAACTTTATTATGGACTATCATCCCAAAGTAGCATGTGTGGAATGTCAATTTAATAATAGAATTGACAGCTTTTCTCTGGTTTCCGCAATGCCACAAGTGTTTCTTTGACAGTTTAAAAAATAGGCCCTTTGTGGCAGGCAGTGAGTGGCACTACATACATTTGTGAATGCCCTGCATAACTGAGATTCCCCCAAATGCCACTGTCCTAAGACCAGCCCCAAGAATCCTTCTGCATTGACTCGGGGTGGTGGTGCATGGAAATCCGGTGAACCTAAGCAATGTAAAATATGGTGTACAGTAGCTGGGAGGATGCAGAATAATGAAAGAGATGCTGAGCTACCATTCTGTCAGGAGGGAGTTTCTAAATCAAAGAGGATGCATGTGCCATGGCAAAAGTTGCTAAATAGCTGGCAATAAATTTTCAGGTGACTGACGACAATTTTTTTCCCCATTTTTCATTCAATGAGCACTCACAGAAAGCTCCACTTGTTCACCATAGAAAAATACCAGTGACAAAACTAGAGGTCCATAACTTTTCCATTTTTCAAACAAAAGGTGAAAAAAAGGCGGAAATGTAAATGATTTTTCTCTAGTTTGTTTTTTTATCTGGGGAAGAAATTCTAACTAGTTCCTCTGGTTTTGTGTTCATGAGTACAGCTGTTCTAGAAAGCAAAGTACGTAGTCTGGGGAATAATATTGCTCCTCTACAGGCTGCAAACACAAGAATAAATCAGAGATCTCTCCTTTTTTAACGTGTTCTTTTCAGTGTTGAATCTGACATGAATTATCCTAGCAGAGAGCAAAGCACACTTCATAACCTGTTTGTAATTCTAAAACCATGAACTTAAAGATATATTTTTTAATTACAACTCTAAAATGACAAGTAGATACCACACCTTTGTTTTGGTGTCAGCTGAGGAATTTTTCTTCCTCTTTGGAGGAACAGAATCATTCTAGTAAAGAAAAGGTGACTGAGCAGAGTGGAAAATAGAATCAAATTAAAAGAGTAATGTCTGTATTTTGGAAATGATGCCTCGTAGCTTAATTTACCTTTCCCCGTGGGCATGGACTTTATAATTAATTTTGGCTTATAAGTTTGGACAGTTTATTTGTCTAGAAACCTAAGGAGAGAGCCATCCAACTGGCTTTTTACTCACTTTTCTGTAACAGTTTTCCGACATGTACTGACAAATATATGGGAAACTTATAACTAGATGAAAAAGAAAAACTTTGTTTCCTCACCATTTCGTGCTTTAGTAAAATTGTTTTTCCTTCATAGATGCAATTTACAGTGACTGGTTGAAATTGAAAAGAAGCTTAGTCAAAGGAAACACATCAAAACCGAGAGCCCTTATATCTCCACACAGCAAAGAGAAGCAAACAATCTTTGTTTCTTCCCTGTGATGTATTGGGAGAAAGCAATAATTGTGTCTGAATGAAAATTCATTTGTTCAAATGATTTGCAAAATAGCCTTAAGTTTTCCTCCTGTGGCAATTTCATGAGGAAAGCAATTACTTGTGTCTCTTATGAGATTTGTCCCATTTCTCAAATGCCAGACACACATACTCTAAGTATTTATCTATTTGGTAACTTTTTAAATTTTGAATTGAGTAGCACTTGGACTTATGACAGAAAGACAGCTTAAGGATGTGTTCATTCTTCTGGAAGGAAGGGATCTTTCAAGGCCCCTGTGGTGTCAAAATTTACTAATAGGTGCAGTCTCTTTTATTTCTTGTGTGAAGGTTTGATACATTATGAAAGAGAAGTCTCCCATTACCTGGTTTTAAGAGGTTAACATGAATGTTCCTTCTCTGATTCTTCCATTTATTTATATTTAGATTTAGAACATTGATGCACTTGTCAAATATAATTTACATCGTTTGCTTCCCTTTTAAACAGTCAATATCTTTGAAGTGAAAGCTTAAGTCAGACAAGCTTAGCTCAAAAAAAGGCATAGCTTTACAGTGCTGTCACTACGAGGAGCTGAACCACAGCCAGTTTAAGCAGTATTATATCATTGGAATTAAACTGGTTTCCTGTCCTCTTGAGAGAAAGTCTTTAAAAAAGAGAGAGAAGAGGAAAACAATATTCTTCTTGTTTGACTTTTCAACTTTATGGCCCTGTGCAGTCCCCCTGTCGCTCCCATTACCCAAAGAAATGTGTCTCTTTGTTTGGGCATCCAGGCCTTCTAATTGCATGTCGTCTCTGTTGAGTTTTGTATGGCTACATTGCATGAGGTAGTTGTGTTGTGTTTAGCAAGAAACCCATCCCCAGGGTGGCTGCAGGAGAGGTTCTGTCACTGGTGGCGACAAACTCCCTCAGAACAGATTTTTTGATTTTATTTTTTTTTTTTGTCAAAGGCTGTGGTCAGAATGGAGGAGCACAGCACTGGACCTTTCAGGGCTGTGCTCAAGACACCACCAGGAGCTGGCAGGCCTTGACAGGCTTTTTCCTGGGCCATGAAATTTGGTACAGAGTGTGCTTGTAAACCCAACTTGCTCGTAGTGCAATCTATTCCTGCCAAGGAGTTAAGATCAAAATGCCCTGTACTGTCTGGATGGATACAAATGCTCTCCAAATACTTTTTTTTTTTTCCTGAGTCTAGAAAGACAGGGAAGTCATGAATTAACTTTTGGATCTGATAATGTTTTGGGGGGCTGACAGGACAAAGGAAACCAGACAGTCTAGCCCTTACTCATGCCTCTCTGGTCACAAAAAAAAAAATGGTTCAAGGAGCAACTAAGAACACATTTCTGAGAGTTTTAGTCTGCTTCCTGTGAGCAAACAGAAGAAAAAGGAGACTTTATCAGAAATGTTGCTCACAAAACAGTTTGTCTATATCTAATTTGGAGACAAGGTTTCAGTCAGCTTGACCTCACAGTTAAATAAGGCTGGTGGTCTCAATCTGACACCTAATTAGCGTTTCCCCACCTTGCCATTATACTGTCTGCAGTTTGGCATGATCCATGATCTCTCCTCAGGAGACCTCAAGTTGTGCAACACTGAGGCTCATTTGAGATGGGAGAGGAAGCTCAGCTGAGCCCCAAAGGGAAGTTTACAGAGACTCTGTCCACACTCAGCCACCATCGTCAGTCTCAGATTTTCACCATGAAACGGAAAAATTACTAATGAAAGCCTGGAGACTGCAGTTGAGCTCCAGTGAGACGGAACATAGCTTGCAACAGTTGTGGAGACTGAACTCCCGGCGAACTGTGAGCAGCTTCCAGGGTACAGCTGTTCCCCCACCGCCCATTTGCTCCGTGCCTGGGAGCTGGCTGAACTCCTCACAACTGCTAATTGGTAATGATAGCACAGCAAGCAGAGTGGAGAGGCTGTGCATCTGTAAAGCTCTCCACAAGCGCCAGTAAAGCCAGTCTGGAGTAAAGCGCTTGACGTCCCAACTCACAGAACTAATTTTGCACATTTTATCTATGGGGAGAAAGGTTTTTCAGATTACAAGTGGTTTTCATACCCTTATTCTTTGATTTTTTTGTGGGCTTTTTTCTTTTAATTTTATTTTAACCTCATTACTTTTCTTTTCCTGGGTAAAATCAGAGCTTTTGCTGAAGTGTCAAAATTCTTTTTAAATGCTTGAAAGTTGTATGTGGGTAAAATGTTAGCACTTGTCACTTCATGACATAAATTTGATATATTGAGTGAAAGGAAAAAATCCCTTTCAAATAGAGAAATTTCTGTAATCTACCACTTAGGACTTGTATAGTACATGCTTCAGGCACAGAGTGAGGTGATGATGATTGAAAGATATTGGAAAATTAGAGAAAAACTCACCTGAACCAGCACAATGAACAAAATAGTCCACCAAAGGAATCCAGTTCTAGTCACTGTCTAGTAGAAAAGGTACTGTCCCTGATTCATCCAGTCTTAGTCCTTGCTTCCCAACAAGATCAACTCCTGTTGGCTAGACTCAAACAGTGATCACTTTGTCTTAGACATGATCAAAATTTTGGTCTTCTCTTTTACCCTGAAGAAAACCTTTCCTGTCTTGTTCTGCATTCCCTTTGCTGTGAGGAAAGCCATGCATGATTCTCCCTTTATCTTCTAGGCTGACATGAATTCAGTTCTTTCTAACCTTGCAAAATACACCCTTTCTGTGCAGATTCTGCCATTACATCCCTTAAAATCTTCCTTAGATATACTTCATCTTCTACCCTCTCGACAGTAATACAGAATCACAGAGTCATTAAGGTTGGAAAAAACCTTTAAGGTCATTGAGTCCAGCTGTAAACCTTACACGGCCAAGCCCACCGCTAAGCCACGTCCCTAAGTGTCACATCCACACTGTTTCCGAACACTTCCAGGCCTGAGCCTTCTTTTCTCCAGGCTAAACACCCTCAGCCACTCTTGATCAGACTTGTGCTCCAGATCCTTCCCCAGCTCTGTTCCCTTCTCTGGGCTCGCTCCAGCACCTCAATGCCTTTCTTGAAGTGAGGGGCTCAAAACTGAACACAGCATTCGAGGTGTGGCCTCACCAGTGCTGAGCACAGAGGGACAATCACTGCCCTGCTCCTGCTGGACACTATTTGTGATCCAGGCCAGGATGCCATTGGCCTTCTTGGCCACCTGGGCACACTCTGGCTCATGTTCAGCCACTGTTGACCAGCACCCCCAGGTCCTTTCCTGCCAGGGAAAGATCAGATCTCGCAACTTCTAGCGGATGTGATCTAGAGACAGCTGGTTAAAGACCCAACATGCCTACCAGGTCACTAAACCCTGTTGGCCTGACATGAGGTCTGTGAGAGAGGAACAGGCTGGGGTCACACAGCACTGTCCTCACACCACCAAATACCTTGGGTAAGGAAAATCACCTCTCACAGAGAGGCTTCTCCAACTCATGAACACTCGCCTGCCCTGTACTCCCCCTCAGTTCCTCCATGCACTTTAAATCCCTTAGGTTAGAGGACCTGAGCATTTGCAGACACAGGGCTCTGTTGGCAGCTAGTACTCACCACGTGCAGGGCTTCCACTGTCGCCAAATCCACTCTTTGACCTGGCACTGGCACTGGGACTCACACTGGAGTGTGTTGGGTTATTTCTGTCTGCTTTCCTGTAGTCTTTGCTGAGAGCTCAGCTGTTTTTCCCCTCTGCAACTGATACCCTGTGTGCTGGAGCGCACTGGGGGCACTTCCAGCTGCACTGGAGTGGGGGACAGTGGATATGAAGAAGGGCAGGCTGTGGTGCAGCCCTTGCCACGGCCATGGTGCAGAACCCTGTGCCTCCTCCTTGGGGCCCTCCCGCACCAGGAGCAGCTGGTGAGCAGATCCCAGATGAGAGAATCAGCAAAACATACGAGGTTAGAGAGCAAGAAAGTGTCTGCTTTGCTGCAACACAAATGCTAAATGACAGGATGACTTTTTCTGGGGGAGGAGGGAAAAGATACTTAAGGTGGTGCTAGGTGAGGAGGTCTCTAGAGCAACAGGTATTATTTGACACAGAGTTTCCTTGTATGAAATTCTTTAGAAAGGGGTGCTTATCCCTGAAAATTAAATCCTGAGCAGCGCTACAAGCGCAAGCCTCTCCCTTGTTATAAATGCTAAATCTTCTGAAACTTCATAGAAAACAACATGGAGGTACAATAGCAGCAACCTCAGAATAAACTTACCAAGAAGGTGAGTTTAAGACACCTGCCTCTGTAGAACAAGGCATATCAGTGCAGTGAACCAATTTGTCCAGTGCCCATGTAGGGCTCTCGTATTTGTAGCAATTACATTGTAATCCGTTGCATGTTTACCCTCAGAACATCCCCACAAAGTAATGAATGCTCACAGGGGGTGATACGAGGCTCAGAGACTCAAAACAGGGTACCAAATTTGGCCACCTGGTAGCTTGTTGCTTCGTGAAAATCATCTCCCCTCTTCCCTTGGGCTGGTACTGGGGTTCATCTCACACCTTGATGAGTTCAGGTGATTCTGCTCTCTGATAGAAATGTGGTCTTCTTTCTTGCTGATTGATTTTTCTGTCAGTAGGGTTCAGAAAATAGCTAGGGTGAAGGCAAGAGAGGGGATGGCAACTTGAAGCAAAAAGTATGCATGCAGTGGGGCTATTTCTGTTTCAAAAAGAGAATCTTCGTTTAGGAACAGGTAATGATTTTCTGAAGTGGAGCTTTTCTTAGCAACACTCCCACTTGTTCAAAAGCAAAAAGGAAGAAACCACGTTGCAAAACTTCACCTAGAGTGCCTTAACTCAGGTTACAGCAGGGCACCAGTGGCTGAACAGGACGGGTTTGAGATTGAATTCAAGTCCTGAAGGGTGAGGATGACACCATTCTTTTGGGATCATCCTTCCTCCCTCTCCTAAGCTTTTGTTCTATTTTGTTGTTCTGAATTCCATAAAAGGAGACCACAGGAAGAGAGAATTTTCCTGACTTGATTACAGTTCCATTAAATACACATGCTCCCAAACATACTCAGTTCCTTCTACAGTAATGACTCATCAAGCATTACAGTAGAAAATAGTTATGTATTACATAGGCCTGCTGTGGAGAGCAGAAAAGAATGTGATTGTGCAATTAAAGTCTCTGCATTTGAGCACTTGAGATGGAGAGCTAAGCTAAAATTACATATAAAACATTAACTTATCCATTTCCTGACTATAATTCTTTGACTGTCTGAGCAGATGGTTGCATTAACAGGGGGTGGGTGGGTTTTTTCTCATATAAAACAGCAAGTTGTAAGTTGTTCCTAATAATTTAATTATTACTGTATCCTTAACCACAAATAATTTCATTCATTAACTTCAGTCTTGGCTTTCCCTAGGATATGGTCTTTAGGAAGTAGATCCTATTTTAATCTGATCAAATGTTCTGCACATTAGATAATATGGGTATTTACAAACAATAAAAGTTATAGGTCTGAGTCAAATTTAAAGTGACTTAACCAAAGTTTCACATTTGAGTGACATGTCCATATTTTGGGAAGGAGGGAGTCTGATTTGAGAGCAGCTGTTTGGAAATAAACACCCTCAGATGTTGTCTTTAGTAACTACTAACCAGATATTTCTGCTCCAAGGGAGGCTTCTTTCTTACTAAAAGAAACACCTTGTCTGAAGCAGAATTTTTCTTAGCAATATTGCCATTTGTTAAAGAGCAGAACAAAAATATTTAAGTGATTTTAAATGAATTTCACGTTTGCCTAGAGAAAAACTTCAGCCCAACCATCTGCAGGAAAGGGCCACTATAATTCATGTTTCTATAAACACGCTGTGATGACAGGATTTTTAATACTGCACCTGAAGGAAAAAGATAGTGTACAAATGTAGTGCACCTGCTGGCTTGGGTGTTTATATGATCAGCTAAGCAGGAGCTCTTAATACTTCCCAGCAGATCTCTGCCAGTGGGCCTGCTATAAATCCCTCCACAGCCAGACAAGTTGGCCTTTATTTTTTTCATATTGCTCTGGGCATCTCACATGACATTCCCAAATAAGGAATTGTACTACAAGCCTGCTCTGATTGCTCGTAATGACTTAACTGCAGAGGAATTATAACAGTATGAATAACAGTGGCTTGCACTGTGAATGCCTGAGCTACTCCAAAAATGCCAGAGCAACCAACATAATGTGCTTCTCACTCATAACTTTGAAATGGGAGAGAAAGTCAGGGCACTTTACGACTGCTGCTAATCTGTAAACATGGGTCGTTCATTCAACGGCAGGAAGCAAAAACAAGTGGAGAGCAAATAATATTATTAGCTGTTATTGGGTGTTATGGAAGCAAAATTATGTGAATGGTTAAATTTAAAAATATAGGAAGGGAAATAAAAATCCCCCTTGTTTTAAAAGGATAGTTTGAATGGACATATTGTCATCAAAAAGTTTCTCTGTGCATGCTGGTCCTATTAAACAGCATTAGATTTCTGGCTCCTAGCTCGAAATAAGCCAACACTCTTTGTATATGAATTACACTGCAAACTCCCTGGGGACAGAATCCTCTTAATTGTTTTGCCTCACAGCTTGTTTAAACTGGCCTGTAAGTTTGGGCTGCGCTTGTAAGCTGTTTCTAGAGAGGTGTCTAATAAAAGATACCGACAAAAAGACTGTAGGTTTGAAATCTTTCAAAAGGCAGCGACCATATTTTAAAAAATTTAACACACAGGTATCTAGAGCAAGGCCACTGAATCACTTGTAGAGCAGGGAGGTGCTTACAAATGGGCACTGCCTCTCAGTGCTTGTTCATGGAAAACGCTGGAAATTGCTGGTGGATGTGGAGGGGACATGAGAGGAGGGGAAAGTCAGCCCAAAAAACCAATTTGCAAATCAAGCACAGGGAAGTAAGGAAAGCCTGGGTTTAAGCTCAGCAATCCACAAGCAATTTCAGCCACTCTCCAGGCATGATTTAAGCAAGTTCTTTGGAAGGGTTTCACCTGCAATTGCTACTGTGCTGGTAATGAGCAAAGCAGTTTCCCTGGATGTGGCTGGCGCTGCCTGGCAGCACTGGGTGGATGAGAGCCAGAAAGGGCTGAGGGGAGATGTTGGAAAGGCTTTGTGGGAGTCTAAGGTGGTTTAGAGTCTGTAGCAGCACTCGCTCTGGTGGGAACTATGACCGGCTCTTACCCCAAAACAGCCCCCTGAAGGATGGACCTGACCCTTTTTGGCTGGAGATACTGTATGGGACCCTGCAGGCTCCTGTGGGTGTTTCCTGCAGCACAGTGCAGGGATCCATCTCTGGCCTGAGCGAGCTGGTGTGCTTGGGTGGGCAGCTCTGGGCCGGGAAGGAACAAGTCTGTCCCTGCAGGGCTAATGCATCCCCAGGAAAGCTTTGGGGCTGATGTTGTGGCCCCCTGGATAGCCCTGCTGGTGCCTGTCCTGCCTCCACAGAGCGCCCTCCGGGGCAGGCCCTTGCCACAGGCAGCTTTGCTATTTGGAGCTACAGTGAGAAACCAAAAGAATTCCTCCCTCCACGCTATAAAAACCTGCATTCCTTCCTTTGGGCAAAGCAGGGTGGATTTCTCCTTGTCTGAATTCTCTGACTTAGCTGTGCAATTTGCCATGAAGTCTGCCTCCCTGGAAAAGAGCAGTTACCAGTAATTGTTTTGCCTGAGAATCACTCTTACGAGTTGTCAACCAAAGCTGCCTTCTGGCAGCTGCCCAGGTTGCCATAGTTCTAGACAAAATGAAAATTTTATTCAGTGAGGCATCTGTATCAGAGCGAGAATTGATGGAAATATCAGTCAGCAAAACTTGTGATGTTCTGCCTAGGAGCAGCTCGGTGCTTTACACCATTGTGAGAATGGTGCTTGCAGAGAGGATGAAACCGTGAGAGCTGGCCATGGATTCGTAATTCCATATAAGGAAGAATTCCATTTTTCAGATTTTATTCTCCTCAACATGAAGCGTGCCTTGGGTTAGAATCACTGTTTTCTCATCTACTTGCCTACCTGAGCAGAAACACAAGGGAAGAAAGATCAGTGCTTCATAACTTACACATTAGCCTTCAAAAACTTATTTCTTTGGAGATTTTATCAAAGCCCCTAAAATAGAATCTTTACTGTTATGAGCAAAAATTAGAGAAAAAAAAAAAATCTTGCAAATCTGGCACAGTGTCTTCTCTGGGGTGAGAATGTGCTCCAGCACTTTAAAAATTGCCAACTAATTGCTAAGAGTTTTTAGAGAGGTTTGCCATGGTATGGTAGGATATTTAGTAATTTGATAATTTTTCCTTTAAGAAAAGAAAATGACTACAAAAATGCCTGAAATGATGGAAATATTATCAACATTAAAAAGTCATTTCGAAAGGAGAAGACAAAGTTGAACTTAAATTAAAAAATCATTTCTTTAATCACAGAGGAAGATCAGCTGATACTCCTCTTTTTCACTGTGGTGATTTTGTTTCTAATGGCTGACATGCAAAGCATTTTGCCAAGAAAAAATACAGTGATTTAGCATAGTTTGACTCTTGTTACAGCTACTCATTATCAGAAGAGAGAAGGGTGGGCTGACCTTGCCTCCAGCTCCTATCCAGGATTCTCCTACAGCATACCCATGGCCACATTTCTGAGTTTTTTGCAAGGCAGACTGAGTGGTTTTAGTCACCTTCTCAACATTTAGGGCTAAGGGATCCTAGGCCCCTGTGGTAAAGTCACAAACAGAGGTTAATTTGTAGGGGTGTTGGGAAAGAGGAGTGAGGGCTCCTGGTGAAGGCCAGCAGTATCTAGGCCTGTGTGCTGAGAACACAAAGGAAATGTAGGGGTGTGATGAGATGAGTGTTGTTTGTACATTTGCTTTAAAAAAAAAAAATCAGGCTTGGTGCATCTTATCTTTGGTACTTATTATTATTTTGATGGTTTCTTGATTCTTACATCTTAATTGTGTTTCCTCCTGGATGGGAAATAATAATCCATCGACCTCGTGCCTCACAAATACGTTTTGCTACAGCTTCAGCCCTGAGCTGGACATTGAATAATGTGGTGATATCTCAGAGTTTTTGACTAGAGGGGAGACTGTACAGTGAATAAGACACTCTGTGTAGTTGGATGCTTACATGAATAGGTAAACCTGCTAACACGCAGTTCCTAGGGCCCAAGACAGCTCCACTGTGCCTTTGCAGGCTGTGAACATAAAGTGATACAAATATTTTTGATCATATCCATTATTTTAAAAAAACAAAATTGAAAAAAAATGATGCTATCCAGTCCATTTCTTCTTGTGTATCACTCTTGCTAATCTGATAAGCATTTCTATCTCTCTCTGGAATTTTACAATTTTCTTTTAGCAATAGCAATTGTGTGGAGTGCAGTCACAGATAATTTGCATTTGGGTTTTTCAGTGTGCATTTTTCAGAGTCCCAGGGCAATAGTGGGATGCAAAGTCTTGTTAGACTATTGGCTTTATTATCCAGCTCATGATTCACAGGAAAATGTTGTAATGACCTCTTACACCAGCAACTAATTCTTTTAAAAGATGAAAGTTATTTCTTCTCCTGGCACAGATATCAGGCTCTGCCTTCAAAGAATGATATGGCATTAATACTACAAGCTGCCCAACACTTCTAAAGGAGTAAAAACAGCAAGAGCATTTTTTTTCCAAGTGTATACACAAGCCAGCTGTATTTTTTTTTATCCTGTGCTTCAGAGGCAGAACTGTTTCCTCCTGCTACTCAGACACAGCACATGTTAGCAATAAGTGAATCATATTTAAGATGGAGAAGAGAAGAAAAACAACTCTGAACAGAAGATTGACCCAACTCCCAAATCAAAATTAACCTATAAAACTTAGATTTGTTCATAGAACCTTTCACAACTATGCTGGCTGTTCTCAGTACAAAAATGCACAGGTTTTTATTCCAATCTGGAGTGTGCACCCTAAAAGACCACCTAGATAAAGAGATCCATTTTTTTTTCTGCCATGGGCATTCATGTCATTTCTCTCTTTTCTGAACTATGCTTCTGTGATTTCTTGTCCTGAGTGCTTTTGATAAATACCTGCTCCAGAATATCACTTTCCTTGTGATTTGACCTTTTTCAAGTTCCTTTTCATAGTTAACTTATGGTCTACTAAAGCTTAGTGATGCTGTTCCTCAGCTTAAATGAGTTTCCTACTTCCCTGGTGGTTCTACTTCATCAGGACAGGCAGCAACCATTTCATCTTAGTAGGCCTAGTGAGCCACTCTGTCCTACAGATTTTCTGATTATAGAGCTCGCGGTGCAAGAGGTTTACAGCCATGTTTTGTTTTGGGTTGACTTCCTCACGGTTCAGGTGTTTTATGTCTGTAATAAAGAGCTTAACAGTGTTTTGTACTTTCCTGCTTCTGTGGGAAATGTACCCTGATATGTCATATTTGTCCTTTCGTGGTGATACATCACTGGTGGATTCATCATTCTCTAGGGCTTCCTCCTTCTTGGTCTATTTTGATTCATGAGCATGAATTTCTAGGAAATATTCTTATCAAATGCTAAGTGAATGATCTTTGATTTAATTTTCTGTTTCATTTCACTTACGTCAGTCCTCAAGTGTTCCAGACCTTTTTGCATTTGACAACGAATTTTATATGTTTTGTGCATGTTAGACCAGATCCGAAGGGCTGAGCGCATTTTGGCTTAAAACAGCCCCTTTGCTGGTCAAACTGATATCTTAATAAAATAGAAATTGCTTTTCAAAGATAACTTTAGTGAACACATGCTGCATTTTCTCCCTTTTTCCTGTTTATGCCTGTTTCTAATTATCTCCTCCAAGACTTTTTCATAGCTCTTGAATATTACTGTCCTTTTTATGGACAGGTATTTTTGGCCCTTGTTTTTCTTCAGCTGCCTTATTTTGACATCTTTTAAAGCAAAAATCCCCACCTCTCAAACCCTTTTCACAGGACTCGGGATTTCAAACAAAATCTGTCAGCATTTTATGAAGAAAGATCCAACTCTTCTGATGGAATGTGTTCCATGTCAATTTTTGGCAATGTGCTCCTCTTTTAAATGTAATGACTCTTCATCTTCCTAGCTACTTATCCTGCCTTCTGCATTCAAAATTACTTCATTAAAAACAGAGGCAGAATGTTAATCTTGCCTTAGAATATGAGTGGGTTAATTTTTGTCTTAAACTTGCCCCTCTACTACATGATAACCTAACTTCTCTTCTTTTACATTTTTCCCCAGTGTATGGCTACTGAACCATTTGCTTTTTCTATTAATTTGCTTTATAAGTTCTGACTCCACTTCTGGAAATTCTTGTGGTGTTCCCTTACTTGAAGGTCTCCCTAGTGATGAGTGTTTTTGCTGATCTTGATTTCTGTATCCTTATTTCTGCTATCCTAATCCTTTTTACATTTTGATGGTAATTATTCTTGGTCCTGTATTAAGTTCACACAAGGGTGGGGCAACATCACTGATCCCCTTCCTCAGGGTGCACTTGGTTAAATTCCCTTTTAGCTGTTTGAGTTTTCAGTCCAGGTGAATTCCTTGACTTTTTAGATGTGCCTTTTTGAAACCATAAGCTTGATGCTGCCTTCTGCTATCTTATAAATTTGTGGTAGCCCTATTCAGGACCATTTTTATAATCAGGTTTTTTCTAAGGTCCATTCTATGCTACCTTTCACAAATGTCTTTAAACCTGCATTATCTTAACCTAAAACTTTGTTTTCTTAATGAATGCCCAGGGATGACTTTCTATTTTGCTTAAGTTCATCTGAGCATTTTATTACTTACTTTTGCTCTCCATTCTGCATAGAGGAATCTAATGCCTTTTAATAACAGAGTTTTAACTATTGTCTCTATGTCTCTTTCCTACTATGAGGAAAGTTTGCAACAGACCCTTGCCTATATTATCTTAGATGTCTAACACATTTCTGACCTAGCAGAAGGGATCCACACTTTTCTGGTTCCTTGAATGCCTCAATGGGGCAAAAAAACCTTGCTAAAACCATTCTGCATCTGAAGATTTAATACACTTAATAAGCTTAATACACTTCTCATAAGAGGAGAAGTAAGGAAAAGTGTTGATCTTTCTTCATAAAACATTTTTTCTGTGCCTGTGATAATTGTCAAACCTCTTCTTTAGTATATCTCTGTTGTTTTTTAAGCAAGGTGCTGAAAACTACATATTCCAGTACAGGCTTTATCAGTTCAGAATAAAATGTAAGAATTACAGTATGAGACTATTAGACTTTCTGTTTCTATATCTCAGGGTTTGTTTGTTTTGTTTGGGGAGTTACCTTGTTTAGTTTTATTAGATAATCTGCTCTAATCCCAGGTCATCTTCAGCAAAGTTGTTCCCTGACCAGTTTGCCATCCTGTTTTGTGCACTTGCTTATCCTTGCCCAAACACAACGTCCTGTGCTTGTCATTTGGGGGAATTTTGAAGTTTTTCACTGAATTTTGACGCTTTCCCCCTCTGCCACCCGACGACTTCTTAGTGCCACCTGAATCTTCTTGCATTTGAAGTCCTTGCTGGGGTGGTCAGGTTCCAAACTAAGGACACTGTCTCACCTTATTCAGGTCTCTACAGAAAACTACTCACAGCACCAAATCCCAACCAGCTCCCTGCACAACCTCCCCCTTTCCCTTTCATTTAGAAAACAAGTCACTGATAACTCTTTTAAGTGATTTGGTTGGTTTTGGGTTTTTGGTTTTTTAAACACACCATTTCGGACCTGCCACTCAGTTCTCATTCCTAATAAGAAGGTGACTCAGGACACCACTGTGTCTTCCCAGCATCCAGACACGAAGATGCCTTCTCTGAGAGAGTAATTAGCTGGGGCTGATGTGGTTTGTTCTGTACCCATCCAAGGAGCAGCTGCAGAGAGGTCTCTCATGGACACAAGAGCTGGGGGAACTTCAGATGTGGCCATCACTCCTCTGCTGAGCACAGATTAATTTACAGCCTCTCTGCTCTGGTGGAGTACTAAAATTGCATGCTTTTAAAGTTAATGGCAAAGCAAAGCCGTTTAGCCTTTAGTGTATTCAGTTCTGATGCAAGTGGAGAAAATTCTGCAAAGACAACGCATTCATTCTATTTTTGAAAAAAAAGATAGATTAAATACTTCATGACCTCCCTTCCCTTTAGGACTGAATTTAGCCTACTGGTGTCATTAGGAGACCAAAGCAGTAAAGCGTGAGGCTGAGCTCTTGTCTTCCTAAGGATCATCAGTACATTCATGAAAGGGAAAAACCCAAGACCTTTAATTTTACAGAAGTGATGGCTTTGCCTTTGGTTGGGATCAAAGGCCTGCACTGTGAGCATTCAAAATGTGGCAAAGACATCTCTCTGCACTGCGGATCGGGCACTTCCAGTCCTTTAGAGTGGAGCTCGTCAGACAGAGCAGCGGTAATGAGAGAATTAAATCCATGTGATTAGAAGCAAAGTACCAATGACGTAATAAAACTCTAGGGAGCATTCGATGGTCTGAAGATGGTGCTGGGCTAGGGAAAGAAAGTCACATCTTCCGCTCTGGATGTCAGGCTTGCCGCCATCTCTGGCTTCTCTACCTTTGCTTTTTCCCCTCTCATGAGTGCTCAGCGCTGAGTTTTCTCTCTGGTTGTGAAGCATTCCTGGGGCAGAGGAATGGGGAATAAGCCTGGATGCTCTTCTTTGGTTAAAGCTGTGTCTCCGGCCCTTGTGACATCATCACACCCAGTGCTTCACCCCTTGGATGCACATATGATGACCCTGACCCAGCAGGACTTTATTCCTGTGTCCCAGGCTAGATTGTTAGTACTGAAAGAGGTAAAATCTGATTTCAGGGCTGTTGTTCCCACTGCTGCCTCGATGTTTCCAAGCTGCATCTTGCCTACCAGCCTTCTGTTGTTTTACAGGGAAAACTGACCCTGCAGTGCCTTACATTGGTGAGGTCTCTGACACCGTGTGCCACCTTATACCTGCTCTATAATGACGGAGGTGACAACACTTCATTTAACAGGCCACTGGAGAGCTCAGCAACTTCAGTCAAATACGCTAGAGGGAGTACCCAGAGCAGCCAGAAAAGTCCTGATAACTTCCCTACAAAACCTCACATTTCTGGAGAAAGCACCTTTATTTTGTTTTAATTTCTTTTTCCCAAGCAGAAAACGTGAGGCGAATGTTTGAGAAAATGCCGTGCAGACTAATTCTCCATCATTTAACTTGGGTGAAAGTTCCTAATTGCCAAGACACCGTCATCTGACAAGTCTTCTATTGCAAGGGCACACAGGAATCTGCAGTAGAGCTCTGTCACAGGCTGCCTGTGGCATGGTTTGATCTGCTATCAAAGGAGCTTGATATTTCCTAAAGCTTTTGGCTTCCTAAACTTCTCACTGCACGTTGGGGGCAGCATTTCTGTGCTGCATATAAGGAAAGAGAACTTGTTTGCTTCATGCTTCTTCCTCTGCTGCAGCTTGCATACTGTGGTAGTTGTGCTTCTAGAAACAAAAAATCATCACTTAAACATCTGAATAAATAATGGTGTTAGGCACTCTCATGCTAGGCTGTCCGTTTGCATGGGTGAACAACTTATGAAAGACATTTTTCTGCCTATTTTTTTCTTGAGGCTGGTATTTTGGCTAAATTTGAATTGTTTCTCTAGATTTATTTTTCATTCTACTGAAGCAAAACAAAGCCATTTACAAATTGCTACAAAGTCAGAAAACTTAGTTTCATTTTAATTAATGCCTGGTATCTAACCAATATGTAATTCTCAAGAGACTGATCCTTCTTCCTGTGCTCAGTGGTTGTGAAAGAAAAGGAAAATGTACTGAGTGACAAATAGAGTTTGAAACAATTAAAAGAGGATGAATAAAGCACAGATTCTAGGAAGTATGGGCAGAGGCTGATTTTTGCATTACTCATTCTTTTTATTTTTAACTCAAATTAGGGAATGACTTTTTCTGTACCAAATCTAGTGTTGTGGCCTGGGCTCCCTCGTTGCTGCAATATGGCTAAATATAAAAGTACTAATGAGGTTTCTCAATAAAAATACTTGATATTCCAATGTGCCAGCTACAAAGTGTGA
Organism: Lycocorax pyrrhopterus obiensis; assembly: GCA_014706295.1. Taxonomy (NCBI): domain Eukaryota; kingdom Metazoa; phylum Chordata; class Aves; order Passeriformes; family Paradisaeidae; genus Lycocorax; species Lycocorax pyrrhopterus. Next base: position 112,910,238 of record JACSVZ010000001.1, on the reverse strand, counting down.
ACATGGGTGATGGATGGTTTTCAGTTGGGTCATGGATTTTTCTTTTTATTCTTTCTTTCTTTTCTTTCTTTTCTTGCTTTTCTTGCTTTTCTTGCTTTTCTTGCTTTTCTTGCTTTTTTTTCTTTTCTTGCTTTTCTTGCTTTTCTTTCTTTTTTTTTTTTTTTTTTTTTTTTTTTTTTTTTTTTTTGCCACTGGATTATTTTAAATTATTGCCTTTTGGGTAAATTGAGTATTGCAAAAGTTCTTTCTGCAGAACGGAGCAGAAATGAAACTGGAATAGAAATGAAATTGTACTCCAGGTGTTAATTACAGCACTGGAGTGCTGCTGCAAATTGGATTTCCTTTAAAACGTAGTGTGTTTATAACTGGACAAATTACACAGGCATAGATATCAGATTCAAGGAAGAACTATTGAGCCAGAGGCTTTTCTGTTTTTCAGTAACCAGACTTTCTCACCTTTCCTTGTGGTAACTCTTAGCTCATAATGGTTCAGTGAGTCAGAGCTTGACACGAAGAGACCATTGAAACTTTGGTTAACTTCTCCTGCCACCTCCTGGACAAGGTTCTAAACAGCTTTTTCAGGCCTACAGCCATAAAACCAGAGGCGGCACAGCCTCACACTAACAGCCATCGACTTGTGAAATTACCTTAGCCTCCCTGCTAGCACTTTTTCAGCATAAAGTAATAAGTAGCATGTCATAAACTATATTTCTTCCCCAGGAAGCTTCTCTGAACCCCCAGAGTTGAACAATAAAAAGTTAAAAGAAATGTTTTAACTCCTGTGAAAACAAAATCTCCTAGCACAAATCTTGCAAGTCCTAACTAGCAAATTTTCTAGCTGAGATAGTGCTGCCTTTCAGTGATACCAGGGTAAGGGAAGAGTCACATAGACCCTGAATAGCCTTTGTAACAAATATCTTAAATGTGGGGATGCTTAGACTTTGAAACATGTCATGGTACATCCTTGTCCTAACATTAGGTGTAGCTTTTTTTAATGACTAGGTTTTATGGTAAATTGCCCTAAATAAAAGAAGAAATGCTGCAGAGGGCTAAATAATGGTGTGGGTTTAAGGCAGTCATTACAGATCTGGCCTTGCAGTTTGGACACTCACGTGCACTCAGATGCAGAGAAGTTTTCTGCTCTAAATCTGACCACCAAGTTTGAATGCTAGTTCCTGAAGGGATGTCCAAGAATAATACATACAGTACTCTGCCAGTGGTAAAAAGCAACTTAATTTCCCTCCTAGCACCCCGAGTGTCTGTAAATACTTCTGCTGATGTTCACAACTGGCATCATCAGAGATACTCTGTATTCTGAAGTCACAACACTAAATAAATAAGCACTATGCCCTGTGCCTTCTGAATACATTGATCCTGTTGTTTTGAATCTACTCTACTGAATTTATCTCCCTGAATTACTGTTCATATTTTATTTTAAAATTTAAAATTCCTTAGCATGATGGTTTACTCTATTCAAATTCCTCTGTGTGTGTCTCCAGTGCTGTTATATTCCAGAAAAACAATGTATCGATTCATACCTGCCAAAAGGTTTCCATATCTGTCAACAATTTGCTATGTAATTTATAAATCATACTTTCTAGTGCTTAATTTCCACTAACTAGTGAAACAAAAACAGTGGCTTCCTTCTAGAATATTCCCCTAGTTTGGACATTCTTAATTTGCATGGGTAGGATGTTACCTCTTCTGAAAGAATTGGTTAACAGGAGCATTGAGAGTGAAACCTCAAATGAACCAATATAATTGTATTTTATCTCCTGTCTAACTCTGGCCACAACATCCTTGTAATTCCTTCATCAAACTTGTAATTTGTATTTGAACTGTTCTCTGTCTCAGAGAAAAATAGCCAGACATGAGTGTGTAGCTTTCCTTTGTCCCGTGTCCCGGTGATTGATGAGCTTTGCTTCAGGATTACTGGTAGAGCAGTTAATTCACTTTTAGGCCAATGTATCTACTGCTGATGTGGAAATGGAATGGTGGAAACTGAATTACACAGAAATGGTAGATTTACCTTTTAGAATTTCTGGTCTCACAGCAATTAAGTACTATGTCAGCTGAGATTAAACTTGGTAAATAGTTCAATGGTAAAGAAAAGCTGGAAGTTATCTTTAGGTGATATTGCTGAAGTGAAAAGTTACAACTCTTCCTCTTAAAGTTTTTAAAAGAGCTGGGAAAAAACTCTATCTGGTTTTGAATAAATCTAAAATTTTAGTTTCTCTTTCAGTAAGCAGAGGAGGGAAGTAACCTGTTTTTCCTCCATTCCTCTTTAGGGATGTGACTTCACATTTTTCCGGTTTCTGTAGCACGTAACAGTTTTACATGTGGAACAACAGTCACCTGTATAATCGGCCAACTGAGAGGTATTTTGCAGCTACAGAAATACTACTTTAGGTAACATTCCACTTCTTATTCCTCAATGGGTCACTTAATGAGCTTTGGTGTCAAGGACTTTCTTAAAAGAGAGTTTGGCCCATAGTTTTACAGCTCACATCATGAAAATACACTTGGTGAAACATGTGAGGAGATGTGCTGAGCAGAAACTACCCTCTTTATAAAGCACTTCTAAAAGAAAAACAGTTTGGAAGCACAAAAAGGAAGAATCCAGTCTATTTTCATCATCAAGGGACAGAGATGGGCAGTGTGGCAGAAAAAAGGCATACAAAAAACACTGGCTGCCACAAAAACAGAAAGGACCCTGAGTGAGCTTAAAACCCAACTCAGATCTTGATTTCTGGCCTGATGCTTCAGCATCAGAACCTTGGCATCTGTCATGAGGAACCTCAAATAGAGTTTTGTAGCTTTTTGTACCTTGCCACAATATTCTTTAATAAACTTTTCTCTTTCCTAAGGTTTGCACTTGTGTGAACCATGCCTTGGCACAGATGAGAGGGAAGTTTCTTTTCTGGCTTTTAGCTGGCAAGAACACTGCTGAAAGACCTGCAATTCTGTAATTCAAAATTGTAAATGAAAGCTATAACTCTCTCTTTGTGAAAACACTCAGGTTAAGATTTATTGTAATACCAGTGTAGTGGTACCAAATGAACCTGAGGACTTCATACACTTTGGAAAGAGTCACACTTGGGGGTTACAGGGCCAGAACTGAACCAGAACTGAACTGAGGGACTGAGAGATGCCTTGAAGTCTTTGTAATTCTTTTAAAATATTGTTTTCCCTCTGTAAGATAAAATAATTTTATTTCTGTAAGAAACTGCTATTAAATTGTGCAGAGTTTTTTTTTTTATTTATGTTCTGTTTATGTTGCATCTTTTGTAGCAGTAATACAGAAATAAATCAAAAAATGTTTGAAAGATGCTAGATTAATGAACATTTTTGTGCTCAAAATTTGGGGTAAGAAGGAAGTAAACTGGACAATTCTCGGGAGGTCATTAACATTTTTATCAAGTGAAAGTTGGTCTTCTGTTTGTAAAGATAATTTTTTTTGCTGGTTCCCCATTAATTTACAGAGGAGTGATGTGAAAACAGTACAAATCACCACCATCCTTGGCTCTCCCTCTGAGTCTGCAGTCTGGGTATCTGCACAGTTCATATTTAGCTGTGCCACTTTTAAGGAATCTGGATTCGAAATTCCAGTTTCCACTGAGGCTGGCATCCTTGCTTCCACCTTCCAGAATTCAAATTTTCTCACCTCAGATGAAATGTATTGCTTTGGAGAGTTACATCCCCAAAGCCCACAGGTGCTGTGCTCAAGCGTTGTGAGAGACCATGTGCACTCTTTTAGCACGTGGCATAGTGCCATCGTGTCTCTGGCATTATTCTGTCACCACATAAAATTTGTCACAGTCAGTGAAGAAGGAAATTGGGAAAATGTTGCATGTAGTCAGGCAGGTTTGGAAGATTTGTCTCCCAGCAAGAGCCACTTGAAATTAATGTTATGAGAAGTGAGATTTACGGCTCCTCCTTTATATTGAAAGCACAGAAACCAAGATGTACTTCTTAAAAACATTCTGAGATATGAATTTATAATGGCACTTGCTGTTAAAATCAGACAGCATTCCAGGTTAGGGCTTACCTGATGAATATTTAGTTGCTATCTAATGTTTCTTAAGGCAATTTAAAAAAAAAAACACTGCAAATTTCCAGTTAAATATATGACTTGTACTGTTCACATCTGCTTGCTTCTTGTGTTTTGCAAATATATTTGTAGTGTACTGTGTATGTCACCAGGAAGAAAATACATGGAAATCTTTCCATAGTTCAGTAGCCAGTATATTGGCACATTTCCTGTGCCAATACAATAAGCTGTACTGTTTGCAGGTGTATAGCTTGGTTTAGAGGAATTCCCAAGGAGTTTGGGTATGGATTAGTGCTGTCAGTCAGTTAAAGATGTTGGTTTTTATGTGTTTTGCTGATACAGCTAAACCAGTGCAATGTGTGAGGGGGTATTTAATTATTCTGGTCTAGAAATGCCTTGTATCATTGCTCTTAACATATTGGCTGTGTTTTATTGCTTCTTTTCTGGAAGTCAGTGGGACCAGGTGTTGCCAAATCTGATTTATCTGGGAACCACCAAGCAGTCAGGTCCCTGCTGCAGCTCCAGGAGAGGTTTTGTCACAGCCTGTATCTAGGAATGTGAGATGAGGCTCTTTCCATGGTTTCTCCCCTCTCATCAAGTCCATGTCCCTGTCCAGCAATATCAAACAATGGCCCTATATATATACAACCTATATCTATATCTATAGGGTATATATAAGCATAAGAAAGAGTGGGGCTTGATTTGCCATGGGTGATGCAACAGCAAACCCCGTTTTTCTTTGTTCATTATAATTTTGTTAAAATGTCAATTTTTCCTAGTCCACTAGCTGCAAATTTAAAGTGCAATATACCTCCAGCTTCCTTCTCCCCCCCCCCCCCCCCCCCCACCCCTTTTCATTAAGGGCAAAAGGAGTTTCTCTTTATTGTTCCTAACAATAGGATCTATAATATAAACTCTCAGGTTGTTGCACAGGCGGCCTCCAGCTTCATTTACTCTTTCATCCCCACCTGAGCCTGACATTACAAATATCCTGCCTTTTCAGTGCAGCTGAATGAAAAATAATCTCGGTGTAGTAGGTGTAGAGCCAAGAAATAGAACTTGGAGGAGCAGGAGAGGGAGGGAAGGATAGATAAATGCAGAGAAGCAGGAAAAGGGAGAGAACAGACAGAGAGCAAGAGCCATCTATGTCCAGCTCCCGTATTTCTTCCTGACAGGCAGCTAAAGCAGTGCAGAACTGCGGGGGCAGCAGCTCTGTGCCCCCTCAGCAGTTGCAGCTGAAACAGCCGAGTGTTTTTGTCCAGATCCTGTGCTTCATTTTTTGGCTCAGAGGTGATCCAGCCGCTGCTTTCTCTTCCATCGCTGACTCCAGCGCAGGCTGTGGTAACAGGGAAGCCTTCCCCTTCTCCATGTGTTTCCAAATGATGGCTCTGCCACTCCCTTTCCAGTTTTCACTTGCACTGCAGTTGTTTTTCCTTGCTGTGGCCACATTCTTTGGCAGCAGGTGGACTTTATGCCTCCACTTCTGGAATGCCCTTAAAGTACACACCTCTTCTTCTGGGGCGTTGCTTTTAGAGTGACCAGCAGAAGGAGAGGTCAGACGACTTTTAGTTATGATTGTCTAATAAATTTAATTATTAGATTGTCCTTTTAATTATGGGCTTGGTTAGGGATCCCCCTTTTGAATGAGTTTTAGCACAGAAGCCTTGATTGCCAACCAAAAGGATTTTGGAAGTTGCAAGTTCCCTGACCAGTCCTTCCTGTTCAGTGAACTTCTGAGTCAGTACATGCAACATGCAGCTACTTTTTATTCATGTTTATGCCTCATGGAATCAAAGAGACAGATTTTCTAATTAAAAGAGAGACTGTGTATTTATATGTTGCCAGAACGTTACATAAATGTGTTCTGTATGCAGTTAGTCTCTTATATCAGCAGAATTTGATGAATCCCAGTTTTCATTAGCTATCTTGACTGAGGATGGATGATTGCACATTTCCTGCAAGCAGCTTAATTTTTGTTGTTGTATGACTTTCCTTGCTTAGCATAAAAAATGAAAAACTGAATGGCATTAAAAAAAGCTGAGAACACTCATCAGTAGCTGTGGGGGAGTATTTTCAATCCTAACATGACAAAGATGTCATATATATGAAATCATGCATAAATTTATGGAATTTTCTCCACAAAACAAACTTTCTTCTAACCAATAGCTTCAAGAGCCACTATACTTCATTAAGGGAGAAAAATCCTAAAGGCACAGTGACTGGAGAGAGAGACAATATATGACTTCTCTATTAATATAATGAGCCATTTATAAAAAGCAAAGCATCAACAGCTTGCTGTTCTGCAGCAAAAGGAGGCATAACATAACCCCTGTGGTGTTGATTTGCTGTTCTGGATTAGCCTAGAAGGGAAAATAATTCCTGTTAAAGTGCTATAAGAAACCGCCCTTATCTCCAGAAGTTGATCTAAGATTACAAATGTCCCAGAAGTTTTCTAGCTTGTGGCTGAGCATTAAAGATATAATTTACTTTGTGTGAAGTGTAATTACTAGCTAAAGAAAAAAACCCTGTAAATAAGTTTCATGAGTTGAAATAGTTTTAGATGTGACCAAATAAATCAGGGTGAGAAATGACTAATTTTGGCTATTATTTTTCTGCTTGTGGGATGCAAATGGCCAGGTCACAACTTAATTTAATCTTGTTAGCAGCATCTGATGGAGATCATGAACAATTTTAATTGCCCTATTGTCTAAAGACAATACAAGGGAAGTGCCACTCTGTGCATTATCTGTAGATATCCTCTACTTGTTGCTCTCAGAAACTGCAGGCTGGGCAGATGAATCTTTGATCTGGCCTGGTATAATTGTTCTTTTATTCTTGTATGGCTGTGAACACAGTGTATTTTGCAGTGTTTAGTTAAATGCACCAGCATTTCTGATTCAAATACTCATGCATAAGTTTTTTCTGTTTTGTCTGCAGGAAGCCTTCTGCAAGGGACACAGAAAGTTGCATTTTGTGAATTTTAGTATTAAAATTAAATAAAGAGATTCGTCTTGCTTTAATTTTCCTTTCTTCAGTAAGAAAGGAAGAGGAAGAATTACAATTCTCAAGGAAGCTTAAACTGTGGGATACCTTTTTGCTTTTTATTTCTAAGCATTCTGGCCAAAAAAAAAGCAACCCGAACCTGTTTGGATGGATGTGACAGTTTAAGCTTGTCTGAGAATTATAATCCTCATGCCAAGCGGGCTGGATCCGTGGATTTTCCCACTCAAAGAAAATCCATTTTCAGATGAGAGAAATTTTCTCACTCTTCCTTGTAGGGAGTGTCTGTGAAACTATTAAATAAGGTGTCCAATAGCAACTTGTCACCAGGGAGAAAAGATGAATAAGAAATATGTTTTTCTTTAAAATATTTCAGTTCTTAGAAGAGCAGAATGTAGAGATTCCACCTTTTAATGAGCAATCCCTTATACCCATGTTGATTTTACTGGTGTTAATAAAGCTCTGTTTGGCATAAAAAAAATCCATTTGCACATATCTCTTTCCAAGGAATCTATTTTAGAGCTGATTATTCCATTACAAAAGGGAGAGGGAAGGAAAAAGTTATTGGTGGCTTATGGACCAGACCTGCTGTTCAGATAGCATCAAATTCACAAAATCTAATTTGAACAGATGTTGTCAGGCTAGGAGTGTGAAGAAATGCTGTCAATTACTCCTTTCTCCACTATTTTCTTTCCTTTTCCTGTTGGGTAGTAAGTCCTTCAAGGCCCTTATATTAACATGTTATCCTAATTACTCTCAGAGTCCCATTCCTGGGGCATGTGGACTAAGTCACCCTGTTGTCTGTAACCTTACAGGTGAGCGTGTAATGAGATTCCTAGAGTGCAATTCCCAGCTGAAGAAGGTTCAGACATCAGGTAGGAGTGTGCTTATGTTGAAATCAGTGTGTCAGGAATAACAATCCCAATCTGGACTCCTTTGCTGGCATGCACAGCCTCTTATTGACTCAAATTCGCACTGAATTAAAGGCTGCCAGTGTGGTGGAGATAAACAACAAGAACAAGCAAATTCTAGTCTGACTTTTTAAAAATACCTTTTCTTTTTGGTTGTTTTGTGCAAATGAAAGGAAGGCAATGTGTGTCTGTTGCACTCACCTTGGTCTGTGGCTTGCGTATCTGAGAATATAAAATTTAGGCATTTGTTTTGCATATTTTGACTGAGTTCAAGCCTAGTTTTGGTTCTGTCCCTGGACCTGTGCTATTTGCCCAGATCCACCAGTGAGTTTGAGAGTGGTTATGCTGAGCATTAAGCTGCACTTAAATTTTAGGGAGCTAAGATTCCAGGAGTGGGATTTGAAAACTTCATGCAGGTGCTCAGACTGCCTGCACAGTGCATGAGGGGAGGTCCATGCCCCAAAGGAAAGCTGGGGGACAGCTCCAGACAGCAGGAGCAGGTCATGCAGGAAAGTCCAACGGTGCATTTTGAGGGAAAACTGGCCCAGGTGTAGTTTCTGCTCATGAATTTATTTTCGTTGGAGTCCCAGGCTGTGCTACCTTGACAGCATCTCAGGCAGGGGGTCTGTGGGTGCCAGGGCTGGGGAATCCTGGGTTTGGTTCCTAAAGCCAAGAAGACCGATATCTGCTGTGTGGTGCATCATGAGTCACCTTCAGGCAGTAGGCAGAGCCTCTCCTCAGGGAAATGTCTTTACCACTTGACTACCACATAATTCTCCTGGCTACTCAGGGAATATTTCAGCTTCTCAAAGCACCAGCACTACAGGAGAGGAGTGCTTGTGGCTAAGCCCTTCTCTAGGGAGGCAGCTGTGAACCCGCCTGGGGCTGGGGATCACAGACAGTTCAGGATTGCAAGAGGTGTGGCCTCCACCCCTTCTGAAGGTTTGTTTTAACAGGGAAAACCCTGTGGCTGCTGTGCATTTGTGTTTTAGGGTCCCTCAGCAAATTGTAGCCCTAGAGGAGTGGGTTTGTAGAGCAAGACTGTTGGTGCAGAGGAGCCAGCAGTCACACAGGTGCAGGGGTTCCCTTCTGGACTGGCACCAGTCTTGGGCTGTGTGCAGAGAGACCATTAGCACAGGAGAGCATCAGATGCACACCTTGTCCTCATGCTTTGGGGCAGATTCACCAGAAGGCCACTGTGTGTGTGTACGGGCTGTGACATTCCTGCTCTGGATTGAGACACCAGTGCTGACACAGCCAGCAGCAAAGGGGTCTCATGGGACAGTATTCCTCAGGCAGGAGACAAAACAGCTGCTTCACTCCACAGAGCATGAAGATGCTTGTAGCATCCTACTCCTTGAGCATTTAAACTGCACATCTGGATTTCACACTGGAATTGCCTGGCAAAAGTGGCATCTGCAGTGCTTCTCTGGGACGTAGTCCTTACTTTAGTCATGCTTTGGTTCACTTGTCTATATAGTGTACATACAGTGGTATTCTCTTGTTCTTCTCTCTAGGATCCCAGGGGCAATCCAGGAAGGATATTCAGATTATGTAGAAAAGCAATTTTTATTTTTTCTCCTTCCTTCCACTTAGAAAAATACCAGGGTTAGAGTTATTACACTTTTCTAAATGTTCAGTACAGGAGATGAGCCTCCTTCCAGCAAGAAAATACGAACTGCTGGGGTAACCAAACAGTTTTCAACTGTGCAGTTTCTGCTGTGGCAGATTGCCTGTAAGTGATGACATGGGGCTGGCATGGTACTCCTGGCTCTGGCTTTTTCCCAGACCTGAATGAATGCTGGGAATCCTGGGAGGTTATTTTGCTGCAAGCCAAACAATTAGAAAGGCATACCCCACCTCACTCCAGCAGCTCAAAAAAGGATGAAGGAACACTCCCAACATTTCTTTCATCACAGATTCCCTCTTCTGCAATTCAAACCAAAGGTTTAAATCTAATTCCAATACAACTAAAACAGAAAAATGTCTTGAACCAACAATTCAGGAAAGTAGAAAACCAGGAATTCAGTTTTCTTGTCACTGCAGAGGACATCGAAAGCAAGTTCTCTGTGCTGTGCTGGTGAGGAGGAGGAATCCCTCTATCCCCTCATCTCCACCTCTCCCGTAGCACATCCTCCCTGCTCTCAACTCCATGAGAGGGAAGGCCAAACCCTTCCCCTGTGCTCTCCAAGGCTTTCTCCACCCAGAAACAGGCAAGACTGTGGCATTGTGCCAATTAGGATGTGTCACTATTGCTTCCTACCCCTTTGAAATCCTGTGTGCACCAGTCTGTCCATCACACATTAAAAGAACCTAGCTAGGGTAGAGCTGTAGGGCACTAAAGCAGTGAATGAAGATAAATGTAAGGGTTGGTGAAAACATAATGGAATAATTTAATAAATTTTTCAAAATGCGCGTTGTTATTTGCTTAATGTAGGCCCACTCTTAGTTTACAATTTAAGCAATTGCCTCATTTAAGCATTTTAAGTTGGCCCTCAGCTGCCCTAAGTCAGGATCCAGGAGGTGATTGCATAACTCATATGAGAAAGATACACTGCAGATACTTCAACCCACGGACACGTGCTTGTCCTCCCCTTGTGCTCATTTTGGCTCTAATCAGTAAAAAAACCCTTCTCAAGGACTGTGTGTTTTGATGGGGTGGATTCTCAGAAGCTGGTATGTGCTCTGTTCTGTGGATTACTGCTCATGAGCTTCTGCTAAACTCAGTTGGTCTGCACTCTGAGCAAATAAATCCTTTTATTTGGCAGACTTTAAAAAACAGAGAGAGAGAAAGAGAGAGAGGGAAATAGAGGCCATCAGACTGTTCCCGAACGGGAACATCCAGAACGGTAACAAAAAATGTTGCTGCCGTGTTGCACAATTATTAGGATTGCTCCCCATCAAAGGTCAAAAGCATTAACCACGTTGGCAACATTTATAAATAGACCCTTTATGGAGCTTTACCTAAAGTGGAATGGATAAACACTTTGACTCAGGAGGACCAATTAGAACCAGTCGGATCTTTTAATTTAATAGCTGCATTAGGCAAGACTGGATGAATGTTGGAACAGACAGAGACGTAGAACACTGGACAATTTCACTACTTATGGAGTCTGAAATGAAATGCAATTTCAGCTCCATCACAGAAGGCCACAGAATGAGTGGTCCTGGTGTGGCCACGTAAGAGAAGGAAAGCAGAGAAAGTTTTTCTAGCCCCAGTAGGGCCATGTGACAAGCATTGCACCTCTTGCCATTAAGGTCTGGAGGGATGATCTCTGTATCCACAGGGATAAAGTGACCCAAAAAGTGACTGGAAGCTTAGATTCCCTCCACAAACGGCAACCATTGGGGTCCAGACTGCATTCTCCCAGGAATTTAGGATGCAGGTATTTCTAGCACACCATTTATAATGTTTCCCATTGCCTTCTGGTTAAAGATGTTCCTCAAGTACTCAGAAGCCAGGAAACATTAAAATTAAGTGTGATTTGGGCATTTTAATTTGTTTCACTTTGTCCCTGCCTAGCATGCATGAATGATAAATGTTTGTTCAATCTTTTCACAAGCCCGCAGGTTGGTCTAGGTTTGAACTGGCTACTGCCTAGTGGAAAAAGGCTAACAGGCAAGAGCTGATTTCTAGGATTAATTACTTTTGAATCCACTTTTTGCAAGTCTGTTTGACTGTCCAGACTGATGTGCTGCACTGGGAGCATGGAGTAAGCTCTTTCAGGAAACCAGAATCTGGTATCTCCTAATTGAGAACAGGCAGAAGGGAAGTGGCTCTGTTCTGTGCTAGGAAGAACATTCCCTGTCTTACTGCAGTGTCAGGTGGAAGACAAAAAACAGCTCTGTCTCTACAGAAGCATCTTAACTTTGGTTTCAGTTTTTTCATTGTGGCAAAGAAAAGGAATATAGGTTTATGGTTCTTGTTCTCAAACTTCTCCTTAAGGTTTTTGGTGAGAAACCCTTGTGATGAAGATGCACAATCATTCCTGGTTCTGCATTCTCCCCACTGCAATTAAATGCTAGATGGTAGGAGGAAGCTGCTTAGAGAGTCATGTTTGGAGGCAGTGGAGATTATTTTTAGTGTGAAGAGCGGGAAATATGCTCTAAATGAAAAGGTAAATTTGCAAAAAAGCAAAAAAATTGAGGTAAATTTCAGTTTTTCCTCTTAGTTCTTTAAATTCCAGTAGCATGGGTCAGGTCAGTAAGAATGATAAGAAATTAAGAGATGATAGTTGAATGCAGATATTAACTCGATGCCAGCAGTTGATCTGGCTTCATCTGTTTAAACATCCCTCTTGTAGACAAGCAATTGCAAATAGAATTTAAAAATCATCACACCAAGGGTGGAGTGATTGCCTTTTGATTGCTGGAGAGGAATCAGTGGGTTATCAGGTGTGATACCTCTCAAGCTTACTCCTGAAGCAGGTGTTTCTAACCTGTTTGCACACACACAGCAGCATCTCCCCTTAGGGACTCTGATTTAGCTATCAGGTGTCTCTCTGCAGTCTCCTGATTGTCTGTGCTGTGCTGTCTCCCTGTGCCCCTCAAAGCAAGGACATTAATCCCCACAATTTTTAGACTGCTGGTTATGCTTCGTACCTTCTAAGGTAAGTGCTGGATTGGAAGCTACAGCTGTGCTGGGCTGCATATTAACCTCATATTTATCTCTGCCTGAGTACACTCCCTCAGTTTTACCTCTTTCCACTACTGCTGGGTAACCTTATCCTTGGAAAAGAGGCAAGAGTAAACATACTGAGAGATAAAAGCTGCAGGCAGATAAATGCAAACTGTTTGAAGCAACAGCGTGATCTTTTAATCGTCCTAATAGAGTTTCAAATGAGGTACAGTCTTCCACATGCTAAGTGGTCTTCAGAGCTGATAATCAGTTTGTTTAAAAGGAACCTGAAACTTCAAAATCTACTTTCACTCAGGATGGCTTTATTGTATTTTTTCTTTGTATTGTGTTTGAATTCATCAATCACTTAGGTGGTGGTTTTGCTATTCAGAGTGGGGTTTTTTGTTTTTTACTATCCTCCCTTTCTAGCCACTTTTCCCTGCTTTCCATTTACTGTCTTTCCACTCCTTCCTACCCAGAGGGACTAATAATTTTTTTTTAGTATGATGAAAGCTACCTCAGAATTATGATATGCTGTTTTTCTCACATTAATATAAGAGTGTAAGTTCTTCTTCTCTTGCCCTTCCTCTCACCTCTGAAGGTTCCTGATCTACTGAAGTGGTGCCATGCTCTTGTTGCCAAATCATCTTCATTGGTCCATCTGTTTTGATACAATAGCAGAATTAAAACAGACAATACATAACTGATTGTCCCAGTTTATTTTTCAGCCCTAGGTTATAGACAGATTTTGAATGTAGATAACAGCCTAGAGCCAGTGTTTGTGAGCATGCAAGCCATTTTAAGTAGGATGATCAGTTCTAAGGATTTCACTTTTAATTAATTTTTAGCCTAAGCTTTTGAAACAGCTAGCCATTTTGGCTGCCAGGCTTGAGAAAAATGAGAGTACGGTGATTTTCTAGAAAATGTGAAGCACCTCTATGCTGAAAAGGGGGCTTGTTGACTTGTTTCTTAGGACAGGTGTTTCAGGAATTGAGTTGGTATTGGGGTTACCTGTCCATTTTGAAAACACAGGCCCCAGCACAGCATCCTGCAGCTGCCTGTGTTCAGATTTTAAAAGTGACTCACTGAGAGTTACTTGGTAACTTACATAGCTGAGACAGGCGACAAAACATTCAACTCAAATTGATGAGCCCAAATTTGTCTCCTAAACAACTGGGAGAATGAATTAGGGAGTGATATAATCTTCTAAATTGCATCTATTATGATATAATAACGCAACATGCCAGAAGGAGTATGGAACTCTCATAAAGGCTCTTAATTTAAATTTGCTTTGAGTTGGCAAAACACACACAAAACCAACATACTCGATTTAACTCAGTTAAACAATGTCAGCATTTAATTAGACTATGAGGATAAAGTGATGGGATGTTACAGTTCAGATTTCCATGAAATTTTACTAATCTAGGGGCAAGAACTTATAGCACTTGGAACATAAAATAAGGTACTAAATTTAAAATACGACCCCATGCATATTAGCAGAATTAAAATGCCAAACTTTAAAATGCAATTATCAAGTAATAGGCATGCCATGCATTTGTAATGCTAGAATTTCCTTAAAGCACATTAAGGACATGCAACACTCAGCAGATTCCTAACTACTGCTTAATTATCCTTGCCACTTATTGCTGCAAAGATGCAGAGTATGGAAAAGATACACATTTGCCTAACCAAAAGAAGGATTAAGAGATTTTTCTTTTGTAGTTCTAGTACAGATGGACTTCTAATATCTACTGGATACCTTGCTCAGTGAGCAACTAATGAAATCATCTGCAAATCTGAATTTGAGAACTGTCCCTTGAATACTTTAGCTACCATCAAGCACTCCCTATTGCATGGATCTCTGTTGTCCTTGTACAAAACTCAGCAGTGTGGGAGTTTCAGGGTGCTCCTTCGAAGCTGCTTTGATTTTGTAGCTGCCAGCCTGTTGCCTTTCAAAAGAAAGACTTGCCTTCAACAGAGTAGTCCTTTTGACAGCATCTCCTTTATAATCAATTTTGCAGTCCTTAAGAAAACAATTCAGGTTTTCACATTATTCTAATCCCTTTCATGTAATTATTGTAGGTTTTGAGTTAATTTAAAGCCTGATATCCTTCCTCTTAAAGCTTTTAGGAACAGTTATATGTTTGAATCTTGTGATTCATTTTTTTCTTTTCTGACTTCTCTGAAAACAACTGGAAATTTGATGCTCTGCTATTACAGCCTTTAAGATTATAAATAGCTACCTAAGATAAGAACAGATTAGAGATGTCTCTTTGGTCTGAGATGCTTTCCACTGTCAAATAACCTATTTCACACAGTGTGGCTGTACCACCCTGGTCCAAAGGGGGTGGGAGGTGGGGAGGAAGGTGTCCTGAGAAACTGCATCTGCAATTATTTTGTGAAGTGTCTTCCCCCTCTGGTGTGAAGAGCTTACCTCTGTGTGCCTGGTGCTGTTACCTGGCCAGGAGAGCTGGGGTGTCTGGGTCTCATCCCTTGCACAGGGAACATCCTGGTGGAATTTAGGCGTGAGCTTTCAGGGTCCCCACGTGGTGGTAGCTGAGTCTTGTCTTGGGAGAAGCCTTGTGGCAGTCACTGAAGACTTGGTTTCAGATTCTCTTATTTGTCGTACTTGGACACGAAAGAACCACGCAGACTCAGCTTAGTTTAGGACAGAAAGAAGCCAGGAAAACCCCAGGCTGTTTATTTTACTTTATACATATATGTTTTTAGGAATGACCGTGGATTAGAGGATGAGGTTACCACCTCTCCAACCACACTGGTCAGACAAAAAGGTCCATCAAACTTCTCTGCCTCAGGAGAAGGAACGAAAACAAAAAGGAACGGTTAGCAAACATAACTGTGTTTACAGAAAGTGCATGAGAAACTCCATCACAGAAATGAAAACATCAAAAGACTGCAAATTTCAGGGTGACACTTATTCTCCATTTGAATGTCTTCACATTTGTGTTGGTTGTAAGATTATAAAGTCCTTATGCTGGGAAGATTAAAGATAAACAGGAAATAAAAAGGAGGGGGAAAAAAAAGAAAAATAAACATTTGTAAAGGAACAACACACCACAAACAATGTCAGAGAGGTTTTGCTGAGGGGAAATGTTTTTTTGAAGAAAAGGATAATGGCATCTGGGGAATGGGGTTTGCCACAAAACCTCACTCCCTCTGAGCACTTGTTAAATTAGCTGTGTTTCTCCTCTGTACTGCCTCCACTTTGAATACAGACAGGTAAGAGGTTGAGTTATTTCCTTCGGCACCAGCCCAGAGACTCTCTGAGCTTTGTTGGCCTCAGCTCCTGGAGCACACTCTGTGTTCTCAGGGCAGGTATGAGGCATTAATTTCCAGAGACAGGTGGCTTGTGCCTTAGTGCTGGATTGCATTTCTCTTATCACAAATCCTGCAGAGAAGTGGTGTTGAAAATCTTATGCGGGTCCAAAAAGTAGTGCCAGTATTAAAGATTCAGAGCCTGCACCAAACGTGCCCCTTTCACTGAGAATGGAAGAAAGAAATTCTTCAAAGAGTGGTTGGTTAGGAGTTCATTTAATTTTCCCTTATATTCGCTGAACTGATGAACGTAATTAACAGCTGCTTCACTGGAAAGAGTTTTCACTCAGTTATTTCCTTCATCTCAGACTTAGGCTCATTTGATAATTATTTTTGCATGCTGACTTTCACATCGTTGACTGTTCTTCCCAGCCTTGCACTGTAGTGACAAAGGAATTATAACAAAGTCAAGCCATTGATTTTTACTTTTTCCTTGCTTCATGCTTACTCTTTTTGTAAGTGCAGTAATTTCCCTCGCCACGCTGAGATGTGTTCTACATCTTTCCCAGGACAATGTGTGTATCTGATCAAATCCATCAGCCAGGTAAGCCAGATGAAACATCTACTGCTGTTCAGAAAATAGATTCTGCATTGATTTAACTACTAGAAAAGCAAATCTCCATTATTTCAAAAAGCAATAAGATTGCCCTCAATACTCATTTCCTATCAGTATGGGACAGATAAAACACTAAAGTGGAAGTCAGAAATCTATCAAATGGCTCATTGACTTGGGCCAATTTAGAATGTTTTTCCTTGTGCTTCTTGACTGTGTGTCTACTTCTGTATTGTAATAACTCTGTGGAGGAGAAACCATTTCTGTACTTGTTTGTGCAAACTCTGTCTTGCTTGGAGTCTCCAGGTAACTTAAAATATGCCTCATTACAAACAAAGCTGTGAAATGTTGCAGCTCCCACCCGTTTCCTTACAGTTCCACAGGAGTGAATAGATTTGCCTGATAGCAAATGCAGCTCTGTGGTTGGGATCAAAATGATGTGCAGTTCCAGTTGTTGTATCATGTGGCCTCAGGCTGTACTTCCTTGGGAGCTACTGCTTTAAGTCTTCTACAGCAAAAAATGCTTCAGTTCAGCCCATGGGCTCAAAGTGGACAAATGTGAACGTGAATTATTCCAGTCAAAATAAGCTGACCAAACGTGGTGATATCAAGGGGGGTAAATAACTGGTATGTGGATAAAATAACAGAGTAATATTGGAGTGCTGAGAATTCAGTTAAATAGTAACCAAAGTGATGAAAGTTTGAACTACTTAATCCATCATTCCATCCCCATGTCCAGGGAGAAACAGTGCTTCTGGAGAGTGCCAGAGGACAGCGAGGTCTCACATCAAAAATGCAGCACAGGTGGGGGACAACATCCTTCTCTTGAACCGTGATGTCCTTACTGCTCTGGGTAGCTGAAAGGAACCCACGTGCCACCAACACCTCCACTGGCTTCAGCAAAATTCCAGTCAGTGCCAAATTGTGGGACCTGAAGTCCTAATCTTGCTTTCCATCCCCATCCCCTGTCTTCTTTTTTTTTTTTCCCCAATTTCCCGGTTTTTTGTATATTTCTTCCCTTTTCTTCCTCTCTTTTTACTTTTTTTCAAGAGCTGGCCTTTAGTAGCCAGGATTGTTTTGTAGCATGTCAGAGAGCCTGCGGTCACAAAAGCTGCTTGAGTGAAGTTTTAAATAGCCTGATTTGTGGGGGTTTGGCAGATCTAACCACAGCAGGTGAGACCTGGAGCTGGGAACTTGCCCCTCTGATAGTAAGTGAGAGACAGCCTCACAAACAGCAGCAGCATTTTTTTTAATCTCTATAGTTATTTTTGTTTTCTGCCCTTTTGGAGCTTGTTTTGTCTTTGAGGAAAGATGATCAAGCTACACCAGAAGCAGCAGTGGCAACAACGGATCCAGCTCACATCAGCATCTGCTTTTCTTTGCCATCAAAAGGCCCATTAGTTATTTCCCTTGTTAGCACCCTCTGATGGATTTGCCAAACAGCATCCTTTGTGTGCTAAAACTCTGGTGACAAAATAGAAAGGAAACAACAGAGCCTGAAAAAAATTACTTAATTCTCTACCTCCCACGTGTTTTCTTTTCACTGCATTGTGAGTTTAATTTGCGTGTCAGGGGTAATTTGCACAGAACAGTAAATAAATATTTTTAGCACTCCTTGCTCTGAGTGTAAGGGTTGACTATGGAGCTGAGCAGAATTTGTTTCATATCTTTGCAGCACATATTTGAAAATGCCACTGTTGCTGGGGATTAGGGTAAGAGATGATAAAGTTTTATGGCTTCCTCAGAGATAGAGGATTCCTTTGAGATTTGGGGGAATAAGTGAACTGTCAGGAAAAGCCACCAACACAGAGGTTTATGACCAAAAAGGAGACAGAGGAGTCCTGCAACTTTATTCCAGTAAAGGGAGAGACCACTGGGGCACACACCCACGGGGTTTTGGAGGACGCAGCCTCCTTTTATCCCAAACTCCCGGCCACATGGTGCCCTCTTCCTTTCCCCACTGGCTGAGGTACAGGGAAGGTACAGCCTTCCCGAACTGCCTACCCCATATTCCCCCTCGAACCTGCAGTTTCACCCCGAAGTTCAGAAGTTCAGACTTGTGCAGACCCTTGTCTGTTTCAGGAGCCAAGCTGTCTGGGCTGCTTGAGGTCAGTAGAGGCATTAAGTCCCATTTCAAAGACTAACACCCACCCCTTCACCCATCCAATTGTTTGCAAACACATCAGCTTTCCTCTAAATCCCTCCCTCTTATTTCTCAATTTCTCTTTACAGACCCTAGTTAATAACAACTTAACCCTTTTCAACAACCTGCAACATTTGAAACACCCACTCCCGACTTTGCCACGTCTGGTCCTTGCACCAGGTGTGGCAAGTAAATACCAGAGGCTCCAACGACCTCAAGTAACCCCTGGAGCAATTAAAAAGGACTTCAATGACCTCAAGTAACCCCTAAAGGGCCTCAAATGACCTCAAGTAACCTCTGGATTAAATAAAAAAGACTCAAATGACCTCAAGTAACCCCTGTGACCTCAAGTAACCCCAATCAAGTCCCCAGATGACTTCAAGTAACCCCTGGATTAAACAAAAATAACTCAAATGACCTGAAGCAACCCCTGTGACCTGACATAACCCCTAAAGGGCCTCAAATGACCTCAGGTAACCCCTGGAGCAATTAAGAAAGACACCAATGACCTCAAGTAACCTGTGTGACCTGAAGTAACCCCAAAAAAGGGCCTCAAATGACCTCAAGTAACCTCTGGATGAAATAAAAAAGACTCAAATGACCTCAAGTAACCCCTGTGACCTCAAGTAACCCCAAAAAGGGCCAGAAATGACCTCAAGTAACCCCTGGAGCAATTAAAAAATACTCCAATGTCCTGAGGTAACCCCAAAAAGGGCCTCAAATGACCTCAAGTAACCTCTGGATTAATTAAAAAAGACTCAAATGACCTGAAGTAACCCCTGTGACCTCAGGTAACCCCTAAAGGGCCTCAAATGACCTCAGGTAACCTCTGGAGCAATTAAGAAAGACACCAATGACCTCAAGTAACCCATGGAGCAATTAAAAAATACTCCAATGACCTCCAGTAACCCCTGTGATCTCAAGTAACCCCAATAGCTGCCTCAAATGACCTCAAGTAACCTCTGGATTAAACAAAAAAGACTCAAATGACCTGAAGTAACCCCTGTGACCTCAGGTAACCCCTAAAGGGCCTCAAATGACCTCAGGTAACCCCTGGAGCAATTAAAGAGGACTCCAATGACCTCCAGTAACCCCTGTGACCTCAAGTAACCCCAAAAAAGGCCTCAAATGACCTCAGGTAACCCCAAATAACCTCTGGGTTAAATAAAAAAGACTCAAATGACCTGATGTAACCCCTGGAGCATTTAAGAAAGACACCAATGACCTCAAGTAACCCCTGTGACCTCAAGTAACCCCAATCAAGTCCCCAAATGACCTCAAGTAACCCTAAAAAAAAGGACCTCAAATGACCTCAAGTAACCTCTGGATTAAACAAAAAAGACTCAAATGACCTGAAGTAACCCCTGTGACCTGACATAACCCCTAAAGGGTATCAAATGACCTCAGGTAACCCCTGGAGCAATTAAAAAAATACACTCATGACCTCAAGTAACCCCAAAAAGGGCCTCAAATGACCTCAAGTAACCTCTGGATTAAACAAAAAAGACTCCAATGACCTGAAGTAACCCCTGTGACCTCAGGTAACCACTAAAGAGACTCAAATGACCTCAGGTGACCCCGGATCAATTAAAAAATATTCCAATGACCTCAAGTAACCCCTATGACCTCAAATAACCCCAATCCAGGACTCAAATGACCTCAAGTAACCCCTGTGACCTCCAGTAACCCAAATCAAGTCCCCAAATGACCTCAAGTAACCCCCAGAAATGCCTCAAATAACCTCAAGTAACCTCTGGATTAAATAAAAAAGACTCAAATGACCTGAGATAACCCCTGTGACCTCAAGTAACCCCAAAAAGGGCCTCAAATGACCTCAAGTAACCTCTGGATTAAATAAAAAAGACTCAAATGACCTCAGGTAACCCCTGTGACCTCAAGTAACCCCAATCAAGTCCCCAAATGACCTCAAGTAACCCCTGGAGCAATTAAAAAATACTCCAATGACCTCAAGCAACCCCAAAAAGGGCCTCAAATGACCTCAGGTAACCTCTGGATTAAACAAAAAAGACTCCAATGACCTGAGGTAACCCCTGTGACCTCAGGTAACCCCCAAAGGGCCTCAAATGACCTCAGGTAACCCCTGGAGCAATTAAAAAGGACTTCAATGACCTCCAGCAACCCCTGTGACCTCAAGTAACCCCCAAAAGGGCCAGAAGTGACCTCAAGTAACCCCAAAAAGGGCCTCAAATGATCTCAAGTAACCTCTGGATTAATTTAAAAAGACTCAAATGACCTGAGGTAACCCCTGTGACCTCAAGTAACCCCTAAAGGGCATCAAATGACCTCAGGTAACCCCTGGAGCAATAGAAAAGGACTTCAGTGACCTCAAGTGACCCCTGTGACCTCAAGTAACCCCTGGATCAATTAAAAAAGACTCAAATGACCTCAAGTAACCCCTAAAGGGCCTCCAATGACCTCAAGTAACCCCTAAATCAATTAAAAAAGACTCCAATGACCTCAAGTAACCCCTGTGACCTCCAGTAACCCCAATCAAGGCCCCAAATGACCTCAAGTAACCCCAAAAAGGGCCTCAAATGACCTCAGGTAACCTGTGGATTGAATAAAAAATACTTAAATGTCCTGAAGTAACCCCTGTGACCTCAAGTAACCCCTAAAGGGCCTCAAATGACCTCAGGTAACCCCTGGAGCAATTAAGAAATACACTAATGACCTCAAGTAACCCCAGATTAATTTTAAAAGACTCAAATGACCTCAAGTAATTCCTGCGCCCTCAAGTAACCCCAAAAAGGGCTTCAAATGGCCCCAAGTAACTCCTGGATTAAAAAAAAAAAAGACTCAAATGACCTCAGGTAACCCCTGTGACCTCAAGTAACCTCAATCAAGTCCCCAAATGACCTCAGGTAACCCCAGATTATTAAAAAAGACTCAAATGGCCTCAAGTAACCCCAAAAAGGGCCCCAAATGACCTCAGGTAACCCCTGGATCAATTAAAAAATACTCAAATGACCTCAAGTAACACCAAGTAACCCCATATGACCTCAAATAACTCCTGTGACCGCCACTAACCCCAATCAAGGCCCCAAATGACCTCAGGTAACCCCAAAAATGGCCTCAAATAACCTCAAGTAACCTCTGGATCAATTAAGATAGACACCAATGACTTCAAGTAACCCTGTGACCTCAAGTAACCTCAAAAAAGGCCCCAAATGACCTCAAGTAACCCCTGGAGCAAGTAAAGAAGATTCCAATGACCTCAAGTAACCCCTGTGATCTCAAGTAACCCCAAAGAGGGCCAGAAATGACCTCAAGTAACCCCTGGATTAAATAAAAAAGACTCCAATGACCTCAAGTGACCCCTGAGACCTCAAGTAACCCTTAAAGGGCCTCAAATGACCTCAGGTAACCCCTGGATCAATTAAAAAATATGCAATGACCTCAAGTAACCCCTATGACCTCAAATAACCCCAATCCAGGCCTCAAATGACCTCAAGTAACCCTGAATCAATTACAAAAGACTCCAACGACCTCAAATAACCCCTGTGACCTCCAGTAACCCCAATCAAGGCCCCAAATGACCTCAGGTAACCCCAAAAAGGGCCTCAAATGACCTCAGGTAACCTCTGGATTAAATAAAAAAGACTTAAATGACCTGAAGTAACCCCTGTGACCTCAAGTAACCCCTAAAGGGCCTCAAATGACCTCAGGTAACCCCTGGAGCAATTAAAAAATACACTAATGACCTCAAGTAACCCCAACCAAGGCCTCAAATGGCCTCAAGTAACCCCAGATTAATTTTAAAAGACTCAAATGACCTCAAGTAACCCCTGTGACCTCAAGTAACCCCAAAAAGGGCTTCAAATGACCTGAAGTAACCCCGGATTAAAAAAAAAAAGACTCAAATGACCTCAAGTAACCCCAGCTTATTAAAAAAGACTCAAATGGCCTCAAGTAACCCCAAAAAGGGCCCCAAATGACCTCAGGTAACCCCTGGATCAATTAAAAAATACTCAAATGACCTCAAGTAACCCCAAATGACCTCAAATAACTCCTGTGACCACCAGTAACCCCAATCAAGGCCCCAAATGACCTCAGGTACCCCCAAAAATGGCCTCAAATAACCTCAAGTAACCTCTGGATCAATTAAGATAGACACCAATGACTTCAAGTAACCCCTGTGACCTCCAGTAACCCCAAAAAGGGCCTCAAATGACCTCAAGTGACCCCAAATGACCTCAAGTAACCCCTGAATCAATTAAAAAAGACACCAAATGACCTGATGTAACCCCTGTGACCTCAAGTAACCCAAATCAAGGCCCCAAATGACCTGAAGTAACCCCAGATTAATTAAAAAATACTCAAATGGCCTCAAGTAACCCCCAAAAGAGCCTCAAATGACCTCAGGTAACCCCTGGAGCAATTAAAGAAGACTCCAATGACCTCCAGTAACCTCTGTGACCACAGGTAACCCCAAAAAGGGCCTCAAATGACCTCAGGCAACCCCTGGATTAAATAAGAAAGACTCCAATGACCTCAAGTAACCCCTGTGACCTCAAGTAACCCCTAAAGGGCCTCCAATGACCTCAAGTAACCCCTAAAGGGCCTCCAATGACTTCAAGTAACCCCTGGATCAATTAAAAAATATGCCAATGACCTCAAGTAACCCCTATGACCTCAAATAACCCCAGTCAGGCCTCAAATGACCTCAAGTAACCCCAAATAACCTCAAGTAACCACAAAAAGGGCCTCAAATGACCTCAAGTAACCCCGTATCAATTAAAAAAATACTCAAAGGACCTCAAGCAACCCCTGTGACCTCAAGTAACCCCAGTCAAGGCTCCAAATGCCCTCAAGTAACCCCAAATGACCTCAAGTAACCCCAACCAGGGCCTCAATGACCTCAAGTAACCGCAAATGACCTCAAGTAACCCATGGATTAATTAGAAAAGACCCCAATGACTTGCAATGAGCTCAGTGGCCACAAGCCAGCTGGCTGCTGGTGTCTCATCCTTCCTGACCTCTCCCAGCCCTGTGCAGTGTGTTTGAAGGGAGTGGGCAGAGGCAGCTGTGAAGACAGCACACGCAGTGGTAATTTGTCACACTCACCAACAGTGGCTGGATAAAATGCACCTGCTCATCTTTCCCACTTATCAAAGCAACATTTGAACATTCGTCCCCCTGCTTTGGCATAAAATTTGAACCAGAGAAGTTCCCGTGTCTGCCAGGAAACGCTTCTCGGTCCAGCAGGGGCTCCAGTGTGGTGAGCCCCCTGACACCCTTAACAATGCATTTCCAATGTTCTTCTTTCTCACAAATGGCACATTGAATCCCTCCCAATCGCTGTCCTGGTGGCCACCCCCTTCCCTTTGCTCCTGGGGTTCCCTGCACTTCTTCCCCTTGAGCTGATGCCTTAAGAGGCCTCCTAGAAACAGAGACTAGACAGGAGTAAGTGAATAAGGTAGGTATTTATTTGAAGGGCCTTCAAAGGTACCCCTGGGGAGCCAGAGGCTACTGCCGAGATGGGCCCCAAGATGGATGACAGGTCACGAGTTCTTCACACTTTTATAGGTTCGGTTCATCTGCATATCAGAGTTGATTCTCCAATTAAAGCTTCAGTTAATGATGTAATTTCCCCTCCGCTTGCCCCCCACCCCGAGGCTCTTTGGTTTATACTTTTTGGACCTGGGACGGTCTGAGTGTCCTTGGAGAGCAGGCCTGGAGAGGCTTTGTTGTGTCTACCTAGCATGAGAGAGCAGAAATTAACAGGCTACAAGAAACTTCAGAGTTACACACTAAGCAGTACAGGATTTGAAAAATATGAAAGTTAAAATCTAAGGCATCAGAGTGTTGTAAAAATTCTGCCATTATCCCTGCCTATACCTTTACCTTTTCCTCATCCC
The DNA here is from genome assembly GCA_014706295.1 of Lycocorax pyrrhopterus obiensis. Lineage (NCBI taxonomy): Eukaryota > Metazoa > Chordata > Aves > Passeriformes > Paradisaeidae > Lycocorax > Lycocorax pyrrhopterus. Next base: position 112,885,747 of record JACSVZ010000001.1, on the reverse strand, counting down.
TTCTTTCATATCTTCTATATACCCGAGATGCCTTTCTAACCAATTCCTGGAAGGGCCCACTCGGCCACTTCTCCAGCCCCTGATCCTGCTCCCTGTGGGCTCTCACCCTCCCACAGCCACCAAATTCTCAGCAAAATCACCCCCCTCCCCAGTGACCCAAACAAAATCCCTTCGTGTATCAGGCCAGGCTTTGGTGACACGCCGTCTCTCACACCGCGCACCAAAGCCGCTCCCTGTCCAGCCGCAGTGTCCAGACACCCCTGCAGGACATCCCGGGCTGCTCTCGCAGCACCACAAGCTCTGCAAAGCAGGTGGGCAGGCACAGCTGACAGTGTCACAGGGATGGGCAGGTGGAAAAGACATCCTGCAACCTCATGGGGCAAGGAGCCACTGCTGCCCTGCTTAGGGGGTGGTGGGGTCAGGCACCGCCCGGTGCTGAGCCCCGGCTGTCCCACAGCCTCAGCTCGGCCCCGCCGCCTCCCCACAGGTCCCTGGCCTGTGCTGCCGGTTCTGCATCTCTGCACCTGGCCTCGGGACTCCTCACCATAGAGGAACCCCCTTACAAACCCAGATCCTCCACCCTGGCTCCGTAATGGCCCGGGGAGGAGTGGGGCTGTAGGAACAGCACCTCCCTGTTTTCCCACTCCTGGGAGCCAGGAATACAAAAGACTTGTAGCTGGCCTTGTATTAGACTGCAGATTTTGAAGATAAGGCAGAGAACTTCCCAGTTCTCACTGTTCTCTCCTTATCACACAGTCTCTGGCTGCTATTTGCCTCAATCATATTTCTACATGCTCCCCTTCAACCAATCCTTCCCCAAAACACCACCATATTGCCCCCTCTGGGCATCTACTGAGACCCTTTCTCTTATTGCCCCCTCTGGGCATCCATGCCCTTAATTACCTCTGGGAGAATGTGCAAACTATCTCAACATTCTCCCAAAGGACCCTCTGGAGATATTTTGGGATCATCATCCCTATAGTTGAGACCCTTTTTTGACTTTCCTTTGCTGCCCACCCTGGGCCTCCTGCCATGTTTTACTCCCCGAAGTTGTACTCACCAGTGAGATTTGTTGAGACCCTTCTTGACTTTCCCTTACTGCCCTCTCTGGGCATCCATGGCCAGTGGTCCAGTCCCCTGGTCCGCCTCTCATCTGTCTCCTGGACAGCCTCGGGTACCCAATCAATCACCTGGTGCTGGCCAGCGCTGAAGGGACCCGCTCACTGAAACTGGGTGAGGCACCTCCAGCTCCTCTTGCCATGTGCTGTCCTTGGATGGTGGAAGGATCCCAGATGAGCTCCCAATTGCCAGAGGTTTATGACCAAAAAGGAGACAGAGGAGTCCTGCAACTTTATTCCAATAAAGAGAGAGAGACCACGGGGCACACACCCGCGGGGTTTTCTCTCTCGGGGTTTCAGAGGGCGCAGCCTCCTTTTATCCCAAACTCCCGGCCACATGGTGCCCTCTTCCTTTCCCCATTGGCTGAGGTACAGGGAAGGTACAGCCTTCCTGAACTGCCTACCCCATATCCCCCCTCGAACCTACAGTTTCACCCCAAAGTTCAGAAGTTCAGACTTGTGCAGACCCTTGTCTGTTTCAGGAGCCAAGCTGTCTGGGCTGCTTGAAGTCAGTAGAAGCATTAAGACCCATTTCCAAGAAATTGACACCCATCCCTTTACCCATCCAATTGTTTCTAAAGACATCAGCTTTCTTGTCACACTGAGCATATGAGTTTGTGAGAGATGTTAGCAACATCAGGCAAAATACAAGTCTAGTGGAGGTGGGACAGCAAGGTAGCCCCGAAACAACATGAGAACCAAATATATCACACAACCTATTTCTGAAAGAAAATGATATAAACCAGTAGTAATCGGGTTTGTGGAGCTGTTTTCTCCCCATATGAAATGTTTTTGGTATTACAATAGTGGGAATGATTTTAGTACCCATATTTTGGAAAGGCTGTTTGGAAGCTCGAGGGAGTATGGAAAAAGATAAGGAAATCATTCAAGGGCTGGAGAAAATTTTCTTTGTTTAGTTTCTCAAGAAAAGCCAGCTGCACTGTGATGTGATTACAGCTCTGAAAGCACACGAGAACAAATGCCTGGAACTGGGAGCTAGAGAACGTCCAGGTAGAAACACACCACTGAAAGGAGGGTAAGAGAGACTCCACCCATCCTGGGTGGTTTTGGGGGGTATGGATTCAAAACAACTCCTAACAGCAAAACCCCACAGGGCATGAACATATAAGCTAGAAAATATCACTGAGGATATATTTCATTAGGCATCATGCAGATCAAAATGTTGAACGCTGTGGTCATGGTCCAGAAGCACAATTATCCATTAACACCAACTCCATCACCCTCTAAATTTTTTTTTCCTTTGAAAGACCTATATTTATTAAAGGCATATGTAATTACCAGGTGGCAACCAGACATTCTAATGGGATCAGCTTAAAGTTATAGTGTTTGAAGTGATGATAACAGCATTTCAGACATCACAACTTTAAGCAGTGACTACCAAATTTTTGAAAGGACATCATTTTGAGTCTGAATATAAAAACCATTTGTTGCCTTTTTTTCTCCCTGTGTATGCGTGTCAGTGCTGGAAATGATGACTACTGAGTGACATCTAGTGGATATGGAGATGCTGAACACCAGCATTTCAAAGGTACAAAACCTTTTGAAATACATCAGAGTTGTAGTGCCGGCAAAGGAACCACGTAATTAAAATGTTGTGCATTGTAGCAAGATATAGGTAACAAGCCAGAGAGACAGAATCCAGCTTTTCAAGGAAATAGAAACTTAATAAATCAAAATTTTTGAGATTTCTCTTTTTTAGATCACTCCAATTCTTATGTAAAAAAATCCCCACACTGCTCCCTGTTCATTGTCCTGCTTTCAGCTGTACTTTATATAATAATCTCTATACAGGGACCATTTACCAGCACACTCCCTGAAATCCACAACCTGTCACACAGTAGCCCTGCTATGGTGGGCAGGGCCCTCTGATATGTTTCGGATGGATATTTTTCCTTTTTCATTTCCATTTCATTTTTCAAAATTTAATATGTACTTATCCTTGAGGCTTACTGGCCACAATAAGTCCAGAGTTGCTTTATAGCGAGTCGATGACAGAAAAATTGTAGTTTTTCATGAGAGATTATTGAAGAAGAATACCTGAAATGCTTGCCTGCCTTAATTCTCTTTTTGGGAAAAGGTATTTCTGAGAAGACCACATTTCAGAAACTGAGATACAGAGACTTCAATTTTAGGACCTGAAGGGAAAAAATGTCAACAGAAAGCTTTTATATTCCAAGGGCATGATTCACCAGGTGTCTTACAGTACACTTAAATTTATCGATCATAAGCATGCAGTTGTGAACTCTGGATTTTTCACCTTGTCCACAGAATCTTCCCAGGGCTCTGTGGGAACTATTAAGCTCCCACTTATTAACTTTGCTTCCCAAGTTCATAAACGTAAATTAATTTTTTTTGCATTTTTATCAGACACATTTTAAACAAGTCCCTGGACACAAAAACCAACTGATGTTCTATTGATAAGTTAAATCCAAAAATCACTAATATGGGATATGTGGGTGAAGTGGTAGAGAGTAATATGTTTTGATTACTCATGGATTCTTACAGTGAAATATAAGTTATAAGTAGTCAGAATGTTGGTGTAAATCACTTCATCAAGTCTGATCTTTGACCAGTTGTAAACTAGACCATAGCACAAAGTGCCGTGCCCAGTTGTTATACTGGATAAATTTGGTAGGGATTAGGCTATGGGTTACAGATAAACTAATCACATCAATACAAAACTGACTTTGTAACACAAGATTGAAATTTAAAAAAAAAAAATCTTGATTCAGTGGCTTTTGGTTGCTAAGTTTAAGTTTTCTTTCCACAAGTATTTTCAGAGTCAAGCTACAAGGACCAAAAGTGAGCTGCTTCCTCCGTGGGACATAAATTAGTGACATGCTCTATTTTTTTGACAGGTGGGTCTCTGCATCCCTGTGATCCTCCCTGGGCTGCAGAGGCACAGCTGCCTCACCATGGTCTCACCAGGGACTGGAGAGGAATCTCAGCTCCTGCAGCACCTCCTGCCCCTCCTTCTGCACTGACCTGGGTGTCTGCAGAGCTGCTCCTCTCACAGGTTCTCATCCTGCTCTTCTCTGGCCACGATTACATCTGTGCAATACCTTTTTTTTTCCTTCTTCTTAAATCTGTTGTCATAGAGGCAGTCCCGCCATTCGCATTCCCACCATTCCTGCTTGGCCAGTGGCACTCCCATCTTTGGAGCAGCCGGGAATTGGCTGTGCTGGGCTTGGAGGAAACTTCTGTCAGCTCCTGACAGCAGCTACCCCTGTAGTCCCCCTGCTACCAAAACCTGCCCATGCAAAGCCTTCTGGTTGTTGTTGTTGCTGCAGCTGAAATACTTCTGCAGTCTTTTAATGAAATAAACCTGGGAGAACTAATTTAGCCTTTCAGCTCAGCTCCACAATATGTCCCTCTCAGATTACTGAGCATTATAGGCAGTTTCATTCTCTCTCTCCCCCCCTTTTTTCCATCCCAGCCCTGAGCTCTGGTCTGAAAACTGACAGATATATGGAGACATTTCTCATCTAGACATGCACTTGGACTTTGCTGAGCCCTTCAGGGCAGGTATGAAGCAGCACTGAGCCTTGCAGAGCTGGGGGCAGCTGTGACCTGCAGGACTGTTGGCTCATGGGTTTCAAATCAGCGCTGCTGCAGATTCCAAATCACTGCTTAGCTGCAAGCCGAGTTATTGCACACAAACTCTGCATGAGCAGTAGCATCCTACCGAGGAATAATAAAAATGCTAATAAAAATGCTGCTGCCACGAGCCAGGGCAGCTGGATGCCAGCAGCTTCTCTTGAGCTTTACAACCTGAGAACATGGAGCTTGGTGTGAGGCACAAAATGCAGCTGAAAGGTAAAGGACAGTGGCTTAGGGCTTGAACACACGTCTGTGGTTTGTGGGCTGGAACTGATTCACGGCTGGAGCGTGCAGCACTGCTCAGACCTGCTGTCAGTCTGAAAACATCTCCTTATTGCTCTCATCAAGGGTATGCTACCAAATTAACAGCGTTCAGTTCCCAGGAACAGTCCAGGGAAAGGGCTGAAACTCCAGCCTGAGTGAGTTTGCTGGAGGGTTGGGATTTTTTTGCTGTTGTTGCTAATTAAGTAGCAAGTCTGGGCACTGACTGCAGATTTTTTAACATCTTTGCTTGTCAAATTGATCTGAACTGGGCCACAAAGTCCAGGAACCAATCTTGAGGTAGTGCACTTTTCCTCTAGCCGTGCATGCTGTTGTCCTCAGAAAGGAAAAGTGAGAGAAATCCTGTTTCATGGCAGTTGGATAGAAAGGACTTTTTTTCTTATCAGCTTTCTAAGTGTGACATTGTTAACTTTGCAGATAGTTTTGAAGTTTAAAATGTTTGGGCATTTGTATTTATTTATTTATTTTGGGGAATCAATATCTCATCTACTTCAAATACTGTTAGACTCATACTTGTCAAAAAAGTTTCCACTCCAAATCCATTTTTTCTCCGCATGTACGTAAAATTTTTCTACTTTCAGCTATTTAGCTACTGATGATTCAGAGTAAAATTAATTTTTTTTTTTACTGCTACTAAGCCTGAAATACCTGTGGTTTTAAGTGTTGTCTCAGACAGTGTACATGAAACATTTGTTGGACTCTCTTTCTCAGAGTGTAGATTTGTGGAGCGAAAAAGACTCTTAATGCTACAAATTCCAATTTTCAGAATGGGAATAATTGTCATCTTTCTTTTCATTAGGCACTGTTTGAGAAACAGAAATGGATGAGCTACAAAATAATTTCTCCAATCTAATTTTTTTCTTTTTCTTTCTAGTTTTTTTGGTCAGAAAACTCTGATCCTGCAAATGAAGCATTGCAGGAGAAATCCTGCTGAGATTGAGCTGCAGTGCTGCTTTGTTTATGAGCATCATCTTGACCCACACCCATGATTCCAATAAAGCACCTGGAGGAAAGGGCGGCTCTTGAAAACCTGACTGATCCCTTGTTTGGGGGTCACAGAAAGTCAAACACCTCCTCCCTTTCACTCTCAGTGACTGGAGGAATTCTAATTTTGTACAGGACGGAGAGTTCTTGCTAAAGTTTGATACCAAAAGCCAAGCAAAAGACACCCATAACCAGCACAAAAGAATATTAAAAAGACATTAATATTATTCTCCTTGTGAAAGTCAGAAATATTTTCCACATTAGTCAGTAAAAGGTATCTTCTAGTGCATATATTTATGTTTTATGGTACATTTTGTCTTTCAGTGGTTGCCAGAGTGAAATCTTCCCATTTAACTATGTTTTACAACAATATAGTGACCACTTTTATTTAGCAAAGGTACATGGAAAGCAAGACAGGCCTATAAGACCTGAAAATGAGACAGATAAAAGTTAGTAATGCTTATTTTACTTTGTGCAAAAACTTTGGAGAACTCTTCTTTCTTTCATTTCAATATACATCATAAGGTCATCATTCAAATACCCCAAAAAAAGAAAGCTGGATTTTATTGGTTTTTTATTGTAAACAAACAATAAAATCCTTGCTGTCTTTCAAAGTTGTACTAGAACTGTAGTTCAGGCAGGCTCAGACCCTCAGCTTTCTCAATTCTTAATATAAATAGTTTGAAAGTCTTTAAAGATGTGTGCCATAAGGAAAAAGGAGAATTACAAACTTTCAAGCTGAGCTGTACACAATCGTCCTGGTCCCAGGTGGCACAGTCTTGTGCACGTGAGTTATCCCAGTGCCTTCACTGGGATTTACTTGTGTGGGCAAAGCTGCTCACAAAGAAAGAGCATTTGCACTTCTGGAGCCACAGTTCTTCCCTGCAGAGAGAAATAGAAAAAGGTTGGTGACTTCAGCTATGGCTGTACAAAGTGCCAAAAGCAAAAATGTGTTATTTGCACTCTGATCAATGATAATAAATCATAACAAGCAAATTAATTTTTTCTTTGAATCAGGATTAAGAGCAGCTAGAATTACTCGCAAAAATGCCACGAGCAGGCAAGAAATAACAACAGCATAAGCAGATGAACAAATTAATATCAACTGCTGTAACATCCTTCCCCTTTTCTGATGGGCAGCAAATAAAAGTGCAGGAGCTACACAGCAACTAGTTTTTCTGCATCAAGTCTCTCCAATGTTTAAATTAGGTTCATAAATTAAATTAGACATGTTATTCTATACTAGTTGCTGTTAAAATCGAATACTGTTTACTACTGGTATCAATATATTATCCAATTCCATTTGCAGCTCCACCAGTGGTCATTAGTTTGCCTTTGGCATACCCTGCAGGGATTTTACACAAAAGCTATTTAAAACATGTACCTTTCCCCGTAAAGCCCAGACATGAAACCAGTGATTTGAAAGCATAACACGACAGAATTGCTTTTAAGGATAGTGTCCTGAAAATTTAGAAGCTGCCAAGGTCAAATTACAAAGTTGCAATCAATGAATATGAGACTCGACCAGACATTACTCGGTGGAGGGAGAGCACTCACACATCCAGCTCCCATCACTATCCAGTGCTCTGGTATTCACTGCAGCTTTCTCCAGTTGGCTCCCACTGTGATCTCCAGAAGCCTCTGTAGGAATTTATTGTAGTAGTACAAGGTGATCATGTGAAAAATCCCTGGGCAAACCTCAGGCTCCTTTCCCCTTCCATATTTTGTCAATTTTCAGGACTGTTGGAAAAGTTTAATTGTTTATTTATAATCAGGATTTTAGAAAATAAAAAAAAAAAAAATAAAATAAACAGTTTTCTTGCTTGGCTGTGTTCACTTTTTCTCACTTTCCCTTTCCTTTTCCTTGTCCTCTTCCTTTTCCCCTTTTTCTCTTTCCACACTTTCCGTCCTCTTTCTCTTTATTTTTCCTTTATTTTTTCCCCTTTCTCTTTCACCCTTTTCATCTTTTGCCTTTCTTTTATTTTTTTGTTTTGACTCCCTTTCCCTTTTTTTTTTTCAATTACTTTTACCATAGCAAATGACAAATCAAATTTTGGGGGAGAGGTTGTGGGATGTTTGCATCTTGTGGCAATGATCGTCAGGGAGAGAATGTTTCCTCCAAGGACTCACACTGTAATTGATGGAGGTAGTTGAGCTGTTGGCAAAGGCAATCTTTATCTTCAGCATTCATTATTTAGTGAAGTTAAATGTGTTTTAACAGTCTTAAGCAAAAGGTTAGAGGTTAGAAAAAGTTTCTGAGGTTAGAAGAAGTGGGCAAGGCATAAAAAAGGCAAGGGAGCCCATCCAGGCAAACCCACACCTAACCACACACAGTTTCTTTGTCCAGAAAAAAGACATAATTAGAGAAGCAGAATTTTATTTTATTTTGTTTTCCTGCTTTGTTGAGGGTCTTGTGACAACTTCACCAGCATTGTTTCTAGACTGCAAGTCGCTGCATGTCTATTGATGTGATTTTTTTCTCTCATTATTTCCTTGGAGGAAAAAAAAAAACCCCTTCAGTATTTATTCAAGTATATGCATCTTTTTTTTTTGAAAGGCCTGGGGTCCACTCTGTGTTTACTTTATTTTAAAATGTATGTGTTTTCGTTTATTCATGTGAGACAAGGCAAGGACAAAGAAAATTGTGGCTTGCATGAGAAGCACTAGATGGTGCTGTGAAGAAAAGTATCCAAGCTAAGTCTCAGCAGCCTAACCCGGGGGCTGAAATTTGGATAGCCGCCTTTGTTAGCTGTACAAAGCAGGGATACATCTCTGGTTAGGATTGCACTCTATTACTTCCCTTAGTGTTGGAAAGTGGTGGGAGCCATCATCTGATCAGCACATGGAAGAGGTCAGGTTCTCCAGGCAAATGCCAGGAAATGGAGATGTCTTGTGTGACCTTTGGCTCAGTCACAGGTGGCTGCTGAGACCTTCTCAGATGAGAACAAAGGCTAGGACAGGATTTTAAAATCTATGGGGCATCACCTTAGAGAGCGGAGCAAAGTTCCTACAGGTCTGTTGCAGCCCAAAAGATGCAGAGCACCGTTCTGAACTGATTAAGGCATCAATGATTTCCTAGCCTGTTATAGAAGCTCTGAAAGTGGTGCCTACAATTGCTGCCAGCAGAGAGCTTCACATCAGGATGGTAAGTACTCCCCTACCCGTTATTTATCCTCCTTCCTGACAGATATGATCATCTGCTCAGATCAGGCCTCCGGGCTTTGTCTCCTTTCGAGATTTTCCCTTTGTTCCGTCTATCAGCAGAGGGAAAGGTCTGAAAATGTAAGTGCAGCTGGTGCCCTGCCTGGGCTGCCGTGGCTCTGCAGGCAGTGGTGCTGAGTGCCTGCCTTCTCCATGGGAGCAGCGTGGCCAAGGGCTGCAGCTTCAAGCCAAATCCCATGAAAATGGCCCAGCCCAGTGCTGACGGTGAGATGTCTGTACTCACCACTCCCAACTTCGCAACTACTTCACTCCTGAATTGACACCAATCTATTAATTTCCCCCAGGATAAATTGTGCAAGAGTTTATCACCTGAAAGACGAGGCTCAACCCTTCTGTGACGGTGTTAGCCATTTCCAGTGGCACTGCTCTCTTCCTCGTCACCATCCCTTCATTCAGAACAATCCCCTTCTGCTCTTCCTCTCCCTGACTGCCAGAGTCTCAATCTATGAAAAATGGATTCATACAATTTTATTTTATGTTGGTGTTATCCCTAGACTTCAAGAGGCATAATTTATTTTGCCATCTTTATGGCGTTCCCACTTATTCTTAAAACACTTCAAAACACAGCAGATATACAGAAGGGAGCTTGAATGTCTGGTGAGTGAGGTTTTAAAGTTAAAATTGTAGTATTTTAATACTTCACATGCAATGATCTCTTTGTAAAGTTTTCATAATGTCAGAGGAGTTCATAGAGTAAATTAGTTTGACTTCACTTGGAGTGCTAACATTTATAAATCTACAGTGCTGCCTTTCTGAATATATTTATTGCTGCAGAGAGGAAGGGGGATCAAAGGGCTCTAACACTTATTTCTGCCATCATTTCTCATCTCCGGCACAGTTTGAATTTTGTATACATAGCAGTTTCTTGCTCCAGAGATGTCAGAAATTACCTGGAGACTGCTTACAGGACATTAGAATAGAATATGGACAAACCTGCAAAAGAGTAGATACTGCATGCATTAAATATTAATGGCCCACATAAGTCACGAATCCAGATTTGCTTGCAGATTTGTTGCGTGCTGCATTTTCCAGTGTGAGCAGAGGAATAAAACCGGAGTCTGTCTCTTCGGAGCGCATTTCTCTCCCACATGTTATTTCAGCCTTGACAATAATAAAAGGAGAGAAATAAACAATGTAATATTAGTGATCAAAAGCATAAAAACACACGAGGAAAATGTCTGATTGTAAAAGATCACCGAAGTAACAACAGTAATTTCTGGTTCTGCAAGGACTGAGGCCTTGAGACGATAAATTCCCAGAACCTGGGAGGACTATTGAGTTCTTAGCTTATCATACCTATTAAACACCAAGCCACCCAACAAGGTGCCACTTTTCCCCTCAGCACAAAGAGAATTTATTTTTTAATTTTTCAGCAGCATGGCTCACTCTAGGATAATGCTGTTTGAAAAGCTCCACCAGGCTGAGTCACACAACCTCAGGAGAACTTCATGGTTTTGATAAAAAATGTTGATGTGACCCCTAGGAGGTTAACCCCCCCACCCCAATGAAAGAAGAGAACCCAAAATTTCTCAACCATTTTTTCTTGGCATGGAGTTCATAATTTTTTTAGTGTTTTGGGATGGTAGTACCTTGAAAATTATACCTGAGACATCTTATTGTCTCCGTAATTTTCTGTGTGATTGAACAAACCACACCACAGCAATTTGAAGAATCACAGATGCCTTATTTCTGGGTGAGAGGGGATGGAGTGAAGATGTGCTACACCCATGGTGTCTGGTTTTGGGCAATATTAAATATATCTGTAGTTAAACAGCGAATAAACAACTGCTGCGATACATTCTGTGAATCTGGAATTATTGGGGATCCTTGCAGCCGTGGGGCTTGGCCTTTTCTGTAGCACAGAGCAAAAATCTCCTGACATGTTTCTTCTGGAGTCCCAAATACCTGAGGCATAACATTCCTTCTGGAAGACAGCTGGCCTTGGCTAAAGTGCTTTCCATGTTTGTAGTTAAAAGGAGAAATTTTAGTGCAATTATTACTAAATGCTATTAATAATATTAGAAATCTAATGATGGGAGGGAGACCATGACTCTTCCTTTGACTTACAGCAAGCTTGCCTGCCAAAGTCACTCCAGATTGTTTTGTCTTACCTGTTTTCTGCAGAATTCCAGTGCTGGAGGCTCCATAGCCTCCATAGGAATGTGGCCCTTAGGACATAGTGGGGCCCTGAGGATAAACAAACCTTCCATTTCTTTTCTTAAATGTCAGAAGACAGTTTCACCTGGCAAACAAACTGGTGGAACCTCTAGATTTCAAGTTCTTCTGCAGGTGTTCTCCATTCCTACATTTTGCAGCCTTGACAGAAAATCCTGGTCCTCTCCAGATTGTCTGGTTGACTGTAATTTGAGGTGGATTTTTTAGGAAGTGCATTCAGTGGCTGAGGACTTTTGTGGGAACCAGAACTCCTCGATCATCTACCTTGCAGATTTTGCTGTTTCTTCAAAACCAGAGAAAGGGAGTTCTAAATCGATTTTACAGATCTATCTTCTTTTGTAAGAGTTATGGAACAGAATTGATGTAATCACCCACACACCAGCTAAAGTTTTGCTACTACCAATAGCTGTTAAATAAATGTTATTTGCCTTCTTCTGATCTTCTACAGCTCTGAATTGCTGGTTTCAACCCTTCAGTCAAAAGAGGCCATTGAGAAAGCAAATGAACAAAGAGTGGGTACTTGTTGTGGAAATCATGTTTCAGAAAGTCGCTGCGCATATATTTGGGGAGGTGGGAATTTAATTTTGAAGCACAGCTCCCTGCACAATCTGGCATTGTCGGGGAGCTAAAGAGATATTAGGGGTCGTCTCACACAACTGCTACATTCCTTTAGTCATGGAAGTACCCACAAATCAGCAAAACCGTGGCGTTTACAAGCATTCTACCACCTTCTGTAGTGCTGTCCTTGTCAGCAGAGAAGGCAGAAGTGAACTTGTTAATCCTCATAAAATCGGGAAGGAATAGCTTTGTAATAGAAATTTGCAATGTGAGGAAATCAGCGGATACACTTTTAAAACTGCAGCATAATGCAGTTTCCTGCACTTCCTCTTTTTAATTATCTTTTTTATTTTCCAAGGTAAATTTTAATGAGTAATTTAGTAGAGCATTGTGGTATTTTATTCATTACTGAATTATGATACTATCAACAGTATTACATTTGTTATTATTGTTATTACTATTATTATTATTATTCTATTCTTTTATCTTCATGACCACATAATGCAGCTTCTGGAAAATAAGTGAATGCTGGCACTGAACCACCAGCAAAATAAATACAGAGAAGTGTGGCTAATACTGAAACATATTCACTTATTTTCCATGCAACACTTTAATATCATTTGCTTTACTACTTTATGTGGTAATTTTATTTCCATCCACCGATAATTTAGAATTGCTTTCTACTTGAATTTTGAAACTCATCCTGATTTATGCAACTCGTGTCTGAGATCACCTGTATTCTCACTTTACAGCTTTACTGACTCTTCTTAAAATACCAACATATTTCCAAGGAAGGAGTATGAAATATTTACTTGTAACCTCACTTGGCACCTTTTGGAAAGGAAAGAAAGTAAAAAAAAAAAAAAAAAAGGGATAAAATAACAGAATGTTACCAAGAATATTGCTGTGGCTAGACAGCAATACAAACGACAGACTGAAACCACTAAAATGTGAAACTTAATATCAGACTTGTAATTTAGTTTTGAAAAAGCGTTTTTCAGTCACCTGGTATCAAGAAATAGTTACCAAGCAACACCAGAGATATTGGTAATGCAGACAGATCTATTCAAATAAAAATTATTCAAAACATTGTCATTATCAGCGGAGCTAGGTTATTGATAGATTCATAACCCTTGGTATCTGGACACTTTCATATTCTACTTCTTGAGCAAAAATCCGCTTTTCCTGAAGAAGGTGACCTTAAAGTTACCTCTGTTAGAGGAAGCTTGTGGAGATGTGCCACCATCTGCTGTAATTCCACCTGTATTTTGCTGGGCTGGATGCAGCAAAGGCTGCCAAGCACAGAAGGGCAAGTAGATGATGAGTACATGCACAGTGTGTGTGAGCAGCAGCAGAGGAATAAGAACACTTTTGTAGCTTTTGACAAGGGATTTCAGCAAGAACCTTTGTATTGAACTTGAATTTTCAGTTATTCCTCAGGAAAACAGCAAATAAATGGTTTAGAACCAGAATGATCGCCCTGTTGCCTAGAATCAGCCTACGTTTTTGAAGAAGTAGACAGCCCAACTGCTAAGCTGTGTCTTGCAAGCTGGCTGCATGGTACAGAGCCAGGGATTGCCAGTCACTTGCCACGTGGCTTTGGGAAGATGCGCCACGGATATTGCTGCAGATTGGGTCAAACTGGTTGGAAAAATCATTGTCCTTCTTGGCTGCAAGAAGTTCTAGAGCACCTTAAAGCAGGCAGCTGAGTTAATGGTCATCTCCAAAGCCCAGGAAGGAGCCTTATCCCTGTTCAATCCAAAGATGTGTGCAACTGGAACCTCACCGGCCAGAACAATGGACTTGCATTTCAATTCTGTATAACAGTGGGCCGTTTAGGGGACACACAGACACTGTAGGCAGTCAGTGATCATTGTTCCAGCACTGCCCAGCTGTGTAAAGTGAGTCTGGCCCAAGGAAAGGCCCTGGGAGGCCCTTTCAGAAAGGAGATTTGAGTGTATGTTTTTCAATTCCCCACAGAGTGGTAAAAAAGGACACTTTACCTTTTGTTGAGAAGGTGCACAATTATCTCCACGTTATCTGATGCCCTCATCCATTTCTTCTCCTGGATGAAACAGACTGTAAGACCCTGAATCTTTTGCTTGACCACTTGGCCCAAGCATGGAAATGGTCCTGAGATCTGTGATAAATGGAAGAAAAAGTGTCAAGAATTCAGGGGAGAGCTATAAAGAAATGGCAGCTGTTTGGAAGGTCTGATTTACATCAATAATTCACAATCATCTCAACTTGTGTGTTAAACAAGGTGCTCTAAGGACACCTGGAGCACTCTCTGCACCTCAAGGGAGGATTTCCCGTGCTGTGCTTTTTTCCTGTATCAAATGGCACAAGGAGAACATTTACTTGTGGAGTTTGGGACATCCCATTTCCAGCTGGTATCTGACTGTAAAACGGGCAATATCTGGCACAAGTTAGAAAGACTTGAGCTTGGGCTAAATCATCAAGTTTGCACTGTCACCTTCTGCAAACAGTTTTGGGGCTGACACTCATGAAAGGCTGGGAGAGACAGGAGGGGTGTCTGCTTTTGCTGTTACCAGTCTCCTGATCCAACAAACCAGACTGCTGGACTTGCCTCAGTAGTGCAGAAAGGAGGAAACAGCAAAAGCCAGCAGAGCAAGGATATTCACTTGCTATCTCCTGTCTCCAGTGAGGACAAAGGAAGCTGGGGAAGCCAGCAATCACTTAGTTCCACTTTTAAATTTAGGCTGGAGGAGATGCATCTGTTTTAACATGTACATCTTCTCAAATGATAGTGACATCTTTCTTTCTTGGTGTAAATGCTTGTAAGGACCACAGTTTGGATCCTCAAGGGTTGCCTGCTGTGGGCAATTAAAAGGTTCTGATAAACATAAAGACAATCTTTTATCACAGAGATCTCTCTTCATAGGCAGTGGTAAGAGTATCCCTCTTACAGGATGATAAACATTCTAAGCTGAAGATTACAATTTTTAAATGCAAACCCTGTGACAGAAAGCCACAGTGCTGATCTTATCTTGTAAAGATGCTACATGCTGTATGTTTCTGAACTTCTGTCTATGCCTACCTTCTTATACCGTAGAGAGAGAATTATTTGTTACAGTGTTTGTACCCAATTTAATTTAAGATGAGAAATCAGTGAGTAGGAGGAGAGGGTGGAAGGAGGGGGGCAGGACCTGCTCCATTTACAGCTCTTAAAAATAGCATGCGAAGCCAGAAACACATATAAAACTGAACTAGCCACATCCACACGCAATGCATTTCCAAACAGAGGGTATCTACAGTGCTTCCCAATTATGTTCAGTTCACTGCAGCAGGTGACCCCAATTTCTTTGAAAAATCTTTATAACAGTCCTTTTCCAGAAAACCTGCATGGAGTGCTCACAATTAAAGTCAAGGCCACAAGAGTTTCACTTACTTGGGCTTCCTTCGGATTAAGGTGTGTGTATAACACGACCAGGGAGAAAGCTGGAGGACAAAGACGTGTCACCTGCGCGTGGGCATTTAAAGCCAGTGGCAAGATGAGTTGAAGATCATCAAAATGAAAAGCTGAGATGTCTGTTGTGTTCACCACCTGGAGGGCCTGTGCCCTGCCTCTGTTTCTTTCCCTTACTGCTCCCATGTGCCCTGTGGCTGCCGTGGGTTGGCCCTGCTCTTGGCAGCCAGGTAGGGTTGATGCTGCTGGGGCCCCCCAGCTTTGGTGATGTTGCTCTGGTTGGATCTGTAAGGGTTGGATCTCAGGGGGATCTGTAATGGCATGGGGGGCCCTTGAAGGGATGTCTGGGATGTCTGTACTTGGCTAAGCTCTTTTCTTGCTCTGCATCCTTGTTAAAGAAAGGGACTCACTTTGGTTTTGTGGCTGTTAATAAAGCAATGCAGTGGAGAACAGGTCTGGTTTTCTGTAATATTTTTTTAAATACTTATTTTATGGGCATTGGCATGCGAATGACCACAAAGGGCACAAATCAAATTTGCTGGTGACACCATGAGGAGGCACCAGTGTAAAGAGCATCAGGCTGTCGTGGGAGGGAGAACTGGACAACCTCAGGGGAAAAAGTAATAGAAGTGGAATTAAATTTTATAGTGCAGAGTGTAAATGGGCTTGGGCTTGGGGACTATTATCACTTTTTTGCTCTATAGTGGGAGCTCATTAGCTAGGGATGACTGGTGCTAGAAGGATCTGGGGGTATTGGCCATGGGACAACTGAGAGCCACCAGTGCTGTGAAAAGGCAATGGCAATCCAAAAATGCCTCTGACAAGTTACTTTCAGCAAGGATGAGGGAGAGTTCACGCCATTTTACAGGCTACTACTTAGACCTCATCGGCAATACTGTCTCCAGTTTTAATCAGCCATGGCTAAGAAAGATGAATTCAAGTATGAGCAGTTTGCAATGAAAAGCTCAGATGTGTCTGAAAATGGAGGAGAAAAAAATGCTTAAAAATCATCATGCTTGAGGAAAATGCCAATCTATGATGTCACTTTGTTACTTCAGGGTTTTTTTTTTTTGTATTGCTTTAGCACTGGACATTTAAATGCTAGGTAAACAAAATACAATTTGCTTTACAATGGAGAACGACTCCTCTATCTATTTGCAATAACAAAAGTGTGTATCTTTGTGCTAAAACGGCCAATTTAAATTGGATTCCAAAGCTATAGTTTAGTCATCAACTTGCAGTTTGTAGTAACACAGGCCTGAATATCTAAAATAATTTCCAGTGGTGCATAAATGACTTTATGGCATTTGGAAGTGTGTACAGGAATGGCTCCCAAGCCTGCCGAAGTTAATGAAAATAAAATTAAAAAAAATAATAATAAAAAGAGGAGAATTTATGTATTTTCATTGTAGTCTTAATTCATTGTTATACCTACTAGAACATATAATATTCTTTTGCAACCATGATTGTATTTCATCATCTGTGTTATGCCAGCACACACTTTCTGGCTACTTTATCCTCTTTTCACTGCTTTCCATACAGGTTCAGTCTGCATGGCATGGCAGGCTCCAGGAAGCTGGAACAGCACATCTTGGCCATAAACTGAAAACAAGCAGGAGCCAGAACACCACAGCTGCCTCCTCTCTCACCCTCTGCCCTGGGTCTCTCTGGAGGTCTGGGGCCAAGTGGTGGTGTTGGGGGAGGTCTCGGCAGTGCCCAAATCACTCCCCAGCTGTCCTGTGTCTAGTGCAGGACCTGGGCATTCCATGGCTGTGCCTTTCATCCTCAGCTCCTGCAGAGCCAGTCTGAGGTGTTATCAGTGGGTGATGCACAGATTTTCAGCACTGTTAGATCCGGGGGGCTGGAGGGAGCTGAACTATTCCTGCTGCCTACCTACTATTTCCTGGAATTTCCATCCATTTTCCATAGATTGGTTGAGGAGGGGAAGTCTCTGAGGTTGCTATCACTGTTTTTCTTTCCGTGGGAAGTGTGAGTTTTACTTTTGGCACACAGATCCTAATTCTGAAAAGTGATGCGCTCCCTTACTTTTGGGATTGGGCCATCTGTTTACAACAAGAAAGGTAATGGATGTTAAACCCATCTGTGATCTCTTCTCAGAAGCTGCTTGGTTTCCCCAGGTCTGCATCCCCCCCTCTCTCCTCACCAGCCGTGGAGGTGAGTGATGGTTCCTGTGGGACACATCACAGTTACCTGCTCCTTTCACTTACTGACAAAACACTGTTGTTTAAAGGAATTCCAGGTGATTTTGATGTAAATCTTAAATGAATGAAAGGTTTGGAGCACTATTTTATTAAATAAACAATGGGTGAGCAAAGGTTTTCTTACAGGGCAGGGAGCAAGCTGCAGCCTGTGAGCAGCCCTGTGTCCAGCTTTCCTCTGCCCTTTTCCTAAGGGACCCTCACAGCCTCTCACTTCTCACATAACTTAGTGAACACTTGCTCCTTGACTAAAATTTGGGTATTCCACTTGTGTGACAGGCAAGACCATGGTTATTTTCAAGAAGCATCAACATACTTCAAAGCACGTAGCAGAGAGTTCCTTCCATGTGTTATCCCCTGTCCAGATGCCTTACTCAAAATTACTAGATACATTTGGGGTATTGGCATACCTGCATTTAGACCAGCCCAGCATCTGATGCCCTGTCCTGTAAGAGAGGGTTGGAATGGTCAGACAACCTTCCCATATCTTCTTACAGGGTGCAAACTCTGTCTCAGGAAAAATGTTGGGCTCCAGTGGCCAAGCTCATCAGCACTGCTGTTTGTTTAAGACAGAAAAAAAAGTTTCAAGGCCTTATCTAGGGGATACGTGGAAATGTTTGCACTGAGCATCACTGTGCATAGTCTAGAAAGCACCTGCTGCAACATTTTGTAAAATATATTTTGAGACTGAAAGGCCAAACAGTATAGAGATGCTAATCAGCTAAACCCATCAATATCTGTTTTCTGAGCATGGACCAGAGAACAGTATCTTGGATACAGCACAAACTGACAGACAGTATTATTGTCAAGCAGAGAAACTATCAGGTCATACTTTAATTCTTCTCAGCTGTCCAGGGAGTTTATTTAATCTCCAGTGCAAAGGGAGGATTCACAGATATATCTAGCTGAGGCAGAATAGATGTTGTAAAGGCATATTTAATGGCATGTTGTTAAGATTTTATCATGGACCCATGTGGGCTTGGAAATGTGGAAGCTGCAACCATTCTTCTGCCATAGCAAAGAAGATACCCTTTTTAGCATAGTTTGTGATCTGCAATACATAATCTTTACTGCTGATAGCATCCTGAAGATTACTGGTTTTATCTATTTCTTGGTCAATTTGAACTCTCTTTTTATAGTCTGTGAAAATACCTGTTTGCACCTTTGTACATGTCATCCTAGAGTGTTTACAAAGTACAGGCCTGCTCTCTTTTATTCCCCCATGTCTTCAGGAGCATCAGGGATGTTTCTGTACTACAAGATGAGTTTAAAGTGGTTCTAGTCTGAAGTAGACCCGTATAATCAGACTCAGATAATCTCACAGATGGAGCCCTCAGGAAAATATGCAGATTCTCAAGTCTCAGACTGCAGGGAATGCCAGAACCTGGCACTGGTATTGGACAGCAGGAGAGATGAAAGCTGTGTAAGATGTGACCAGGTGAGTGATCTACCCAGCCTGGTGGCAGAGATAAGAGATGGGAGACAAAGGTTAAGCCAAGGAGATGGACCAGTGGAACCATGCTCTGGCCTCTCCCGCATGGGAGCAGAGACCAGAAAGAAGCAGCAATGCCAATGAGCCTCAGTCATGGACCAGGATAACACAGAACAGCAACAACAACAATTTACTTCCAAGTAGTTTGAAATCTGCAAATTCAGACTCTCACACAGGAAAGAGCAGAAATTTGAAGTGTGGCCTTTTGAATGTTACTCTGACTTGGGCTTTTCATTCCACCCCCATGCAAACTACATCAGGTGTAGCAAACCCCACAGTTCTAACCGTGATGTGTTAGCATTTTTTACTTAAAAAATTCCAAAGGACAGACGTTGCTGGGTATTTGTTTGTTTGTTCAGCTTGTCTAGGTTTGCATGTTAGCTTAAGCCTTTAATAAAACATTAAAGGTAGAATGGGCAAGCTGCTGCCACTGCTCCTCAAGTCACATTTATCACAGCACTTCTCAAATCAGCAGCACAGTCATCACTGTTACTGATACTTAGCCTTGGAGGTGGCTAGCCAAAATTTCAACTCCTAAATCTAGACAGATCAAAGAAACAATTCAGCCCATCTCATTCTCAGTTACTCAAAGTTTCTTGGCTAAAACGAAATTTAAAAAATCAGCCCATATTTGCAATGATTTTACCTGTGTCAAGTCATCCTGTTAAGCACAAATTGTTTTACTTGCATTTCTGAAATTTCACAAATCTCAGGAACTGGAATGCTAACAAAAAATAAATTAAAAATTCAGTACCTCCAGACAGCACCTTTGTGGAGAAGCCAAGCCCAAGAAAAGCCATGTGTATCTGAGGAGTACTCCCAGACCATAAGTATGAGCAGCATTAAAGCTGGGTGGGACAGCATTGTCTCTGCTTCTGCATTTGTTGAGATATCTGACATGCAGAGGAAAAATAAGGCCACAGCTGACAGGGCTATTGTGCTGGCTTCTTTCTCAAATCCTTGTGCCTGGGGAAGAAGAAAGCACAGAAAACATTGTTGACAGTTCCATTGCATAATACTGAAAATGCTGTTCCTAGGTTTTCTGTAATCACTTTTGCCTTTAAACATGTGATTTAGTTATAAATTATCACCCTGACCACAAGCACTTCCTCCATAAACTCACTGGAAAGCAAATTAACCTTTTCTCTCTAGAATGAACTCTCTTATTAATATGAAAATCAATTCAGTCCTTTTTGCTTTGGTTGCCCCAGCCTGTTTGCACTTTCCAGGCTGAATAGTGACTGCCCACTTAGTCACTTAAGCAGAATTCATTTTAAGAGCCAATTAAAAACTCCAGCCCAATAATACAGTAAGTGATGCTCTGGAAAGCTTTTCATTACTGCATCTGTGGTTCCTAATTGAAAAACAGAATGTCTAATTATTGCCCTGATCCTTCCATCCTGACCTTGGACCAGCTCCACAGGTGGTGAACACCAGTGCAGTTTAACACACCAGCACAACTTAGTAGCAGCCCACGGCACCCACACACTTTTCAACTGGCTGCAGATCCAACACGCTCCTGGGCATATCTCTGATTGGCATTTGTCCATTAGGTGACTTTATCAGGATCAAACTTTCCTTTTCATGTTGTAAATATTGTTATTTAGCACCTGTTCTGAAGTGGTATGCATAAAATCTTACTCACAAAATCGTGTGGGCTTTTATTACCTGAGGAAAAATTCATTCAAAGAACGAAAGTCCACCAAGACCAAAGGAACAAAGCCTGCATGCAGTGATGACAGAGCTGCAACAGAATCCAGGTGCTGGATGGGTATGGACACACAGAGCAATGGGAAAGGTTACACAAGATTTTCCTTTGTCCTCACTTTCCTACAGTCACTGCAGATGCTAAGGAATATTTTCTCCTCTGCTCCTCAGGCTATCATCTCTCTCACCAAAACCCAAGTAGGGTTAGTAGAAAGGCATTTCTTCTTTCTATGCTCTCTTTTTTTTTTCCTAGACTCAGCGACATAGCTTTGGTTTCCCTCTCCTCACCACCACCAATGTATCCCTCTTTTGCAGGGAAGAATGCAGAGCAAGATGCAGCCATATTCAGTCTCACTAAAGAATGGGGTCTGAAAAGTTAATGCATTCAGACTTCTGATAGCAGCAAAATAATTAAATCTGCAGTAAAACACTGACTCATGTGGTACCTTAGCAAAATGTCAAATTTCATGGTGGCACAGCATCACTTCTGTCCCCAGGCTCTCAGGAGTGTTGTTTTAAACTCTTTGATGACTCAAAGGAGATTAAAAGCATATGTTTTTAGGACACTTTCAGAAACATATAAAAGCCAGAAAGAAAAAGGCTGAGATTCTGTGGCAAAGGCTGAAGGTTCCTACAGTGAGAAATGCTGAGGAGAGCTCTTTCACACAAGTCCTGCCTATGTGCAAGCTTAGGGATGTGATCCAAACCCACATCCAAACCCCCTGGAGCACCACCACTGATTAGCATCCTAATTTTGGACCTGCACAAACACCACTGGCAACTTTCTCATGTCTCTGTAAGTGTGTAAAGAATTGCTGCATTTCTCAATGGCTCAAAGCAAAGCTTGTGTCAGCTGGGACCTAGAAACAAAACCTCCCCCCAAATGAGGACAGATCTGTGGGTTTTTGGAGGGCATGTAGAGGATGCAGAGGCAACAGGTTGTTTTCTTTTAAAAGATGGCCAGAGGAGGAGGTGGGCCCCCTTTTCACTCAGCAGCCTTGTTGTGTGGGCAGTCACCCAACAGACAAGAAATTGGGAGCTGCTCCCAGGACTGTTGCAGTGTTTTATATGCTTTGGAATAAGCCAACATTGGATAAACATCCTTGGAAATGAGGGACATTCTCTTTCTTTTCTGGCCCACTGCACCTTGGGTTAATCTAAGAGAAATGCAGCACATTCGCTTTCTGTCTGTGACCCAGCAAATATTTAACTATTTCTCACCAAGGGAAATGTGAGATCTCTTCCATTTCCCTGGGAATAATTGCCACGTTGCAAACCCTGCACAATCTTGAAGACTGAATAAAAAAAAAAAAAAAAGGAATTGTGAGAGCTCTCCCAGTTCCTGGGGGATAATTGAAGACCCCAGTGCACACGTGGGCTCACGCTGGCTGCCATCACAAGTTCTTGCTGCCAAGGACATGAAACACTTGTAAGGATAGTCGAGCATGCATGTAGGTCTGGATCAATTTACTTGGTGGTTGAGAAAAGCAGAGGGAACCTGGGTACAGAATGGAAAGTTAACAAAGAGGAAGGGGAGGGGAAAAGTAAGGAGGAGTTTTCCTGCCATTGCACGCTGGCATGCTGCAGAATTTTGGGCACAAATGCTTCCAAAAATGTCCTTTTTATTATAGTTGTCTCCTGAAAAAGAAATCATCTCATCAATTCACTGCTCTGAAATTAATCTTAACCTTTTTGCCAATGCGTACATTTGTGAAAGGAACACATAATACTTTCCAGAAGTATAATGTTAGTATCTGTAAATATATTGCTGACCTCTTTATCTTCTGGTTCTACCCCTCGTCATGTGCCCCGGGCCAGTGTTGCTCTAACAGCTGTATTGAGTAGCACAAGCTGAGCTGGAGCTTTGAGGTATTTTTGTGTCTATTCACTTGCTAAACGTGTGCTCTGCTTTTTCTAATGGTGTTAAACTGAACTCCCTGGATTAAGCAGCTAATATAGGTCAAAATTAGTCCTCAAGGGATAGGCCACACTCGGCCTGCTACTTCCCTCACCTGCAGGGTTAAGCTGTGGTGTTTGTCTCCTCATTTAAATTTGGGTGTTGCTGGGTTCTTCCCAGTAATTTCAAACACAGGTGGCTTTGCTAAAATCATGTGTCTATAAACCTCCTTTTTAATAAGCTGCTGTTTCATTTCTAACTTTTTTTTAATGCTGATTCAGACCTACTTTATTAAGGAATGCCTACGTATTGCCTTCACCCTCATAAATAGAAATACCTCCTCAAAGCTTTCAAAGTACTTAGCTACCCTGCATAGTGTGGTGAGGAGGATGAAATAGAATATATTATGAAATGTTATAGCCATTTCAAACTGGTTGAGCAATTAGTGAACTAATAATAACGTTGCAGCACTGTTTCTTCAGAAACCTTTAATTTTGACATCAATAGGCATCATACATATCTCAGTGTGAAACAGAAACTTTATAGCTTTGGTTGGTCCTGATGATAGCAACGCTTAGAAAACAAAATAAAGGCATCTATGACACTGTTGACGGAATGATTAAAGCTGCAGATGAAAATGCACAGGAGAAGAAATGTTCTGTTAGCTAATTTGCTTTGTACTTTTATAGTGTTTCCTATGGGAGAATGTGGAATTCTAGGCCTGGTTGCACAAACACAGAACGACTGCTAGCTCCACTCTAGTCGTGCTGGTCTCCCCAAGCTGCCTCTGTAGTCAGAGAAGAGGCAGAAGCCTCGTGTTGCCCCTCAGAACTGCCCTCTCCCATTAGGCAAGGTTAGTTTTTGTGAATTAACCCTTCAGCCTCCTGTCATATTTGTTCACTGGATAGGTTAAGTTATTACAGCTCATCCCTCACTGTTTCAATTCCTGATAGCTGAAATTGCAAAGCCTTGTTTTGCACTAACACGATCTCTTGCATTGAACTTCCTTGTTGTTTTTTGAAATAAAGAGAAAGGGGACTTTGTTCAAGTTTAAAGGCAGTTTAGCTTAGTACAGGATCCATCATTAAAATTAAGCATGTACTTAATTGGTTTCCTGAATACAGATGGATTTAAGCACATGCTTAAATGCCTTGCTCACTTGAGGCCCTAATGGACCATGCAAATTTAAAAGTTCACTTCTCATTGAGATAAATGGAGTGGATAATCATAAATTTATCAGAACAGAAGCTGTTGCTCACTGTACATGTTGGCAGCATCTTGCAGTATTGTCCTCTCCCTTGCCTGAGATATCTAGAACTCGCTGAAATAGAAAAGTAGCAACAGAATAAGAACTGGTTTTCCTCACTCAGAACAGATCATCAGTGCAGTATTTGATGGTAAGCTGTCTGTGCATCTGCCACAGAGAAAATAAATATTTTCCATAATTATTAATTATTTTTCATAACTACAAAAAATAGTGGAAATTAGGTGGAAACAAAAACCCCAAGGGAACAGAAGGGATACTTATGTCTGAAATATCCACCAGGTACTTCATGGCTCTGCACTATATTTCCTAATAAATTTTTTTTCAGACAAGGGTTCTTACAATGGTCAGCACTGAACACTCTGCCCAGCAATCCATTAACTGGCCAGCAAGCTGCTCCCTAAGAAGCAGTCCAGCAAAGACCAGTGAGATGCAGATTTGTGTCTGGGCTTTTCTTGTATTTGATGGCATTTTCTTATGTTTTATGAGGCTTGAACCCATGATTCCTCAGTAAGAAATCAGTATTTTCTGAGATGAGTTGCCCTGTTTTGAAATAGACCAAGTATGAGAAATAGTACAAAAGCTTTCCGGAAGGAAGAGAAAACAGATCAAAACAATTCATAGGGATACCATACCATGATTTCAAATGCCAATCCTTGGGAAATAAGAGTATGAGTTTTAATTAAATCTAATTGTGGTGGACACGTGCTGGATACTCCAGAGATAGGCTCTGGGCATGTGCTGCGTTTTAAAGTGTACAGAATAATCTCACCAATTGTTGCCTTTGCTTATACAAGGCTCAGCAGCTACCAGTTTGTTTTATTTCTTTATATGTTACAACCTCTAGGTTTGTTTTGAGCCATATTAGATCATAGAATTAAAAATGCTGAAAGCTAAAATAGCAAGAAACACTGTCTAGAAAGGTGACAACCAGGAAATTTAGCACCTCGTCCCTTATGATACATTTCACTAAGCTACACCTGTTACATTATATAACTGTTTAGTTATCACTGTCATTTTACTGAAGACCACAAAACAAAGTATTTTTAAGAATTGTAGACTTACTTTGGGGGGCGAAATTCATGTTTTACAATAAAAGCATAAAGAATACAAATCTGCTTCATGTCCCTAAGAAAGGTGAAAAGCTGTCATGTGAGAATATGCTGTCGTTATGTTGATCTGTAATACAGTATTGCCGTGGCCATAAGCTTTGCACTGAGTTTGCAAGGTGTCAGGACTTCCTCTGTCTGAACTTTTCTTGACCTGCCTGCAGCCTTTTTTTTTTTCCAGTTGGTTTGGTTGTGACAGCAATTTCTCCAGCTCTTTAGGACTTCCTGGCTGATTTGCTTTACATTCGTTTATCTTTCTGTGGTGCCACCATGGTTTCACCAGCACTGGTAAAGATGGGCCAGGCAGGACGAGAGAGACACAGGGCTCAGTGTGGAGGGGCAGAGACTTGGGATGATGAAATATGGAACACAGGCTTGACACCAAAGGCCCCACAGATAAAGAAATGCAGACCTAGGGCTGGACTACTCTGGTTTTCAGGATAAGCAAGCAAACAGAGGAATAGTACCTAGCGCATGTAAATCTGCCATAAAAAATGGCTGTAACTCGGAGGTGCAGATCAGTGAAATAAAGCCTGGCTGTAAAAGCACGTTAGCAGACACATAAAAGTGACCCTGAATGAATCCAAGACAGAGAAAGAGGAGAACTTCAAAGTGAACATTGTATTCCCCCTGGCAAAGGACTTTGAATGCTGACAACTCTCTGGGAGCACAGCGACCATGAGAAAGAAACCCCCAACCCAAGGGGTAAGAGGAACACCAGAAGGGTGAGCATAACATCATGAAAAGAGGTAGAAACTAAGTCCGTGTGTAAAAATTTAACTGCATTACTAGTTTTATTACTGAATATTTTCTGCATAGACTTATTCTTTCTCTTTCCATAACAATTATATGTGGAATAATAACGATTCTTGGATGAGACTCTCAGGATTTCGATTGTACAAATGATAAATTTTGACTTTGTGTATAAATTATGTTTCCTCTTTGCCTGTAAGCAAGATTTTAACTACTTAAGGAAGAAATTTTGAAATCATACAGCTCTTTTACCCTAGCAGAAGGCAGTGTATTAAGACCCAGTGGTCAGAACAATCATGAGATGAAATAATGAAATAATTTTTGTTATCTGCTGCCAGCAATAATAAATACATACTAAAACAAAAAGCAAACTGTGCAAAACAGAAAAATGGTCTGAATAGGGAAATGTTAAACAGGAATGTGCACACTGTAGGAGTTTGTTTTGGCTTTGTCCTTTTGCCAATGGCAAGCTTTAGGCAAGAGGGAAATAATGCATTACTGTAGCTCTTGAAAATAGTGTGCCCTCCCTTCTGCAGTTGCTGGGGTGGTGTTGTTGCACTGGCTGCCTGCTCTGTCAGGATCCCTGTCTGTGCTCCCACGAGCTCTTCAAAAGAAGCGGCGCATGCTCAGGCTTGTGGAGGTTTTCCACCAGGAGAGCGGGGCGGGATATGGGCTCTACACCTCTCAACAATCAAGCTTAGGAAAAAATGCTCCGTGCCGTCCTCACTGAGAGACTTTGGCTTTTCAGGGGATGGAAAAGCTGTACATAAAATGAATTTTTACTGCCAAAATGGATCGTATTATTTGGAGTGGTTTAGGCTACATTTGTACAAAGCAGCACGTAACTGTTCTTTGGAGAGCTGCGGCGAGGTTTTATAAGAACACGGAATGGAAGCAAAGAGGTCGCATTAATTTGTGCTTTCATAATGTTGGGACTGTAAGGAAATATATTTTAAATAAGAATTGACATAGGAGACCTCCAAGATAACAGCTTATATTGAAGGAAATCATTCTTATACAAAATATTTCTCAAGGCTCATAAAAGATAGCAATAACAAACAGCATTATGCAGTATCTGGGAAATTCTATTTACTTAAAATGCTTTCTGCTTTTATTATTATTCAGGCTCGTTCCTTCAGTGGAAGTTCTGATTGAAGCTTGAACAACGTGTATGATCTCATTACAACGGGGCTGCATTGGAAAATCTGATACTGATAGTTCCAACAATGGCACCTCTCACTTATTATCTGTCACTTGGCTACAACAAGAGCCGTGCAAATTTCCTGCCGTCAAATTCTGGCAGGTGGCTGGAAACCAATATAATATTCCACATACATCCTGTGGCACTCAAGGGGAAAAAAAAAAGTGTGTTCAATATCCTGATTGTGGCTGGTTTGGAGCACAGGCAGCCCCACAGGCAGTGTTGGGTCACAGGCAGGTTTCTGCTTTGCTGGGGAGGGTACAAAAGGCCACCATGTAATATGGATACACATCAACAGGGATCTTTTCACTGTGCACCTTCAAGTAAGTCACAGGCAGCTTTTAGGGCTGTCATTCACTGATTTCTAGCAACCAATTCCCTGTCTCCTCATCATCAGTTTTCTGCTGCACGTACATGTCCAAGGCCAGCTAGATTTTGTCTTTGAAAGATGCCAAGAGGCTAGTCAGGGTCACTTAGCTACATATCTGCATGTAAGCACATATCTGCTTGCAGATTTTAGAGAGAGGAAGGGAGGAAGAGTTTCCTCTTCTTGTCCCTGTGCATCTCTCCTAAAGTAATTCACATTACTCTTTACCTCTCCTCTACTTTTCTATGGTTTGTCAGTACTGACAAAAACTGGGGGTGTAAGGTTGCCTGCTCACAAGCTCTGCACCAGCAGGGCCTTGAAATAAAAAGCAAACCCTTCCCATCAACCTGAAGGTAATAGCTTTGTAGCCTTTTGAATCAGGATTAATTAGGGGGAAAAAAAATTCCGAAAACCTCACACGGAGTAAAGAAAGACAGCAGTCTAAGAAGGAAAAACTCAGAACCTAAAAAGTGAGAAATAAAACATATGAAAAGCTGGAAAACAAATACCTCTCTTGAGAAGGATGGGTCCTTTTCTCCAGGCTTTCTTTCAAATTTTTAGGAACATTCAGTGTTCTTGCGTTTGAGATAAAGTGTCCTCTCCCCTGACTTCTCTTTGGAGTCTTTAAGGCCAATTTCTGTCATTTCTGAGGCTTGCTGCAGGGCTGCCCTCCTCTGCAATAGCCTCTTGCTCCCTTCAGAAGTTCTCCAGTACCCACTCCTTCAGACTTTTCCCTGCTTTCCTCTTCTCCCACCTCTTGTCCTGCTCTTCCTTCCAGAGGAATTGGGAGTCTGGCTTGTTTGGATGCTCTAATGGAAGGTGTAGTTCCCCTCTCTCTCATTTCTAGGGTGTTCCTCTTCAAACCACAACACAGTCACCAGCACCAGCCTTCCTCTTTGCTATCCCTCTTCACAGCATTCCTTTAATGCTACCACACGAAATAAATTCCATGTGCCATCGAGTAAGTGCCTGCTGAGGGTCTATAGCCACGTTAACCAGCCTGGCCTGCTCCAAAATCTGTTTGTGGCAAGGGCAGCACAAACCCCTGGCTGAAATGGGCACATTGTCTCCTCCCCTTCTCCTTTCTTGCCTTTTTCTGATTCCATAACATGGGTTTTTTCTGATCCATTTGTTGACAAATCTTGGTGGAAGCCTCACGCTGCCCATTTTGAAGACATTTTCTGACAATCTGGTAGACAGGCTTGCTGAAATAGAAAATTTCCCTCTTGAGAATGTTACTTTTTCATTTTTTTTCCCCGAGGGACTGAAAGTATCAGAGCAAAGTTGCTAAAGAAAAGCTGTTGCCTTCCCTTTGTTTATAAGTGCACGTCTTGATGAAATTCTGTGGCTAGTTAGCTGCCAAAAACATTTAACATTATGAATTAATAAACCCATGAATTTTGTATAAGATGTTTTCTGGAATGCCTTTCTTGTTGCTGATTGCCATCTTTCTTAGCGGAATAAAGCCTCCTGCTCGGGGCTGTTGCTGACACCTCAAAGTAGCTCATTTATCCAGGCGCTAAAACAGATTTAATGAACCATGGGAAATGCGAGATTTTTTCAGAAATGACCATAATGACAATGGTTCGTAGATAATAACAGGCTATTTACCTGTGCCTGAGTTGCTTCAAATTTATTTTCTTCGGACAATTTCCTAACCCTGGCTACAGTAACAATATGATAGAGCTGTAGGTCTACAAGCAATTTGTTAATTAAAATTAATGCTGCGTTATTGAGCTGTTGCATTAAGCACATAGGTCTTCTGAAGAAAGCATGATCAGCTAACCCAGCAAATCTGTGGGTCTGATCAGCTTAAGAGATGAAGGATTTCTCTCATAAGCTGCCTACAGCCTTCCTGGTGGTTGTGTGCATTTATAATCAGCATATCCTTAGGATTATTGATTCTCCCCAGTAAAGTGTAAAGCTTGTTTCTGTTGATGTCCAGGTTATTGGACTGATGTGTTTACCAAAGGGAGCAAGAAACCCCTTTACATTCTTATGTGAGCTAATCAGATTTACATTTAATCTGGTGGAGTATGATGGATTAGATGGGTGAGTGATTACTGGAGAAGGAATCAGCACTACAGCTTTTCCTGCATGACAAATGCTTCCTCTCTAAAGTTGCTGAACTCTGGGAGTGAAGAGAAATTAGGAGTTTGATCTCATCTTTATCAGATTTTGATCTGCCGCATAACATGGCAGCAGTTACAGGGTTAAAATGCACACATATATAAGGAATATATCTATGGAATATATATCTATATATATATATATGTAAGCAATCAGGAAAAACCAGTGGGAAACAAAATCAATTCAACACAGGCAGTTAGATATCCTGGGTAGGTTTTATGTGAGATTTAGACATTTGAATTCAAGAACACAATTCACAAAACCCTTTCTTAACCTTGCCGGCATCCAAAAGGATAAAGATACTTGGATGTTCATCAGAAAGTTCCCTGCTGTTCCTGTCTTGCATCTGATCCTGCTCAGAAGTGACAAAAAAAAAATCTCCCTCCTGATATTCCCTTCTGGATGAGAAACCTCCTTGCTTTGAAGACTGTTTTTTAGTTTAATTTAACTTCCACAAATTCAAGACACTGAACTCACTGAGCTAGAGGACTGTGCTCCATCTTCTGTCCTTTCTCTTTGTCACCAAAATCAAATTCTTTTGTAATAAAATAGGAAGAAATTGTCCATCTTAAGGTGGTAGATTTAGGTACCTAAGTCTTTGAGACTGCTGGGGTGCTAAGATCCTTTGATCGTCATAGACCTTGCAGGGCTCCAGTGTCACCGGCTTTCATTGAGCAGGCAGGATTTAACCTTGGGGATCATTTAAGACCTTTACTAATTTCTTTCTTAGATCTAATTATGGACCTGAGTCTGGATTTACTTTGTATTACATTTTATGTAGCATAAGCACCAAAGTACATAATACAGCTTTCACGGACAAGCTCGCATTTCAAAATAAACTCCAGGATCTACATGACAGAATACGAATTTTAAGCATTTTTAAGAGACAATTTTGGCACTTGTGTAAAGAAAAAGGCAGAGAAGAGTTGCAGTGATAATTTCCAAGGAGCCCAGTAATCTTGATACTTTTTTCACATGCATCCCACACCTTCAAAAGGATACATGCCGCCTCTTCTGTGAGTGGAGAGTTTTGAGATGTGCAACATTTCCTGTGTAACAACATATCAGTTTCAGGTTGTGATGAGAAAAAATTTCTTTCAAATATCACGAGTTCAAAAGTGCAGCTGAAATTTGAAAGTATTAGTTTCACATTCTGCTTAAGAAAAACTGTGAAACGAGAAGCAGAGAGGAGACTGAGGATAAAATTCCAATAAAAATAAGATATCTATATCTAGGCAGACAGTTGGCATTTTATATATCTATATAATACTGTGTGCATGACAAATACGGTAACAGGGCATTACGGCTGCATGGTTAGGCAGTCAAAAGTTTGGAAACAGCCTGGTTAAGGTTGCTTGCTGTGCTGCTCTTCTCCCTCACATTGTGAACACATTATGCCCTTTCTTTTTTTTAACTTCAATACTTCTCTGCATAGTCTTTTTCAGATAGAATAAATATTTCTTTTATATAACCTCAGGAAACTTGAAATGTTGTTTATTCCTCTAAGCATTTGTGGATTTCCATTATCATAGTGGTGCAGAGAGCAACACAGATGCTCAGGCTGTTTTTTAGCCTTTTGTACCATTCGGGTGGCACAGAAGGGCCATAAACCAGACACCACCAACCCACCTCCCCACCCTCCTCCCATATTTCCTTCTGTTGTGTCTGATATAGATGCTTTTCTCCTGCCTCCCTCCTTCTGCCATTTTTGCATTAAGTAAAATGAAACACAGCAGTGCAGCTTTTCAAATGAGGAAGAAAAGCTGGCAAGACCCTTCCTCTCATCATTGCTCCTGGGTATTAAAAAAGGTGCAAGGCAGCATCTCCTGCAAGCCATCATGTGATCTGCCCTTGTCTGTCTCTCAGGCTGGGTGGAGACCCTTCAAGACTGGGGGATCTAGGTCTAACTTTTGTTTTATAGCAGTCTTGACCATGTTTTAACTCTCCCACCCTCCTCCCATAGACACATGGTGTCCTGTTTGGAAGGACTACGGAGCCTGCAGAGAGTAGTTTTTTCCCACCTGACTTCTGAGGTGTCCTTCTCAGCTCATTGCTGTCAGTCAACAGAAAAGCTCCCCAACTTCAGTGTAGCTTGGAGTCAGCTCCCCTACAAATTCATCTGCCTGATAAACACACCAGCTTTGACTGCTACTCTCTGGATATCTTTCGTGGCACAGAATAGGATCTCTGAATTTGATTCCTTCCTTTTTCACACTGGTGACTTGCATGTCTTCTAACCTTTTAATCTTGAACCAGAACACAGCACTGCAAATCTGGTATCCACAGGAAAGGGGACAAGCCTATTGCCTCCTTGAAAAAAAAACGTATCAATGGCCTCACAACTGAGTTGTGCTGATGCAGACCTGGACTATGACTTTTAACAACAAACTAACTCTGAGGGTCCAAATAATTGCCAGAGCATCTGATGGAGAGAAGAAAATATTTGTAATAAATTTTAAGATATCCAGTGCATTCATGTTCTGCATTTCAAACAGTCTAGAGAGCAAGATCACAGCTGCCTGTATTTCCCTTCCATTTCCAGGTAGGAATGGGCAAACACCCAGTTTTGGATGTGGTTAATAACTTTACTACTTCCAGATGATTACCAACACCCACCTGGTAGAGATCACTCCTGAAACTACAGAACATGAATACTCTTCCATTCATTTTTGGGTAAAACCTGCAGGGTTATTCTACATCATTATCAGTTTAAGATAAGGTGGAAACCTTGGAGATGAGGAGCAGCCACTTTCTACCAGGATTTCTGTCTGTGGGTAATCACCAGTGGAAGAGAAGGGACAAATGGAGAGGGGGCAAAGCAAAGGCATTTGTATGCCTTTATTGTATCTGCTGGAAGCTTCTTACTCCTGTATTTATTTACTGAGAGCTGAGGCTTCAGCATTAGCCTGACTCTCACATGTTCTCTCTAATGGGTATGCAGGGGATTCAAACCCACTTTACTGCATGGCTAACTCAGAGACTAAAGCAAAAGGGGCAAAATATAAACTGTCAGCATGAGGTGGATGCAACACATAAAATAATGTCGTACTGTATCTTTTCAGCTTCTATTTCACTTTGGAAGACAGCATAAAATTCTTACCTGAAGTGATGTTTTTAAAGCTTTAGGAACACAATGTGATTCAGTTATGCGACTCCATGGTCTTTTATAAACCTGTGCTTAGCTAAATAGATTTCTATCGTAAAGTTATGATAGGACAAAAAGAAAAGATAGTGTGTTGAAAACTCAGAGCAAGATCAGCAGACTGTGTGAAAGAAAGAAAAAAATGTTTAACTGGGAAAGTCAGCAACCCTTCAGCAATTTTATTATGAATAACTCAATTATATTGCATAATTCCCATGATTGCCAGAGACCTCATTGATTACTCACAATGGTACTGCATTAGGCTGCTGATAATGAGATGTTTATTTTAATAACTATTTTCTATGTGGATGTACTAGTTTGCAGAAGCACTAGGTTAAGGATACTTCAGTTAAGTGACTCCTGAGTGAATTTAACATAATAAGGAGGACAGATGGGCTTTCAACTCTACAGCAACAGTAAACAAGACATCACTGCAGCACAGATCCTTTCACGCTGTTCTTTTTGCAAATGAAATCTACTGCCTTTCAGCACATTGGCTATTTCTGCTTAGGCTGGTTATATCACATAAAGAACTCAGAATCTTAATCAACAAAGGCTCGACATTTCTGGCTCTTGTGTTAAGCAGCACCTTAGCCTGGGAAGAGCAATTGCCCGTATTTCTTTGACACATACTTTAATAAATGGAATTGCACTGGGAACAAGGTAATGGGTGCCTTCAGCAATGGTTGCAGATCCTGGCCTAAAATTTGTGATGAAAATAATGGGGTTTGATTTTTACCAGAACTTCCATGAGAAATTAGATTCATTTTACCTGTTCCTGTTTCTAATCCCCATTTTGCAGGCAAATCTGGATTCCCTTTACTGCTTCCCTAACACCTCTTGGGTGAGCACATTTCAGTATGTGAGGTATTACCCAGTGTAGAAAGCTCTTCTGAAAATCCAGCTGCAAGTCCATTTCTGTGCTCAAAGTCATTATCACTCCGGCTGGGTCCTTGTTCCAAAGGCATTCACAACATCTACAAACAATCAGGGAACAACTAAAGATGCAGTCTCAGCAACTGGAATTTAAAAATCCATTTCCAACACAGAGGTACTGTAATCTGTACAAAATTATTAGATTTCACACAACTACTGGGCTATTTTGACAATTTAGTCCTCAAAAATCTGTACCAATAACTATATTGCAAAATACAGAGGCATCGGCACAGCATGATGCGAGTCTCTGATCTCAAGTTAATCTTCAACAATAAAATGACCTAGAAAGAATTTATTTTTGATTCTTATGTGGCTGAGGGGTTTGAGCTATGCTCTGCAGACAGGAGAGGCCTGGAGAGGATTTAATTTGCTACTTCTTCTTGTCATTTCTGTTGAGCCTCCACTTACCCTCATTAATCTTACAGCAGACTCTGCCCAGCACCTTCCCCTGTAAGCACAACTTCCCTGTTGGGAAGCCTGAGCAGATGCTTGGTTTAACTTCCAATATTTGGGCCAGCACACCGTATGTTATGTATGAAAATGCCTCTGGGCAGGTTTCAGAGGTGTGGCTGCAGCCACATGCTCCCACTGAGGGATGCCAAAGCCTTTTGGAGAGAGTGCCCAGTCTCCTGTAATCCCTGCACTGAGGCTTGAGGGAACTCCAGACTTTCCCTGCCCAGCACTTCAAGAGCCAACAGCAGAATGGTGCCCCACAGACCCCCTTCCTTCTGTTTGACGGATTGGTGTACCCAAAGAGAAGCTCTGAAAGGATTGTTCCGAGAGTCTCAGTCAGTATTAATCAGTCTTATCCATCACCACTCCCTTTTAGACAACACAACAACTCCATCCCTACTCTGGATAGATCTGTTTATAATCCAGAAGTAATATTCCTTCCGAGAAGCAAAATTAAACAAATTCATTGAGAAATACACAAGGAAAATGTTGGGCAGGGCTGTTGAAAAGTCCTTTTGAAGAAAAATGTGATGTGTGTACCTGCATGTGAATGGCTGTGGTTGCACAGAGAAAGGAATTAGAGGAAATGCTGCTTTTACAGCAGGAAAGGAATTAGAGGAGATGCTGCTGTATCTGACAAACAAAGAAACTGCCAAACTTACGCCTGTTCTTTTCCTGGAAAAGGGCTTATAAGGATTCTCTCCAGGTTATTACAATCTGTCACGATTTCACATAAAAAAATTGCACCTAACACATAATGGAAGTATTTTACCAGATCTTGGTCACTTCGAACCCAGTTATCCATCAAGCTTTGCAAATACGAGCTGCAGTAGAGGGAAATTTCCAGAAAAGATACAGAAGTACCAAATCAAAGTTTATGGCAGTCCATCTTCTTACACAGAGGCAAAGGAATTAAACTGTACAAGGACCAATTCAGGTTCATGAAATCTGTTTGAATAATCCATGGTCAAGGCTGGATTTTCAGTCATCTTTTTACATTGAATCTTGGACTTTAAGAGGTTCCCTGGAGATTCCATCTTAACGTGCACTGTAGAACATAAAACATATATATATATATATATATATATAATGGCTAGTTTTAATAATTTTAACTAAAACTAATTGTCCGTGTCTAAAATTTTCCCTTCCTTTTGTGTTAGATAAAAGCATTAACTCTATTTGCTATATAATTCCTTTTTAATCTCATCTTTCTTTTACTTCTTAAGATTAAGAATCCCTTTGGGGGACTGGAACTCTTCTCTGTTTTAATCCACACACAGATTTGTCTTTCACCATACTCAAATCTCTCCCTCATTTGCCAGAAGACATTGTAGTGACAATTTTCAGGCAAAGGCATTACATGAAAAATAAGGCTGGTTTTCAGAAGACACTACTTGTATGATTTATTAAAAAAATATTTTTAAAAAAATGGGTGAGACCAAATAAAATTAACAACAGCAGAGGCACTTAAAGAAAAGAAAATTCACCACTATTTTGCTTAATTCCATGTTTAATTTGGTGCCTAACCTTTTTATCATGTTTCTACACAAATTTAAACTGGTTAGATATCTCTCTGCCTTCATTTATTGGAGCTGTAGATTCCTTAACAGTGAAACGAGGACCACAACACTTCTCTGCTTCACCAACCAGTCCAACTTTTAATTACTAAGGGACAGTAAAAGACTTTGTACCTTTATGCCCAGTATAACACGTAAGCACTTCTTCCCTGAAATTCCTCCTCACCTGAATAAGGCTGTTGGTTCCTTGAATGATTTCATCAACTCTTCTATTCTTTCCTCTTTTTTTATGGTCTCCACAGCCAGCATTTGGACATACACTTGAACACAGAAAATTCATCCTCCGTGGCCAAAAATATGTAAAACAAAAAAATGATGAATAAAATCTATACTTTCTTCCCATCCTACTTTCTGTACACCCCAGCAAGTGTGTGGCGTGGATGAGTGTGTGCAAGCAAAACTGCAAAATGAAATGGCTCTTGAAAAGTAGGGAAAGAAGCTACTTGGTGTTCACACAGTATCAGAAAGCTAAAAGCAAACTTGCCCTTGAAGAAAAGAATGGAAAGGAGAGCGATACCAGAAGACATTCAGGCAGCTGAGTCCAAGTTTTCTTTTAAGTTTCAAGTTTGTCTGAAGCAGAGTTTGACTCTCAGTGCTGCTGACACTGCATAAAGTGAACCCACCAGTGAGGTTTAGATGAAACCCGTGTAAACAGCAGCAGATTTCATGCTGTTCTAATACAGACCCCTGTGAAAGCACAACTGCTCAGAAAAATATGTAATATACTTCCAGTATGTGGACCTACAAACCTCGAGAGGCACCACTGCAATCGTTCTGGCCGAATGACTTCTAATTTGACACTGAAGAGGCAGCCTACCAAGTAATAACTGTGAAAACTGCACAGGGACAATAATTCAGCTGCCATAGCTGTGTTTTAAGCACAAGGAGTTCCACTATATATTAGTGCTAACCTCAACACAAAGCTTACCTTGCTATCAGATTAATCCTCTGTGTTTTAGTGTGTGATCCAAACAAAAAAAAAAAACCCAAATCATAGAACCTGCTGCAGAGCAAACACAGACATGTTTACTTACTGTGTTGCACATACTGGTAGAAAAACCAGAACTGTTTGTAGTGGAAGAACTACCATGAAAAATAAAATCCATCTCCATCTGGGACAACTGCCCAGGGTTTCACTGGACAGGGCTGGGAGTCTCTCACCTTAGCCAAGAATTGTTACTGAAGTCCTGTTCCATTACAACCACAAACTTTTCTTCCCATACAGCACTTCTGCACTCCAAGAACTGCCTGGGCAGTAGCTGGTCAGCACAACAGCTCAGTGATAAGTGTAAGCATTGTATCCATTTCCCAGAGGCACAGTGGAGTTCAGCAGTACCAATCCAGGCCTGAGCAGGAATTAAAAATCTGGAGTTCTGGCCTGGCAGTAGTTACTTCTAGTCCCCCTGAATCTAAAAGCAAACATTAAGGAGGAGAATAGTCATTTATTGATGCTGTTCTGCATTACTGTTCATAAGATGCATGCTTAATTCCCAACCCTGTGCTCTGCAGAGACCATGAGCACTTAAACCAGAATGTCTCATCACTTCAGTAATGACATCTCCAGGGATCTCCAGGGTAGGGCAGATGGGCTACAAAATCTGAGAAAGTGACTGATGCTGTCTTTCGTGGTGCAAAGCCGATTCCCTAAAATAGGAGCACAAGAAGCTGCTGCAACATTGTGTTATTAAAATTCTGAAACACATGTTTATGAAAGAATATGTGAGTTTCATTAATCACCTGCACCACTCTGGGTTTGGAAATCCTTTTTTTAAAAGGGCATCATGGGGGTAACAAATTAAGATGCAGAAAAAAAATATAAAAAATCGTATGCTCCGCATATAGAAAGTGCAAAACATAAAGCACAGAACCACACCACAGAGACACAGCAAAACCGGCAGATACTTCTCTACATGACCAGTTTGCTGATCCAGTCATCAGGCAGGGCTGATGGGCGCTGTCCCTTTTCACGGCCCAGCGCTCCGGAATGTGGGTCAGGCGAGCGCTCCCGCCCCGGCCGGGCGGCACTGCCGGCGCCCGCCGCTCCGAGGAGCCACAAGGCAGCAAAACCGCTGCCGGAACGGGGAAAATCCGACACGCAGCCATGGCCATTTTCTCTTTGACACAGTCTCTGGGAAGCGCTACGAAACTTCTGAAAAGCTTAGCGCCTTTTGGAAGTCAGGCAAGGTTTGTCGCGTCTCGGTAGGGAAACGCCTGACCTGTCCTGAATGCAGGTGGGGAATCATTATGGCGTTTAAGAGCCTGTTTGAAGCATTAGGAAGCTGTTTGCGAGCTGCAGTGTGAGCATCCTTCAGCACAGCCCCGTGCGGGCGGGGCGCGGCGGGACAGCAGCGCCCGTTCCCGGTACCCGCCCCGGCCGCAGCCTCCCCATCAGCTGCTGGATGGAAAAGCACCCTTGGAGGTGGTTTTGTGCTCCTGCCTCTCACAGCTGAGGGGGCGATAAGGGCCAGGTGATCAAGCAAGAATTTCAAACGAGATGCAGGGAGCGGGGAGGGAGCAGGGACCAGCTCTGCCAGCTCATGCCCAGCACGGTTGTCGGGCCACCTGGTGCTCAAAGGCCCCGGATCAGCCGGCCAGGATGTTCTGCACCAAGATAAAAACATATACCTGTGCGTACACCACCTGTGACCCCAAACCAGGCAGCATTGCCGGCCCTCTCCTTGAGGAAATGACAGGATGGGGACCAATCCCTTCAGCGATTCTTGTGTCAAAATCCATGTGGTGGCTGAGGATCTCTTAGAAACAGCCTTTTGTCCGAGGAAGTTTCGTCCAGCTTCTATCAAAGACTTTGAAGGTTTTCCCAGAACTCTGAGATTTTGAGCTGTGTGAAGGCTCTGGCACAGGTCTGGTGCCCTCAGACATGTCAGGTCTCTGCTGCGGCCACGGTGCTCAGGGGTTCTGTAGTTGTGCCATGTAGCTCTGCTTGCTGAGGCTTCCAGGCTGTGCTTGCTCGACCTGCTGAGCATGAGCTCATTGTGTGATCCATCCCCGAAACGTTATCTTGTCTGTTTGTGCACAGAACAAGTGTTTGGCACATAACTACAGGCTTCTGCCTGGGAAATCCCTTGTAGATATAGATGTGTGGAAAACAGAGAGAGCAAGCAGGATAGCAGATGTAGCAGGGAAAACAAAGCTTTGAAGGCAACTTGCCCCAGAGGAATGACTCAAGTGCAATGACTTCCTCATGTTTTCACATATACTGTGCATGAAGACACAAACTTGGGTACTGGAGGGCAAGCCTCTCTCCCACAGACACCTGCATGTCTTCAACACCACGTACTTTCTATTATAAGTAACAGCAACACCTTGCTTTTGAGGCAGAATTGTAAATAAAATCTCTTCTAAAATCAGCCAGCACTTGCAGACAGCTTCCACCCCCTGCAATCAATACTTTATGGATAAGCTGATGCATACACTCTGAAGAAAATGAAGCGAAATGTACCGTGTCAGTTTACATAATCCGAGAGCCGATAGCCTTCATTTTCTAAGCCACCAAAACCAAGGTCTAAAGTAAGGAGATTTGGTGACTGGAGTTTAATCTCTGCATGTTTTGCATACTTTCTTTTTTTCCAAAAATGTCTCAAAAGCTTTTCAAGAGGAGTAGAAACAACTTAAAGTGCCAGAGTGTCTTAGACATAGGCTGAGAAAATGATGTAAGTTGGGAAAAATGCTGCATAAACACCCTTCTTTCTGTGTCATGCTGACTGCCTGACATATCAGATAAGTCAGAGAAAGGCAAAAGCTTTCAGGATGTGTCATCTGAATTTGCCTCAGGTCTTCAGTTTTCAACTTCATTTAGGTTCCTGTAGCACCCAGAAAGAACACGAGGGGAATCCTCCTGGGACTGGGGACAACCAGAGCCAAGCCCATGCTGGAAAATTGTGGTCTCACAGTACCCTGCTCTCCTTGTCTTTGTGGCAGTGTGGCTACTGCATTAATGCAAAATGTTTTGGTGAGGAGAGCACCATGATTTCCACAGGCAGGTGGTGGCTTCCATGAATCCTGTCAGCTTCAGGCACTGGTTATTCATCTGAACATGCACACAGGCACAATTTTGTGTGGGGCTGGATGCACAAAAAGCTGATGGCTGGGTTGGAAACTATTGTATTAAAGATGGAAACATTCCTTGTTCATGTTTGTCCTCTGCTGCTTGAAATAAGTTTCTCTCAAGGGTCAGTTTCTTCCCATGGAAGGATTCCAGACAGTTACTGTGAGAATGACTTATCAGATGTGCGTATGCAACAGAGACAGTTGGCAGCTACGTGAAAAATAATTTTAAAAAGTATTTTCTATTAATCGTAACAAATATCATGGCAACTGTCACATAAATAGTTGTTTAAAAAGTATGAGATGCAACAATTTCATTATTTTCAAGGAAACAAAAACCACAACAAAACAAAGCAGATGAGAACTTCCAGAAAAGAAAAAGAAATAGGTTGTCCTTCATGTAGATACTCATCCCTTTGTTGGAATATTTACATATATACCTTTACACTCACAGATTTTTACATTTACTTTTTGTGTTCCTACACAGCTCTGCCAATTGTCATAATTTTACAAGATGAAATGAAAAGTGTAGAAGATAAGGATAAAGCAAACACTACAAAATCCCTTGGCTTGAACACCGATACAACTGATACGTATTATTTTAATCTAGAGCTTCTTGGGCAATATTTGCTTACTATTTAATATTTTTTATTTAATATTTAATATTTGGTTTTGTTTAACCAGGTTAGGTCTCAAGAGAAAAAGTGGATGCTGACTAGACTCTTTCTAACCCAGGGCATCAACCAGGTTATCCTAAACCCCCTAAATTTTCTGCAACGTGTTGTTAGAAACCACTCCCTGTTAAGTGCCCAAGAGACTAAAGAGATGGATGTCACAATTTGGGGACCTTGTGGCAAGGGCAGACGACCTGCCAAGCAAGCAAAGTCAGAGTCTGCACGGACGGCCCACCTTTCAGCTCCGTGGAAGCAAGGTCTGAGGAAGAAGAAAGTGTTTCAGTGTAAATGGAAATATCAAAACTGACAAGGAAAAGTCAAAACAGAGTCCTCCAAAGCAATCAACATAGGACCAATTATTCAAGAACAGGATCTGCTGCTAGGTGCTGGCCAGGGAGATAATATATGCACTGTCTTTCCTGTTTTCATCTCCCCTGTCAGCTTGCCCCTCTAACTTATTTCTGTACTACTCTGTCTCCTTACTTCAGCCTTCATTCTTGAATTTTCATCAGAGTGTCTCCCTAGAGCCTTCTCCTCATCCTGGGCTCCTAATCTGTGGGATGATAAACCCAGGAGACGAAGCTTTTTGTGCAGTAAGCTACATTTTGGGGTTTTTTGTTCTTGCTCTGTCTGTTCTGCCATTCTTACTGATCTCCTCTGAAACACACAGGGCAGAGGACAGTGAAGAAGCACAAAAAGAGAGGAGAAATGCAAGTGAAGTGATTGCCCAATGCAGAAGAAGGCTCGAGTTACAACATCTTCGGATTGCAAAACTATCAGAAGTAAGGTTTTAGAAGAAGAAATGTCTTCCCTGCTGACAGCACCGTAAGGAATAGCTGCAGGGCAGAATTTTAAAAACAGAGGTTGTCTTGACCTCTCTCCAGCCTTGCATGGTGCTCAGCATGACAGATCAGGGGGAAAAAAATTATAGTGGGTCAAACACAAAGACACATCACATTGCAGCAGAGATGTAACAGCACCCCTGATTTTTCCATGGCTCTGGATGACAGGAACCAGGATACTGCATTCAATATGACTACAAGAGAGAGATGTCAGAAAAGAGCAACAAAATAATTAAGGGACTGGAGGGATTTACCTACGAGGAAGATTAAAAGAACTAAATAAATATGTCTAGTTTGGCTAAGTGATAACTAAGGAGAGGAGTTCTAACCATCTACAAATATTTGACTGACACACACATTAGGGAAGGAAAGGAATTACTCAGCAGGAAACAAGCAGGTATATCAGGGAGTAACGGGATGAAATTAAGAAATGGAAAATTGAGGCAGAATTTAAGGCAAATCCTCTTGACAATGAGTTCTAATAGTCTGCAGAAAACATACCAGCATATATGCAATAGGGAACAGTCTTGCATTGATAAGGAGGGGGACTTAAGTGACTTGCTGGGCCTTTCCAATATCAAATATTTATGATTCTATAATTAAGCATTATTAAATTTAATGACATGTGCCATTTTTTTTCAGCAAGTTCTGACTGTTGCCTCAGGTCATAAGTGTGCAATTATTTCCAAACTAAAGATCTTACATTTTGACTCATGAATCCTTCTAAGATTAACTAGGTTGGTCTCCTTTTTTTTTAACTTAAATTGAATTTCTATTAATGCATTTTCTCTTATTTTCACCTAGCAGCCATCTCCCCCTGCTCACAACTCATAATTCCCTCTTTATGCAAGGCAAGCCTGCACACTTACAGCTTCGTGGCTCAGTGCCTGAACCTGCTTGGCCTCAGGTTGAATGCCTGCTGTGTTCAAGGGATCTGCTGTTCCCAAGCCCAGATGAGCACAGGAGCTCTTCTTCCTCCGAGGATGAACTGCCTGCAACAAAGGGGAAAAAAAAGGTTATGTGATATTTTCAGCTAAGAGCTGTTTACGGAGCTTGGAAAGCAGATCGTGGCCATGTGAAAGGCTTCATGTCACCGCTCACCCTGGTGTCACAGCACCACTCAGCAAATGAAAACAGGTGTTTCCGTGCTATTGCCCAAGCTCCTGGCCAGGATCACAGCTGGTGGATAGCAAGTTTCCACCATTTCACTTTGGCAAACTCCTTAGTTTTGATGCATATGCTTGCTTGTGCCAACATATCCTCCAAAATGTCCCCTGAAATGGGTACAAACCCAGGGAGTGATCAGAAGGTTGTGGTTTCATGTGAGCAGTCACTTCAGGGATCCAAGTGGTTTGTTCTGCTCTGTCTCAGGCAGCATTTTCTGCCTGAGGTAGTTGCAGCTTTGCTGATATTTTACCATTGGCTCTATTACATGCACAGTCCCTCAAGAGGGTTCATACAGTCTAATTCTTTGTGAATTATTGTCTAAATATATCTTTTGTCCAGGTAAGAGTGCTGCTCACCTCCCACTGTGAAAGGCAATCTGTGATGCCTCCTGCTTTTGTGATACTTCCTTTTGGTTTCCCCCTGTCGTGCAGCTGCAGACTGGGCGCGCTGTATCATCGATATCTGACACTCTTACTCCCTTCATTGTTGACTACTTGCTTAAAGCTCCTTTCTTTTGTGTGTGCTGGACTTCAGCCTCAGCCAAGGCAGTAAATGATGGCAGAGTTTCATCTGCCATCGGGATGTGGTGACAGCAGTGCCTGCAAACACTCTGGTGTAGCGTGGGCTTCCTCCTGAAGGGTGAGATGGATGTCCCCCAAGCCCCGACAGACACGGAGCCCCCTCCTTGCTACCTGCCACAGGAGTGCCTCTGATCCGTGAGCCCAGAGCTCCTGTCTGCCAGCACGGGTGATAGCTGCTCCTCCGAGGAGATCGGAGGATGTGAGAGCCTCGCTGTTTCATCCTAGCGGAGGCAAATCCTCAGTGAAAGGTGCTGGGTGCTGGCATTACAATGTTCTGAACTCTAACTACCAGAAATCCAGATTCCAAATCTTTTCACTTTTAAGATAACACTGCAGCAACCACGCTGAAGCGGGATAATCAAACAAAGCACTGTCTCCTCTCCCCTCCTCCCCCAGTCACTCTGCAGCCTTGTCTGTCATTTCCCAGCACGGAACTGCTGAGATGCAGCGGGCAGATAGGAAAGCTCAGTTGCTGTGTGCATTTTACAGGAGGTGTGGCTTCAGCACAGCTTCCTCACTAGAAAAGAGCTACAAGGAGCCCTGGCTGCTCTTGTGGGTGGTTTATCACCGGATTGAGTCCAGCCAGAAGTAGGTGAAAAAAAAGATGTAGGCAAAGGAAGGGAAGAAAGAATGAGAATATTTGCCCCTTCTCCCAAAGCAAGAACACGCCAAATCTCTCTCTCTTTTTGAAACCCACAGATTGTGAATCCAGTTTTGGCAGCCGTGATAAATGTCCTGAAGCATCTAAATACTTGGGGCACAAGAACAGGATTACTGCCTGTCAGAACTTGTTTATCTTTCAAATATTCTGCCCAAAGCAGCAAAAAATTGAGTAATAACCTGTTACTGACAGCTCTTCTTTAAGGTGCAGCAACCTCAGCCATTGCCTTAGTCCACAGTTCTCTCTCAGCTTATTAAAACAACTTCTGAGACCCTTTATGTGTTTCAGTTTTGGTCTTAAACAAAGAAGAGGAATTGTCCTTTCACATCTGGCCACCTAACAGAAGTTCTTCTCCAGATCTGGACTTTTCAGGAACATATATATAGCTTATACCTCTATATATCTCTATGTATCTCTATATCTATACCTGTATATATCTTTCCCATTTTGGAAAGTCTTTTAGAGTATGTGTTACAGTGAACACCAGATTAAGCCATGTATTGCTGGATAAGGGGAAAAAAAGGTCTGTTTTTAGATTGAAAATCTACAGCCAAGACTTGTGGCTTCTGAATACACATTCTTCAGGGATTTGTGTGGAATTTTAGTTTTGTGTGCATTTCTTACATTCAATAGTTAGGTTTTTTTTAACTTACCTAACAGTTTTCACTGTTACAAAATGCTTTCCACTAGACAGTCTACATTTTCACCTTAATTTTGGGCCATTTTTGCTTCTTGCACATTCCCAGCCCCTGGGAAAACAAAACTCCCAAGCCACATATTTTTGCATCATTCTGCTTATCACTCACAGAAAATAAAGGGGAAAAAAAACCACTCACCATCTCCCTTGTATTTTCTCCAGGCTGTTTGCTAAACTTTTTCATCAATTAGAT
The DNA here is from genome assembly GCA_014706295.1 of Lycocorax pyrrhopterus obiensis. Classification (NCBI taxonomy): domain Eukaryota; kingdom Metazoa; phylum Chordata; class Aves; order Passeriformes; family Paradisaeidae; genus Lycocorax; species Lycocorax pyrrhopterus. Next base: position 112,841,230 of record JACSVZ010000001.1, on the reverse strand, counting down.
TTTTCTGAACTTTCTGAACTTCTGAACTTTTGTTGCTTGTCTCTTCAGTTTGTTGATTATGTTTGTAGTTCTCAGCTTAGACACTGTTCAGAAAAAAACAAACAAAAAAAAGCTGACTGAAACCCCAAAAATAAAACAAAGAGGGTTCTTTCTCAGGCTTCTGAACTGTTAGTCAGGCCCTCTGCATAGTTACTTTACAGAGGTAAAAGTAGTTTATATGTTTGCTTTCACTCAGAATTTCTGTTGAGCAGGAAATAAAATACACACTTCTGGAGATTCACAGAAGGAAATAGCAGCTTATCTATGCATAAGAATCAAATTACCTTTGGGTAGAATAAGAATGTCACAGTCCAGAATTGACCTGGTTTTCATGTTATCCTAAAGAATGATGTGAAATCTTTCCCCGTTGCATTTTTTAAATGAAAATGAGATATAACTGCACCGCTGAGGTACTCGGATTCAGGGCATTTGCACACTCTGTGACTCCTAGCAGACCCCTGTCTCACTTCTCTGAAGGTAATTTCACTGTGACAGCCATGAGATAGCATCTATAGATTGTTCTGCAAAATGTAACTTTCCATTAGGAGCCGGGGGGACCGTTCTCTAGCAATCAGAACTCTTTGATAAACGTTTATTTTTGTCTTCTTCACCTGGACAAGACTCTGCTACAGCGCTTGGAACACCTGCCAGACCAGATCTGGTTGCATTTCTTACAGCTACTGGAAATCCATATAGTGGCAGTCGCTAGCAGTGGTCAGACAAGCAACGCCACTCTTTAGTGTCCTGTTTATATATCCCATCTCAGAGTGAAGATCTTGTCTCCTGACTGCTCAGGCCTGGCTGGGAAGGAGCTGGCCAAGGACAAGGGGACACACTTGTTTGGTGTTTTTTACATCTTCCTTGTTAATCTCCAGGTTTATCATGAAAGCAATATTTTACTTTTTTTTAAAATTAAAATTTTGTGTGGTTCTGGGGCTTCAAGCTTCATGATTTCTATTGTTCCCCTGCTGCTGCCTTTTTGCAGAGCAGCTGATTTTCATTCCATGGACGGTGTACAGAGCAGCCCACTAGTTAACACAAGAGGCAGCCATCTGACAAAGGACTGGGAAAGGACTTGGGCTTTCTGTTCTAATAATCACAAGTGCCAGTAACAGGACAGGACGAGACGCTCAAACAAAAATAAATTAATTAGCAAGGACATTATTTATGCACTGGGAATTCCTAGTGTATGTGGTGTCTGCTCTAATAACCCATGGACAAATCACCTCCCTTCACTGTAACACCCTAGGGAGAGGGCCAGCAGAGGAAGACAAATGTAAGTTCCCATCTAAAGGGAAAAGGATAAGAAGCAGCTTGAAAATCTGCAGGGAAAGGCCCTGCATATGCATAAAGAGCAGGGAGATCCATATGGACACCTGCCCCTCAGCACAGCTTCTCTTGCTCCTGGCTAGACAAGTTCCAGACTGATCTGTACTTAATACCAACAGGATTATGGCCCACGGGGATCTGAGCATTCTGAACTTGCTGTTCCCTGAGTGGTGAAACAGAGGTGAGCACAGAGCTTTTAGGAGAAAAGAAAAAAAGAAAGAAATAAAAAAAAAACTTTTCACAACATTTTTTTAAAAGCAAACGTAACCATGTAATTTGTCTTACATTGTAATTACTTCTCTGTTTGAGATGTTCACTATTTTCTGCCATTGTAATTTCACATACTGGATAATTAGTATCCTCTGCACAGAAACAACAGGAACGGCTGGGCTGCAGGAGAACGTTGTTATTGTAGGATGGTGCTACAATAAAATATTGTCTCATTTTTTCTGAGCGCGTGACTCAAATCCAGGTGTGCAGAGGAGTAAAACTGAAAGGCCAGAATATTAAGTTAAAAACCAAAGAAAGATAGTTTGTTGAACAGTCCAGCAGAGCACAGAAAAGTCATACGGTATAAAATTGATATGAACGTGAACATCGGTTCAAGAGCTGATATGAACGCGAGAATGAAATTGGTGTTTTGAAACAATCCCCTGCAGATGACCCTTAGAAAAGAGCCATTGATTCCATGTGGAGGTAAAAGTCCGACTCTTTTTGTTTCTGAGGCATCAGACACAGAAGTTGAAATAACAAATCTGTGTAGAGTATTGCCTGAAATACCGATTTTTAAACACTGTCTAATGACTCAGTGAAAGAATATCACAGCTGCATCCAAATTCCATTTCAGTTCTATGGAAGCAGAGTATGATGTGCTAGGAAACAAATATGCAGCTTCCCTTCTAAAATAAACCAGTTGATTGAGAATTACGTCACATGATTTTGAAACTGTGAAGTGAACACCTGGATATTAAGTTAGTGGTGACTTCTTTAAAGCATTTCTTAAACTATCCTTTGTACCAGGCTTTAAACGATCTCACAAAACTCTGGCCTAAAAGCTGTTACACATTTTCTTGGAAATAGTTGTAAGTTTTAGTTTGAAATAGGATAAGGAATTTAGGTTTATGTGCTGTGCTACTGCTTACCTGTGTTACAGAATATGTGTGACTTTATCCAGTGTGAACACTGTAAATATTGCCAACACAAGGTAAAACCTAATGCTTCAACAGGACAGGAGCTTACTATGACGATAGAAAATAGATGTCAAGATATGCTTAGGGAAAAAAAAATTTCCATAACTTTTGAGTGATAAAATTTGCATTTACAGATCTGAATGGATGCCTCAATTCTCTGACAAAGGTGCCTTCCACTGAGGTTGTTATCACATTACTCTGTATTTTAAATGGGGACAAACACTGCTCCTCGTGGAGATATCCTGTCTACTAAAAAACGGCATGGAAAACATGAAGGAGGTTATTCCTAAACAGCGCTATTTTTAGGTAAGAAATTACTTTTACAGTCAGTTTTCCAAAAGTAATATACAACTCCAGGCACAGGGAGGCAACAGACTAGAACAGTAATTGCAGCTGATCTCAGCCAAACTTGAGAAATATTTTCTTGCATATAGCCAAGAGGAAATAAAAATTCCCCAAATCATACCAGCCAAAAAACGGTGTAATGCAGTCTCTTAGATTGTAGAATCCAAGTAGTAATATTTAAATGCAATGTCGTTATCCTATTTCTAGGAAAAGAATAATTTCTGGAGTTCATTAGAACGTTATGAATTTCACTATACTGAAAATCATTTTGAATTTAAAACTGCAAACCAATTCTCAATACAAAGATAAAACCTAAAGAGGAAAAATAAATCTTACAGAATCCTCCTAGAATTAATATTGGATTCTCCAAGTTCAAATTACAATAATACCATCATCAAGAGGGTCCTCAATTAACCTCATCTGACATTCCAAGCAGAATATTTTAAGGGTTGTGAAGCATGCAAATAGAAACTTCAATTAAAGACTGACTTCATACATTGGACAGCCTGTGAGAATAATGTGAAAAATTATGTAACCAACCTGGTGCTTCAGTAAACACCCACAGATGATGGAGAGGAGACTGACAAAATTGAGGATCAGCATCCTAAATCCTTTCTCAGGTAGAGCCCAGAAAGATTAAGAACTTGTTTGCCTCGGGGAGCAGGGACTCCCTTCACATTCTTTCCATCTTGGTTTCTGCACCCTCGGATGTCCTGCATTCGCACAGCACAAGTCTCAGCATGCACTAACTGCTGAGACAAAATATATTCTGTGCTTCTTTGGGAACTGTGGTTGATTCAGAGTGCATTAAGTGAAAGCATGCTAATATTCCTCGGGTGCAGGCAGCTCCTGCCTCTGTCTCCCCACCAGGAGCTGCTCCCTCTGGAACGGCAGGAAGCGGCCAGGATGAGCCCTGGCCACAACCCAGAGGTCACCTTGGTGACACCTGCCATTAATATGACTGTAGTTTGGCACAAGAGCATCGCCAGCCTGCAGTGGGACAGCCACCCCAGAAGGGAAAAGGGGAAGGTTCAGGCTGCTGTGTGAGGAAGTGTGGCCACAAGGCTCTCTCTTCAGGTGGCTGATTTGCTGAGGGGTTGGTGTGGGGTTTTTCTGCTCTTCTGCACTCAAGTGAGAGCCCAGCATGAATCTTTTCACACCACTGGTATAAAACCTGTCAGCACTTTGCATAGGCAGCTTGTTAGTACAGAGAAACGGATCCAGGCTTGTGACTATTTTTCCTTCCTTTACACTTCTTCATTTTAACTTTCCTTATGCTTCCATTAGATGCAACCAATATTAGATATTCTGACACACCTCCAGGACCTGTTTTCCCATGTATCTGCTGGAGACTTGTAGCTGTTTGAAGTTTTAACCTTTCCTCAGTGACCATGGCAGAGAAAACCCTACTCAGACTTGCTGCTTGTTGTGTGCATTAAAAATTTCCTGCTCCCACTCTGACTATCAAATGGGTGTTCGTTCAGATTTGCACAAGCCCTATTTTATTTCATGCATGCTGATAACCCTTTCCCCTAAATGTTCAAAGGGGTGAGTATTCTCCTTGTTCAAGCTCAGAAATACTGGTTAAAAAGATTGTGAGAATGTAGTAGTTCACTGCATCTCAGCTACCCATCCTCAACTGTTCTGTTCCCCCTTCTGCCATCTGACATAAATTTTCTCCTTCCACTCTTGTTTGGCTTCTCCCACCAGGGAAGCTTCTCTTAGCGGAGCATTCTCAAAATGTGACTGCTAGCTCCTGCCTTTTCATGCAATTAAAAACAAAAAATAGATAAACACTGTCTCCCTCCCCCCCAAAACCTATTAATAGAAGTGTACTTACCGTGCACAGTGCAAACTAAGAATAGTGTTAAGTACTATATCCTAATTAGCAGAGTACAGTAATGCTCTCATTTTAATCAATGGGTTTTGAAGTTCCAGCTTTCATGGTATGCAGTGAAGAACATTTCAGAATGCAGCACCACAGAACTCTATGGCATATTTCATAGACATTTTCTTCTCCAATTACAAAGGGCAGAATTGCTGTAGCAGAAACATATTTTTGAGGCTTTTTCCCAGGATAAAACTTAGCAGTGCAGCTGCAAATCAGCTTTGTGTAAGAAATGCACAGACTTAGGGAGCAGCGAGGCAGGAGGCTCTGGGCATCGTTAACCCCTGGTGTTCTGGACAGTTATCTCAAAACACAGTTGCTGCCTCCTTTGTGCCTGTCCTTGAGAGGTGTGACACGAACTGTCTTGGACAGCAAATCCAAGGTGAGAAGGAGAAGAGTTCATGGCAACAGGAGGTGTAAAGGCTGCACTTTTTCTCTCTTTTCTTCGTGAATTGATAATTTTGAAATGTTGCACCCTTATGGCCCTTGTGATCCTTTCTCAAGTTCAGTGGTTTCCTTTGGACAGGAGGCTCATACAAGGAAATTTTCTTTCCACCTGCATGTCTGTTTTTCCTCCTTCCCTTTCCACAATCTTTGAATGGACAGTAGCCTTTCAGCCACATTTAACAAAGAACATAAGGCTTCGAAATTCCAGAAACTTTGGGAAAACGCAGAGCTGGTGGAAGAGTGAAGCATACTGAAGGACAGGCAAGGGTGGCTCGGCCCACAGCCTTTCTTCTTTGCTGCCCCAGGCTGGGCAGGGTCCCCAGGCAGGGCTCCAAAACGCTGCCACCATACCTCATGTGTGTAGAGGAGACAGCTCACTGCAGTTGAGAGAGAAAAGAGAGGGAAAAGAGAGGGGTCCAGGGAAAACAGAGGGCTACTGCTGTGATGTGGCATGTGCAGGAGGGGTAATTGTAGGAGGAATATGGGGTTATTGGAGATTTGGGGAGTGCAAGGTGAAGGGGTGCAGGGCACAGATCTTTGGGAAACCCAACCTCATTTCTACCCACAGATATGGAACAACACGGTGATTGCAGCCTGTGTAATTTTGCACAGTTTCTTGAAGCAGTTATATCTTCTAAATAGTTGTATCTTCCTACCTGTGTTTTGCAAAAATAAATATTTTCTTTATTCATCGGAGATATGTATTTTATGAGGCTCATAATACTAGCTACATAAAAGAAAAAGTACGTTTCTCATACTTTAGATTTTTTCATGGTTCAATAGGCTAATATTAAAACAAAATGGAATAACAGTGGGAATATAGCCACATCACACACAATGAAAGCAGTATTCCCCCACTTTAAAAGGTTTTTTTCAAATACTCCTGCACGTTCACAGAACAGTCTGTGAACTCCTTAAGAAATAATGTAATAAAGGGTGATGAAATGCACAAGAAAGTGCTACCCACAAAAAAGAAAAAAAAAGAAAATGAAGGGAAATCATATAGCTCTGAATTTTTTATCATCCTCCATATAAACCACAAGAGTCTTCTCTGATTAAGTGTCCAGGGAAAATGTGATTTTGAGGAAGGAGTTCCTCTTCATTTCTCTGCTCTCTTAGCTGTTCAGATGGTAGGATGCAATTATGTGAGAAGGGCAGGTACTGCCCAGCAGCTGGTAGCCTACTTAGAGCGCCGTGTCATCTGCCCTCAGCTTCCAAAGCCTTCCATCATCCTCCACTAGTTTAGGTGATAGTTAAATTGCTCTTTCTTGTGATTTTTATTATTTAGAAAAAGGCAGGAGAGACTCAGCGGAGTCTCCCAGGATAAAGATTCAGTCATCTCTATTAATGTGATCAAGGTGGTCAGAATGCCACTATCTGTTTCACTAAAGGAAACAGGTCTGGCTTAGCAGCCAGCAGTGCATCTTGTGCTCTTGCTAATCATCCCACCGTGATTGTGACAAAGTACTAGGCCACAATAAAGTACAAAGCCAAAATTCTTACCCAAGCTGGTCGGACTCTGAGCTCTGAATTGCAGAGCTGAAGCCAGCAGATGGCACGATGTCGAGTACCTGCCCTCCTCCCTGCCTGACACGCATTGGTAGAGGCCAGCAACGCAACACTGGACACTTTTTATTCAAACCAGCTCTCAAAAACACCAAATTGTCAACTGGGCAGATCTAGGAATGGGTATGTGTGAATTTTGTCCCAGAATTGCACTTGCAGAGAGGAGGATTTGCAGCATACCAAAGAAAGAAAAAAAAAATCACAATGTGTATCGCCTACACACAAAAAAATAGATCAGAGTGGGTGGGGAGGTGGAAGCAAGTGCACTGAGACAGATATAGTGCAGCACTGAATATGCAACTGCTAAAGGGGTCACACTTTTGTGCAAACCAAGCAGGTCACATAGGCAGGCCTGAGAGAAGCTATTTCTGCTGATATTCAAAGCCAACTGTCCCTTTTTGAGCATTATTCCCTTGTTCTTCCTTAAACCTGCTTGCACAATGACTCCCATATTTTGTACCTGTAATTGTTTATTGTTCGATATCATCAGCTACTCACTAGAAATAATAATAATTGGAATACACAGATTAAAAAAAAGCCAGACTCTAAAATTTGCCAATTTAAATTAAGAAGAAGCATTCAAGATAAGCTAAAAGCACATTAAATGAAAACCAAGCTCTGCCCAAGAGATTGCCTTTACAGCCTAGAGAAAGTAGAGCCAAGTCTCTTCCCCAAATGAGGGATCAGCTCTCATGCAGTGGCCAATATCACTGAACTTTTTTTTTCTGTCTTGTTCTTAGGAAGATCCTCACTGCATCCCACCAGGCACAGATGTAATCAGACAAGTTTTAATCTTTTCTTGTAAGCCAGTCCCCTCAGCGATCACCAGCACTGCATTTCTTTGATTTCCTTTCCAACTGCTCTGCAACACTATGGTGAGGGGTTGTCCAGCCCCCTGCACTGTGTTCTACGGGCCAGCTCCCTTCTGCATCAGAGGGACCCAAGGGCATTCAGTAGGAAACATTAAACATCTTGCAGAATCAACCAAGATTTTCCATTTGACCATTCACAAACAGAACAGGATTATGGTTCCTTCCTTCCTAAGTGTATGATGGCTCTTCATAGGCAGACCGAAAAAATAAAAAAAAAATAAAATGCAAAAATGGCTGTTTTGCTGTGATACTGCATTGCAGATTCACGTCTAATTTCTGCCAATATTATCCACTCAATCTTTTTCAACATTGCTGTTTTCCAAATTTTTCCTCCCACTGAATCTGTATGTTTGATTAATGTTTTCCCAGATGTCTGAACCTGGGGAAAAAAGGCACTTTTGGTCTCATTTTGTTAAATGCTAGGAATCTCTTTGATGATGCATAACTAATTTTACTGTACTTGTCACAAAGCACATGTGTGGCAATAGTCTGCTAAGCAAGCTGCATTCAATCATTACAAACTCCAGAGTTCCCCTTTCTATTTCCCCTCCCTTTTTTGTGTTTATTTTTTCATTAGTAATTAACTTTAACAGTTTATCATATTCTCTTTCACTGGCTTATTTAACACATTTGACATAGGAGTTAAACATTTGATCCAAGCAGATTTTATCCTCTCTTTTTAGTTTTATCACTTTGCAGAATGTCAGATCAGGACGCAGTTTCACGTATGCAGTTCTTAATTTTGGCTATTTTCTCTCAATTATTTAGTGCATTAACTCTCCCTATTTCTAATTTACGTGGAAGACTTTTGCATTTAAAGGATGGAGAGTCTTTAAACATTAAGATGAACTGTTAACATGAAAGACTGTAAATAATTCCCACTTCATGAAGGTGTACTCTGTTATCTCTAACTCAGCATCCATAATTAGCAATAGCTTCACAGCTAATCTTTATTTCACCCCTCTCTCCTGGAAAGGTAGAAATCACCTCTGAATTGTCCCTCTTATTTCTGATAAGCTTCAGCTATCACAACAACAGAGAGATGACTGATGCTATTGAATCTGACAATGGGAGGAATTTATGCAACTATCTAAAAAGAAACTACCCCTTTGTGACTGTACAGAAAACACAACTATTTAGATTCACAGAGTAGCTGAGGCTGGAAGGCATCTCTGGAAATCGTCAAGTCCAACCCCCTGCTCAAAGCAGTGTCACCTACAGACGCGTTGCTCGGGGCCATGCCCAGTCGGGGTTTGAATATCTCCAATGATGGAGACTCAACAGCCTCTCTGGGCAACCTGTGACAGTGTTTAAGCACTCTCACAGTGGAAAAAAACCCCAAAAGTGGGTTTCTTTTTCTTTTGTTGAAAAAGAATGTTTTATATTTCAATTCGTGCCCATTTACTGCTTTTGAGAGTCACATCTCATTACACTCACAAAACAGATTTCTTGCCAAGGTATATTTTGAAGGAAAAATACAGTAGCTACAAAAAGTGCACCTGTTTTTCTGCAGAAGTTGACGAAGTGCACTTGTAACATCAAGCTAGTTTTTTGTGCTACTGGACATATCGAAGTCCTTATGAAACAAAAGTAGTATCTTATTCATTTTAATGTGTACAACAAATACACTGGCTATATACAGAAATAAAGGAATTATTTGCCAGTGAAGGTTGGAATACAAGCCATTGAATAACTTTTATCATAGTGGATATTAAGAGAGAAATTATAGTATTGTTCTTGTCCCTTCTAAAACTTAAGTAGGATTTACTTGTTTGGTTCCTACTCTTAGATTCCTTCTCAGTGAGAAGTGCAGATGCCCGTGTGTATGGTTGCATGCACATCAGGTCTCAGGAGAAAGCATTAGGTGAAACTTAGAAAAATTTTGTGTTTGAGTTTCGGAACTGAGCATGGGAGAACCCAGGAGGAGTCCCTGGTACAGCATTTGAACAGGAGCATTGTGTCAACTACCAAAATATTATCACACTCAAATAATTGCAAAACTAAAACTTGGTGAATTTCCATGCTGTCACACCCATTGCTTCTGGTTCCTTCCTCAGAAAGTCTTTAGTGCACAGCTGACCACTTAAAAGGTATTCATGGGGGTTCTTCTTCCTTTTAGGAAGATGAAATACAGAATACTGACCATCTGTCTAATGAAGGGAATTGTACCTGAATTTTTATCAAGGGTCATTCTGCTAAACTTCAGCAGGTGGATTGCATTGCGCAGATCTTTTGCAACAAATGCCCAGAGATCCTACCTGGCCAGAAGGTAAAGTTGGTTTTTATGTTTAAGGCGCATATGAGTTAGCAACTCACTGGCCTCCCTGGGACTGAATACTAATGATATCTGCTTCCATTGCCTACAAACCTTTCCTTACTATGAGTTGTAAAGCTGTCTCTAACCTGGGGAGCACTGCAGCCTCCCCAGCTCTTGGGGCTGAGTGCTCCTAATTCCTCATTGGGGTAATCCAACACACCGTCTACACACAGTGGTGCTTTGTAGGAAAGGAGCCAAGGAGTCCTGGCTGCGTTTCCCATCTGGATGGCCAGGCAGGAGCTGGACTTTGAAATATGCTAACATGTACACCTTCCCCTCAGCCCAGACACAGCACAAAGCTGGAAATGAGTAATTGGTGTAATGGGCTATTTAATTTTGGCAACTAAAGTTGGTGCTCTGACAGGGACCAAGGTATCACCTACACTCTGGAGGTTAGTCAGGTGAAGGATGAAATTTCTGTTCCAAAAAAGAAAGGCAAGCCCACAAAAATGCAAGTGGCTGGCTAACAGATGCTACCTTTTGCCAGAAAGACACTTGAATTTTACCCTCCTGATGTAAAATATGGTTCTTCATGATATTTCAGAAACCATGGTCTACAGTTGTTCTCTGAGCCTTTTGGATGAAAACCTTGAGAGGACATGTTAGAAAGAGAAAGTGCTACCAGTTCTCGCTGGTTTTTTGCTTGCATATTTTTTTTCCGTGGATTTCATTTTGTTTTGATTTTTTTGTTGTTGTTGTTGGTTTTTTTTTCAGTGGATTTGACAGTGGGTGGAAAACAGTGACTCAGACATTGTCACAATGTTGAAACTCATCTGTCTGGAAGGGTGTAACGCCATGTGCTGGGGAGAAGGAGATGGCATGAGGGAGGGAAGAGGAGAGAATGAGGTGCCGCTCCTTGGATTAGAGCTTTTATAAGCTTCCAGAAGAGAGGAAATTCAGATGTTTAGCTGGCAGCAGTTGGTGGTGAGGGAAGAGCCCGGGCTCAGTTCCTTGTTGGGCTCAGGGAGCAGTTTCCCTCCATCTGTTAGGAGCTTCTGATTAGATGAGGTAGGCTAAATCTTTTTTCCCTCTGCTCTCCCTTCCCAACGGTTGCAAAATCACTTATTTGTGTTGCTGGTAGCAAAGAGAAGAGAAATGAGACCACAAAGCCAGTGCAGGGCTTTTTTTGCGCTTTGCAGGTTGCAGAGGCTGGAAAGAGATGATTAGAGTGATTGAAGATTGATGGAAGTGATAAGACTGGTGAAAGGGTACAGAAGGGAGCAAGGAATTATGTGTTTGCTTAATGGGATATCTTAAGTTTCTCTGTCAGGCTGCCTTGTTTGCAATCTGTTTAATATTTGCTCTTACCTTCTAAAAATGGGGGCTCATTGTACATTTTCTAAAACTGTTTTCAGAAACGGCAAATTTATATCTTCAAGTGTGTGGATTGGTACAGAGAAAGAAGAGTTACTACACACATTCCATGGGCCAGTGTGGCTTGTCTCAAGGCCATGCTGAAGTAAAATCAACTGCATCATGTTACAGTGATGTTTCCCACCTACAGGCACTTCTGAGCTGACTGCCATAGTGATTAAACTGAGATTGTACAGGATTGGAAATAGAGGCCAGTACAAGCTCTTCGGGCAGCAACGCTCTGACATCAAGCTCTGGCAGGTTTTAGAGCAATACGGCAGACACACGATTACAAAAATAAAAAAAAACCCCAAAACAAACAAAAAAAAAGACAAAAGCCTTCCAGCAAATCCCAAATATATACAGGCACACAGAGCAAATCCAAAAGAAAATAAAAAAACAAGAATAATATTATTTCTGAAGGAGAGGGGAAACCTTTCTTCATTCCTCTTCCAGCCTCTTCTCTCTCTTCATCTTCTGTGACTATTCTTGGATTCCTTACATCTCCTGCCATGATATTGATCCATCTCCTGTTAGGGCATTCAATTGCATGATACACAATACAACTGGCTGCTCTATTTGTGTGGCAGCCCCCTGCTAATTCTCCAACAGTTGTCTGGCCTGGCACAAAACAGCAAAAGAAAAGACAGCCACAAGCATCCCACAGCCCAGGGCAGCATCCTTTACCAGGGGCTGCCTCACTGCCTCCCTCTGCTTTGCCAGCCCAGCAGTCTGCATTGCTGACTCTGCCTGCTTCATCCAGGTGTCGTCTCGGGAGCAGAAACGACAGCAGCCGCTTTTCTGTAAGAGGGAAAATGAGTTTTGTGATGTGGATTCTACATCACTAATCCAGCAGCTTTTCCACTGGGGTTTGGCCAGAAGTTAGGCCAAGATTATGTAAGGCCCAGTTAAATTTGGTTGCTTTGGTCAATTCAAATTTGTGAGGTTATTACAGTCACAAGTTTTCTTGCATGGAAATAAAAATGTACATTTTTTTTCTGTCTTAATCAGTGGAAAGAGGCAGCTATGCAAAGCCAAACACTCTTTTCACACTATCATAGAATCAAAGGAAGTTTTGGGTTAGAGGGGACCTTAAAGATCATCTCGTTCCAACCTCCTGCCGTGGACAAGGACATCTCCCACTAAACCAGGTTGCTCAGAGCCCCATCCAGCCTGGCCTTGAACACCTCCAGGGATGGAGCAGCCACAACTTCTTTGGTCAACCTATTCCAGTGCCTCACCACCCTCATAGTAAAAAAAAAATTCTTTACAATATTTTATTTAAATGTATCCCATTTAAATTTAAACCTGCTGGCTCTTTTCCTATCAACTGACTTCCTGATCAACCATCCCTCCTCTTCTTTCCTGTAGGCCCCTGTTAAGTCCTGGAAGGCCACCACAAGGCCTCATAAGGTTTTCAAAGTTAAATACTCCTCTCCCCCCAAGACTGGAAAACTAACATGGCCAAGAAAGCTCCCATGAAGCATATTTCTGACATGCTCATTTATAACCCAAACTAGCTAATTTACGTCTCAATTTACATATATCCCACAGTGCTTCATTCCATTGATTAGACATCAGTGCATTTACATTTCCATCACTTCTACACGAGAGCAGTGGTAGGTCACAGTGACCTTACAAATATCTTGTCAAAGCCTTTTGTGTCAAAACAGCACAACCTCAGAAATGCACTATCAAAACATCCCCATCATCCAATGTCAAAACAGCTTCATCACAGAGCCTAAGCACATTCAGATCCAACGAATTAACATATCAAGGCTTTATTGCTTTAATATCCAAATAAAAAACAAAAACCTAATGCCTTCCCTGTAAAAAGAAAATTGTTCTTACTCCCATTTCCCACTGCTAATTAACAAAGTTCCTATCTACTGGGGTGTCTCTTGAGTGACTTTTTTTTTTTTTCTGACAGTGTCACCACAGTGACCGACATTTTCATTTAGTTAAACGTGCAGAAAGTGGCTGGAAGAGGTTTCTGGGAACCTGGCCTCAGTGCTTGTCAAGGCAGTGACATTCCTGCCTAGGTCAAAGTGAACGGCACAACTGAGAAATTTTGCAAACAAAGCCAACACACAGTTCTGGACCATCTCCTGTTGCATTTAAATTATCTCATTGTTCAATTTTCAGGCCAGACCTACCTTAGTGCTTGGTTTCACTGCAAGTGAATAAATAAATTGGGAAGGGAGAAGCACACACTACATTTTTTAATTTTTTTTTTTTTGTATTTTAAAGGAAATAAGGTGAATAATCCGCAAAGATTAAATCTGTTTATAAATCACGGTCTCAGTGCTTCCCTTACCCTCCTGCCCAACTGCATGTGAGGCAGAAGAAGTATGCATAACCACACAGTTTCACACCAGTGCAACTGAATCCATGTGGATCCCACAACTTGAATTTTAAAGCCTCTCAGTCTCTGCTTTGTTTATAAGTGAGGTTTTCAGGGACTCATCCCATCACAGGACAGCATTCTTGAGTGTAAACCTAAGTAGCATCCAAGTACATGGGCAGTCAGGACAGCAATGTTTGGTGTACTCTTGAATTAGGACATACATGGACAATCCACTGAAATTCAATACTACCCTCAGTTAATCTGGTGTGTCAGCACTGCAAATATTCCCATTCGGGCAACACTCACAATTTCAGACAATGACTTTCTTAACAGGTGAAATATTCAAACACAGAATAAATAAATATAAATCAGCTAGTTACATCCTTTCCACTATTTTTTCTTCAGGACATTAGCTAGCAACCAAAGCAATTAAATTTACAAGCAAGAGGAAGGTCACAGGCACTCAGCTCTTAACCCACTGACCTGGTAGTGGAGACCCTGTGTCACAGCCATTAGCACTGGGGCAGGATCTGTTGCATTTTGCTCTGTTTCCCACGAGTCATCTCTGTGGCAGCACAGGGTGAGACCATGGATTCAGATTGATTATATCAAGGCAGAACAAATCAGAAGCAGCGGCTGCAAATTTGTAGAAACAGACCTGACTGGTGCATTACTGTAATCCCCAAGAAAACCAACTGGGGGCATGACCACATACCTTGATCTTGTGCAAATGCCTTCTACTTAATTTTTCAGATTTGGTTGATTCCAAAAGTATGTGATTTATTTTTTTTCATTATAGATGTACAGCAGCTCCCACATAAGCTCTGTCCTTAAAAAAAAGTCTCAGTATATAGGAGATATTCCCTCTATTTTAAATGAGAAGACTGCTTCAGAATTCATGAACTTCTTGAGTGTGACAGATGTGATGAGATAGAAAAAACAATTCACTCTGCTATAATTGTGGCCTTTAGTTTATACTTACCTATGCTTTAACGGATTGTTACATTTATTCATACTTTACTTTCTTTTTCTAAACAGTAAAATACTGGCTTGCAATCTGTAGTCTGAGGCCTAATCTCAGGGTTTCAATGACCAGCTTCACAGCAGTAAAGTCTCTTAATGTTAACGTTTCTTATTTTCATCTGCTTTTCCAAGGTCTTCACTGAAAATGAGACGTGCAAAACCAATTTAAAGTCAAGGGGGGGATGTTCTTCAGATCTCTCTGGCAGAAACTTCTGCTGCCTGAGAGCTGGAAAGGGAAATAGGAGATGTTTTCACAGGTTGATATGACCTGAGAGAATCAGATGAAGTGACACACACGTGTGTAAAAAATCTATGTTGAGGAAGAAGAGTACTGTGGGTGCTACAATTACAGAAGGGAACAGAAAAAAAAAGAACTGAAGTGGTAGGGTGAAGAGTCATAAGAGAGACACATGTATGGAGGAATAAAAGGACCTCATGAAATGTAAAGCAGGGCCAATTTGTTCCTACAGAGCTTTGGTTCCCCTCGATTTTTGCTATCCAAAGAAGGATGGCTGAGAGGCCTGAGCAGGCTGGGCAGGAGGGATGAGAGGAGGCCATAGGGCTGCATTGCCACGACTTCCAAAGAAGGAGGCTGCAATGGCTGCTGATGGTGAAATGGTGAAAAGCTGCTGGTACCAAGGGTCATCCCGGAGAAATACTGAGAGAAAAGCTGCCTCAACTGGACAAAACCTCCATTATTAATAGATTTGAGGGAGAAGGGATATCAGGGACAGCAGAGGACGAAACATACTTAAAATGTGCCTGATCCTAACTTCTCTGCAAACACAGATCAGGAACACCAGTGGCTGAACACCCTCTGTGGCTGAATCACTTGGGCCTGAGGTTTCAGCACTGTGGGAGTCACTCTGTCATAGCTCTGAGGCTGCTGCAGAAGCATCAGCTACTCACAGTGATGTGCCAGAGTGCAGAATGAGTCCTTGGCATAAGAAATCCTCTTGGCAGCAAGGAACCAGGCAAACTGAAGAGGTGTTTTCAGCATTCTTGCAACTCATGGCACAAATTACTTCTACCAGAATTCATTCCAAGCAGCTGAGGGGCTCTAAACACAGGGCACCTGTGTGTTGCCCGGGCTGAACATCAATGCTGCCACTAAACACTTCAGGATTCGCTTTCCAATCAGACAGCAGCTGCCTCAGTGACATAATCACCGTGACCAGAAAGAGGGAAGTGACTCTCAGAAAAAATTAACTTCCAAGATCCAGTTTAGATACAATGGTGCAAGTTACAATGGCTCCTTGATTTGATCATTAAACTGGAAACATGACTGAGAAAGCTGGTGTCACCTCTCTGACCATGCCACAGGAACCATTCCAGTGGAATAAAAAGCTGGGCAGCATTCCGGATGACTGGTCTGATGGTAGTACAACACAGTCCTCTTGTTTAAAGGTGTGCAATGAGCTGTTTGCTCTGGCCAGCAGCTGGAAGCAGCAGTGACATGATGACATTTCCACAAGGCAGGCTCCAGCACAGGGATCTGTGCTTGTGTGTGCCACTCTTGGAGAGCAAATCACACTGCCAGGCCTTCACAGAGCCAGAATATCCCAAAATACTGGCAATGGCAGCAGGGGACAGAGATAAACTTGGAACTGAGGTAACAAGAAGAAAAATACCCCACAAAAACTTAAATACAGTACCTGTTCCAGTGACATTCAGCCATCATAGCTTTTGCAGGGAGTTTGTCATCTAGTTTGATAGTTTAGCTCAGGCTGCTTAAGTCTTCAGAGGCTGCACTGACAAGCAAAAAGTCTAATTACCATGTTTAGTTTGCTCCTTTTAGCATGCTCTGCAGGCTCTGCCATCATTTCACCGTGACAAGAAGTTGGGTGGTTTTTTCCTTGTAGCAAATTCTTCACTATTCTTGTTAAAGAAATACCGCACCAGAGATTCCTTTGATCATTTGGTTATGTTTAACTTGCCATTAATGCTGTTGTCCTTTGAAACTTCTTCCTATGTGTTTACTTTCATACATCTGGTGGAGAAATGTATTTGCTTTTTTGTTTGTTTCTTATCACACACAAGAGAAGCATACATAAATCAAGTGCTCTGTCCCCCAGGCTTTACTTGTCTTGTCTTTATGTTGTATCAAAAATTTCAATAACAACAGTTAAGTAATAATCATATAAAGACATGAAAGTGGAATGTGACACAGTGATGAATTGCTGTGAGTTGTATATAAAAAAATCTTTTGGAAAAAGAGATGAATTCTCATTTTAGTTAATTTCTTCCTTCTTCATTTCTTTTTCCAACTTGAAGTTTAAACAATTTTGATTTACAGAATCATATCTTTGTGAAGCAAAATCTCTTGCACCACAGTAAAGATGGATAAAACTTGTAAGGAATGTAAGAGACCCAGTTGTATCTAACATGTCCTCATTTTGAATCTGATCTCAGTTATTTCTTCTTATTGTTACAAAGGATATATCTTAGCAAACACAGGTGCTTGCAGTGGCAGTAGAGAAAAATCATCATAAGACAGATATCTTACTAACCAAAAAGCAGTAAAAGATCACCTAATTGTGTATTATTGCAGATTGCACATCAGTGGGGCACAGAACTGCAGTATGCAGAATAGTGTTCATGGAGAAAGGTATGATAAAGAAGGGAAGGAAGTAAAGCAATCCTAAACTTGTAAAGATATGAAGTGAGAGAGGTGGGAAATGGAAAGCACTGAAATAACTTTGCATTTTCTGCTGTGAAATCAAAAGACCAAAAGCCTAATCATGTTGTCAGTCAGTAACCAGCCTAGTGCAACAGGGAGAAAGCAGAGATGAGAATGGAAATTTTAACAGTGGCACAATATCTTATAATTTTACAGATCCTTTCAATTCATCCAACTTTCACCTGACTCTGTTTCTTCTAGTCTCTCTTTTTTTGTTGTTTTTTTGGGTTTTTTTGTGATTGTATGCATGGCTTTACCTCATCCCGAGCATTTTTGACTGAAATGCGACATGGCTTTTCTACTCCTCTGTTGTCTTCTCCATCCACTGCCTGTCTCCTGGCTGTACAGCTCCAAACCAAATCCATTCCCACTTTCATGCAGCACTGTGGCAGTGGCTGCATGTGGCTGAATAATCACAGAGCAGATGTGGCAATAGTGACACTAGCGTGGGCATCTGGGATAACAACAATAAACCTTGCAGAATTCCTACAGATGAAACCAGCCTCTTTTCTGTGATATTAAAAGCAGAGTTGATCACCTAGTTCCTCTTTGTTTTTGTGGTCAGAGATTAAGCACTGATACAAAGACATTAAACCCTATACTGGAAATTATGGGAACAGTGGCTTCTTACCACTCCAGCCACGTCTTTGATCAAAGCACTTATATTTGCCTCATTGCAAAGCTTATTATAAACACCACATTTATTACTTCACTGCCATGCTATACACTTTTAAAAAAGGACTGAGACAGCCAACCAAAAAAAGGAAGTTTTGTATGAAAATGTGTTGCACTAAATACATAAACAAGCCAAATGCAATGAGAAGCTTCTAAGGAAAGTCACAGCACTGAGTAATCAGCACCCATGGCCAAAAGGTTCTTACAAAATTTCACTCAGACACTCTAATGAGTTTTCACTGCTTTATGTATCCTTCTTTTTTCTTCTCACTAGCAGGTAGGTGATGTCTTTTTGTTTGTTTGCTTTTAAACTACTAGAGATGTCTGCAGAGAAGAGAACTCCAAGTTCTCTCTGCACTGTTTGTCGCGGTTATTTATGGATTTGTGCTGTTTTGGATGTTTGTGCTTGGAGCGCTTGGTTGGCCATCCAGTTGTCACCAACAATGCAGTAGGAATAAAGTGTCAAACTCTCAGAAAGACTCATGCGTGTGTGTGTATTTTTAAATGGCCGAAATCTTATTTTTAAGCTTTCAGCTTCAAAGATCCACTTACCATTCAATGGTTGCGTTCATATAAGCAGAGTCTTAAGCAGAAGAGTTCATTCCTTATTTTGATGTAGGATCAGTCCTGCTGTTTCATCTAAACCTTATCCCCTGTCATGTAGTACAGCTGACAGGATGACAAAAAAGAAGACTTTAGTGCTAACAAACTTTGTTCTCCCTCTCGACTTTCCAAGTGCCACTGCTACTTATTTAAAACGAGAAGAGATCAAGCACATGTATGATATTTAAAAATAACAAGACACGAAGAAAAAGAAAACATACAAATAAACCAACCAACCAAAACTCCAAAAAAAGTAGAATTTACAGCACTGCTAAGGAACAGGGATTCAGTTGGGGTGATCCTTTGCTGCTTGCAAACGTCTTTACCCCATGAGCTATGAGACCTGGCCTCAAAGGACAGAAAGAAATAATGTGCAGTGATGGTGATGTAGGTGGAAGGATCAATCCCTATTTCACCTCATCACTGGAGACTGGGGCATACCTTTGGGAGCATTTGCTTTGCTCTGTTCTAGGTTGGTTCAGGCTGTGCAGGCAGACAGCTCAAAAGCAGATGGTTTTGACAGAAGGAAAACATAACATAATTTGTAATGTTACCTGTGATCTTAGGCACTGCTTTCAAATTGGAAGGTTGATGGCAGGAGCTGATGGATGCAAGCAACTGCCCTTGAAGGGGAATGGAGCAGCTGGCCTTTTGTGCCTGGCTGGTGCAGCAATTTCTCAGGCCCCATTTTTCTGTACTTTACAGTATCTGAAAAGAGATTATAAACACTGGCTTCTCTGAAGTTAACAAAAGTTTTGCCATTGACTTCAGTGGGGCCAAGACTTCATAAATATGCTTGTTTCTTCTGTTGACTAAATTGTTATTATTGCTTTCAACATGGCATCTTAAAGTTGATGCCTGCACCTCATAAGATTAAATTGGCCTCTGCACTGTGCAGAATATAACTTCTCCCTGCTAGTCACTGTCTGTTCTCTCACATCAATGATCAGAGGAGCAAGTCCTTCTGTAGCAAGTTATTTTGCCCAGAATATCCTTAACATGGCAGGATCTTATGGGAGACGGGATGTGTTTCACTGGGGAAAGTGTTGTAATGAAAAGAGATCAGATTTTGAAGTGCATAAGCTCTTCTGCTCTGATGAGAGCAGACACTTCTCACATCCTTAGACCAAGATCAGAGGTATTTACAAAATCACAGCATATAGGACTACACTCAGGATCGAGATGGTCCCATTAAAAAGTCCTATACTCAAATCACTGTAGATCTGTTGGAAGAATAAAGGGGGCAAAGTAGGCTTAAGACTGTGCAATAGCCTTGCAGTCAGAGAAGTCTTAGACTTAAATCTGCGAGCTGAATTTGGAGATCATCTTAAAGAGAGGCAATAGATAAGGCGGATTAACCCTTAAATTATTGCTTGCTGTGAGGAGCAGTCTGCAGATCAAAGACTTCAGGTTGTTGGAGAAGTTTCTTTTACAAACAGCCAGAGAATGAGATAGAGGTGAGCTGATACTGGTCCTAGTTAGCTCCAATCCCCCAAGAAAATTGCTCAGTCCTAAGGACTGAGAGGTACTTAGCAGCAGTAGTCAGTATGATGAAGAGGTTCTTTGATTGCCAGACAAAAGTTCAGTGACTAAACTTTAATGCAGAATCTCAGAGCAAATGTTTTAGAAATTTCAATTGTGTTAAAAAGGATTAACTGGAAACATTGCCTTAAATTTTAAAAGCACAGGTATATAGTAGTAGGCTGGAATGTATCTAAGTCAATTTTATTAAAGCTGCACTTATAGGCCACTCATTTATTTGAAAATACTTTTGTGGTAGGACAATGTTTTAAGAACAGAATTTAATTACTAAGCCAGAGTAGAAGTGTTCAATTTGCTTTTCTCTCCTATTACTCATATTAAGTATAGAACATAAATTGATTTGGCAACAATATCAATTCCTGGAAAGGCTCAGATTGCCAATGCAGTCGGATTTGTTTAGCAGACCATTTGTTACTTTACCTATACTAAACATTAATATTGTATTTTTACATCCGTGTATAACAAAGGAAGTCCTATCTTTTGTTCCTTGTACTTACTGGGGTCTCAATTATTTTAATGTACCTTCCTAACTTTTAATAAATCAGAGAGAATTGTCTACAACCACTAAACCCAGAACAAAGTGATCAACTTGGCCGTTTCACCACCCACGCTGCATATTTCAACTCCGTTCACTTCACATTTATTTCACTGGAACTCTCCCATAAGGAGAATGAAAAATGAAGTAAGAAAGTAATAATTTATCAATAGTAAAAATTAAAATTTCCATCTGTGGCACTGTGCATGTCACAAAGTATTATAATACCCAATAGTGTAATCTGATTATATTGTAAAGTAATTATACTTAAAACTTTTCATCTTTTTTACCATCCTAACATGCTGCTGATATCTATTCTCTTCATAGCATGGAATATATAATGACAAAAATTATGGCAGTTCTAACTGATAATGATGTCAGCACAAAATCAAACATAACTTCTTGCAAACCCAGGCTGAAATTCAGAGCTGGATCTGTGCAAATGTTTCTGCTGAAAGTTGATAGAAACTTCTCAGAAAATACATATCCAAGGGCAGATTTTTGCCCCCATATCAGTTGCTGTGAGTTTTCACTACCTAGATTCCAATTAAAAGTTCTGCCTTTCATTTCAGCCAATCTTAAAGCTGCACAACTCCTCATTTTTGGATTTTGTCATCATGCTGTCACATAAGATGAAATTTTCCAAACTGCTTGTGTCTCCTTTGGACTAATTTTTGATGTGGATTGGCGTCTTCGGGATAAGGGAGAAGGGATTTTCAGACAGATTGTTCTAGCTGTTTTGAGGGACAGGATAAGGTTTTCTTATTGTTGGGTTGAAAAGCTCTAACTTTTATTTTCTCTGCAGAAAATTGGCAAAGTGACAGCAGTAGCAGATGGTCCAGAGTGGGAGAAGAGAGACAGTCACCTTCACGTAATGGACACTTCAAATGTTATTCCATAAAAAAGATTCACAACGAGACAAGCTTTAACTTCTGAAAAATCTCATTTTCTTATGATAAATGAGCAATTTTTAAGGGGAGGCAAGGAAAAGAAGGCAGAAATAGAGACAGAAAGCAAAAAAAATACCAACAGGGGAAACAGCAGTTGTTGGGTAACAGCAGAAGACAGCGACAGAGGCTGTCAGTGTGATAGCACAGAAAAGGAGCACATAAGTATTTTGAGGATCATCTAATAGTTTCACTTAAAATCCCCTTCACATATAATGAGAATGAAGAAACCAATGAAAGGTTCTCCTGGGGGAGCTGTCTGGTGGAGGAAGGTGTAAAGGAGATCACGTTTTATGGCCACAACCATTTTGTCCGAGACTGATAAACTAAGTGATGCAGAAGTTCTCAGCATGGGAAAAAGCAACGCTCCTGAAACACCTTATCAAAACACAGACTTTCTTCCCTGAGTGGAAGGAAGATGTCCTCTGCAGTGTTTCAGTGCCTGATAATTCTCCTCAGCACCCTTGAGAAATCCCCACACCTACTACACCTCTCCTTGAAGCATGAGCCCAACTTTACTGCAGACAGGGGGACTGGGAGCTCCTGAAAAGGGGCTGGGGGCAGCTCAAATACCTCCCTTTTTGGGCTGTGAACTTCTGTGCAGTGAGCTCTTATCAGGAGCCCACACATTTTAACAGGGTTCAGCACTCTCAGGAAGGAGGTCTGACCTCTTGGGTCAAAAACCTTGGAAAGGCTCCAGAAAAGTTTTCCCAGCTTCTACAAGAAATACAAGCTCTTTGTCCTATCTTAACAAGCTTGATAGCATGCTGTACAGCAGTACTGGGCCAGCTATTGCCTGGGAGAACGGAGCAGCTCCCATCCACACCTGATCAGCTCCTCCCCATGGTGTTTGCAGTGTTGGAAACCTCTGAAAGACGCAGGCAGCAATGTGGGGCTTTTTCTACTTCATTTCCCTCAGTACCTTATAAGACATCCCAAGAGGTTCTCACATGCACAGGCACCTGTCTCTCCCTCAGAAACCTTGCTGAAGACACAGATGTAGCACCATGAGATCCAAATGGCAAAGATGCTTAAAGTCAAGCCCAAGGCTCTCCTGAAGCTCCCGTTCTTGAAGTCAAAATTGATCATCTGCTGGCAAGAGTACTTGGTGTGCATTCATTTTTGTACTATCAGGAATTACACAATAACATTTGGTTATTTTCTATTACCTGTTGATGTGAGGGATTTTGATTACACAAACTACTATCGTGCTGAAACTGGGTATCTGACTAAATCAAATAAAATGTTCTTTCTATTGCCTCTCGAAGTGGAGGGTTTCCATTGCTAATTTTTGCCATTTCTTTTCTCTGCTATTTTAATTTCCCCAAAAGCCAGTTTCTTGTAAATGTAGTTCTTTGAGGTTATTAAAGTGGGACTCACCATTTGCAAATACTACCGTTAGAGGCCTTACAATAATATTTTCCAATACTATGGCTGTCAGACAGACTCAAGTAGACTGAAATGGCTCTAAAGGAGTCTAATGTACTTCCAAAAGAAATTTAAAGTATGTTTTAAAAGAATTGTCTGTGATTTTGTTTGCAGAAGATAGCAATAAAACCATACAATAAGAAAAAAAGACGCAATCACAAAGCAGTCTGCATTAAACCAAAGCAGTTTTTAAGATCAACACAGTAAATTTCTTCCTGACTTTGAGTCCCGAACATGTCTCAGTGTTATAACTTTGATAACTCCCATCCATGGTCTGACTGCCATTCTTTGATAAAATGTTAGTGTTGTACTGTCATTACAGCTCAGTGGCAAGGAATCACACGTTGAAAGAGAGAGAAAAATGACATTATCGGGAGCCACTATCTCAGAATCAGTTTCAAATTTGTATACAAAGCCATTATGACACCCTGCTCTGGCTGGCACAGTAATGTTTTACAGCACGATATCATCTGCAAATGTTGCCAAAGGACAATATTCTGCTACATTGACTAATGCATTTCCCTGTAAATAACCTTCTGATTTTTGTGAGACTTGGTGCTGCCTAAGACACCATTCAGCATGAGTAAAGGTGTCAAAATATGGCCTGGAGTTATTATCTGCATAACCTAAACCTTAGTAAAGCAATGAGATACCCAGATTAATGGCTAATGCCTGGGATGACATTCCCATCTTAACCCATGCTGTCTGACCAAAGTGAATAATAACACGTGCATGGTGTGTCATCAGCCTCTGAAATACAGTCGCAATTGCATGAAATTTCAGAATAAATATCTGCCTTCATTCTTTTTTATTGCCCTTATGGATTTAAGTCAGTTCCCTAAAATACTGTTTAATATGATTTTAGAGATTTAATAGCATCTGTTGACCAAGAGAGGACAAAAGTCAGTTCTCTCCCCAGCTTTTTCTCTGTAGGATAAATTTGTTTGAGAGTGTCTTTTCTTTTTAGTCTTGCATTAAAAACTTATTCTCAATTATCTTTGAAGCCATCAAATAGCTTTTCCCAGTTAATGGGAGGTCTTTAATGCCTAACAACAACATAGTACATATAGTACTTTGGGATGCTTTGAATACAAAAAGCATTACAATGAGATGAATTCTATTTTTATGCTGTCTTGTATAATTTTCCACACCTGCTGAATTACTAATAACAGCAAATTCTAGCACACATATACACAACATTAAAGAAACCTTAACAATTTAAGTGATAATTATGTTATATAATTTTGAGTGGTATATGGACATGAAATAAGCATGTATTTTACTGAGTCCATAAAGTACTCCAGAATATTTCTGATATTCTAATAGAAAAGAGAATGAAATTGATTTTCATTCCTTTGGTACTTTGAGGTCTTTCACCATTGTCTCTATGGCTAACTTTTCATGCTTGCATAGTGATTTAATACAGCACAAGCAAGTCTGGCAGAAATGATGGCCATGTCCATAGTTCAGCAATTTGGGTTTCTCATTGCATTTACAGTGAAATAAAAGGCCAGAGCAACCTAGTGCCAAATTTCATGTTCATAAATCCAGCTTAGGGCCAAAACTCTCTCCTGAGTGAACACAGACAACAAGACTTCTGACTAATAGTGAGATTCACAACGCCCCAAACTGCACAAATGTTCCCAAAAGAAATGGGCATTTGAACTGTTGACTCAGGGCTGTAGTTTTTATAATCCATATAGGAAATGTATTCTTGCATGCGGACACAAAGTGAATTTTTGAGGAGGATGACTGGGTTTTACGAGAGTAGGATAAGAGGGCGACTTATTATTGCTACCCTACAATAATGCCAAGATAAAATTACCTTGTAGTAGAAGTGCAATCCTTGATCTTCCTTGGTCAGAAGTAGTTTAAGTTCAGAACATTCACCTTCCTGTGTGATGTCCTATGAAGACAGATATTCATTAGTCTGAGGGAAAGAAACACTTCATTGCCACCACACTACAAAAATATCCAAGTTTCAGAGGGCCAAACTGGCAATAAAGGGGAAATTAAGAAAACTGTGATTCTAATTACTAATGAAGATGCTTATCTGGTAGGAAAGTAATACAAGGTGATATTAAGAAAGGAAGTCTTCCATTTCCCAGATGGGAGATGTGTTATGAAGTTGCTCAAAAATTAGGGAATGTTATAATTTCCTCTGGTTACAGTTTTGAAGTGCCCATCACAGCTGTAATTGCAAAGGCAATACACCGAAGTTGTATTGTAATTGCAAAGGGAATACGCTGAATTTGTCCAGCAGAACAAACTTCTCAAAGTGTAGAAAATGGTCTTAAGGCATGAAGTTGTTGCCATTAGCTCAGGCATGATGGCTGTGCTGCTGGGTATTCACAGAACTCAAACAGCTTAGAAGATAAAAGTTTGGGTGCCAAAGGGGTCTCCAGGCTGAAATGTTCATTTGGGGGTTTATGGCTCAGGCTGTAGCTTGCAAGAGTTCTTCTTCTACGGCGCTTGAGGGTGTCCATCAGGGTACATGACCAAAGCCAAATGTATATGAAAAAATTGTGAAGAACACGAGAGAGAGAAAAAATAAATTCAACTTTGTAAGAAATGCACACGTTGACATCTTTTCTTCTGCCACAAGTTTATCACAGGAGTGTAGCTCATGCAGATGCACTGGGATGTTTCCTTTACACTGTCTTAAAACCTGGGAGACCTGCACTCAAGGACCGAGGGGCTCTTCATTAAATGTGCCAAAATATGCTGCAATAGGGTAAGCAAAGTTATATTTCTACTAAAGAGATGTGCTGGAAGTAGAATTGCAAACCTTACAGGTAAATAAATGTACCCCATAATTACAAAACATAAGCAACTCCATTTAAAAAGTCTAAAATTTGCAGAATGTTTTTGATGTTGACAACCCTTGAAACCGCTCTTCAGCTGAACACCACAGTATAAAAAAAAGGCTCTTACACTGCAGATTTCAGCTGCATCTGATATGATCTGTAAAGCCTGAGGTGTATTGACTACTCATGACCCTTAATTTGGTGGGAAAGTAACTCAAGGCAGTCTTCATTGACTTTTGCTGTAATGCATCAGTCACAGAAAGGAATATTTGGGGTATCCGGGATCAATTTTTATGACTCCTCCAACTAGCTGGGATCACTGATTTGTTAGGGAATATTTCAAGGGTTTGGCTCCTTCTTGTTTTGGATTTTGAGTTGTTGTTTGTTTGTTTGTTTGTTTTTAATTGACTGACTGTTTGACAAGATAGACTATTTCTTGCAACTGAGATACAGAATGAGCTTTTGACATGCAGAACATCACCATGAAACTCTGAGGTCTTGTTTTAAAGTAATTATTTCTCTTTTCCTTGAATGACACTCTGTGAGGGATTATGGAAGAAAATCATTATAAGGTTGCACATCAGTCAGGATAATTTCTGCCCCTTCTCTTTGATTTAGACATACACTGCCAAACAAATCAGAGATTACACTTGGGAGCTGCATGTTGCTGTGATGGATCTCTGGAGAGGAAGAGAGAAAAATGAAGTTAAAAAAAAAGGTGAAAAGAAACGTGAGGAATGAAAAAAAAGTTGCAGCAAGTGTTGGCTCTGCTGTCAGTCAAATGAAAGAGAAGGGACAACTTGATCTATTGCAAGATCATAGTCAAGGATAAAATGTAGAAATTCTCCTGACAGAAACAAACACACGCACACATTCATTTTGATTCACTCAATTTTTTTGGGTTTCATTGTTCTTTTATAGACAAGAGCTTTCTCCCTGTTCTGGTGACATGCCAATGCACCAGTATAGCCTCTTGAAGACATTAGACACACATTCCATGACACCAAATTATATCCTGATGTCGGTAAAGCTGAGAAATGAGAAGCAAACAAGGATGTTTTTCATTAATTTCAAAGCTATTAAAGGATATAATCTCTTAATGCCTCAAAAGCCTTGACTATTGAACTTTAGCTGTAAGTACCACTAATTAGAGGTCTGCAATGCCTGATATGTCTTCAGAGAAAAGAAAAATAAAACTTCTACAAACCAACTCATTAAAACTGTGATGCTGGCTCACTGCAAACAGCTGCCAGCATGGGCAATTTGGGAGCGCATGTGGAATGAGAGGGGAAAAGCTGCTGTAAACACAGTCAAAAGCAGGAGATACATCAAAGCAAGCACATTATTTGCAAGAGAGTTGGATTGTGAAACTTCCATAGCTGGAAAGTTGGTAGGACACCTGGTTTCAGGGGTCACCTCTGATAATCCCATGACATTTTCCCCTCGGGTACAGTTTTCTGTAGTGACAGGGCGAGCGTCACTTCAAGCTGTGCTCTCACAATCAGCTGACTTAATTGCATAAAATTGTTTGTACCTGTGACTGTACACAGCCTCCCTCATACAAACTTCACCACTAAACGTTTTATGCTGGAGTGAAGGGGCTGAGGGCAACATGTGGGACTAGTGCATGTACAAGCCATTACAGTAGAGTGTAGACTGAAAGCAATATTTTCTTCAAGGTATCTAAAGAACCTTTAAAAGATCAAGAAATTGTCAATAAATTGCATTCCAAAACCAACAGAAAACTAAAAGTGTTGCTAAAAAAAAAATCTCTAAATCTTTACTTTGCCCTAGCAGAGTTGTGATGTTACAGCGTGTTCAGATTTATGGTGGAAGCATCTCAATTTAATTTTTAACAGGCTGTCTTATGTAAATCTCTATATAAGTGAGAGAACTCATTAAAAAGTGTAGCAAAGAAAACTGTGGAATTAATCTATGAACTTTTATTCATGACTATCTGGCCCTAGAAAATTATTTGACATTGCATATGGATGTCAAATACTCACAGACTGAACTCTGCTGGCTACAACTCTTACTCCCAGCTTGCAGCTATGACAGGCTTATACTTGAACTTAACTGGTTCATTACATTTGTTAATTATATCTAATATCCCTGAAAAGTGATACGTGCTCAAAAATTAGTGTCTCTAAATAAAACTTTACTTGTAAATGTTTTCCTCAACTTGGAGATTTCACTCTTTTAAGTGAGATCTGTAGGATCCCTTGCACATGAATCTGCAGGATTTTGTCCCTGCAAAAAGTAGAATGTAGGAAAGGATAAACTCATTGGTGCTCATGAGGCATTCTGCATGCCTCCCACCAGCTGCAGTCTCTGAGGAGCAGTGAGAACTCCTGCTGTCACGCATCCTCTGAGATGATGCATGAAGGGAATTCTGTCTTGAAACTGCTCTTACTGGGGTTATTGTCACCACAGAGCTTGATGGCCAGTTAAAATTAAGCAGAATTTACTGTCTTGGACACAGAAAATGTATTTCTCCCTTTAAAATGAAAGTGAAAACTAATTTTAAGAGTTTCCCTTAAAAATATCGACTTGCAACTGTTTCGCAACCTTGTCCTTTTTTTACCTTAAAAAGCGAAGATTTCAAGAAGAATTTATGAACTTAGGTAATGTGCATTCTAGCCTGAAGAAAAAACTAAACCCTCCTTTTTCTTAGATCTAGTCTGCATTCCTTGTCTCCTAAGAGGCGTTGCACTGCACAGATTCGCTTTCTTTTGAATTTATAGTGACTTACAGAACTCAAATGAGGCTGGTAGGAGCCTTCTAGGAACCTGATGGGGATTTTCAAACGAGTTTGTGTTATTAAGTAGCTAGTGTTTTGTTTTCGTTTTTTGAAAGCAGGTGGGGAATTAAAATCTTAATATTGCTCCTGCATCTAAAACATAAACCTCTTAGATATACGTGGACTTAACATTCTATATGTTCCAACTACGTCAGTAACGCGCAGTCTGACAAAATTTATTTTACATATTTATATACATGTAGTCCCATCTCTTAAAATAAATTTTGCCCTGAATTATGAGTCTTTTCATTTTTAATCTAGTTTGCATGGAATAAAAAAGAACATTAGCTATCGATAAACAGAGATTCAATCGCATCAACATTTTCTCTAAAAAAGCAGACAATTGGGAGCATTTTATTTACCCAATAACCCTATATGGCTTCATCCCCAAAAGAAAATATTTTTCTCAAGATATCTGCATTGATTTTAATTATATAAGATCAGCATAAAACAGTTTGTTTTCAATAGATACTGACATTCCAATATTCCACATCATATTGATTTGAAATTGTTTTTTGAGCAGTTATAAAGAGAAAAGAAAATGCAACAGAGGCTTGCAATACAGCCTGCTCTATGGAACCAGGTAAATCACACTTTGCAAAATCATTTTCCCCTCTAATAGAGTCAAAAAATGGTTATCATTCTTTAGGGTTGCTGCACTTTAATTTATTCTTCAATTCCCAACCGCCTAAGCAGTTTTTTCAGATGTTGCACAGTCCATCATGTGCTGCATCTATTTTCTGTTTGAGAGAAATTGTCTTGATTTCCATAACAAAATAATAACGCTTTGTGCTACTCTGATAACAATACTGCAACAATCTGAGATATCCACTAACGTTTCCATCTCTGCCTTTGTGCCCAATAAACTGAGATTTCAGCAGCACCATCCTAATCCAGTAAACTTGGGCTGAAGCACTGGTCAAGCATCATTTTACATATTAGCAATGATATTCATATGGTAATAACGCTTCTGTACAGAAGGACCTCTTTCCTTTTTTGCACCAGTAATATTTTAAATCAGAAAGATGTGACAACTGATCCTGAAGAATGTGGCCACTGCTCACCAGCCTAGAATAGCCTAAGCAAACTGTTCAGGTAGGAAGTCCAGCTGCTTTTCTCACTATTGCAAGGACCCAGTACCATCAGCTGGCAGCAAAGTATTTTTCTGGGTTTGGTGTTGCTCAAACCTAGGGTTTTTGTTGGGAACTGTAATTCCTAAAATGGCCATCTCTATGTCCCTAGCCAGAACTCTTCTTTGTACTCTGCCAGCCAGACATTATCCCTCTTTCACTTCTATTTGATTCTGCTAAAACCTCCAGCCTCCAAAACTCCAGTACCTTCTTAGGAGCATCAAGTCACTTGGCAGGCTAATTGCTTTTCTGCTCGAAGAAGTTATCAAGTAAGTACACTATTTTCTATAGCAATTACAGAATGACCCTGGGGCAGGATGTGTACAACAATAAACCTCAGTAAGAAGGCAGATCTTTGCTATTGTAAGTAGATAAAACTCCTCTAATGTCAATGGGGTTGTATCTATTTCTAGGGGCAGGTAATTTGGCTTGCATTAGTTGGCTGTTGGTGGATACTTCTTTTTTGCCTTTTTAGGAAGTATTCCTACATGAACTCCACCTGTAATTGCAGGAAAGCAATTACACCTCTTTTACCTCCAAGGTGATGATGACCAACGCTGTCTTAGAACTCAGAGTAGCAAATTTAATTCAAATCATTCTCTCCTTTGCCAACACATGGATCAGGCTGCTCACTTTCATTTTAGAATATTTCAAAGTGCTGCTCAATAAAATCCCCAGATGGCAGAGCATTTAGCTTTCCTTGCCCAGTCAATAACAAATGTATGCTCCTTTCATTGTCTCTATTAAAAAGCTCAGGTGCAATTACATCAGAGAAAATTCTGGTCTCTTTTCCACATATTCAGCTAAAGATGAAACTTCTCTATGTCCTTTGCTATAGGACAAGGACTTTAAGGACAAGGACTATAAGGAATGGTTTAGTCTGCTACTTGTTCGGACTTGACTACTTATACCAGTGTGAAGCAGTAGCTGTTATTGGTCATGAATATAGAAGGAAAAAAATAAAAAGGTAGAGTCTAGAGGGAAATGTTTTAAACAATTAGCCATGAGCTCACAGCAGGACATGTATCTGAAGACAAAGCAGGAATGTGTTTTTCTCAAACAAGGTCTCAATTGTTTCACAGCTATTACCTGCTATGTATCATGCCTTGTTTAAAGATGTCTGTTTAATTATCTAGTTTTTAGCTTCACTGTTTTTTTCCTTGCAGTTATTTCATCTACAGGAAAAACACTGATGTGTTTTATGAAGGTTGCCATTAACTCTCTCAGCCCTGAGAGACAACAGCAACTGGAAACAGTAACTCAAATTCAGAGTTGTTAAGCTGATTATGGCAAAGGGCTTAATTCATAAACCCATCTTAACACCAAGGGATGAAGGCCACAGGGACAGAGTAGATTTCTGGTGGTCAGATGCTTAAGTGAGATGCCTTGGAATAAACACTGTGGGCAGTCAAACTTACAGCTAACCCTGGACTGGGTCTGTTTTTGAAATTCTTAGGAAAAAAGCTTCACCTGGCAAGACAAATGATGACAGAGTTGGATCTCAAAGCCTCAAAGTCATAATAATCAAATGAACCTTGTCATAGCAAAAAATCATATTAGCTTACACATGTCTGTGTAGTTTATCTTTAGAAAACTGAGGAGTGTTTGAAAATCCCATGAGTAAAAACAGAGGAAGATCTGCTGTGTGAGCTCCTAGACCTATAAACAACCAAATAATCTCCCTGAAGAAATAATAACCAAGGTCCTTAAAGGGAATCTGTGTTGACTGAGGTGTGTGATGTGGCAATACTCTCATTGTTTATTGGCAAGCATTTTTACAAAGATTATAACAAGACAGGTCCCTCTATTCGCCATCAGAACTCCGACACATTCACATTTTTATGTTGTTTTTTTTTTCTCCTTAGTAATAAAGGTACAAAATAATTCCAAGGAAGACGCATGACAATATGTGAAGGTTAAATCAAGAGTTAAGAATCTTAGCTACATGTATTAAAAGAAATATTAAAACTGCACTTCATATTCATGTTCAAAGCCATGTTCTTCCAAATTCTAGATTCAATAGTACAACTCCCACTGTTAAAAAAAAAGTTAAAAATTTCCCGTATGTCAAAGAACAGGAAATATTACTCCTGGGTGCTTGTCATTAGATCTCAATATTGAAAAAAAAAAAATTGCAATTGTTTCTAATTATCAGGAGTAATGGTTCTAACCACTGGTTTTGAATGCATGTGTTGTAGTCAGCTGTTTTGCATTTCTGTCTGTCTAAAAACAGGCCAAAAAGAATCCTTTCAGATTCATTTGTCTATATTCAAACAGGGTTTTTTTCTGTTCCACAGGTCAGGTGATACTTTGTTAGTTTTATCTGCGGCATGGGTGATCCAGCACTTCAGGTGTACTATGCCTTTGTTTCTTTTTAGTTTGTAATTGGGATTTTTAAGTGACAATGCATTTTTATGCTGCGCTTGTTTTTTTAAAGTTTCTCATATCATTTTACCTATTTTAATGCCTTTTTGCTCAAAGAAAGCTGGCATTTATTTGGAAAGAATTGAGTCACTGTCAGCTACCTGGAAGACAAGTAGGAATCTGCCATCACTCTGACCAGACTTATTTGTTTATTTGTTTACTTGTTTACACTTCAATTTCTGTCAGAAGTTCTAGACAAGCTTACAGTAAAAACACAGCCGTGGTCACCAGGAGTGAAAGGGTTTTAACAAGCACAAGTGAACACCACAAGCAAACACAGCCATGACTTGAGAAAAAGAAAAAAAAGAGGTGAGGAGAGAGACTTGGCAGGTTACTCAGAGAGTTCAAATCCAGATACGAGGAAAACTCAGACTGGTAGCCCTCGAGCTCTCCATGGGAATGACTGGTTTCTTCCCTTGGAAAGATACATACTTTTACCTCAGCATTCCAGCTGCCTGTGGTCGTGAAGTTAAAATCTGGGGAATGATTTGGTTGTCAACACCAAAGATTATAGCAGAAAATGAAGCCCAAAAGGGTGCTCACCTGAAATCCTGATGAGCCATCTTAGCAAGTATGTTTCCATCATTTTTACATCTCCATGACTAGTATTTATACCGTCTTGATCAAGTTCATCTAGTCAGCATGCACGTGCATTCATTGCTCATTATCCTGAGATCACCTCCTAATCTCCAGGTCCTTCACAGCCCTGACCATCCTGCAATGATGAGATGTTTTGAAAGAAAGAGAGCAGAGTAGTTACAATTTTAATTTTGATTTGCTAAGTGAATTTAATCATAAATAACGACCATTTTCTCTAAGGTATAAATACATGGCTAATAAAACCTATGTTGAAGCAAGGAAATATTTCCAACTTGCCAGTCATCTTCCAAGTTTTCAAGCATCCTGTGTAGGAGCATCCTCAGATATTTTACTCCATAGAGCATGTATCTGTAAGCAGTATCTGAATTCCTCAGCAGAGTTTTTTTCCTTCCCCAGGGTATTGAAGTTTCACTTCAGAACAGCAATAAGTCCTTTAATCTTAATAAGCAAAAAAGAATGGTCTAAATGGTTGCCTGTTATTCACATTAACCTTTGAAAAGGTCTTCTGTGTTCTATATTACTCAATACAATTTTTACCCTTTATCTGAAAAATTCGGATTGATACTAAAAGCTGCATGTTTCCAAAACGGCACCGCTCCTCATAAATTACCCTTTTCCAACCACCCAGTTACTTTAAGAGAACTGAAATCGCAGGAACCTTGCCATTTACACAAACCCCCAAAAAACATCAAAAAAAAAAAACACCCCAAGAAATTGAGACACTATGGTTTCCAATATGTATACATCATCCCACTTCAAATTGCTCTTTGTCTCGCCACCTACATTTAGATACAGAAGTTCCTAACAAAAATGCACTTGGGCATTAGTTGCTTTTGGACTCCTGGGTTTAAAATGTGTCTGAGAGCAGATATTCCAGGAGATGGGTGTAAAATTCAATTCAGTGTAGTCTACCATTTTGGAACCTGGGAATAGGATGCTTTTGAAAATTTTATCCATACTTTTTTGTTTCCATACCAGTCCTAATTTGTGTCCATACTTTTTTGATAGATTCTTCTTTCAAACATTTCTTTCTCATCACACACATTCTTTCCTTTTGTCATATTCTTCCTGTTCTGTGTGGTCAGATTTAGTTTCCCGTAGAGGCTTTAGAAAATGCTCCTCTGAATACCAGAGACAGAAGAACATGGCCTTAGTCACTTCATATATATATACACATATTTATACATAAGTCTGTAAAATGATGCCCCAGTACAAGCACATGAATTAATTAACAATGCCTCATTATTGATTAGCCTAACTGCTTCTGAGAGAGTGGACTCCTGATTTATCAAAACCTTGTAAAGAATTTAATCTGTATTCTAGTGCTTTCCCTACACGTCTAGAAGCAATTTCAACTTTTCCCTCTTATATCAAGAAGGAAACTCGAGCCAGGAAGTGAAGAGTGTGCAGAGTAAAAGGCATTACATTCTATACCACTTTAAAAACATTACACATGCAGCGAAAATGAAGCTTGGAGAGAGAATGCATGCTTTGAGCAATTATAGGTGAGAGATTTTTTTTCAGATTGCACTTTATTTGTGATGTCTCATTAAACTGACAGTTTCTTAGAGAGGAGAGAGCAATTTGAAGTAATATGGTATGTATTACATGTATACTGCCATTTGGATACTGTAATTCTTTAATTAAATAGTTTAAAACACAGGTTTATTTGTGGGCATAGCCAAAAGTGTATTTCAAGGGAGATGACTATGTAGCAAATCCCTTTAAATTAACGAGACATCGAGTGTAGGTGTCTGCAAGAAAGAAAACACAAGTTACCAGTAACAGGACATAGGCACACTAGTAATTAATTAAATATCTTCATAGACTTCCAAGTGTCTAATGTGAAATTTCAAGTATCCAAGTGAAATGTCAGTAATTAACTCGTTTGTTTGTTTTAAAAATGAAAGTAGCTTCTGTGGCCAGCACAAAACTGAAATATTCAGACACACCTTCCAAAACACGATAATTAGTTCCTTCTTGATGTCCTTGTCTGAATATAGAAACTTCAGAAAAAATGTCATGCATCATGCTAATGTCTTATCTAATATATGTTTATGCCCTCACTTCTTTTTTTTTAAATTCATTCTTAGTTTTTCCCTTCTGTAATAAACTTTTGTGCAATGCAATAAATTCCTGAGAAAAAGAGGAAGGTTCATTATTACTTTAACTGCAATCTTAAATGATTTCATAGGGCATGTGTCTCTCAGGATTCAAATTACACAGTTTTTAATTAGAAAAAACCCCAATAGTAGTGTATATTGTAGGCTAGAGGAAGAAGTTTATATTTTAACAGGATGGATTCACTGAATCTGTTAGCATACTAGGATGAAATATGCTTTTTTTACTTATTGAAGTAAATTTTTTTAAAGCAGCTTTGACCTTCAGGAATAAAAGTTTAGAAAAAGGCCCAGAGGATCAAAAAATGATGATGATACTTAAAAAAACCTGTGTGTAAGTTGTCTTCTAGGCTCAAAAATTCAAAACTTGAGCTGAGATGAGTGCACATTCATAAATATCAGCCATGTTATCCTTACATCCCTGCACTCCCCTAGCATGGAAATATTTTTAATGTCTCCAGAGAAGTCTAATATCTTTCTTAGGGGAAAAAGTTACTTGGCTTTATTTCCTTTGTCAATCATGCTGGTTTTGCCAATGCTCTTTTCCACAAGAGAAATTCCTCAGTAGAACATTGCGAGTCATCCCTGAGAGGGCCCCGCACACCAGGAATTCCCAGAAATCGTATGAGAGGTTTTGGAGAAGATCTTTCCCGTCTTAAAAACATTATTTTCCCCATTTAGCCAGAAGTAAACTAAGTATTTTCACTGTGTTTTGTCTCTTC
This sequence comes from Lycocorax pyrrhopterus obiensis, assembly GCA_014706295.1. Taxonomy (NCBI): domain Eukaryota; kingdom Metazoa; phylum Chordata; class Aves; order Passeriformes; family Paradisaeidae; genus Lycocorax; species Lycocorax pyrrhopterus. The sequence continues at coordinate 112,805,501 of JACSVZ010000001.1, read as the reverse complement.
TGTTCTTTTCTCTTCCCTTCTTACATCTCATTTTTCAGTGCTACAACCCCTCTTTCTGCACTCCCCTCCCTGTTGGCTTTCTTTATTACTCCTTCCTCCCATTTATTCAAAACCAAGGCAGGTGCTATGTAACCCCCCAGGAGCACATTTCTCACTCTCCCTGAGTACTCTGATAGATGTTTCTATCAATGCCTTATTTTCTGTGCTAGACTTTCCCCAAGTCAACAGTCCCCCTGAGTTTAGTGCAGCCACACAACCCCAGCAAAGCCACTGAAAAAGGTTTTGAAGCATTTGCTGGATGAGAACCTGCAACCAGACCGAGTGTTTTTGTGGAAATACTCAGCATGTGCCACGCGTTCCAGTCACTGCTTAAACATCAGGAGAGCCTCCCCCCCAAAATAGGGTTTGTTGGGCTGAAGTCACGCACAGACCTGTCCCAGGCCCTCTCTCCTTAGTAAGGAAAATGGCAGGAGCTGCTGAGCTCTAAACTATGCTGGATCATATTGGAGTGAAAGCGATAACGGCACAAACGTTCTCGGGCAAAATTTGTGAAGATTAATTCAGGACATTGAGCGCTCGCTTATTAAAATTATAAAAAGTATCAAAAATTACAGAAGTATCTGGTATTCATCTTTCTGTGCACTTCTGACACTTAGCATTATAGCAGAAAAGTGAAAAAGAAAGAGATATGTTTTGCCCTTGAGAGCAATAATATGATTACAAGAAGACAGTTTCAGATCTATTGAATATTTCAAACCATACATTTTAATGTGTGTTTCATTAACTTTGGGGTGGGAATGAAAAGAAGTCTCCTTCATGTTTTTTTTCATACTGTTCCACTTCATTATTAAGCAATGATGCCAAGCTGTTCACCAGGATTGCTGCTAGCAGGCTTGAACAGCTTCTGCCAAGTGTGATTAATGCAGATCAAACAGAGTTTATTCAGTGGAAGAGATTGGCAGATAACATTTTTCATCTCTTAAGAAAGTTGGGATTTCCAGACTGACGTCAGGCTGGTGATAAACTTAGAGACTGAAGGATGTTTGACCAACTAGTTTGCATTTTCTTTAGAAGAAAGCTGAATTCCACTTTGATTAGATTTGAAACCTGAAGAGAATCTCCTTTACATGCAAAGCCTCCTCCACTGGTTAACTTTGTTGTTAAAAGGACAAGGCGTATCAGGACTCTTATCAGTGACTGTATATTTTTCATAAGTATGAAGACTGTGTGTCACTCACTAATACAGAGTAGCCTGGTACTGGCCAAATCAGCATCCTCAGGCTCTATGTAGGGTGGGGGAATAATGCAGCCTGGATTTAATTCCTGAGTGTGCTTGGTTACCTTGAGCAGGCAGGTACTTCCATCTTTTTGCTCTTTCTGTCTGCTTAACAGTATAAATTTTCAGAAGCCCAAGTTCAGAGGAAGTTTGAAGTACAAAACAGCAACTTGCTGTCTTAGGCGAATATCTTTTTAAATAATGAGAAGATTTTAATGAGAAAACCGAAAGTTGTTTAGTCTTTACCTTTCTCAAAAACCATTATCCTTAGGTTGTTTTCCTGGCTGCTGAGCAACACAAAAGCTGTGTTGAGAAACTCATTCGGTTTCTAAGATCTATTGCTTGGCCTTGAACCTCTAACACAGACCTCTGCACAAAGATCTTCTTAGAATAACAGTTTTCCACTTCCTCAAACAAACACAGCCCTGATAGCAGTCAGCATAATAAAAAGTCTCCAGCACAGAAAAGCAAGTTCCTAACTGTAGTCAGCTAATCTCTGAGACACCCTGTGTTGTCTCACCTGTTTGGAGGCAGCAGAAAGCTCATTAGCACCAGATGAATCATGTCCCCAGGCTCAGCTCATCCAGGGGAGGTTATCGCCCATATAAAACTGTCTTGGGCACAAACACCTTTGCTTCCCTCCCATTTTGCATTACACTGACATAACCTATTCTGCCTGAGCATGTATTTCTCTGCGAGGACAAAAGCCCCTTTTTGACATCACTGGGACCTAAGCCCTCTGTTTCTCACCACCGATTTCCATAGACTTCTTCTTCCAAAAGTGTGGCAATTCTCAAGTCTCCAAATTAGAAAGTTTACTTGGTTTGTCTTTCAATAGAAAGGATACTTTATAAAAACAAGAATAATTGTTTATAACAAGTGTTTCTTCTGTATACAGGAAAAGTAAACAGAGAAGCCCATTTTTAAATCTCAGTCTAATGCTACTTTTAGCTATTGCAGGTAGTGTTTTTTGGCGTGGTGGTTTCCTCAACGTGGCTGAGGCCATGGCTCAGATTTTGCATTCCTTAACAAAAACCTTTTAAAGGTGCCCTTTTATTTACTTGTTTATTTTCTGAAGCATTCTGAACATCTTAGTACTTTTTAGAAAAAATCTGCTATTGCTAACTCACTTTCATATTGATAACGCAAGTTTGGAAATGTACTCTCTCAGAGACCCTGTCCTAGACAAAAATACTTTATCTACATCCTCACCCTCAGCACTGTCTTTGGCAAAGACTCATGGCTTTATCTGAAACCAAACAGCAATTTAAAAAGAAAATAACAACAAAACCCAACAGCCCAACACATATAATCTAACGCTGCAGCTTATGCCATGGCTCATCTGGCAGATGTTCCGAAGCAAGTGCCTCTGACTCTCAGAACTCCGGTTTCTGTTCTGTTTGCAAATGATCATTTCTGCTTTCAGTGGTGGTTCCATGCCAGATCCCTGAGGCCAGTGGCAATATGTTCCACTTAATTTCAGCTTTCACTAGACCAATATATTTTTAAAGTAATAGTGATTCAGAGTTATGACCAGAGTAATAAGGCTGTGCCCAATCTATCCTTGGGGTTGTTTGTGAATGGCTTAGTCTTGTGTTTAGTGCTGGAGAACGGTGGCTCTGAGGCCTCCTTAACGTCTTCCTCCATGCCAAACTGGAGGATTTTCAAGCCTTGTCCTTTGCCTGCCCTGCACAGCAGCAGCTTCAGGTTTCTGGCTCAGGCAGCACCAAAGTTACTCAAGTTGCTGTGCAAAGTTCATCATTCTGTTTTACTTCTTCGGATACTGCCCAGAGGCAAGAGCTGTGACACAGGTCTGCCTCAGGAGCTCGGAAAACAGTAATGCCAGCCCCCCCAGCAATAAACATCTACTTCTGCCTCACTTTGTGAGGTCCTTTCACAGCTTCCAAATTAAATTTGCTTCTCTTTAGCTCTCTGCAATGCCACTCTGAGAATTGCTGCATCTCGTCTCTCCTCTGGCAAGTGCCCAAAGCTCCACTGCTCCACTGTCAGCTGCAGTAAAGCAGCTCAAGGACCTTCTGTTTACCTCTCAAGATACAACTGGAACGAATCCAGTTCAAGGCTTTCCAGCAGTACAGGCAAAGTCACTTTTGTCACGTGAAGAGTGAGGGACACAAGCCACATGAAGCAGCTTCTGTTCTTGGTTAGGATGACTCATAAGTCTTTAACACGGAGGTGGTGTTTTTGTCCCTGTTATCTTCAGAGGTTGGGGCATGACTGGCCCACGGTCACCATCCCCACCCTGCCCACCGCACCACTGCCAGGGCTGCTGGAGCAACACCCTCCTCAAAGGAGGCAGCTGAGACCACGGACGAGCATCTGCCACCTCCCTGCTCACACCCACCCAGGGAAAAGGCCTGGTTCCCCTGACAACAGCCATGCCAAAGAGCGAGCCCCTCACTTTCATCACTGAACCTGCCCTCAGCCAGGAATGGCTGCAGCCCCTCCTAATGATAAACCTGCACTGAAACACAATCTGAACAGTCATAATCTCCTATATCAGGTTCTCATACCGTAACTGCCACCAGTGCTGTGACCTTTTAGCAAGATATCAGGCACTAGCAGCAGGCTCAGAATTGCAAACTTTAATTAAAAACTGTATTTTAAAATAAAACTCAGTTTAGATGCACTGATAAGTGATTTTCACTATGTGAAATTTCGGAGCGCTTTACTGAGAAAAAAAAATCATTGCAAGCTTCCTATTAATTTCTGGCTAGCTGGGTTTCAAGGACAATTTTATTAAAAATGAGCAGAGCCTTCTGTAATAAAACCCTTGCAGTTGTTATGACCACCTGTGCTACCTCCCACCTCGATCCACCACATGACATAGCACAGCTAATTTTCCCACATCCTAGCAAGGAAATTGAGCTGTTACAATTTCAGATGACGGGGCTCACATACACATATTTTAGACTTCATTATTTTCTGTATGACACGTCTGAAGCTGGCAGAGGTTGTCTAAACAGCGTTAAGATCTCTCTCTCTATGCAGCGTGGTATAAAAGTTCAGATAAAATCATTAAAGTTTCTGAACGGGTGCAAAATAAGAAACAAGAGGAAAATAAAACTGGGTTCCTCATTGAAGTGCAGAGCACTGACTGTACAGGAAAGGTCTCAAAGGAGATAATCTTAATGGATTACTGTTAATAAACATTACAGTTTATTAAACAGTTTATAAAACAAACAACAGGATGGCACTCATCTGAACTGAAACAAACAGGGAAATTATGGCTCTTGAGGCTTACTCACCACAGATATATTGCTTCCTGCTCTCTCCTCAGCCCTAGGTCTAAGCTTTATGAAAACACTAATTGTTCCCCACTGTCGCTGTTAACCACCGATGACTCAGAGAAAAAGAAAAACAAACAAAAAAACCAAAAAAAACCACGCACCAGCCTGATTGGGTCCCCGTGGACCAGCCTCTTTTGGCTATGCCATTCTCCTTTTAATTTCAGGGGGCAAGACCTCCTAGTCTTAGCCACAAAGGAAGGGCAGAAGAATTCATTTTGGGGAGAGAGTTGGCAAGCTGAAAAATGGAAGGTAGAGGAGGAGATTATAATTAATGCATATGGGTAGTTTACATGCTGTCTCCTCTCCGTGGTGAGAATGTAGCAAGCTGTCTAATTGGAGCCTGTTTTTTGGCTCCACTTAAACTCCTCAGAAAGCATTGCACTCCACAGGCTGCATAGTTAGATTTTGTAGGTTTTGGCCACAGCAGAAGCCTAATAAAAAATACGGGGATGAAGAGGGCAAGCTATTTCAGGCATAACATTCTGGAGCAATGCAAAGAGGTCACAAACAGTGAGAATCTGCAGGAAATTGCATTAGGCACAGATGAAGTGTCCGATCATCTTTCTGCCCAAATTCATAAATATATTAGCACACACAGCCATCACAGTCACATCTTGTTTTTATATCCAGCAACCACCCTCTTGACTGGTCTCTGACAATTCTGGTAAATTGCTGCTGTCCTTCAAAAGAACTTTTGATTTTGATTTCAAATCCTGCCCTGGGTGTTGCCAGTATGTATGTGTTTAAAACAGTGCAGTCGCACTCTGGAAAGAGAGAAGACCTTTCTTGCATTTGCTCAGAGCCTTTGCAAGACCTACAAGTGAAAGCTTTACTACCTAAACATTTTCAGTTCAATAGGTTATTAAGCTTTTTTTTATAAAAAGTAAGTCCTTAAAAATTTAATTCCTGGTATGCAAAAACTAATGATAAACAGCAACAATGTCTGCTAGTTTAGCCAAATAAAGTGGATACCTACCCAGTAAATTATGCAGCAAATTGAAAGCTGTGTAAGTCAGATCTTAAAGGTGCAAGTCTGGAAGCCCCAAAAATTTCATAGCTGACATTCAGGAGAGAGAATTTATTGAATGAGGACAACACAGACACCTGGCAGGGCAATGGAAACACTAGTCTTGAGTGGGGCATCAGCCCCAGCCTCATGACTCTATGCCTAGGTGCCTCTGTGGCCTGTAGCCAGTGAATAAGAAGAATTTAAGTAAAATATAGACTAAATGAAAACTTCATATTTTAGTAAAACGCAGTTAGATATATATTTCAACTTCAAATGGGTGCTTTAGCTAAGTGACGTGAGTTACCACGTTTGAGTGAAGTTAGAAAGTGCAGTTACTAATGAGGTTTAAGGAAAGACAATTTAAAGAAAATGGTGAACATAGAAGGGCAAAGGTACAGCTTCTAACACTTAGCTGGAAGCCTGTGTGCTCAGAAACTGTTTGCTGAAGTCACAACACTTATTAACTGCATCCTACTCCTCCTAAAAGACAAAATTCAGCTATAAATTATTTGGAAAGGCCAGACTCTCCGCATTAATTTACTGAGGCTTTCATCCTTCTGCACAGCAGTGTATTTTTAATACTGCTCAAAAGATATCAAGTACCTTCTCTCCAACCTCCTCACCAGCTCTAAATGGGATTTGACATTACGAGGTCAGCTTTGCTTTGCCTCTTAGATGACTTACAAATTTGCAGAGACATAGGTTCACTGTTCTCACATGGATCAATGTTCAACAGACCACTGGTTTTGATGGCAAACATTTAACTTTCAGCCATTAAGTAGAAGGGGAAATTCAGGTTGTAACAAATTACCTGGCATCTAAACAATGTTAAAGTTGTCCATTAGGAGTGCCCGTAGACAGTACAACAGCACATTAGTTTTAAATTGCAAAGTTCAGTCAATGGAGTGATAGAGTTCAGATCTGAAACGTTTTACTGAGCTAGTGAAAGGCCTGAACAGTGAAATGTATTTAAAGTGAACAAGAGTAGAATGGAAATACTTCTTGATGGTCAGAAGAAGATATTGCAATCGTGTCTGCCCTCCCCACCCTCACAAAAATAAACAAAAATACTGAAAACCACTGTAAAATATAATGATAGTTATAGCTGATTTTTATATAAAATTGCCATATGAAACTGATTTCATTGTATTTTAAAATGTGTGGACATCCTGAACAAAATATATTTTTTACCATAATATTACACTATGTTTTTCCTACCTGCTACAGCTCTTCTCTCCTATACAGTCATGTCACCTATATGTCTGTTCACATCAGCTTCCCAGTTAGGAGTGTTTTCCACCTTGAATAGGACTGGAAACCTAAATAAGGCAGAGGAATACAAAGAAGGAATATATAAAACAAAAAAGACAGACAATGGTACTGTTTGGGACAGTGGTGTGGAAATGAGATATTTTAACAATATGTAGTTTAAAAATGTTTCATGGAAACTATTTTGGACTATGTGGCAAGCTCTATTTACCTGTTGCCCTTTATTCAATAATGGATGAGGAAGCACAAAAAATATATTTCTCACGAAAGGTTGGAGTGAAAAAAGTCAGAGATGCTGGTGAGAGCAAGCTTCCATTCCTGATGGGATGCATGTCTGAGTGAACAATTTGGAAATGCAGCCACAGGCAAGATGCAGGGAACTCTCAAACCTCTCAATCAGACCATTTATAGGTTTTTGGTTGGTTCTTGGTGTTTGCTTCCTCAGCCCGACTCCCTGCTTTGAATTTCTCTACCCTCTACTTTCTTGGCCCTCAACAGAAATCTTTTGTGTTTATCTCCACTTTTAATCTGAATTGCAGCTCCCTGAATAATCACATTCTTCTGCTGTGCCTGGGATCCTAAAAGGAAGCAGACCTGAATGGAGAAGATTCTGAGGGGTTTTAAAACAAAAATGACAATGTAAAAATGGAACTCATATAGCCTGCAGAGACAGTGAGAGTAAATGACGCTTTTCTGTTTGCTAATGTATATGTTGAGAGTGTGTGCCTTGAAAAAAGGATGGCTAAACATAAGAAGGCTGTCCTTGGAGGCCACCTGAGAGATGCAAAGGAGAAGAGACACTGGTGGAGAAAGCCACAAATAAATATAAGGAAAAAGAAATGAAGGAATGAACCTCAAGGGACTGGAAGGAGAGAGGCAGCAGGAAGGGGAAATGGATTAAAAAAATCTGTGCAATTATTTATTTTATACAGTTTATTTGATCAGCCCATCTAGGCTCTCTTTAAGTGATTCCACTATGCTCAGAGTGATAGCTGCAAATTCACCAACTTACCTAGGCAGTATTTGGCATAAAATGGCTGATTACGGAGGTTTTTTTTGTAATAACTACCAGAGATATTGATTGTAAATGTATGAGGCAACCTCTATGCGTTTTCAATACTCAGGAAAACTGCATAATTTAAAAGATATGTCATTCACCCGTGAGTGGATGGATAAACAAATAACAGGCAGAGAATTCTGTCAGCTTGGAAGACCAGGGGAACTCCCCTTACATGACCAGTGTTACTTGCTGAGACTGTTACTTCTCAAGAGTGCAGGAAAATATTGTTATTTGGAACTCAGTGGAGGAATTTACTCAGCTTCATGAGTCTAAAAGCCAAGGGAAATGAGTACCACAAACACAACCTCTCAATTTATAGACCTCATGATCAATTTCTGCAATTGTTGGGGCAATCATTGCATTAATACTAAAGATATCTCATCCCTTTAGATACCCAATATAAATGTTTATCTTTTCAGAAATCAATCGAAAGAAGCTGCATAAGAAAAAGAAAATTCTTAGAAAAAGAAAAGTCAAATGAGCAAACTCCAAGCCTGCAATATAAACCCAAAACATTAAAATTGAGCACTGTATAACACCTTTCAAAATGAGTCAAAATAAATCCAAAAATGTCAAATAAGTGCAGCTACTAGTCACTGTGCTTGCTTGATGTAGTATCTTGGAGCATGAAATATTTCACAATGGATGGCCATAAAAATATATACCTACAGGAAGAGTTCTGGCTCCTCACTGTTTGTGTGGGAATTATTGTGACAGACGGTTCTGCTCTTTACTTGTAACTACTGAGGCAGTCAGTGCTATTGAATTAGTGCTCTTATTTGTAGGGAAACAAAAATATTGTTTAACATTTTTTTTTTCAGGGCTGAAGGCACAATTTCAAATTTACTCTCTATTAGTGTTGACCTCCATCTAACAGAGTTGGAAGAAAAGGAAAATATATGTCCTGAAATTACAAAACTTCATTGCTATACATGAAGTCATTATGTTTACATCATTTTTGACATTAAAAGAAAATTAAGACATTCTTATTAAGATTATTCTGTGCAATTAGAACTAAACCCATCTAACCTGAATGAGGCACTTCAAAGACTTTAGAATTATTAGTACAATAATGCCTAGAGTAAAACATAATCACACCATGGACCAGATCAATGATTTCTCTGTTTTTATTTTTAATATATATCAAGTATTTTGAATAAAGCTGTAAAGTTTTTTGCTCTCTTGAAGCATGAAGCCAGAGAGTCTTCATAGAAATTTATGCTACTATAAGCAGAAAACAACAATATGCCATTGGAATGGAGAACTGCCTGTATCTTTTTCTACTTACTTCTACATCAATATCTCTCTGTTTACTCATCATGTGGCAATGAAAACCAAGGTCAGTTTTATAAAAACCTGTATAAATTTGTGTTAGATTTTATCTTGTAATTCTACTTTACTGTGTGTGACTTCTGTTCATTCCCCAGTGAACTTGTTTTTTCTATAGCTGTTTTTTAACAGGTAGCATGAAAACTACACAGTGTTTGAGGTGAATAGCCAGCATTCATTGAGAGCATTAAACATTTTTTCTGTGTTACCAGTTCTCTTTTTGCTTTCCATGCTGCCTAAGTCTTCTTATGATTGAGCTGTTCAGAAGAGCACTGAGGTCTTTTGCTTCAGTGACTACAGGGGAACAGGAAAGCTTAAAAAATTCTGGACAGTATTAGGATGTTCAGCAGAGAACAGATCAACTTGGCAACACCTTTCGAACAACTCTTTCACACTTGTCAAGGTCATGTCGTCAATTTTCAGTGTCTTATTGTTAACAACTTTAAGTTATACTTCTGCTTTCACATACTAGATAGTGACACGAAATACTTTTGCAAAGAATAGGAAAGCATCCAGTGTCACTATTTTTACGATCTTTTTCTCCATCTCTCCCTGCTCTGCTAATGGACTTAGCAACCATTCTGTGCAGAGGGTGAGAGCAATGAAGTTCTGGACTATGCTTTCACGGGTGATATCAGTGATAAAGGAGAATGATGGTAACAGATGTGTCAGAGTGATACTTTTCCCATAGTGTTTTCCAGCATACCTCACAAAGGTTGCATAAATGAGACTTGTTTGATGTTGTGTTGGGACTGGGTAGTTGACAGCCTGGGTACTGGATCAGCTTTCACCTCCAGTTGTAAAATTCTAAGTTCAATCTACTGGAAAATGTTGCCCTAGCAGCTGAGAAATCACAGTTGATATAGGATTAAAAAAACAATGACAACAAACCAAATAGTACTAGTGTACATTAAAAAAATGAGGGGAAAGTCATCAGTAGTCAAAATCAATCAGCACCCAAAAGGTGGGTTAAAGAAATAGCATATTTTCAACAATACCTCAAGAAAATCTTACTTTTGCACAGGCAGGGACATCTCACCTGAACGATTTCAAAAGTGTTGCCAGTTAGGCTCGGAAGAAATGAGTGTTAAACTCATCTCTAGTGACCTTGGTATTTGCATTTTAAAAAGAAAAGTTGTCTCATATAAGAAACCCATTTTCTTCCTTCTCTTAAACTTTACTTCCCCAGTGGAAGCATTAGAACAAAACCCACTTTGACAAAATTTTCCACAGATATTTCAGCAAAATATCAAACACGAGGATATTTTGGTAAAAAGTGGCAAGAGAGCAGTTTGCAAAAGCCAAGACATGAGCAACTTACTGAATAACATTAGCAAAACCCAAATCTCTCCATGACCCCAGGAAAAACGCCTGTGCTTGAATTTCTTTGTGAGATTTCTTATTTAAGCCAGATTTCATGTGAGTTGGAGGGGGTTTTGTGCAGTGCTAAGTTTTACACATAACATGAGGCCATATGTCACCTGCTATAACAGCCCAGTGGGAAACACAACTTTTAAGAAACCTTCTCTGTAATACATGCATTTCCCAAAGATTTAGAGTCAACCGACTAAAATAAAGCACTGGAGAATGTAATTGACTGCAGAGGTCTTTAGGGGTCAAAACTGACAACATTATTAATTGTATTACCAAAGAACCCAAGCTCAAAAGTAACATAAACACCACCAAGAACTAGGTAAGGAGGAAGAAGAGGTACTGCCAATATCTCTTCATCATGCATCATCTTGAGAGGACAAGTGATGCTTCCAGAAAAGCCTGCCAGGCTGTCACCTGTGTTTGTAACACTCTTGGTTTCCTCACATATGCACTTTAGCATGGCGCATTATAGTTTTGCTGTTCAGCTTTAGAGAAATTCATCTAGTACACAGTGGTGCTGTCTGATCTGAGTTGAAGCCATATGGTGTTTCCTCACAGATAATACGTTGCACTGTCAGGAAGATAACCGTATGTAGAGTGGCGATGCACATCCATTCCGTGAAGTCTCTTAAAACTTACTTGGATATCAATTTAAACCCACCGGGTTAAAACATCTGTGAGAAATTACGATTGTAATCGATTGTCTCGGCTAACGTGCTGCTGTCACGAAATCCTATTGCTCCTTTCCAGTGGAGTAATGCTTCCCAAAGAGAAGCAGAAGGTTGTAATGAATGACGTGACAAAACTAGCAATGTTAAAAAACCGAAGCCGGCAAATAATGGTTTTCAGATTCCTCAAGCAGAAATGCAGTAAGTTAAACCTGGGTAACGCCAATGTACTGGGAGAATATGTACAAAAGGAACATTTGACATGGATAGCTAATATTTAAACAGCACGCATTTTTTTGTCCTTCTGAAAAACGCCCGTGTTCAGAGACACAGAACAGTTTTATTTGTACCCAACGTTAATCCAATCAAAAATGTCAGGAAAAAGTATAGTCCGCCTCTCATTCTTTAAACCAGGACCTATACCTCAGTGTGAAGTCAGCTGCAGTTTTAAATTCAATTCATAGATTAATGCATCTCCAAGCCTGAAACTTTTTCAGCTTCTGAATAAGTGTTTGAATAAATAACTCCTTAAACTGATTAGGTAGCTTGTCTAAGAAACACAAATGCAGGCATTTTTATGTCAACCACCATTCATGTTCATGTACCGATATATTCACCGGCCTTGAGATGTAATAGTGTAAAAATGATTTCTAAAAAACATTTAGATGAAATGTCCTATTTGTGACTCGTAATAAAATAAATATTTTTCTATAATGTCTCACAGGTTTGTGAAAAAACTGGCCTAGGTATCATATCTTTCCTTTTCCCTGAAGGAGATGCCTAAGGAATGTGAAATGATGCTGGAAAACGGTCTCAGTAAACCCTTAGGTTGTCAAATCTTTGGCTGCACAAGACTAACAGCTCTTTATAAAGCATCTGTCTTAGGAACACTCCTCAAGCCCAAAGGCTCAGAACACAAACTTTTTAAGGGAAAAGCGATAAAGGTTCATTAATGTTGATAAGCAGCATTTTGGTCCAGAAGCAAGTCACAGAACTCATTAGCAGGTAGAATTATAAAGATAATGGATGAGGACTCCTACAGGTTACTCACAGGTAAGCCTGAAGTATTTAAGTTCATTTTGCTTTATTACAGGTTTTATGGTAGTTTGTAGTCGTGGTCTGCAGTTTTCCTCTCAATGCTGCTTCTTTGCAAAGAAACTAAAGGGAGGCACAAAGAGACAGAGGATTTATTTTAGGCCTCTAATTTTAAAGCAGGAGTGACCATTCTATGTCTCACACACCACAAGGGATACTATACATGCTCAGCCGTGACAGAGCCCATGTCTCAAAGAGAGAAAGAATAATAAACCAGTTTGGCACTCCCAGAAAACAAACCTGTAAAGCAACAGAATTCAGGTATTAAAATGAAACTAAAAATTACCAATTTGCAGTCAGGAAGACACTCAGTGATGAAAAGTTCTGCATGTAGTCACAGCAGCAGAAATTCTTAACAGCTGCCTGCAGGCCCGGCAGAGCACAGTGCAAGGTTCACCTCATCCGTGACTGATGATGCTGCAGAAAATTATAAAAGGCAGAAAAGCCCTTGGAGAATGTAGCCATGGTCTCACCTTCCTAAGTATATAAAATAAGTCCAAAAGTTACAAATTTTATTATAAGTGGCTCTATTGTAATCATGAATAGAAAGACCAAAACATCACCAAAATTAAAAAAATCAAAGGATGATGTCAGAGCAAGGAGTAAAATTAATACAGTCTGGAAAAGCCATGTCTTATTTACAGTGCTTTTCAGCCTGTTTGGTTTGTAAGACTACACTCATAAAGAGGTTTAATACAGGGAAGCATTTCATGGAACCCACAAAGGAGTTATTTCACAGTACCTTGGCAAATGTGTTATGCGATCATCTCTCATGTCAGAAAGAACAACAGCCACACCATTAAACATTATTTTGAGGTTCACTCATTCTGAACATGCAGACGCACACACAGATCTCTCTCTCTATATATATATTACACAAACACGTATTTGGATGTAGATATACAATGCACAGGACACACCCACACAAAGACATGCCTGTACGCATAATGTGTAAGAAAGTAAAATGCAATGTATGATGATGATGACATGAATTATGTACATTGCAGTGACCAAGAAAAGCAGTAATAACTGATGGGACTGTACTTTCGCATAATATAATGATGAAAAGGATTTCACCAGGTGCCCAATGGTATACCAACACAAATTACTTTTCAAGCAACTGTATATAAATAATTTTCCCTTCCAAGTTATGGGATTTGTAAATCTATTGTTACCATAGAGCTGAGTGGTTTTGCCTGCTGTGTGCATGGAAGCTTTACTATCGTTGTAGAACCGGCTTTGCTCGCTTTCTTCTACCAGCACTGCCCAAAGTTTGTTCAAAGAGTTGAAAAAATATCCTAGAAGTCTGACAGCTATTGGAAATGGTAGGCTTGATTAGGCAGTGTATGTTAAATGGGGCACATACCTTCACTAGTGAGGGACACTGTTGTGCTGTCATGCTAGAACATGCAAGAAGGAGCATTAAATCTGCCAGTGTAAGTTTTTCAGGTATTATTCATCTAAAAGCCCCATCTGAGTCAAGGACTTGACACCATTTGTTCATGATAAAAATTTGTCTCTTCACTGCATCAACCAGGTATGCTCTCCTTAAGTCACCAAAGCTCTCATAACTGGTTTAGTGAAGAAGCATGAGGTAATATTTTATTAAAGTGCTCATTGGCTGTGACAAGGTAAAGCCTTTCAGAGGTTTGGAGTGTATCAGGCTAAAGTGTTTGTATGAGATGTGTGAAGACTTGTCCATTAACACTGCAATTAGTTCAAAGACAAGGACTAAGTTTTTCTTACAAACTCATCTCAGCAGACTTACACAGTTACTGCAGCTTGGATATCACCACAAACACAAAAATCCTATATGCCATTGATTTCTGTATACTGTAAAATCTTCGGTGAAGAAGCCCTGAATTGTTCTTACTTTCTCTTCTCTCTGTCTTCCATAGCATTATGATGTCTTTGGAAGATTCATTGCTTTTCTTTCCTTCACTGCGCTGGATTTTTGGAGCAAATTATGTCCATACCTTAGTCTTTTTTTGACAGTATTAAAAAAAAGAAAAACCTCAAATCAGTACATCTTTCCTTCTCTAGAGGGAGTCATGGCTGGACATTGTGAAACAAAAAAAGAGGGAAGATAACGGGAGAATTTAGGAAGGAATTCCAGAACTGTGTCATGGGTTGCCTCTCACAAGTTAGGCTGTAGATTCTGACTTGAAACTAGACTGCTAAAAGGTGAAATTGTTCAAACTGCTCTCCAGGCTCGTGATTTTGAATACATTTTACAGAATGTCTTACATTACAATTTTGGTTCAGGCCAGCAATTAAATTTTGGCTGTTCCTATTCACCCTGCCTTGGTCTGCATACCAAAGCAGACTCAGTGTTCACAAACTGGTTCCTGTTGGATCAAACTAAACTGAAGGATGTGCTTTGTGAGCTCTCCTTGGTGTTCAGTCCATGGGACCAGTCTGGAGCCAGACCAAAGGGAAACACAAGAATGCCGAGAGTTGTGTCAGCTGGGTCTTCAGCAATATCTGCTTTTCCACGCTGAGCTTCTCCATCGTGTCGCTTATCCTGATAAGATATGCACCACTTTGGGGAGGCCTTTAAATTTCTGCTGAGCCTAAATGTATCTGCAGAGAAATAGGACCAGCTTCCCAGCTGCACCTTAAATGCAATCCAGACTATAGCTACAAATCAGTGGGACAGCACTGGCTAGAATAGTTCAGGATCACCAAGGAAAAAGATTAAATGACAGACAGTTCCAAAATATTGTTTAATTCTGAAATAAATGGTGGACTAAATAAGGACATCACAATGAAATAAATGGAGTTAAAGTTGACTATGCCACCTGTGAAGTTGGCTCACAGACTCATATTGCTAGTTGATGTTGGAAATAAAATTGCAATGCACTAATTACCTGCTTCTTAGGATCCCCATAAATACACCAAATTTAGCTACAATATGTTTAAGCACTTAGTCCATAGATACTAATAAGATAAACTATTTTCAGTCAGCTCTGGCCCATTATGTGTGTAAAATAGTCGTCAGCCCTGGCAACCACACAATATTTAAAATTCATGCCAAGTGCGTGTGTTTTAACTATGCACAAAAATTCTTAATCTGACCTATTTCAGATTATTACTTTTTTCCATAACCTTTTCATAAAATCTAATAAAACTATTTAGTGATTAAAGTCAGAGGTCATGATTTTTTTCCCCTGTGTACATTTAATTTACAAACTTGGCCATTTTAACTTACATTTTAATAATTTAAAATATAAAGCATGATAGATTAGTTTTTGTCAAGAAGTTCCAAGATTGATAACTGTAGAGTTAAAAGCAAATCCTGTCACTTATTTTATTGTCAGTAAACTGAGAGTACAGACAGAATCATGCTAGGGCTCCCATTACAACCTTGGTAATGCCTCTGCAAAATAACTAGTGTTACTATAGAATTCAAGGAATTCCAGATTTTTGAAGTTACAGTGGTTGTTTGCATTGAAAAGTGAAGATCTTTGTGGCTAACCCTGTACAACAGAAGAGTCTCACATTATCTTATGGATCCAGCAAGCTCTTTCCTCTCTTCCTTATACATTTCAAGACAGAATGCTCACAGCCTTTTCCATATTTGGTCTCCAAATCTCTATAGTGCCTGTCATGTTTCAAATGCAGAGTTTCCATTCCATGGGGCCAAGGTTGCTCTGCCAGACTGAAGGGCCAGGGTAAACACATTTCCAATTTCAAAGCTGTTTGTTTTGGTAATTCGAGATAGGGAGTTTCTGAAATTGGTATACACTCATTTTTGTGTTTACCAGAAGGCTGTTTCAGATCAGAATTGCTCCCACAGCTCTCAACTTGCCAGAGCCCACATGTGTAGCATAATGTCTAACAAAGAACCAGAATGAGGAACTCCAAATATTTTCTAAAAAAATAATAAATAACTGAAAAAATAGCGCTGCAAACCCAACATTTCTAAAACACCACAGACTTCATCCCGCTTAAGAAATAGCTCTCTCTATATTATCATCTATTAGGAGTGAGGGGGAAAGTGTTTTTTCAAAGGTAATTTCAGCTAGAAAATTGAGAGGAAAAGGAGCTTTTGAGCTATGTAGAATGGTGATGGCTTTGACTGCCTTTTACATGAGGAGAGCCCTCAAACTGACGGACGTTTGAGAGACACAGTGCTTTCACGTCGCTGTGGTAAACTAAACTGCAAACAAGCAGGTACCTTGGGTTAGATATTTTGGTTACAAATTTGCAATGCCTTGTCACAAGTTCTCTGAGGTTATTAACATCATTATTATCTTATCTGTGTAAGAGTGGTGCCTTGAAGACTCTGACGAGATTGAATCTCCTGTAGGCATTTTACAAGTGCTCTTGTACTCGCCATCACATAAGTACCAATGAAACAGAATGAATGATAAAAGAAGAAGGAAAATGACAAAGAATTGGGGAAGTAGTTGCTCTGAGTCAAAGAGCAAATCTGTTCTGCAGAATAGAGTTGGGCAGGCTGTACTCCTATACCCCACATACTCTGTCAGGACACAGCCTATACCCATGGCAAGAAGTGGCACACTTTGGGCAACTGGTCAAGGCTTCCCTCTCACCAAACTCTAGGACACCAGCAAGGTCTGCAGCTTGAAATGGGCTTCTATCCAAAAAACCACTTAGATTTGAGTATATTCTAGCTCAACCATCTATTTCTGGGAGACCAGCCAGGATGAATAAACCCAGACACCTCTCAGCCCAATGAGTAACCATACAAGAACACATTTCCCCCCCCCCAATAAATATATAATCCACAGAAATTATTATCATGCCTCAATAACTTTACCATTATAAAGGAGTGAATTAACTCCCCTTCCAACACTTTTTGTATTATCATAAGTTTGTGCAAGCAGTTGAATTTTAGAGCTAGCAATATGAAATCTTCAGTGGGACCACTGTCTTTATAAAAGTTATATACAACAGAAGGAAGTTTCATTCTCCAGGTAATTCATGTGCAACTTACAGTTTGTACCCTCTCTTGGTAATTTTTTTCCCTCATCAGGATAAGTTTCACTGGGTATATCATGCATCATATTTTAAATAACAAATTTTAATACATGATATCCAATACCACGTTCATTATTCTAAGTAAGACTAGGGAATCTAAAACAACAGAAAGTCTTATTTACATCTGACTTTAACACAACCCTTTTTAGATGTGAAAAGCCCCATCTGGTATGTGAGGGCACATATAGGATTACTCACATTTGCATGATGTGCACAACTGCATGCAATAATTGTGTAAAAATATTCAGCTTTTCTGAGGGTACTCAGTTCAGCCAATACATACATTTGCCATCAGCTGTGATCAACACATAGTGCAAAATTTAAAAATGTTGCATTCCAGAATCCTAACATGCTGTCTGAAATATTTTATCTAGCTTAGATAATAATCCATCTAGGTTTGTCTGTAACACTTATCTCCATTACTGGAATAACTGAACTCCTCATTGTCTTTTAGTGTGGACATCCATTAAGAAAACTCATTTTTGCTTGCTGTTTATAGTCTGTGGAGCCTAGAGCAGAGCTGCACATGACATTTGGTGACCTGCTCTGAAAGTCCTCGTCTACCAAAAGATGAAAGGTGGAACACAGCTTTCAAAAGCCTCTCATGGGTATCAAAGCTGTGTATGAAGGAAGAAAAAATGAGTTCACTTCCTTCTGGATGCAAGGCACAAGATCAACCCAGCCACCTGAAAGACCACGGATTCCAGCCTCAGGCTGAATTTCCCAACCTTTAGACACTTTGCTGTGTACTGCAATCCCTTGCTTGGGGTGAGGAGTACAAGCAGCATGTTGGAAGAGGTTGGTGTAAATACATGGGTTTTCACCAACCTCAAATTGCTGAAGGAGTCACCCAAGCCACCAAAGACACACAGTTATGTGTTTCCAAGACATGCAGGTGCATTATAATGAGCTTCAGAGAGGTACCCTTCTGGGATTAAGACTCCTTCCCTCATCTTGGCATTACAGGTGTCCAGATCTGCAGTTTGTCACAAGGTTGAGGTCGTGGTAATGGCTGCCCTGTATTTAATGACTACATTTCTCTGCCAAAGTCCACCACATCAGCTGTCAGGGTCTTACACATACTTAACTCCTTGCATATGCAAAATGAGGTTTTTGGCACACCCAGAATAATTTTCCCTTTGAGTCAAACTACTCGAGTTTTTTTCAGATAGGTTATTTTTCCATTCGGCAGAACCTGAGGCTTTTGAACATCTGAGCAATAAGTCTGGATGCCCCAAAGTGCCAGACAAATGCCACTGTAGATTCAGGATCAACTCAGAGCAAATGTGCTCTGAGTTCAGCATGTCTTAGACACGCTGGATACCACACAGATTAAATCTGACACATTCTGGGATTGTTGGGCTCAGCAGATGCACAGCCTGGTGGGTCTGCAGACATTTTCAAGTTTATAAACAGAAATAGGGGGGATGCCATTTGAGACTGTTTGAACCTATATTCTCTAGCTTCAAGGAAGGTGTTCTAGCAGTGAGTGACAGGTACTCAGGAGTGATCAGAGGCCCTCACTTTCAGTGCTAGAGAGAGTTCTGTTTGTGTTGAATAAATAGCTGGTAACTGGGTCTGAAAAAGGGAAGGAGGAAGCCTGAGAAGATGTTACTTTTTAGCCTGATAGTAAGGGAAAATAAGAAAGGAATAGTATGTCTGCCATGATCTGCGATCTTTTGTGTAAGAATGCCTCATGCAGATTTGCTTTGACACGCAGTGGATTTGGCCACTAAGGCAAGACAGTGAAGAGACATTTCTTTGTTGATGGCAACACAGCTGATCAGAGCTAAATCCTCATCAGGATTGAGTTCTGTGAGGCACACTTTTAATAGTGTAGACCTTCAATTAACTATTCAATGCTTTCTGAAGGTCTCTCTAGGCACCTTGCTCACACAAAAATAAATATGAATACAGGGATGCACATACCCTGGTGACTCTATCCACTCACCTGAAAGAACAGAAAATTTCTACAGCTGGGACAGAGCACTGAGGTCAAGCGACTTGAATGCCGAAATGACCATTAAACAACAGAACTGAATCATGGATCATCTTCACCTTTGTAGATGGAGAACTAAACTCCAGGAACAAACAAGAACAACTTAGATGATATGAAAAAGATATTTTAAAAATCACATAATTTATATCAAGTGACAGCTATCCTAAAGTGTCCATATTCCCTGCAGATATACTTTGAACATTTACAGACAAAAAAAATTAAATTGAAATTGAGTGCTTATGATGATCTTGGTCTCTGATACATGAAAGCACCTGAGCACCTGCTCCAACCCACATTTATTTTATCATAAACTTAAGTATTTGTGTAAATATTGCATTGAATGAAGATATTTTCCTAGAATGGGGCATTGGCTTCCCAGGGACACTTTCAAACTGGCCAAAACTTCCAACTGTATTTGGTTGTATACCACTTTTTGGATCTTTTCAGCTGTATTCTATATTGGGCAAAAAGTGTGGTTTACGGAATATTGGGTGTAGTGACATAAAAAAAAAAGGAAAGTCAAAGAGAATAACCTTAGGCCAGTTATCCTTCCAGTTTCCCACAGTCATGTGACAGCTGACATTCATACAGCTGCCCACTATACTCTGCATATTAAGGAAAAGCAGACCCACCCCAAGCCCTAAATCCAAGGGAAGAAATACAAGGGTAAACCCCATTTCTAGTCCTTCTCACCGCTCACATTTCTTCTCCTGTGAACTGACTATAAATTTTTTCCATGATAAAAACAGTTTGAGAAGTAGGTTCTATATTGTATGTCAGTGTCCTGATGAGACATCTCTGTAATTAGAACAGGTAAGTAGACTTTAGCAAGGGGATTTAACGCACCATGCCTTATTCTTTTGGCTTTGAGCTATTAGCTGAGATCTCCAAGTTTTATTCCACAGCCCGCTTAAGACATTCCCGTAAAACTTATTTCTCATATGAATCACTAAAAGCTGGATTTTGAATCCGATTCTTCCCTCAGCTTCTTTTACAGATGGGAAAGCTCAAGGCTTCTCAGCTACAAATTCAGTTTTGTCCTTCCAAAGATCCTTCAAGCAAATTCAATTCAGCAGCGTAAGCGACAGAACAGATCTGAAGGAGTCACCTGCTGACAGGTGTGCATGTTGTGGTGAAGGGCAGTGCTTGGAGGGCCAGGAAGGGCAAAAGGAGCTGGAAAATTATATTTGTGTGGTAACAGGAATGAAATAAACTTTTGAGCCTCTGCATGTGGCAGAGAGAGCTACAGGTGAGTGAGAGGGAGTTGTAGTGTTATTGGATAAAGGAGAGGAATTTGCAGGTGAGGAGGAAAGGGAGAGTTGGGGGTCTGTGTGGAGAAGAGTGAATAGAGTAGGAAAAGGATAGAGGGTTGTTGGTGGAATAACCAGATAAGTGAGGGGAGAAGAAAGACCAGCTTGGGAATTTCACCTTCATCTTCTGTTTTTCTCCCCTCTGTTCTGTTGCTCTTAGTCAAAACCCAAATAACCCTCTCACAATCCCTTGGCTTGCTGCTCCTGTTGCCTCTGGGCCAGTGAGGAGGTGCAAAGCAGAGGCTTCAGGGTAGTAAAGCAGTAGCTGCCCTCAAACCTTGTACATGTTAGTTCCACCAGAGCCTGAGACTGTAGGAGCACATCCTCCAACGCAGGCAGAACAGCCTTTTCCTGCTCCAGCCTGCCTCCCCGAACTGGTGCCTGATTCCTGTGCCTTTGCTGGCTCTGCTCCCAGGTGTAAGCTCCAGCATCTACAAATAGACCCTCTGCAATCAGTGAAACTACTCATGTGAGTAATGGCTCACAGCTGGATGCAAGCAGAGTCATGAGCTCCCTACATTTTTAGTTTTCGAACGTTAGTATTTGCCTTGTGCCTTTTTTTTCCCCTGAGAAATTGGATAAGTAAATTGCTTTTCCTAAGATCTTCTACATTTAGGATCACAGTGATCAGCACAGTTAGATAAGTAAAAAGGAATCTTCTTAAGTGAAGTTATTCCAAAGCTCCTGCAACTCCTAGCTTTTTGTTGTTGTTGTTCTATCAAGCTCTTTTGCTGATAAGGTCTTTAAAAGCAGTGAACAACTCTCCTGTGATTTCAAAGCATCCCCAATTCTAATAAATCCAGTTGAGGTGTTCAGAGTTTATCAGTCCAGATGACTTTTGTGAGATCACGAATTTATTTTTCACCACATATCCCATTTCTGGCAGTATGTGATTTTGGGTATGTAGCAATAACCACTAATGATAGTGTTATCGCCTAAAGTCACTGGGCAAAATGGATGTTATTTCCTTAGATTCTTCTATTTTAATATATCTGAAGAGAAAAAAGACAAAAATCTCAGGAGAAAAGGAGACTTTTTGTTGAGGAGCTGATTTTTAAATGGTGTGACTGCTGCAGGACACACTTTCAAAAACTGTTCAATGTCCAGCCATTACACCTACAAAAAATGATGCCTGGATTTTGAGAGAAGTCAAACAGCGTGCTACTGGCTACTGTATTGATGCCTTAAAACCTTTCAGATTCTCTTGAGACCTTGACTGTAAACAGGCAAACTATCTTCTGAAAATCTTTGTACTTCTAGCAAATGTCACAACACTCCTCCCTCAGAAGGATGGTGCAAAGGACTTCCTCATTCATCCTTAAAATAAAGCAAATATCTAAAGTAATTCTATCTGAGCTGAAATATATCTGGAAATGTATTAAAAACTATTATTCTTTACTGAATTCCTACTTAAATTCTTTATACAAACGTATTGCTTTTTGATTTACTTCTCTGTAATTATCTCTCCATCTTCCTTCCCCTGTAGCTATCTCTGCACAGCCTTCTCTGCCTAACAGCTCTCTCCGTCTCTGGGTTGTACAGCTGATCATTCATCACTATTCCTACTGCTAAGTCTGTTCTTTATTATGGGATGACTACAATTCCCTGTCCCGCTTCCCCTGCTCCTCTTCCCTCACTGCCTCCAGGACAAGTTCATCTTCCTCTCTAGCTGTAGCTACAGCAAGGTCATTGTCCTTTTTTTATGCTCTCCCTCTCACCTGTCCAGTTCATATGCTCTGGCCTCACATCTCTATAAAGCTCTCCCTCTGTCCAGACTTCACCTCTTCTTTCCTTATAGTCTCTTACTACACTCGAGGTCCAGTGAAGGACAAAGAAAGACACAAAGGCTGCGTGGGACAATCCCACACTGATTTTCAACCTTATTTTTCCTGGAATCTCCTATTTCGGTGACTCCCTAATTTTCCCAAAATCTGTTCGTGTCATCAGAAGTTTTATTAGCAAAATATTTTAGCCCTGAAGCCCACATGAACCATTTCATTTGAAGTGTTTTTTACAGCAATAAATCTATAAAACCTGAAAACATCTCTTGACAGATTTCTGAGAAAATGGACTTTCTGGCAAAATAATTATATAATGGTGACTTTTAGACTGATAAGGCAGAAAGAGGACCATTTGAAATTCTTGTGTCTGTCTGAAGAGGGGACAAGTTTGAGGAGAGTATGTCCATCCAGCTGGAGGCAGAGGCAGCCATGTATTATAAATCCACATTTATAACAGCTGTGCCCCATAACAAATAGGTAAGGGTAGGCACATTGGCAGGATAATACCTGCCTTCTTTCAGAATTTGCCTGTACATATCAGGACTGTATTTTTGACGAAGTGAGAAGGAAGCACAAGCTGCAAAGTTCTGCCCACTTCCTCAGCTGAAATAGCTCCCTCTACCAATGCTTGGAGAACTTCAAAAAACACACCAGAAGCATTAACACACACATGCAAAGATCAGTTGTACCTGTAAACTTAAGTCATTTTGTTCAGGCACAGGAAATAGATGTGTCAGCTTTTTGTTGGTTCAGTAACAGAAAAACCTCTAGGATCCTGTTATTTCTATTCACATATAGTCTGCAGTTATTTAAAAATAAGTAGTTTGGAGGTTTAGCTTCGCTTCAGAAGGGAAAGTAATCTTATTGTTCCCTAATAAATATGGCATGAGTCACTCCACTGCAATAGTCCCTCCACATTCCAGTCTTAATTGTCTCCAAATTAAGGAAACTGTTAGATGCATCTTACTGCGAGGAAATGAATATTTCTGATCCCTGCTGCTAAATAACATGGCAGAAAATTCCTCTGAATGCACACCAGACCAGTTTGCTAATATGAAAACTGTCCCTTGAATGCATTATTCAATCATTTTTCATTTCAGCAATTATTCATAATTTGTTAAACCTGTCGACTAATTTCACAAACAAAAAGTGAATGTTACTTCTTTATCAAGAGGGGTCCCCATGAGCTCCCAGCCTTTCTTAGTTCTTGACAGAAACTTGATTGTGATAATGAAGCATTATAGCCACAGCTCCGTTAAAAGCCCTGCTTTTGTTTTTGGAACAAGTTGTGACAATTGCCTCCCATTTGAATCAATTTCACACAATCCTCACAACAATTTTTTACTCCGTGATCATTTATTACGCATTATTACCTGAGCGCTCAGTGGCTCCCAGCGCTGCGGAGGACTCGCCCTGCTGAGAGCGGCAGACAAATTGATGGGCAAACAGCCTCTGCTCCTAAGCATTCTCAGTGAAGGCTCTGAAACGTGTGTGGTGAGGAGAGAGAGGTGCTCCACCACCCCACACAGCAGCCAAGGGACATCAGGGCCATGGGTGCGGCACACGCCTGACAGTGCTGAGGGCTCTGGCGCTGATCCAGAGGAGCACAGAGGCAGGAGCGCTTACCCTGAGCACCAAAGGAGCCCATTTACACCTTCCTCTAATAATTAGATATGGCAGGCAAGCCTAGCAAGGGTAATTCACTGCACTGGCAGCAGGATCTCCACCCCACACCACCATAAGATCAGACTCGGGTGCGCAGAGGCTTTCACTTGTTTCAATGGTGCAGGAGGGAGTCCTAGATCTTTATGCAAATCCTTCTCCTCACTTCAAAGAGCCCTATTTTTGGACAGGTTTTAAAGAATAGACATGTTTGTCTTACATTAATGCAGTTTGCGCCTCAGCAAAGTAATGTAGTTTAGGAAACACCTTATTAAAAACAGGTTCTGTCTTTGAATATCTAAGAAACCCTGCCTAACAAAGCAGTGCTGTTTGCAGTTTCTTGTTTTCTTAGCTTATTCTGCATTATATAACCTACCAAATATTTCAGAAAGAGTCTTTTTATGTAAAACCTGCCAACAAAAATCAATGCAAAAGTAGTAGAAAAATAATTTTGACTAGTGCTTGCATTATCTCCAACACATGAAATTTAGCCAGCAGAGCTTGAATTCAGTGAAAAACATACATATTAAAAATTAAAAATAACAAGTACAGAAAATTGAATTGAATCAGGATTCTCCTACCACTTGGGAAAGCATATGGAAAATGTTTTATTGCACAGGAGAGTCCAGACAATATTGACCAAGCCACTCTCGACTTTCTAAAACATTTTTTGCATTAAAAGCAGCCAGTAAGAGCAGTGATTTATTTCTAAATTCCCTGGGTGTGCAGAGAGACACAAAGGTCCTAAAACTGCTGACTAAGATAAATTGCAGGTTGGAATGTATTTAACAAATGATAATGCAAAATGCAGAAAAATATACAGAGGAACAGGAGATAGCAGTGGAATGGAGTACATGACCTGCCTGAGAAGTTACTACACACAGCCAAAGAGCAGATTTAACTGCAGATGAATTCCCCCAGCTATCAATACCTACAGAATCAAACTACTGTTAAGAGAACACAGTGAATCCTTCAGCTGCTTAGCAAGGTTGACTGGGAAACTGATATTACAGTAGGAGAACCAAACCCTTTATTGAGGCAAACTTAGGAGAAAAGAATGTGCTAAAATTAAATTACTGAGTTAAGCCTCCAAGAGAAGAAGCAAAAAAAAATAGAAGCAAGTAAGTATTAATAACCACACCTCCTGCCAGCATGGCTGCCTGCTGCACTGTGCCTTGTTTCACACTTCGGAGCATCTGGCGTTGGCTGGGATTTGAGGCTGGACACAGGGCGCAACGGACCAGTGGTCTAATAGGGCATGGCAATTCCTGCCGTCCTGGTTTGTACACAGGTGCAGCCAGCCCCGGGTTTGGGGGCTTTGTTTGCTTTTCAAATCTCCTCTCCCTGTTTCTCTCTGCACATAATGGCTGAAGAAGCATCTCGTCAAGCTGTCACTGCAAGGCTCTGGCAGAGCAGGTCCTACCCCGGGCCAGGGCTCAGCAGCAACTGCAGAGACATGAGAGCAGCTCATGGAGCAGAGCAGGTGAGAGAAGACAGAGCCTGCCACCACCCTGCACTCACCTGCCTTCAAAATTTTCACTTTCTCTGCCTCCAGACACTCGTGAGATGAATGAGATGCACCAAAAAATCCCTCTGTCCACTTAAGAAAGAGCTAATATCAGAAAAGTCCAGTCCAATATCAGGAAATTGACATAGAGAATTAAGAGGGGATATTAAAGGGGAACTTGTCTTTGCTGAATAGGAAATAAGTAATAAAAAAAAAATCATGCTTATAAATTAATCATCTCCTACTGAGAGTCTTTCACAGGCTTAATGTCGTATTGTTTGTATGACACCACCACAGTGTGGTGCACAAACACTGGAGATGGAAATAGCTCCACAGGGAATTTAAGGAATTGTTCTGGAGTACAGACCTCAATTCACCACCACAGAATCCATGGTAAAGTAGGGCTAACACAATTAAAAAAAAATTAAAAAAAGAAACAGAAATATAGTTTTGTCTCCATGAGGGAACTGGCTTTACCATCTGGGCTGAAAAGAACGGGAAGACACGACTAGCTCCGTGATGAGCAGGTCTTTCTGGAGACAGGTTTCAAAATCCCTCTGTTACCAGCATACCCTGATTCCCTGTGTCAACAGGGCCTTATTATTTTCCTTCTCTGCAAAGTCAGCCTTAGCACTTCTCCTGAGCCCTGGATTTACTTTAAGAAGAGGCCATCAGGCCAATCAACTATTGACCAGGTGCTGTGACTTTTCCTCCACAGAAGCAACAACTCCAGTTTTTCTCCTGAATGAGTTCTCACAAAATAGGACTTTCATCTTTGAGATCCTCTAATCCATCTAAGTCTTGGCTGAACTGGGTAACACTTTCAGAAATAGGTGGAAGCAGCCCTGAGACAGAACAGGATCCAGTACTCTTGCTTGCCTGGAAAATCAGCACTAAATTATGAGACTCTAAGCAAAATATATATTCTGGAATAGAATTATTTTGCCAAATATAACTGTATTGATGTCTTCATTCATTTTTCTATTTTTTCTAACTTTAACTATATATATATACACACATATATAATGTGTTTTCTCACCCTGAGAAGGTCTGCTTTTCCCAAGAAAATCAGATGAGGAAGAGCTTTCTGATATCTCATCAAGGAACAAAAGAAACCAGACCGAAACCAGTCCTCTATTCCTAGTTGGGTAGTGCCATTGACTCATAGGAATGTGTTCCATTAATCCTCCTCTTTTCTTTTTCACCAGCTCATATACTTTTTCTATTGTGCTAAAAGAACTAATATTTTTAGCTCATCAAGGTCCCCATTTAGATGTGTCTATCATCAGAAGGGAACATTCACTCCCACAGCACGATTTATATTTGCCAGGCTCTTCACCCACCCACCCAGCAGACTGCCAGCCCTGCAGCCTGCCACGAACACACAGATCACAATTTCTGACTTGTTCTGTTCTGCAGTGACCCACTACACTCCTGAAACACAGCAACCACAGAAACTCCGCTGGTACCCATCCCAGGATGATTCTACCCCTGTGATATGTAAGCACACAGAAATATTAAAGGCCAAGCTTTAGATGTGCCTTGATTCTGGTGCACAGCTGTATTTAGCAGAGCATTCACTCATTTAAATAATTTTTATCTTTCTGCACCTAATGTCTTGTGGTATAAACCTGTCATGCTACCATTCTTAAGCTGGGCTTGATATCAGCAGTCATACCTTGGTAGTCAGAAGGGCATCCCATGGTGACATTACACTTTGCTTTTCAGGGACAGCACTATCAGGGATTTCTACCAACTCTTGGCTGTGCACAAAGCACAGTGGTGATGCTGTAGCTCCCCAGCAGCCTCTAAAGAGTCTCGTCAGGGTGCCTGGCAAATACAGCAGACACAAGCTGATGTGTGACGGAGAAAGACAGAAAAATTTGCAAGGATGTAATGGACTTAGTGATCTCAAAGGTCTTTTCCAACTAAATTGGTTCTGTGATTCTGCCTGTTCTCAGCCCACAGATTCTTCCAGGGCTGCCACAGGTTGAGTACTTTTGCAGGGCAGAGTATGGGATGGGAGTAGTGCATGAAAGTCTTGTGTTTCAAACCATGTCTCAGTTGTGGAAGAGGCAGAGGCCAGGTCTCTCATTGTTACACAGGACAACTACAAGAACTCTGCATTGTCAGATTTAGCACACAGAGAAGCAGCTGGCCTGCTAAAGATGGGTACCTGAAAGTAACAGGATGAAGAAAAACAGCTGTAAAACTCCAGAAAATTCTGCGCTGCAAGAAAAAAAAATGAGAGGTCTGTGGTGAGATTGCTCCCGATTTTTTTAAAATTTGAGCTGCACAGCCATGCAGTTTTCCCTGCTACCTGTGTCTTGTTTATGGATGAGTCATCTTTGTGCTGGCATTGCTCTCTGCTCCTTCATTCCCCATCTGCGGCATTTCTTCCACCCATATCAATATCTCCTGTAAGGTCTGATCAGTTCCCACCAGCTGATCAAATAACAGATTGTGAAACCATAACCTATAACCGAAAGAAGTTGCTAAAATTTACCTTGGTTTTACTTTTCCCTCCTCTTTTCTTCAAGCATGTTTACCTAACACATATACCAAGGCTTCCAGTGCTTTATGTGAAAGACCAGACCCTGGCTGCCTTTTTCAACACGCTAAAGAAACACTCTTTATTTATTGGATATGACACAGCCTTTCCTACATTCCTAACTCATTCTTTGATCTCTCCTGACAATTTATTTTAAAGAATTTTGCTATCTTAAAGGATTATAACTGGTACATGCTTTCCTTTCAAAAGGATTTAAAAAAAAATAAAAAAAGGCCTGAAATATAACTTATGTTTTTTTCTAGTTTTTAAAAGTTCAATCAAGTTCACATTTACCAGTTAAGAAATATTTTCATTTGTTTCCTTTCCCTTCAGCAGCAAACCACTGGAGCCTCACGACACCATTGTTACAGCATTTGTGTGTGAATTGCTCCTTTCATTTCTTTGATCATGAGCTAGCAAAGACCCTCAGTGTGTCACCATGGTGCCACTGCATGCACCCTATGCAAGGCCAGTACTTCCATTTTTCTGTACAGAGGGAAATAGAATCCTGAAGAGCAGTGCAGTCTGAGATAGGACCAATATCCTAACGAGATTTTTTTTTTCTTCCCTATGACTACATAAACAGGAAAGCTGTTAATTTTATTCAGTTATGTAAGCACCTGTCTCAAGTGGGAACATTTCACTGAATCTCTGTGCTGGCTGGTCGAAAGAGGTGTGTAACACCACCTTTACATCCTTAGAAACATAAGTCATTTTCAGAAGATGCAAGTGGGGATCTTTTTTCTTGCCCAAGCTCTCCACATTTCCATAATTGCGATATCAGGGGCAATTTTATTTTTTGCTTCTCTCCTTTTTGGGCCCGTAAAAGAAATATTTGAGTAGTACCACAAAGATTCAAAGATTTGAGAACATGCACAGATC
Source organism: Lycocorax pyrrhopterus obiensis (assembly GCA_014706295.1). Taxonomy (NCBI): domain Eukaryota; kingdom Metazoa; phylum Chordata; class Aves; order Passeriformes; family Paradisaeidae; genus Lycocorax; species Lycocorax pyrrhopterus. The sequence goes on along the minus strand of JACSVZ010000001.1, from coordinate 112,776,414 downwards.
AAATTCAATACATTTTTAGCTTTCTGAAAGGGTATTTTAATGTATCTTGAGTCAGACTGATATTAGCAAAGTTAGTGTTTCTGATTGCTGTGTACGGTGCAGTGAATCATCTCTGTAAGCTGAGGTGACTGTTAGCAGCAGAGGTTAAAAGTACATTAAAACTAGAAAATTTCCCAGCTCGTTTTCATCATCCAGATACAAGGGCATTTATGAAAATCTACCAAGAGCCTTCTCAAATCAGAGACATCCTACTAGATCTCAACAGTATATCTGGTACTGAGCTGCCCACGTTTTTACAGTGTGGTGGCTAGAATATTGCCATTAATTGCCAGATAAACAAATGATAATAAGAGTTTGGGAGAGAAGAGTGCTGTTTGAGCACCTCCAATCTGCTAATACATTTCTTAATAAATGTAGGTATTTCATTGAATGCAAGCATTAGAGGAGGAAGTGGTGTAAGCACGCCACAACAAACAGGAAAAAAACAATATATGCTGCAGATAGTCATTCATGACCCCACTGTGGAGAACACAGTGCTTGTACAGCATGATTTAGGGATATAGGGAATGCCACAGTTTTCCTGATTTTTCACTGCCATCCATTTGAAATAGAAGAGGATGATGTACATGTATGAGATAATGGCTCTAGCTGATTGTAGCCCACATTAATCTGCAGTACTACTATCCAACACTTAAGAACTCAACACTGTTTTTGTCCCTTACCATTGTTCCCTCCCAGGCCAGCAAAAATTCTTTTCATAAGCAGCCTGTGGGCAGTACAGGTCCTCTGGCTCTTGGTGAGTCTGTCAGAAAATAAGGGAGTTATTCCACTGCCTGTTAGAGAAAACACAAATTTTTAGATTTCCATGGAAAGAAAACAAGTCCTAAAGTATTTTCTGAGAAATCCTTTGAAGAGAAAGCATTTCAGGGAATGTTCCTCAAGAGTCTGTCACATCAGAGTGATCCCACAGGAAGGCCAAATGTACAGAGTAGAAGAAACCTTCTCGAGGGGGCTCAGGTTACCGGGGGGGAACAGAAGAGGGGATGCCACCAAATCCCTCCAGATGTTTTGACTGTGGCTGACATATTGCTCTGGAGGTTGAAAAGGGCCTGAGGAAGGCACGAGGGCCTCACTTCTACTCAGGTATTTGTGTGAAGGCCCATAGGAGCTGAGGGAAGGATGCAGGAAGATATCTGATCAGGATGAAAGAAATAAAACATTTCTCCTCAGAAATGTCAGGAAGGGCTTTTGAGCTATTCCTGGATAATGCTGATTTTTAACATGAAGCATAAAAATGACATCTCTGTACACAGGAACACAGCTATCTCGCACAGAAAGATGAGTTGTCCGTGGCACATAACACCAGAAGACAAGAAAGAAGGCAGCACGTATCAAGTACGCTCATATTACAACTGCTCCTTTACCCCTGTGAAAGTACAGTGCAGGCAGGAGACATTTGAAACTGGCAAAATTGAATTTCTAAATGGGAATACAGCTTTCTGCAATTTTACATTTTCTGTGTATGAGTGGTTTGTGAGAATTATTCTTAAAAGCTGGGACCTCAGACTGAATGGTGACTGCTGTTTGTGAAGCATGTCTTGGTACAGCCTGTTTGATTTTAGTTACCTAGATCTGTACATTTACCTTTGTTGCCATGATCTTCATTTTCTGATGTTACAGCTTTATGACAGCTGAAATTCTACCTCTGATATTAAGATGTGGTGCATAACTAATGGCTCTAAAATTCTCTACCTTTATTGCCAGGTCTTTAAATGAAAAAGTTATTTTCAAAATCTATCCCTACACCTTTTGGTCATGAAGTGAATACCATCTTTCGAAAAGTGTTTCCAATCTTTTTTTTTTGCTTGAAAATATAATCATTTGCCTTATCTCTACCTTCACTTCCTCCTTTATTGGGCTTTTTCTGGCTTCCCTGTATCTGGTCCTGCTAAACTTCAGAGCACTGCAAGTGCCTAAGAGATCCATTGCATGTATCCTTTTTCCTGGTCTCTGGTGACGCCATCTTTTTGTGGTACATTGGTGTTTTCATAGCTATGTCCAAGAGAAAGTATGCTCCTCCTTTTGCATGTGCAAATATACGTAGAGTTATGTGTAACATATGCAAACACCTTTCTTCACGTCTTTATATATATATATATATGTATATATTTGGTAGGCCTGCCAGAGACCTTTCACTTTAACTTGCTGCTACAGGTCCTGTCTTTCGTGGCCCTTGGCTACTGTCTCTGCAACGCCATTGACCTGAATATTCCTGTTTTCATTTCTGCCTCCTGGAAACATCTGCTCAGCCCCTTAAGCCATGCAGGGAGTCTGGTTTTATTCAGGTGTCGGAAAGGCAGTAGGATTAAACTACTTCAATGGGTGCATGCAAGCACTGACAACTTTTAGTAGAAAAGAGTAGAATAGGGAATAGGAATTAGTGCTTGGGTCATAACGCTCTCTGTGCAGGCAACCACAGAACTCACTACCAAAAGAAAAGTATTTGATATTGGGCACCAACTGTGCATTCAAAATAGAAAAGGCAGCAGGCCTTCTCTTGATGAGTTTAAGCATTCAGGGACACATTCTGTCTCCTTTTGTGCTCACTCTGATTAGTCTCTCACTCCCTTTATGTTCCTGCTGTAACTGGGAGGGCAGAATGTGAGTTATACGGTAGTGACATGGATGGCAGAATGCACTCTACAATAAGTCACAAAAAGTACAATACCCCAAAAGAAAACAAAATTACTAGTATGGCAGTGAAGAACATTGACACTACATAATTAAATGGCAGGATATTGGTTAAAAAAAAAGGGTCAAGATTAGGTTACTATATTTATCATTTATTTGCACTCCATTATTTTACTGCACCTCTCTGACGCATTTTATTTCTTAGGATTTTTGGTAGAAAGACTGGATAAATAATCTGGATTTTATCACTAAATAATAGAGAACTGAATACCCTTTTCTTCTCTTCCATGGGTGGTACAGAGAGTTTCCAAAGCTCATCTTCTCCACTGTGTCCAGTACATTTTCAATGCTAAATCTTTTGTTTTAAGCACGCAGAGATGCGTTGCCCAGCTCCTGCGCTGAGATACTTAAAGCGCTTTAGGTCTTCTTTCTTTCTTCTTCTCCTTTCTTTATGAAGAAAGAATTCTCCAGACTTATTTAAGCTGAAAATCCACTTGCCTGAGCCTTCCTCAAATCTGTTATGACATCATTATATCAAAACGGATTAATGTGACAAGAATGTGAATATTCAGGTCAGGGGGTGAGTTCAAATAATATTTAAAGCTCACTCCAATTTAAAATTGTGTGAAACTAGGTTAGTCTTGCAGTGACTAAAGCCATGAAATACCGCTGTCTTTTTAAGCATCGCAGGGGATGGATGCCAGCATGGCATCCCAAGGAATGGTAAATTCTTAATGCGAGGAATTGGATAATACATCATTTCCAAAGGTTGGGGGGGAGCGATATGAAAGATTGAAAAGCCTTAAAGGACACAGTTGAAAGCTGGCTGCTGCATATCCTTGAGATGTTCATGCAAGGACTCTGTGATGTACAATGCTAAAAGAAGAGGCAACTGTGGGGTCTGTGGAGACAAGGTACCTCTGTCAGCACTAATAAGAGGTGAGGTTATCTCACTGCTATGTTTGGGTCAGAAAAACACTGGAGTTTCTCTGAAGACAGATGGCTAAAGAGATAATGACAGAACTGAAGAGCTACCACTTTTCACATAACCTTTCCTCAGAGTGAGAAGATTAATGATAGACTGATATCACTCTGGAAGCTGGGCTAAGGCACATGGAAAATAGGGAAGCGATTGGTAGCGGCCAACATGGCTTCATTAAGGGCACATCGTACCTGCCAAACTTAGTGGCCTAAATTCATTGGTGGATAAACGAAGAACAAGAGATGTCATTCACCTGGACTCGTGCAAAGCATTTGACAGTGCCCTATGTGGCACTTTTGTCTATAAACTGTGGAGGCATGGATTTGATGAATGGACCACACAGTGGAGAAGGAATTGGCTGAACGGTTGTGGGCAACAGCTCGATATCTCTGGAGGAAAGAACTCATTGTGGCCCTCCAGTACCTTAAGGGGGCCTACAAGAAATACAGGGAGGGACTTTTTCCACCACCAGGCAGGTTTAGACTAAAAAATTAGAAAAAAATTCTTTACTGTGAGGGTGGTGAAGCACTGGAAGAGGTTACTCAGAGAAGTTGTGGATGCCCCATTCCTGGAAGTGTTCAAGGCCAGGCTGGATGGAGGCTCTGAGACACCAGGTCTGGTGAAAATTTTCCCTGCCCATGGCAGAAGAGTTTGGAAATAGGTTATATTTATGGTCCCTTCCACCCAAACCATTCTATGGTTCTGTGACAAATGGCCTCTTCATCTCAAGGAAGTGACAAGTTCTCTCTTCTTTTTCCCCTTTTCCTTTCTCTGTCTTACTTGCTTAGAATTCAGCCATTATTTTAGGAGACTGTACAGCTTTCTTGATCTCACCAAGAATGTAGTCTTTATGGATATGTGCAGTGTTCATGCACTCTAAAATAACCCTCTTTTAAAAATCTAACTAAAGAAACAACCCATCCCAAAACCTACATGGCTATAGTGCTGAATTAAAATTTATTCAGGGCTGAGGATTCTGGTTGGCTCAGACCTGGTTTCCATAAAAAGCACAGGCTGATGTCTCCATGTGTTTTATTTTGATGATTTTACCTATCCTTACCTGGCTTGACAGTGATTGTCCTGTTTTTTATCTCTGAGTCATGGAGATAGCAGTATGGGACACAGAACAGTGGCATATTGCCACACTGGTACTTGGAAAATCAATAAATGAATAGTAAGGAGAGTCCCTTCCTCTTACAAAAGAAAGATGGTGGTGAAGAAATCTCACAAGAGAAAGAGAGAGAGCTCCTTGCTGCAGCTACAGTCCAAGTTCTCTTACTCACCATCCCAGCCAAAGTCCATGATGGATACAGAAAGTGTATTCCCTGTTCCCTCTTTCATCTTCCCTCCCAACCTCTCTTTTTAACCTCTCTTCTCTCCAGTCAACCAAAGGGCCAGAAATGTTTTGTTGCATCAGTTAGATATAGTTTTGCTTTTTTTGAGTTGTTGGGGTTTTTTTTTTTATCCCTCGTGTTTTTCTGTTTTGCTTTGACAGTGTAACCTGAGGTTTTGTTTCCACCTCCTGACTTTGGTATTTGCTCTAGTACAAGCCAAGACACAGATCACGATTTTTGAGTGGGGTATAAGCTAAAGATGACATTTGCCTGGTCCTCCATTGCTGCCCACCAGGACTGGCCTTCCCCACAGGAGACATTTACAAAGCAGAACAAAAGTGCAATTGTAATAAGTGTCAACACACATACCACTGTACACTGACAACTTTTTTCAATAGGAAGCAAAGTAAAAGTTGCCAGAGACTGGTCCAATCCCTCCTGAGTGTCTTCAAGCTCCTAAAGCTTCAAAAGCAGCACATTAATTCCTTGTCTTTTAAAACAGGGAGAAGTTCAAAGCAAGCCTCCACACAAACTTTTCATGTTTGCAATATAGCAGTATTCCTTCCTTAGCGGAGTTTCTTCTTCCTCCTCTATAAATAATTTGCCCTTTATTTTTCTAGTTAGTTTCCAGATTAATTTAATTTAACAGGTTTTTCCTTGTCACATTTTCCTTCCTGTCACTTTCCAAATTGCCAGTAGCCATATTCTACACATCAGCAGAGCTATATCTGGAACGTCTATACACCTGGGAAGGATGAAGATTAACCATCCCACTTTCTTGCAGTGGCATTGTGCTACCTTTTGCCTGATAATCCAAACAATTCCTAATCCTCATTTACACAGTCAATAAATAAACTCCTGAATTCTTCCCCTTCTCAGAGTCCCCCTTATATTTCTGCATCTTCCAATAAATTGTGCTTACCCTGGTATGGCTGTAGCCCACTACAGAGAACAGGAGTTTTAGCCCATAAGCAGGGAGAAGAGATCCATTTTTCCTTCCTTCCAGAAATTTTTTCTAGTTTTAAAAAATATTATGTGCTCCCTCCATCTTCCTTTTTTTTTTTTTTGTATTTTGGCTATGCAGTTTCAATTTGATCTCTGATCTCAGACGACACTTTCTAGAAATTTAATAATTCTTGGAACTTCCTGTTGACATATCTCTGTCTGATCCAGATCTTTCTTTAAGCGAGTGCCCCCAATCCAGTATAAGCCTTTAGCCTTGAGGCCCTGGGATCTTTATCAAAGTTGAGCAGGATGGAAATAGTACCTCGAGTGCCCTGCTGCCTCCCAGTATGGTATTTGGATTCACCACAGCAGCGTGACATTTTTAACTCATGACTCAGACGTATTTGCTCGTGGTTCAGCACAACCCCTGACCCTTTTCTGTATAACAGCTTCCCAGCCAGCTGCTCCTCATTCTTTATTTATGCAGTTGACTCAGCTTGCCTACATGAAGTATCCTGCACTTCCCCCTCTTCCATTTCAGCTCATCTTCCCCAGGTTGCAAAGATCATTTTAAATTCTGCTCTTGCTGTCCAGTGCGCACAGCTTCCTGCCTCTCAACTTGCTAACACCTTGAACGTGGGGATCATTAATGAACAATCAGCAGCACAGGGCAGCTCCAACACCACTCTTTTGATAAGAAAACTGATAATTGCCTTCTGTGTAGAAGTTTCAAAGAATTTTGCACACACGCATGCGCTGTCACAGATCTCTGCAGACTGTGCTTTCTTTACTTTTGAGGATATCAGGAGAGACAGGGTCAGAAGACTTCCCAAAGTCTTCTGGGATTCAGTGCTTCTTCCCTGGTATCCTCTAGAAGTGAAGTAGGCTGGTTTGACACAACTGTTTCGCCCCAAAAAATCCATTCTTTAAATGCAACTTTGGTCTAACATCTTTCAAAAAAAACTTCTCTGGCTCCTTCAATTTCTAAAATAGGGATCTTGGTGTCCTTCATGATAACCACCAACTCTGACAACACCACACTGACCTCATTTCCTTCAAGTGGACTCAGATCTTGGATACTCTATGTGTATTCACTAAGAGAGAGATTGTTGGCAACATCACCTCAAATTATTTAGGGGAACAAAAGTCACCACAGTCACGATTCTGACCTGTCAGCAGTACTAGGAAATGGTGAGAAAAGTCTTGCCTCCATATTCCCTGATGCGTTATAATCTTTTTGAATAAGATAAAGCTCAATTTCAGCTGTAAAAATCATCTCCATTTTTCTTAGTTGGCCCCAAATCCATTATTATTATATTTGCTAAAAAAAAGTGGGTTTTAAAAAGTTTACCTTTAAGAAAAGAAAAAAAGAAGTATCCACTTATAACCCTATCCTGCCTAGTCTCAGCACACGTATAACTTAATTCAGCATGGATCCACAATACATTCCAGACCCATCAAGACAACTTTGCCCATAATGTGATTTTCAGTGTTTGTGAGAATAGGTTATTGGTTAAACAGATGGGGGAAGAAGGGAGCGAGGAGAGCTTTTGAAGTTATGAGATCATAGAAAATTTATTCTGATGGTTGAATCAAGGGACTTGAAAACTGGTGATAAAAAAAAGGATTTTGCAATTTCTCATGTCTAGTTAAATTTGTATCTACTCAGGGCATTGCCCTTATACTGCAGCTGAAAACCTGTAAGACATCCAAGGTTATACTGCAGCAGGGCACCTATCCTGGCTTCTAATAAATTTAAACTAAGAGAGCTCTGAGTTATTGAGACAAAAGCTGAAATAGTCTTCTCTCTGACAGGCTAAGGAAAAGCAAATGATCCTACCTGAAAGGATGTATTTTGCTGAATGGGCGCTCTGGAGTCACTCTGCTAAAATACACTTAAAGTGATGTCAAGACAAATATCCTCATTTGTGTTTGCAATTATAATTTATACTCAATATACAGCACCAGATAGAACAGAAGAAAAATGAACTTTAAAACGTGAGGTATTCAGAAACAGCAGCACCAGAGGGTAACTAAAATGTTCCAGTCAGTTAGCAAACAGCTACAAAGAAAGAAATTTCATTGGTTTTGACTCAGCCAGGTGGCAATAACGATTTACTGGGGCTATCCCAGGTCCTTGCATCTAAAAGACTTTGCAGGGGTCAGCCCCCAGCTCGGTGTCCTGGCAAAGGCCAAGTGCCCAGAGCAAGGGACATGGGCATCACCACCTTCCCCCAAGATGCTTCTGTTTCAGCCCTCCCCCTGCCTGGCTGCCCACCAGAACCTACAGTTCTCTGACCCTGTAAGATGTCCTTTCTGCCTCAAAAGCTGCAGGGACAGATGAATTGCTGGCCCTCCCATTCCAAGGATTTCTCTTCCTCCCCTGGCACACAGGACATAATTTTTATCATTCTGCATCTGCAGGAATTCTCATTAAAACTTCCGGACCGCTCTCCTCGCGATTATCGTGCTTTTCTAAAATTGAGGGCGCACTTCGAGGAAAACAAAGACTGTTCATGACTCTCCCACAGCAATAAAATACATATGCAAATAAACAGATAAAAATCCCTCAGTTTCTTAGAGAATTCCCACAGACCAAATGGGTATAATTCTGCTTGCTTGCACCCAACTAGAAGCAAAATACTCCTCTTTTGTCATAAGTTCAGCCTGTTGCTGTCATGATTGTTGTCTACAAACAGAGATATTGAAAAACAAGCTGGAGTTTTAAAAGTACCAGTATGTGCCAATAAATTTGTGTGCCAAAAGGAACAAGAAAGGGGCTCTGTAAGAGATATAGAAGTTTAGTATTCAAATACTGCTATAGATATTTGAATAACTAAATGAGGAGATACATTATCTCCCTTTCATCACTTCAACAATTTTGATGTCAACTACTTCACTTCAAGAATCAGACTTGCAAATTTATTTGGCCTCACAAATCACCTCTCCCGATGAACAACATCATGGACATGCCTTGCAGCTTGGGCATTTATCCTATCCCAAACCTACGGATAAAACTCCTGCTTCTGTCAAAGGGGGTCACACTTCTCTCAAGCTACTGGGTTGGAGTTTTTTTTTGACAAAGAATTCTCTCTTGCAACCACGGCTTCACTAGGCCACACTAAAATAACAATAATAATGATAAAATTCAGCAAAGCATAAAAACTTGTAGAGCAGTAATAGAGGTGTTTCTGCCATTTTTACGAGGCACTAATCTGGTTGCCTCGTACGGAAGCAGATTATGGGCTCGTAAAACAGCACAACGGATCTATGGTGTAATGACTTTAGTAGGTACAGCAGCACCTTCACTACAGCTCCCCTCTTGACAAAACGCATGATGTAGGATGAGAAGTATAAATATAAAATCAATCTAAATTTCATTTGACTGTGATTTCCTCCTTATCAGGACAGAAAGAGATTGCAGGAGAGCATGAAGTAGCAAAGACAAATGCAAAAGCCTGACCTACAATAAAAGACAAGCTAACACTCTCAGCTGCCTAACTGTAAAAATATTTCAGCAGATGCACGGAACACTAAAAGTATTTACACGATTCATACAAAGTAACAGCTTTAAAAGCAAGTCATCAGCTATACAATAGGAAAGTGTGAAAAATGCAGAAGTAAGTAAATGGAGGTACCCCTCCAGAAGCTGTCATTTACATTACATCAGCTCATTTCATTTCTCTGCACGGAAGAATATCAAAACCATACCTTTGAAATGACTATATCATCCATTTTATGCCAGTCTAGAAAAAAAAGGCAAACTGACAATTTTGCTTGATTGTATATTTTTTCTGCTGTGTACAAAGGAGTAATTATACATATTTCGTTTTACATATTCATACAAAATGGATACTAACAGAGTAAGACTCACTATACCAGCTACAAAGACTGATAAACAAGTCACAGTGGCTATATATATTTAACAAGGGCCTGATCCAATATTCAAAAAGTCTACTGGATGTCTTTTTGCATCAGCTACCAATATAATATCATAGTATTTTCTCTATTTCTTTGTGCAGTTTTGCATTTAAAGATCAGACAAGGACCTGATTTTATTTTAGCTGTTGTACAATAGGTAGCAGCATGAAATCCAGGTCTGCAGTTGTAGTGCCTCGTTTCTAAACATCTCTGCACTTCTAAATAAAACCCGAATCTCTCTGATCAAACATGACAGGAACGTGAAAATTGAATCTACTCCCAAATTTTTTTTAATAACTTCTCATTGGACTTACAGTTCTGTTTCAGAGCAGTTTGGATGGATTGGAACAGAAAAGTTGTTATTGTGCCATACTTCAATAGCAAAGCAATTTTTGGCAGAGCCTTATGATGTACAGTCTGGAGGTATTTGAATATCCTTGCAAATTCAGCACTACTAGGTTCCATTTAAATTCTGCTTGGAGTTTTGGACTCTCCTGTTGCTTCCCTCAAGCATCTCCCATGGCTGTCTGGCAGGGCCTCGTATAAGATGTAATCAAGAAGATCTCTCCACTCCTCCACACTGCTAAATTACTGCTGGTGTTCCGGAATTAAGACCTTTAGGCACCAGGAGAACAAATAACAGCACCTGCTCTGAGGAGTCTCTAAACTGAAACCTAAGTTGTGCAAATGTCCAGTATATATATTTTTCACAAGCCTGCTCTCTGAAAATGCTCTCTCAAACCTCTGAAAGTGCTGCAAACTTGCTCTCCCACATATTTTCTTCCATCTCATCAGCCCAGCAATTCCATGAATTGACTGTTTCCTTATCTGCTTTCACATAAGCAGGTAAAAAACATTCACCATTGTCTCCTCATACTGCCTGATGCTGTCTTCAAGCACATGTTGTTTTTTTAACAGCAGCATGACATTTGTCTAATAAATTAATTGAAACAGCAATCCAACAAGTGCTTTAGATTACAGATGTTTGCAAGCCATGCCTCCAAAACTGTGGCGCTAAAACAGCCACAGGAGCATAGGAAGGAACATTTCAGACATTTTGAGCATTCTGTACTGAGCAGAGTAATGTCAAAAGCAATGTCCCTGGTGAGACTGGGGCAAAAAATACTCCTTGGTTAAAAGTGGGCTTACTAACAGCTGTACATGCAGAAGACCTGGTGGAACATTACAAACTGTACCATGAATGCAAAGGCCAAGCATGAAGGATGTTAAAATGCACATGTCCATCAGAATCAGAGATGCAAATAAAGGGATCTGTTAGCAAACAGAAATCCAGTTAAATATATTTGTCATAAATGGTTAAAAGGGTACCTAAAGATCTTTGAGTTTCAGCTGATGGATTGTCTCTGCCCCTCAACCCTTCCTTGAAGTTTCTTTCTCTTTTACACAACCAGAAGCAAGGCTGTGTGGCCTGGGCAGCACGGTGTTATTGCTGTGGTTTGCAACAACCAAGGAGCTGTCTAGCAGCAGGATAAACTGCCACAAAAGCAAAGTTATCTTACTTTTATGTAAATTCCATCTTTGACCTGCATGCAGCTGACGGTGCATATTTTATTGTGTTCACTGGGTTTTCATTAGACCCCTCGTCATTTGCTGAAACGTTTTTTAACTTCATTTAAATCTCCTTGTGCCTCAGAAATGTCAATAAATGTCATTGTTATCATCAGTTTTGTCCTGGGTTGACTTTTCTGAGTTTTCTGTCTCTGGATTTGATTAAAATTGGGAAATAAATAGCGAATAACATATTGATTGCAGGCTGGGAAAGGTTGCAGATAATTTATTATCTGTGAGCATGATACCAAGGTTTTTTCTACCAGAATCTTCAGACTAAAAAAATTCATTCTGATGGGAAAGTGGGGTTTATAGCTACTCTTTAGTGCAAAGCAGTTTTTCAAGTCTTTGCTTGGTCATCTATAGACCATAAATCAAGCTAAGATCAATGGTAGTTACCTCATACTGTTAGTTTAGCAGACCTTAAAAAGGAAGCTATTAGAGATTATTAAACCTGAAATCAAAATGCCTTGCTTACAGGGGAAACAAGAAAAAACAAACAATCAAGGAAAAAAATAAGAAAAAACCCCCAACAGACATTGCCTGTGAACATTAATCTAAACCATAATTCACTGTATTGGCAGTAATTTCATTATATTGCTTTATCCAGACTTACAGAAGAGTAATTATTTGGAACTATATGTCCTAAACTGACATTTTTACAATCTCCAATACTGCATCACTAGCCAAGAGAACGAAAATTTAACTCGCCAGCATATGCTTCTGCACTTTTCATCATACCAATGAACCCTCAAGAATGTTCCTGCTTTAAAATCTTTCCATGACTGGGAAAATCTGAGTGCAACAATGGCCATGATTTAGAGAAAGCAAAATGAGACAAAACCAGGTAAGACATCAATCAGGCCCTTCAGTCTTTCCTGTTTACCTCTCAAAGAGTACCTGATCTAATGCCCATTTAGTCTAGAGGAGCTCATTTACAATTTCAATTGTAATTACAGTCAGAGCCTTTGCCTCTGACTGCTGTCACAAGAGGAGACTGCTGGTATTACAGCAAACTGAATTAATAATCAGAAAACATATTAATGTGTCTGGTGGGCTGAAGAATCACCGTTATATTTTATCCCCCTGAAATACCAACAGCGTTGCTGTTTATTAGGGACAGCTTGGGTAAGAAACTGCTCTACCACACACCAGGAAAGAATGCCAGAGTTCCAGAATGCCTGCAAACACACCAGGAGCACTACCAGGAACACAGCTCTTGGTGGAAACTGGACACCAGTAACAAACCCTGTCCCCACCTTTGGTCCCCCAGAATCACAGTCGCTGTTCTGTGGCTCGAGTGGACACTTATGGATTGGACGCCAATGAATGCCATTAGTGCTAATTGCCAGTAGCACAGAAGAAATGTATCACACTATGCCAGGACCATCTGAGACACCCCATTTCCATCATCCCTAAATCCCTGACAGTCTTTAATCTGCTCATTCTCACTCCACTGAAGGCAAGAAACAGTCACAACCCACATGTTGCCTCAAGGATCATTTGCTAAGCAGGTTAAAGCTGGTTTTGTGATTACTGTAGCATCAAATTCAAAAGCCCCTGAGTTATTGCAGCAGTTCTCTGGATTGCACAGACCTGGCTCTCTGTGTGGCAAGTGCAGAGTAGCAGCAATACACAAGCAACCAACATATTAAAGGACACCACTTCAGGCATGTTAGTCCTAAGGCAACGGAACACAGGAATACAGACTGGATACATGAACCATTCAATTTAAGAGAGACATTAGATGAACACTGCTCAGCAATACTTATATAGCCATGTGATATCCATACAGTAACAGCTAATCCCCTCACCTGTGCCTAGCTGCAGGTCAGATTTGGCATCCATGTCCACAGTCAGGAAAGCTGCCACTCTAAAGTGGCACTGTCAGTCGAACAACGTACTAACTGATTAGTCTTAATTCAACATAAACCATTCTAGTTGAATTGAAAAGCCAGAATTCAGCACCTTTGGAGCATTTAGGACAAAAACAATTAAGTGGTACAATATGAGAGGATTAAACTTAATATTATCTTCCAGGCATTTTTAAAGAATAAACTTGTTTTCAACAGCAATCTTTGTATGCAGTCAGAGGACAGTTACCATTTGTTACAGGGGAGGACTCTTGTAAAAAAGGATGAGCCAGAAAAACTATCTCAACAATAACAGAGCTAGAAATGAACTGTCTAGAGACAAGATGACTCATGTATGGTATTGAGCCACACACAGTTTGTCCTGTGTTTTATTCATTTTTAATATAAGGGGGTCATGGTGCATGTACTGAGGGCCCAGATGATTGTATTGCTCTTGAGCTGTTGCTTTCTTACTGATGTGAAAACAGAAATACAAAGCATGCAGGAAAAATAGCCCAGATTTGAAGGTGACCAAAACGGCAAACAGAGCACAGATTCATCCCTGTGCTTCCATTTCAAGCTGAACTCTGGCATTAGCCTGTGAACCTTGCTTTCCATTCCCTCTGTATCCAGAACCCTGCTTCCACCAGCAGGCTCCTAATGGTGTTGCTGTAACAGAAGAAACAGACTCTTACATCATCTGCAGTCTTATGGGGACAGACCCCATGAAAGTAAATAAAAGACAAACATTACTGAAGTTACTCTGCCTCTTGCCCCAAATTATTCAGACAGTGCCAACAACCCAAGCAACAAAAGACTACTCATTGTCAGTTGCAATAAATGTGGAAATACAGACTCTGGAGAGTTATTCTGCATAGAAACGTATCTGATGTTTCATATTCCAGTATTTTTAGCCAAGCTAGATATGGATTTTCAAGAATTTCTAAGAGATTTCAGCAACACAAAATCCACTGAAATGAATTGGACGTTTGCTCCTAGTTGCCTTTCACTCTGTTCCTTAAGTCTAAGATATTATTTTCACTGTTTTTGTACCTCGATTACAAATATTTGCAGCATTTCCCAGTGTACAATTAGACTTGGTAGCTTCCTACGCTGCCCAAATATTAATACAGTCTGGAAACTTGGAAAGATTAAGTCCAGATTCAGGAGTTTCATGCCCTGCACACTAAGCTGCCCTCAAGCATTTGTGCATGGGGGAAGAATATGCCAATATCTATGAGAATGAAACCTCCCTGGTACAGGCAATACACCTGGCTCATAAAAATACAGAGCATGATCACTGGAACTTCATTTCCACGAAGCTCACCCATATCTTGAACTGCTGAGAATTAGTGTAAGACATCTAAATGAAATGGTAAGCAAAGAAAAATCTTGGAATAAGGACTTCTCACATGACTATTATTATTCTGTTTCCACTGCAGCTTCTTTTCATCCTTGTGTTTCAGGCAATGACGAACCCTTTCACTTCAAAAACAATCAATGGGATGTTTGAAATGGTATGGGGGGCAGAGGGATGCACATATACAATTTTTTTTCTGATTTCCCAAGTCACCCACTTACCAGTGATTCCATGACACCCCATCTACACACTGGGCAGCATCTGTGTTTTAAACTGCAACACTGCATCGCTTCAAAGCTGGAATAGAATGCTCCCTACACTCTGGGTTCTGTGCTAATGCCTGCTGCTGACACCGAGGCAATGCCCAATCAACCGTCTGAGAGCAAAGTGTTGACAGACCCCAGAGATGCTTCTCTGCCCCTGCCGTGATGAGAGGGCAAAAGGAGAAGGAACAGAGTCCATTAACAACTTGAGGGGGATGTCAAGGGATTAAATATTGTTCTGAGTTTAGTATGAGATGTGGAATGACTCACAGCTCCTTGCTGATCCACTGGGAAGAGAGGAGCAGGGTGCAGAGACAGATAGGAGGAAGAGGCTGCAGAGGGAAGGTGAGCAAAGGATGCTGCAGAGAAAGGGCATAATTCAGCCCAAACTTTTAGGTACAACCCCTGTTGAGAAGAAATATATAGCTGTCTTTTCTCACACATACTCTCTCCTGAGGCCTTTGAAGGGTGCAATTTACACTCTTGCAGTTGTCCCTGAGCCCAGCATCAGAGAAGGGATTGCTCAGGGATGCCTGTTCCTCTTGGTTTTCCCTTGCCTATTGCTAGTAAAAAACCCCAAAACATGGAAGGGCAGCACCTGCCCTGTAAGCAGAAACAGAATCTACCTGCAGAAAGCCATAATTTAGTTGCTTGTGACCAGCTGAAGACTGAAATTCATCTCAAAGAGGGGATCTGGAAAGCCCCTCATCAGGGAGGTGTTTTCTGAAGTCCGGGTGTGACAGTGATCAGAGCAACTTTCCTTACACACTTTATTACAGTTAAATATCTGGTTCTGAGCCCTTCTCTGCCTTCCAGACCCCTGCATCTTTTCATTGTTCATTTCACTAAAACACCTTCTTTTTTTAGAAGAGTCACAGCTCAGAAAACCCTTATGCAACTCCGAGCGTTGTAAAGTTTGCTGAAGTGAATCCAGCTCACTACTCAAGCAGAGAAAAATGTATCATTCCTGCACTGTTTTAGTGAATGTCACAGAATGTAACAAAAGAAATGTTTAATTACACTGCCACTCAGGCTTACTGAGACCCCCACCATCCTCCTCATCCCAGTGCAATAGCAATAATCAAGCTAATCAGGAAGCTGGTGTTTATAAATCAATTAATACATCAGTTAATGTACTACTTAATGTGCTGCCTAGAGCAGCTATTACTGGCAGTACATGTCAGTTAATTGCTTCCTTCCTACTCCACTGGCTCAGTGGGAATCTGTTGGCAAAGGCACCTCTTGTGCTCATTTTGCTGATGTTGACAAAGATGCTGGGCCCTTGCATTTGTGGGTTGTGGCATGTAATAGCACGGACGCCTCTCTGTTCCACTGCCTCAAGAAAAAACCTCCCTCCCTGCCATCCTACCGGAGGGAGAGGGTGAAACACATTGCTTTGCCACGTAAGATGTGTAATCAAGGACACTGCATTCCATTGCATGACACCCAGCCCCTTCTCCCCTCGATCCTGCAGCACCAAGGCCTGCAGAGGGACTGCATAAATCACAGCCTAAAAACTGATGCTGTAGGATGTATGTGACACATCAGCAGGGACCCTGCACCTTTCAAAAACTGTTAAATGAGTATTTTGTGAAGTAGCTGTGAATAATTGCAACCTGTTTTCCCTCAACCCAGCAGCACACCACAAATCAGAAATTAGCTTCAGAGGTGTAGCCACAGAAGTCACAAAGAATTTGACGTCACAGTGAGGCAAAGGACCTCACAGACTCCTGTCCATCCCTCTCCTGCACTAGCCCTGATGCTTTTCCCTAGGTTCACTTCCTTTAAAAGTCAGCACGTAAAACACAGACTTGCCAATCAAGAACAAGCTTGGTTGCTACTGAAACTTGACAATAAACCTTGGAAAAGTCTGTCAGAGGTATAACGTGTTGTCTTGCCTTTTTTCCTCTGCTGCAAGGTGCAACGATAACCTGTGGTTTTAAGCAAAGTGGGAACAGGCTTTGGCACAATACATTTCTCACACCACCACGCACTTGATTGTTCAGCCCAAGTTAGGGGAACTGCCAGTACCTATAAAGTACAACCTTGCATTACAGTGGCTCATAAGGTGAATTATCCACTCAGATTACAGCTGAGGCTTTTGGAGGGATGCGGTTGGGATTTGGTTGCATCTTGGGCTTCAACTAGAATATTGTGAATAAACCCCACTTTTCATTTTTGGATTTTGTTTGGGGGGGTTATTTGGGTTTTTTGAGGGTTTATGGTTGGTTTTGGGGGATGTTTTCGTGGTTTTGTTTTGGTTTTCTCTGTCCATGTAAACAGAGAAAGTAAACAGCACTGGATAAAAATAGATTTGTTGAGTTCAAATCTCCAGCTTCCTTTCATTTTTTCCTCTTCTGCCTTCCCTCCCTGAAGTGTAAAGACACCATCTTAACTTTCATTATTGCTAAAAAAAGGATAAATAAGAGATTTTTCTGCTATGAGAGGTTATTATAGACTAGCAATCAAGTTCTAATTCTACTTAGCTGCATAATTGTGGTAGTTAAATTGTATTACTTTGAGCATATGACATATCAATTCATTGCCTTTCTATACAATTAGACTGCAATAAATCAAAGTAATTTGCTGCTATATTACATGCAGACACTTATATGAGATCTCATTATCCTCAATCTGCCACAAAAGGCTTTGTATCTTTGCACGTGCAAAAAAAAATATATAATATTGTATGGAAATATTTGTCAAATTTTAAATTCTGAGACACCTGAGGTTTTTGCACAAGCCTTAAAAGAGTTTATGTCTTTAGAGGTAGGTGTTCAATAAAACCCAGCAAGTCAGAGACAAACATTAAAGAGAGTAGCAATGATACATTAATACTGAATGCTCTCCACAGAAAACCAAAAAAAAAACACCTCAAAAAACCCCCAAACCAGCAAAAGCAAAGCAGATAGTGAAGCAAAACAAATCAGACCAGAAACTCTTCAGGTGTGGAGAAACTGACTCCAGTCATCGTCAGATAAGGTGCTAACTCTGAACATCTTTATTAAATAAGGCAACAAAGAAGACAAATACACACCACAACATACCAGAAAACAAATGGGGAAAGGACATGTTCTGGAGCTGTGAAATGGGTGGTAAATTTGGAATGGATGATGCTTTCAAAGGCACTCTGTATTGACTGAGCACTGCTTCAAGTGAATGGAAAAGAGCTCTCAGCAGCTGAGGGAGCTGAGTGAGTTCAGTGCTCAGTGACATTGAAAAGTTCTCTCTGTAACATGCAAACCCCAGCAGCTTTCAAACTTGCCAAACACTGGTTACATAAACTTCCACTACTCACACTCCTGGGGTTTCAGTACTGGTGCATTTTGCAGCAACACTCGTGTTTTTAATGAGATACCTGCCAAAGAATCCTTTTTTTCTCTAGTTAGCCACATATGTAAAAACCTATTTGAAACATCAGCAGCCTACGCAGCCTCAGCACTAGAAACAGGGGAAATAGTTCAAAACTGAAGGATCATGCCTTTCCCCAGGCCAGAATGAAGATATACAGTCATGGTTTGAGGCATGACAGTTGGCTTCAGATTGCAATATGAGAAAATAGGTTTAAAGCCCCAACACCCACTCCTTACTAGGGAGAACACCCCCTCCAGGACTTCTTTTCCCCCGGCTGCAAAAACACAAGGTTGTTTTTAATCTAAAACAGAATTGTTTCACTGGAATGGGCTGCTTTGTGTCATGTAGTTTACTTTGCAGTTTCCAAGGGATTTCAACTAAAAAAAAAAAAAAAGCCACTTTGCAGAAGTGCACGAGACCTTTAAACCGTATAAAACATCCCTCTGTAGAAAATAAGGCAGAACTATCCACACATGCACTTCTTAAAGACAGAGAGGCAGAGTCTCAGGACTGATACTGTACAGTACCACTAATTCAGTTGAAGCCTATGTAAAGAAAAAACATTACATAGATATTCCCCTTAGATTTCTTGACCCTTTGACCAGGTCTGTAAAGAGTTCACTGCTCTTAAGGCCGTGATTCAGCAAAGAATCACGATCTTCTGGAGCACAATAGCATACACAACCAGAAATCTTCTGCTCCTCTGTGAACTTTTCATTAATGGACTTCATGGAATAGAATTTTCCATGTCTGGAGATGTCACTGATACCCAAATACACCAAAGATTTATTGGCAGAGATTCTGGCGTGATTCACTGTTTGCCTCTGAACTAAGATATAGAAGGCACATTTCTGGACAGGAATGAGAAATGGTGCTAGCAAGGTAATGCTGAAGGAGAGCAAACAGAGGAGAAAAGGAATTTCCATATACAATTTTCAGGATTAGAAGCTGGAAAAGGACAGGAAAAAACATAAAAGACAAAGAAAACTAGATCCAGCAAATGGTGAAAGAGACAACAATAATCAAGATTAAGGAAAGAATGAAAAGAAACAAAGAATTGCCATGCCTAGCATGACTGTGGGCACCTCTATGTCTGCCAGGAAGAGAAATGAAGGGAACAGCAGCTTACATTTTGCCACTCTGGGGTTAAAATTCACACATAACTCAAACACAGAATTATTCAAACAGATTTTGGTCTTAAAAATACTAGTGAATGCTCATAACTTACTAATTAACAAAGTAGTAAGAGTCTGCAGTAAAATAGCAGACTGATTTCTGTGCTCCACTGAGAAAGCCTCTTGGTGCTGAGGACAAGAGAGAAATCACCAGACTGAAAATGGACATGCCAGTTCCACACAGGAAGGATTTTCAGAGTCATGTACCACTGCAGTGCCTCCTATGAAGAGAAGCTGATGTTACACTTTCTTATCAAGCAGAAAAGGTACCACTCTCCTCACTGAACTGATACATTATTTCTGAACAGCTCCAAATCTTGCTTCAAATCTACCACATCCTTCTTACCAGGCAGCTCCAAATCCATCACGTTACCACTGAAATGTGACCCCACAAGAGAAGTTTGTTTGTAGAACCCAGAAGACAAAAAGAAAAGAGTGACAAATCGAACTTTCCATCCACAAGAACTAGTCAACATGTTTCTATAAATGACTAATCAGACATGAGTGAAAAAATACTTCTTCTGGTAAAATGGATCAAGATAATTATAAATGGTATGAGACTGTAATTTTGCAAGGGAAAGAAGCCACCAAACCCCCCAAAAAACCAAAACACAACAACAACAATAACATGTATTAACACTATCCAGAAGGCCCATGGGGAGTTAAAACCACTTTTATTAATACAGATTGTTCAATATTTAACTATTTAAGCCCGTAAAGCTCTATATAAAAGGTAAGAATAGATGTCTGGTTGCTCTCCCTATGACACTACACCTTTCTCCATCCGTGCATAGCTTTGCCTAAACATTGACTATACAAAATAAGGTGTTTTTTGCTCCCACTCTCTCCTCTTGCACAGGTGATGGCATAGACATGCTCTCCTAAGGTAGCATCACCATCTCCTATGAAATGTCTGTTTAGTGTGTTTAAATCACTAAACACTCCCTATCACAATTGTCACTGAAAAAAAAAGACCTATTTTTTTTCCTAGTAATTCTTACTATTTTTAATTCTCCAAGTATTTCTTCATATGAAGAAAGATAAAAATGGGAGAGCTCTCTGTACTTTTGATTATCTGCTGCTGTAACAAGTGCTCTGGGGGTGTAAATTAAAGACTTTGTTATGCCTCCTGTCCCTGACCAAGGTCACTAACCCAGCGGAACACACATTACCTTCTGTGTCTCAGAGCTCTATTTTGTAAAGTTTAAAGCAAAACCCTTAAAGTATCCTTGAACAGAGCTGCCTTTGACATCTTAATGCAATCTCTGCTGTTAAGCCTCCTAGCTGATTTCCTATGCAATAGGTGCAAGATTTTTATGCAATTCCTAGCTTGTTTCCTACAATATATAAATGACAGCATATCTCAAGTGCTATGTCTGCACCGTGTAAGCCACAAAGTGTTTTTCAAGCAATCATGGAATCTAAAGTGCGTTGCTTTCCATGACTGACTAATGTATTCCAGAGATAGAAGTGCTTTTGTATAAATAACATTATGATTTTCCCTTTGATCTCAGCTATCGCATTTAGAAGTATCCTAATCTTGGAGTTTTACAGCTCCTCTGGAAAGTTTATCAAACAAAGCTTTCATGAAACATACACATATACTTGGGTATACCACATATTCTGATTTCTTTCTTTTGGTAATCATGAGCCTCCTCGTCTCCATGATATTTTTGATCAAAGGTCACATCTCTTAACTGTGCTTCAGACAGTCCATTTTAAAAACAGTCACTGTCTCCTTTAACTGTTGTGAATTTTGCAGTTCATTTAAGCCAATTTGCCAACAGGAATGGAAAGAAAGCATCCCCAAAAAATATTACACCTATTGCCTCTATAGAAAACAAGATATTTGCAACAGTTTCAAAATTAAATCAGCTCCAACAAAAGCAGATTAATTGCTTTTAATGAACAAAGACAGTGTCAAAACCACGGTAAACTCAGAGTGGCAGAATCCGCATTTCAAACTTTTGTCTCTACTTCGTTTTTTTAATGGTAATGAGTTGATTGACATCCTCCCCAGAGGGGCAGACTTCTGAGCACCGATAATATCACAAGCAGCTGAGCAGATTCTTTCACTAACCATTTGAAATTGCTGGGTATTGTAAGGTATTCCTCTGCTAGAGCTGACAGTAATGAATACCCGGTTTTGCACAGCTTCAACCACATGGGGGAATCACATTTTACTGTCTTCAATTTTCAGCTGGTAATCTCATACACCAGCATATTTAATACCCTCCTGATTTATACCAGAACACCCACTAATATCTTCTCAATCACACATTTTCAAATCCCTGCACTTGAGGACTTCACAGGTGGGGGGTAAATTGCAAAGATTTTCCTTCTAAAGGTTTATCAGAAGTGCTGCTACCCCCTACCTGTGTGTCTCTGTGTCCCTGCCATATTATAGACCCAGAATTACAGGATCTACCATAAATCTTAATTTTCTGGGATTCCTCATGGGAACAGATCTTGCATCTGGAATCGAACACACAGCTCCCTGCAAGAAATGAACATCTTTTCCTTCCCGCCACTGCCCTCTGTGTGCGTGTCCCCAGAGAAACAAAACAATTAAACCTCACAATATCTGGGTGTTTAGCCACTCTGAAATGTTCACTGCTGTTACCAATGAGCTGCCAATCCAGGGATGGGGACTTTCAGTGACATAACAGCCATTCCATAACGTCCCCAGAACTTTAGGCATTCCTTTGTCACAAATAGCTGTAATGATGGCTTGTGTGGGCTCTAGGATCTAGGTGAAAGTTTCAACTCCTGTCAAATCACCTTCAAAGAAGTCATTGGGTCTTATCCATTTCTCCAGATCTGTTTTGACAGCACTAATGGCTGATTGTTGCTCTAACTATCCAGATAACATGTCATAACTTTGTTAGAACATCTGTTATTAATTTACATCGGTAAACAGCCAGCAGGAGCTGCTTTGTTTTTTTTTCCAGCAGTTCTTGCTGCGTGGATGCTTTGGAAAAATGATGCAAACACTGTTCACCTGGTGCATATTTAGGTCCTTTTCAGTGACTGAACTGAGAGTATGTAAAGCATCTAATAGGAGAGGACAGCTCTGCTTCTTTAATTGCAGTCGACACGTGCACCACACTATCTGTGGAAGCAGATGGGTTCTGACAATACTTTTTCAAATCTTGCTGAAACGCCACGCTAGTCAACATGAGTGAGGCTGTGATCATTCAGCTATCAGAATGATCTGACTTGTTCAACTCTCTCTTTTGCAGCACAAAGTCCTGATCTGATGTTAGCTGGGTTTGAAATAATTTTTTATTGTCACTCAAGACACTGCAGCCCTAGAAGTTATGAAAGATGCATCAGGAGCTTCTGATGTGCTTCTGGCCTTTGATTTCTACACAGGCTTATAAAAACATTTGCAAATGGTTCCTCTTGGGAATGCAACACTCGGACTGAATTTTATATAGAAGCATCTAAATGTTTTCATTCAACAACTGAACAGAGAGGCAAACACAACAAAAGATTTGTCTTCTTTGTGATCAACTTCGCAGTTCAGCCCTAAGTTCTGGTACCCTCTTTGTCCAAGCTCTACACAAGTCAGTTCAATTCTAGGTTCTTGAAGACAACCAGCCAGTTTCCACCAACACAAAACCGAGTTGTTTCAAATATTTTACTCCAGGGACAGTTACCTACATTTCATTGTGGATAAGACTGTTCTGCTTTGGCTCTCCTCACCACGTGCATTCCTCCAATTCTACATCACAGTATCCTCTACATCCTAAAATCTATCTTTCCTGCTGTGTTCCAAAGCATGCAGTGCAGACCTTTGGCTCTCATGCTAGGGAAAAAAACCAAACAAACTTCATTTATAATCTTTAACTATATTTCAGACATTTTGAATTAGGCAAGAAGCCACACACATACAAATGACTTTTGCTTGAGGTGCAACTGTGGGACCCCGGGGAGGTCTGGATCAACTTCTAAGCAGTGCTGAGACACTTGCCTTCCAGAGCAATTCCACGGTTTTCTCTTCAGAGGCATCATTACTGTACTGCGGGCTTTTGAACTCATGTTGCCATAGCAAATGTTGTGCATTGTCTCGTTGTTATTTATGCTTTGAAGGTTTCTGTAGGCAATTGCTTAAAAACTGAGGTGTTTGCATTCTTGAGACTGGAACGATGCTGTGGATCTTTGAATTCATAACCCAGTGCGCGTCAGCTAAATCAGTTCTTGCCTTTGACCACTGCAGGGTTATGTATCTTGTCTGGGACGCTCCTGTTGGCAAGACACTGGAGGGTCATCTCTAGATGAGAAAGATGATGGGATCTGGGGTCTCACAGTCCACTTTTGATGAAGAACATGGCAGGAGCTTTTGTCACTTCTGAGTGACTGCAGGAAACCTTGGGATACAGAACTTCTCAGGTAGTATAAACCACCAAAACACAAAACAGAGGTGTCCAGTTCAGCATGCACACAAGTCAACCCTCCTTAACTCAACAAGAGTCAATGAATTTAACAGGAGGTTAAGTACCTAATCAAGTGCATTGTCATGTGCTGAATAAACAGTGAAAACTTTCTCTGAATCTAGTAAAGCTGCACATATTTTAACGGCAGCAAACAAAAGGGAGAAAAGGGGGCTGTGCTTTAAGATTTCCTAACTTTCTAACTTGTACTGTCTAGAAAATCACTGCATTACCTTGTACAGAGCCTCAGGATCTGCCAATTCTTTGTAACAAAAAGCATGGAAATGTGTAAACATCAAATATTTTCACCATCAGTGTGTTCCTCTCCCGCAAATAGCTCTAATTCTAATAACTTTTCCAGTTAATCAATATATGGTGTATGTACCACAGAACAAGTAGAGTCACCTCCATATATGAATGAGAGCATAAACCTCACCTGTGTTTTGTTCCTGTAAATTGTAGCATATTGAACAGGAAAAAAACTTAAATCCACTTATATGCTATATTCCAGGGCCAGACAACACCTTAGAGATGAACACAAGATTGGGAAGCGACACCTTTTTTCCAAATTCAGTGTTTTTGAAGGCGGTGTGACACCAGCATCAGTTTTGAGTACAACCAGTAAATTCTCCAACAGGTGTAAATGAAATCCTACCAGCCTGAGTTTACATGATGCATCACAGTGAAATCCTTTAGATACGCTTCCTTCTTTTCTGGTTTATTTCCAAATTTTACTGGGGTGATTTTTCTATGTAAATTGAAGTACAAACCCTCTTTTTCGCGACTGGATGTGGTTTAGAAGATATCGTGGCATTAAAGAATGTCCTACATTTTATCTTAAGTTGTTCAGCTGATGATCCTGGCTATTTCTGGAGGGATATTTGTTACACAGCTTTGCGAGTGACCCATAAGCGTTTGTGTCTATTAGGACATGATATGGTCAAATAAAATTGCACTGACAGCTACATATAAATACATTTTTTTGCCTAAGTATGCATATATAATTGTCTGGGAGAGGTCCTTAGTTTCACATTCATTAAAATAACCTAAATTCTTGAAGAATTCTTGTGGGGAGGGAAAAAATCTGCCACTTACAATCGCTTATCTGATTTTGCACAATTGATAGTTAGATTTATTCCCTTATTGCATATAATTTCCTGTTAATATTGTAATTTAAAATAAAGATACCCTTGCAGTAAGAACACAGTTCCTGGGATTTTTCAAGTCCTGGAAAGGCTTTGATGGCACTGTGATTACCTGAGTAACCATAGAAAAATGGACAAATTGAAGGCTGGTAGATGACAGGAATAATCAAAGACAGACAAAATAAATAACTCCTTAGCACTGACAGATTATTTGTTTGCAAAAGAGAAAGCAAGGGTATGGGGGGAAAATGCAATTTTAATAGAAGGTTAGTTGAGTGCACTGCAGCAAGGAATTTGAGTGCAATGCAAAATTGCATATTGTTTCGCTTGGCTTCCACATGCTTTCCTGCCATGCTAATGAGCAAAATGTCTTTAAAAGATCAACTAAGAAATATGAGTTTGTACCAGAGAATTAGATTTGGACGCAAGGTCATAAAATTTAGGTCATACAGTCCAGTGCACAGAGCAGTGCTGATAAATTCTGACAGAAGTGGTAATCAGTTAGGATGAAAGGAAAATAAAGAATTAAGGAAAACAACAGTTTTCACACGGCTGTAGTGCACTAAACAATTTCTACACTCAGATGCAATGCAAATAGCTTGAAAGAAAAGGCAACCTGCAGTGTGATAGCCATTTAGCCAAATGCTCTGAAAGCTGAAGGGCAGTGTTCAGATCCTTTCTGTTTTAATAAATAACACTGGTATGAAATCTAGGAAAAAGAGGATAACGAGATGAGACTCATATAGCATAAAACAAAGAGATCAGATATAAACTAAGCCACCATGTTGCAGACTGCAGAGTTTTCAGAATTTAGAGGGTGCTCTTTTCCAATGTCATGCCAGAGTCAAAATAAGACTGTCAATTACCTGAATTAAATCCTAAATTAATCTGAATTAAAATCCTGGGTAGAATCTAATACAATCCATGTCCTTCTAATAATTCATTCCTTGTATGAGACTTCCTCCATCTCCTAGTCTTACAGCCTGGGCCCTACTAACTTAAACATGGTGTGTAACAGGAGTATGATGCAGCATTGGCTAAAGCTGATGAAAACCTTTCCTTCAAATAAGGATTCTGTGAAAAAATGGAGCCTCAACAAAAACAAATATTAAAAAGCACATAATTTTCAGAATGAAATAACCACATATTCAAGTAATTCTAGTATTTTAAGGTAATTCTTGCTAAAACATCCTTAAGAATAATTGTTTCATGTTAGCAAAAATGGTGTATGTATGAAATTAATTTTTTTTGGTTTTTAAGCCATGCAAGAAGATGTTGAGTGCTCACCATCGGCCTGCTGGCAGTGCATGCAAGCAGAGAGGCTGTGCTGAAGGCAGAGGAGCAGCACATTTGTTAAATCGTGAATTGGAATGACTAGAAAACTCAGCATAATGATAGGGCTTAGCAAGACAAACAAGTGCCCTCAATCTGAGGTCAGGAGCTTGTTCATTTTAGGACTGCATTGCCTCAGTTTCTCTCCTTCCCAAAACAAGTTGAATTGGCAGGCTGTATTAAACATCTGTTCAAAATTCCTTTTTCCTTAAAAAGACTAATTCCTTTTTGTTTAACAGGCTTGGATGGAATTGTTTATTATTTCCAGGATCTACTTTGTTTATACAAAATAGTAGCTTATTTCAAAGTCAGCACCATTTGGTGCCTCTATCCCTGTTTTCATCAGTGTCTAAGTCCCCCAAGGGTTGAATAGCTCCTGTAGTCTTTACCAATCCTTCACAGTCCTTTGGGAACCCTTTTCAAATACCTATTACAAATACTTCACTCAGAGGAAAAACTCCGTGTAGCTCGTTTTTGATTTTATTTCACTGTGACCCTTCCAATTTCCGTGTGAGGCTGGTATCTTCTCTGAATGCCCAAGGGTCTCTTACTGTGGCAGTGACTAAGATATGTTGTTTTATATGAACCTGTGTGCACTCTGCCAGCATCATGAAATAGATCCTCTTCCCCCAGACATCTACATATTCTGGCACCACTTCCTCTCACAAAATTATGGCTTGAACCAGCCGGGCTGCTCCTCAACTTCCAGAATTCCCAGAACGGACAGGACTATTGCCCTTTTGTAGCAATAGTTTGCTACACGTTTCACAGATCAAGCTGCCAAAAAAAAACCATTAAAAAAGAAAAAAAAACACTGTCCCCATGTAAAGACACCCTAAAGTGAGTTAAATATAGGACATTCCCAGAGCCTGGTAACTGGGAAACAGAGGTCAAAAGTTTAAAGGTGTGCTGTGACAGGCAGTCAGCACTGGCCACAGATACAGCCAGACTGCTGCTTTGCTCTGCCTTGCTTGTTGCTCAGAGAGTAATTTCTGACAGAAGCAGTGCTGTGACTCACTGCAGAAGGTGATATTTATCATAACTATGTGTAGGAGACTGAGGATCCAGTCTGAATAGAAAGTCTGATTTGCATCTTTAATGTATGATAGTTTATATTTTAAGTTATTAATGAGTATGCTGATCTGAAGAAAGAAATTTGCTAAATATTTAATGTTAAACAAGCTTTGGTTAAACAAACTGGAACAGAAGAAATTTCTGAAGTTGCAATCACAGCATTTTCAAGCCATAAGTTTATCAATATTCAAATACATGTAGGAGATGTTTGGGAATCTAAAGCCATAACGATCTTACATTTTTACAACACCTTTAAATCAAAAAGATGTCAAAGTGTTTAACAAACTGCAGGCAAGGATCATTTCAACTACAATTAAAACACAGACATGGCTGCAATGAGTTTTGGAAGTGGTTTAGCAGCACAGGGGATCACTGCACAACAATACAGGAGAAGAATAAAGGCTGCTGCAACTTCAGAGACTCAGCATCAGTAGGGATTTATTCCTCAAGGTTTATGAATTCGTATCAGCACGTCTGCAAATTTAGGTCCCCACACAATTAAAGAAAATACAACCCATAATAAATTAAGCAGATTGAAAGCAACTAATCAAATACACAGAATATTGTGGCTAGCCTATGAGTGTATTTTGAGAAGCAGGATGAGACTGAACTCAATATTTCTTTATTGAAATACGGCTTTTTCTCTCAACTGAGAGACAGTGTCTGGGTAACAGACATGTTCTGTGGTTCTGGTCTTTATAAAGTAAATAATAATCTCCCAAAACAATTATGCTTATCAATCATCAACAGCTCATCTCCCACCCTTTTTTCCGTTCCAAAAAACTGGTTCTTTAGATTACAAGTCCTGATGGAACAACATCCCTAGGATAACAGGGCATAAATAGCACATTGCTCAGTGGCCCTCTGGCCCTGGAGTGCAGGAGTAGAGTCCTCACAGTCAGCTGGAAAACCAGGGACAGAAAAGGCAAAGCCAGGATGAATTTTCACAAGCCATTGCTCAGAATGAATTCTGCTGAATTTGGTTCAGTACCTAATTTGGTTTGTCCTTTTGCTGGTTGAGGTATTTTTGATCTTCACTGATTGGCACTACAGCTCTGTCTTTAGGGCTCTGTGGATTCCTGTTTAAAACCACAGAAACAAACCAACAGCAGTGATGGAGTAACAGCACCCACTTCTTCAACCCTTGCCTCAAGTAACCCTGACGGGAGACTAAGTGGAAGGCAGTCCATCATAACACACCCCCAATTCAGTTTTGGCTTTGGTCAGCCTATTTTTAACTTCATTTAAAAGAGATTCAGGCAGAGCTCTCCCTGCCTCTCAGCACTGCAATTGGACCAGTTCATACATTTCACTCAGTGATGCTCAAATTGAGACATTCTGGTGCAGTCCCCTGGGCACAGAGGACATCCTCAAACAGACTTCTGAGAGACACCAGTCCTCACCGGGTTGTAATGTCAGGTTACTGTTTTCTTAATATCTTTCCCTAGAATCCTGAATCTTTCGCTCTGTGGTACACCTGCTGCAGGAGAACAAAGTCCATGCTCCTGTCTCAGCGAAGCTACCCAAGTGCTGCCTTTGTGGCACTCCCAGGACAGCTATATTGGTGAAAAATCAGTCTCTTCAGGCTGAATTTCCCATATAAGTTTTCTAAAGACAACACTTCTGCATAAAAGGCAGCCCTAAGAGAAGTCCGTCCATCTGCACACAGACACCACCTGGTTCTCAGCTCCTGCCAGTAAAATGCAGGTAACAGGGATGTTCCACACTAAAGTTTTGTGAAGTTAACTGTGGCAGAGAACAGGAATTGCTCAGACATCACAGCAATCATATAGGGGCACATAGGTATATAGAGACAGAACTACAGGGTTGTTCTTTCTTTCCAGCTGCCCACCTTCCTATTCCAACTGGTGATGCTCAGAAAGTACAATCCTCGAGAAAGGAAGAGAAAGTGGCTACAAAACTGGAACTAGGCAGCCCCCATGCTGCCCTGAGGTTTATGATTTTGTAGTGAATTGGCACTCTGGCCAGCCACCTGAAGAACAGATGAGTCAGAGCTGCTCCTTAATCATGACCTCGTAGGAAGCCAGAGTGAAGCACCCTGATGCAGTTTACAATTCAGACAAGTCAGATAAGAGTAGATCAGCATTTTACTCTGCCCTGCTGGGAAAGAATAATAATAATAAAAAAAATCAACCTACTAAACAGCCAAAATGGAAAATTCCTTTCCAGCTGCACACACGGGTACTGCTTTGGCCTTTATCCAAGAAAGAAGGGCCATGGTTAGGTGTATAGTTCCATGTGCTGTTTCCAGGTGGCAAAGGCCAGGTCCTTCCTTGTGTGGAGCTTTCTCAAGTATATGTGTGCAGTCACATGAGCACAAATGAACATTTCCAGGTGCTGGAGTGGCATTCATTATTAAAACTCCCAAAGGAGACAAGTAAATTAAAGAGTCCACTTAGCCAGCCACCACTGGAATTTCACTGGAGGGCTTCTTTTTCATGGATTTCATGCCTCTGATGGTGATAGATATTGACTGGGCTGTTTGTAGGATTTTTACAGCTTTTAATTAGCCAGGTTGCTTTATAAGAACTACTTTATATCAGTCGTCTGCAGTGATTCTGTAGATGGCATATTAAAATTAAAATTTAATAAGTAAAGCAATCAGATCTGAAAAGACCAATGCATTTCCAATCTATCTCAATAGATTTTTGGCTGCAGTTTTGAAAATCACTACCCAACATAACAGGTTGATCACAAACAGGCCCTCTTCCCGCAGTTGAAAATGTCCGACTTCAAAAAGTGCTTACCGATGTTGGAACTTGATCTTTCAGCAACATTTTTTTACCATGTCAGTGATGTGGTACAATTAGTTCCTCATCAAAAAGAAATATGGCATCTCAGACTTCCAATTTTGCTATTGCAAGGGTTTGATATAACATCCTGAATACCTAAACACTGTCAGGCAGCTGGGAGGGAATACGTTGCATTGAGATCTATCCTTTTTATTAAAAGCATATTATACCTTAAGGGAAGCATGTTTTTCTGTAGGGACTGCTCCACAATTTAATTACAGCAGACTATCCTCTCATTTTATGAGATTCATCGGAGCTCAGGAAGCACGGTGTGATTTGTATCAGCATATCCTGCCCTGTCAGAGTGGAATGGGTAGCTCTGCTCTGCTCAGAAAAATAATATGGTTGGCAAAAATTCTCTGGACAAACTGCGGAAATGACAGTACACTGTTGCCTCCACAAGGGCACATTCATCATCCCACTAACAAACTATTACCCACTAGAAACATCTCAGAAACATGTGCTGGCTGAGGGAATACAGCACCTCACTATATCTTTTTTTTCCTATACAAGTCGGGCAACCGCTCTAAATTTCCAAAGTGGCGTTTCATTTTTTTTGGTTTTCTGGGGGGACTATATTTTACAGAAACAGAAACACTGAAGACACCCTCAGGAGAACAAGCCGTGCTTTTTATATATTCAATATGTTTCTTGTTTTTAAATTTCTTTAAGCCCTTTAGTTGCATAACACAATATCCTAATTTTCACACAGACACGCACGAAGAGGGTTTAAATATTGCTGGAAAAGCCAACAGTTAGGAAATCAAACCACTGCAGTCCTCAACTAAGGACAGAAAATAGACTATTTAATGTCAGTAGCACAGCGAAATCTGGATCAAAGTTTGTCATTGCAGAAAATGGGCTTCTACTCATCTACTTCCCCATCTTATGAAAGGGAACTGACTACACACATGTAAGTCACAAGCTCATTAAGTAGAGTAGGGGAAAAGGGACTGGCTGAAAGTGGTAGGAAAGATTTTGTTAGTGATATGCTATTTCAAACACTTGCTAACTAAAAAATGTAATTTTTCTTTTACTGCTGGGCAACACTTTCACTAAAACAGCAAAAGGCTCCAGAAATGTAAAATGAGGGAACTCAGTCAAGACTGACAATCTTGGCATCTTGATTGTCTCATGGAGTCCTGATAGTTCTGCTCCTTTTAGCTGGTTTTGTTTTTATTCCTCCAAGAAGTCCTCAGTGCCAGCATAATCAGAATGTATGAATACGTCAGCTGTCTTCTTCTCTCTTTAAAACAAATTTCCAATGTACACATTTTTGAGGACAAGAATAAAACATGATTATTATGCAAACTAACAACACAGAAATAAAGAGCAAAGATAAAAAAAAGTCAAAATATAATTTTTAAGGTATCACTCATGTTTTATGATATCCTCAAGATTTGTTAATGTTTGGGGTGTGTAAAATTGCTCATTTATTATCTGCCTTATCCCATTGTCAGCTATTTTTACTGTCAAGTCTCCATCTGGTAGTCACGTGCCAAGGAAGGATCATATGTCCTTGTTCAAGCATATCACAGCTGACAGATGTTGCTGTCTTCCCAGCAATGGTACACAAGGAAATGCTCTCCCATCCTTGTTTTCCCCAAATCATGCAGTAGCAGGGCTGCAGGAAGGACTGCCTCTGCTTGGCGTCCTTCGTACTGACCATCTCAGACAGCATTTTAAGGAGGAACCAAAAGGAAGAAGGGTAGATGGGAGCTGCTCTGAAGCTGCTCTTACGAAAGAAGAGAGGATGCAGGAGGTTTCTCTATGGGTAGCCTTGGCATGGACAGTAAGCAAGTGCAGGAGAGCCACAGTGGGCTGAGGGAAAACCCTGCTTATGCCCAGGACCATGGAGAACGCATGAAGGGCATAAACAACCCCAGTGTCCTTTGGCAAAGGGACACGGAGTGGATGAAGGATAATCAAGCTGAGGTTGTGACTGCCCTGACTTGGACAATAGATCTGATTAACAATAATTTCACATGTGTATCCTTCCCCCAAAGAACACAGATAACTCCCAAAGGCAATCTGAAAAACTTTTAAAGGGATCCTAAAGAAGAAGAGTCATTCCTGCAAGAAGCTTCCATAACCTCCTTCCCTGCAGCAATAGCAGCACTTCTCTATATTTTTCCTTGAGGGCTATCTGCTCTGGAATCAGGTCTCCAAACAATTAAACTGACAGAGGGAAAAATGATGGGGAAATTGCACACACAAAGAAAGGGAAACCTTGTGTCTGGGCAGCTGTTTTGGCAGCATAGGTGTTGAGCCACAGGCTACTCTCAGTGAGGCCTGTGACATGGGATTTCTCTGGGCAAAGACCACGAAGTAATTTATAATTTAAACTTGCATTATTAAAAAGGGACTCTGTCTCTTTTGCAAGATATTTGTGTCTGTCAGTCATTCTCTCGATTTTACAAGGTGCTGGCCTAGTTGGAGGCCAAGTTATTAAAAAATAATCTTCTTTGTTGTTGTGCTTATTGAACTGATGCTATCAAAAGGACTCTATGATTTATAGCATGTGTCTCTAGGGAGGCTTTAGTCCATTTTTTTTACTCTCCTCTTGATATACATTTAAATTTGCCTCTCGGTAAGATTCCATTTCTCTCCTTCCCTGTGTGAGTGCCAATTCTTAGGCTGCTCTACCATCCACACTACTCTCAAGCGAAGATGAGTTTAGGCTGTGGCACGTCTTTCTTTCCTGTTTGTCTATAAAATTTTCTAAAATCATTCTCACAGTCAGCACTTTGGCAACAACACTTCAACCTGGAAACACTTATATAAAAACTGCCATGGCTGGTTACACAACATTCTGTGCTTTCTGAAGCTTTGAAAGCAGTATTTGAATGCTCCTGGAAGTTATTGCACCTTGTTCCCCTTTGCCCCTTACTATGGGAAGGTCACACGCAGCATGTAGGGGAGCACAGCTCTGCTGGCACTGACTGCTGCAGGGTCTACAACTGGAAAGAAAATGACCAATCCTGTTGGAACTGGACAGGTTTATTAGTCAGAGTGCCTGTTACTGCTCCTTGGGTTTTGGGACCCTAATTAATATCTTTTCATGGTGCCAGCCAACATGCTGGCTTTTTAAAGCTTGCTCAGATG
This sequence comes from Lycocorax pyrrhopterus obiensis, assembly GCA_014706295.1. Taxonomy (NCBI): domain Eukaryota; kingdom Metazoa; phylum Chordata; class Aves; order Passeriformes; family Paradisaeidae; genus Lycocorax; species Lycocorax pyrrhopterus. Next base: position 112,743,062 of record JACSVZ010000001.1, on the reverse strand, counting down.
AGCAGTGCAAGGCTGTTGAGATGTCCAAAGAACCCCAAACACACACTCTCTGTGTGTCCTCAGCCTTGACATGGGAGCGACTCAGCTCTTTACAACCAACCCCCAGCCTGCCCTTGAGAGCACAGCAGGACTTAAAGTCAGATCAGGACCTAAAACACCTGTAGCTTCAACTCTTGCAGACCTCTACTTTGTTCAATACACACCAGGTAGAACAGCTCTGGATATGTACTTGGAAAAAACAAACAGGAAGTATTAAACCTTTCCAGGACCACTGCATTTTGAGGAGGAGAGGAACATGGTCAGAAACTCAGAGAGAGTTGTCTCACACAGACACAAGCAGGTAAGAGTTTGGGGCCTCCTGAGCTCCTCTGGGCACGGTGAAGAGGCTGCCCAGAGAGCTGGTGATTAACAGCATTTTATTCTGTGAGAGGCAGCCCCTCCTGGCTCCCGGTTTCTGAAGAGTTCCTGTACCTGGGGAGCTGTTGCCTTTTCTAATAAAAGCTGGCATGTGCTCCTGTGCAAGGCTGAGGTTCTTATTAAACTGGTAATTGTGCCCTCTCCCCTTTCCCCTGATTGGAAACAAAGCTATTTGGCAATGGAGTACACCCTGATACAGGTCTACACGGACATGGAATATTCACAGTCAGTACAGAGGAACATTTACTTCCAGGCAGTGGCTCCTCTGATCCAGTTTCTGTCACTTAGAATGAGCCAAATAACTTCTTATACTGACATTTCTCTCCCCTGATGAAATGTGCGGTCTAGAAAACTAGCACAGATCTAGATACTGTGGAAATCTGCAATTGGATGAGGTGAAACCCTAATCCCCGCAAGCTTCCTGCATAGTCAGTAGAAAAAATCATGCATCTTAAAAGAGTTTCTAAGTTAGGCTCATACACTGCCAAGCACAGCTAAGTATTTCTATGGGAGGAAATAATCCAAGCCAAAGGAAAAAAAAATGCAAAAATAATCTTTTTGGAAGGAAAACAGAAAAAAGCATTACAGAAAGAAGTGTTACAAAACCAAAAAAACACTGCAAAACTAACAGGGCACTGTTAGTGCTGAGCCTTAGGAAGTTCCTCAGAAAACATTTTTCAAAGAATTCTTGTGCCTTTGCTCTAGCCCCATATCTCTTAAAGTGTTACTGACTTAAAGACAATCCCAAGATATCAGCATGAAAAGAAATCTCAGCAGCTCTTGACACATCAACAATTAACCCTGTACACTATTGGGTTCAGAATTTCAAGATCAATTGTCTTGGCTAGAAATAACTGACTCGTCCTGAAGATTTGTTTTTTAATCTATTTTACAGTACTTGGAAATGCAGTGATACTGCGTAAAGCAGGGACCAAAAACTTTTATCTCTTTCCTATCATGGAATGCCTAACAAATCAGCTGTACATGTCACTCTTTTTCTCTGTGGTCTAAGAATGCTTACAGTCTTTTCTGAAAATTGGAACAACCTCACCATGAAGAGTGTAGTGTGATTTTTTTCCCAGAACAGCCTGTAATTGACTCTCCTCAAGGAGATGGGAAATATAGAATTGAATTTGTTCAGGCTGAAACAGAATTGAAATTCTTCTACAAAGAAGAAAAAGCTCAGAAAGAGGTTTCCCAGCTTTCTTTTGTCGAGTAGCACTGGCTGCAGCAAGTTACACCATCACTGGCAGTGCTCACCCCCAGCTCTGTGTAGATCTGCAAAAAGGCAAAGAGGAGACCTTTTCCGCCTTCTTCTCTCCTTCCTACCTCATTTCTTTACACTTCCTGCTGGGATATCCCCTCTCCCTCCTATTACACCTCAGACTGAGGTCCTGAGCTCACACTGCCTCCTGCAGCTCAACCTAAAGCCATCTTTCTGAGAGGGATCCCTGGAGCTGCACTTCAATGATCCCCGTGGATGCCTTCCAACTCAGGATGTTCCATGATTCTGTGATTCTAAGCCATCATGGGAGAAGCCACAGAGCAAGGTGACGCTGCAGCCCACAGCAGCAGAACAGCCAGCAAAACAAGGAAAGTGCCACATGGACACAGCTGTTCCCAGGGGCAGCCTTCCCTCCACAGCATAGAGGAGGGACTGGACAATGTGGCTGTGCAACAGGGCTCTTTCTGAGCCACGAGAGAAGTTTCTGCATCCAGGCAGGTGCTTCCACAGTCCCCAGCCCAGCACAGGCAAAAAGAAGCTTCTCGATAATGCCTACAACTCTGAAAAGACAGAAAATAATACAGTAAAGGTAGGAGGCTGAGAGTGAAAACCCTACAAAAACTAGGTTTTGGCTTCATCAGTGAGAACCAACCCTCTTATCTGCTCAGTTAAATGAGCCCTCAGAGAGCTTCCATCTGTGGGGGTGGGTAAGGACGTGGAGAGCGAGGGGCTGGGGAGGGTGGGGAGGTGAACGCTGCTGTCCTCCCGCTGTGCTTTCTTCCACCCCATTCAAACTCAAGAGAAGGCTTCCAATCCTGTGTGCCCACAGAAGTTACTGGAGGAAGCGAGCCAGACTGCTCCTCAGCAGGAACTGTCTTTAACAAAGGGACATCTTTTCTTTACAATGCTTTTGCTTCAGGGTTATTTTAATCTGGAGCTTAACAGAATATAGAAGCTGTTTTGGTTAAAAAGCCTCAGTGGACTAAAAGCATGACAAAGGACCTGAGAAAGATTTTTGCCTCTTTGCTTCATCTAAAAACTTTTAAGCCTGCTTTTTTACTTCAACATATGTTCTAGATACCAATGTCTGTATCTGAGCTATTAATAGTTGATGGGTTTGGGCTGGGTCCAAAACCTATATTCCTTCTCCTTGCCTAAGGTGAGCAAGAATTCCTCTTCAATACCAATTGCTCCACAGCAACAGCTTCAGCAAGCTGATATTAAACTATAATCGATTTAAATTATTAAAACACCAATTTAACAAAACCTGACACAGTCTATTAAATATTAGAAAATTCAAGAAGTTGTGCAAAAAGAGTGTGGACAAAAGGCTGCTTGGATCATAAAAACTATTTGTTATGCCTAAACACATTCTTTATGTTATCTGACATTGTAGGACTTGCAAAGGAACCCAGAATCTGATCTGAGCCCTTCTTTGTGTTAGGGCTTCCCCAGTGACCTCTCTAAAGTGTATGGATGTGACTGGGGTAAGAACCATCTCTCCTTTCCCAAACAAATCTTGAGTTTCATTTCTACCTGAATTGCAACATCCACTCACTACCGGGTAAATACATTTCCTCACCTTGAAAGTCATGACAGCTGACAGAAATCACAAGGTCAGCACCCACCCCAAGCCATCATAATTCATTGTTCAGAAGGAACGCTCTGATTTCTCTGCCTTCATTCCCCGTATGAGCATGGCTGAGTGCCAGCTGAACCACAGCACTGCCCAAGACCCAGAGAGATTACGTGGGTAAAGCATGTACTGCAGCTGTGATGATATCCAGGAAGGGGCTGGATCATGCTGAGAGTCACTTCTGCCACACAGTAATTCAGCAGAATAAACAAGTATCCTTTATCCTAAACTCTGTAAACCCAGTGCTTTCACAGAGGCCGGGGAACGGTTCTTTGGTGGTATGGAGTGGGGAAGGAAATCAGTTCATTTAAAAGGTCTCTCTGCATCGTATCTGGAAATGTTGCTTGTAACAAAGAAGCTGTGCACTGTCAGCACAAATCTGCAAAGCTTTGTATGATTTCATGCAATCACCGTATTTTTAAAAAGTTTAAAACTTTCTGATTTCTCCACTAATACCTTCAGCAATGCAGTCACACTCTGAACAGATGGTTGCTGCTCCTGTGGGTTTGTGAGCAGGCAGTGGTGAGGGTTGCCCCTGTGAACACATCCATTACACCACAGCTAATAAATGAAAGCAGGGAAGCTCTGAGTACAGCAGCTACAGCACACAAAGGGGCTGAGAGGTTTATCTGAATACAATGCAACCTTTCCAGTGACTAAAAGTGGCTGCTGGCACTGGTGAGGCAGCAGTCAAGAAGGAAGCTCTCTGCAGAGAAACTACAGCATTGTAAATCACTACAAGACACATCCACTAACATCCAGGCTGAAGAAAAGACCATAACTGGAAAATATTTTTACATTACTACATTCTTATAAAGTGGGACTAAATTCAGAATTGCCATTCACCATGTTTGAAAGAAATAAGGTATCCTTCTGAACAAAGCTGGGATGTTATAAGGCTTATGTACTAATGAAATGTCTAGTGTCTTGGAAGATACAGTCTAATTTAACTGAAAGTAACATTTCTTTTGAGAAGACGATAATGCAAAATAAATAATTGAAAATCCAGTAAGACAAATATTTTTGAAATGTAGAATACATAAAAATTCACTGAGAAAGAATCTCAATATTGGACGAAGCTGCCAAAAAAAAAAGAAAAAAAGACATATCTCAGTCTCTGCATGACTCATATGTCATCTTCATCGATGAACTGGGCTAAGGGAGCGTCTCAGTAGCCACATTCTTGTAAAACACAAGCATAGGGAATATATGAATTAATAATAAGTAGAAACTCTTTTGGGGAGCGAACTCACCTCACTTTCAGATCTATGTTCTATAGCTCTCTGTTACACCCAACTTTGAATACTTGGAAGAAACAACGTGGTGTACAGGGACACAAGATTCCTACACTACAATAAGAAATTAACTACAGTTTTAAAATATTATAAGCATCTATGCTAATCATTGGACAAGGGCATTAACACTAGAATCTGCAGAGCACAGAAGGATTAATGGGTAACAATGAGATGCAGCAGACTGTTAAAGAGTGAAATGTAGCTCTTGGTTAAACAATAGTCATCCATTAGTGTATATTTAAGTCAGCCAAAAATTCAGAGTAATACCCAGATAGGTGTATTGCAGGATGCAGTTTAAACATTGGGGATCACAGCCATGAAAATAATGAGTCAGTTGAAGAAGAGGTCAGAGATTGCCTGTTTATCAGCTGTGAACAAAATATTACTGTTAAAAGGCCTAATGAAGTCCTTGGAGACAGGAGAAGATGAGTGGTCCCAGCATGGATGAGACACCTGTTGGAATTCATGCACCTAGTTCCAGTGCATACTTCATGGCAGATACAGGAATGCTGGAAATCTCAAAATGAAGATGTGTGTGTTGTGTGGCAACCTTTCAAATTAATTGGCTAATATTTCAAAAAGATTAATTCTTTAAATTTCTGTGAAAACAAGGAAACCAGGAATGCAATCTTTCTGATGTTCCTGCTGAAAGACTCAAGTCTGGGTTCAAGCCACAACAACTTATAAGAATTCATATCTCAGGACCCCCTTGTTATACAAATTGTTAAAACATCGAAGTCAAAGGCTATGAAGGTGGTCAGAGCAGGTGATAAAAGGAGGTCTTGACTTCTAGTGCAGACCGTGAAGAAGAAAGTTCCAGTGAAGCTGAATAAACCATTTGCTATCAGAATCTGGCCTCTCCTAAATTAATTAACTTTCTGGAAATTTACAAATTTCTACTCACACCTCAAAGATTTTTTACAGAGTTCTGACACGACTGGTATATCTAATAGAGATAAAAATGTGTTGGATTTATAGGTTATCTTGAACCGCATTTTAGGATAAAATAAAAGCTTTCCTTATTCTCTGTTCAGCCAGAAAGTACCTGCTGCAGTGTTAGTGCTTCTCCACTGCCTTTGTTATTTCATCATGAACAAAAGATTGCTGCCCCAATAACAGTAATAATAGTAGCAGGAGTGATAATATTTATAGTCCATTAAGTTTCAGTTCTCAGGATGATAGATACTTTTTAATAATTGCAAAGATAAGATTTTACTCCTCGCGATTATCTGCAGCAATACAACATCGCTTAAAGCTCTTTCCTTACCAATCTGACTTCTCATATTGAATGCACATAGTGTTTGTTAGTTACAAGAGAGCTGCTCATTAGTGCTGAACTGTTGGCAATGATCACTGGAGCATTTGTGTTTTTACCAAAATAAATAATTAGCAACTGTGCGAAAGATATTGGATGTAGAGGAAAATGGAACAAAGAAGGAGCAATATGTTAAATTTTTGAGAAGCTCATGGGCTGATGAATGACCTCGGTGGTACAACATCATTAATTGCCTTATAATACCGTTTACACAGATGGGGACTTATTTATTTGTTCATGAAGAGAAGGAGCTTTTTAGGAGGGAGGAGCCCACACAAAGTCACGGACAAGTCCCCTTCAGCATTAGGCATGCCATTAATCAGGCAGTGCTTATTTCTGTCATAAATATGTATGTCCTGTTTTCAGAGATGACAGCAGTGGTTTGAAATACTGTTTTTAAGATTAGCAAAACAAGTCTCTTGGATTCATTTTCCAGCCAAATGTGTGAGATACGAGCTGAAATCAATGCTGAGCAAAAGCACTGCTATACCCCAATCTAGTTTTTTAGATCTATGCTCACAGAATCACAGAACAGTTTGGGTTGGAAGGGACAACAGAGATCATCCTGTTCCAGTCCTCCTGCCATGGGCAGGGTCAGCTTCCACTAGACCAGGTTGCTCAAGGCCCCATCCAGCCTGGCCTTAAACACTCCCAGGGATGGAGCATCCACAACTTCTCTCTGCAACCTGTGCCAGTGCCTCACCACCCTCTGAGTAAAGAATTTTTTCCCAACATCTAACCTAAACCTGCCTTCTGTCAGTTTAAAACCATGCCCGCTTTTCCTGTCACTGTCTGTCTACATAAAAGGTCTTTCTCCTTCTGCTTTATAAGAGCCCTTTAGGTTGAAGATGATTTTCTAGACATGTAGAAATGTAGTGTCTTTTCCTCAACTCAAGTGTAGACACTTCATTCTTTTATCCTTCTCTTTGCAACTGATAAGGAACACAGTGTTCTCTAATCATATTCCAGTCACCACAGCGATTCTCATCCACACCTCACTTAGAGGAAGCTTAGAAGACCATTACTCAATGATCGTGCGTGTAATCTCCACGTGAAAAGGAATGGCAACATTTTGGGGCTAATCCAACCTTGTCCAATGATCCTTTTAGAATGGAAAAGAGGACAGCAAGTAAAAAACACAGATGCAAAGAGGGCAAATTAAAGTCATCTTAAAGAAACAGAGAAAAACAGAGAAAAGGGAAGGGAAAGTCAGAGAACCTACAGAGCAACTTTTAGTCATTTATTCAAAGGAAACCAAATATTTGGAAGCAAGTGAATCCCTTGGCTTTAGGTCTCTTAAAATAAGATTCAAATATTTTATGAACAGCAGTAGTCACAGAACCCATATACCAGGTACACCAATCCTAGTAAGATTTAATGGAGGAAAGCTCAAAACAAGAGAAGCAAGTGCTTTGATCCTGTATGAAAAGGAGCACTTTCTAACTTTAATTTGACACTGAAGATGTATAAAAAAATTTAGACAGAGAGGGAGAGAATTTGAGGTGAAATATAAATACACAAGGTTTTAATCAACTCATCCTCCAGAAGAGACCAGTGAGGCTTCTTGGCTATGATTAGTCTATCAGCCTTTCCTTATCAACAGCCTGTGTGAAGGTGACATGAGAAATTTCTCTCTCCCCCACCCCTTTTCCTCTGCCATGTCTCTAAAAATTTAGATTAGTGTGAACATGAAATCTGCCTTTTTTTCTGGAGGAGTCAGTAAGCAGCTTCCTCTGAAGCCTATCAAGAGGCTGGGCAGGAGCCCACTTTTGAGCACTGAGCCAGCACTGCCAGTGAAGCCTCAGAACTTGATTTTCATCGCTGCAGGTCATCCCAAAAGTATGTGCATCCTGCCAGGCATGGGAACAAGAGATCCGGGGCCATGCTTCAGCTGTGCAACCCTTCTCCACCAAAGCAGTGCTGCTTGCCAAGCTGCAGTGCCAACAGAGAGCCCTTTGCAGAGGAACTGTGGTGTTATCTCTGCGAGCTGCCAATTCTCTGAATTCCTCATTATCTATGCATGAAATCCAATGGGTGCCTAATGCCAGCTTGAACTACAAATCAGCACATTACCAGCAACAGGGTAAGTAGGTGCCTTCAATGTGTGCAAACATAGCATTGTAGGCAGGCATCTGTTGATGCTACTGTGCTGTTCTGCTTTTGCAGTTACCTCTGTTATCCATAAAGAAAGTTGGAAAATCCAGAGAAAACTCTTTTCCAAGTAGAAAACTGACAGCCTGCCTGCTGCTGCCCCTGCATAAGTTGCACTATTCATCTTCCAGACAGAAGCACCTCTCCCTAGTATTTTAATTAATCTTATACTTCATATTCTTCAGGAGCTTTTGGAGTGCTCTGTTAACTCGAATACATGTGAAATGACCTCATTCTTTAATATAACCTTGCAAGAGGACTTTCCATTGAAATGGGACTTGTTCTTGCTCCTGTACTTAAAGTTCCAAGGCACGTTACTCCCCTGGGTCTCTCTCCAAGCTGAATTTCAGCTCTTATCTCTTGAATAGCACAGGAGTGAGAATGATTCTCTATGAAGTATCTATATTTCTTCTGATTTTACAGTTGATAGATGCTCCCATTAATTATATGTCTTAAAAATACATGTCCCTAAGATTTACCTGCAGAAATGTAGTTTACACACATACACAAGGCTTCCTTTTACCAATCAAATCAAACCAAAACAAGGAAATGCTACGTCTTGTTCCATGTTAGCACTTAACTAATGGGCACTTCACTGACTGCCTAGAGAAGGATTTTGCTTCTCTGCTTCTCTTGCGTCCCTCTGCATTTTACTGCATTTAAATTTTCAGAAAATCATAGAATTATTACAGTTGGAAAAAGCCTTTAGGATCATCAAGTCCAACTGTTCACCTATCACTGCCAAGTCCACCACTCAACCATGTCCCAGAGTGCCATGTCCAGTCATTTCTTGAACAATTTCAGGCTGGTAACTCAACCACTTCCTTGGGCAGCCTGTTCCAATGCCTAACCACCCTTTCAGTGAAGAAAATTTTTCCTAATATTAACAATAATTAACAATAAAAACCTTCCCTGTTTAAATTTGAGGCCACTTCCTCTAGGAGGAAGAGACTGACCCCCACTTCACCACACCCTCCTTTCAGGGAGTTGTAGACAACGATAAGGTCCCCCCTGAGCCACCTTTTCTCCAGACTAAACACCCCCAGAACCTTCAGCATCTCATAACTCTTTTGCTCCAGATTCTTCCTCACCTCAGTTCCCTTCTCTGGACTTGCTCCAGCACCTCAGTGTCTTTTTTGCAGTGAGGGGCCCAAAACGGAACACAGGGTTTGAGGTGCCGTAATAGGAATTAATTTTGATGTGGTTAGGACTAATTAAAGCCTCTATAGTTCCATTTGCAAAACTCATAACATTTATGGTATCAACTGCACACAAACAAAACACAAAATCAAACCAGAGACAAAAATGAAGCATCATGGCACTTAACTATTCCTCAGCTGAGAGCTGCATTAATGATCTTTTGCCTTCTCCCATGTTGCAGAGGGAACATGACAGCCATTGACAATATTCAACATGAGAATCTAACTTACTGCAGGCCAAAAAATAAGACAATTATGTCTATTTTTAAAGGTGACATTTTATTAACAGGGCAGACCTGCTCGACCTCATGCCACAGTCAAGATTTTTGCATACTTGGGGGCTCAACAATCAACGTATCTAAAAATGAGTAATTGATGCTTCTGTAGAAGTTTAGGCATTCACTTCTCATTGAGTAATGTCCTTGTTCACAGGCTCGTAAAATATCTTTATTCTGTTTAAGAGAACAAGTCAAGTAAACGAACAAGCTAAGCAAATCTTGGGTTGTGGTTGTGGAAGCATTTGCATCTGGATTGAAAGAAACCCTCTGGATTTCAGATTTATCCATTCAGATTAGGCAAGATTCATTAATTTGATTTGAGGGCTAAGAAGTCTGAACAACCAGCTCCTCTTTGAAGTGCTTTTCTGAGAGATGGCTGTAGATAACATGGAGTGGGTGCTGTTACCACATCCTCTCATCCCTTTCCTCCTTAGCTGCTTTCAGGACTCTTGGCTCAGTTCTCTGTCTCTCTTTCCCCAGAGGGAATAGCACAGTCTTCCTTTCCAGTTAATTTTTCTCTTAGCCCATCCCCTACACAAGAGCCTTTCCCAATCCTTTATTCCCACAACCTTGGACTCCAGGGCTGCTTCCCATCCCTCTTCCCTGTTCTCTCTCCTGGAATCAAATTCACAAAACAATCTCTTTCACATTCCTGAGAAATCATGAATAATTTCTGCAACTGACAATGTAATATGTGATATTCCAATTGAAAACAGCCTCCCAAAACAGAGGGAAAGATCGCCCATGGTATGGCTTCATTACACATCACATACCTTAGAAAAAAATATATTGCCTGGAGCTGCCAGAGGTGTTCAATAATTTTTCAGTTGTGACAAGGCAGGAATTTAACCTTGACAATACTTACCCTCTTTTTATCTTTTTTTTTTTTTTAAAGTTGCAATGAGATGGGTAAGCAACAGAGGGGAAAAAAAAATAGCATCTTCAGTCTACTGAATTCTTACAGAACCTGCAGAATGTCCAGGTTTCCGTATATTAGCTCCTGTGAGGGACCCTGTCAGGAATCCCTCATGTTTACAGCAATCCTAGAAGTCTCTGTGGGTCTCCCTTGCTGAATAATTTCCATACCCCTTTTCATTTAAAGCTTGTTTATATACCGATTCAAATTAACAAGAAATCACCTGATTAGAATTCTAGATACTTCTCACTAGCTCTACTACAATTGGACTAATTTGAAAAAATATATAAACACCACTTATAGGCTGCTCTGTATATCTGATGAAAAAATTAACTGCTTGTGCAGATTTTGTCACAGATTACTCAACAGTCATGGCAACTGCACGTCAAACAAACTGAACATCCCAGCAAATACACACAGTTTTCTGGAACACATACAGACCCTCTTAAAAAACACCTGTAAAAAAGCAGGAAGAAGGCAGTGGGGTTTGAGGTAAGACTTCCTTTGAACAGGCTGAGCCCTACTGATGAAAACATATATACTCACAAAAATCATCAAAGTGACAGACTCAATATAAACATGCAACCAAACCCAATAATAAATCCTTCCTCCAGCAGGGACAAGAAATGAACAAAATGACTGTGTGACCAATTAATGATAAGGCAACAAAAAGTACACTCGATGAAGGTGCAAACATAGCAGAGAAGCCAAATTAATTTTTAACACCACTGTTAATCTGGAAAATACCCTAGACTGCTACGCTGAAGTCCTTTTGACTGTGAGACTTGTCAGAGGGTCCATAAGAAATTGAAATCTTTGTAGGAAAAGTCATGACACAAATGGACAACATGAACAGTAGGGGCTCACCCAGACCAGATGGTGTCCACACAGGAGTTTCAAGGGAACTTGAGGATGAAGCAGACAAACAGCAGGTTATAAAGTTTTATAAAACTGTGCTAATGTGTTGTCTCTCAAACCAGGACATATGTGAAGATAAAAATAGGGTGTCATTAGAAAATAAAACAAAATGAAGTCAAGGAAAATATGTCAAAGGAATAAGATGGAAGTCTGATGCTTGCATGTGTCCAATTAGTAAAAGCCTTAATAAAAGACAGCATGAAGAGAAACTTGAACAAACACACTTGGAAAAAGGCAACGTGTCTTTTCAAAGAGTCAGTGCCTTAAAAACCTATTTGGGTTCTTATTGTTGGATTTCAGCAGAAATCTAGATAAAGACCATATGTAACTATTTAGCCTTTCAAAAAAATTTTCAACGAAGTCTTTGAAAAAAGTTTTTGAGCACAAGACGGACACATGCAAGGCAAAAAATCCTGGCTGGATAATTGGCTTAACGATGGGATGAAGAAGATGTAATATGACTGGGTCTCAAGCAGTGAAAGAAAATCATCAGTGGAATTTCCCTGGGACCCCTGCTGTTCTATATGGCCATAAATACAGCCTCCCAAAGGGGGCCAGTGGTGAGCTGACAAAGTTTGCTGACTGTACTGAGTTATTAAAGTAGGAAGGACAAGACTCATGAAAAATTGCAGAAGGATATTATGAGACTGAGCTGAGAAGAGGCTGAGCAATAAAATGTCAGATGCCGTTCAATATAGGTAAAAGTACAGTTAGTCAGACAGAAGAAAAATAAACTCAACTCCGCATTTAAAGTGATGGCTGCTGAGCCGAGCGTTGCAGCTTCAGAGCATGATCTTTCAATTGTGATAGACAATGCCCTGAAAATGCCTGCTCAGTGCTCAGTAGTAGTCGAAAAAGACAAATCATAGTTAGAAACTATTTCAAAATGAAGAGAGAATGAAACAGAAAACTCCATTATTCCATTGTATAAGCCCATGGTACACCCGTATCTTGAATGTTGGCTATTCCTTAACCTCAGAACAAATAAAGTAATATGAAATATGTGGAGAAAAAAAAAATCAGTGGAAAATCAAAGGTGTAGGACAGCTTTTGTATAGGGCACAATTAAGCTAACAATCTCTGCCATGAAAATTAAGTGACTGATGGAGGACATGAGAAAAATTTACAGTAAGAAAAGAGTGGCTAGGAATGAAATAATTAATTTTTTCGTAATAGAATCAGAACTGGGGGCATGAAATTAAGGTAGCAAGACACCTCACACATGCTGTGGGATGTATAGTCTGGGTTCAAGAGGAGGCAGACCATAGAAGAGAAATCTATTGACGGCTACTAAGCAGAAGGAAATAGACTTGCACATAGATTTCCCTGACTAAAACAGCTGGAGACCAGTAGAAATACTGAATGGCAACATCCTTCATCTTTACTCTGCTTTTACTCTTCCCTAAACATTCACTTATAGACTCCTACAGGGTCAGAACACAGCATCAGATGAACTTTTGGTCTGACCCACTGTGATTGTCTTCACCTGTTTATGGCTTTAGGCTACAAGGCATGGAGCCTGAAACATATTAATATTTCCCCCTGTGTATTAAATGTATTACAAGTGAAGAACAAAAAGTTATTTGTAACTCCCTACCACTCTTAGTCCTGGGTTCTGTCCCATATCCAGTGCTCAGCCAGAAGGAATTCTGGGCTTATCTGTTGGGCTGCTTTATGCTATGTAATCTGCTGTATTTCTGTCACATGCAGCCCAGAAATCCTAATAACACATCTCTCTATGTTTTTACTTGCAGCAGGAGAAATATATGCTTAATCTTTTATTTTTGCATGGAGTAGTCAGAATATTTCCCTTTGATTTTCTAGATAGTGTAATGGCTGTTTAGTACACTGCAAGGAAAGAAAATGCTAGAGATTATGGCTGAACTAGTTTTAAAAAACATTTGGACAAATAAAATATTTATATTGAATAGATTTCACATTGCAGTGCCTGGGATTTGGCAACAAACATTACAAATCATGAGCAATATAGAGAATAGAGAATTTAATTAACAAAGCTGAAGATAGAAAAGAAAGCACACTGATATATGTAATGTGGCTCTCAGCTTCAATATTCAGCAATAAAATAACAAGTCAATGCTTCTAAACCAATCTGAAATGAGTGAAAAACAGAAGCAACATAGTTGGAAGGTTATATTTCAAAATGTAATTAGTGTCAGAATATTTCAGAACTACTAAAAGCAAATAAGTCACCAAGTTCAATACAAAGGGAAACACACATGACAAAGAAGTAATTTAGAGAGGGAAACATCTCATTATTTTTATTATTTAAATCTAATCATCATTAGATTAATTTAGAGGAAATTAAATGAAAGTAAAATACTACATCTTCATATTGCCAAATAATTGGTGTCAAAGAAATTTTAATTTACTGGAAACAATCCCTTCTGTGCAATTAAAGGGAAAAAACCCCAACTTATTATGTATGTTAAATAGCAGCTTTCACTGTAAAATATAGTTCTCCAAAGATTAACCATGGTTTAAATGAAAGGCTACAGAAGAGGATTTCCTATGTTCTATCTTCACAAAATTAAAAAAGACTCTGAGAAAAGGCCTACATGCATATATTCAATGAGAATACCCAACTTTATTTATTACTGTATTTTAAGGGCTCTTTTGAACAAAATTAATATTTTATCGTGCAAAATACTGAGACGCACTTTCAGACAACACATGTTCCAGCACAACTGCCAGGTGGCTGCTCACTTTAAATCAGAATCCAAACATTTCCCCAGTGCTCCCGCAAAGCCACGGCACTGAGCACCGCCAAGATGTCATTTACATGACCGAGCAAGAAGTTCCACCTCCCCGTGGCTGTGACATGCAAAGTGCCTTGTGCATTCTGAGCACGTGGAGAACGCACTGGCAAGGGCCCACGTGGAAATTTTCAGTGCTCCAGCCCTGACAAACCTCCTCTACAGAAACTTCACAGACACCTCAAAAAGATCTATTCAGGGATAGGGATGTTATTGACACTTTTAACTTCTATAGGTTGAATACAATAGAAAGTGACAAATGTTCACATTTTTTGATGTGTGCTTGGGTTCAGAGAAAAACATCTCTTGTCTAGAAACATGTCTGGTGATAGGGAGACCAAGTGACCTCTTTGTTTTTGGTCAGCCAAGAAATGTGCCATCCTTCCACTGTCTTTCAGCTGTTTTGCTGCAGCCAGGAACTACAGACAAATGGCAATGTGTAAGAATGAAAATAGTAATACGAGCTTTGTATTGCTTTGACCTTTCCAAATTCAAGCTTAGCTGGAGGTCTGTGCACAGTCAGACCAGTTGTTGTTTTATCCAAACTAGTTCATCCATCCCTAATCAAGATGCTAGCAACCAGCTACATTGATCCTCTTGTATTCAGCACACAGCATTTCTGTGCTCCTCCAAAAAAGATCTCACTTTAGACCATGCTCAGCCAAGAGTGTTTTTTTCCATCAGGAATCCACAGGTGGGAGCTCTCTAGCTCCGGCTTTGCTCGGCATTGATTGCCTGTCTCTTGGATGACCACTCAGACCTGTGCCTCTTAACCTCTGCAGCGCTGAGAATCAGCGCCGCGTTCAGCACTGCAGCACGGAGCAGGAGCAAACTCGCCTAATTAGCCCTCCCTGCTTCCTCCTGGAATGACATCTCCCAAAGCACTGCTCCCTCCTTGAGACTCAGCCTGCAGTCTTCCTCCCAGGGGTAAAGGAGGTACATTTTTCTGCTCCAGAGGAGTCTTTGCACACTCCTCTCCTCAGGTCTCTCTCTTCCTAACCCCTCTCTGGGCAGCTTTCCAGGGTGATTGAGTGCCAGTTCCTGTCCCAGACCTCCAGACATGTTAAATAAAGGAAATGCATGAGCAGCTGGGAAGAAGAGGAGAATACAGCACCACAGCATATTCCAGAGTCCTGGGATTTGTTGTGTCGGTGAGAACCTGAACAGAGCACAAGTGCCTGCCATTTGCTCCAGATACCTGCATTTCTCTACTGTTAATCGGCATTCAGAAGACCGATGCACACAGACTCACAACAGGGAGAAATGCCCTCTTCACCCTTGATTTAGGCTGAGCTAAAAAGTCTGGCTTTAATGAGTTACCTGGCTACACCTAGCAGTGGAAATCCATCATGGATTCCAGGTCCCTTTGGTGGAGGGATGAGGTTTTGCTTTGCCCTTGCATGCATGCAGTCCTCTGCAGAAAAGGAAAATAAATAGTCTTTAAACCAACTCTAAAAAGATTCTTTTTATAGTTGGTGTCAGGTGGTACAGCAGAGTAAAAGTTGACTGTGCCCTCGTCACACTTTCAACTACAAAAACAGAGGAAAAAGTTCACTACCAGGCCTTTGCAGGGAACCATGCCACAGAAATGAAGAACTTCTGTTTTGCGTAGTTACACTGCTATAAAATTTGCTAAAAATAAGCAAATTTCTTAGCACCTATTGAGAAAATATGGCTATCAAGATGGCAACCAACAAGAAGCAAATGAGAGCAGTGGCCATGAGCATATCTATGACATAGATTTTGTGATGGGCACATATAATAGAGGCAGGATTGCCAGACAACAGTGCACCAAGTTATTTTTTTTTAACATCGAAAAGCAGATAAGTTTGTCCAGGAAATTTGCTGATGAAGGAGGTTCCCACAGGTCTCACTGCATGGTGGGCTCTTTATGATAGCTGCAGCAAAAGAATGCATTACTTTAGTGCAGGGAAGGTGGAAAGAATGAAAAACCAGGCAACCACAAGGCTACCTTGGAGCTACAGACCCTCTGAAAGCAAAGCACTGCTGCTGCATTTTGTCTTCTGCTGCAGAGCCCAGGGTGGCCCGCCACTTGGGTTTGATTTACCTGACTTCATTCAGACCTCACAAGCAGCCACTGCCCTTGAACACAGGCCGTGCGACACGCAGAGCTGACAGCTTCCATGGGCTGTCCGAAACACATCTTGGAGCTCAGGCTCCTCCAGCAATTACACTGTGATAAGAAATCATCTCTCGTGAACTTCAGCCCCGAGTAGCTGCTCATAGTCCATTTGTGACAGTGTTTGTTTTCCCTGCTGTGATTTTTCAGACACTGTCAGACTCTATTTACTCACATTGCTGTGGCTTTTGGAAGACTTAATTTTAATCGATATTTTACTGTTCTAAGGTAATTCTACACCATTATTCAAATAATATATGTGCACATATTTCTGTTATAAATATATAGCTAGATACATGTGCTATAATATTGACTCCTCTCAAATTAAGTTTTAGATATTTTTAATGGCAAGGAAACTACTGATATGTATTTACAGACAGAAAGGTGTAGTGCAACCTCCACCCATCCAAAATAAATCATGATTTATTCCTTAAAACCTTTCTTGCCCAAAATTGCTGCTTAATTAATCACTCAGTGCCCATGCACTGGGGATACTTGTATTTCCTTTATTTTATTGAGTAAGCTGAGACCTCAGTCAGTTTAGCACAATACCAGTAGGTGGAGTAATGGTAAAGCAAATACCTGCTTCAGCTATTTATATTTATAAACAGCCATTTTTAATATCTTTTGCCGAGATTTGCATGGACTAGTTGTACATATATATATATCTGCCAGAAACCTCTATACATAGAAAGATCTACTACTGCACATACTTAAAAACATATAGATTAAAAGGAAATACTTGATACTTAAGTGATGGAGCACTTCTTTGTCTTAAATATAGCATTCTTTGCAGTTTCCTCCAATTTCTACATATTGGGCAATACATTTTGTGGATTGTGCTGCGAGAAACCCTGCATTCCCACACACTTAAAGAGAACCGATCAGCGCCTGAAGGGAGCAAGGACTCGCTGCGAGTTCCACTTTGGAATTGAGGTCAGTTGAGATGTGAGAGACAGCTCTGGTTAATCGCGTCATGTCCTTGCCAACCTGCAGTTGTGCAGCGTGCCCAAAGCCTTCAGTGCACTGGATAGGGGCGTCATTAGCAAGACCTTTGTCCCGTGCCAGGGTGGAGGATGGCTGTCGGGGGTGAGTGCCCTTACGTGAAGCAAAAGTTTCTACGAATGCAGCTGTTATTTTTCCTCCTCTCCGTTGCATGGAACCCTCCCTGCCGTTCACCAGGACTTCAGATAAACACTAACAACTTCCAAGATCTCAGGCAGGTAACAGAGCAGAGCTTTAACAAATGCGAGAGCTCAACAACCACCGCAGCAGCTTGGTCTCCTCAAGCAGTAATTCTGAGCCTCGAATTAAAGCCACTCCTATAAGCACTCTCGAAACACAGAAACTTTAGAAAATGAAACCAATATGCACTGAAAGAAATAATCTCATTTGGACTGCAACCTGTAGTTTTTGTTCAGGCAAAATTCCTACCAGTCAGATGCAGGTTTTTTTTCCTTTCTGATAAAACAAGCAGGCACAAGTCCCTCAGTCAGTGTAAGAAGAAAACTGCTCAGTTATTATTAATGTCTTTTCTGAGTCACCACATTCAGATAAGAAGTGCAGTACACTTCTGTACAGCTATCTCAGAATGATGTCTGAACCATAATGAAGAAAATACATTCCCTAATATCAGTGTTCATTTTATAAGTAAAATGACTGAAACTGAGCTTTGATTGCACGCGAAAAATTAAAAACTTGGTCAGGTTATCACCATCATTCTTCAGCTAGGAGATCCACAAGAAAATAATGTGTGCAGGAGTCTCATTTTGCTCTTAGTGATCATATTAAATTGCAAATACCAACACATAAGGAAAAAAGAGGACAAGATTTCCCCTGTAAAATTAATATAGGTCTAAAGAACTGTAAATATCAGTCTTATTATGTGCACTACCGAGTATAGGTAAGGTTATTTCCCCTATCACCATTTGTTCTGTGCAGCTATGCATGGATTATTAAAATTAAACCATCTTGGTCTCCCCACCAAATCCACAAGTTCAAGAAAGCATTTTCTCACATTAAATTTAAAATATTGAATCCATCTGTGCTTCCTTCTTCAGGATTGCCCAAGCTCATTATAAATTTACTCTGATTCTGTTTTTAAGTTACTTATGATTCATTAGGGGTTTTTTTACCCTTTTTGTATGTAGCATTCAGTAAACCAAGAGTACCTGTACTCTTGCCCCTGCTAATGCAAGCACTGCAGTACAATCATCTTCTACCTCCCTATTTTTCTCTAGGAGAAAAGGGGGATGTACAGAATAACAGATATTTCAAACTAACCACCTATTTTCTGTCAGACAAAATATAGTCATACCCCTGAAAACAAACATAACCTCAACTTATATCAGAGAAAGCAAGTGAGCAAAAGATGAGGGTAAAATATAGCACAATCATTCAATAAAAAGAGCTGGAATGTTAAGGGAGTCATGAATTAGCATGTTCTCCAGAGATCACGCTCAAAATACCTGACATGTTTTGACATATATGGAAAGAGCAAATGAGTTTGAAAGTTAAAGAAGAAAGGAAGGTTTTGCAGAGCTGTTGCCTCACTTAGGGCCGTATTCTTTGAGCTACTGTGCCCTTCTGGCAGCTCCTGCAGCCTTGCCAGTGAAAGGAGTCAGCCAGGGCACACCTCGCACAAGAGGGTAGTTGGCCTCCAGCACTGGCCCCCTTTGGCAGCCAACAAAACAGAAAACAAGGGCCCCCCCCCCGAAGATCCACAGCAGCACAGCAGAGGCAAGGCTGCGAGGATGGTGCCAGGGTAGAGGTGGATGTGCCACACAGGGCTGCTGTGGCCTTTTCTCAAAAGGCAACCCCCCAGCTCACCCTCTGCGCTGCTCCTTGCTGGCTGCTACATTGGCTCTTCATTTCTTCTTGCTTTGAAACAGCAAGAAGTATGACTGTCTGGGAAAGAAAACCCCATCTTTTTTAGCAGCTGAGTGCATGAAATTCAGTTCACCTCTGATCATTTGGGAAAAGGGAGTGTGAAGGGGGTAAGCTCATATCAAACACTGGCACTCATTCTTCTGCTGCCTTGCATCCCATACACCTGGCCCAATAGGACCTACTACCCAAATTTCAGGCTTGTCTTTTTCAAAAGAGACAAAAATGTCTTTCTTCTTCTTCTCCCTGTGTTTCCATCTTAATTGAGACCAAAATTATTTTCTGCAGAGGCTTTTATTCTCATCTCAGGAGGATTTAGACTGAACAGGAATTCCCCCAATTTTCAAAATGATCACCTGCAGTTACTTCAAGGTTACAAGTTGAGAGCTCAAAAACCAGAGCTATTTTGAGAAAAATCATATTATCTGTACTAATTTTCCTTGTCCCCCTTTCATTTTTTTATTCCCCCCCACCCTTCTTTTTCAGGCAATGATTTTCATAGATTGTCTGGGAGAAGGGCATTGACCTTTGACTGTAGTCTCCTGACTGCTCCCGAGGAATCCCTGTCCATGGGAAAAAAAATCCTGTAGCATTTATGACAAGGGCCTTCTCCACTGATGACAGAAAAGATGAACTAGGTCAGTTTTGCACTCTGACTTAATCTGACTACAGAGTTTTCAGATGAGGTTCTACCTTGCCATTCACACACACAGCGTAAGGTTGGGAGGTCTGACATGAGGGGTTAGGGGATGATTTCGTGTAGGTATTTGCCCTTTTGATTTGTTTCTTGATGTTTCCAAGTCCAGAGAGCCCCTTTGCATAAATCTTATCTGATGTTGCTCAGAAAGGTAAGATCACAATATTGCAGTCCCTTCTGCTGGTGCTATTTCATAACTCTGCATCCCATTTCCATGCCTGCGAGGGGCTGTGTCTCCCTGTTATGGTTTGCAACATTTCATACATTACTCCCTGGGCTCAGAGCCACAGAGAAAAGAGAGTTTGGAAAGCAAAAGGGAAGCAGGTCTTAGTCAGATTTGCTATGAGGCAGAAATCAAGGACAAGTCTGGAATCTCTTGGCAGAAAATGAGACAAGGGAAAGTAAAGCGGTGGCAGAGGGGCACGAATAAAAAACAGACCACTTCAGAGAGCTTGAATATACTGCAGGTGAAATCCAGTATTTAGCAGAAATGTTTTTCTTCCCTAAAAGAACTGTAAAAAACTAACAGAGATCTGCATGCAAATCTCAGGCTTACAGATTAATTCAGTTTGGACATGACCTTGGGTGGTCCTCTGCTCCAACCTGCAGCTCAAAGCACAGTCAGAGCTGAATCCATTCCCACACTGCATTTGTGGGCAGGCATGTAATGAATACCATATCCTCAACCAAGTGTCCTGGTCCAAGAAAAATACATATTAAAAAATCAGGTGTCGCCCCCTAAAGTAGCTTGACACCTGCAAGGTAAAGGATGCATCCAGCAGTAACTAACACAGGTATTCATTACACTATCACTTCAAAGCACAGCTTTCACATGTTAGCAGCAGTCTTCTTACAGCTTTGCCTTATCTGCAGTAGCACGAAATCTCAAGTAACATGCAGAAAAATGAGACACAGCAATGCTTCAGTGGTAGGGGGATCAGAGGAAACCTCGAGAAAGATGTGAGGAAAACGTCCTTAGAGTCCTCCTAAATTTTCCATATAGAACTGCAAAATATGCTATAGCAAGAAACAAGATTCCCCACAGAGTTCATGTAAATGAGAGCTCTCAAAATGTGTGCTAGATACCAGAGGATTTGTTCATTATTAAACTTATATTGTGTTTACCTGTGTAGTGCAAGATTGAGGAAGACTTAATTGCATTCTGCGTCCTTGCCCTCTGACCTTCATGTTAATT
This sequence comes from Lycocorax pyrrhopterus obiensis, assembly GCA_014706295.1. Taxonomy (NCBI): domain Eukaryota; kingdom Metazoa; phylum Chordata; class Aves; order Passeriformes; family Paradisaeidae; genus Lycocorax; species Lycocorax pyrrhopterus. Next base: position 112,722,020 of record JACSVZ010000001.1, on the reverse strand, counting down.
ACATTTTGCTGCAGTGAGAAATAGATGCACCATTTTCTCTTATTTCCCTAGGACTGAGACAGTTATTAATTCCTAATAAGATAGCTTTTTCCATCTGCAGAAGGCTGTATTTTCTTTTCATTGCAAGCACAGTACTCCCAGAAGCTTTTAATTTGCATACATTGGAGATCACTTCACCCATTTAACACTTCCAAAGTAAACTTGCTTAGAGCCACCGTGTGGCTGTGCTCTGGGGTTTAATCTCCTCCTGGTCTGTAATCATAACACCCACAGAAATTAACAGGATGAGGAGGAGTGAGGTGTGTATATACATATATATATATATATCCTCACACATATATTATGAGTGTGCACAAGGAGCATGGCTGCCTGGTGTCTTCACTGAGGTTCATTTTTTGAAGTGTTAAATGTAAAGACTGATCTTCAACATGCTTCCCACTCTTCCTGTGGAGCTGTTATTGCCATGTCGTGTGGCTTAGTTTCCAACAAAGATGAGGCTCTTTTCTGCATCACTAAAGATCTCCTTTTTAAAAAAAATCTTTAAGAATGTTCTTTTTATTTCAGATGGGATATTAATTGAAATTATATTCTACTCCCATCCTCACCTACTAGCTTAATAGTCATCACATTGCACAAATTATTTTTAATACCTTGAAAAATTCATTAAGTGAACAAAAGATCCTGACATAAGTCACAAGATTTTTTTTTTCTCAAATGTGAAGTTAATAAAAAAGGACTCTAGAATATTAAGGTCTACTTCTTAAGCCACCTTTCTTCCCATTTTAAAGAAGGGTCTTTCTGCTTATTTCCAGCAAATTTAGACACTAAGCTCTGACCAAAGATATTATTAAATCAGAGGATTTTAATGTGTGTGAACCTTCCAGCAAAAAAGGGAGATTTTCAGAATGAGACTTGTTTTCTTTGTTAAGAGACTGAGCACAGAAGGCAGGAGTTAAGCTCCTTCTTGGATTTCAAGCAGGGTAAAAGCTGCCATTTATAAGAGGGCTTCAGTCCTCAGAAAAGTCTCTGCCACACAGGCAAATAAATTTGGATAGAGAGGGAAAGAGAAAGCATAGCCTGTGTGGTGACAGTGGAAGCACCATGCCCTGCTGGAGCCAGCAGAGGTGCTGAAAGGCCTGAAAATCAGTTATTGTCACCAGCACAGCTCAGTTTCTCTGAACTGTCAAGCATGAAGAACATATCCTTGTCTTCCTCAAAGTTCAAGGCAGTTCCCCAGTGCTGGTGTGCTCAGGAGGGGTTGTGTCCACAGCTGCTCTGACTTCGCACCCCAATGAACAAGAATTATCATCAGGCTTACCTTCTGATAAAAAGTAACAACCCAAAACAAACCAAACCAAAACCTTAGCAAAACCCAAAAAACTTCCTGCCTTTTCTTTTTCCTACTTCTCTCACCCAACAACTCCAACAGATTTGGAATTTGAAGGAATCAATCCAGTGAAAGCCTGCAATAACATGGATTTGGGATGAGAGGCAATCTGTGTTTTGTCATAATCATTGAGAACAAAGCAACAGGGTCATGGACATATCCATTTATTTCCCCACAAACACGTTTTTCCCAAGTCTTTCCCAGCCCAGAAAGCCATTTTAACAGAGTTTCCCAGTCCCTGGTCAGTGGCACTTCAGCTTGCCTTGTAGGACAGGGCTGGTGAGGGAAGGAGCACACCACACCCTGCACTACTCAATCCCACACTGGTTCAAAGCCATTGTGAAATTACCAACAACAGGAACTTGGTTCATGTTAATGCTTAACAGACTTACAGTATCAAAAGAAAACAAATTTTCAAGAAAATCTCTTTCCTTTTACAGGTAATTCTGGTTTTGCACATAGTGTAAATATCTAAACCCGCATGTGTTTACTTAAAGTATTTTTTTCCTACTTAGCTGAGATTTTCAAAGATAAGTAGATCAGTCAGAAATCAATGGAATTCCCCACAGATAAGCATAAGTAACTCATTACATCATATCTTATATTGCTTTTTCTCAAGTTGCTCTAGATTCATCCATTCTATTTGACCAGTGTGTGAAATTTTCCTTTCCAGGAAGTCAGGGGCCAACTGCAACAGGAAAATGCTCATCCTTCTCAAATAATGCTCTTTTAGTACAGGCTTGACTTGAAATCCAGTGGGACTGGAAACACGTCTAAGTGCTGTTTCATGTGAACTGACACCCTTCATGGCTCTCAAAGTTTCTTGGGCATACATTTGTCTGGCTGGGTAGACCAGAAGTGGTGGGAAGGTTAAAAAAACCAACACATCTGAAACTTCTTTTCCCTTGTTGCATTTCACTGCAACAAAAAAACGCCTCCACACTTAGATGCAATCAAGCCTTTCATAAAAACCAACCACTGGCTGACCAATTCTGACACAGCTGTGAAAATCCTTCTGAGCCCATTTTAGTAAAGGGCCCTCCATAACTGAGGTATTTATCCAGCTTTGCTACACATCCCATCTTAGCAGGAATGGTTGGTTAACCAAAACTGTTTGTGGCACGGTAACCTCCCTGACATGCACTAGAGGGTAACATATAACACATCGCAAAATAATTCTACTCATCCCTTTCAATCATGTGACATCTGTCCAGGGCTTTTAAACTCTATTTCACTGCCATACTCATATTTCATATTGTTGAGGAGCATCTAGCAACCTAATATGGTAGGATCCTGAAAATTAATTAAATCCTTGGTCTTTCTACTCTGATTTCCAATTGCTGCCTGAGGTAGTGATCATATTCTTATATGTGACTGAGGTAACTCACTGTTGTTTTCCACTAAAACAAGTTTCTGCATAGCTACTCAAAAAAGGTCCACTAACAGCAGTTTGTTTGATTTAGCCTGCAGTCCATAAGGATCTCTGAAAGGTTAGATTCAAAAAAATTCTAGGAATCCACATCACTTCATCATGGAAAATTAGGCTGAAGCTACCAATTCAAATAGGCAAGAGAAAACCACCAAGTCTGATATTTGATACAGCAGCACAGCAAGTAATGAGCATATGACACACTACTACCTTTATCATCCAAGCTCTCAACCTTTTTTCTTGTCTTGCAGTTGATTTCAATTTTTTTTTTTTAATTCATTCATGGGTGGCATCATAAACTTTGCAGCTGCAGGCCTCAGCACCAGGTTAAGAACTGCATAATGATGCCAAAACTGCTTCTGCTTTTGTCATTTAGTGCACATAGTCTTAAATCCAAACAGGGTTGTTAAAGATTAAAAGCAAAATAAATGGTCTTAAAAAGCCAGATAAGCTAAATTGTTACAGATTATACACGTCTCAGTTCAAAATCATTAATGGCTCTCAGAGTAAGAGATTAAAAGACAAAAATAACCTAATTAGAAAAGATTTACAGCGGGGAGTTGAATTATTTGTGCTCAGAGCAAGGCAGGATTTGATCTGAAGCACCCGACAATGCATTGGCAGTGATGAGGATGATCAGGAATGTTAACTAGCACAGCTCTGCCCTAAACCAATAAAAATTGTGTGAAGAAGAGCTGAAAACAATTTGGACATAGCATCTTGGATATAATGTCTGAGAACTTAGCTCATTTTGCATTGTCTGAACAAAAGGAATGTTTAATTATGAGCTTTCAGAGATTTCTTTCACTATACCTGTAGTATGCAAAGCAGTGAATTTCAACAGCAATTTTCAACAAAAGCATGTATATTTATAAGCAACCCTTATGCTGTATTTGTGAAGGGAATGCTGAATAAAAGGTAGCTATACTACTGGGGTTGGATGATTTCTTCGCCATCAGCAGGGAAGCTGCAAAATAATTTTGACTGAACTGAGCACTCAAGGGTAAATTCAGATTTTCAGTTACCCATGTGTGATGCCAGTGATTTGCATTCAAGAAACTGTGGGTAGAATCTGGCCTCAAGGAAATAGCTTGTGTTAGTGCCATAACCTTTGTTTTACAGGGAGTACAACATTTGGCCCAGAGGAAAAATACACCTCTTGTAAACCAGGTAAGCAAATGGGCACAGACCTGCTCAAGACATCACCAGCATACATCAGAAATAATCTCATTTCCATTTAAAAAGAAACTAACACTCTATGAAAGAGAGGTCTGCATGGTTGTTCTGATTTTGATGTTAGAGATGGATTTTGGATTGTACTCTTTGGATGGGTGACTGAAGTCTTTTTCATTCAAATTCATTTGTAATTTACCCATTAGATGCTGATGGTTGGAATCTAAAGAATTTATTGCTAGATTTATTTAGCTATTAAATTTTCCTGTAACCAGCTTCACCCATTCATGGCTACAGCAACACTGCTCCATGCTAATATCATCAAGATCTCTGCCTCGGTTAAATACCTCAGAGTGGGGCCAGAACTTTTCGTCTTCCATATCTCTTCCAGCTCTCTTGAAAAAGAGCAACAACTTGTGACACTGTCAAATAGAAAACACTCGGGGAGTAGATAATCATGTCCTTAAGGATAATGTTATTAAATTAACAAATGCATTTCTGAATTCTATTTCAGCGCAAGATTGCTTAGATTTCTGGTAGTGTTTATGCTTTCATTATTCTATTTTGCATTTTCTTGTGTTCTGTGGGTCGTTTTCAGCCCAGCTTATGTCCACTGCATAAGACTATGGTAAGAAAAGCCTTAAGAGCAAGGCTGAAGAAGCTCAGTGTGCTTTTTGCCCCTGCCTATGGCCAAACTTGCTGGTCACAGGACAGCCAAGCTGCATTAGATCTATTGTGTATTTTTATTGCTGGTTCTGGCCAGGAGGCACTGCACGAAGATGACATCCACTGCCTTGCCTTAGCCAAGCTCCATTAGGAATGAGTAACAGAAACATCCCTGTGGGCATACTTCCACTTGCTAGCACGCTGCCTAAAATTCCAGCTCAGAATTTAGCTGGTATCACTGTGTTTATCACTGTTAACTACAAGTGAAATGCTTATCTAATTATGCTAGCACTTCTTCCTTGTTTCCTGTGGTTAAATCACCTGTAAAAAAGTAGTTAAAAAATAATTTGCTTATCATTCTCTGGTTTATTTTTAACACAGCTAATCTGTGCAAGCATATAACTTAACTGCCACAAGGATTTTATGCAGCCTTAAATGCTGCTGTGAATATTTGTCTTCTTTCCCAGCTCCTACCTGATCTACAGGTAAGGCTTCAGGTACTAACACAAGGAATAATTTGGTAACCCATTGTAAACACAAAGAGGATTATAAATTTCTCAAAGAGGTTTTATATTCAAATCAGTATGAAAATAATGAAAAATAAATCTACATATGCCATAATTATTTTGTTTTAGAAAAGTCTTTGGACAGCAAACAAATGGGTGTTCTATACTAATAGGGCTGAGCAGCCATAATATAAGGGAAAAAATATGGACTTGCTACTGCATTACAAAGAAAAAAACAAACCAAACAACCAAACAAAAAACCCACAAAACCAAAAAAACCCCAGCCAACCAACCAAAAAAAAAAAACAACCCAAAAAACCCTTAAACAAAACTTCCTTTTGTCCTAAAAGGACAAAAGTCCTTTTACTACCATGCTAGATAAAAAAAAAAAAAACACAATAGAGGATTTTGAAGTTACATTAGAAAAGACCCCAAACTGACTCTGTTACCGTAGCTTTAATACTTGTACAAATATGATCGTGAATGACTGAACCTAGGGTAAACAGAAATGAAGTCTGCATTTCAAAATCAAAAGCAAAACACAAAACAAATTTTGCATAGAATTTCAGCCTCAGAGGCTAAGTAAACGCGTGTTCTCCTGCTAAGTTTCGCTCCCGAGCCAAGGACATATCTTGCTTTCAGACTTAAAGTACAAATAAGAAATGTTTTAATGAATTCAAATCATAACCATCCCATCCCTGAGGACTGTGGAAGAATCAATTTGTCTGGTTTAGTCTATTATAAAGCCATATTATTCCCATTTGAAGGAGATGCATCATCTGTGAGGACACCATCCAGTTCATCCTTCCAGAACATGAGCATCTTTCCATTTTCACTAAGTTGCGCAGTTTCATACACCATGTAATACATTTCCGTGGGGGGAAAAAAAGCAAAAATCTGCCACCAAGAATCTTGCCCTACTGAGATGGTCATCTGTGCTTCACAAACAGGAGATCTTTGTACCTGCAGAGGTACGTAATTCAGCAGGTTTTTCATTTGTGTACCTAACTGAATCCCACATGCTTCACAAGCAAACAAAGACTGTGGAAAACACAGTTTCAGCTGACAGGGGGACTCCAGCTTGCCAGGCTCATTGGTCCCATCAGCACACAGCACTGATCCCTGGACAGCCAAATGCAAGTTTGGCTGCAGAAATTTCTCTGTGTACGAGGAGGCAAAATCACGCGCCCGCTTTTTCCAGAGCTAAATTAAACATTTGGTGCTCAACTCCTGCCTGGAGAGCCCAGCCTGGGGATGGGCAGCTGCTGCCTGTAATGGCACTGAGGGGACACCTCACCTTGGCTGCTTCCTTGCTCTGCTGAGCCCTGGAAAACTGTAGGTGCTGGAGCTGGGTGACCTAAAGCTGGCAGGGCACCTGCACCTTGCAGCCCACTCACTCTGAACACAGTGGTTTTCAGCATGGCTGTTCTTTCTCCATCCCGGTCATTGATAGTTAAGTGATAATTAGGCATGAGACAAATCACTTCAAGACCAGAAAGGAAAGCTGTATATCACTTTTATCCAATACAATAAATACAATTAAAAGGAACTATTGCTGTCTCTCTTAGTTTTCCCCCATATATATCAGCTGTCATTCCTTGAGCTTTAAAGTGCTTGAATAATAAACTTGCAGAGAATTGAATTACTTCTGTAGCAAGTTGATTAGTTCCCACATCCAATAAAATGTCTGTGGTATCTCATATATTTGGCATTTAATGCTGTAATTAATAAGTCTTGATCATGTGCCTCTTACAGCCACAGGTCAGTGACAACAGTGACATTCCCTTTCTCAGCAGGAAATTGAGCCTCCAAGACATTTTCCTAAGACACTTTCAATTATGATAAATTGTCAGATTTGCTTCAGTCATTTTGAGAACTACTTGAAGTGTATCTTCCCAGGTAAAAGCAGTGCAAAGATATAAAGCTGAGTTGGTTGGAGTTTGTGCAAATCACATTTTGGGGAGTATTTCAGCTTTTTTAGGATCATTATAGATTCCCAAGTGAAAGGTGTGCTTTTTCAAGTACATGTCTTTCCAACTTAATCTAGCATTTCCAATAGAGGGCCAGATACCAAATTGCTTTAAATCTGTGTAGCTCCATTGATTTCAATGGGTACATGTTCAATTTATTCCACACAGGGATTTGTCCCTTTAATTTAATATATTTTAAAGGCAATGTTGCAAAGTCATTTATACTCCTTTTCTTTTTTAATGATGTATGCAGGAGAGCATTATTTTTTAACCTTATTTTGTTAAGTATCAGGACATTTTTTGCTTCATTTTTCTGATTATGTTGACAGTGTGACCATGAAAATACTAGTGGACGTACAAGGATAGAGGTATTTTTATGCATTATCATCTAAGACATGTGAGATATAGCCCAGACAGAGGGTTGGGGGGAAAAAAAGGAAAAAGCAATGCTATGAAACCAAAATTTCTACAGCTACTTCTTTGGCACCCACAGTAAAGTGAAGGTACACTGTATTTTCCTATTTGCAAGGTTGCCAAGGTCACACGCATACACTTATAAAATAATGCTCAGCATATAAAAAAAATTAAATACTGAAGGCAAGCTAAGCTTATTCATATCTAGTTGCTAGTAAGAATGAAAAGTTGCAATAAAAAAGGAGTGAAAATGTGGCATTTAACACCTCTGATACAATATGCCGAGGGGATAGAGAGGCAGAGGAAGAGGAAAAAAGCATCCTTGATGCTGCCTCTCTTTCCTGGAACTTTGTTCAGTTACACTCTCTGATCAAGAAATGTTTCCTCTGAATTGAAGACAAATTGCTGAGAGCTCTCTAATTATCAGCTTGGCTGCACATACTTAACATTTACAGTCCCACCTTGCTGTTCATGTTTGTAATGTTGCCAGACCTAACACACACACACACACACACACACACACACACACACACACACACACCCCCCATGACTTAGACTCCCAGCAAATTACTAATTTCAAGAAGGAACAGAGGTTGGGTCCTCTTCATTTCTATCCTAGTTTTAGTTTTTTCTTTTAGTCTTCAGGGAGAGACTTTATCAAGGTTTTTCTTTCTTGACAATCAGAAGAACTAGAAACTTATTTCAGCCGAAGTAGAAATTTTTATACAGACATGTGTCTGGGATATTAAGAGAAAAAGGAATATGAAATATCATGAAACTTGGTGTTACTGCAATAAGCAGTAAGAACTTATATGACAGTATGATACAACATAAAATAGTCATACTTTCCCAAGAAAGAAGAATCCCCCAGGCTTTAGGAAGGGTGTTATTACTCCTCTAAGTTTTGCAGACTTAAAACCTCAGGATAGTGAGCTCACTGCTTTGCCCAAAATCATGGAGTCAATTAAAAGAAACCCCAGCAAATAAACAAAGAAACCCAAACCCCACATGGAATTAAAGATCTTTAGGTTTCTCACCTGCTGAGTGGGAGTGAAAATGCTGCACCTTGCTTTAGATCTGGAGTCAATATTCCCTGAGGAAACTCTGTGTTACTTGCTTTAGGAAACAGCTGCAGGTGCTGGAAATACCAAGCACTGAGAAATGGCAAGGGATGAAATCCTTTCTAGCAGAGACTGAGTTCCTGCCCCTCTGCACAGTTCTGAAGGACCTCCACACCCTTCTCCTAGTGAGCATCCCCCAGCAAGGTGTGGTGTGAAGACCTTGGAGTTGTCACCTGCTGGTGGCAGTAACCCCAAATGGCACAAGCCAGGCTGGACACACCAGTGGCCATCGATTATTGCCCCAGGCACCGTGCCCAGGGGACAGAGCTGCTCAGCCTCTGGGCACTGGGCAGGACACACGGTAATCCCCACCCCCTGGAACTTCGGGGTTTGCTTGTGCAGAAGCCACTTGTGACAGCAGATGTGTGTCCTCAGGCTCACGTCTCAGAGGACACGAACATTTATCTCAGCAGCACCTGTATTGCAATCAGGGCTTGTGCACCATTGAACAGAAAATGAAAACTTATTTTAGGCCGAAGAGTGTCACCACAACTTCCTCACGTGCTAAGTACATGCAAAACGTATTTTTTTCTGCTCTAAAACCCTTCTCTCTATTTAAAATACTACACAGTGAAATTTGCTTTGATGCTGCTCTCTAGCAAACAAATTTAACAGTTCTGAAAGCGTTTAAGATGACCTCTTTCCTCCTCCGGATTCCACAATATATTCACTCTTACTTCAGAGAGGTTGTCGAGGTATTTATAAATGTGAACAGTAATTTATTTTGCAAATTTAAAAGAAAAATAATTAGTCTCATGAAACGTTTTAAAAATAATTATGTTTGTATAACAAATTAGTAAGAAAAATCCAGAAAATTTGCAGGAGGCTGAAACTAATTATCTCCTTGGAAATGTCTTGTAAAGAACGTGGACACCAACATCAAGCAACTCCAAAGAAATTAAAAACAATAACAAGAAGAATATTTAGAAGGACAATTGTTCAAATAATTAAAAAGGAAATGAGACAAATACCATACACTAGATTGAATACAGAAAGCATAAAGAGATGAAATTTAAATAAGGAGAAAATAACGCAAAATCCGTTTACTATAATAGCAGAAAAGCATGAAACATCAGTGAAATCCTGATTCTCATAGGTAAATAGCCTGACCAACGATAAGATCTTGCTTTTCTTATCTGTAGGAATTGCACCCAAAGGTGCAATCAAAGGGTTTCCTATCCTCTGGCTTTGTAATATGTCGCTTTCTAATTTGTAAGATTTTCATTAAATTCATAGGATAATCTGAGCTTTTAATACTTTCTCTTTGTAATACACAGAGCCTGGGAAACAATTTGTTCATGTAACTAAGAGGGTCTCCATCAATTAACTGTAAATATACTGGCTAATGGTTTTTTTTTTTTAATTTAAAAAATCACCCACAAATTAAATGATTTCTTGAAAACAAGAAAAGCCGTTAACTTAAAATTCATGAGGTTTAAATTAAGTGTGGGAAGGATCTACTAAAAAAAAAATCTTTTCTGGCTGTTCACACGGACTGTCCTTTCTTACAGAAAAATCCGTTCCTGGTGTCTCTCGCACAGACGTCCCTCTCATAACAAGCTTTGTCTACTCAAAGTCGTTTCAACACCCATTTCGCCCACACCAGAGGTACCTTCATCGCATCAATCTTCACTCAGTGCTGTGTCATAAACCCCCTGACTCGCCCCTATTCCCCTCGCTTGTCTGACTCACTGACTAGCAGAGACTGGGAATTTTACTGTGACAAAGCTATTCAATGGAAATCAAAGTGTCTTGCCTAACCCAGGTGCTTTGTTCAGGAAAATCTTTATTATGTCAATGCTTTACGTTTTCTATTTCAGGATGGAAGGAAGAAAGGAAGACTTTGGAGACAATTTGATCTGAAACAAAGCACTGTTGTGTTTTTAAACCAAACCATGCCCCTTCACTTTGGACTGGATTCATCAATATTCTGTTTCCCAGAGCTGCCATGACACCTCACCAGAGAAATTTGCTCCATCTAGAGCTCATCTTTTCCATGTAGGCACCTTTGTTGAGCTTCAGCTACATTTGCACACCACAGCAGCCCCTCCAATTAAACTCTTAAACACTCTGACTCATAAGACTGCAGTGCCTGAGAGAGGATGTAGTTTGAGCCCGAATCTGAGCCAAAGCAGACAAGGAGCTGATTTTTAGTTTTAATAAGGCCCTGGTCCCACACAGGCAGTATAACATCATGCCTAAAAACTTTTGAAAGTTCAAGGTTTTTCAGAGTTTTCCACTCTAAAAATTATTTTATTTTCCTCTTAATCCAGGAAAAAACCACAATTTTGAAATCACGATTTTCAGGCTCCTTCACATCACTTTGGGTACCATCCAACTTTAATGCCCTTACTGTCATTCACAACACCCCTTAACACACCCATCCTTTTCCACCCCTCTGTCCTCCCCAGATGCATCCGTTGCCACTTCTCCCACCCATCACCTCGCCCATCCCAGCAAGAATTCCTGGGAGTTGAAGCAGCCACGGGCAGCAACTACAGCTGCACCTCAGCCTGAGTTAGGGCTCCAAGTCCAAAACAGAGCTACAAATCTTGGTCCCAGCCCACTGGGAGAGACGGGAAAGCTGTTTTCCCCCACAGATTTGGGAAGATGAGTAGAAAGAAGGAGCTGGAGTACAAGGCAAACTCTTAGAGGTACTTGCTCGGCAGGGAAGCAGATGTGCTTTGGACCAAACCTCGGCTGGGTGCAGCACGAAGAGAAACCGGCACAAAGAGGAGGCAGAAAGGATGAAGTAATTGCTGATCTTTACAAGCCCTATGTAAAATACCATTCATAATGGTGATGACAGTCACTTTCTGCAGACAGGCACAAAGGGCTTTTTCTTCCATGGCACTCTGACAGTTTAGGCAGGAAGAGAGAGGTGGCTAGTGGAAGCAAATTGTCAGCGATCTGTCACTGAAGAGCAGATTGCTTTTCCCCTCCCGAATTTTCCCTCCTGAGTTAAGATTTGTCTCTATTGAAACCCAGGGTTCTGTTCATCACTGGCCAGCACCCACAGAGATGAAATTTCTTTATCAGATCTCTCTAAATAACTAGTTGAAGCTCAAATCTCTCTGACCTTAGGAAGACAAGGAACAGTTGTTGCCAAATTCCAGAGAACAAAGCACGCTGTGCAATAAAGTTCCATAACGAAAAATCATTAAAGCTGTTTTTCTGCATGCAGGCTGCTCTAGCACAAATTAAACCCAATGCAATCACAAGGGAATTAAGACAAATAAAATTATTGTAAATAAACTACTACTCCTAAAACTACTTTGATTATTCTATATTTAGCCACATGTACAATAACTGAAATTAACCTGAGAAGAAAAGATTCAGTTACACATGAAATGCTGCTGCAGAGTACCAAGAGTTTCTGAAAGCAAGGGAAAGTCTCCTTTGTTTTATATGACTTTGTTTTGATAATTATTTTGCTGTTTACCTAGGTATAATGTCATCTTCTTTGTAGAATACTAAGATCCATGTGGAAAACAGAAATGGCTGCTAATTATTTCCTTCTAAAAGCAAACAAGAGAATGAAATCTCTTGTGTAATTGAATTTGAAAAATGCTAAGAAAGTTTGTTCTCTTTATAGCCAAAGTTAAAGCAAATTATTTTGGTGAGGGCTGAAATAGGAGGTGGGAAGAATGTAAGTTTCTATTTAATTTCCGGGTGCACACATACTTTGTCTTTAGTTGTCAAAAGGCAGACTTTCCATGAGAGGCTGCAACAAACAGATGAAAAAAAGTGAAGCCTCTGTCACAGGGGCTCCGCCTTTGTTCTGTATTTGTGCAATGCCCAGAACACTGAAGCTCTGCCTTCTAAGCCAGATATAAATAATCATGGAAGAAAGTGAAAGAATAGCACAAAAGAAATCAAATACATGGGCAACTTGAAAGGAGGGATAAAACTGTCTTTATGCTGTTTAACCCCTACTTATCTTGCTCTTGATGCTGCCTAAGGAAGTTGTTTTATTACAAGTCAGCAATACTTGCAATTTGCGTGCTGCCATCTTTGCAGCATGTCAAAGGTAGAACCAATGGAGCATTAGACACAAATATATTTATATAGCAATCACACTCTTTAACAAAACAGCTCAGTTTCTCCCCGTGGAGCATGGCCCACTTTCACACAGCAGAGCCCATGAGGGCTACGAGCTATATAGATCAATACATTGAAATTCTCAAAGTATCGACAAGAAATTGAATCATTTGTGCTTGCGAGGGACATTGGCAGCCTTTGATTTCTGTATATAGCATCCAGAAACCCAAAATGACTCCTTGATCTCTAGGACAGGAATGAGGGCAAGGTGCCAGCCCACCTGCAGGACAGGTCCCTGTGGGTGGCCAGTGAGCTGCTGCTCACCAAGCCCAGCCCATCAGCCTCTACAAATGCTCTGCCTCGGTGCCAGGACCCTGAAAAGCTGGATCAGACCCTTATAGCACAGCACAGCAGGGGACATCTTTTTCCCAAAAGTTACTGTTCTTATCTCTTTCAACAGAGCCACCAAAGAAAATGTCAGTAATTTCCTTGGATTGGTGAAGCTCCAACAGCAGCAACAAGCATTCTCTTGGAAATGATCCACCATCCATGCAAGCAAAACCACATTTAAACTTGCCTAGGTGTCTTCTGTGCACAGATATTTGCGTGATGCATAACAACACGAGGCAATTAGATACAGTATTTATGCACAGATCTGTGCAGCCAGCTAACCACGATGTGTGACAACGAAGGGAGGAACAAGGTGATCCAAGTACAGTCACTTCATTTCCATTGCATGGGGAACATTGATGCCTTAGGCATCATGAACTGAATACATGAGAGAGGAGCAACTATTGTCCACCCAGAGCAGAGCTTGCCCGACACGGTATGATCAATGGATAAACATGCAGATTTTGTATTTATTAGATTGTTACTTTCCAATTGGAAATAGCAGAAAGACTTAATGGGGTAGCCTCAATCATCTGCATATTTTGTATTACAATATCTCCAGCAGCACTTTCAGGTTTTGCTGCGCTTTTGCTGCTTTGCAGGAAAAGCAACGTGAAAGTGTAGACAAGAGAATGAAAGCTGGCTGCATTCAGAGGGGTGTATAGACATTTTCTTGAAAGTATGGCAGGAAAATTTTGCCAGGTAAGTGTACCAATATCGCTAAGAGCAGATAGCAATACTACAGAGCTACCAAGTAAAAATATATTGGTATTGTGATTTTACAATGTCACGTTCCCTGACTGAGAAATACTTTCATGACAACATGCAGAAAAGGTGGAAAGTGTCACAGTAATATCTCTGATTTCACCAGATGACTGCAAACCTACAGAAAGGAAAGGTTAAAATACCACAGTGGCTTTTTTTTTTTTTTTGCAGAAGAACCTGGCAGAGGCACTTTTGCTGTTGGTACAATTGCTGATCTACAACTGACATGAGGTTCCAATGGAGTTATTCCCAAATCATCCATGTGCAAAGAAAGCATCTGTGTTCTGTTTTCACCAGACCACTGTGCTAGCAAGCGAGACGCCAAAGAAAGGAAGTGCTACAGCATCATCACTTTGCATTGAAGACAACAAGGCTATTTCAGAAGACAACAAGCCTGATATTAGTTCATACTATAATCAAAACAAATCAAGCATGGACAATTTGGATCACCTCACCAGGCTTTATACACGCAGGAGGAAAATTTGGTGGTAGCCAGTGGTAATATGATTCTGATGTGCTGTGCTGAATGGCTACATTTGTCATTTAGCATTCAGAGTTCCCAGACCCAAATTCTGCAATGTCCTCTGATTGCTGATTGTTTCTGGAGAAGTAGTCAACAACTTAGCTAAATAAATGATAATACAGCGGCTTTTCAATCTACAGTTTGTATTGGATTTCAAGCATTTGAGATGGAAATACCAACCTGCTTGCAGCTGCTGCACTTGTTGAACAGCAGAGATCAACAAAGAATCAACACTGGCACTTGTGGCACACAGTAACAATATAAAAGTGAAGGTGTACGTCCAAGTGTTACATTAAAAAAAAAACCTGCAGAAATAAAAAAATAGCCTAAAAATCCTAAATCACGAAACAGTTCAACATGAATGTTTACATCAACACAGTCACAAAATCTGTAATACAGGAGAAAAAAGCATGACAGGTATAAAATGTATGTCTCTGCATTGATCCCAGATGAAAACAAAGAATAAAATAATTATATTTGACCTATGGCTAAAACATAACAGTATAACTAATCGCAATAAAATAATCTAAGCAAGAAAAAGAACTAAGGAGAGAAATGAAGACAGACACAGATGAGAGAAGAAGGTGATAAATGAAAGAGTAAATCAAAAACTCTCACGCAGATCTTTTAGCTCAGCAAATTTAATGAACATCTTTGAGTTCTGTGAATTGACCAAGGAAACGCTGCTGAACATCTGAAATGAGAGCACTTCTAAGTATGTTATAGGCCTAAATAGTGTGAAGGAAGCAGTAGAGGAAGACAACAGAAATTCAACAAAATGCAAACTGTGTACTGTGAGGAGCTGCAAAATGGAGCTGGAAACTCAATCTGATGTCTGCAGCACGAGGCCCTTAAGCCACATTTGCTGATGCAAGTCTTGAATTCTGAGTGGTGGAGTCAGATCATTCGTCTGGCCTTTTGAAATTCCCACTGCCAGGCTGTGGGCCTCTGATCAGGCAGGGAATGGCATTTTTCTAGCTGAATCACTAAGCCAAAGACCCATCATCGTGTCAGGGGCTGGGAGGGGCTGCTGCTGATGCAAGACGTGTGTTTGGAGTAAGAAACCCAGCAATTTCCCCTCAAAATAGAAACACTGGCCCAAATGCTCTGCTAAGTGCAAGTTCCTAAGTGTGTTCTTCCTACCTCAATTTTCCCTGTGGTTTTAATTGAGAGCTGTATTGCTTGCTGTCCATCCTAAAATATTGCCTAATTCTGCTGTGCCCTGCTGGACAGCTGCTGTGTTATGGCCCAGAGGTAATTGATGGAGAGATCCCCCTGTTCCCCTCTCTGGCTGTTCCGCTGGGGAACAGAATGTCTTGCTTAATGCTTGCAGAGCACTCGGAGATCCTTAAATGAAAGGCATAAGAGCACAAAATACCATCATCATTAGCTACAAGGGCCACTGCAGAGCAATGGAAAAATATTCCTTTTCCCTGCCCATCTGGGGTTTTGCACACTGCCCAAGCAGAGCTCCCATCCCCTGCCAGCTCAGAGAGCAAGAGATCAAATCTGTGCCTCTGGCATAATAGTGCAGAGTGCTAATTACAGAACCACCATAAAACATCTGCTGTAATGCCTAACTATAATTCCTTGGCATGCACAAATACAGCACCTCTGTGCTCAGAGCTGGAAGCAAATCCTGGTGTCCAGAGTGGGAGTGGCCCTCAACTGAGCATCCTGGAGCCCAGGTGAAGGGAGGCAGAGGAGCTGGGAGAGGCACCAACCCCTGGTGCATTCCCTTCCTGCAAAGGAGCCACAACTGCGGGCTCTGCACTCACAGAAGTGCAGCAGCAAAGCCCTGGAAGCTGCCACCTCTCCCTTCCCAGAGCAAGGTCAACAACCTAAAAGGGAAGTAGGCCTCTGCTGAGGAATGTACAGAAAGGCACCTTCCTTTCACAGCCGAGGGTTGCCCAGAATTAACTGTTTGTGAGACACTGTGAAGCCTTCACCCTGCCTGGGGATGTCTCAGAGAGGTTTGGTATGAGAATTAGTCTTCCCCCAGACACAACTTCTCCAAGGAATGCCTGCCCATGGCCAGGCATTCCTTGCTGCCACTGCACAGATGTGCATAAATAGGATGCCTTTGCCCACCTGCAGGGGACACAGACAATCAGCACATAAAGAATTAAAATACAACTTCTGTTCATATTTGTTTGGAAAGGGCTACTTCTCATTCATGCTTTGAGTCAGCAGTTACTGACTGCAGGAACCAAGAGACCTTAGACATCAAATACGATGCTTTCTTGTTTTTAGGACTGGAAAGATGTAGACCCCATCCTTCCGGTATGGCATCCTGATTTAAAGGGCTTAGAATGGCCTATATAAAAACTCATCCAATATATCAGGCTTATAAACTGGAAGATGAACTCCATCAGGATGGATTCTCCAGGAAAGTCATCAAATGCTCCCTTATTCTCAGCTGATGGACATGGAGTTGAAAAGAGTGGCAGAGAATGTGCCTGCACTCTGCACCAGGGTCACAGGGAGAAATTATCTGCTGCAAACCTTTTGTTAGCATGGAGCTTCTTTACGCTGCAGCCCTGATGTGTCAGAAAAGATGTGCTCCGGTGCCTGCAGGAAATACATGTCCTAGCTTATTACATCTCTCTTCTCATCAAAGAAGAAACACTTACAGCAATCATTTGCCACTCTTTTAAAACAGTATCACATTTTAAGCATCAATGCTAAAGTAAATGTGTAGTGAGAACCAAACCCGGACTCGACTTTGCAAGAAAGTCAGAGACAAATGAAGCCATTCATTCCACAATAACAATTTATGTGCTGACATGACTAACCCTGAAGACAATAAGGCCAAAAAAAACCTCTACAACCCTAAAAACAAACAAGAAAACCCACAACCCAAAACCAACCAAACAAAAAACCCCAAAAAACAAAACAAAAGCAATGTAATGGCTTTGCAGTAGTCCTGTGAGCAAATTCTGTGAAAAATACCAAAGTACACCGAGCTGTCCCGCTAATATCTTTACAGTAAAAATGGAAATGTAGACACTTATCCATGCACAATGGTACAAGAGGAAGTGTGTATGATAGACTCTTCAGCCAGGGATGGATAAACAAAGACAAAACACTGCTTTTGATGCAAGGCTAATCAGAGAAATTAGAGGCTTTTGTGCACTGAGTTTCTTGGATTTGTTTCGCCTGCATAGGAGCACCTTTAGAAATTCAATATTAAAATAAGAAGCTTTCTCAATGACAAAGCCGACTATCAAACAAGACTTGCACACAGAGGTGGTTGAGCAATGAACAGGCTGCCCAGGGCAATAACCACAGCACCAAGCCTGACTGAGTTCAAGAAGTGTTTGGACAATGCTCTCAGGCACATGGTGTGACTCTTGGGGTGTCCTGCGCAGGGCCAGGGGTTGGACTCGATGATCCTGATGGGTCCCTTCCAACTCAGCATTTCTTATGATTCTATGATATGTTCTAATATCTCTGTTGGCTGTAACAGATTCATCTGAAAAGTGTAACTACAAAAATTCTACCTACAAAATGTGAGGGGCACACCAGACCCTTGTAACTGCGTTACGCTATCAGTGCATTTAGAAGGGAGGCACTGTGGGAAAATTTCAGTAATAAGTTGAAACTGTGAATAAATATTAATAATATATATAAAAATATAGGAAATTTCTCTAGTTGTTACAGAACTGTTCATTATTTTCATTCATATCTCAAACATTTTCATTTAAGAAATGATATGTTCTCTCTTTGTTCGTGGTAAAATAATATTCTTAGAATATCTTTATCAACACAGAAATGTGGCTGTAGTAAACATTTCTACCATTCCAATCAAAAGTATCTAGAATAAATTAGACACCACCTTAATTAGAAAAAAACCCTGTAATATTAATGAATCAAAGTCAGTGACAAGCATAGGAAGAAAATAGTAAAATACAAATATATTTCTCTTCTTTTCTGAGAGAGGATTACTGGTGCTCCCTGAACACTTCTCAGTTTATTCTGCTGACACAAAGGTCCTTCCTTTCCATCTTTTAATATTAGATTTTGGGAGATTCAATTGACCACAGTGCTCCATTGCCTAAATCAGTCAGTAACATAGCATGAAAAGTCAAAAGAAAAGAAGTATTTTCAAAGGTGTTGCTTCCATAAAACCTAGGGATAAAGAGATTTATTACTTCTGTCCTCATCACTGACCTGATTCTACTGAAGACTGCTTATGATGGTACATGTGTGTACATGAGAAAATCAAGTTAAGAGATCTTGTCTTAGAAAAGTATATGTGGGAAATGTATCTGGAAATGGTCTTTGGGACTGCACAGATTTAGAGACATTACTGTGTTACTATTTTTTAAATTAATCAGTGATATTAAGTTGTTCCAAACAGGCTGGGAGAAGAATGGATTGAGAACAGCTCTGACTGAGGGTGTTGGTTGATGAGGTTGAGCTGGCAGCGTGTGCTCACAGCCCAGAAAGCCAGCACCAGCCTGGGCTGCACCCAGAGCAGCGTGGCCAGCAGGTGAGGGAGGGCATTCTGCCCCTCTGCTCTTCCATGAGCCCCCACCTGCTGTGCTGCATCCAGCTCTGGAGTCCTCACCACAGCAAAGACGTGGAGCTGCCAGAGCAAGTCCAGAGGGACACGAAGGTGATCTCAGGGCTGGAGCACCTCTGCTGTGAAAACAGACTGAGAGAGTGGGGGCTGCTCAGCCTGGAGAAGAGATGGCTCCATTATTGCCCTTATTAGAGAGACCTTAATGCAGCCTTCCAGTGCCTAAAGAGGGTTTACAACAAAGCTGGAGAGGAACTTTTCCCAAGGGGCGGGTAGGGATTGGACAAGGAAGGGATGTCCTTAAGCTGAAAGAGGGTAGATTTCTTTCCATAGCTGGAAAAAATTCTTTCCTGTAAGGGTGGTGAGGCACTGGGACAGTTTGCCCAGATAAGCTGTGGATGCCCCATCCCTGGAAGTGTTCCCAGGCCAGGCTGGACAGAGCTTTGAACACATCGCTCTAGTGGGAGGTGTCTCTGCCCACGGCAGGGGGTTTGGAACCAGATAACGTTTAGGGTCCCTTCAAACCCAAACCATTCTGGGATTCCATGATATGAAAAAACGCACAGAAGAGAAATAAGAACAGCATATTAGATGGCTGTGCTAGAATGAAAAAAAAAAAAAGAAAAAAGAAAAAACCATATAATTGTTTAAAGTATCTCATAGGATCTCTGCTTGGCAATGTGATGTCAAACCCTTAAGGCCACAGACCACATTTTGCTTCAGGTCTTTGGTGTTCTTCCAGACACAAGGAATTTATCAATGCCTGCAGAAACTGTATGAGCAGCTAAACACTGGATCCTGTGAGCTGCTGAGTATTAAGGGAGATCAGTACATTCCTTAAAGTTACTTTTGAGAATTCTTGATTTTCTTTACAGAATATAGAGAAAAGTTGAGTGATTTAAATGCAACTCTATCCAGCAAGAAAAAAAATCTCAGATAAATAGAGAGTAATTTGAGACTGAAAATTGAAAAATTAACTGCTCTTAGAAACAAAAGTATTGATAAGGACAACAAAATTAGCACAGTAAATTTGACAAAGAAGGCTAAAATACTCAGAGAACTGGTAGATCATACACTCACAGGGATGAGATAAGCCTCAAGAAATTCTGGAGAGCTAACAACTCCTTAAAGAAATTATAACAAAGGCACAAAACCAAACTAACCCAATATAAAGGAGAGACGGAGAATTTAATTAGACCCCTGTTGTGTAAATCAAAAGTTCTTCATTGACTTCATTTTAGAGGAAGCTACACAGGATTACTACAGATGGTAATAAAAGAAGAGCTTTAATATATAGGGGGAACGTGAAACAACTTACTAACAAAGAATGTAAAAGGTAACAAGAAATCATCCTAGAAGTACACTAACATGAGGTTAAAAAAAATGAAAATATTGACCTCTTCGTAGTGAGAGGATGCCCACAGAGCTGAAGTACTGCATGCCTTCTTGGCTGTCAGTCTTCACTAGAAAAATGATGCACAATTGAAGTCGGCAGCAAAAAGCTAGAGAAGGGAATAAACAGCTCAGAGAGACTTATGATTTGTTTGCAGATTTCATGGGCCTGATAAACCTCATTTTGGGGAATTTAAAACATCTGAAAACTGGAGGAACTTTCCCATTAATGGCTATTCTTTCAGGATCTTTGGGAAATGGCACAACTCTAAAAAACTAGAAGAGATCAAATATAAAATGTATTTCTGAGACGGAAAAGGGAAACGGTAGAAATTATACATCAGTTGCCTTAACATACTATCTGAAAACCTATCAGTACAATCAAACAACTTTCAAGACCTATCAAGGAAACAAGGACAAGAGGAATTGTGAAGAACGATTCTGACCAAATCTATCCAGCATCTTTATCTGGTGATCTAACAGGTCTTCCGACCTTAAATTTTCTGTGGCAGGGAGACTGGTAAATCATGCACAGACTCTGTGCTGCTTATGGGGAAGCCACAGGAAACACCAGGAAACTTTGTTTTGCATACGTATGTGTGTATATATATATATATATATATATATATATATATATATATAAAATATATATATGTATGCAAATAGGCCCTCACAAATATATATATGTATACACACACACATATATACATATATATACACATATATATACATATATATACACACATATATATATACACATATATATATATGTGTGTATATATATGTGTGAGAGCCTATTAAAATAAAATAAAAAGATTGCACAAACTCAGCCTGGAGAGTAACCTGCTAAAACCCAGACAAATATGTGGTATTACAGTGGATCACAGAAGGAACATGAATCAACCATGTCATTCTCTGGCAAAAAAAAGGTGGACATAGAAACAGGATTAGAGACAACAGCATGAACTGCATCACTTCTGTCTTCCCCGGCTTTCACAAGTTTTGCTGGATTCAGCTTTGGGTATCACCCAACAAACACATGTGGGTTGCTGGCAGAGATTCCTGAGGATCAGAGGTCTAAGACTCATAACCTACAAGGAAAGGCTGAATAAATTGGAGTTGCTGACTGAAAAAGTCTTCAAGTAAATTAAAGGCTTTTCCAGAGAGAGAAGGAATAATTTATCCTCCCTGACCATGAAGGAAAAAAACAAGAAACAACAGGTTGAAACTGCAGCCAGGGAAATCCACTTTCCATCACCAGAATTTTTTCAGAACAGGCAAGAGAAGCATTTTTCAGGAAATGCAGACAGACTTTGTCTTGTCATTTTCTGCAGTGTCTTCCCTCAGGGCATTCTGAAATCCCTTTAAACCCTATAATCTATGATTTGAAGTCAGTTCCCTGCCTATTCAAAGAATTTACTAAGTCACAATATTTCCTTTTGCTACCCTGAAAAAATGTGATGGAAGTACTTTTCAAAAGGTTATATTTTTTGGTAACTGCTCTAATTAATACGATTGTCAGATACGAATAAGAGAGGATTTGCTGGAGTGGTTTGGGTCATGGTCTGTTTGCGATGAGACTTGACACTTCTACTGTGACATTTACTAGTTGAAAAAAACTTCATAAAAAATAATACTAATTTAAAAAAAAAAGTAAAAAGAAAGTAACATTTTTCAAACATTGACCATAATGGCCCCAGAATGCATTTTGTTTCTTACAAAGGCAAAAAAACCCCAAAGTTCTCTGCTGCAGGAAGTAGCTTATAATCAACAAATTTTCTTATTTTCCTTATTATTTGATTAAAATCTCCTGTGTTCTATCTTGTGGTAACCACCACACAGTCCTGAATATTTCATGCAGTCACTGAGATATTGCCTAAATGGGAGTATATTTTCTCTTTCCTATCACTTAGGTTAAAGCAATACCTAACTGTTTGATTTTGTTTGGTTGGTTTTTTAAAGCACATATGCACAGTCCTAAAACAGGGTCACCCAGAGCATACCACTACCGGCTATCAAGAGATCTGGCAAACAAAACTAAACCAAATTTACAAGGAACAGAAAAAAGGAACATACACCATGCCAAACAGTCTACTGTATCACTCACCACATTTCCTTGTTTGAAACGCTACATTCACAGCTTCTAAATATTCTAAGTTTCCTCCACTCTCCCCTGGAGGCTGTCTCAATACATACTTAGTAAACATCTCAAAGGAATATATCCAAAATATTTTTAATATGAAAGAAGAAAAACTAAAGAACTGGCTCTCTGCGCAAGAACGAGTAATTTTCGTACAAGAGCAGATACCATTTAATGCTTTTAAAGACTCCCCAAATTTAAAGGTTTGGAACAAATCTCTCACATGTTTTCTTAGAAGGTGAAGAGAATATACAATTGGTAACACCAGCATGAAACTCTTTCCAAGTACCTCCTTCCATAAATGTTACAGCTAGGTGACCCTTTTTTACCACAGTTTACCTACAAATACACAACGTTCCCAAAAAAATATTGTACTAGTATATGCACAATGTTTACTTTAAACAGCATCATTCCAAAAACCTTCAGAAACACTTGAACAAAACCCCCCAAAAAATCCCATTTAACTGTGACAAAGTATTTTGTTCAATGGAAATGAAATGCATTCTGATGATACTGTCAATCATATGTCAGCTCTATAAGATGGCTCCATGATTGTATAACTACTATAACTACTGGAAAATTTCTGACCCTCCCACTACTGAAATACAGGTTTTTGGGGAATGGTGCTCTCAAGATTCTCCACTCCTTGTAACTAACTCTCCAGCTGGTCATTCCTACCAGGGCAAGAGGACCATCAGGATTCACTGACTGTGCCTCCTGCCCGTCAACTCCCACAGCAGAACTGTACTGGGGATGTCTCTATCAAAAAAACACCAAAAAACTGTTCTTCTGCTACTGCTGCACCTCGTTGTATCTCGTGGCACAGAACATTTGCTGGAATGCAAAGACATGAAAGATCAGCAGGACTGCAAGGGTGCTGACAGCTGGACTGGGATGCGATAATGTGAAAATTCATGAAACCACTGAGTGAGACGTGGTGGAAAAACACTGGAAGATTTTGACAGAAGTAGATATTAGCTGAAAGGGTCTGCTTGTTGAAACAGTGAGTGACGGGATTGCCAAGGAGAATTGGATGGCTGGGTCACTGACCAAACAAAGGGAAAGTTTCATGGTTATAAGATTACACACGACTAATGCGGGGATGGGAATGGAATTTGCTCAAGAGGAACAGTGTAAAACTAGCAGGAAATTACGGAAGACAGCAATGGCACACACCTGTTCAAGTTGCAGGCTCAGAAAAACACCAACCAACAATTTATTACTTCTTTATATAGAAGAGGAAGCCAAATGATAACCTAAAGACACTCAGATTAAAATCAATGTGCAACGAGTTTCTAGTCTCAAGAAATCTGACTATTTAAGAATTTAAAAGTATTAAACAGGAAAGGAAGATCAAGAAATATCAGACTGAAATAGCCTACATCCATCTATAGCACAAACCACTACCAGTTGTGCCAGTACAGTTACTGGCCATGGGGCTCCATTGACTCCTATAACGATTCCATCAGTGAGAATCCCTTGCTGGAAGCTTGATGCGAGAAGGAAGCAGAGATTCTGGTTCAGCTGCAAGAATTAGGCATGTCAGAGATAGCAAGTACTAAAAGAACCTGTTCTTGCTTTGAGACAGAGGAAATGAGAAAAGCTCTGAGCTGGGGATGTGCTGGTGCAAGAGGTGGTTTTTTTTGTTAGCCCCTCTATGATGGAAATGGTGGGTGATAGCAGAAAAGAAAAAAAAGTTGAAACAGCTCAAGAAAAGATGACAAGAAATCAGAATTAAGAGGAAATGTGGCAGGGAAGATAGCAGAGAAAGGAAAAAAAGTGGTGAGGGGAAGATGCAAATAGGAACTGACAGCGAGGAGCTGTTTGGGATCATAAATGAGCTTTGTGGAAAGCAGTGAGGCACTCACTGGGCTGGAGCCACTGAAGGACAGGATTATACCCTCAGAACTCAGCACCACAGAATCCTCTTCCAGCTACCCAAGCAGCTCTAGATTTATTACCCTCTACAGCTCCCTGCCTTTCTTAGCCTGTCCTTGTAAAAGCACTGAAGTCAATGCTGAATGGAAAATTAATCAAGCTCTCCCTCTTCTTGTCTTTTCATTTCTCACTAAATTAGAGGGAAAATGTAAATGTTATTTTCTCTCTCACTTTGCCACTTGTTGACAAGTCAGGAGCTAACAGTGAGAAGAGTTCATTCAGAGCTTTGTGCTCTTGCTTCTGAAGCCAGCAGTCTTCACAGGTGCTAGCGGGATCTATTCAAATTGCAGCATTTTTTCATTCAGCCAGGGCTTTGACCCATGCCCATGAAACACAAAGGGAAAACTGAAAATGAAAGGCAAGAGGGTGCTTTCTGAAAGCATTTCTTTCCAGGGGTTAGAAGTATTCTATGCTAAGCTCATACAAGCTCAAACCTTTCCTAGGACAATTCTGAGAACTTGGACATGGAAACTCTGGAAACAGAAATAGAAAATTCACAAGGTTGTACATGAAGTTTGCTCCACATAATTCAAGAAAAACATTGGTGAGCACTTCTGTTTTTCAAGGTTGTGAGAACAGGGTTTGGCTTACTCAGCCTTCAGTGGGTTTCTTTATTTCACATTTTTGTTACTGAGTTTGACTAAAAATACTAAAACTGCTCATATGCAGAAAGCAGATGGTTCCAGGTCCAGCTATTGAACAGAAGAGGTTAAGGAGAGATGCAATTTGTGGAACACAAAGACCATGCTCGTCTCTGCTTCATCTTGTTTCTTTCTGTATTTCAGTAGGCCTTTTGTCACAGAAACAAAAGAAATGGACACCGACTGTGTGGCTCTTCTATTTCAGTATATTTTTGAGGCAGGAAAAATAAATGGTATGAGACAGAACATTTCATTCAGCTAGCTACCTCCATTTTCACAGAGGTGGGATCATACATTTAGGCATGTAATTTCAGACCAAGCATTCTCATATCCATTTATCGTTTTAAGGAGTCTAGGATTTATTCAGTGTCATTACTCTCAGCCTCAGGACTGAGGTTTGCATGATGCCCTGACTCTCCCTCCTCCTTTCCTCAAAGAATCACAGACTACAAAACGTTTCAAGAGGTAAAAGACTCATCCTTCCCAAAGCAAAAATCAACTCTTACAAAAAAGTGCCAGATTTGATTTATTGGAGTGCAGTCTGAGTCAACCACAGGGCACAGATTTCTGCAGCAGGCTGGCTTCTAGCAGACATGGTGCTTGGCTCTGCTGTTGTCTCTCTTTCACTGTGCAGTGCTTGAAGTAGTGCATACATCTATGGCAAATTATACTTTTTGTTTCGTGGATTTTCAGTTTAAAGCAGCCCCACTCAGAATTCAACAGGAACAGGTCCAGATCCAGCACCTCTCGCTGTCTCCCACACAGGATCTTGGTCCCAGGTGAGATGCCTGACCCCCCACCATCATGGCCCAGCCCATCACCGTTTCTGCAAACACCTCCCTTGGCAAAACACTCCCAAGGAAATCTTGGTTTTTGTGAGAACTCTTAGTCTGCCTTGCCCAGCATAGGGATACTACTCTTACACCTATGAGGATGCTGAAAAAATGTCACCTGGAAGAGACTAAATCCTCCTGTTCCTATTCCTCAGTAGGGAATTTCCCAGGAAGTTGGAGCTGGGAACATCTGGGTGCCACTCTGGGCTGGGCAACACCCCTAAGCATGGTTCCTGACCTCGACTAGAAGCCACGTGGTCTTTTTCTCTCTTCTTTCCCTCTTTTCTATAAAATCTCTCTTCCCTCTATTTCTCCCCAGAGCTCTGGAAGGTCTGCTCCTGTGATGAAGCACATGTAGTGACATTCTGCTACCATGAAAGTCAACAGCAAAACTCTAAGTGGTTAATTAGAATTGGCATTTAGTTTAACTTTTACTTTACTTTTTAGTAGTGAGTAACACTCTACTTCTCCGGGGGTAGGGGAGAGCAGGGAACACAAAATTCCATGTTACAGGTACTTACACTATCTACATACTGCACAGTTAGGCAACAAGGAAAACTTAACTCCTATTTTCCTTCATTTTATGATCCATCATTCCATTCAAATGTATTTAATCTTTTGTTGTTTTGGGGGCTGAGCTTCTTTTTTGTTGCCTCTTGTTTTTTTTCAGAATGCCAAACCACTTTTAAGCAATCATAAAGGCTCTTGAAGAGTGAGGCCCTTTATCTCTCCACAGAATTAATATAGCACAGGTTCCTTTCCTGTGCAGCTGGAGGCACCCACTTATAAGTGAAAGAGTGGCTCATTCTCCTCAGCCAGCCAATTCTTAGCCAAGAATCTAACAAAGGGAAATCATTTTTGTGTTTGTTTGAGATGTTATTCCCCGTGTCGCATCGTATACTCCTGTTACTGTATAGGACTAATAGAAGACAAACCCCACCCCATGGAAGTAAAAAATAATATTTTCACAGTTCTTCTCCCTCTCCCCAGGAATTGCACATTGATTATTACAGACAAATACATTAAGAGCTAAATATAACAACAGGAAGGGTGTCAAGTCGAGGAAAAACATTCTTTCCTCTGCCCACACACCCTTTTCTGCTTCAGGGGCATGAATACCTACTCCTCCTGTCTGGGAAAAGAAAACAGGGGGTATGGGAGGGAAATAGAAGCTGTGGGATGGACCAAGAAACTCTTTCCTCCCACTTTAGCTACTGAAGTGGTGCTACACTCGAGAGATGCGAGGGGGCTGCAAAGAGCCCTGCATGCAGGTCTCTGCTTCCCCTCTCCCTTCACCTCTGAGCACTCACACAACTCCTTGTGGGAGCTGGTGCCTGCAGATCTGCACCTCGGGTCATCATCCACGTGGGAACAGGGGGAGCAAGTCTGCAATGAGCCAGAGGAAAATCCCGAGGGAAAGAAAAGGTGAAAAAGAGATTGACGGCAGGGGAAGGACAGCGAGTGGAAAGAACACTGAGACCGGTGAGAAAAAGAGCAAAGGATAAACTGAATGAGAATAAGGGGAAAACATGGGTGACAATAAGGCTTTTGAAGAAAAATGGATGAGACTTAGAAGAAGAAAATGAGGAATGCCAACAGGTCATGGAAATGTTTCAGCCTGTCAAAGACTTCTTCCTCCACCCCATTTCCCCATTTTTTCTGGGTTTAACAAAATTATTACTGGAGGAAAAAGACAACATTTGGGAGACCGAGTGGGACTAAACTAAAGGCCACAACATAAATAAAATTAGGAAGGGACAAAATATGTCTTTTTTTAAAGCAGAGAGTGAAAAATAAACAGGTGGAGTGCACCTGCGGTCCAGGAGTCTTTTTACCTTCCTTTTTACCAACTATGAGCATTTAGGCTGAAAATGACTCCACTGATAGGAAGTAGTTTGTGTGACAGTAGATGTTATCTGCACACTAACGGCCAAGAACACGAACACCAGCTCCCCAGCTGCAATCATGCAATGGATAGGAATTTACATGGCTGAAGCAGTGACTTGAAAATGTTGAAAGTACTATGATGGATATCTTTATACTCCATTTCCTAGAGGCTAAGCAGCAGTGTATAGATGCAGAAGGGAATTTTCTCTTTAACCAAGGAAAACAACCCCAGAACCCAACAAACAACATCAGTAGGAAAAAGATAATCCACTGTGCATTCTCAGCACTGCTTGTTTTTTTGGAAAAAGCAGAGTAAATAATTTCTGTTCTCAGGAACAGCTTTAGTCAGACTCAATTCTGTCTCAGGTTGTACAGTCACACAAGGGAAATCAACCTCAAGCTAACCTGGCTTATCAGCATGTTTTAGAAGAGAAAAGAGTACTTGCTGACTGTCCCCTTTGCATCCCTCCTCCAACTCACTGATGAAAGCAGCCGAGTAAACAAGAGTTGGGAAAAAAGTTTGCAATTTATTTCACTAGGGTAGCAGTAAATCCTTGCCCCCTCCAAACAAGCAGGATGAGCAATGATTCAGAGAATTTTTCTAGATCACTGTGACTCCTGGACCTTCTTAGTCATACGCTATTTCAGGCTGCCCCTAAAATGCAGCTATTTTTGCTCATCGTCAAGATCAATTCCATTGCTGCTCTCTCGAGCCAAGAAGGACAGATATGTTCTTTGATTTCTTGACCCAGGCTATTATTTAGTATAAAGAAACACTATATCTCTCAACAAGCTATGAATCTGAGGTCATTACTGAGATGCCAACAGGAACTAAAGAAATTATCGAACACGCATTTTTCCGTTATTTTGAAAACAGTGAACAATTTTCTTATGCTTATTTGCAAAATAAGGGAAAGCAAATGGGAAATGCGGTAGCAAGTTTTATCTCTGCTAAAAAGTTCACTATTTTTTCCTCATTTGTTCAATCCATGATTAAGATTTCTGTCTCAAATTCATGGTATTTTGTCTTGAAGAAGTTTCTTATCAGTTGTATTAATATAACATACACTGTTACAAGTCACCTGTACAAGTAGATCTCCCTTAAAACAAAAAAAAGAGAAATCAACAACCAACTGCAATTAGAAGTGTTATCTAAACTTAAAGCAATAAGTCTTCACTGCCAGTTAATACATGCCCTGATGACTTTTTGACAATATTTTTAGTATGCAGTACAAGAGCTCGCTAATGCTGAGTGTTACTTTTAAATATGAAAATGTATATTGAGATGACAGATAAAAGTGTGACATGATGTTTGTCCTTGGATTAAAGGCTCCTTATTTGTTTGCAGTGACATGAGAAATGATAATGGCTCTGGAAAAACAGATATTGTTTGTCATGTCACAGGTCCATTGAGATCTTCCTCTTTTCTGTGACTTTTAATACAAAGGGAGGCCTAAAATTGCATTAAGTCAAACCTTAGAGGCTTAGCTTAAACCTTAACATCAAAACATCTGACATAATTCTTGATAAGTCTTTAGATGTGGGCAGAGCGATGCATAACAAGCAACAGGTTTGGAGCTTGTAGTCAGCTTACAAATGACTCCAAGGTACAGTCCCATACAGAGCACATTAACATTTAACCTTCAGGTAAAAGAGGCATGAAGTCTTATTATTCAAAATCAGCTCCAAGAGCAAACACGGCAGTTGTCATCTTGCCAGGCAAAAGGAGAAAAATTGGTACGTTCAGCACGCAGAATCCCCCCGTCCTAATCAGTAGAAATATATGCTTGAATTTCCATTCACCTTTCCATGCTGGGAAAGAACACTCCAATTGCATTAACGCCGACAGAAAAGCCTGGCAGTGTCTCACCTGAAAGACCTACAAGCTGCAAAATATTAGTCAGGCATTTTCTTTCGTGGAGGAATAAGACCACTTTGCCATTTCCCTTCTGTCCTCAGAACAACAAGCCAAACCCAATCATACAGCCAAGCTAACAACAGCAAGGATTTGTCCCTCAACCTCTAGAAACAGATGTTAGGGTAGAAACACAAAAACATTTTTGCTTTTTGCACAGCCATAGCATATAATCTTTAAAAACAATCAATAACTCACAGCTGGCTGGAGTCAATACGAGACCCCATCCCTGGCACTTTGCTTGGAGGTCCCTTCCAACCCAAGCACTTCTCTGATTCCATGAAGTCAGAGAGAAAAGAGATGTGCTGAAAGACCAACCACATTTCTAACAGTTTATAAAGAAAACAAAAAGAAAAACTGACTACAAAGAAAACAGAATAGGTTTTTTTCACAACGCCAAACATTAAAATGAAATTGTTTCTATTTTAACAGTGTAAATATCAATAATCAGAATTTCCTCTGAGAGATTAAAAAAAAAAAAAAAAAAAAAAAGAGGCAAACCTATGGAACAACAGCAGCAGGGTTATCTGCATTGCTTTCTGCAAATCTTGTAACAAAATCAGGCACAGAATTCCACAAGCAAAATCCCACCTGCTTTGACCACATTGGAGATAGTCAGAAATTGGTTTAATGCGAGCATGCACACACTAATCTGAAACATTTCTGCACAATTAGAAAAACCTGTATACAAAAAGTCAATCTGGAAATGAATTATAGCTAAAGCAATACATACTGCAGGAAAAAAAAAATGACACTGTACCTGCTACTAACTGCATCTGGATGAAAAGCCTAGAAACAAGATTTTGTCAACCCATAATTCCACCAAAAAAATAAACCAGTCAAAATATATTTTTTCATACGATATATTATGTTACACACTATAATGAAAAATACCCAAACCCAACTACGAAAGGATTTTTTTCACCTTGCCTTAGAAATTTTTATTTGTAGTTTGAAATTTATTCCTGATTGCACAGATATTTTGGAAGTTCACTACTCTTGTAATTATAATTCAGGTTGGTAACCCCAGTTTGTGGAGAAGAGTCTGCAATTAAGTGTATTGTTATGATTCCAAAAGTTATATTTTTAGGTTTAAAGAAGATGAAACGAAGTCATAGAGCCTGGAGGAAAAAAAGCAAACCAGAAAATCCAGCAAAAAAATCTAAACAAAGAAAAAGATCCTCAGAGAAACAAAAAATACCAAAATTTACACTGGTTTTTTTTGTTATTGCCTAAGTTGAGTAGGAATTATGTCACAGTTACACTCACTTTAGGTACAAGAGATCTTTCTAAAACAGAATGAACTAATAAGGGAGAAAAAAAACCACCAAGAGAGTGATGAGCATCTCTTTACCAGCCTGACCTGAGATATAACTTTCATTTGCTCTCCTTCCCTCATTGAGAGTTGTTGGGAACAGCCCTACTTTGTGCCCAAAATGTCAGTGACCCCTAACAGATTCTTTGGTGACTGAGAACAGCAAGAACACACTAACAGAGCCACCCAGTCATCTTCCACGCTGGGGATGCAGATTAATGCTGATGCAAAATTACTTTGGTCCCACTTCACCTGAGCAACACAGAACAACATACTCCATGCACTGATCTCAAACAAAACCAAACCCCCCCCCCCCCAAAAAAAAAAAAAAAAAGGAGGGAAGCAGGTATAGCAGGAATACTGGGGAAAGAAAATTAAAGAATTACTCATTCATGCCCATGAAGGTCAGGAAGAGACTTGAGGAGAAAAAGAGCGTGTTGAAATTGGGGCTTGATTGCTTTGGAGTTTTAAGTTTTGTGTGCTTCATACAAGACAAAAAAAGTCCCAGAAAGGTTCCCTGTCTAAGCAGTAAAACAGACTCAAGTAATGGGAGAGTTTCTTTGTTCAAGCATTACCAGTCTCTGAGCAATTTTTTTTTCCAGAAAGGTTCTTCACACTCTTTATTTCAGAGCCAGCTTGCAAGGAACCTTCTGCCATCCTCTGATCTTTGCTGACTTCTGAGGTGATAGTGTTAAATCTCC
Organism: Lycocorax pyrrhopterus obiensis; assembly: GCA_014706295.1. Lineage (NCBI taxonomy): Eukaryota > Metazoa > Chordata > Aves > Passeriformes > Paradisaeidae > Lycocorax > Lycocorax pyrrhopterus. Next base: position 112,690,348 of record JACSVZ010000001.1, on the reverse strand, counting down.
TAACCCATGAGCTGGATAACAGAGGGGCTGCCCAACAGGAAAACTCAGGAAGTTTAGCAAGGACATAAGGAAACTTGTGCACCTCTGAGAGAATAACTCCAGTCAGCAGCTGAGCTTGGGAACCGACAAGCTAAAAAGTGGCTGTGCAGTAGAGGCCACTCACATCATTTACATCATAGCAAGTGCCTCTTCCACCTACTATCAGTGAGAAAGCAGAGCTACTTCATACAGTAGCCTCAACTTCTCATTCAATTTCTCAGGCTAAAAATAAGTTGCAGTAATCTCATAAGGTGTCAGAAAGAAAATGAATATCAGAAAGAAAATCTGTCACAATACAGAACAGAAGTGACTAGAGCAATACATATCCTTGATTTTTCTTCCTCTCTTGAATTCCAAGGCTGGTCATCTGAGCTAGTCAGAAAGGGGGACAACAAACCAACAACCCAAGAACGACAGCAAAATAATCTGATGATTCATGAAGGCCAGAGAGATGGTGAACAAGATGCCAATGAAACATTCATCAGACACCAAATAAGAGATATGCCACATACTTATTTCAAAATAAAACCTTCTTCCCTACTTCATTCTGTTGAAACCATCACCTTAATAACTTATTTCTATTAGATGTCCCTCTATGCCTGCCTTTTACTTTTCATCTCAGAATGTTTCATCAACATTGATATTTAGAGGTAAAACTGGGCTGACCAGTTTCCAGTTCATAAGCTCTACTAGGTTTCAGTAGAAATGTTATACAAATTTATACATATATCACACTGAATTTTGCATGCTAGACAGATTGAGTTCATGTTCTGCAAGTTTTCCAAAAAGCAGAACTAGCATCAAAGTAAAAAGTGCCCAGCTTCCTGTTCACTTTGTAGTAGGTTTGCATTTTCAAACACAGTGCATAATCGTAAGTGAAAAAAATGGATGGAGTCAGCCAGAATTACTTTTGTGAAACAATAAATTATACACAGAATTTCCACCGGAGGTGGGGGGGGGGAGGGAATAGTAAGGGGGGAAAAAAAGGAGAGACTTTTTATTTTTGAAAAAAAAAAGTACGGCATAAGACTTCTTTGAATTCATCTGTATGAGATGTTAGGGAATTTTTAGGGATTTTTTCAACTATGATTGTCTTTATGAAATGAATACTATCAAAAGAAAACAGATTTGGAAGTGCTGGGAAACCACAGACAAAACAAACGGCCAAAATGCAGAGCATAGGTTCTAAGTTCTTGCAATTAAAACTGATTTTAAGTGGTCCCCACTGTAAGTACCTGTGTTTTCCAGTTGTTTACAAGCTTGGTAATTTGAAACTTGGGCACAATCTACATCTGAATGAGTTCATCTGCCCGGATGAACCAGCACATCTCCAATAAAGTAGTAGAGCCAAATGAGTTTAGAGCCACTAGAGACTTTGTCTCATGCTGTGACAATCAGGCAAAGATGTGTTTTTTTCCCAATTACCTCTGGAGGCTTGACCATGCCACCCCTATGAATACTTTTCCAGAATTGGTTGGTGATGTTTTTGTTCAGGCAGAGGCTGCACCAGAGCCTGGCAAAACCCCCAGCCCCGCACAGGCTTTGGCCGGCAGGGATGGCAGAGGGATCTCTCCCACCCTCCCTGACAGAAGCCAGCAGGGTGGGGAGCAGTGTTTGCCCACAGGCTTTGCAGGTGCCAGTGGAGGAGAGCAGAGAGGCGAGGGCTGACAGCTTCTGTCAGGCATGACTGGCCATTCCCTTCCTTCCCTCCATCTCCCTTCTGTGGCCAGCGGCTGTCTGGCGTTTCATGCCCCATGCGCAGCTACAGCAGGCAGAGGTGGGAGAAGAGGGAAAGATCAAGCTGATTTTGTGTAGCGCAGTCACTCTAATCACCCAAGCCTGAAGCATGAGTACCTGGCATTCCCACTTCCAGCTCCCCTCCCATGCAGTTAACGGGGAGCAATCAGCCCCAGTGCAACCTGCTGCAGCCTCAGCTCCCAGGGCTCAAGAGGCAGACCTCTGACCATAAGCTGATCTTGTCTGGAGCATCAGCCACAGAATTCAGAAATTTCCCCTGAGTAAACCCAGCAGGTTTGTTCCTTCTATCATAGGGCTTTGCAGCTTCTCGGACAGGCCATCATATTTAACTTAGGCAGAGAAAAATGCCATGTTTTTTCTCTTTTGGCAAAATATACACCATCTGAAACTTTTAAATGCGGTCACACGCATTAATCACGCTGAAGCAGATGCAGATCTCGCAAACCTTTTGTAGGACTCCTAAAACCAGAAGTTATACACAGGTGGAGAGAAGCTTTTCTAGCAGAAAGCCATCCACCCCAGTGATGGGCAGCAATAGCAGCTCTCCTCAGAAGTCCCATTCCTTTCAGCCTGCTCATATTTCATTTCATATGTATTGGGCCAAGCCACATTATTTTAAGCTTCAATCACCCATGTCAATTCTTATTCACATAGACGAGCAGTCCTTTTAACGGAAGGAAGGTTTGCAGGCCAGGACACGCGCTGAATATTTAAGAATCAGAACCAACCTGGGCAAACCCCTGAAAGCAGCTGAGGAAGCACAGCAATCTCCTCACTGCGTGTTCGGAACAGGAGTTAATAGAAAAGCAGCCAGAAATGCTCCCCAAGCACCACAGCTACCAGCGAGCGCTCAAGGCAGCGGGAAACTGATGCCATCGGGCAGGCGCTGCAGCAGAAGCTGCACCCGTGGAGCGCTGCTGGGATCACAGGAGGTCAAGATTCACTAGGCAACCACTTCTTTGGTCTATGTACCTCCCAGTCCTCAGAGACCCCGCTTCTAAGAGCCAACTCTGCACGGCCCAAGCCATGTTTACTGTATGACATCTTGGCTGCTCTTGCCTCAGGCCTGTTTATCTCTGTTCCCTTTCTCGCCTAAGCTTTCAGACCGATTCCTTTCTCAGTAATGGGGCTTTTGAGAGCTTGCTTTCAAACAACTAATAAAATTCAAAACAAGGATTCCTGATTTGTGTCTTTGGTACAGTATTCCCTCTTCAGCTTCTGCCAAAGCTCCCCTCCCAAGGCAGGCAAAAGTTTCTTCCAAACCATCTTCCTCCCACATATTAATTAAGCATTACTCCCAGGTCTTGCAGCAGGCTGGCTTTTTGCTGACCACGAGGTAATTGTAGAGAGATTTTCAGCCAAGCCTTGTTGTGAGTTTTTTTTTCTCCCCTCCACTTAGGGAGTTCAAATTCACAGAGGTTGTGCTGTGCCTACTATATTATAAATACACTACAAACACTCTGCTAAAACTTAAGCAACATTAACATATATAATTAGGAAACCCTCATATTACCACGTTGTAGAATCAGCAAATAACGTGTAATCCAAGGATTTTGGGTTTTGTCTCGTCTTTTTCACCAGCTAGGTGTTGCAATTAATTATACCAGTGCTTTTTGTTTTGCAAGTATTATTATAGTTAATGGTGATTAGTGTAGATAATTTTGTTAGGTTGCTGTTTTCTAGCTTAAGGGTATCACTTTCATTCTAAAGTGCTGATTGTTTCTTATCTAACTTTGAAAATGAGATTAGATGTTTCTTGTATTGTCAAACTATGTAGATTTATATGGTAATTTAAAATCTGATAAGCTATGAGTGGCATAGGATTGTGTAATAAAGCAATCACAGCAGTTGACACTTCAGAAGGAATTAAATTGAGTCTTGCTTTAAAAGAGAGAGAGACAAAAAAAAATACGTACCACTACATGCTAGGGACCAAAGCACTGGGGGAAACATTTAGGGCGAGAGAATCATTACTTAACTTACAAGCAGTGTCCTCATTTTCTCTGCATGACTGGACAGGTGCATCCATTATATGCTATTTCAGGAGGAAGAATAAAGGAAATAAATGGCCAAATACCAGGGGCTGCCTAGAATGAGACTGACTGGCTGAAGATTTCTGTGATGGGACTTGGATTACAGGCTTCTCCTAATGCAGCTCTCCTTATGTGCTTTTGCAGACACATGGATGGGAGAATAATAAGGCAAGAGTGACCCCAGTCCAGCGGATGCAGTTTCTTCTAGAGGAAATTCAAATTCTCCTTGTAGGTGGGGCAAAGAAAAAGCAACCCTTTTGCCTTCAGATTTAAAGGTGGTTTCTAAACCAACACTGGAAATTGAATTATGCATAAGAACTCTGCACAGAAATACCCTCTTCAGCATCTATGAAAGACAAACAAGGAGCAAAATGGATGCTTTTAGGAAAAGATGATGCCCCTGGGACTGTTAGGGAGGCACAGGATCTTGCAGGGTAGGAGGCTGGATGTTCATTTTCCTCTTACAGGAAGTCACCCTAGTGTACATCCTTAGGCTTGTGACTCAGGGCTGTCATGCTGCAGCTGAAAAGCGGTAGAACAGAAGAGGCTGGAAGTATAGTTCAGAATGTGCTAGGAGAAATGTCTGTATGAATACAGCTCTTGCACATGGCAAACATGACCTTGGAGCCTCCAAGGCCTATAGGGGCTCTAAACAGGCCAGGGCAGTTCAGTGTTACCAGGCCATCATCACCCTCAGGCATCTTCCTCTCCCAGTGAAGGACACAAATCCCTCTCCTCCCTAACTCAGAGCATCAGAGGGGGCTGGCTCCAGCAATGAGCCCTCCCTCCTCATGAATTTCCCTATGGCATGGAGGGCAGACTGGTGACTGGAGAAGACGCAGTCACATTGCATGACCTTCCCAGAATCCATATTAGGGGGACTCCAAAGTTGGCATTATAACGGTGGAGAAAGGGATGGGCTGTGCCTTATAAAAATGATCTCATTTTTAGCAAGAAAAAAAAAAATGCAGATATTTGTTTCAAGCCATTGTGCATCTAAGAGCAGCCGAGTCTCAGTCTGAAAAGCAGAGCTGTGATCTACTTGTTTTAGTTATGCAATCTATATTTTATGACCAAATTGTGATCAAACACTATTATAACCATTATTCTTGCAGATTTTACATCTGAACAGTAGACACTGCTGTATCATCAGACAGCTGAGCCACAACACAGGACACATCCCTTTCCTGGCTGCACAGCATGAGTGGCTATCTGAAACAAGGAGGGTACAAGCCCTGGATCAAGGATGGTGGTGGAGATCCTTTTTTCTGGAACATTATCATTCTGAGTTAGCAAGCCAAGAATGGGGACCAAGAGACAAAATTCACCTTTGCTTTTGGAAGAAAATTTTACAGCATTTCCCCTTCTTTTCACTCCTAAAGTCTTATGCATGTCTTGAATAATTTGGAAATGACCTGGAAAATGTAGCTGAACTATGGAGTGCTCCAAGTGTTCTCTATTTGCTTTAACTCGAACAAAAATTAATATAGCATCATAAAGGTGTCAAGAGATAAATTAAGAAAAAAAGTGTCTTTTCTCTGCATGAAAGAGTTTAAATGCTGCAGTGCTGCTATCCTCAGTTAGCAGTTCTGAGGTATGAAAGCTTCTCCTTAACAGCAAGTGCTAACAGAATGTTTTATCAGAGCAAGCACTACCTCTAACAGCTCAGATCTACCAGTGAGAGACTGGTTAGCAAAAAATTTCATTTTTGACTTCTCCTGCACCCTATGTCCTCTTGGGCTGGGCTGCTGGCACAACTCTGCTTCTGTTCCCCTAAGCAATATCCTTGCCTTTATTCTGCTTTCTTCCTCTGGCCACCTCTTGCTCTACCCCCTCCATGGCCCATCTGCTGCTCATTGCAGTGAAACCAGCACTCCCACCCTCCCTCCAAAATCCACACTGGCCCCTTCCCAGAGTACAAAATAAAGAGCGAGCAAAGTAAAAACAATATCCTCCCTCAGAGCCCCAAATAAGTCGCGAGCATCCAAAAAATGAAAGATTTCTAGCAGAAAACCCAGAGTAAAGAAGTAAATGCTACCCAGAAAGAGATAAGCCTGAACTCTTAAATCACTTAATGCCTTCCCTGAAGTCACAGATCTGCTGTGGACCAGAGCAGTCAAATCCAGTCTGCTCCAAGGGATGACGGGGCACTACAGGCAGGACTCAACTTCCTATCGTGCCCTTTCATCTTCAGCAATCCTTGTTTCTCCTCTGACACATCTGTGCTATAGACTGCAGTGACTTTAATACCAGAGATTCACGGAGGATTTTTCGTTGTCAAACCCTCAGCAATGAACAATTCTAACCATTTCCAGAGAAATCTTTTTCCATCCCCCTTCACGCCCATCGAACTATCTTAACAATATTGGTTAAACAAAGCAGCATAAATCCACTATAAATCAGCTGTTTTGCTCTAATTCAGGCTTGTAACTCTTTATCATTATTGTGCTTTCATACTGCTCTAACTCAGCCAAGCAGTAAGTAGTATCTGTGAGTAAAAAGGCTTTATTTGTTAGGTGCTCCTAGAATATCTCTGCATAACCAAGAGCAAAAAAACAGTTGCATTCCTTCTTTTGGCAAACAAACAGCCAGGCAAGATCCTCAGCCTAACCAAGGAGTGTATACTAACACCACATGCTCAAGAATATTCATAGTCATGCAAATATCTTTGGCCCATTGACTGAGTGTCTGCAAGTGAGCAATTAGTTTCTCCTCTATAAATTTTAATAAGCGTAGGGCAAACCATCTATGCTGTAGCTGTTAGCTTTCTCCTCATCTCTTTATAACAGAAGAATCCATTTGGCATTTGTCAGCTTTCTCTGTATATCTTCAGAAGAAAATTGTTCTTGGTACTCAGCAGCTTCCTTTTTTAATACATTGTCATAAACAAAAGCAGGCATTCATTGCTTCTCAGATTTCTCCACAGGACTCGAGAAGAGAAAGTTTTGTTTGTCAGTTGTCATACTTCAGGATATTTTTCATAAGCAAATCACTCACCATTCATCAGCTTTATGTGGTTCTACTAAAAAAAGGAAGTGCTTGCTCCACTTTTCAACACACAGATGCAACCTCATTATAGGTCCAAGGATGAGCAACTCTAGATGCATAAACTCATAACCAATTAGCATTATGGGGAGATCTTCTGTACTTTGAAAGCAAATTTTGTGCAAGTAGCTAGGGAAAACTTCCCTGTGGTTATTAATTAGAGTGGGTAATTAAGACTATTAATCTTACTGAGTTTTTTTTTCCTTCTAATTCACAGCAATTTACTTGGGAATAAATAACTCGGATCTTTTGGACAATTCTTCCAGCCTTGAATAAGTCATTCCTTTTTAGAAGGACAGTTAAGCATGGAAAGTGTATTCTCTATAGCCACTGCAATCCACACATAGCAGAGAGAAACAGAGCCTAATTCGAGAATTTGCATCAAAGACAAGTAATTTAAACTGCACCTGCCACAGGTCAGTAGAACCTCCTCACTGCCCTCACATCCACACTTGCCTGATCCCAGGCTAGACAAAAATGACAGGCAACAAGGTAGAAAGAGGAATTTCCTAATTTTGTTGGGGTAGGGAATAATCTGAAACATCAGTACACTGTATTATCCTTCTTTCCTTTAGGTCTGCAACAGCTGCACAGGCAAGGGGTTCCTGGTGTTATGACAGTGACTGCCACAGAGCCCTGCTGCCAGTTTTCCAAGAGGCTTACCACTGGCTTGGTTTATGTATCTAAAGGAATATTGCAACAGCCAAAGACAAAATTCCTTTTGCCATCTTCATTTAGCAAAACTCTTGCATCTGATTTGTGATTTTTTTTCCCCCATACAAGCCTTGCTCTTCTGTAATGCTTAGCACCTTTCAGAAGCACACAAAGCACTATCTGTCACAGCCAGCTGTTTCCTTCCTACACCTTCCCAAGAGAGCCCTGAATGGGGATTTCATTAGCTGGCTCCAAATGCAACAGGCCAGGTGTGGAGAGTGTACGACAGCAGACTCTCACTAAGTGCTTTACTCAGTAATGTAGAGAAACAAATAAAAATTCTATGGTAACACAGACTTCTGAATAGAACTTTATTGCTGTTACTGTGCAGGCAGAGGGGTGGCACAGAGACACACAGCTGTGGCTCTGTCATTCCCTTAAAAAGGACCAGGAAACAAGTTTGGGCAGAGGACCCTGATCATCCAGATTGGCTCTTTCCTAGCTGGTTTGGGGATTTCAACTATAAACGTCCATCATGCTGCCCAAGTACATCCAGGGAGGGAGGTCACTGCAGAGGTGATAAAGATGGCATTCCACAGGACTTGGATTCTTTTCTCTACACGGTTATTTATTCCTGAGAATTTTCATGACAAAGAAAATCATTTTTCCAGACTGCTACAAGATCTTGGATGTGAGAGGAGATGTTTCAAACTGAGAAAGCCACACAAACTATTTCGTAGCAAAGCAGCCTTAGGGACCCAGAGGAATCCCAGGTCCCAGGACCACCCAAGTACAGATTTGGCTAATCTGCTCATGCAGTCTGGACATGAACTAGGGGACACCACACACCCCTGGGGTAAAGGACTAGTCCCTCTTAGAGCTGTAGATGCAGTGTGCACACTCACACACCACCAGGGTGGATGATAATTGTTCACTGTAGATGCATTTGGTGCTTTACAGACAGCATTTCTAAGGGTTTACACTCTCAAAACTTTTAAAGTTTTGAAACATTATCCAAATGGGCCAGAGGCAGTTTAATTTCCCTTTCAAGGAGTGGTGAATTTATACTTAGGCTCCTTCTTAACAGACCATTTTTGACCCAATGGCCCATGATGGTTTCTTCAAAGTGAGCTACAGTCTATCAGTCAGCTTCTGTTTAGTTCACAGATCATCAGTGCAATGGAATTTAACAGCTGCTCAGGAGCTATTATAGTCTTTCCTGTCAATCTCATTGTCAAGGGTGTAAAACAAATGTCAAAAATCTTCAAGAATAATTTTAATTGATATTTACTGACCATACACAAGTAGTATGCCTTTCTGCCCTAGCTTTTTCTCCAAAGGGTAAAGCCAAAATACCTTATGACCAGGGAATTAGAGCTGCCAGAACAAATTGGCCAACACAGTAAACATCAGATATATTCTTAAGCTGTAGGAGCTTAACAGCACATTTACTCAATAAATCCCTGCCCTTCCTTTCGCTCCTATAAAATAAAACTAGCTAAACTTCAAAAAGAAGCTTAAAAGGGAATAATTTTTATTAAGACTTCACATCTGGCTTACTATAGGTCTTTTGTGGACTTAAAATGCCATCCTCAAAACATCATGAATATATGAATCCTCAAGAACAACAAAAAAAGTTGTGTTACACAGAGGAACAATTTGTATAGAGCAGAAAAAAATAGCTTGAGGTCAGATATATCTTTTAAAGCATGAAATATAAACATGTACATAAACTAATTACTGGAAAAGAGAAAGCCCTGATGAGCCAATTGAACATTAAAAACAAAAATCTCAAACTGCAGGCATGAAATTCAGCCTTGAGAAATCATCTAAAGCATTAGCCTCCATTTTCTTTACTAAATAAATAGGGGGAGGAGAGAGAAGGAGAGAGGCATTAGGCCAGTGGCTAAAACTTTTAAAGGGTTCCACACCTCCCTTCCAAAACAAAAAAAAACACCAGCCAAAAAAAGGTATTTTTCTTCTCTAAAAAGTGCCCTAAACTCTTGGCTCTTGGCTAGGAGTTTGCTGAATGTAACACACCAGTTGGAATACAATACTTGGAGTCAAGGGGAAGAAGTTACAAATAAAGTTTTCTGTCCTGTAAGTTCAGGGATGAACTCGAATGTGCATTCAAGGGGAAGCCCATCCGTACTCCGTAGTGGAGGGAGAGGAAGATGATGGATAATTTGTGTTTTTCAATATTTTCTCAGAAGAGTTCTACACATCATATAATACACAAAGAGCAAACAGCTGCTGACCACAAGCCTCAGTTCTTCCACGTCCAGGAAACATTTTCTCACAGAGTGACAAAGCTTTTCTTTTCTTTCCCCCTGTCCCAAAGGATTTTGGAGGTGTGTGAAAAGGAATTAGAAAAGGAGAATTGTTACTATAACAGCATTCAGGTAAAGGGTAAGCATCCATTTTCATTCCCTCAGGCAGAGGATGACAATACATTCTAAATTACTAGATAATAGGAAGTGATACCCTCCACCTCCTCCACATCTCCTCCAGTAGATGCCTGTTAAAGTGCAGCCTTGGACCAGAGGTGTAAACTAAAGGTTTTAGGAAATGGGAGTTAGTGGTTTGCATTCAGATGGTCACTTTTGCTCCATGTGTCATAGAAGGGCTGATCACATCTTCTGAGGTCCCCATTTGCTAGTAAGAGGCAGCTGGATGCCCAGCATGACGATTTTAAGTGGCTATAAAACGCACAGCTGGCTCCGTACACCTTACTTGAAAGAAGGCAACCCTGCCTGTGCACCTATCAGGGCACCCACAACATAGTTCTAGATTATGAACTCAGAGTTGAGGAGAGAATATGCTCAATTCTCAGGTATACCAGTTATTTGTTTGGTTCAGCCCTCATTTTCTTTGTGAGTAAAAAGAAATATTGGAAATTAGAGTCATTGCTGGGACATAGCATCCCTTGCAGAGAAAGAAAGTGAAGACTACTTAGGTAGCAAGGCAAATTTGTTAGGAGGGAACTCCTGATAAATGCAAACTCAGTCAGCATTCTCCAAGAGGAGAACTTAGTCTCAGAAAAATAAAATCAATTTGGATCAACAGAAGAGAAAGAAAAGGGGAAAAATTACAGATTAGAAAGGCAACATAAAGGAAGGCATTATATGCATATTTATAAAAACAAATAACTGATACATTGAAATAAAAGTAAATTATTAAAGCCAATGCTTTTCCTGGTTTCAAGGTCAGAGTAGATTTTCCCCTCACCTTCAGAGGCAAAACTAGGATGACAAATTTAAAGCCATTTAGGACTAGGAAAGAACATCGACCCACTCAAAAACACGTCACTCAAAAGTAACAAAATACTAACTATTAAAAAATTTCTGTGTGTTTCCATAAAAAGTTTTCAGAGTGTTTGGTCAGGTAGTTCAAGTGCCACACATGCATTACAAAACTGTTGATCTAGATTAATTCTCCTGTTCCCTTTTAAAATGTCAGAAAAAGGGGGAAGTTTTACACAGAAACCTTTTTTCCTTTGCTGTGTTGTTACACTGTCTTAGTCTAGGAGACAAGAGAATACTCCTGCTCAAAAACTTTTGACTGCTCTTCAAGCTTATTCCTGCATAAAACTTCACCCATATCTAAAATACCCCTGCTCAGAAATAGAGATCTTCTGAAACGCAGAAATGAATGAAGCAGACTGATCTTTTCGGTATCAAATCACAAGGAGAAATAAATAAGAAACAACAGCAGAAGACTGAGTAAAAACTCAGCATTTGCACACCTGTGCACAGGTGGATTGAAGCACTGAGCACCAGATTGGCATTAAATCAGAGCAATCAGTGAGACACAGTCACAGAAATTGCCGTAAGAAAGCTGCAATGTGCTTTTTGCTTCCAACTCCATGAAATTTGGGTCTTCAAAACTAGCTGAGCTCCTACTTTTTGGCTTTATAGAATTTTGAGACAGGACCTTTCGTATCCCTACAAAATTAACAGGATCCTCTCTTTGTACCATGTTCACATCCTATTTTCCCCTAAAGGAGCAACTGCCTGTGCGGAATTGAGGGGGTTTGTGCCAGTCGTTTGTTCCACGCTGGCCACTACACTTGTCAGGCAGGAAGCAGCCTTGATTAAGTTATTTGTATTCCTAAGAGGTTTCCTACTGCCTGGGCTCACTGTGCAGTCCTCTAACCCTGACCAGGAACAGCTGAACAAGTGACAATAGCTCTGGATGTTACGTGCCATTAAGACATAAAGCCTGTCTCACGAGCACAGAACACCAGCACACATTTCGCTGGTGAAGCCAAAGCTTTGCTGCTCTTTTCATTGCACCAGTCTACCAGAAAGAGCCGAGCAGGTTTGCAGGGACAGCTCTGGTGCACAATCAGAAATCCTCAACACGATTTTGAACCCTAAACTCCCACAGGTCACTTGTGTCTGCTGTTCCCTCTTGCTCTCAGCTTTCTGAGGTGCCTCCCAGCTGAAAACATTTCATTGGGGTTTTATAGCATGAATCCATACCCAAATGCATCAAACTTGAGCTGGAGGAGACAAAGTATCAGAGAAAGTTTCTCTCTGAACAAATGGAGAGAGGGCCAGGCATCATGTACTACAAAGGTACAATGAGACAAACTGTCTGTGCAGCTGCCTAGGACTGACTGCAGCTTCTAAAGCTGATTCTCCAGAATCCCACTCTTCTCTCACTCTTCAGGGTTCCCTGTCCAACTTAACCAGGTTAAAAATACTTCTTGCTCACCCTACTTCTGTTTTCTTTGTGGGTAACAAGTGAGTGCAACTGAGGAAGGGTCTTTTTAAATAAAGAAGCAAGCAAAGGACTACTCAGTGTTCTGATACAAAAATATAATACAAGTGTAGTTTTCTCTCTCTCTCATTACTCAGTTTAGGAGTGCACCCTGAGAGAATATAAATTTAATCACTAAAACAAGCAAATATATTTATTTGATGAAGTAGATGAGCAAGTGCACAGCACTTTCATGCAGTCCTGTGTTTAACTACTTTGAAAATACAAATCTAAAATAACTTCCAAAATGCCTTGACTTTTTTCCTTAGTCATTCCCTTTTTAAAAAGGGAAAATGATGAACAAATATTATTTAAACTCCAAATACATTCAGGGCAATAGCTGATTCTGCAACCCATTAAAGGAAACTCTGAGGCAGAGAGTAGGATTTAGCAACTGCTAACCATTAAAAACATATTGTTAGGTTTCCCTGCAATACTTTTCAAAAGAATTTTCAAATATGCCATTAAGCTCATTATTTCTTAAACATTACAGATATTAGCATCATCATAATACCACCATTCATACATCTTCCTTTTTTCTGTCTATTCCTCTTCTAAACTTGCTGTCCTCTTCAAAGCAAAGTTCTTTTACTTAAAAAAACATCCTTCTCCCTTGTCAGAAAAGCACTCTCATTTTCTTCCTTCAAATCCCTCCATATAACCTACATTTCACTGAGATTGACAGTAGTGCTCTAAATGCTGTCAGTATCACACCCTATCTTACAATTTCACTCTTATCCTGTGTATCATATTCTTCTAAAATCAGATTCTAAATTGCTTGGGGCTTAAAGTCGCCTTTCTACTTTTCTTTATCTTGAATCATTCCAAAGGGCCAAGCTCTTCCCACCCTGACTGGTTAATTTGCAGGAGCTTTGTGGCAGCCAGAAGTAGAACCTACATTACTCTGCCCATGAACTAGGAGCCAGCTGAGCACATATTATTGCACTTCCATGTTTTCCACATCAATGGACTGTTTCACTGGCATGAAAACAGGCTACGTGGCATTTGGAATGTACATCAAGGTTAGCTGGTGCTGCTCATTTTCACGAGTGTCCTGACAGATCTGTGAATCTATTTTAATTAATTTCAATTTTCATTAGCTAACATTTAAAAAAAGTATATATCAGGTGACTTTTAATTATGATTTTTCACATCATAATGTCCTTAAAATTATATAGTCAGCTGAAAAGTACCAATGATAATCATGAAATCCCAACAGCAAAGTAGCTAAGTGAGAAGTGAGGAAAGCGAACTGAGATTGTGGAAAACAAGATTCTCGCTGATAAATTGAGGGAGCACACTATGCAGCAGGGTATGTCAAGGACTACATACTCAATGGCCTAAATATAACATAGATGTCACCAGAAAAAAAAAAAATCCACCTTCATGTTGAATGTGATAAAACGTTAAGCTTTTTAATAAAGGAGAAAAACCTTTTTTCTGTGATAATTATATGGATTTAATGGAAATTCTCCCTGTCAAAACATTAAACCCAACTCACGCCAGGAGTCCTGACCATCTAAAACATACATCCTTCTCTACTCCTTTTGAAGTACCAGTATATACCAGTGAGCTTTCTAATTGACTTTTTTAAAATATAGAAAGCCTTCATAAACATAAAATGAGCCAATTTAAAACACTGATGGTCTTTGTACTGAAGTGCTGATGAGATAAAAAGCACATCTGAATTACAGAAAGCACAGGTTTTTAGAAAAAGTACCTCTAAGAAATTATTAAAATAATTTTTGCTTAGTGGTTTTCTAAGCCAAGGAGAGAGAAAAGCCATTTTACACTGGCTTATTTTCTCCACCAGCCAAGGTATCACACGGGCCTTGGTCTGCTTTGGTAGCCGGGGCATAGCAGCAAGAGCAGCTTTTGAACACTGCAGTCCTCTCATCATTATGAGGTGAGACACCCAGGCCCATTGCAAGTGGCAACAGCAACGTGGCTCCCAAAATGCCCTACTGGGGGAGCGGCAGAGGTCTGTGGTGCACGGGGGGAGCTCCCTTTCCTTTGTCCTGTTCTTCTTCCCACAGGGAAGGGAGACCAAAGCCTTCTCCCAGTGCTGCTGGGGGTTGGTGTCTCACCCTGGGAGGACCCCAGGCCAGAGAGCTGAGCTGAGCATTGCATGACACCGAGGCGGCACAGAATCAAACGGGAATCAAAATCTGGTTCATAGTTTTCATAAACTGGAACGCGCAAGAAAGAATCCATTGTTTGGCACCAAAGGAAAAAAAAATGCACGTCTAAGTACAGATTAAAAAATGCAGGCCATCATTTCTTTCAGTTGAAAGACACAGCAGAGGTGGTGAAAAATAGAAATATAATTGGGGCATGCTGTTTGAGAGAGAGAGTAGCTGGAATGCTGAGGATAGCAGTGAGCACGGACGCCTCAAAGCAACTGGGCACTACAGCCTCCCAGCAGCCCAGCACCAGGCAAGCTGAGCATGCACAGGCCACTTTCCAGCTCTGCCTCACAGCAGACTCAAAGCCCTGACCCTCAAGAACTGCAAGCTCTGAATCCCAAATTTATCTACAGCCACACTCTAACACAGATTATCTGCCCTGTTGTGGCAGAGCGTGCGCCAGAAAACCTCAAGTGTGAGAATGCTGGGATATCTCGGAAGTTGGTCCAAAAATACAAACTGGTTACCCTTTTCCTACAGAATCCAACAGCTTTAGAGGGTGCCTCAAGAAGTGTCCAAAGCAGGGATCAATATCTGAAGCTCAATATGCCCTTGTGATTATCTTGCTTTCCTTTACTCATCTGCTCTTTTTAACCACGTGCTCCAAGCAAAGCTTTGCTTCGACAGCACGGAGGCTTCGGCTCCTTGCTGTATTGGGGAGTTATGAAGCTGCAAGGAAATTTTAATAGAAATACTGTAGCATGGCACAGAGGCAAGAAAAAAGCTAATCAAGACACTACATCTGAGATGAAAAGTTACTGATCCTAAAAGAGAAAGTAAGTCAGGAAAGTTACTCTTTAACATTCTCTTTGATCTGTGTATGAATTCCCCATTTAATTTGCTTAAGCCTGAAAAAGGTGGACAAGGAAGAAAAGAAATTTTTATGAGAAAAATGGTTTCATAGCAAACTAACTTCATTTGAGACTTCTGAAAAGGCATTAACTTATATAAAACTATCTTCTGAACTTTTCCCACAGTTCAACATAAAGTGAACTGAAAAAAAATTAAATTGAAATCATCATGTTGTAAAGGAGATGTGTCTCACTAAAGGTGAAAACCTTTTGTATAAGACAACCAATTTAAACTGTACAACTGAAAAAATTACACTTAATATTTGCTCTGTATTTATGACTTTTGAAACAAACAGATAACTGATGTGAAATATAGACTGATACAGAACAATAATAGTGTGGACTCCTTGAGACATACTGAAAGATGCTCTATAATAGACCTGCATAGTGCATAATGCTGCCCAGAGGATTTTCAACAGCACATTGAGACAGCAGCTTCACAAACAGCCTGTAGGTCAGAGGATTTGGATGTCTGCTGAGGGAGGCACTGGGGTGACCCCACTTTATTGCATGCACCCAAGCCAGTGCCACACAGCTTTGGGATTGATAAAGGGATTTGAGAACGACAATAAGGTCCCTCCAGCTTCTCCAGCTCTCCACTTCCTTGCACAGAGACCCTGGAAACAGCACATTTCTCACTGTGCCACCACTGGCCCCGAGCACTGGTCAGCATCACAAGGGAGGGTGGCTGTCTGCCCTAGAGACTGAGAAGTCACCACAGGGTGTTTGTGCTTCCTCCTGGCCAGTTTCCTTCCACTTGGCTGACTCCTCAGGTGGGAGAAATGAGGTGTGCTGAGGAATGGGCCACCCAAGGTGGGGCAGGCCCCTGACACCGTCCCACCATCGTGCACCAGCTACCCCCAGTGCACGGCAGAAGCATTAACTGGCTGCAGCTGGGGTGCTCAGCTCTCTTTTACTGCACATCTCTACAGAGGAAACAACCAACCTGTTCTTGTCAACTGTTTCGTCAAATATCCCTTCTGTGGCCCAATGCCAGCACAAATGCTGCTATGAACATTAGAGAGGTATAATTTGATCCCTTTCCCTCCTTCAGCCTTGCAGATAAAGAGGGCATCACGAGGTGCAGTTTTTTCAGAGGAGGCAGTAAAAGGTGGTCCCATGGTCGCATTAAATGTCCCTGGGTGCCTCTTGTTCAGAGAGAATAAGGACTTTTTTTGTGCTTTCTTCAGCCAAGTGCTTTCCTCTCAGGGTGATGTGCTAAGTACCTGCCAGCTGTTTTACATTTGACAGAAGGAGCTGAATGCTTTTTTTAAAATTTTTTTGTAATGAAGGCCACTACATACATGTAAGCTATTAATTCAAAGACAAACAGGCACTTCTTTGATGGAGAGACGTGAGTCTGTGAGGCAGAAACGGGTTAATAAATGTGAAAATGAATCTCCTAGGGATAATGTGCCACTGTCAAATAGCAAAACAGCTGAAGCACAGTTCTGACATCTCCTCAGGACAAGATATTCTCATAAAACATGGGCAGGGGAGAAACATTTGATGTCTGGCCCTACCATTTGTATTTTTAGAAGGCTACACAACAATACTCTGACACCCCGAGGTATCTAATGGTTCAACAGTCCTGTACAGTAGGTTCTGCCTCCTTTCTAAGGCACACAAATCCATAAACCTTCACTGACCTGTAGTGTCAGTGTGTTCCTGCCTGCAGCCCTTTTTTGCTGCTGTGTTAGAAAGCCTGGCGAGACTGCTTATTGAATTTCTTCCTTTCAACATCAAAGATACCAGCCATGCTCTCCAATTATTTAATAGATTCTGCTACAGTGGAGATCACTGATTCATTTTCACTAGAGATATCCAGCCATTGTAAAGAGCAATTACATATAATAACAGCCTAGCTGTTCTCAAACATTCTTTTATCAAACACATAGTCCAGTGATTACCAAGATGGGCAATGATCTGATATTGATAATAAAACTTAATGTCTTTGGTGTTAGTTTTACCAAACTGTCACTGATTTTGCTCTGCAGACCCCAGCACTCAAAATACAGCAGGAATGTTTGGACTGCCTTTTGCTTTAACTGTTAAATATTTATTTCATGGTCATGCTCTTTAAGCCTCACAGAAAGGTGCCTCTGATTCAGCTTTTTGCTGCTTGGCAGTGCTGTCTGGGGGAATGACACAGGGAGACAGGAGATGCTGACTTCTAAAGCCAGTTCTGTTGCTGGGCAGCCTGGAGCAAGATGCTTTGTCTCAGTCTCCCCAGCTGTAAAACGTTCCTACTTAAATGTGCACGGGGGCTGAAGATCAATTTGTTAATGGCTGTGCATTAGCACTGTGCACAGCCCTTTGAACGTATAATATGTCCTAAAAATACTAACCCTTCTTGCCCTTATTCGCAGATGACTTTCCAGACCAACAGATTAAAGTATTCTTTATCTAAAACTTTCCCTGAAATAGAAACCTTGGTGGCAGCTACTCA
This sequence comes from Lycocorax pyrrhopterus obiensis, assembly GCA_014706295.1. Lineage (NCBI taxonomy): Eukaryota > Metazoa > Chordata > Aves > Passeriformes > Paradisaeidae > Lycocorax > Lycocorax pyrrhopterus. Next base: position 112,672,569 of record JACSVZ010000001.1, on the reverse strand, counting down.
CTGAGCCTCATCTCTCTGTGGTTCTGAGGTGGCAAGTCCTCGACTTGAGGTAAAAATTTTTCTAACCCTTCCCTTTACAGCTGTGATAAAACCAGAAGCGAAATTAGAACAGTGAGGTTCACAGTGCTTGCTTGACCTTGAAGCATAAACTGTGAAGAGCAAAATGAGAGCATCCACCTTCTCCAGACTCATTTTGAATCCAACCAGCTGACAAAGGCCACAGTGATGAAGATAATCACTGTCTCGAGCAGATGTTATATCCCAATCGATGGATGGCAGCAGTATGTGTAAAGTTCCCTGCCCTAGAAAGCTATTATGTCCCACAGGCAGTTCCCATGCATTTCAAAAAACCCTTATTTTAGCTCGACAACATGGTCCTCTATCTTTTACATCTTGTCCTTTCTCACTTGTAGGGCTACACTAGATAGAAGTGTCCCTTGGCATGTTCTCTTTTTCTGCCTTACAAATCACCTTCAGGCCAGCTGTGGCCATTTGCCTGTCAGGCAGGACACGAGCACTGCTGCTGCTGCTGGAACAGGGATTGCAGCTACCACAGAGCCTGCCCACAGCAAATCCTGGGGCCCACACACCACGAGGATGACATGCTTATGCGTGAAATAAATTTACATAGGGCACTCTGACTGCCTATCAGTCATTCCACCCCCTGGATATGGAAACTGCGGGACCTCTCTGTTCAGAATTTACCAGGCTGAAGCCTTAAGGTGATAAGTTGACTGAAAGGCAGCAAATATACACAAGTACCTGTTAGCAGAGAGTAAAGAACGAGCACTCTCCTGAGAGGAGAGGGTGGGTGGGTGCAATTATTCTGCCACAGGAGCTCAGACTAGAACCCCACACAGTCTGCATGCCAAGTTATCCTCTGGGTCTAGGCTGAAGCAGGTCCAGTATTTCAGGGAGCCACAGCATGGGGGGCTGACTCATCCTATTCTGCCTGTGAAATCAGCAAGAATTTGGGGAGGGTATTCAGCAATACAATATGGCTGTGCAATTTTTTTTACAGACTTGAATCCCACGGACCAAGGAGACTATAGGTGTGAGCAGCAGACACCAATCCCTGTGGGGGGACTTGTTGTGGGGTCAGGGACTCCTCAGTGCTCCAGGAGAAGCACTGCTCAGCTCTGTCACCCAGAGTTTCAGCAAAGTAACTGGCCTAGTTTGCCTCTTACTATCAACTGCTCCAGCTCTGACTTATAATTGGAATTCACATCCTGCAAAAGCTGGAGCCTGCAGCTAACAGATACAGCAAATTATTCAGCATAAACCAGCATAATCTGCACTGGTTTTCATGTTGCCCATTCCCCACTCCTCCCCAGTCGCTCACGAGCACTCTGTGGGCACAGAGGAGCACATGTGGAACAGCCACAGCAGCCGGGGCAGGGAAGGAATTCTTCATGTCCACATGGCCGCTCTACTTCTTATTCCAATGCCACATCCATTCTTTTCCCACACCAGGCAGCTGTGAGACCTTGTTAATATACCACCTGAAATCTATTTTCATCTAGCATTCAAAACATGACTGTAAATGGTTTATTATTGCCATACTTTCAGATTACTTTAACTTAGGAGCAGTGCTTTTCTCCTCTTCATTTTTCCTGGCAATATACACTGCTTCTCTTCCCTGTAAGGTGAAAGATCTATAGACTGCTAGTTGTCAGTGCTTGCAAGTAGCCATTTAAAAGCAGATATTTTTTGTCAGCATTTTTATTTGTGAAGCTTCTATGACAGATTTGGAAATTGAAGCTCTTGATTTATCTCCAGGCTGAAAACTAGACAGAGGCAAGGACACCATGAGCCTTAGGAATGAAATTACAAACATGTCATTACCTCCTTTAATCTGCTCTTGTTTCTGTGAAATTGCTCCAGACAACCCCAAAAATCCATGTGTTTTTACAATAAAAAAATCCTCATTTCAGGCTATTTTCCACCCATATTTTTGAGGCCTCTCCCTGTTCCCTTGTGTAAAAACAAAGGCTAGTAAATATACTTCTTTTTAACTTGTGTAGGAGCTAAGCTAACAGACCTAACCAAAATACAAACCAGTCAAGTCTAAAATCACCAAATCACCATCCCCCTCCCTCTTTATTTATTTATTTTTTTTATATTTATTAAATCTTGTTTGTCTCACAGAAGAAAATGGTTTGATAGTGAGTCGCACTAGCACTCAGTTCAGGCCACATTTGGCATAACATCACATCTGCCACCCTGAAACCGTGACTGACAGAGTCTGATCAAGATTCACATGATGGGAGTAGCAGGGGCGAGAGGCATGGGAGGAACTATAGTGAGAAAGTGGCAAAAAGCCCAGCTCCCATTTGTCTGCTCAAGCATTTCTATTAGCTCTTATTTTTCCACTCTGCTACAGGCCTACACAGAAATTAAAAGAATTAGTTTGTGCTGTTGCCCATGTGACAGCATCCATGGGTGACTGAAAAGGCTCTGCTGTGATGAGAAGGGCCTGAGTGGGGGTGCAAATGGGTGTATAAAAGAGAGCCCCTTTCCTGAGCCAGTCCCTAAGCTGATGCTGGCACTACTGGCAACTCCCAAGGGGAAAATTGTAGCTCCCTCAGCTGGGTGTATAAAACTCCTTTCTGGGCTGGCTGGCGTGTTTCTCATGTGAGAAATACTCTGATCATCCTTAAACTATTCACCATTGAGACAGTCATCCAATGCCAAGAGGATGGATGTGCTTTGTACATTTTACTGAGGTGGAGAACAATTGGCAGGCCTCATTTAGTCTCAAAAATCAGACAGAAAACAGCAGCAACACTGCCTTCACATCTTACGTAGGTCTAACTGGGTAAAGAAGTCACCTGCTGTGGAAAAATCTCATTTTGCTTCAGATCTGGGAGAAGGCCACTCTGCCCGGGGTAATCCCAACCTACATCTTCCAGCTCCTGCACCACTACCACACAGCTGAAACAAAGCTGTGCTGCCAAGGAGGAGGAATGTGTTCTTCCCCTTCTTTCTGAGGAGATTTGACTTTGTAAAAGAATGGGTTAGGTCCCTAGCTGTTAGCCTCAAGAGTTATTCTCGTCATCATTGACCCAGTAAAGCTGCAGTCTTACTCTTCTGAGAGCTGGCAGTGGTGACAAACAAACCCTGAAGCAAACGTGGGCATCTCTGCAGCCATATCACTTTACAGAAGAGCACTCATGCCAGAGCTGAAAACACTGACACCAGGGACCATACAACCCCATTACCCTTCCAGGTAGATCTGCTGTTTGCCCTGGTTTCTGGAAAAGGTTCAGGTAACAGGTTTCAGTACTGAGCCCAAAAGAATAGCTGATTTATTCCACACTCAGCTAACTTGGCAAAGCTTCATAAAAAGGTGAAAGTTCAGAAATACCCCTTTTGCGAGCATTTCATGCTATCCAGCTCTCCACAACTATTTTAAATGTATCTCTTTTCAGTGGGCTAAGGATCTACATCCTAGACACCCAGATCCATGCCCTAGGCATCCACACACATGTAAAGCAGAGCTCTGGACTCTGCTGTGGCAGAGAAGCACTAAAGGTTAGATATCAAAACACATGATTTCCATTCTTAAACCCCTTTACCAATCCACCTCTTTGTTCTCAGATTCCTCTCTGCAACATGAAATCACTACCCACCCTTTATCACAGGCCTCTCAGGAGAATAAAAGCAGTAATCACCAAGAAAATTTGGATGCTGTGCTGAATAAAGGTTATTGATACTCACTGCTATGCTGCTGTTGTCTGCTTTCAGAAGAGGGAGCTGGAAGCTGTGGGGAACAGCTTTGAGCAAGAGTGGGCTCTGGGCAGAGGTAAGAAATAGGCAATCTAATTTCTTCTCTCCTCCTACACACACTAAGGAATCAGTGAAATGGCCACAGCTGAGGTCAATGATAGCCAGGTGCCAGACACCACCAGGGCAAAACCACAGCTGTGTGTCCTGAGCAGAGAAGAAAATCAGCCTTGTGAGAAAGTAATTGTCAAAACCTGCATGCAGGGGACAGAGAAATGGGCCTTACCAGAGGAGAGAAAAGGTGCCCCCCTCTTTTAAAAAATACACTGTTGTTAGGAGGTCAAGCTTCTTCTGGGAACTCAAATCTCTGATGGAATCATCAGAGAAAAAAAAAAAAAAAGTAATATTTAATCATCAAGGAGTAACAAAAGCCACGTTGTCATTAGCCACGAGCCATCTTGATGATGATTCCCATTGTTAGGTACTCAGGCTGCAAATTGCCTTCCCACATAACTTCTGTCATTGTGATATCTTTGTGATGAATGTAAAAATTTGCTTCATAACTTGACCATAAAAAAAGCATAATTCTAGCTGTAAATTACTGTTTACATCTTTCACTTATGGCATAAATACTCTTTATTGCACAATATGAGTAGTTTTTCATATTAACTACGTAGGGTCATTTTCCTATGGGCACATAATTTTATCATTTATATGGCATTTCACATTATTTGGGAACAGGTAAATTTAAAACACTTTGTTGCATAATCTCCATTTTGGAAGAGATCTTTTGAGATAAACACATCAGACATCGGTGCCTGGTGCTAAAATTAAATCTTCATCTGCTTAAATGTGTGGGTTATGAGTGCAGCAGAACCATTTACATGTCAGTGAGATGAGAATCAATTCCACACAATGGAAAGATTACTTAATCTGAGATATATTTTCTTGTTTTAGAACTTGTGATTGACAGACTACCTTATTACTCTTCCTTTTTTTCTTAACTTTCGGAATATCTAATGAAATTAATCACAGCCTGGAGGACACAGTTTGAAACCTGCTAAGAATTATATATGTCAGTGCAAGCTTTACAACTCACTTGGACTAATTTGCTGCTGGCAAATATATCATTGTCACACACTTCTGTAAACTTTGCATTTGCAATCTTTTGAACTAACCACACAAGCTGAAGCACTACTTTTCAAGTCTTGTGTGTGTGATGGAAGTGTTGATGCAGGGTTTCTAACTTGGCAATAGCTCCAATAAGGATGTGTTGTTATAATTCCATGTCTTATAATAAGTTGTTTAGTCCATATCAGAGCACAGACAGAGTAGAAAACAATAATTTTGCTATTTTTAAATAAAGCACAGAACAGTGCTTTAGTGCTAAAGTCGAAAACCAGAGAAATTTGTATGTACAGGAACTTGTACTTCATGCAACCAGGTTGAACCTCAGTATCAGACAGTATCTTTAAATCATTAATATTATTAATTAACTCACACAAGAATTCATCTTTCTTGAATGGACAAAGAGGGTTGCATTTCACTATACTCAGACTACACAAACATTTCATAAAAGCAGCAAAAGTTGGAGGGAAGTCTCCAGTAGTTTTTGTCTCTTCAATTCCTGTCACTACTGTCAGTTCCCTGTAAGTTACTGATTTCTATTTGAAACAAATACCAGGAAGAAATATCCATGCTATTAAAAATCCTGCACTAAAGCAAAACCTTAATTACAACCTCCTATTCTCTTGAGTCAAGTTACTGACACGTCTGACTGTCACACAGCCCATCTGTTTCCAAAGTTGTTTTTCTTTGCATTGCCGAAGACATGGAAGACATTGCAGTGGGAGCCGAGTTGTCCTGTGGAGAACACGCTTTCCCCGTGTCAGGATTCAGAGATGCCTGCTTATTTCCTGACTACGTGCTGCCACTCCAGCTCTGACAGGCATCTGAGCTGGGTTTATTAGCAAATTCAGTAGATCCTGCTGAATTCAGTTTCTTTCTACATCGGTGGCTGCCACAGACATTTGCTCCCCCGAGACCACGTAAGTGCAAATCTAATGGGATTTCTAATACATGTTAAACTAACATATTAGTAAGAGGCAAAGGCTAATTTTTAACATGACAATCATTGAAGCACTTTAAAAATGTGCCTTAAATATTACCTTCATTTCATACATGGAAAACATGGAACGGATATGAGACTTGCTCAAAAGGCAGTAAATCCTAGGTAACCCGATACTGATTTTGCTCCTATCACCTGAAGGGATTTGGGGAAGAGAACACCCCCTAAAGTAACTCCTCCTGACCCAAAACATGTTGACAACATAATATTTGTGTCTCTGACACAGAGAGAGTCAGAGACAAAAGGTGTGTAGGGATTTGAATAAATATATTTAGAGATATCAGTGTGTATATATAAAAAATATATTTGGAGATACATATTTGGAGATCAGATAAGAAGACGATCTGTATTCTTTAGCCCTGTTTTTATGGGACTTGTGGCTGACAAGAGGCACAGGCACACAGTAGGAGAGGCAAACCTTGGCCTCACTCATCAAGGTCAAGTACCACCTGAGATGCTGGTTTGTAAGACATGTTTCAACTTTCTAATTCATTACAGTAGGAGGCAGTAAGAAACCCAGGTACTTCCAGACTGTGTTTAAAAAACAAACAAACAAAGCAAAACTTTGCATACCGCTTAAACCCTTCTTTCTTACCCTTTTTCTTCTTTTTTTTTTTTTTTTCTTTTGATTATCAGAACTTCCCTAAAGAATGTTGCCTGGTACAAATAAATTTAGGAAAGAATAAGGAATTTCAAGAAACTAAGGGATCATATCAAGAAATTTTTAAAAAATTTTATTAGTGGTTTTTTTATCAGTTCACGGAAAAAAGGAAAGTCTTCTGGTGAGAAACGATGTGCAAAGGGACTTTTCACACAGCAGTCTTACGGAGACACTTTTGCTTTTGGTTTAAAGCCCGGTTCTCCACTGGGGAAATGCTGCTGTAATCCTGTACCAGCCAGATGAAACTGCAAGATCAGCCCCATAAAAACAACAAAAAAAATTGGCTGGTTCTTGGTGCCAGCTCTGTACCAGCAAAGGAGTGGTTTTTTCACAGCAAGCTGAGCAGTAGAGTGAGTGCTTGGCCAGCAAGGAGCAAGGGGATGTGGGTTAGTTACACTCTACTGGGGGCTCTGCTCCTTTAGAAATCAGTCATTTGCATTTCTTGTAGCTTAGCACAGCTACTGAAGGCAGCTGTGCCCAGTGGATTTTATGAGGACATTTAATTCCCAGGCCTTTCCCTGCAGGCCCACATTTCACTAACATAACAACTTCTTAGGAATATCTGCTCATGCTTTTCCCCTGTCATATTTGACAAATCCTCCAGTAGCCCATCACAAAAAAAAAAAAAACCAAACAACCCACCCTGCTTTCCTGTGACTTCTGGTAAATATATAGGCCTTCAGAGAAAACAAACAAACAAGTAAATACCAAGTTCCTCCATTATTTTCAGATTTTTTTTTTCAGTCCAGCTGCAATTGCACATTTTCTAACTCGAAGCATGGACAATTCGCTACCAGTATATGACTGTGCCAGACACTCAACCTTCCCAATATCCTCCCACTCCAATTGCTATGCATTAGCTTAGAAACAAGAGTTGTCCCTGCTTCTTGGGAGAGGTCAGTGCATTAACATGCTACTGATTTTTACAGAGGCTAGACGAGGTGTGAGTCAGTACTATAACACCTCACACATTTTTTTTGGACATCTCTGATGCTGCCTAATGAGAACTTTGTCATAAGAGGTCATTCAAAGGGGGGGGGGAAAGGAAAAGCAATGAGAAAAAAAAAAAAAAGACTGAAATAAACCTTTCTTCATTCCTTGCTCCAGCATGACACTACACTCAACACTTTACAAAAACAATAATTGGGTTCTATGCCTAAGTACATCCAGATGAATCAGGAGTAATTTCACAGAGGTCTGGGGGAGTCAGGCTGATTTTAAACTGAACTAGCTTTGGTATAACTCAGCCTTATTTCTATGGTTCTCAGTTTCACCTTGTTTCATAGGTGATGTCTGCCAAATCACTGTTGGTCATTAGAAAAACTAAAACCATAAATTAGCTGGCTCGTTAGGGATATAGGGCAGCAAGGGCTTTCCTTTATCTTCTTATATAATGATCCCTATTTCTACAGAGTACTTCATTTCCATTTGCAAGAGAATTTCATGGCTTGTACAATGAACTCTGCAGCTCATGAAACTCTGACAATGGTCTTCACTCCTTCCTTTTGGTTAATTGTAACAAATTTCATTGGCTGGTTATAAAGGAGATTATTTCTGGGAAGAAAATGCCTGCCCAAGGTATAGAAGGAGGTGAGAGATTTCCAAGTTTCGTCTCTTGAGCGTATTAATAATGCATCAAGGTTTAGCTTCTTGCAGTACGAATTTAACAGAGGGGTTTTAGAGTTCCTTTTAGCCGTGGAGGAGTGAGAATGCCACTGCCATTGTCAGAGAGTAACTGCCTGTCATTCCTCTTTGCAAGCACCCGAGTTAAGTGGGTGGCAGCTGGTGACAAGGGCCATGACTGCACTTGCCATTTTCTTGTGATAGCTGGAGCAGATCTTTGGCCTGAAGCAATTGCTGCTGACTTCCTTATGTCTCCAGTATGGCTTTGAGAGGCAAGTTATGCAGATGTAAACATTTATATCAAATATTCCCATTCCAATTGAAGCTGCTGGTGTACTTTTACCCCAAAAGAGTAGGGAGTGCTTTAGACCCCGTCATCATTTCCCATTAGTTATGGGGAGGGGGTTTCTGGCGGCTAGAGGACCCTCAAGCTATTGCCTTCTACCTCATGGTCTCCTACTGATTTTAAGCTCAAGGTGTTGCCTGTAGGCAATCTGCTCTCTCCCGGGCTCCTGAGTTCAGTGTAGGTTTTTAGCAGTACCCTTTGATCAGCTCCAAGGCTGCCTGCGAGTGACAGTGGAAGCCCTTTCTGTTGGGTATCTCGTGTGATGCCTCCTCAGTGCCAGCTCTGGGGACTTTAGGGCATCTCAGCAGCGTCAAAGTGACACTCTCTCAGTCTGCCATCATCTTCTTTCAGAGGCCTTTTTCTCTCTCTGCCTGTGCTTTGAAATTTCTTTCATTTCCTCCCTGAACCCTTAACGGTTTTTGCACTCTTATCTGAATCTTTAGCTATGCTCCCTTTCTTTAATTGTGACCCTCACATTCATAATTTAATTGTGCGACTTTCAGTGCTGGTAGAAGTATTGGAGCATTCCCTCCTGCCAACACCTTTCTTTTTCTCACTTTTGTTGGATTTCTCATTCTTCTCCACCCCACACAGCCTATACAATTCTCTTCCCTCTATTCCTAGTTCCTTACAAGATCAGTTTTTGTGAGCTTTGAACATTAAAGGGAAATATAATTTTGTCTGGTTTTGCCCTAAAAAAGGGCACGATGATCATGATTCATTTCTTGAATGAAAACACAGATCCAGTGCCACAGGGGCATTGAAAAAAGCTTTGCTATATCCCTCCCACTTTGAAGGAAATAAATAATGGTGTTGGCAGAGAAAAGCATGTGATTTGGTGGTCAAAAAATGCCCTGATCTGATGCTTCTGCTGACACACATGCTCTACCAAACTGCAGCACAGCCAAAAACAGCTACACACCCATCAGCTTCTTTCCCATCCTCAGTTCAGCAAACAGCACCTTCAGGAACTAATGCTGAATATCTCTCCCACTTCAGTGGATACTGCCTAGCTGTACTGAGTACAGCGGGAAAATCCATAATGTTTTCCACCACCCACTTTTTATACATTATGGCTTTCCTTAGAAAGTCTCAATATGCTTTCTGCTGAAAAAACTTACAGCCAAACTTGTTGACCAGTGAGCAAACTTAGTTTGCCTGTGCCACACAAAGCATCACTAGCAGCTGTGCAGGTATAAAACAAATACGAAACAGGAAGCTGTGTCCTAGGAGACTGTGGTAGTTATAAAATCATGAGCTTGGAGTAGCAGAGAACACAGAAGTTATCGACTAGGGCAAGGAAATGGCATAGAAATGTATAGGAAGTGTTGTGCTTGTGTGTGTTCACTTTTCTGTGCAGCTGTGCCTGTTGTTTATGAGCTCATCAACTTGAAAAACAAACCCCCTAACTTAGAGCCCACCACTAACTTCATGCAGAGCCAGAAGAAGACCTTGCATTCATATTTCAGTAACTGAAGCTGTTCAGTTCCACAGGATTAATCCTCTCACGCATCACCTTCAGCTTCCCTGTGCAGGCAAGACTTGGTCAGAGGCACTGCAACCCCGTGCTACCTGCATGAAGAAGGCACCAGCCTCAAATGTGTCCAGGTAAATAAAACATAGGAGTCAGTCTGCTCCCAGGGAATGCCAGAACCAGGCTCCACACTGACACAGAGGCTCTGCCACGCTCCCAGCAGGAGGATTGCTACCCTCCTCTCCAGCAGCAGCTGTGGCTTTTTACCACCTTCAGGCAATAAATCAACGTGAAGGTGCTGGCAGCGATTCATCTGTGTCACCTCTCAGGTGGGTTAGAGCCGTGCAGCAGAGCTGGCCGTGAGGAATATCCTCATGCACCCTCAAAGGCGTGGAAAACGTGGATGCATCTTCTCATTAATAAACAAGCTCAGCCTGCTTCCCACAGCCTACATCAGCTTTTTGGAATTAATTCCAAGGTCCTGGACTTTACTTTAAAGGCCTGATTTGAGTATAGTCAAAAGTCTTGCTAGAGATCATAAATGTAGACCACCATCAAGAAAATTATTCCTCTATCCCGCTGAAGGTTTTACAGGGAGAATTTTCTAAAACTGGAACACCGAATCTCACAGGAAGAAGGAACGATCACAATCTGCATTGGTTTCATCTTCAAGTACAAAATGCTTTTTAAAATCTGAACTTCTTACATAAACATTGGGGAAATATGAAAATAGATAAATAGATAAAAAGCTAAACCACAATGCTTCATTGCACACACATTCCTTCATGGGGTGTGGATGAGGAAATAAATATGACAGCTCTTAGTCATGTTTCTTACTGCTGTTCTGGAGGGTAAGCTCACCCCATGTGAGTGAGTGCAATACAATGATGTACTTTAAATGGATCACATCATGGTATATGTGCTTTTGCTCTGAGGTTACCATTAGATGCTCCAGAAAAAAAGAAAATGCACTGGAAAAATTCCAGGATTATTTAAAATATTTTATTTGTCCTGAGACTGGGCTGGCTAGTGCTGTGATACAGGACTAAAAGCCCTTGCAAATGGTATTTTTTTTTCATTTCTTTTTCTTGCACTTTCTATCCAACTTTATCTGTCAAGGTTCACATTCTGATTTTCTTCTACCTTCTTATTTGTCTTTTATAAATTCCCACCTCTAAGTTCAATCAACTCAGAGTCCTTGAAGTGGGAAGCACTGCTTGTTTTCCAGGTGATGGCATCAGCATTTGGGAGGATGTTTCTCGCTGTTCAGTGGCTTTGTGAATCTCCTGGTTGGATCAGTTTCTTTTTGCATCTCTAGCCGTGAATAAAGGTTGAAAAGAAGAGCAACAGGCTCCCCCCTTGGTCCTACACCTAGAGAGGCACCAACCTGTCTCCCACGTTCCTGGCATGAGCAGTTTTCCTCCTCTCTCTGCTCCCTCTTTCATCCATCCAGCTGGCACTGCCCGGAGGATGTTCTCCCCCTCAACACTTCAAGCAGGGATGGCTGCTATCCTCACCAGCTGACATCAGTGCTAATTTCCTGTAAGTTGCCACGGAATAAAGGCGAGGCCTCTTTCTGAAAAATCTTTCCGGCTTGCTTAAAAACACTCTCTGTCTTCTTTTCTTCCTGTGTGCAGCTTGCACAATCAATAAGGGCCCAGCCTCTTAGCCCTGAGCAGCAGAGAAGCTATTGCTGCAATCTCAGCAGGAGGAAGAGCTAGGGCAAGCAAGGAGCCCAGAGATAATCAAAAGTGCCCTCCCATGGCTCAGGATGTTGCCAAGTGCTTGGAGCAGGACCAGAAGGCAACACACTATGACTCTTTGTCAAGCAAGGAATCATCTTCATTATGCCCACTTAATTATCTCTGAATTTCACTAATTGCACTTACCTTTACCTTACACTTGCCAAAAGGGCTGGGCCAAGTGTTACTCTACAACACTACTTTTGAAAAACTCCGTTTATCTTCATGCAGGTGCCTGATGACTGCTAAAAGGGGCAAGGAGCCCCTCTTACACCTCAGTGTTTAATGTGCATAATGCCATGGCAGGCTGGTACAGAGACTCTGTATTAATGAAATTATTCTCAGTATTCAGTGAAATTTCAGGTGGTCTTTACAGTTTAAAAGAAATCCTGTTTGTTTCCCCTTTTGAAAACAGACAAACAAACAAAACCCCACAAAAGCCCAAACCAAAAAACCACCCAAACCAAACACCAACCAAATCAAACCAAAAACCCACAGAAAAAGGGACTCTCATCATCTATAACTACAAAAAGTGGGAAAGAGGGCAGGTATTTTGTTGGCTGCTGATGAAAAGAATCTGTTAGCAGCATTTACAGATTTAGGACTCTTTTTAAGGGAACCATGTGAGGGACATACCAGGTTAGAGTGATAACTCTAAGAATCTACTCTCAACCAGGGAAAGGCACAGAGCCAAGTGCAGTTACCTCTGGGTAAATTTTTGGCTGGTGACAGAAACCACAACAGTACTAAATTACAGCTTGAATGTAAAAAGTATTAATTCAGGGGTGGGTTGCATCATTCATTGGACTGTCATTCTCTGGGTTGTGTCATTTCGCTTGGGTACACTGCAGATTCCCAGCATACTTTGCCCTGAAAATCATGGGCATGTGACTGAGGATAATGTGAAAATCTGCACTGTTGATATATTTAAAAAGCTTCTTATTGCACTTGAAAAACTGGCGAAGAGGACATATTTTGATTAGTGAAAAGAAGCAATAAAGATAAGGACAAATCCACCGAATCTAACAGGACTCCACATTTGTCCAATGTGTGCTTAGTTTAGGTGACCGCAAAATTCTGCCACCAGAGATGTGCAAGAGCACTGTAAATCCCCTGCACAGGGGTACCAATATGGGACTGGTTTCTTTTTCATACACACAGACACACTCAGAATTTCCTCTTCCCTCTGACATTTGTCCCTCTCCCTTTGAGACCGGTGGCCTTCTTGCCCTTTACAACATCAACTCAAACATGATAAGTGGTGCAGAAAACCTTGCATGAATTCTATAGCTCCTTCAGGAGGGCTAATCCACCATTTAAGTCCCACAGGCTTAAATGCTTTTTCATCACTTGACCTCTTCATAAAGATGAATTTCTCCTACAGTGAGGACGGCATCCAACAGCTCTTACTTTGTCAGTCAGAAGAAACTATAAAGCAATACACAATAAATAGCATATAAACAACAAATCAAAGAACAGTGTTTGCAATTCTGTCTCACAGATTATTTCCTTGGATTACTGTTTAGAATCTCAGAATTAATATTTCAAGAAGACTATGACTGCAGCAATTCTACTGGAAACGGCAAAATCTGCTCAGTGTGTGTACAGCCACTGGTCTAAATCAACTCCACTGCCAAACTGGCAAGCACCAGGTAATATATAAAATGAATAGACAATTCAGAAATGTCCAACAGATAACTAAAATTGAAATTTTATTTTTTTTCAATAATATTCATCAGACAATTTTCTGACAAGACTTTTCTGAAAGATGAAGTGCAAATGGGAACCCTGTAAGAATGTTTAGAAGAATTGTACATGACATTTTTAAGCGCCACCAAGTACACATTGAATACTTTGTAAGTATATAGGCATAGCAACATGCAAGTGTCATGTACCCAACATTACAATATGCATTTTGTCTGCTTAAAGTTACTAATGAGGAAATAAAATGAAATTGATGTGTCTTATCATCAGTGCAATATGTTTAATTCCCATGGATTTTTTTTTTTTTTTACAGGTTAGTGGTTGTATTTCTGAACCATTCAAATATATCCTTCTCAGGGCCATAAATTGCCAGTGTAAGAGTAAAGTACACCAGAGTTCCTAGGAGAATACACTTACACTGACCATGAATAGATGAAGTTGTTATAGTCCCTTCACAAATTATGCCTTATTATTTATTCTAGGAAACTTCCTGCTGAACTGAAGGGGTTTTGTAGTTATAAAATATCTGGGCTAAAAGTAAAGGATGCACAAGGATTGCTTTATAATTCTTTTGAAAAAGAGCTAAATAGCAACTCAAACATGTGCATTAAGGACTTGAGCCTTGTTCTTTTGAAATCAATAGGCGTACTGTACTCAATTTTGATGGAGGCAGGACATATATGAATCCAGTAATCCATGAGTTCACTCTCTTGGCTCACTGTTTTGGCAGAAGCAGATGACTGTAGGTTATATTTGCATATTTCTATGAAAGCTATATAGGGGTATAAGCAAATCTGCACTCACTGAAAAAGGACATGTGCAACTGCATATTTACTAACATTACTCAATATGCATAGAAAGGAGAGAAAGAGGAAATGATAAAGAAATCAGCCTAGCAATTAAAGACTATCCTCCTCTTTATAACCAACATAAAGAGCTGATGATCATCCTTACGATTTTCTTTACAAGTTAGTACTTTAAAACCCTTCCCTTTAAACCTACTATAAAAACCCTTCAGTATTTCATTTCAGAACAAGACTGAGAAAATTAGTATGTTTAGAAGAAAATAGCATTGGTGATTTTCAGCACTATGCATAAGGGCAGGCTAAGGCTGTCTGTAGTTTGTGCTGAAACATGAGATCAGAGCTCACACATGAAACACTGCTGGCTTGACCCGGAACACAGGGAAAGTGCTAAAGTGCTGACCCCAACAGGCTCGGCTTTGCACCTGAAATCTTAAAAAAGTGAAGAAACAAAAACCCTTGAACTTTTCTTTAATACTAGCACAGACTGCTCCTTTTAGAGGAGATACTTTTCCTACCTCCTTTCCAATTAGACCGCTGCTTTTAGCCCAGCAGAGAATAAATGACCTAAGACACAGGATGTGGAGGGCAGACTTACAGTAAACACAGAAGCCATGAAGAATTTTTTTTTAATTTTTTTTTTCCCATCTACTGCAAGGCTCTGGAAGCCCCCAGAACTGTAGACCCATCCAATTGGCTTCACACCTTCTGTCTGATTGTGAGTACATTAAACATTACTGAAGATGAACACAGCTCGACAATAGGATGATTCCTAGATGCTGGAAGAATTCCCATAAGGGCTGCTGGAAGCGCACGAGGCTTGGAGCATCCTGAGGATGTGGAGTGATACAGAAGTGTGCTGTTCAACCATGTTTGTACCCTTATTTTCTCCTGAGTTAAAAGAAGTGCAGAGTGCTGGGTAAGATTCCTCGATAGCAAGAAGGAACTGTGCTAGCTTCTATTAATGCCAAGTAAACAACTCCCACGTGTTTTAGAGGCCCTAGGTCCACCCTGAAAAACCCTGTAGGAAGTCCTACCCTCAAAAGAGTTCCTACTCTGTTCTGTTGACATGAAAGGCTTCTCTCTTAATTTAATTTTCTCCTGCTGTTTGCAATAGTCCTTCTCTGCTCCCCATGCATTGAGTGTTTTAATGTAAACATGCCCTGGCAATATTATGTTTAAATAAGTAGGAGACAAGTCAGGATATCTCAACAGTATTGATATTGCATATTTAATTCAAAAGCTTGCATGTGCTTTTTAAAGTTTCTCTTCATACGTGCATGCCTTACTAGGAAGAATTGTGTTGCAGTTGGATTGCACATCATTATCTAGAGCTGACTAAATATTGATGTGTTAGAGCAGTTTATTTTTAAGCTGTTTGGGATGAATCCCCAGCCAGTGTAAATTGGCCCACATTTAAGGCAACAGAGTGAAGCTGATTTATACCAGCTGAGGCTGTGTCCTTATGCCCTGTTAAAAGCTAAAACTACCAAAATTAATAAGAACAGGGCAAGAATTACGAACCCAGGCAATACTTTTACCTATCTTTAACAGAAAAAAAAAATAAAGTAATCTCATTTCAAGACTAAACCAAAGTTTCAATAGTATTTAAAATGCATACAAATATCTCATAGCTAGTATTTAGACTAAGAGGTAGATGTCACATTCTAGGAATAGTAGAGTGTGGAATGATGCTTATGGCAGGTGCTAAATACATTTGTTTGCCTGTTACACAGGACACAAAGGAGGGTGACAGCAATGGCAACCACAAGAAGGCTTACAAAATTCTTGTCTTCTTTTGCTATTCTATGTTATCTCTCTTTCGGTGCATTTCTTCTGGAAGGGCAGGATGGAAAAGTGTCAAGAAGTAAAAAGATCTATAATACAAAACTTTATGTGTACAAAACATTAGCTTTATCATTAAAGGCATCCTCTGTACTGTAATGGAAGCATTTTGTACTTACAATTTAAGATTACCTGGCATTACTGAGCAAGTAGTGGAAATTCCAGGTGAGGTGATTCAGCAAAATAGGGGTCAGAAGAATGCAGCTCTCTCTCTCTCTTTCTCTCTCTCTCTGTTGTTCATGCTAAAAATACCAGGGCATATGGCAGCATATTTCAGCATCTTAACATACTAGGCTCCCTTGAGGACAGAAAAAAAGATGAAACTTGTGCTGTTGAGCCAGAAATAAGATTACAGAACAGTGTTGCCAGACAGTCAAAGTGCTGGCAGCAAAGCCATTAGAGGAGTCAGTGTCTTACTTTGCCTAAAGGTGTTTCAGTGGTATTTAACGGTGCTCCAAGAAATGGAAAGCAAAGCTGGTGAGAATGAGGAGCAGTATAAGCATTTTAAAAATTAGTTGTCATTGCAGGTAGAGGAATTACACATATTGCATTAGGATATCCACTGCTTGTATATGTACCTTCCACTTTTCCCTTTGTGACTGTTAGGGGTCACCCCCTGCTTGAAATAATCAAAATGCATATTATAATTACATGGTTTTCCAATATCCATACACAGCAAGTACAAGATACTTACATGTAAGTACACTGTATTTACCTATATTTTTGCATAGTTTTTAGTGTGTACTTTGTGCCACTTAATAAAAAGCATTACTCATCATTTTTTGTTGTTGCTGTTTTTCTTTATTAGACAGCTTGTTCAATTAGAGTTGGAGTAGCTGGGATTTTTGGTATGTTCATCACAGATTACCAGTTCCTAGGAGTGCAGAGATTAGACATTTGGAGGAGTCTGGGCAAGCGGTGGGGGAAGCTGCAGTGTGAACATGAAAGTTTTAAATCACCTCCTTAATTAAGAAACGCAATATCAGATTGAATGATGCTAATTTAATAAACTTACCTTTAATTCGAATGGAATTCTAAAGGTAAGAAGTCCATTTTCCTTTTGGTAACACTTTACAATAAGTGGCACTAAATTACACTAGAACTGCTATGTTACAGGGAATTACATGTAACTACACTGTAACTGTTGAAAGAGCTACTGTACATGTGCGTACATGGTAACTTCAGTGCTGTTACAATCATGAATTACATAATTACAGATGATTCTGTCCTTTCTTTTCATTGAAATAGCTATATATATATATTTATATATATATATTATACTGCAATGAAAATACACAAGATGTTAACTCTCATGTCTCACTCAGAAAAAGTTGGTTTTCTTCATGTGTTCCTTTAGAGAGGGAGTCTCAGCGCAAGACGAACCATCCTTAGGTACTGTGGAAACTTTTTGAAGTGTTCTAGCTTAAACTCTGAGCCTCAAGTTAAACATCAGGTTCCTTAAACTGTCTCTTGGTTTGTCAGATGACACTAAAAGAGTGGGATGATGCACCCCTTGTCTTCTGATGCACCGCTTTCTTGTTCAAATCATGAGAATGTTCTTGAAGCATTAAAAAAAAAAAAATCAAAATCTACATCAAAAAGTTTAAAAGTAATCAGCAATCGACACTGTAAACAGTACACTGGCAGAAACTAGCTACCTGGTCTGGAGAAAACTACTCTGCAAGTGAGTGAGGGAGAGGATGTCACACACATTTTAGTGAAGGTGGTTCCCATTCAGAGCCTCCATTTTACACACACGCTAGGTACCTCGCACCATAATAAAAACATTTTTGTTCCAGAACGGGAACTTGGGCAAAGGGAATGGACAACTGGCTTTTAGCCTACTTAATGTCATTAGTGCTGAGCCATGACTCTGCTTACAAAAAGAGAGGGATGCCTCTTTACACCCAGTGTAGAAATTTGAACCCGTGAAGACCAGACAGGCCTGCAAAGTGCTATCCAGGCAGAACGCTCTGTGTGGGGCTTTTCACACCTGCTGTGCACAGCTGCAAGGGACATCACCAGGTGCAAGATAATGGAAGATCAAATGGGTTAAAAATTAAGCGCATGTGAGGAGTTTTAACTGAAAGCCAATGAAAAAAAAAATCCCTATTTTAACAGTACAATTTATATCTGTTTTTTTGCCAAGTTGAAATGCTGCTTCTATGCCACTGGAGAATATGGTTTGAAATGGTTACCACAAGGCCAATCCTGCTTTTGAAGGTCCTACCTGACCTTGGCTGGGTAATGGTTCAAGTAACAACCCTACTATTCAAACGAGCTGGAGTTAGGAAGAATGAAGGAAGGCGTAAACACCACACTGGTGGGGAATTCCACTTGAGCAAATAAGGCCCTCATCCAGGGAAGCACTTATTTTTTAAGCATATGAACAGTGCCTTATACTCCAAGGGAACTTCTCTAACGCCTGAAGCTGACTATGTGCTTAAAAGCTTAGTTGAACTGGGCCCCAGGTCCTGAAATAAAACTTTGATACTGTACTATAGCTAATGTAACTTACTGCTGTGACAAGAACCCATATTTTTGGTATTAAACTGAATGACTTCCTTTGCCAGCCTTTTACATGGGTATGTTTTAAAAGACATGAATATCTTGTAAACCTATACTAGTTTTCAATGTGTCTAGTAGCACCTACCTGGTTCTCTCAAACTACCATATTATATTAACATATTATTGCATTTTTCCACAGAT
Source organism: Lycocorax pyrrhopterus obiensis (assembly GCA_014706295.1). Taxonomy (NCBI): domain Eukaryota; kingdom Metazoa; phylum Chordata; class Aves; order Passeriformes; family Paradisaeidae; genus Lycocorax; species Lycocorax pyrrhopterus. The sequence continues at coordinate 112,653,808 of JACSVZ010000001.1, read as the reverse complement.
GGGTATGGAGTGAACTGTAAAACCAAGCATGCAATCACATCAATGCAGACTTATTTCTTTAAAATGTCATACTGTATATGATTTATTATGTTAACACTCAACCACATCATATTATTTATGTCTGTATATTTTGAAAAAAAGTGCTGCTTTGATTGACGTCACCCTTTTTTCTTAGAAATTAACAAGATAAATGCTTCAACAGAAACAATTAAAATACTCTAATATTGTCCTTAAAAGGTTTATATTCTTCTGATAAATAATCTGTCACAGCACCTTTATCTTCCATTTTACCATACCACATGATGTCGTACTCCAAATTCTCCCTTCCCCACACAAAAATAAAATCCCAGGAGAAAGTCCTTTACAGCAGACCATCATGCTTTTATGCTTCACAAATACATCAACCAGAGAGAAATACTTCTTTTGTCAAAGGTGCAAAACACAGGAGCAAAGCGAGCTCCAACTAGACTAACTTGCGTTCTCCAGTGTAGAATCATTTCCAAGACCTGTTATGGCAACCTTTTCTTTTCATTGGAAGAGGAAATAAGCCAATGGGCTTACAGTGTTTTGTTGTCATATTTAAGAGCATGTGATTTTTCAGCTGTCAATTACACAAAAAAATTTCAGAAATAATCCAAACAGAGACTTTCACTGTGGAGCTAAAAGCATGGCAGGAATTCTCTATCATTCACGGTGACATAAGTTTGTACCTCACAAAATGCATAGACAGGAATTTAATATAAAGAATTAGTCCATTTACTGTATACACAAAACATATATCTTTTGTTTTAACACTTCTATTTTTTCTCTTTTTTTAAAATTTTTTCTCTTTTTTTTTTTAATTTTTTTTTTTCTTTTGGCAAACCAACATAGAGAAGCAGCTCTGGAACTGCCAAATTAAAAATTGAGAATTTTTGCAACTCAATAGTACTTTTTAAGGATAGTAATCAAATGTGGTTGTAATTTAAAACCTGAGGCTGTGCACTGGTTGTTAGCTTAAAACTACCTTTCCATATAACATTGTGCTTCCATTGTATAACAAAGAAAAAATCAACAAGAACTAGAAAAGTTTGCTGCTGAACAGTGCTAGGACATACAGACAAAAAAATACTAATACATGTTATCTACTCAGAATATTGATTTGAGTCATATCTAAAGGGATATAATGGACATTAGAAAATGCTTACTTGTGACTGACTTAGCTACTGCCAAAAAAGTTGAATATGTATCAAATAAAGTTTAACTGAATTTATTATATGCACTATATACAGATACTAAAATGCCTTGCAATTGTGCCCCATGAATACATCAAATTTGAGTAGGCAGGTGAGTTCACGTTTAGCAAATAAATTACAAAAACATAAATTACTCAGAAAGTTCTCTAATCTTTGTGATCCCAAAAGCGAGGAAAAGGGCAGGACAAATTGTTTCAAAAGAAGCTCTATTACCTAACTTTGCAGAATCTGTATAGCTATTCAGCATGTTTTCACCACTGAAACATGGCACAGTTGTACCATTTAAATCATAACAAAACAAAGCAAAACAAAACAAAAAATTCACTGGGCTGATCTTTTATCCCACCAAATCCAAGCATACAGGAAACTATACTAAACAGATTTCAATTTGTGTTTCTAAGGGCATATGTTCCAAAAACAAGTTGCTTTTTCAATTATAGATAGACAGGTACAAAATATTCTTTGTAAACCTCTAATCTTAGATTTAACATTTTCTGTAAGTAAATTAGGACCTTACCTAATAGTACTTGTTATGAATTTTGTTCTATGACATACTAGTAGGGACATGATAAAAGAAAACTGGAAAAGAAAGCTGCATAACACTTAAATATGTAGAAAACTTGGATTAAGATGATGATTAACATTGTTAAGGCTGTATATTCAAGCACTGTATGTTAAGAGAGCAGTGGATATGATTTTTAGGCAATAAGAAATGTCCTGTTTTACACATGGTTCTGTAATTATAGAATGATGATGTCAACAGCTGATTGTTGGCATAAACTGGCTACTTATAGCAGGTATGCGAGTTAATAAAGATAGCAGAAGATGGCAGAAATGAATTCTGAGAAATGATAGCCAGTTTTCTCCAGCAGTCAGCCTGATAAGTAAAACTCCAAGATTCTAGCTCTGCATCTAAATGAAATACTCTTTTTTCTCCTCTGCATTGACTTGGCTGCCTTCTGCATTGATAATGGCTGTGTCGGCATCAGGTGCATCTTCGGCTCCTTTTGCTTCATTCGTTAAATATGTTCCTGTAGGAATCAGCACAAGAGAAAAGGAAAAAAAAGAAGAAAGATTAGGTTTTTTTTTTTACTCTGCATTATAGGAAGTACATTTCAAACAATGCTCCATTTTTTTAAGGAGTACGAAATATTTTTACACGGTTTTTAGTATACGCCATAAAGGTATGCTAAACTTCCTAATTTGCTGAAGAAATATTTACCCTGATACTTGCCTGTACTGATAAAGGCACATATACTAACTCTAGTAGATCCACGACAAATTAAATACATATTTTAATAAAACTCCACTTTATCTAACAGCATGAATATGCAATATATTTTTCAGTTATAGAATAAGTGATAAAATCTCGGTTATTTAATGAAATAGCTATCCATCAAAAACAAAGCAATTTAAAAAACTTAGATAATCATAAACATGCCTTTTTTTTTTAATGGCCACTAAACATTTGTATTTCTGTTTTTTCTTGATTCTATGCTTTAATTTTTCAGAATTGGATCACAGTAGGTTCCAAGAGTTATGAAATTGAGTCAGTTTTATTAACTGAACCAACTCACTTTATACTATCACAGCTATTTTTATGCACTGGATATGAATAAAAAGAAATGTGTACAATAGTCAAATTTCCCTTTGTGAAAAGCATTATTTATGCTGGCATAAGATGTACAACTGTTCATTCAGGAAAGTAAAACAAAAGAGACACACTTTCATTGGCTCATTAAAAAAAATCCTGATTTTCTCCCATGCAGTCCAATCAAATTGAAAAGATGTTTTTATCAATTTATGTTTGCTATGTATATGATTATCCTACCTAAAATGAGACTTACTGAATTAATACCAACACTCATACTCTCTGGTTTTTTTGAGGGGTGTGGATAGGGAATCAACTGAGTTTTAGCAATAGGTTTACAAGCCACACAGAGGTTAAACCTCAAGGCATGATTTTGCAACTAACTAGGTCCAAATCAAATCATAGAGAAGTCAGAAGTCAGTGTTATTCCATTCCTGTCATCTTTAGTGGAAGAGGGGACTGAAAATGAAGGGGCCAGAATTATTAAGGTAAAACCACACAATTAAGTAAAGCTAGCCCCAGGAATGAACCCCTTATTCCAGTGGGATCATTGATAAACTGATGTGAAAACTCACCACTGGCTTCTAATATTATCTTTTGAATACATACTTAAAATATTAGCATAATCCATTAAAATCAAAAAGCTTGTTCATTCAATGCACATATACTCTGCTGAATTGATATGGTAGTTAAAACTGAGAGCACGATGAGAACATATAATCAAATATCAGGAGTTAAGAGCCAAAACCAAGGGCCAATCATACCCCTTGGTCTCTCTAAATCACTGAATTATAAGATGACCTCGTGCATTTAACTAACTCCATGTCCTTTGCCTTAGCCAGCCCACAGGAAAACTGATTAAAATTCACAGGGACTTCTCTTGCAACTGGACTGAGAACTAAGATTTTTTGTTCGAATCATTTAGCAGAGAGGGGAAGGTGAGAGGGAATGGCACTCCCAGGTGAAATCATGCCTTGCTTCCATAAGCGACTGAACATCCAATAAATTGTCCTACCTTTATGTCTTGCCAGATATCGACCAAGGAGAATTATAGAACATAGTGTTACAAAGACAACTACAGCCACTATTCCTCCTATAAGAGCGTGGTCAGGTCCGGTCTGTCCAGCCAAAGCATTTGGATCTAGAGGGAGAGACAAAGAGCAAAAGTGGTCCTACACAGACAAAAAAATGACCAGAAAATTCACAACACCAAGTTTTATACTGATCATCCTGAAAATAGGACATTTCCCTCTTTAATATTCAGCATGGTTATTCCCACTTTTCCTTCCAGTATCTTATCAACAACACAGTGCTGCTTGTATTCCCAGATTGTTAAAGCCCTGAGGACATCACAGTTATGAAAAATATTACCTTATTCTTCTTTGGCAGAGGCTATTAAATGGAAAAGGTTTCTAGCTTTGTCCTCGTCATTTTACAACTGAAAACCTGGCCATAGCTATTTATAGAAGGAAAAACAAGGAAGTGAGAATTGGGGATCGGCTAGCATCAGCAGAATAGTGTCTGCATAATACATAATTTATAGAATAGATTCTCAGTGGGGAACCCTTATATGTTCTCTTCCTCTCATTCCTATCCTCTTGCACCAGAAATAAAAAGGCAGATGAAGTGCGGCCGTGCCAAGTTCCTCTGCACGTGGCTGAGTCTGCATGGATTTGGTCAGATAAAGGTTTCAGGCAACCTGAAAGCTCATTGTTCAGACTCAAGAATCAGTCTGTGAATTCACTACAAACACTTGATTAACATCCAATGTGAGCAAGCTGTAATAGATACCACAGAATCACAGAGTCAGCTAGGATGGAAAAGATCTTTGAGATCATCAAGCCCAACCAATGAAGTAACACCACCTTATCAACTAAACCATGGCACTGAGTGCCACACCCAGTCGCTTCTTAAACATCTCCTGGTGACTCCACCACCTCCCTGGCCAGCCCATCCCAATGCCCAATCACTCTTTCTGTGAAGAACTTCTTCCCAATGTCCAACTTAAACTTCCCTCTGGCCCAGCTTGCACTTCGGTGTTGTTAAACCTCATGTTGCATTTGGCCCATTGATCCAGCCTGTCCAGGGCCCTCCTACCCTCCAACAGACCAACACTCCCCCACAACTTGGTGTCATCTGCACATTTTCTAATGGCAGAGTGAATTAGCAGGTTCCTTTTCCCAACTCTGTGCAGAGCACTGGGAATGTTGTCAGATTCCAGCATCCTGTGCTGGTCATTTGCCTGTTCTGTTGCCCAATGCGTCACAAAAGTTGCAAAGAGACGGTCAGGGGAAATGGCACCACTTTGGTGTCAGTAATTCTTCAAAGCTTTTCACAATGAACCAGTAACCTGTGACTGTTCACTCAACAGATAAATGCAGAAGAAGGTAAAAATTCAATCTGAGGATCATGGTATGGTTCCTATTATAATGAAAGCGCCTCTGCTATGAAGTAATTGTAGTTCTCTGAAGATGTTATTAGCTTGTACTGTATGCTGCAATCAGTCCACTCTCACTGCTTCAAGGGCTTTTCCCTTGTAGGAGCTGTTTATATTCTTCAAATAGTTTGCAAACAACTTCTCTGCTTTGCAAAAGGAAAAGGCAGGAAAAATATTTATGCTGAGAAAAGAAGGCAAGTCTGTGAAGATGACAGATAATCCTGAGGTGTGATTCCCTAATACCATAATTACATTCTGCTGACCAGGATTGTTGTATGGCAGCAAGATGTATGGGTACACCTGGTATGGGGACCTCATGAGGTGTAACAAGGCCAAGTGGTGCTGCTGCACCCAGGCCAGGGCAAATCCTGCTCTCAATCCAGGCTGGGGGATGAACGGATCCAGAGCAGCCTGGCTGAGAAGGACTTGGAGGTGCTGGTGGATGAGAGGCTGGACATGAGCTGGCCTTGTGCTCTCGCAGCCCAGAAAGCCAAATGTGTCCTGGGCAGCAGTCAAGGGAGGGGGTTCTGCCCCTCTGAGCCACTCTTCTGAGTGAACCCCATCTGGAGAACTGCATCCAGTTCTGGAGATTCCAGCACAGGAAGGACATGAACCTGTCGGAGTGAACCCAGAGGAGGCCACCAAGTTGATGTGAGGGACGGAGCATCTCTCCTGTGAGGAAAGGCTGAAAGAAATGGGATCGTTCAGCCTGGAGAAGAGACAGCTTTGGGGTGACCTAATTGTGACCTGAATGGGGCCTGCAAGAAAGATGGAGAGGTACTATTTAATAGGAAGAAATTTCTCACTGTGAGTGTGGTGAGACAGTGGAGCAGGTCACCCAGAGAAGTTGTGGATGCTCCATCCCTGGAAGTGTTCAAGGCCAGGGTGGACAGAGTTCTGAGAAACCTGGTCTCAGTGGAAGGTGTCCCTGCCCATGGAATGAGATGATCTCTATGGTCCCTTCCAGCTCAAGCCATTCTATGATTCCAAGATCTACAAACACACGAGCATATAAAGGCAATGTTACAGAGATGAAATAAAAGAATCCTGTTTTCCAGGATTCCTTTTGCAAACTGTGAGGCATTCTGCAACTACACTTTCATGCTTGCTGGAGCACAGAGTGGTGTGGCCACTGTTACAGATTCAGTTCTGCTCTTAAGAGTCACTGGAACCATCAGGCATGACTTTGTCAATTATTGCTGGCTTTCCAAGCTCCCACACCTTTCTCTCCTGGCTGCCACGAGGACTTTGGGGGACGTGGTCATAGCACTTCTGTGGACATGATGGCAAATAATAGGTACTGGGCCTCAAAAAAGCTGGAAACACCTTATAAAGTCAGTTATCCTGCATCCTCTTCCACCTCCACACCCTTCTGGCATGGTGCTGCTGGTGGTGGCACCACGCTGAGTGCACATAATCAGTCCAGCGGGACATTGGCTCCATTTTGGTCAATAAATCTGACCCCAAATCCTGTGCAGAGGATTAACAGGGGAAAGCAAGGCTACTGAAGCATTGCCTTCCCAAAGAAAGAGCTTGGACCATTCAGCTTTCCTCTGCCCTTTGTTTCCCGAGCGGAGCAAGGAGGAGGCGGCTGCTCGCTTGAGAAGATGGAAGGTGACAGCTTGCTGCAGGAATGTCAGCCTGCCTGAGCCATCTAGGAAATTCCTCCTTTTGTGGTGCCTAAGGCAATGCTGAGTAAAGGTTCTCCCTGCAGCAAAAGGGCAGGACCCACTCGGACTCTGAGGACCACCCATGTCCCCAAGCCCTGTGTGTGACCTGCAGGAGGTGCTCTGGGACAGGAGCAGCATGAACGTGTTTTCCCACTAAAAACTGTCTCCTGCTGGTATGCTGCCAGTAACACCGAGGAATAAAAGGAGATATTTTAAGGGATAATATACTTCCTGATGCAGAGTATAATCCAGAGAAGGGTTAGCACAGAACTTTATCTAGAGGCAGTTTTGAAAAGCTGATTGAAGTGCACAGCCTTAGCTCAATACCCAGACTTACAACGCGTGTCCTCTGTGAGCTTTAATAAACATTACAGATAAAAATCCTCACAATACACTGAGATAAATGTGCCTCTCTGTTTTTATCCTCAGGTGATTTCCTACACAGAGTAGCTCACTCCTCCTCTGACATACCTGATGTGACTACATGAAGTGACCTAAAGCCAGCCTAAATACAAGGTTTCCACCTATTAGTGTGGATTAATGAGATTCTAATATTGCTATAGGCTGAATTTTTTTAACATTAAAATTAATGTAGGTATCCATTGGACTGCAAAAGCAGTAGTATATTTTTTGCTCTAGTCTCAACCTTGCTATCGAAGCCAGATTTCATTGACTGGCATTGCTAGAGAAGTTTGTCCAGAAAAAAACCCTAATACATAACCTATTACTATTATATTAACAGTGAACAATTCCTTTGTTAAAAAGGAAAAAGGAAAGGAAGGAGAGAAAGGAAAAGATGGAAGCGAAGGAAATAAAGAAAGATTTTTAAAAGTGGCCAACATTTTCTTGGGAAACAAGCCTTTTTTTCCATCTCAAAATGAAAATCTGTACAACATAAACAACATACTGAAAAGGAAGCATACCTCATGAATAGTCTCCTCATAGAAAAATAATGTTAGCATTAAATATAAATATGCTCTACATTATGCATACAGAGTAATGCACTATACTTTTGCCTTTCATGAAATGACCTAAGCCCCATGAGTGAATTATAGATCTGGGGCTTTCTATCGTGGTATAAATAATTACTACTTCAAAATGTGCCCCAGCAGTATCTGAAAGATAGAAATACTGGGATTTGGAAACTATGCTTTTTTGTATTGTAGGTATTTATACAGTGAACATGCATAATCATTCAAGTGTTCTGGGCACAAGTGTTAGCAACTGCCATTAAAGTTCCTGAAAGTGCAGTGTGGTTTTTTTTGGGTACTGGCCACTCCACAGTTTGCTTTCCAAAAATACAGAATACTATTCGGATTATTTTTAGATTCACGTTATAAGCTTCACGGACTTTACCAAGTAAATCCTACCCTGCCATACACACAACTCCAGCAAATGAAATCTTGGGTATGCAACAAATACTCATAATCCAGCTGTTTCCATAAACAAAAAATCAGATTACGCTGTTAATGTTTTAATAAATACTGGTTTTTACTGCATGAGCACAGGCAGCTAAAGTAGTCATGGCCTGAAACAGTGAAATTACAATTTTGCAATCAGACTAGATCTTCAGAGATCAGTTCTTTTCTCTGCTTATTTCGTCCTTTGATGAAACTAAGAAAACCTTATAAAAACATAACGACACAAAACCTCATAGTTCTCTTTTATTTGCTCTTTTTTTTCTAAATTTAGAAAGCCCCTTCAAAATACTGATTGCCAATGCTGTGAAAATGTACCCGTTTTCAGCTTTTGGGATTTCTCTGTTACTGTTTGTTCACAAACAGTGAATACACTTAAATGAAATAACACACAAATTAAATAACACCCTTAAAATGACTAAGAGGAAAAGAAATGTCTCATTTGTTGAAAGATGAAACATATGAGATAAACCTTAGACCCAATAAATAAGAAGATATGTGCTTTTTATGACCTGCTGACAAAGTTCCAGTGCAGAATATTTTAATGTGAATTCACACTTTAGTTAAGCAGAGAAATTTTGGAACAGTTTTTCATGCTTTTGCATAAAGTGTATGTTATTTATTCATCTAATTTCAGTTTCTTCATGCATAAGTTTCCTTCTTATTTATGAAGAGTTGACTTGACTGAGCAGGCTGCAGGAAAGGGTCAGATAACCCTTTCCTGAGCAAAGGCAAAACAAGCACATTTGTGAATGCTGAAATGGCATATTTTGGGGAATATGTGCTCAAGTAGCCCCCTTTATTGCAGAACTTTATCAACATGTATTTTTGGCTCATATGCTCAAGTTTTAAAAAAAATCACTCTGAGCAGGAGATGACTTAGGTTTTGAGGCATCCAAAATAATAATTTGTTTTGGCCATTTCTACTATATGAAAAATTGGAAATATCCTAATTTGCTGTGGAGCTTAAACAGCATTTACAAAATGAAGAGTTATTAAGTATATGTATTATTCATAAATTACTGTTCCTTAAGGCTGGGAAAAGAAAGGGATGTCCCATTTCTCACAGAAGTACTGAAACCACCAGCCTACAGTCACTTGTACTGATTTCATGAATAATCAAATGCTGTGGCAAAGTAGAATTGCTCCAATAAGGGATCCTGGGGCATGGCTCCATGTTAAAATTTATATGGCAGAAAAATCTCTTCAAATGACTCCTGATTCTTTCCCCATATTCAGGGACTTGTTATAACCCCCAGTACAGCTCACCAGTATTTCATACTTTTGCAAAAGCTATTGTTTTAAAGGCTTTGCTCAAATCAGAACAGTAAAGCAATGTACATTTTAGGGTGGGAAAACCCAAAAAATACAAATACTAAATAACTAGCTCTGTCTTATTTAAAAGGTTGTTGAATTGGTGCAGATGAGGGTGTAAATGAGTGGTGGGAGATTGTGAAGACTTCTGGAGAAAATCTAACAAGAACCCTTGAATCATGAGACCTCTAAACCTGCATGGCTTTGAAGTGTCCTAACCAGCACAGAGCAAACTGCAAAAAGTACAGAGAGCAAGAAGTCTGAGATCTTCTGAAGTCCATCAGTGAATGTAAGTTACATCAGAAATATTTCCCATTGAATTTTTTCTTCATATCAGCTTAATTTCCCAAGGAGAGAGAGCTTGTGTGATTATGCTTTTTCACTCTGTTCAAACTACTTACGAACTGTGGATCCATTACAACAAGTTTTAAGAGACAGTAAAGAACTTATGATTCTTGTTTTCTTATACCTAACCTGAGAGGACGGGTTGCAGAAGAAGCTCAGAGCTTATTAGATACCAGAGAATGTGTAGGAAGGATGCCTTTATAAAAGCCCTAATAGAGACAAAAGCTTCCGTCAAAATCTCTGCCCAAGAATCAATTTTTCATTAGACGTTTCTCTCCATTGCAAATACTTTGGTGTCCAGTATGGCACAGATCCTGTTTGAAGCTTTTCACATGGTTAGGTGGCATTTATAACCTCTGAGCCCTTGCCACCTCACTTTTTTCTCCTTTTTCCAAACCCCACCCTTTGTGCTTCTCTTCCTTCTTGTCTCATAACCCGGTCAGCTGACACTGCAGTATTTCTATAATTCACTTAAAAAGCCACGAGGCACAATCTCATGGAAAGCAGAGAAGATTTCTTTCTGCAGCTTATGGCACAAACTTGAGTTTTAAAATGTATTCAGACTAATGTAATTTCTAAGATTTAGCCATAGGGTTCGTAAAATATTTAATCGTCCCACCAATGCAAGTTTGGGGGAAAAAATGTAGAACTTAAATCAAAACAAACAAGCTAAAAAACCCCAACAGCAAAAAAAAAACAAAACCAAAAAACTCAAAACAGAACCTCAATGATCTGGTCTTACATCAGTAGGAGAAAAAACTAAAGTGGGACTTGTCTCACAATACGGATGGAAGGTTAGACTGAAGTGATAGCTAACAAGGTATTTGCCTTAGGAAAAGTGGCAGTAGTGCTGTCTGTGATAAATGCTGGTAAGTAGAATTTACCCATTTCAGCATCTTAATTTGGGCACCCCACAGATCAATTTCCCTTGCCTGGCCTGGAAGGCTGAAACGGGTATTTTTAATCTCTTTCTGTAATATACTACTAACCACTAAAATACATGTACGGCAAACTTGTGAAACTATTGTTAAGGGGGAAAAGAAACTTTCTGCACCTTCATTTAAATTGCAAAGAGCAGCTGCCCAAAGGGGCTGGTTGTGAAATTCTTTGAAAATGTGTTTTGTTATTAAGCAATTCCGAACTTAAAATATGTGACAAGCTTCTTTATCCTTCAGTGCCTGAAGCAAAGAAGAACAAAACAGTGTACTAATATACAGCATATATAAACCGCTATTTTAATAGTAGAACATCATCAACCATAGCGAAGACAGGCAGAAAAAAATACTTCTAAACCTTCAAAAGAATTGATAGCCTTTTCTTCCTGTGCTACTGCAGTAGCACATTTGGCCAATTTTGCCCCTAAGTGTTTTTTTTTTTCACTGTACTGAATTTTATATACATTCCTATTAAGAAGAGCCTACATCCCAGAAGGATAGAAGTCCCACACTAACGTTTCAGCAGCTGAAACTACAGCTCCTTTTGAAGAGCTCGTGTTGTTCTCATGAAGCCAAGACTTCTTTCAGCAGAGAGAAAAATGCAAATGTCTTCTGATGTGTATTTGTGAGTAGGTAGCCCTTGTCAAAGTGAATAAAAGCATTACCCATACTTATTTATTTTGTAAATGTATTTTTTTAAAATGCTTAGAAGAGACCTGTATACCTACAACATTAAGATGAAAAGTTTAACAATATTTTTCTGGGTCCTTAGAACCTCGTTCCATACTTTGTGCCTGTGTCACTGACGCATTTTTTTCCTTAAGATTTCTTTTTTTTCCCTTTCTGTTTTTTTTTTCCTTAATGCTGCTTTAAAAGCTCCAGTTTCCTGAAGGGAACAGTTCCTCTAATTAGAGCACATAAAAGACCTTTCTTATTGACAACATTATATTTTTGGCTGTCAATAAACTCATTAATTGCTTCAGACTTTGTCTTAGGAAAAAAAGAACTGAGATCTGCAACTTTTTGCCTTCATCTTATTTTCTGTAGAGGATAATTAAGTCAATTCTGGGTTTGAAGAAATACTTGCAGCCCATCCAGCTATAACTTCTGTCTACTGAAACAGGAGGCTGTAGGGAAAGAGACAACTGGCACAGATGACATGAGAATTTCCCTGTTAAGTTGAATGAGTCAACTGTTCCAGCATTTCAATTTTCATTTTCTTGTGAAGTTCCAGAATGCTCAGTACCTTCACTGCAGTAAAAAAAAAAAAAAAGATTGAACTTTGGAAACATCCACCTACTAGATACTTAAAAAAAAAAAAAAGAAAAGAAAAAAGAAGAACCTATCTCTACCTAGAAAAATGAGATTCATGACTTCCTACTTTGGGAGAAAAAACACATTTCATAAGTGTCATCTTTCTTTTGATGACTTTCCATCAATTAACATAGGAAGATCTCTGCTCTTCGTTTTCTTTGTCAAAAAAGGCCAGAGACCAGATGGAGTAGGTGTGCGCACAACTCCTTTTCCTGTCACCAGAAGTTAATTATCTATATAAATATTAAACCATTCTCTCATTAATACAGAAACTGGAGATGCCAGTTTCTTCTCTCTTTCTTAGAGTACCTTTAATCTGTGGCTTTTGGTCGCTTCCCACAGACTTTGATTTGCTGGAGAAAACATGACCAGGACTGTGTGGGAAGGGAGCGTGGCACCTGTGCTCTGTGGAGTTGGCTGAGCGTGGGCATCTGCTGCTGGCTGCCACCACAGGGGCTGGGACCAGACTCAGATGGTCTCTGGCAGTTTTATGTTTCACGTATCAGGACAAAGCAACTCATTATCACCATAACAGACATTACGAATTATGGGGAGATTGCTGAGAGAGAGATTGCTCAAAGCATTAAAGTGATCGCTCAAAGCTTCCTCTCCTAACTTAAGGAAGCCCCAAGAGCTTAAGCCTACTGGAAAGCAGCATAAATATTTCCACTGTGGCTTCTTTGCCACCTTGTTTTTATGCTATCTGTTACATGCATGCCCTCACTGATTGCTTCTCAGAGCTAATCGGTATCACTGCAGAGCTCGAATAAATACCACCTCAAGTAAGCAGGGGAAGAAAGACACACTTTCAGTTCAGAAGTGGCATGAAACAAATGGATGGGGAGAGAGAGACAAAGCTGTTCCCAATGGCAGAAGCTGGGCAGGAGGAGGTTTTCTCACCAGTAAGGCAGAGCCACACATATAAAGTTAGTTGAAAACAGGTAGAGCTGGGTAAAGATCAGAGAGTCCGCAACAGATTCACAGTTGTACAAGCTACATTGTACTGAGTATGTTCATGAGAGTTTTAAAACCAAGAAGGGCAGATTTAATTTAATTGAAGAACATCTCTAATTAAAACTTAGTTCTGCGGTGGAAGAAAACCTATTGTTCAAATGAATTCTTTATGCTTGTCATACTAATTTTTTCTTACCAAATCAGATTAGAGTAATTACAAGCTTATAATGACATCAAAACACCCCAGTAAACCAGCCACTTACAGCCAGAATCTGACACCTTATTCAGGCTGAACAGCAATTTAATCTGTCATGGGACTACTCAGTATGAGTAACTGCAACAGAAGAGCCTCTTTGGCAGTTAATAGTATATTTTAGCTGTCAATGTATCTCCAGAAGATTAGCCAGGCATACTTGTGGTTAGGGTAGTAACTGATCCAAAAGAGGATGTTGACTGATCCAGCTCATCTCAGAAAGAGAGATGTGAGAGACATTAGCAGAGATAGCCTCTTGTAATGCACAGAGTAACAGGAATGAGGAGTAAATTATTGATAAGGTCAGCACCACCATTAATGTGAGGCATCTTCTATAGCTGCTCTAATTAGGGCACAAAACCTTATGTAAAGTCTTTGTGACAATGGCAACATCCATTTGTGAAGCTCCTTGTCCAAGAGAGAAATCTACCTTCAATTTGTTTGAGTTTTTGCCCGTGGTTTAATTGAATGCTATCCATTCTTTATGCCAACTCTGTACTAATGGAAACAACAATATTTTCCCCTTTTAATAATGACATGCTTGATGGAATTCAATATCTTAACCAAATCCTCCTCTGGGAACATTAAGACTGTTGTTTTCAGATGCCTTTAAGTTAAATACCATCCAGCTATTAGTAAGAGATTGTCTGCTCTTAAAGCCATCGATTGGTAATGGGTTTGCTAAGAATAACATTGATCTTTGCTTTCCTAAAGGCTTTCTGTATTCACAAAAAAATAAAGTTACACAGTCTTTAGTTTATGTGCCTATTCTCTTTTCTTTTCTTTTTTTTTTTCAAACTTGGCAACATGCATTAATTTCCAGCAGCATGATCTCCACTTTCAGCACCACTAGCTGCAGCACACCCCGATTCTACCGAGGGGGTCACATCCCCACCAGTTAGCAACTGACAGATTCATTTCCTACCTTCTCCTGAGACACCGACGAGGACTGAGAAACCAGAGGTCCACTGTAATTACTATGTATATTTCAGATTAAATAAATGTGATAAAAGCCTCCATCTGGCTGTTGATCAAATGTGCAGAGGCAGGCTGATTTTCAGTGACATATTACAATATGTCTCTTGTAACAGTCCCTAATGCCAGCCTGCAAATTACTTACATTTGGGATTACTTGACTACGGCAGACAGAAATATTACTCACTGTTAAAGTGCTGCCTACTGGGAGCATGGGAGACGTGGTCTAATCTTAAAGTTGTTAAGCAAGGCATTAAGAAATAATGGGGCCATGTTTATTTTACTAAATGCTGATTGTGCTCACACTGTTTGAAGATGGCAGACCCAATTTAATAGCAGCCTGAGCTTGCTCCAGATGCTGGAAAGCTGTAGAAAGTCTAACACTGGGGAAATAAGTATTAGTAGTGTTCTTGAGGAGAACTTTAAAAATCAGAAAAGTCCTCCAAAATACATCAATAGTTTCAAATTATACACTGTCTGAAAAAAAAAATTAAGCAGTTCAGGGCCTTCCATTAAAAAAAAATCCCAACCAAACACTGCAAAAAAAATACAAATTTCAAGAAAAAAATAGAACGTTATGCTGCCATTTCACCATCTATTTACAGCTCTCCTTGCAGTGGTGGCTGCAACATGTGGACAGTCAAAATTCAGCACATTAATGAAGGTCTTTTTAAAACTTAGGGTAAGACAGAAATGCTGGGGAAAAATGTCTGGAGGATATTCACAGAGCAACTAATTGTGGTTTGAAGGGCTTTTCTCATGATTTACAGCTTATTGAGCTTTATAGCTCTAAGATTAACAACGAAATTAATTCAAAATTGAGGAAAAAACCCAGGCGAATATCATCTCCTAGTCAAATGATGGATATTTCTGGTCTACCCTATTACATTGTTGTGGTTCTTATAGCACATTCATTCTGTCCAAAAAGTGTACCAGGACGCTGTGTAAATCAACGTGCTGCCCATCAAAAAGAGTTTTGGCCTTGTAAGTTCTTTCTCTAAAGCTGAGCAGAAAGCCCATGCTGCTCTACAGCTCGTAAAAGGACAGCATCTTTGTACTGCAGTGGTTAAAATTTGTTTCCACCTAGACATGGGTCTGGAAAAAAGTTCTGGGAAGCATTATGAGCCTAAGAAAAACCTAGAAATACTCTGCTCATCCATCTCCTATGTGATCGCTCCAACAAGTAATTTTCCTTTCTTTCCCTACTCAGTTCTTATTCTGTTTTAACTGCATGAGATTTGCCATATAAACCCTTCACCTTAAATTGTCTCATTAGCCTGCATCACTTAGCATCCACTCTTACTTAACTGAAGTGGTTCATTAAACGACATTTCCTTTTAAAAGACCTCTAAAAACTTAGTCCTCTCTTTAGGAAGTCAAGAAGACAAATTGTGAAAGTAGAAAACAATGTTCTAAACAAATCTGGAATTAACACAACTCTTCCAAATGCCACTGCTGAGCAACATTTCTTTACTTCTTTCCTTTTCCCCTTCCTTCCTAATAAGTCTGTTGCCTTTGCATTATAGCCATGTAAGGGACATGATGTTTCTCTCTGAATGCTGAAACTGATTAAAAATAAAAATGCCCTTCAAAAACATGATTTTGATCACTATGACACCCTCTTTGATGCAGAAGCTTCTGTTGGTCAGTGAAATTTTGGATATGACTATCTAACCAACATCTCTAACAATATGATTCTCGACACGCAAGCAGTAGGCACTGCACTCAGCTGAAATCCAGAGATTGTTTCTGAGAGCTGTGAAGCCAAGCGTGGATATTTCAAGGGTGTTATAGCCCTTAATTCAGTAAAACACGGAAGCATGCAACAAATTGACTTAAGAGATGATTAAGCGCTTCTGTTGATTTGGAACTGGGCTGTTAGATCCCAGCTCCAGTTTACAAGACTCTGGCTACCAGAGCAGACACAGGCAAGTTAAAGCAGCAGCTAGGAATCCTTTAGCTGTGAGAAGCAGAGTTTTCAGCCTTCCTTGCCTTCTGGAAAGCTTTAGCAGGCTGCTCCTCCTCCCATGGAGGTGAGATTCATGAATTCAGAGCCCACTGTGACAGCTTCTCTCCGACACCAGCATGTCTGGGTCTGGCGCCAGCGGCAGCAGCGAGCCCGCAGCGCTGG
The DNA here is from genome assembly GCA_014706295.1 of Lycocorax pyrrhopterus obiensis. NCBI lineage: Eukaryota > Metazoa > Chordata > Aves > Passeriformes > Paradisaeidae > Lycocorax > Lycocorax pyrrhopterus. The sequence continues at coordinate 112,637,236 of JACSVZ010000001.1, read as the reverse complement.
GCAGAGCATAATCACAGAGTCCCCCTCGCTGGGAGCAGCCTCATCAAAGCCCTGCTCCCATCACCTGGGCCAGGGAGGCAGCATGGGGCCTGTGCCTTCAATATCCGTTTTGATACTTAAGGTGGAAAGGGGTTTTTTGCACCTCGCGGTCGAGCAAAATCATAAAACCGTGCGCTTGCTGTGCTTAGTCTGCTCACAGCAACACGGAAGGCCCAGAGGTTGGGAAGGTGTCCTCCAGGACATCATGCTGGTGGCACCCTTTGAGAGGCAGGTTTTTCCAGGGAATAAGCATGGAAAATCAGATTTAAATCCCTGCCATTCAACAAATGCCTTGACGTGCGCTTTGGCAAAGTGTTCTCTTTACCTGAGCCTCAGTTCCTCTAAAATAAAGTGAGGCTCAGAAGCAATAAATTACCTTGGCTCATAGAAGGAATTATAAAAGAATGATTTTAGATACCCCAGTAACACTGGTAAGGCAGGCACTTTACCTGCCTTTACACACAATATTCTGTGTAATAGTATTTTAAAACATTTGAGATGGACTTCTGTGGGTTTAACTTTTACTAAGCTTTTTGTTGGATATACATATATACACATATATATATTCTTTTTTGTGTAAAAGGATACAGAGTATCTATTATTATGAATTTGCATAATGAAGAAATTAAAAGCTGGATGCTTTTATTTCAGAGAGATGAGACCGAACAAGACAGCCATACGCAGCTAGGCCACTGGAAGTAATTCACACCAGGTAATCGATGAAGATAAAAATAAACAAAAATATGGGAATAAGCCAGAAATAGGATGAATCTGCTTCCAGATTATGGAAACAAACAGAGAAGTATTAGGGATGCTGTCAAACGTTGCTAAACAGGTCAACATGAACCCTTGGGTTCATAAATAACCTTGAATGTAATAGGAAAAGATGTTCCATTTTAATAATAGAACCACTGAAGACGTATGTCAGCTGATACAAGAAGGTACCATAGAATTAATGTTTAAAAAATGAACAGCTGTACTCTCCTGGCCTCAGTTTTCTTTTCCATCCCAGTAATGTCTACTTTCCCACAAGTGCTAATAATTTCTGCACTACAATTAAACTTAGAAAATTATGATTAAAACTTCTTTATATTTAGTTACACGAAGTACCTAAAATCTCAGGGGAGCAATTAAATATTAAATGCTTTATTTGTATGCTAATCAAATGCAACAACACAGTTTGGAACTTTAAAATTACATGAAGCAATCAAACCTGCATCTAAGTGGTCAAGGTTTCAGGGAATGATAAGGTTATTTTACCATTTTTGTCACCACTGAGCAACAAAAGCAACCACAACAGTCACAAAAAAAGAACCATAAAATGTTACTGTTTTAGAATAATGTGTGTACAGGCCGAGTGACTTCACTTAATAACTTAAGTAACCATTCCAGCACAAACAAGTTAGGTATCTATAGGGATTTCTGTGCCTTTCATTGCTGCCACATAGCTAAATCTTCATGGTACTATAAACCACTATTGTTCCAAAAGCTACCATGGCTCTGCAGGCATAAGCCACACTACAATATATTTCACACAATGTGTGAGGAGATGCTGGGAGAGTTACATTATTTCATGCTGAAGAAGAGAGAGTTAAGGGAGGAAACACTATTGCTGTCTTCTACTGCAGGGGAAGGAGAAGAGATGATGGAGCCAGACTTTGGTTAGAGGTGTGCAAAGAAGAGAGGCAATGGACACAAGCTGGAACACCAAAAGTTCAAACTAGCTATTAAGAAATTCCTATTCACCACAAGGATGGTCAAACACTGGAACAAGTTACCCAGAAATGCTGTGGGTTTTCCATGCAGGGACTTACGAAAAAATTCACCTGAATGAGGCCCTGAGCAACTGATGCACCATGGCCCTGCTCTAAGCTGGGCTTGGACTGGCTGATCTCCTGAGGTCTGTTAAAACTTTTATCATTCTACAGTCATAGGAAATGAGCCACAAACCACCAAAATGAAGAATACATGGAAAAAAAATGTTTTGCAGTTTTCTGCACCTTAAAATGAACAATTAATAATAAACCAGCATCCAGCATGATGCCAAGATCCTGCTATTGCTTTAGGTTGTACTGTTCTCTCTGTGTTGTCTTACAATGCTGCCATCACTGTCATAACCATACTGCCAAAAGTTCAAAAGGCTCCACAAATACTTTTGTCCTACCTTCTAGTAATGGACACACATGAATCAGGCAGCAGGAGTTAATGTAAAACCTTAGAAATTATACCACAGAAAGCTGCTGTATGTTGGTAGAGGAAAACTCTATGTGATACAAAGGGCCCTGTCCTCCTGTAATATTTTTTTTCTCAAAATAATCTGTTTTTAATCTCAAAAACGGGGTCTCAGAATTCTGGGGAAAAAAAACCCCAACAACAAAGTATATTATACACTAGATTATTTCAGGCAATGTTTTACAAAGCATTATACATAATGAGAATGTCAAAGATCAGCAAATTGTTCCAATGGACTTTCCATCAAATTATATTTACAATTACTGAGAGGTTAGATTTGCAAAGAAATGAGCTGACATTTCAGCATTCTGTGGCAACTGCAGTATTTTCACTCAGGATTTCAGTTTTATGGCCAGTTTGACAAAACTAGTGTAATTCAGTTTTCCTCGGGTGTAGCTAGGTTTATTTATAGCAAGGTCAACTCATTTGAAATATCTTGTATCTCTTTACTCAGTAGAGAAATTGTCATGCAAGTAAAACTCTGGATGGTGGTGTTTCTCTGTAATAGTAGGGAGTAAGAACCAGCAACCACAGAAATTGCCTCTCTGCCTGTCAGATTTGATATTCAATGCACAAAACATTTTGTAGATAAAAATACACCGGAGCTTATCTCCATGTAATAACAGTGAGCACGTGTTTTTCAAAGTACACTGCAGACCCCAAACACAGCGGGGGCTCCGATGGAACTACCACACGGAAGCCCTCATCTAACAATCTGACGACTAAATACATGGTCCAGATCTTCTCCCCAAACCTGAGGAGATAAAAATCCTGCTGCAAAAATTCTGGTCTGAAATTTCTCTCCGCCCCTGGGTTTTCTGTGGGAAAACATTCTGGAGTGCATCAGCCATCTCTCTTTTCCTCCCACCTCCCCATATCCCTTCCTCTCTGGGGACATAACTTGACTTCAAGGAGAGGAAAATTTCCCAGAACATCTGTTAATGACATGGCATCCCAACTCTATCCAGGAGTGTGCTCACACACAGTTTTCTGTGCCTCCTGCCTTCCACAGCTCCCTCACCATCCTTTTCGTCTGCTACTTTTCCACAAAAGATGCTCATACAGCTTCAGCAAAGCTGTCATTTAAAATGACCTCACCAGTGTCACCAGCATCTGCACAAATCCTGCTGCTGCCTGGCTATTTTGTTTTTGTTACTTCCTGCTGCTGCTTTGGAAGTGAAGAACTTTTCCTTGTCCCACCAGTGGGCTCCATGAGATCTCTGGCTTTTTTTTTTTTTTCCATTCAATGTGAATGTGCATTCAAGATGAGAACCAAATGAACATTTAAGTATCTTTAGTACATCTTAAGGCAAATTTGAGCAGCAAAGTCATGAAGAGTGTTCACAGACGAGTGGCTCAAGCCATTTAAAGGACAGCAAGACAAATGCATCCCTGAAAACACATGCCTGGATAACTGATATGCTGAATTGCACATGCCTAGAGGCAGCATGCCTTTTTTTACATCTGTGGACCTGCCTGCCCCTAAAAGTTGTTTTAAATTCACAAAGTAGGTGTCTCTAGCCCTAAGTTGCCTGAGGGCCCAAGTGATTTGTTTTACAAGAGTGCTAAATACACACTTGAAAATGCTGAATTCAAACCAAAATGTACTAACCACAGATGTTTTATTCAAGATGCAACATGAAGGGGAACAGAATCATTATGTTTCATTGGGGATGTAGCAGTTAACAAAGGATATTAAAATGAATACAACTCTGGCATGCATGAAAGAGGATGAAACCTGAAAACAGTAAGGGAATCACTACAACAAAATTACATGTCAAGGCCATGACCACACTGTGAGACAGAAATGAAGTCCCCTGAACTGGACAGTGATGTTCTGTGAGAAGTAGGGCTTTGTGACTTCAATTTAAAAAAACCCCACCACTTTTGAGTGGAACTGTCTTGGAGCATTGGATAAACACAGGAGTTACTGCACCCAAAGACCACTTTGAAATGCCCCATTCAGCACCGACCTCCCCTTCTCTAGCTGACTGCCTAGCATCAGGCACTGAATATCAGACTCCTTGGCCTTGGTCTCTGTTGACTGGCTGCACCTAGAAAGGCAAATTCCTCCCGGGAAAACAACTCAGAGAATGGATGCAGTGACACATCTCTTATCTCCCTTACGTGAGTGAGCAAGTGCACACCGACCAGCAACGGGAAGATTTAGTCCTGGCCACGATCAAAATGTTCCAGAACACTTAACAAGATATGAACTACTGGCAGCAGGGTGGTTCCTTAACAACACTTCATCTGAGAATGAAGTGGAATGCTGCATTTGAAGAGATCATATATGAAAAACACGGCATCATTAATATGTTCCTCTCCTTTCTGCAACAATTAGTTTAGTGCCTCACTGAATGTTCAGGAGAATGCAGACATTCAGTTAAAATTCTCCCTCTCTCTCCATCTTACATCTCTTCAGAGGTGTGCACTTCTGTCACAGCTGTTGACTTAAAACATGATGTTTTAAGCACATGCACATTTAGTTGATAGGGGATATCACTCAGTTGTATTCACCGCTATTTGGTTTAAACAATTCCCTTTCAGCATTTTATGACAGGAATTTATAGTTAATTGACTAATTTTCTATACTATCAACATCTTAACAATTTTATGAGAACATAAAAAAACATAGTGTATGTGAAACCTTGGAAAGTTTTCTTCTAACACTGCTTTTTTCACAGAATTTATCTTCCAGTTATTAATAGAAAATCTGTAGAAGCCAAGATGTACGGTTAAACGTAAATCACATTGTCTAGTGTTGCTTAAATTTGTTCTTTGAAACATCTGCTTTTCAAGCTGTATTTACCTGTCTGCTGATAGTCAGAGAAATTACTGCAAGATTTTTTTGCCTGAAGAGATGTCTGTCATTTCACAGAACAGATGCAACGAAAAGAAGTTGACTTCCCTTTTTCCGAAATATGGTGGGAAAAAAAAAACAACCCAAAAAACCTTGCCCAAACAAAACAAACACTTTGGTTTTCCTTCACACCCAAGAAGAACTACACCAGCCAACCCTTTAAACAAATACTATCATGACTGAGTCCCTCATCAGAGGCTTAGCACTGAACAGTTTGACATTGTGAATACTTCACGCTTGCTTTACTCACAGTATCTAAGGATGCAGTCTTGTCCCATCTGACTCAATATACATTTCAAGCTTTTAAATATTTCGAACAACCTAAGCCTAAGAGCTTACCCCTAAGAGCTGTTGGCTGACAGAGATGGTTCTCAGCCAATCCAAACTACTTCTGGGACCTTTTTGTGTGTGAAGTGCTCAGAGATGTGTTTTTTTGTGTGGAGAACACAAGCCCCATTCCGCAAAGCACTTGAACAGGTATTTTTCTCATGCACGTATTTACATCGTGGCCTGGCATGTATATAAACACAGTGTCACTGAGAAGGCTTCTTGAACCAGATTTGTCATCTTTAAGGGAAGTCTGCCCCATTAGCTCAGAGCAGAGAACAAACTCATGAAGTATGTGGGAATGAACCCCCAAGTCTAAGCAGCAGAACTTCAGGAAAGATCGTTTTGTTCATCTCAAATCAGTGTTTTGGCATAACACATTTTTATGGACGAGTGATTTTTTTTACAGACAAGCTTTATAATCACCTATTGTAGAAATCCTTGTCAAAAATGCTGACACATAAAAGGAAAAATTAAAAAAATAATAATTTTTTTAGTCCTTAGACACACAGAGAAACAAATACTGAGGGAAGTGACAGATACAATCTCTCCTTTTAATTCCCAGTTCTCAGAATCTGACTTTAAATTAGTCCATCTCTTCATGTGCCAATAGGATGGACAGGGCTACTGGAGGACTAAAAGAACTCCAGAGCAACAGTGTGTAGGGGATCCATGGCACAACAAAAGGACACGTTCACAGGGTTGCTTAGAGAGAAAAAATGTTGTGAAGCACTCCAATACAGCACTTTGAAATGTCTCATAGGTGCCTTCTGAGGAAACACAAAAAATGGTGGTTGTGATTGCTTTTTGTAACTGACAACAGCATTTGATATCAGTTCTGGCTTTCTGAGGCAGGACCTGTGTGAAACCAGCAGCTGTGCATCAAAACCAAAATATTCTTCCAAGGAGCTACAAGAAAGGCCCAAGACATAAAAGGACTGATAATTATAACAGCAGAAACATAATGAGCTCTGAGTGGAATTGATGGCAAGTTGAACTGTTCTTTCAAATTAAAAAAAAAAATCAAACCATTTTCAACATATTTAGGGAGTTATTCTACTGCTAACATTTTAATAGTGTTTTTACACCTACATTGTACAGGAACCTTTTATTCCCAGAACATCCTGAAAACTGGATGACTCATTTCAATATGTTACACCTTGTGAAACATTTTAAACAAACTTGAAAATCAATTATAACAAAAGAAATGTTACACTGGTTATGGAAATTTTGGAAAAAGCAAAGTAATGTTTTCTTCCCAGCATTTTGTGCTTATTAACATTTTTGATTCGTGAACATAAAATATTTTAAGAGATTTTCAAGTAACAGAAGAGACTGGAAAGACTGTGAAATGGGGAAAAAATCTGCCCTATGAATGCAAACCTCTTTCTGTCCATTTTTCTCATTTCATTCACTTTAGTTCATAAACATTGTTCAATCACAGCGATGCAGCCATGACTTTTGGTGCTTCCTACGTGACAGAACATGCTAAAATTCAGCAGAGTTACTCTACCTGTGGATGAAATACAACCAGGACCAAGAAAAGGTACTGGATACATTTGTTCTCTCTATTTGGCAGGGTTGGGGAAAGGAGAGGCAGATTTTCAGAGGCTCCTTAGAATAATGAATTAAAATAAGCATGCCCTTCTCTTGGTTATTGTTGTTATTATTAGTAGTAGGAGTAGGAGTACCAGTTTAATTTTACCTATAGAGCTCTCTCTACCACTTAGGAAAATTAGAATTAGTGTTATAAACTGGCCTTGTGTTTGCTTCCCCCAAAAGCTGTGCCTTTGCACACCATTTAAAATAAACTATGAGGAGTTCTTTAAATAGTGATAGGAAATAAAGTATGTATCTTCCCCTGAATTTCACTACTGCCGCTTTCTATTCTTAATGCATTTAAAGACAGAAGCAAACCAACAAAGAAATAAAACACAAGGAAGTGCAGAGGCTCTGCTTCAGATTTGCTGTGTGTGCCCAAGTATTTAATATTATCAACAAGGGGGTACAGAAACATGGAATGACGTCCTCTCTGAGAAGAGTGAGGATGGGAAGAGCTCCAATGGTCAAACTCAGCCCCTATAAAGTCAGCAAGAAACTTCAACCAGCAAAACCAGATTTCAAGGCAGAATACCAGTCAATGCTCTAGTCACTGTTGCATGATTAGGAAAAACCAGGTGGGCAAACAATACATATTTTAGGATGCTTTCTCTTTTTTTCTTTTCTTCTTTCCCCAATTATTTGGCTGCTTTGCTATTGCTAAATTCCTTTTGTTTTCAAAGAATCTCATTTTCTTGCCACTGAAGCAAAATTGAAGAAAAGAAGTGAGAAAATGATGGGGCAACTAGGCAGGTAAAATCCTTGTAAATCCTACTCCAAACTGCTTAATATTCTGAATCTCCACTTCAGGGAGATAAAAAACCCTGTAGGCATAGTCTGAGTTGCACTGATGTCTGAGTAGGAAGAGTTTACTGTAGATTTGGAAGCTTTGCTTCTAAAAAAAAAAGGAAAGAAAAAGCAAGAAATTAAGATTCCTCTGTTATGCTGGGGTTTTCTACAACACAAACCTCAGTGATAAACAGAAATATAAACAAACAGAAATTAGAAGCATTAGAAGTGGTCACAAACTGCTGAAGGTCTCCATTTAATTAGCATTCAAGCTGATAGCGAACCATCTAGCTCATTTTGATTCATTATGAAACTCTACTGGAGAAATAGAAAAATAACATAATTCCTAATGATTAAGACTGCCATTATGTATATTTGTATAGGCATCAGACTCTTTTCAAGTTGCTGGGACCAAGCCAGGATTCCAATTTTTGCCTGAAGCAGGCAAGAGACTGTGCTGAAATGAAACTTTAACATCCCTACTGCAAACAAAAGTATGACTTGAGAGCGTGTGCTCAGTTCAATTGCCTGAATATCCACACAGGGGCAGAGCCTTCTCTTCATCACCCAGTGGAGGAGAAGTGCTGGTAAATGTTTGCTAAATATCCTTTAACACACCTCAAGCATCCTCTGTTATCAGTACAGCTGTAGCACTGCCTTAAGCTGAGGCATCACTTTCGTTTTTTCTTTAGCACCAGAAGATATAATTGGGACCTATTTAATGGATGGGCCCAGAATCAACTCAATACCTTCTTCACCCGCCCACCCCAGCTCCCCCAAACTATCCAATCCTGAATATTCCCCTCACATATTCAGTGTAACGTGCACAGCATTTTACACATGGAATTACTGGGTTAGACTCACGGGGCTGGAGCACTCTAAGCCACTGTTATTCAACAGCCTCCACCGATGTGCAGAAGCTAAGAGCCTGTTCAGGGTATGTAAAAGCAAATAACTTGGATGAAAATGTCTCCACAGATCATGAACTCCTACCCATTGACACCTCTCTAGTTGTTTCCTGTCATTCTTCTCTCACTCATAAACGGGTGAGTATTGACAAAGAACAGTAAAATCAAGACACTTTTAAATTTTCAGTGTTTCTGATTTATAACTGGATGCCTGTGCTTTCTCCTGCCTATGTACCAAAGGGAGAGGTGTGGACTGACTAGGAAATGTATCTTCTTGGCAGCTAGAGTTCCACACAACACATTTCAGCAGAAGCAGAATCAGAAATGACAATCTACTAAAATTAAAGAACCACAGCAGGGTCATTGCTGGTCTCCAGCAGGGGTATCTGGAGAGCAGCATGACTCTCCTTGCGCTGTCCAAAGAACCAGAGCACAGCTTCATCTGTGCTCCGTGACCTTCCTGAACACAAAAATCAGCTTGAATTTTATGCGTATCACCAGAGGAAAAAAGACCAATAAAAAGTCTCTAATGACACAGCACATTTTCCCAAAGAAAAACCAAAACCAAAACCCAACCAAACCCCACAGTATTAATTGTTTCCTTTAATCCACTATATACAATTCTCATTCTTAGGGCTCCGTTCATGGATTTTGTAACTTCTGAATATTGAAAATGTGGAGTTTTTGGCAGGAAAAACAATGCATATGTATAAATTATTCGTGAAGTACTTCATCATCATATAAATCTTCCTTCATTGGTACTAGGCTTAAATTTAGATTTGTCTAATATTCACCAACTTAATCTGATTCTGTAAAATAACCGTACCCAAAGTTTTACCTGTGTTTGCCGTGGCAAATGAACTGTGACTTACACAGCAGCACGTTTACATGGCCTGTATATCAGGAAGATTTTAGCAGTAAATGATACTGCTAGAAGATTTAGGCTAACCACGTTGGATTAAGGTAGCGGGTTGTTACACTTGTGCTTTAATCATCTCGCAATTTTCCGTATTTTTATCTGTGGTGATAAAATCTGAATTTGTATTACCCCTCTCTCTGCTTTATGTTCCTTATTCCTACCATTATTGTAACAGATGCTCTCTGGGTTTCCCCTATCACTTTTGTTAATTGTGGAACCATTACTGCTATTACAACCCTGAGCCACCCAGGCAGTATTTCTTTACACACATCAGCAGTGCAATTGCCAAATGGTTTGATAGTCATTTTATCACTGAACTCACACAGTAGCTGGCCATAGAGAGAAATTATTTTTTCCCTTATAGCAATAAGACTCCCATCTGATGAGCATTCCTATCAGATGGTATCTTTTTTTTTTCCCTGATAAAGTGAATTATATTGTGGGATGAGTAAATGCCTTTTTCATCTGTAATTTTTATTTGCATTATTTGGAAGGAGGAAAATTCATTACTTGGTTTCATGATTTTATAATGTCTTTGAAACTGTGTGACTTGGTAATAAAGAGTCCAAATTAGTATTTCATTTTCTTAAGATGTGTTACATCACTATTATTTATGGCAGTAATGGGGGGAATAACCTGCATTCTCAAGCATCTCTGTCTCCTTCACAACCATTAGCCTTTTATTTAGCTTACAAATACAATCTTAAATTTAGGGGAAAAACTTACAAATTCTGTAACAGCAAAAGAAAACATACTTTATCCAAAAACATCCTTTAGGAAAGCACAAAAGACTTTTATGACTACATGCATAATCAGTTGCCTGTGCACTTTTATTATGTTTCCAGGGTTGAGGCCTAATTAAAATACACCATGGCACCTTTGAGAAACTATTTTCAGTGACAAAAAGTTCCAGCATTTGCTATTTTTTAGTCCTACCCATGTCCTAGCCTTTACATTTTACAAAGGCAGATAAATGTAACTTTGCAAAAATAATCTTTCAAAATATTACAGACTATTTAACCTAGCTTTACTGGTTTATAACAAGACAGCCTCCAAATGAGACTGCAACATTTTTTTTCTTTTTATCAGACAATTAGGAGAGAAATGGTTTTCGTTTCGAGTTCCAAACAATGCACTGAGATCACATTTTCCAGGTAGTGTTAGAGACACAGTGGGCAGGATGACAAAAATGTTCTCCTGTTGCATGAAGATGTTTCTCTAGCATCTCTCTCTTTCTTTGTCTCTCCGTGCCTAACCTCACTTTGCCAAAAGTGGTAGAAGCCTCTTCTAAAAATATCCTAAGTCAGTACAAATTTCTGAAGGGTAAATTCATAAGAAAAAGGGGGACACAGTGGTGTCTGAAAACGTTGATGATTTGTGTAATGATCACTGACTTGGTCTGATTTTTTAAGTTCTGTATCAAACGATTTTTACCTGTGTTTGCTGTGGTATGTGAACTCTACTGTGGATAGCAGCATATTTACATTGTACACCAAAGAGGCTTTAATAATAAATTATACTGTTACAAGATTTATTTTAGCTAGATTGGACGAATGGAGAGGTATATCATGGTTGTGACCTAGTCATCTTGCATTTTTTAGTATTTTTATCTGTGGTTATTAAATTAATATGTTTAAATTTATTTTTCAAAACTTTGCAACAAAAATAGCCTTATAGCCTACAGCTAGTCAACATTCAGAAAGGCCCATTTTGATGAATTTTATTGGTTCTAATATTAATTAAAGCTATGATTTCAGGCTGTTATGTTTTTCTCCATTTAAATGACGACAAATAGGACATTTGTAATTTTTTTTCCTGTGCAGACAAATCTGAGAACATAGGAATGTCTGTACTAGATGGGAAAACACCACCATCTAGTCCAATTTAATTTAAAACCAAATGAAAAATGGAATACATAAAGTTTCCCTTGCTCACTCACCCATTTTTTGACTCCAGAGTCTAGAAACTTTCTGCATTGGTGACTGTATTCACATCATTCACTTTTTTCATGTCATTTCTAATTTAATTTAACTGCTGCCACCTCTCTCTCCAGCTATCTCTTTTCCAAGGTGAAGAGTGCTAGTGTGTTTAATCTCTCTTAGCACAGACACCATTTTCAAAGATCAGCCATCCTTCTCACTTCCCCCCCTTCCCCCCAGCCTCATTTCTATCACATTTTTTTTGCTGCTGGGTGACCAGAACTCCACGCAGCATTTCCAAAGCGGAGGTACAGTATTTCCAAAGTACCTAAGGCACACCTTGAGGTGCACAACTTAAGGTGCACCCCAGATTTCTGTTTGGGTTTCTGCCCCTCTCCTTGCTTGAAAACCATTCTTCCTCTCCAGCAAAAGCCAAGAGTGCAGTGGGGACAGGTGACAGTGCCAATGACACCGCAGGACCCTATCACTTGTTTCCTAGTAGCGAAATAATTAATACCACTTCAGGAATCAAATGAAAGATTATTGTGCCCTTCACAGTCCTGAAATACTTCGAGTTATTTTACAAGTGGCTTGTGAAAATAGCTCTACTGGGCAGGAGGGATAAGGGGGGCATTAGCCCCTTTAGTATGTGAAGGAAAAATACACATAATCTCTGGTAGACTTCTATAAATACTTTGACACTGAAAATTACCTTTCCTAATTTAATCATACAAGTGATTTCAAATGCTACATGAACTGCAAGGTGACCATGCCTTTCTGCTAAATACTCTACATAAAAAAATCTGTGAAATAGAAATGGGGAATGTTCAGCAGATGAGTAAATAGTTTTAATTTGTTTTAAAATTCTGTCTTAAAAATATAGTTGTACTACTGTTCTCTAGCAGCAGCAGTATTTAGCATTATCTACTGTGGTACTGCAGATGTTCAGATATATATTTGGAAAATGAGTAAAAAATTTGAAGCCCCATTACTTTTTCTTTCTTTGAAGCAGGTTCTGCAGACACTTCAGACAGAAATTGGGTCTTATCTTAATATTCACACCTTATCAAAGTTGTGAAGTGCTACATAAAATGAGCAAATAGAGTAAATGCTTGATAAGTGCATTACAATATAAATGCTTTAAGCTTATCACGAAAATTATTTATCTATAATAACACAGACTGGGTGCCAAGAAAAAAGAACAAACCAAAACCCCTAATTTTTGTTCTACTTGTCTCAGTATGCAATGAGTAAGTGGAAAAAAAACCAAATTAATGGAATATTTGGGCATGATTACAGCACTGTGCCTTCTACACAACCTTCCAAACAAACTTTCTTATGTAAAGTTCAAAGAATGGGGTTTATCCCTAATGTCAAACAGGGTCCTAATCTCCCACAGACACACATGCATTTGAATTAAAAAACAGATGTAGCTTCCCTGATTTCCATGGGATTGCTCATACAGCACAAAATGGGTGGGTTTGCAGGATCAGGGCAGTACCTGCAGCCTGATTACTGTCCCTTGTCCAGAAGACAAGAAATCAGGCCATGGGAAGGCACCTAGAGAAGTGTCAATGTTAAGAATACACTGTGTGATTATATAGTCACAAACTAATCCAATTAATATGTAATTATAAAGACGTTTGATGTCATCTAAAACTGACGAAAAGTTCTTAATTTTTAGTCCAGGCCTGACAAAATTATGCCACTTGTAAAGTTCAGGCTAAATAACACCCTGCTGGATTGCAGGTCCCACTCTTTGCCATGCTCTTGCCCTGCTATGTACATAAGTGGTGCTGCCAATGCAGCACAGCCCTGCTGCTGATACATCATTTCCCTTTTGAGTGCTGAAAGAAAAGCTGTGGAATGCAGTCAGGATTAGCTCACATTCCCACAATGGTGAGTGGTCACGGTGTGTTTTGTGGGACTTACTGCCTCACAGTCTTAAAACCCCACTTTTTTCAGTACTGCATATTTTTATTTCCATGCTTTTATCTGTATTTTTCTTTCACTAAGATGCAGGCAATGCAAAGACAGTAATTAATGCTAATGAAATGTCAGCAGATAAAACCGAGATCTTAAAATATAAAGTTGATGGAAAGACTACATTTATTGACATAGGTCAATTCATTACAAATTAAATAAAGAACAGGTGCATTTTTGGCAGAAAAAGTGTCCATTCCATTTGGAAAATTCCATTTACTACATTGGGTAATAAATAACTCATCCACAGTCATTTTTGACCTAGATCTGATGCCTGAAATTAAGTTATAGTTGATGTTAAGGACTAATGAAGCTGATTCTTAGAACTCTCAACTGACCAAGACTGAGATTATTTGACTGCCATTTTCCTTTTTCCCCTTTCCAGAAGCCATTCTTTTAACATACTGTTAATATTGCAATATGGCTAAAATAACTGCCCTTTTCCAACACTGGTCTTTTGAACACAGTACAAAAGACCCTCTTCTAACCCTTACAAAGAGAATTAAAACAGCTTTTTCAAGCATTAAAAAGCCATATATTGAAGGTATCCAGCAACAGATGGGGAAACTTACGACTGTAACTCTTCTAAACGTTTGTGTGCCTTTTAAAAAATTATATTATTCTATAACTCGAATCCTTTGATTATAATTTATTTGGCAGGGAAGATGACCTAAATTTTCACGTGTGATATTAAACGTAAAGCTTAGATCTTTTCAGGAGCCTCTCTCAACTGGAGGTGCGCGAGTTCCAGTGCAACATCAGGTATCTGCTGTGGCTGCCATGATATAAATGCTAGGGATGAATAGAATACAATGGAACAGAATAGAACAGAACAGAAAAACCACCGTGAAAGGGACCCACAGGGATCATCCAGCTCAGCTGCCTGGCTGCTTCAGACCTGACACTCAAATATCTTTTATCAATGCCAAATATGGCATTGTCCAAACCTCCTAAACACTGACAGGGATGGGGCATTACCACCTCTCTCTCCAGGAAGGCTGTTTCAGTGCTTGACCACTCTCTTGGTAAAGAAATGTTTCCTAATGTCCAGTCTGAATCTCTCCTGGTGCAGCTCTGAACTGTTCCTGTCACTGGGTGCCAAGGAAGAGATCAGCACTTCCCTCTCCACTTTCCTTCCTCAGGATCCGCCTCTTTTTGTCCAGACTAGACAAGTCCAGAGTTCTTATCTGCTCCTCAATCCCATGAATTAATGCCAATTCTGATCCTGAATGAAGAGGGCAATTTAAATGTGGCATATCCGAAATACTACCCCAAGTAAACTCCTTTTAAAAATTAGGTAATCAATAATAAAAGTGAGATAAAGAAAAAGTGAGTGATAATAAGAAAAAGTGTGATAGAGAAATATGAGGTTGAAATGAGCAGCAATAGGGAAATTGGAGAGGTTACTATGCACAGAAGAAGGCACTAATTTTCTTTCTTTCATCCAGCTTTGTTTTTCCTATTGCCTTCCTCAACCATCTGTTTGGCCAGTGACAGATCCATTAAATTTTAGACACTTGTGACTTCAAACACTCATTAAGAGTTTAGCCTAGGTTCTCTACTAAAGTTTGTGAAAGCATGAAGAATTAGCCTCATTCTGCAGCTGGTGAAAGACAGAGAAGGGTTTAAGGCATGTCCAACCCTACAAAACCTAAATCAGATGACCCCAAAAGGAATGAAGACTGTTTTATACGATCTTTGTTTAAATGCTAGCTGTTGAGTATGTTTAATTTCATTGATGTTGAGAGACAAAATTTTAATTTAGGATTGTGTTTGAATACTGAACTAAACTCAAATGCTGGCATGTATCAACCAACCACAGATTACAAGAATTCTTCACAAAATAGTTTAATATGGCAGGATTTTGAAAGTTGGTCAGTCTAGAAACCAAGACAGTAACTAATAGGTTTAGTAGCCTGTAACATAAGACAACTCAAACATATTGGAAACAGTAAACAAAAACCCAAACAAACCCCTGTGAATGTATTTGAGCAGCACTAACTTCCAAAGCCCTTGAATCTGCTCCTCATGTTCTGTCTTCAGAACACAGCTTAACAGTTCATCACTTTTTAAATAAAACAGACACACTTGAAAATGAGTTTTAGACTGACCCATGTGTTGTTCGTATTATGAGCATTATTTTTTCTGTTATTGTATACAAGTGCATGCAAGCATTGCCTATAAAAAAATTAAAAAAAGAAGAAAAAGTTTCCTGCCCTTGAACTTTCCTGATGTTCTTAATTTCTCCATAACACTGCAAATGTAACAGGAGCAAGATGCTTCAGACTGCACACAAGCCATCTATGTTACCACAGCGTTGAAGGCAAGCCCACACTACTGTGAATTTCTGTTGTGTATGAATTATTCCCCTGAATGTTTATTCGGTTGAGTAGAATTTAGAATTACGCAGAAATCCTACAGTCCACTCACATTTCGTAATATATATAAAGAAGCACATTCTGCATGGGAGAACAAAACTGAAATCTCTGGGTGTCATAGTAGCAACTTGAAGCAAACTTTTCCACAGAAATGATTTGGTAAGAATTATTGAATACTACTCAAAAGCACCAGGAAGTAAAAAAGGTGAAGATTTCCACCAGACAAAAACAATTAACTCACTTCCCGACAGTCATGCTATAATACAGGGACCTACAATAACAACAACAACAACAACAACAACAAAAAATCCCATAGGGACTGGGAATCTATAAAACCACTCACAAATTACTTGGCACAAGGTCTTGTGGTGGAGGAAAGCCAACCTGAATGTAATAAAAGACTAATTTCTTCTTAGCATTACCAACTTCAGGAATATCAGGAACAGATGCTTCCGAGATGAACTGGAGGGACAGAGCTCTGGAACGAGGCAACCCTTAAAAACTTAAATAACCCAGGGCTGCTATTGTTTTCATAACCCCACAGCTTAACCCAAAACCCCACAACAACAGTCTGACAGATGGATGTCCATACACAATAGCAACCCAGCATTCACACTAACAAAATTGCATCGTAGGGGATAAATGAGTCCAGGATTGATGGCAGTAATTGTGCCAAAGAATCTCCAAGTGTGCCCAATATTTACAATTCAGCCCAGTAACAGAGTGGATTCCTGCACGGGATACAGTAA
Organism: Lycocorax pyrrhopterus obiensis; assembly: GCA_014706295.1. Classification (NCBI taxonomy): domain Eukaryota; kingdom Metazoa; phylum Chordata; class Aves; order Passeriformes; family Paradisaeidae; genus Lycocorax; species Lycocorax pyrrhopterus. The sequence continues at coordinate 112,620,531 of JACSVZ010000001.1, read as the reverse complement.
TTGAGTGAAACTCAAACATCAGAAATGTTCCTCTGTACAGAAGACTACACCAAAAAAAGAAAAAAAAAAGACGAAAGGCTTTACATATTCGTTTTCTATGATATTCTCATTCTCTAACAAATTAATATAGTTTTAAAAGCCAGCTTCTGTCGAGTATGTCCAGGGACCTGGTCCAAAGTCAATGCTAAAGTCCATTATGGCACTTTGAATTCATTAAAATGAAACTTGTCCCTTCTCTGTTGGGTGCTGAATGCACTTCATGACCTGATGTGTACACAGTAGAGACTTGTTAGCCACGAGAAAAGAATCATATAAAAGAAACAGAATGTCTTCCTCAAACTGTCAGTCTTGCGGATTTTTTTTTCTTTTTTTTCTTTTTTTTTTTTTTTGACACATTCCCATAAAGATATATATTCTGGCCTTTGTTGTCTGGGATCCTTGTCTCTTACCCTTTATGCTGGAAAACGAAATTGTACATTAAGGTAAATTGCTACTCCTGATACTTCTTTCCCTTGACTGATGGTTTTCTATTACAGGCTTGCAAGAATTCAGACAGGAAAGAAACCCAAGCATCTTGATTGAAAAGATTTGATACATTCTTTTCAAATTCATGCTACCTAAATCACAGCAGGATGACTTGTAATCAAAGTTTTTCAAAAAGAACATAAATTTGGGGAAAAGGAAAAGGCCATTCAGCCCATTGCAAGTCATCCTGGTTAACACAGTTCTTCCAGAATAGTATCTCCCTTCTTCTTTAACGACCCCAATGCCTCCAATCCCAAACTTGGCTCGGTAGGCTATTGAAAAATTGTATTTCTTTTTGAGTGAAAAGTACTTCCTTGTGTTGGTTCTGAATTTCATTTTTTCAGTCAATTCCAGTTCTGCTTCCCTGTTCAGTCTTTTATAGTCAGCCAAACAGCGAGTCAAGTGTTATTGAATAAGGTTTTCCACCCTGTATTTCTCAGAGTAGATGAGTTTGTAATTCTCTCTTTTTCTCCATTTTGCAGCGAAAAAAAAAATGAACTCAGCTGTGATTACGAGACCGTGGACTTCAAACCAGACTTCCCTTCCACTTCTTTCCTTTAAAGGTGTGTTTGAAGCTCATCTTTTAAAACACTGGTATTTGATTTTTGTTCACCCGTTTGGCTTCCTTGGCTGCTGTTACCCACACACACGTGCCAGCCCCTCCAAGCACTGTGGCACCCCCTTTTCTCCACATTGCACTTGCTGAATTTGACACAGAAAATACATCCCAAATGACTAATGCAGGAAAAAAAAAAAAGGGGCCTGATTCAGCAATTTATTTCAATGCTCTGAAAAATGCTAAGGAAAAAATTACCTTAAGAATACCCTTTTTTGTATTCACGGTCTGAATAACTTCACATGCAAAAATTAATAGGTCGGGTTAAATAATCTCCAAAGTCATTCTCTGTAGATTTTGCTTTTATTTTTTTTTTTTGTTCTGGGGAATGCTATAGCTTCAAGTTTCACCAAGGTCATCTTTCATCCAAAAAACTTAATATAATTAGTATCAATTCTGCATTTTGTGAGGCTCACACTGGAAGTTATTAACTGTGTTTCAAGTGGAATGTCAGAGAAACGAAGGGCAGAGAGAGTAATCTTTTCAGCTTCAAAGGCACAGTTGATGACTTTAGTTCACTGGTTAGTGAGATAGACGTGCATTTTTTATTAAAGGTGTTAGCAATACATTTGAAACTATAAGCATTTTTCTCTCTTTTCTCTTTCTTTTCCTCATTTTTAGAACTTGGCACCACTTCAGTCTTTTTTTTTAACATCCCACATGGCACTGGAACAGTTGCTTCAGACGTCCTTGTTGTTAGCTATAACAACATTCAGTTGTATACTTTTGTTTTTAACAGTGAAGCACTTCATCAATACCCTGACAGCACAGAACTTGCCAAAATCTGCCTTACCCAGTAATAAATAGAAAAGAAAAAGATACCAGTTTTTGCTGGTAGTCCCTTTAAAATACCATAGACACCTCTCTAAATAAAGTAAAACTAGGCCTTGTGATCCCATATAAATATAGCAACAGTGAAGGACATTCAACAGAAACCATTTGCTTCATCTTTCTCCCTGCTGCAAGAAATGCAATATATTCCCCTTAAAACTCATCAGTGAAGATATGCTTGACAACACCTTTAAAACAAACCAAATCAAAGTCTTAATAAGATCCTAAAGATCATAGATTCAATTCCTTCAAATGAAATTCAAGAATAAATTTCAAAGCATATTTACAGAGTCTTCTTTACAATAAATATTCGCTTTTGGGAAGAAATTGCATACGGAATGTGAAGCCTTCAAGAATCAATCTGTGGTTGTTAACCTCAAAGAAATTTAACTGAGAGGCAAGGCTCAAGTTTGCAACAGTGAGGATAACCAAGTGCTGAAGAGGAACACCAAGGGGAATTGTGGATTCTCCACGTCCTCAGGTCCTAAATGAAGTCTACATATGTTCTGGAGGATGCTCTTTAATAACATAAAGGCTTCTGTGTCTCATTATAAATCTATGAGAGTGGGAGCTATACAAGAATTTAGGCTAACTGACCCAGCAGGTCCCTCTGGACTGAGCAGATCACAGATTTTATCTGTGAGTAACATACCAAACTACATGCAGCCCCACTGAAAATTATTGAGTTTATCTGCATGACAGGTTTTACTTGGAAGAAAGGAAAGTACAACCTGTTTTTCCATAGAGGAAATGCTTTGCATATCTGCAGGCCATTGTCAAGCTCATGGGGCAGCACTGACAATACATTAAAAATAGCCTGTCTCTCTCTGGACTGGAAAATCTAGATAGATCCACTTCAGAACTACCTGTCAGCGTGATAGGATAAGCTCATTTAACCAATTTACAAGCCAAACTGCTTGTAGAGATGCAAATACTAGATCCCCAAAATCTCTTGAAATCAGTAGAATTCTGGCTTTTAAAGCAGGAGATACAAAAACTTACTTTTTTTTTTTTTTAATTATTATTTTGAAAATCACAATTTAAGCCTGAATAGAGTAGGAAGGTAGTATGAATAACATAGTTTTCATATCCTGTTTACACCTGAATGCTGACAATCACTACCCTGAGGTCACCAACCAACTAGAGGTCAGATGAAAATGGTCAGTGGGACATCAGTACACACTGACTCTGCTGTAACACTTTACACAGAGGTGGTGACACTGATGACTTCAGTCCTTCTTCCCAGGGACTTCTTTGGAAATGCCTGTGCTTTCCTTGCTATTTGCACGTGGAGGCTGAGCAGAAGGAGAGCTGACACCTTACAGCCTGTGGCACCTGAGGGGAGGTCTGAGGCTGAACTCAGAGACAAGGCTGCTCTTGGCAGGCAGTAAAAATGCTTCCAGCAGAAGAGACTCTTAATTTGGAAAACCTCTTGCACTGCCAGTTTACAATAGAGACTGTCAGACTGCATAATTCATACGCAGTAGGAAAAAAAAAAACAAAACAAAAAAAACAACCAAAAAACCCCCAGTGTGATCACAGCTTAGGTTGGGAATGTTTGAATTCCTGACGCATTGCTGGAGCCTCTCTGGAGCTCAGATATATAATGGAATCTTTATCAGACCATCAACTAATTGTGATACTTATCTGCACAGCGTTGCATTTTGGGTTAAGTGATAATCCATCAAGGCTGGAAATCATTGTGTACTTTTTAAGTTGCCTACTTCATTACTGCAAGCTGACAGCTGGATGGATGTGTTAGCACTAGAAATATTTGTCCCAGACACAAAGAGCAGCTTCCTAATATATGATATTATGGTATTTTCTTTCATGTATTCAGCATGCCCGTAGTTGAATCTATGTCTCATTTATGATATTCATTTACTTGGCAAACTATTCAGATCATGAAATCTATCTTTATTTGTTCCAGAATGCAACAGCCTCATTTCATGAATAATGTGACCAAATAATGTGTAATAATGACGACAGTCTTCATCTTACATCATAATGGCTGTTAAGCAGAGAAAATTGCAATTTTATAAATGGCCCAGGCCTCTGCTTTAGTTTGTAAAAGGCAAAAATTGCAAAGCACAAGTATTTTTCATGGCAATGGAGGTAGCTAGCCTCATGTGGGTCATGTTGCCAGAATTTGTTTTGGTGGTTAGATTGCATTAGTGATGTGCATGTTGCCTTGAGGATTACTCTTGGATTGATATTACAAAAGACTATTCTCTTACTATGTTTGTACAGCCTCTTGCTTGGAGCTGGTGTGGTTCTGGTCTGTGATGACCATGCACTGTTTGCCATTATTCTAATTCTACGGGGACATACTTAGAAACCTGTAGGAATCCAGCCAATAAAGTGTAACACTGCTTGAGGTTGGGTTTGGGTTTTTTTCTAATCCTGTTTGTTTTGGGTTGGGTTTTTTTTTTGGGGGGGGGGGGGGGCGGTGTTGAAGGGAGGGGTTTAATTTTTCCTTTTTTTTTTTTTCAGATTCTATAATAAAAAGGTTTTTCCTGGCTCTGTATCTGTCAGACCTAAAAACCAAAGAGCTCTTTGAGTTAGAACAGATGCTACAATCTCCTCTGTTGATCTTAAATCTGTGAGCTTTGAGAATTCGCAGCACTAATTGTACCACCAAGCCTGGCTAGTGGGATGAAACCCTAATTAAATATTGCTTCAGAAAAGGAACAAATACTGTGTAACCCCTAAAATGGGCACTGTGGACTACTAAGCTTCAGGAAAATATTATGGTAGAACTTAAAAAACTCCAAGTTCTGTCTAAAATAGGTGTATTTTGATATAAAAAAATCCAACAGTTTGGTCTACCAGCTGGTTGCAGATGGTAGGGAAGGTTTTCCAGCTATTACTCATCTGTAGCCTGTGGATGTTTCACCTGGGTAACAGCTCTGAACAAGACAGTCCTGTTTAGAGATTTTGGAAAAGAGGCTTGGAAAATAAGTTTGTGATTTCACCATGATCTAACATAGGTTTATCATAATTTTTTAACACACCATCTAAGAAACAAGCTGAGAAACAAGTAGAATGCAAAAATAATAGTAATGAAAGAAATCAGCATAAAATCAAGAGATGGCAGTTCTTGAAAGACGGGTGATGAAGATTTACTTGAATGTCTAATGGAAAAAAAATAATCTAAGGAACTGTTGTTTGAATCTCAAATTGTTTGACCTTCTGAGAAATCCAGATCTTGGATAAGCCAATAGGAGACTAGTGGCAGAAAGAAGAAATGAAACTTAGAAAGTTCTAATTTTCCTACACAGTTTGAATAAATCAGCCACAAATTAGATTTTATGTTACTGCTACAGCTATAAAGTAGTATATAAATGAACTGGCTTTTAGCTTGCTGTCATAGGAAACTGCTTTTAACATTAGACGATGATCATTTTTATTATCAGAGCTGAATGCAAGTAAGCACACACAAATATATTTAAAGTGTAAGTCTACCCTCATCTCCTTTGCCCCTCACATATTCTATAGCTTTTCCTTGCTTTGTTGTTTCTTTCTTTGTCAGTATGTCAGCCTGCCAAGTTATATTAATCAGATTATGTGAAAGAAAAAAAAAAAAACAAAAGGAAAGAACTGGTAATGTAGAGCATTTTTTGATAGGAAAAAACTATAAGGACTACAAGGTCTGTCCAAGCAGTTTCTGCATTTAAGCTGCCTATAATGAAACAGTTACTCTAGTAGGGTTGAGGTTTTCTTCTTAATAGAGACTTTAAGGTAAAAATAAGAAAATAAAAAGGAAGAAATGCAATTTTTTTACCTAAGATAGTTGTCGTTTATGCTATTAACTAGAAATATTCACACTTAAAGTCACAATAGTTTTCAAAATGATTACACCCTCAAACCCTTCCTTATGCCACCGTAAACTCCTCTTCTAAATTTAGCTCCACAGATTTCCTTAAAGAAATCTTTATTTTATACCAGAGCCAAACCAAATAAAAGCGAAGTGGATTATAATGAGGCAGGGATTTCATTCCTATATAAATGTGTGCATTCATTGGCTCTGTGGTCACCCTGACAAACAAACTCTTGATCTCCCCAGCGCAGCTGCCTGGGAGCAGCATCATGTCTGTGCTGTACACAACAACTTCTGGAGATGTTTTTAGGCGTTGCTATATAAAGCTCTGAACATTCTGGTACAGTCATCATCCAAGTGAGTCAGCTGAGCCTGAATCACTCTGGTACGTGCCATCGAACTGAATGGATCCGTCTTTTGAGATTGGGATGCTCTGGCAATGTTACATCGCCACCTATCTGGGTGGCAGTGGTGAGATTTCAGTCTTCAGTAACAGGTTAAAATAAACAAGTTTTATAACCTCTTTGAGTTTTTTGTTCCTTGATAGAAATAGGATTTAAACCAAAAAACCTGTTCTGTTTGTGTGTGTGGGTGATTAACATAATGCCAGCCCACGGGAAGGTTTTATGAACATTTGTGTGCACAAGCTTTTTCCCTCTGTGAATCTAGAAACTGACTTGAGGTGGCTTCTCCCAGACTGTTAATCACACTCCCTCTCCACCTACAGGACTTGGAAAGATTGGCACAGCACCACCTAAATTAACTGTACACTAACAAAGAATTTCTCCACTGGAGGCATCCCTTGTTTCACTGTTGGGGCAAATCCACAATCCTCTTGTGCCTCTTCCCAATCATAAAAGGGAAAAATTGCATGGATCCATGCACAGCCTTCACAAACAACATTACATAAATCTGATAGAAAGACATCTACTCATACAGTGTACAATTATTCTTTCAGTAGTCCTCCAGATTTGTTTCTTCTCATACATTTTATCGTACATTCCTGATCATGGTTATTAGGCTTTAAGACACCCTTGACAAATATATAAAGGGCAATATTCCTCACTGGCATCAAATTATGTTTAGGGTTTTTTGAGTTAGTAGGTAATGTACCAGTAAAAGAATAATTAATTCCTGAAGGACCGAGCACAAAAACAAGCATACATTTGTCTGAGAAAGTGAAAAGTTTGACTAAACAGGAAGTTTATGAATTATCATGCTGTCATCCAACTGGATCAGTAGCTTTTTTCATGTTGTTTACTAAATGCCTGGCAAATTAGGACAGGAATGAATCACATGGTTCCAGAATTAACTGATGACTTTTGGAGAAATTTTTTCCCCATGATTTAAGGCTTTTGGTAATGAGGAGGTACAATAATCAGAATGCAAAATGCCTTGGATTCACAGATTCTGTTGGCTTTTTATACCCTGTATCTTACACCGGTAAAGACATCTCCTGTGACTGGATGTGGAGCAACAGATCCTCAAAGTGGACTATGTAAAAGTCATGCAGAACAGAGGAACGTCTTGTAAAAGTTACCTGAGGAGATTCTTAAGTATCAAGCAATAATTTTGGAACAAAAGTAGTGAAATCTGTCTAGAAAGTTTATGATGTCAGCTATGGGGAACTCAGTTCAAAGATATTATTAAATAACATACACTACCCTACGATCTGGGGAAAACTTCTGTTTCTTTAAGGCATGATCCAACAAAGCAAGCCAAAGAAAAAAACATAACAAAAAAGTTTTGATGCTTGAGAGTATATGGATAGTTTCCCAACTTAATGTCCCCATATATTCCTTCATGTCAAAAATCTTATTGGAATACAAAGCAGAGGTGTCAAAGGAAAATATGTTTATGTGGTACTTTTTGCTCAGCCAGCAACAGATACTTCTGAAAAATCTGACCTTCTCTGACACGGCTCTTACACCCTTTGTACCTCTGGGGGGTGGGTGCCCTGAGAGTGGAGATGAGGTTCAGTCATGTATTTCAGGATGGCAGAACTCCACCTTCACAGCAGGCACTGCAAGTTTGTGAACATTATTTGGTTTGGGGTCCAAGAAAAATAGGGGATGAGGAGACGTAAGGAGAGCATCTTGTCCATTTCCCTCTGCCATGGGAATCAAGCACTTTGAATGAAAGACAGGATGAAGGAAGTCATAGAACAGAAATAGCTGAAAAAGTGAAGTCACTGCCTCCCACGCATTTACAAAGTGTCTCCACTAAATGTCTTTGCCACTAATTCAGGGAATCATTTTCCCCATTGAACTTGGAAAACAACTCTTCATCAGAGTCATACTGACTTCTTTTTTGAAAGCAAAACCAAAGAAGCTGGTGCATCTATAAATTTCCTGTCCTTGTGCTTTGATCCGCCTCCATTTGTGGTTGTTTTCCAGGGTGACACCCCCACACCCAACCCCCCCCATTAGGAACAGCACTCCAGTTGTCTTCCACTGTTGATAAAACACCAATTACTTCAGCCTTGTCCTCATTATTCATGATTAATTTCTTTATTTTGGCCTTTCATCTAGTGCATTTCTAAACACTTTTGCTTTGTTAGATTACTCACAACTTCCTGATTTCATTTCGCACTTGCTTTCATGCCTGTTTTCCTGTTTCTTCCACATTGATATCGTCTATGATTTATGTTTATTGCAACCTCTTCTTTTGGTGTTTTAGTGAGGTTTGATATCTTAGGCTGTTAAAAAAACCAACTTTGTTAGTTTATTACATGTGTCCTGTTTTTTCTCTGCATTGGGATAAACTTTCATTGTCCTTTCAATACAAGATTTTGAGGAAACAGACTTCCCACACTCATGGGTCCCTTCAATTATCTGCCCAAGAGACACTATTGACCACTTCCTTGAGGTCGAAGTAGTCTCATCTTTTCAGCCATTTTGCTGCATTCACTCTTTTCTTTCTGGGAAAAGTGAGTGCTCATGTTTTAGCAACTGATCACCAATTTTTGCTTCTTTTACTTTCTACTAAAGCAGCATCTCTGTAAGTGTAGCATCAAATTACATGCATTCTCCCATGTGCTAGAGCTGAAACTCAGAAGAGACTTCTCCTGTTTCAGACCTTTCTATTGATGCTGGACACACAAATGGTGAAAATGAACACTCCACAGGAAAGAAAATGAGGCCCTAAACCACACTTAGGAAGTGAGTCAATGCATTAAAAACATCAGTACAGTCATATCAATGACATCGTCATGACCACATAAAGAGCAGAAGAAAACAATTCATGAAGGGCGGCAAACATCAGCTCAGCACACCAAGAGCATCGTCCTTCCAGGATGTGAGCCCTCAGAAAGCTGGAAGCTCCTGGTGCTTTACACAAAACACTCTTTTATAAAGACATGATAATTCCTGTCATTCTCTTTCTTTTCAGGAAATGCTCCTCTTGCAGCCACTTAGACCCATGAACACTGGGCTGTTTTCCACGGTCTAGCTTTCTTTTTCTGAAGGAAAAGGACCACTACAACACTTCCTCTCGTCATTAAAACAACAATATCCATTTCATATTAAAATTAATATTAAAGATTAAAAATTGTAATTTTAGGTTTGTTGTCCGTTTATCACAACACATTAAAATATCTGTGCCCTGTGGAGGAAGAATTTAGGTGATCTGACACAATCACGATCTTTATACAACGGACTTGCAAGTGAGCTAAGGTCATTCTTGCAAGTTAGGCAGCTCACTGCAACTGACTAATAACAACACTTTAAGAAAGAAAAGGTTTCATAACTGTCTTAACTTTCCTGGCCTAACTGCACCTCGTCATGTCAATGCTTGCAGTGTGGTAAAAGAATATAATTTCCTCTCTTCTTGTGCAACGAAAGCTTTCAAAAGACCACATAGGAACCTTCTGCCATTTCATTTACCACGAGAGATTTGTAGCTACCCAGAAGATGATAATCTGCAAAACCTTCTGCACACATCTTCCCTATTTAACAGTTATCTGATCAGCCACTGAATAAAAGAATAAAATAACCTTTATGTTTTGCTCATAAAGAAATGAAGTATTACTAGAAACATTTGAAAAGCTGTAACAAAAAAAAACCCCAACAGATGGGGGTCAGGGAGGGGAGAGAGAACTTTTAGCTCATTTACTCTAGCTCTGGTGAGATAACAACACCCCTAAATTAGGAATGCCTTAAACTGTAAAAGGCTAAGAAGGGTGATGCAATGCAATGCTTCTTTGTTATCAAGCAAGATTCCATCAACAGAAATTCCAGTGCTGAGACACCTAGCTTGTTTTAAATGGTAGCACCCAAAATAACCAGTCTTAAAAGGTCATGTTTATTTAAAAATAGCTTGCTTGCATTTTACATTAAAGTTAATTTACTAACCTTAAAAAATTAAATGCAAATGTATACAAATAATTTAAAGCATCCTGTCAAAGTTCACATACACACTGCTAGAGCAGCGACAACATTCAAGGTCATACGAAATCTTTCTTAACCCACGTATCACCCTGTGGATTATTCTGTTAAATATATCCTGAACTAAAATGCTTGCACCCCCTATTTAGCAAATTCTATCCTTGTTTAAAAAAAAAAAAAATCAAAGCTCTAATTTCCTATTTATCATGTGCTTTCCAGGCCATAACAAAGAAGGATACTGTACCTCTGATGCTGGTGGCTGTTGCCGATGTGGTTGTGCTGGCTGTTAAGGCTACATTGGTTGTGACTGTTGCAGTGGTAAGGGAGGGGATGACAGTAGTGGGAAGCAAAGTGTTGAAAACATCTGGTGAGTGGAAAAAAAAAAATATAAAATAAAATCATATCATGCAAACAAAGGAGAAACATAACAGTGGTTTAATTTGTAAATACAAGTATGTTGAAAATGACTAAATTAAAACATGATTAACATAAATTATTACAGGTACAACAGAGTACCTTTAAATTCTTGACATTTATCACTCTCAATTTTTATAATCAATCTTTGAGTACACGGAATTTAAAACTCTGTTAAAATGACCACGTTTCCACGGAACTAGAGAGTGACAGTTTAAGTGACAAGAATCCATTTCTTCGCTGAGCCATTTTAAATGTCTCGCACAGTAGAAACCATATACAGATGAAACATGCTGTGTCAGAGTGGGAGATGAAAAAAACAACACCATCATGCTAAAATAAACACACACATGTTAACGAGAAATGGCTGTATGTTAAAACACCCACTTTCAGACAGACTCAATGAAGGGAAAAAGGGGAGAAAATGCTACTAACTATAAGAGCTGCTTTTTCCGGATTGCTTTTCTTCTTCCCACACATTTGCTTAAGACACAGCTGTCCGCTAAGATCCAGAGCAGAGTATATTTCAAAATCTTTACCCTAATTAGCAGGCACAGTCATCTTTCAGTCATCCTTAACGCTTACAACTTACTGTTAGTACACATCAGTATTTTTCTAAAACAGCTTCGAACTAAAAATCAGAAATGCTAATAACATTACTGATAAAAAAGCGTGCATCCAAGTCAGAAAAAATGCAGGGCCCTGATGACAGCATCCTATAAAACCCTTCAGGTTTTGCTCAAGCAAGTGCAGGTATGCCAGGATTAGGAGAACGACTGCTTCGCTGCAGAGGAACCAACAATGCCTGATGCAGAATGCTCCAGTACAGAGCAGAACATAACCAGATGTACACATAGAAAATACTTTGATTACACTGCCAAAAGCAATAAAGACCAGTAGGACTTTGCTTATAAGGTGATTGCAGGTTTTAAAGAACAAGCAAACAGAACCTCTGAAGAGAAGTACAGGAAAGCACTTCTGTGAAGACATAAAAAGCATCTGACATTTTTCAGATTATTTATACCGCAGGTTTGAAAGGGAAGGACTCATTTCTCAGCAGTTGATGGTAAGTAACCCATTCCATACTGATTTCACTGAAAATATTTCTGAAGGGTGCTATTCAGTGCAATAAAAGAGCAGAAGTCTGACCCACAATCTGTCTTCCCTCGCTGTGGAAAGAAATGCAATTGGTCCCTGAGTACCATCAATTCTGACTGAAATCAATGGAAGCTGATGTAGCTCAGAGCTTTTCAGTATTGGGCCCTACAGAACACCCTTCAGACACAGTGTCCTTGAGTTCAGCATTGCATAATTACTCTCTTAAGGCTTCAAAGTAGCACGCTTACCTTATTTCCATGCTGGACGACAGATTATTTTCCAAGTTTAAAAGTCTCCTTGTTAGTTAATATCTGTAAGTCACCTAGAATTTTCTGTACTTCTCTAGTTTTGATAAAAAACACCACTATGCTCTCTGGAATCTATACTTGTGTGATGTTCTACTTCTGAAGCCACCAGAAAACAGCATAAGATCCATCTTTCATCTGTTTTACACTGTTATTTAATCTAATTCCCAGTATAAAATATTCTCAAGCCAGAAAAATTAGAACAGGCTTTTAAAAACCCCCACAGTTGTAGCCACATTAATCACCAGGAAAATGATAATATTACCTGGAGCGTGAATACCACAATAATGAAATAGAACTGAGTAAAACAAGCATTAGAAATAAATTAACATGTTAAAAAGACACATGTCACGTGTACTGATCTATGCAATTTCTTCTCATAAAGGGAAACTCCTTCCCTGATTAAGTCTCTGTTAAAAATTAAATCAAACAGAAAAAAAACCCCACCCACTTCATCAGGAGAGCAAAACCTTGTTTATTAGGAAAGCTTTACACATCATTCTTGTACGTAAAACCAATTAGTGTGACTCATGGTTCCATTCATTATCTTTCTTAAATATACCAATTATTTAAGACTGCAATGACAAACTATGGTTTTATGACAGTGTTATCCAATCTGCAAGCACACTGTTTACCTGTTTCACCAAATAACAGCTTACATGAATCAGTGGTGAACTTGGAATTTTCTGGTTTTTCTTCTGATCGAAGCATTTCAAACAAGATTTCTTATTTTAAATGAAAGGCGACCTAAGAAACGTTCTAGGTAAGAAGAACTAGGATATGTCAGTTTTTTTAACATAATGTGATCTCATCAGATTAAGAATAATGAAAACTTGTGCAGAAATTAGCTTCCTGATGAAAGTCATAAACTCTGATGCCAAACATCAAAATGGAAGCCTGGCAGAAGCCTCAAAGAAAAACATATCTTATCAAAAGGGATGCAAAAACTAGGAATAGCATTCGGTTTGTTTCTTTGCAGAGTGAGGTGAAATTCACTGTGCAAACGACTGCAGTCAGTCTGCTTGCTCACAGCATTACAAGGACTTCCTCCTAAGGACCAGAGCACAAGAGAGAAACCCAGAATCAGCATCCTGAGGAGCATTACATTGCCCAAGCAATGAAATCTGAGTCTGTTCTGGACTCTAGAAGTTTGGTTTGTACCAGCTTAGGTTCAAGGCTCTCCCCAGTGGAATGATGTCATTAATAACAGGAGAATCTGCACCAGGAATGTGCAGAGTAACCAAATAGCTCATAGCTCTCCAGGCAACACTTTTTGGAATGCTTGCACCATATCTCATCCGTAAATCCTACTTTGGACAGCCCAGAGCCAGGCACAGCATTCTGAAATGATCCCCACATTCAAAAGACTTGGGTGTATGGTGCCTGCTGAGTCTGACAGAAAGGCTCCTCCCATCAGTTCTTCCAAGATTTATGGATTCTCATGAAAACTTTCTCTTTGCCTTGAAAAGGCTTTTGCGTAAGAGAACAGAGAATATGCAGTTCAGGAAATAAACTAGAAGTAATGTACAGTGCTCCTCAGTCTCTCACCATGCATTGCAGGTGTAGGAGGTAAATGGGTTTGGAAGTTCCCAAAAGCACATGGAATACAGATTAAAAAAAAAAAAAAAAGATACTTAACAGGACAGGCTTCTGTTTAAGCCATATGGATCACTGTGCTTCATAGAGGGTGTGCTGCTCATGTTTCATGCCAGAAAAGGGAATTACAATTTGACCTGTTTCTAGTCCTGCAGGACTGTTGGTCATTTTTTTTAAATGCAAGGCAAACCTATCTTATTTCACTATCAAGGCACACGTTGTCATCCAGAGCTCCCTGCTAGCAGCTGCTCAGAACATGCTATCACAGGGACTACGCAGATTTGTCCTCTTGAGCTTTCTGTCAGGGAGGACCTTAACAGAATGGATTTGCAGATTTCTGCCCAAGAAATCTGTTTTGGAGTGAAACTTAATTCCATTTCCTTGTCTTGCAATTTTTGGTTCTAGTTGTACACAATGTTCAGCTGAAAATGAATTTTTGTTTATGTCTCTCGTGCCACTAAATACCAAGGATCAATTACGATCAAGGGACTTTGCAGAGTGGAAATTTTTAATTCAAGTAGCCATACCCAAATCACTGCACCAGATTGCTATTTCAATAACACTAAGGTATTAATCCTCAGCCTCCTGTGAAGCAGAAAATAGCTGTATTTTGCAGATGGGGAACCAAAGAAGACAGAAAAGCCATGCTCAGAGATCTAGAAGTCAAGCAATAATTGTCTCCATTAATTTTGAAACCTCACTTCTAAACTGGATGTCTGTTGACAGACCAGATACTCAGTAAAAAATCCAATAATGTAATTAAGTTGGTATTAATTTCATCATCCTGCTAGCTTTGAAATGCAAATAATTCATGGAGAACTAATTGTTTCCATAAAAGCTGCTGGAAATAGAAAAGGGGTTGACCTTCACGCCAAGGGACAAACATGGACTCTTTGTGACTTATGTTCCACAGGTTATACAGGTGAGGCTTGAACAGGATATTCAGTAAGAGAGATGGGCTCCTGACCTCTCTAGTGGCACAGGGAGGCTTGAGCTGAGCTGCAAATGCTCAGCCAAGAACCCTCATTTCAGTGCCTGCAGAGAAGAGACTGAGGAGGGCTCTGGAAAGGTGTTCCTCACAGCCACTGCTGCCTGTTAACATGCCACAGGCTGGAGCCAGGGGAGGGCAGCCAGCAGGTAACCTGAAGGCTAATTCCCAATGGATGGTGGAAAAAGGGGGAACACCCAGTCTGGGCTTGGTGTGGAGGCTGCTCTTCAGCAGAGGCACAGATGCAAACTGCTGAGGAGTGGCAGAGCAGTGTTATACAAGATCTGCTCAAAGCAGTGTCGAGCCCTGCCTGCTCAAAATTTCCTGTTTGCTTCTCCTTCTTCCTTGAATTGATGCTGCATTCTCCTTGCTAAGGCAGAAGACATCCATCCATTTAAGTGCAGGGAGCCTGGATAATTTACTCTCCCTGCCAATTTGGCCCTAAGCATTTTTACTCTCCATTTCCAAAGAAATGAGAAATGGTTCTGTTTGGTTTAGCGGGCTTATGTGAAAGATAGATCTGACCTATAGAAAATATTTGACTTTTTTGGTAAAAACACAACCGATATTTTGACATGACTGAGCACAAATCAGACAACAATAGCCGCAGTTGATAAAAATGTAAAGGCTTTTGTTTCAAGCCTGACAAAGGCTGACAGAAAAATTAAAGGACAGAGTGATAATGATGGATGGTCCATGCTGTATTTTGACTGAGAATGAAAGAAATTTTAAGTGGTAAACTGAACTGAGTGATGACCTACCTGGGAAACAATCTCACTACTCTGTGAAAAATTTAATCAGTCTGTGGTATGTAGCACTAAATAATTTAGCAAGGTTTTAAATTCAAAGGGAGCTGCATTTACCTTGCTCCAAGAAAATGGGATTGAACAAAAGGATCACTCAGCTTGAACATCATGTCCCAATAGCTCCTTAGCACTTAGACTGAATGATCATGAATGCTCATGGACATGAGGTCAAGGGGTTCTTTTTACTAATTGATTCAGATTTATGAAACTCTGAAATGGCAATTATGTGCTTGACATTTTTGCTAGCAAATCAGATGTCATTAAAAATATCCAAACCCTTTTAACAAAAGCTCCATGTAGATCTATATCCTTAGTTATACCAATAAAGTCTTCTGGTGGATGAGTTCATATTACAAGATGTACAGCTGGACTAAAATGGCTAAAAATTAGGCACTGAAAAGAACAAATTAGGAACTGGAAAGAACAATAGCTTTTTTTTCTTAGAGAAAGTTTTATACCTTGCTGGTTGGTTTGTGGTTTGTTTTTTAGGTTTCTTCCCTGTTTCAAAAGCAATAGGTTTTAGTGGCAAATGGAGGAGGAAGAAGTATTAAAAACCACAGCAAAAAAAGACTGTTTCCTTCTGCTTTCAAAGAGCTGAGCAAAAAATTGGAATCTACACATCCCTGGCCCAAATTCTGTCATTAGAAAGTTAAGAATATAACTCAAAAGAACAAAGCCCATTTCAATATTAGTACTTAGCACTGGCAGTATGGTGTCATCCCAAATCACTTTAAATGAGGGCCTGATATCACACTGTGGCACATTTTACAACACATGCTCCGACCAGAATTGCTTATGACAAAATAAAAAATGCGACGAATATGAAAAAACAAGGTGTAGTAGCAAGTTATTTCTGATTATGCCATCTCATTTGACACTGAAATATGAAGAAGAAGTTAGCTGCCCTAAATTTTCTTGAAAGAACTCCTGTAGCGAATATCTCATTTATTTTGTGCACCGGAGCAACAGCAGGACTCACAAAGACCACAGGTGTGTGAAAGGCTGATTTTCCACCAGTAGAGCCAGGTCAGGCTCAGGACAGATGAGAGAGCTGCCAGAAAACAAGCAGCTGTGGCTCTCAGACAGGTGAGAAGGAAGAAGCAGTGGGATGGAAGTGCCTCTGTGTGGTAGGAAGGACATGGCAAGGGAGGATAGGTTTGCAGGGCCGAGAGCAGTGACCAGCTTTGACTTCTCTCCTCCCTCAAGATGCATCTGCCCAGATTCTGGTCGGCTCTAGGCAGAGCTGTGGGGCCCTGACGCAGGAAGGCAGGAGGGGTATTTAGGGTATTCAGGTAAAACCCACCTCTGCCACCTTCTGTGGTGGGTTGTGGGTGTGCTTCCCAACATGCAGAATATGCTGAGTAGAGGCAGCGCCCACCCTTCCCCTTGCACAGATCAGAATCTGAGATTTAGCAGACACTGGGACTATGTGCTTTACAGTGCTCATGGGTACTTGCTAAAATTCCAAGAGTAGCAGTTAACACAGGAAGGAAAGATTGTTTTTTTTTTTTTTTTAAGGGATATTAAAACGTGACCTTTCTGCACAGCACCAGATGTTCCCACAAATATGGCTTTGTCACCTGGAGACTGGGGCAGTCTGCTGCACACACAGTTGGTGGAGCTGCACAGAGGGACCCCAGGAAACCTGAACGAAGCATTTCACAGGAAAGCATCTAACATGAACATTTGAGTATTGCACTGGTGGCTCATAGCTTTTAAAATGCCAGCTCTGACCTTTGAAGCCCTCAGTGCTTACTTTAGGGATCGTTTTGCTCCCCACAGCACTCCACTGAATTTGCTATCAGCAAAAGCACTCTGACTGCAGCTCCCTTGGAACAGAGAGAGAAGTTTGCAATGAAGGCCTGGAGATGCTGGAACACGCTCCCATTTCGCCATCCGTCAGACTCATTGTTTGTCACCGGCCCAGCCATTTAGAAAGCTCCCTGTCCCTGCTCCCAGCGAAGCAGAAGAATAAAAGGTGACCTAACGTACTGCCTCACAATGCATTCACCTGTTGCTGTTCACTTTGGGTGGGGAAGATTGTATTATCTGCAACATTTGGACTGTAGGAAACTAATAGGCTGTAATGCCTTATTTCTTGATTTCTATTTGTGCTAAAACCAGGTGACACACAGAGAACACAAAGGGATAGATTTGACAAAATAACAACTTAACCAGGTGATTAGATATTGAAAATTACGTTAGTGCAAGAAAAAATGAAATTCTCAAGTAGGCAAATTCTTTAATACTGAAGAATCTGTTTTCAGGCCCTCTAGGTTTTACTTTATTAATGGTTATTAGTGCAAGATTTTACCTGTGAGGCCAAATCAAACCAAGTATTCAACAGTAAGATTAACCTTCGGTGTTCTGGAGTTATATGAATATAATACAGACTTCAAATTACTCCAGAAGTATTGTAAGACCTAATTTTTTCCCAAACTTAGCACAAGCTTTGCCAGCACTTGAAAAAAGTCCTTTCCAATTCAATTGTATTAAAAATAACAAAGCCTATTATTTTAAAGAAGTCAGCCTATCACAAAACAGATAGACATGGATGAGATAAATATCTCATTAAGGTAGCTACAAATACTGCACGAAGCTCATGCAACTTGCCTGAAAGAAATTAAGTAAAATTTGCAGAGCATGCAACAGGCTAAGAAAAAGAATTCAGTAATTCAACATTTTAAATAAATAAAAACTTAAAGTTTTAGAGCGTTGTTTGATACCACAGCCTGAAATGAAGATGCTTTACTTATAAAACGGCATCTCTACATATGTCTTGATTTTGTTCAGAGCTCTACATTAACAAATGCAGGAGCAGTAAAGAATGGATCTCTGCCTTGAGGATCTGTGAGATCATTATTTGGGCAGTGCAGACCAAACTTTAGGAAAAAAAGAGAAAGCATTATTCCCATTTCTCAGCTGGGGAAATGAACACAGAAGAATTAAGTGGAATGTCTTATATTTTACAGACTTCTGAGCCTGACAGGGGACTTCGGAACAAATCTCCTGAGGCTCATTTTAATCCTCTGCTAAAAAAACCCCAAAAAACCAACACCACAAAAGAAAACAAAACCTCTCAAAACCGCATTTTAAAAAGCAGCTGTCCTTATACCTGCAGTGCCAATTTCACTGCATTCAGGACGAAATGTTACCACAAAAGCCACTGAACATCTTGTATGAATAAAGCCAGCACAATTTTCCCCAGAAGCACACCATTCTATCAGTATTAATACGGCTTTCTAGGCCCGTTGCCACTGCTTAAAAATCACATTAAGGCTGTGATGTTCATTTTTATTCTTTTTAAGTAAGCAGACAAGCCATATTTCCTTGTTTTTCCAAGCCATAAAATAGGAGTATTCAAAATTAAATGAAATAAAGTACCGGCAGCTGGCCCTTGAAAACCTATAAGGAAAAGCTAATGCACAATACAAATTCAGACACCAGCAGCCTTGAACAAAGATGACAGCTTTCTCAGAACGACACTTGACTCTTTCTGCACACACACACAAAAAAAATTCAAAAAGCTCAGCCAGGATTGCACTGGGAAGAAGAAAGAAGGTAAAGAGAATCTTCCAAAATTTCCTTATTATGGGCACATGTGTTGAAACTAAATGGAGGTAAACAGATTGCTGATCTCTATTTTATTACAACTGCTACTTTCATTTCTCTGAGAAATTCAGGGCGAACCACTGAAGTTGCTTAACTCCAAACTCACTGCAATAATTCTAAGGTTAGTAAAGAGAGATAACAGGGACTGTCATTTATTTTAAATAAAGTTTATTTCAAAGTAAAACCAAAGGGTCCAACACTAATCTGAAACACTTTATCAAAGTGGGATGGCTGTATCTTATTGAAAATCACCTTGGGAAAGTGACTGGCACTTTGCAACCTAAAACATAGATTTTTGCACTTCATTGCACTGTCTTTGACTAATACACTTAATTCTCACATTCCTATCACCAAAGTACACTACCTGAGAAAATAAGGCCCTATCTCTCTAGCTGTCAATCTTTTATGCTCTGTTTTTTGGGGTTTTTGTCCTCAAAGGAGTTCTATGCATGTAGTTGAATTCCTGCTGTGACTCTCTGGCTCTGTGTAACACGTAACTATGAATAGTTTGATCCATTCAATATTGTCAAGACTTAATTTTGTTAAAATTATCCAGCTTCTCTCCAGGCTGGCAGACATTTAGTACCTTAACTATTAAGCCATGAAGCAGGATATCTCACCCATGGAAATAACAGGGTTTTTTATAAAGAATGCTTGATCATATCTGCTAATTTATTTTAAACAAAGTGATACACAAAGCAGTGCAAAGAGATTTCAGTTCCTGCTCCGGAATGATGAAAGCCATCCAGAGCTCTCCTCGATCAAACACTTCAACATGTCAGCATCCCTCAATCCTCCCTGCTTCCCACCAATCAAGGATTGGGAAACCTGCAGAAAATGTAAACTACAGAAACCACTGGGGGAAGACCAAATCCACTAGCGCAATGACGCACAGTAATAACTAAAGAATAAACACTTCGCCCACTCCTCAAGTTTTCCCCTGCCAAACTTTCTTCTGTCCTTCCTCCTCCCCTTTGTTTGTTTCTACACTTGTCCTGAGGATTAATAAGGGCAGTTTCAGCTGAAAGATAAACCCTCCTCAGGCATGAGGTTACCAAGAAAAACAATTTTTGTCTTCAAGGGAGTAAACAAGCTGTGTGGATACCAGTGAAGGGAAAGCAAGGGGTCCTGACTGAAAATTGTTGGGGTCACTGTCACAAATGACACATCAACTTACACCACAACATGAACACCATCCACCAGGAACATGTCAGATTAGTGTTGGACCCTTTGGTTTCACTTTGAAATACACAGAGAACCAGAGACCTCTTCCCAAGCACCAGCCAGGTGAGTTCCTTCACACCTGTTGAGAGCTTTCTCAGTGCCTGTGAGGGAACCACAGCCTGGAGAAAGAAGCCAGGGCACTGTGGAACATCCTCACATGGCAGATTCCACGCTACATCAGCTTTGGCAACAATGGTTTTAATGAGTTTTTGCTTCGTTTTTTTTCTCCTTGCACATGAGGAGGGTTTTGAGATACAACCTTACTGTCCTGGTTATTTTTGTGTCTGCTCCCCTTTCCACGGGAGTCCTACAGAAAGATTGATGCCAAAACACTCTGGAATCCTTGAGACAACATCACATTAAGGCATAGCAAGTCAGGGTAAGATCCAATGCAGAAAGTCTATGATAGGATTCAGCAATAAAAAATGTGACTTTAATCACAAAGCAAAGGGAATTTTATTATATTGCATCAAGAATTCAAGCAGTAAGAGCTAGAAAAAATATTCTGTGATTGCAGCATAGAGGATTCCATTTTGGAGGAGGGGCTAAAGACACTTTGAATCCCAACACAAATTCAGATTGAACCTATGCTGTGAAGAGAGATGTTAGGAAGATTTTTTAATTTTGTTTAGGGAAATTTCAAATTCTTGTAGGTTGGTTCTGTTTTTTTATTTGAAAGAATACTGAAAACAAGTGGAGAAGTACCTTATTTGCTCTAAGAAAAATGCTAATAGAGTACTGTAAGAAACATTTTACTGAGTATTTTTCCTTTATATAACATAGAAATGCAGGCTAAGATAAACTCCAGAAAAATTCACCAAGTAATTAATAATTACAATTTTAAACAGCAAAAATAGAATGATCAGTACTAATAACTGTTAATATAAAATTATGGATGATAGCAATACGAATGGTTTGAGATAAGCTAATTATCTATTTCTCTCTGAGCCTCCATGCTCATCTTCCTATGTGATCAGAGGCCTCAGATTCAAAAGTTCTCAAAGCCCTCTAAGAAAGATGCATATTTTTTTGAGAAGCTTTTCTCTACCCCCCTCAGCCTCCAAGGCATTTATATCTATCTCCAAGAGCATTCACAATCTCAGTTGGAACAAAGCACAGTTCTGATGTATCATCTGGCATGACCAGTTGCCATTTTAAGCAATATCACTTAGAAAATGTTCTGTTTTCTTTCCTGAATTGAGTGAAACACTGAGGAACCTATTCTCAAAAGAAAGGTAAGTTATGGAAGCACCATATGAGGAAGAAGGAGACAGGACACCCTCATCTGCCTTCCACCATCTCCCGGTGCAGGAAAGGCTTCAATTTAGAAAAAACACTAAGTCACTTTAATATTGTCTTTATGGTTTGGGTTTGCTGAATAATAAATGATCTAGATGGAAACAGAAGATCATTAGCAACTATTAGATTATAACTTTATCATCACTCTCAAGTGAAATTATTGAGTTAATATTTTCTTCATGAAGATTGCATATGGTGTTCATAGACAAGGTAATTTTATAAGCTGGCATCTCAAAAGGAAAAGAAAAGGCTCAGTTGAAGTAAAGTTCAGGAAAATTGAGGGTATAAGCAATAGCAAAGGGTGAAAATTAGAGAGCAAGTTTTGCTACTACAGCAGTTCAGTGATAACAAACTCAACAGCCTTATTTTAGAAACACACAGCACTGAAGGTCAGCTAAAACAGTTATTTTCAAAAAAGCAAGATGGATATATTTGGTACCCACACAACATATTCCTTTTCAGAAATCCCATAAGAACTATCACATCAGCCAATAACATGTGTGCAAAGAAAATCAAGTATTTTCAAGAGCTGAGTGTGATTAAAGACATTATCCTAAACCACAGGTTTTAGAACACATACAAAATGTATTCAAATAGGAAGGAGCTTTACATATTAGAATATATTGTTAAAGGTTACACTGATATATTGTATATATTGTTATTGTTATATTGTTAAAGGGCTTGGGGAGAGATTTCCTGCTGCTGAAATACTCTGCATTCAATTATTTCAATAAGTATTCCAGTATGAAATTAATAAAAAAAAAATCTTTCATATGTTACGCAACAAAATCACTTCATTTTAAAAGTTTTATTCCATGAGAAACAGTATATTAATGCAAAAATGTAGAAGTGTCCAACATATTCCCCAAAAGTGTTAGTGGTTTGGAATGTTATTTTCTTGACCTTTCCAAAACACTCTTAAGCTTATCTGGAAAAGAAATTTGTATCTTATTTTTCTAAAGTCATCATAAATGAAGAAAGATCAGTTCACACAGCTCAACTATACACCCCACTATTCAAGTATTTATCAACAAAAAGCAATTTCAAAGTAGTTGCCTTGAGAGTGTTCAGGGATAATAGCTGGACAATTCATCCATAAAATTAAGCCAACAACTCCACCACAAGTTTCTTGACAGTCTTCTCATACCTGAAAATGTCAACTAAAGACTATTCTTCAGCCCAATAACAAAAGCTCTATTACACAATGATTTCTTAATTCATCTGACTGCAGGAAACTCATCTGCACTGTGCTTTAAGGCCTGGATCACCTCTTCTAAACCAACCAAAAGTCTTCTGGAGGAGTCAGCTTTAATGTTGTGATAATGATTTAATACCTTAATGCAATTTGAGACCATTGATGTAAAATTAGAATATTTCAACACAATTTGAAGGGCTATGCTTTGAAGAAGATAGCCTGGGGGAAAGGAAGGCTTCTGAGACCAAGAAAATATTCAGGAGCATGCTTTTATTTATTTATTTTTCAACTGAAAGCCCAGGCTCCTTTTTCTGCAAGTTATCTTCTGTACTTTTTAATTTATTTTTACGTCTTATCAAATGGGACTAGGAGAAACTTTTCACCTTTGTTTTAAGGACTCAAAACTGAGACTTCTTTCTTTTCATTCAAACGGAGATACAAAAAAGAAAAATCTCAAAACTAAAAGGCACAGGTAGTCACATACACTGAATTTCTAATTAAGTCCTAAAAAGTCTTCTGAGTCTCATATTCTTGATATGCCTTGATTGCTGTGAGGGCAATGTTAGGGTTTTTTACCAAACTCACCCATTACTGTAGCTATAAATGTTGTTAATGTTACATCACACCAACTCTCTTTTCACAAAGCCCAAGTTTTGTTCACATAAAGGCAAGGTGCTCCCATAGGCACAGAAAGCCTTTTCTCTGAGGTGTGAGTGTGTGTGTAAATGAGACATTTCAACTCAGAAAACTTTAAAGGAGGAAACTTTAGAAATTTTCCAGTTACCTCAACTTGTAGGATAACACCAAAACACAGAGCAGCCAAGATAACTGATGAGTGTGCTGCTCCACAAGGATGCGGCTTCCTTTCCTTCCCAAATTTTTTTATGCGGTTTTTGTTACATGTTTATGAGGATAAGGAGTCCAAAAACACTGCACAAGATTCACCAGAGGTCTGCAGTGAAAATATTTGCAAACTGAAAGATCTATTGCCTACTCAACAAGCTTAGTTTTGAAAGAAACCAGAAAATATCCTCACCTCCTCAATTTTCTTTCAATTTGCTGCTTTACTCAGTTTCTACCTTTCCAGAGAGATATTGCACAAGTGAATTAGAGGAATAAAGGAAAGAGAGGGGGTCCCTATGAGGATATCACAACAGAAATGAAATGTAATTAAAATCTGATTGTGGGCAAATGAACTGACAAAGACAAAAGAATCTAGAACAGATAGAGGTAGAAGAGTTTGTTTAATTTCATGTGTTTGGGATTCCACAGAGCTTTCACCAATTTTAAAAAAAAAAAACTTATATAGATGTACAAGTGCATGGTACTGGAATTATTGTCAGGCACAGAGGTGAATCTCTATAAACGTATTTAGAGGTAGGATTTAAGAAACTAAGGTGTCTGGTGCAGATTTGGCATAGTGTTGTTCCAGATATGGAGAACATTCAATCACAGAGATTTAGAACTAGACCAAAAAAATGAAGAAAAAAGGGGGGAAAAAAAAGACCACGAAAGGAGGAGAATGGATACAAGGGAGAGGTTTCCAGGAAATGCAGAGTTTAAGATCACAATTAATGAGAAGTGGAGACCAATGTGGAAATATTTGAGAATCTACTGAAGGGAAGCAGCAAATATAATTTTAAATGCAATCTTCCAGCACAAACAGCAAAAGAGGCCAAATGGCTTGTAAGGCTGGAAAGTGAAGAGATCAAGCACCAGCCTTAAACAAACAAAAGAGAATACTTTTCCCTCAAAGCACATAACCAAATTCAGAATCTTGTTGCCACAGGTTACTGTGGAAGCTAAGATGACAAATGTTTTGAAATGGGACTGGACAAGCAGGTGGAATATAAATAATGTTATAGTTAGGAAAGATGCAGTGGAACCTCTGGTCTTACACACTGTAGGAGATCTTCTGTTTGAAAGCACATTTCAAAATACTAAATGAGGATGTAACTTGGTCTTTCAGCTGCCTTTATGTGCAAAAAATAGCTTGCCCAAGGAAAAAAAATACAAAATTGAGAGGCTGAAGACGAATGTTGCGCCACTTTTTATTCTCCAGAGATCCTAAGCAACTGGCTCAAATGCTTTCCACTGTAGTTATAATTTGGGCAATAAGAACTGCTTTGACCATCCACAGCTGCTGATTCATGTTCATTTCCATATTGCTCTTCCAGATAATTGCTGCACAACACATTATAGCCCTGAATACTTCAATTAATTTAATGCCTGGCTGTAGATTGGCGTATCAGGATACTCCACCAAGGTACTCTACTTCAAACAGGGCTGCAAATTATCAGCTGCTGCTGCTTCCATTAAGAAGGTTTCTCGACGGTGTGGACTTCTGTCACTCACGCCAACGTGGTGCTGAACTGAGTCTCTGGCAGTGACACCCAGAGGTTATGAACTACTCCCACAAGCACAGCAGCTGTGTCTTCGGGTTGATTATGATCGAACACCTCCATCCTCAGCTCCAGCTAAATCAGTGCGGTTATTACCGCAGCTCTGCAAGCAGAGTCTACGTTTTTGGGTTGAGCAACACGAGTGTGACAGTTTGCTCTGTTTGCTGATGATTAATGACTAGTATTTGGACAAAGGTAAACAAAAATTCTTAATAAATTGGAAGAGAGTGGAAATTGCCTGGGGCCCATTACCAAAGAAAGGGTGTAATATATCGAGCCGGAATGTGCACTTCTAAAGCACTAAGCTTGCCAATTAGAATACAGAAATGACAACAGCTACAGGCATTAAAGGCTGTCCCTTTGTTACTGCGCGAAACAAATGTTTGAGCAAACTACACGTCTTGCCTTTGTGCTTCTGCCTATAAACTCCGACTTTGTACCCACCTCCCTGCTTCACAGAGTACTTTTTGACATTTATTATTAACAATAAATGTTAAGAAAAATGAAATTAGCAGTCACATTGATTCGGCAAAGCAGCGTGAGCATATTCAATAGCCCAAGCCTTTAACCTTATTCAAATAGATTCAATTTCTCTGAAGTCTGGTTTCTTTAATTATACAAAAAAATCTAAAAATAATGTTTATGCTATCAGATGCTAATTGTATTGCACAGATTGCCATTCATCTGCTTACAGTAATATTTATTTCCACTGTCATCACTTAACATCAAAACAGTATTACCTCACAGCACTCACAGTGAAAAAAATACTACTCTTCTGTATAATTTTGTGTTTAGGTTGGTCCAGTTAAAGGCACGAGACACTCTTCGCTTGGTTTGCATAATTAATATCTACAAATAATTTGCTTACCCTTAATCTCTAATTATGATAAACTATATCTTCCATTTTTAGGCAATCTTCTCTCTACACTAAAGCTGTTTAAATCGTCTCTGAGTTAGGAAGATAACTTAAAAAATTGAGAGAATCAGGAGATTGGGAATCACAGAGGAGGATTTCACAGGGGGAAGAAAAGAAAAAAAGAGAAGCCAGATGAAACTTTTAAACAATTAACAAACAGAAAGAGATAAAAATCTGTTGAAGTTAAAAAAGAAAGGAATAAAATGTATGGAAATCGCAGCACACATAAGAGAAGGAAAGCTGTGAATCATGTAGCACTTCCCTGCCTCTGCAGAGGATACCTTCCACTGACGTCCCCTGTTTCCTCACACAAGCTCGTGTGGGAAATCTGGCATGTACCTTGTCTTAGAAACCTGATATTCAAGGTAAGAAGTCGTATGATAGATGAGGTCTAACAAAGGAGTAGGACAAAAAATTACATCAACACGTTAAGCACAAGGGAAGGGATGAGAGAAATCAAAGGATGCTTCCAGATATATTTAGGAAGATAAAAAATACATCCTCTATTAAATAGAAGGATGCATCTCAGAAGATGACAAAAAAGTAGGTTTTCTAGCCCCCAGAGACAGAAAAAAATATTGTATAATTTTAGGAGGATTATGTTTCACTAGAGACATTAATGAACGTAATGAGCTAAAGAAGGGGTAAGACTGCTTAAATTTATCTATACAACCGATTGTGTCATACTTGATAAAATAATTGTCAGTCTCCTCCGTACTTAAAATAAACCTAACAACTCTGAACCCCACTAGGCTGTTAAGTACTAAACATCATCTCATGCTCTGTCACATAACTCTGATTGTTTCAGAAACCTTGGAAGCACCTGACATTTACCTTCTCTAGTTCCACTGCTGGAATCGCAGAAATGCAATTAGGAAAACTCGGGTACTCATAACAGGAAAGGTCAGCAGTGAGCAAGCTAAACCTGATAACATGCCTAATGGGCTGCCAAACATAACAGAATATCTCCCTGATAATGAGTGATTTTACAGACTGCCAGGAAGTTGATGCAAGATAATCAGATCAACAGGGGACACGCCACTGTGTGAAAGTGGAAATGGTGAAATATTCTTTGATAGAGTTCTATTGCAGAGTCACCGCTGATGGAAAAAAATCCCCCCTTATAAAAGGCCATCTTTTCAGAAATAATCACATAAATAAATTGGGCAGAAAACACAAATGACAGAAGTTTCAACATATGGTAAGTGCAGAAGCCGTTACCTCATCAAAGGCAGAGCACTTTGTGCCTGCAGCCAACAACCAACACACCACCGCCTCTGGGATGCAAAAGACAGCTTTCCTTTTCCTCTTCTTGTAGCAGCCAATGTAGAGGTTAGAGGGTTTAGTTTTTCTGTTTGTCTTTAACACAGAAATACTCACGCAGCAGTACAGGCTCTGTGCTCCTCATGCAAAGATCTCCTCCTTATTTGTGTCACTAATCCTACATAAACTAATGGTGAACTTTGAGAAAAATGAAAAGTAACCTAAGTGTTTCTTTTGATAAATGACATTTCATCAACAGTGCCAATAAATATCTCATTACTGAAAGCAGCACTTACTAGAATTTTTATGCCAAATACCCAGAGGCAGGTTAAACCTGTAGTGAAAAATGTTTCTGATACCTTACAACCACGAAGGAAACGTATACTTGTTGTAACCAAGTTCATCATGAGCAAATAAAATCTACATAATTCTCTTGTCTATTTAAAGACTAAAATTTGCATTAGATTTTTTCATTTTATTTTGTCACACTTATAAGAAATTGCATTAAAAAAGAAAAATAGAAAGAAAAAAGTACCATCATGAACTACAGTGGAGCTTCTGCCTCTATATTCTCTTATATTAAAATTCAAATTATGGAAATCATAACCTTCCAGGAATTACCTGTGATAACAGAACATCATGTTTTGAGACTCCTAGAATCCCAATTGCAAGGCTGTATTAAAGGCAAATGCTAATTTTATATTATAGTTTCCCCTATAGCTGAGTTATGGCAATCTATTTCATGATCAGTGTAGAAGACAGCTATTCTTTCCACATGACATATATTGTTGCCTAATTTATTAGGGGGGAAAAAAAATCAAGTGTAATTTCACGTGAATCTTCCTATTTTTCCATTTTATTGGAAGTAATACAATACATTTAGGACATGACACAGTTTTGAGGTCAGACTTTAATGACGGGCCAGGTGATATCAGCTAACTTGTACGAGCTGAATTTTCTCAGTAGCACGTTGTAACTTGTGTGAAGTATCCAATGTCCTGTCTTTGGTGGTCTATAAAAAGCTAAGCAGAAAACCTCAAGCACACATCTGTCTGATATTTCTCTTCATATATCCTTCTGTAACCAGCTTTATCTGAACAGCTGGGCCTGAGGCAAGTATTTATGAAACAGTACCCACACACACTGCAAAACATTTTTACAGGTGCTTACTTAGCAAAAAGTTCACTGCATAAGTGAATATATTTTGTTTAAACTGTAAGAAGAGAGGCATGCCAATAAAGGAAAGACAACACACTTCCCACAGCTAGACAATAAAATCAATAAAAGTGCAATTACGCTTCCAACTTTTTCTTGCTGTTCTTTCCATAATGACCATAAGCAATTGTGTCAGCTGGAAATGTTAAATATGCACAGCATGCACTAAGGAGAGCACACTCACCATGTACTATCAGGACATATTCTGTGCTGTTTCGGCCAATGGGATTTTTTGCTTCACATCGGTATGTGCCATTGTCTGTTTTGTTTAGGAAGCTGATGCTTAGAACCCTGCCATTGACAACCATTCTCTCTGGGTCTGGTAGTTCCCCACCATCCTTTGTCCACAGTACTGGTTCTGGCCTGTTGGATCAAAGCAAGGCATTTATTTAGACACATGGAACACATACATGCACATGTACATCAGAAATA
The DNA here is from genome assembly GCA_014706295.1 of Lycocorax pyrrhopterus obiensis. Classification (NCBI taxonomy): domain Eukaryota; kingdom Metazoa; phylum Chordata; class Aves; order Passeriformes; family Paradisaeidae; genus Lycocorax; species Lycocorax pyrrhopterus. The sequence goes on along the minus strand of JACSVZ010000001.1, from coordinate 112,591,589 downwards.
GCAGCACTAGAAACTTATGAATAGTCACCTACCACCAAAGAATATTTGAATTACTGGGTCTAATGAACTGTCACTATTACAACCTTACCATCCTGGACGTGAACCGCTAGAGAAAGTGAAAGAACAAGAAGAGAAAAAAGAAAGAAAAGAAATAAAAAAGGAAGCAGAACGGTACTGCAACAGGCCAAAATCTTTCCTAAATTAAAATATAGTTCTCATGAGGTTTCAGGGCCCACAGATGCTCGGTAAGGTAAGGGCAAACAGGATGATGTGGGTGTAAGTGGTGTGTAAATGGATTCTCAAATTACTTAGGCCATTCACATTCATGAGTGAACTTGAATGCACTGAGTATTTTTCCTGAACCGGGCACATCAGTCCCAAAGCAGCGCGTGTTACACACAACCTAAACTTGTTTCTGTTGCTGTGTTGTGTCACAGCACATCCCTTTTCCCACCTTTTCTTCATCCTTCCCTTAAGTAATTCTTTGTTTCGCATGTTACCACAAGCAATGCAAGATTTAACTTGAAATCCTGGATATTCTTCTCTTGTGAAACCTTTCCTCTTGTGCCTGATGCATTCACATCAAACAGACCAAAGGCAATGCCCTGGCAGCAACAACCCCCTAGGCAAGGTAAGGGCACCACAGAGAAGGGAACTGGCAGTCCTGCAGGTTTGCATACACCTTCCCACTGGCAAGGGATACCTAACTCCTTCCTAGAGGCTCTCAAGAAGCTCCACAGTCCCTGAGATCTGCCTAACAGACAGCAGGATGTATTTATTACTGGCATGCAGCCTTTACTTACGTGTAACAAGATACACTTTCAAATTTACATGAGGGAAGTCACCAAAAAGACAGGCCCCGTAACTGGGAATGAAAGGTTGGTTTACTGAATCTTGTCTGTGCCACGAGCAGACAGAGCATCTCAGGCCCTTTTACAACAGTCCCTTCAGCAGGATATTCACAGCCTGGGGATTCAGTGCTACCTTGCTTGAAGCTGGTAGCTCTGTGCAGTATTAACCCACATATCAATCTCTACCCAAACATGCAGCTGTATGACTCAGTAATAAACCAAAAATATAATACACAAAAATTAGCAGTTGCTGGATTAGCCACTAGTCTTACTCAAGAAACACTTAATTTCACTAATTTGAAGCAGGTGTTTAAAGCCTATTAGATATAATAAGTGCTAAGAAAAAGAATTAAACCTAAACACTTAAGGAGAAACATTCAGCCAAAATGTGGCCTCAGAAACAGAAAAGTAGTACTAATGGCTGCAGTGACATGATTTTCATTTGAGTGAGGTAAGACATGTAAACAAAGGGATTTTTGTTCTGAAATGCACTTACTTTTATAAAATTCATATTAGTCTTCAAAGAAAAAAATAACCTACATTTATTTTGAAATATAACAGATTAACACAAATTTTAGTAATATTTGGATGACACCCTGTTAAAGTGTTGTTGAATTTATTACTTAGACTGGCTATTCTCTGAAGTTTTGATTTTTTTTTTTTTTTTTGAGAAAATCATCTGCCCAGAGAATAAAAGCAAGGATTAAGAACTGATGGTGAGATGGGCCTTATTTATACCTTACCATAAATATGTCTTAATACTCTTCCTAAGTGCACTTCCATGAACTGGTATCTAAATACACGTGATACACGACGCACCCGCTTCCTTTCTGCTTAATGCAAGCAGGGAATCCAGACGCCCGTGCTGGTGCAGAAACATTGCCCTGCAGAGTTCACAGCATTAAGGTGTGATTTGCTGTGATATGTTAAGGTGGATTTGTTCAATTTTCCGGCCAACTCCGCATTGTTTCCCATTTACCAGCTCACCGTGGATCTGTAACCCCAGGAGTGGGGACTCTGAAACACTCCTGCTACAATGTGCGCCATTACCTGCATAAATGGCGTGTTAAAGCAACTTCTGTGCAGCAGTAATTTATGGAACTTAGGTCTTAAATTGAAACTAGATGGCACATCCTAGGGGAAAACCTATAGGATAACAAATAAGTATGAAATGGAACCGCAGATATAAATTATTCAGGGAGCTCTGTCACATTGTAATACACCAACTCTAGTCTTATACAGAGCACTTAGCCATGGCTGCAGAACGATGTGAGGCAGAAAAGCCAGGGCTTAGAGAGAGGCAGATCTGCATTCTCTGGGTGTTGGGGAAGCTGCTAATCAACAGTGACTATTCAGCCACCCCGTGCTGTATCTGTGGCAGCAGCAGAGCAATTCCTGGGCAGCAGGCCCGTAGTCAACACATCCTGGTGGCCAGGCACAGCTCTCCCTCCACCTCACCGCTCTCAGGCACGGTGGTGCCTAAAGCAGCAATTCTGTCACACCCACAGAAGTAAATTCTGCCCGCACTGCTGGCAAACTTTGAGACACTTGGTCTAAACAATTCACTGGTTAGGCAGAAGTGAGCTAAGAACAGGAGACATGCTTGTGCACCCAGGCCACCACGCTGCTGTGGTCAGCAACAGCGGGATGGCTGTTCAAGGGAAGGATGGGAGTGCATCCATTTTCTGCTGTCCATTCTTCCTGCACTCTGCCAGCAGCCACAATCCTACTGTCAGGGGTGCTGCAGGCCACATCTCTTGTTCTCTTTTGTATCTACTCATTATTTAGAACTGTTGCCTATGAATGTCTCTAATATCTTTTGGAATCTGTTTATGATGTCTGTCAACTCAGCCTCCTGTAGCAATGAATTCTGGAAGTTCCCTACCTGCCATGCAAAATGGAATTTGCTTTTCTCTCTTTTACACTGATCTCCTAGAACTGGCAATGAATATTGCAGGACATGGTAAGTAACACTCCTTCATATTATAATCTTGTTCTGACAGCCTTGTATTTAGCAGGTCTCTCTCTCCCCCTCTTTCTCTGTTTGTTAGAATTCGATGCCTTCCGAGATTATCAGCAGGGAAAAAACTACACAAAAAAGGGCAAAGGAATCTTAACTTTAGAGCACATTGGCTGTTCTTTCATAATTGCCTTAGTACCTTCATTGTCCACAGCTGAAACACTGAAAGAAGCTTTCCTTCTCTGTCACAAGGCACAGACAAGTGGGAATTCCCCACAGTTTATCCTATTGAAACCTGTCCACAGGTGCAGGCCCAGACAGGAATCTTGCTCTTACCCAACATTTTGAAAGGGACACTTAAGTTTTACATGCTAAAACACCTGGCAAATATGTACACTCCTAATATTGCACATTTTTCTCTACTGCATACCTGTTTAACATTGCAGAATTTCAGCTTTTTTTTTTTAAATACTAATGAGTTGCCATAATGCTGTCAATTCCTATGTGAACTGGAACACACAGGGATGTTTGTACAAACAGTACCTTCCATTTGGGCTTATTTTAGGTTGAATCACACTTATCAGTTTAATATCCTTTTTTTTTTTTTCTCCAGAAAATCCTGAAAATATCTTCCTAGGGGCACAACAGCTATAAAGTCAGAATGAGGACTATGGCCAGGAATGGCACTGCATGCTGTCACCTTCACACATCTCATGGCACTGCCAAGCTCACTGACCTGCTCTGTCCTAACAGGAACACGCAGCCTACTAAGTGCCAGTGCAGCAACCCAAAACCCAAGTCTGTCCTCCCTTTTCTGCTGTATTGGATTAGAGGTGCTTTTCTATAGCCACAGTTTAATCCCTCCCATGTGGATGTGGTTAAGTGGAAATGAGCTGTGCTACCACTGAGAACCTGCTTTGGGTTGAAGGAGGCAGCAGAGCTGAAGCACCAAGATGCTGCTTTCTTCCCAAAAACACAGCTCTGCTTCCGGCTTACTTATTCTCACTTTCTCCCACTGTGACATTTTTTAAAATAAAACCAAACAAATTAAGCGTGTTGTAGTGAAGAAATACCTCCAAAGACACAGCTCAGCTGTGACAAGCCGTGATATTTCTTGGGCTGCTATGTCTTGCTTTTACTGATTTTTGATGTCGAATTCAGCTGCTTATTGGTGGCATTATCAGAACCATATTAAACTGAAAGAAACCAGAGATGCTAAACACAAGCTTGGTGAACAATGAGTTCTCTGACTGGCCCCCAAGAAATTTGAACTCTAGACTTTCTCTGACAAACTGTTAAATGGGCTTAGGTTATGTTGTAATTTATGTTTAATCCTAACAAAAAAGCCCATAAACAGTCAGCGAAAGCCTTAGAAAATGGAACTGGTTTTTAGTACAAAAAACTGAATTTGTTAACTGTCTTCATGTTAGCCTCAAAACCTGACATAAAACCAACAAAATTTGGTATTCTTTTCCAGTCAGAAGGAAATGGTATTGAAATGAAGGTATAAAACACTGGTGTGAAGTTCCACAATGCTTCAAGTTTTATACTGTGGTACTTTTCTTACAACTAACTGAACAAAGAAATGGCAAATAAAGCAAAACTATTTTCTAGTCTTGCGAGTAGAAAACCTCTTCTTCCAAAATAAGTCAGGGAGAAAGGTAAGGGCAAACTGACATATGTTGGAAAAAAAGAAATTAAAAACCACATGTTTGATTAGAAAAGAACACTTAGGCACTGCCTTACCTTGTCAACAAGTGTTTACATAACATGAAAGTCAACAGTTACATTTGTCTACATCAATATATTTCTTTTTAGCCGAGGCCTTTGAAATTACACAGGAGTATTTTAAGACAAGTTTCTTATTTTTCCATCCCTTTCTCCATCCTTAACCAAAGGACAGTGATGTTTCAGTGCTTTCTTATAATCCTCCTCTCTAGTGACATCTTTATATTTAACTATAATAGTTAACTTGCCCTTCATTTAAAAATTATACATATATCTATTGTACTATGTTTTCTTTTTGAACAAAGTGAATTTAAGCAATGCAATCCATTTCCACTTGAAACTTCTTGGCTCTATTCATTTTTGTTGCCTTTTTCTAATTTTTGTGTACAGAAAGGTCATGTACAAAGCATTCTTCACTGAGTCCTTAGTAAACAACACTTGGACAACTTCCTGACCCATGATAATAGCGCAGAATAACCTTTTCATTTCCATAAGATCACACTCAGAAAAACCCCCTGACCAACCAAAACAACAACAAAAAACCCCACTGCCAGCTTTTTTTGCACGTTCAGTCTCACTGAGGATTTTAGCATACAACTGGGTACCTAAGCATCCTGTCAAAATTTTGTAGCCAGTGTGGGTAAAAATAAAGATTGAAGAAGAAGAATTTGAGGAACACTAACAAGGTAAGTAAATTCATTATTTTGAGTAGGGCCCTCTCAAACAACACCTTTTACTTCTCCAAACAGGGGTACACTTGTATTCTCTGAAGTCCATAAAAACATAATCTAGTGGACATCCTCAAATGAGTAATGGAAAAGGTATCACAAGATTTATCAGAGTTTTTCTTGCTGAAAACCTGGTGCAATGTTAGAAGTCAACTAAGGGAATGATTGCTTCATTAATTTGACAGCTATAGTTTCTCTGTATCAAGAAGCTGGATTTTTAGCTTTGTCAGTTAATCATCCACTTGAAAGTCTGAACCCTGGGAGAGCCTCTTATTTATATAAAGTCTCAGTCTGAGGAGTCATATTGGGATGAGCTGGTTTGGGAGCATTCCATCTATCAAAAACATCAATATCCACAGTCTCTAGCCTTTCATAAAAGGCTTGGATAGATGGATTTTATTTTACGAGATAAGAACTCTCTGCGATATTCTAGTTCTGCAAAACCTGAGTAACCTTCACAGAGTGTTTTTGTCCCCAGAAGAATTAGTAAAGAATATCCAAAGTACTTTTCACAAAGTTCTCTTATTTTTTCAGAAAGAAGCTTTGAACATCTGAATTGACTATTATATTTGCCTCTACTTTTCTCTTTTAAGCACCTCAGCAGACATAATGTAGCCTAAAAATATTTACAATGTCCTATGCCAACACTTTTTCAATGGTTAAGAATTAAATTACCAAAATATGTTAAAGAAATGAGGTGGCTACTAAATATAGATTTCAAAGTTTCATATCAAAAATTTGACAAGAATTTACAGCTATAAAGACAACAGGAACAACAAGATGTGTTGAGGACAGCTGCAGTATATTATGTCTTGAAAAAAAGTGCTTAAATAATAAACATAAAGAGGTAAAAAGAATCTCAAATGGTTAGTATTCACCATTTATATGGAAAAAAAGAGAACACAAAAAAAATAGAAAAAAAGAAAAAGATAGCAGAAAAGGAAAGGAAACAAACAAACCAAACCAAACAAGCAAAAAACCCAAACACCCTTCATTCCTTAAAGCCTTGCTTTGTTCATCACAATTATACTTTGGTGACAGACCTCCCTGCCTGTATCTTGCTTTGGATAAATCAGGCAGTCCTCCCACCCTCGCTGGATTACAGGTGCTAACCAGGCTGATATGACAGACTAAATTTGCAGCTGAAAGTCCTTATCCCTCAGCAGACTGTGACAGCAACTGATTAAAGTGAATCAAGAGTCTTTTCAAAGCAAAGATATTTATTCTTCTACCCAAAGATACAAAGTATATCTTGTTACAGGGTAAGAGAGTAATTTTTCATATTCATATTTCCCCCTATCTACACTCTAATATTTCCTTGCAACTGATATTAAAGTTCCTTTCAGGTTAAAAACCTTTGCCTGTGAGAAGCTGACTGTTCTGTTTCTGCCATAATTCTCCTTTTTTTTTTTGTATTTCCTCTCATCAGGCTGATAATCTGTTTCCTTTTATCCTTTAGCACCTTTAAAGTCTAGGACACCCTTTGACCCAAGGCTTTCAACCTTTAACACAACTGTGCAATGCTGCTGCTCTCTGTCTGGAGAGATTTTCCCAACTGATCACAAAGCCATTATAATTGTAACTTCTTTGAAACTGCTTACCTGTAGTTTTTCCCTTTGTGCATATCGTACCTCCTCCCCTCCCAAAAAAACCCATTTCCTTTGTTAGTCATTTTCAAGAAGGCAAGGCAGTATCAGACTAATGCTCTGAAAAGTGCCTAATCCATATATATATGTGTGTGTATATATATATATATATATATACACATATATATATTTGTGAAGCTTCTTACCTAATTCCAGTATTATTCACAATCTTCTCAGAGAAGTATAAAAACCCTGCTGTGAATAACATTTTGGAGAATGGCTTTCTCATAGTCATGAGACAGATCAACAAGAGAACTTATGTGAAATGAGAAGACAACTTATCGGTGAATTGCATCAGAAATATCCCTTGTATTCTACTATTGTAAGCAGCAGGGAGGCTAGAAATGGACAAAAAGCTTGTCTAAAAAGAAAAAAAGAGAAACCCAACAAAAGTTTGTGAGGGAGATACCATAGGGAGTAGTTGCCATTCTGTAACCTGTCCTTCTGGCATCCCATCCCACACAAATCTCTCCCACTTTTTTCATATACTACACCTGCTTTCAAACTTCTGGCGCCCCATTTCATCCCCCCTCCATTTTTGTTGCTTCCTCTGAATCCGAGCAACTTCCCAAACAACAGACTGGGCATTGCTACTCTTTTATTACTTCTCGAGACATTTCTGCACCAGGCAGGCAGCTATGTCCATGAAAGGCAAAACTTGCTGAACTTGAATTCATTTATGCCTCCCATCAGTTATGAATCTAGAAGCAAAAAATAGAGGAGGGAGAAAGAGGCTGCCATAATTCCAAATTTTCAAGGCCAGGCCTCCACTTAGGAGCAAATAGGACTGAAGAACACTGTTAAACTTATGTATACCATAAAGAAGACAGGTAAACCTCTTTTAAATACACCATCAGGTCAGGGAATAGGCACTGACTTCATTTTTTTTTTCCACAATAAATCTGGAAAAGACCTGGATATTTTAATGCATTTTTAGTAGTTCAAATCAAAATGCCAAGTATTTTAGAACACTTTTAGTAGCCAGTTAATAACCACACTTTTTTATATGTATTTTTTAATGTCTGAGGCTCAAAGCATCTTAAGTTCAGAGGAAACACTGTAACCTCTACAGTTTAAGAATAGCTTTAATAAGAAGCCTGGTTTAAAACCTTGTCTTTAAAAAACAATGGTATGTATGGCTACACTGTTCATTTTATGTTGCCAGTTTATAAATAATTTAGATTTCTTTTAAATTTTAACCAGGAAAAAAGAAAAGTCCCCTACAGAAGCATAACATGCCTTTCAAAAAGATTCCTGAGGCTAAAAAGGCAGAAGGAGAGGTGCAAGCCAGCACAACAGCAGGAAACACAAAAAAAAACCCCCAAAAACCCCAAACAAACAAAAAAACCCAAACCACATTAAAAAATCTTGTCATAAATCCTGCCTCCCTTGCTGGGGAGCAGAGGCCTTGCAGGAGTGATGGCCACTGTGAGCCAACAGGCAATGGCTCAAGGACAAAGCAGCAGGTAACACTTCACAGGAAACATCTGCAGGTTGGCCTGCACGCGGCCACAGATCAGATGAGGTGTTTTCCAATTCCTATAAAGTAGCAAAGACGCTGGTTTTGTATCAGAATTCTTGTACTGAAGGCCTGATATGGCCAGACTGCACAGTGCTGCACCTGTTCAGGTGGATGCACAATGGATTATCTGCCGTGCAGTCGTTCAGCAGCTCTCCCAGGCAATGGGTAAGATACACCTAATGACATATCAGTAATTAAGGACAAGTGACAGCCTTGTTTTTAGGAGATTGTGCAAGAAAGCAAGGGGAGAGAGACCTCTAGAAGGTGCATCTCCCTTACTGCTGCAGTAGGGGAAGGCAGGCTCCATGAAGTTGCCCCCTAACCTAGAGAATGGAAATCCAGCAGAGCCCAGACCCACACTGATGGCCAGGCAGTCTCACACAGGGCAAGAAGTGAGGTCCACTCAGAGAAAAACAATGATGCCCTGAAAGCTTCTTTAACATTCTGGAGCTGAAAGTACTTTGGATCAGCACTGGAGCACGTCGGTAATACACGCCCTTCCCCTGTTCTGCCTGGGATTGGTGCCACATATTGATGTGCAAATTACAAAGGCAAATCCCTTTCCTTTCAGTCTCATAAGCTAAGACCTACACTCTCAGATAAGAGCAGGGAAGGGAAGTGAGGAGAAACTATATACAGATAAGTGAATATAAAGAATAATTGTCACACCTTCCTTAAATATTTTATCGCTATTCCTAAAGGCTTTTTCTTTCCTATCAGAATACAGCTGAAATGATAAATGGCATGTAACAATTTTATTCACACAAAAAATTGTTGATTAAATATAGGAATCTTAACAGCCTGGTTTCACTATAATTCTAGTTCTATATGTTTCTAATTATGTAGTCAGCATTCAAACAGCTAAATCTTTGGGCTTCTTATGCTGCTGTTTACACCTTGTTGATTCCTTCTTAACCTTTAATAGCTTTTGAGAAATTAGTAGATTATTCTTTTTCATCAGTTGTAAGTAAAGCATGACTATAAGAACCAAGGGTGATGGAAACTGCCGTGGATTAAATGGACAATATCTGAGAAAAAAAGTATTTCAAAGACATGCAAATGTCAGCAGTATTAAGATAATATGGTGCTCAAGTGGATGCATCAGAATGGCTGCTGAAAATTACTGGGATTAACCAGGAACTATGTTCTTAATGTTAATGAAGCACTGCTGGGGATAGGAAAGCTGCAGCAAAGCATAATGATAGGATGTGCACACCTTAGTTACTATGCATGTGTCACAGAACAGAGGAAAATAACATCTTCTCATCTGGCACATCCTCAGACCTGTTTATAACACCGTGTCCCTTCACACCAGTTTACAAGCATACTGCATCCCCAGCCAGGGGAGCAGGCACTGGGGAAAATACTGATGTACCAGAAATAACGGAGAGAAAAATAGCAGAAGGAGCTTCAGCACCACTAATGTTAAACACTACATTTTCCTATTACAGGATTGAGAAAGGTACATTTTCTTAAGCTAGCCTGGTTTACATAGGTTATGCTGAAGTGCCACACAGAGATAATGGTGGGGACTGCAAAAAACAAGAAGCAGGCAGTAACTGCTGCCACACCACATTTTCAGTTCCTTTTTCCTTAACCACCATTATGTCTGTTGGTCATATCCTCAATGTCAGTTGAGGTCTGAAGGGTATATAATGGAATTAATGAGAAAATATTATTACGAGATTTTTTTTTTTCCCTTTGGCAAGTCCTTATTTTCAACTGCTTAGATATTTCAGGCTGCCACACTGACAGATGTTCACATGCCTAATTTGCACTGTTTTGAATTCTGCCTTCACTGTGTCCCAACATTCACAAGAAACTTTGTTACTACAATAAGCAGAGAAATCCCATCTAAGAAACGCCAGCTACGTTTTCCGAGTTAAGGTCAAATGCTTGCTGGCATGAGAATCAAAGAGGAAAATGAAGAGTGGCTGATTCATTTCCACTCTTTCCATTAAATAAACAGTTGAAAATCTCATTCACAGTTATTTGCTTGTCCAAATACTACTTGTTTGAAATCATTTGCTGTTGATGTAAGACACAGTCAAGGAGAAGCCTCATTAAACTAAAATTCCTTCCTGCACTTGAGGTGCAGTGACAACACCCAGAGAGCTGATAAAAGCACCAGTGCTGCATCTTGGATGACAAGCAAGGACTTCAGTACCAACCCTCATTAACCAAGGTATGCAGTTCTTGACTTTCAGTGCGTGTAAGAACATCGTGAAGTTTGGAAGATGAAGCAAAATATCCTTTTTTTTCCCACCAGATAAGAAACCACTAATAACTAGCCATAGCAATGACATTTCTAAGATCTTCTGTTGCATTGTGTCTTCTCAGCAAGTAAATATTTGTTGCTATATACAACAGTTTACAGGACCACCAAAGCAATGAAAATACACCATAGAATGTTTGCACCTCAGTTATTTTTTTTCACCAGTGTAAAAAAAAGCTGATGTTGAAGCACACTGTATAATAATAATGAATAATAAAATATTTTATGCTTTCAAGATAATATAACGATATCCTAATAATAATACACTGGGAACTTATGATTATTTGTATTTCAGAGCTAAGTTCTATGCCACGGTTTGTGTCAATTTCTTTTGCATCTAAAAATAACTTATGAAATGTTAATACAATAAAGGGAAAAAGAGACAAACATCATTTACTCAGAGAAGTTTGCTTTTCTTTTCCCAAATGTGTTATTATCTCCAGACAGAGGGGAGTGCTTTAGTTCACACAAACTTCCCTCACACAGAAAATTATTCATTAGTACCTTCATGGTAATAATTTTAGCACTGTAAAGGAGATATCCTCAAGCTCTCCATGGGATCTAGCTCCATTAGCATCTAGTCCCAGCAAGCCACAACAGCCTATGTTCAATTCTTAGCAGCACAGGAACAGCTGTACTGAGTCAGGGAAAAAGCTCAGCCAGCCCAGTCCCTTATCTCCCACACCGGGGATAAGCAGATGTCTAGGGAACAGGCCAAGCACAGATCTCAGGCATTTCTGATACCAAGCACAGTTTAAAAACACTCTGTAAACCGTAAGGACTTGCCTTTTCATGAACTTAGGCAGTTTTCCCTTGAATTGCTGAATTTTCACCATCTGTCATATCCATTGACAACAAATTCCCAAAGTTTACCAGTCATTTTATGAAAAATCACGTCCTCGCTTTGCAACAACTGGTTTGTACCTGTTTAACTTACCCTTAAACACTTCTATTTGTAGAGAGAATGAACCAGCAGTCCTTAGCAACTACCTCTGTACTATTCACAATTTTGGAAACATCTGTAATGTTTCCCTTCTATTATTTGCTCTGCCCTTTGAGGATTGTTTAAAAAATGTTTATAAAATAGGCTTTTCCCTCTGTGAAAGGAATTCCAGCCCCATGAAACTTTGTCTTTATTCAGATGTCTGCTAATTCTAGTCTTTTTCATAAATTTTAGTATTTAAGAAGCTCAGATGTCAGTTCTACAGGTATCCACATTCTGGGATCTCTCCTGAAGCTCTGTTGTCCTGAGCTTGCCAGGTGGTTTTAAGCATTAAGTTTCCTGTCACAGCTCATAATTCATCAATCTCATCCTTGAATTCCCTTCGAACGCCAGGGTGAAACCTTCTGGTCCTGCTGACTGCCTACTGCTCATTTTGCCTGTTTGTTCCTCAACCACCTCCACAGTCCATTTAAATCTTGCTGGTGAGCACCTCAGAAAAGAGGGAATCAGTCTGTAATGCACCCAGTTCCCTCTGTCACAGAAAATACGGATGTAGCAAATTCATCTGGCTTCCCTTTAAACCTTGATTCTCAGCTGATCTTAAATAATGTACTGACAAACTTTGAATTATTTAATGAAAAAACCCCTTTTATTTTCAAGTTTCTTTTGTAGTTATTCCTTAAATACTTTTTTTTTCTCTTGCTTTTTTGGTGGCTTGGCTTACTGAATTTTTATATTTAATCTGGCAAGATTTAAGAATCTTCTCTTTCCTGTGGAAAACAACTTCAGCTTTTCAAATTACAGCTTCGCCCTTTTTATTACTTTGATTTCTCTTCTGTTTAGCCTCACCAACTTCTTCTTCTCAAGGGATTCTGCTAGGTGATATGCATTGACCCTGTGATTCTAAACTCTTTTTTTTATTTTTCTAACATAGTCCTCAGGCTGCCTGGAAAGATTTAATTCTCTTAGTTGCCCCTTATAGCTCCTTTTTAACAAGATTCTTCATTTTTATGTAGTTCCTCTTTTTGATGTTGATTACCATATAATTGCCCAGACTTTGTTTTTTGCCTCTAGGTGCAAACAGCAAGTAAATACTTTTTAAAGAATGAGCTGAATGAAGATGGCGCTGAGAGCTCCTTCAGTCTGTGACTCCCTTTGGAGCATTCTAGAAAATTGTGTGTACGAGGCAGAAAGGTAGGCTGGGGATATCTGAGAGCAATAGAAAGTGAAAACAAAACAAAAACCAACCAAAACCCCCACAAACACACAAAACCAACAAACAATCATAATCAAAAATCAAATAGTAAGTAGAAACACTGATCTGTCCCCCACTTACCTCCCTCCCACCATCCCGCAGAGACACCCACACCCCCTCCTGCTGCAGGGATAACACAGTCCATCCCACCAGCGCTTCTTAACCCTTGGTAAATCTTCCCAATTTCATCTTAAAAGTGACCAATCCAATGTTCCTAAGCAAGAATAAACCAAAACAATGGGAAGAGGTGATCCAGGTGCAGGAGCAGGGGTTGCCCTGCAGCCCCTGGAGGAGCACACTCTGGAGCAGCGTTCTCCTGTGCAAGACTGCAAATCACAGACCCAGTCTTTCCTCAGCTCTTAATTAATGGAAGTTTTGAAAGTGGTTTACTGTCACGCTTTAAATAGCATGGATGTGGAAATTTCATTTTTAACCAGCCAAGCTCAGGTCTGAGAAATCTCCAAGATCTTCCCTGCAACAGAAAGTCAAAAACTACCTCAACCAAACAATGAATAATTTGCTACACTAATAATAAGTTCACACAATCTATTCTTTCTCTTACCTGTTTACTGTCACACCTGACATATCCGCAACCCCATTTATCTTGTCATCTCCATTTTTTCTGAGGTTATGCCCACCAAAGTGTTAAGCTCCTCTAGAAGGATGGTGTTTTACCCTGCTAGCTTACACCATATACAGGTTCTCAGGGTACTCTGCTGCTGTAAACGTGGGGTAAAAATGCAGATATTCAATGGGCTGGTGCTCCCCATGACATTGGGAGTTCCACATAACATCTGCTACGCATATTCCAGAACTGTGAAACATAATAAGTATAATGAGCATGATTCGTGCTGAAGAAGTTATACTAATGTGTATTTTTGTGTTCTACTGCTAGTGGTTGATTCAAAAACTCTTTAATTTTATGTGTAACTGCAGCTAAACACTTGTCTACAGAAAGTAAAGTAGCTAAAAGGTCAAACATCACATCCTCTCCCAAAACTTCTTTCTCATGTTTAAACTTGCAGTCTAGCACTCAATAAGCATTCCCTGCTCTGTATTTCAATTTTATCTATTATTCTATTTCACGGGCCTTTTTTACTTTAGAATGTGTTTCCACCTGAGAGCAAGGAAAAGAATTATTTCAAAAGCCATACACATGCAAAATGGGTTTAACGAGCATTAAAAATGCTGCGTGCAGTTGTTTTTCATACTGTACTTTCTGCACTTTTATGGGTAAACACTGCAAAAAAGGGATGCTTAAAAAAGAGGAAAAGCAATTATTGAATTGAGCCTATTAGGCAATGTGATCATTTTACAGAACACTAAAGGGGAAGTTCTTAAGCACTGCAGGAGGCTTTATTGTAAAGTGTAATTTTCAGACAGCCACTAATGCTCCCACCTGCTTCTTTTTGTGTCACACATTTTATAACACCAATTTCCCTGCTCTCTGCAAAATACTGAGGGGAAAAAAAATTACAAAAAAGTGTAGAATGTCCCAGCTGTGAAAAGAAGATACAAGCTCCCAGAAGGAGAGGATGTTTAATACAAACTGAAATTTAAGCTACTGAATATACATGCTCTATCTCAGCAAAAATGTTACCTGCTTTGTAATATGTTATCTACTACATCATGGCATAATTCTACAGTGGAGGTGTAATGTCAATGAAATATTGGTGTAGAAAGTCTCAAGCTGAATATTTACACAATCCTTTTAAATAATTGGCTTTTTCCTGCAAAGACAAACTACCTATCTGGCAAGTTTCACCAGGCAGATTTTTTCCTAAAATTCATATGATATTCTTCATGAGATTTTAGAACATTTTCCTGAAAATGAGCACTCATTAAATATAAAGTATAATAGATGCGTACGAAATCAAGGCAGGAGATATTATTAGCATGACCTCCTTCAAAATTATAATAATTTAAAAATTGGTCAACATTTCTCTGAGGTTGACAATAACCACAGGATACAGAGTGATTAACATCGGCTGACACGGGATATATCCCATCAGAGCAAATTAACAGGAGGCTGGGTTTGAGTTAACAATCACCTACTCAAAGAGAGTAAGTTCCTTTTGGAGAAATGGAAGCTCACACTTCTCCAAACAGAAAAAGGCATACGGAGAGCCTTAATGGGATAAAGACACAGAGACAAAAAAGCACTGTTTGGAAAAAAAAAAAAAAAAAGACTAAGTAGGAACATTTCAAGAAACTGTAACAAGGGCGAAGAGACAGACAGGACAGAGATACCAGCTGTATTTGCACAAGACGGGCTCTATCTAACTGGTGAACATGCCAAATTCAAAGAAAGACAACTTGGAATGGACAGAGAGCAAGACAAAGGACAGGAATAGGAGAGCCTGAGCTATCCTGAGAGCTGTTCCCAGTGACAAGGCACGCAGGGCTGAGAACTGTGAGGAGGGTTTCTTACCTTTCTCCAAGTCTACATCCACAGATACAATACCCTGTCCTGTACATGTAGGAATTTATTCAAGCACATATTTACAGAACCTTGCCCAAAGCTGTGTGTGACGTGTGTCCCTGGAAACTTCACTGTAAACTCAGGGTGTTCAGAAGGCATAAATCAGATAAAGATATTTCAGTTGATGCTAGATCTGGGATCACGGCGAAGAACACCAGGGAGGCTCCTGGTTTGTTAAATGCACAGCAGTTTAGCTCATCCACCTTTCTGCTAAGACAAAGATCTAAACATAAAGCAGTGGAACTCCAGTAACTAGCTTCCCTTTTTTTTTTTTTTTTCACTTACTTGTTTTCTTGATTTCAGTTGTAGGTGGTCCTTTCCAGAGGAACCAGGAAAAAGACTCTTACAATTCAGGATTTCTTATGCACAAATGTGTATGAAGCTTAAGGGAGAAATACTTTGATACCACATCCATGTTTTGCAAGAGTAATATTTCATTGTGGATATGGACAAATCTATCCAATTTTACAAATCATTAATATTTATTGATACTGCCTGAGCATCCAGTTCGGGCTGTGGATTCATTCCGCACGGTGATTTATAAACACAGAAACATGGATGCTTTTCCAGATTCATTATGATAATTCATATAGGCAGAACTGATACCAGCATTCCTTTCTAGGCTGCTAGGTATTCATGGCACAAACCCAGAGAGCAGTGAATAAAAATCTATGTAGAAAATGAGATAATTTCTTACAGAACCTCCATCTCACCTGCCAGAGAAGCTGGGGAGTGCATCGTGTCAAAGCAGGACAGAAAAAATTGCCCATGGACAAAAGGCTGGCCATTAGACTAATGATTCAGAGCCTAAACCTGCCATCAGGATGCAGTTTCAAAGCAATATTGGCAAACTGCTTGCACCAAAACGTTAACGGCTGAATGTCAAGTGGGTCTCCGCAATTTTCTGCCCTAGGTTCTGATTTCACTCTTGAGCACAGGTTTGTAGGCGTGCTAAGAACTCACTGCTACGATTTAAACCACAGATGAGCTACCTCCTGACTGGGTTGCTGTGTCACTCCAAATACTCTTGGGAAAATAGGGACTGTGATCAATGTTAGATACATCACCTATTTGCCAATTCTGAACTCAGAACTTCTTCCTGCTTCACTTCCCAGCTGTAAGTTTGAGGCAACTGAATAATCTAATGATTCAAAGGTGTGGAAAAAATAAACATTTAAATATTTGCTAAGTTCTCAGACACTATGGGAAAAAAAACCCCAAATGAACAGTAAGGAGGAACTCCTTTAATTCTCTCTTCTGGGGGCAGGCATCAAATAAGACATACAGATCATCCATAGCTACCATTCATAATTACTGTTCCACTGAAGGAGTCAAGAATCCTCTTCAAAGGTTATATCCTGTCACAGTTTTCAGGAAGAAAATCATTATGATGTTTCTCATCACACAAAGAAAATCAGGAAATCCAAATGTGTCCCTTCTACTATTTCTCAAAGTGCCTTCCTTAGGTTCAGATGTCTTTTGACTTTAATTCAAAGTCTGAACTCAGGTAAGTATGCAGAGGAACGAGGAGATTCTGCTCTTTTCTTTACAATACCTTTCATCCTTACACCTGTGACAAAATGATTCATGAGATAATTGTTTCTGTAATTTTTTCAACTACCAAACATGAAAACTCTGCAGAATTGGCAGGATCTGCAGATGAAGAAGACAGAGTGTGTTGTCTACTTTGACTCTAGCAAGTCTTTGGTGATTGTCTCCAACGACATTCATTGTACCTAGGCTGGGATGTCACTGTCATCTGGATGTGTGTAGCACTCAATGGGTGAAAAAGCAGCCAGACCATTGATGGAGCTGAAGGAACACTCTGCCCAAGGGCTGGTTAAAAGCAGATTTCTTCAGGAGTCTGTCCTGGGTCCTGTTTAGCTCTTCAATGCCAAAGACCTGGCAGAGGTGATGGGACGTGTTCATTAAGCTGGCTGTACCGATACATCTGAGGGGAGGCCACTATTCAGGGGGGTTTCTGTGGACTGGAGGAATGGGTCAACAGGTCCCTCATGGGAGGCAGGGGACCTCAGCAAGGATGTAAAATCCAACACCTAAGCTGAGAAGAACGGGGGAGTTGTGGCTAACAGCAGGTTTAACTAGAGCCAGTTTGAGGCCAGGCTCTGCTGCTTTCGGATGACTGGATAGGAGTCCACTCCCTTCACTGTTTTTTCTCAGTCTCACCTAGAGCCCTGCCAGGTCCTTCTCAAATGAATCAGCCACTGTCTGGGTTCCCTGGCAGAATGGTGGTGTGTGTTTCTCTGTTATCATTAGTATTTGTTTCCACCAGCCTTTGCAAAATGTTTGTCTCACTCTAGGGAGCCTTCTTTAAACAGATGCTACAAAAGACAGGACATTCTGTGGAGACACCACACACATCATTTATAATGACTTTACAGCCCGAGCCTGGTTCTTTGGTGTGCACTCATTATTAAAAGTAAACACCTTTTCTTACATTAAAATGTTTATTTGTCCATCCTTTATACTACTCTGTATATATTAGTGTTTGTTATTGATTGTGCTTTTCTCTGTAACTTTCATGAGCTCACGAATAATGTGATACTATGTGAGTTTTCTGAAATAAAAATCTTCCCTATTTATCTCAAACAAGGCCAAATATTCACTTTACATTAGTCAACCAACTGTACTATGATTCCCCTGAGCTGCATGGAATGGAAAGGCATTTCTCTAAAGCACACAGGAGACAGCTAACTCTCTCTTTGTTTCCTGTGCCCTAATTATTCCATTACATTTTGACGTCCTTTCTCCTGAAATGACACTGACTTAAAAAACTCACATATTTCATGCATGCTTTGATGAGAGTACTGACTAAGAACACTAAATATTGAATTCTTCCATTATGGGTCAGTTTTTGAATTTACTTTTGGGGCAGTTCTGAGTCACAATACTATATAGTTAAGACACAAGAGTGTATAGAAGTTATGGCTTGCAATAAGAAAACATTGGCTTTTAAAAATTTTGTAAGTACAGATGACTGTAAATGATCATTTTGTTCTTTACTTTTTATATTTTTTACAGCTACCTCATATTTATTTTAAAATACTCAAAATACTGTCAGAAAAGTCTAGACATTGCATAAAAAGGATGTCTATGATTTCCGAAGTTTACCTACATTTCCTTCTTTGTGAAAATAAACAAAGTTTTGGTAAAACTATATTACTGTAAAAGAATAAATAAATTAAGAAGATTCACCAACACCTTACAGATATATTAGGCAAGCTCATTGATTAAAATGTTACAGATTGACAGCTATCCAGGGATCCAGCCAAAAAAACTGGAAGACAAAACAGTGCTAAGGATTGAAAACACAAGAGATTCAATTTGGTTTGAAGCTACACAGCAGTACCTCCAAAAAAAGGAATGCTGTTGAATAGTGACATCAAGTACAGAGTGTTTTGACCTAAGTTATGGAGAAATGGCTAAATACATTTTTACCTGCACTTTGGAGAAAAAAAAAACCCAAACCACAACAACCCTGGACATCAGTATTATCAAAATGGCCAACAGGGTGAAGAAAGTAGTGACTAAGTTCTGCAAAACGAAAGACTAAGCTAACACAAATACACCTATTCAAAGTTTTCCAAAAGACAATTCTTAAACTTGTTCTACCAGCTGGGCATTAATCAATTGGACAAAATCCTCACAAATGCCATACCTCAAGTTCCCTTAAAATATTACAGATAATAGGGCATACTCCTATAGTGCAGCATGTTTATCTGTGGTCAACTGATGAACACATTTCCTTTTTTCCTTCACGTCAACAGAAAATGTTAATTAAAAATGTCACAGATTTATTCATACAATATCCCAAACACCAGCCTTCTGCTGTTTCTTAGAGCTGGTGCCTGAAGTGCTACACAACTGGATCACAACATCATCAAATCCCCATGGCCTGCCTCTGCAAAACCATCACAGACCAGGCAGGAAACCTGGCCTGCTCTTTTTATTGGTATCATCACACTTCCACAGCAGCAACACAGTGCTTACCCCAAAAAAGGTCATTTTTAGCTGCTGTGTCTAAGTAACAGAAATAAGCACAGGGTGTGACTGGAGTCAGAGCTGTCCTCATCCTCCCAGGCACGAGCAGAGAGGTAAAACAGCACAGTTACAGAATTAGTGCAGTCTGTCTCACACCCTCTTATGCTGCCTCACTGAATCACATTTCCATCTTCCTCTCCACCTCCTCTCCCATGCCTCCAACTTCTCTTCTCCTCCTTAGCCCACTCTCAGCATCCCTGTTCCAACAGTGGGATCTCTGTACCAAGACCTCAAATGTGGGGTGACATGAACCCATCCATAGCACCTGGAAACCTCAGAGGCCGGGATAATCCCAGCCCATCTCACACACTCTGACAACCGATGCCGCTCACATCCAAGGGTCTGAGGACGTTTTTTCTCCTGTCCAAAGTCACGGCTAATGACTGGCCAAGTGAAATCGTATACCCTAAATTGTGAAACCTCAGCAGGGCCCAGATCTAACACCTAGTACAGCTGCTTTTTGTCCCTCTGCTATATCTCTGGAGGATGCTGATTCAGCAGGAGATGCAGAGTGCAGTTGATTTCCCAGAGGTGCTGGTCTGAGCAATTCTTCTCTCCCATTTCCTGCTGCAGGGCTCTAAGTTAGGAAGGGCTTTTCCTCAGGACTGTGTTGTAGATTGGAAACACAGCATCTGGGCAACTGTGAGGCACACAGTTTGAGGGACAGAATCCCTTCCAGGAAGGGCTTGGTGATGAACTGTAAGATAGTGTAAGTACATTCTAGCTTTAGCCTCATCCTGCTTTCCTCTTTTGGGAAAGAATTACTCAGCAGCAGATATCAGTATCATCAGTGTCACCACAGCCACTGCCTGGCTTCACTCTTTCTCAGTTTCCATCTCAAATGTCATTTTGAAGCTTGTGAAAATTGCTCTGGGATGCACAAGAAATGCACCTCCAAGTAAGTGTTCATTTACTGGTGTGATTCAGTGCTGCCTACAGGAAGCAGGAGAGGCTGATGTATCTGTGACATAAAGTATCCAGAAATCAACCCAAAGTGTGCAAACGGCTGTGAAGGACCATGGCTGGCCCTGAGCTCTCCACGAAGCCCCCAGCTCATCACTTACCTTGTGACACTGACAGATCTGGGGTCTGTGGACCTCTCCAATTCCTCTCTCTCTCCAAGCCATGGGTACTCAGAACGCAGGTTGGGAGCATGACATTCCTGTTTCTCATGCTAAGCCACTGCAAACTGCTCCCAGGAGGATGCCTATTTATTACTGGCCCTGTGCCATGAAAGACTGACCTAATGAAGCAATACAGAGCAGCTGATGTTGGCAGTTCCTGTGGCCTGGACAATTAGAAGTGCATTTATTGGCAAAATATTTGTGCCCCAAGGGCTACCACATACAGGTCTCCTGTCTTGATAATTCTGTGATGTGAAGGTTTGGGGTTTTTTTTTTTTTTTTGGCTGCCCTTTCAAAACCACATGCAAGACTTGCACTTGAATCCTTTAAGGATAGAAAAGAGTTTTATTTAAAATAAATAACAAAATAAATCAGTAAACACCTTAATTAAAGCTCTGTTGTAATTACTAACTAGTGCCTCCTAATGGTGTAAAGTATGTCTATAATGTTATGTGTACCAAATAGAAAATATTGTGTAAGTCAAGGTACCCCACTTTTACTCTGAGTCTTTCCCTGATCCTGCTGGTGAGTGAGAAGCTAGAATGCCTCAAGTCTGTGAGCCAAAGAGAGCACTTCACATGTAGCTGCCACCTGTTAAGTCGGGAGGAAAACACTGAGACAGGGAAAATGCTAAATATCACCCAGCCAATGGTGCACTCAGGGCAGTCAGCGCTGACCTCTTTCCTGAAATTAAGCACTTGCACATCTTTGGCAGAATTTGAAAATAATGGGGAAACAGACTCTAGATCCTCATACCCAGGGGAATGCTCAAGGGATATGAGGTAAAAGGATACTTCCTTCTCCTTCAGGTACATTATAAAAGCAAGAAACGGCTCACAATGGATTTTTGCGTTACCTACTGAAGTATTTTTCTCAGAAACACAAACACATCAGAAGCACACAGGTACACAGAAGACCAATTAAATTGAGCATCAGGTCAGACTAATTAGATGGACTTCCAGTGTTTTTGTCCCAAGCAGAGCAGAAGCATGATCTAGGTGCTCACTTGCTCAGCCCAGCCAAGGTCTGGATGGAGGAGTTGCTTTAAAATGATGCAGGCACATAACATAAAAAAGAAAAGTACCTATGGAATTTAAATTGTGCCACACATAACTCAGAAGAGCTTTTCAAAACAGAAATTTTGGACTTAAATGCCTTATTTGACCTAAATCTGACTTCAGGCTCCTACATAAAGCAATTCCATAAAGTCACTAAAGTTACACCAGGGAGAAATTCACCCACAAATGACATGATTTTTGTCATGCAATTTGCACCTTTTCTAGATCCAAAATATTACTCCATTACCATTTTCAAGACCATTCTAAATCTGTGTATCATCACTACACTATATATTGATCTTTTGAGCAGAAGGTCAATATTTAAGAAACTTGATTCATATTAACTTAATATTAAGCAATTATTTATATATATATGTATTTATGAGTAAATATATAACAGCTCTTCTGGGAAGATCCTGTTTTCAAGAGTGAAGTCTGTTTAAGTAGTAGATTCTGTGCAAGGGTTAACCTCTGCGGATCTGTCTGTAAAGATATTTATAGCAAAGATAATTCCCAAGGAAAACAATTTATATTATTAAAGCAGGCTGCACCTTTCCAAATCCTGGTAGAAACAGGCTGCCAGCTTGCACATATAATTAAAACTTCAAATTCCCCTGTAAACAGCAGCCAAGGTTCAATATACTTTTTCTGAGGCTGGTTGAGGCAGGAAGATTTTCGGGAGATGTTTTCTATCATCACTTCAATGATGTAAACAGAGACCGATTAAACCTGCACACCTTTCAGGTTGATATAGTTGACTGGAAAAAAAAAATCTCACAGCTGGAATTCTTCCTGAAAACTAAAATAGATGACAAAGTAAAAGACCAATCTTCTATAGACACTTAATGAAGAGAGGCTTCAAGGGGTTTTCTATACCAGAGAGTACTTTACACCCCAGGAGGAGACAAAACCAGCAGATTTCTGCAGCTGAGGATTGCAGTCACAGCAGAATAAGTAAAATAACAAAAAACATATTACTTGTTAAATCACTTACACTGGTTTTCCTTTGGATTCACAAGTCAAAATTATAGATTGTCCTTCTTCAGGCCATGAATTGGAAGAAATGATTTTAACTAAAGGTGTATCTAGGAAGAAAAAAATAGACAACTTGTTGATATACACAAAAAAGATTTATTATCTAAGAGTACATTCTTCTCTATTTACAACACACTAAACAATAGATGTAATTTACACTTGGAGACCGTTTCATATGGAGCCTTGTGCAATTTCCATTGTCTTCAGGAAGGCAATAAAAATGACCAATGTAACTAAACCAGTAACTTTTTAAATCCCTAGGAAACACAGATAGAAAGCATGTGTATACTCAGAGGAAACAACTTTTTTATTTCTGTATTTGATGCAAATACTCCATGTATCTCTATCTGAAAGTCTGATATCTAACAACAAAATAAAAAAACAACCCAAAAACATCAAGGATGAATAAAAAGTACTCCATGCAATTGTTTGCCTATTTTTAGGTTGATATGATGGAATGCTGCTATTAGAGGAATGAACGCAATAGTGTACATTTGAATAAGAACCCTTTTGTTGTTGCAGAAGCTTGAAACTCATAATAAGAAAGCTACAATGGGCTTTCAGATAAAATACCTTGTTACAGACATTTTACAGGATATTATTTCTGAAATGCAATAAAGCTGCCCCTAAAACAGAACAATCTCAAACAGAACTTGCAAAGAGAATGTTTCAAATGTCTGTACAAAGCCCTACAGAAGAGTCTGCAATCTGTCCAATGGGATGGGATTAGTTTTACAGTTTTAATTGCAAAAAGATACACAATATAGCTACTGTGAATTCATGCAGAATAGAGCATTTGAAGTAGATCTTTAACTTTTAAAAAATTTTGCCAGCTGGCTTGCAAGAATATACTCTCATAGTCAACACACGACTTAGAGGGGCACCTTTATAAGGAACAAAAAAAGATGATAAAGAAAGGAATGTAACACATTTCTTCCTTAGGAAAAGGAAAAAAAAAAGTTCATTGTCATAGTGAAATAAAATCAGATTCAATCAAAAAATTTCTATTTTCTCCACAGTTTCTTTCTCTACAGTTTCCTAATACAAACCTCTTTAACCTGCAAATCTAGGGTACCTAAGTTTTGTCTCATTCAATTTGTAGTTGCTCTTTTCCTAAGCAGTGACACCACAGATGTCCTGTTATCAAGCAAATTTGAAAGAGCATGACAGTATGACCCCACAAAATCAAACAGAAAAGAAAAAAAGATATGCTGTAACAATATAGTTTCTTATTGAGATGCCAACAGTCCTGATGAACACTAAATGGCACCTGAACAATTAAAATGATGGAAACGTTTTTCTAACTTTTGATTTTTATTTTTACAGTGCAACAGCACGGCACAAGACAGAAGAGGGAAAGGCTTTAGTGCAGACTCACTGTAATTCCACTGAAAGTATTTTCGGCCTCATTCAGCTTTCCAGAACAGCTGCACTAACCTTACACCAGTAGCAGATCTGTTCCACAGGTTCATATTTTTCAGGACCCTGCAAGCCATTATGCAGGTGACTAATCCTTTGGAGGCCAGGCTGGCTTTTGCTTCATTTTTAGCACATGCTTAAGGCACTGACCTCAAGTGCCTTAATAAATCAGGGCATCAAGTGCTTCTGTGATTTCAGTGGTGCTGTTGAAGATGAATAAATTACTCTCTTGACTATACATTGAACCAGAGGAGCAAATTAGCATCAGATAGGAATACATGAAGAATTTAACTGAGGGCGGGAGACAACTAATGCAATGAGATCAAGAGGTTTCCAGAGAAATATGAAAAAGAGCAAAACTTTGATGGAAGTAATCCTGACAGCCACAGGTGAAGGAAGAAATTAAAGGCCCAGCTAGCTATTATTCCTGGCTTAAATATTTAAAAAAAAAATTATCAGCATTTTATGCAATACTGTAAATGACCCACATAAAATTGAAGAGATGATTCCAGACAATTAAACTTTCATTTGCATGGATCAATGCAGCGCTCTTTTCCCCAACTTGAGGTTCCTGTTTCTACTTCAATACACCAGACAGCTCTCTGCTCTCCACGCACTTCTAAACAGAGCTTACTAACACAGAATAAGAAAGGTCTTATATTTATGTTTCACTCTCTAAGGCACAACAAAGTAGTGTAAGAAATATATTCCCTAGTGGTTTTCCCTGCTAATTGACTTAAACAGTAACTACTTGTTTCTCTAAAGCAGGAAACACAGGGTTTAATTCAATATATAATTTTTAGGGAAGCTAACAATGGAAAATTTTTGCATTTTATTAACGGTTCTTTTTCAAAAACTAGATATTATATTTTCAGTGCTTTATTCTCAATATTACTGTTTCCATTTCTTTTTTTTTTAGGCCATGCTTCATTTCTCTCCAGAATTAAAGTGTACACTTAAAAAGGGAAAACTTTTAAGATAAACCTGCCCCCTATTTTCACGTTCACATCAATACTTCAAATGAGAAGAAATCTTCAGAATAATTGAATTGAATCAGAACTAACCTAAGTATCTTATTTTAACAAAGATTATAAAACCCTGCTGACTGGTACTTTTCCAGAACACAAAATGCTATTACAAAATACTACCTCCTGCTATGACAGTTCATTTAAGAAGAATTTGAAAAGTATAAATGTACTCTATCAATACTTTGAGCTTTGACCTGTCACACTTAAAAGAATTAATCATAACAACTGGACATCACTTGATCTCCAGGAAACACCAACACTAGGAAACAGCCTAAAGAAAGAAAATCCAGAACTGTAATACAGTAAGAGGCTGATTTCTTTTCAGATATGCTCATCAGCTTGTTATAAGCGATGTAGATATGTCCAAAAACCCTCTCCTTTTACAACCAAAACAAACAAAAGCAGCAGAGCCAAGGGTTTTAATGTGGGTCAGACCTTCTCCTCCTCTAAAGTCAGTAGAAATATACCAACTTGTATCAGTTGAACTTACCAGAACTTTAATAATTTGCAAATTTTTTTAGTATCTGGCCCAGCAATTTCATGACAATAAAATATCATGGATCAGTATTCAAAGCAGAATTCATCTGAACAAGGGAGTGGCGACTACAGTTTCTTTACAATACCTACAAACATGTCCTTATCCTGAGTTCTAAGAATATTATGGAGGAGATAAGTATTCCAAAAAGAATAAACTTTGGAAAAGTCCAATTCTATAAAAAACCCCAGTGGTTTATGTGAGTGTAAGCACCACAGCAAGTCTTCTCAGTAAAACACTCTGCTTTCAGTACCCAGTGACTTTTTTAGTTACCTCCATCTCCAACAGTGAGAGCTTCTTTGGCCCTCCAGTCTTTAGCTTGAGTAATGAGGTACTTATGAGCTGCAATTGATTGCTACCACCAATCTGAATTGAGATTCAAACATGTCTTTACACATCTTCTACCCTCTACGAGCATAGAATCTGCTCTTTTGTTTCTGGACATACCAGCTGCAGGTAAGAATTATGGCACGGGGCTTTTTTTATATAACCTTTCGTGATTCAGCGGACCAAAGGCAAAAGTTCCACTGAGCGATTCTGCTTCATCCATCTTTCTAGGATTTGGGCTCATCTCATCTCTCAAGAGCTTTCAGGAAACCCATTTCAAAGCTTTGGGAAGATTTATCACTTTTTGATCAGGCTATGTCATCTCCAGCAACGCACAAAATCAGCAAACGTACGTGGAAAATTGATACCAGCTTACACTGGTAAAAAATGTTATCTGATACATGAAGAAATAAAACACTTCAGTGCTTGACTTTTGTTGTACTTTTAGCAGCAACTAATGGCAACATTCATACCATGTGGAACTGCATTACTGATTGATTTAATCTCTTTGCAGCTATTTTCAAAATAAAGGTGGTTCTTATCAGTCACTAGACCTTTGCTCTTAATCAGATCTTCTGTGCTTAAAGGTTTGTGTGTTTGCCTTCAGAATGCACTTGTTTCTTTTACATTGCTTGAAGTAAAATAGACTTCAGTATGTATTTATATTATCACCAAGCCTTTATAAGGTTACATGCAGGATTAAATTCCTTCACATAAATTTACTCATATAAAGTAATCCCATGAAAGCTGCTGGAAGACTCCCGCATAATAAGTTATGTCACACTTCATGTGCAAACCCTTGACAAACACAGTGTAAAAATGGAAAACTGAATTCATAAAAGTATACAAATTTGCTAAGATCGTGGAAGAGGCCAACAACAGAATCAGACAATTAATCTCTACTAGTTTCTTCTTAGTGCCAAGATAGTAAAAGTGTACTTTGGCCTATTTTTCATATGTATCTTCAGAAGTCCTTGGTCCCATCAATCCTTAGCGTGCAAAACCTTTCACGGAACTCACAGCTGCTGGTTGAGTCACGAAATCAAAGTGTAACCCTTTGCATCCTAGGGCATTAATCAGCAACAGGTGAGTAGGAATAAGCACGTGAAAAATCATTTTGGGAGACAAAGGGGCAGCATTATGATGATGCTATGATAGGAACATGCTATTTTATCAAATAATCCCTCCCTAATGTAGTCATCTTCAGTCAATAATTACAATCCTAGAAACAGAAAATAAGACCACCTTTCTTCTTGGGCAGGTGTCAGGGTGGGTGGAGTACACGTATTTCATTGACACTTTTAAGAAACAGCAGTTGGAAGGTGTAGACTATTCAGGAGTAGGAATATCCATGTTCTCATAGTCATTAGAATTCCAAGAGTGCTGAAAATGCACCTATGCAAAGAACCACACAGCAGTTTTTCCTCCAGGTAATTTTGAGATATGTATTAGTTTAGCTGTAATATAAACTTCTTGCAACTAGATTTCTCTACACATTTTGTTAAATCTCTGTGTTGCTCAAATCTTAGCCTTCATTGGCCTTCCACTGAAAGGAGGACTAACAGAAAAAGTCTGAGTGGTTCTCCTCTGCAGAAACTTACACAGGAATGTTGTACCAGATGTACAGATCCAAGTCAGGGCTCCTAACTTGCAAGTTTTCTGCTGAATTACAGATTTTTTTAAAAAAGAAATACATGCCATAACTTACTATGAAATTTAAACTTAGCACCCCAAATATCTTCCAGTGTGGCTGAAGCTTCAGAAAGCGGAACAGAACAAGGTCACTCCTTCTTTTCACTTACAGAGATGGTGTCACTAATCCCCAAAGATGGGTCTTGTACTTCAACATTCTACATTTTAGGGGCCTGCTCTACCTCCAAGTCTTAGGAAGCCACTTCTACACTCCTTCACTTAGATGTAATTTTATTTTTGTGAGAAGTGGTAATCAATCCATCAAGATCAGTTATTAGACCCCATGCAGTGATTTATGAGAAAAAGAGGTACTTATTTCACTGACTACTGAGGTATTCACATCATGTTGATCACATCCAGCAAAATACTTATTTGACAGTAATGCAGAGATTATAACATTCAGTCCTTTGGAGTTCATGGATTAAGGGTTTGGTGTGGTACAGAGTGCAAAGACCTACCCTGCAATACCAGAGGTCAGCCAGGAATGCTAAGGTCTTCCTTCCAGCCAGATTTTGAACTAAAATTTCACTTTGAATTTGAAAAGGCTTTTTTTCTTACTTATTTCCTAGTTTGGATAAATCAGGATATTCTGACACATTAAAAAAACCCCCAAGTATTAGAAAATTCTTAGCCCAATGTACATCATGGGTTAGAATTCCTCAAGCAATTCAATACTGTGCAAATTGTTTCTATTTACATTCAGTGCCAATATAACACAGAGTTTACCTTTCATTTGACATTTAGGAAAGTTTTCTAGAGCCAGATTAGGACATTCACAAAAAGAAAAACTGAAAAAGTTCAATAATCCCCACCCATTTGCTAGGAATGTGTCAATGCTTAGCATCGAGTGGTTTTGGTACACCCATTCTTGGGCTTTACGTGCAAAAAATTTTCCTAAATATTTTTTAAAGGACTTTTTGAGCTTGTGGCCTAGAGTAGCCTTCTTACTTGTCAAAGATGGCAATCTCTTTTAATGTTGAATTTTTTTTTTTTTTAAATAAAATCATTAAATGTAAATACAATGCCATAAGAAGATCTTAGATATTTTACTAATACCAACACAAATTTAAGAAAACCTTGTCCAAACTGGTAACAAATATATATTCAGCTAGGGCAATTATGTTTCCACATTATAATTTCATATAAAGTGCAGCGTCCCTTGAAGTCTTTGGGTTTTTGAACTTGTTTATTGCATGAAGTCTGTAATTCCTACTTCCCAAAGTAAAATGGCATCACAGAAGATGTGGGTTCTACCACATTTCAATTAAAATCTCCTGTAGTATTATCCATTTAAGGTTTTGCATGCTGTTCAGTAATTTTGCCAAATGTTTGGATCTTCTCTTTGTACATGGCTAGCATGATTTTGTCATGATCAAAGCAGTCCAATAACTAATATTTTAAAAAAACGGTTTTTTACTGTTCAAGCAGTAATCAGTTCATAAAGTAGTATTGGTCCCAACTTTTAGTTTTAGGTAGGTTGGTTCACATAATTTTAAGGAAATGGGTAATAGTGTCAAGAAGAAATCACATTTCTCTTGGCTTCCTCTGTTTTTCCTTCACCAAAGTGAGCATTTTTTTCTGGTCTGTAGAATATTAAAAGACCTGGCACAGAAAAAAAAGTCGCAGTTGGTGACAGTAACATATAATGTTCAATATATACAAGGTGCATAGAGAAAGATTAATCTCTTGAATTATTTCAGTTTGTGAGTCTTCAGGGTTCAAAAAGAAAAATCCATTGGTCACGTTCTTTCCTGTATGCATGGCACACATCAGTGTGAGATATGCTGTCCAAATCTCTCTTTCTTAAAACATGAGGGATTCTGTACTTCTTTTCTCTTTTTTTTTTACAATGCCCTACTTAGTCTTGCAAGTTCAAACTAGTAAAAAGAGCTAAACCTTGTGAAAGTGGTAGAAAAAAAGGAGGCACAGCTGGTCAAACAAATGGTTGTCGGCATGTCGTGAACAAAAATGTACATGTCTACACAACATCATTACAACAAATACATTAAACCTCCAAAACAAGGCTCTCCTAACTGATTAGTTTCTGTGCAGCCAAATTGTCACGTGCCTATCTCAAAACCAGGGCAAACATAATCCTGTCCTTAATTGTGTTATAAATTTAAATATAAATATGAAAGCAGCTCATTAACATCGTTTGACCCTAGGCCTCCGCTGGAACACTTTGATTCTGATGCATGTTGTCTTTGAAGGTGATTCTCTCTCTGTAGTTTATGTCAGGAACACTTCTCCAGCTGCAGCAAGAAGCTGAGTTCGTTGTAATGAAACCTGTGATCCTTGCTGGACTTGCTGTTTGAGTGCAAATTATGTTAACAGCAAAAGGAAAGGCCCGGGAAAGATCCAGGGAGGGGCAAACACTTCACTGGCTGGGTTGGTCAGAGGAAGAGAGTGCTCACTATTAATACATCAGGATGTGCTACAAGTGTTACTTAAAATCCTCCTTTTAAAAGCATGGATACTACCTCCTTATTTCATCTTTCAGGATGATGAGTAGATGGTTTTAATTACCTTTTGTCACTAGAAATTTTCTCCTCTACTCAACGACTTAAAAAGCCTTAAAAGTACTGCTAGTAAGGAAAAGCTTTGTTTAACAACCTAGCTGAGCATTGGATTCAACAGTGTGGAATATGATAAAGGATCCATTCAGGAAGAGAGCTGTGCTTGTGTGACAGAGCAGTTCTTCCCACTGTGATCAGTGTGCATCCCATGGATGCCAGGTTTTACCTTCCTGGACCCCAAGCAACACAGGGAGCATGTCTTATTAATTACTTGCCAGTTTAGAACACACTCAGCTGAGCTCCAGGCAGCCCAGATAAAACACACAGACCTTTTCTATGGTGTAACATCCACGTCATGGCTGCCAGATCATCTGGCAAGGAAAAAGATAACCCCCACCTTCCTCCCATTACCCACTGACTGTTTCCAGACTACTCCAAGTTCTGAATTAATCACTTAATCTTTTGCAGCAGCACCTCCTGCCTGGATCTATAATACTCAGATTTACCCTGCCATTTTAAATTAATATATTTACCTTGTTGTTTATTTCTTTTTGAACACAAACCACCATTTCCTCTTTGTACCAGAGTGCAAATTACTATAACTGGTTCATTACAACACATTTTTCTTCTCACAGGTTTAGTTAAATTATGAGCTACCAACAGCATGTCTTCATGGTTTTATTTTATGACCACGAACCTTCTGAATATTGAAAAGCTTCCATAAATTTCTCAGATATTTTATTGTGGCAGTGAACAACAACAGTTCTGGTGCTATCATTTTAAAAAATGTTATAAAAATCTAACAGTCTGATAATAAAAGATTATTGCTACCTGGTAATAAATGGCTGCCAGATGATAAGATTTTAAAAGTTTTTCCTGGGAGACTAATTCATTTATTTTCTACCCATTTTTGTCTGATTTTTCAAAATGCATGTTTGTGAAATCTATTTATGTCACGGCCTTCTACATTTTTCATCGCGCTTTTTCTCTCTCTTATTTCCTTGGAACCTTTCCATCATTTCCAGATGCATAGATAAAATAAGCAGATACCTCTGAAAATGATGATGTATCTACTTTCTAGATTAATTAGCACTGGAGTAAGCATAGGACAGTTTCAGGAACTTTTTTGTTCCCTTCAGAAACCATGAGATCATAATTTTCATACATGGATAGCAATTACAAAGCTCATTGAAAATTCTGTATTCCTACGTAATTTTATTCCCGTTTCTAAAAAATGTAAGTAAATAAGCTTAAGAAAAAAGAGACGTTAAAAGTAAATTCCAAGGACAAACCACTCCAGTATGCACAAAAATAAACATCAGATTGGATACCCCAAATGAGATGTGAAAGAAGAGAGAGGAGCATTTTAATCAGCTCTGTGCAAGTGCTCACCATTTTTAATAGCTTTTACACTTACCAGCTGTGCATCCTACAGCTGTGAATCAGCATTCCCCCAAATTTGGCTTTTTTTTGTAAATGGCAAGCAGCATGGCTTCTGTCTCTGCACTATTGGCTTGAATAAGCACTTAGGAGGAAATCTGCCTTGGTAACTCCACCCAAGTAGCCCGGGAGATACAGTAAGCTTGATGCTCTGCTTCAGAATAGAATTAATAACTCATTGCTTAAATGGATGAGAGAAAAAAAATCAATAATATGTATCTGAAAAATTATTTAATTAGCAATATTTGTGGCTGAGTCAATCTAGTTCGAGTGACTGTGCCATGGCAATGGTGTTTCATTTCAATAAAAGTATTTAACAACACTGTGAAATTAAGCTTTATGATAGTACTTAAATACTTAGGTTTGATAGAAGTGAATACTTGGTACCATATCCACATGGATATTCCAATGTCTTCTTTTTACACTCCTTTAAAACTGCTTTACAGTCAAGCAGGACCAGGAACAGCATATGGTCCCTTTGTTATCTGAGATTCTTTGATGACTATTGTGTCACCAATCTAAATCTCAACTGGTTTAATTTATTTTAAAATGATGTTTGCTGTAGGAAAGAGTAATAACAGCTTGTAACAGAAGAGAGTAAAAACACTCTCCGGATGGAAAACAAGAAGCTGGATGCCAGTGAGGGGAAAAGAAAGAATGACCAATCAAATATTCCCTCCTGACACTCATAATAGGTGAGTGCCTGAATTCAAGCACCAGCCTCGCAGGAAACCAGTTAGGTTACTAATTCTGTGAACATTGATTATGTGGTACT
This sequence comes from Lycocorax pyrrhopterus obiensis, assembly GCA_014706295.1. Classification (NCBI taxonomy): domain Eukaryota; kingdom Metazoa; phylum Chordata; class Aves; order Passeriformes; family Paradisaeidae; genus Lycocorax; species Lycocorax pyrrhopterus. Next base: position 112,559,188 of record JACSVZ010000001.1, on the reverse strand, counting down.
TTGTTAAAGATATTCATTGTACTTGTTTCAGCACCTCACCTGCTGGTCATGCTAGGCTCCTCCACCACAATTACTAAAATGAAATAAAGTAAAATGTTGTAGCACACAACATGCAGCTTTGGGTTTTGGGAAGGTGAAAGAGAAGCTGCAGGTACAACACCAAAGCTCCACAGTTCCTCCCTGCTCTATTTCAAATGCTTACAACCTTCCTTTGTCACATACTGTGTTCATTTATCACTCTTACCTACTTTGTGCTTGGCCTTAAAACAGGCAGAGATAAACGTGAGCACATCAGTAGCCCCTGCTGAATTAAGTGGAGGACAGAGTGGCACTGTCACCCCAGTTCTGAGTGTGTGCCACTCCATGGAGACAGCACCAGACAACAGCTACTCTCCTTTACATGGCTCTGCAGAATGGGTCACTGGTTTCTGAGTTATGCATTAAGTCCCATACACACATGAATGATATGGTAGAAACAATATTTTCTTTGCAAATCAGTTCTGTTTTCTCCAGTGAATACAAGCAATGAAGCTTAGTTTTACAACTTTCATCTTGTTTAATTATTTTTGTCATGCCACTTCTTCAGAGTAAACAATCTGCTCCATTTAGCATCTCCGCTGCCTTACACTGTGCTCTCTCCAACTTATTTATGTTTTATCTTACTTCTTCTGTTAAGAGAAAAAAAAAAGACAAAGGAAAGTCTTCTGCCTAAGCCACATTATAAAGAAATGCCGAACTTTGAGACAGCGCGTGACCTTTCAACGTAACTTTATCTTCTGCTTTCTCAGATTCTTTTGTTTAAAGCCTTCCTTGTTCTGTTACGTCTGACTTACATTTTCTTGACTATGTCTTAAGAACTGTAGCACATCCAAAACTGTTGAAGGAGTTAAATAAGCGCTCTGGATGCTCAGCATTCCCAAACACCCCTTCAGTCCTTTCTCCGACATTCATATCAGGTATTGGACTATAAAAGTTTAGTCTATATAAAAATAACTAAGCAGTAGCATCAGGAAATGAAAATTTGGCTTGCTTCTTGAAAAATATACACCCCATCCTTATGGAGAGCAAATTTCTCTTCCTTGGGAGGTCCTGGTAATGATCTCTACATATGTTTTTACGTTTTCCTCCAAACTGTCTCACCTGCTTGCTGGTCGTTAGTCTTGGAAATAAACAGCTCCCACAACTGTTCTGTAGAGGGGTCGTGAAACAGCACTGTATCATTAGGCTGAAGGTGACCAGAGTGGAAACCTGGGCTGTGAATTATCACAGATTCTGTAATTTTCAGTCTTATCCAATACAATACCAATTTTTTTTTAAATCATTTTATAGTGATTGACTGTTGGTTAGATTAGGAGCTTCAAAGATCAGTCAGTCAGTCTTGGGGACATTGCAGCTGGAATGTCTTGGAACAGGTTCAGGGATAACCTCACTGTGCTCCTGTTCCAGCACAGCCATGCCCTCTGTCTTTTCATTCCTTTTACCACAGGTTTCCTCTCTCTTGAAGGCTTACTCCTCTGAAATGGAACTATCTTTTATTTCCTGAATGTTCTATTTTTAATATTATTAAAATATTCCTTCTCTCACAAACTTACTTTGAAACCTTCTGGAGCTCTCTCTTAATCACACAACAAGCACATGGAATAAGCTGCCCACACCAGATTTCAAAGTTTTTATGCAGAGTAGACAAGCCACCCTGTGGGTTTTCTCCATAAGATTTTACAGTGAAATAAATTATATTAGATTATATTTCACTTGTAAACCATATTTGAACATAAGCCTCCAGATGGTAAGGGTCAGGATTGTACATTAACCCTTTGAACTGGATATCCCCTTTGAAAGATGAAAGTTTGGCAGTAAACGGACTTACAAGTTTTTGAATTATTTTGCATTTAAATAATGGATTTCTTATTTTCATCCATCATTAACCTAATTGATCTCATTTAAACATGCAAATTGTGGCAATGAACTTTCCTGTTCACAGATATAATCCTTCACTGTTTACAGTAACTATCCTATAAGTTTCATTTGTTTCAAGCATTTGCCAATATGAAAAGCTTAAAAAATACAACTGTACTAATTAACACAGTGCTTACATAATTATTGAGCTATATAATTAACTTCTTGCTTAATTTTCATTCAATATGAAGACATGTACAGTACTGAAACTGTAGCCTTTAAATTGCATTCTTATTATTACTGTTTTTATCTGCATCTTACACTGGTAAGTATAGAAACATCTTTGCTTTAAGGGAGATAGAATGGCAAGCTGGTCCTCAAAGTATTGTAGTAACATTGGGATATATTTATTTTCCATATTAACATTCACAGGGTGAATTCAGGAATAAAAAGCAAAACAAAACCCAAACCTGTTTGGGTTGGTTGCATATCACAACATGGGTGAACCTTGGGTGGGAACCTGCATGTGTATAAGGGATAAACTTATATAAGAGGGAGACAACTGGAAGACACTGAAATTCCCTCCTCAAGGTCACAGCAATCCAGTAGAAAATGAAGTGCTTCATTGTTTTCTCAATGAAAGAGAAAAGCAGGAACACCGCTCAGAGAGTTGATCTCTACAGGACGGGAGCGTCAGAGACCGTGCCCCCCTTTCAGACTCAGGGAGCCACTTAAGAAACATCCAGCTTTTCCTCATGAGCTTCTACAGGATCTGAACAGCTCACAGGTTTTCACTGAAGTGAAGGACATCCCTGCTTTCTTAGGCTTACAGAGATTGTCTGTGATCAGAGGTGGAGGCTTTGTGAGAGACCACGGTCCTGCCTGCACATCAGAGAGAAAATACAGCCCCTTCTCGCTTCTTCAGATGGAACAAAAGGTGGCTTTAATCAGTAAGACCAAGCTTGATACTGGCCTCCTTCCACAAGCTCCAGAGGTCCCTGAGGTATCACAGTTCCAAACCACTCAAATTATAACAAGATGAAATGGTTATAGCAAGAGAGCAAATCGTGCTAGTTTGGAACACAGAACAGCAAAGCCCCGAATGTGTAAATCTCAGGTGAGTTCTTTCTTTTGTGACCCTAGGGAATTATGCCCCCGGAAAATCCAGGTCTTTTCGGTGAATCGAAAGTTATAGGAGAATTGTGTGGTTAAACTCATTGACTGAAGTTATCACTACACAGACATTTTCTCTCATGGAAACATCAAAACAAGTTTCAATTGTCACAAGAATTGCAACTATTTTCACTCCTGACTCAACATACAGGGAATTTGTTTGAGCTGGCCTAGTATTTTGGGGCCCTGTTCAAAAAAAAATCGAAGAAAAATTGGAAGACTACGCTATGACACCTCATTATCCTAGTTAACGAAGCGTTTTCTGACTCGGGGGATGCATCTCTTGCCAGATTGTCCATATAAAGATTGTGGCAGTGTGTAATCACACCAAATGATACCAGACTTTACTTCTAGCCAGTATGTCTGTCGGGGTGTCACACAGTGTAATGAAAAGATGGTCACAAGCAAATGAGGATGACCAACAACTCTGTTGACTGATCAGAAACCAAAGAGAGCAGCATCAATGAAAGAAATTTCTTTTAACTCTCATATTTTCTTCACTTTAGAAAAACATATTCTCTGCCTAGACAGCAAAAGCTACTTCCAAAGAAGGGAGATGTGCCTTTGTTCTTGAAGCCTGGGTGCCACTTAACTCTGGGATAGTGCTGGGAGACATACCACAAGTGAAAAAAAAATAATAATAATTAAACTAAATAATTTTGAAGCAAATGAGAAAAGGAGATATGCCAGAGTGCAAAAGCAAAAATGTTTTTTTAAGCACAAAATTGGGGAAAATAACTAAAGTAAGTAAAAAGAAAGGAGCACATGAAAATAAAATTAGAATCAGCTTCAAAAAGACAAATGGCCACACAGCTTAAAGAAAATGAATGTGTGACACGTACTTTACTCATTTACAGTACAGAAGGACCATATGTAGGCAGCAGGGAAATCTTTCCTCCTCCCTCCTATTTTATCATAGCTAAGAAGTGGCCTATTTTGTGTGTTCTTGAATGGGCACGCATCTGCCCTTTCTGAGCTACAAAAAGTCAGCAAGTCTGGGTAGAGACAGACACCTTGAAGAGCCACTAACATATTTAACATGTGACTAATTCATTAGAATTGAACATTAAGACTTAAGGAAGACAGGTTTTTTTTGTCTCTGTATATTGTTCTGATGGGCAGCTCCGAGTCCTTTAGACTTTCATCACAAACGCAGGTTCTAGCACCCAACTATGCACAACCCTTTTCTTGCCTTTTTTTGGGATGCCTTATTTCATGTAGAGCTATATGAAGGTGTAGTACAATATCTACTATATTTATTATATTCTTATATATATTCACACATATTTTTATTCATTTTTGTTCAGAATGTGTATTTTAGAAACTCTGTTCCAACAAAGACTTGAAAGCAGCCAAGTAGAAAAAAAAGAGCTAAACCCTCCTAGTGAGCATCAGGGAATGTAGATACTTGATGAAATTACTCTGCCTACACCAGCAGAAATTCTGGACCCATCTTGTCATCAGGGAAGCCTCCATTTGTTGGTACATCAGGAATGAGAGGGGCTCAGTGTTGTCAGACACACGAGCACACACAGACGCCCCGTGTTCTACATGGCTGCACAGGCACGCGGCTGATCCGATCTGCAGCCCGCTGCACCCCGAGGGCTTTGTTTACTTAATGCAAAATCAATGCCTTTATTTCCAGGACAATGATTCCAACATTCTCATGGCATAGCTGCCTAATTTTAAAGTCAAGTTCAGATGTTCATTGCAAAAGAATCTAATAACAGCCCACGAAAGAAGAAGCTGCCTATCACACAAACATGTTGGAATAGCCTGTGGAAGCAAGTTAGCTGACGGCTATAGATTTGTCAGGCCGACAATTTACTGCACATCTGTGTCTGCCAATACAGAATTTACTCAAAATTGCCTCTCTAGACACTTCTTTACATAACACATATTTAGCTTATTAGTGCTGTCATTTGGGAGTGTGGTCAGCTTTTGAGCAAAACCTCACTGAGTCCATTAGCACGGATCGCGTCGCAGCTGCCATTTTAAAAGCACGATGATTAGGTTTGAAGTTCAAATGATTTGATTTCACTTTAAGCCTTCAAAAGCAGCCTCTGGGGTAGATTTACACAATTAATTTTTACTGAGGTCTGCTGGGTAATTTACTGTAGTCAGAGAATCTTCACTAAGGTAAGGCAATTACCACTGGGTAATTTTATGGCCCTCTGTTCAGTACGAAGCAACATGTTGGCTGGTTTCTGCTCAGATAAGACCTGGAAGGAAGTGAAGATGCTGCTTTTGGGAATCACAACGTGTCTGCGACACTGAGGAGGGAGGAGAAGAACTCACTGACTTCCCAGATGTGGACCAGAATTTGTACACGCCCTCAAAATGTCTTTTCAGGTGCATGCATGAGGACTTAGGCAATCTCTTAAACATCATACTGAGAAGCTTTCAAAATTGAAGCACTGTACCCATGATTCTTTAATACAGGAACAAAGAATGCATTCTTTGTTTAGTCTGAACACAGAAGTAAACAACAAAATTAAATATCCCTTTGAGATTTGTACTTATCACTTACAAGAAGCACTTCTTAATAATCAGTGGCAGCTAGGCTGACAAGCAAACTTCAGAGCAAAGCCAGAGGGGATACAAATCTATTTTAAGTTTGCTATTGACAGTAAGGGTCAAAGGAAAAATAAACTCAGCAAGCGGTGTCATGCTACCACAAACCTCTGCTGGCCAAGCAGAAACTAAATTACAGCCAAACCTTTCAGCACAGCAGAAAGATTTGGGCAATTGGGCTGCTCTGTAGTGCACAGAGCACAACATTCAGATGAACAGGATTAAGCACAAGTGAGACATAACATAAATTACTGACAAATAAATCAAAAGATTGGAGGAGCTAATTATCCCATAGTCTGGAGTGGGGGTATGTTATGCTTCTCCCTATTATTTCAATATTTCAAGTTGGCAAAATAAATCTGTGAAGCCCTGTGAAAACAAGGGCTGATCACTGTCTCCTTCAAAATAATAATATTGGTAAACTCAACTACCACACTGAACTATGAGAAGGAAAGGAAAGAAAAGAGCACCAGAAGGACTTAAACACTATTTCTATCACATACACATAAATATGCAAAAAAAGAAAATAAAAATATTTTGAGTGTAGAAGTTTAGTCCTCAGCTTCATTTCATACACTGTAGTACTACTGGGAAAGCTTATTTGATTTCTCTGTCACACTAATAAAAAATAAGATCTGTGTAAGGGGAAGAAGAGGGAATAAACATATTCTATATCTGATGGCTTTCACTTTGTTAAGTTTACTTCCTACTACAGCTGATGATAAAAGCAGCTGTGTGGACTCATAAGCACTTCTATCTACATCTCTCCACGGACTAATTACAAATATCCGTTCCATACAGTCCCAACATATAAGGCAGATTTAATTTTACTCTATCTTTCACTAGGCATATATCAAAACCTGTCATTTCATTCCATTATTTTGCTTTCCTTTTTCTCTACCTATCGTCCACTCGATGCAAACACAACCCCATAATTCCTGCTGTTCTATTATTTCACTTTTCTTTGCTTTTTGGTTGGTTGGTTTGTTTGCTTTGATGGAGCCACAAATGTTTTGTCCATTGTCAGGGGCCAGTTGGTTGAAACAAAGGCTTTTCAAACTTCAAGAATACTTATACAAGGCAGAAACGCCTAGAAAAGTTCTCATTTCACTTTACTTCTAACTGGTGATGATACACTGATAATTCATGAGGAGCATCTATGTAGCAGAGATAAAACTTTTCAGATCTTAGGAAGGCGTTTAAAACTCAGGTGCAGCTCTAGTGAGTGATGCCGCACCTTTGTATGTTCATTCTCTGCCAAACTGCTGCTCACCCGTGCTGTTATGTTTGACCATTTTAAGAGACTTGTCTCTTAAAATCATTCTCTGCCAGTTGTCTGCTCATCTGATAGATCTCTGGGACATTAGGAACAAGTGGCAACGCCACCCTAACTTGGTTGTGATTTCGGAGCCTACAGGATGTCAGATGAACAAATTCTGCTGACTTGTCCCATGAAGTCCCATAATTCATCAATTTTGCCAGCACTGCTTTTGACCTGCTGCAAGGTGGCATTGAGGATATATGCTGGATCAGCTTCCACAGAGTCCTGTGAGCTTGATTCTTGTTAATACAAATAGGATGTCTCTAACCTGTTTGAAATCTTATGGATTGATGGAAAAAAAAGCAGTTTTTTGGATATTACTGCAGTAATATCCACAACAATGGTGATCAACACCAGGAGAATAAAATCAAGGAGCCCAGTTCCAGTGCCATGTACTCCATCTGGAGTGTTTGGGAATGCTCTAGCGAATCATTTTACTCCTCTTTTTCTTTAAGGCTCTCTGATGAACCAAATCATCAGTTCCTTGAATCTTCTTCTCTTTTTATAAAGTTTTCTTTCAAAACTTGCCCAGCATTAAGACTTCTGAGTATGCTGACCAAGGAAATGTAGGTGGCAAGGAAAAGGACAATAACAGACTGTTCTTAGTTTTCTTGCCACCAACAATAGAACACTCCTTTCTCCACAGCTTTAAATGGTACTTCCACTCTCTGCCCTAAACTTCAGCTTCTTTTGGCACATTTGTCACTTCCCTGTCCCTGTATAAGGACTCTATGCCAGTGCTGGAGAGTGTTTAATTGATTGGTGGAAAACTAATGGAGTAAGCAGGAACGACAGAGAACAATTACTTGTGCATCATGGCTTTTGATAAGCTGGCAGTCTGAGGGAGCAGTAACATAAAGCACACCAGTACTGTAAATGCTGTCTGCCCAGTGCAGTCTGACCTTATTAGAGAACTTCAGTGAGGCCAGAGAAGAGAGAGAAGGGTCCTGATCCTTGGAGCAACAGGCACAGAGGAAGACGCACCTCACTGCTTTTAGCAAGGTACTGTCTTGCTACAAGGGTGCAAATTGGAAGGAAACAAAAAATATTCAGGAATTTTTATGTATTAGAGGCCACAAAAAGGCTTTTTTGCCTTATGTTGCTCATGCAAACCAAAGCCCTGCCTTTGCCTTCAATCATATTACATTGCAGCCACTTTTAACCTTGTGTAGCTGCCCAATTCCTTTATCTACTGTTCCATTCAATTTGGTTCATCTCCCGTGGTGCCAACATCTTGAGCAAGGCACTGAAGAAAGGGCAAAGAATTTGGAAGTGAAGACATGGGCAAGTTCAGTGGCTGATGGCTGTGCAATTTAGTATTCAAGGAAATAAAGTTGTTAAGGACTCATGCCTCCGGCACAGATGCATCTGAATACATTAGGAGAGGTGTTTAATAACCATTTGGTGAAGAAAGGCCCTGATCTCCCTCAGCAAAATGATGGCTAGAATGTTTCAGAAAACATTTTTAGCACATATGCTAATCCACATTCTCTTCATTTTCAGACTTTTTTGCAGATGGCACTTTTAGCAAAGTTGTCAGCTTCTATGCCCAGAGTGCTTTTGCCCTTCCTGCATTTTACACGTGCTGCAAGTCTTAGAAGCTTATAGAAATATCCCTGTTTAGAAACAAGTTACATATGGCAGCAGTCCTTGACATGGTTCCTTGGGAACTGGTTGCAGTCACTGAACACTTGTCTGCATCATGGACAACCTTGTCTGGTTTATCACAGGTTGATTACACCTGGTCTAGAAAGAGATTCATGAAAGGTCTCTTCCCTTTCCCTGCTCTGACATCATTTTGCAGATGCCTGCTTTTGCCAGCTAGGCAATGAGATGTACAGATGTTCTCCAGAAAACCAAACAGCTGGACCCTGAAAAATGGTGGACATAATACAGGTGAATATGAAAATGCCAGCTGATGGTGAAAAGGTGTTCTCCTGAATAAGTGTTCTCAGAGTTTGTAAGTGACAAAAACCCACTGACTATCCTGAAGTCAGGACAACCTGACTTCAGAGTAAGGCACACGGAAACAAAAGCAGAGCTGTTCAACTTTGAAACAATGCACTGTGGAAAACACTGTGTCCAGAAATGCTATTTGAAAGAAAAAAACCAGCCAATATATAAAGATACAATACAACTGAAGTTTGAATTAGCTAGACCAACAACCTGTGTAGGCCAGGTCTAAAAACAAATTACAAAGGGCTTTTCCTCCTGGGCTTGTGCTATTAACAACACTACTGATTTTCATTAGCAGTATTCAGCATTATTGAGGAAATCTGCTACAAACTTTGCTTATTTATACCCTTGTTTCAAGTTTCTACGTACTTTCAAGGAAAACTGTGAATTGGGATGTTCTTGATGTTTAAAAACACGTCTACATTGCTTCAATGATAAACAAAAAGACAACAGCATTTTCTCTCCACTACTTCTCAAAGAAAACCAAGAACTCAGCCCCACAGTGCTCTCAATAGTAAAGCTTTCATTAAAAGTTTAGTGTCACTCCTGTAAAAATAACACAAAAATACCCAACCAAACAACCAAATAAAAACCACAGAAGTTGGCTAAAAGGAAGATGTTATCTATCTGCACAACACCAGAGAATTTTCCTCCAACAGACACTCTGAAACAAAACAAAACTATAAAAGCAAGCATTTATAACATGTATTACTTACAGTGTATTTCTAGAACCTGCATTGCTATCTGAGGTGTGGAGTTTAGGGACTCATGATCTACTCTGCAACTTACAACTGCACCATCATCACTGCGATCTGCTAGGAAATCCAGCGTGCTGCTGACTGTGAATGTTTTGCGATTTGCATCTTCTTCTTTTAAATATTTAACATCTGAAAGAAAGAATAAACAGTTAGTTATCTTTCCAATATTTCTGGAAAAAAGTAGTCCAGCATTAGACAGCTAAATCTTTTATCACGGTTGTTGAAAAAAACCCACATCTTTCATATCTGTATTGATCTCTTTAATACAAAAGTAATTAGACTGCAGTTATTCCTCAATTTGTTCTCATTGTCAGAATAGGAGATACATATTGAAAGAGAAAATTTTAAAACTGGTTCCATGATACTGCATTCTAACAGAAATTTCATTCATTATTACCTCTTGAATGTTTAGGTCCATATTTGATATAAACTTTCTCTGTAGGTCATGAGAAAAAAAAAGTGATCTTGTCCCACCCTCATTGCCTTACGTATTCACAGTGTCACTAAATACTAAATTTTCTAAGTTTATGTTTATAACCTTTCAAAGTAATGCAGTATATGGATATTACTGAAGCCATGTGCGTGCAGTCAGATTAATCTCGTGTTTACTTTATTCATTGCTTATTCTGTTGTTTGGTTAGAATTATGCTAATTAACTAATAAAACTAAACCCAGGTATAGTCATCAGTGGTAACAAACAACTGTAAATAGAGCATGTCATAGTATTTACTGGAATCAACAGACGAGTCCCAAGAAGACCAGAAATAAAATTACTACAGAGAACTTCCACTCACTGCTTTATATCATTCTAAATTGACCTGGTGCTTTTGTGCAGATGCAGTTAAAAATCGGAGAGTTTTCAGCCCAGACTTAGGAAGTATCATCTCAGTTCAAGGTTAAGGTTTACATTCAGAACATTTCGTTGTAAGACATACATGCTAGATCAGAAATGAAGATCCAAAAGACTGAACATTTGTGTTAAAATGTTTTAATGTATTAACTGGTACATGAGATCTTCTCACACATACTTTAGAATTGTTTTACTTGGTTCCCGACTACTTCAAACACTTATTGATTTTAGTTTATTTCAGAAAAATGGTAAGCTTGTTATATTGATTTATTGCAATGAAAGCTTGAAAAGACATCTATAAATACTTAAACATATATATTAAATTACACTGAGATTTCTTATGTCCTCTGTGCCCTAAAAAAAGTGAGAGGTTTCAGTTTTACAAATTATACTAAATCCCATTAGAGAATGGAATGACCTAAATAAAATTTCCATGAAATATCAATTTTAGAAAGCAAATCTTCAACGGCTTAAGCTACATCTTTTTAGATTAAAAATACCTCTGACATCAGAGAGGTGGTCTTTATCATTGTCTCCAGACAGCCAAGGACACCACGTAGTTATACAGTTTCCATTTTTTCCTAAAAAATAATTATTTCTTGCATACAAGAATTTTTCTGCCTGTTTGCTGCTAAGCTTTAAAAGATTTCAATTTCTGCCATGGTCACTATTAATATTTAGGGATTAGTAGGTGAGAGAAATATTGACCAGAGCTAAAGCAAAGTTATTATAATCAAACAATAAATGTCTTCAGCAGTATTTAAAGCAAACACATGAGATTTTGTTCCCAGAGTTAGGTTTCCAAATTTAATAATAGTACCTATATAGGTAACATTCTGCTTATAAGTTATGTGCACATCCCTTTGCTTACTGACTTCAGGCGGGGGACAGAAGACTCCTGAAAACATCAACAACCTTAATTTTAGCAAGAGGTTGTGGATTCTTAATCCTTTAGAAAAACAAAAGCAGTTAATTTCCTAAATGGATGCTTAGAATCCTCTCTCTAGGCATCTATTGTTTGAAAGGGTTCAACTCTTGGAGTTAACTGCCTCTGCAAAAAGGGCAGTGATATTTTTCTATAAACAGCTGACGTCCTCACCAACAGAAATATTTAGCTTGTCCTCCTTATCAGCTGTATTTCCTTAGATGTTTCTTCATGGCAAAATGAAGGTGTGATTGTAACACGTGCTAATTGAGTGTAAACCCAACTGAACGTAGGAGCAGCGGAGATCAGGTACTGGGTACACACCGTCCCGCAGAACACTTTACAGAATTTTTAAATATGTCAGTAGTAGTCTGCTGTTTCATTTGTTTTCCTGCTGCTCCTCTCTCTCCTAAATGATCCCTTGAAGAAAAGGTGAAAAAGAAATCCATTGCACAAGCACTTTGTGTGGGAAGCACTGTAATGGAACAGGCTGGAGGGATACAGCTTCATAGAGGAGGACCTAGGGGTTCTGAGGACAGGTTGAGCATTGGTCAACAGAGTGCTTTGGCAGGGCTGAAAGCTAAAACTCACTGCCCTGCATTAGTAACTGCACACCCAGAAAGCCAAGGGAGTGATCCCTCTCCTCTATTCAGCACATGCATGCCTACATCGAGAGTACCAGGCCAAGTTTTGGGCTTTCTGAAGAAAAAATGTACAATAAAACTGTTGAAAAGCCCAAATAAGTGCAGGCAAAAGCCAAGGAAATGGACAGAGGAGCTGTACCAGGACAGCTTAAGAAAGTTGATATTATCTAACCTGAGGAAGAGAAAACTAAAACCAGATCAAACTGTTTCCTTAAAGTACATAAATCATGGCCACAGAGAAAAAAAGCCAGAGTCTTCTCAGAGGTGCACAGCAAAAGCTGAGGGGCAACAAACACAAGTTGCATTGAGACAAATCTTGATTATGTATCATGAAATACCTACAAGTAATGAAAACATTCCACAAGAGGGCTTTAGAATGCTGAAAAACCTAGCCCAGACAGACTACAGAATCTCTGCCCTGGGAGATTTCTCAAACCTGAATTGGAGAAGACCTTTAGCCACTTGATTTAACCTTTGAATGGATGTTGGGCCAAATGAAATCTGAGGATCAGCTACGGGCCCACTTCCACAACTGTGTCAGACAGGGGCACATACAGATACGCCTGTATCAACTAACACAGGTTTGTATCTCGTAAGTATAGGTGTTTGATAGTGAAAATAATAAATGGAAATGATGGACTGCCCATCAGCCATTGCTCGTTGCAAGCTATTTACAGAAGCACGCACCCGTAACACAAAGAAATACTCACCTTTTAAAAAAAAGTTCTTCTGGTTTTATAAGGCAGATATAATTTTTGTTTGCATTTAAATTCAAGTTCTGACATGAAATGGCCTTGTTATCTAAAAAAACCCATCTTTGTTTTTAGAGGTTTATCATGACAAAATGGTCAGTGCCTCTCTGAAATCTTTGTGTATATTAAAAATACACAAACTTATTCAAAATATCTTAACCTGTTGCAAAATGTACTTACTTAGTTTTAAAATTCAATCTACCTAGGAAAAAACAAAAAAGAAAATCCATTCAAAATATTCCTGAAGACTAAAAATAATTCTTTACATAATCTTGTTGAAAGAGCATGTAACAAATTTTGTTTAAAAAAATAGTTAATTTCAAAATGAAAAAAAAATGCATTTAGCTTCTCCAGTATTTTTGCTTTTAACAATCTTACAGAAATGTCACCAGAATGCTAAACTGCAGATCCCTTTGTTAAGCTGGTGCATATATGAGTGACAGAACACTAAAGTAAAAGGTGTGGCACCCAGTGCTTCACGTTCAGTCTCTCTCATTACTAACACTTACTTTATCAAACAATATTCCTTTACCAGATGATGATTCCTTTTTTGAGTAATAGCAATGGAGCTACAATTTTAGAGGGGCTTTTCGCCCTTTGGTGCAACTCTGATCTCAGTGCATCATTTATATTCCTTTGCACCATGTATAATACAGTGTAACACAATTGGATTTACTGGTGCTAGACAGACGAACTCCTAACCTTTAATGTCAGCTGCATTAGCATATAATTTCATATCTATTTTCTCAGATTTATCATTTCACCTTTTACACTGCACAAAGCTAATGTAACTTCTGCTGATGCCACTGACGACTGGTTAGGTTATTTTATTTCTAACCTTTGAGAAATGGCAATGTGCTCTTCAGAAGACCTAGAAAGCTAAACTGAAATGAATGTGCTCAGTACTTTCCTCTTATTTCTGGTTGTTGGGGCTTTTTTCCCCCCCTTTACTGTTCTTTTTCATACCACTTTGTTTCTTCCCCATCCTGTTTCGGTTTTTTTTTTCAATCCTCTTAGGAACTCTTGAGAAGACCAAATTAGCTGAAGAGTCAAATTGCCAAACTGCTTGCAGGCTTCAATTACATGTCAGCTGAAGGAAAGGCAAAGGTGTTACACCAGATTTTAAAATACAATTTTTAAAATAAGATCTTTTCAAATATGTGTTGCCTTGCTGTTAGGCCAACTGTATCAGTGTTTCTCCTAAAGTATTGATATGGTTTGGAGTGATTTCCAATCTTTACATGCCTTGAATATGTATATTCATCCTGCCATCTTTTCTGGAGGATGGAATCTATGCTGTGCCATGTGTGTTAGCAGTGCTGTTAAATTCTTCTTTTTAATCACACTTGATTAGGTGCTGCATTTCTTTCATCAATTTCCTCAAATTTCCCAGTACTGCTAAGAATTATTCTCTGTTTCCTCATTTTCTATCCTTGTTAAACATTTCGAATTATTCCAGTCTAAAATGCTTGTTTCTTTCAACACTATTCGCATTTTCGTTAGAAATATAAGGATACCTCTAGAATGGACAGGATTCCTCAGGCAAACATCTGCCGTCTCCTTTATTTACCAATTTTATACCACAGCTCTGGTTTTGCACATTGAACTGTGGTAGAGAATAGTAAAGGAAGATGAATGGTTCTGTAATTAATTCTGTAAGTTTGCTTGAGGCAGCTTATTGAGCCAACGAAATCCAAAATATTAGATAAATCAGATAAATGTACGGTGGGGTTTTGTTTGTTTGTTTTTAAGCTACACAGAAAAGGTGGATTTTGAACCATTTATTCAGCTGTTCTTATAGCAGAATGAATAGAGGTGACATGAAAAAATACCAATACCTTATCCTTTTTATCCATCTACTTTATAAGGGGCACCTTGACTGGCTTGTAGGTGTGACTATGCCTTCTGCAGCAGGAAGCTCTCTTCACTCACTCATTCACCAATGAGGATTTAAAACTATTCCAGCATTTATAAGAACATGGACTAGAAAACTAAGTTCTAAGCAAAGAACAGACAAAGTGAAAGGGAAGACAGAAAGGAAATAAACAACTTTTTATATGCAGCTCTTTCCTAGGTCACTGCATCCTCAAAGGCAAATCTTTGCTGTCAGCTTTGGTTTCAGTCACTCAATGGATTTTCAGTTACAGCAGACTTTGTCCAACTCCCCCCAGCCCCTGTGAAGTTTTCCTGATCCCCTTTAAAGTCCATCTTCTCCCTCCTCGCTGCAGACTGTCAGCATCCTTGCCTCAGCTGGAGGTTCCGAGTTTCCCAGCTGAGATTCCCTCATTTGCTACATCCTGACTTCTCACGAGAGCAGGCTCCACAGCTCTCCTATGGGAAGTGCCATCTCCTGTCTCCTCCAGATGGTTCTGCCTCACCTGCTCATGTTATTTAGAGGAGTGCAACCTAAATCTGGGAATTAATTAAATCAGACATACCTCGTGTTGGAATGGCACAAAAGAAATGAAAAGGAAAAATATCAGGGCTGAGAGGTATGACTGTGATGACAATAATCCGGAAAACAGTTCTCTATGAAGCCCCACAGTGGAGTTTATCATGCTGCACAGAGTTCTGAGCAACCCAAAACATCCGTTTTTACCATTTGAAGAAACAATAAAAAGATGGTTATATGACAACTACAGTAATTTACAATCAATTATTCACCTCTGTACTATCCCCTACTCATTTGATGACTCAATAGGAGAAACTTCACAAACACAGATTAAAAAGTGTAATTCTACAGAATGTATAGTTTTGACAATTGCACCAAATGACACCAAAATCCTTTTGAATACCTTTAACTTCTTTGTCGTTCTTGAACCATCTGATATCGGCTGCTGGCTTACTACCAGATGTCTTGCAAGTGAGCTGCATCCTCTCTCCCTCCATAACTGGTGAGGTAAATCCAGTGATTTGTGGCTTCTCAGGAACACCTAACAAGCAAACAAGCAAAATAATTTCTCTGATAGTGTCAGCTGCTGCCATGAATACATGACCAACTTAAAGTTCACTTCTTCATGTGCTCTAAATTCTGGAAACAGGATAATTATTAATTCCTCGTGCCTTGTCAGTTAAACCTTTTTCCTATTGTAAATAAACCATCCATCTGAATGGTAGTTGATTCTAAATAAATAAAGCAAGCAGGAATTACCTAATTTTCTAGGAGAAACAGATTGCATTTTAATAAATACCTTATCTCTGTATATTCTGCATGCAGGTCTAGTCTGACTTGTTACAATATTTAAACTGCTCAGCACAGCACGCAGGACGACAAAGCACATTAGAAGCAAGCTGTGAAAATTAAACATAACTGGCAACAAAAAGCTGGACTGACCTAAGTTCAGAACAGATGTTTACACCTCAATAATGAAGACCTTAATACAAAATCCAGGGAAAAGGGAGGACGAAAATAAATACAGGAGTCACTTTATCTTCACAGAAGGCAAAATCAAAATATCAAGAGGTATAGTCACAGCTCCACTGGCTATGGAGAGTTCTTCAGCTGAATACAAGTTCTTCAGAGGACATCATATGATTTTGACAAAGCATGCATATAATACTACATTTGGAAATAGTTTTTTTTCAATGACCCATGGAAGATTAAAAAAAAAAACAAGAACAAAACATGAAGAAAATTGGGAAAAATTCGATCACTATGTGTATAAATCCATTTAACTTATGAAGACACAAGAATAACATATGTTACAGTAATACTAATGACTGTAATTTAAAAATCTCAAAATAATGTCAGTTAAAACTTGCATCTGCAGTGCTTTGGTGCATTCATATTTGTGGCTAGATAAAAGGGCTCAGTCACAGTAATTGATCCTGTGCCCTGGATTTAATAATTCGGTTTTCCTACATCTCTTTTCCAAAATAACAGATTATGTACATAAAAGCAAAGCAGCATTACCTATTGCACAGTACATCTGTTTAATAAATCTGCTCCTCTCTTTCAGGACAGAAAATGGTGTCTGCTACAATACCTTGACACTTAAATTTTCTAATCAGCAGCAGAGCAGCCAATATAGAGAGTGTTTGTACATAAAAGGACAGTTTATCTGATTAAAATACGTAACACATCTTTTAATGTGGCAAAGAACCCCTTCTCCACTAGAAAATGTTTTAAGAGTTTAAAATGCTATTTTGAAATAGGAAATTACAAATACAAAATGAAAAAAAGGCAGGAATCTTAAACCGTGCAGCTTTCTCTCTTGGAAGATAAGTAAATAATGGGAAAACTTCATGGAACCCTCCCCTAAAAGGAAATGAAAAATGAAAGACTGTGAAAGACCAATATACTTCTGTTAATAAATATTGGCTAGATATTTTTGGGGTTTTCTTGTCTTTTTAACACCTTTCTTTGTCTTTCTGCCATTTAAAAGGTTGAACTGGTGCACTCCTCAACTGTTTAGATCATGAAATGCCTCTCCACAGAAAGAAGATTAAGCATAGGCAGTTGCTATTCCAGAATATTCTGCTTAGAGTGGGTGCTTTTTGTCCTTAATGGTAAACTTGTGAAGATTTTTGTAAAATAGTCTCACAGGGACTGAAAGGGAGATGTATTTCATATCCTAAGCACAAAACCAATTCCCTGGCTGGATTAATGTGAATATTACTGCCACAGAGAATTAGTCCTATTAAATTCAACGGTCTGCCCATCCACATATAAAAATAAAACAAAAAAGAAAGAAAGAGTCATGTTCAGGGACAGAAGAAAGGAAAAAAAGAATAAAAATCAATCTCTAAAATCATATAACCTCTTAGGTTCGCAGGTGTGTTTCAATGAACTATAGCAATTTTGGCTGATTGGGCTACTGACATTCACAGAGTCATACAAAGCTTCGAGCAGAAACTTTATTTCCTGGGCATCTCTTGAAATCTATTGCTTTTCTATGTGCATCTATAACCTTTGGGGAAAACAGCAGAGAACTTAGAGGATAAAGCATAAAAGAAGCAGCAAACCCAGTGAAAATTTGCACTTTATAGACCAAAAAAAAAAAAAAAAAGCAAGCAGAACGAGCCCAAAAAAATGCACAGCTAAGGAAAAACGATAAAGCTCTAAAGGCCGTTTTGATTTCATGCTTTCTGATTTTCTCCCCTTTGCCCTATCCAATAGATTGTTAGGAGATGAACACATGCACCTTCTCTGCCCTGGTGGTGCTCGGGATGTAGAGGTTATGTCCATTTTACGGAGCACTCGTTCCGTGGTGCTTGTGTGCTCCCTAATTCATTGCCCTGCCACGGTGCAAACAGTAAGAGGCACGTTATTTTTCAGCACAGCAATATGAAACAACAAACAATCATGGAAACCAGATCAGACATTTACATTTATCTTCTGCCAAGCCTTAGACAAGTTCATTCTTATCATAATTCGCCAGAGCCTGAGGAGTTCAACGCTCGCTTCTTTGCGCTCAGCTGTTCGTACTTACCGAGAACGGTGAGGAAAGCCTTGGAAGTTTTGACAGGCATGGTGAACAGAGAGCAGGTGTACTGCCCTTCGTCCGACAGGGACACGTCGCTGACACTGATGCTCAGCTCGTGCCACGATGCTCGCACCAGCTCAATTCTGTTGTCCCTCAGAGCTGAAAAACACAAGGAATAACACACGTAAAGGTGGGATCCAGCAGGCGAACGAAGCGTGGGGTGTTACGCAAGAGGCGCGATGAAGGTTCCTAGTGAAACCGGGCCCTGGAACACGGGGATGTGGACACAGCTGTCTATGCAGAGCAGTTTGTTTTCTCTGTGGAGTAAAGTATGTGAGTTTAGCAAGTTTTTAAGTGGTGTACTGGGTGATCTGTAACACATATAAACCTAGAAACTACAGAACTTGAGTCACCTCTGGCCTTCCTCTAAAAATCCCAACAATGACACTGATTTCTGCCCCCTCATAGCTTTGTTCAGTACCTAAAATAAATCCTTCCCAAAATCAGCCTATTTTTCATGTATTTACAGATGTTGAGAATCCTGTGTCCATCCTTGCATAGTTTGCCTACAGATTTTTCTCATGTCCATTACTACTCATATTGAACTGGAATATCAGATATCTTGAATTCTGTAAATGAGTATTTCTTATTGGTAATAACCAATAGATTGAAAATTCCACTTATACATGCATATGTAGTACATTCAACAATTTGAGGTAATTGTGTATATTGGCTTTACTTTTTTTTTATTATAAATAAAAATATGATCTCCTATTTTGTTTGCATGAAACCAATGAGGGAAGAACAACATGTAGATTCAGTTAAATTCAAAATGTCACTTTGGTTAATGATTTAAAATTTAAAACATTTTAAAACCTGTACTTAGGGTAACCCCCATTTTCTATTGACAAACTGCCAAAACACTCCCAAACATTCTATTTCTCTGCAGTAAAGCTGTTTCAGGAATCTGCATATATTATTCAAGCCTTTCCACAGCATAGAAATACTAATATCATAAGTAAGCAAACACTGTAATTCTCCTAAGCCAACAGTAAAAAAGCCTCCATAGCTCAGGAAGTTTAGCTGTATACCTCTAGACCCAAATCTCTGGCCTGACACTGTGGAACTTCAGTGAGTCTATTTTTATAGCAAGCCTCTGAAAGTCAAAAGCAAAAAGGGACTATGATATTTATTGAGACAGTTACACTTGCATTTGTGAGAAGAACAAGGGTGTTCAAGCCCCTAATGCTGTTCTCTCACCTCTTTCTAAAGTCTCCAAAGACTCTTAGATTTGTCTCATATATCTCTTCCAATGATAACAAATAAATAAAAAGTTTTACTGTGGTTCTTTTGCTACTAAACCTAGATGTTTCTGCCCAAGTTGACCCACACAGATTTACGCCACAATAAGAAGATACAGTGAAGATTCAGCAAAAATGTCACTTGAATTTGTTTTCTTCAAAGGCTGCCATTTAGGTTTGTTTTCACCAGAAAATTTCAGCTGACTTCAGTGATTATTTCAGGGTAGGCCAGCTAAAGCTCAGCTTCCCCTCTGTAGGGTCTGAAAGGTGGCAGCTTAAGCAGGCCTAACATACAGACATGCCATGAACTCTTCAAGGCACATCAAAGGGACTGAGGTGGTGTGTAATGGGCACATTCCAAACAGAACTGAGATGTTGTCTGGCTGGCCACAACAAGAAAAAAACCCAACAATCATGTATTTTGTAATATCAAATCCAGATAATGATGAAAAAAGACGCAACGTTAAAGCAAACAAGCAA
The DNA here is from genome assembly GCA_014706295.1 of Lycocorax pyrrhopterus obiensis. Lineage (NCBI taxonomy): Eukaryota > Metazoa > Chordata > Aves > Passeriformes > Paradisaeidae > Lycocorax > Lycocorax pyrrhopterus. The sequence continues at coordinate 112,539,132 of JACSVZ010000001.1, read as the reverse complement.
GAGAACCAGAAGCCACCAAACGCAAAGCTGACAGAATGGCCGAGAAAAACAAGCTCAGGAAAACAAAAAAACCACATAAAGCAAGTGTCTACCAACCCCAAACAGCAGGCAAAGCTGATCACTGTGGCTTTAGCAGCCAGAACTCCTCACAACACTGAAGCTGTTGCTATCTTTGAGGAAGGAGATGGGGACTCAGAATTCCTTTCTCAGCTTGTCAATTCCAGTCAGATGCAAATGAGCACACATAAGAATGGTAGTTTATTTCATATTACTGACCTTCCAAAAAAAAAATTATTTTAAAAAGGATTCAGCGCTTCCAAATGGTTTGATCACCACCACACCCATTTATATAATTTAGCAACAGCATAAAAAATAGAAAATCAAAACAAACAAACAAACAAGCCTCACCAACAAAAAACCTCTCAGCACTCCGTAATTTGGAAACCGTGATTTTTTTCTCCCCTTAATCTGAAATTATTTAAAAAATAATGCACTTTATCATCTTACATAGTATTTTACTTTGTTATAATTTTCAGTTGTTATTTCCTCATGATAAAGATTTATGTATCTATTGAAATATTTTCCTACAGATGGGGCAAGTTTTAGAATTTCATGCACTAAGAAGAACAGTACAGCACAACTGGCCTACAGATGATGCCAATAGCACATCTTTTTGATCCTATAATTGAAATACAAACCATTTCCATCAACTACATTCTTACTGCTCCCCTCCTTCACTTCCTCCCCTCCACACCTTTTTTAACCTTTGTACAATATAAAAACCTCGGCTCAGTCAATTTTCTGTAAAGCTGGTAAAAACAACCACCGGTCAAGAGATGAGACCAGATGTTCCATGCTTCATTATGGAGTGGATTTTTATTGAAAGAACAGCAAGAAAGTTTCGTAATGGAAATACCAACACAGCCTTTGCAATGAATGCAGCAAATAGCACCAACATAACACTCCTTTGCAGGAAAGATGTTTGTCAGAAGCATTTTTCTAAGTGCTGAGTCTAAAGACAATTATCTCTTCCATCATTTTCAAAAATACAAATATATAATTACACGTATTCAGGTTTTCAAGCCTGAATATTTGTAAGCTTTCCTGTCTATGCAGATGACAGGCAAACCAAATTTTAGTGCTATGGCTTAGACAAGGTGAGCACTTACACAGAGACTTTTTAGAATCTTATTTTCAAATTGTATTCCTGAAACTGTTTCTATATCCTCATCTGTTTAGAAAGACACCAGTTTTTCTTCATGGAATTGATGGCTGTGATGGATGCCAGAACTGGTTTGTTTCCATTTTCTGTCTTGGGTGCCTTTTGCTAAAAGGGTGATGGAAACAACAGCAACATTGCAGAAAGAAGAGTAATTCCAGCAATGTATGATCTCCAGGCATTGTGAGTGAGTGGAGCACGGTCTGGCTCATGGCAGAAAATCTTGCCAAGCCTGGCTGATGAAGCAAAGCAGCCCACGGAGCCTGGACAGAAGGCAGCTACTGAAAGGTACCAAGCTGCAAGCAGGTAGTTCAAATAAAGTTCCATAAAGTAAAATACAAATTGTTCCCTCGTATTTAATTAGCACTTGAACACAAAAAAGCAGAACACTGCTCTTTCGGAACCTTCTCTGGAAACTCTTTTTTCCATTTCACTTTGTTAGAAGCTAAAAAGACCTTTCTGGCCTCTTTCTGGGGATTTTAACCTATGCTGCTGAATCATTACCCTATCCATAGTTTGCATACCTATAGAGAGACTAGAAAAAGGGTAAATAAACAGAATATTTATTTGAGTTCAGGCAAATACACATACGCCAAAAGCAGTAACAGAGAATACCAGCACTGGCATCTCTTTGCTAGATTCTTATGTTGCAAGCCCTTTGAAAAATATAAAATGCAACAAGAAATATAATTACATAGTAAATTCCAATATGCCCTAGGTACATAATTTCAGTTTTCTGTAATTCCCAGGCACATATGATGCAGTTAATTTGCAAGGCATGAAATAATTATGCATAAAACACTTGTTCCTAAGCAGACACACTTCATTTATTTTACCTGTCATTCTCTTTTCCTGTGGAAAAGATTTCCTTTCAGAATGTTCTCTGACACAGAAACAAACAACCTTGACAATTTGTATAGTTGAGGTAATTATGAGTAAGAGATACAGCCATGTATTTCATCTGCATTAATTAGTAATTATTGAGACTGGTGACCATCACAATAAACTGCCCTCCTTGTCCACAATCATACAAAGCTGTACTTTATTTTTTGAAAAAAATAATAATATAATGAACATTTATTATCACAGAGAAATCCTGCAACAGGATTTACATTGGAGAGACAAAAGAACCTTAAGAAATTTGCAGAAATTGAAAAAAATCCACGTTTCGTACTGCGAGGAAAAGGCAGTTGGACCTGTTAGATGCAGTAGCCACACAGCAGCATCTCTAATGTTATTTCATCTAAAATGACCACATCTTCGTATTATTTTAAGCCATATATTTGAAGAATGGGGGAAAAAACAAACAACAAAATCCCCAAATCCCTCAGAGTAATTTGCTGATGTTTTGAGAATACTAACTTGACATATGCTGCCATCCTGGGATTCACTCAACAAAATTTTCGTCCTTATGTTGGAGCTCTTCCCTCTCTCATGGGAATAACATAACCATTAGTTGGAACCAGAAGGATTTCTGATACTCTGCAGGTCATGCTAAACTCCCAGAACTCTAATACTTATGAAACTGAGACAATCCCTCTGATTTTCAGAGTCCAACTTTCTGAATGTTTTTGAAACATCATCTGAAATAGATTTAAAGGGATTTATGTTGTGTTTCTGGATATACTTGAGAAGGCCCTTTTTCTTTGCTCCTAATGAATTCAAATACCAAGATCCCCACAGGATGATCTACAGAACTTGCTTATAGTTGTGCATCAACCACCACCACCAGAGCAAGAAAGAGAGAGACAGAAAGGGAGTAAATGGAACAAACCAAACTATTGTTATTCTGTGTCTTCTAAACATTCGTATTTCTTTTCAAAACATTCAAATTTCCTTTAAAAGAATAAGAACTGATACACAGTTATTCTATTCATGCCTAACCTATCTAGTCAGTACTTTCATGATATCTGAATTCCTAAGATTGAAAAACTTCAGTTGTTTTTATGCAGAAATAAAATCCATTTCCCTCCTCTTTCATTTCCAGTCACGCAACCTGATTACTTTCATGAGAGTACACAAGGGGTGGCAGCGTGGATATTTAGTAATCCCATGCTTTCTATGTCTACTTCGCAGTGCTGAGGCCATTTTTACTTCTCAGTGGAGGCCATTCTCACCTGTCCATAGCACTGCATCTGTGAAACTACCACTTCTTTCCCCTGGGACAGAAGTCCTCAAACTGAGTCTACTTTCACAGGTAATGCCAATGCAGAGGGAAAAGAATTAGAAATTTGTATGAAACCTATAAAATTGGCTGACATATGTACCACTGGTGTCCCTTAAAGGTGACATCGTTTATAGGTAAAATCAGCAGAAATCACATAAACCGAAGGTAGCAATACTGTGGAGAGATCTTTGGCTAAGTGGCTGTGGAACAGTCTGACCAAATTGCAGATGCATGACGGCATAATAAAGTGATTATTAACACAGATGAGTTCAAACAGACATTCCAAACAGTGTCCTTCACAGTTTTCAGTCACTTGGACGCTGTGAATACTTCAACTTCACTAAATTTTTCAACCCACTCATTTACTTAATAAATTCAGGGCATCACCGAGCTTCATGAAAGGTGCTACGTAAGGGTTTAGAAATGGAAGAACTATGTAACAATTCTTGGAGATTGGTTTTACTTTCATTCCAGTGCATTTCTAAAGTATTTGGTGATCAAAAGGAAGAAACAATGGGGTCAATAGGTATATACTTCTCCTACCTCTAATCATCCGGCTGTCTTCTACTTTATGCTGTGGCTAGCTGTCTAATAAGAAAAGGCTAGATTGTTTTCAGCTGGGATACACTGCTGAAATATTTGATTAGCTTATTTAGAGAACAGCGTCCAACAGCAAGCTGCTTCCTCCTTTTTAAATTTTTCAGAATTTCTGCATGTTGCATAATGCATCTGCCAAAGACAGGCAGCAAACTCCCTTCATCAGGAGAGGTGCTGACAGTCTCACTAAGAGAGGCATCTACTCTGTGCTTGCCTTGAAAAGGCCAAAGCACTGGGGACTCAGAACCTGTCTGTACAACCTTATCTATTATTTATCAGGGTGTACAGCCTTAGATGCTTACGAGAAAAACCCAAACAGCAAGGTAATTTCTGCAGTGAAACAACAATTCTCTGTTTCCTGCAGTCTGGGTAAAATGAAAAGAGTTTAAGGTAACCTACAATGACTTATGATCTTGAACACAGCTGCTAAGTGAGGTTTCACCAACTGTTGCCAATTGACAAACGAAGGCCAGGACAACTAAATGCCCTTCATGGATGGAATAAATAAAGAAAACTTTCCTGCGTGGCAGATTTTCTGCACTGAGCTACATTTTCCCTCACAATCATGTTCAGTATTCACTTCTTTCTTTTTCAGAGGACTCAAAAACATGGCAATATGCAAAAAGAGAGGAAGAACTTGCCTTCTAGGGTGTTTATAATGCTTGTTTCTGGTATTAAAGAAGCATTGAACTTATTTTCTTCTTGTCTTTTGAGAATCATAAGGATGACATTTATTGCCTGAGAAGGTCTGAGGGCTGACTCTCTTTCACATAAGAAATGTAAGTTTCAAATCTTCGCAAAACATACGGTTTTTGAACTATGAAGATCCTTTACTGTTCTACTGTATTGAAACAATATTTAACTGTATCTCCAAATAATAAAACAAAAATCACATTAGTCAGGATGAAACATTGTCTTACAAGGTCTGTTCATCTGGTTTCGTCTTCAATGGGGAATTACAAGATTTCCTATTATCCTAATGCAACTGGACATGTGCCACAGCACAGTAGTCTAGAAAATATTTAAAAACCATACTTCTCAAATATGCAGCTGCAAAAATTAAAATTGCAAAATGATCTGGCAAGGTTAGAGATGGACAGAATTAAAATAAATGAGATTCAATAGATAAAAGTAATTGGTAATCTTATGTACCAAGTTGGAGATGAATGTTTTGAAAAGAGTAATGCAGGAAAGGAGCCCTGAGGATTATAGAGGAAATTATTTAACTATATGTTCAAATGCAGCACCACTCTAAAAAGATGAATCCTATTCTGGGTTGTACTGATCCTTGCAATTATGGTAAAAGAAAATGCTACAATATTCCAAAATAGCATACATCACACTGTGCCATATATTGTAAATTACAGACAGAAACAGTCTCTCAGTTGGGAAGATAATTTCTGAAGGTCTACTGATGGAATACTGCTACAAAAATAATACTAAGAAAATGAAAATAATACAATGGAGAGCTGTAATAAGTCCACATCTACCTAAGAAATACTAACAGAAATTTGAATTTTTTTTTCTATAATATTGAGGGTAATACTGAAAAGACAAAACACTATGTTTCAGGCTAAATGAGACTTCATTGTAAGTGAGAAATGTTAGATAATGACTTTATTGAAGTAGAAGAGATAAACAAATACTAATCCTCTTGCAAACCAAAACAAAGTTACAGAGATTTCCAAATTTGTTCTGTGAAGATCAGACCACGTAACTTTTCCTCATGCTACTGATGTTGATACTAATCATTGTGTTAACAGTATTTAAAGGTTTCTAACCAAGGTACAGTTAAGCTTATGTAGGTATTAAAAACTGTCTGGCCAAACAGCAGAGAGCTCTACCAAGACCATCTGTGTTTTTTAAAGAACATCAGTTGTATAATGCTCTTTTTCCTTGTCAAGGGACTGCTCTTTACAGTCGCTGCTGGCGACCTTCATGCACTGGCTTTAGCCAGCTTTGAGTGAAAGGAGTCCTGAAGGATAGAGAGCACAGAATAACTCAGCCAGATTTTACACTTTTAGCACTGCTGCACAGCCAGGTTCTACTCAGACCTGCCCAAATGCAACACATTTTTTGTGTGTGTCTGAAGCTGACCATACCTTAAGGAGGCTGCAGAGCTGTATTTTCCTGACCTTGCAGATGGTGACATTACAGCTCTGCCCATTCACTAGCTAAACTTAATGATCCCATGACACTGGAAGTGTTTTTAGTGGCATGACTGACTATTACTCATGGTAGAGTCACGTTTATGGTATTGCTTCATTTTCTCACAAAGTCAGAGTCTTCTAATTTCTAAACAGTGCAGTCTTGCTCAAACATTATTTCAGCAGAACATGGAGAGACTTTGTCACTTACTGAAGATCTAAGAGAGACTTCTCTTTAAATGAGAACAGCTATAAGATGCCCCTGTTCTTTCTGCACTTCTTGATCATGTAGATACAGAAATGAACATCATCCTTCCTGTAGCAGATGGCTATGTTGGCTACAGATGCCAACATAGGAATACTCATTCTTCCTAACTACATTAAGCAGTCAGACTCCCTAAACTCCTGCTGCAGCCAGTGGAGCAAGTTAGCTTCCTCCAGAGGCCAATTAACAACAGGTCACTGCCTTGAAAATATTACAGAACCTGGACAAAACAGCCAAGAAACCATCAACAATTGATGAATGCACCTGCAATCAACCTAGCAATTGATCCCAGCACCAATGAAGAGTCAAAAACTAATGCATACATCAATACTGAAGGTATTAGTTCTGTTGGGGATGACTCGCAGTTCTCACTATGGAGGGAATCGAAATATGGAACAAAGTATCGGGAGAGATCCGAGATGAGTCTAGTGCAATTCCAGGGAGGACTCTCAGAAAGCTCTTTAACGGCTGCAACATCTTTTATGATAGAGCCCTTAAAGTTTTATGATGTCTCTCATACAGCCTAGCAGGAGACAATCTGTCTCTCCACCACAAGTACACAGGTGCTCCCTCTTTTGTGGGATTTGTCTTAGTTTTCCAGATGCAGATGTGCTGCGAAGGAAACTGTTAGTGAGAAATGGTGTCAGAAACAGATAATTAAGGGATTGGAGCATCTCTCATACAAGTTGAGGCTAAGAGCCTTGGGATTGTTTAGCATGAAGAAGCAGAAAATCCTGAGGTTATACCAAATTCAAAGGAACAAAATTGGCAGCAGATCTAGACGTCTAATTTTCATAGGAAGCTAGTTGAACATAGAGAACCAAGCTGGAATAGATGATGTCCAGAGGTCCTTTCCAATGTGAAACATTCTGGGATCTTGTCATTCTGGATGTTTTTGGGGTAAAGAATCTGTATATCACAAAATTCAGAAATGTGACCAAGCCTGAAGTGCCAACTAAAAACACTTTGGTAGATATTCACAAAGATTAATCTTCTTTAGCTTTTCCTAAGGATTTTTGTCCCTCATGGAGGGTATGGATTCGAGTCCCTCTGAAGAAACCAAAAAAAAAACAAAAACAAAAGAGAGAGGAAGATAAAAATTAACTTTTCTAGGCTAAATTTAGTTTGTGTAAATGCACTTCTTCTGCAGCTATATTCCAAGAATGTGGTGACACAAGTGGAGCAATAAAATATTTGGACTCCATGATGGTGACCAGACATACTCACCAAGTACTAGAGAATATTATTTGGAAAACTCAAACAGATGCTTGGCATATGATGGCAGACTAAGTACTGATAGATGCACAGGATAAAAACCCTACTGTGAATAAACGCATTATTTAACTAACAGTAGATACTGACAATAACAGATGTGTGGAATCATGCTAACATTGGTACTATTCATCCATAAGATAAGATCTACAACACCTATAGATCCTACTATAAGATCTGGGGTTTTTTGGGCCATTCACATACACCAGATATATTTGAGTATACCAGAAGAAACTTGTCCATGCTTAACACCTATGTCTAGACAAAAAACAGCCGAATGCATCCTGACCTTTTCAATTAAACATTTATTGAAGGCATTTCCTTTTTTTAAGAGCTGGGGGAAAATGGTTGTTGGTTCTTTCTGGTCGTTTCTTGGCTGTTTCTTTTGCAGTTCAAATTGTAGCAACAGGTTAAGGACAAAACATTAATTTGAAAAAAGAAATACAGAGAGTAATAACCATTTACAGCTAGAGAATGCTACTAACCCTTCACACTTGCAACAAATAGTTATTATTATTATTGGTTCTCACACTGCACTTTGCTGAACTGGTACAGTTTGAAGATTCACTAAAAAACCACCATAACTAATCTGTCTTCACTTTACAGGACAGATCTGCAATCATGATTGCTGTATGGAAGGAAGCATTTAATAATTAAAAATTGCCAGGAGTTCTTCCAATAGTGATCGATTTTTGTGGCTATTTTTAACAGACAGTGAATCTCTTAATTATTGGAGATAGAGTTGAACAAGAATTTCTGAGATTACTGTGTCCTACTGAATTTTATACAGTGGACCAAGAGTGCCTTCCAGATCTGCCTCACAAGCCATGGCACAAGGAGAGGAGGTGCTTGGCCTTCAGGGCTGTGGATGGCACTGCTCTTCTTGGGCTTTTCAGCAAAGTGCCCACCAAAGGATATTAATTACCCCTTTGGATAATAATGTGTTCACAGCATCAGGAGTAATACAGAGTAACAATCTGCAACACTGCATGCATCAATGTTTTTGGTGTCTAAGTTATAATATTCCATTTTTAATGATGCTGTGTCCTTGATTCCTCCTTCTCTCTCATCTCTTCACTTCGGAGCTAATTAATTTAACTCCTTTCTACCTAGCATTCAGCTACTTTTTGCCCTTCTCCAGGCGTAAAATTTAAGACCTCTATTTTTAAAAGCATTTAGAGAAATAAATCTGCTGTCTACACGTGTGAACCTCCTTTCCCATCTTACTCAATTCCTGGTATATTCAACAGCTCTGGAAAAATTCCAGATATCAAATCCACTTCCTGTGGTACACAACGATATTTTAACACCACCACTGTCAAAAAAAGCAGCACTTTCTGTTTTCCATTTTATTTGCAAGCTCTGTTTGCTAAGTTTGATGCTTTCCTCAGATTCTCTTCTCTCCCTTCTTTAGTCATGGTATATCCAAATTCTCCAACAAAAACTAAATAAAATTTTATATTTAATTATTTTCCCCTGTCACAGCCTTTAATATACTCAATACATATTTATTTTCCAACAGAAAATATTTGTCCTGCCTCACTTGATCCCTTCCTCATTTTTTCACTCCTCTTACTCTTCATGATCTTTCTTTTTCTTTGAAATCTTTCCTGATTGCACACATAGGTGGGTCTTGCCAATCTTTGGAATAAGCTGTCCTTTACTCCAGTTTTCACTCCTCTAGTCTCTTCCTCTTCTCCTCATCAATCTTTAATTGATAAAAAACTCTGTTGGCTTCCCTAATAGTAACACTTCCTATTTTCTTTAGTAAATAATTTTATTTCCTAATTTATTTTAGACAGGTTTTCTATAAGAATGAGGCCACTGGAAAAAAAAAAAAAAAGAATGGGCTAAACCAATTACATATACAATATGCATCAGGAATACTGATCAGCAACTCTTTAAATGGGGAGAGTACATTAAATTAACTTATTACTTTATATTTCCAAATATAAACTCCCAAGTACATTTTATCTTTCCTGTAGCAGAAGTTCAAAAATGTAACAATTGTAAATTTAAATTACTTTACACTTATCAGCTTCCTGAGCTGTATTAGGAAGAGCATCACCAGCAGGTCCAAGTAGATGATCCTTCCAGTCTCCTCAGCACTGGTGAGGTCACACCTCAGGTGCTGTGCCCAGTTCTGGGGTCACCACAACAACAGAGACGGGGTCATACCGGAGTAGGGCCATAAAGGCAAGGGACTGCAACATCAATAATTCTGCTGGGTTTGGCACCCTGAGTGCCAGGTGCCCAGCAAAGCTACTCTATCACTCCCCTCCTCAACCGGACAGGGGAGAGAAAATATAATGGAAGACTCATGGGTCAGGAGAGATCCCTGACCAGTCACCGCCATGAGCAAAACAGACCTGACTTGGGGAAATAAATTTAATTTATCACCAATCAAATTACAGTAGCATAATGAGAAATCAAATCAAATATCAAAACACCTATCTTCCAGCCCTCCCTTCTTTTCAGGCCTAATTTTACTCCCAGTTTTCTCATAACTCCTCTTTCCCAGCAGTGCAGAGGGACAGAGAATTGGGGCTGTGGTCAGCTCATCACTCAGTGTTTGTGCTGCTGCTTCCTCCTCAGTGGGAGGACTCCTCACACGCTTCTGCTCCAGCATTGGAGACAGTTCTCCACAAACTTAAAACTTAATCACAGAAAGAATTATGGCACTGCGTTTTACTGCACAGGATCCCAAAAAGGTGTGAAGTCTCCAGCTTTGCACACTCAAAATCTGACTGGTCATGGTCTGGGGCAACCTGCCCTGGCTGACCCAGCTTGAGCAGGGCAGTTGGACTGCATGATCTCAAGAGGCTTCTTCCAACCACAGCTGTCCTAGGATTCTCTGATTCATACAGCATTTACCCGTATCACAATATTACAGGAAAATAAAACAAACAAACAAGTTGTCAGGGATTACTCTCCACCCTTTTTGGCTTTTAAATTGCTTTCATATAATTAAAAACTGATACCCTGCAGAACACTCTGCTGAACTGTAATGAAGACAACTGCTCGAAGATTATCCATCCATAGAGATAAGTCTTACCTGGTACAGGGAAAATGTTGACAGATTAATGTGATCGCCTCTGGAAACGAGCGCTGTTTTGGGTAGGCCCTCCCACAAACATGTCTTTTCCCAGAATAAAAAAGAATTTAAAAAAACCATTTGATTGAATCAGTGAAAATCTTTCCAGCTAGAACAATAGAAAGGGAGAAGGTGAAGAAATGGGAGCCTGATATTCATCTGAGTACACACAGGTGAGCTCTTATGTACTGCAGGATCCTGTTCTAGGGGGTTGTCATCTGGTCTGAGCTGCTTTTGCCACTTGTAGGATAGCACAAGCTTGAGTCTCCCAAGAAAACTTCTGCATCAACAATGAATTACAGCATCACAGACAGAAATAACAACCACCAGAGTTTTGGAAGCTCTGGCAACTTAGATCTTCAAATGCTGACTTACCGAATACATTTTTGAACTTTCTATGTTTGATAGAAAAGAATTATACTGTATTATTTAATTTCCAAGAGGTCCATTCTGAGATCAGAAAAAAAACAATTAAATCATACAGAACTTACCAACCCTTGCTTAAAAAATGAATTTAAAAACGCAAACAATAACTTCGTAGAAAAATGCTCAGAGCTATTTTCTTCAGGGTTTCCTAAATTTTAAACATTCTTTGCAGATTAAATTTTGTCTAGATGAATCCTAGAAAGCATCACCAAACAGGGATAGATTAGAGTAAAACAATCCACCACCACTACCATTAAAAAAAAAAAAACAAAACAACAAACTAATAACAATAATAATAATAATAATGATAATAATAACATTAATAATTTATCGAACCATTCTAGCACAGAAAACTACAATCCTATAAATTAAAGAATAGCAGTAGATTTAACTTCACAGTCAGGTGAAGGGTAATTGGAGCCAAATGGATTAATACTAACTCAAAGGCACTGTAAAGTTGTGTAGGAGACCACAGGGAGGTTCCTACTGTAAAATCTCGATCATGAGCTTTACACCAATAACTAGAAGAGTCTGCAACCAGGTTTATCTCCAGAGGATGAAGACAAAATTATATCCTCATGTGCAAATCTGTCTTCCTAATTCTGCCAGCAGACATAAAACAGTAAGTGGATTAAAGCCAAAAAAAAGGGGCAAAAAATGCCTTTGTCTCCCCCAATAGTTTAGAGGATAAAGTTCCTCGGAGACTGCTTAATTTCAGAGGCAAGGAGAGGGAGGGGGAAAGACTGTGGGACTACTTGAGGATCTGGCCCAGGTGTGTCTGTCTAGATCCAAGACAGACAGCTACAAATGAGCCAAGATGAAACATTTCTGACTGCAACAGGCAAAGTAGGATGGGAATGATGATTGCACTGCTCCGCAATGGGGATTGCGGTAGCCAACTTCTCTGAATGTAGGCGCTGATCATCCATTTTAAAATTAAAGATATATTGTTCCCTGTGAAAATGAAATCAAGGACTCCACTCTGATCTCCCCCATTACAGAACAAATCAGGTAATGTAAATCAGGGATCATCTTGTAAGGTGATCTCTGCTGGAATAAATTTGACGGTGGAGACAGACGTGTCAAAAAGCCACTACAACAATACCTAGGAGGCTCACTGGCACTCTGAGCCGTCACTTGGTCTCTGATAGTTCTGGCAATTTATTAAGGAATGGCACCTAGCTCTAGCTGGGGATGAACTTAACACAAAGAAAAAAACTATAGCAAACATCAGAAACATGAATCTCTGTGCCTAAGGAAAACCTTTGGGCACTGCTGAAACCTTCAATTATGCATTGACAGGTACCTAGCTGAGTTGCTGAGCTCAAGTCTCTCAGCAGGTACAAATGCCTCCAGGCAACTGCCTGAATTCTCCTGGGTCATTTAACTGGATGGGGAGTGGAGGACAAATCCTGTTTCTGCATCAGGACAATTCCCAAACACAGCGCTCTTCCACTGATCTTACCCAGGAGCTCACCCACCAGACATCCCCAGAAGTACTTGCTAGATCTCCTCTGGCAAACTGTGATTCTCCCGAACCTGCCTATTCACTGTCACCCCCAAAGGCCTGCTCAGAAGGGGCAGATTCCAGAATTTCCACCCCACCTGACCATCTATTTGCATGCCATCACCACCGGACTTTGGGGCATTTGCCATTAAAAGTTTCCTTCAAAACTGTCCTACTTTGTGTGAATACAGGCTATAACACATATAAGTATAAATACATACTAATTGAAGGGAAGATTTAAATGCTGTTTTCCTGTGTTTCCTACCTGCTAGCTCAATCTTTTTCTGCTTCCTACTGTGAATACTTGCAGTGGCAAAGCTTCAGCAAGTAAAGGTGTGAGCAAAGTCCTTTAAGAAAGTACAAGGTCCAGATGGTTACGACATTCTCTGAGAAGACTGGTGGACAAAAGGTCGTCTTACTGGCTTGCATTAGAGACTGTGGCAGCTAAAAATTTGTCCTTTCCTTCCCATCCCTCTAACACTGACTGATCCAACTATCTGGCTACCAGCTAGACTGAGCAGCCTGAAGAAATCTGACCTGGCTTACATGACACCTTTAGAGAAAACTGAAGAGTCCCAAGAAGCACTAAATAGAATCCTTAAGGCTAAAGTTGCTTGTCCAGGTTTTATTCCCCCTCTTTAGAACTTCATAGTGTTTAGTTTGTATGTCCTCTGCTTCAGCTTGCTGTCTGTAGAGTTCTCCACTCCTAATTTTTCTTGCTCTTTCCAGGCATTTCTGAGAGAGCTTGAACACGTAATCCGAGGCAGATACTTCCTAGAGGTATCTCTGCTTTTTTGTGGAAACAGCCTCTGGCTTCCCTAGTGAGGAAAAACTGTGCTTTCCACTAAATGATCATGCTACAAAGTCATTAACAAAAGCCAAGTGTTGACTCTTCAGCCTCCCATCACACCTATCTGACTGTTTTCAAAAGCTAGACTCCAGCTAAGATTCTCTTTTATTTCATCCATAAATGATACAATTAAAGGTAAGTACTGGGCACTAGTTATCAACTGACAGTGCTGAAATCTATAGAGATTCCACAACAGTTATACATAATGAACTTTCCTAAACAAAGTTTAAAAAAAAAAATCTAAGAGTTCTCATTGACTGCAATATTAATGCAAACAATGTTTGAATATGTGAGTTATGAAAAAGTTCCGCACAGATCAGAATTGATGGAGTGCAGAAGATACTTGTTTTTCTAATTTCTATTTTGGTGTACAGGAAAAAAAAAGTGACATTTCCAGGGTTGAAGCTAAAAACACCTCTCCTCTGAAAAATGGATTCTGGTAACACCAACGATATACATTCTATACAGGGTATGTGTATCAACTGAGGGGAAAAAAATGAGGAAAACAATCGTTAAGACAAACAGCACACTAAACTAAACCTGACAGGCTTGAGTGATGACATAATACCCTCTTACTCTGTGATGGTGACACAAAAATGCCAAAGGACACAAAGCTGTCAGTCTTGTTGTTTATCTTCTATCTAAGACTAATAAAAGCAGGTTGGAGACTGACAGAACAGACACAGGGACAGTCCTAGGCATTCAGTTTGCTCTCTGAAAAATGTATTGATGGATTTAGGGGTGGCTTATTTGTTATTGCCTTTTTCTGCATTACCTTTGTGAGCTTCCCCAAACTTTTGATATAACTTTTTTTTTAAGCTACCATTGCTCTTTCAAATTCATGTTTAGTAGTTATATTTGCTGATATTGCAGTGCTCTATTAACGTATTAGCAGTATCAGCTTCTGGATAATTGTCCAACTTAGCTGAAAACAAAGCTGAGTTTTGCATAGCCCCTTAGGTATAGCACCATAGTGAATAATGGAATATTATCAAACAATTCTATTCTTAGCTGTCTCAGAAAACAAAGCCTAAATGCATCCTGCCACATCAGCTCCTAACTACTAAAAATGGTAAGTGACACAGGTCTCTGTAGAGCACAACACCGAGGCAGCACCATTTAATTTTAGCACATAAATCTTGTAAGGCAGGTAAAACTAGAAAGAGAGAACAAGGAACAATCTACACAGTGAAGTGTTGGAGAAAAAAAGTGACTTTTCTGGTTATTGCCCCATTTACTTTGTAAGAAACAACTCATAGAAAATACTCTGAGATGAACCAAGTATCTTTCAGAGTTCTGCAGAATAACTCAAGGGGGAAGTAAGTCTGTGTTATTAAAAACACAGGAGACAGCATTTGCAAAAAATTCCCACATAAGGATTCAATGACAGTGAAACTCAAATTACTCTCCTTTATTACTCAAGAACATCATACAGCTGAAGAAGGAACCCTATAAAGCCACAATATCTTGCAATTCATTCCTTTCATTGGAGGGGTTGCACAGGCCTATACTAGCAGGGTACATCTTTAAGACCTGCAAGAGATATTTTCTCTTCTAGAAGCAAATACAAAAGTCCTTTAACTCGTGATTCACTCCATTTCTCATGCAGAAACTAACACTGAGAGACACAGTCCTGAGGAGTGAGCAATCTATTTATTTCCCACTGAGGCTGGCCTGCTGAATGTGCTCCTGAGAAACACATGATCTGCTTCTACTTTGGTTCCTGGTTTGTGGTTTGACCTTGTCTGGAGTCACTTTTACCTCACTGAGCCCATGATTTCTAACCCCATGTGGTCACAGTGACTTTGCCTTCCATCTAACATTCGCTGTAAAGTGTTATTAGGGAAAAGGCAAGGTAACCAGGAAAGGTGGAGATTCAGCTCTCATTCCAGAGTGGACTGGAGAACATTCCTTTATTGACACAGAAACACAAATTGGCTGAGTTTTAACAGCTCTGTTCATCTCTTAGTTGCTGAGTGCTGGGGCAGCAGCAACAAGAAGAGGAACAAAGTGTCTGGAACAGCTGAACTGAACAGGCATTTGAGAACACTTTTAAGTCCCACTGCTTTATGTCCATGTGCTTGCTACTGTGGCATTTGAGATGGAAGATTCAATTCTGATCTCCTCACTGACTACAAACCAGTGCATCCTCCTCTCCATTATTTCAGTGATTTTGACTGATGATGTTCTTATTTTACAACCTCCACCAAATCATTTTGCTTTAAGGCTGTGCTTTAGCACTATACTTAACGCTGGCCAGTGTAAGCAGAACAATTCATAAAGCGAAGGACAATCAAAAACCTCCCCTCTCTTTCCTGTAGCACACCTGCATCACAATGCAGTTACATATATTATAATGAGACGTGTGTCAGCGTGCACCACTCTGCTACAGGCACATTATTGCAGCTGCTGAAGTTGCTTCTCCCTGGCATCACGTCACAGCACCTGAAAACCCCCAAAGCTCAGAAATGCACACCCTATCATGTCTTATCACTTCAGCAATGTACAAAACCTGTCTAGCCACTGAACTTGGCAGCAGGGAACTCCTCCTCCATCTCTTTGTCCTGCATTCCACTCACACGTTTCTGGTGACAACAGAGATTTTTATTGTTTTTTCAGGTGCAGGAATCTGCTGAAGTTTCAGCCATCTTGTCTTCCTTGGAACAGGGCAAGAAGAAAATATGTGAATAAAATACCTGAGTGCAAGAGAGAGTTTTTTAATTTGCTGAAGTGTGCATTAGCTGAACTGCTTCTTCCTACTGTAGCATAGTCATTAACCTCCTTAAGAGATCAGCAGCTCTTACAAGCACATCCCTAGAAATTTGATAGAGAGACCTCTGCCTTTGAATATGAAGAGCTGCCCTTATTTTGTCTGCATTCTTTTTCAGAAAATAGGTGCTTCTTGTTATTTTTAATAGTACAATAAAAAAACCTTCTGATAACACATTTCAGTCTCCTGTATTTAAAGCAGTAGCATGATGCACTATCATTTAAACCTACAGCCACAGAACAGCTTACTCTTTCCTGCTTTTCTCTCTGTGCCACACTCCACAGTGAAACTTAGCAACAATTAAATTAATGCATTTAAACAAACCTGTGGTTTCGAGGGCAGCCTAAAAATATTGCAAGATAGCCTGAAAGCACAATGTTCTTTACACCCTGATGTCAGCCTCCTGTCAAAGTAGCTTTATTCTGACCATGAAAGAATGGGATCTTGACCAAAATAACAATGAAGGGAATCACTCAGTCAGAACTACTCTGATGTAATTCCTGCTCTAACACATTCCTCATCATAAACAGGTTCTCAGATGACATTGTTTCAGTTGAGTTTCTAGCTCAAAATTTTAAGTGCTTTGCTGAAGTAACATTAACAACTTTATAATATCAAATGGAAATTACACTCACAGCCACGTGCAACAAGTCAACAAACACTGGTACTGGGAAGGAAATAGCTTTTAACTGGACTAAAAGACTTTGAGAAAAATGAGACATGAACAAAATGCCTAGGAGGCAGGAATTGCACATGCACATTATCCCAGAATTTATAGCAGTCTCTTAAGTCTTTGATAAACCTGGGTTTTACCTTCTACTCTTATTT
Source organism: Lycocorax pyrrhopterus obiensis (assembly GCA_014706295.1). Classification (NCBI taxonomy): domain Eukaryota; kingdom Metazoa; phylum Chordata; class Aves; order Passeriformes; family Paradisaeidae; genus Lycocorax; species Lycocorax pyrrhopterus. The sequence continues at coordinate 112,521,990 of JACSVZ010000001.1, read as the reverse complement.
CAGAAAAGCAGATGATATTTACTAGCAGCCCAAGAGATACTGAGTCCATGAATACAAAAAACGAGGAAAGAGCTAAAGAAAACGTGATTTCTTGTTATAACGAAAAAAAAAAAGTGACATTCAATTCCTGGGAAGAGAATACATAACATAAGACACATGGGTCAGGATAAGGGCAGGGAGAAATGACTCAGCAATTGCCATCATGGGCAAAACAGACTTGACCTGGGTAAATTAATTTAACTTATTTCCAACCAAATAATCTGAGAATATGTTTATTTAAAATCAAGTACATTAGCAACACCAGATTAAAAGTATGAAGAAAGTCACAACCATCTCAGAGCCCTACAACTTCTTATCTCACAGGGTAAAAAAAACCACAACAACAAGAAAAACCATCCAAACAAAAAACCAACCAACCAAAATCCTCCAACAAATTTTAAAAAACGCTCATAATTTGGGATATTTTAAGGACTGGTAGACCTGTATTTTTTCTAATAAAAACTGGGAGTAGTTTCCACAGCCCGGAGCTCCTTGGGGAAAACATAGACACCTATATTCAATTCTTCCATGGCCTGTGCCTGAACATAACTATAAACTGCAACTACCACAGATCTACACGGTGTTGTTGAACCAGAACAACTCTCTGCAACAGCCATCCTCTGCTCCTCAGCTGGGCAAGAAACATCTCGTATATGCACAGTCTCAGAGAGGAGTTTCCTTCTTTGTTTGGGCACACCTGGCATTTGAAATGCCCATTATAGTGAGAGGGAAGCAGTTGAGAAGCAGTTTATTACTATAGCCTGTCCTTGTCACCTGGCCAAAGCAGGTGCCATCCCATGGTCCATGGCTTGCACAGGAACACCACGCACTGCAAATGTGGAATATCACTGGACACAGCGGAATGCCACTGCATGGGGCTGGACTAAAAGAGAAAGCCAGGCTGAGCCACGCCCAGAAGTGAAGGGGAAACAGGATGTAATACCCAATAAAAATGTGTTTCTACATACAAATGTACTTCTTGGTGGTTATGGCTCGAGTTAATGAGCTTCTGAACAGCCCCGAAGTAAGGTGCCACAAAGAATGCATTAGATATAGTAAGGAACAGCAGTACAGTCACCACCAAAACTGGTTCTGCAGTGCAAAATGCAGCACCACAAGAGGTGCAGAGGGATCTGATACCAGTCCAACTGCACCAGCTGAACTCAGCAGCAGCAATGTAACCACAGTGATGTGGTTATACCACACCAAGGACCTGTGCTGGTATTTCTGCACAGTCCTGCCCTTGGCTGCATATCTCAGTTGCTATCTCTGCCTCCTGACTGACACACAGATATTTTTCAAGGCTTTTTGCAAGGCTTTTGTTTCACTAACACAGCAGTGCTGTGATTGACTGTGGGAAATTTCCAAGTTTTTTCCTATTTACTGAGTTGAATCTGATTTTACTGGCACATTGATTGCTGAAAAAAACCCCACAAGACAGAGAAGTGTTTTATTCTTGTAATTAATAATGTGTAACCTTCATGTTAAGGAAACCTTTTACCCTTCAGATACTGTACTATGCCATTACAAAGTGGATAATAATTGTCCAGCAGGACTAGCAAGAGTGCATCAGAATTCACAGTAACGATTTACAGGACCATTAATTGCCTAAATATTTGATCAGTCTCTATCATTCATCTATTGCAATATTTATTTTAGATTTAAGTAGTTTTCCTATGCTCATTATCTCAGCAAATCATGTTGGAAATAGTTCTTCAAATAAGTTTTTACAGCATAGAATAAAAAGTAACTCTTAAGTCTATAACCAGAAAGATAAAGCAGAAATTATTTTCCATTTTTCATTGCAAGGTGATGCTTTTGCTAATCAGACCACCTGAATCAATGCACCACAAAAGATAGTTTGGCACTGAGAATATACATCACAGATAAGCTTAATTACTTTTCAAAGGGGAAAGAAAACTGCTCTGTGAAATAGCAGACAGGTCTCATATTGACCTGACATGAGCAGGCAGAGCTGATTGCTACTGTTCTGCAGCTCAGACAAGGCAGCATTTTACAAAACTTCTGCCAGGCATAGGCAGGTTATCCACTGTAGCAGTGCTGGAACCAGTGCTGTTTTCACTTTTTACCCCACACTACTGGATCTGGGCTCTAGGGGGGTTCTGTAGGGCTCAATCTTAGACCAAGTTCTCTTCAACATCTTCATTAATGTCCTGGATGCAGGATTCACAGCAACAGGAAGTTTGCAAACAGCACTAAATTGGAAGGACATGCCGACTCCCTCGAGGGCAGAGAGACCTTGATAAATCAGAGATGGGGAACCACCAACAGCATGAAGTTTACCAAGGGCAGGTGCTGGACTGTGCACCTGGGACAGGACAACCCTTGCTGTGTGTATAGGCTGGGGAACTCGAGGCTGGACAGCAGTGCCATGGAAAGGGCCCTGGGGGTTGATGGTGAGTTGGAAATGAGTCAGCAGTGCCCTGGCAGCCAGGAGGGACATCCCTGTCCTGGGGGCACCAGGCCCAGCATCGCCACCTGGGCAAGGGAGGGATTGTCCTGCTCTGCTCTGGGGCAGCCTCACCTCCAGGCCTGGGGGCAGTTTTGGGTGCCACAAGGTAAAAAAGACATGAAGCCATTAGAGAGAGTCCAAAGGAGGCCACGAGGATGGTGAAGGGTCTGGAGGGGAAGCCTTGTGACAAATGGCTGAGGTCACTTGGTCTGTTCAACCTGGACAAGAGGAGACACCTCATTGTTGTCTTCAACATCCTCATGAGGGGAAGAAGAGGGGCAGGCACTGATCTCTTTACTCTGTGACCAGTGACAGGAAACAGCACAAAGCTGAGCCAAAGGATGTTTAGGTTAGATATCAGGAAAAGGTGGCTGAACACTGGACTAGGCTCTCCAGGGATGTGGTCACAGCGTCAGCCTGTCTGACTTCAGGAAGCACTTGGAAAATGCTCTCAGGCACACGGTGTGACTCTTGGGGTGTCCTATGCAAGGCCAGGAGTTGGACTCGATGACCCTGATGAGTCCCTTCCAATTCAGTATATTCTATCATTCTATGACCTGGTGGAAGAGTAAGATCAGTGAGAGCCCTCTAAAACTGACACTAAAGATTTAGAACGAAACACTCTTTCAGTCAATCTGTCACCATTACTCACATCAAGAAGCATCTTAATCAGCAGGAAGCCCTGCTGCAATCAATTACCAGGCAATTCCTGCCTGTGGGAGCCTTTGGTCCAAGCATGTCACAGTTTGACCGGGAGGGACACCTTCACTCACCTCTCCTGCTCCCAGCGGGAGGATTTCAGCATAACACACATCCTCAAGGACTCGCAGGTCAAACAGCAGATCCTTGGGCATATTAGCCCCATTGGCAGACAGCTTTGTGCAGGATTTTCCTTCTTGTATCCTAAGGCAGCCTAACTCACAGAGCAGCAGAGACAGGCTTTGTTTGCTGAGAAATTACAGTTATGGGAGCCTGCATAGCTCTTCCTTTAACTGCCAGGAGAACTGTGTTCTCCTGTTTGGAGCCAAATGGAAGGGAAAAGCAAACTGATAGGATGGCAGCATTTTTACTGAGGTTAGGATAAGGACACTGTTTTAAAGAATTGCCATTAGATTAACTGATGGATCAAGAGAATTTGCAAGATCTGCCTAGTTTTCATCTAAGATGGAGACCCACATGATGCAAATTTGCTGGGCCACTGAGGAAGACAGTGCTTAGAAGAAAAAAACGTCATAAACATGACATTATCTTTCAAACTCCAAAGCACAGTAGACATGCAATCTCTAAGATGGATATATAAACACATAAAAAACCCTCAAGTACTTGTAGGTGTGCTCAAAACAAGTTTTTTTTTCCTTGAAGTTAAAATCATGACTTCCCTAGTTCACATTAAGTATTGGTAGCACTGATTTTGCAAAAAATATTCTTCAAAACACATCTCAAGGGTATACTAGACTATATTACTTTCATTGAATAGGAAGTTAGTGACATAAAACCCTTCATCAATAAGCTTAGAGTAGTCCTGTTCTATTCCAATGCAATTTATGCTGCTCAAAAGCTTTCGAGGTACTTTCTCCTTGAATAATGATGCCTCTGCTTTTACTTTGTTCTCTGTGGCTGGCACGCCATTTTAGATTTGATAAATCAAGCCCTAAAAATTTTATGATTATTCCAGTTGTTTCAAGCCTCCTTTCCACATGCTACTTTCCTGTCTTATGTTTTCATTCTCTTTTTCATTCTTATGTCACTGTACTTCATAAATGCACTTTGTTTTACAGAGTTTTGCTAGTCTGGTTTTTATTCTGCCTCTTTATTATTATCTTCTGCTTCTTTTACTCCTTTTGTTTTCCCTTTATCTGCTTTCATGTCTCTGTACTGTTACAGTGTGCTGAAGTACACAGTAGGAGTGAAGCCACCATGCATTCTAAGGAGAGTGTCTGAATTTAGAAGAGGAAGGAATCAGCCCTAATGTGGGCCTTTTTTTTTCTGTCGTAACAAGGTAATTACTCAATTGTGCTTTCAGTTTAATTACACCGAGATTAGCCTTACCTTTTACTAATCATCACAAGGTTTGTAAAGTGGTGGCACCCAAGACAACGATGGCCATGGCTTTCACACAATTTAAATACATCGCAAACTGCTATTTGATCACACTAGAGTGACAAGCACATCAGGAGAAAAGATAACACAAAGGGAACTAAATAGTAAATAACTGCATGTTTTCTGGGACACTTGCATTAAACACATTTGAAAAGCACGTAACCAGTCACGGCTCACCTTCCCTGTCTCTTTCTCCTCATATTTTCACATGTTTTTTTTCCCTTTATTTTGATAATTATGTTGAATATAGAAATCCATGGAAATACTCTTCAACAGCTAAAATACTCTAACAACTATCTATCTAGAATTTGGAGTGCATTACTTCAGATGTTAATCAAAGTTATTGTGGTATGACAAGGGAAGGAGAGGAAGCAATGAATTCAGAGCAATGCTGCCTGCACGAGATACAGACACAGTGACTGCACAGCAAGGGAAGATGCCCAGTCTCCTCCTCTACATAAGAATATGTGTCTGGTAGGCCTGTGCTAATGCTGAATTTCCTCTTTAGACCTTTAGGTACTTGTCCTTAAAAAACTGGTTTCCTAAACCCACGTCATTTCCAGAATTCGCAAAAGCCAACAACTCCCTAATTGGCAAAAAGAACAGGAGCAAATCATTTCATAGCAGGTATTTTAAGGAACCTTTATTCACTCCTGTTTTTCTCCCATCTTTTTTTTTTCCCCCCTAGTCCCTCCTTCCCCCTGCAAACACATTTCTGTTCTAAACTGTTGGTTTTTATTCATAAAAAACTTGTGTACATGGAACTGACCCCATGAGTAGAAGACTGAGTGGCAAATAATTCACTTCTGTCTGCCTGTGGTTTCATAGTTATAAATACAGTAGCAGGGCTTTGTTCTGATTTTTTTTTAATAACACCATCTCAGAGGTATAATTCTACAATCCATATTTAATATACCAAATAGTGAAAAAAATAGTTTACTAATCAGTTTATTGAACCATTTCCTTTTATTTTTTGTCTGAAGGTTCTCAGTTCTTACCTCCTTTTCTAATCATAATTATTTTGCTAATGCTATGAATCCATAGTCCCATTAGAGTGCAAAAATAACTGTGGGAGGTAAAGTCCCAGCTCTCTCTTACACTTAATAACTTTTTTCAGTCTTTTCAGTTACTCTCAAAATGTTATGAAAATTGACAAGTTTCCTATTTCTGATGATACTTATGCTAGTAATCTAATTACTTCTTCCTGTTCTGTGACTGTTATGCAATTATATTATGCCATGAAAACAGCATGTTCTGTCAAATTGTTCTTTTTATTTCTTCATGAAGTTTTAGTACATTAAAAATAAGAGAAAAAACATTCTCTGTAACAAAGCCATAGAAAAACTGCCAGCTTTTTTTTTTTTATTTTTATAAAACTCTTACTAATTAATGAGACCTTCAATTTACTGGAAGATATTGAGTGTATGAAAATAAAATCTTACATCACAACACATTGTCTCTGAGATGTTCTGTGCCAATCATACTGGATTTTTCCGATTGACTCAATCAGGCACAATTTAATCAGAATTAAATGAAATGTCCTCTATTACAGTAAAAATGCACACTTAATTCTTATTCATTCTCTTATCGTATTTCCAGTATCCACAACTGTATAAGGACTAAGGAGCTCAGTGATGCATTTTCAGCTGATCCTTTGGTCTGCTCTCTTAAATACCCAACATCCAAGACGTGTGATAGTGGATGCCTTTCTGGCTGATGACACTGGGATTGTATGAAATGACAAGCGGATAACATCTCTTTCATTCTAGCTATAAGCCAGTTCCTTGTTTTAGCTAACCACAGCTAAAATGAGGGCCATTTTCTGGGATGAACTACATCTTTAGCCTAAAGTAAGAATAGAAGGTTTCCTAAATAAAAGAAATGAGTTTGGCAAGAGAATATTTCTGTATAAAAACACCAGATGATGCAGTGTGGGTAACTTTCAAAATTAAACTGAATAAAACACTAGGAAACTATTTCCCAAAAAAAAAAAAAAAAAAAAAAAAAAGAAAAAAAAGAAAAAAAAGAAATATCTTGAACCAGAAAGGAAGCAACCTTCAGCAAAGAAAGAGATGAATTATATTTTATATGAATTAAATGTAATATTTGTGTGGGCAAAGTCTTCAGGTTCACCAAGCCTGAATCACCATTGGAGGTGTTCAAGAAATGACTGGACATGGTACTCAGTGCCACGGTCTGGTGGCGATTGGTCAAAGCTGGACTTGATGATCCTGAAGGGCTTTTCCAACCTAAATGACTCTATGATGATATTTTTGCCTTTGCCCAGCCTCAGCTAACGCCACATTTGGCCTAAGATTATCCATAAAAACTACTCAATACATGACACCTTTTCCTTGTGCCTAAGGCTCTTAAAGTAAGACATCACCAAACCAACACTGTAACCCATGAAAATAAGGTGGAGCTGAGCATCAAGACTGCCATGCTCTCAGATGAAACATGCAGCTGCCTCAGGTCACACAGGATATTGGTCACAGCAATCTGCATTGGGCTATTACAAGCATCTATCAAAAGAAAAAGCAGCAAAGAAGGGCATCCTCAGATGTGATTAAAGAAAACACTGGAACTGCAGAACATTGAATGTTCTGTGTCCTCTAAACATCATTCTGTGATGAGCCAGCCTTGATTCATTCCACATCAGCAAAACCTGTCAAATGAATGACACACTTGGGCATCGAGCATTCATGCTTCACGCTGCCAAATGAAAGAAGATGAAAAGGTCCATCTCCATACATCCAACCCTTTCCCTAATGGTTTACTTAATGATAAGTATTCTGCATTAAGCAGATGGGAGAATTGAAACAGAGGTGACATTTGATGCATATGTTAGCATCCCCTCGTTCTTTTGTATGAAGTGCTCCAAAAGGCAGGGAGAGAAAGAACGAATTCTTTTCATTTTCCCTAAATTTAATTTCTATGTGAGAAATCTCCTTTCATACAAGTACTCTACATGAACAGCTGATTTGCTTGGGAATACCATGACGCTTCAAATGAAGAAGCTCACAAAAAATTTCATAGCTTCCCTTCAGCAAGTCATTTGGATGCTTGGTCCTCAACTTAAAACCTTTTCCTAGGTATGATCCAAGACCCAGGAATTCATAACACTCCATTGATGCAAAATCTATGGAAGACTTGCTACTGTTCTGTATAACAGCACTGTTTTAGTGCACTGAGAATTGCAAAGTACAGGCGTGTGACTTCCACGTACTTTTTAACGACCCTGGCTCCTATTTTTCATATTAATAATTGTTATAAGGAAAAAAGTGAGTATATGGACTCATCATTTTCTCATCAGCCTTTACAAAAATTAGGATAGCTACTGCAGTTTGGCTTCTAAAATAATGAAATGTATGTGCTCTTTTGTAGTGCTTCTTTTCACACAGATGAGGAGAGCTCACCAAGCTAAGCTGTTTATCAATTACCATCGTAGTTGGCTACTATTTAATGGCTTATTTCTCTGAGGCAAAAAGAAGGCAATTTTACACAAATACTTCCTACCTCAGATGCTCTCCCATGCAGACCCCTGTTCTCAACACACCTATCAATCAATCAATCAATCAATCAGTATTTCCCTACAAAAGGTGAGTAAACCCTTAATATCTTGTTGGGTTTAACTGCTGTGAAGTGCCTCACCTGTTCTTCCCAACAGGGCATAAAGGTATAAATCCTGGCTCCAGGCAGGCTGACCTAAAGGTGACTGCTGGACCCTTCAAGGAGGACTTGGATAATGTCACAAGGATAGTGCCTGTTCATGGAGGGGACAAGCAGCCTTTTATTCTTGAAAATTACAGTCAGATTGTGGAAAAACTATAAAAATCAATGCTTTTAACATGTTCTTGAGCCCGCACAGAGTTTCCCAAATTTTCTTATGGATGCCAGATATCCTAAAATTATGCCTCAAAGATTTGAGGTATACATTTCAGAAGCAGTTTAAAGAGGTACCAGTACCATGCTGATCTAGAATAAATTATTTTTCACTCTCCTGGTAGTCAGTCTCCCTCACTGGAGATATTCAAGCACTCTCTGGACCCAATCCTTTGCAACATGCTCTGGGATGATCCTGCTTGATCAAAGAAGTTGGACCTGAAGACCTGTTCTGATCCCTTCCAACCTGACCCCTTCTGTGATTCTGGGGACTTTGAGAAGTAGGTAAAAAGGGTTAAGATATTTACAGACCTATATTTGAAAAGGAGGGAGGGGAGTTCTTTTTGCATCTGCAATTAATACTAGGCTGTTTCAGTGCTTACTAAGAAGGTAGAACACCTGGATTCACATAAGATCCAACTGGACATTTTTCTTTCTGTAAAACTAAGTCTATCCAAGATTTGGATACCCAGATGTTAAAAGCGCACTTAAATTTCTGTACAAAGGATAAATGATGGTGCAGAGTACTAAAATAATGGAGGGAAAAATACGAAATATTACCACTTTATCTGTATTTAGAAGCAAAATAATCCATTATGACAATGGCTGCTATATTTTAAAGTCATAATGAGTCACGCAGGTTTATTGATGCTTAACATAAATTTTTTTAAATTCATCACAAAAATTAAAGTCATTCTTCCTGAGTGATTCAGGGATCCATATTTTCAACTGAAATACATTAGGACCATTCAGAAAATGGAAAGAATGAAGCTTTGGAAAAGCCTATGGAATAGTCTTCCCTTTTAATCTCAGTCAGCTGGGAAGCAGGTGTTTTAAAAGCTGGTTAATGGCAGAGGATAAGGTCCAAGCCAGCTGTGCCAGCTTTTCTAAGCACATCATGTAAACATTTACTCATATGGATGATATCTTACTATCACTGTAAGAACATTAAAATGGGCACATAAACTTGAAATATTAAAGTTCTAGGAAAAGCCCTGCCCCAGGATGATGACTGAGTCACAAAATCCTTCAGAGCCTCAGGGCAATAGTCTTATGTCACTGTTAAATGCCTACTTTTAGGGCATGTTAATCTTGCAAGTGACAACAGTAACCACATTTAGGAAAAAATAACTTAATAAAGGTGGCACAAACTATAAACAACATTCAGTAAAGCTAAGCAATATTTTATCAACAAATTCAAATTTGAGTTGTAAACTTCTCAAATACACTTTGTGAGTTATAGTACTTTCTTTTATCTACTTGAGCAAGCTTTAGTAAAAAAATCTTAAGGAAATGCATATTGTAAGAAAAGAAAATGGTCCATATAATTATGAAACTTTGATTCACTTTAAATATTAATGAATATAAAAAAATTTTATCCTGTTTATATGACTTAGTGGAAAAACAGAACAGTGACTCATTCACTAGACAAGCAAAGCTTTATCATCTGTACACTGTTGGTACAAAATGTGAATGAGTGTTTTGTAAGGGGAAATGGATAAGAGAATAAGATGAAGCTCCTTTTGACATTTCTGAAAAAAGAAGTTCAGAGGCAAAAAATGCATATTCTTGACAATATTCTGTCCTTATTTGAGCTGACAATTTAGGGAAATTTAGAATTCAAGAACTGCAATAGAAAATGGGCCAGGATTTTATAAACTAAGTTCTCAGGGCTAGGGTATTAACATGTAATCCTATTGATTTTGGTGGATACAACTTCCCTTGGAATTACCTGATGAGCTATCCAAAGAATTATTTAAAATTATAATTTAACGACAAAATTTTGAAGTACCTACAGGGTCATTTGGGCCTCCTCATTTTCTAAAAAAATTCAACTCTTGACTTTTGTAAAATGCATTAAAAATATTGACATTATTTAAATTATTAAAATGAATACACTATAAAACAAATTTTAAAAATATGTTTTTAAAAAAACCCATAAAACTAATTAAAGTTAATATCTAACATGACCTGTATAGTTCACTTAATAGCTGTTGGTACCAATCACAAAGACTTCAAAATGGCAATAAAATATATGGCAAAAAGGGTTTTGGCATTCAAATAACTGCTGTCCATGGTAGAAGAGAAAAATATTGTGATTAAATAATTTATAACCTCAGGAAAAAACTTGAACTGAGTCCTACAGTGTGGCATAAAACTTAAGCAATACTCTGAATTCTCAATTTCAATCCACTTTCAAATTCGAGATAGTTCTCCAACTATGAGTGTTGTCATGGGCAAGAACAAACTATTGTGGGACTTGTGGGATTTCCTTTTCATGAATGGTTGATAGACTGGAAAGATGGGAGCAAGAACATCAGTAAAGAAAACAAATTCTGAACACTCCTAATATGCATCAGACTGCAAATATGACAATAAACCAGATATTTAAAATGTAGCCCAAGGCATGAAGTTTTCATCAACACATATTTAAATATAATCAAATGTTGCTGTCAATCAGTTTAAGAGTATTGTAAAGTTCAGTTAAAGAGAAAGGTGAGTCTCTCTAAACCATTTAGGAAAGAAACCCTTCCTGTGATTACAACTTCTGGAGAAAGAAACCCTTTTTAGTTGCAGCTTTTACTTGGGGAGTTTAACAAGATCACAATCTACTTACGGCAACTTTTAACAGTTTCTGTTTTAATTATCATTTTATCAGAGACAGAATTATCCATTGTGACAGCACATAAAACAACACACAATGAAAAAAAAAGTACTGAAAAGGACATGCAGATAATAATGAGGTGAGTGGGTTTATCAGAAGTTTAATAAATGTTTTTTGCAGTAGAAAATATTGGTTTATGCACAGGGCATTCTAGCATCTCCAACCAGCCCATATCACTCTTCAAGCCAAATCCAAGATCATAATCCTCTCTAATTAATTTGAAATAACTGTAGCAGAAACAATTCCTTTAGGTCTGCTGGCACTGGAAGACCAAACGTTGAAACTGTTGAAGGAGAAAACTTTTTTTTAAAAAGCCTGCTCTACTTCATTCCTTTTTCAAGGAGAATTTGCATAATTTTAATGTCAAATACTGCTCTGTCATCCACGCTGATGCAACACGTGTAACTAAGAATTAATGCTGCCCCTTCCTGGGTCTGGCTGCCCTGTGTATCCAAAGCTTCTCAATTCCTTTATCTTATTCAAAGTCCTCTCAAAATTCAAATCTGTAACATTTCTTACCTGATGAAGAAGGGAATTTGTCAGTGCAAGAAGGCAACACACAACACGTGTTTGAGTTTGGGGAACTGTCATCTCCTATGAATTAACTTTCTAGAACGAATGAATTCATTCATGAATGAATCCCATAAACAGCAGCTGAATATAAATATATATATATATATATAAAATTTTAACAAAGAGTAGCACTTTGGTAAAAATTTCAGAACTACAAGCACTCAGGGTTTGCAACCCTGAAAATTAAAACTTCAGGAACTGGCCAGAGGCTGGCAATCGTTGCTACCACAGTTTTGACTGAATGAGCTACCATTTGACCCTAAAGCACCTGTCCAGCCAAAACATATCACAGAACCGATGACAACAGCTATTTCAGTATGTTTGTAGAGACAAGAACACACCAAGAGTCAACAGTGAAAGTAATAAAAAAGGATAAACTTTCCATTACAAATAAAAAACAGGAAAACCTTTCTGATCCTGTTTGTATAAGAAATTCTGTATAATGCCAAAGCTTAGATGTGGAGGGGGAAAAATAAACTCCACACGTTATGACTGGTCCAAGGAAGAAAGGATGTCATGATAACCCCCAGAAACAGCCTTTAGGAAAATAAGCACATCTTTGTGTTAATACTTTTGCCACTGTATTTACAATTTCTTTGAGCATTTCTTATCTCAAGTTATTACCCATCTCAAAAGCATGAGAGGAAAAAAAAAACCTACCTAGGAAACCAACTACTAAAGAGCTCTTTTAAAAGTACATTTGAAATTATATAATAAGTACTACTGCTCTCCTCCTGCCTTTTATCATTACTTAATGATGCATTGTTGGAATTGAGTGCTCAGTGCAAACTCCATGCGAAAGCTTTTGATCCTGGAGATGGCCTGACAACATGAAAATTCTAGATTTTAAATTTCAGAAGTAAAAAATACCGAAGAGCTCAGGTTTTAAGCTATGGTTTGGTATTTCAGTGAGGACAACATTAAGAATCTGTGAAGAATGCTATTTTGTTTTTCTAAGCAGTGTTTTAATTGTACTGGATATTGAGGCAACAAAAAGATGTCTCCCCATTATGTTTTGAAGCAATGCTGTATTTTTTAGTGTAACTCCCATTATAGTTCTACGTTAACTGTCAGACAACAGAGCAGCCTGATTCCTTCTAGCCCTAATATGTTGCTGGATTCTATGATATCAATCAATTAACAAGAATGGGATTAAAGATATGTCAAAGAGGTATAACCACGTACAAGCTCATCTCTCTACAGCTACTGCAGCTGGAAAAGGAGCCACAGTTGCATGGATGCTGCAGGAATGGTCCTCTGGCATCAGCTGCCATGCTGAGCTTCAGGTGCTACCTGCCTTCTTTTTTTTAACCGTGTCCTCATTGCAGCTGTTAATGACCAGACTTTTATCCACACTGCAATTCAGGTTATTTAACCATCAACATTCTGGCCCCAGGCACAAAGCTTTGACTGAATCCCACAGCAGCAAGGAAGCAGCAGCTTGCTGTCACTCTGTCCCTCAGCACAGGACTATTTGTTCCATACATATGGCTGTAAGAGGGGAGACAGGAAGACTTTGAGCTTGCCTTGGATTTTAGGGACACTCCCCCATCATAACTAGTGGGGGGACACTAATAAGGACACTGAGGACTGGGTGGGTGAACCACAGTCTAGACATGACCTGCTGCTGGCTCCCAAACACATGGAACACGCTACATCTCATTTGCTCCCTCGTCTGTACAGCACTGAGATGCCTTGATGCAAGTTGGAGGCCAAGACAATGACATGTACTCTTGAACCAACTATTCCTAAACCCTAAATATATTTACCCAAAGCAGAGCACTGCATCAACAGATTTTGTATCTGCATGTACAACTTGCAAGTAACACACACAAGAAAGCGCCCTAGACCACTGCCTTTCCACTTTTTACCCTGTTTGAGGTTTTTTGCAAAACACCACAAATAATAACCCCTAAATATAAAAATGTACACCTTCAGCATTCAGCTACTCCTTGATTTGTTTGCATCAAACAGCAGGTTAGCCTATAACCACCTTACCTGCACGTGACTTGAATTTTTCTTTTTACCTTGGGAAAGTACTTGCTTATAGCCAGATCTACAGTGCCTTTGGAAAAGGAAACATTGGTCCAATATATATACATATAGAAAGAAGAAAAATCTCTGATATGCAAGCAGCTGTGACCTTTAACATCTGCTGCAAAATCACAGGAAGCATTTCAATTAACAACGTTATCAAATTGCTGCATTGAAGTTGCTACAAATTATTTACTCAATTTCATTAACAAAAGAGAATTTCTGTGACACAGCCAAAACACCTCGGAGAAAAAGACAGCATGCTGTGTCTGGTCACGGGGCAATTGAGCTCATTTAACACAGGAGGGGAAAACAGTGGAAAGTAAATGAAATGTGCCATGGCCGAGCCTGGAAACCTCACTGACAAAGTGATCACATTTCAAAAAGTTCGTGAGAGTGAAACCATCATTAAGCAATTCCTCTGCAGCATCAAGACACATTAGGAGCCTGGAATCAGAATTCAGAAAAGGAACTTTAAACACAGAGCACTTTTTTTTTTTTTTTTTCCATTCTGTTATTTACAGATTTATTGTGGATTTTTTCCTACAGCCACTGGTCAACTAACTCTGGAAGAACCTACACTGCTATCAAGCACTGTGAGGTCACTCCCACACATCTGATTACTCCGTGACTTGATTCATAGGAGGGTTGCAAGACACATGCTGAAAGCTCCTGTGAACAACTCATTCATTTCTAGCAGATGTCTGTAACAAAATGCTCTTGGACTCTGGATGCTGGAAACAGCTAACAAAGTTTTATGGTAATGGTATGACTTCCAGAATTCCAGTTCTACACTTTAAATATTGGGTCTTGTTGGTTTGTTCAGAATAAGTCAGCAATTTAAACACTGGCAATAATTTTATACGTGATGTTGCTAAGGGAAAGACTGACAAGGAAACGCATAAATTCACAAGAACAAAAGCTTACTTGTAAAGCCTCATACGTGAAATAAAGAACCTATCCTCCCTGAAACTACAGAAACTCTGAAAGAACCTTCATACAGAAGAAAATCCATATCATTACATTTGCTGTGGGTTATCCAATATATTTACACACTTTCCACTTGAATAACACAAAGCAGTCTCCAAGCCAGCTGCTAGGAAATTAACAATTACTACTTGCTCTGGTTGTTACACGATGCCTAAACCCACATCTTTAATTTAGAGTCACTCCACACTAACAAAGATGAAGATACCCTGCCCTCAAAGGTGTAATAAATATATGAGGCAAAGCAGAGATAGAAGGGACATTTAAATGCCCCAAAGCACAGGCATCATCGAGAAGCTGAAAAAGACTGATGGCCATATATGCAAAAGTGCTTATTTAACAAAACAAAAAATACACCTGACCATCTCCCTAGACTTCCAGAGAGGCAAGGGTTCCTCACTCTCTGTCAAATCCCCATCCTCAAGCTAAAACACACACGAAAAAAGCTTATGAAAAATCATGAACATTCATATTCTCTAGACCACAATTTTATGAGGGGCAGATGCAAAGAGCACTTGTTACTGAAAACAGCCAATATTTTTCTTAAAGAAGTGATCAAAGCGCTCAAAATCTTTTATCTGATGGTCAAGGATATTTTCTGTGTAATTAGAAATGTAAATTTGGAAACTTTTAGATGGAACATGGCACTTAATATTAAGTCATCAAAGTAGGATTTTTTTAATGCTTATTCATGTTTGAACCAGAGAAATACTGCAGAAATATGGCAACATTACCATTGCCTTCATTAAAAGAAAAAAAAAAAGGTGAGACATGAATACTTCCATCCATCCTAAGATGGATGATAGTCCATCTTATTTACCAAAGGCTACATAAGAAAACTTTGACTGAAGAACTTTAACTCCATTTCATTAATCCTAACCCAGTACTTAAAGCATAAAAATAATTCTTCTGTAATTACCACTTTCCCCTCAGCCAGTTTCTGCCCTCACAGCGTCTTACTGAGAAGTCATTCTGCTACGGATACCTAAAATACTACAAAGTGATTTGAGTTTTGCTTTATTTTTTTCTTTTTAATAGTGTTCTTTTAGATGTTCTTCTGAGCTCCTTTGAAGCCATCTATGTTCCTTCTTCATTCCTCATTTCTTTTCCCAGAAATGGCTTCTGACTCCCTTTTCTCTTTGAAATCCCCACCATCTCCTACAGAAAGAAGCAGCATAAAGAAGCAGAGTAGTGAATTCTCACCTCCTGATGTTGTTTGAGGACCATTTGGACACTCACTACTCAAAATCTTGATTCCTACAGAAATCTTTAGTGAAACTACAGAATTGAAGAGAGTAACAAGGAGTACAGAGACTTCCAGATGCTGTAAGAAGCGAGGTTAAAAAGAAAATCTTCAAAATGGGTTAAATGGAGTTTGGGGAGAACTAAACTTCATCCATTAAGTGATGAGTTTGAAAAACTAGAGAATGCCAAGAGTCTAATTGCAGGTCTGTGCATTTGGACTTAAATTCCTTAGAACCCTAGAACATTAGGGTGGGGACTGGTAGATTTCATGAAGTATCCTATCAGTCCCACCAAACACGGCCTTCCAAAAGCACTTGATTATATTCAAAGGATTACAGCATGAGCCTATCACTGGCACAAGGTAGTGAAGCAAGCAGTTCACTTGCATGTTTCAGTTTGATAGCATTGCTTTCCTTCTGAGTTGTTTAGAATGAACAGCTTCCAAGTTTGCAGCATGACTTTGTTGAGATGGGAACCCAAGAGTTCTGCTGCCGGTGCGCTGTGAGAGTGTCACTGTAAATGGCACCACAGTGTGCAAAGCTCTTTGGTGACCTTTCTGGGATGCACCAAATTCACCAGAACAACCTGGTGAGACAAGGAGAGCTCTCATAGTTCTGGAGAGAGACAGGTTCAATGATCAGAGGTTCTATAATACCCTTTAATCATCAACATCAGAATCAGTGACTCAGACGCATGCAGAGGAAGAAGCTGTGGGGGAGTTTCTTTAAAAAAGAGCAAGCAAAATAGAGTAAGCAAAGCACAAAACTAATTAAACTTGATGCAACAAAAAACTCAAGTATTTTTGATGCAATTTATTAAGGAGAAAAAACTGTGAAATTAACAGCAATCAAAAACTAATTAAAGTTGATGCAATAGGAGCAGCCAAAGAATGCCTGATAACATTTATTGAACCAAAGAAACATGGCTGTCAAGTTAAAAGAAATCAACCAAACTCTGTTTTTGAATAGTAACACAAAGATAATTATTCTCTGGATGACACTTACAGAATAAGATTCAAGTCATTACCTCAAAAGACAAAAGGACTGACATGCTGTGTTAAACTGCCTGTGAAAAAAAGGGCCTTAATACAGAAACTTTTTAAGTAATTCTTAGGCCTTGCATATAAACAAATATGACTCATCAATCAAAAAAACAAAGCACTGCTATTATTATATCAATTACTTCTGTAAACTAATATTTGACAAATATTTGGCAGAACACCTTGTGTAACAGGGTACTTACCAGGCAGAGACTCCTGGTGTTTTCATCCTATCTTTGAAACTCATTGCCTCAGCGCCTGGGGCAAGTAATCATCATCTAGGAGTCCATTTGTTTTAGGATTAGGATGCAAAACTCAATTCCTGATGTCAAGCACCATTTAAAGTATGGCTAGCTGCCAGAAATTCTTTTCTTATAGAAGGTCTTGGTGGTGAATAGTGAAGTGAGTCTGTCTGCAGTGAGAGCAAGGCACTTCAATTTTCTCTATGAAGTTGTACATCTTTCGTACCACGGTCTCAAGATTTATAAAGATAAAAATTCAGACAGAAATAGGTGTTCACAGGTTCTAAAGTATGTTAAAAGCTTTCTGTTTAACTAAAATTGCACCTTGTAACTGCTGTAGGAAGGGTCACAGTCAGGGTCCCAGTAAAGTCAATCTCATCCAAAATACTCAACTTTCAGCACCTTTATTCTGGAATAATAATCTAAAACCAAATTGGATTTTAAATTGGTGAGCTCCATAGGCTTTCAACATTCTCCCCAATAAATCTCCAACAATATCATCATCTTCCTCCTCCTAAAAACCATCACAAGGCTCCCATTCATGCAATGATCAAATAGAAGTGTGTGTTGTAAAACATGGTATCACAGCCAAGCGTAGCACAGATCCAAAGCAAACTGCCAGATTGCATTTGTTATTTTAATCTCACAAAGATAATCTCCTCAGATGACAAGTTAAATTTCCCACAATTCATTCAATGCTTTTAAGTCCCCACTTCCTATTGTAATAAAGAAAAAATTTAAAAAAAATTGAAAAAAAAAAAAATCTACCTCTCTCTGAAGCGTGGTATTCAATTCCAAAGAGCTGCAATCTGTTATTAGCGACATGGCTAAGGCAGGTTTTGATTGTTTTTGAGCATAAAATAGTGAGTTAGTCTGTTCAATGGTTCTAATTTTCTATTTTACTGCATTTTTACCCCCAAGGGATTTTTAGCAGTGGGTGAAATCCTCGTTACTGACACAATCTTTCAACTCTGCCTCCTTTTTAGAAGAATGCTCAGCCTTACATTGTCAAAATACCCATTTTACTTTCAGAGACAGTTTATATCATTAACATGGATATTTAATGGATCCTTTTTTCCTAGTCTGTTCAGAAATTGCTTAAAATTTCAGAATGAAAGTCAAGATCTTAAACTTCTCTCTACCTTGGCAATAAACACTGTCTTGCAGTGAGCATTTGTTTATATTCACTTTAACAGCAGATGAATAAAGTTCCAGCAGAGCTCCAGTAAAAAGAACATTTTCATGTTTGTGTATTGTAGACTTCAGGAGCCTGGTGCAGAACTTCTTTATACTTAGAATTGAAGGACCAAATTAACTCTTTAAATAAGCAAGTCAATGTCACTACAGAGGACAGAGTTGTATCTGCTTCTCTGTGTCATGGTTTGGTCTGCCACAGACAAAACCTGCCTGTGAGGCAACTTTTGAGAGTGAGGAATTATAAATTAATTTCTTGAACACACAGAAAGTTTTTAAGGAACTAGGTCTTTATGTTTTTTTAGTCAATTGTTCAGCAAAGAGCTTCTGAAACATGAAATCCTAAGAATTCACACCTGTCCTGTTTATATTAATTTGCCCCTTTTACAAAAATTCTCGGCTTTTTTCTCCATCTTTTCCTGCTGGGTAAGAAAGAAATGGGCCTGACTTACCCTCCTGGTCTAGAGCTGCCTCATTCTCCTCTCTCAGCTGCCTGGTCAGTCTCTGCCTCTTCGAGTGGAGAAGAAATAAAATTCTACCTGCCTTTCTTGCAGAGGTAGAACATAGCTAGATCACTTTTTTTCAATGTTCCTAATACCTGTGAATTTACAGATATTTGATACTCATACTTTCTTTAAAACAGCTTGGAACTAGACAACAGAGTCAAATATTAATGAGGGAGCATTTGGAAGAAGAAAACGTGAGTTAAATGATGGTGCAATCATATGGTACCATTCACTAGGAACACTGGCTAAAAATGGTTTTTAGTCCAGCATTTCGGATTAAACGCACACTCACAAAATTCCAGAACAAATCTGAGAAAGCCACACTGACAGTGCAACCCTTGCAGGAGCATGCCTTGAAAATACCTGCTCATTTCTAGCCACTGAGAAAAGGAAAACCTTTGAAGATTCTCAGATCATATTGTTTTCAGTACCACATAAATTACATCAATTCCATTTCTATTACCCTCTATTCCAGGCCTATTAAATCATTACTAATAGGTCTCCTTCATGTCATGCCCGTACAGTGAGATGCAAGGCCCTTTTTATCATAAGTTAAACCGTGGTAATGGGGGGGATGGTTGGGTGACATACCGCTCTCAGACAAGGAGAGCAATTTGCACATTTTAAAATAAGAAATTAATCCTTATCGCCTCTATAACAACTTGAAGGACAATTCTGATCCACTGTGCCTTGATCAGTTTGATGTGAAAAAAATACCCATTTATTGTTGGTAGTTAAAAGAAGAAAGAGGAATTTGCTACATAATATGACTGCTGGAATATCTTCCTTCAAAATTGTTACAAAGCACATAAAATGAATAAGGACATTTTCATATCACTGCCATTTGATCTTTTCCTCTGCTACTCTCTCCCATGTTTGAAAACATAAACACAGATGTAGGGTATCTGACTGTTTCAGGAGAAAAGGGAAGATTCTGTTACAATCTGAAAATCTATGTGGGCGTGGGGTTTGGGGGGTTTTTCCAGCACAGTGGGTTTATTACTGACCAGTGTGAAAACCATCCTCTCAGGAAGCTGCAGTGCACTGATAGATCGTACACAGACCCCTTAACTTACCTCATTACAAATTGACAACATCATTGCCGGCAGATTTTGTTAAACACGGATGAACTGCGCCTCTTAAAGCCTTCAGCAGCAAGGCTGACATTTTTTTTGGACAGTAAATCCTCTCATTTTTGAAAAAGCAATGATATACACTTTAGGACACATCGATCTGGAGGATGAGTCCAAGCTCATCCAGGCTTAAAAACCTTGGAAATAGCACAAGCTGACCTGAGTTGCATTAACTTTTCTGAATTCCTCTACAGGCTCTCTTCAAAAGAAGTGGTTCAAACACAACATGATAGGAAAGCGTTTACAGCTGTCGTCGGGAGCCTCTGCATTGTGCGCTGATGTGGCCCTGCACCATCCCGGGATGACGAACGCCGGCGCGAGGAGTAAAGACAGAACAGAAAGAAATATGTTTGGAATAAACTTTTCTTACATCACCTTAACTGCAATACAGTCAGACAGAGAATAATGTGAGTAATAAAGCAAGGATGCAGCTGGCAAGGATGGGTAAAATATGTCTTTCTGCTTAGCACGCTTTCATCTATAAATGGGTAAAAGTATGCACCTCCTTGAGAACTTCAACACTCAAACCAAGCTGGATTTTAAAAGTCTAACTCACTACAAAAGTGGGTTATTTTACAACATGTTTCATATCATAGTTTTCACTTCCTGAGGAGTTGGGAGTAGAAGAGTTCAGCAAAGGAACAGGGAATCAAAACAAAGATACATCTTGCTTTTTTACCCTCCTATTTTCGAAGACAGGTGTGCAAAATTTTAAATTAGCAAGGAAAAAAAACGGTTAAAGGACTTGTCAACTATACCTTTCTTTTGTCCTCTTTGAGGCTGCTTGCCTTCTGCAAGAAAGCAGAAAAAACCTCAAGATGCCCCAGAGAGAAAGCAGGGGACATATTCAGTGCTTCTGCTTCTCCTAGGAACAAATCCCACCAGAAACTGACACAGAAAGAATCCAAAGTATGCAGTTATCCTACCAGTAGAGCTTTCCACAACACAAAATAATGCTATTTAGCAACACACTACCTTGTAATGCTGCCCCTTCCCTTTCTGCAGACAGGCACTCACAGGTGCCCTAGCCCTGAGTGGATCTGTGACAGAGCAGAGAATGAGCTCACAGCTCTCTGACCCAGGCTCCTCATCTCCCCTCTGAGAGAGTTGGATGTTGGTCTGACAGTAAGGGAATACTTGTGAGGAAGAGCCATTCTAAGAAGCAGTTTGGGCTGGTGGTGGTGTGCTCTGTGGTGCCAAGGCGTATCCCTTACTCCTATTTCCCAAGAGACTGAAATTCAGTTTTAGGTCAACTCTTACACATATGAACCTGATTCTTGAAGAGGACCTTTCCATGGCCCCAGTGGACCACACCTGTTATGAGCATATAAGGCAATAAAACCAAACCCTATATTACATTTGGTTTTCAATCTGAAGCTCTCGAATAGAGCCAACAAAAGGAATGATGCTTTATCAGTGATCTATGCAGATAGGCTGATGTGTTTCACACAAAACTAGCAAAAACCCCACACTGAAAAAAAGCATCTTGAAACCACTGAAAAATTCACTAATTAATTTACGTAGTAATGTCTCATTTTCTACTTTCTATTTCAAAACTACTGTGATGATTGGATGGTGTGCTTGTTTTGCCTGGGGTGAAGTGAACTTTCTTCATACTGGCTGGAACAGGGCAGTGTTTTGTTTTTGTGCTGAACACAGGGTTGATAATAGATAATAGAGATTTTCATTTCAGAACAAGTTTCCTTTCCATATATATAAAGCCAAACCCAAATAAACATTTTAAAATTATTAAAAAAAAAAATTAGTATCAGGCAATTTCTCTCCTCTCCCCCAAACAGGTTTGATACATAACACTGCATTTTGAAGAGAAGAATATTGAAATAGTGATATTTCCTGTAAAACAGCAAGTCCAGATCTCCCTGCAGTTAGGTTCTAAAGGAAAATAGCTTTAAAAGAGAAATTAAGTTTCCCTTATTAATGCTCAACAGCTTCAGTAAAGAATTTTCCTAATCATGAACCCACAGCTATGCCTGAAAGAAAAACAAAGGTGTCTTGATGCCTAAGGACACCTGTTCCAGAAAGTGTGGGTACAGTGGTCTAGCACTTTTTTTCAAATATTTTCTGTCTTTCACTGTCAAAGACGTTCTCTTTTCTCAGCCTTTCACAGAAGCTAATTCAGGGTGAAAGATCAGGCCAGTGTCATTCACACGAAGCCTTGATACTCTGGTTATATCATTTTCTTACTGTAACTGGTGAGGAACCAATTTATCTGAAAAACACACAAGAAGGATCCTTGTCAGCCAGAAGGAACTGGCACCCATGAGGTTTCTCAAACTCCTCACCAAGAACTAGTGAATAGAGGCTGGCACGGGTATTTTAACAAGAACACCTCAGGTTGTGCTCAGCCTCCTTCCTGACTGAGAGGAAAAGCATCTTGCACGATTTCAAGGCTCCTCTACTTGCCTGAGCTCTAAGGTGACCCTCCCAGCTGAGTGCAGGACTAATTCCAGTCTGAAACTGTACACTGCAACAAAGAAAGCAGGAACAAGCCCTCCCCCTTCCGTGCCCCACCACCCAGCCCACCCCGACAGATGCTCACGCACGGGAAAACAGCCATTTGAAATTCAAAACACTGCCCAGGCAGCATCAAGGCGCTGAGCAAGAAAATGATAAGAAAATGTTTTTATGCTAATACGGGGAAACTGAAGCCTTCAACAGGTCAGAAAAAATACCCAGTCACAATCCTGGCTTATCTGCACGGAGAGAAAATTCCGCATGTGTGAGTCAGTTGCTAAGAAAGCTCTGACTAATGCAGATACAAGTCTGACTTTTTAAGTTGACATTTCTACTTTTCCAGTGGATCAGAACTGTCAGGAGAGCTCCCCAGGCAGAGCAGAGGATTGCAGAGCAAAGTTATGCTGTAGCAGTCTGAGTTGTGGCGTAAGTGCTTTGATGGAATTAGTAATGGTGGTTTAAGAAACAGCCTTGGATTCTATTCCCAGCACTAGCAATTACCACTCCCATAACAGAATCAGAACAAAGGAACAAAATCAGATAGAAGCGAGCTGGCAAAGAGCAAATTCCCTTCTGCTGCTGCTTTCACAATGCCATTAAATAACATCTGGCAGTGGGGCAGGACAGAAAACTGGAGACAGGAGCATTTTAAAGTGCTGCTACTAGACCTGCCAAGAGCCCAGCTGCACAGAGTCCTTCATGCCTCTTCTGCTTTTCTCACAAGATGTGACTATGATAAACATTTATTCTTCAAAAATTAAAAATGATCAAAAATGTCTTTTATCAACTACACCAGCAGAACATACTGTGCATCTGTAGATGGATTAAATATAATTTTGCTAGGTAGTTGGAGAAAAAAGTCTATAAAGACAGCATTTGGCATGGGTTAATCACCTCTTTCATTAAAGAAAGGAATACATACTGAGAACATCTTTCTGCCATCCGATTAAGCAATGAGCCAATACAATTGTAAATCTTCCAGAAATTCCCCATGGTTCAACACAATAGAGGCAATTCTTTACTTCTCAGACCATCTCTCTCATTTTCAGATAAGCATTGCATTAATTGTGTACAAAAACTTTCTATCATGCTGTTAAAAGAAATGGAATGTGACTGTTCTGATTCTCCTTAGCAACCTTTGACAATTAAGAGATTGAATTATTCATATGTATTTTTAACATAATAACAATTTTAAAGCTTGCTCACCACTCGATTGCTCCAACAGCATGCAAACCCAAAACTGTTTGATTCCAGTATAAACAGTGCCACTGCTCCTTTTCTGCTGTTGTAGTGGCTGACACAACTTACTGTCCCTGTAACTGAGGTAAAAAGGATTTCAGGGTACTCTTCCGAGAATCACATGCTATGAATTTGAATATGAATTGATTTGCAAGTCACTGGAAGTTTTTCCTCCTTTGAAGGAGGCAGATTTAAGTCTGCACTTGTTCGTATTATTTACAATTAATATAAGTGCTAATTATCTGCACTACTTACCCATATCATGCAAGTCTGATCAAGTTTGGTGCTTTCACTGAACATAGCTCAATGCAGACAGGTTTTCTCCTCCGTGCTAACAAGCAGCACAACCATGGTATTAAAACAGAAAGGACGAGACTTGCACTGAGACTAATGATAATTTCATTCAGGGTGGGGAAGATACAAATGACACCTGCTCTATTTTTAAGCTCAAAAACTGACTGAAAAATCTGAAGAGCACCAAAGGGGAAACACATCCCGTATGAAGAAAAATAAATACACGTGTGCTAAGACTGTGCATTGTGAGGCACATTTTATAAACTAAACCATGACCAGATAATCCATACAGGGAGAATGATCTAGGAAGTCGGCTTTGTGTTTTTTGCTTCTGAATGTTATTTTAGATAATGAGAAATTCTATTTAGGTTGCTTTGCTTTCATCTAACATGCAGTTGAGCTGTCAGTGTAATTGCATGGCATTATTATTATTCTCTTAGGCTGCTACTGGACAATAGAGCTACGGATAGAAATAAAATAGTAATAGCTTGTGACAGGTTACATTTAAAATGTTTGATCAGACTGATCAATGGGCCTTTGCTTCAGAAGCTAAGCTGAGGTTCAAGGAACGAAAAGATAATGGCTGGTCCAGCACTTTGGATATATCTCAGTGAATTAGAAGGCTGCTCCTGACTTAATACAGCTGTCACATACAAGAAATGCTTTTTAGCATCTCAGACTCCATGATGGAAGTTCACATCTGCATTTTTTCTTTCAAAAATACTTCTGTTACTGTATGTACACTTATCTTGCATCTTGGTTTTATATTAGATTTCAGAAGCTTAATTTTGCTTCCCAGTTTTGTAATTATTTTATATTATCTACACAGCACACTGTATTTGACAGTGAATATACAGATATCAACAATTACCTGTTAGTTACCGTAGATTAAGTGTTACAAGCATTTTAATTATTTTATTTTACATCTGTTAACATGAGATTGAACTCTCTGTGCTATTGGTTTGTTGGTTTGTTTTTTCCTCTCCTCCATTTACACAACTGCCTTTTGGTTTTTGTGTTTCCTCAAGCTCCTTTTACCAAGAGAACATACCTCTGAAAGTAATCTCATTCGGGTTGATTCAGTTCTCGTTTCAGTTAAATTTAAAGTTATTTTCTTTGGCTCACAGCAGAGCATCACAGAGTCTCTCACTGAGTTATTGAGGATTTTCACCCCATATCAGCAGCTCATCAGCAATTACTTTTCTGCACACAGATCCTTAAAGATCCTCCAGGACACGATGATTTGTTACAATTTCTGTGCTGAAACAATCATGTTCCTTAAATAAGTTTCTACCAGAAAAGGGAGAGGAAAGATGAGCACTTCTAATAATGGTAGATCCCACGCTTTCACCTCAGAAATTGAAAACAGTATTATTTTCAGGCACATCCAGGCACTATGAAAGCATATATTTACTTCCTTTATTTAAATCTTTGGCTATATTAAAATCTTCAGCTTGCCTGACCTCAATACTGCGATCTGCCTAAGCTACTCATCTGGCTTTTGGACTGGCTTCATAACATCTGATGTTAGATTTGGTAAAATTCGCCTTTGTTTCCCACTGCTGACGGAAATTTAAAGAGGGTATTCTATTTTTGGTAATATAGCAGGATTTCTAGTCACATGATAAGGTGTGAATCTAATACACAGGAGGCATTGAAAAATTTCACTTAGACGTAGTACACACCTTTTACAGTTTGTTTCAGTGGGTATATTATACATACATTTAACACACCAGTGAAAAAAGACCCAAGCTGTCTTCACCCTTGCTTAGTGTGCAGAGGCAAGCCTGCTCGATGTTCACACTCACAGCCAGCTCTAACTTGGAGAGCATTTATGTCCCTGAGCCAACAGACTCTTAAACCCTGCTAATACAACACTGTGGGGACAGAACATCTCTGGGACAGCTCTACCCTATTTGCCTGAGCAATATGGAAATGTCTCCACAACCTGGCAAGCTTCCACCTCCTCAGAGAAGCTGTAACTTCAGAGGGCACAGGGCTGGAGTCCACAGGTACAACTCTGTTACCTAACCGGGTTCTGGGGTGGGTTTGGAAACAATCCAGCTGTCTCAGGCCTAGGTAATGCAGAGTGGGAATTCTGAATCATGCTGATAGAAGAGGCTTTTCCTATTCCATTACTATTTTCCTATCTGGCAGTCACTGTCCTTCAGTCATATCCTTTGGAGTTCTTTTCCATCCACTTGGGTAATTCCCTAAAAATATGTTGTTGAATCGCTCTTCTGAACTACATTTCTCCTTGACCTGCTGTGTTTTTATTCCTCCAGCATTTACTGACTGATAGTTAATCTCCACGTTAACCCTTCTAAAAGCAGCTGGAATGGCAGTGACTGTACCACCTGCTGTTAGTGCAGGGCTGCTGAGATTATATTGCATTGCATTTCAGTTCCTGTTTCAAAGTCAGCTTTTGATTGACTGCTTGCAGTACCACTACCCAGTGTGGCACAGAACCTTAAGTATTAAATGTGTTAAGTTACATCCATGTATATAAGCCATCCCAAAAATGTTCTTTTCAGCTGATCTAATTTGCTTGGAGAAACCCTGTGGAATCTGGACAGCCCTGTCTGCAATACCTTAGCTAGCTCAGATGTCTCTTCATGGCACTGTGCCACGTAGATATTGTCATGTTTTCAGGGGATTCTGCCTTGCCCTTGGAAGAGTTTTGTCCTCCAGATGCGAAGTCATGACCGTACTTGTGGTGTGGATTTTTTCTTATTTCTATATCCAACATCACAAATTTCTGTCTGGGGAATATCTGAATGTTCCATGATTGTCTTTCCCTTTTAATCATAAATATTTTTATGCTTTTATCCTATTCATTTATACACTGATACGCCATTTCTAAATATTTGCACTTCAACATTTTCCACTGTTGCTGTCTTCCTCTGAGAAGCATAATTTTCACCAGAGCTGCAAATATCAGTTATCCCTTGCAAAGTCAGTTCTTTCTATTCTCCACAGTTGACTTTTCTTCGATTTAACAATCACTTATATGACAAAACATTCAGGTTCTGGCCTGTCTGGTGACTCTCTTATTCCTGTGACTCCGCTATACTGAATACACTGTGATATAACAATCAGCACTCTTGCCTGTCACCTAGTTTCTCCAAAAAGTAACCTTCACCTTCCCTAAGGAACACTGCTCACTGTGCTCCTGATTAAAACCAAAATGTCTTTTTCTGCCTACCTTCACGTTTCTTATGATGTACAATGCTGAGCTCTACTGCTCTGGGATCTACCGCTTATCATCGCGAGCGCATTGTCCCCCTTGCCCTTCTCTGCACTCAAACTGTTCCTCGCTATCATTTGCTCTAAGAGTTGTCTGAAAAAGCCCCAACGGGTTCAGAATTTAATGCAGCAAGCCCGTTTCCTTCAGAAATCCCAGGAAGTTTGGCTTATCCACGTAAACAACTACTGCAGAGAGGGCAGATATAAGAAATTCCTCTTTGTGCCTCTTTTGAACTTCACCCCCACAAAAAAAAAAAAGGAATTCTCACTAGTAAAAGATTCTTTCTCACTAGTAAAAGATTCTTTGCCACTTAAAACAAAAATAGCCAGCAGCCCGGGTATCATGAAACTTCATTACAGAGTAATCTTAGCAGTGTCATCACAACTACAGCTTCAATTCATCATATTCCAATGTATCAGCTTCATTCTCCATTTAGCTTGAGTGCTGGTAAACTTAATTTCTGCACATACCCACACTTCAGCACAATATAATGCAAGCTCCTACACTTTCTAACCATCTCTACAATACGGCCATTTACTCCCTTGATTCTGCTAAGAAATGGAAAAATAAATGCTTTAAGTGGGAGTAGTTCTACTAATTTATTGCAATGAAATAATATCCTAATGCATTGTAATACATTTTTAAATGTAATTTTCATATTCATGCAGACAATAACTGTCAAGATATTTTAACAGATTCCTAGTCCCTTTGATCACGTTATATTTTTTAAGATGCATGAACACAAGCATTCCAGGTTTCAAAAGTGGCAACCTGTTTTGAAACCTGTGGGGTTTAAGGACAAAGTGAGACACTTCTTGATCTCAGAAGCTCTAAGACAGCTTCTTTCTTTCCCCGGAGCACTAAGGAACTACCATCCACAATCATTTAAGCTTGTTTCGTATCCATGACCCAGAGGGAAGCTGTACTGGGTTTGGTAGAGATGGAATTTTCTTCACAGCAGCCCATATGGTGCTGTGTTTTGGGTTCAGGACCAAAACAGTGTGGAAAACGCATCAGTGCGCTGGTTATCACTGAGCAGTGCTTGCACAGTGTCAAGGCCTTCTCTGTTTCTCACTCTGCACCCACAGTGAGAAGGCTGGGGGTGGCCAAGAGGTTACACAGCCAGGACTGCTGACCCAATCTGACCAAGGAATATTCCATAAAATACGGCAGTAAAAAACTTGGGAGTTGTTTTCCCCAAGTAGGGATTGCTTGGAGACTGGCTGGTGCATCCCACTGCTGGTGGGACGGAGTGAGCGACTGCCTTTCCACTACTTGGAATTTTTTATTCCCATTGCCTTCATTTATTAAACTCTCTTAACCTTGATCTGTAAGTTTTTCTTGGTTTTGCCTCTCTGATTCTCTCCTCTACCCCCTTGCAGGGGAGTGAGTGAGAGCAAGAACCCATTAGTAAGAAACAAAATTGCAGCTGGAAGACTTAACCCAGGTTATCTGTCCCTATATGTCATACTGTGGGTCTCAAGGAAAGGTAAGAGCTGGCCACACAGCTACTGATATTTGTCTGGCATAGTTGTCAAATCAACAGATCTGACCAACAGAGAAAAAAAAAAAAATAACTCAGCTACATACCTTGGAATAACTATTCTAAAAGATCTTTATGGAAAGCTCTGCATAAAAACCGGATTTCTGTCTCATAAATTTTTTTTCTTCAAGTGCTAGAAACCTCCCAAATTTTAAAAAGCATTTACAAAGTACTGCTGTTCAGCTCAGGGAGAAAAAAAGGAGATAAAATAAAACCCCGTCCCTCTGTATAACTTCCCCCAAACTTATCTGGCTGCAAAATAATACTTCAATAATTATCTGTATAGTTTTCTTGCATTTTTCCCATTGCTTTTCATGCTACTTCATAGTTTGACTACAAGGTGTTCTCTCCGTGAAAGGGTCTATTAAACTCTAAGTAACAGTGAATCTCTAATTTATATGTGCACCCCAGGATGGGGTTAAGCTTGGTCATCATCTCCTGTCTGATACTGTCTCCACTCAATTATGTAACAGGAAGCAGAGCATGTGCAGGTGGAGACGTAAGTCCATTCATCATTGCTACTCGATTTCACGTTACCTAAATGCTAAGGCTCTCCATAATCCCAGCAATACAGCTTGTCTGCCTCCCTGTCTTGCATAACTGATTTAAACCACGTATGTTCTACTTCCTACTGCAAAAAAAACCATTATTTTCTTTGCTTCTCTGACTCATATTTTGTACAAGCCAATTCCTTTTGTCTACTCGCACACCTACATCTTAAATTCAACTGCTTACTAGAATCATTAAATGTCTACAAGAGGTAAGTTCACCATTTCCCCCCAGTCAGAAACATCCTCGAATTATTTTTGTAACTCACAAGTACCTCTGCTTGTTCATGCAGATTAGAATCTAAGGCTGGATCACCAGAGAATGCTGTAGATTTGGTTTATACTTAAATTCAATACCCAGAGCCTGGCTGCCACAAAACAAGTCAAAGGATAAATACAGCTAACTAGAATGGAGTTTTGTATCTATAACACCAGAGACAGGATTTTCATACCTGAAAGGACCAGCCTTTTGGATGGCAATTCAATCACCATTCTAGTGTCAGAGTAAAAAAATTCTCTGCACTAATGAATCCTTCTAAACTGACATACATGACACTGTAATTAAAATCCCATGCCTTGCACACTGTGAATTTCAGTTTCCCTCTAAATATCTTTCTATTGAGAAAGCAAAAGGTCAGGAGCTGTTTTCATGGAGCTGATAGCACAGCTGGCCATCCCAAGTCACGACGGTTCGATGAGAGACACGGCCTCTCTCCAAACCCACATAAATTCCAACATAACAGTGCCACCCCCGAGAGGGAGCAAACGCCGAACTTCACGGGCAGCTGCTGTACCCAAACATGTTCCCACCAGATCACCTGAGGCACTGTGCCTATCAGGGAAGCCCCCGAGAGCTTTGCAACAACCGTGCCCTCTCACAACCCTTGCCTAGTGCACCACTATCTTTGAAAGCTTTCAAAATGATAGGGAGCTACATGAATGCCAAGTACTCTTACATGTAAAAAAATCAAAGGTCATCTAAAGAAACATATTCTGCTGCTGAGGGATGAATAACCCTGAGACTGGAATATCCTTTCTAATTTTTCAGTAAGACATGGAAGCGCTACAACTTGATGAAAGCACAGGGGACATGTACCCACCTGTGATTAGCATCAGGCACACGTCTCATCAAAATCTGTGTCAGTTTGTGGCAAACTTATCATGGTCAATGTCAACACACCCTTGTTTTACTATCAACAGACCTGCAAATCTCCCTGTTAAGGTGGAGAGCAGGTATTTTACACTTGCACTTGCTGACTGAGCAAAACTGTTAGGAATGTACACACGAGGTACAGATTCTCTTCCTTTTTATAGTCCGATTACACATCTTTATGTTGAGGAGATTGAACACCTTTGAGATCAACAGCCATTGTTCAGCTGTACACGCCTCCTTTATAACTCAATATCCTGCTCCGTATTTATCTACATTCCCTACTGAATGGGAATATGAGAAGATGGCTGCTATAGCAAGTTGCATAAAGGTTCTTTTCAGTCTTCTCTTTATCAAATATCTCTCTGCCTCCATGCTGTGGCCTTTTCCTTATAGCTCTGCATTCACATTTATGTCTCTCTGCATTTATTGCCCTCTCAAAATCCTTAAGAAGTGACACCAGTGAAGATAAACTAAAATAACCTATATTAATTTAAAATAATATCTGCCAGTTCTACACGGTTGCACATTGTGCTTCTTCCAAAGGCAGCTATGCAATTATAGGTACTTGGGTGCATAAAGTGATACGGAGGTTTCTATGGCAATTATTCATTTTAATTGAAAACTGTGTAGGGAAAGACTCATTTCAAGTGCAGCATGCAATTTGCATTTGTTTCCAGAGAATGTGAACTTGCTTAGGGTGAGTTGTGAATTCCTATTTTTAAGGAAGATACAATCTTTAAAATTCTCCTGGGGGAGCACAGGGGGTTGGAGACCAAGGTAAGGTTGTTAAGCTTATTAACATTTAAGAGCATGTATCCACTTATTCAATACAGTATTTTTTACTGTCAGGTAAAAGCTTGATGTTTCAAATGAAAGAGAAAGAATTAAAAATCAAATTGATACAAAATTCCCTTGAATCTCTGAGGCAGAGGAAGCAGAAAAAGACAAAAGTACCATAAAGGACAGCAAGGAGACAGGTCATCGGTGAGACCAAGTCCACCAGATCAAACATTTCTATTTTCGTATATTTTAGCTACTCTGTGTTAGAATAATAAAAAGGACAAAGTTATTTCAAATCTTAATATATTTTAGAGTGTCGAAGAAAGAGCTAGAGGGAAGCAACAGTTTCACCTTGGTCAGATACTAAAATAAAGCCATAACTTTATTTCCTGTAGGAAAATAGGATTTATTTCCTCTCCCTACTCCCATCACCACAATGAGTCAAACACGTTTTAGGCCTAAATTTACAACAACAACAAATCATCTACTGCAAGTGATGAAGACCTGGAAACAACCTCTGAACTGTGATTTCACATTCACTAAATTCACAGTGCTGCCTTTTCTGAAACAAGGCATTCCTAATTTTCTGTCTATATCATCTTAAGGCTGTATAGGCCAAGTGCCAGAAATGTCCCAAGTTAAAAATAGTCCTTGTCTCTCCTTCGTTACTATTAAATAAATATTAAATTGATGTGAAGGTTGGGATGGAAGTGTTGGTAGCCACAAAATCCTCTTAACTGAGAAAAATCTGTACTTAAAAAGAGGTGGCCACGGCAGTGTGTGAGGGGAAGCAGAAAAGTAATTTTAATAATGTGGTTTTGGTATTAGTGTGTTTGGCTCATTGCATTTCTGTACTTTAGAATACCTAAAACAGAAAAAGGAAGGATGACTCCTAACTTCCATGTCAGTGACTGCACCACAGTTCAGAAGAATGCAAAATGACGTGAATGTGCTCTTCCTAACACATACATCATCCATTTTAATAAACTGGAGACTAATAATTAACCCCTTGTGGAAAGGCACAGGAATGTGAAAAGCACGTTCCTTCCAGGTGACTGACTCGTGTTCCCCTTTTTTGCAAGAAGTTCTATTTTGGTCAGAAAATGGCTTTGCAAGGCAGGGGAACTGACTTGTTTGAGAAAGAAGCGTGAACACAGAAGGGGTCTCGCCAAGGACAATCCAGTGGGGAGGGCTTTTCACTGCATGGACAATTTGCTCTATTTTTGGCACCTCTTCCGCCATATGGTGGTGGTCCTAAGGTTGATGGTTGGACTTGATGACCTTAAAGGTCTTTTCTAACCTTAATTATTATATATACTGACAGCTCTCATCTCCCTCAAATTCTGCTGCACTCTCAACCCTCTTTTGACACTTACATGCGTTCCTTCATTTTACTATTTGACTCTGTCAAAATTATTAAAATATATAGCTATCACCAAAAAGGTTTCTAGAATTTGTGTTATGCTTCCAGACATGAAAGAAACATACTTTCATTCCTACGTGTGTCATCCATATAAATAGAAAATAACCTATTGAAGGGAAGTAAAGTTCAAAGTAAGCAAATGTGATTTATTTCCGAACATGGCAACACCCAGAGTTACTCGGCTCTGATGGATATAAAGGCTGCTGGTGATGCACCTTGTCTAAGCTTCTGTTTTTTACACAGAACATAACTCTATAGCTGTTCAAGCTTCCATTAATTTTCAGGGTTTGAGAAACACAGCTATTAAAAAGCAATGCTCATGGTGTTGAAAGGATGAGTAAGACCTGGAGGTTGGTTTTGGCTAACAATAAGAGACAGGTTTGAATAGACTCTGGCAGAGGCACTGCTCTCAATAAATTAACTGCAATGACTGGTTCGAGTAGAAAGCTGCTTTTTTAATAGCCAAATTGTATGCCTGGCTGGGAGAAGTGGGAAAAGAGGAGAGAAAAAAAGGGGAAGCCTTTACAGTTCCATTTGCCATCATTTCCTGACAAAACCACTAATAAATATCTCTCTCCATTTTGGCTCAATAATGCAAGCATCAAAGGCATGTGAAAGGAATGTCTTTCTTACTTATATGAACCCATACACATACAAACAGGAAAAATTGCCAGTAAAAGCTGCAACTTCACTTTCAGAAGTGTCAGAATGTTGTCCATGCAAGAATTGGATGTACTGCTCACTCCCCTCAGTATACTTGAGACTGGAAATTTCACAGAGAATGCAAACCACTGCCAACATAAGACTTAATATCTCCAGCTAAAGGACCTGAAGTTTTTCTTCACCACATGAAGACATTTTCATGTGTAATAGATGCAGAGTAATTCCTCCATAAAATTAATCATCAAATATTCCTTCAAGTCTTGGGACAAGCTAAAAGTTCAATAAAGACTGTGGTCTCTTAAATTTACACACTTCAGCTCTGTACATTTCCTGTGGGGAACATAAATTGCTTCTAGTACTTACTACTCCGCATGCCGTTCAAATTCTGTTGCTTTAATTCATTATATTAAAAAGTAATACAGACTTCAATTATTTGTTGTAAAAGTAAAGATTTAGCTAAAGCACACAGAAAATTCAATTCACACCAAAATGGCTACAATGCTCAAATTAATGTATTTGCAGTCCTCACACGTCCTTCTCAGCATCCTTTAAAATGTCACTTATTTTATAAAAGATATAGATTTTCTGAGTATTGATGTGCTCTATCAACAGACAAGGTCTCTCTGCTTTTAGTTTTGCAGGCATCACTTACCCACCCCAAATCACCAATGACTACAGCTAAAATAAAGGGGTGCACGTGGACAAAGGTTACAGCACAGGACTTAGAGCTGCAAAGTTTGCACCTTATAAATCTCTCATCTTCAATCCTACATTCAAAAGGTACTTATGATTTCAAAGAAATTGCAAATCAAATGATTACACGCTACAGGAAATTAGATAAAAGAGAAAGAAACCACTTCAACACCATCAAGAGATTCTATTCAGCTATTATATTAATAGTAAAAAAACATATTTTGATTGCAGCTTCTGCAGGTATAAAATGACAGGTTTTAGATTCTCTTTTATTGAAGTGCACAGATCCACAAAGCACTTTCAGTCCTACAAGGTGTTTTAAAGTCTTGTAATCATTCAGCAGAGCATTTGGACAGCAGTTCTTTTATTTTAAGCAGAGTAATGACTGCTTAAAATAAAATGACTGCACTTGTTGAAATATGTTCTAGAGCATGGAGCACCTTTCAAAACAAATTCAAGCACCAGAATTAAGTATAACTGTTGAACTTCTGTAGCACTGAAATCAACACCAAAGCTTTCCCATTTTTTAAAAGGCAAGTGATGAATTTATTACTCCTAACTTAAATTTCTTTACAGAATCTAGTGTAACCTTTACATTAACTTCCTATTACATAAAATGCAATGCTTTTTCAGTTCAAATCAATGTCTAGAAATATATACCACTGCAAAATAATGTCCTTCTTTTTGTAAGGAATGGATGTTTTCCTGTCTTTTTTTCTTCCCCCATTTAACTTAAATTTTAAAAAATCTGTGCATGGAAACATTGGAAACATCAGGACACAAAATCCAAGTATTTCTATTAGCTGTTAAGAACACCTACCACAGCAACTGTGCATTTCACTACAAACCAGACTGCTGTACACCAGAAACCAACTGTGGGATTATATACATAAATGTAAAAATATATAGAATATATATTTATGCATACACACCAATAAAAACAAGTCACAAGTTTTATGGGATACTACTTCTCTTGCTACCTCTTGCCACTCATAAATGCTCTTACAAGATATTTTGTAGCCTTTTCCAAATTATCTTACAATAAGACTTTCAAATCTTATTATTTTTCTTTAACAATTTAAATATACTGTAATGTGCAAGATAGTATTTCAGTGAACCCCAGTCAAAAAAAAAAAATCATATAGTAATTGTAACAGAAAACATCTATTCCTAAGATATAGAAGAAATACATTCACGTTAGAGTACTAAAGAGAAATGGTTTTAAACATTTCTTTCTTATGAAAAAACGGTGCAGAAGCATGAGTTCAGGAAACAATTTACCTTTCTTGTCATCGAAGTACAGTGTCTGTTGAGCTGGATTTGACCACTGGAGGGAGGTGTTATCATTTTGATCGACCCTGCAGGTCAAATTTGCTGTTCCTCCTTCAACAACTGTGACGTTCTGTGTGAGTGGGAACTGCCCTTGGCTGCCTGAGGAGGGAGGGAAGGGATGCAGAAAGGAAGAGAATAAGAGAAAAAGAAGAAAATATTTGAGTTACAGGATTGAATTTATTGCAGCAGTTTCCCACAGATGACAGACCTGGAATTCAATGTGATCTAGTCTGACCAAAGAAAGGTAGTATAATAAATTATTTTTAAAACTTACATTTACAATATATTCCCTGTATCTAAGAAACAGAGAGATGAATTAAGAAAAAAGGATTTTCCCCCCTCTTTCCCCCCTCTCTCTAAGTCATAACTATTTAGTTCCAAAGAAATATTCTGCAATTTTATCTCCTCAGACGTACCATAAGACATCTCAGTGCAAGCAATATAGTTAAATCATTGTTGAAAACGTCACTGAAAGCACAACATAAAAATCCACAGAGTTTTTAAAACAGAGGGGACAGGGCAACCTTGACTCTCTGTTTCTTTTTATACATTTTAAAGGCCTCTCAGGATGATGTTTTCTGTGTCAGGTTTGGAAAGCTGTTGGAGAGCAAATGCAGTGTGAATCTAATACTTGATGCATACTTTGTTGGGGGAATATAACCTGGTCTCATATGAAAATGGAAGAGATGATGTAGTAGGTCTCTTTCACATCTGTGATTCTATCCCAGAGCATTATGAATCACATTAAGTGCTTGCTGAAAAGTCACTGGGAAGATTTCCAAATGCCTCCACACAATGCAGGAGCAGCATCAGTCAGGTTCTTGAATCACAAGCATTTTCAATGGCGTAGTTAGGCTAAAGTGTTTATGTAGTGTGAGAATAGCACACCCCTTGTCAAACAGCACAACACATTCTGACAAACAGGACTGCAAGAAGGGAGCACAAAAAACCATGGAAGTGATTTCTAACATGAGTGGGGAAAGAAAAAAACCTTCAATAATAAACAAGACACATCACTGAATGTATGATCATTATCTAGGAGATATATTATTTATTTAAGGGTACAATGCAAAAGAAGGACAACCCGATACTCTAAATGAAATGTATGCTTCTTTCTTCTCATTCTTTAATACAGGTTCTATTAAAAGAAGCACTGAAGAGTAGGTAGAGATGCTTGCATAAGAAGTATAATGCCAAGATTGACACTCAAGTAGGATGTGTCAGAAATTAAAAACCTCTCTACAGTCCTACAGGAGAGAACAAGCTCATAGACGTGTCAGAAGCGCATCAAGGATATAATAAATACAATACCCATTAATGATACAATACAGAATCATAAATCCAGCATCAAACCCTCAGAGAAACATCCTATTTTAGTGCTTCTCATCAGAGTTGTTCCCAACCAAGTTAAACTGAGGCATGTCTTCTATATAAAAGCATGGCAATATGGAAATCTATTATCTAGGCTACAGGTTTTCAGAGGAGCAGAGTAAGGAAGTACTAAATAAAAGATTAACAACTGAACTTCTATTTGACCTACTGATACTGCCAAAACCATAATCCTAGCCAGAGTTTGATTTCCCTATGTGAAATAATCCCAATGGCCTTAGACACGGAACGTAAGCACCAACATCAGTGAAATAAATAAAATATTTCCACCAAAATGCAAATCTGAATAACTGGTATAATTTTTGTATAAATATCAACTACAGCTGTCTAAAGATCAAGATTTACTGTGTACTGATATTTACTCTAAGAGGGTATTTACTATCAACAGGATAAGAGACATAGTAAATAAAAAATAAGGAATACTAAAAATATCATGGCTAATTTAAATGCTGCAAATAATAAATGCCAAAATTCTCATGACATCCTCTGTATCTGACACTTCATTAATCAAACCCTGCTTCTTGAGAACCGCACATTGAGAAATACAATGATGAGAGAAAAAAATCATAAACAAGGATGAAAAAAAAGAAAAAAGAAAACAGAAAAGATTTGTCATTTCTTTCCATTTCTCCTCTTTCAATTCCAATGTGTCAAGGAACCTCAAGATATTGCATAAATTGCTTATCATTTAAATTAGAATTCTTAAAATCCAGAAAAATGCACACAGCCTGTTATTACTTCCACTAAATCACAGGCAACTCACCAAAGAAATAACCTTCTAAAGTATGAGCTGTGAATAGGAGACTATGTGGGCTAAAATACTTTTTGCCTACGAGAAGCATTAAACAGAACCTAGTGCCAGAGATTAGCACAGTGAAATCTGTCATTTACATTAAAGGATTGGAACGGGAGGTAGTTTAATAAAAAACCTGCTGTAATGATTTAGGACCCTATTAACACAGTTTAGGAGATCTCCCCATAATTACCCCATATTCTCTGTCTGACATTACAGCTCTTATCATGAAGGTGTCAGTGTGCATGCACTCTATTCATTTGTTACTGACTGCCAAGTCACAGACTCATCTCTGGTCAGCAAGTAAACTATTCTGATCAACCATATAAATGGAAACTGCACATGCCAGAACCTGAAGAAGTCAGAACTTTCTTTTCTCTGGCCACCCCAGTGATTGCTGATGATCTGGAAACAAGAATTAATTTAGCATATAAAAATAAGACCAAAACATTCATCTCATCCCTTGCCAACCGAGAATCTGTGTAGTTCTGGAGAAGACGCACAGAGCTTCACGGGAAGCTCGGAGTGGAGGAAAAGGTTCATAAAAAATGTGACATTTAATATGGAAAGTAGCCCAAGTAGAAAGAAGGGAGCCTGTGCAGGACAGAGATAACTAGATAAAGCAAGTCCAAATGAATGGGTACTGCACATCTCTTAATGAAGACAAAAAATATTAGCAAGTGATGGGAAAACTAAGACAAAGAAAAACTTATGAGATTGACTTTACTGTTTGTATCTGCAACTAACTTGGGATACTGAAGTAGGAACTTCGGGGAGGAGGTTGTAAAACCCTATATGAAACAGGTGAACACTAAAGAAAGCATCAGCATTTTGCCCTTTAGCACAGCAGGATAAGTGTCAAAGAAGTGGTTTATGCCACTAAAGATTGCATCTGGATCCTGAGGATCTGATAATATTTTGTGGGAGAGGCCTTGTTTCTGTTAATGTCCTCTAATAAAAGCATTCATTCCACTTTAAGAAGCCAAGTAATGGAAAATGTATGGCCCTTCAGTAACTTATTTCAGAGAGCAACAGTCCTCACTGTTCAAACAAAACCACAGAATTCACCCCTGCTCTGAATTTATCTCGCTATAGAATCCAGCTTCCGCTGGCTCTTAAATCTTTTCCCCTGCTCAGAAGAGCCCTCTCTTATCAAATTTCTCTTGTAGGCACTTAGAGACTGTGATCATATCACCCACTAACCTTCTTTTTGATAATCTAAATAAATTGAGCTCCTAAGTCTTTCTGCAGAAATCGCATTTTTCTAATCCTTTAATTAGTCTGTGGCTCTTCTCTGTGCCCTCTTCCATGTGTCCTTTCTGAAGTGTGCAGCCCAGACCTGGAAGCCCCACTGCTGCAGTCACAGAAGGCAAAAATACAAAGGTGATGCCACTTCTCTACCAGTTTTTTGTATTCCTGTTTGCACACCTAAATGAATCCTCTCGACCTGAGGGTCAGACCCAGGTGTGACTGAAGGTTTACCAGGGGGCTGGGATTTTTCCTTTTTTTCTTTCCAGTTCTCCTGTAGCTCTTATTTTACACATCCCTATGTTTCACTGCACTGGACACAGCTCTTTAGGTAAGTTCAGTACAATTTACTTCCTACTTTACTATTAACTGAGGTGACTGACAAGTATAATTGAGATAAAAAATATAACTCAGATGCTAAAGACAGGGCTACCCATCCAGATTACTTGCTTTCCTCCCAACAAATGGCTGGGAATGACATTTTTGACCTCCACCAGCAGGTCAAGTCAATCAAACACACACACACACACACACATATATCTATCTCTTTCTATATGTATATATCCATATATATCTATATCCACTACAGTATATCAAATTACATTCTGTTCCACAATCAAATCTAGAGGGAGGACAAAATTTTACTGCTTGTATGGAGTACACTAATAAAGAGTTGAAAAAAATAAAAAAAATTACTGACAGTCCGCATTATTAATTCCTTTGCATCTGAAAATGAAAACACTACAAGGTTATGCAAAGGTAAATTACAACAAGCAATGAAATTACTGCAAAAAGGCGGCTGCATCGAGACATCGTTGTCATCATGTTGTATCCAGCCCCCCTGCTCATTTTAGCTTTGTTAGCAAAATTATTTCAGCTTTTTGGACTAGATGGAGCTATAGTTAAGTATATTCTACCACAGGTTGCTCCTGCAATGCTTTGTGGAGGACCAACACTCATATCTCATTAGCCACAAGCTGTTTCTTGTCAAGAAAGGCTTTTCTTTTTTGATTTCCCACCCAGAAATCACGACTAAACTGCTTTTACATTTAACACTGATTTTTATCTCAGTATGTGACAAGTCTATGTAGAATAATTATCATTATTTGGTCCAGTTTGTAAACATTCATCATGTGAGCTCATCTCATGTTTTTTTTGTTTATGTTTGGGTTAGGTTTTTTGTGGCTTTGTATTTTTCTGGTTTTTTACTTTTAGCAATTACAATGAAAGCTCTTTAATGAGTTCAACACTTCCACTTGATGCTTAGGTGATACATTCTAATCAATTTACCAGGCTAATTATAAATGTGACTAGGTGGCTGTGAGCACTGAGAAAACGTAATCCTCTCTTTACTTTTGTTTCTGCAAAGGTCTCTTTTTGGAAAGTAAACAGTTATGTCACAAATTAAGAGCGTTTCACAGTATCAGTGCAGCAAGCTTTGCCTACTCGTGTCACTGGGAATCAGAGGGCCACAAAAAAAAAGGCTGTGGATAGAGAGGATGGCCTGGAAAAGAAGTGAGAGAGATGCAGTGAATTTTCAGTGTTTTGGCACATTGGCTCTACACTGGGCCTGGCTGCCCAGTGTCCCTGTGAGGTAAATAAAGTTTATCAGCATGCAAGAGGGAAAAAGTAGAGCCTACAGTTCTTTAGCAGAGATTTATCCTTTTCAGTCTTGCACTGAACCACAAAGCCATGGGCTTTTTATTTGATACCTCCACAGCATGGTGTCAGACAAAACCAGAGCCCATAAAAATGCAGAGCTGTATCAGAGCAAATAAAAAAAACCCCAAACTTGAGCAAATTATTTTTCAAAACAGTCTGATTTTAATATTGATTTTAATAGGACCAGGCCCTAAAAATAAAAACAGAGTAAATATTTGGGTGAGAGAGCAAGCAACTTGCTACTTCAAATATCACCTTGCATCTGCAGGGAGAATACATTAATTTTGGCCTTCTTTCTTAGTAAAGAAACTAAAACATTAGGGGAAAAAAAAGCCATTATGATGAAACATCTAATATACTGAATCACTTTCCTGGCTTTCTCAATTTATATATGAAATAATGCAAACATCTCTCCAAGGAGACAAAGTGTTATTAGCTTGTCTTTATCTAATTTAAAGAGAAATGATATTGTGAACTGCATTTCAGCAGGCATAAACTGAGATCTGCCCTACTGTGCAACTGTGTGCTGCTTCTAACTTTGCAATGGGAATGAATCTGCTTCTCTACGCGGCCAGCATGGATACCAAATTGAAGGTCAGTGTCCTGGAAATTCTGAAGGAAGAAAACTACATGATTTGTTGCCTCTACTATTTTTTAAAAATCTTAGAACAGTCTTAAGAGTGTGGTAAAAATACTGATGACAGATTAAAAAAGACAGTTTAACTCCTGATGCATAGCTACCTGCTTTGCTTTATTTTAAGAAGCAATAGAGCAATGTGCCTGCATGTTAAACCGCATTCACACTGCATTTTTAAAGAACAAAAGAATTGCCTGAGCATAATTTGATACACAGAGTCTTTGACTGGATGGATCCACCTTTCTGAACTTGCTGTCTTAAACAGCAATAATTTAGTCCCACATCTGCACTGTAAATACTGTTTGATTTTATGCCCAGAGAAAATATCCTGTAAATTGTTTGCTCACCGAAGAAACATCGTTTAAAAAAAGAAACAAACCAAACAAAATTGTGTTCTCTAATAACTGTTACATACTCCAGCAACAAAACCTCTTGCAGAGAACACTGGAATTAATGAGAACACTGCAGAAACTTCCTGCAGAATGACAGGTTTAGGAGAGAGAGAAGAAATAACGCAGAGAATAACTGTTACCCCCAGACTGTACATTCAAGCTCACTGAGCCTTTTTAAATGTTTCAGCAATACTAAAATAATGCAAAGGTAAAGGACAAGAGTGCACCAGTACAGCCTCTGATTTCAGACTATAGAATTTCTGCCTGACAGCAAAAATAGAAAAGGAAGAAGCCTCTTCTTCCTTCCTTCACTCTCTGTCGTTCAGAAGTATGTTTCCAAACACACAGCTAACTCAAAATATAATTAATTTGGACTACATTACAGTGAAAGAGATTGCTGATATAAATCTGAAAAAAACCAAATACATATTGAAGTAAAATTATTCCACAATGATAAACAGGAAAAAGTATAAGAGAGACAATAGGGAAAAAAAA
The DNA here is from genome assembly GCA_014706295.1 of Lycocorax pyrrhopterus obiensis. NCBI lineage: Eukaryota > Metazoa > Chordata > Aves > Passeriformes > Paradisaeidae > Lycocorax > Lycocorax pyrrhopterus. The sequence continues at coordinate 112,479,872 of JACSVZ010000001.1, read as the reverse complement.
AAAAAAAAAAAGTAGGCACAAACAGTGCTGTTTCCTAGGAACCTTGCATAAGTGACTATTTTTTACTCTTTTCAGGCTATCACCATGGTATTATTTGCTTGTGAATTGAGAAGAGTATCCAGTGAGTTTATGCAGTTATTATGTATTAAAAGGCATTCTCCTCCACCACTCTACATTCCTGAGGAAGTTACAAACCCAAACATAGTTGAAGTGAACCTCATCTTCCCACAAATGTGATAACAAACTGATGAATTTTCTGGTTCTCATAACTGTAAATATGGCTCAGAGCTTTGTGCCACGTTTCAGTTTAAAGCGTTATGCTCAATTCTTTGTGCCTTAACAAATTGAAAAGTCATTTTTCTCCAAAAGCAGGACAGCATCCAATCCTAACATGAAGAGTAAGGAATTGGACAACTTCTTTGAGGATCTGGGCCTCATCATCACCACATTTTTATTCCTAATCTACAGAATGAGAATAGTTGCATTTTCTTCCTTCACATCAATGCTCCAAGGAGATACCTGTGCTAATCTCTCAGATACTTCAGCAGCCCAATCACAGCCTTTCCCACAATTCTCCTCTATTTTAATCCTGGTTTGAAATACTCTGGGCATATATAAAAGCATTTAAAAAGCGTTAATATATAAAAGCGTTAATACTGGGAGAAAATATTTTGGAAAGTAATGCTTTTATTGAAAACATTTAATGTGTAAAGAAGATGGAAATTACTAGAAATTCCAAAACAATTGAGGAAATTCTGGTTAGAGGAAAAGATGGACTGATGTTATTGGAAATATTAACTTTTCACACAGTACTAAAAGAAAACAATTTTTCTTCAGAAAAATCAAAATACTTTGGTTTTCATTTTTCCAAATCAAATATTCTACTGAAAGGTAATTACACAAAGAAGAAAATATGTATCAGTAGAGTCGATTCATTTTTTCCTCCTCATTTTGCTACAACCCCTTTCATTACTTTCTTTCTCCCATCTGTGAAAAATTTCAGATCTATTGGAAAAAATGCTCTCTCAGGCTTTCCAGCTATTGAGTTCTATAAAAGAAAATATACTTGCATCTCTTCAGGAATATACTTTTTCTCCTTCCTTCATCCTTAAAGACAAATTATGGTATTTGAAGTCTAACATGCAGGTAACCTACCTGGCAAGGACTTTTTTATTGTGTACCTATTTATCTTTGTTCTCTGTTTGACCACTTTTTCTATCTGAGCAGAACACAACCGAGGTTTAAAATCCTTCCACTTTTAACTTTGTCTCACCAACTTCTGAAATGTCATTCAAAGAGAAGTTAAAAGACAGAGGAAGAGGCAGCTATACAAATCAGCTCCAAGCAGTGCTGTTGTTTGAATGTTTGTAACTCCAAAAAGCATTCAGAAATCCCCAAAAATGTACCATAACTGAACTGCTTATTGTTAATTATAAACACCCACGGCAAAAGCTCACTCACCAAATGGAACCTCCTGTGCTTAAACAGAACCGTGACCTTTGCACTGTACCGAACAGCTGATCAAAAGTGAAAACTAAAACTGTTCTAGGTTTGCCTTAGTATTTGCCCACACAGTAGCTTTAATTCTTGTTAAAAAAATAGAACTAAACACATATTTTGTACATATTTACACATATATGCCAACACAGGAGAGGGGGACAAAGAGTAGTGATAAAATTGCTAATAAACCCCAGCTTGTTTCTGTGAATTTAAATTATTTTTACTTCAGAGAGCACATTTAAACACTGATCTTACCACCTACCTCTGGTCTGGAAACAAGTCTGAATAAGAATCACCCATCATTGCACTAGTATACTAAATAAATCCTTGCTACCTGGACTTGCAACACTTTCACTGCTCAGTTTGCTTCAGGTGACATGTCATCCTCAAAGGTAAACAAAGAAAAAAAACATAGGTGGAAAAACCAGATTTTGACCAGAGACTTATCTGCTCTGATTACCGAATCAGTGGTGTTTCTCAGTGAAATACTCTGTAGCTGTAAATATTCCTGATAAAACCATCCTAGCAGTAAATGGGGATCAATATATGGAAGTCAGATCTTTGAATTCTGTCACTGGAACAAAGTATGGACAAATCAAACACACTTTCCAAAAAAATCCCTTTCATAAATATAAAAACTATTGCGAAGAGCTGTTGCTGTAACGCGCAAAAGGCGACGCTGTCTTAAAGGTGGGAAATGCGGTGCCTGCAGATGGCTGGATCTGAACGGGCTCTCCCTTAACCACCTTGTGTTGATCAATACCTAAACACGTCCTGGCCAACTGGGAGCGGCCCCTGAAGAAAGCAGTTCTGATTCTCACCGAGCAGAGGCCAGAATGACTAACAAAGTGTTTTCCACTTGTGATCATCTGTATATTCACAAAGTTTTTGCTACTGATGATTTCACCCACCCTGTCGATATCTACCTTCTTTGATGTCTGACTCTTCTTCTTGTGCAGAGGAGATCACAGCTCTGTTTAAGCTCATGAAAGTTCAAGTACAAAACAACAGTTTTAAAGATGACTTTGTACTTGATGGGTTATTTTCCCTCTTTTGGTTTACACAATAAAATAAAGGCCAGGAATTTGGTCTGGAGAACGACTGCTTTATGCAATTCTAGCAGCCCTTTTGAGCCTAAGTGGCACCAAACTATAAACAACAAAATTACTTAGGCCAGACTACACTTTCAGGCATCAGAAGCCAGGCTTGACCTACAAAAATGAAAGGCAGCTTACACCAAATAAGGATGTATATTCCACCCTATCCTCTCCCCTTGTTGCTTCAACACTTGCTCTGTGTCCTGACACAGAATGGCCCTTTCCCTTCCAACAACTCTATCTGTATTTCAGAAAGACAGTTGCTTCTTCCAGTGCAACCTTCTGAGTGAAGAGAACGTTTTCTCAGGTGACTGCTTTTCGCCAAATTTCATCTGGGAACCAGGTGAATTGCTCCTGTTAGCAGATATTACAAGATGAGGATTGGATCCTGCTATTCTTCCATGTACCTGTTTCCCTAATGAGTCTTGCATGCAGATCAGTTGTAGATGTGGCTCTCATTTTGTGCAATTTAGATATCACTCTATGCAGAACTGCATTAGACTTCGGTGTACTTTGAAATAAAACCACTTACTCTTCCTGACTTTCTCTTTTCCTCCCTGTGGTCTATGAAATATCCATTGATATGGCAGTGCTGATCTGCAGCAGCTCTCCCTGCTGACTTAGGCCAGCAAGCTGCTCGTGAATCTAGCAGATGTTTCAGTTGTCTAGGCCAATGGAAACCTTATGGACCCTTTTTTCTTCATCTCCTCCCAGGAGCAAATGTTAGTACAGCAGATATCTGGATGTGTGCCATGTAGCAGCAGAGACAGGAAAAAGCTGCTGTGGCTTCGCTGAGCGTGGTGCTGTATAATGATTGTATTTTTTTCCAGTCCTCTCTAAGAGGGTTATTTACGAATGCCATGCTCCTCACACATAGCCGAACATAAACTTAGATTCTTTAAAACATATCCCTAAACTTCCCCTGCTGTGCTATTGAACCATAGGTTAATACACAGATATTAATTAGAAAGATACATTCATATGTTGGACTTTTATTTCCCTGCCAATACAAATTTAGAAATGCCTACAACACAAGTTGCATTCAGCACTGTGCCCCTAACAGATTGTAGAGACTGTGACAAAGGAAATTGTTAAGGGGATTTAGGACAAGAACAATCTAATTTTTAAAAAATTTAATTTAAAATATGGAACAGGTTGCCCAGAGAAGCTGTGGATGCCCCATCCCTGGAAGTGTTCAAGGCCAGGCTGGGTGGGGCTTTGAGCAACCCGGTCTAGTGAAAAGTGTCCCTGCCCATGGCAGGGGGTTGGATCTGGATGAACTTTAAGGTCCCTTCAAAACAAAACCATTCTGTGTTTCTATGATTTCATGGTAATTTAAAGGAAATTATACTCCTGAATTCTCTATCTGTCCTCAAAAACTGCTTTTTGAAAAATTATTTTTTATCACTTGACCTCACTTTCACAGTGGGTGGTAGGAACAGTCTCTTATTCAAAATCTCTAAGTTCTTATTCTAGAACTTGTTTCTTTTTTTATTGTGACCTTTGGATCCCTTTTATTTGTGAGAATTCAACATGGACTCTGTCATTTCAAGTCATCTATGAATAAAAAGTTTCAACCCAAATATCATATTTGTCTGAAATTCTTGCCCTTGCTGCTCTCAAAGGTAATAATTTGGTTTAACAAAAGGGATCAGCCAAAAAATGTTTTCCAGATTTCTTTACTTTATGCATTCACGAAACTTATTTTTAGATATAGGCATTCATTAATCCTCTCTCATGGGCCAATTAAATTCTGACTCCTCAGAAAACTAAAAAAGGGACAGGACAGGGGCACCTGTGTGAAGCCAGTGGCAGAACCAGGAACTCAGAAGTGACTTCTTGAATTTCCACAAGAAGTATTAGCATTAGCTTCAGTGTCCTGTGGGCTGAAATCTTTGTCTTTTTTTAACAAAAAAGCTTAATTTCTGTCCAACAGCCTGACAGAATAACTTTATTCATCAATTACTTTCAATTAGAAAACTGCATCTTTCTTAGGAAATTTTTTTGTCTTCCTTAAAATCATATTTAGGTATGTCCTCTTGCACAAAGAATCCCTTACAGATCTGGAATGAGAATCACAGTTAAATTAACTGTATTCAAAAGGCAAAGAATCAAATTAATCAGCTCCATATAAATACCCTCATATCTGTACAGCTAAGTTCAACTTAAAAAAAAAAAAATTAAGAAAGGTTAACCTAAGAGGCTACAATAACTCTATAATTGATTCAGTATAGAAAAGTTTTAGTGAATTTTGTAACATGTGATCCACAAGGGCTCTCAGCAGTAAGAGTTTTGCAAAATATATATATTTTTTTTAAATCCACTGAAATGTAAGAAATCAGCAAGTAAATTGATATGTGCCTTAAAGTCATTTTCTAGGTCAGTGAATCGATGTCAGTAATGGTCGACTAGATTCCCTACTTGGCTGTAAGAATATTTCAGTTGAAGCCTTTTATTTTATAATTTACTGAATTATTACAAAGGTTATTTGGTACCTAAGAAAATGTTGTCTTCTAGAGAAGAGAAAACACCTCTTAATTCTGCACGTAGATGGGAAAATGTCTGCTTGTGTCAAATTTGCAGGATAGAGAAAAATTCTGTTCCTGGTCACACCGACACAACCTCACCTCCTGCATATTACATAATAAATTGGTACAGAAGTGCTGTTTTTCAGGATTAAATCACACCATTATTGTGTCACGGGCAACAGGCAGGAGTGATAACTTGATATCTTTACAGCCCTGTAAGGTGACTCCCAGCGGTGGAGTGACCGTGCAGCGGATAAAAAAAGGTGCAGCGCAGCTGAGGGTTTGCTGGTCGGACGACACAGATCTCTGGAACAAGCTTTAAACCCAGCTGACACATCCACACATGGTTATCACCAGAATCACAGCCACACTCCCATGCCCAGACCGAAATGAAACTCTTGAGTTCACCAAAATCTGCTGCAATGGGATGGAGGGAGGAAAACAATTCAGCCAGAGAGGGTGAGCAGCCCCCTCTTTGAGGAGCGTGGAGTTAGAAGCAGCAACGCCCATGGAAGGAACACAGGGAGCAGCCACAGGTCTGCCATTCCCTTAATCACCCCAAAGGATGAAAATATTCGAAAAACTCACGAAAACGCTGCCATGCAATCAGGAAATGCAAAGAAAAGAAGGATTTCTCAGCTCAGTCTCTTACTGGATAGCTGTCAGTTCAGCAGCTTTGCACTTTGTGAGCTCCACAAATGCATGCAATGTTCACGGGCTTCTTGCAGGCTCTTCTAGCCAGTGTTAATTGCATTAGTACTGAGTGGTGATGGGTTTGTTCATAAGAAGAAAAAGCAAACAGAGCAAGCGTGAATTAAAACGCCTCAAAGTACACAACAAATTCATTTGTAAAATGGAGGGGCTTACAAAACATAAATCTCCCACTCAGTAAGGAATTAATTACACGGCAGAGGAGGATGTCTGATAAAATTTACAAAACTGATATACTAGCTGCGTTATAGAGATTTTAATTTTTTTTAAACAGTTACAACACATACCCTACACAGGGAAATAGATTTCCCCATTAGGGAAATATAAATGTCAAAGACCATATTTGCATATCAGGGGAGGGCAGGAGAGGGGAGGAGACACAATGACTAACATCTGTTGCACAGATTGAGATAACAAGACTTTTTCCAGACAGCAGAGTGCATTACTCAAGTGAAGAAATGAAAGAGCATTACAGTGAATAAATGTGTTTCAAAGTGGAGTGATGTAAGTTAAATGGGAATTTCTGAACTTAGGAATTTTAAGGTAAGTTTTAAAAGTAGATTGCATACAACAGCTCTTGAGTTTAGGTCTCCAGAATGAGCATAATAATTTTAGTGAATTTCAATCATAGCCTGTCCTGTATTTGAATAAAATAAGTATTTTTTAAATTTTTTTTTCCCACTAGCTGGTCTTTGTTAGTTTTTTAAGCCTACAGAGAAGAAAATGCAACATGTATATTCCTACGTCTTGTTGCCTGCTTAATTCAACTAATTTTTTTCTTTCTGTTTGCACAAAGCCTCTCATTCTTGGCATTCTTCCACACAACTATCAGAATCCCTGCTTGAAACACCATAGATGAGAGGAAGGCAAGAGAACTGATCCTGTTCACCAAGTGCCTTTGTTTTGAGTATCAAGATTTCTGTATTCTCAAGAACGTGGCACTTGTTTATGAACGCTGACAGAGCAAACGAGCAAGTGCTTAGAACACAACATGTTTTACTAACACTGTTACTGCAAATTTTATACCCACACACGTCTACATGTTTGCTGCGCAGACTCCTTTGACTGCAGCCATTATAGAGTAACTGGTTTTGTTGTGGAGTAGCTAGCTAAGAGTATAAAGACTTGAAAAATGTTTCATTTGGAAAGGGGAGCTGATGACGTAGTGGGGATTTTCTGTGATGAAGTCAGACAGTTTAAGAAGAGTGCACGAAGTTCTACATCTCTGAGCACAGAGCACTTGAAACAGCAGAAAAGGTGACTTTGCCCATGATTCAAATCTCTTCTCAGTCAATACTCAACCTCGAGGCATCTGTCACACTTGGACTCTTTTTTTCTTTTCAGTCTGTAGTCCAGTGCTTAGCACTCTCTCTTCAGAACAGATAGTGGGAAGTAGCCACAGGACAAGTCCTACGAGGGTTCATTTATACAGTTTCTCCATTTCTGACTTAGAGCAAGCACAGCTATCTCCACACTATACCCCAATTTACAGTGTAACCATCAGTTTTACTGACCTTCCTGAGTTTCTTTCACAGAACCACAAGCAAAAAATCATATCAACTAAATGATGGAAGTAAGTTAAATTCTACCACCAGTGTATATCTTCCATATCTCTCCTTTGGGCCAGGCAGCTGTGGAATAGAGATCACTGTCCTCTGCAACATCATTATATTGCTTTTTTAATCTTAATTTCAATAGTTATGCATCCCCACTTTGAGAAGGTACAGAAAATCCATAACAAATTCTTTCCAAACCCTTAAGAGAAACCTAGCTTTCAAGTGCTGTTTTACTCACTTTTAGATGTTGCTCCTTCTGCTCGACTCTGAGAATCAAAGGAACAGAAAGAATGATAGCAGTGAAGACATCTTTTACCATCATGCACTGTATAAAAAGCCTGAGCGAGTTCTCCTGAGCACCATGGAATTACAGGCTACTACATGCACTTATAAATGTTTCTTATAGCATTTGTTGGACTTTCCATTCTTCAGTTCTCCCAGACTAATATCCACTGATGAAAATGGATTTATCAACACAGTAATGCCAATACGAGTCCAAAGTCAGAAGTGTAGCTTGCTGTAAAATAAAACACGTCTAAACAAATCAGGGGCATAAAAGAAAATTTGATCTTCTCAATTAATTTGATGTATAATTAAATCATGCCTAATTTAGACATCCTCCTGTTTAGAATTTATACTTTCTGCCATGGAAAGCAGTTGCCTTGAAACCTTTTGTCAAGCATGTTTCTCCTGTGTGAGAGATTTGGATCAGTAAGTCTACCTTCCTCTGTCACTGGCAGCAGAGTCTAGAATACCTCTGCTGCTTTCCTCCAGATGCTCATTTCCCTTGCCAAATGCTGCTTCCCTCACCCTGTGTGCTGCTGTACCACATCAGCTGTCAGGCTGGCCAGACCCTGACCTGAACCTGTGGAATGATTCGGTTTCATCTGGCCCAGGCTGGATGGCAAACAGCTGAATCAGTGCAACCCAGGTCATGAGGACTGGGGAGAACTTCTCTGATACCAGCTTGTAAGAAAGAAAATCATTACTGAACCACACATCTGTGATTTCGTGTGTGCAAGAAATACTTACATGCAAACAGATGCATGGAGCTGAACAACAACGCAGTAGGATTACAAAAGATGAGTCAAAACCCAGCCTGAGTTCTCTGAAACATTACACTAAACTGACTTACAGAAACAACTTGCAGTAACATTTCAAAAAGGAAGTTTACATATTTAAAAGGCCAAGAATAATTGGTTGGCTTTTAGTTAAACATAATTCTGGCTCTGTGTTTTCACAGAAAGGAAACAAGGTAACTGTTATGGTTTCCAAACAAGCCAACATTGCAGTGTCTGTTTCCCTGAAAGACTCTAACATTATTTACACTGCTTCTGGGCAAATATTTCAAAATAATAAATTCACTGTAGCTAGAGCATCTCATTCCCCATGCATGGAAACCTTCTTTTCTAGGAATATATACAGGTTCTTAGAAGATGCCGTCTGTAAAAATAGCTTTTAATGGCATTGTGTTGGGATAAGAGGGGAATAAAAAAACAAAACTAGACCCTGTTTATGTTTTCAGTAAGAACCATTCATCTACAGTTCTTGTAGACCTGCATTGGCCCATAAAGAGCATTTTTCTTTTTACTCACTTTCCTTTAAACCAGGTAGAACAGCTCCATCCAAATATATCAATAAAACAATAAATCTTTAAAGTAAATGAATCTGCTCCAAGAAAGGATGAAAATAAGGTGACAAAACCAACCACTGAAATTATGATTTTAGATCTGCATGAATATTTCCAATTTTTTATGCAGTGCCATTTGGGAAAAAATATATAATCCAGCAATTCCAAGACCTGGAGCTTCAATTAAGAAAACACGCGTAACACCAAACAACATGAGACTCGTCACAGAACAGCAAGAGATAAGAACTTTCTTTTTCAGATACAAATGAAAACATGGAAGAAACAATTGTAGGTTGCAATGCCGCTGCACTCTGATTCTTTTGTTCCAAAATACCCACCGAACGCACTAAGATGCTGCTACAAGAGCAGGAAAAACACAAAAGTTCTATCCCAGTCTGTATTTGAGAACTAGTACAGCGATACAGAAAATTCACTTGCTTTTGACTGCTCTAACTACTGATGTTACAAATACTCTTGCTCCAGGCTTCACATACAGAAGGCCAACATCACGGGGAAGAAAGAAAAGAACCAAAAAAAAAAAAAAAAAAAAAAAATCAACAAAACCAGCAACCCCTCTTGCGCCCCAAAGCAGTATCACATTTGTTTGTGTACGGGGAGCTCTGTTCCGATAGATTGGAACAAAATGTACGGCAAACCCGGCGCTCGCAGAAAGCCCCCGGAGCCCGCGCAGCGCGCTCCACTCACGCACAGCTGACGCTGGAAAACGCTCCGTGTGCTGCCTGGGAGAGCATCCCACACAGCTCCCTGTGCAGGTGATGCCTTAGGTTTTAACTTTTCTATTTTTTTAAATCCTGTACTGCTTAGTGTGTGCAACTTTGAAGCTTCTTGTAGCCTGTTACTTTCTGCTCTCTGATGCCTGTTAGACACAACAAAGCCTCTCCGGACTGCTCTTCAAGGACACCTGGACCATCCTGAGCCCAAGGGGTGTAAACCAAGGAGTCTCTGAAGGGGGGGTAGGTAAGGGGAATTACATCGTTTAACTGGGGCTTTAATTAGAGAATTGACCCTGATATGCAAATAAACCAAACCTATAAAAGTGTGGAAAACTCGTGACCTGTGGTCCATCTTGGGGTCCATCTCGGCAATAGCCTCTGGCTCCCCAGGGTGCACCTTGAAGGCCCTTCAAATAAATACCTACTTTTGTTCCTTTACTCTGTCTAGTCTCTGTGTCTAGGAGGCCTGATAAGGCATCACAGGAACAGCAGGGCTGTTCGTGCCTCCTCCTGGCTCTGCAGCCAGGTGTGGGGCCTGGCCTTCAAGAAACGCTGAGCTGAAATGTCTCTAAGCGAAGCTCAAGCGGAGGCGTTGGTGGGCAAGGGTGTTTCTGGTTTTGCTGCCTAGAATACGCTACGAAAAATTGTTCAATATGAATAAATGCCAACACGGGTATTATTGCAAGAGAGAGATTAAATCAAATTTTTGCTCCAAAATTTCAGAATCCGTAGACATTTAATGAAATAGATCATGACATCTCACAACATCTGTTTCAACACAGTTATGCAGTGAGAAGCTGACTACTCCCCCTCACTGCTACAAGCAACATTTGCTAGCTCTGTCAGACAAGAAAGTTAGACAAGAAAGTAAATTTATTTGTTCTCCCTCCTATACTTACAGATGACTCAACCAAAAGTATTAAAATAGCAAATGGAGGTAAAAAGTAGAATGTAGGTTTTCTAGTGTGACTGTGCTGCTAAAGATGAGATAGAAAACCTATGACCATTCTCTAAGCAAACACCCCCCCAAAAAGTCAGAAAAAAACTTTGCTGGTGTGTGATCACACACAGATTCATGACTACAGAAGAAAAGTCAAAAGGATGGTAAAAAAGCTTGTTCTGCCCCATTCTCCATCTTGAATTTATGGTGCATATGTAGGCTTCATTTAAGATCATTAAAAATAGCCAAGAAACCACATTATGTAAAAAAACCCCCAACATTTAAAACACTAAAGTGTAACAGCAGAAAGGAAGGAGGGACTAAAATGATGCTATGCCTTGCAGACGACACTACAGAAATGGAGTATGACGCAGCAAGTCATAATACTGGTTTAGTGGGCAGAAAACCAGAAAAAAACAAATTGAATTGCAGACAGAGAGAATACTTCCTTTGGGAAGACTACCTGCAAAGGACTGAAACATCAGGAAACTGGAGAAAAAAAGCTTATGACAAGAAGCCTGAACAGCAACAAGCAACTTTTAATCGGTCTTTAACATGCCTAGCTTGATATGTATAAAAGGGACCTAGTTTCCCAAAGGGCAGATCTTAGTATCTCCTGAAAAAATGAAAACCACTTAGCAATTCTGAAATTTTGTAGTTGAAATAGCTCAGGTGTGAACGAGGCTTTTAAAAACAAAGAATGAAAATAGGTTAAAGTGTAGCAATCATTGGGAAAAAAAAATCCAACCAAACAAACAGAGAACAAGACAGGGAAAATTGCATCAAGCAGGAGAAAGGTGAAAGAACAAATTCCATCAGAAAATGCTTAAATGACAAATTGATACATGTCAGAGGAATGCATAAATTCTGATGAATTTCTGTTTAAAATAAACCCCAAAACTTTAGAGTCTTTAAAATGCAGAGAGGAAAAATGAGAATTTTAATTTAGAAATGCATAGTTGATTGTTACTTTGATTTGAAATATTGCTGAAAATGGAAACATTATAAAGCTCTTTTTTTTTTTTTACCTTGAGACCTTACTGAATTTGAAGAATGGAATAATCTCGATGAGTTCCAACACATTCATTTACACATTTTTATATATATATATATATATATATATATATATATATATATATATATATATATATATATAGTCTCTATCTGTACCACAGCACTAAAAGAGGGGTTCACAGAACACAGGGTCTATCTACATTTTCCTCCTACAGGCCACAAGAAATAACAATAAATTCTTTAAGCAGAAGCATAGAATAGACTATACTAAGGTTTCTAAACCAATTTTCATTCTACTTCAAGTTTTGTGTGGAGGGAATTGGCTAATAAAAAGTCTTACACACAAAATCCATTACGGGAAGGCTCATTTCCCCAAAAGTGGGTCAGAAACAATTTCAACCTTGTTAACGGGATGGGGAAATGACGACTGTTGAAACAAGCAATGAAAGAAAGAGATTTTAAAGTCTTTGTTTTGCACCCAACCCCTGAGTTGAACAAACAAATTTTAAGGGATCAAAGCTAGCCTATTATGAAGCATAAAACTATCTCTGCTGAGAACCATAAATTATGTATGGAGCAGGCATATTTACCAGTGCTTCTAGTAATGCAGAACATCTCTGAATGAGCACTGACTGCTGAATGCCTCATGTTCTTTTATGATGAATTATGCAGGAAGCTCCAACACAACCATGCTAAGGTGCTGGAGTTCATGTGCAGGAGCGCTTGAGAGCCACTGAACAAGTGGGACACAAAAATATTACCTTTTTCCTTTTTCTCAGGTCCAACATTTTGTGAAGGGCAATTGCCACTAACACAAAAATGAATATACTCAAAAAGTCAGATACAATTATTGTCTTCTCCCCCTCCCATTTTTTTTTTCTTCTCACCTACCTCCCCTCACCACATCTCCCTTCTTCAAGTGATGCAGCTACATAAAGCTTTGAAATACTGATTGCAGTTATGCACTAAATTCCATAAACACAAAAAGGCATTTGAGAATTCAAAATCCAGCATGGTATGTTAATTTGAATTATTTCTCCCCTCATGAACAGTTCATTTTCAAAAAATAAGCTTTTGCTTCTTGCAAAATAAGGATGGTCTGAGAACAGGTTAATTTATAGTAAAGACTCCAAAGAATCCGAAATAGTAGTGAAGTGTGGGGAATGTCTACATGGCCCAATGAGGCACAATGCATCAGCTCTTCCCTGCTCCGAGGCAGTGAGATCCAGAAGCCATCTGCTCCACTTCTATCCATGTGCCTACACTGCTTTGATGCACAGCTATGCCCTAGCTGTGCTATTTCTGATTCAACACCTAAGTTAGCATCTCTCTCTGGTTGCCTCACTGAACTCCACAAACTGGTGTGAGAGCAGAGATTTTTAGCAGGCACAGTCAAAACCAAGTGCAGGTTTTGCCATCCAAATCGGAAGCACATAAGGAGGCAGCAGTCTGTCATCTGGCTCGTTCCAGACGATTGGGAAACCAATCTGAAACCCCCACACGCAGAGCCATTGTGAGCCTGCTTGGTTACCTGATACATGTGTGGACTCATGGTTGTGAGCAGTTTATTATTTCCTAAAACAGAGGGATGAAAGTCTGTAGGCAAACTACCAGATTCAGCTAAAAATATGGTGAAATACCCTTGATACTCAGCTTGCTTTAATATGGCACGTCAGGAAAATACAGAGCGCAATTTTCCCCCAGGTAATCAAAAACATTTCTGATTCTGACTAAAACATCATAGAATCATACCACAGAACGTTTGGGGCTGGAAGGGACCTTAAAGATTATCTGGTTCCAACAACCCCCCTGCCATGGGCAGGGACACCTTCCACTAGACCAGGCTGCTCAAAGCACCATCCAGCCTGGCCTTGAACACTTCCAGGGATGGGGCATCCACAGCTTCTCTCTGACAGTAAAGAATTTCCTCTTAACATCTAATCTAAAACTACCCTCTTTCAGATTAAAGCCCAATGGGTTTTCCTTTTTTTTTTTAAATGAGGGTTTTATTTCCTTTTTTTGCAGTCAGTGGGAATTTCACCACCTTGCCACAACTTCTAAAATATAATGACTTAGCCACTTCATCTGTCAGTACCCTTAGGACCCATGGATATATGAAAGTATTTTTCAGTCCTTGTGCTATTTGTGTTATCCAAAGCCTTTTCTATTTATTTAGACCTATACAGAAGTAAAAGTATATAATTTTCACCTTCTTTTAAAACTGAGTACACTGGTTTAACACAGTGTATTTTTTCTAACTTCTCCTTTAAAGCAGGTGGTTGAATTTTCAAATCTTCAGGGAAAAATATCCATCTTGGGCTGAAACTTTATCTGTCTCAATTCAGGAGAGAGGATTCATTTTTTTTTCTCTTTAAGAAAGTTATAAACCTCATCTTGAAGTCTTTGAAGATGAAATGTATTTTCCCTATGCTCCTAACTTCAGCAATGGCCTAGAGACTTAACAGGAAAGTAGGTCATTAGAGTCCCAGATACTTTCTTTGACACAGCTAAATGACATTTCTCCTGGAATCCAAATGTCATTTTTGCCCTTTATTCTTAGAAAAATAGATGTCAATCCCCATGAGAAAACACCGTGATCATTACTTTTTGATAGAAAATTTAAATCAATGAAAAATAAAATAAGTTGGAGGTACTGCTTCTCTTCAGCTTCTGTTTCATATCAATTTCCTAGGCTTCCTAGGCTGCCCAAGTCTCTCTCAGCTGCTGATCAAGAATGAATCTAAAGGCATCGAAGGCAGCAGCATCTGTGCATTTTTTAGGCTCACAGAGTTCAGGATCCAAAAAAAAATTCTGCTTAGTTTCACACTGATTTAGAGAAAAAGCAAACCTATTTTAGCGAACTTTCACGCTACAATCTGACTTCACACTGTAACACATCCAACAGCCCTACAAAGCCTAATGACTACATTACCATACTGTAGATATGGGAACAGCAATGGCTGAAACACAAAGCTCAACAGGTTTAAGTCTAAATGGCTAAATTCAATCACAAGCCACTAGCTGAGAAGCCTTGTCTGTCCTTTACTTGGCATCCTCCTGACACCAGCCCAGATCTCTCCTCCAGCACAGCAGTTCCTCCTCTAAGAATCCCCACTTCTCCCACACCCACCTTAAGCACGGCTGCGAAATGTTTCAGATTGACTGGCGTTTTGTGTTTTTCTATTATGCTCCCCCAGGATACACAATTTACGTCTAATAGAAGCTCACATCACACACTGAAGGAAACAAAGCAGAGAGAAACAGGGAAACAACGTGTTTGTAAAATAATTTGGCATGAACAGCTTAGCAAGTTCCATGACAGAGACCTCTTTAGCCACAAGGACTTAATACTTGAATGACACAAGTGACAGAACACTGAAAGTGGAAAAAAAGCCCACAAAAATCCTTGGCCAGTGGGAGGCCAGGGGATGGCTTACCAGAAAAAAATTCTGAAATTCAAATCACAATGGAAGCTGGAAGGTCTGGGCACTAGAAATATGGTTTAGTTTAATTGATATGTAAAATTTCTATGAGCATTTAATTAAAAATCCTTTCCCACTTAATTCCGTGCCATCTTCTTCCTTCCAGGAGTTCCTTCCTGCCATCACCCTTCACAGGGGCCTCAAGAACATCAAACTCTTGTTGCACCTTCTTTTCTGTAACAGGCTTAGACCAGAATCCAGGGAAAGGGTTAGGACAACCCTGTTTCATGAAAAAAAACCAGGAAGATACAGAATCTGTTTTCCTAGGAAGTAATTTGAGATATTAGAAAAGAAACAACCACCAAGTAAAGTTCTAAGACATTAAAAGGCCTCTTTTCTGCCCCAAGCATGGAGAAGACACCTTAAAGCCAATCTTACGTCAAGATCATAACAGATTCCTTTATTGCCAATGAGGGAGGCAGATAGACTCTGTTACATTTATACTGTAACTCAATACTGTATTATGCTTTATACTTTTGCAACTTTTGTTCCATAATTCAAAAACTTAACATTTTCAAGATCATATATACTTTTACCCATAATCTTGCACCCTGACAAGCCAAGTAAATGACCTGACACAGAAAATGCTAATCTCTGCTGGTCACTGGAACAGGTGTTGAGCTCCCCACGACACTACACCAAGCTGCTGACAGAGTAACAAGTTGTGCCTCTACAGGAGCAGCAAGTCTGGTACTGAGTGATGCCACACATATTCAAAGAGGGGGGACAAAAAAAAAAAAATCATTCCCTGGCTGTCATGGATCACTGCAAGAACAAGGAGCATGCCTGAATATCAAGAATTCCCAAGGGAAAGCTTTTATAATGTAAAATAATGCCATGAATGCCTGCAGAAAAAAAAAAAAAAAAAAAAAAAAAAAAGGAGAAAAATATATAATAATTTTAAAGTCCATCAACAAGGTACTGATAAGCTAGAGAGTGTGACCAACAAGCAAACAAAGGAATTATGAAATAGGATTTACAGTATCTGCAGCAGATTGGAATGCTATGGAGGACAGACATAAGGCACTTCAGGAATTAAATGCAAAATGTTGCAAAACCTAGAAAATGTCCAATAAAGTCTTTTAAGGACACACAGGTAGGCCAAATACAATTCTGCTCGTACATAGCACAGTTATTGTATTTACTTAGGATACAGATGAAGTAACAACACGACTACAAAGTTAATGAAAAAATGACCAGCAGAAAATCATGATAAGAAAAATGCAAAAACTTGCTTATCAGGAAATTATTATCTACATAGTATATATATAATTTATGAGAGATTAGAAATAATTTTTTTTTGTATCTCACTGCTTGCCTTTTTAGCACCACTAAACAGCATTACACTCGCTAAATATCAGTGTCTTGACTAAAAAACCCCAGCTAACAAATCCACCACCAAGTCACCTTGTGTAGATTGGGAAGGAAAAGTGAATTTGTTCCCTGGAAATGACCAGGAAGAGATGAAATACAAAAGTATCATTCATACAGAAGAGGGCTGATACATCTCACAGAAAGTGCTGGACAACCTTTAGGACTGCAGTAATAGAAATGAGAAAAAATCCCCATGCACTAGGGGATTAAAAATTGGAACTTCAGCTATACCTGAGAATCTCATTAGCTGAGAACAACCGAGCAGGAAGAAGACACATTTTCTAATTTATCACTGGATGAGTATGAATGACCAATATGAAGCAGCTTCAAAGGAAGCAGTTATAAGACAGCTGAAGTATTTCTGGTAGATGTAGGAAGGCTGGATAGAAAAGATGGGGTGAATCCCAGGTAAAACACCACAGATTACACAGCTCACTTCAGTAAACAGCAGCCAATTCACACCATGACACACTGGAAAAATATCATCCTGGAAGGAGAAGAGACTGAAAAATATCTGGCTGTCTACCAAAATGAAGACTGGGAGAAGAAATTATAGTTATGTGTATTACTCACAGAAAAAAATTACATGGGAGAGGATGTTTATAACTAAAGATAATCTTGACAAAAGAAAAAAGTTATGTGAACATGCTGCTTCTGGAAATTAGAAGAGTACACCGGCCAATTGCAAGGGAAAGGTTCAGAATTTCCCTAATGAAATAACCAGCTGAGGAGGAAGACAAACCAAAACCAAATCAATCAACCAAAACCAACCAAACAACCAACCAAACCAAACAAACACCAACAAATCCACAAAAAACCAAAAGTCCACAGCTTTTCAGAAGAATGAAGACACGGAGGAAATATGTGATACCTATAGAGACTGGTCTTGATGATCAAGAATACCTCTTACAGCTGTTCATGTTCCTGAATACCATGCACAATTTGCTTTTTAAAAACAGCCAAAGGGCTTGAATACTGTACCTCAGGAATTCAACGAAATTCACATCTTTTGCAAAACATGTTAACATTTTTCAGGTAAGACTGACAGCTTTACAGCCAAAATCTCTGCTATGACACCTCATTTTGAGGAATTGTCGTGGGAAATAATGCTTCACTCTTCACAGAAGCACTAAAGAACGTAGAATTTATTTTTAAAAACGTAAAGTTATTAAAATAGTTGTCAATAACCTACACAAATGACTGCATGCATTTTGGAAGATATTTAGATCAGATCAAGATGGAAGGTGAATACAGGAGGACTATTTACAAGAGCATGTACTGACAGAACAAGGGGGAATGGCTTCAAATTGAAAGAGAGTAGGTTTAGATCATGTATTAGGGAGAAATACTTCACTGTGAAGAGTACCTTGGAAGCACACTTCCCTGACACGAGACCTTGCTAGTGTCCCAAACCCCAGAAACTTATCTCAACAGAGCTCCAAGGCCCACTTCTCCTCCTGAGCTTTTGAAGAGAGAAAAAGCCAAAGATCAAGGGAATTCCATTATGTCTGCTCTGGAAAAGCATTTTCGCTAGTCTGCTTTCTGGGGAATATTTATTGTTGGAGTGGGATGGGTAGTCCATTACGATAATCATTACAAAAATTAAATTCTGTAAGAGAAGCCCAACCACGGGAGGGAAGCCCATTCATTCTATTCATTTCTGTACATAACATTATCCGAAAAGAATGTTGAATTATTAGCTCATTAGTTTTATACACTTGTAAATTCCTAAAATGCAAATGGACATTAATGCAGGGATTGATATTCTCCCTTCATTTCTGAGCTGCTGTTTGGGAAGCATTAGCTGACACACTTTACATTTCTGGAAATCTATGATGAATAAACACAATAAATACTACTCCCCAAAACAAATGAAAACAGCTACTTCTGAAGGAAATTAAGTAATGAAACACAGGGATTTCCAGTCACAGACATTTTGAATGAAATGGGAAACTACACAAAAAGCAAAAAAATTCTACCTTGAAAAACTTACAGTTACGTAGAATTGCTTCTACATCCAACTAAAATAAATCCTTTTTCTCCTGACACACCCACCCACAGCACATATAATGTATGCAGATAGAAATAAGAATAACTATTAGAAAAAACAGACAAATAGGAAAGTCACCCCTCACAAAAGAAAAAAGGGCTGCAGTATTCTCAGGAGCAGTTAACAAAGGAAGAGCGAGTCTGAGGGAAACCAGATGGATGCATTCCATGTGCACAGGTACTTATATAAATCAGGAGTTTATAGTCTTACCTTTGCTTGCACCATTTAAACCAGCACAACGAGGAAAGCCAAAATTTGGCAAACTGACAGTGACTTCTGTGAAACACATGGCGACCTGCAAAACCTAGGAAGAACGTCCACTGCTGGCTGCTGCAAAGGCCGACTGCACTGTTCCTTCCCACTGCCCTCTTCCCAGTGCTTCCCTCCTGACAGCTACATTCTATTTTATTTTGAACTCCTTAATTCTCTTGCTTATTTCCCTTGGAAGGATTTTTGTCAAGTTGCAGCATTTGAAAGCTTTTTGTCACATTCTTTAAGCTTAGAAGACTGTCAAGCTGGAATCATGACTTTTAGCTAGTAGGTCTCTAGGGAGCCCATGAACAGAATGCTGAAACAACAAATGAAAAGATCCAACATTTACAGTGTTTTGGGTGTTCTTTTAATTACTAAATCTTATTAATCTATTAGTTAATCTATTTAGCTTCCAGATCTAATTTCATAGAATTATAGATTCATAGAATCAGGATCCTAAAAAGGAAAACCTGAGATTTTTTCTTTCCTGGGGTGCTGATACTGACATACTTTGAGTTGCATCAATCTGCAAAGAACAGGAACAGACTTGTTCATCTGTTTAGCTTTCTGGGAGCCAGCAACAGCTTCCAAAACATAAATGGCAGAGGTTCCTTCTGAAATCTGCAATTATTTGCAACACTCCAAACAGAGCTCTGGTTCTTCTGCGTGAGCTGAGAAGCTGCATAAAGACAGCGTGATGTTGCTAGCTAGTTTTTATAAGAGATGAACTTTATCAGCTTAACAGAAAAGGAGCTGGGTGTTCTGCACTTGGGTGAGTAGTGATTGAGGATGTTAATTCAGAATCAACAACTTAAGGTGCATGGTAGACAAACACTGAGTATTCCTCTCCATCTCTAATGACCCACCAGACCTTGTGGTCAACAGACCAACACAAATCATCCCATGACTACCTCTAATCACACCAGATTTCTTGAAATAGTAGTGTATGAACAGCACAGGAACAAAAATCCCTCCAAAGCACTCTGCTCAAGTGTTTTCCACTACCTTTTCTTTATAATTAAAATGTGAGGAAGACCTTGAAGTTATTAGCCCTTAAAGGAATCCCACAGGAATGCTGAGCATAATGCTTACTTACAAAGAACTAGAGATACCTATGAAACTATAATAGCACACACGAAAAAGTCTTAGCTAATTTAGGCCTATATGCCTCAACCAAGAAACCAAGTTAGAATTAATATAAAACCACAAATGGGAGCGGTGATGGTGAATCCTCAGCCATTTAAACACTGTGTGTTTCACTGACCACTAAAGTAAAATAAATTCTCTGAAGATCTGATCTCATACAGAGATTTAAGGAACAAATCTTGAGATCTGACCTAATGTGGAGAAACATGTAAGTCCTCTGATTTTCAAAAGAACACTTGAGGGAAAAAAAAAGTCCTTATATTTAAAACACTTTTCCCACTTCCTTTGGTTATAAAAGCACACTGGAACAAAACCAAGCCTGAAAGAAAAGCCTGTATTTTCAAAAGTGTCTATAACTATCCACGGAAAAATAAAAATCAGTGACCATGGGTTTAACCTGTACACCAACTGTTATCTTTTCTCCTGTATTTAAGTATTATTATCAAACTCCTTTTCTCTGTAAGAAATTTTGAAAAAAACCCCAAACTTCAATAGAAGTTGAGAAATTTAGATATTTGTGACAAAGAAGTTGACAACCTGCACCAGAGCAGCAGCTCCAACCAACTGCCAGATATTAGGCACTCATGCCCAACAATTCCACAGGACATATAAAATATGATGAACACATCCTGGGAACTCACTATATCCTTTTGATTGTGCCTAAATCAACAGTCTAGACTCTGAAGCAAAGTGTTTTGTCTGACTGGAACCTGACAAGCTACTTAACTGAGCCAGCACACAGCAATATGTGTCTGAAATGCAATGCAATGCCTTTGGAAATTCTTTGCAGATAGTCATAAGGGCTCAATGCTCAAAACCATGACCAGATTTACAGCAGTACATCCATTCAAATAGCAAATAAAGCAACCACATTTGCAGCAGAGTTCTATTCAAGTATGGCAAGCTCTCCTAACACACTGCTTTTGACAGTCTCCCATGCTTAACACCCACATGAGCGCAGACAAGTTGGGAAAAAAAAAAGAAAAAAAGCAATCAGAATTCGCATTAACCATCATGGAGGAAAGAGTGGCCTATCTGACAATTGGGGAATAAGAACTGACAAAATGCTTTAGTCAATGATAACCAGGTCCACCTCAGAACGGAACACCCTCTCTAGAGTTCCTCTCCAACAGCTGTGCTGCACTTCACAAGCGTGAAAACAAACATTGTCCTTATTCCATCCCAAATTCTTCTGTATTGGCT
This sequence comes from Lycocorax pyrrhopterus obiensis, assembly GCA_014706295.1. NCBI lineage: Eukaryota > Metazoa > Chordata > Aves > Passeriformes > Paradisaeidae > Lycocorax > Lycocorax pyrrhopterus. The sequence goes on along the minus strand of JACSVZ010000001.1, from coordinate 112,458,655 downwards.
AAAAAAACCATTTAGTCAATGAATGGCTGACATGCTGGCTCAATGCAGATGCCTCTCAAATAAAAAGCACATGTTGACAGCAACAGCCTGACCCTACAGATCTCATTTCAGGGAGACTTCGTGCTTTCCTCTGCTATTTCTGTGCTGTTAGAGCAGCTCTATTCCGTAACGACCTGCAACTTTAGTGAGTGTGTTATATTATCACAACTGTTAACAGTGGGATTTTTGCATCTGTTCTGGAAAACATAATAAAACGCATTAAAAAGCAGTAAAGAGGACACACAAGCTTGTCAAACTGCTCCTTCCAGTGCTGCTATCTAAAAAAATGAATACCTGATTCATGTTTTCTGTCTCCTAGCAGGACTTAGGACCCTGAATGGCAGAAGGATTCTGGTGGGACCTACAATGGTGAGCGTTTGGACTGTGTACACACAACATCGTGTGGAAATCTCAGCTCCCTCAATACTGAAAAGATCTTACAGATGTTAGGGCCATGTATTTCCCAAGTAAAATTACAAAGGGTAAAAGGCACTCAGCAACTTTGTTAAGAACTATTATCATCATTATGATTCCAGCTTTTTTTCCCCTGAGGATCAGCTGGAGTTTGTAAGGAAAAAAAAAAAAAAAAGGGACAGTAACATGTTTTGTGAATCTTCTAAAAAATCCTCTAGAACTCAGGCAGCTGCTTTCTCTCCCAAATCTCTTTGGACAAATGGCATATATATAAAATATATTTAAGCAGATATGGGTGATTTTTTGACAGTCTAACATAATTATAATGTTTTATGTTATCTAATGGAAAACTAAACCACAAAATAATCTAGTATTTTGACCTAATGTGAACTTTGGCATTTAAGAGGATATTAAAAAAAATCAACAAAACCCAACACAATTTTATATTTAAACCTTCACAGTCCTTCTGTACTCTTAACATGGTCATTTTCAAAACCTTTTTACTTCCAAATCTTTTTTTTTTTTTTTTTGTTTCTCTGTGGACCGTCTTCACAGACAAGCATGAAATTTTGTTCTACACCACCACTTTTTCCCTCATCAGAAATGCTGAATATTAGAAAACTCTGACCCTTAATGTCCATGAAAAATCATGGAGGAAAACTGAAATCCGTACGTTTCAGCCTCACAAGTTTAACAAGTGGACAGGATTTAATCCGTGGAGGAAAGCAGTGGACCTCAGGCTTTACATACTGGAAGCAGTGACTAAACTACAGGGGAGGAAATACCAAAGAGACAGTAAAGGAATGGTTATTAAGCTTAGACTGGCTTTGTCGTTCTCTCTGAAAGAACAATCACTTACAAATACTAAAGGTGCTTTTAATACCTTAAAGTGACATATGAAAATTCTACCTTTAGAAGTTGAAACTGTATTTTGAATAAGAACATCAGAAGATTTTACAAAGAAGAGCTCCTCTACTTCAATAGCACTAGAATAGCTGAAATATTTCAATCAGGCTTCAGATCCCACTATGCTACTACAACAGTCTTGGCAAGCTTTTTGTAATGACCTTGTAGTAAAGGTGGAATATGACAGGTTTTTATTTCTACATGTCTCAGGGGTGAAAGCTTATAACCATAAATAAATGTTCTTCCAAACTACTGATTTATGGAGTTTCCCTAGGCTGTATATTGGATTCACACTTTCAACATCTATACACTTCCACTTGTTCGCAATTTTTGCCGTAATATGTTGCAGAGTCATTCTTGCAGATGACACCCTGAGTTATCTATTCCTCAATAAAAAAAAGAAAAAAAACAACAGCAAAGCTAATGCCTGACTGATGTCAATAACTGAATAGCTGAGAACTGTGCGAATATAATGCAAATAAGACAAGTAGTAGTGTTTGGGTCTCCTTTGTGTACATTTATTTCATCCTTCTCCTTACATAGACAGCTGCTGTGTTACTGACTTGATTCTATGATAATTTTATGAGTGAGAAATGTGCTTGGCTAATTACATGTACTGAAGAAAGGACTTAAACTGGTAGGTTTAGACCCTGTAGGTCTTTCGATTTTGTTGACAAGTTCTGGCCAACACAATTTCTCCTAGTTTGTATGGTTTTCAGTCAAAACTATAGCATGAATGAAACCTATTCTTCACCTACATATTTACAAATATACTTACGTAGAACATACACAAGAAACTTTATCATATGCTGTAATAAAATCGAAGAGATGGCTGGGTAGAACACTACCAATGATGAAGATCTGGTGAAGCCTTGAGAAAAAAATTGATTCCCAACGAAAAGATAACATGAGTAACTGCACAGCTATCCAGGCAGTAAGACAGTATATTGGTACAACATTTCTTCACACGATCCCTCCTGACTTAAGCTTCAAATAAGCTGATACCAATTTCATTGACATAATGAGAACAAACAAAATAAATCAAGTGAATAAAGTCCAGAGTGATCTTTGCCTCCTGGATAAGATGCTTTTAGACAGTGCATCAACTGCTATGATGATTTATATTACAGACTGAGATGTATGCCTTAAGTAGCATTGTTAAAGCTAAATTTAATCTTATGTTTCTGAAGGAGAAGCAGTCTCCTCCTTTAAAAGTAAGGCAGAAACAATATACCCCTGCATTTGTAGAAGAAATGACTGAAAGAAAACATTGTTTTTCCATGGTACTCAAAAATAAACAGAGTTTCTTTGGGATACAGATGCAATACAAGTCAAGAAAAAGACACAACTCAAAAATCCCCTGGATATCTAACAGGCGACAAAAAATAGTCCTGTTATATCCAGCTTGTGAGGCAAGTGAGACAGAGTTCAAGACACTTACAGTACTTAAAACTGTAATGCTAAAATAGAAAAAGAGTTTGAAGGTATTTCCCATCAAAAGGTCATCCCCTAGAACCACGAGAATTACAGATTTTATGACAGTTTTTGAGAGAGAATAGAGCATTGTGTGGGTACTACAGCAATACTTTCCTATGAGAAGCAGTGGCACTATGATACAAATGGTATTTCCCCTGAGAAAAAAATTAAAAATAGAGCTTCATCCTCAGCTAAAATGGAGGAAAGAAGCATGGCAGAAACAGCTACCAATCCAACACATTTTTATAGAGATTGGATAGTAGGAATCCTGCAATATTGAAGAAGTCACATCTTCCCCTCTACAAAAAGTCTCTTCTTGGGGACTTAGGAATCTTCTTGGAAATGTCACCATTTCTAATCTGTGGGCCACAGGAGTCTTGTGAACAGGAAGGAATGTTGTACTTCTCAACCAGCAGATGATAACAGATCTTTCTGGAGGGCTTGCTTTCCCCTCCTGCAATAGAGGTTGGCCTTTATACTTTTTTCTTTATAAGAAGTTGCCATTGCCATCCTCAGTATTCCCAACCAAAAAAAAAAAAAAGTAACAACAACAAAAAGTGCCATCAAACAAACAAAAAACCAACAAACCCCACAACCAAAATTATCAGAAATTCCAATTTACACTTTGAAGGGTTAAAAGCCAATTGCCTAACTACAGGAGGTTTGGGACAGCTCTGGCAACTTTTTCATAGCAGATGACACAGAGTGCACAAAAGTGAAAATGAGGAGCACGGAATTCCATTCCTCAACTAATTATTTTTGAATGAAGACACTTGGCCCTCTCTTCCACTTGCTGGCTGAAAATTGACATGTCATTAGCAGATCTGGTAAGACCACTGAGGCTGGAAACAATGTTAACTGCTGCCAGAAGACATCTGCAAAAATACTGTCCCAAAATTCTCATAATAGCCCTTAAGAGGTCACGTAGACTTCAGTGCGGTGCTCTGCTAGAGGAAATGTTCATTTATAGAGATCGAGTTAAAGAAATCTCAGCTTGTGCGTTAAGAAATGGTCCTTAAAATATACACGCACTGAAAAAAAAACTCCGATAGTCTGAGATTTTCAAGTGGCATCTTCAGTTTCTGCTTTATCAAATTAAGTGCCATAAATGACCATTTTCATGCTTCATGTTGCCCCCTACCCTTCTAAATCCTTCTGAACCAGACTTCTTGGAAATGTCCCAAGTATTCTCTCCATGAACATCCTGTGGCAGCATCTGCCCTTCTATGCAAAGCCCAAGTATCTGCCCTCTCTGGAGACCACAAAAAACTTAATGCAGCTTCTTCTAGGCAATCAAAAGTCTAAACAAGAAAACCATGGTAAAATCAAGCAATCATAGTGCAAATCTATCCTGGAGCTGTGAAATCCTTGAGATACTTCAATTTGACTGGAAGGCTCGGAGCAAACAGATTTAAGTGGGTTTTACTTACGCGGTAGCTCAGTCCAAATGACCTGCAGACCAAACGACCTTTCAACCTGAATTGATTCTAAGTGCCACAAAGCAAGGATAAAGTAGAGAGTTCAACAGCTGCTTTGCAGCACTTAATACAAGCAGTCTTCAACAAAGCCTGAGAAAATACTTGAGGAAATAGCACTGAATGCAATGTTTGAGAGCAAAGGCTCTGGTGTTCAGCTTGCAGACAATCCCACAAGGAGGGGGAGGGAAGTGGAGACCAGCAGGAGTTTTCCCATGCAAACAATGCACAAACAAAAGACAGGTGATCCCACAGAATATCACTTAATAATGGGCTGTGGAACCTTCAGATCTTAGGGCAGGCATGAGGTGAACTGTGCCTTGCTGAAAATGGCAGCACAAATTCCAAACTTTCAGAAAGGAAAGATGAAGATAAATACATAAGAGCAAAGACATGAAGGAGTGCTGGATTTCACAAGTGCCAAACGAGAAACTCCTCCTGAGAATTCTCTCAGTTGTGAATTGATGTTTCCAGTGCCGTATTAGAGAACTGTTTGCCAGTTAAGTGTTAGACTTGAAAAGGAGGAACAGACCTTTCTTCACTGCTTAGACAGAGCAATGAGAAAAGCAGTAAGGCACCATCTACTTCATGTCCTCCACCACAGGAGATTTTAAAATAGGTCCTATGCTTTTGGTACAAGACAGAACTATTGCAGGGCTGAAATCCTTGTGGATATTGGGTACTTTCATCACTGGGCTGTTCAGCTCCAAAGGAAAAGCTGAGGACTTCTTGAAGGCACTGTGCAGCTGAGCAAGAGGTCTCCAAAGATAACACAGATCACAGTGTCAAACCTAGCTCAGTATACGTAGTTTCAGCTGTGCATTCAATATGCATATGCACTTCCGAAATAAGGGTGTGTTAACGCTCACAGATGAGTGGGGCCCATGAGTAATTCTGACTCATCCTACAACTCCTGTGCCTCCAGGGCAGTTTCTGTTTGAATGGCAATATATGGGCATATCATGGAATCACTGACTACTGATGAGATTATGTTTATTGGTGCTGAAAAATCACTTCTGTGGACGTGTTTTGGTTTGGGCATTTTTCGTTAATTATGAAGGTCTTAAAGTCTCGACTGCTGTTACATAGCATCACAGCTGAATTCATAACAGTACAGAAAGGAGTAAAGCAAATTTCAAGGCATGCATAGGCAAATATATGAATTTGACTTTATTCACTCCCCTCATTCATGTCACCCAATGCATGCAAAGTTTCTGAGAAAAAGATATTACAAAAAGCCATGCAAGGGTTTAAAAAAAAAATAAAGAAATACAAACCTGAGCTGTATTTTAATTTTTGGTTTAACTATTCTAATACATAAACACCCTAAATTGGCTGTTTTCTTTGATTATTACTGTTGTTCTACAACCTCAAGCTAAGCAATGCAAAGAACTGAACTTTGCAAACATTGTAAATCGTAACTTCCAAAATACGTGTAAACTAGCACAGATTTTTTGCCTTAAAATCTGATGTTTAATTACCAGACAACTCAAATTTATCTACCAGAAATTACACAAAAATGATATTAAAACCCATATTTTCATGATTTTCTATGAAAATATACGTTCATGCATATAAATGCATATGTATATATAAACACACATGCATCGATTTATGTGTATCTGCAAGTCAAAATACACCCCTCAGGTTACATTTGCTACATCACTGCTTCGTTGAAATTCAGGAAATGGTTTACAGCACCGCTGACCTTACATGATTAGTTCTGAAAGGTTTACTTCTTTGTCACACTGATTTGTGGCAATCACCTTGCTGCTCTGAAGTCATAAATCTCTGCAGATATCATAGTATGCTTTTCTATATATTGGTATGCTATCAGGAACAGTGATGATCATTTATACTAGCGTGAAAAGACAGGGAATGCTTAGGAGACACTTAGGAGTTCATTGTTCTCTGTTCAGATATTTATGACTATGACTAGAGATAAAAAATATAAATTACATTTACATATTTATGAGCATTTTTATGCAATATCTTCATTTCGATTAAAATGCCATCAATATCCCTACATTACTATAATGCAAGCCTAGAAATCTAACTAGAATGCACTTAGTTTTATCTTTTTCCTAAAAACCTCTCAAATTAAAGCAATTAACAAAATACAGCATGAGCAGTGCTGATTGATAAACAACGCACTTAGGTGCAATAACAAAAATTGTAAAGAACTAATCTATCATATCATAGGACCTAAAGATATTTTTCTTTGTTTGGAGGAGATGAAACAACCTTGGGAGAAAATGCGTGGGCTGCAGAACCATGCAATGCAAATTGAAGAGTGCAGGCAGAAACTCACCTCTAGCTTTGTTCTTTGTAGCAGCCACTGGAAGCAAGGAAAAGATTGCACAAGAAGAAGAGAACAAAGATAGATTAGACAGAAGTTTGAGTAAGTAAGAACACAAGAGAAACTTCATCACTATCGATTCAAAGCTAACAAACACGGTTTCTAAGATTATTTGACCTATTTATTAGAGACACTGCTGTGCTGTGAGAGAGTTCAGATCTATGATTCTGTCAGAAACCATGTGTTGAGAAGTTCCAAAATACACCAGAGTACACACTCAAAAAATCATGGTGAGGAGTGCAGAAAAACCATGGATCATTAGTCACAAGTAGGTGAGAACATATGCACACATATTAGTGAATTCTAAAACTTTAAGCGCAATTTGCTTTGCCAAAAGTACATTCTGAAGTACCTAAATCTTACGTCTTCCCCTTGCTCCTATTTCTTGAAACACCATTCTTCTGTGAAGCTGATGCAAACAGACATTGGTTAATTTGCAGATACCAGTGGTTTATAATCTCTTATGATCATTGTTTTTCTTCACTGAAACCTATATCCTCAGATTGTTCTTGCACCCTAATGCAGCATGCAAACCAAAAGGAACAGATGATATTTGAACCAGCAGTGACCAGTGTTCAAACTCAGAGAAGCAGGGACAGACACTACAACCATCCTTGAGTACCCTGAATCCATAGATAGCTCTTCATGCCCAACAGGGTAACAAAAACAAAGACTGGAGCTTAAAATGTTTCATTGACAACCATTCTAGCACCAAAATAAAGAGAATCATCGTTTTCTGAGGCTCAGGGATAACGTTGTTGAAATAAAGTACTACTCAGAACCCAAAGTTAGAATAGAATAACTCTGTTAATGGAATTAAATTACCCAAAGAGATGCCATCCACACCTCTCTAAACTCTCAAATGCACTCTGAAAAGGCGTTAATTTAAGAGTATCTCCACAAAAAGAGGTACCTCAGAAAAAAACCCCCCAAAATATGTAATTCTTCTTCTGCTGGCCCTTCTTGTAAGGCAGAACTACATCAACAATTCAAAGGCAGCTAGACTTGATATCAAAAGACATGAAAAAAAGGAAAAAGACCAAACCCTTTTCTGGTGTCTTTGCTTCTCGTGCTCCTATCTAAAAGGTTTGTTTGGTTTGGGTTTTTTTTTCCTTTTTGGTCTGGTGTCTCTCCACTAAGTCTTTACTAAGACAAGCACAGAGCTCATAGCAGTGAAGGCCAAGTTGCCATATACGAAGAAATCGTTGAAAACCTGAAACTTTTAACTTTAAGAATGCATCAAAATATCAATTCCCTAGCTGCTTTTTTTTTTTTTTTGATTTCTTCACTGATCCCTCCTTAACTTCCAGATTCACCACTGTGACTCGCCAACATTCTCCTTCCAGTAAAAACAACACGAAAACTCTGCTTTGGGGAGGTACAATGAGTGCAGATGCTTCTGCAGAGCTCCTTCCACAGGGCTGTTTAACAAGACATATGCACCTGCAAACTGCCCGTAAATCTTACACGCGCTAAAAATTGCTTGTGTAGTAAACAAAATTAATGATGCCATTCTAATTTTATAAGAAGTGAACAGTTTCTCCTTCATGCAAATCTAAGTTGATAATGAATGCACTGAGTTCATCAACCTGTTCATTTTCTCGTGCTTCCCCTTCTTTTTCAGTCCTGAGAATTACATCTCCATGAATGTATTATCACTTCTAGCCAGAATAATCACATAAACTTAACAAAGGTCTGGAGAAAACACTATCTCCCTGTCCACCAGAAATTTAAAAGCAACAGGAGACTTTGTACTTAATTAAACAGAATAAAAACATACACAAGTGTATTTATATATATATATATAAATACATATATTAAAAAAAATATATGTACTTGAATTCTTCAGAATATATATACACACGCAGTTACATGCATATGTAAGTGATATAATTTATGTGTATGGGTACATATATGCATATGTATTAAAACAATCCACACATTCTACGATGAGACAGCTTTATTTTGAAGCATGTGCACTAGACAAAGAATTATTACCTATCAGTAAATAAAGAAAACATATAAATGAGGTTGTACATTATAATTGGAAGTAGGACAGGTTACTAGGCTTGTTAGGCCAATTATAACTCTCTGCAAATCCACTAATAGAGGACTAGATGACAGTAACCTTCTTAAAAATGTCATGTTCAATACTTGTAAGCTTTCCCATTGACAGCATGGTCCAATTACAAGTCAATCCGTAAAGTTCAAACTGCACAACAGCCAAATTAGCTGAAAACAGTCTTTCAAAATGTAATTCTGCCTAAAGAAGGCAACTAGCTGGAGCTGTTTCCATCTTTTTGATACCTAGCGTGAGGGAAAATTCCCTTTCATTGCTAACATCGAGGTGAGTTTTTCTTTTTTTCAAAGGTGAAAGAATTTTCCTCTCTTCCCTCTTTACTCTCCTTGTCACTCCGTAAAGAGAAGACAATTTTCAACCTATATCCATTATGTTTGAAAAATTTTACCCACCTATTATTATTACATGAAAAGCCACAGAAGACAAGGGTAGATAAATGTTTTGAATGAGCATCATCAAGACTGAAATGTAGCAGAGGGAAGCTGAGATCCTGGTTGGAGCACCAGACATGGGAAAACTCAGCTTTTTATGCCACTGATGTCAGTGACAAAAGACCCATAGGTTCCAAAAAACAACATTACAGTCAAAGAATCCACTTTTGCTTTAAATCTTCAGCAAGTCAGATGATTCATCCACATTTCACATAACACATTCTCTTTTTCCCCACCTAAACTTCCTAGCTTGCTGACAAAAGAAAGAAACTCTTCAAGGCAGTGAGTCTACCTCACCTCAAAGTAGTATATGCATATACTACTGCATCAGGACACTGATTTGAAACTTCCTTAATACAAATAAAATGGTTTAGGACTGGCCAGTAATAATTTTTGGGCACAATGTAACCTAAAATCTGGAATTTGCTGTATATGACTGGTGTACTTTGTCTAAATTAAGAAGCCAATCAGTAAATGGATAAAAAGGAAAAACAATGACTTCTGATATTTCCTTATGTTCGGGGACATTGGTTAAAAAAAAAAAAAAAAGAACATTCATAGGGGCATTTATCTTTCGTTACTCTGTCTTGTCTTAGGAAAATCATTCTGGACAGGGAGACACACTACAACAAAGAGTGAATGGTGACCTTTTTGGAATTTAAGGAAAATTTTTAAAGACCAGAGAAGAAAGACAAAGCAGGAAGAAAGACCACATTTTCAGAAGTCAGGTTGAAAGGCATGACAGAGCTACTAGATTTCTAGGTAAGGCCGAGAAATAAATCTCTTCTATTTTCTCTAGCAAGGTTAAACAGTATTGTATTTTCTGAAGGCTCTTGAGGTCCCAGCATAAGTAAAAAAAAAGGGTTGGCCACCAGGGAAAGGTCTGTGAGTGAGGGGATCACAGAACAGCAAGAAGCCAAGGTCAGTGATCTCAGGGGAGTCCCCCTATGAGAGATCCAGAAAGGGGAGGAAAACTGTGCCAGGTGCTCCATTGTGGCAGCTGAATTTCACAGAGCTAATGTTTTTAAGGCATTTTTAAATCAGAAAAGTAATCCTACCGTAGCCGTGCTGCTGAAACAGTCTTTTTCAAAATCATTGCCTGCATGTAAAAACCTAGATTCAAATTTCAAAAATCCTAATATACCCTTGCTCTGAAACATCAATAATGTATTGTGCTTTATTTTCTGTGATACATCTGACTTCTTGCTTTTTGTATGCCAACAATTGTTAAATTACATTCTTTGATAAATGGTGGCTACAAGTTGTTCAATATTTTCTCCACACTCAGCCGTCTCTACACTGTTCAATTTTGCAGACACTTTTAGACAGATTTGATATAGCTTTTATTTTTCTCTTATATGTGATTTATTATTCGATTTGGAGTTTTGTCTTTTGTCTTTGGAGAAAACCACATCCATCCAATTACTTCAATAACTCAATAAAAATAAAAAAAAGGGAAAAAGTATTTCCCCCAATATCCAGCCAACCTAACCTTTTATTTCAAAAAATAAGGGGAAAGAAAAAGGAAAGTGAAAGGTTTGAGGTTAGTCTTGTTCTCATTTCACCTATTGGATGCACTAAGATGACAGATAAAGGAACAAACAGTACAATATTTAAATGTTATAATAACTAAATACTCTATTCAAGAAAAAAAAACAAGATGAAAGTCCCATTCATAAAGTACATTTCATTGATTTTCCCCCAAATACAGTAACCTACAGTTCCAGCAATTCTGGAGGTCCTCTCATCTCCAATAAAAAATTAACACATCACCAGTCAGATGAACTCATTTATTCATCTGTATTTTTACTCCAGCCTTAAAATCTCTTATGATCATGGACTGTGAAAAACGATCAGAGAAGCAGCAGAAATAAACACCCACCACCCTACAAAATAAAACGAAAAACCAACAAAAAAACCACAACAACAACAAAAAAGCCATGCAGCTCTGCTCCCCAACACATCCAACATATAATTCAGATTTCCAGTTTTTAAAAGAAACCTAGGTCTTCTTACCCTGCCTAAATTTAGAATTTTCTTTTTAATTTCAGGATAATGATGATGATGACGACAACAACTGCATTTTTTCCCTCTGGATAAACTGACGGATTATCACTGATCATTTAGGTCACCTAAATGCCAGCTCTGAATCTCTGACTGGAAAAACTCCCCTGTGTGACAGAAGGCCTTAGCAGGATCATTTCTTCCAGAAAATAATGCAAATTATTAGGCTCTCACAGACTAGAGACCCATTCAAACAAAGACACCCACAAGTGCTGCAATGCAAAATCCTTCCCATCCTCCCTTTCAAAACCAGCCTTTTCCAAAAGCCACTGAAGGAGAAACCACCTGAAATTCATGGTGGGACTTTGAGTTTCCTGAATTTGGGAAGACATTGCTGCTTGGACTTGAAGAGTGACCAACAGATGACACAGAAACACGGGATCTTGGGAGTTCTTTTGGCTTGGGATGTAAATAAAAGAAAATCTAGATACATAGGCATAGATACATTTGTTTACTTCTGATTTTCTGATCTTTCACTTGATTGCCTTTTTTACTATGCTTTTGCAGTTTACAGTGAATATTATTTCTATACATAAGTTCTGCACACTCTTCTCACGGAGATTCCTAAAATATCAGATAGTGGCATTTGCAGATATAATCAGAATGCATATATTCCTAGAAAAGCCTTCCTCTCTTTATTTATATAACCACTAAAAATCTGTGCAGTCATGCATATGTAACTCAATGGAATTCAAACACGTGACCTTATTTTATTATGTGTTCTATCTCTACACCACTCTGTCCACAACACAAGTTCCTAAAATGACATTGGGCAATTTCCCTCAGAAACACCAAATAGTCCTGAAGATACAACTGAAAAAGGGACAAAAATGCAAATTGGAAGGGTTATGAGGATGTCAGCTACTGCATCCTGTGGGTTTGAAGCATCATGAGTTATCTCTAGACCCCTTCTAACAGATTGCCTAATATATAGTTAAAACCTTTGGTGATGGGGACTTCAAAAGCCCTCCAGGTCACCTCTTTCAGTGCACAGTTGTCCCTCTCAGTGGTAAATTGGTTTGCTGGTCTATAACTTAACTATCACATGTAGGATACTGGTACAATTCCTCCACCATTCTCATACCTTCCAGGAGTTCAAATTAAAGAATGCATACTTTAATGTAACTCTTTGCAAACCTGAAGATTTATTATTTCTCTTCAGTGCTTAAAAATAATCTAAACTAAACTTTCTCAATGTAAGTTTTCCAACTTGCACTTTATTGCCTTCCTCGGTTTTAAAACTGTGATTAGATTATGACATGCAATAACATTTATTATGCAATACTAATCACAAAATACTGAAAAACACGCAGCTCCATTTTCTACCTGAAAAGTAGGGTATAAATATAGTAATTTTGTTCTCAATATTCATTATGACTGGCATGATGGAGATCAGCAGAAGCATCTTATAATCTATGTATGATTATAAAATGCTTATCACTAGAGTTCAGGATTCCAGCTGTAGCTGATTCACATCAGCAGCTGGAAACACATAACACAGAATATTACTGTATAGTGAAAACAGAAGATGAATATAATCATGCCCTAAAGGTTCCTCTTAAAAGCATTGAGATAAGACTATTTGCCTGTCCCAAAATGCCAACTTTACGCATGTTTTAATACAGCTGGACACGTAACTTCTACAAGGAATGCAAGCTGCAACTTAGCAATTTTATCGTAAGCTGGGCTTCCACAAAACATCAGAGAAATTTCAGATGCAAATCAATAATTTAGTTAATGAAGAAGAGTAAACACAATTTTTAATATTTCATTTTACCAAGGTAACAGAATGTTTTAAGAAGTATGTACAAAGACAACTCTGGAGTAGTAGAATTAAGCACTCCAAAAGGCTGTAAGCAGGATAGTGTCAGGCAGAGATACAAGTCCTCAGTTCTGCTCTCAGATCTCTCTCATAGTTATTTCAAAACTTAAAATAAATACTTGAAAAGCTTTGATATTCATTCATCCCCTCAAAAAAGCTATCAAAATTGTTAGTCATACAGAACATGCATACACACAAATTCGCCCAGCTTCTGTGGTTTTATCAGGTCTCCAGAATAAAGAGAAAGGAAAAGATCCTCCTTGGAAACACTTAGCAAACAAATTGTCTGTCACCAGGTAACTGTGGTTGGGCACAAGCAGCTGTAAGCAGTGAGCTTTTTGTTTCTTTTCCCATGCAGATCAACACATGCAAAGTACCTCAAACTGTGCCTTGTCCATTTTTGCTCAACCCAAGAGCAACCTGTGACATTCATGTATCTCGTAGCAAACCAAATATGGTCTTTTTTAAGGACTCCTAAATACAAAAAAAAAAAAAAAAACACAACAAAAACCCCTTACTCCAAAACAGCACTAACCACAGTCAAATGACTCCATCTCAAACACACATTGTCATTTATCCTCAGAAACACGGCAAGAATAAACATTGCATTCTATGATTTATTTATAGCATCTATTCCAGTTTGGATAATGGGGAACATAAGGTGAATCTTTCAACTTTATCATAATGCTATTAATGAAGTAACATTAATTAAAAAAAACCCCAAACCAATAAAACTCTTGTATTTTTTAATGCGATTTACTGCTGTTTTTTTCTACATTTTCTTAACAGTTCAAGAAACACAGATAAACTGTAAAAAAACCTCATTAAGACTGCATGCCATACCCAATGTCCAAATATTTGACTGCAGTTTATCATCTGCTACTCATAACCATGCCCAAAAATAAAGCTACCTACTATCTTTTTCTCTGTATGTGGCTTTATAACAAAGGACTCCAGTGCTGGAAACAGAAAAGACTCAGTGCCACTCCATTTTGTCAGCCAACATCAAATGTGATGGCTACTAGTGCTGTTAAGGTAAAAAGCTGCTTTGGCAAGACTTACTAAGCAGGACTTACTCATGTAGCTTGGGTGAGACATGTAAATAAGGAATTATTTTATAGGAATGCACAGTCCAGAGATAAATTTCATCCTTACTATTTATTTTTTGAACCTGACGCCATTTTACATGGTGTATCTGAAATTTCATCTATGTGCATTAACTTAGAAATCGACTACTCATAAAAAAACAAAACCAACACCATTTTGTTTCCTGTACACAGTTCTAATCTTATGCTAAAGTTTTATATATACATGTACACTTGTGTTGAATATCCAAACTAATACAGTTAGTCAGCTATTCCACTAGTTTCCCACAGTTATGAGAAATACAGCTGAAAATTCACAAATTGAAGCAATTCACAATTCCAGATTTAAGACTTCAACCCCACACCCACTCTCTTCTTGTATAAAGAAACACAAGACAATCATTAAAATGAGCTGAGGGAATGAATACCAGAATCTACAAGCACATACCTGGATATTCAGAATATGAAAACTCATAAAACAGCCATTATGTTTTTCAAACAGAAAAAAACCCAAAAAGTCAATATTAAATTCGGAACTTCAAACACTGTTTAAAAAGCTTAGAAACGAAAGTTTCAAAAAAGCTATAATTGTTCCAAATACTACACTTTTAATACTGACATGAGCCCCATTTTGATTCGATCTGAGCATTAAACACATTTCTATTTCTCCTTGAATTATACTGCCACTGTTCTGAAACTGTTTGTAGGCAAGAATCCTTTAAGAACTGATCTGGGCTTACAGCAGACGTACACATTGGCCATAGCTCAAAACCAGACCAGATACACTCAATGAACAGCTCAGTTTTGCCTGAGAGCCATCAAAACAAGGACTTATCAGAGAACATCTCTAGCAGGGTGTGTACTCACAGGGAAAGTGCAGTCAGCACAAGCAGCTGGCAAGCAGACACATCAAAAATGGTCCATGGACCACTGTAGATACAGCCCCAAACATGAGCTTCTGAGTGACTGCCAGAAATAAATTTAGGGAGAAAAACAACATTTTGCAAGTTCTGCTGCTTTGGTGGAATGAAAAAGAAAAGACTGAAGGATGGTGGCTTGTATGTAGCACAGGGTCTCTAAAAACTGAGTCTAGGACAGGTAGCAAGTTAATATACTAAGATGAATCGAAAATTATAGATGATGAAAAAAAATAAACCCAGTTATTCCAAGTCAATAAGAAAAATTTAAAAAAAACAGGGAGGTAAAAAAAATAAATGTGTCCAGTGAATTGAAAATGAAAAACTATAATGTGGAAAGATGATGAGATGGAATACTTTCAAGAAACTTTTGAATACTATCAGAAAAATATCATTTTAAGAAATTAAAGACTAAGTATAGTCAGAGTGATTATTTACAGAAAATTATGTGATTCTTCGGGTAATCCTCTTAATTAAGACTTGGAACGAAACTATTCTTACTGCTCCCACAATGATGAATGCGTTATGGTAAAGAAATGATTTGTGAATCCTGTACTTTTCTGAACTGTACAGCAGCTGCATGTTGAGTCTTCACAGTACTCTGACTCACAATGTGAGCTCCATAACGCCCTGGCAGGACATACGCCAGACAAATCATTACTCAAGGTATTCCTCAGTAATGCAATCCGAAATCCTATTGAAAAACAAACAAACAAATCCCAAAAAGGGGGTTTTTGGGACACCCCAAACACACCCCCCCCCCCCACTCCTCCCTCTCCCAGACACCAAACTAGTCTGCAAGGCAAATAAACAAGTCACTCTTGAGTATTTCTAACTCGTTCCTTGACATCCCTGCCAACGTGCATCTTCTAGACAACATTATTACACAATTACACTGAGCTAAACAAGCACTCAGACTCCCTTTAGAGCAGAATAGTGTTTATATAGAGTGTTTAGCTTCGATCATCACTGGAAGGGGAGGAAATATGTTGGAATGCCACCCATTACTAACATAGACATTGAGCAATTTAAGATACCGAGCGAAAGAACGCAAAGAGGAGGGCGGTGCTGCTATTTTTGTCTGGCTGCCAGTGCACAGCCCAAAGACACTTGTAGTGCAGGGAATGAACACAGCACAAACTCCAGCTGTGAACACGTGCCCTGCAAGAGTCAAGCAGGTCCTTAGCAACTAAGTGCACAGCTCGCCAAATTGTGTAGACGTGTTCTTGCCTTGCACACCTCTTGGAGCCCACCACAGCAGACAGTAACAACAGAACATCCCCATTCTTATCCCAGGAAACCAAAGAAGCCTTTCAGGCCCGTTCCTGATCATTTCATCCACACAACTCTGTCACATTCAGCACAATCCTTGCAGTTCAGAAGAAGTTTGCACATGCAGCCACAGCATAAATAGAAACAGGCAACACAACTATGACTACTCTGCCTTAAAAACCTCATATGCCTTCTCTTCAAAGAGATTTATGAATAATGGGAACTAAATAATTCATGGCATTGCAGATGCCAGTCCAAATAGCCTCTTCCTTTTTAGGGTTTCAGTTTGTAGATGTGTGATCAAAAGCCTTCATCAGTCATGATAGTGGCATTTGTACTCAGTCCAAACAAACCGTATTTGCATCTGAATGTTTTTCATTGAAATGAGAGATGTAATATGCAAGCCAAGTTCCAACTAAAAGGCGTTTTATGCTATTTAAATTCAGTCAAATTAAAGGCTGAATGCAACCTAAAAGGTCTACACTCAGAACAGTAATTTGACACATCATAAATAAGACGCATGTTTTTGTTAAGCAGGCCTCAGCACTTGCCTGAAAATTTTACACAGCACCCTAACAGTGCTGCCTCTTGAGGGATAATAGAGGAAAGTCCTACATAGAAAGCAAGGAAGTAAACAGAAAACCCACTGGCAAGCAGTGCAAAGGTTTAACCTACTCATAAACAGCTGTGTGAAATCACAGAACCATTTAGGTGGGAAAAGACCTCTGAGATTATCGAGCCTGACCTTTAAAATCAAGTGGGTAAAATCAGTTGCTCTGTGAAGGCAACACTAACATGAAAGATCTTGTCACTACATTTTTAAGCAAATAGGTACACCTCAGACACCAAATCCACACCCTGTTTCATTAATCCTATTGATTAGTAGAGGATCACTGTTTGACAGGTCCATTGCTCAGGTTCGCTACTACAGCAAAAGGAACCACAAGAATCCCTCAAAAGAATAACAAATGGAAGAAACCAGTCCACAAAAATCTCAATTAGCAAATGGAGAAGAATTTTACGTCAGCAAGGGAAAAAGCTGCAGGATCAGATTAAAATTCTTGCTCTTGCCAAGGGGAAATATATACAACTCTCATAAATTGAGGTCAACACTAATTTTAAAAAGACTATTAAGAGCCTAGCATGTCCTAAAATGAACCTTAGTGGGGATAAACAAGATAATTCTTTTAAATTGTCATGGCGGTTTACTGTAAATCCTTTACTTTTTCCCCTTTTTTTAATTTAAATTTTTGTGAGAGAGTCTTCCTATTGTATTTAGCAATGACATGTTTTGATGGAAGAAGTAAGTTAAATATTACGTATGACCTCACACTGAAACATGTCACAGGTCAGTATTTTTATTTGAAGTCCATCTTCGTTGGAGTTTTTTTGTGTTTGGTTGGCTTGACTGATTGTTTTTAAAAGTAAGAAAAATATATTATTTTTTTTATTTGCAGAGATGAGAAGCACATGAATCAGTTATCCAAAATATATTATATTGAGGTCTTGATTCTAAAGTCCTTAAATTTAATTCAGTAATTAATATATGCACCATACATGAGAGACACTACAAAAAACCCAATGACGCTCACATTAATTCATACACAATCTATTTAAATATTTAGGTAATGCATGATTTTAAGTTACCACTAATTTTGAAAGGAAAAGAAGAGTTTATGTGAACAAAAGGTAATAAAAAGAAGAAGAATGTACTCTAGGAATAAGACTACTCCACAGCTCCTCTACAGACTTCTCGGGAAAACAAAAGGGAATGGCTTGTGGCAGACTAGCACAACATAGCACCAACTCTGTGAATGCTAATGAGTAAAGCCAAGGAAAAATGCTGGAGCATCAGATATCGGAAGATGACACTGATGAGGGCAGATGTAGAAAAATGATTATCAACTTCAGACCCCCTAGAGCAGCAGGAAAGAAATCACATCCTTGTGTTCTGGGAAATAAAACAGGCAACTTGGATAGAAATAAAGACAGCCTTTAATTATCTAAAAGTAAATTGGGAGCAGCCCATGATAATTCAGAAGTGGCGTTATTATAGAACACAATGCAGAGTTAATTCAGAAATCAGTTTGTTCAAAAACATCAACAGCTGGGTTTAATAATAGACACAATGAATCAGAAATGAAGAAAAGCTTGAGAGAGAAGATTATCGAGCAATTTCAATCATATTATTAGATTTACAACTAAACAATAGCAAAGAACCTGTATGTTGAAATTATTTAAATAAAGGAAAACAATACTTTGGATTGATGAGCTCCAAGAGTGTCAAAAAAATGAACTTTTACAACATTATTTTGTCCAGTTATGTTTCAGAGATGTTTTGTTATGCTTTTACCATGGCAAAAGCTAACTTCCCCATTCCTTCATAACTTGTAAAATAAAACAAATGCTGTCTTGTCACAAGACCAATATATCACTTGAATGAAAAAAATGCTTTAGCACCAGAAAAGGTGCTACCTTCTGATATTTCTATTCATATTCATTAAGACTTCCTTCAGCAAATTCTCTTGTTGTTTTTACTATTTTATAATTTAAGCATATGATTACAATTAGGAAAGCACGGAAAGAGCACAATCAGATTATCAAATGATTACAGCCAGTACCACTGGCAAGGCAAACATAGTGTCTGACTGCAAGTTTAGTTAGAATAACTGAATAATTTATTAACAGTGTTATAAAACTGAACTTTGTGAAGCACATGATCAAATTTTACCTATAGCAGTAAAACAGGCAAAGAAAACACTGTAGTGCCATAACTTGTTCTGCATACAACAGAAATTACCTGTTTAAAGTTTTTATTACTTTTTTTGTTTGCTTTTTAAAGGAGGAGAGTAAGACTCTGTCATTCGGGCAAATCCCAGCCTTACATCTTTCTAGTTAACCAGGAATCTTTACAGCTAAAATTATACTTTTAGAAATATTCTTTTGTACATCAGGTTTAGTTTTTGATGATCACCTTAGTACAACTGGTAGGTGATGTTTTGAAAACAAGCACATAATAATAAAGTGAACAACAAACATTGGAGTTCTGAATATGTGCAGCAGGCCTGCCTAAGAACTGACTGACGAAAACTAAATACCTAAACCGAGTTTGATGATGTTGTTCTGAAGGGAATGGATCAAGGCAGACATAGCACCTTGACATCCTGCCTGTTAACACATGAAAGATAACTTTCTAATTTCTCCCTCATTTCACTCTAAAGCCTGGCCTATGCTGCAGCAGCCTCACTGCTCTGTGGCAGCATCCAAGTGAGCTTGAAAATGCCCACCACCTTTGGTTCTGCTGTCAGCTCACTCATGCCAGAACCAGGCGATTGCAAAGCCTCCCTGGAGAACCACATAAACACTTGGTTACACTGTCAGGCAGCACGCTGACAGTGAGATGCATTCTCATATATTTTAGTACTGATTCCCAGTAAGGAAAAAGTAGCTCTAGGATAAAAGGAGTAACATGGAAAAAAAGATGCTTCAAAGTACAATTTCTGAAACCTACACAAACATTAGCTGAAGACTATTTTATTCCACCTTCCTTCTCTGTCTGCTTTAATCCACAACTGAAGTACACACACAAAAACAGAGATTACCATGGTATTTTCTTTGGTTAACCATTATTTTGACAAGTTTCAGTTCATAACAATAGTTTCAAGAAGAAAAACAAAACAGCTTCTACAGTCAGCACATTGTCTACCAAGCAACACTGAGAAACAAGTACTCTAAGCTGAATATTGTTTAAAACTGCAATTTCAAATTAGATTCCCTTCAGAGAAACAAAAAGAATGCTGACAAAAAAATGTCACTCAAGATAAAATGCTGGTATCAGTTCTGTGAGAAGCTGTCAACCAGAAAGTAACACAAGTATAAATATTTGGGCTCTAAAAAGACTTATGGCAAACATGGAAGTGCTAAATCCATATCAGACTCAGTATTTTTTCATTCTGCATTTCTAATACAGTAACTAGGAACAGAAATATCATTTGCATGGAGGCAACATTGCATGACCTTCCATATTTCATCATATGGCAAACAATTCCAGAGATATTTTCACTACCAAGAATTCCTCTACATAAGCTGAAATATGTAACATATGAATAAAGTACATCTCAATGACAGTTGATCAAAAAATTCGTTGGAGGCAATGAACAAATCCCTCTACAATCAATCATATGAATATATACTTTTACTTGTTGAAAACTAACATTTTTAGTCAACATATGTTTTCCTCCTATGATTCTAGCATTTTGTTTCCTCTAATGACAGAAGCTTTCTATTCCTTTTTGTTTTGTCCTCTACGCAAAAGAAAACAACCAGTCTTTCAACTGACTTTATATGGTTTTCAATCAGAACTGTAATCTGATGTTCAAAGAGAAAGGGTAAGAAGGAAAAAATTTTGGCCTGTGCAGCATGAACAAATGAAAGAGTACTTCAACAAAAAGTATGCATGTAAGAAGCAAATGCAGGCTAAAAAAGTCGAATACCCACTCAATATGACAGGGATATTTCTATTGACTTTAGTAAGCTATGAATCAAGCAATAATTATACCATTATATTACTGAAAGAAAAATAACAGTGATTTAGGAAAAATAAATGGAAAAAAGGAAATAGCCCTAGAGTAACCCATATAATCTGATATCAATCTTGGCTAGGTGAAATTGCATTTTTCAGCATCCTGTAATGCTGCAATTATCAGCAGTCACATGCACATATTATTATATACTTAGCGGCCAAGATGGATGATTATTGTACATTATAGACTACTGATAAAATAAATTAACCGAGAAATGTTATCAGAGAGAATATTCATGACAAATAAACCCAATTTCTTCAAAGACTTGCTACCCAGACAAAGTGATGACTCACACAATGAGGTCTGGGAATCAATATACAACCAACACTGTCACAGCAAACATCCACCTCACAAAGGTGATAGAAGAAAAACAATGAAATGGAACCTCTAAGAAACTGAGCAAGCAGCCATGAGATTGTCTGTCTCCTGACAGGCATCACACGTGGCTGAGCTGCTGCTCACATCAGTTATGCTGGAAACCAGCTAAAAGGGAACCTCCAGGAAGGTGATCACTGGCTGTCAATGCCATGATTTTACTCCCAAAAATGTCATTTCATACTTCCACCCTAAAATTCAGGGATGTAGTTATTCAGAAGTGGCATGTAGTTTTATCAGGGAATTAAGTTTCTAAAAGCTGCATAGTTCATTCAAGTGTAGAAAACTCTTTGTTATGAGATTTTTGGAAGGGTTAAAGCACCTGCTGCGGAGGAACACAGGGTCTTTTATACATACTTAATTATATGTAAGAAAGACAGATGAGGGTCCTCTTCAAGCTTAGTGCCACACTGAGTGCACAGTCATCAAAATTCCATGAAAATCTATATTAACAATAATCCCAGGTAATTTAAAAACACGAAGCTCAAAGCACTGGAGAAGACATTAAAGACATAAAGGTATAATAGTAATAAGGAGAATTAAATAGCAGAAGATAATCATCTTGACATCATACTTTTTTTAACATTAAGCCTTTTTATACTGGGACCATTCTGAATTAAGTGACCATAAATCTGAGTGAATGTTCCTTTCCTCTGCCCAACCCCCAAGCACTTGTGACTCCCCCTCCCCTTTTATGCCAGTACATTTCAAACTGCATGGAGAGTTTAATTAAAGAACTGATGTAGCTGAAACCAATTTCTGTTGTGGCTTCAGTTCTCTTTGTGGATTTAATCAGCACCTAAATTCCTTCATTGTACTTAACCATAACTGTGATGTACTTCACTCTCACAAAAACCCATACTAACCTCTCCTCACATCTTTAATCTGAAAAATATTTTATACCATGCATTACAGTTAATATCAGGAACACTGAATAGCTATCAGATATAATCTACACCTTGTCTCACAAATACAAATTGATGCTAACATGAGAAAAACAAACGAAAATAGCACACAACTTGAAACCTTCAGCATCCGCAAACAGGAGATGTTTAAGATGATGTTAATTAACTCAGTGAATTTGCTGAATTTGATTGAAGGTTAACTTTCAAGTTTTAGCTTTAAAAGAACATATTTTTGACAGATCATAAATATGGTATTAGTAATACAGCAGCTTAAGACAGATCACAAGATTACTATAATTTATAGACTTTTTGCATATTTAATTTTGGACTGAAATGGTCCAAAAAAAAAGGTGAGGGGCTGGGGGGGTATGAGAAGATGAATCCCACTTAATGCATGTAATTGGTCAATTAATTTATCAACTGGGAAAAAAGTATAATAAAATAATGAAGGGCATAGTTAAACTATCCAATTTCTTTTGAACTTTATTCCCTGAGTGTGAAAAATCTGCTTCTATGAAATCATGCTAAACTTTCAACTGCAAAAAGGAGCCAATTTCCAAGGCAGTGTTTAATTAATTTATGGAGTTAACTGCTGTGAAAGTTCATTGAGACAAATATTAAAGCTGGTTTTGTAAAAGGGTTGGATAATTTTCTGATGATAAACAACAGTGGCAGCTTTGTAAGCAAAGACAATGATTGTAAGAGTAATTAAATCTCATGCTTCAGGGCATAAAATAGAATCCCTCTGCCCCAAGTCCAGCATGAACTATTACTAATAGAATTTTCTTCATCCTATAAATGAAAACACTTAAGTGAGCTGTGTTATTTGGCCACCTTGTAACCCGTTAGCCACTGCCACAGGAAGCATAGGAGACTACAGAAATCCATGGATTGACTCAGTATGGAAGCGGCTGAGTTTCCATTTTTTTAAATATTATTGGGCACAGGCAGTGTAACATGCATGCATTATTTCCTGCTGGAACATTTCTACATCTTCCTCTGTGCTAAAACACTTCAATAAACTAAACATTTAGAAAACATGAATAGGAGCCATTTATCCAGCAAAAACAGTAAAAAGGAGGAAAAGCAGAAGGAAGAACACAGATGTGGAAAGTCATAAAATTGTACAAAATTTAACTGTCCTTTCACTGTATTTAGCAGGAAAAAAAAATTACTCCAGACAACACATATCATAATACTTCACAATAAGTCTATTACAAAGACAAGAAAAACCCATAAAATTATTAGCATCTTGTACTTAGTTATAAACAACTGGAGAACTTCAGAATTTTATCAAAAAAATACACTGTCAACTCCTGATCACTTTTAGGCACCTATTTTCATGTATATACACACCAAAATTAAAATAGCAAAAGCAATTTAACAGTATTCCTTGAAACCACTAAGCCCTAGAAGTATACAATCCCAAAAATGGCAAACACCACTCCTAAAGGAAATGGTGAGTGAAACAACAGGGAGCCAATAAAGGAGGTAAAGTCCATGTCACACTTCCTGATGAGAATTTTTCATACTTGGCAATGCAATAATTCCAAGGACAGCCTGCAAAGAACTGCAACCCACTGGCAGCTGACCCACACCTGAAATCCAGGTGGCTGCATTATTGATTCTTCCCTCATCACCACTGGTAGGACATTTGTCATTAAGGAGTCAAAGCTGAAAATCCCTGACTCCTGGGATGCCACTGGAATTTGTCAGCGAGGCTGCTCAGAAGGGGCACGTTGCTGCTTTTTTTCCAATTACTGCACACAGCAGCCAGGAGAAAGCTGCTCACTCTGAGAGCAAGGCCATGTGCTTCCCCAGCCTCTGGCACTGTCTGCTCTCACAAGCAAGTGACAGCAGCACCACTGACTACAAACAGGTTGCAGAACCCCTATAACAAGGGCCTGAGTAAATGCATTTCAAGTTAGATTCAATATTCTCCCATGCCCCCAAGGCTTTCAGAAGTTGCCATCTGCAGCCACATCAGCATAATGTTACTGAGTTACTCTGCCTGCAGTTTCTGTACTCTGTAAGTTATATCTATATTCAGAGTTCATATAGGAAAAAAAAAAAAACAAACAAAAAACCCAAAAAACAAACCCAAAACCAAAATAAAAACACAGGAACTCACCTTCTTCCTGAGGAGATTTCAACTCAACTATAGAAACAGGACAAAAGTAGAAAACTAAACCGAGAGCTTTTCTGAAGAAGTTCCTTCTGTTTTTCACTCATAAATTAGAACCAGCTAGCTACAATAACAACAATAAAAAAAAAATTAAAATCTCACCTCCTTCTTATTGCTGAGAGCAATAATGATAGATGTAGTTCTAACAGACTAATAGTTATCCTATCCATTTGGGCTTAAGGGTGACCTTCCAAATTATTAACAAATCTATGATTACAGAAGACAGTTTTCAGCAGATACTCAGATTAAGAGCTTTGATAACTCCATTCACCTGATTGAAATTCAGGAGCTTGGTCAAAGCATTTTCTGATATAGCAGCTGATTATTTCATTTTATTCTAGGGATTATAAATTATTTTTATTTCAAATGTAGAATAAAAACATACAGACACTTATTTTTAGTGTCTAGTTCCATATATCTCTGACAACAGCTGCAAAACTGAACATGTTTCGACCAGGAGTTGGACCAGATGACTCCCGAGGTCTATCCCAACTTAAGCTGTTCTGTGACGCTGATTAAGTTCATGTCACAATGCAAGAGGAACACCCTCTACTTTGTAGGTAGAGGAAAAATGTTTTATTAAATCAGTTTGTAGACATGGAAAAAAGTAACATGAATTTACCATCAATGAAAAAAAAGGACCAGGAAATAAAAGTGGGTCGGTAAAGTGGGGTTAGCTCAGAGTTTTCACTCTTGCTGCTCCAAAGGCTGTGAGGGCTGTAAAAAAATAATCAGAGTGCAGTCAGCAGCGTGTGGTAGAATATCCAGGCTGCGCTGCTCATCAGAAAACATTGCCATCCATTAATCTTCAGAGAAGTTTTATAACCCTTTTTAAAATCTAAGCATTATTTCTCTTTTGCACTAAGCATGACTGCGGACATGCCAGCTTCAAGCCTGGCACAGTAACACCCAGGGCTAGCAAGTTGCTCACTGGCTGAGAACATTGGAACCATCACTCCTGGCTGGTTCTCTTTAATAAATTTAACACATGTGCTACCATGGAATCCTGGGGTGAGAGAGGAGCTGGGTACTGCAGGCAATCCTCACCTCGGAAAATGTCACTATCATGGGCTGTTCTTGCAGCAGATGGAAAACTTTCTCCATGAGGGTAACTGAACACCGGGACAGGGCACCAGAGGAACTCAAGAATCTCAGTTTCTTGGAGACACTCCATTTTACATGCAATAAGCTCATCTTCAACTCTCCACTTCTCAACTTCAGCTTGGGTGTTTTATTAACAAATGATATATTGGGTACATTGAAACACTAATAGGACTTTTGACCTCAGTAGAAAAAGAATACTTTATCTCCCTATACAATTAAAGTTCTTCTAATATTTACTAATGGTCGTGATTTGCGACCACTTAGAGGAAAAAAAAATAAAGCCATTCCTGAATTATATTAGGATTTAAAGATATTATTCTTGATGGAATTAAGTTTTGAATAGGCACAGAACCTCAAGAGGGGTTGAGTATAAAAAGGAATTTTTCCCCCTCTGGTTGCAAATTAAGAATTTTTATAAGCAGCAGCCTTTTCCCTTGCATTACAAACAGGTTATTAGACAGATGACAAACAGTTTCAGTAGATTAGAAAGAGATAAGAACAGTATTAGCTCCATTAAATTGTAACTATGTTCTCCATGGTTAGAACTTTTAAATTGCTTATTCATTTTACACAAAATTGCAAACTAGTTTATGTGAAGGGTGATTTACAGTACTAAGCAAACACTGAGGCATCTCAAACCCAAGAGACTGGCAATCTGAAGACCCAAGAGACTGAACAGGCTTGCAGTACCTCTACCATCAAACAGTTCCTCAGAATAGCCAAGTATAAAAGGGTGCTAACAAGCAATTTTGGGCATTGGTAATGGAGAATTCTGCTAGAAAGATGGTGTAAGACTTAGTCAGGAAAGCTCTACAGCTACAGAGGCCTGAAACAGCTACATTCCATGGCATTAATAACAAACAAAGCAAATTCCAACAAAGTTTACCTACTCCCCCTGCTGTAACAGTAGAAACAGAGGAAAGGTTATACTTTCACCACAGAATGTACTATCCACTGTTTCAAAGGCTGACTTGATCCAGCCAGACCACCTCAGATACACCCAGAGAGCCTTCTCATGCCACATCAGGACTAGCAGCAGCCCAGAACACAGCATTGCTTAACAGTGCCTTTTATTAGCAATTTTATAGGATGCTATGCTCATCATCAAATGCTTCCACACTATATGTGACCCAGACTGCCAAAGTATTTCTTAGTGTTGCTGTCAATGCTTTTACTAAAATTCATCAATGTACTTAATTTCCACAGCCACTTAACAAGGTCTGTGGTACTGAAAATGTCATGGGTTCTCTCCCTGTTGCTCCATTTCTCTCTAAAAATACACCTTTATGGCATGTTCTCCCTCCCTAATAAATTTCCTAATAATTTTTCCACTAATAAATTTTTCAACTTCCTGACCTTCAGGGCTGAAAACTGTGTATTGCATCGTTTCACATGTTAGATTACAGGTAGTAAGACACTCTTTGTCTTCCCATGTAATTGCAACTAAAAAAAAGGCAACAAAAAAAAAAACAACACAAAAAAAAAAAAAAACCAAAAAAACCTTAGTTGTAAAGGAATTTATAAGAGCAAGAACAAGATCAATATTTTACATTTGAGGTTATTAAATTTCTACTAAAGATCCTATTCATCCAAAACATCTACACATGTATTCTTCCAATTTTTAATCCACTAAGACACATACGGCATTATGTGAGTAAGTCGGGAAAATCAAAGAAAAATATCCCTGCAAATGGTTATGGGTGGCAGTTTAACAGTGATATTGATTAAGCACCTGGAATATATTGGAACCTGACAGGAAAGTTGCCTGACTGTAGAAATCAATGCAAGATGAATCTGCTTATTTTCTTTGCAGATTGGGGAACTGCACTGTTGGGTGTAAAGACAGACTTCCAGCACCGAGCACACCCCGTGTGTCTTTATGCTTGTTCTTCACCCTTGTCCTGCTTCTTACTCATCCTCATCCAGTGTAACTGTGGCTGCTCCAGAATGAGGTGGCAGGCTTGAAACTTTTAGGTGAGTAGGATGGAAAGATGTGGAAAGGGGAGCATTGTGTGTTTATGGAACTCAAATTCAGTCATCTCACTGAGACGCCCAACTTTCAAAACACAAAACAAAACACCAAAACACAAAAAGCCACAAAAAAAAAACAACCTCAAAAACCAAAAAAATCCCCAATCAAACAAAAAAAAAACCCAAAAACCAAAACCAAAGGTGCATTAATTAGTGGAAAAACAGAGTCTTAGTTTAGGCTTCCTCTCCAACTTGCTCTTTAGAAGCAAGACTGTCTCTCAGTCTACTACAGGATGTCTTAAAACTCGTGCTTATCTGTAGATGACATGGATATTTCCTCAAATATACTTTTGGTATTGAATTAAAGATTTTTTTTTTTTTTTAAGACTCTGAGGACTTCAATACCAATTGAAGAGCAAAGAAGAGAGAACTTATAAAAATGCCTGTTGTGTGGTCTCAACATCAAATTGCAAGAAATGTATGCACACGGCTGAAGTGGTTGGTTAAAATAGGCTGCAGCTTCTTAATTATCTTTAAAACAGCAAGAAATGGCTGGACTGTAAACTGGAATTTGAATGCTCACTTGCATGTGCAAAACAGCACAGGGTAAGGATCTCATGATGGTTACAAATCTGACTACAATGAGCACTGTACAAACACTGGGGCACAAAATCCCTGTCCAGAGAACTGTTAAGCTGCTGCACAAGAGAACCAGGTCAGCAAGAAAGTTGTGTAGGCCCTTAGCACATGTTTCTTTACAAAAAAGGAGCAATATGTAAGACTGTGGTAATAAGAAACCTATTTCTGAGAAAAAAAGAGGAGTGGAAAACATCAGAGGACTGCTACAAAGCAAAGTGGAGAAAAACACAGGAAGAGGGGAGATAAAATGAGCAGGATAAATATGGCTGAGGCTATTCTGGTAAATGGATTAGGAAAAAAATAAAAAAACACCCAATAGCATCCAGATTCAATAGTGACCAAACAAATCAGAGTTAAAAAAAAACCCTTAATGAAATCTTTGACTCAAGTTAGACTGAACAATGTCTGCAAGCTCCGTTCAGGCTCCGGCAGCTCTGCCCCTATTCATTGTTTGTGAGAAGCCTCTCTTGAGTCAAAGTTTTCTCTTTATTCTTCTTGGGAGGACAAGGGTGAGCAAGAACATGAAATAAATTTCCACACAGTTTTTACTTAGCTTCCTGACAACAACTTCAGCTCTTAACAGAGGAAGCCAGGGCAGTACCAAAGCATGAAAACACCAATCCTATGTTCAAATGTGACTTTCCCTGTGTGTTATTTAAGTGATTTGGACACCTTGTACAAATTAACTTACTGAAGAGGGCTCATGACAGTCTCGAAAATTCTGAAAAATTGTGCAAAAATAATAAATACAAGTGTAAGTGATGGTGATTCCATATTTTCTAAGTTCACCTGACCAACGTGTTAAGCCTCAAAAACACAGCTAGCATGCCTTTGCTTAGTTAGGCTGCAACTACAAAATTATCAAAAGCAACAGACACAAGCTCATCTCTGATACTCATCTGCCATTTCTTCACTGAAATCCTTCGGCATCTCTTCATGTACTATTTTATCTTTTTTTTTTTCCCCTCTGCTTGAAAAAAGGAATGTTGAGTAGAAACTGGGAAAAACTCAGGAAACAAGTTTATGTTTTACCTCTGTAGATGTTGTCTTATATAACAAATTGTTTCCTGTAAGAATGCTTTAACCAGCTATTATTTGAAAAAAAAAAAAGTATTACATTAGCTAAGAAATAACATAATAGAATTCTGAAATAATCACCACAAATAAGTACAACACTCCAAGGACAGATTAGCCTCGTGTCAAGTGAGGAGGCAGAGGAAGCACCTCCTTGCAAAGAGCTACACAGATGCACCCTTAGACCAGATAAAAGTCACTAGTCCCAGGATAAACACCTGTTTAATATAAGCACATCCCCATTTTGTTGGTCATACTTCCTTTACTGCACAGCTAGCCCAGAGGTTAAAAATCAATAAATGCATGAATAAACCTTAATACTTTTTCCAAGTAGCACATAAGAGGGAGGGGGGGAACAAAAAAGTACACTTGTTCTAGAAATACAAAACATTTTATATGGATTTTTTAATTTAAATATTTGTTCTATCAGAAAAAGAAAAAGTAAGCCAACAAAGCTGAGGATTATCAAAGAGCTCCCCTTTTACTTCAGCTCTTTTTTAACAGCTTGCCAGCCTTTTATTGTATACTCACTCCTCTTTAGACTCCTACTTGCATTATTTATTTTTTCTGCTGGCCTGTAGATAACAAATCTGTTGTCAGCCTGTCTGCATATGTCCATCAGATATGCACAGGGAATAAAATGGTTAGAACAGGAGACAAAGGGCTGTTCCTTTACTCCTGCCTGACAAAAATCAGATTCACTGGAAGCTGAAGCCAGCTATAGCACTTACAGTGGCAGCAGGTTGAAGAATGTTCTCTATTTAAAAATAATATTTGTAGCATAGAGGAACATGTATTGTATGAGGGATCTCTCTAACTCCATAGTGGCTAAAATAAGATGCTGCATTTTGAAAAATATAATTTGCTGAATCTGATATTTTAACTATCCACAAGAAGGAAAATAAAAATTATGTATAGAAAAATAAGTCAATGAAATTAAAAACATATTTAACACCACCCTTGAGTATTTTGAGTTTCTTTAAAGAGCATCCCCTTCAATGACTGCTTTGCAAGGCCTACAACATGGAGACACCTGGAGGCCCTTCTTTATAAAGAGCAGATAAACACACTGTGAAATTCATTGGACCTCCAGTGACTAAAACACCAACGTATTCATTAAGCATCACTATAACTTTACAGGTGGAAGCTACTCTCACTTCACCTGCAGCACTTAGTGGGTGAGATTCAATCAGAAGCCCACATAAACACGCTTGCATTGACATTCAGCTTTGTGATCTCCTATTAGTTTATTTCCCAGCTTAATCAGCATTTGTAAAGCACTTCTGCCACTTGCACGAACACAACACACTGTAGTAACACTGACCATGATTGATATTTCTTCATATGGACTCGCTGTTAGTGCAATTATTTATTTATGACATACTTTTACGAAAAACACTATTTCATGTATGAACGTCCCTAAATGATCCCCATATGCAGCAGTAATTATTGATGACAGTTTGAGGAATTATTTAATATCTTCACTCAGCCAACTAATTTTTATGAGACAAAACTCAATGTAAGATGCAAAAATTGACATCCTGAATTTGTTAACTACACTTAACTAATTTGCAAGCTATAATAACAAAGATATTAGCTCACAAACACAGAATATTCAAAGGTGTTGAATCTGAGGAAAACAGTGCATATTCATACACACTCTCACTGACAGATATTTACAAAACAATTAACAGGTATAAGTAAGTGGCATAAATTAAGGACCACTAACAAAGACACTAACAAGTTATCTACTCAGGAAAATAAAACCATCATAGGCCTGTTAATTTTCAGACTCTGAAGTTTTGAAATTTCATGTAATTCTTACTTCCTTACAACCATATGATCTAGAATACACCTTCACCATTCTTAAGGGAGCAAACAAGGATATGTTTCTCTTTCAATAAATAGGTGGAAAAAATATTATTCTCAGAATAACTATAGTCAACAATATTTATGAAACCATATTTTGGATTGGAGATAATACCAAGGGATTTTCATGAAAGAAAAAAGCAAACGAATTAATTGAGTAGCTATAATCACAATAAGTACCCAATTCCATCATTTTGTTCTGTGTCCTCTTCTGAAAGAGCAGAGAGTTACAATTCCATCAGAAAAATGTAGACACAGATCATACAAAAGGCACATTATGGAGAAGCAATGAGGAAAGAAATAAAACACACTGCAGTGCAAGAACCACCAGCCTTAAGACAGTGAGAGCATGAGCAAAGCACAGGGAGAGTAGGGTTAGCTGGTGTTAGAGGTGGAAGCCCACAGCCAGGTGGAGGCTGAGGAGCAGCTTTCGAAGATAACAGCGTGGAAATATTCCAGAGGGGGAGTGAATGGGTGTGGCCGTCCCTCTGACAGACAGAGGAGCTCACACAGCTTTAAGCCGAGCTCAACAAACAATGCTTAAAACTGTGCTGACAGCACCTCAGCCCATGCACCGAGCCAGGAGAGGAGAGCAGCAAGAACTGCCAAGCAAAATCTGACTGACATTTCCAGCCTGTGCTGACAAAGCACTGGCAGAAGGAGTTCAGCACCACTGGGGCTGAGCCCAAAGAGGAGGAGATGCTCAGAGAAGCCTGTGTCCGAGCTATCGGACCTAACCGCTGACCCAGGAGAAACAGGCAGCATTCCCTGAAACAGGAAAACCATTTGCAAGTCATGAGACCCAGTTGTCCCACTGTGCTACAAAAGCAAACAAAAGCTCAAAGGACTGGCTAAGAACAAAGAATCATAGAGAACTTTAGACCAGTAAGGATCCACCGAAGTTAAAAAAGTTCAGATGTCATCTAAAACTCTTTCTTCATTTATATATTTGGACACTAGAAAGTAGGGCATGAGATACAAAGGACTCAGGGCTGAGTCCTTAGCAGAAGTCCTTGAGAAGAGACAGAAAACATTAAAATCTTATCCTCCACAGAAAACAACAAATTGATCAAGGAAAATTTTGTTTGCTCAAACTGCCAAAACCTATCATGTCATAGAGACGATCTGACAATACATATTTACATAAAGAGATGTAAACAGTTTAGCTCCTTTGTTATAAGCATTTCAAAGAGAGGTCTGGAGTTGTTTTCTACTTCTCTCTTGCTTGCTTATGGTACTCTTGGCCCTACTGACACTAAACTCCAGAGCTGCCTTTAGTGCAGGAGGACCAGAGAACTGGATAAAAAAGGCACATTAGACTTTATGGCTCTTGTCAGATGTGCTCTGTGGAGAGCACTGCACACAGCAAAATGGGGCATGAACAGCTACATGCCAATTTCACATCAATCACTCTGTGCCTAAATCTGCAGCCCAGCTCAGGTCTGCTGAAATCTGTGCTCAGCTACAGCGGGCACTTCCACCTCCAAGGGAGTTTGTGGGCATTCCATCATTGTTCCACCATGCAATAAGGGGAAAACCTCTGTTGCCCAGATTTAAGCAGCTGCCTAGACTCTTGCACGGCCTTTTGGCCTTATTTCAGTTTCTCCTAAAGAAAGAATAAAACAGTTTTTTAAAAGTTTGTCCCATTCCTTTAGTCCTTTTCCCCAGCTGTTTTTCGGTGTGTTAAATATGAAAAATAGTAGCTCTGCATCACTGAAGATAGGACACTGAGGTTTTAGACAGGAAATTTTATGGGTTTTATGAAAGGCAGGACATTAATCAGTATAATGATGACACTTATTCAAACAAATGACCATAATACAAGGCAAATGTATTAGCCACCTTAACGAGTAAGATGAAGGACACCGCTAAATAACCAAAGATATGCTTTGTTCTTAAATATGATTGCAGGATAAACTGTTCTCCATGGAAAAGACAAATGGATGGATTTTCCAGATTCTGACACCGTGCACACCTTTTATACCTGGTGTCTGAAGAATGGTGCAATGGGTTGACCCCAAACAGCACCTAAGCCTCCATCCAGCTCACTTCTTCCCCAGCAGGATGGGGGAGAGAAAAGGAAGGACAAAAGCAAGAAAAAAATGTGAGTTGAGATGAAGAAATTTTATGGAAGAAAAATGAACAAACCAACCGCCAAGTGAATTGGAGAAAAGAGAGAAAACTGCAAACCAGGCACTGCTCAGTAGGAGCCAACAAGTCACAAACCCAAGGCACAGCACCACACAGGCTGCTATGAAGAAAATTAACTCCATCCCAGGCAGAGCCGGTGCAAGGGTCTATCTACAGTCACACTGTAAAACTTCTGTCAAGAAAAAAGATAAATGGAACTAAGAATTACTAAACCTGGTAAAATACCAGAGCCTTAACAGCTAGGCCCCAGTGAAGCTTCTCTAATAATAAAAGGACAGCAACCAAATTAACAGCTTGGAAAGAGATTTCATCGGGTAAAATTTACCAAAGAAATAGGCTGTGGTAGGAGGATTTCTCTTCTGTAGAACAAGTAATAAGTAATCTGTCATAGTTCTACCTCAAAAATTCTGAATGGGGGAACCACAATGTGTATTTTCTGGAATGTTTAGTACAGTAAAATTAGGGCAAGAACCAAACATATTCATTACTGAAAATGAAGCAAAAGATACTGATGCACAAATTGAAGGTAATAAATCAAATTACTCATTGGCTT
The DNA here is from genome assembly GCA_014706295.1 of Lycocorax pyrrhopterus obiensis. Taxonomy (NCBI): domain Eukaryota; kingdom Metazoa; phylum Chordata; class Aves; order Passeriformes; family Paradisaeidae; genus Lycocorax; species Lycocorax pyrrhopterus. The sequence goes on along the minus strand of JACSVZ010000001.1, from coordinate 112,424,906 downwards.
TGCTCTTACTCGTACAATGTAAAGACGAGGAAGATGAGAATTTAATAGAAATATAAGGTAGCAGCAGTCTACTACTTCACAAGTTAGTCACTATTGTATAAGTCCCATACTAGTACGTAAATGAGATGGTGATGGCATAATTGTCTAATATTTATCTTCACATTTAAAGCCTGAATATGTTTCACGTGATGCCAGAGACTGATAACAAAAGAGTCCAAATTAACTTTTTAATTTTTCAAAACTGATGCATTGTGCTAAGCCAAAAGCCATCTGATCAGTGGAAAGAGATGCTACACCAATCTGCTCCATAAAGACTGCTGGGCTCAGAATATTAATTCTACTCTTTGCATCTCACTGACATGAGGAAACCAGAAAGAATGACCTTTTTCTAACGGCAGTACCTACACTCTGCTTGCACCACATTTTAATACAGAAACCTCTCTCTCCCTTAAGGGCAAAGCCTCCTTCCAGGTGTATGAAATCAATTCTAATCATATTAAATTCTCATCTTAATCTCGCAGTTAGGCTGCCTATTTCATTATTCAAGATGTCACAGAATTATGCTTCTGATTTCAGCTCCTTACTCCACTCTTCCCAGTATCTCCTGCCTAAGAGATTCCATTCTTCTGCCTTTTCTTCAGCGCTATCCATTTGTTCCTACACCAGTACTCCTGCCCCTTGGCACCCCCTTGCACACAGCCCTTTAATCATTCCATTAAATCAAGCCTTTATGAGACCTACTAATGAGCTACACCATGTCTTTTTCAGCAACCAGTGCCTGGTCACCAAAAATTTTTGTTGCTACTGATTCTTGTTCTCGTAGGTCAGACAAAAAAAAAAGAGAGACTTTTCTCGACTTGTACTTCTGGAACACAACCAGCAGCAAGCCAGCAGTTGCAACAGCCTGCATAGAATTTCACTGAGTATAAAATACATACAAATCTTAGAGTTAGTCAAAAGGTGATATTAAATGGCTTCTGGCAAGGGATTCTTACCTGGAGTACATAACTGATCATTTTTTTCCTGAAAGGCATCTTAGATTCAAAGCAGATTTTAATAATACAAAATCTTTGACAACTATTTGCACAGAATAACCACAGGATTTAACCAAGATTGCAATATTATGGTACGCTGTGAATGATCTGATTTTTTTCTCAGTAAATTGGCTACTGATCTAAGAGCTCTAGTCACTTGATAGTTCATTCTGTAACATATTCCTGAAAATACTATTAACATCATGACTTAAATCAGTTTGAAAATTACATTTTTAAAAAATATATTTCTGTTAAGTGCTAAAAAAATATTTGTGAGAAAAAGCAAAACAGAGTTAACCACTGATATTCTCACAATCTTAGTCAAGGCAATTCAAACTCTAATTTGCAATGGCACGATCATCTACGGTTGATACGAGGAAACTCAATTACATTTCAAGAAATAAAATCCATCTCCACCAAAGAGCCAATTTGATGGCTCTCTCTTTTCATACTGCATCAGCTCAGGAACTCCAAATCCAAAACTATCAGATGGACTTGTTAAGAGCATCTACAGATAAGTTTGCTTTTTCCTTCTCACATCAAAATCAACAGGCATCAGATTTTTCTGACTAAGCCTGACATTCCTGCTCAGACATCCAAAGCAAACATTTCAATAAAAAGATACACTGATTGAGGATACCCTGAGGAGAAAAAAAAAAAAATATTTATGAGTGACAGGAAGCCAACTGCTGAAAACATATATCATACTCTCATCTATATGCAAACACTTCAGAAGCTAGAGGGAAGCTATAAAACCTAGTTTGGGTATTAACTTTATGTTTTCTTCTGCAAACTAACTCCTCATAGCAAGCTTAAAATAACAAGTAGGATTTTTTTTCCCCTGCCTGCTTTATGGCAGCCAGGATATGGGGTCCTGGCCAGGCTTGGGCTGAGGGGTCACACATGATCCCCACCTGTTATTTGCCCACTAAACAAAAGGAGCTTTGCATCCTTCAGCAGCCCTGTTCTGAAATCTAACAAATTCCCTTCAAGAGCTCTATGCTTGTAATAAAAGACTTTGAATTCATACTCAGAACTAAACAAGGATTTTTCGGAGTAAAAATTTTTATTACTTGAAAGTTTCCAAAGCCAGTATGAACTTTCACTAACTGAAACAGGAATTATTTAACCACCACAGTCATATAAAATGCATTTTAACGAACCCCTGGAGGAATGAATCATAGCTCTTCATTTTCCTCCTCTAAGCCGGGGAAAATAATTTTCTTGGATCAGATCCATTTTGTCCACTGACAGAGTAAAACATAACGAGGGGCAAAGGAATTGGGCAAATACTCGGCCTCCCTCTACAAGTGGAATGAAAGAGCAAATCAGGTCTCCACTCCCTACCAATGGAACAGCACTGGTCTGTGAGATTGCTCTTCCTGTGTTAAGCGAACGGAATTGGAAAAGGCATTTAAATTAATGTTGTATCTTAATCACACCATACTTATTAATAAAAAACAGGGTTTGCACTGATGGAAGGAAAAACCGACATTTCCAGCTCCAGTACTGAACAACTGGACATCATCAGCAAATGATGACTTGCCCCAAGACAGCATTAGATGATGTAGTAATTTTCATGCACACAAATGAAATTTAATTTGCAAACGGAGAAATAAATTGAAAAAAAAAAACCCAAACCAACTATAAAACCAGAGATCTTGGTGACCTGGCAATATGGTAATGATGGCCCTAAGCTGCTGAACTAGCTGGAAAGCAAAACACCATGCTTGAGAAAGGAAGAGGTAAGGATAGGGCTTTAGACACAGTTTTTGACCATTCAATAGAAATAAAACAACTCACAAACATTTACTTAATTTTACATATTAAGCCAAAGAATGACTATAAAAACAGCAAATCTTCCCCAGCAACTCTAAAGCAAAATTGCTGTCAAAACCTCAGGTAAACAACCCCAGGCACAGTTATCTCATGTAAAAAGGCATTCTCAGTACTAAAAGCAGGAGCTTCACAAGAACCAGGATTACATAATGCCAGTTGTATTAGGGTGGTGGGAAATATTTATTGTAACCAAATTTGATATAATCATACCTGTTGCCTTGTCTGACATGAATTTTAGACACATTAACACAATTGATTCAATTAAGTGCTTATTAAAAACTCAATCACTGACATACTTCAAATTACTTTTTCCTGACAGATGAGAACAACAGACATCTAACACTTATTCACTATTTCATCTTTGTCTTCTAAAATTCTCACTTTTTAATATCTGATGTATTCCAGGTGACAATGCTGAAACATTCACATTTGGGAGGAAAGTATTAGACTGAAAATCTGGTATTTTTCTTTGCAGTTTTTGTCTTTTGAATGTGACAGACTTTTTATATGTTCAGAATGCTATATATATGCATATATTTATGCATGGATATGTATATACGTATATATATGTTGCCCTAATGTAAAGACTAGCAGTTATGAGATTTTAAGAACTTTTATGAGTTGAAGAACTCTTTATTTAAGAACAGAGTAGTAAATTTCTAGCTGGACCTTAAAGAGTAATTTGTAAAAGAAATTCTGGACTTCATTATCATTGATGGGTTTTATGAAGCCTATTAAAAAGAGAATAGAAAAAACTGAGAGAAAACATTTTTATGTTTGCTTTATATTTATAACCTCTTAGATAACATATGGGCTTACACATAAATTGGCAAAGCCTTGTGAAACTGAATTTTAAGAGGTTATTTAAAACACTATAACAGGAAAACAAGCAAATTTCTTATTAGTCATAGCCAAGTTACTTAGAGAAATCCTTTCATTATATAAGCAAGATTCTCTACAGCAGTTAGAGAGGCTGTGTATAAAATATGCTGCTAATCAAAATAATTATGAAAATTTATTACAGGTATATAAATATTAAATTCAGAATAATCCTTTTGCTTCCTAAATTAAACAAGCCCCAAGTATTTATTACTTTAAAAACATGAAACTCACTCCTCATCCCACAGAAAATACGTCCTTGGCAGGGCCAACATTCCTTACGCATTTATCCTGAATTCAGAGGGCCCCTGAAGAGCTCAAATTCCGGCCTCTGAAAGAAGATATTTTGTATCTGTGGTCTTCATAGAAAAAAAAAAAAAAAAAAACCCAAAAGGTAACTACTCTGTCTCTCTCTCTCCCTTCAAACTTTCCTTTTGTCCTTTCAAAAATTTTAAAGCACAAATTCAAAACATTTGGACTGACTTAACCAACTACTACCCCTTCCTATTTTGGTTTAATTACAGCTGTGCCACTTTGCTCCAAGTTTTTGAAGTCAAGCTGATCAAAACTTCAGACGTTTTTTTAAAAACCTTATGTCACCCCTTGTCTTTTAACAGCTTCATTTTGTGTTCTGTTTCCTTTGTTTTTCAATGACCTTCATCAGAGCCTCCTCATTTCCCCCCAGCTCTCTGCAAGATTCTCCAAGACCACTGTACTTGACACAGGTCTCATGTCTGCACAATCCCACCCAGAAACTCATGTAACATGAGTGAATGTAACAGCTTCAGGCACCTGTCTCACCAATCTACCTCTTTATTCTCATTCTCTTCTACAATGTCCAAATTAAAATCTCATTAGCCTCTTCCTCTGGCCTTTTGTTATGGATTTCTAGCATGTATTTCAGATATATTACAGCTCAACTGCAGTTTTTAATTCTGCACCATTCCTTCCTCCCCCCCTTTTAAAATCTCTTTTATTAATACTTTCTATAGTAATAACCACCTGCATTCTCAGCCTTCTAAACTTGACTTAAATCACTATAGTTATTAGACACTCTGATAAATCCTTCGTCATTTTGGTCTACAGAGGCTTTTTGGACAGCATCTCTGAAATATACTTCTTCTAATCTTTTTAGAGAGAGGAAAAACAAAAGAAAAAAAAAATAAAAAAAGCTCATCCTGGCTTCTGCATGGCTGCATTCCTTGTTTTGGCCTGAAGAAGTGCAGTTTTGCTCAGCTCAAATCTGTTCCAGATGTGGCTACCACCAGAGAAGAGATTTATCAGTGCAGACAAATAGTGCAGTACCCCATTAGCAATGGCTGCCCCAGTGTGAATCCTCTGGATCACCTCAGGGAAGCAGCACACTCTTGCATTCTAAACCCAGTACAACTATGTAGAGCCCCAAGGAATCTCACCTGTGCATCAACGCATTTTAAAAGACATTTACATGATTTTCTTTATTGCATAAATGTAAGCTTTCTTCATTTTCTCAGCCTTCTTGTCCTATCCCCTTCTCCACCTCAACATTGATACCAATTTCTACTTCTCAACCCAGGCTGGAAGCCTCCAAAGCCCATTTAATAGAAAGGACAATTCTACAAACCTAAACTGTTGGTCTTCTTTAAACAGCCCCTTAAATCTCCCTTCCTCATGCAGCCAGGATCACAACAAAGGCTCTTACAACACTCAATCTACAGCCCACTGTGCCAAACAGGACTGTGTCACCATCTTACTGATTCTATTTCTCTGTCTGATTTTTTTTTCTTTTCTTTATAGTTATCTTTTCTATTCTTGCAAGATATGGGACCTTCTATTACCTCTGTGTTTACAGATCAAGTAGTACAGCACAGCCTTATCACTCACACAGTGAATGAATGGAAAAGAGTAATGAAAATTAAATAAAAAACTGGACTGTGACAACACCTTTTTTAATCTCAATAAAAATACAGCCAGTCTGAGAAACAGCTACAGTATGACTTACATTTTACAACCACTTTTTTAAAAAGAAAAGCTATAGCAAAATATTAGGCACATCTATATCAGAAAGTGTCAAGGGAGGGCAGAAAAGAGGAAAAGGGAAGAGTTTTATAAAATCAGCATTCTTCTATACCAAAATGAATCTTAAATATTTTCCCTTAAAAGCTATGCCTAGCTGACAATGTAGTCAACAGTTAATATTTATGTTCATACGAGAACTTTCTATCCCAAGAGAGAAAAGAAAATAATTCTTCGTCATATCTTTTATATTCTGGTCTCTTGATTATTTAGACATTCAGCATCCACAAACAAGCAGTTTATCCATGAGATCAGCTATGTGACACCAAAATTAATGGACCCTGAGAAATATCCTTCGCAAAAAAAAAAAAGTTGATTAGCATACTTATACATGGCTTAAAGGAAAGCAGACAAATTGTGCAAGAACACAAATGTCTCTTAAGGCCTCAGTTTCTGCAATCATCTGGATGAAAGCAACACTGTATTTCTGGTAAACTCTGCTGCTTCACGAAGTACTGCTCATTAAGATACAAGCCTATGTCTAATAGCAGTGACAAAGGCATTATTTCAAATGCTGTAACTGAAAAGGAAACAAAAATAATGCAGCAACTTGAACCAGTAAAGGACAAATTGATTTGTAAGCCAAAACACTCCTTCATAATATATCAAGACACAGTTTCTTGTTGGCAATGCTGCCCTTTTACATGTCTAACTACACAGACAGATCTAAAAACACGCCTATCTTCAGCCAAACTATTTCTTGAGTCATTTAAAAGAGCAAACATGCAAAGACCTTGCAGCATGCTTACCCCTTTCAGCTTGTCCTAACTCTGCAGCCCAGAGCTTTTTATGCCAAATGGGACATGGCTTCGCTTTCAAGGGTACCCTCACAGACTCCTTTCACTTTCCTGCAGATTTGCTGCTAGAATTTATAACTAGCACTTCAAGCCTTTTCTCCCCCTTGTCCGCACTGGTTTAACTTCTTTATGATGGTAGATAATTGTTTTGGCCCTAGGCAAGGAATGTGCTCTCTGCTTAGGAAGATGGCTGCACAGCATCTTTATAAGGGAGCCAAACGAGGAAAAATGAGATAGTTGCAGAACATTACATTTTTTATCTTATCAATTATTGAAGAAATACTCTTCTATTTAGTACAGTAAGAATACTAATAAGAGGTCAAAAATAGAATATTAGGCTCTTGGTATTAATGGGGATGAGAGTCATGATGAACAAAAATTCAAAATAAACATTATTTAATGAATATGGTAGCAACACTTAAACTGCAGAAAACTAGCATTGCTATTAAAAGAATAGAACAGAAATTAATCCAAGTAATTGAAAAACTGAGGTAAGTCCATCTTCTGTACAATCTATATCCTCCTTCTTACCAAACCATAAACTTATTGTATTTAGTGCAATTAGTAAAATCTGAGCTGATACAACAAGAAATAAGTTTAGAACACATATAATGTACATCTATACTGAAATGGTGTTATTCATTAAGAAGGACAATAATCTAATTGATTCTCAAAGTTCTGTATATCTGAAAAAGCAGGCTTAAAGATTTTTCAACAGAGGCAAAGACATATGGGATGATTTCCTGTTTAGATGTAACCAAGAGAAAAGAAAAAAAGATACTTAAAAACCTTCTTTCACAAATGCAATTGAAGGTGGATTTTTGAAAGACCGAGAGGTGGAGCCTCTGTAGGTGACCAAAAATTGTGTACTACTTTATTATGCTTCCTCCTTTCCTTTGTAATATGATATCAATACTTGTCAGATAAGCTGGATCATTTTTTGTGTTGAACCCAGAATGAGGGGGAAAAAATCCTGATCACAAAGCTAACACACAGAAATAGAAATTCCATAAAGGACTTAAAGCACTGGAAAAGAAGCAAAGGCAAAAACAGTCCTTCTCATCACCTTAAGCAGTTCCATCATAACAGCTATAATTCTTTTTCCTATTTCCCATATAAGTCTGTACCTCCCAAGGACAGCAAATATCATTACAGGAATACTTGAGGGAAATCTCTCCACTGATACTAATGTTTTCATTCTGTAGTGGAAGCACCAAAACCTAAACTTTGTATGGTACATTAGAACACAGACGGCCTTGAGCTCTCCTCTATTTCCATTATTTTGCTGTTCCTTTTTTTTTTCTTTTTTCCCTCCATTCACTCAGTACTTAGAGCCCCTAAAGTTACTAAGGAAAAAAAAAATCAGTTTGAATTTACTCATAATCACAACATTAACAGAGATTTTCAAATTTATTTCCCAGTTTGTTAAAAGTACTTATGAATAATGATGATGCTCATGAAGAGGTTAGTAAAAAATTCATTGTATTTTTACAATGGTGGAGGATATTCTTAAACCTCTCAAATTCTTATTAAAAGCCTGCCTTTTTGGCCATGTTTTTGTATGTTTTCTGTGTTTTTAATGCTGAAGCTTTTAAATATAAAATATGGGGGCTTGATTTTCCAAAGAATAGAACCCAAACTGGTCATTGCTAACACCAGCTCTTCTTCTCACATCCTTTCTGAGCCTTTTCCTGTAGAGGCAAACTGAAAAATACCACACTGGCAGCAGCTGAGGAAGCAAAAATGAGTGATCCTTTGGAGATTTCTGCTGGCAGCTGACTGCTCCATCTATTTCCCAGCAGTGTTAAGAGCACAATATGGCAGCAACAAAACAAAAAGTCAGATGTGGCTTTACTGATATCTCATACTTCATACTCAGATTGGAAAATAGTTGTTGTTTTTTTTTTTTTTACAAGTTATTTATTTATTTTAACAAGTAATTTTGTTAACAAGTTTCAAACTGATATTCAAATAAGTATCTCTGGTTTAGCTCTTGAGAAAGAGACAAAAATATACAGAATTCCTACAGTTCAAACTTCAGATACCTTCTCAGTCACATACATCAAAAGTATGATATACCTGGAGTATTTACAAGGGTTTGCACAGTTTCCATTAATTCCTGAATGACTACACAGCAGCTCTAGTATTTAATAAAGGTATACAGTGAAATCCAAGTGGCTGACATACAAACCTCCAGAGGCAGTACTAACCTGAGGCTGGCAGGCATCTTCTCTCCTGCTTTGGCTGAGTGACCTTTTACGTGACCTACAAGCATGAGTATCACTCAGGAATATCAATGAGAAGCACAAGAAGCCAACTCTCTCCTACACAGGTTCTCTGGGCAGTGGCTGGTGCAGAAGGTAACGTTAAACCCAGAATTTAGGCTTTGTTTTCTGGATATGTGCATTTGTCTTCCTAAAAACTGACACATTTATCCCCTTCTGCCTTATTTCTCCCTCTCTCCAGGCCTTCTTTTTCGAAGTTAGGTTCTCCTAAAACTGCTGTACAGAGAAACAAAATATTGACATGGCTGCCTGATTGCTGTGGAATTACTCCATAGAGGAGAATTCTGAATTAACATGCAACATCATTTTAGCTTTAATATTTTGTGGTTCAGTCACTAGACCTTGCAGTTTATTGCGTCTGTGAACTGCATTTTCTTCTGCCAGAAAATAACCTTCTATTTAAGGCACTTGAGGTTGAGTAAAAAAATATCCCCTAACAGATTTCATTAATTCAGGCAAGAGAAAGTTAATATCCCATGACACAGACGATTTGTTTGTAGGGGTGTTAAATGCATCATTTCCCTAATAAACTAAACCACCAGAGGAATGTGTAGAAGCTGGTGTTCCTTCTCTCAACCCATAAAAAAGCAGCAGTGTCTGCCAGGTAAACTCTGAGGAAAAGTAGTCAATGGATCACACACTGATAAGCCTTTTTAAGTGAGGTAAACAGATTGATATCTCAATAACAGGAAGAAAATATTCTGTTTGGAATCTTTTGAATGGTCTCTCTTGCAGGGCCCACAAGCACAGTCCATTTATTGTGCCCTCAAAAGAAACAGACTGTTCTACCTGCATTACAGTTTGAGCATCCAGAAGCCCTGCATTTCCATGTTTATACAGATTGCTTGAGAAATAATGGTTTTCATTTTGCTGATCTTTATGGAGCTCCAATTTATCACCTAATCAACACTATAAAGAAAACAAAACCGGCCGTCTGAACAGCAGAGATACATGGCATGACTAACTTCGCTTTAAAAAAAGCTGGAATAGATAGAGCTGGTAAGATTTGCAGAAAAGAATGCACACTGGCTTGTGTTATGGGTAGGAGATGTGCCCTCTCACCTTCACATGCCCCAAAATAAAACAGATTAGGGTTTTTACTCCACAAAATGTTCAATTCAAGAAACACATTCCCTCCTGCACGTGACAGATCAACTCACTTCTGAGCTATCATTGCTGTCCAAGAGGAGTCTGAAAGCCTGCAAAGATTTCAAAGGTTTCCCAGCTCCTATTTGTACATTTAATTCTCTGAGGACTCTCTATTAGCCTTCTGGCATGGAAAGCCAAACATATTTGCTGGAAACAAGAAAACTCTATAAACCAAAAGCCTTATAGACCGTACACTTCCCAATTATTTTCCAAAACCACTGTCCTTGGTCCTTTTAACTTGACCAGCACATTCTCCTGATAGGAAGATCATACTCCTGCAGAAAGCTGAATAAATTTAAGATGAAAGCTAAATATTTTTGACATGTCAAGACATTTGAAACATATAATTAAGCAAGACAATTGCCTAATGGATCACCATGAATGTTAACATTGTCACTGAGAAAAATCTCTGCATACATCAGTATGGAAAACATCAAGCTTTCTGTTTCCATCCACCTTATCTAGGGAAACATGGATATAAAACCAATCAGCCTTCCTATGGTCATACACAGTCTCTTCTGTTCTCTACTGAATAAAGAAGCAAACCAGATCCTTAGATTTTACTGAACAAAAGCTGAAATACAAATCTAGCTGCACAGCCAACCCTCAATCATTTTAAACATGTATGTTTCACTGCAAGTGCCTATAAAGAGCAAATCTTCTGTCCTTACCTGCTCTTACATCACCTGGAGTAGAGGACTGGTCTCAAAGAAACAAATATTTCTGTACTAGGTAAGATTAGACTCAGAAACTAGTCAGATTCAGACAATGGAATTGGCATATTACTCGAAAATCAAGGTACTTTCACCCAGAATATTATTAAATTTCACATGTCCAGACTCCTGGATCAATGTGCACGATAGTAATCTGCAAGTTTTTAGGGAGCTGGACTGGGAGGGTTTACAAATTAAACAACAGAAAGGCAGTTTCATTTAAAAAATAAAATAAAATAGTGGTAAACCACGAGCAATACAGCTGTGCTTTCCATGAGGATCTTAAGCCACACAATGGCATGACAAGAATTAATCTGCCCAGCTGCAGTTCACACCCCTTGTGAGAACTCCAGACTATCAGCACAGAGCCACTTCATGTCCCGTGGGATGGCAAGGACCACAACCCACAGGCTCTTGTGGAATAAAGCTGACGTGACAGGACTGCACTTTGCAGCAGCAGCATAGGAGTGGGTTCACTTGGCCTGTGGCACAGCCAGGACAGCTGCAGCCACAGCATTACTGCCCAGGGACCCCTTGGGTGGAGGTGTGTATGTGGAGGTCAGCTGTGGAAGGGTAAATATCCCAGTACAGAGGGGAGGTGCAGCAACTGGAAGGAGGACGGCACGTAGGGAAGCTCAGTCCAGGCTCGTGAGGTGTAAGATACAGGAGGCAAGAGCACAGTGAAGAATATTGCCATATGAGTTGTTGTTTCGGTTCTCAAACTTGTCAAACCACGGATTTTCACTAAAATGTACAAATTTCACCATGTTCAAGAGAACTATAAATTTTTACTTTTCTCTCTCTGCAAGGTACTTAGCTGAACCAAGGGATTGTGGTATCTCATGATTGCAGGGACTGGACAGATGCTTGTATAGACACATTGAACAAGCATTTTGGTTTTAAAATATGTATTTATACACACTTTATGAACACTAGCTCTGATCTGCATCTAATCTTGCTTTAGCTGTGTTTGTCCTCCTTTCACCTACATGACAATCAAAAGAATAAATTTATCAATGTTGTTGCAAACCAATATATATTCTGAAAGGAGTGAATTATTCAGCTGAATCCTAGCATAGTTGCCCATGAAAAGTGTTTGACAGAACTGTATGATCTGCAGGGCAGCAATCCAAGTTTTAATACTGCTGTGTTACCCAAGCCATAAATATTTTTCTGACACTGTCAGGTTTAACATTCAGCACTACTATAATTTCTACCCTAAACCATGAACAGTTTAAAGGATTTGTAGTCTCTTAATATTTCATCAGCTGCAACTATAGTTGTTTTAATATGCTATATCTGTTTCTGCAATACAGTAGGGTTCTTGTCCTCTGGGAAAAAAAATTAAAACAAAATCCCCACACAACAAAAAACCTAATGTACTTCAAAGCACAAATCAAAACTGCAACATAAATGAAGTAAATATTACTTATAAAACTAGTGGCTCAAACAGAGGAGGACAACCACAACTTGGAAAAAATAGTTCAGCTTCACAATGATTTCAATAACCACTATTTACCCAACTACTACACTACTACAACCTCTATACTGTGTAAAAATAATGGCAATTAAACAGGAAGAAATGCATCAGACCAACAAGCTTAATTGAAAGTGAGGAGATGGAAAAATCTAATTAACTTTGCAAACTAGTTTTGCCTTTGTCAATTACCTTAATTGTGCTATTGGAGTACAGGTTATGAACTTCACTAAAATTTGAATCGCAAGAACATGTCTGAAATCTCTGAAAGAGAAACAGCCTCTCAATGCTTCTTAATTACGGCAACACACAACATGAAGCAGCATCACATCTGTTGAGACACAATGTTTGTAAGGTTAAAACCTCTCAGACTTTTATCTACCTGCTAAAATTGAAAATTTGGGATGCCATTACAATTAGTCTTTTGATGCAACACTTATAAATGGGAGTTCAGCATTTCCCTAACCCTGGATTGTTTACCAAAGAGTCATCTTATTTCACAAAGAATTCCCCCTGAAGCACTAGAACAGCCAGGGAAAAGGTACCAGGGAACTGCCACGGCACTGCTGTAGCAGGAGCTGCCTGAGGGCCAGCAAGAACAGATCACACCTTGTTTGCAAGTACAATTTCATGGCTGCAGCTACAGCTGGTGCTGATGATGGTTAATTTTCTAAAGTGGGACTCAAGTTTACACCATGAAGCACATATTGATAACACACGAGAATCAAAAACAGCTGGAGACTCAGGAAAGGACCTGGAACTTCCCAGGAATTTCCCCTCAAGGCCCGTGAAAGACTACCTCCTTTAAGCCACAAAAATGAGAGCAACTTCTTTCATACCCATCATTTTGCAGGATCCTGACCCCACCCAGCAGCAGAATACCCACCCTGCCTCTTGCTCACTCCACTCTTTTGCGGGGCAGGGAGAAAACAGAAGGAAGGCAAGAAGACCCACAGAATGAGACAATGGCAGTTTAATAGGGAAAAGCAGAGGCTGCACGTGCAAGTACAGCAAAGTCCCCTACTTCCCATCAGGAGGCAGATGTGCAGCCACCTCCCAGGCAAGCAGGGACTCAGAGCATGTTAATGGCTGCTTGGGAAAACAAACACTTTAACCCTTAATGTCCCTTCTTCCTCCTGCCCTGAGCTTTTATGGCTGAGCACACCACCGGATGGGATGGGATGGGATGGGATATCCCCTTGTTGAGTTGGGTCCTGCTGTCCTCACTCTCTCCTCCCAACCACTTGCGCATCCCCAGACTTCCAGTCTCTGTGGTGCTGAATAAAAACAAGGTTTTGCACTACTCAGCAACAACAAAACGTTGCTGTGTTACCAACACTGGTTTAAGCCACAAATGCAAAGCACAGGACCATATGGGCTGCTCTGCAGAAAGCTGCTTGTCCCAGTACAAATTTAATGGAAAACACAGTCATTTCACTCAAAAAAGCAACTTATATATGAAAGCAATCCCAAAAACCAGCCTGAGAGATTGCAAATTTCTGTGATACAAAAATCCCGAATTAAGTCACCCACAAGACAAAAATATTCCTTAGATCTCTTAATGCCTTTTAGACTTCTATCACAGCCTATAAAACTGCTGCCTGCAAGAAAACTTGAGATTCATTCCAAAGCTTTTCTGACAATCCTTTTATTTAAAGGAGGTGAAATTAGCTAAACTAATTTTTTTTAATAAAAAAATTTCTATTAGCAAAATTGAGTGCAAACAATGTAATTTAGAGCAAAAACTGTAAGCAGTTGGAAATATAAGCAAATAAAAACTCTAACCAAGACAAAACACTCAACAGCAATCAGTTTTGAAACTTAAAGTTTCAGTAACGTATTCCTCATTCCCATTGTCAAAACAATATCTTCCATTCTTTGACAAATACATATTTTTATCCAATGTTGCTGTCTCCCATCGCAACACTTCCAAGCAGAAAAAATAAACTCCACACCCCTTAAAATGAAAACTCAGTTTTCTCTAACTTGACAGCAACACAGTTACAACAGATCCACTGCCTTTATGTAGTAAAGGTGGCGGTTTTGGGGGTTTTTTTCTGCTTATTTCTTTAAGAACTTCATCTGAAAATTATTAAGTCAAATTTTCTCCTTCTAAGTGCACAAATTCTCTCAGCTTGAAGTTCCAGCTATCAGGCACCTGAATTGAGCGTTGGATGGGACATCAGAAAGATCAGCTTAATCCCTGCCCTATCTCAGCACACATCACATAACCCCATTCACAGAGCTATCACCCATCAGCTTTGCTTGTCAAGGATTCCTGCCACTCCTGCTCCTCTTGAGATCTATCTCCTCCAGCAGCACATTTGAGCTGAAGGGAACAAATTGTGCTTCACAATTGTGCCATGGCTGCACTGCAGGTGACATCCTGCGATGATGTGACAGTCCCTGCAAGCTGATGGTGGGGCCACTCTTCACTCCAATGGGAGAGACTTCCTTATCTGCAGATGCAGGAAAAGGAGAAACGTATCTAGCAGCAGGTTGAGTCTGCTGGAGGAAAGCAATCAGGTAAAGCAAGTGCGGTGTTGTTCCTGAGAGCCCAAGAAAAAGTAAATAAAGCTTTTGATAAAAAACACACAACAGTTCATTTAATAGTCTATACAAGTTGGAAAGCCCGAGAGTAATGTTTAAAGCTACTGAAGTCCCCTAGAGTAAGGAAAATTTTATGGATTAAATACTTAATCCAAAAGAGAAATAGATCAGCTGCCATGCCACAACCTTGCAGCCTGAGGCAAAAATACTCAATATATTAAATTGCTATATAAACAACCCATGTCTGAAAATAAAGTGCTCTAAAAACTAAAGGGAAAAGAAATCCACTGGAAAGAACATCCATTTTTTTCTTCAACTTTTCTGGAATGTTCTCTGAAATGTAGACTATGAGAAATCCATTTGGCTTTCAGATATACAAACACAACGAAGATTCAATTTGCTTTAATTAGTGTTTCATACTTAGCACTTAAGAGCAGAATTGGGCTCTATATCAGCAGTTCTGCAATACTCTATACTGTAATATCACTAGGCTTATCTCTCTAGTCTTCTGTTCCATTAAATTGTACTTTTTATTTTTAAGATATTGGCACAGCAGTTCCAGGGGAAAAAAAAAAAAAAAAATAGCATCTTACACTGTTCTGAATTTGTTTTAAACCTCTTGCTTTTCAATAAAGCTACCTCCAAAAAGTGCAGATTTTAGGTACTTCAATGGGATTACAGCTTGCCTGCTAATTCTGCCATTAAATTAATTCTGAGAAGCTCTCCACTGCAGTTACTTCAGTAACAAATAAGACTCAAGTATAAAAGATGCATTAAAACGTGTCTTGGTCCCAATGTAAATGCAGAGAGCATTACAGCCATCTAATCTCAAGGAGAAAACAAACAAGGAAGACTGTAACAAACTGCATACTTGAAAAACCATATATAGTTTTGGTCTCATGAAGCTAAAAATATAATATTTTGTATTTGATTTATGTAGCTAGAGGGGTGCCTATTAGAGCATTTTAGATTACAGATGTATTTATTTTTCCATCAGAAGCTCGAAGTTCAACAAGGTGAAAGAACAAAATATATGATACCTGCTCCACAGAGAGGAAAAAACAGAAATTAAGCAAAGGCAAATGTCCCACAGCCAGTAGGCGACAGAGATAAAAACTGAATTTTCACACTGTCAGGATGAGTTGTTGTCACTTTCAGCCTTGCCTGTATTGTTACAGCACATGCATCAGTAAGATAACTATTTCATTGCAGAATCACAGGTTTCACGTTTTAATAACCGTATGACAACACTGAAGCACTTCATGAAGGAAGAAGAGCACTGGCAATGAAAATTCAGGTTATCTGGGTCACCTGTATCCCAAGCAACTCTCCACAGCTGCTCAAAACACATGTATTTCCCAGATGGAAAGGGATGAAGTCTTTGCTTCTCCAGCATCGCTTTCACTCAAGCATTGGTGCTGGGGAACTGAGAGTTGAGCACCACAAGCAATGATCCTCCTCTCCTGCTCCCCTAGTACACAGCAGTGGGATGCATGCAGAGAAGAGACATTTCCCCTCCCCCATCATTTAAACCGCATAAACTGTAATTTTAGTAAATCAAGCAAAGAGCTAATCAAGTTTTGATTTGCTAATTACTTCTCAATTTGATTAGAGCTGGCAGCTAATCATCTCTGGAAACGTAAAGTCAATCTTTCACTCACATTTGCAAATCGGGACTTTACTGTAAAGAAACTGATATTGTGCATTACATCCTCATGATTATTTTTTTTCATATTTCAGTGCTTTTAACAACAATCCTATTTTTTATTATTGTGGCAGCACTCTGAATAATAACTCTGTAGAGATACATCTGTCCTGAGAGGGATCCATTGCCAGAAGCTCTAGTATTACTAACATTAAAGCACAAGGATTATGTAATGTTGCATTAAACAAATACAATGCAATTTAAAAGCGTAAGTTCCCACAGAAAAAGGTATTAGAAAAAATGAACAAATCAACACAGAATTTTAACAACCAGCATCTTCAGGGTACGCTTGCAGAAGTAGGACTTCACCCCATTAAAAAAATTAAAATTATATAGAATAAACAAATTCAACATGAATCAAGAAATTAAGACTATGTAGTTTCTTTTTCTTCTTTTTTTTTTTTTTTTTTTTTTTCCCGAAGTAACAGAGAAATGGGAATGAGAATGGAGCTATGTTCTATTTTATTTCTGGGAAATTCTTAGCATGCAGTATCTACCTATATTTTTCCTTATCCAACTCAAGGACGGCCTTCTAACCCCACTAACTCTCTGCTGCTCCTCACTGCCTGGCTTCTGCAGTGCCTTTCCTATATTACTTTCGCTAAGGGATATATGGAAATTTAATGCCCTGAAAAATATATCATTACAGCTACCACACCAGCAGTTTCTGACCCAAGTCCAAGCATACTTTGATAGACAAAACTCAGATTAGGCATATCCCTGCAAAATCCTTTCCCTACAAAAGAATCACAGAATAAACTAGGTTGGAAAAGACCTTCGAGATCATCCAGTCCAACCTATGACCTAACACCTCGTCATCAACTAAACCACAGCACTGAGTGCCACGTCCAGGGACAGTGAGTCCACTACCTTCCAGGGCAGACAATTCCAGTGCCCAGTCACTCTTTCAGTAAAGAATTTTTTCCTGATGTCTAACCTAAACTTCCCCTGGTGCAGCTTAAGACCATAATGCAGTCCCTACTTCCTTGTCTGCGTTTCCTCAGGCTTACATTCGATGCAGCCATCAGACTGTCACTATCCAAGCCATCCAATGCCTTCAAGGATTATCACTCCAGATCCCCACCTCCCCCAGGCACGCATTATATCCAGTTCCTTGTGCAATGCAGACTCCCTTCGACTCCAACACAACACCTGGGGAGAGCATGAGCAGGGAAGCGACAGCAGAGAACAAACAGCAGCTCTGAGGATTGCTTAGAAACATTTGGGAGGCGTTGCAGAGAAGGGAACAGAACGTGGTGAGTGAAGTGAAATCCTGAAGTACAGCTTGCCTCCTTCCTTTCCAGCTTCACCCTTCCAGACCTGCAGCGTGACAGAGCAGAACCACAGCCGTGGGGGAATCGGGAAAGAACAAAGTGGTACAAGGCGGCACTGCTTCAGCTCCAGTGGACAGGGAAAGGGACATGCCAACAGCCATTTACACCTGATTTACTAAAAAAACAGTGTGGTCTAAACACCCTCCTGAAGATACTGGGACAGAAAAAAGGAGTCAGAAACAACTGAGGCACATTCATAAATAAAGTGCAGCTTAAATTAGAAAAAAAATATATTAAATGGGTTGATTTTAGAGAAAACACATTTCAAAGGAAAAACACACTCCAAGCCCGTCAAAAGCATTTAACTTGGAGCTTTTCCTACAAAATACTTGGCTTTTGTCGTTTACTATTACTTCTCATTTTTAAACATCTTGTTTTGTATTACCGTCTTTTGAAAGATGACATTAAGCCCAATAAATTTACTATGATTCCTTGCAAAGAAATGTTAAATACTTCATTTATAATTGATTTGATGAAGAAATTCAAACGGTGAGGCTTTGTTACAAACTTGAATGATTTTTTTTGTAGACCCTCCCTGAAATAAATTAACTAGCCAGCTGTAACTAGCAAACAAAAATAGCTGATATTGGGATGTAAAAAGTGTCTCTACTGTCTATCATCTTCTTTGTGTCTATAATAATTTCCTAAAAGTTGCTGATTTATTGAATTGCTACTAACTCTTTGTTTTTTCCTCTCATCTATCCATTCTGATTTTTTCAGTTGAATGCTGGAACATTAGAAGTGGAAGGGTTTTGACAGACTAAATACCAAAGACACTGTCTAACAGTGCCACCAAATCTTTGGTGTCATGAATTTCCAATTTTGAGTAGCACCATTGTTCTAGAGTCTCTCATTACAAAAATGACTGATTACTCATAACCATTATTACTGTCAAAAGTAATCAGTATAATCACCTCATCATCAGTATAATAATTACAGAAAAAACATATTTGTACATAATTGTAGCTTCAGCAATACAAGATTTGTTATATCTTGAAAATAATCAAAATGTAAAAGGTTAGGAATTCTCTATTCTCTTTAGCAACTGCC
Source organism: Lycocorax pyrrhopterus obiensis (assembly GCA_014706295.1). NCBI lineage: Eukaryota > Metazoa > Chordata > Aves > Passeriformes > Paradisaeidae > Lycocorax > Lycocorax pyrrhopterus. The sequence continues at coordinate 112,406,039 of JACSVZ010000001.1, read as the reverse complement.
ATGAAATCATAGCAAGCACATTCTGCCTGTCTGTTCTTTACTTTTTTTTATGTAAAATAATTATGCATAAAATATATTCTTAATTTTCCTGAAATTAAATTTGGGACAAGAAACTAATAAAGGTAACTCTAAAACCTTCCAAAGCATGGAAATGCTGACTTTGTGACATTTGACATATTCTATATTATATTCTACAGCAAAACACAAGCTAAATCCTAGTTTCAAATGAAAGTGAAATGAATTAAATATTTTCCCTCTGACAGAATATTATAGGTGTTGTCCATTAGGGAGTATTGAATATGACACTTATTTTTAATCAAGTGTGTGTTTCCTTTCTCACGTTCAGAACAGAAATACCAAAAGCTTTCCAAAACATCCTTAAAAATGCAAGATTAAAGGACTTTGGGGCCAATACCTAATCTTTAATTTTGCTACTATCACAGGCACAGTCTAAACTTGGCTATTTGTGATTTTGGCAGTTATTTCAAAAGCACAGTCAGAAAATTATTTAGGCATTTTAATGGAATCCACATGAGAAAGCACCGCTTATTTTTGCCAGCAAGTGCTCTTCAAGAAACGTTGTTCCTATAACCTCCTTTGCTGTGGTTCTATTGCTGAAACATTCTGCATTCACCTGAACTCCCAGGTCTCAGCCAACTAATGAAAAAATGTGTCTTTTCAAATTTAAGCTGTGGTTATAGTAAAAATTAGATCTATACTTAAAGTATAACTTATAAACTTAATGTTTCCTGAAGTAAAACTTGAGGAAGGAATGAATTTTCCATAGAGACACACACAGTTTCAAAGCACTTGAAACATACAGCTGAGATGATATCTATTAAACCATCCACTTTTCAAACATCAAGGAAATAAAACTAAAGATAGTATCTGTCTGAAATTAGAACACTACCACTTTTGTCCGCCAAAGAGGAAAACAACTCTGCAATTCAGCTGGAGTCTTAAGTGATCGAGTGCCAAACACCAATGGTTTAACTCAATCCATCTATTTGGTCTCTGCAACTTTATTCCTTCTTTACAAAAAATGAATGTGTTCTGAAAAACCAAAGGCTTACTCTACAAAGAAATTAAAAAGGACAAAACAAGCAAATCTGGTGGCAAACCAGAAAATCAGTAATAGATAGGGTTTATACTTTTTTTTTTGTAGAAAGCTAGAATACAACAGAAAGACACAGGTTGTACTTCTTGGGGAAACAAAATTTCCCAGCCAATTCAATTTATTTGTTGAGGAAAACAGTTCTCTCAGTCTTCATTCTAGCCATTGCTCCAATAATTGCCTCTGCCAGTTCACATACAAATCACTGCAATGATTCATATCTATAATTTAATAAAAAAAAAAAAGAATCATAACTTAAATGAAGTGAGGAATCAGGATGTTGACAAGCTTACTTGTGAAGAACAAAGAAATTATGCTAAGGCAAGATATGAACTTCAGATCCTTCATCATGAATTATACATCAGATTTCATAGGAAATTTAGAAGTAATGAAGCTTGCTATCATTCCCTTACCTTCAAATGAATACTCTACTTATTAGCAACCAAACTGTAGTGACTAAAAGTTTGCTACAAAATTTAATTTTTATGCATCTGTGGCCATAAAAATCATGGTGGAACTGTTTTTAATGTTACTGCATATTTGTTGATACATTTGTTGAGTAGCTATTTCTGGTGGTTCTCACAGTTCACCTGCATTTAAATAAAAAAAATCAAATTCTTCATTGCATCATGTATTTTCGCACATCACTCTCCATTAAACACTTGCATGTCCTTCGAGGCAAAGTGACTTCCTCAATTATTAAAATTGAAATCCTTGTTTCCCAATGAATTTTTGTCAAATCCAAAGTTAGTTAAAAACCAATTTAGTGTTAACAGCCTTAACTAACCAAATGGAAGCTTTCTAGTTTAAGACATACTGGTAATATACAGCCATGGGCATACAGGAAATTCATACAAAGCTCTAAACTTAATCTGTCACATTTCACTTCAGGAACTTGAGGAAAAAACAGAGCATGGAGTTGAAAAATATTAGGAAGACACGAAGAATTATTTTGCCCAATAGCAATCAAACTGGTAATGATAAAGTTACGAGCAAGACTTGAACACAGGTAAATTAACAATCTTTACACCTCTTACTAGGTTGTGGGGTTTTTGTTCCACATATGGCAATTCTAATCAGAAATCACAGAGGTTCAATGTAGCAGGAAATTAGGAAGAAAATTCTAAATACTTTTGCTTCACATGAAGCAGTTATTTTCCAATAAGACCTCATTCTGTTCTTGTTTACCTGTTCCATAGTGTGGCAGAACACGATGCTGCGATACTGGAAGCAAGCTAAGGATCTCCTCCTCGAACAGATCTTCGCCTCCTTTCCAAATTAATTTTTTACCACACTTGTTAACACAGTAAGTCACCCAGCTCTAGGCAGCTGCATAAATTGCTTGCTCACATCCATGTTAATCTTTCAAGTATCTAGCAAGATGCCTCATGTCAAAACAATCTGATCATATAATTAAGTCCTGATCAAAAATATTACTGAAAATCACCACAAATATTTTAACTTGACAAAAATATCACGTCGTTGCTTTTCATCTAACAGACACATAAAGGTCTGTGTAATCATATCACAGTAAAATAATTGTCCTAATTAATATGTGTGAAGATATTCTGAGTTGAAACCTGCTGTAATTATTCCCCTGTATACAAAATATGTAAACAATTTTTGAGACATAAATCAAGACAATGGAAAAGTTTCCTCATTCTGTAGTTAGTGGCACCAAATTAGAAGTTACAACAATTTCTGCCTCATTGGTTTGTACCAGCAAGAATGTTGAAGTTTTAAGTGAAGATGGATAAATCATCCAAGCTAAAGATACTTGAAAACACAATAGACAGGAGACACTTCAGAGAGAACACAGATTATGAATTACAAATAGGTTATAAATGGACAAAAAGAAAAAAAATAACTACATAAACCAAGGTGCAAACTGAAATCTCATTTTAACATTGAAGATCAGTAAAAAAATTGTCACAATCTACCCTGGAAATCCCACAGAAGTCCATACTTTCAGTGGGAAGGTATTTAACTGCCTTCATAAAATGTAGCATGAATATCAACTCAATATTACAATGCTGTCAAAAATACCCTGTATTTTTCCCCTTTACTTTTGGGATAAGCATATTCAACTAATGATTTATGATGTCAGTGTTTTCTTTCTGAATAATAATGCAAATACAACATTTAAAAATCTGACTAATGTGACATAAAAGTTTTCATGCACTTTCAATGCAAGTATTGCTAAACCCATCCTCCATTTATTTCTCCTTCTCCAAAACTGGGGTGCTACCATTAATTTCTTCTCAGTTTTGGCATTGTTTTTTGTTTTGGATAGGTTTGGGGTTGTTTGTTTTCTTGATTAAGAAGCAAAGATCTTTTAGAGCCGTGTATGGAGGGTCGGGGCAGCCATCACTTGGATGCCAGAACGGACTGTCACTCCAGGAACAGAGCATGCGGTGTGGTAGCAGTAGAACTAGTCTTGCTTATCAGGAATGATTTGAAAGACAGGTGAAATGTAGTTCCTTAGTTCATCATTCAATTATTTATATTTTTCACTAATTTGTCTTTCTCTAGTTGGTACAAATTATGCAGTGCAAAACTGCCCTGATGGCTTAATAGTTTATGATAAACAAAGAGTTTATCAGCCCAAAGTCAAGGTTGCTTTTCTTCCAAATGTCTCAAAACAATGCATGTCTCAGGAGAAAACATTCCTTTACATTGACATAGTTTCACATATGACACTGGTGTTCATATATTTTAGATAAATTAACAGAAAAACCATTATAGCTTTGAGGCTTCATGAGAAAATTATACTATTTTAAAATTATCATCTTCAAATAGCCAGGCTATAATGAAAGGGATACGAATTGTCTATGAAAAGAGCATCAGGCAGGCAATTAAAGATACAGGCACAGCATTTACTGAAAGACAAGAAGCAGGAAAAGCTCCAAGCAGCGTTAATGAAAGTTCTTTCCCATGTCCCTGCAAGTTCCAGAGGGAGTCATAAAGATTTTCTGCAGGAAACAAAAGGTTTCATGTAGGAATGAGGCAACCACAGCCTGTTCAAGCTGTTTGATAATAACAGTTTGGTAACTCACGCTTGACTCACTTGTAGTGCGCAACAGAAAGTTTGGAGTTAAAGGATGCAAGACTTTTTAATTAATTTATTTATTTTTATATGACCTAATTGTTCTTTGCACAGCACTTTAGACAAAAACCTCCAGCAAGTCAGCTGATAAATCACCACCTCCAAATAAAGGGTTTTCTACTCCTGCTACTCCTACATACATTGCTCTTGAGGTTGGATAAGTTGTTCAAATCACAACAGAGGAATGAGGTGCTGAGAAAACTTGAAATATATTATTATGAGAGCTTGGCTGATTTGTGCTAAAAAGTTGTCTAGAAAGTTAAAAAAAAAATTAAAAATAACACTGGTTGGTCATTGTAAAAATAAAGCAGTTTGAAAAGTTCTGCTATCAGTTCTCCTTATCCAAAATAATTTTAATATGTTTAAAAACAGTGAAATGTTTATTTTATTGTATATAGAAGTAGCATCTGTTACTTCACAAGTATGAGAAGAAAGAAATCTAGGATGGAACAATAGCTGAGAAAACGAAAGATGATTACTCTTCATGGGTGACATATTTGATTTATTCCACTGAGATTAATTTCCTTTGATCATAAATTACACTGTTTAATTCAATATTTTGAGTACCAAGTATAGGAGGGGACACCTGAGAAAACCTACTAAGAGAGTTGGCAAAGAGATCCAACTATCAGTGACTGACACGAATTGCTGTGTTTATCATTATTTCATTGGGTGAGTTGTTACTTTGATATAATCTGATCTCTTCTACTGTTTCTGACCTTCCCAACAGCAGGCATGTAACAGGCATCTCAGAGAGTGTTTTTGCAAGAATCCTTTTTTGTTGAGTTTTTGAATCTGGGGCGTTTTTTTGTCGTTATAGAAGTCCAAGGTCAATATTATCAAAGCAAATACATGAAAATCCAGTTCTAAAAAGGCTGTTATCAGATCCCTCCCCTCCATTCAGAGAAAGAAAAACAAATACACTTAGCTTTAAATCTGCCTCTCTCATGCAACAAAACTTCATTATAAATCACACGTGACAGCTGAACACCCTAAAGAATCTGTGGGTGCACGACAGCTGAGTTACATATTAGCCAAATATGATAGAATTAATTGTCACTTTATATTACTTTCAATAAAACTGATGAATAGATTAAACAGAAATGCAAAATCCCTGTGAAGTCTTCATTTACACTGACCAAAAGCAGAAATGCAATGCTGAGATCGTTAGTCTACTTTTTTTTTCTTTTTTTTTTTTTTTCAGTATTTCAGCTTCTAAACATAGCAACACTTCAACAGTAATTTACTTTGCACAGGATGTGTGCACATTGATTCTGTAAGAACACACTATACAGTTAAAAGTGCAAATGTTACCTCATTACTGTGTCACCCTAAACAGCAAATCCCTGCAAGGAAATGGAACACACAGCCTGACAATCAACAGGGATTTTGAAGTAAACAAAGAGCTTCTTGGTTACTTCAGGTCCAAGAAAACCCTCAGTGGACAGGTGGAAGGGTTACCTGAAGTTTATAAAAAACATGTGCTGTAACAGAAGCAAAGCAGGTGCCAGATTTTGACAACTCTTTAGAGAAACGTACAATAAAACCTATTAGGTTTGGAGCTAAAAGTACCAAGACCGATTTGGAAGTTTACATTTTATAGAAGAAATACAAAAGACATGTTTTGCTAAAATACGAAAGAGCATGCAAAATGTTCCCATTACCCTACAGGGAAAGGAAAAGGCATTATTGAGTGTATTTTGGGTTTGGTGGTTTTTTTTTTTTCCCATTGTATATTTCTTACCCTCGAAATAACAACTGCCACACAGAAAAATCCTTAGAGCTTTTTAGGCCTTCACAAACTATTTGAAAACTTTCATTAGCAAGTATCTAGAGATAACACAAATGACATGTCAAAACAGAGCCAGTGAAAGTTCTGAAAGCTGTATGCTTCTCAAGCTCTTCATGGGTTTTTGTGTCCTACAAACACTTAAGCTGGTACTGACACAATGTTTTAGTGGAAAAATTAATATAACAGTAACAATAAAACTACTAAATGTAAAATACCTGATTTTTGTCAGAAATAAGATAACTCTCAAACTGAACAGGGTTTTTAGATTTGAGAAGAGGCACTAAGAAATCTTACAGCCTTTCTTAAATGCCTCTCTAATCAGGTTTACTTGAAGTACAGAGGTTTCAGTAAGAAATAACAGCTAATTAGATTGCATATAAATAAATGCTTTCCTAAATTAATAATCTGTGCTCTTTAACGTGGCCTCTCCAGTGATACAAACAGAAATGTAAACATCAGTGACAGTCTGCAATACAGTCACAAGATGGGAAGTTCTAACAGAGACCCACAAAGAGTCTGAACTTGCTTTGTTGCTTCCATACAACTGCCAAGGTGGGTAGACAGGAGCTAATTTTAACTGCTTAGATATGCAACAGCTGGATAGGTCATCCTACCTTTTGACTAGCAACAACATCACTGATTTTGGTGCTGTTCCCATTATACTGAAAGCCTGAATGTTGGTTCTGATATGCAAATGAATTCAAAAGAGAAATCTGGCTCAACTGCTCATGAGGTGCACCTATGTATGAGGAACAAGTTTATAAGAAATTTTATCTGTTTAAGGAGGCTCCTAGAACTAGGAATTTTACTACAACTAATTTTACACAAAACTGGCATCTGTATATAGGAAAAAAGCACAACCCCCAGCACTGCCTCCAAAAGCATATTCAGACAAAATTCTTTATAGACAGAAGAAAAACAAATGAACTACAATAATTGAAATTGGTGAAAGAAAAAATAGGCAAGATATTTGTGGATGTTACACACACTGTGCACTTTTTAATCAGGTAGTTAAAGTCTGAAATTGAGGGTACTGAAACAGCAACTAGCATTTCTTCAAATAAGAAATTTCAAAATCAACCACCAGTCATGACAAAATTACTGAATCTGATCTGGATTCTCAAAGCAGGAATCAGCCTTAAATATTCTTTATTTGTGGCTTGCTAACTGTCCACTACCATATGCAGCAAACACATGTACAAAACCCTTTGTCATCTTTTGACCAACACAGAGCAGATATTTATTCTTCATGGTACTCCTTGAAGAACACATAACACTATCTAATCTCAAATGTAAACCTACATAGGAAAAAGCTTTCAAATTTCACATGGGTCAAAATGTATGATTTTCAGGAAAAGGCTAAAGGAAACCCTTTTTGTGTGTGTGTCCCATCAAATGTTTGCTTTTTGGACTCAGAGGTTCCTGACACACAAACAGTTGTGAGAACAGTTGTTCAATTCTTTGCCCCTTTCTCCATTGGAGGGCACGAAAAGATGGACTTGGTTTGCAAGAAAAGATTCCCATTTGACTGTCTGGAAGGCATGAGAAGGAAAATCCATTTATAAAAGAACTAAAGCAATCAAAGAGATGATCTCAACCCGCTGCACAATCTCTCTTACTGAATGTTCTTGACAACCACTAAAGAGGTTCCATGTTTATGTAGGGGGTTAAGATAAGCAAACACTTAAGCCCCATCCAACCTTTTCTTTTTGTGATTCAGGAAGGGTATCCATGTTTGGAAAAAAACTCAAATACCAACAGACTTACACCAAATACCAGTAACATTTGTTGTTAGAAAAATGAATTTTAATTACCCTTCTACCTAGGTATCAGGTTTAAAAGATGTAGTAAACCGACTTTCCTATTACAGCAAAAAACACAGCTGGAGAACGCACAAAACATCCCTTTTGTTGGTTTCACTGACTTACTTTGCACCTTTGTTTTGTTTTTTTCCCCAAACTGAATTACCCACATTGCCATGCATTAGAATTCCTTCAGCGTTTCAATTGCTCCACAGTGTGCTTATTTCTCACCTGGTTGTTTACAGCACATAAAAAGCTGAGGCAGGTGTTGCACATAAGGCTGACACTCTGTCAGCCATAAGCTGCTCTCTGGTCAGCAGCTGGTTTTATATATGCATGAGGTGAAGTATTACTGTTAGAAGAGCTTTCCAAAGAGATTCAGAAGTAAATTAAAGAAGCTACCCAGCTGGTGATTTTAATGAATAGGTAAAAATAATGAGGGAAAAAAAAAATCATCAGACACAGAACATGATTTCACTGGAAGTATTTTCTGATTTTCTTAAGCACCTAAAGTAAGCATTTTTAAGGTTAAAAAACAAACTAGTGTCCAGCATGAAATTCAAAGTAATTTACTGCTCCTGTGATCTAAAACAGAACACAGTGTAATGCTCTTACATCCACGCTGGGGTGGAAGAATATTAAAAAAAAAAAACAAAACTCCCACATGCCTGCAGGTGATCGTTCTAGAATACAAACTATGTTCCACCAACAAACTGATATGATGAAATTTATCAGAAATTTAATTAAAACAAGTCAAATGTGCAAAATTAAAAAGAAGAAATAGGAAATCTGTCCAAGCTCCCCTTCACCAAATTAAAGAAAAAGAGAACTGACTTGCATTTTTTATTTCCTGTGTAAGAACAGCATGGGTTATTTTTTCATCTAGAGAATTCTAAATGCAGCTAAGTGAGCCCGCTTCTCTCTGTGAAGCCACACAAAGATACGGTTTTAGTCTCCCAGAATAAGGAAAATACTGCCACCCTGGAATGGATCATCAATGCTGGGCCACCAAGTTGTTTGGGGGCTGGAGGACACAACAAACAAGGAGACCCTGAGAGGGCTGTGCCTGTTCAGCCTGGAAAAGCCATGAGCAGAGGACGCTGAGAAGATGGAGTGAGAATCCCCTCAGGGCTGTGCAGGACAAGAGGCAACAGAGAAGCTGAAATGGGGGAAGTTACAATTACATATCAGGAAAAAAAAGGGTTAGGAGGTTGTGTATTTCTTTGTTGTTTTTTATTTGTTTAAAATATAAGAGCAGTTAAATACTGGGCCAGGTTAACCCAGAAAGGCTGTGTGATCTCCATCCTGGGAGGTGTTCACAACTTGACTGACCGTGACCCTGAGCAGACTGACCTAGTGAGATACTGGGAACAAGCACTTCAACTTCATGGCCATTGGAAGTTCCTTCCAAATTAAATTTTGACTCTACCATTCTACTAACAAAACATCCAAATAAATTTTCCAGAGGGTTCCAATTCACTAAGGAATTAAACAAGTTTTCTCTGGAGAGAGAAACTGACTGTATTCCTACAGAGTTGTTTTTCTTACTACATCTCCTTCCTCTGGCATAGAAATTTCTGTATTCACGGAACACCCACTGGGAGAGAGGTCCAGCACATGCCCTGCTTAGACAGGAGCTGATTTTCTACCTGGGGTATTTGTACTGACCAGTGAGGCAGCTGCTTTCAAACAGAATATCAGTAATGATTATTTTCTCCTCAGCCATAGTCAGATACGGCAATTTTTGTGCTTTGGCTGCTTTCGTGGCATTCCGGGCACTATTTTGAAGACCTCTAACCTTTTTGCCAAACAGTTGTGAAGCTCCTGGCTCATGCATTCCCAGCAAGGGTGAAGAGAAGGGTGAAGGCAGTGCACACAGAATCTCAGGAAATCACATTTGGAATCACTCCTGGCTACTACACAGGGCGAGCAGCTTGAACTATGGCTGGCCCCACTTACTACTGGCACTTTCTGACACCAAGCAGTGGCTTTGATTTATCTGAGTGGCCTTTGTGTCTCCACACAAGAAAAAGAAGTCCAAGAGAAAGATATTTCCTCACTCATTCTTTTGCTCCTGTCAAATTCCAGAAGCAAATCCTTAAACACCAAGATGTGTCTTTCAAAATCGAGTTAGACCAGGAATCACGAAGACAGCATTACCAAGATTGTTTTAAAAACAAACACCCATCCAAACCACATCACATTGCATCACTAACTTAAAGCAAGTAACTTTCCCATCGTGGAGGCCGTGAAAGTCTCCAGGATTACCATAGGATTGAGCAAACACAAGTAAATTAGTTTACTGCAGATTCAAATGGATAGGCATGGGGAAAATTCTGTCCTTCCTCTAGCATCTTATGCTATTTCATACATATGTACATTATATATATCTTAAGGTATGCTAAAATAAGTCTTGTATAGTTATATTTTTTTCCATTTTCCATCTGTATGTGGCACTGTTACTTGACAGTCACTGGCTGTACATCGGTTTATTTCTTCAGCATTTTGACAGTGCATAAAACCCTTTTTCTTTGAAACTAATCTCCATCAGGAAAGAGGGACACTTTCTGAGAGAAATACAAAATATCCTTTTTGCTTTTAATGTTTGTCTTGCATTTCTATTTCTCCCTGTACATTTGGCACATTTCTCTGGATTCCCAATTTGAAGAAAATTATTAGGAAACATTTACATAAGCCCCCCCAAACTTTGCAAGTTCCTCACTTATATCTGAGATTGCCATTTCAAGACTGAGAACTGTTCATTGAACTGGAGATAAAATCTTTTCAGACTCCTCCAGCTCAGTCATAGAACAGCTTTGCTTTGCTTTTCCCAGAAGAGGCAAAGAGAGACAGATAATTCATGTGGCAGCTGGTCTCCCAGTGGGCAGTATGCTGTACAGACAGTTTATCATCAGGCTAAATGAATATATTTAATTTTCACATAATGAAAATTGCCATTTCAGAAATAACCACTCTCTAATATTATTTTATTTAATAAAAGCCTTAAAAGAAAAACAAAATATGGGGAAAAAACTCAAAGTCCGGGCACCATATTTGAAAAAAAAATACAAGCACAAACTTTCAACAAGTCGCCTTTTTACTGACACAATACTAGAAGTGCATGTGATGATTCTAAAATTAAACTTTTTAGATACATTTATTCTTATGAATCTGTATTTGCCTCTGCCTACAAGTTTGTCTAGGCTTGTTTCCTAGTCCCACTGCCACTCCCTGCATTCTGCAGCAATAGAGACTTTCCAAAACAAAGGTGAAAGAAACCATATTAAATGGACTGGAACAACCATTTACTTTTCTTTTTTCTTTTTCATGTAATTACAAAACTTATAAAGAAAATGCAATTTTTTTTCCCCTCATTTAGAAGCTATCCTTCCATTTCTTGGGCTGAAATTGAGGAGTAAGCCAGGTTAGTAATTAATATCTGCTACATTTTGATAGACTATTAATTTGCCAAAAGTTACTACTTGCTCAATAACAGTTTTTACCTGCAACAGTTTTGTTGGTTTTTAAGCACATTGTGAATCCAACAATACAGAAATTCTGAACCCTGTATATGGTAACTGGGTTCAGCATAGCTGTAGCAGGAAAAAAGACACAGAAGAATTAAATCTAAAACTTCAAAACAGCTTTCTGGATTCAAAATGCATTTGATACACACGATGAGGTGACTGACACTTGCATTTATATGAATAACTGCTGGCTACTATTATTTTAAGCTTTATTTTAAAGAAAAAATAATAAATTTTAAAATGCTGTAGAAGTGATGGTTAGTGCAAAACAGAAAACAACACTTACTGGGGATGAAAAGGCTTTGATGTGTCAAAATTAAAAACTTTGAAATTTGTCACATTTTTGTTTTGATGTAAGCCTATTAATATTGGTTATTGTACCTGTTTCATACTCACAATATGTGCTATTCTAATAACTTCACACTTAATTTCCTTGATCTTCCTGAAAGAAATTATGTTATGGGTCATTTGCTGAGAAAGCTCAAAATTTGTACACAGGGCGATATTTCTCTTGCCAGATTGCTTTTCAGAATCAAACATACTTTTAATGCTGGTTTTGTGCTTTTCAATTGTCTTTAAAGACTGGAGAACTATCAGGATCTTCTAATATGCTCTGACTAAAAACTCCTCGGAATTTTTTTTCTTTTTTAAGGAGAGCTATTTGGAATCCTCTTTACATTACTATTATGTAATCTTCATTATGTTGTTGAATATGGATGCAGAACTCTACATATTATAAATGCATGTAACTCACATAATATATGTTTTGGGGTTGTTTTTTATTTTTTCAGACTACTGAAGATTTTCTTTTAGCAAACTCTCTCCTTCCCTGTAACTAGGTAGATCAAAAAATTCAGTTAAGGCTTTTCCCATGGTCATTATATGGAAGAGGCAGGTCAACAAACAATCACAAACTAGTTATATTAAACAGCACATTTAAAACAACCGGATTATTCATTTTTAACTACTACTGTTAGATAAATCTAAGTAAATAACAGGTAATCTGTTCATAGTCATTGTACTATTACGAATTTAGAACTTGAGTTATCTGAAAGCAATGATCATGTTAGAAGTCGCCATGTTCCATGTTAAAAACAGGACCAAGCAAAACTCAAACTAAAATGGAAACCATTTTTTACTTGATAATTCAGCTCATCCTACACAATTTTTGGTAATCTTTGTGCTGTTCTCAAAAGATGCAAATGAGTTTTTTAACATCATGGACTACACAGGATCTTATTTGCTTCTGCTGCATTTCAGGAGGATAACTAAGTTCTGCAGTGATGATCTGCACATAAAAAATTAAGCAATTCCCCCCCCCCCCCAGAAAAACAAGATAAAAATCAAAAAAACTTTGAATTTAGACTTTCTGACTTTTAACTGTCAACAAGTTCTTAACAAGAAGAGCATGCACAGATGTAACATCTTTTTTTATCTGGGGAAAAGGAAATGTGTTCCTCATTAAAACAACCACAATCTCTTATATAACATTATTGAGAGTAATAAATAGTCAGTTTTAAGTTTTAGATAATAAAACTGTTATCAAATTCACCAATAAGTAATCGCATCCTCTAAAAACAAAGAATAAACATGGGGGCAAGGCTCACTCCCCCAAGAAATAATTTTTTTCTGTCCCTGAGACTGCAATAGTCTCATTCTCTTACACTTCTTTTCAAGCTTCTACAGCCATAGCTTCCTGCCTTTTCATGATTTTCATGCTGAAGCTTAAGGAGCAGAGATAAGAGGTTTGAGGCAAAGATAACATGAAAAAGCAGTTTCATGGGAGGAGAAGGGGAAAGGAACCCTTTGGGGTTAAGATATATCCTTAGCTGGAGCATTCAGAACAAGCCTTTTACTGCTGTACCTTTGGTTAACTACATATCATTTTTTGGTCTTTTTGCTGTTCTTCTAAGATCATCATTCACACTGCTGATTTTATGGAAGACTTTAATCCCATGTGGATGAACACAGTATCCCCTCTTGAACCTGACCCTCAAAGGAGGTCAGAAAAAAAGAGTTTACAGATCTCAACAATTTAATAAACTAAGATCCATCTCTCAGTAGAGATAGTATTGTGGTTTGTGCATTTTATTGGTACTAGATTTTTCTTGTTTGCTTTTTTTCCATTAAAGCATTAAAATTTGGACTTTCTAAATCTTGTATGCATACACAATTAATATATACACACAACAGACATGTAAATATATACTAAACATTGCTGACAAAGACCAAAAAATTCCTAAAGAAGAAAATGAATGTGATAGCTCTTTAGACTATCTCTGCTCTTCAAAGCAGTGACTTAAAGCTTTCAAATAAGAATGCCAAGGACTAATACGACTATATTTCATTTGTTTGAATGAAGAAAGGGACCAGCATAAAAAATATTTGAAAAAGGCACTTTATAAGTCACTATCCCTCTTTGGAATGTAATTTCCACCATGCATATTTTCCACATCCTGTACAAACGAGAGTAACAGCCAGTTAGAAGTAACTCAGCACTAAGCTACCAATAGGTTGCTGCTCACAAGATTTCCAATCCCTGAAGTTTCTCCATATGTTGCTAAGTTATCTTATAATGAGAATATCCATTTTCTGAAATCTAAACTGGGTATTAGTCAATATGGAGTAAAAATACCATATTTTAAGCTTATATTTCCAGAGGCCTTATAGATGATGCAAAGTTGGATCTTCCTCCTCCTCCTCCTCCTCTTCCGCAGTTCTCATTTTCTCCCTCAAGAGCTGTCAAATATCTGACAGCTCATCCCAGTCCTCAGCCTTGCAGCTCAGAAAGCTGCTCTAATTCAGAGGTGTAAAGAAAACCCGACACAGTGACTCTGGGAAAGAAAAGGAAGGTCAATGGTTGTGTGACAGACACAATCATCAGTTTTCTGTATGATTTTTTTCCCCTGACTTCCATCATTCAGATAAAATGTCACCACCAATTTGGTATGCAAGTCTGAAGGAATGTGTAGTAGTCAGAGATTTGCTGTGTGACCAGGGGAAAGGGTCAGAAAGGGAATCCAGTACTGAAATACCAGCTCATCAAATAGCACGCTGTGCAAGTTGGTTCCCTCTTCCTCCTTTATTTCACAAAATATATACATAAGTGAAGTAAAAATATTAAAAATAACTTTTTTCCATTTGAGTTCTCATCCAAAATTTCTCTCTCCCCTCTCCAACCTGTTCTTACTTTATACGCAGGTTTAAATACAGTGCAACTATTGGCACTTCCTCCACAATCTTAATACAGTTGTATTGGTATAAACAGCCCAAGTGTCAGAGGGCTTGAGGAGATTTTGGGCAGGACCTGCCAAAGAAAAATAGAAGCTCTAATGGAAATTCTGTAAAACCCTATTGCCTATTTGAGATCCCACCTAGATAGTTTCCAGTATACTGAGCAGCTTGGATTTAAAAAAAAAAAAAAAATCCCAGTTAATATTTAAATTATCTGTTCAATAATACAACACTGACAGTCAGGCTCTTGCAAGACATCTGGTTATATAGATACTATGCTGGTGCTCCTGAGAAAGATGATGCAAACTTTTAAGCATCAGTAAAACAAATTAACCAATCTTTTTCCCATCAACCATTCTTATCTTCACCTTTTGCAACAGGAACACACACTTACGTGAATCAGCACAGAAAATAACTCTCAGTAAGAGACAAGAGTTTCTATATAAACCAAATTCATTTTTCAGAACTCTCAAGTTTCACCTCCTCTAATTACTGAGAATTCTTTATGCCATTAGAGCTAACATATCAGCTGAAGACATGCATGTCTTACATAAAAGTGAAGGCTTTAGAGTATTAGTTACACTAACACCCGAAATGAATGCTGCTTCTAACAAGCCATCCCTGCACTTACATTTCATCTGTTATCAAAACTTTATTTCATCAGACAGGAGCTGCAAGTGAGTGTGCTCAGGAGAAGTCAATTTATTTACCACTCAAACTTTGTGCTGGTATTTTCATCTAAATTTAAACTATCTTCAGTATGGATAAGCAGAACTCATTAGCATTTTTCAGACTTCCCTGTCTAGATTTGTCATAGGAGAGTTCTCAAAACACAGTTGAGCCAAACAATTAGAGATCAGAGGAAGCAAGAACAAACTCTGTTAATATTAAAGGATAAACTGAAGACATTACTAGCTTCTCTGAATTTACTTTTAAGGTTGTGAACACACCACCACCACCAAAGCTGGTAAATAATCTCTCCAGCTTCTTTGTTCCCTCTTAAGACTTTATGAAGTCAAGGAAATTTTAAATGACGTTGACTCCTGACTTTCATAGTGATAACAGGAAAATTGCAGCGAACAGTCACACTAAAAATAGCACATTATTGCCCCCTGATAGCTCATCTGAAATATTTGCAGCTCTTGAAGTTATTCCTTCTAAACACGAACAATGAGAGCCAGCAGCCTTCCCCTGGCAGGCTCGGAGACTGACTATCACGATCTTATCTTCATTGAGATACTTCCTGATTGAGGGAGAGCCAGATCTCTGGCAGATCCCACAAAGTACATTATCTGGAATAAAACCCTTCCCCTTGCTAGCAGGCACTGTGCTACCCCTTCTCGCAGCTGTCTTATCAGTTCTAGATTATAAGAAGCCTTTCATGAGTTAGGCATGGAAGCAATTTGGAAGCTTTCTCAAAAGCTTGAGCTTTTAGACCTACTAAATAAGGCTTAATGTTTATAAATGACATGTCAGAGTAACTGAAGAGACTCTGGAAGAAGCTTTCCTGTCTTTTTTTAATAGGGAGACAGTGTCTTTTTAGTGCCTGGGCACACACAAAAAAAAGTGATCAACCGACTTCACAACCTGGAATGGGTACAAAAAGGGGCTCCAGCAAAGGATGAAACCTCAAATACATGCTTTTATTTTAAACACAAATTCCAAATATTGTTTGCCACTCTACTTGAGTTATTACCTCAAAGATGCTCTCAAAAAAGTAAAACACAATATCTTAAAACTGTCACTGAATTCAAATGTGTCCTCTGAGGACCACAGACCTTCAGCAACCTACCTTTGGAAAAGAGTTTTTACTTGGATGGTATTGACCAAAAAACTACTCCCGGTAAAGAAGGACCAGGGCCAAGCCTAGGTCTACTTTTCTGTGAGCGAATCGTTACAGCTTCTGGCATATTCCCTTTGATAAAAAGCTAATTTGCCCTTTTCTAAGTTCAAATCAACCTTTTAATACAGAAATACTTGGAACTGGAGACGGTTACGAACTGATCAATCTTCATAACACCCTTGAAGTGCGGTATGCAGTAACAAAGTCTCTTTGTTTAGTGCTCAACACCATGTGACTTCAAGGTTTTTGGACAGGAGATGGATAAATACCAACCTCTACAGTGCTCACATAAACTCATGATAGACCACAGCAAAATGAAGCAACTTACCACACTTTCCTGTATCTAACCAATTCACTAACATTCTGGTCTTGTGGCTTAAGCAAACAGAGCTAGAAAAAGCACTGGAACTGTCCTGTTTTGGTTATTATACAATACTTTTAGTTACTATTTTATAAAACCTGTGTTAGGAAAAATGCAGTGACAACTGATGAAAAATATTAACGAAAACTGCCCCCAGAAAATAAAAATCGTTAATATTGCATAATATATTGTAAAGCCTTAGCTTTCATCAACCAACATATTTTGGAAAAGACCCAGAATAAATAGTTCACTCACTTGTAAAGAATTTGTTATATTTCTTAGTATGGAAAAGTATGATTTTCCAGAGTCCTGAACTCCAACCTATGAATATAAAATACTGAGTTTCTCCTGCATAATTGTACTATTGCTAAAGATATTTCACAGTTTATATTTGTTATTGCTAGAAGCTTACTCAACATGCATATTTTGCTCAAGTTTCTCTCACTTTAAGTCTGAATCTGCTCTTACAAATCATCATCTGCTTATTCCCATTTATTTTTCTTGCACTAGGTACTAAAACATTCTCAGAATTGTTTGCTACTGTTTTTCTGATGCTGTACCAGAGCCACTGCTAAAGTTGTAACATTCTGTAGAACACAAGGTTGGTATATCACATTTTTACTTCTTATTCCTCTCCCTCTGCTCCTATAAGCTGTTTGATCTACATTTAGTATTTGGAAGGACATAGCATCAATTTTTTCCTCAGAGATTAGAAAGCAATTACAAAGTGTAAATTACTGCTTTCGACAAAACAAGGATAATACCATAAGCAGGATAATACTACACAGTGTCTCAGGTTTCCTCTAAAGAGGTGCCATCAGAGGCAGAAGGTAGAGTGAAATAGCTTGGATGGTGATGGTCTAAATGGCTACACCAGGGCTGAACTTCTAAAAGACTTCCAAAACATATACTCACAACAACAACGGGGTTTTATAGTTGTTTGTGGCCAGCATTTACCTGGTTTTACTCACAACAAGATACTGCCAAAGAAGGCAGTCACATCCAGTACATCCCAAGAGTTTTTCAAAATAAAACTGCCAAGTCTGTGGTTTTTTAATCTGAATATTGAGTATTTGTTAGGTTTGAAGTGTTTTCAAAGGAGAAAGGGAGAAAAGCACATGATAAGCTTATAACAGGCTTTCAAAACTCTACTACCTACCAAAGGGCATAACCCATTTCTCTCTATCTCCTTTGGTTATCTTCAATAGTCCAGGTGTCACATCAATTGCTTTAGGCTTTCCATATCTCCCAGTATTGCTGGTATAACTTTTTGAAAATAAGGTTCAGGTGCACTTCCTCTTCTTCTTTTGGTAATTGCGTCTGTAAGCTAACCCCAGAACTGCTGGATGAGGAGATTATCAAATAGATAAAAATCTATGCAAGTAAATCTACTGGTTATTTCACTGAAGAAAAAAAGATACAGTTTAAATACATTTTAAGAGTGCAGAATGATCTCTAGCAAATTTTCTGTACCAACTACCAGAAGCTTTAGAAACACGGTCTAACTCTGTCTACTGGCTTGGAGCAAGAACTAAAAGCAAAACAGACGGTTCAGTTCCTTAACACAACCACATTTTTTGCTGCTTTTTCAAATTATTTGGCTTAACTCTGTCTTGAACTCCTGCTAATCATAAAGGTTGCAAAAGTTACTACTGATTTAGTCTGATTTTCTCACAGAACAGGCAAAATATTGTCCACAGTACTATGATCTGTTACCCACATAACTATCTCTACATAAAAATACTGAGGTAATTTCTAGATGCTGCATTCTCCATCCTTGTCTCAGAATGACTCTGTGCTGCAGTGGAACAAGCTATTCTAGCCTAGATTAAAGAAAGCAAGTGCCAAGAGCAGTCTTCTTTAAGGGGCACAGACTTCAGCACTGGATGGAATTGACCCCAGTGCTTGCCAGAGCAAGTCAGCCCAGACTGAGTGTTTTTCTGCTCTAGTTAGGTGAATATTTGAACTCAAATAGCTCAGGCCTATACAATGACACAGCTATCACACTTTAAATAGCTTATTTGGCACCCTTGCATTTACTGCCTATTAACATTCCTGGTCTCAGTTTCAACAAAGGTACTTTCCATCATTAGATGATTAATTAACTGTATTTAGATAAATCTCACATCTGAAAACCAGTCAAGTTTGAACACGCCAAAAACCAAGCAAAGCACTTGTATGCTTGATACATGTTCCATGGCTTACCTTACTTAGTTTCAAAATAGATTGAGATTGATGTTTGCAGACTAATGCACTCAGTAAGGCATATTAAATATTTGTATCACTCCACCTGAACACCAGATCTTCTCCTGCTGCACTGTTTCTTTGTGCTGAAACTCTCAAAGTGGCTAGAAATTATTTCTGCTTTCATATGAATACTTATTGGTCATATTTAATAATAATAGCCAGTACCACTATTAAACAAATAAAAACATTATAGAAATCAGTGTGTTATATTGTAAAAAACAAAGGTTTAGCTTTCAGCCTCAGGTTCTCTAAATATACAGTAAAGACAACTGGGAAATTATTGTCAATATTGTCAATACTGAGGCTATATTAGACAGATAACTGAATTCAGTTTAATGAGTTTGATGCTTTGGCTTGCTACAGTTTTGGGGCTTTTTATATTAAAGTTTGTTAATGATTTAGCATGCTTCAGCAGCTTCTGAAAGGGCTTGAGTAAATAACAAAAAGTCACAGAACAAAAATAAACCAAGAGCCAAACCCTCAGACACTGTCAAACTCGGAGTGGGAGTGCATTGTTTTTAAAACAAGAAATTCTTTGGTGCCAGCATGACTCCAACCTCAGCTTTCTGTAGCATGCTTCACTCACTATACATGCAGAATGCACTTTAATTTCATCCTTGGGTTGTATACACACATTCCTGGTATTTTTAGAAGCACTTTAAAAGTATAAAATCTATTCCCTATGCCCTCATCAATTTGAAATTACCATTTTAAGGCTGATTAAATAAGGATTAGTGCCAATGTTCTACTTATTAGTCTGTGTCTTCAGCTGGAACTGATGATGTAGTATTTGTCAATAACTAGTTCACAGCCTTAAATCCTACAAAAAGAAACCTCTGCAAGACAGTCCATCTGTCAAAAGATTTTGCAGCAGGCTCCCATGTAGAAGAAACCCATCTATTATGGGATGATACAAGCTTAAAGTGGCATGTATCACAGCTGTTTGATTACTACTGGGAAGATGACTTGCATCCCCCTTACAGCCCTGTATCAGAATCCAGCAGTGATGAATTGAATTTCCCCTGCTTTAGCGTGATGATGGATTACCCCAGCACTATGTGCAGGAAAGGTGAAGTCTGGTCCAAAATTAACATCATGGCTAGAAGATGCTGGTCTAAGTAGTGATTTCCAGCACATCTGAAAAGCTGAAAAAAAACATTCTAAGGACCTTTCAAAAGTTTAAACATGAGGTTGTAATCTGGGAATTTTCCATAGGAATAAAGACCCTTATTACACAAGCACCTGGAAGACACGGATCAGGCAGCAGGTTCAAAAATTTAATGAGTTTATTCACAAGATCTGACCTCAAACATGCTCTGCAATCCAGACACACCCCATTCCAGTCACTTCAGTCAAACAGCATGCCCCAACTAACAAAACATCATGCTATGAACTGAGATCTACATTACTCTGTTGGTCTACCAAGCGGGGAATAAAAAAGTATCAAGTTTTTTAAATCAGTGTTACTACACGCAAAAGGAGAAACAAGAAAACCCCCGATGATTTAAATCTTGCACTGAAATGTCGTGTTTCAACAAAACTAGGGTCAATAGTTTTACATTTCACATATAAATACCACTATTTATTTCAGTGTGTTCCTTACAGTTTTTACTGCACCATATTTTTAAGCATTCTGTGGGTTTTTTTCTTTGCATTTTGGGGTTCTCAGTGTAATGGACCTACATATGTTATTACAATACAGAAAACTTTGACTGGACTCCATTCACATAGCACTTGCAAGGCATTAAACAATTAACTAAATTAAAATATTCTTTAAACTATACTGTACATTTTTTGTCATAATATTTTATGGTAGTTACCAAGATTTAGAGGTCAGGCTCAAAGAACAGTATGCATGAGAGGTTCAAATCCTGCTTTCATCTTTGAAAGAGGTTTTGAAAGAGACAAAACCAGATCAATTTGCTTTAAAATACATTTCCCTTGCCTCAAATACTTAAATTTCAAGAAAAGAGGGAAAAAAACCCACAACTAAACTTGGAATCTCATTTATGCTTTCCTCACTTCTATTCAACTATTTCACTTCCATATCTTCTTATTCTCAGAAAATAAACACCTTTAGAATCCATCAATGCTTTACACTTCAATAAACTTTCCAGTATTTTTCCATACATTTTTTGCTCTATGTGTAAAAATGTTTCACTCAAACTTTTTCTCAACCTTTCCTAATCGCTTTCAATTCTCCCCTTTTTTCTTTCTGCATGAATAAAGAGTTCACGTAACATTAGCCATCTGCCCTCCCAAATACATAAATTTCACTAAAATCCCCATAAAATATATTCTTCTTTTTCAGTCAAAGTAAGCCTCTTAATCTTTCTTCATAAATTAAACCTTTAAAGCCTGGTATGATTTCTTGTTTCTTCTCTTTGACCGCTGAAGAGAAATTATCTAAGAATCAGTACTGAAAACTTCCGCCTGGGATTTGGTCTGAACATTGCTTCCAATAAGCTAAGAATTTTATCTTTTGAATGTGGATAATGCTTAAAAAAACCTTTTTTCTCTACAGTTGCAGTACTGTGTTTTTCATATTGATCTTGTGCTGTACCAAGTGGGCAAAGAGAAAAAAAAAAAAAACACTGCCATTTTCTTGAAAACCTGCAGCCCATTACCTCCCAGTTAACCATCTTATAGGAAAGAAAGATTTTAGAACAGATATTCATCATAATTGTCCCTACACAACCCTGCCAAAAAAAGTAATTTTGTTCTTGTGGGGAACCTTCGCTTTCAGTGATCCTTTATTTCACCTTCAGGGAAGTTCGTGTATCCCAAGTCTCTTCCACAGAATGTGAATACTACTCTATAAAAAGTCATAATGCAGTTTTGTTACCTTAAAAAACAGCTGTAACATGACATATTTTTTCCTGGAGCTTTAATTTGGTGACACTGAATCAGAAGTTCCAGTTGAGAAACAGTTAACAGCAAAGAAATTGTGTCTATATGCATGCCAGTACAACAAGTCTTTGATCGTGATCAAGCCCATGGGCACCATCATTACATAAATATTAAATTGCCTCCACAAAATCACATAAAGAAATGGTTGCTAAGCAAAATATTCAAAAGGAGGAAATGCCAGACTCAAGGTAGCCTGTACAATCCAGTTCTCATATACTATAATACCACTCCTAATTGAAGAGTAAAATATTAGTTTTCACCACCAGGACTTCTGCACATTGCAGGGAAAGAGATCACTACAAACTTACTTTCATCATTACGCTCACTGTACAGTCCTGTGCCTGAAAACAGAAACCTGTATCTATAATCTGGTACATAAAAATAATTATTTTCTTTGCGAACATTTCTACCATGTTCTACCAATGTATTTAAGGACTTCACAAATTTATTTTCAAAAACTCTCTTTCTGGAATTAAGCATTATTCTTGAATCTGTGTTACAGCTGTGCCCTAAGTCCCAGTGTCTGGCAGTCACATGGAACATGTGTAGGGTGCCCTGGTTTCAGCTGGGATAGAGTTAATTTTCATCCTAGTAGCTGGTACAGTGCTGTATTTGGAATATGCTGATGTTTTAGTTGCTAGCAAGTCGTGCTTAATCTAAGTCAAGGAGGTTTCAGTTTCCCATGCTCTGCCACTGAGAAATGGCACAAGGAGCTGGAAGGGAGCATGACCAGGACAGCTGAAATGTCTGGGAGGGAGCAGCAAGTTAACTTCGAGGTATTTAGTTGCTGGCTGTGATTTAAGCACTACACCGGGAAATTCACCTGAATCCAACATTCTCAATTCCAGACCTACTCAACACTTCAAACCTTCTTGGTGAGCCACAGCCACACAAAGTAGAAATCCTCCATGTTGGTACCCATAAGACACCTGCATGATTAACTGTTTATACATGTTGATTACCTCATTTTGCCTTTATTCTTTCTCTGTCTCATTATTTAATTGCAATGTCATGGATGGTTTCATCTTGTTTTAAATCAAATAGCAGAAAACAAAATAATTTCAAAACATAGAACACTGAAAAAAAAGTTTTATGGCAGAGTTCTCTTGAAGTTATACTCTGGATAGCGAAAAAAAAAATACTCTATCAGTCACAATAAATAACAACACTTTCATATGAATTCAAAGGACTCCCTTTCCAAGGATTTTGAAATATATTTCAAAACTCTTCAAGACACAGCTACAGGGAGAGTGTACGACCCTTTTAACCAAAGATAAAAGAAGCATAAACACACACCATCAGTTTCTACTCCATACCACTGTATGTATTTCACACTTGACTTTGCTCCAATCATACTTTCACTTGCAATGTTGCTATATTGCCAGAACAGCAGCAGCAAACAAACAGAACCATCTTCTGCCTGTACTTCAATTTGTCGATTTCCCTACCATTTTTCAAACAATAATTAGTAATTTTAAAAGGGCCTCACATGTGCAACTGTTTCATTAGATTAAAGAGCTTTTATTTTGCTCATATACCAACAAAAAAAATGCACACTTATGGGTACGTTGTAACAAATCCGTTACTCTTGGAAACCAGACAACAGTTCTAAACCAAATTACAGCAAATTCCATAAAGGGAATTAAATAACTGAATTTCGGCTATTGATAGCACTTTACTACCTGCTAGCAGCATTATGCCTTCACAGATGTTTAAAACACATGAAAAGAAATAAACTGAATAGCACTCCTTTTCAATGCACAACGAACTCACTGAGAGGCTTTCTCATCTTCCATTCGCTTACCTCTTCCCGATAATGCGCTCGGGTTTTGTACAGATCCTGGGTAATTTCACTTGTGCGACTGACAGTGTTTTTGCTCACAGCTACCTTGCAGAAAACTTGGGGGAGCATGACTGTCACAAGTGAACAGGCAGCAGAAGGGGACGTGAATCGTGAATCTGATTCTCAAACCGGATCAGCCGCCACGATCCCCTGCAGCAGGAACCTCCGGGAAAGAGCCAGCTGCATGGTGGCATCTCATCACTGCTAAAGCACAATTCTCAGTCTTTAGCCAGGTATCAAAAGCAAAAAAGGACTGTCATGGTACCACAGCATTCAGATGGGTCAGTGACAGCGGCCACCAGAGGGGCAGCAGATGGAGGGGAAAGAGGTTCCTGGGGAGAAAAACTGAGCAGACACTCTGGAAGGTGCTCCTGGAAACACACAGAGGGAACAGCTTCAATTAAACTCGGGGATATCTAAGAGATTGCCAGGGTACACAAGAAAGAACAAAAGGGACTCTGAAAGAGAAAAAGCAAATGGGCATGGCCCAGGGGACCCTGCAGCAATCAGGCTGAGCATGTTGTGGCAGAAATCCTTACGCTGACACGCACGACTTCTCTGCCAGACCACCTTTTCTCCTGCAAAGCGTGGAAATCCTTTAACTTGTAAAAGTCAGCATATGCAATCAAGTCTCCCTTTAGTCTCCACATTACCAACAATGTGTCTTAAGCCACGACAGCAGCACTCGCTTCAGAATACACGGAAGGTCATCTTTCAGTTGGGAGTCTGCTTCTAGAGGGCATCGATTTCCACTGCCATCCTCGCTACGAAATGAGAAGATGCAACTTTACCCCACTTGAATTAGTCACTCTTTCTTGAAATACCTCTACCTGTATGGTAAAAGCAGATTTCATGTACTGCAAAGGCCTTTGCCCTGACACAATAATCATTCTGATGTCTTAGGGGTTTCAGATACAAACATCTGGCAAGTTTCAGTTTTCTCATGACAGAGATCCTGCTGGCACTGTCATGCAGCTAACATGGGTGTATTCCCTCTGGATTTCAAGTTGTCTCTGGAGATCAGTGTGCTTGTAGGCTCCACTGTTTAATATTACCACCCAGTGAGACTGACTTTTTTGCAGGCTCCTTCAGTCTGTAGAACCAAAATGTGAATATAAGGCATGCTCAGGCTGACAACTGCCTGCACTCTGTATTCATCTAGAGATACAAAATTTACGCTGTCCTCATAGAAAATTCTTGTATTTGAAGACGTAATTGTAAAGAAATCCATTCTTCCTAAATACTTACGGGTGATACACTAAAGAAGATTGATTTTAAACTTTCCCAGGATTATATCCTCTCAAAAAAAACCTGGTCCAATATTACTGTCATGTCACACATCAGTGATATGTCCTATAATCAGAGGGAACTACTTCCCATCACATTGAGGACCTGAGGAACATCCCTTACATCATCTGACCCCCGTGTCAAACATTACTTGGAACAATCCTATCTGAGCTCAGTTTCTACCCCTGGGAGAGGGAAACAGAGCAGATTCTTCTCCATTACCACACTTTCTCTTCTTGCCCGAGTCTTGCTCTAGCCAAAACGGGATGCAAAATATAGGAAGTGGTAAAGTCAAAAGCCTCTCCTTCCCTCTAGTTGTCTATTCCTGCACTGTGTAAACTGACACAGAGTGCAGGGGCAGCACTGTGGCTTTACCTACTTACACTGCCTTTGAAATTTGATACTTATGCAGGGGCTAAAAAAACAGAAAAAACCACAAAAAATCCAAACAAGAAACCCCAAAGAAACAAGCCCGAAACCAGAGTACACATTCCCCTCCGCAAAAAAAAAAATTCATTATATTAAACAGAGAGGGAGAGAAAGAGGGGAGAGAAACAAGAAAGCCAAGACTCAAAATGAAAAATGGTAGAAAGAATGGCAGGTAAATTCAAATTATTTAAAGTTTAGAAACGCAAGGGGGAGGATAAATCTTAGATTTTAGCAGACAGGAGGAACAGTTCCCTAATTCCATCAGGACTGTGAAAGTAAAGCCCCCAGAACATCTGAAATAGGGCCAGTCAGCCACCAGGACAGTTTTCTGGCAGCTGAAACCGCAGCAGATGGGGAAGGGGCAGAACTCATCTCTCAGAACAAGCCTCTCAAGTCAACAATAGTTCATAGCTGACTCGGGCAAAGTCAGGCTTACATCCTTTGTTCTGAGCTTCCCCTGCTAACTGCTCACTGAAAGCATTAAAGATTAGCACAATTCTTCTACAAGTGGTATGTTTATCCAGAAGGGCTGAGAAAATGCTCTGGCTAGCAACCTGCTTCCTTCAGGCAGAAATTCAAGCTCAGATATTTACCTGTTTGCAAGAAGTTGCTGGTTATTTAAACACAGAATTCGATTAGAATCAAATTTCATATGTGCCTGTCTCTGGGCAAGTCCTATGCAACTGTGCTAGTTCATATGAGCAGCACTTAGGACAAATCTGATCATTCCCACTCAGAATGCTTTGGTTCACATCTATCAGCAGCCCTGAGAGGCACAAATAGATTGCTTTAAAATGAAACTAAACTGGATATACTCCATGAACACCTGTAGTGCTCTCCAACCTCTGACAGATGCTCCAGTCCACACAACGAAAGCTCTCAAAAAGGCACAAAGCAGGTCCTCAGTAGCAGCTCTTCCAATCAACTGCCCCCTTTCTCTAATGCCACTTGATAAGGCAGAAAAGGCCTTTGATTTCACAGCAAAAATGTGCACATATTTTTAGTTTGGTCTTTCCTCCACGCTGCTAGAGAAAAGCTTTCCAATTTCCACCTCCTCGCCCAAAACATATGTCCTGTACATTGGAGTTATTAAAGTACACAGCACTGGAAAAACAGAAACCAGAGCTCGGTGATCACCAAAGGAAGAGCCACTTCCCCAAATTAAACTAGGACATTGGCCAAAAGGAAATTTTTAATAAAAGTAATTCACCTGCTCTTATATTGAGAAGATTTTTTTTTTTTTTTTTTAATTTCTGTCCAGGCATTTTTTCTCATGATGCATTCAATACAATTGCCGAATAGAACATAAGACAAGCCATGAAAAGGAATTCCAACTAAGATGCATCAAAACACAGGAATACAAAAATTATTTAAGTACATTTGGAAGTTTAGGAAACTGGTAAATAGCTTAAACTCTCGCAGTACTCCAACTTCCCCTACATGACTGGTTTTAACTTTTAAATTTATGCCAGTTACAACCTAAGAAAATTCTCCCCTTTTCCTCCAGGAAGATCCATTACAACTGTTGCCCAGAGACAAGCTCCTGAAATGATTCACATTCAAAACAAACAAACAAAAAAAAAAACCAACCAAAAAACCAACCAAAGAAAAAACTTTCATCGTCTCCAGTTCACAACTGATTTTCTGTACTTTAGATGGCCTTGAATCAAATCATGCCCATCATGACACCAAAATAACTGTGCTGAAATTGGTACACTGCTAACACACATTCCATTAGTAAGTTACCAAGAAAGTCAAGCTACCTGACCTAGGTAAGGCAAGTGATCAAATAGTAATTTTTCAAGCTCTTTCAGAGAGAGAGTGAATAATCATCAAGAAAAAATAAATAAATAAATAAATAAATAAATCCTAACTCTGAATTATAAGACTGAATCCATCAATTGTATTTAAGAGAATAAGAAAGCAAATCTGAATCACTCTTCCCAATGCTCTGTAACTGGTATTTGCTAGATTCTCATGGATATTTGCATTAGCAATGCTAACTGATTTTTCATTGATCATCTGGATACTTTCATTTGTATTTTTTTATAAACACCCCATTGACATGCTTCTAAAATTTGTTTTGCATATGAAGATAAACCAGAAATTAAAGAAAATTTAGTAAAAAATTCCTCACAGGCAAGTTCTCCAGAGCGTGTTATCTTCTCTCTTTTCTTACTATGTATAAACCTTAGACCAAAGATGTGTTTTACAACACTCTGAAGTAAAAACAAATCTGCAATTAGACGGACAAACACAGAAGAGACACAGCAGAGTTGACAACCATGCCCTCATTAAAAACAAACATGCATTTTGCTTCTTCATATGATATGTGAAGAGATGGTTACTGCCAGCTCATCATCTGACCTTTGCTGCTATCATGTCAAGCAAAGGAAGGAAGCGTCTCAGCCAGCAAAGAACCATTTAAAATTCCACAGGTTTCAGGCAACATATTGACAGAAATTACAAGCACTGTCTTCCAGTGATTGAGCTCATCTGGCCTCTTTGGAAAGCACGGCTAAATAAGAAAAATTCATTATCTGCATTTTCATACTTACTATGGAAAGAAAGAAAATCTAGAGGCTGGGCAGGTTGAAGTATTTTTCTCAGTCTGAATTTTTCATATACAAAAAATTAATAACTTCACTCTACATTGTTAACTTTTCTTAGATTTGCCTTCCTAATACAAACACCTAACCCTCACATCTAGAAACATTATCAGTTAACTGCTTCAATTTACACTTAAACACCACTCTTTCCAAAAGCCTGCAACAACCAGTCAGAAGGATGAATCAAGCTAACAGCCTTAAGGTGTATACACCATTTGGCCACTGTATTTGAGAGTAAAGGTAGCAAATAATCGAACAACTTTACAGGAGGTTCTAGCATTAACAGTATTTCTTCCTACTAAGGTCACATTTGCTGATTCACAACTGTCTGGGGGGAAAAAAAGTAGTGCTCCCCTCCAGATTGCCTGGTAAAGCATGACTGAAAAAAATTTTTAAAAAGATCTCCAGATAAACTCTCAGCTCCAAAGAATCTTACAAATAAGACTGATCAAAATGCAAACAACTCCACAAGGTGTCAAAAACTTGTTTCTGTACAGTCTGCAGCAAAGACCGTCTTTCTAAGCAATATTTCACTCCCTTGTACTTCATATTCCCATTAGGCTGTCATTACACATCCTGGGAGATGAAAAGCCACGGATATTCACAGAATGGTGTTCTTTGCCTCAGACTCCCCCTATCTGCAGGAGTTCCTTTACTGAAACACGTTTACCTACAGCAGAATGCAGAGGCTCACTGATAACCAACTGATGGATAACAGCTTGCCAAGACAAAGATGCCTCCTTCAACCAGCTGTGTTTCAAGGTATTCTCTGTGTGTCAAACTAAAGTTTCAGAGATAGCAGAAGGTAGGCACACAGCTGCTTGTTCTTTCTTCCAGTAACTTCTGTCCACACTCTGGCAGTGTTTGAATACATCTACATTTCAAAAGTAAAAAGCTAGGACTTGGTTCCAGCAGACTATTGCAGCGTTTTCTTTTTAATTTGAAGAGCTCTGTTGGTTGTTAAAAGATGCATCTTTCCTCAGCTCCTCTGAACACACTTACCATTTCTCACAGGAAGGCACTTGAAGAATCACAGGACTTTAACAAGTCACACAGAAGGTACTTTGTGCTTCTGTTTTGAGGCTTTCAAAGGAAACTTTTCCAAGATACTGAAACATACTGGCACTACACAAACAAGGGAAGACAAAACCCCAAACCCCCCACTTGTTCTGTATATACAACATCAGTAATCTTCATATTTTCAGTCTCTTCCAAACTAGCTATTATGGCCCTATTATTTCAATTTCTGAACTGTAGATAAAGTGTGGCAGATAGAAGGCTTTTCCTAGAAGTGGTTCTTTTTATTTTATAGCTGACATTCTGTTGCAAAGGACAGAAATAACCATGTTTGTTTGGCAATAATGAAAACTACATGAAGTGTTACAGCCTAAAACACACCTTGAACACCACAGCATTATTCAGGTCACCACCACAGAACTCATGCCTGAAACCTTAAAAACACCTACATTCACTTCTGTAATTTTCAGAAGCCTTGGAAAAACATCAGAATTTTTCCTCTGTTGTATCTACATTTTACAAGTCATTCCAAGTTGATGAGAGCCTCAGTCTCTTTCTTTGTTCACAAAGAACACTAACAGTAAGCTAATTGAGGATGGAGAAAAGCAGAAGCTGAACTGGAATGATAAAAGAGGATTCAGCTTAACATATCCTGTAGACCAATAATGAAGAGACACACCTGATGGGTGACACGGACAACCTGAAATCTGTTTCCTCCCAGAAATAGATCCTGAATTTAGTACAAATAAAAAGTTCAGGAAAGAATAATGACTAACAGGACTCTGATGCAAGTCTTCGCATTTTGCCAGAGAGCAAAAATAATTCTTTAGACCAGTGAATAGGATCCTACCAGGGAATGGGCACTTGATCTCCAGCTGCAGCTACACTGCCTCTGCATTTTGTCAGTTAAAACAGGAAAGCTGCAGATTAACCACATTTCATCCTTCCCTCCACCCTCCTTTCCTTTCTTAAGCAAATCAGATCTACTCTGAGTATAAAATCAGTGCTGGTTTACGGCTGTCCAAAGGGACTTTTTTGGGATAAACTAATTGTTACTCCAAGGCCATCAAGAAAGGGAAGCAGCAACAGATCCTAATCCCCTTTTGTATCAGGGTGTCTCAGGTACTGATCCCAGCACTGCTGCACAGGAAGACTGCAGGAGGACAGCAGGAGAAGAGAGGCACCATTGGCCTTTGTTGCAATGTACAGAAAACTCACTTCTGCTGCCTAACATCATAAGTGCCAAAATAAGATTTTGGCATCAGTGTGTTAAAAAAAAATCAACTAAAATAACCCATCCTGAAAACACAGACATTATAAATGCACAAATGCCTACTGTACTGACATGTTCTGCAGGCACAGGGCCTGAAACTCCAGCCCTTCTTTGATGTGTCTTTCTAGGTAGTGTTCACCCCAGGATATCTGAATTTCTTCCTTCAAAATAATTTTTCAATAGAATATGTCAAATGTAAAACCATCCGCACATTACATATATGGCACAAACACTAAACATGTGAAGATTTATATCATAAAAGGCTTTCTGGTGCAAATTTTGACTAAGAAGAAAAAAACCTAAGCCATATTCTATAATTTGATAATGCAGTTAAAAAAAAAACCAAACAAATAAAAAACCAAACCAACCAAACAATAACAACAAAAAAGCACCACAACCCTATAATATCATCTTGGTATGTGAAACACAGAACAACTGCCAACATCTGTTCCAAGGTTGTGGGACAGTTCAGAGCAGCATTAAGCAAAGAAATAAATGCAGGCACAAGAGTTTAACTAAAGCCCATCCCAGATTCTCTGTATTTCCTGGCATGGGCAATTTATTTTTAGTGTATTAATTCTCTAGGGAGAGAAATTGACCAAGCCCACAGTAAGTCTTCCACTCATCCCAGCCATGAAGGACATTAAGAGTTCTTGACCAGACCACAGCCTGTGATGCTAAGTTTCTTTTAAATCAGAAGCTCATTCTCTTTAAGAGCTGACAGCAGAACAGTTCCAAAAGAAGAAAAGCTGAATATATTTATCAGTGCCCTTTGTCTGGTTGGGCTGGGGGGTTTGTGACGTTACATCTCAATAACTCTATTCCTATAACATGCATGAAGTCATAGTGGGAGAAATCTGTTCTCCAGCAAAGCAATTTTTCAATAGTTTTGCAGTGCTATGGTTACGCACAAACATAAGCATTCACATAGAGTTTGTGGATTTATTATTTCATCTCGTGGCACCATAATTTCTTTTAGCATTAAGAGGCTAATTTTCTTCAAATAGGACTTTATTGTCATTCACATAAAAAGCTAAGTTGATTTAACAAACTCTACTTAATGAAAAATTAAATTATTCAGAAGGGCAAAAGAATATATAGTGTACAGGGTCTATTCCTACATCAGCAGCAACTGCACCTCCAAGAAGGTCAGAGAACACTGTTCCAGAAAACAGAAGCTACACACTAAACCTTTTTCTGAGAGTACACTGATTATTACAGAAGTATTCAGTAGCAAGAAAGTATCTGAGAGAAACTTAATTTTCTTCACCAGTGACATTTTCAGAAATGGAAACACAGTTCAATGAATAAAACTGACTTGCTCAGGAGAGTTTGTGGTAGACACTGAAAAAAAAGATGCTTTTAAAAAAAATAAATAATTTCACCACTTACTCGACCCTACTTCCTTGCATTGCTGGCTTGGACAATTCCACGCTTAGTATTTCCTTCCACACATGGTTCTTGGTCTTTTACTGGGACAAGCAGGCATGTGACGCATTTGGTAGGTACAAGATTCTTCCCCCAAACCCCAGCACTGTAAGTCTGCTGATCCGTCCTTGACAAATGTTTCTCTTTGGCATTTTACCACTGGTTGAAACAAAACCTTCTCACAGTCCCAGAAGTCTGATACTCGTAGCCTTTTTGCCACTGAGTCTTCGCACCTTGTGCAGACGTGAACTCAAAATATTAGAGGTAAGATTCAATCCCGTTTAGAAAGTCATGAACTATTGGTCTTCTCTGATACTTTGACCAGTGGCAGACCAGAATACAGCTCAAAACTTATTCCTTCTATGGATGAAAGAGCTTTAGCTACTAAATATTTGTCTCTTAAATAGACAGGTTACCTGCTCCTCCTGTTGTATCCTATTTCCTCACTTAACTGAAGTCAAATTTATAGACCTGCGCTCTTCTAAAAACAGTTGAGAGCAGCCTTAGGATATTAGAGTCTCAAACCATTAAAATTTATTACCACATCATCACAGGATAATAGAAAGAAAGCAAAACCAACTTTGCTAAGCCACACATGCAAAAAAACCGGAAACCAAACCATGACACAGAAATGAACTGTAAATAACTCGATCTCACTTTCCCCCAAGCTCATTTTCTACTGTGGGGAAATAGATGTCCATCTATTTGGAATTCATGGGAAGATTAGGGCCAAAACACTCCACAGCCAAGGCAAGAATGGTAATTCTGTCCTACTCTTATATTTCATGCACAGTTAGCAATCGTTTACTTGGCCTTTACAAACAGGCCTGGCTACAAAACAAACAAACAAACAAACAAGCAAAATTGAATGAAAAATGAATAAAAATAGTTTCTGGCAAACATTTTATACTCAAGAGATCCAGTTTATTTTGATTAAAATTAAATTTTAAAGACCACCTCTTTCCAAAAATGAAATGGTTTCTATGAAGGCAACATACCTAGAGGGACATCCTTGAAAGGACAAGGCATCCAGACAGGGGTAAAGATGCCATCTGTACATGAGACACTGTAAACATCTTTCAGTTTAATTGTATATTTTACTGCAGATACTAAAAATGAAGGCCTTATACAGAACACTAAGCCTAGTGAAACAGATGAAGAATCCTACTAGCTGCAATCGTATCTTTTACATGTTTTGCTTTGCTTTCTCCAGAAATGCCCACACAAACCATCGTCCCCTAAAACTTAAAAAAAAGCCTAACCAACCGACAAAAAACCAAAACCAAACCAAACAAAAAAACAAACAAAACCCCAAAAAACCAAAACCCAACAAACAACCCACCAAACCCCTCCCAAAAAACCACCACAGAAAAACCAAAAACCAAACTCAACCCCCCCAAAAAACCCAAACAAAGAAATAACAAAACAAACCCCAAAAAACCCCCACAAACAACCAAAAAAACCCCACATACAAACAAAAAAAAAATCCCACCCAAAAGCTATAATAGAGACTATATATCCTTCATTTTAAAATTATTATCATTATATTTAATGCTAGGACAATGTGTTGGTAATACTCTACCGTGAAGCAAAAGCAAACTACAGGACAGATTACCAACTTCTCTTCAAAGACTTGTTTGTTGCTATACAGTCTTGTTGCTTTACGGTCTGGAAAGGTAATATAAATGTATTCAACAAGTCATCTACGTTGCAGAACATGTTTAGAGAAAATAAAAAAAATACTTTGATATAAGTAAAAAAAAACCCCAAACAACCCACACTTATTTACTGGAATTTTTCCCCCCCGCCCCTTGAGATTCGCAATTCGGGCAGTCAGCAGCGTATTATAGAACTACAAGAGAGTAAGAAAGCTGAAATATCAACCAAATAGCCCAGGCATATTTCTCGAGCAGTGATGAAGTGTATTCATGAATAAAAACCTTGCTTCATTGGACTAAGTTTGTTCTTAGAAAGTAGGTCAAAATTTATTCACATGGACATAGAGCAGCAATTTCATAAGGCTGGAAATGTCACTGCCTATCTTAATTTGTAAATCTCCAGGAAAACTTCTGTTCATAAACAGGTATCAGGGCCTCTCTGTGAACTGCAGAGCTCCCAGGAATCAAGCAGAAGCAGTGAAATATTCCAGCAGTAGAAAGAAAAAGTTAAACTAATACATTTCTGCTATGTGTGTTTGCCATTTTACCTTTTGCATAAGGGACAATAAGATGCATATATTGGCAACAGAGTATAAAATAGTAATAAAAAAGTAATGCTTTCATTAATTTTCACTGCTTGCAAACATTTATTATAACCTGTTTATAATTATAAACCTACATGTTTGTAAGCATGAACATACAATCAGGAAAGTAAAGGGGACATTGCATCATTGCAGTCCTGCTTACAGCCTGATGAGCTTGTCTCATTTCCCACCTTCTTCCCTACTATTTCTCAGTATCTCCTACCCTGCAATCTGCTTTCAGTATTTTTTTCCTCAGCTGATGCTTTGCCTTTCAACTATCTGACCTTATTGTTCACACAACAGAATACCACATTCCAAGAGCAGTTACTTCACGTTGCATCTTAATTTTGAGTGCTTCCTAATGCAACTTGTTTTTCTTTCTCGAAAATATTTCAAGTGGGGTAAGCAAAGAATCAGTTTGAACACCTTCCCAGGAAAAGCAGAGAGTACGCAGGGTTCTTATCTACTTCCTAGCTTCCAATACAAACACAACTGGTATAGGCGGGTACCTAATTTCACTTTACTCCCAATTTACCTGGAAAAAGAGGTGTGGGGGAGAGCAAGGAGAAACAACTGCAAAAAGTTTAAGCAATTTACTGGCTGACATACTTTGATAAATACACGTCTGCTGCATTATTTCAGGAAAAGGTTAGGAAGACTGAGATGAGTGCAAATGAGAAAAATTGTCAAAATTTATTACCTCAGGCAATATATAATAATTAAGGGTATTTAATCAAGCAAAGGACGCGGTA
Source organism: Lycocorax pyrrhopterus obiensis (assembly GCA_014706295.1). Lineage (NCBI taxonomy): Eukaryota > Metazoa > Chordata > Aves > Passeriformes > Paradisaeidae > Lycocorax > Lycocorax pyrrhopterus. The sequence goes on along the minus strand of JACSVZ010000001.1, from coordinate 112,371,223 downwards.
TCTACAGATTGTGTGGATTTTTTTTTTGTTCTGAAAACAACTTTCTTTGGTAGAAGTCTTAAATCCAGTTTAGGCTGTTTATGCATTCATAAACTGAGAATTTCACAGAAAGTGAAGTCTTAATTGCCTCAGTGTTTCCTGTGTTTAAGTGCATTCCAGTACATTTAAAGAGTAATTCCATAAAGAATAAATTATATCCATTAAGCAACTTTATTGGACACACTTGAAAGATAATATGATTGCTATAATTGATTTTTTTTGCACAGTTTTGATGAAAGCCAATTTAGTATTGAGTTCTCTCTAGAAGAACTTCCTGATTTTAATAGTGCACACTTTGATAATTTTAAAAGAAGTACTCATTAAGTCCATTTGTCTAAGATTTTAATAAAATATGAGGGACTATATCAGCATGATCTATATTCACTGCATTAAGTGTCATTTGCATTCTGGACATGTCTACAATGCAATATTCATATTTATATTCAATAGTATGTTTATTCTGTAAAGCTGTGTAGATCTACCCATTCATTACCGGCAAAGCCTTAGCATAGAATACGTAAGAAAAATGAGATTCAGGTGGTCTGTCTCTGTCCTGACATTCCAGGCAGAAAAGTAACAGCAAATGAAAAACAAAACAAAAACTAAAAAAAACCCCACAGGAATAGACAAAAGCTCTACACGTTATATTTTTCGAAATACAAATAACCTTATGTATTTTATAGTGACTTTATTACAAAGCAAAGTTTTGTCAGCAGAATGTGCCGTATCTCCTTCAAAGTCTTACAAGAAATTAGCAAAATAAAAGTAGAAATACCAAACACAGGGTAATGCAGCCATCCTAAACTCTCATGATTCACATGGGATAACACAATACATCATGTCACAGCTTGATTCCTTCTCTTGACGCAGCCACCACCACTTTTAAGCCTAAGAAGTTCTCTTTGGTTACAAGCAACACTGGACAGTTCCACAGGCAACAAATCACCCTTCATTTACAGGCCTGGGGGGAAATCTTGTGAAGAGCACAGTGAGTAACGTAATCCTAAACTCAGTGACAAAACTAACAGCCTCAGCATAAAAAAACAAACAAAAAAAAAACCCACCAAAAAACCCCCCTAAGACCCGGTCAGACCTTTTAAGCACATTTTTGAGCCTTACTACTTAGAACTGCACAGGTCTGCTGCCTTTCCACATAATGGTTTTAGTTGGTAACTTTACTCGCCAGGCTAACAGACACTTGTTTTATGCTGTGCTTCTGCTACATTAGAGTTGGAAAAATGTATTCCACTCTCATAATACTCAAAGCTGTAAGCAAAGCCAGTTAAAAAAAAAAAAAAAAAAGGAACTAACTTTCTGCAGGATTTCATTGTTCAGCAGCTGAATGGGCTATAGCTGAAATGATAGCTGTCAGTTTATGCTCCTGTGTTGTCAGACATAACACCAGTATCCTTAAATTGATGAAACTCATTGAAACCAATTTTCAGCTCCTATCAGTCATATCTGGAGCTGCATTAGTATGATGCTGGGCACTGAAGCGTAGCAAATACCTTGAGATAGTCAGAGAGCAAAAAATACTTACTGAACGGATAAGAGCAATTGGGTAAGCCATTAGTAACATCTCAATGAGACTAGGCCTTGTTTTACTACTAAAAAAATAATTTAAAATTATTGAAAATGTACTTTTTTTAACATTTAACACTATACACTATATATGTATACACTACAGTTTTAGTTGCTGCCTAAAAGAACTAAATGCTAAGTTCTGTTCTAATATGCCTTGAAATTCTTCAACGTAACAAGTATGTTAAATTTTTGTGGGTTTTTCTGCTCTTTTCTGTTGTTCAGCTGTTTTGTTTTTTTTCACCACCCACCATGCAAGCCAGGTGAGATTAGATTTATTAAAATGCTCTTCTGTGTACAGTACTATAAAAATCTCAGAGTGCAAGACATTCAATTTCTGCATGGCTTTCCCCCCCCATTTTTCCTTGATATAGTTAAAGACTACAAAAGCTGAAAAATACATTGAGAGAAACAGAAGTAATTGACTTACTTATTCACTCAATAACTTGCTGAGAAAAATGGCCTCAAAAAAATATTGCCGACCAGATTTCATTCTGCAAGTGCACACAGTTCTGATCAGGTCTATATCCTGATTGTGCCAACAGATGTACAAACACAGGCTGATCCCTTGAAGGGCCTAGGATGTGTTGTAACAACAGCACAGAGAAAGTGGTCATAAATTAATGCAGGGAATTCAGAACTAAGGACAGCTAAGGGAGCAAGCACAGGACAGACAAGCAGTAACTGCGTATGTTTGCACAGATGATGACACAAAAACCGTTTTTCTTATAGTCCACAATGGTTAGAAGACAGTGGAAACTAATATACATCAGAAACCATCTTAAGTTTTGCTTAAAAATGCTGCAGTCGTAAGTAGGTAGGAGAGAGAAGAGAAAAGGAAGGGACGTACAGAAGGCGAGATGACGTGTTCATAGGTGAAATTATACCAAGATGTGTAAGTTGGCAATCAGGCCAGAAAAATCTGGAGGCAGAGGCTGCAAAATTGAGGCAAAACTGATCCAGTCAGAAACTCAGCTGCTAAGCAGAGAAGCAATGACAGAGCTCTGGGGCACCAGACAATGAGGAGGCATATACAAATAGAAGCAGGGGCTCAAGCATCAAGCCCAAATTTTTCCTGTTTTGTCAGGTTGGGGAAAAAAAAAAAAAAACCAACCTATTTCAGCCAAATTTCAGTTGCATTGGTAAAGTATGCTGCTCACCAAGACCAGACCTTTTTAGGCCTGGTATTGGATCTCCATGAAGAGTTCTGGGGATAGCATAAGCCGGCAGGTAACAGATACCTTGATTCCAAATAATGCATGTGCCCCCCTTCCCCCTTTAAAAAGGATATCATGGCCATTATCCAGAGCCATCTTTGTCAATAGACATGACTTATAAAGAAAAAAAAAAGTCATTTTAATCTAAGTGTGAGCTACAAGAAAAAGGCATGACAACACAGTAACCCCACCATTGAAGACTATGCTTAACTATCATAACCAACAAAGACACACTTAGCACCTCCAGTGACTTTGCTCAGCACATCATGAGGAGCTCTTAGAGCTCTATCTTTGCAAAAAGGGAGCACAAAAAAAAACCCCAAAAACAAAACAAACAAACAAAAAACCTCAAACAACAAAAAAACCCAAAAACAAACAAAAAACCAACCAGCCAACCACAAAATAACAGCTACACAAAACAATTGCTTTCAATGGCCTGACAGCCTGCCCCACTCAGCATGAGAGAACAGACTCTGCAAGCTCCAAGATCTCTGAAATGGGAAACAGAAATATCGCCGGGTAACACAAGTAATTTCTGCTCAGCTCCAATTCCAGGCTCAAACTTGTAAGACTGGTAATCAAGTATACACTACAAGATCAGTTCATATTCTTGATTTTGAAAAGGTGCTTTCCCCTATTTACATATACCTTAAAACAGCAGTTTTAATTAACCCATCATTTCACAAGCAAAAGACTCAGTTACTTGTCAAGCTTGATACAAACTTTCCAACAGCTATGACACTTCAACATAGAGTTTGTTACAAGCTTTGCATGAAGTCCAAAGACTGAAGAATCGTTGTGCAAAACCACAGAGGTAATAGAGCCCTTCCTCTCACTTTTTCTACACAGCCTCTGCAAGCAGGCCTTGTCAGCACAGGCAGCTGTGCCTGCCTGTGCATGCTGTGAATGGCAGCCAGCAAGGGGAGATTAAAAAAAAGTTTATTGTTTAGAAAAATTAGGCTTTTTATTTGATGGATTAGTATTTTTGCTTAAAGCCAATCATTTGATAGTTCGCATACATCATCTGTAGAAGTGGGTTAAGAAGAGTAGCTTCGTGCCTAAGCTGAATGCACAAAATCTCTGCATACATCTCCAAATATAAACCAACTTATATTTGCAAAAAAAAAAAAAAATTCCTAACTTGACATTTACTGCTCCTTCTTTCTTTATTTTTGGTGTAAGTAATAAGCAAAAGTAATATGCTGTACATGCAACTGACAAGTTAACTCCTACAGTATATAACGTACTTCTCTAATAATAATTGTCTAAACAATAACTGTCAGCACCAAAATACAGAGTAATGATGCCTTTATCACTGTATTAGATTATCACTTTATCACTGTATTGGAGGATTTTTCTGCTCTCCTGATGTCAGCAAAATCCCAGTCCAGTACAGATAAAACAATGTCTATTAATAAAGGTTAGTTCATGCTTTTAGTTTCCCTGCATTTAATAGAGTAGGAACATCAATACTGTGGCACCTACAACAAACACACAAGTAACTCAAAGTGCATTAACACAGATGTGGATAATTATTCTTTAATAAGTTCATTGATCACAGTAGATAGGTTCAGCTAATTACCAAAAGAAGGAGGCCCATGGCAGGATAGAAAAATAAAATGTGGGCCTCAAAATACTTCTGCTTTCAATGCTGTTGCATAAAAGTTTAACAGTATAAATTGCTTCACCCACACACATTGATGTGCCCCAGCTTACTTCAGAAAAAAAAATGTTTCTACCCAAGCCTTACCTTTGGCAGTCATTTCTAAAATGAAATGGAAACCTACTTCATAAATCTTGCAACAGGTGCCAAAGATTGAAAATCTGCTTGTACGGATTTCAGCCCCAGCAAAAATACTGTGGAAGTCTTGATGAAAGACTTCTTGGTTCTGGGGGAATGCTAGCCTACTTCACAAATGTTTTACAGACTTTTTTTTCCCCCTAAAGTAAGGGGTCCACAGTTTCTTTCAAAGAAACCATAGCTAATTTTCATTAAGTTATTTACAATGATAAAGCTCTCATTTATATGGTTATGAGTTAACATTTGAACACAGGCAGACAAAAAGGAAGGGCACTCAGAAAGCTGAAATGAGAGACAAGACTATAGGTGAACAACTCCTCTCATGGAGAGTGGCCAGGGGCAAAGGAATAAAGAAGAAATCTTGGAAGAGAGGATAAATAAAGGTTAAAAAATAAAGAGTGGGGAATCTTAAGGTCTACATTTCCCTCTCCTTGGCGGACAGATGCCCAGGCCCCTTTCAGAAAAACTGGCTGCATCTCAGTTTTTCCCCATGTGAACAAGGAGCTGCCAGTCTTTGATACCAACAAGTAACAAGCAGGTACAGAGGGGAGGACTGTAAGGATAGCATGGCTTTTAGTAGCTTTCACACAGGCTGAGGTCTAAAGACTCCCCAGATCTAAGGAAAGTTTTTTCTGTCAAGAAACCCCTGGTGAATTGTGGGGTTATTTTTTGTTGGTTTTGTTTTTTTTTCCATTACTTATCTGGTTTATATTTTTTTCCAATACAGCCAGATTTTGATCATCCACAATACTCCACAGCAACAAGCTGTAACAGTTTTACTTCAATGAAAAAAAAAAAAAGTACTCTCTTTTGTTTTTTTCCTAATTTACCAATTTCCTAAATAACCAAGAAATCATCATTCAGCACCTAAAGTAAACCATAAAGTTTAATTCTAACATTACTGCTTTTTCTTAAGGACTCACTATTTTAATATTCCTTTCTTTTAATACTCCTCTGTGTTACAGCTCCTCTATCCGTCATCTTTCCTTTCCAGCCCACTCCACAGAAAATATATTTTCCAAGTATTTTTCCCATTCTACATCTTCCTTACCCATAAGCACACAATCCACCTAAATCTATAATTTCACTTACCAAGCATTAAACATCCAGAACACACAGATTAATTGCTAGAAAGCTCTTAAGACGACAACAGGCTCAGCCCTTGGCCCAACACACAGAAACAGCTCTGAAAAAGAGCTAATGCCTCACTCCTAGGGGCACACACCTTTTTGTAGTGACCATGCAAACCCTCTCAGGTGTTTCCTATCACATCCTGCTTTGCCAAGCTGTTGTAACTCCCCCCTGGAATGCTGGGCTGGAATGCCTCACACACACGAGGCTGGATTGCTCACAGGTACTTCCTATTAACTTCAAGAGGCACAGGATTAAAGTCGTAAAGACCTTTCACCTTTGCCGTTTTATTTCTTCCTCATGTTGAGTTTTATTGAACTACGTGTCCTGAAAAGGTGTATGATATAAATAGGCATAAATAATTATAAATACAAATTCTGTGTTAGTGAAAACTGGGGTTAGGATTTTTGTCCGGGTATTTTTTGACAAGCATGTTAAGAGAATTTCCACAGAGGGAGTTTTTGGCCTGTTTGGGGGGAAAAGGAGAAGGGATGTAGCCCAATTGACAGTCAGCTTGAGGCAACTGAAAAAACCTGTGAAGGCTACCTCCAGTTATTATTTCTTTGAGGCTGCATGAAGGGACTACCTTTTCAAGGTATTGCTACCTTGATTTAGGTGGTAATCTACCAATCTGAAGTAAAACAAGACCAGACCAACCCCCAGAATATTTAAGGCACAACAGACATGTTGTAGGGTGACTTGCTATCTAGTGTTTTCAGAACAGGATGAGAACAATTCTAATACAATCTGGAATTCCAAATACAGAAAAACAGCACCAAAGATTAGAAAGGGAGAGAAGGAAAAAAATCTAATGATGTGATTTCATGATGAAATAATGTAAATAGTAGCACTGAATGGCAACATTGGCTTCAAGTCAGGAAGCTGCTGTGCAGCTCTCGAACCCAGTAAAGTTGTCACCACTGCTGGGTGACTCTGCAAGGCCTCAAGACAGGGACATAACAGCTTTTGTCTAGGCTTGTTTTAGGCTCACCTAGAGCATTATTTTAGCATAATAAACTGTGACAGCAACTCTCTAATTATCAGGTAATTCCCACTTGATTTGGTTTAGCTTTGTACAACAGTGTGGTGTAAACCCCCTTGTTACTGATATCTTGAAATATTTTTAGCATTAATGCAAAATAGTAGCTAGCTGTTAGCCCTCATCTAGCAAGCTCTTTATGAATCTAGCAGAAAAATGCAGATAGAGGAGTGAAGTCATGAAATGAGAGCAGAGGCTTTCAAAGTACAGACAGAACACCCAGGAATGTAGAAAAAATATTTGGTAATCAATTACTGGTCACTAATGGATGCAAACTTGGGATCTGGATCGTAAGACAAAAATGAACAAGAATACAATACCTGTAAAACATATCATCCAGGAGGTAATGCAGGAATGTAAACCAGTGGAAAAGGGGTAAGGTGTACAGTATGTTATATAACAAGACGTTAAATCAGCCTCAAATGAACTCTAGAGAGAGGGGGGAATAAAGCATTTATAGTATACTTGTCCTAGTAAAGGGCATAGAAAGGTGATGACACACTGCAACCCACTCTTCCTTCCATTCCTGCCTGAACCTGTCACGGCCCCAGAGAGAAAGGGGATGGCAAATGTCCCATCAGAGCACAGCAGAAGGTGTAGGAAGTGTGTGTCACCATTTTACACATATGATTATAGAGACTGCAATGCAAAACTCTTACAACAAATTTCCAGAGATAATCTTGATTTAGACACATCAACTGCTAGACACTCTACCTGTGTCTCACACGCTTCCAAGAGCAGGATAAGTGTTTTTCCTCCTTCCTCTCTCTGCCTTTTAAACAATTCTCAGCTCTCTTCAGCATACATTTGCCTTGAAGCTGAGCCACAGAAAAAACATTTTCATTTTAGCTAAACATCTCAGATGGAAGGAAGTGTCTGTAAGGTCAGAACACTCAATGCTTCAATCCCAAAGCAAAGCAATGAAATATAAAAACTCTTTGTCACACCTGAGGGATACATTCAAGTGTCAGCATAGCTGACGGCTACCATGAATCCAACCATGACTAAGTCAGGCAATACTCTTATTTTAATATCACTGTACAGATGTCCTGAGAAACACTGTCCACATCTTTACAATCATTTAACAATCCAAAATTAGAAATAATAGGTCTGGGGCGGGGGGGGGGGGGGGGGTTGTTCTTTGTTTGGTTTTTTTTAAGCTTTGTTTATACACTTTTTGCTACTGCCATTCTGAGCCCACTCACATCTTGAACAAGCGCAGTGAAACAGATTTATGAAAACAATGCAAAATATAACTCACTTCTGCTCATGGGGTAACCACTGCAGGGGTAAACTAAAGCCATCTGTTTGTTACTATTCCTGCCACTGTGAGACCACAGACACACTTCATTGTTTCCCACGTACAAAGCACAGAATTATCAGACGCGCTGCAGCACCTATTTTTCCTTCTGTAGAAAGAAGAAATCCTCTATTGGAACAGGGCACGTCTGAGATCAGGACTGGAACACCGTGAGCATGGTTGTGCAGTCTATGCCCTACCTGGCATGTGCAGTGAATGAAAAGGCCCCTTCATTTTTCATCAGCGTCTTAATCTGCACAAGTATAATTACAGCATTCCTCAGTAATGGTAAATACAAATTATTCTGTTCTGCAAGACAAAGATAAGCTCATTTTTATGTTTCAGCAAAAAAATGAATGTATGATTGGAATGAAAAGATATTTATCCCAGCTTAAATGGTAGGATTATATAATGACTTTTGAAATACCTGCACAGAAATGGAATGTTTTCCAGTTCAGCATCCTAACAGTCATCTTATAAAACTACCACGGAGACAAAAGAAAGGTTTTTTAAATTTGTTACAATACTCTTTAAAGGCCACAAAAGATCAACCATAGGTCGTTTATACTGTTTTATTTCCATTATAGTGCATCCTTTGGACACAGAAAATTATTCAAATGATGCCTGTCTTATAATTTACCATTACACAACCACCACTGTGATTTGAAAGTGTGTGTTGAAGACAACAAATGACAATCCATTTACTAGCTTAATTAGTAAATAGTTCAGCTCATATGTTCTTGCTTAATTATAGTCTTCTATACCACTATTTAAATGAAAAGATATAGAAAAAAAAATCCAACATGTCTGAAATTGCCATGTTAGAGATTGGAAGCCTTTTGTATTCAAGACAGAGCAGCCTGTTGCATAATATTTTTATTTTTTTGGAAACAGCATGAGTTTACTACTGCAGACCCAGCTAGCAAGTGAGAAACTTCTGAATTTGAAATTCTTGAGTGTCATGCTTTGTTCAAGAATTATTTAAATGGAGATTTGCTACAGTTTACAGTTTATAAACTAAATCCCAAGGAGTCCTACCTAATCCTCATTTTTTTTCTTCTATAGCTAGCAAACAAGTTTCAGTCGAGGTAATGTGGTTACAATCTATTTGTATATACTGTTTATCACAACAAATAGCATTTATAACAATGCACAGAGCAAGAAAAATACATTTTGCACTAGTTTCATATGTTTATTCTTCCTGAGACAGGACGTCATTTACTCTGCCTTGCAGAACATTTAATCCTTTTTACCATTCAGATCCAACAGGATTTAAGGACGTGCAACACCTCATGGGGCAGGGCCTGAGAGCATTCCAAAACAAACCCCATCTTAACCAGCTTTACAGCCCCAGCAGGGATCCACTTCTGGGATGATTTTATCTGCTATTTTTAGAACTGATAATTACTCATTCTGACATACTAATTTCTAAAAACTGGCAAAGAAAACTGACAAGTATGTGAAATATTCCACTAAAAATTAAGAGAGGGAAATGATTGCTTCCTTTTATTTTCTAATGGTGTATCAGAGCAGGACTGTTTTGTACAGAGGACAGTATTTCTTCACATTCACCATTTCTTCACATCCCAATCTATCTGTGGGTTGCATTTGATATGAACCACCCACTGTGCACCTCCTGTTTCAAAGCTTTCGTACAGGCGTTGGTTAATTCTCTCTTTTGTGTGCAGTTTTAGACAATATTCTACTTGAATTGGATACATAGCCCTGTATTCAGTTTTCTAAACCATAGCATTGAGTACATTTAATTTATCCTTATTTTAATTTTGTTAAGGAACAGATGTTTAGTAGGCACAGGCTGCCTCACAAGAAGGGGAAAGGAGGAGAGTCAAAGTCGTTTCAGCTCCCTTGCTGAATTGAACAACAGAAAAAAAGAACTGAGCTAAAATATGGGGAAAAATCAAAGTAAAAATCCTGGTGTAACCTCAGCAAATCAGCAGGTGCTTAATTGCTTAAAAGGAATTAGGAGGTGACAGACAACAGGTTTATACTAGACTTTCCCAGCGTGGCACTGAATTTTGAAGAACACCTTGATCAAATCTCTTTTGTTGGGAAGGCCAGCATTAAAAGGGAGAGTGTTAAAATCTGAGCAGATGCAACAGGAGCACACAATCCCCACTCTTTGAAATGTGCTTTGCTGTAGCAGAAGCAGATGGAGCTGCTGCATCTCCACCCCATAAAGACTATACCTTCACTGCCTGACCAGCCTGAGCTCTGGACCTTGTCACGTACGTGCTGCTGGGGAGTCATCTGTGAGAGGGGACCATGGGGAAGAAGGGCAGGAAAAGGGATCTGCTGCCCACACACAACAGGTTTGTGCTCTCTTGTTTGTCTTGAAAAACCACACTGTACCAGTACTAATCTATAAAAGGACTGGGAATCTACAAGTGACACATTTCCACTGATTATCGACCAACAGTTCATACGAAAGGGATTCAAAATGCACTGTTCACATTACACTGTACTTAAATTATTTCAGATTTCAAAGTACAAATAAATCTGCCTCTTTTGACACAAAATCTCTTTGGCTGGGACTTTTCATTCCCACCTTCATGCTTTGTTTGCTCATCACATTAAAATTTCTATTTTTTTTTTTTACGCAGAAAGGCAAAAACAAAGCATAAAAGATATTTACATAATACTTTACATAACAAGCTCCTTTTGAGAAATGAGAATATTAAAATTTCAAAAGTACAGTCACAGCAAGTGGTAGGCGAGCAACGAAGATAAATCAAATCCTATTTCTTGCCATGCTGTGAAAAGACGGCTGGCTTTTAATCATCATGATGTGCCATATGTAAATTCCATCAAAGAAGAAGTTTGGTAAATGTTATATTTCATAACCACAGGGAAGGAAGCTATTTATAAACACCAATTAAATGATATAATGTAGTCCAAAGCCATTAATAATAAAACTATTAATCTAGGTAGACATTACTTTCGTATGGAGGAGTTTTTGAAATAAACTTTTTCAAATGCATATTTAACTAAAAAAACATTATATTTTTTCTACTCAAGGTCATTTTAACTTCTCATCTTTTCAGTGACATAAGTAAGTTGCTCCAGAAAGAAAATAATGCACAAAGCACTCAAACCTAGAATCACTTTCTCAAAAAACCTGAAACCTCAGTCAGCAGCTATGTTTTATTTGTGTAGAAATCTACACATGCATGTATGAAGCTTAAATGTTAACTCATGTTGGGTTTTGCCAGTCCCAGGAAACATTTGGAGATGCAAATGTCTCGAACAGAAGATTGCAGTGAGGCCTAACACCACAAGCATCTGTTTGCAAGCCTCCAGTGGAGTGAAGTACCCATCACAATAATACTATAGTCACACTAGAAAATAGTACATCACTTGCATTAGAAGAAAGCAAATTAATCTGAAAACATTAAAAGTCATTATGTTTCACAAAATTCGTAGAAAGGCTGCAATCATCTATGCCACAGTAACTCAAGCTTTGGAGTAGAATAGTTTATCTGCCCCATCTCAAACCAGCATGGCAAACTGAATCTAGAGGTTTAAGCTCTCAAAACTGGACTAACACTTAAAAATATGGTTTTCTCACAGAGAAGATGCTGAATTCAACCGTTTTTAAACAGAATTCTACAGCAAAACAGAATTCTACAGCAAGCTAATGACTGCTGGAAAAAGCCTTCTTGCAATAATGGAACTGACAGGCTACCACTGGATACCCCAGGAAAGACACAAGGATACAGTATTTTACTTTTCCGTGTAATAAAGGCATGAAGGAATTTAATTCTTCTTAATAGACATCAAACTTCAGACAAAAAATTTGTAAAAGCCGACAGCAAAGCATCCACTTAAAAAAAACCCAAACCAAAACCAACAATTGCCTCCCCAACTCTCCAGATATTCAATACTTCATTTATATTTTGCTTTATCTATAAAAAACCCCTCAAATCTAGTTCACAGTCTCACCAGAAAATTTATAGAACCCTGTGTTTGTTTTCCATGACACAGGAAAAAAAATATTTTCAGTTACAGATTTAAAACCAAAGGTTTTATTCTAATGAATTTTGTGAAGGGAGCAAAATATCTCCATATTTTCAGCACACTCACCAATGTCTGTGTGCATAAACTGAGACCTGTCATATTGGTCTAGTGATTAGGAGAAATTTAATGCTTCACCTCTTTGTAATATTTATTGTTTTGTTATAACTGGCGTGTAGATTGAATGGCAGGTGACATTTCCTAAGATTTAAATAAGGTAAGAAATTAAGCAAATAAATACATTCATTTTCTAAAGTATAATGAGTCATTTGCATAGAAAATGCAAGAGTCTGTAAATATAAAATGAACTCCAAATACCTGAGGACATAATGAACTCATTTTCTTACATTTCTCTCTGTGTGTGTAGGTGTATATATAAATATATATATACACCCACCACAGAGAGAGATTTTAAATCCCTGAAATTCTTGCTATTTCATGCAGCAGTTTGGATTGAGCAAGAGATAATGCTTTCCCCCTCCATGGACCACAGCATTTAAGATACCAGAGTGCAGCCTTCTGCAGGGAACCTACAGAGCTCCTTATATATCAGCTGCAAGGGCAGCCTTTGATCTGTCCTCGAGAGAAGGGAAATGCTTTTACAATGTCCAGAGTGTTTTCCAAGGGTGAACTCCAGGTCTGATTATGTAAAAGGAGTGACACATATCCTTATCATTCATGGAATGCCATGGAGATCACTGAAAACCTGGTGGAGAGGACAAGATCTTACCCTCTGGCCACTTTGCAGAACTCCAGTCATACTGAAAGGCAAGGCAAACATGGCATGGGGCTCCATAAAGAAAAGAGACAGCAAATTAACACATCTGCCAAGAATAAAGAATAAAAAACACTGTCCAGGCTGTGTTAAAATATACCACAGGAAAGTCACATTCACAAATTAAGTAGTAGGAGTTTCAAGGCTACTGGCTAATTCCAATTTAATGATGTTGCCAGTGTGTGAAACAATACAGTGAAGGAAAATAAGCTGATTTGGTCAGTCAATAATTGAAAATCTATTTGCCTAAAGTTGATTTACAGTGCAACAGGATTCAGCTACTGAAATCTGTAACTGGCGCTCCTGTCGACAGAAGAAAGGACAGTCTTTAATTTATGAATTGAAGAGAGCTAGGACTAATTAAAGATGCAACATGAAGCTGGGAAATAGGAACTCTAACACACAGTATGAATTCTCATAAATACAGACATTTTAGCCAGCTGGAGCTGAGCTATAGTGCTAACTGCATGGGCTTGCCTTTGCACAGGGGGTTCAAGAGTTACTGGTGTTTTTGTTCACATGCACATGGCCATTCACAGGATAAACACACACAACTTCTTTGCAAGTCAAAATACTGTTGTCAGAAAGAAGAAAAAAATGAGCAAAGAGGTAACAAATACTACAGGGAGGTACAAAAAGAAAAAAAAAAAAAAAAAAAAGAAAAACAAAGGCAAGTTTTAGGTGGAAGAACAGTAGGCAGTGCCTACAACCACAGGCTACCTGCAGGAAACCTGGTCTTTCAACACCAACTTGTAGGTCTTTAAAAAAATTCCATATTTTCTTCACAACTGCATGCACAGCTCCTTCTGCACAGACTCTATGTTAAGTCTGCTTAAAAGACCCAAGTCAATGCAACCAATTTGCCCCACTATTCCTCTGCTTCAAAATGAGCAACTCTCATTTCCCTTCTGCTGGCAGAAGAGGACTTCGGCCTGTAATTCCTATTTCTCAGCATGCCAGGGACACTACTGGTTTAGGAGAAGGAATACTCACCAAACTTAAACCATAAACATATTCTCCTTAAGGATATATATTTGACAACCTGTGTCAAACAAGGCAGAAGACTGACAAACTCCGTTCTATAACCTACCTGATCACACTGAAACATTACAGAGACACAAAGCAAATGACTTTAAACCCCCCATGTCAGCACGTTATTCCTTTTAATTGTTCAGATTTTGGCTGGACACACTAGGGAAGGCATTTGGAGGCTGAAGTCCATGCCTGCTTCAGAATGGTTACAGGAACAGGACCAAACTTGGTCTCTCACACACAACTGCTTTTTAAGGATATTTTATGGGTGCGTGTATAAGCACGTTTGTGTACGAGATTATCCAACAGCTAAAACAAACTTTGAAAACAGTAACTGAATGTACAAGTGCCTAGGAATGTGCTCATCCATCTGAGCCAGACTGCCACTGAATGCTTGGCATCTTCCACAGAGTTAATGCTTGGAGGGGAAGCTAAGGATACAATCACTATTTCTTTGATACAGAAGTCACTGCTATTAGCAGGGAGCCTATGAAAAACTCTTTTTCTGAACCCAACAGGAATCTCAGATTTGGTCTTGAGAAAACATGAACATATCAGGAAATATTAATTTGCAGAATTCTTTTAACCCGCTTATGGTAATGCTACAAGTGTTTCTGTGACACTTTGACAGGCTTCCTTACTAGGTTTTTTTCTACTTCTTTCCTATAATTTATGTCTCCATCAATATTTTCCTCTACATTTTCATACTATCTCACCGTTACCTCCAAGTCATGTTTTCTGCAGTACCTATCATTTCAGCAATCTCCTCTACAGCAAAGCTCCATTTAATTTCAAGCTTATTTTCAGTGAGAGATAACTGACTCTGTCTTCAAGGAGGTATGAGGAATGTTTACTGTTTACCTTTGTCTTTACTATTTTCATTCTATTCCTTTTGGTACACACAACTTTGCCTACTGCTTCATCTCACAGAGTTGTCCTTGAAGACTTCAAATTTCTGTTTAATTTTTAAGCATCACTCTTCCACACGCTTGTTTTTGAAAGCAAAAATGTTTCCTGTTATGATTTTAACTCTTACAAGAGACACAGAGCAACTCAAGTATACCTCTATTAATCCAAGGAAAAGGACATGAAAAGAAAGGAGTGTAAACAGTGCCTCTGTGAAAAGACAGGGGGAGAAAAATAGTTACATGTCAGCACAGTGGGGACAGAAGCTACAACTCTATTAAACTCTTAATAGAAGTATTTAAATTAAAACACCCCTTTGAGTGAAATTCCGCGCTAATGTATGTTACCTTAGACTTCCCCTGCCTCCCTTCTCTCATCCTACCACTGAACCCTGGGAAACATTTTAACCTCCTGCAGCGCAGGCAGCAATCCATCCATGACTGATTGACCCAGATCACGACGGAAGCAGACCCTGCGGGTCAGAAGGATGCACCAAAGGGAATGATGAGGCACCGAATCTGTGCTTGATGGGCAGAGGAGACAAAAGATTAGAGAGGAGATAAGGTGGATAATAGGCTCGGCTTCCGACACCTCTTCTTGTGAAGGTTCTCAAACCAAAATATTGTTAAGAGCTCTTTCCCGTTAATTAAATGGGAGCTGAGGGGATATATAACCTGTCAAGGTCTGAATAGCTCAACCTCCAACACTTTCTTCCCCAGGAAAGTCTTACTGAGAAAATGAAGTAAACATTCCTATTATGCAGGCTCCTGTTTCCTTCTTCCTCTCCTTCCCCCAGGAACAGGAACGCACTCAACAACGTGCTCAGCCATCCTGGATACGTCAACAAGCAGCTTAGCCCCACAATGAAAACCAAAGAGTCCTCAAAAGCAAACATTTATTTCCATTAGAGGACTTTTCACCCCAGGAGCCACTTTGTTTTACAGAGCAGACACGCTAAATCTGCTATTACAAAGTCACATCATTTTTTCAGAGAACAAAGTTGCTGCTTTAGCTACCTACGCCTATGTTTCTTTGATTGCTCACCTTCAGATTGCTTTTATCACTAATGCCTGGTGCCAGCCTTAACACAGAAACAAATGACTTAATGAATGAGAGCTGAATGCTATAAAAAAGGCAAATTATTCATTTGTGCTAAAAATGAGTTCTTGAATGTACATGCACGCTTCAGAGCGGGACAGAGTACCCAGCCTCTCACACAGTGCCACTTTCTCGGGGTTAAAAGGGTCAAAGGAGTGGAGTCTGGCCAATAAAACACAGAATACGGAATATCTGTGTCCTTCTGCACGTGCACATGGGCACTTCATAACCAAAAAAATTGGCAGTAGAAGTTGCAAAATATAAAACTCATTTTCTTTATAAATAACGAAAGTTCTGCTGCCAAAGCTGGGACTTGTGATGCATTAAATGCTCTGCATGTGAGGAATTGATTTCTTCAGTATTTCCAGAAATGGAATGGTGTCTCTTAGGTCACACATGGAAAGCAGCATCAACAACAAACAAGTCTGGAAACCAGAATTACAAGACAGCTGACCTCTGTTAAAGCCAAACAGAGGTATTAACTAAAAAAGCCAACCCTTGAAGTCTTCACTAACCTGAATAATGAAAAAAATTACTCGAGTGAAACCTCTGATTGAAGCTAAGCTTGTTTCTGTAAATGTAAGATGGAATTTGTATTCAGGACACATCGATTTTTCTCTTGTTTTCAAGAGAAACAATTAATTATGGAAGTTTAATGAACTCCACTCCATTTTTTATCAGGCTTTACCTTTAGGGGAGGAGAAAATGCTTAACCACATGCACTTAGACACCAGGTACTCAATGACAAACACCAGTAAGTAGGACCTCTAAGTTCATTTCTTCAGAATTACATACCTGCAAACAAGAACGACCTAAATCCTTTACAATTTCTTAAAAATTATAGCCTAGTTTTCATGTTAATATATGATTATCTTGTAGTCGACAACTATTGTAAAAAATCACAAATTAGAGGTAATAATCTCAACTGACAAACACTTTAAGATACAGATATCTTCTTAGTGAACACTGCAGTTTTCTAGACTCATAGCATGCAAACACTTCTCTCACTGTTCACTGAGTAAGATACAGTAACAGAGAACTCAAAAAAAAAAATAAAGGCGCATCAGAAGCATCACTTGCATGCTTCATGTTCAAGGCAAAAAATTAAGGAGCTTTATTTTTGTCTACTGATCAGTGACTGAAGTACATTATACCCAACTTAATTTTAAAGTAAACCTTGAAAACATCAGCAATACTGACTGTGTAGTAAGAGAAGTGATCCGTCCATTTTTATACAGCTTACTGGAATACAAGTTGCTTTGTTAGAATGGTTGGGCCACACCTCATGCTGCCACCCATTCTCTAGCTTCGTTTGAGCTGTGCCAATCAACAAAAAAAGAGATTTTGTCCTTCTGCACCGTTTATGATACATGTTTGGCAGAAGCAACAGCATTCAAAAAATCTACCAGGATTTTTTTTTGTGGAATCACACAAATGTATAAATGGGGAAAAAAGTAGTGTTTACGATTTTATATTGAATTAAGGGGCCTCACAAAGCTAAGAAAATTATCAGTTCATACACTACTTAAACTATGATGTTTTGTCTCAAAAACTTTTAAATTAAAAGTATTGTTAGCATTTTAAAGAGCACCTTGAGGAACAACAGCATTCTGTGCAATTTAAGGTGTATAATGCATATGACAGACATACACAAACGTGCATGACAGAGCAAGTTATCATACTGTCATGTGTATGGAGCTCTTAAAAATGAACATTATTCCTATGACACACTTCTATTCTCAGGTCTCCTATTGTTCCCAAAGGCTTACTCCCTCTTTTAAGACAGTGGGAGATTTGGCAAATCCTCCAGGTTTTGGCAGAGGTTTATTTTCTACCCCAAGGAAGCTAAGGAGCTAAAAAGCAGAAGAAATGGGAATCTGGTTGTCTCTGAGGAAAAGCAGAGAGTTGTCAATGCCACAGAGTGTTGAACACCCTTGCAAGAATGGGGTGTCAGACATCAGTTTATGAACAGCCAGGCACAGTGGCAACGCTGCTACAGAGCTGTTCTCCCACGGTGACTGTGGGACTGGCACCATCCTTAGTTTGGAATGGGAAATTATGGGATTGTTGAGGGCAGATGTGCAAGGTACAGTGTGATGCACAACCAGTAGGCTGGGTGGGATATTCCCAGATAGACTTCCCTGCATCTACATGCATAAACTGACCACCACTGACTCAAATACAGAGGACAGAAGGCATCACATGAAGAGCCTGCATTAGTAATGCTGACGGTTAACAAAATATGCTGGTTTGCATCATTCTGCATTTCCAATAAAATCATGTATTAATTAGGGAGTGTTTTTTTGTAATTCAGCATGCACAGAAAGACAACCTGTATTTCTTTGTCTTCTCCAACTCTGGTTATTTTCCACTGCTGATTGTTCCTACAGATAAGTCTGAAAGCCATGGCACCTTGCCAAAGTGCATATCACTTCTGAATCAATTTAGATGCATATTCTATCTAAACAGAGCACCTGAGGTATCTTGGTGTACTTGGTTTACACATATTATTGTTATTTGAATTGTTTATGTGCCTGTGAAAACACGCTTAGAAAATAATCAAAATAAATGGGTCAAAACAAAGACTTTACAAGTGGGGACAAATGTGGATCTAATACATCACTCGAGAGAAAACAAATCATTTGATTTCTGGCATAGGATTTCTTAGTCATCTAGAAAATCAATTTTCAAAATAAGTGCTAAAAACAAACAAATATCTAAATAAGGCCAGGTAATGATAAAGAGAAGGATCTCTGATTACAGGGATACTAATCTGCTAACTTTTGTCTGAATATCACAAACTATGCAATTGTGTTTACTTTGACCAGCTTTCAGCCTCTGATGGTTTGCATCATTATCAAAAAATTTACTTCCCTTCTACCTGCTTTCACTAAATTGAATTGCAGCAAAATTAAAATGACAGAAGAAGATGGATTTAAGGGAGCAATACACAAACACCTGCCAGAATAGTGAAAGAACGGTGAGGGCCACAGAAGTAAAAAGGATGAAATAAAATTTTATGAGCTGTCTCTGAACCAGGAGATACTAATTAAGGTTGTAGAGTTATATGAAAAAAGATAAAACATAGATAATACATCTACAGACATAGTAACCAATGGCTGCCATGTGAGGCTTCGCCGTGTGGCCATAAAAATGAAATGCCACCAAACCCCGAACAGACAGCAGGGACTCTGAAAACCCTCCCTCATCACCTCTGGGGAAGTCTAATGCAAAAAAATGTGAACTTAAATTACTGGTGGCTGAGTTTAAAATGTGGCAGGTCAGTGCCAGACCACCTCATTGTCCAAAGACCCCCTCTGTGAGGATAAGGGGCCATGAGGACAAGATGACACCAGTGAGAAGCAGGGACTTGGACTCATAATCCTTACGACTTCCTTCCAACTCGAGATGTTCTATGATTCTCTAATCCTGCATTGACCCACTGAAGCTCATGACTTGTAAAGCAAAGGTCCATCCTCACTACTAGAGTGCAGTTCAGGGAAGCTCTTCAGTACCCAGCTCCATCCATTCAGGAGTTACTTTAATGGGATGAAGTAAATGTTAAAATGAATTGTTGCAACAGAGCCCGCATGAAGAATGCAAAACACAACAGGAGAGACCTGGATATTTCTTGGAGAGTTTTCCTTCACAAGCTTGATGCTGCCACTGCAATGGAGTGAAAGGTAATTAGACTGATTAACTGAAAGTCATTGAGGAGCTGTCATTCGCTCCTTTGTCAGCTGCACAGTGCCAGGATCATTGTGCTCTGCAAACACCAACAAAGAATACTTAGTGAAGAAAGGTGACTATTTGGGGGGTTTTGCACCATAATGTAGAACATTTGCTATTAGTTCCCAATGCATATTTTTTTCATTTTAAGGAGTAGTAGCCACCTTCCAAGTTTCAATTCCTTGACATTTTGTATTATGCCAGAATTGAACTCTTTTTAGATTAATTCCTTCCAAAGAGAAATGAACAAATGAACAGCATTTTCCAGAAGAGTTTTTAGCATTGAGTCTTCCTGGGAATTTTAGAACAGAATGTAAGAGAAGGAAAAAAAATACAAAAACCAAAAAAACCAAACAACAAACAAAAAACCCCACCCAAACAAACCAAAACAAAAACACAACAAACAAACAAACAAAATCCCTTTTGCTTCTTCAAGTGCTAATACGACTGAGTCATCAGATTTTCTTCTAACAATACAAGAATTATTGGTAGGTTTCCCTGAAGCCTGATATATTTCTGGTTAATAACTGAAATATTTGGCCAGTTTTTTCAAATAAAATAGCAAGAATATTCTGGAAAAAAAGCTCTGGGCATGCAGATTGATGTACTAAAATATAACACTAAAAAGTTATGGGTTGGGTCTCTTAAAGCATTTAATTCACCTATTTGTTTGTAAGTCATTTTATTGTCCAACTCCTCTTCCACGTGAGTAACAATAATTGTACAGGAAAACATCCTTAGACAAGACTGCTAAAATATTTTCTATCTTCGTTCACAAATTATTTTTTATTGCTCTCACCCCAAAATTCCCCACCCACATTCCACGTTTGGTTTGAGCAGTTTCATCAGAGATCTGTGCCTTCATTCCCAGTGTCACCTGTGCGGGAACATCCAGCAGGCCTGGCAGAACACACCATGGTACTGCTCTTTACTACACTGAACTTCGTCAAAAAAGATTTAAAGAAAGAGGAAAAAGAAGAAAAAGAAAAAAAAAATACCACTGGGTGACAGAAACGGAATTTTTGAATAGTCAAATCAAGGGGAACAAAAAGAGCACTGATGAAAAGTTGAATGACTCAGATGAGGAAAAATTAGTTGACTGCATTCCACTAGAATTTGCTTTTTGGTTTGAAACCCTATGATCTGGAAAGCAACATATTTGCATTTACTTTTTAATGCATTAATAGCAGCTTAATTGTGAAGGTTTCTTCTTAAATAATCTCATTAAAAATTAACTGGTGGTTGATTGATATGAAAACAGTTTTGATTTAGCTTTCTAGCTTTATTTCTACTAAAATTGTATGATTTGAAAAGCAATATATTTTTCTTTAATTATTACCACAACAGTATAGTAATTTTGCCAGATTTTCTACTGAATAATTTGACCACTATAGAAATGAGCTTTGCTTCAGCTGGCTTTTGATTTGTGTGCACATGCATTAGGATTTTACGGTCTTTCATTAAAAGCTAAAATGTGATATAATAATGTCTCCCGTGTCAAGGGCAATGCAATGGGGCATTGCTTTTGGAGGAATTCTGGCCGAGGATTTGGGGTTACCTTGCCAGCAATCTAAGGAGCAGACAAACCATCCCAGATTACTGCCCATCAGGAGGATGGTGCCAAACTCTTTTTATTGGCGCCCAGGAAGAGGACGAGGAACAACGGCCATAAACCACAACAAAAGAAGTTTCACCTCAACATAAGGAGGAATTTTTTACATTGAGGGTGGCAGAGCACTGGAACAGTTTCCCAGGGAGGTTGTGGATTCTCCCTCTGGAGACATTCAAACCCCACCTGGACCCTTTCCTGTGTCACCTGCTTGAGCTGACCCTGCCTTGGCAGGGGTTTTGGGCTGGATGATCTCCACAGGTCCCTTCCAACCCCAACAACTCTGTCACTCTGTGAAATAAGTGTTTGAAGGATATAATTAATTTTCCTCAATGAAAATGGTATCATAGGCAATTTAGAACTTTTTTCTTTCCTTTTTCATTGGTCATTTACTCTAAGAAAACCTTAAATTTGGAGATCGATTTTACAAATGTGCACAGAAACCATCAGACAAGAATGTTAAATTTTGAAAAATCAAAGACAAAAAGAAAGTTTGCGTAAAGAAGCCGCACAATTTCCACGTAATCTTTCCTGTGATACCACATGCATATTTAACACAGGCGTGTGCTTTAACAATTTAATCTTATATTAGTGTTTCTGCACAACTCCCTCTTCATTCATGGCAAAGGCAGTTTACAGGGAGGCAAAAATCAGTGTGCTTTAACCTCATAAATCTACTTACAGCCCTAAATTTCATTTAAGCTCTGCACTGGCAAGAAATCCTATAGACTGAAGGTATTTTATTTTACTGGTGAATTCAAGTCTTATGTTTGATGACTTTTTCCTAAACTAGAATTGCAGCATAAAAGGAGGGATTATCCATTATCCCTACCCATTTTTATCACAAAGAGACCATACCTCCATCCACAATAGGTAGAGAGACAAAAATCCAAGTTGCCCTAATGTAACCTCACTTATAAAAACACTGCTTATAGCATAGTTGTATGTGAAAATGATATAAAAACCCAAGAATCTCTGCAATTCATATAATAATTTACAGCACACACTGTTGTCACAACTTAAAAGTGATTGAAAATTGCCTTGGAAATCATGGCAAATGGATTATAATAGCCTTTGTCACAAATTATCCTGAGTAGTTTTGGTTAAGCATCATGTAGCTTTATATGACATTATACTGCATTAATATGCTATTTCATCAAAGTGCTCAAAAACCTCTATTAATCTTAATGGGCCCAAAGAAATAGATCTCCTAAGAACTTTGATAACATCTCTTTCAGTATAGGTATGCTGGTTGTGGCTGGAATAGAGTTCATTTTCTTCACGGTACCTACTACAGGGCTGAGTTTTGGATTTGTGCCGGAAACAGTGTTGGTAATTCAGGGATGTTTTCCTCACTGCTGAGCAGGGCTTGTACAGAGCCAAGGCCTTTTCTGCCTCTCCCCTCAGCAAGTGGGGTGGGTGGGGTGCACAAGGAGTTGGGGGAAGACACACCAGTCAAGTGGTGGCGAACAACTACTCTTGTTTGCATCACTTGCCTTTTTTGGGGTTTATTTCTCTGTTATTTTCCTTCTATTTACAAATGATGATGATGATTATTACTATATAATTTCAATTATTAAAATGGTTTTTATCTCAATCAATGAGTTTTCTCACTTTTACCCTTTTGATAAACCACAACATGGTAGATGACTATTTAGCACAAGAATTTATAACATAAATATCTACTTGACAGAGAAGTAGAGTTAATATTTGTCCAAAGAAAAGCAAAACAAAACACATAAAGGCTGGACTGAGCTAACTACAGTTAAAGAAATTCTAGAATTATCTGCTTCCCCACAGAACCCTAAAAAGAGATCAAATTTTCAAAATAGGTATTGCAAATGTACGGAGGAAAGACTTCAGGGTGAAGACAGACACAGGAAAAGGAACAGCCAAATTGCCTTATGTAACTTCTTGCCTTCTCTTTGGGTAAAACACAATCATGCAGAGTTATTATTGCTAAAAATCTTTCAGTCACTAAAAAAATTTAAACAGGAAAGTAACTTCAGGTTGCACAATGGTGAAATAGACAGCAACATGCAAAGAAACATCTACAGCAACCCAAATTTTTTTGTCTGTGCTTGTATGAAGAATTTTAACAACATTCAGCAGATGCCATCATTATGTGAGAATCTCTTGATTGCTGTAACTCTGTAACAGAAAAGAGGATTTGCATACAAGTAATAGCAAGCTACTCCTTGGAAAAAGGAAATGGTACTTCCAAGTGGACTTGTTAACACCAAGAAATATGGGATGCCTACTGTGCGAACTTATTTAAGAACATTGCATTGTAAAATATTCTGGCTGAAGTGCTCCTGCTGGAAAAGGAGCATTTTTTACCAAATAATTTCCTTTGACTAGAGAAATGCTTGGTATCATCCCCATTTTATTTATCTTAAATAAATCTGCACTATCGTGCATTTACATGAAGTAGGGAACACTGATTATCTTAAAATGATCTTACTCTGGACCACTTGTCAGCATGCAAAGTTAATTAAGTTAGAGATTCGAGCACTTAACATTTCTGTCATTACAACTCTTCATGTGGTGTGAGAGGGAAAAACAGTGACGGATTCTGGGAACAGTCTTCTAGCTCTGGTAAGATATGTGTCTATGCAGTTTCATGAATTCACCAGGAACAAGAAAAGGATAGCTACTGGAGGCAGGGAGAGATGGAAAGGAGAGAAGGGAAAAAAAAAAAAGAAAGAAAGAAAAAAGTACAAATTGCCCTACAGTCAGAAGAATTCTGCATGCCAGTTCGAGGAATAAATCACAAACTGTTCCAGCTGCCATCCTTATCAAACTTAATGATGTTCTTCACAATTTACAGGTATCAATCTGATCAGAGATACACAATCCATGGTTTCAAAATCTGCACCTCAACTTTAGTACCATTCATCTGCTACAGGTAAAATGCTCCAAGATTAAAACAAAGAGCATATTACATTTAAAGCAAGAGCGTCTGCTGGAAGTACACTGCAGAGCAACAGATGTTACTGTACCAAATAACTATCGATCTTACGCTGATCCAGTGGCACTGACAAGGCGTTCAAAATGCAGCTGGACAAGGAAAGACCCTCCTATCCCAAAGTTATCCACAGAACTCTGACTGATTTAGCAAAATAATCTCGAAATCTCTGGACATCTCAGCAAACCCTACCTTTAAAAAGCCATTTAGATTCATCACACCATTCTGTCTAGCAGTAAAGGATTTATGTTGTTTACTTGTCTTTGTGTAGCTGCAGGATTTTATGTATCCCAGTATGCAACAACGCAGATACTGGCAGCAAAAAAAAAAGCAGTGCTCAAATGTGAATACAACATTATTAAGGATACCCCAGCACTATCATTCATTTTAAAGTTGCATTTTTAAAGGCAGGAGGCAAACAAGGAAACAAAGACCTCTGAAATGTTCCAGTTGTTTTCAAGAGGCTACACACTACTCTTGTTGGAAAACAGCCACATCAAGGACCACAAAAGCACAGGTTCTTGGTGAGGGGAAAAATATGAAGCAATTTTAATTAAATTTTCCAGGAGACTCTTAGAAAGCTGTAGATGACAGATATTCTAGTACTGTATCTTGGCTGAAGCTACTGTAATCCATTGTATTTTGTGTCAATAATCACACTGACAAATGAGGTTCAGTTGTCTATTTGAAATACAAGACTCTTACAGAAGTAATATCCGTAAATCTTGATTAACACCGATGATGTAAAAGGAAACCAAGCTTGTTTGTTTGTTTTTTAGAGTTGCCCATATCCAATATTAACTTATAATCAAATAAAAAAGGCTGGAGGAAGGCCTGTCTTAGCACAAAAAAGCCTAAGGGATACAAATAAGTTAAAAAAATAAATAGTGTGGTTGATTTTTTTTTGAGACTTAATAGATTATAAGATTACAACTTCTATTAATATAAGTATTTTGAATGCTTGAGCACATCACTCTATGAAGCACTGCCAAGCTGTGCCAGTCTCACCTCTTAGCAAAATGTCAGCCTACAAATACTATCTACAAGCAGAAATGAGTATGAAGTATCCTTATGGCACAATGGTATACCAGAAAACCCTACCTTTGACATTAATCTTGATCTTGTGAACTACATAGGCAACTCCATACTTTGTTACTACTTGCAACAAACTATTTTTTTCTTCCTTTTTTCCCCTTAATTTTTAAAATCACAAAGTGACAATGTTGTTGTCTTAGCCTTACTTTGTAAATATATAGACATACAAAATACATCCAGCATGGTAACAACATGAATTAAATAGTTTTCACAGAAGAAAAGCAGAACATAAACCAAAAAGACAGTAGCTCAGAATATAATTTTTCTCTATTATATTGTCAAGGTTTGTTAAAGATCTGCTAAAGTTGGCTACTTCTACTTCGGAAATCAAATATTTTACTGATTCAGATGCTTTTCATATGGAAGGAAATCTGACGTTCACATACACAGACAATTATAGTCCCATCATAGGCTTCAGATACCTGAAATTTGTTACCTTGATGTAGTCTGATTATAGTGAGAAACCTGATATTCTCTTACCTAGAACACAAAAGAGAAATTGTTTTAGATTAATTCATAGCATTGTTCAAATCATACATTTTGCAAATTAAAGAAGAATGAACTACGTACAACCAACAAATTAGGTTTAGACTATTTAGTGGTAAAATGGTCTTTAGTATTAAATCAATACAAGAGATTTGGTATCAACTTCTATCACAGTTTTGTCATTCTCTCTCCTTAGACGACCAAAAAATGAATCTTTTCAATCAAGGAAGTTTAAAAGCCATGTGAAAATCCAAGTTCCATGTTTGCATACATCTTGGTATGATTCAGGTTCTTGACTATCAAACTCTCTCCAGTGTGCACCACTTGTACAAATGTACATGCATACACTTTTTTTTTTGAAAGTATGAATTCAAAGGCTTTTGTGTATCTCATTCTACACAGATTTTTTTTTTTTTCCTTCTAATACTATCAAAAATGCTTTGGTTTTATTTTGTCTTCCAGTTTCTTTTTCAACAGCCAGCTAACAATGGCAAAGGTCCCATGAGTTTTTGTCAGCAGTATCTTGAAGCTCAAGGAACATATGAAGTGGTAGTGGCACCTTCTGTTCATGAAGTGTTTATAAACTAGTAAATACGTATGCTTTCAAACAATCTAACCTTTAAAGGGTATACGTTCTTGTATTCTTTACCTTAATGGTGCCAACAACAAAGAAATTACAAGTTCTTTCAACTGCTTGAACTATAGAATATATCAATTCCTGGGACAACTGAAACTTTGCTCCTACAAGCCATTTATTAACACTTGTGTGGATTATTGGCATCTCAAGCAAGACTACAAAATCGTTTACTTTCCACCAGAGTTCACCTTATGGGAAAAATGAGACAAAATATCCTAGTTTAGAGCTACAGCCATAAACAATAAGGGCTCACTGTGCTATAAAACACATTTTGGGGTGAAAACATATGAAAACATAGGCAATTTATTAAATGCTGTCATATTTATGATTTTAAAATTCAGCTTTGAAATTTAGTATAGATTCTGAGCAACACAGCAAAAATGAATACAAAACCAGCCAGCTTAGTATGGCTTCAACATACACAGGTTTTCAGATAATTTAAAATCCACCAGTGCAACATCTCTCACTGGTCCTGGTCCAGTATCACTGACAAACACCCACAAAGCACAGGTCGGATACATTTTATTCCAGCACCAACAAACGAATCAGCTTCTCTCTTTCTCCCCCCAGATGCTGCAGTTTCTTCATGCTCTGTTTGTGTAGCCATGCACTGACCCAAAACTGCTTGGTGACATTCCCCACTCTAAACTTCAAACCATTTAAACTTGAAAAACAGTTTTCTGCTTGCTTTTTTAACTAGATCATTTAGACAGGTCTGGGTTAGTTTCTGGTAATAGCAATGCTTGAAATGGCACAACAGAGAGTGTGATAACTCTCAGTGGAGAAAGCTTTGCTGGCACAGGATCCCAACCTTTCCTTTAACCTAATTCCGTTTATCCATTAGGCGATCTAAGTGATTTTCTTAGTGAACAGCTATGGGACAGCAAAACTAACTTTTTTTTTCTCCCCTGTTATTGAAACCTGTGGAACATAGCTTTCTTTAAAACCAATTCTTTTCTTGTCCCCTCTGTTGAGTTCATTATCTTTTAGTAACCAACTTAGCTGTTTTTCGTAGATTTTCCTTGATAATTGTGACTCAGGTGGGATGAGTGATGGTCTTGGGGTGGGGGGGGGGGGGGGGGGGGAAGGTAACATTCCCAATGGTAAATGGTTTGTAGTGTTTATCTGATTTTATTCTAGAGAAAAGCTGCTTGGCTTCATCCTCACAACTTTCAGTAAAGGTTTTATTACACTTGAAGAATTATAGAATATTCTGGCAAGAATATCACCTATTTTGTTTTGTTAAAAAACAAAGTATTTAGATCGTCATATGTCAATGTATTTTATTTAGAGGTTGTGAAACACTTTGAAGAAGGATGCAAAAGTGTTACAATCTGAAAATATTTCAAGGTTAAAAAAAAAATTGGGCTTCCATCAGGGCAAGCCAAGCAGGTTCTGACAAAGGAAGACTCTGTCACATGAAAGTCCTGCTACTGCAAATGTTGTCACAGTTCTACAAATGCTCCCTATTCAGTGGTCATGCCATTTGTCTAAGACAAAAAAGAGGAGCTCCAGAGCTAGACTCTTTCTGTTGCCTCCCTCTACTCTTTCCTTTCTACTATTCTTACCAAACTGCAGAATCAAAAATGTGTTTATCTTGGGATTTACGTGTATTATTCTGTTTTTATCAATGACTATCACAACTGCAGCCACCAGCCCTGACTCTTTCATGACATGTGAGAGAAAACTTAAAATGGTCTTTGGAAAAGAAAAACAGATTCTAAGAGCGTATATGGGGATTTATTGCTGTCATCTGAAATACAAAAACACCTGCAGGTTTTAGTAGCTGGGACACATGTTAGAGAAAGGGGAAAAAACCAAAAAGAATAGGGTACAGTATTATATCCTGTATTTTCAGCTGTGAAATTGAGCAGCAGATGTTCATGAGCAACAAGCCATTTCAATGTAATAATTAGTAAAGAAAGTTGCTTTAGTGTGGGACAGCAAAATGGCACTGACATGCTCTGGTTGGAGACAAACGGAACAAAGCAAACTAGACCAAGGAAGAATCTGTCACGTACACTGAAGGAACAGAGAATGGCATAAGGAAAAAGCATCACTGGAGATTTTGATAAAGGTTTAGAGTTCATTTCCATATGATTCAAAGAGATCAGAACTTTACAACTGAGGTGTAAATTGAAAGTTATAGGTTTTATGATCGATGACCCAGGAACAAGCTGAGTTCAACAAATATCTGAGCAGTTAGAAATCAACAGCAGTCCTATACCAATCACAGAGTATAAGAGTAGCCTTGAATAAACAGATGCGTTGTTCTTAAAACCCAGTTGGGAAAATCCATTATAAAATCATTCACAGTAATGAAAAACCCCCATGGTTTTAATTTGTGATCACTACTAATGAGTCACACTACTAAATTACCTTCCCTTAAGACAGATTTTAAATGTCTTTAAAATCTTAAGACTAGTAATTTTATATATTCAATCTTAACAACCTTCTTAATTTCTCACTATAAATTAATCCATTGAGCTCAAGCCCAGAATACAAAAAAATAAATATTTACGTCTTCACCACAGTCATTCAGACTGCACAGATCCAAGACTTGCTCACAGCTCTCAGGCTAATCAGGCCTGCTTGCATCATATGAATTCTCCTTGAGCTCGACTTTGAGTTGACTTTGAAGTTTATGAGCTGAAAAGCAGCTAAATTAAGCAGAACAAAACAAGCAAATGACAGCTAAAGAAGCATTAGACCCAAGTCTATCCATTCAATTAATTTGCAGTTTTACCCACTCTTCTGTTTAACTGCTTTATCAAAATTTCGACAGAAGTACCATATGACTGAATTTATGCTACACTCATCAGTAAGATAAATATCTGAAATAAAGGACAAAATAAATAATTCTGCACAATGAGACCTAGTGAAAAAAAAATAAAATCTCATTCAATTATTTTCTGGTTTACTTTTAAATGTACACATTTGCTCTTTACTGGCAATTTAAAATGTTATTTTACAAAGATGTGAAAAAAAACCTCAAAGAGGCAGGAAAATAGTCAAGAACTAAAATAAGAAGCAAATGTATAAATTATAAAAGTCTTCCTGGGAAAAAGGCATAGGAGACCTTGCAGGAAACTAACAATTCTTTATTTTGATGTAGTCTGATAGAATTCAGCCTAAATAACATGTGAGCCCAATTAAGATATAAAATCAGTCCTAAACAGGACAAAGTGCATCAGCTTTGTCCTCAATTACTTCAAGGAACCCCCACCTGCCTCCTCAATCTTTCCATCCAGTTTTCCACCTTAAGTGTTGCTTGAGATACAGATGGACCGAACAAGAACACCAACCAAAGGTTGGTATAGAAACTACAGAATCTCTTTATTTTCAGACAGATTTTTTCATTATTATGGATATGCAAGTTCTCAGTAGAGATGATACCTACTGGAACTGTGCTTTTCTAACCAAAGAACCCACTTTTCACTTCACAAAGCTGCCTACAGTAAGAACAAAAGCAGTAAGACAAAACATGTTGGCTAAGTCTAAAGAAGATGATCAATAAGCCTTTAGGAGTACGCTTATATAGAAGGGTGCTGATCAGTCTTGAGTCCTGTAGAGACAAATACAGTTTGCTTTTTCCCTTAGTTTTTCCCTCCCCATAAGGAAAAAGCACAATGTGCCTTAGTAAACTTTTCTACTTATGTTCCCACAGAATTCCTTGTTGCTGTGGAGAGGTTCTTACAGTAACCATGCTACCTTAGCAAAACCTACAGTTTGTCACTTCTGGAAGAAAGGTGACAGGGGCTAATTTTCTCAGAGGCATCACATTCATACAAAGTCTGAACTTTTGACCCAAATACAGTCCCACTCCTCTAAATCACAGAAATACTAAAACAAGTCAAAGGAAACAATGAGAAAAAATTGTGTTATATCATCAGTGTTACTCTCAAAATACCTGACTACATCTCCCATTAACTATATTATTTTAATGTAATCAAGGTCATTAAAGTTCCCTGAGCACTTCATGTACGCAGTATTACAAAGCACATGCAATAACAAACTTATTTTCCAAAATTTCCATGTAAGCATTAACAGAACTAATTCTTCTTTATGAAATGATTTTCTGACGAGTTTTGAAAGCTTGGATGCAGATGCACTTATCTGTCCTCTAAAGCCAAGATAAACAACAGCGCAAGCTTTTTTTTTTTTTTTTTTTTTTGCATGCATGCATGGTTGATTTCCAAATCATGACTTGAAACAAACTAATAATTATATATAACTAGAAACATAGGAAAATGTCCCCAATTCACATTGCTGGCTGGAAAAACCACTGCCAATGACTAAATCAGAGGAAGAGTAACAATATGTTCAGAAAAAACCAAACATCATAGATATAATATCACCAAAAATGTACCTTCAGTTTTACTTGAGTCTAACTTCCATTACTTAGAGCAATACATCATTAGTGTATTAATCAACTTAGCATGCCACAGTCTTGTAAGAAGCGTTAGAAGATATCAGAACCACAAATCTTTTGCTTAAGGACTAACCAAACAGAAAAAAAAAGTTGAGAGTGTTTTAAATGCATAGGTCAAGTTAAAAAAAAAAAAAATACGGTCAAACCAAAATATCTGATTTGTCCAAAATACAGAGATTTCTCTCCATCTGAATTTCACACTTCTGTTACATACATTCTGTGCCCTCACAGACAGGCTTGTAGCCTTTTATCTCAAAGCCAGATGGGCCAGATGTAGGCTCTCAACTGAAATTTGGGGTAACAACTTAATTTACACCTTTAGAGACATCAGTGATGAAAAGCTTATCTGTAAACTCTCAATTCTGGAGTAGGATCTCCACTACTTTCATGCTTAAATTGTACGGTAGGCAAATTATAAAACTACAGGTTTGAACCATAGGTCTAATACACTGGGTAAACAATCACATGGCAGGTCCTATGCCATGGGTTTCTTCTGAAATGATGTAGAAATTAAAACAGTGATAATTATTGTGTCTCATTTATACTGATTTACAAAAATTAACTTACTTTAACAAATGGTAGCTACAAAGCCTGAATATTATTGTAGATAATACATACTACACCTTATGTTAATTCTAAGTGGAAACACTTGGAAAATAATAAGAGGAAATATGTGTGTGCTAGATATAGGCAGGGATTGAGATGCTATATCAAAACACAAAACCCAGAGAGAAGCTGTGGTGGGGTGACCTTGGCTGGCTGCCAGGTGCCCACCCAGCTGCTCTCACTCTCCCTCCCAAAACAGGACAGGGAGGAGAGAATAAGATGAAAATGCTCATTTTTTGTTGCCACCAACAAAACAGACTTGACTGGGGGAAAATTAAATTAATTTATTGCCAGTTAAAACAGAGTTGGATGGTGAGGAACAACGAAAAAACACAAAACACTTTCACTTCTTCAATCCCAAATCCTCTGCCTCCCCCAGTAGAGCAAGGCTGGGGAATGTGGTCAGCTCACAACAACTCTTCTCTGCCACTCCTTCCTCCTCACACTTTTCCCCTGCTCCAGCGTGGGGTTCTCCATGGGGTCTGCAGGGAAATCTGGATCACCTCCTCCTGCTCTCCCCTCGGGGCTCTCAGGGCTCTTTCTCACATTTTTCCTCACCGTCCTGGCTGTGGGCTCAGCCGTGCCCTGTGCTGGGTCGGCTGGACCCAGCTGTGTCCAGCAAGGGGCAGCTCTGGCTGTTCCCCAATGAGGCCACCCAGCAGACCCTGGGCACCTGCACCCCTACAGACCCACAAACTGGCTTCATAAAGAGGGCTCTCAAGGCTGAAAATTCCCTGGGGAAGCTGGGCATCACAGTCAGCTGTCATTTGTCATCAGGCAGATGTGAGCCATCTCAATTTCTCTGTCAGTCTCTGTGCACAAGGTAGGTACTCTGAGTTAGTGTTGTGACTGCTCCTGCAGCCTAGAAAAAGGCTAAATCTTGCTATTTAGCCAGCATTTTGCTTTAAGTAGACCTCTGAGTCAATTATAAAAGTATGTGTACGTGAAATTTCTATCAATAATACTAAACAGATGAAGGAAGAAGTAACACTATGGGGGACATGAGGATTGTTTTGTTATCGGCATACACAATAATTGATTAGGTTTCTCAGCTTGTTGCAAGAAATTCTGATGTATTACACTTAGGATTACTAGTTAGCTCCCATTTCCTTTCAACTTTTGCCTCTGGATAAGCTCAACTATTCCCAAGAAGAAACACTGATCAAGTACATTTGTCATGCGAACAACTATAATAAGGTAATTCATCATAGTCTGTCAGACTCTTATTCCAGGAAGACTGGTGCATTTTTATCCTTACTTAAAAATCTGCTGTCACTCCTGCTGAAAATTTTGGTAGACACTTTGGACATGTTTAAAAGCCCTTCCAAACTGATAGTGGCAGATAATTAAGTTATCAGCTATCAAAGTCTTTTTTCACTCTCTGCAATGTTTATGACACCATGAACCTTTCTGTCTGGTTTAATCTGACCTGCTCTGAACGTGTGATCCCTTGTTCCTTCCCTTTTGCTTTCCTAATGGTAGCCAGTGACCAGTGTAATTCACTACAACAAATCAACCTGTTCTAGAGGGTCTAATTGAGCAATTTTGTTTTCTTTTCAAGGTCTGAACTCAACCACATCCCACAATCTATTCTTCAGCACTGCAGTGGGAAAAGATTTACTTGAAGGCAAAACAAGTTAAGACTTTAGGTTTCCAAATGGAAGAAGAATAAACCAACACTGGCTCAGAGTTGTGAGTGGGTGAAAGTGGGAGTTGCTATTTAGGCTGTCAGTAATGCTTAATGTTTTTGTGTCTAGTCAAAGCTGAATAATTTTTTTTTTTTGTAAGCTTGGCACTTCACCTGCACGTTGAGTGAAAAATTTCATGTACTCTTCCTGTATTTTCTCCTACATTTCTCTGGTAGTGCTCTGTGGATATAAGTATTCTCTTTCAAACAAAAAATCTGCTTTTTGTTCACAAAAAAACAATTGGGCATGAAGTTTTGGTTTTGGCACTGGTGAACAATCTCACAAATGGAAATGCATTGAAGAAAAAAACTACTGGGAAAGAAGCAGGTTCTATTTTCATCTTCCCGAACAGTATTAACAATAGCAAGGAGAAAATAAACTCAATCTTGCAGATCTATTGCCTCACACACAAACACAAACAGGGCATAGTTTTAATCCTTGCACCTCGTCCATCAGCCCCTTTTATCTGTGGCTTTTCAATATAGCAACGCAAACCTAATGACAAAGTGGTCTTAAAAGCTAGAATCAATTTCCACTGCAGTCACAGCCGTCAGAAAGATACAGAGAGAAGTTAGATCTGATAAGCAAAATTAAAAGTAACATCAGTTAAACCCACAGGTAGATACACGGGGGTAGATTGCTAGCAATGCCATGCAACCTGTGTGCACTTGGTTTATTAGCAGCACTTCATTTATGAAAGACCAAGTAGCATGACACAAGATTTATCCTGAAGCAAGGCTTCATCAAGTGTGAAAGATGGGGATTCAGCATCACAAGACAAATGAGCACTGCTCCTAATACTGGAGAAGGGATAGCTCTAGGTGAAGCAAGGACCATTCTTAATGCTTACTTCACTTGTATTAATAAGTCTTCAATAAAAATGACATATATTACAAATAAGAAGTCTAAGTATGCAAGGAACCAAGTCAGTAATATTTCAGTCTGCAAAATACCCCACCTTCCAAGCTTTGTTTGTATGTGTCTCATAGAAAACAAATGAAATGAATTTTAAAAAGACAGAAATAGACTTATGCACTCAGAGATCCTCATGCATTTGGAATTAAGAACATTTGTAACCATTTCACTTGGATTTAGAGTTTCTCAAGTTCAGTCCCTGAGAAGGGAGATTCAGAAGCTAAAGTAAACATTATTTTCAAAACCAATATTTAAGTAGTATCATGCTTAGTTCTTTTTCCTAGACTTTTCACGTTGGCTAAAAATTCGCAGAAACAAGATTTCCAGTGAAAATCATGAAAAAATTATGCATTGAAGAATGTGTACCATATTGTTAATATTAATGCCAAATCAGTCTAACTACACCATCCAGCACTTACAATCTGAGGGACACGATTTACCTCAGAGTATCAGCAGAACTTGGTATATTTGTTCTCCCACCGTCCATAGCTGGAGCACTCCTTGCCCACACTGTGGTTCCAGGCTTGAAGCAAACAGATGTGCCAGACAAACAGATGTCCTGAAAACCTCAACTTCTTCCCTATCCCATGACCAAATGAAGTGGCATACATCCCTCCCAGGCGAGGAAAAAGTTCAGAGGTGCAAACGAAAGCAGCCCCTGACCACGTATAAATGGTCTTTGCCCAGCATACACACACAAAAATGGTAGAGCCTCTCATTTTCAATTCATACGGGGTTTTTTGGTTGGTTTTATTAATCTAGTTGCCCTTACCAGTCACAACTTGCCTGAGCTACAAGAAACAGAATCAGCAATTTCAGGGAAAGATTTCAAAGGACTAAAAGCCAAGTGTTCACATTCCACTTGAAGACAGAATCTTATTATAATTCCTTCATATTCTGAATAGAAAATCTAGAGTCAAGATTTTGCGTATGTGGAGTGCTAAGATGTAACTATTCAGTATTAGGAAAAACCTTCTTATTTATATAGCTGTTGTGAAAATCTGCCCAGACTCTAATGAAGGTAAAGCTGCTGGAGTACACACAATGAGTCAGAATTGCAAAGAATCCCAATTTATGTTTTAAAATAACATTATTTTTTGATATAAAAGCCGTACCAAAGTTACAGCGTAGAGAAGCATAGTTCTTATTGCCAAAGGGACCTGGGGACAGCGACAACAAATTTCAGGATGCCGGATTTTAAACTGGAGGCACTCCTATCACGGAAACAATCATTCTATCCAGGGAGTTATAAAAACAGCCTAAACAATGCAAGGCCATAAAATATTTGACCTCTTTCCCACAAGCCAATAAATCAGGGTGCCAAAGAAGTTCAACACTATCAAACTGATGAAACCATGAGACTGATGAGAAGGCCTCCAAATTCAACTGGGAAGAATTTCATTTCAGATTTCCAGGGGGAATTCTTGATGCCAGATAGACTGAATTCCTACGCAACATTTCTCGGTCTGTGGCGATCATTAGTTTTAATTATTTCTGACATTTTGTCTATCATACTGGATCCCCAGAGAAAAGTAATGAGTCTCCTCATGTGAAGGGTGAAAAGAACGAAGATCACATTAAGATGCTTGAAATAAATTAACCACATGATCTTATAACTATAAAACCCCAGAAAGGATCCCGTTAAACCACTTGCAAATACCAGCGTGACCACAAAAATCTCCTCATTAGCTATAAAAGCTAACTAGCAACATCTTAATTCTGGCATTTCATTTTCATTAGCTGATTGTGTGTGCTTGTTCCAGATTTAATATCAGCAACTGCCTGATAAGAATGATCATGCCAGTACCAGCCAACCAACGAGGGCTACTGACATGAGGAGCTGAGCCCAGTCATTTCCCAACTGTTTCTTTGCGAGTGCTTGGGAAAGCAGTTTGGTGAAGTCATCTTCAACCTTTTCCTGAAGGTCACGTTTGTACTGTAATAAAACTTACTCAGCTTTTTGCAAAGAATGTACCAATCAGCTCAAATCAAAAGCATTGGAAAGTACAAATTGCATTCTCTCTCCTCCTGGCTTACTGCAGAAGCAGTGTGTGATAGTCTCAAGGAAAATTAAGCAAAGAAGTCCAACAGTCTGTATTGTCTTATCTTAATAGAATTTTAAAACAGCAATGAATGCCTCAGAAATACAACTAAGGAGAAAAGCTAACTGGCAGAAGATTATAAATTATATTTTCATATTCAACAAAATAAGTACAAGATAATATATTATTATATTCAAAACTACAACTCAGTGGGTAAAGGCAGAAGACTGCAAAAATAATTTCAAATACTTCCCTCTGAGAAACACTGTTTTATGAAATACTAATGTATCAATACATTTTATAAAAAAACACTGATATATTAAAATATTCTATTTTCTCCCTATTTCTACACATAATGCATTTACTAAGCAATGTTGTGGATATCTGTACCCATCTATATATATATATATATATATATAAAAATAAATAAAGTAGCATAAAATAAGCAAATATGTACTCAATTTTCTACTTTGTGAAGTAAATTGTCTACCTTCTCTTGGTAATATTCATACAATACCTCTTTTCTGAGGTACATGAACACACATCTCCAGGTACCAATTCGAGCACTTCTACTGACTGGCAAATCAAGTTCAGTCTTGTCCCAGAAATGGTAAAAGATGGTGAAGAAATAAAATGTTATAGGAAGTATCATCATATTTCTAGATGACAAAAGCTTCAGAATCCCAAGAGCGCTGAGTTCATTTTCTGTGACCTTTTAGCACCTTTTACCACTCCTAAGTTTCTTCAGGAGAAGTCCTGCAGATCTTTCTGTCAGAAAAATACATTAAGCAAATTAACTGGTTACATTTCTCCAGGGGCCATGAGTTACGCCGTATATCATAACGAGGCGATTATGTTGCCACTTTGTAGCTGCTGGACTTTGCATTAAGTGTTATTTGACATATGCTTTCATAAAATGAATTAAAGTAACAGGCAGTAAAATACAGGCAGTAGAAAAGTGGTGACTTCACGTGCTAATTGTGACTGCAGCTCTCTCACTGGTACCTAGCACTGAAGTATACACATTTTTGACATAAGTTTTATTTCTGCTGTCAGACATAAAAGATAACTTGTCGACAAATTTGGATGAGTAATTAATACCATACAGACAAACATGAAATAAAATTCCAAAATATTTTGTATCTTCCTTTCTTATTCCCTTAAGTTGTCAATGGACACTTGAACTAAATGTTTAGAAGTAATTATCCAGCCACTACCAGAAGCTGTTTACAAAAATCTATACCGAGTCCAGAATTATATAAATAGATTAATTAAGAAAAAAAAAATTCAGAGGAGTTATTCTATAAATTCTCAGGTAGAGAGCCAGCAGAGCAGTGTAGAGTACTTGTACTGTAAAACTAGACATGCACAAAAGGCTTGGGTCTGTATAAATAGTTCTGACCATGAAAAAAAAAATGCATAATTTTGTCAGCCACATTCAGGAGAAGAACCAAACTCAGTAATAAGGTTTGGGCACATAAGTACAAAAAAATCAGATGTTTATTCTAAAATGCATCTGTTTCCTTCCAGCAGTCTTGAATTACAACAAAAAAGACACATACATAAAAACAAAAGAGCTGCAAACAGGAAGGAAATAAGCCACTGCGAATATATTTCAATTTAGTATCACGTTTAGCAATTGCTGCATTG
The DNA here is from genome assembly GCA_014706295.1 of Lycocorax pyrrhopterus obiensis. Lineage (NCBI taxonomy): Eukaryota > Metazoa > Chordata > Aves > Passeriformes > Paradisaeidae > Lycocorax > Lycocorax pyrrhopterus. Next base: position 112,333,415 of record JACSVZ010000001.1, on the reverse strand, counting down.
CTCATCAGATATGTTACAGTAGTCAGAACTGGTACAGCCTAAGCCATGATTTTGCAAAATTTCACTTTCAAGACCTTTACTGAAACTAAATACAAAACCTTACTGACTTTACACTGACATGAACACATCTTCTGGGTTAGCAAGCACAGTTCTTCCTGCACTAACTCATATTTACACTGCTCTTAAATCTCACCTTGAAGAAAGAAGGAGCAGCTATTTCAAGACTAACAATTGCTGTTGTTACTGAATGTGCTGGGATATTTATTACAATGTCTCTCATCAAATATAACTATGCAAAGCAGTTAGTATTTTTATCATCTGCAGTTATTGAACTTCGCATTCACCATCACAGAAGTTCATGTTTAATTTTAAACTGGTTTTAAAAACTTATTTTTTTTAAAAAAAGACCTTCTCTTAATTTTTCTTCTTAAGTTTCAGACACTTGGGAACTGCGTTTTATTTAATAAGCTGCCCTTGGTGTGACTTCTGAAACATGTAACCTGTGAAAATAAATGAAATAGACGTGTTAGGCCTTCATATATCATTATATATGTGTGAAAGCATGAAGAGCATTAGGCCTTTTCATCTTTGAGAGTTATTAAGAGATGCACTCTTCAGAAGAAAGCAAGGATAAAAAAAAAAGACCATGTCCTAGTTATTACAAAGTATATCACCTCAAGCTGTGTAATGGCAGTTAACAACAGCAGAAGGAAACCCTGCAACATAGTTCATTTAGTATGAATAAACATCTAAGTGATTTGATTGGAAAAAAGGATCAAGTACCTCCATTATATAGATCTTCTTCTTTTAGAACACGCATTCAGAAATAGTGTTCTTATTGAGCTATATTTCATATCAGAGGGATCTTTATTCTCCTAATTGCAATTTAAGCTAAAGAAAATATCAGAAATAACCCACTCATCTGTAAACATATTGTACACCACAGGGTGCTTTACCTGATGGCAAACTGTTATTTTGTGCGTTGTGCTCCCAACATGGGAAATAGAAGAGTCATAAATCATCATAGAATTGACTGGGTTGGAAGAGACTTTAAAGATCATCAAGTTCCAACACCCTGCCATGGGCAGGGACACCTCCCCCTAGACCAGGTTGCTCAGAGCTCCTTCCAACCTGGCCTTGAACACTTCCAGGGATGGGCAGCCACAGCTTCTCTGTGCCAGTGCCTCACCACCCTCAGAGTAAAGAATTTGTTCCTGATAGCCAATATAAACCTGCCCTCTTTCAGTTTAAATGGAAGAGTTTTAATAGTGGTTCCTGAATACAAATATTCTCATTAAATAGTTTTTTTTTTTTTTTTCTGAAAATGGATTAGTGGTCAGTGGGAACAGTGTGACTTTACTGACTCTGGCTTTGTATCCACTGGCAAGATGCAACTCTGTCATTTTGTAGAAATAACATAGTTGCTCCTGTAGTGATTAATGGAAAAGGGACCATCTCTTGTCCTGATGCTTGATTTATCCAGCTAAATGCACAAAGGTTTCACTTTGCTCACTAAACTCAGAATTGCTGTCCTTTCTCAGCACAGAAAATAACACCACCATCTGTTTCTTTGCAAATACTTTCTCTAAAGATATTGTTGTAAAAGCAAAGTAAATTCTGAGAATAAAATAGAAAAAATGTAATTTGAAGTTGTCACAATACAAATAAATAGAAGATGAAGATGGATGGTGGTGCATGGTCTGGAAGCCTGTCTAAAACCATATGGCCTGATCTAAGACCTACGATATAAATTAGAAGTTTCAGGTTTCCTAAAGAGATTTCAGTTACAAAGACCCATGTAAGTCATTAAGGCTGCAGAAACAGAGTCCTATTGTTACCACTGCTTATGGTTCTTCTAGTTATTTATAAGTGTGGAAGTTTGTTATTTAAATATTGTGACATTTGCAAACACATCGTATGTTACCATAATCTCCAATTTATAGCAAAACAAACTGCTTCAAGCTGTGCTGGATGTAGCAAATGGAAGCTGCAGGTGTCTGAGGAGTAAATGGATGCCAGCTTGTTAGCTGAGGTAAGAGGCTGAGGCAACGAGCATGGTGAACTTGCATAATGAAGAGCAGGTTTCAGGAAAGGCTGAAATTCTGCAGGCAAACGAGAAAAAGAAGCAGAAGCAAACGTAATTTTTGTTTCTTGAGAGGGTCTGGACATACTAAGGTAAAGCAGGAGCTTATGGTAAGAAGCTGGATTTATGGAGGCGCTGGAGGAGGATCACTAGAACTGTTGAGTAATCAGGCAGAAGCCAAACACCTTAGAGAGAGGTGGAGGTGGTTTGGGCAGCAGACAATGAGGACTCATGGATAACCACCAGTACCAGACTGCCAGATCAGAGAACATTTTCAACGCCCTTTGAAGAAGACAGGAAAAAAGGAAATGCTAGCAATAGACTAATTACTACACTAACAACCATTTTAGTGTGATGGCCAAACCTGCACTTTCCCCTCCTCAAAAGGAGTTGCTGTTCCTGTTTCTTCCTGCCCCCATACCACCACTTACTTTGTATCAAAACGAGCACTTGTGTGGCTGCACACTGAATATCAGGGAACTAATTCAGCTGAAAACCATCTTTGCATTCCATTCACAATCTTTCCTCATAAACACACCCTCTAACTCAAGGCAAGTGGTTATGCAGGGCTGCAGTACCTGAGGCAGCAGCCACTTCCCATGGGCCATGAACACAGTGAACAAGTGGGTGTGCAATGATCTGAAATAGAGCCAAAAACTCAGAAGGAGTCAAACCTCCTCTGCTACCCAATAAAGCTGGCACAGACTCTGCCTTCTTCAGGACTGAAGCCAAAGTGACCACCGATATTCAGGAATTGCCACTCTACCAAATATTATTCACAACACAAGCTTGCTGAAAATTGTCTATTAACTAGAAAATTACCATAATGAGATTCAAGGACCTGTCCACAATCACCTTTAGAGGAAGCTGTCCATTTTTTTTTGTTTGTTTTTTACCTGTCTGTGTGTAAATCATGGACCAAAAATAAATGAGAACTTCCATGCTGCAAGAGGTACTGGGTTTAGTAGGAAAAATTACACTTCCCACTTAAAATACTGTCCTTTCAAATACAGTGCAATCATAAATCTTTGTTTCAAACTTGAAAGATCTTACACATCTGGCAATCTTCACTATAAAAGGTGTGAGCAATTTTCAAATACAAGAATCTGTTTTACTAATCTACCATTAACATTTTACCATTTGCACAGTTCTCTTCATAGGATCTGTGAAGCTGGCATTATGAACAGTAGGAAGAAATAAATGCAAAATAAGCTTTCTTTGGCTCTTGCCCAACCAAGTCACAGAAACCCAGAAGCTCACAGTTCAATCTTATCAGATTTCCACCACAGGTGAAATGTATTCTTTCCTCTTGCTTCATTTTCAGTTGTGAACTCTATCATATGTGCCGTGCAAAAACGTATAAATAACAGGAGACAAGATGATCTTGGCATCATCCTTTAGAATTCCACTCTTCCATTTGTGTGGTGTTCTAATGAAAGATTTCATTGGTGGCAAGATACTACAGGAACTCTAAAGCAGCCTCGATAAAAAGGGAGTAAAACTCTATTTGCTTACAAAAGAAATTAGATCTTAGTTCAAGTACATGTACCCTCCCTCACTTGAACTGAAAATATACTTGAATTCTAAGCTGATTATTTTTTTGGAGAGAAATTAAACGTTATCTTAACCATTTGGCCATTAACCACTCAGTCAGTGGTGACTGGAACCCTCTTGATCTTTAGTTGTACATAGCAACAACTATAACATAAGTTCATGTAATGGAAGTGCCCTCTTGTTCTACAAGAGCAGACGGTGCTCAAAAGTTAGATATATCAACTTAGACACTTCAATGTCCTTGCCACTTGTCACTGTCACTGAAAAGCATCACTGAATTTGGCATTAACGCTCCAGTGAATTATGTCATTGTGTTCTCATTTATAATTGACAAAAAAAAGTGAGGCAGAGAAATACAAAATACAGGGCCTACAGCTAAATTCCTAAGTCCTTATGTTGCTACCTGTGTATCAACAGACTGATCACCTGCAGTTCTAGTTTGCTGAAACGCAACCTGACTGGCACCTCACATTCTCCTTCCCAGCCCCAAACCATTTAAAATGATCAGGTTTCTACTGAAACCAGCGACTAATTCCAGCTACTTAGATTTTCAAGTACTGACCAAAGCACCTTAAACATCATAAGGAGGCAGTGTACATTACTAAATTAGTGGCATGACACAGCCCTTCTCGGAACGAAGGATGCAGACGAATTAGTGGCTACATAATTAGAGCGCAGAAGGAAGATCAAGAGAGAGGTCCCAGAATAGCAAGTCCATACAGCGCTGCTGGAAATGATCTGTCCTGTTCTGGAAGCAGTCTAGCCACATTAGCATGCTGCTGTGCTGTGCCAATAAACCTTTTGAAGTTAGAATGCCCTGAGTGTAACTGGATAAAATAAGTGACTCAGCTCGGGTCAGGAAATCGACAAGTCTTAAATCTCACATTTCGGAACATTCTGTTCCAGAGCTGAAACAAGCAGCTTAATTCCGCCTCTGCCTGACATTAGTTCTAGTAAAGCTTTCCTGTGGTCGAATCTGGCTGTGCTGCTATGCCTATGTCCCAGACAGGATCCAGTTATTGCTAAGCTTCCTCAGTGTGAAAAGAGATCAGATGCAGTCTCTGACTTCAGGATTTCTAGAAAAGTTTCTAGGAAGAAATTCTCTTGGAAAAGAATGCCACAAAAAAAGGTTTTCAGTATCTTACAGTATCAAAGGAGAAAAAAAAAAAACACCAGAACAACCAAACAAAACAAAACAAAGCCAGCAATGGCTTTTCTGGACTCCGTGCATTTACCTACAAACCCCAGCAACCTAAGCACTGTAAATCAGAGCTCTGGGTTTGTAGTTAAACTTTTCTAAGCCTCCACTGAAGCTAAAGAGAGGCATTCTCCAAATTTCTTATTTCAGTTGTACTTAATGCAGCCCCACTACTCAGATGTGGTCAATCCATATCACATCTACAAGGGCTTCCTTGGTGTCACTCATTACCCTCGACTGCAGTGCAATATGTGGTCAAAATCACTAAATGTGCTCCCTCTCCTCATTTTGGTGCCGATCCTGACTTCTCTTCTAACACAGGAGGCTCTCTTAGCACCTCTACTTGTGTCCAGCATTCTCTCCTCCCCGAATGGTGGGTGTCCAGTCCCTGTCAAACAACCTGGCAGCCAGTTTTGTCAGAACACCTCTCGTCAAAACGCGCTACATGAACCCTCAGCTGGGCACTGGCCCACTTGGCAGAGCTGTTGTCTTGCTTGGCCAGCTTCTTCCCTATATCCACTATAGAGCCCAAGGGGGCCTATTCAAATGCCAAAAACCTTTTTTAGACTCTTCACTGGCCCTAGCCAGGTATTGCCTGTCATAAGCAATGCCCATGCAAATAGTGGACATTATGGGAAAAGGTTAGAAGCAACACACATGTACACGAAACAACCAGGAAAACCGACTCACGGTATTTCATAAAACTAATCCAAAAAATCTCCTTTGCTTTTGAGGCTGTGGTTGTACACAAGGATAAAAACAAAATGACAAAAATCTGATACTGTTATTCTGTTACAGAAAACTCAGGCGGCTTTGTGTGCCCTGGAATAAAGGAAGACATAAAACTTCTACATGAACTCCTGGGATGCTATAAAACAACAAGTTTTCAATTGCTGACCCTGAACACTGTCAGTAAGTATGGCCCACTTTTTCAGCCTATAAATTTTCAAGGTTATTTTGAAAGAACAAAAAAAAACCCTCTTCTTCTCATGAGAAAAAACTCATTCATTTCAACAAGGAATGGATTTTTTTTTCTTTTTTAAACTCATCCAGACATTATTACTGATACAACTTAAAAAGTTAAATAGGCTAAGGCATTATACATATTGTATTTTTAATACATTTAAAATTCAGTTTGATTAAAGTCCAGAGTGCAGCATTTTAGGATCCAGCCATAACTTCTCTGGTAGTTTTGAAAGATGTTGCTAGATATGAGCTATGGAACCAATTAGGGCTCCAGCTCAGTCTAAGGAAAAATGAGTCTCCAAAAATAGAATACTTGTATCACATAAAAGAAAAACCAGATCTACCCATAAACCCAAACTAGAACACCAACACGAAATGAAACTGGATTTTCAAGGAAATGTGATAAAGGCAAATGAAATACCTGCAAACACACAGTGCAGAGGATTTTATGCTGAGCATTTCAATTATCCAACATAGGCATGCCAGTGACTACTTTACAGATACAACTGAACTGCCTGGTACCAGTATAAAGATGAAATTACATCTCTCTCTCTCAACTCCTTTTCCCTCCTTTAGGGACTCAAACCTTTAAAATAATTTACATACACAGGCTCCCTGCTTATATGCAGCCCCTTTGAATGAAGAGAGGGCAGTAGAAAAGAGGGCAAAAAGACTGAATCAAAGTGCAGTTTTTGTTGTTTCTGAAAAGATAACAATGTGATGGTGCTACAGTGAACACAAGAAAGAAAAATTTAAATGGTGATCTGAATGCCTCTGGATGGAATGATTATTCTCAGTTCAGCTACCTGTTAGATCATTTCCCTCAGAGTTATGAAATGTTATGCTGCACCTTTTACTTTCATCAATTGTAGCACTCCAGCATTCTACAAAGAAAGAAGAATCATTGATGTTCTAATCTCTTCTTATTTTTCTTTTAGCATTTTTAATCCTTTTCAGCTTCTTTTGAGGTATAGCTTCCTTCCAGCTCACAAAGAGGGCTAATGACATCAATAGACTGCTCACAAGGGTACTTGTAACAAACCCTTTGCAAAGAATTCCAGTGCTTTAGAAATAATTCAAAATTTTTCAGGAGACAAACCTGAACTAGCTCCATCCTCAACCCCTTTCCAATGCAATTGGAAAAAAAAAAATACACGCACACACACACATCTTTTTGTTGTGGCTTTCTGCAAGATTGTATAGCAAAATCTCTTGCTTGTCTTTGTGTTGATCAGTGAGAATGAAAAAGACTTGCACCAAGTTGGAAACAAGTCAAAATGCCCTTTCTGACTTGTTAATGAAATCCTTCTTATGTACAAAAGGCATTTACTCACCACCTTAATAGTCACACCGCAAGTAGATTTTATCTGGCTAGAGATTAATTTATTTCAATGAGAAACTAATCTCTTTTGTGGGATTCATATAAAGGATTTGAATCTAAAAATAAATAAAAGGAATTGTTTACCTGCAGTAGGTAATAATACCTTTGGAAATGCCATCTATGGATATTGACTACTGAATCATGAAGCATTACCCTAGCACACTTAAATGAGTTCATGCTGTAAAAATATGAGTCTACGCTTTAGACCAGCACAGAACCAAATGAAGACAAAGTTAAAATTAGATTCCAACCGCACTCGGAAAAATTAAGAGAAAATTGTAAAAAACACTTTTAGAGAACAGGTTTGGAAATGTATGTAAAAAGCTTCTGCTTGAAGCCTTGCAAATTGCATTTGAAGGGACTGACCTGACATAAGGCTGGCAATGGATGCAACTGGAGCTTTAATTGACTAAGCTCGGACATCTGTCTCAGCTGTCAATCCTCCTCACAATAAGACTGATAGATGCAAGCTAATCGCCAATTAGAGGGAGTTCTTTCAGATCCAGGCTGGGGCTGGAGAAGCTGGATGAACTTGCACAGAGGTGGATAAAACGAGTGTGCAGGAGAGAGAGGGAGAGAGATTTCTGTCTCTTTCTTTCCAGAGACCAGGAGATCTTCTTAGGCTAAATTCATAGAGAAAAGCAGCACAATAATGAAGGAAAGGGAGAAACGCTGGCTCCACAACTGTGTGACCAACCTCCATCTCATCTTAAGGCACTCTGAAGCAATATCCAGTATGGTTTTATTTGCACAGTCATTAGCATCCCTTTCCTTCTAGAATACAAAGTATTTCAGCATTACGTAATGTGACTGCATTAGCTGTCTGTTTTTCTTCCTCCCCCAAATGCAAATGCATTATCTAGTCCTTGTATCTCTTCCACATCCTTCTTAACAGGTTACTATTTATAATAAAAATCATTAGGATTTCTTTTGCTCCTAATATGTTTAAACTCTTTCTGGACTGTCCTTGCTGGCTGCTGGTTAAAGATTATGTTCTCATTTTCTCTATCAATTTTCTACCACTGCTAGTTTTGGATATATAGCCTTTAGGAAAAAAACCCTCATTTTTCTTCCTAGTTTAGCAACTGATTTTTTTCTTTTCATTGGCCCAAACTTTTAAAAATCAGAGAATCATAGAATATGCTGAGTTGGAAGGGACCCATCAGGATCATCAAGTCCAGCTCCTGGCCTTGTGCAGGACACCTCAAGAATCCCACCATGATGATGAATTGTGTCTTTTCTCTCCCCTTTCCCTCCTCCAGATTGTGGAATTGTGTCTTTGTGAACACAGACTGTGGATTTGATAGTTTAGAGTTAATGATATTTGGGATTCACATGTAATGCCACCACGATAGACCATGAGAGCCATTTAATGAATTATAATTATATTCAGGACACAAAAATAGTGCAGTGAATTTATCTTCTCTCTTCTTCCTCTCTCTCCACTATTAAAAGTTTGTTCTTCTCGAGACACATGATGGCTTCATTAAATACTTCTTTCATAAGTACATCTGCACGAGCACTGCGATTCGGATTTATGTGCTTGTACAGCAAAATTGTTAAGAAAGGTGGTGGCTTTTGGGAGAACTCGTTTCAGTTCTTGTTTATCTCTCACTTCTAGACTTCATGTTGACAGGAAATTGCTCATGGAGGCAGCAGTTGAGGGCATAGCAAGAGTTCCCAGGTTTGAGAAAGAATGACTGGCAGCACAAAACCTCCAGCACGGCATAGACACAAATACCACCTAACAGTGCAGTGCTCTTTCCCCCAGCAAACCCTAAATGGTTTCTGGTGTGATTCAGTAGCATGGAGTAGACACTAAGAGGTACACCACATTAAATTTTCCCTAATAAACTTTCAAGATAATCTACTTCTAATTTGCCTATGACTTGGAGACATCAATCATACCTAGAAAAAAAAGAAAGATTTTAGGATGCCTCACAAGGTGCTTTGCCATTAACCATTGGAGCTAAGCCTTTTCCAGGAACAAATGCTTATTAGGTATCTCTATACAGCCAAGGTTCTCTGCTTATTGTTAAAAATGAGCATTATTCAAAATATCTGAATTCATTAAGCAGTGCTTAATAGGGAAACAGTACCTTTGGGGAGGGGGAAGGGGAAAGGAGGAAGTAAAAGAACTTAGGCTTGCATTTTTATATCTCAGTGGCCAGAGAAGTCTCCACCTACCCTAAAAAGCCCAGGAAGTAACTTCCAGATATTTATGTCTGCACCAAATAAATCCTGTCTCTGGCACACAAATATTTTGCAGTGGAAGCTGACTGCGCTGCTGTTGGATGGTAATGGAAAAGCCAGAAATATCTGAAGTCCCAAGGGTTAAATCACTTCTCTAACAATAATGATCAAGCCATTAAATGTACATGAATATTTAATTTCAGCTGCACTTAGTTCCAGTCTTAATTGTCAAAACCACTTTGCTAAAAATATGCAAATAAATTATCTATTCTCCTCATTTATGCAACATCTACACCTCCAGATTTAAGACAAGGAGCTAAATCCACCAGGAAGCCATTTCAGTGACTTGTTCTGCCAATTTTGTCCACCATGCAGTAAGAACTAGGACTAAGAATAGTTGTGGCATCATCCATTCTCCTTCACCACCCTTTCTTTTTACCATAATTTTCACAGCTTTCTCACAATCTATTGAAAATAATTCCTCCACAATGACTTGGCTTTATCACCAATGCTTTTTACTTGATCCAGGAAAAAACTCCACTGTCCAACTTCAGGCTTTCAAAACAGGCTTACATTCAAAGTGTGGGAATAACTCAGGGTTAAAATCTGATGTGTGGAGCGCAATTCGCTTTAAACATAAAATTCTTTTAATGGCACTATTGAAAGTGCCCCTAAGCAGTCTCCAGAAGCTATTAAGCCATTCAGTGCATCCTGCAGTGCTAGAAACTCCATGTACTCTGGCCCAATGACTACTCCATGTGGATCTTTTATCTAGAAGAGCTATATAGCAATGAGAAACAGCAGTGACTGGCACATCGCAATTAAAAAAAAATAAAAATATGGCCCATTTTTAATTAGTTTTCCTGAGGTTTTTAAGAAAAATGTCTTTTTTTCTGCTACGTTTATTTTGTCAGGACATGTAGGGATGAAAGACTTATAATGATATTACTTAAATAACTGGAAGATTAAAACCAAGCAAATAAAGCTGGACAATCAACAACTATTGGAAACAAGACTCTAAGAAGTAAACTTGAAGTTGTACACCACAGCCATTAGCAAAGAAAGTAGCAGAGGATTAAGTGACAGTGCACCTACCCTTAGAGGCAGGCAAAATGAACACCTAATAGTTGAGCCTTTAGGCAAAAAGTCTTAATTCATTCAGTTACAAATCCATTTTCCAGTGTTGCCTGCTAGAGGCCACACAGCCAAAGAGCATTTTCACACAGTTTTTTATAATTTAGCAGAGCAGCTGACTGCTACAATTTAGTGCTTTTTTTATAGCGCAAATGAAGTTATTTTTCTGTCATTGGTAAAATCTGAACTTTGCAAAACCTAGTTAAGAGGCATTTATTATGTTTCATACAGCGTGTTCAAAAAGACGAGTAAATTTTAAAATAAAATACTGCTGGCAGATGAGTACAACAACATAACTGAATCTTTTGCATGGAAGATCTATTGTACACAATGTGGTTTTATTGTATTTGAAGGATTGGATTTTATCAAGCTGAATGTGTAGCAAAAAAATGTTTTTATTAGTCTGGCTTAGAAATGTGATTAAATTTGGACTAATGTCACTGAGGTCTAGTGTGTGTCCTAAAAGGAAGGTGAGGAGATCAGGCTCTTTCACCCTCATCCCACACACATACCTACTAAAGAACACAGCAGGTGGGAGAAGCTTCAAAAGGAACAATATTGAAGGGAAAAGTGGAAAAAAACCACAGCCCTAGAACATGTTTGTAAATACGTGAGTGTGAATTTTATGTCTAAAAAAATCTATTTGTGCATTAATTCAATGACATACAGTACATTGGGAAGGGTTTTTTTTTCAGAAATATTGAACTTTTCACAGTTTCCTCTTTGTTAACATATCTGTCTAACTGTTACAAGGCTACACTACCACTATCTTTTTCTTTTCAATCTAGGACAGAAAGTGAAATTAATTCAACAAAGAAACATACATTGCCATGAATTATTCCCTCATTTGTTTTCAAATGTTTCTCTAAAGTAAAGATGCAACACAAAAAGATACTCCCAGGTTATCCAACTAATGCATTATTCCAAAATAAATACTTCTGAGCATTTTCATGAAGTGTATGCAGAATTACTCTGCCCTATTTGCCCAATATTTCCTGCAGCAGATTGCAGACATGCAATCAAGCTTTGAGGCAGTCTGGTGCCGACTACCCTCCTTTCAAAGATGAACTACCCTCCTAAAATGTAAGTATGAAAAATCAGTTCTTGGCCAAGCTATTACACCTCAACATCTTACGTTTTCAAGTGTAAAACAACAGAACATTATTTACGCCCCTACGCCCACACTAAGATATTCCAGGTGTTTAACATTCCTGGTGAAGAGGTTAACACAAACCTAAAGTAGACTTGCCACAAGTTATTGTGTAACTTCAGAGAAAAAGTCAAAGGAGTTGCTATGAGCTCTGGCCTGAACAATCAGATTTTTTTTTTTATTTTTGTTAAGAGTTTTTTGAAGTTTTGCAACACATACTGTGTTAAGTAAATGTAAATAATACCAGAAACCAACATTTTCTGGAGGATGCAGTTTGTTACAGTATAATCACTATTATTCAGAAGCCTAAATAAAAAGACTCAGCTCATAACTCTTGGTATCTATATTGTTATGTGTTTTACTAGTAGAATTGTTGAAAAAAAAATAGCGTGTTCTCTGGAAAACGGAAGAAATGAGTACTTCCTATGAAATGCTACTTACCTACCGTAACTGTAATGATGCAGGGAATAAACACTCAAAATTTTATAAAACAGCAGCAAATGAAATAATGGAAACAGAAAGAAAGGGAAGAGAGAGAAAGAAGGGAGGGAGGGAGGGAGGGAGGAAGGGAGGAAGGAAATTATTTTGAATAATCAGACATATCTCCCTTTACTCCATTTTTGTTTTATATAGCCAGCAGTAAACAATAATTAAAAAGCTGTAAAAATCAGTTACTTTAAAATGGCATTGACATTCTGATGACCAAACTAAAATCAAGATAACTCTTATGCTGGATCCTACAAAGGGATCTCCTATTATACGGATTCTCCTATTATAGGAGAATCCCTTTTTTCCATTTTAGCTAGAGCTTAAAGACTTGAAAGTTACATCACTTAATATTATTTATTATGTAGACACATGTCTCTGTTCCTCAGTGAGAAGGTAAAAGGGCCCTAGGGTCTGGATCCTGCTTGGCAATGCTCTTAGTCAAAAGCATCTTGACAAAAAAAAAGAAACCCAAAAACCCCAAAAAAACACTAAAAACAAAACTGTTTACTGAAGCAGGGCTGGGAATCAGGATGCCTGTCACCAAAACCCAAGCTACTGCTCTAAGACACTCTGGGAACTCTGTGCAGATGCTCCCAAGCAAGTTAAACTGTGCTCTAGTCCCACTCAGGAATGGTTCCTTACACTGATTCTGCCTTGCACAGTCCACTCCTTCTGCTTGAGCACATTACCAAGATACCTGAGTCAAGCACTAACCTTTGACAGGAAACTGCAAGTCTTCAAGCTGGCACATACCAGGAAGGGAGAAAAGCATCAGAACCTTCTGCATTTTCCTTTTTCCCAATTCCACTCACCTCTTTTTCATGTTCTTCTCTTCAACACAGAAATATCAGTGTTCTGCACTGACTCTGAGCTGCACTTCATTGCTCAGCACGTTGCTTCCTTGGATTTGACTCTGCACTGTCCAACTTCCCCATTTAATGCTACGGAACTTAGAACACCTTCATGTGGCAAAGTGTACGTTTAATCCCAGAATTCTCTAATGCTAAGCATGCATATTAGCATTCTGTTTTCTGATTTAAAATACACTGGTGCAGAATAGGAGTAAGTGTAAAGGCAGACATTTATATGGTCCTAATCATGGGAAGCATATAGATATTAGAGCACGAAACAAAGCAAGAAAGGAGATGCCTTGTAAAATGGTGGCCTCCTCCTTTTCTCCACATATATTTATAGCAAGAACATCAATGTCTCCCTCAACAGATTATCTCCACCATCTTCTGCCTCCACACAGGTATGTTAGAAAGCCTTTCTTCTCAAAACATGAGCACGAAGCTCAAAGACTTTTTTTCTGACAGCACTTTCTCTATATCCCACTCCTCTGCTTCTCCATATATGTGTAAATTTTCATATGTAAGCCAATGATTTAGGTTGGGGAATTAAAAAGTTAACACAAGCCAATTGCCAAGAGCTGAAGTATGTATGTTTCCAGAAGCAAAAAAAATGAACCAAACCAGTGACAGTGTGTTGCATTACCAAAAGCAGTGCTATGAAAAATAAATCTAGATTTTACTTAAGTGCAAGCAGCTGAAGATCTGAATAAATTTGGACAGAATGCCAGATAATTTCTCTTGAAATCAAAAAATCTTCATCAGCATGAAGCTGTTGAACACATCTTTAATTTCTATACGCAATCTCAGTAAAATTTCTAAGATTATTAATTTCCAAGTGAGCAACCACTAGTGCTTCACAGGCAGATAATTTTTATTAAGCATGATATCCTTATACCAAGGGCTAACAATTTTCTGCAGCAACTGAGTAAAGGTTAGTTTCCACACCCTTCTGGATGCTACATGCATTTCCTGCCCACAGTAGATGGAGGAATTTCCAAAGCTGAAAGCTATTTTGAGCAGCTTCCAGAGCCTCTCTTTGTAACACCTTCTTAACTGTGATTTCCTAATCACTATGCAGAAGATTTCACTGCCTAATTAAAGGACTGGTGCAGTGATGAAGATAAAGAATACAGAGCAGGGCTGCAAGCTAATCTACAAGCAAAACACAGGAGCTACTTGTCAAGAGTAAGGGCATATTTTATCGACAGCTGTGTCCAATAAGGATGAGTTATATAGTGAAGGTTTAATATTAATGCATTTCAGTCTTTCCCATTACTTACTCGTTATACATACCTAGGGCATTTCCAATTCTCTCACTCTCCCTTTCTTATTGTAATGCAATTAACATTTTAACCCCTCTGAAAATCCTTGTTTTTACATCATCTCAGACTTTTACAGACAGTGCTCGACAGAGCTGCAGGTCTCAGAAGTTACGTTTTTGGCTTGCAAAATGCAGTTGGGGTGTGTAAGTCATGGTGATGAGTGAATCTTCTATTTGCACCTTTGAAACTTTCTTTTATCTCTCTCTCTCTATATATATATATGTTGAGGTACATATGTCTCTTTATACAATTGCCCACCAAAAGGATATCAATACTAAAACAGGTACAGATCACTGTTACACACAGAAGACATTACCTACCGTTATGTAAAACAACTATTTTTAAACAATATTTGGTTATTGACTTAAACACCAGCATTACGCTCCTTTATACAATCATACTTCAGCTCCCTTGAGAGCTGGACTGCCTCTGTTCAAAACATCCATTCTCCCTATGGAATTCTGCCCATTTATAGCAGAACCATCACCTGGAAAAGACTGTCCCTCTACCATCCACATCACATCCATATGGGAGCTCACAGCTGTCCAGTGAGGAGGAAAGAAGCAATAACCATAGAAGAATAATCTTATGGCTGAAACCAGCAGTCTATTCTACCTCTACACTGTCATCAAAAAATATTAAATCAAAGTCCTCCTCATGGCTACTAATTGTCCATTCTTTATTTGGGGGCAATTAATTTGAGACACCTGGGACATAATCTGCAAACACAAGCACTCACAACACCACCACAAACAAGGAGAATGCTGCTATCAGCACACAAACCTCCACACAATCATACCCTGGGAGTGTCAAAATGAAGACCCAACTGATGCTTTTAAATTGCTGGACATACATTGTCCATGCCTGGGTTTGGCTTATACAATTTAAGAATAATATTAATATGGCTTCAAATCACAGGGGTATTTTAAAACTAGATTTGTCATATGGACATGTATTTTACAAAAAAATTCTCTTGCAACAGGAAAGCTTGGGTTTGCTTCCCTGCAAGCAATGAGATGCCCATGATCTCTCCTCTCCTTTCTGATACTTTGAAGCTTTTCAGGGGGAACAAAGCTGTCAGGACCCCAAGCGTATCTCACCTCCTGGGGCTTTGTCTAGCTGGACTCAAAGCCAACACAAAGCACAGCTGGTGACCTTGGAGACAGCCACTGTGAAGAAAGCAAGAAGAAATCTCAGCTGGGACTGCTCCCCCTTCCCTTGGGAGCTGCTTTTATGCTGAGCCTCTCATCCTAGATCCCTGTCTGAGCTGTGCTGCTGCTGTGCCACAACACTGACAGTGCCTGGCCGCGACTCCTGCTGAGCTGGACCCTAACCTGACCCATCCTTGGCCCTCCTGGTTTCTAAAGCCACAGCACACGACCAGGACCTTTGGCTGGATGTTCTCACCATCCCCAGGCCTGCCTGGCTTGCCCAGATGGCTGCTGTGGCACAGGGCTGCGACCCAGTGGTGTCCCCCCCAACCCCAGCACTACCAGGCTTGACCCCAAGCCTCCCCCAGACCCTACTCCCCAGCCCACCTCCAGCTCTGCTGCTGTCCCCCACTACCACACCTACCCCATCCCGGGCTGCAAGTGATGCCCAACCCAGTCCAGGTTTAGCAGTGGTCTTTGGTGGCACCTGGCAGGAGGTATTGGCAGGGTTCCCACTACGACATCATCTGATTACTACTAGCAAGATTATTCCCAAAAGACTGCATTTGCAGATAGGAAAGCTCATCCAAAAAAGGTGAGAAGTAAACCTTGGCATCCCACAGTCTGAGTATCTGACTAGGAGCCAGCATGTAAGAGGTGAGCAAGAGGACAGAGGTTCCACCATCCCCACAGGAAAAGAGCCAGAATCACCCTCCTTTCCTGCAGAAATAGAATCAGAGACCAGTAAGGGTTGGAAGGACCTTAAAGATCATTAGTCCCAACCCTCGCTGCCACAGGCAGGGACACGTTTCACCAGACCAGATTGCTCAAGGCCTTATATAATTTTGCCTTAAACACTGCCAAGGCTGGGGCATCCACAACCTCCCTGGGCATTCTGTTACATAAATAAAGACTTTAGGCAATCAGCCCTGGATGCGTTACCTCTCAATGAGCCAGGAGTGGCAAAAGGCACCTGGGTTCAGACCTGACACACAAAAGCATCCCTTACATGTACAAGTATCCATGGTCAACCTATGCAGAGATGGATTGCCTCCCAACTCCTCACCAGGCACCAGGAGCTATATCTAAGGGTGACAGAGGAAGCTGGATGTGTGCTGATGATCCTGCACCAGTGCAAGTATTCCTGTCACCTAAACCAAGCCAAGGATTCCCTGCTCCGTGGAAAAGCCTGCAGCAGCAATACCCCGAGGCGTCCGCACGCTGAAGAGGGAATTTAAGTCGGGGTTGTACAAGCTAAGCTGAGAGGCAGACACCTACAAATTAGGCAAAATACCTCTGTCCCTTTGAGGATCTACTCGTAAGACATAACAGCTTGGGAAATACTTGGGAAAAAAGCACATGAGGAAATCAATAATTCCGTCTGTGTTCAGTGTGAAGACTGGACCGTGTGCTGTAAATATTACATGCAGGATGGGAATGGGGAAGCTGGAAGGAAATACTGAATAGCAGCTCGTGCAGTACTCAGCAGAAGTTAAACGTTGTGAGGTGACACCAGGCTGTGAGCAGATAATTAAAGCCTGTATTAGTGTCCCTGCCTGCAGGGGACAAATCAGTGTTGCATAGGCAATCCTCATCAGTGTTTCCTAGGCTGCGAGAGCTTGCCTTGCCACCTTGAAGTAGCCTTGGCATATGTTAATTTTCATTCCTTTTAATATCATATTATATAAACAATCCCTGTATAAAGATTGACTTCAGATATTTGTATTAAAAAAAAAAAGGAATTATCCTCTTTGTTTTATTTGAAGGATACATTATAACACCTTCCCCGCTCAAAGGACACACTGTAATTAAAGATTGAATTTTCTCAGGATTTTAACTAAATCTGTCACTTAGCTTATGAATTAAAAATAATTAAACACAGGGTCTCATAAGAATTGTGCTTCTGCGCCTGCTCACTTCCGTCTGATTCCTTTCACTAACAAATTACTAGTTTTCCAGTGTTCTACATAATTTGAAATAACTAATGGACTTAGGAAAACTACAATTAAAAGTATTTTTCCCTTATTATATATAGTCAGAATGTTGACTTTCTTGAAATGCTAGTTATTCCACTCCCCTCCGTGGTCCAGGAAGGCAATAGCTTGCCTAGAGGCAATTTTGGCAGGGACTAACTGGTCCCTACCAGATGATGATTATCCTTTTAACTTCTCCTGATCCCGCAGAAGACACAGGGAGCCTTTGGGAAAGAGAGCTGCCCTCTCACTGAAGCTTGGCATGGTGTGAATGCTACCTGTGAGCAGCAGTGGCTGATGTTCCCTCTTCTGGGAGAGGGGCTGGTCAGGGAGCTGGCTGCCCTTTCATTAAGAAGTTTCACTGAAGAACTCAATTATTAAACATCTCTTTCATTTCACAAAATAAATGAAACATAGAATTCAGAGTTTGACTATGTACAGTAAATAAGATAAAATACATCAATGCAATATCTGCCTGACATACTTTCTTAACTTGTGAGTGAAACTCATTGTTTCTGCATTCATTCTACAGATATTTCAGCATATTTAACCCTTATTTACTTGCCATCCCAGATGCCTGCTACCAGCAGGATGAGCAAATGACCTTACATGATCCACATCACAAGCCCCACCTCCTCTTGGCTGCTACTATTTCCCTTTCAAATCTCAAATATCCCAAGCATTTCATGGTTGCTGCCTTCATTGACTAATTGCAAAAATGCAACTGTAACAAGAGTAGAAAAAAATACATAAGTTTCAAAGAATCACAGAATTTCTTCGACTTTTGGACATCATCTGGTCCAACCCCTTCTCCCAAGGAATCTCAGCTTGGATTACAAAATAAAAATAAAAAAAAAAAAAGAGGGAGTATGCTGGCCACACATTAATTATAACACTCTTAACCTGTGCATGAAAGGTCAATTCTGATGATTTATCAGTGTCTGTAAGGTTGAAATTCAGCTGCGTGTTGCTCTGCAAAAGAAGAAGTGCTAATGCCAGGAATATATGCAGAAGTACAACACAAATGCAGGCTCCACTTCTTCCCAAATATTAATCTCAAAATTGCTTATTTATAAAAAGTACTTAAAAGATTCATAGCCACTTGTGGCTCCTTTTCTCCCCAGCTGACAGCAAAAATTAAATACGAAACATAATTCTTGCTCAATTTTAAAGATTAATACATATGTCTGCCATCATACAGAGTATGCAATTAGGAAAATATGGAATTTTGAGTGTTTGAAAAAAGATACCACTCTTCAAAAGTGGAATTTATTTTTCTGTCAAGTACTGCCTTAGTTTAGAAATGCAGTTCATAAAAAAGTCATCCTCTCTATATCTCAGTTCTTATCTCTCTCATAAGATGAGTTAATGATGTTTTATGGCAGCTGCACTAACTTTTCCCTTCCCTCTGCTAAAATAAGGAAATGCAGTCGAATTAAGAAAAAAACCTGTTTTCCTAAAGCTTTATGGGCTTTGTTTGATTTTCATTTTCACTTTATCATATAAAGATTTTCCATCAATTTTGCATATGCTTATATATTTTGCTCTTTTTCCCCAATATAATTACTTCCTATTTCCTTAAAATTGCTCTCCCAAAACAAGAGCAGAAGTTCTTGAGGCAAATTTATTATAGTTCAAAGCTCATTCTTTTTTTCTGACTGTCTTTATGAAATCGAAATAAACGTAATTACCTTGGGGACCTCCAGCCTTCTGTCAAATTTGACTGAAATCAGCCAGTAGCTTCAGATATTTCCAGAGGAAGACAGAGCCATGCAAAGTCACAAACACTGAAAAATTGTACAACTCTTCCTTTAAAAACCAAAACTCCACTAAAAAAATCCAAACCAGCCAAGCAAACAAAGCCAGTGTTACCTTAACAAATAAAATGGAAACTGTCTTGCCTCTGAGCTATGCTTCAGAAGTATGAAATTCAAAAATTCTCCTTACTCCAGGAGACGGATTCATTTAAATTCAGTCAATTTTAATGAGCACTATGAAAAGTCTATGTAGAAGATTCATTTTCATAAACCAGTCTGAACTTCCAACTTTTACTCATGATGTTCTATTACTTTTTAATGTTATTTTAATATAAGCCTGAAAAAAAAAAAGAAAAGAGAAAAAATGCCACCATTTTGGTGTTTTTTTAAACCAGACCAGAGGTAGTAATTTTCAAAGAACTTTTTTTTTTTTTTGTAAATTCAAAGTTCTTTATTTCAAAGTAAAAATAATTTGGCTGAAACTCCTCCTAAGATTAGCTTTTGTTCAAATCCTAGAGCTCATAAATGACAGAAACGTCCCAAAATCTGCAAAGATAAATCTCATCTTTTAAATTACTGAAAGCCTTCATTAAGCCTTAATATATGCTGTCAGTTTCAAACTAAATAATAGATGAGATTTTAACATAATCAGAAGAAAACTGCTGGTACCTGCCTCTGTTACTGTCACAGTTAAACTGACATGGTAATTTTCAAAATAATGCCTTCTCTAAGTCAGTTAAAGACTGACAAGCGCTCACCATTTAGAAAACTTTTCTTCATACAGAAGGAAGCCCCTCACTATGAATTCAGTGGTGTGACTGAGCAAATATCTCTTCTGCTTGTCCACTGTGGGAGTAAAATTCAGTGGCTGGGTTAACCAAAGAAATCTGAAAAAGTCACGCTAACACCTTGGAAAAAACATTATCTTGTTGCAGTAATGCTTTGTGAGTATTTTATTATTTGTTATTTTGTTATTCATGGCTGCAAGGAAAAATCTATAATAATTCTTATTAAATGTGGATTTGGGGATTAGATTGTACACTGTGTTAAAAACCTACACTTAGCATTCCATGTCCTGTGAGGATAAGGACTGCACAATGAAGAGAGCTAAACAGCTAAAACCTTGGGTCCCCCACCATGTTCCCTAATATTCAAAAGGCCACGTGCCATCAATAAAAGTTTGGTTTAGAAAGTGTTGCATTTCTCTTCTGGAAGGTCACTGGTGATGGTTTCAAAGTCTCTTTTAAGACAGTCATGTTTTGAGCCTATCAGCTGTCACTGTTAGAGACACATTTCACTATTTTAGCTGCAAAAAGGATTAAAATGGGATGTAATCATGTCAAGTACTCCACAAGTAGCTCAGAGTTCTAGTTCCTGGATCACTTGATAAAACCAGAGAAAATATTTGAACACTCAAGGAAGGCAACAGCACTATGGATAATAAAATGCCATGACTCAGAGCCCTTTTTCAGTGTTAGGATTTATTTTCTGGTTTTCTAAAACAAAACAAGAAATTTACAACTGAAAACACCTGCAAAGATTGCAACCCCTCTGGGCTGGGTCAGGCTCCCCTGGGCCTTGTCTATGGAATCTGACCACACCTTGACGTCTGGAAATTCTTTCAGGTCATCCAAATGTGCCCAGCATCTAGGCATGAAGCTATATAAAAATAATTTAAATAAAAACAAACTCCACCATCTACCTATGAAATGAAATTTATTACTCCATCCTCCCGAGGATTTATGGGCGATGACAAAACACAGCACAGGCTCATTTCTCTTTTCAGCTTCCAAGCAAAATAAACAGGACAGACCAAGTGAACAGGAAAAAGAGTTGTAATTCAAACAGCGGGCTTAAGGTGTGGATGTTCTTTTACATCCAACTGCTCCGCAAGCTTAAGAAGCTAAACTCACCATTAATAACCAGGATTGCTCCATGATTAGAGAGCCATATCATCCCCTTTTAGTAGGGGGAAAAAAATGCTTACTAGACAGTGAATTGACTGATGGGATAGAGAAGACAGAGCAGTGGTGTGAACAGGTACCTCTGAGCACCTGTATCTGTGTGTTTGTGTGAGCACACACAGGTGTGAGAAGGGAAGCCTTGCACACTTCATCTCCAACCCATTTTCTCCCTAATACCATATGCAAAGGCGAAATGGAAGCTATTCTGCTTCGGCCTCCTTCCACTGAAGCCTTGATTATTGTTGCTGCTTCACGTCACATCCATCCATGTGGCACGTACTGCATATATCCAGCATGAATATTTCATGAATATTGGGGAAGCAATTGCAATGTGAGACACAATGCATATTTCAGATGACACATGACTGATGTGTTTAGAGATCTGGGTTTATTATGTACTTGCAACATTCATCTACTACCAGAAAGCTGGTCTTTTCCCCTATTGCACTGACTAAAGTCAAAGAAGGAAAACAAATGTGCATTTTGAATGTATCTGATCTTTTACTGAAACAATGAATTAAGGTACTGTCATGTTTGTTTTCCACTTTCTTTCCCCAAAGACAGAGCACAGAGATAAAAACAACATCAAAACTGCTTTGTATTTGCTTCCAAACATAAAAGTTTCCTTTTAAAGAACTTTTCATGCTTCACATCATTACTAAGTTTGGATTAATACCACATTTTTAGAGTAGGACTTCTACTATAGAAATAATTATTTTATTTAATACCTCTGGTTTTCTAAAGACTAATCTGTTACTTGCTCTCTCCAAATGATTAACAAGTACAAATTTAACAGGGGAGACCCACATCTAGTCAGCAAGTAATTTTTAAGACAGTAACTTGGGTGAGCATTTGTTGCCATTTCTGCGGTAAGAATTCACATTTCTAGCCAGGGGTTTCCTTCATTTTCTCTCTTTCTTCATATCAAAACAAAACAAAGCCAGAAACAACATCCCCACCCATAAACTCACACACATGGTTTTGAAAAAGCTTCATTTGTCCCAGTGAGGAAAAAAAAAATCTTTTTGGAAGCTCAAGAAGTCTCAGAGTGAAGAGATTTCCTCAGTTTTATTCAATTGCTCCTTGCAGCTCCTCGCCCATTTGGAGCCTTAGGAGCTCCAAGGTCCCACCGAGTTCAGCCCAGGTCCAGAGCCTGCCACACGTCACTCAGGAATGCACAAGAAATTGCATGAGAACTTGGAGGTAGTTCTGAGTTAATTTAGGAAGATGATGAAGAAATACGAGATCAGACTCCATCTCAGATTTGCTGCTGCTTTCAGGTACTGATTCAAGCAGGTTATGCAGCTGCTTTACGGTACCTCCAAGTTTTCCCTCCACTAAGAGAGAATTTTACCACCTGGAGAGGTGCTCACTTGCTAGGAAATTCTTTAGATCTTAACAAATCACTAAATGTCAAATGGAAAAGTGCCAGCAACAACTCAAACCCAAACAAACATATTGCTAAGTCAATTGGTCTAAATGTGAAACTCTCTCACTACAGTTTCTCAAACCCACTGGTTTCCCCTTCAGTGCCAGAACTGTGGACATTTCAGCTACTCTACCTCCATTTCTAGCCCTAATTTAAGGGCACACATTGCAGGGTAGAAAATGCTGCTTTTGTCTTCCCTCCTTTCTTCCTTTTCTAGATGTTGCAGCGAGAAAAACAAAAAGCCTACAGACAGCTTATTGTATGCACTTATTGTATTTTAAATGCATTAATTCTCTGAAATGAAACAACTCTGTCACAAGTGCTAGTGCTTCATGGCCTGAGAAAAGAAAGGATTCAAACAAGCTAGCAATATAAATACCTCTCAATTCATGCTATGCACAGGTACCACTGAAAAAATCAAACCCAAGTTCAATATCCAGAGAAAAAAAAGTTCCTCAATCCCTCAAAAGCAGACCTAGTAAATGAATAGCATGCATTAATAAACAAAAACAAATTTCAGAAAAATTACATGATATAACCACACATCAGCAATTGTGGAACAAAAAAGGAAGCAGATATCCCTTGGAGTTGGGAAGCACTTCCCAACAATGCAGCTAATTGTAATTTCAAATGGGGCCACAGGTGTTAGTCACCTAAAAGCCTTCCTGCGTGGCAGCTGCTTGTTCACTGGTCTTGGTGGACAGCTCATCCCACTGAGGAGCTCATCACAATCACCGCCTTTGTTGGCAGTCCTGGCGTAAGCCAAGAGCGGCAGGGCCACCCCTGCTCCCCCTGATGAGCAGCACGTTGATGAGCCCTGCTCGTGCTGCGCTGGCTTCTTCAGTGCTTCCGGAGCTCATTTTAATTCCCACGCTTCGCTATCCAGCAATCCTACACTCCCTTGAAAACACATATTCCCGTCTAATCTTGTCTGCCTCAATCAATCACTGTGGCTTTAGGCAGCATCCCAGTCCCTGGAATTGAGAATGGGAGGTCAACAAATGGCTGGTTTTTACCTCAGCAGTCAGAATTCTTTGGGAAAGACAATGTGGAACGGCCAGCACTGCTAAATAAGAGATGTGAAGATATTCTTCAAGAAAAGGCACCAATGAATCATCTGTGAACAAGAGTGCCATGGTCATACAGACCACGTAGGATTCTCCTAAATAGAGATGCTGTACATACAATGCAAACAATGGATAAGGGAGGGAGGAGAGGAAATTAAAAAAAGCTGAAACCTTCCCCTTGTCTTAGTTCAGGACTAGAATAGAATAGAAAGAATATTGCAGCTCAGCCTGGAGACACAAATCTTTATAAAGGCTGACTGATCCCTCTTCCATACTACTTTCAATGTCACTTTACAGACTACACGCTTGCTTTTCTAACTGTTGGCATTTAATCCATTTCTGATACACATTAATAAAATAGTGCACACAAACATTTTATGCACACATACACACATATATGCTTTTGAGTAGCATATGAAGAATTGTGTTATTCAATGATCTTGACCAAGAGCTATTCATTTTCTTGCCTTCAGCTGAAATTCATTCTTATCTTTCACATCATTCTACTTACACTGAAATCTTCAACAAAAATCTAATTTATGTGCAAATATAAGAATGCTAGGCCACTGTGTTCTGTTTCATATGGGATTCCCAGCCACCACATAAAGCATTTCTGATGTCCCCATCATCAAAACATCTCCAATAGACCACAGCCCTTTGAATTAAATAAATTAAATATAAGAAAACATATTCTTCTGTTGTGTTTCTCACTCTTCTCTTTCAGAATCAAAGAAGAATTATCAGAATATAAAAAATAATACAATACTAAAAAAAAAGGAAATACAAATATGCATACATATTTATTAAAGCCCAGCATTATGGATCTCAAGCCTTCACACCTGGCAAAGGCAGCTGTAAAGATGTGGATTCCCTCTCAATCTCATGCTTCTTAGATAAGGATGAAGCATCTATACACTCAGAAACAATGTGGTGAAAACAATTTGGTTGTCATATCTGAATGCTTGAAATATATGAGCAGTAATAGAAGTGGTTAGTGTTACTCTGGTGAGTCTTGATTTTCCATACAGACAGCTCTGGGGTACACTTTCTTGTTAATGGTACATTTTAATTTACTATGCTGGTTTTGGCTGTTGCCTTGTGAGTCATTTTATTATGTTTAAAGATCTCCCATGATAAGAATACTTCAATGTATTTACAATATTTTGATTTTCTATATGTTAATTTGGTCAGTCACCACTTCTGGTCATTGATCATCTGAGATGGTCAAACTAAGCAAGGGCACTCAATGAAATTGCATTGCAACATAAAGAACAATGACACTAACTAGGAAAAAAACGACTCTGTTATTGCCATTTCCTAATCTCAAATGTCCAATCACCACCACCAACAAAAGGATTTAATACGAAAAAAAATCAGCCACGTTCAAATACAAATAAATTCAACTTAAAATACTGTCTTGGGAAAACAAAGTAGTCTGCTAATCACTTAAAGCATTGATGAAATGGAAAACTACTAGAAAGATTCATTTCTGTATTCAGTACGTGGCACTCCATTTTAGTGGCTGTAGTACTCTGGAAAAAACAAGGCTAACAACTTCTAAAGGACAAAGAAGTATTTTTTCAGGCAAACACAAAGAGACCAGAGGACACGACTCAGATTGCGTCCATTGGCAGCTTGGCTCTCCTTTATGCTCACTGAATCCCTCCTCGGTTTTCATCCATTCACCAAGCAGCTTCTGCCTCTTTTTGCCTTTATTTTAGGCTGCTTTTAACAGATTTCTTCAGCCATAATCCCTGATTAAAAAGTGAACTGGTATTCTTGCTTAGCCATTGAAATTTTGTTGTACCCTACCTGCCTACCTGTAACTCAGTGAATTTTACTGAGATCTTAACTTTCCTGACTGGCTCTACATCACTACTGTACCCAGAGAGGAGAGCTTTTGCAGATTTACCATTTCTACTCACAAGTGGGGAACCCTCCCCACCTATTTATCTCTCTGCTGGAACTGGTCATCAATTTTCCACCAGACAGTTTCCCCACCAGACCCTGCAGGTCTGTCACAACTGCGCCAAGGTACTCAGCTGTCAAAATGAAATACAGTGTTGGGCCACTCCTGACAGTTATCCTCTCTGGTCCTTTGACAGTGTGTCTATCCAGCCCCTGAGGAATTTCAGTTCCCAGTCTTCTAGAAATCCCCCAGCTCTGCTGACAGCCAGAGTGGAAGTGGTCAGCTCCCAAGCTCCGAGACTCATGTGGCAGTGCAGAGGTGAGGTCCCCAGGTGTCCCAGCAGCCTCACCAGGGCAGTCAGGAGCAGGAATCACTTCATTTTTACAGAAAGATTTCCTCTTCTCCTTCATGCTTTCTCTTTTCTTTCCCTACTCTAGGAATTACTGTTTTTTTTTTCCTTTAAGATAAAACTTGAGAACAAAACCACAGTGAGCGGTCCTGTGGCAATCCAACCATGACAGAGAACGGAGAAGCCCAGATGGAGGAGAGGAAAACTTTCTACATTGCACAACTCTGTAAGACACCTACTTGTAGCTAGAAAGAAAGTGGTATCTCTTTCCCTAATCCTCCCCATGCCCCCGCCTCGTTTCAACAGCCAAGCCTTAAGTGCATGAAGTTGCTTTCCTTCCACACATCTGTTAGCAAATCTGGACGGCTGTCACATAATTACCAGAGGTCAAAATAGCAGGGCTAGCAATAGAGATAACAAACTAAATCTTGTTTGAGAAATCTCTGTATTCCTTCTGTCATGCAGAATCAACTTTACCAGTCATTAGCTTTGTAACCTAAGCTGCTTACCACACCTGCGGGCTTTCAAATGAAACCAAAGGAGTTAGTTTTGACCTTTAAATGACTAGAAAAAGGGTACTTGAGAGACATTTTCTCTGTTGTGTGATTGTCGTGCAGAGATATCTGTGCTAGGGTTCTGTCAGTTTAGTGAAGTGGGACCTCCTAGAAGGGCATTCACTGTCAAAGCCCCTTGACTCAGAAATTGAATGCCCCTTTAGTTCCCCAGCCTGGATTTATTGACTCTTCTGTAATGATAATAAGTTGCCTTCTCTACTAGAAAACTGAAGGAAACCTTTGAATGTTGGGGCTGATATTTTGAGCAGCTTAATTAAGACTATTCCTTTGTGATTCTTATAGGCAGTTGAGTCCATTTTAATAGAACTGTGATACCAAAATAAAGCACAGTAACATTTAATGCTATTCTCTCAGACTCCATAAGCAGAAAATATTCATATGCAATTAGAATAAAAATGTCTAGGTTGAAGAAAGCATTTCTTTGATTGTGAACATTGTATGAAGAGAATCAAGTGCAAAGCTACCTGTTTTAAAGGAACTGAAACAAGTCCTGCTGCAAGTTTAGATTTTGAGTCTAAGAAGAGATGATGTTTCTCATTAGAGAAGCAGCAGCAAAGTTCCTGTTGATGAGGCAGTCTGTCAAGTGGTGTGTGAACTAGCAAACTACTTTCTAGGTGCTGTGACATGTATTAGCATCTGTCCCTCAGGTCCCTAAAAAGTAAATGCCAGAACAAAATTGCTCTAAGAGCCAATTTCATGTCGGTCATTACTTGCAAGTAAATTCTGCATCTTCCCAGCAGAATGAGATGCAGGCAGGAGTTTTAGGTGTAAGCAGAAAGCAGTAACTCAAGCCAGATGAACACAAAATTGCCCGTCCTTCTAGCCAAGCTACTGGGAGCAAAGCTAAATGAGCCCCCCAAAAAACTTAGCGTTAGGTTCTTCCTTCCTGCCTCCCAAAACAAGCAGCCCTTAATCTGTCAGCCACCTTGACAGTAACTCACATCTGGGGAGGAAAAAGCATTTGATTCCTGCAGGTTAATTTCAAAGCAACTATTTGAAAACACAAAATAAAATTTAGGTTAATTTTAGGTCTTATATTTGTCATTTTAAGCTTTGCTACATCTTTCATGATGGCCTTTGTACTCCCACACTGATGTTTCTCAGGTGATGTTTTTAGGGACACGGTTTAGCAGTGGACTTGGCAGCGCTAAATTTACTTGGGATTTGGTGATCTTAAAAGTCTTTTTTTCAACCTAAATGATTCTGAATCTGTTCTAAGAGATTTTCGGTGTAGGTTTCAATTTGACAGCTGGAAACATTTCTGCTTCTCAGCTTACAGTTCCCTCCTCTCTGGAAATCCAAACAATGGTACCTTCTTAAAGGACACAATTAGGCAGAACAAACTGCTTACTACTTCATGACAACATCCAAACTAGATTTTGTCACTTTATCAGTTATTAAATGGAAGAATAATTAAAATGAAAGTCAAAATAAGGAAAGATTCTCAGATTCTCCTCTAAAATAAAAAAAAAAAAATCATTCAAATAATTTACACTCTCCATATAGCTGCCAATGCCAGCAACCTCATTCTGTTAGGTAGCTTCTGTTTTCAGAAATAAATAAAAAAAATATGAGATAAGCCAATGACCTCAGCTACATTTTAAACTATTTGTCTTACTCAATATGATGTAATAAAACACACACAGAAATATCTATGTCCTAAACTCTTAGAAGCATTTCAAAGATTTTTTGACACCTCAATATCCAATACAAGTTTACTGTCAGAAAGGTCTGCCACGAAATCTATTGAGCCCTTATGGATTATTATCTGAAAAAGATCAAGGAACTGGAAAATTATGGCCATTTCCTTACAAATGGACAAATAAGAATGTCTTTCTTTCTTTCACAGTGTTTTCATTATGTAAGTAGGTATAAAAAAAGACATTATAGTCTTCATTCCATTACTTTTGTTTCATTCTGGCTGGAATGCAGGTGAAATGCAGTTAAAAAAACTCCAGCAATGATAATGCTTACATTCCTTACACCTGGAGAGTACTGAAATCAGTGCTTGGCTGAAATTCAACTGTTTCCTATTGTACTTAAATATTACTACCACAAAAGCAACCCACTTAAAAATTACTTTGTATTTTTATTTTATACACCCTACTGTACCATTCTACAGTGTTTGCTCAGTGGCTCGAACTCTGGTTCATAAAATAAACAGATAAAATTCATAAGGAGTAGTTAAATCTTGACCCAAAAGAAACTTTGAAGGCATTTTGAAACTATAGCTGTAAGAAGGTCTCTGTTTGATACTGTTTCATCTGCAACCAAATCAAAAACTTCAACTGTTATTTTTAATCACATCAAACTTAGTTTTAAAAGTTCTAATTTCTTTCTTCTCATCCTAAGCTTTCCAAAGTAAAGGCTTATCCCTTCCTAATACGTTCCAGTTGATATGAAATTAAATGTGAAAAATGAAAGTAAAGGCAGTAAGGGTCTGGATTCACAAAACTAGAGAATGATGATTTACAGTATCTCCAGGGCTGGGAAAATTAAAATCAGAGACAGTTCTTGAACTTGGCAGTTAAAATATAATCTGCAAATACCACCTCCTGCTATTTCTTTTCTTCTTACCCCCCAAGAAGAAATATTTCTTTTGCTCATCTTAACGTAACATGCATGCATCTCACACCTCTCTTTCCCTCTCAGAATGGGAAATTTTTGGGTTTACTGCTTGTTCTGCACCACAGTCCTTATTCCAAAAGTGGACAGTGTGAGAACAACTCAGTGAGAAAGTCGTGGGGTTTCCTGTTTATAGAGGTCAAAGTCTGTGAAATAACACGTATATTATGAGATACACGTTTAGTGCAAGACCATCTCTGGTTTCCCCTAAAATAAGAAGAAATAAAATTCAACCACAGCTTCCAGACTCTCCCTAGTTTACGCTTGTTTTATCAATGGTTTGCAGCAATCTCTCAGTTCCTCCACATTAAAATTGTTTGCAGACTTCCCTGAAGGGACATCTGCACTGAACATAAAATACGTCTAGAAGTGACACTGAGCACTGAATCATCCCTGATTGTTCACGCTGCTTGTTACTTCTATCCCAGACTCCATTCTGGGATGAACAAACCAGCTACTCACAAAATAAAACCTCTGTCCATTTTTTGAGACAATTTATTCCCAGGTCTGCTCTCAGGACACAGCACAGGCAACTGCCTCCCATCACCCAAGAGAATCTCTCAAACCCATCTTGGCATATTTCACTTGCTCTGACTCCAGCCACAGCACAGAGCATCCCATATTTTAACATTCATATTACAAAATAAGAAGTTGGTCAGTGCAACAGAGCCCTGATACTTTATGCAGTGTAACCTTAAGCAGGACAAAACAGCTCTGTTCATGGACTCATACTATAAAGTGTGGAGGAGACCCAGAACAAAGTGACTTGCAGTGCGTACAAGGCCTTTGCTAGTTTTTGATGGTCATCTTGTCTTGCATTGAGAAGTGCTATTTCTGAAAGTGCTTACTGATATTTATTTATTCCTCATTTTAAAATGAAATATAATCCCAGCTAGCAATCTATAAAGTACCACAGTGATTTCTAGTTAAGTATAACTTTTATTTCCCCCCAGCTTGTATTATGATATGCACTTTGGAATACAGTTGAAAACATCTCTTTTAAGGAACTATTCTTGATATCACCTATTTTATACGCAACCAGCCACTTGTGACTGATGATTAGTCCTTACCTTGGGTAACTAAATCCAACTGGGTAACCAAAAATCCATTGATAGCAAGAGCCCATAAACTCATCAGTGACATGTTACCATAGCATTATCTTTCAGCACAGACATAAGGGAAGGATAAACTTCAAGAGATTTAATTTCAAACAGTTCTTAAGATCACAGTAATAGTTTAATGACAGAGAGATTTTAGAAGGAAAAAGGTGTGGAAAATGAAATAAAGCTGTCCTTAAAGACTGAAAGCTCACAGAATTTTGAAGAAGAGTTCAGCAGTTGTCAATGCCAATAGAATTTAATGGAGTAGATACAAAGCAAAAGACAAAATCAATACCAAGGTGTTCGTGCTTCATTTCTTTGTAGTTGTCAAATCTTTGAAGTTGTTAAATAATGACTTATAGACTAGGAATAGATGTCTACTTTGACATTTCCTTAATGCAATGTCAAGAACCCATCTACTCACACTCAAAAAAAAAAAAAAAAAAAACCAAAGAAGTTTGTATGATACAGAAGAGAAACTCAACCTCAGAACCATGTGATGTGAAATTTACAGCACCTGAGTCTTTATATTGCCTTTGTATAAAGCAAATAAAATAATTTTAAAAAAACCCAAAAAACAACATTCAATTTCTAAACAAGTCTTCCTTTCAGACACACTCAGCATGCATGTACAGAATAAGAAAACCACTTCATAGGCTTAAGTCATTCTACAACAGATAGAAGATCCTTCTTTAAGGATCTTCCATTGAACTGCTTCCCTGAAACAGGTCTCACTCAATCCTGGCAGCCAATCAATAACGCAGTCAGAGCTGAAAATGGCCTAGTCATTGAGGAAAGGGCCTCAAGTTGCACTAGGGGATGATCAGGTTTGGTATTGAGAAAAATGTCTTCACTGGAGGCTGATCAGGCATTAAAACTCTGGGAAGGGGTGGAATCACCATCCCTGGAGGTGTTTAACAGATGTGTAGATGTGGTGCCTGGGGACACGCTTTAGAGGTGGACATAGCAGTGCTGGGTTCTGCTTGGACTCAGTGATTTTGGAGGTCTTTTTCAATCTAAACCGCTCTGTGACTGATCTTTCACAAAGCTCATATAAAACTACAGGCCCCTCCAGGAGAACCCAGAGCATTCCAAAGTACGGGATAGAGAGACTGTCCCCTTCCCACTGAGTGCCTGCTGCCTGCCCACTGAAGCTGGTACAAATTGCATCCCTCTCTCCTGCAGGACTGGAATGCGGCATGGATGACAGGCTAGCCAGTTTTGCTTCATGAGGAAGCTACTGCTTCCTGAGCCAGCAACTGGGTACTGTGGATCTAGGACAAGTCCACCCAAGGGTGTCAAACAGGTAGGCAGGGTGAATAAACCAGAATGCAAATGAACCCCACTTTCCTAACTCCCAGGTGAGCAGCTCTGTGGCTCTGGTTCATGACTCGTGCCTGATTAAGTTGCAGCAGCTGAAGAGGTTTCTGTCCCACCCCAATTAGGCAGTTAAATAAACCAAGAGTATGCAGAACTTAATTTCTTAACCTGTTGCAGCTAGATCCTGCAGGGATCGTGAATCAGCCCTCTCAGGTGCCATGGCTCATTGTCTCACGTATAAACTGAAATGTCCCTTGGTTTACCTTAATACTACCATGGCTCTGGAGCAGAAATGCCACTGTTCCATCATCCCCACTCCTGGGACTGTCAGCTGTGGAACAGAGAGGACAGATACCAGCCAGATCCTCTTCATCTGCCCAGCAGGAAATCAACAGAGCTCATGGCTCAAAGCTCCTACTCTGACCCAGAAGTGCCTTATCTAGTTTGGGTTAATCTACCTTGTAAACGCAGCATAGATGTTGAACTCTAAATTCACCTCCTCACTCATTCTGCATTCATCCCATTATGCAGAGACACTGTTAAGTAGCATTAATCACTTAAAATTTACATCAGAGTAAAAACAGTATTTAAGTCTTACAAATACTACTCTTTCTATTAGCCATTAAAAAATTATCATTTTATATAGGCATTGTGCAAGACTATCAAACAAAAGGAATTGAAACATCACAAAGATTCAATTCTGAACCATCCTGCAGAGCAGATCAAGGTTAAAACCAGTCTCCTCACTCCCTCAAAAAGCCAAGGAGGCAGCAAAAACAAAGCTGCAAAACCTCCTTCCTGAAGGAAGGAGGTTCCTTTCTTATGTGCATCTAATACTGCTGGTAGAATCTTGTAACTCTGACAGCCATTTCATTCCATCACATATTTATGGAATACTGAGGAGAGTGGATCAGGCAGATTTATTCCTCTTCAAGGTCACTTCTTTAGTGATCTGAAGCTACAACAAAAGCTCAGACTTCCAGAGCATTCTTGTATTCTAATTATTTCTATATTTAATGGATTTTCATTTAGACAAAATAGGCAGAATTTTGGAAGGCAAATATCTTTTTGGGAATCAGTCTCCTAATACTGGAATTGTGGATATACTGGAACCAAGAGTTGCCTTGCTTTGTGCTCTCAATAGTACATTTTCATACCTGGTAGGTTATGGTGGGACTTCCTTACAGGCACTCTGCAAAGGGTTCATCAGACATGGTCACAAAAATGTTGCTGCAATTATGCCTGTGCTTTCTGCAGCCTGCTTGAGCTGAGATTTCCCAAAACTCTATTACAGGGTTCAGACAGAGGTACTGAAAACAGAATTGGCATAATTGAGATTCTATGTGGGGCTGATTTTGCATTTTGGATGCCTGAATATCATTAGGACTGTTCATTTTTCCACGACAACACATAATTAAAACAAAAAATCCCAGACATTGCTGCATCAAAGGGGTGTGGGGGGGCAGGGTGGGTTTCTGCTACTGAAGTCTCATTTTCTTTTTAGGAAATTTTGTAGAAATACCAACCAATGGGAAGGAGACTCCAGAGAAAATTTTGTCCTCCAGTAACATGTACGGATGAGACGACTTGCTGAGCAATACCTTGTTAACAACTTTCAGGTTTTAGGGAAAGTAGAGGGGGTTAGGTTTGCATGCTGCTTGCTGTAAGAAGGTACTGTACAATCAAAACAGGATCTCCCACAGGAGGGATTCTTTAGCAGCAAAGGAAGGAAGGCAGGCATTACCCCAGACATTTGATAAAGAGGGTATGACAAGAGGAAGAACAGAGGGACAATTCAATACCTCTTATTCTTGCTGCAGCTGTAGAAAGAGCTACAAGGAATTGCAGGCAGGTTAGAGAACTCTGCTGCTGAAGATCTGCTTAAGCAAAGGGACAGGGGCACCTGGCACAGGAGACGACAGTGAGTTGCAAGGCACAGATATCCTAATTCCATGTCACCCACTGTAAGTAAAGCTTGTGAATATTCCTGTTTCTCAGCTGGTAAAACAGGTCTCTACTCTGAACCACAGTGAACAAATCTAATTTCTGCTGCTATGCGCTCTTCGAAGCACTTCTTCAATTTCATCCCTGCAGCTTCCAGAAAACACCCCAAAACAAATGACAACGCATATGCAATGATCTGCTTCAGAGACAAGAACACACAGTTCAGGGTCATGAGCAGATAATTACAACTCCATACTGTTTTATTTCATCCTTTATCTCGAGAACCTTGTTTGTCAGTGCCAATATTTGGTGCCAATCAATAAATATTACCAAAAAGTATGTGATGATCCACTTGACCATTTAACTAATCCAGCTCCAATATTTCCCATTAGAGTCTTGAAAGGGATTACACATTCAGGGAGTAAAGGAACATAATTACATCAAAGCTGTTACATGTAAGACTTTGGAAGTGCAGAGAAAAAAGGGCCAAGCAGAGCTGTTACTTTCTTAGAGAAAGGAAGCAACTGTTAGGCTGTAAAGCACCAAAAAGTAAGGGGAAGATTTTGAGTCCTAAACTGACGTATAAAATGCTTGTTTACCAAAGTTATTAACTGAAATAAAGTAAAAGTTTAACATTGTACGCTATCTGATTTATTGCTTTCATCACTGGCTAGTAGCCAGTTAATTACAGCAAATTAATAATGTATTAAATTCTGTTTGCTGAAGCTATCAACAATTTTCACTGGGTGCAAATATTCAAGTTTTGCAGAAACTGGAACAGAAACGCTTTATCCTTACCTTATACCATTTGCAAAGTGAGTAACTGCATAATGTAGTGTGGCTGTACTGTATGGAAAAACAGAACAAAAGCAACTCTGGCATAATGTCAGCGACGAACCTTAATCTGCGACAAAACCACACACATTATAACAGATACTTTCGTAATGCCACAAATAAAAGTACTCCCACAACAATTTTAAAAGAGAGGCATCTATAATGACAGGTAATTTACCACTGCAGACAAAAATGTGGAGTTGTCCAGAGGCTGAACATTACTTCAGATAACTGTGCCCGGCTGTGACAGAGAACAGTGAATTGGAAACACTCTCCCATAACTGTCCTCTAAAAAAGGTTTTATTTATCCCCTAAAGGGCAGAAAATTTACAAATATGAGAGTTACTGAAAACCCCAGTGGACTCTTAAGGAGAAAGTAAGTTAGGTTTCAAGAGAATCTTTCAAGAGAAGAATATTATCTGCTCTGCTGGCCAGAACAATAGATCTTTTCTATGCACTTAACTCGTTTGAAAAACGTATGCAAGCCAAAACACAATTATATGACATAATTCAGTTCCACAAACAAGCACAGTAATTTCATTCTGGAACATTAATAGTTTCATTCATTACTAGAAATATCTAAAGAAATTGCATCATTGGGGTTTTTTTAACTTCCAGGGACAGCAACCAACCTTTCACCCACTCTTTTTGCACCACCTCTTGATGAGGTATGAATTTTATCATCACATTTGCATCTTCCTCCTCTAAGCTGCTGAGCAACCACTCCATCTCCCCCTGCCTGCCTGCTCACCAGGCTTTTGGTCCTGTCCCTCAGTTCTCTCTTTTGTCCAGCCACAAACTCCCCTTGGCTGTGAAGCTGGCTACTACATCCACACAAATCACTCCCAAATGCACCTCACCAACTCTACACAGTCTGATATCTCCAGCTGCCAAGCAGAAAATGTGTATTTGATGATGGCTTAAAGTGTACCATTATTCTGTCTCTGAAGTAAAACAGGGAATGCTAACAGCCTTTCTATTTGATTTTAATGCTGTGTCTGTATATTCAAAAGTCTCATTAAGCAGTGCTGCACTTTTCCTTCTAGAAGGATGCCTGTGCAATGCATTTTCCTAAGGGTGCAACAAAAACGTACATGAATCACCTTTATTTGTGAGATTATCTCCAGGATGTTCTTTTTACACTGTAGGTTTAGAAAATAATTTATATTTCATTTTCACAGATCTGTACTCCACCTGACAAAAAGAGTAACATAAAAATGCACTGTTTGTCTACATTATTTTGTTGTTTTGTTGGGGTTTTTTTTTTGCCTGTTCTAATATACCATTATAGACCTGTGATACATTTGGGGCAAAAATTTTGGTGATGTATGAAATGAAGACCTCTCTAAATATTAAGAGAGGGTTTGACATGATGACAAGTCTGAAGAGCGAAACAGAAGCTCTCTGGTAAGATAAGGTGAAGAGCTGACACCTCTAAGGAGACAGAGGTTACTTTACTCAGTGCAAGTTTACAGCCACTGTAGCATCAAAATAAAGCTACTTGCAAGAGAAAGGGATATGTTCCGGGGAGACAAAAAAAGGTTTAATTTACCTTATTCTTCTTATATACATATTATTACTAAGTGGGTGAACCCCATGATCAAGCGTATTTGAGAAAATATAAAGAGACATTAATTTACTTTCAGAGTTTCAAAGTAACTGCAATCCACCCGTTTGTCACTTCTGTTTCAACTCATCTCCTACCCCCCCCCAACAGTTCCAAAAGCTCATTTTATGTTACTGCTACATGTTAAGTTGAACTCTGTCTTTAGGACCAGCACGTGATAAAGTGCCATCACATTTGTCCAGAAGCCTTAAATCTCTTCCTTTATTTCTCAGCACACCAGATAAAACTACAGTGGATTTTTATTTTAATTTTAGGGTAACTTTAATATTTTGTGTTTCAGCTTCTTTATCACCTTAATGACCCAGATCTGGTTTTGGAAAAAAATCTCCACCTCTAGCCACAGACTACCTCTCTGAGAGGTTTCCTGAAGCTGCAGTTTCTGCACCATTGTAATATAGAGTGTTCATATCCTATTCATTGAACTGATTTTAAAAAGAGATGAAAATGGATCAGCAAAGACAGTGTCTCAAAATGTGATTATTTTTGAATCATACAATTTCCCAAATTCTCTAAAATTACAGAATGCAGTATCTTGTCTGCCGTAGATATAAAAGTTTTTTTCCAAAATCTATTAAGTTTGCCTTCAAAATAAGTATTTACATCTTTTTTTAGTTAGACTTTTAGTTTCTCTAAACGTCTGCATATGTTTGAAATCATGCATGACATCTGTCCCTGTGAGCTCTCAAGAGACTGGCTCAGAAATTTTTTCATGTCCCTCAGACTTACGCAGAAGATGTGGAAGTCAAGCAGAACACGCTGGAGAAGAGGCAGGCTAAAACTTTTCTTCAAAATTTACTTCTGTATGTTCCAGTTACAATATTTTAAACTTAAAAACAGGAATTCAAAATTCAGGCTTGCTGCAGAAATTTTACAAGCTCATTACAAACTCCATTTCTCCGTATCTTCCCCACTATCTGATACTATTTACAATTTAGATGACAAAACCCGTACATATGAGGAAGGCATAACTGGATTTTTTTTTTCATTAATAAAAAATATGGGTTGAGAATACAGGCAGTATGAATCAAACTAAATTCACAAGTATTACAACTTCTGGAAAACAAGAATGCCTGAAGAAGAAAGTGTTTGTACTGACTACATAGTGAAAGAAATACTTAATTTGAGTAATTTTGTTTACATCTGCACCTCGTGAATGAAACCTTGCATCACAGAGTTAGAAGAGTTAGACTGCCAAAGAAAACATGTCAACTCTCTAGTATCTTCACATCCTTAGACAAAGTAATCTGGAAAAAAATGTATTTCCATAATGGGGAAATGTGCTTGTTTAAAATGTGTGAATTTTACTGTGGAGGGAATTGTATGTGGTAGTTTTGAATGAAACTGTTTAATACACACGGTCACCAGAAAAGCACAGCTTGAATACCATAATAGCTATAATTTGCATTTGTACAACATAAAGGTGAGCTAAAACACAGGTGACAGAAACAGAGTTTAAATTTGCCAGTTCCTTCTCAGTTCAATCTTACATTAAAATAAATACAATTAAAATAAAAGAGAGATCAACTTCTTCTGTGTTCTGAAGTGCAAAAGGGAAAATATAGAGTGGCCTTTCAAGAATTACTGAATTTCCCTGATGGTCCAGAACTTCATATACTTGTGAAGATGCAAAGGACTGTGCAGACAACCCAAACCCACTGCACCCTTCCCATGGATTCATCCTGTGAACTAAGATTAAGAGCAGATTATAAAACCCCAGCCCACTGTAAAACAAAAACAGAGAGGGTAAGAGAGAATTA
Source organism: Lycocorax pyrrhopterus obiensis (assembly GCA_014706295.1). Classification (NCBI taxonomy): domain Eukaryota; kingdom Metazoa; phylum Chordata; class Aves; order Passeriformes; family Paradisaeidae; genus Lycocorax; species Lycocorax pyrrhopterus. The sequence continues at coordinate 112,295,713 of JACSVZ010000001.1, read as the reverse complement.
GGAAGACAGAAAAAATGTGAAAGAAAGAATAAGAACAAGAAAATGGGAGGGAGGGAGGGAGGAAAGAAATAGACTCAAAGAGCAAAAGACTACAAAGGGAAGTATAAAACAGTTTATGTATCCACAACAATCTCATGACTACATTAGAACTAATGGAAGCTCGCCAAGACTGGCACAAAATTAGTCATGTTATCTTTCTTCTCAATAGTGGTAGCCACCACAAGTAAAAGGTGACGAGAACTGGAAGCCTTCCCAGAATTTAATTTTCTCAGGAAAGCGCGCAGTAGATAATTCTATTAATTTCTAAAACGCTGTATAAGAAAAAACAGAATCCCAAGTTTAAATGGCATGTCTGTGTAGGCTGTGAAAGGTGATTTATTTTTTTTAAAGAGGGCAACATAGTGACAGAAAAATGCTTAAGTGACAGAGAACAGTCATCAAGGGTCTCAAGAGACAAGGAGGGAAATGGTGTAAATTTGGGTTTGGCATTCTCTTCTGAAACTCACGGTGCTTTTCCAATTTAGAGGTAGCTTGTTTAAGCACAGTGAGGGTAACTTATGGCTAAAGGATGCAGATTCTTATTAGAAATGTGTCAAATGGTTTATTAATAAATGCAATATAATAGAAAAGCCCTTAATACGTGCTAGTAGAAGAAAATCAATTGTATTTGCAAGTCTTAACAAATCTCACAGTTTAATTGCAAGATGTAATACTCCAGAAGGACTCTGCTGAATTTATTTTACCACTTGGTTCTAATTTTAACAGGTGGAAACGATTTAAATGGAATTTAGCATTAACTAACTCCCCTCTCTATTTATCTTTATATATTTGTGCCTGTGAGGTGTCCAGGAACTCCTTAATAAGCAACACTGGATGTGAAACCAAGTATAAATAGCAAGTAAACAAGTCCCATTTCCACTGGTAGCAATACGACCTGCTGCGAGGTTGGACATCCACGAGGTGATGTGGGCTGCTCGGAAAGCTTTCTCTATACAGAATCCATTGTAGGTCACATTTGGTGGTAAAACAGAAGTTAGAAGACAAAGTTCCTCAGTAGTTTCCAAGTTCAACACTATTTCTCAAAGAATTTTGATTTTTAGATCTCATAAATGAACATTTTGATTTGCAAAATCACTACAAAAGCAAATGTTTTGAGGACTCTTCTGAACAAAACAATAGCAATATGTTTCAGTCTAAAATAACAGCAAACGTACATTATTTTTTATGTACTCTTTGCCCAAAGTGGTCACCCCCAAATGCATTAAGAGGAATACTGCACAGTTCTAGTTCCCATGGTTACTGAAAAAGACCTTATTTGACAGCACAAATGTTCTTTATAGTTTTATGTTCTTGAAAGTGTTAAGACTGACAGGATTTCTCCTTTACACTTCTTCCAAAACTATTTCTTCCTTAATTTTATGCTTTAATTTTGTAAAATGTGCATTCCAGGCATGTGTGTGGGTGGTGGGTATCACTAAAATCATTAAACAAGTTAGAGAGAGTAGTCAGTTAAATTAATGAATAAATTAGTTGTTTCAATAATGAATTTTAGAAGAGCTGATTTGCTTGTCTACCTCAGCACAGACTGAAACTAAACCCTAATACAAGGAAGAGGCAAAAAATACCCTTCCTCCCTCCATGACCCAAAGACTGGAAACACAGAAATTAAACGAATAACAGTATTTTCCTAGAAAACAGAGAAATCAAAATGTTGTAATTTGTAAAGGTAAAATTTGCATCCCAATACAACCTAAAACCTGACACAAATAACCTTGCCATTCACTATACAAGAACAGAAAAGTTTGGAAAAGCCAGTGTAAATCACCTGTGCATTTTACATCTAAAAGAGAGGAACAAAATACTGACATTTACTGAAAAAAGAATTTATGAAACTTCCTGGAGTATTTCACTAATGAGACAATTATTATCGAGGATCTAGGACAATGGAAACTTGAAAATGTCTGATATCAAGTAGCGTCAGGTATATTTTCTGAGGACAGAAAAGAAAGAGTAGTGAGAAAGCCAATGCTGCTATTTTTCTGTAGCCACTGCCATACTGACTTCCCAAAATACTTTTCAGAATGCTGAATTGTTGGATAATATAGAGGTCAGGAAAAATATATTTAATCATTCCTTTGTATCTAAATCCATCCCTTAAAGATTACAAGGGCTAGAGCAAGGCTTATTGCACATATTAAATAAACACCTGAAACACCTCAAAATGTGCTTTAAGAAACATTTTCCTACTGAATAAAAAGCAACAACTTTGAGGATCAAATAGTGTCCTTTGTGCATGTGGCACTTGGGGTTTATCATCGTGGGGGTGAGGGAGAGGAGGAAATGATAAATCACCCTTAAGCAAAGTAGGAAAGTTTTTGTGCTGACTTCTGCTGGGCAGAAAAAAAGTTTTCAATTTAATTCTTTCTAATCACTTGCCTTAGTTAATACTGTTTCCTGACCCTTTACCACCAAAAATTGGAAAAAACAAGTCATCTTGCTGCCAGTGAGTAAAAAGCACTGTGCACAGCAGAATACCAATTCAGCCTGCGAAGCTGGTAGCATTCCCACTTGTTGTCTCTTTCTTTTTCCGCTGAAGTACACCATTAATGAAGACTACAGAAAAGCACAGTGATTTGTTTTTCATGTTAACCTCTTCAGCTCACAATCACGCACAGCAAGACAGACTGCAGCACTACCGGAATGCTGGCATCAAAATTATCCCCTTTACCTTCATGTCTGCTCATTTTGACAAAATAATGATCTGCAGACAACCAATGAAGGGCATATTTTTTTCCAAATAATTGATGATTGAATCTACTCTTGTTACAGTTTACTGGGAGTTCATATAGGATTACAATTTAAAGAAAATGTATTCAACAAAAGCTTCCCGCAGCTGGACCCTCTGTGTAGCATTGTAACAATGTGAATTCTAGGGTTAGACTACAAAGACTGATTCATTTTCTTTGTTGGAGACCCAATTTTAAATTCACTGCATTCACTGCCTTAAATTCACTTTTCCATAATGGCTAAAACTAGTGATTATTAATTACCCAGGCAAAACTTACACATATCGCCCCAGTTTTAAGGGAGTTGATAAAGCCTTTCCCCCTGTTTAACACATTATGTTTACTTTTCAATTTACCTAATAAATCCATCTTCCAAAATGCTTAAGTAGCAGCATAATTTTGAATTGCCTTTGAAAAGCAGAAGCTGAACTAGTGTTATCATTCCTTTATATTTCTGAAATAATCAAGAGCATTCCAGAGAGTGCTCTCAATATTTATCTTTTTTTTTTTTTTTCCCCTTTAGGTTGAAAAGTTGTTCTGGTTGATTTCTTTTCGAGCTGAATTCTTTCAGGCTCCTCCATCAAGCAGCATGGGTTCCTGGAGAACTTTGAAGTCTGAGCTGGGAACTGACCTGCATCAAATGTTTCAGCTCCTCCAAGACCTGTCAAATCATCAACAAGCCCTCCCTTGTCACAGCTGACAGAGCTGTGGGACAATATTTCCTTCCTATCATTTTCATGGCCTTTCTGCAGCCTGAGGAAAGAAGGAGATGGACTTTACCGGCCTTGCAGTCTGAGATGCTCTTTTTTTTGGAAATTGAACTTCAGCGACAAGAGGGTTTTCTGGTGTCAGCCCCAGGGGGTGTGGGACATGCACGTGTGTGAGGATAAACTCTGAAAAGGCTGCTGGTGTAAAGGGGAGATACAAACTCTAAAAATCAGATCATGGAACTGTTCATAGGCTAACAATCACCTTGGCCCAGAGGGGACAAAAAAAACAATAGGAGCTTTATGAGAAACCTCTCTCCACCCTTCCCCAGACAGGTGGAACAGATGGGAGAGAAGCCCATGCCAGAAAGATCAGAAGAGAGACACAGGGAAGAAAGGTATACACAGGTTTGGCTATTATTTTTCTAGAAACAAGGACTGCTAGTTTTTGTTAGTGCTACAAGATGAAAATGAAAGACATTTTAAAGGTACATAAAGAACCTTTTTCTCTATTCTGCTAAAGGCATAAACTGTATTATTAAAAAAAAAAGAGAAGGGCACATTTTTGTAAGGCTTTATGTAGATACATAGTCTTGCATACTCATGTTCATGGGCTATTTGCACTGAATTGACTAAAGATGCCAAGCAGAGATAGAATATTCATTTTTGAAACATAAATCATCAAGGGATGAATAGTCTCTGGCACTCTCTTGGGTTTATACTCTTTGCTGGTTGTCTGTCTCAGTGGCTTCCTGAGACTGATGCTCAGACAATCTACTGCTCCTATACACATCTCCAGACTTGCACATGAACCTTCAGAATCACATCAGAAAGTGTCAGAAAGTCAGTTTATTCTCCTCATTTTTGAAGTCTGTATGAGGAATGCATTGTGCTTGTTACTCAAATACTTTCCAAAAGCAGAATTGATCATTTGTCAGAAAATCAGGACGAGAAGGTGTAGCCTTCAGCTGTGCCAGGGGAGCTTCAGGTTGGACACTAGGAAGAATTGCTTCATGGAAAAGGTGATTAGATATTGGAATGGGCTGCCCAGGGAGGTGTTGGAGTCGCTGTGGAAGGAAAGACTGGACGTGGCACTCAGTGCCATGGTTTCATTGGCATGGGGTGTTTAGTCCTAGGTGGGACTCTATCATCTCAGAGCTTTATTCCAGCCTAATTGATTCTGTGGTGCATTCTGATGCAATCTATAAAGTATTTCAGCATAGGAAATAAAATAAGACCAAGCCAACCCAAAGTAAAAAACGTGTCTGCAACAGACACTTGAAAATTAAAGCTCCTGGGCCTGGTTACTAATCAGTGAAGGCTTTTGTAGGAAAAACTTCAGAGTCAAACACGTTTCTGCAATCTGCCTGCGCAGGCAGGAAAGAGACAGGCCTGTCTCTTTAACCACTTTAATAACCTTTTAACCTCTTTAATAACCACTACACATAAGGCAATCCAAAAACATTTTCTGCAGAAACATTACATTTGAAGTTAAAACAGAAAATTAAAATGTTTAGTAGAGGAATGTAGTAAATGGTGCAAAGCAGTAATTAAAGAATAAAAAAAATAACTTTCTATTTATTTTTCCTGTTCACTGTCACAATTACTCTCTACAAATATCTGGTTAATTAACTTCCCTTGTTGTTTGACTGCACATAATGAATGAAGAATCAACAAAACAGAGGATACCAGGATACAGAGAGTAGGCAAAATTCCTGTTGCTCATGCACACACATGCTCTCTCTCACATTTGCACCTAGACACAAATACATGCATTTCTTTACACCCAGGGAAGCAAAAGTACTTAGTATTACCTGGTTTATCTTTACACAAATTAGAAAATTTATAAAGCATTTACAGAAAAGTGTTGTTTTAAACCAGACTTAAATCTTCTCTTTTCTGAAAATAATAAAATATTAGGAGAGGACACAGTAAGTTCTGACTTAACATGAAAACTTAAAACTATTGCAAGAAGAAATATCAGCCTTCCAGTGACTGCTATTTCATCAATATTTCAATATAACATAAAGGGAAAAGAATATTTTAATTTTACATGAGAAACAAATGACAGTTATTAGAAGTAGAACAATATCTTTAGAAGAAAATGTTTCGGGGGAAAAAAAAGTGCCAGGTTTCATAAGAATTATGTTTTGTGGAACAGAAAAACAGATTTAGAATATATTACCTGTGGAGGAGGGCTCACACATTACCAAGTTCTTAGAAAGGAACAGCCGGATTGTGGTAGAACTTCTCTTCTAGGACAGAGATAGTACTTGATATTTAAAATATGACTGCTTCCAAAAGATTTGTCCAAACCCAATTACAGGTCATCAGGTAGCTATAATTCATGCACCTCCTTGATTTTTATGTGGTGAGAAACTGCTCTGACAGTCAGCTTTTTTTTTTTTTTCTTTTTCCTCTTGTTCCACTACCTAATGCAGATGATGTATCACTTCCCATGTAAATAGACACTTTTCACATGTCTTAACTGCCAGGTACCTTTATGATGCTTTCTAGGACATCAAAAGCATTAGTGAAAGGAAAATGTCTCTCATTTGAAAGACAAATAGTTTGGTTTTCACAGTCAATTAATGAACGAACAACACCATTTAGGCAGCATGAAAACTGTCTGCAAAACTCAAAATTCGTAAAGTGGACTATGACTTTTTAGATAGCTGTATCTTCAGAGATATTGAGGAACTGCTGTCTGACAGCAGAGGAACACTTCTTAGGGCTCATCCCTCTTTTTTTTTGCAAATGAGTGTCATCCCCACCACAGTGAGCACTGTTATCAGTTCGTTCAGGTTTGATACACTGCTTGTTGTGCCTTTCTGTCCTGACAGTACTGGTTTCGACTTTGTGTTTTCTTTTATCAAAACAGCTTCCTCTATAGCCCTGGTTTCCGAGAAATCCAAAGACTTCCAAACCTTTTTTAAGTTAACTCTGAGACTACATGAAAGTGAACATTAAAATGACATGTTAAAAGCAGAATGCATCAAAACCACATGAGTTACTATTTAACATTCTGGAAATTAAATTGCAGAGAATTAAAGAAAGGGTTACTCCTCAATCAATGACTTTTAACAATAAAAAAGTTTATAATGAAAACTAATAATAACAACAGGGAACCAGGATTCAGTGGTTGAGTTATTCTGGGAGTGGTCCTGCTGCTCAAACACAAGTGTCCTGTGCCATCCAACAGACCCAGGGGTATTTGCCCAGGCAGTCTCAAGCCTCCCAAAGATGTTGTGTCATGTTGATCTACACCAGGCACATCCCTTGGCTACATTAAAGCATCTTATGGGGTATTAGATACCTTATTTTAAGCAGCTGAATTAAGTTTAAATAAATGCTGCCAAAAGAAAATTACACAATCTTTTTTTTTTTCCTTTTTAGGGAATAGATAAACATTTACCATATACTCCCCTTAAAAAGGCAGATTATTTTGTATTTAAGCATTTTGTCTATAATTTTCCTCCCTGAATGTAGAGGTTAGTTTTTCATTTCATTTTGACCAACCACATTATTTTAATTGCAAATATATTTTGTAGCGTGGAAAATCTTTTTATAAGACTCTTGCAGTTAGGAATAATTTGTTGTCAAAGCAGGCTTTGTGCTTGATGCAATTCTTTATAAACTATTTCCTCTTTCTTAAAGTGGAGGTTACATGAGGATTTTTCTGTTTTCAAACATTGGTCTAACAACAGAAAACACTGGCAGGAAAATATTCATCTCAGGTTAAATTTAATCTAGTAATAAGCGCACAGACTCTTTATAACAAAAAAAAACTCAACAAAAAAAGGAGCAGAGGTGAAATGAAGCCTTTTTTTCCATACATAAAAAGAGAACCAAAGGACATTGCAAACCTAATAAATTCTTGAAAGTGCCAGATCTTATCCAAATCAAGAGAGGAGTAAAAGGGAATTGCTTGCCTCTTCAGCAAGGATTTATTTCTCACTTGACTTGGTCGAAATATAGACGGGGAAGAGAACAAGATCCTGAACTGATACAAGTCCTTAGAGCTCCACTAAAGTCAAAAGAATAAACAGATTTCACAGCATCTGAAGATTAGCCCCCAAGAGATCAAAACCGAACAGATTTTTTTTCACCCCTGAACAACCCCACCACTCAGTACCTTTGCAATCTGCTCCACTGGAGTTCCTGCTCATCAGACAGATGGTCTGATACAGCGTCACATCAAGCACAGGTTCAAAAGAACAACTTCTTCCTTGCAGGAGAGGCTGATTCCTCCCTCATCCCTGAAACAGTTACACTGAGACAAACCAATTAACCGGAAAACTTCTCCTGCTTTGGGGGAGCTGCCTCTCCCGTCAGGAACTTCGCAGCCGGTTGAGAAGATGCGCAAATTCTCCGAAAAAATTGCACTGTAAAGATTTTTTTAATCTTTTGTGCGGGGCTAGGCAAACAAAATCACTGAATAAAGTGTTGGTTGTATTGGGATGGAGTAACTTCCACCACAAAAACTAATCCTTTATTCACAGGGAAATTTGCAAGGAGTCTGAGACTTAACAGCTGCATCATAAATTCCCACTGAAGATAGGAGTGTGCTGCTGCGGCACATAAACCTATTCTGATCCGCTACATCATTTCCAGTGGGAAATATCCATAAGCCACAAAATCACTCTAACCAATTTTAGTGTGGCTGTTGTATAAAATTATCATAGAAGAAATCCTGAAAGTATGCACAAAATTTTTTGTTGTTACTTGTTCTTGTTGTGGGTTTTTTGGGGCTTTTTAAGATATCATTTTTTTTTAAAAAAAAACCAACTTTCTTTTACTGTAGCTTTCTTTTCCCTGCTGTAATTAGTAACTTCTCAGGGAAGCCCACTTTCACCTGAATGTTCTAAATTGAAGCCTCACCAATCCAGCAGTGGTTGTGGACAGAGGCAGGGGCTGCCAAAGATAAACTAATGAGCTCAGTATGTGAAGGATTTCCTTAAACGTTTTTTTTTCCATTTCCCACATGAACATGTATGGTGTTCATTTTTTGTTATTTTTTTTTTTAAATTCATTGACAAATATTGATTTGAAATCAAGTTTTTATCTTTCTCATTTATGCACTGTTTCCAATAACAAAGATTGAATGGGAACAGAGTTGCCAACTGCTGATCATGCACAAGCTAAAAAATAATATAATTAAATCCCCCAGATAGAATGCATTTAAATTTATGAAATGAAAATGTATAAAGTAAGATTCTACCTCAGATTTTACAGAATTTTCCTTTCTAGTATGTAATTAAAAACAAACCAACCAAACAAAAAATCCTTAATTTAAAAATAATTATTATCTAGTCCTGTTAAGAGATTATTACTGTTGTTCCCGACTCAAACCCTACAATTTAAATAGAGGTTGTATTTATATTTTGTAATCCCTTGGTCATTTGAAACTAAGAGAATACAAAAAGATATTTTGCCTTTTGGTGTTTATACTGCTTATGGAGAAATAGTAATACCTTAAAAGCCACAAGAAAATTACATTTTGTCCTGAAGTTCCCAAATACGACAACGTTCATCAGGTTGTGGGAGAGCAAGATACAATTTCCTTGTCATCAGTTTACCTTCTGTTTCTAAACAACAAACAAAAATTTTCTTAAAGCAGAGGATTTATTTTCAAATGTCAAAAAACCTCAAAAAACAACCCATACAACTCAGTCAAAAGCCAAATTATTTTTTGAATGGACAAAATACACAAAATGCTGTGCACTACTTCTCTGCTACACAAACACAGGCTGTCCCCATGGCCCTGCAAACACTACACCTCAGCTCGCCAAGATAAAGCACTCCATGCAATGCCTTTGAAGAAAAATGTGAAAACATGCCCTGTCCATGATAATGGGGACTACTCATGCCTTCTTTGGTATATTTTTTGCCCATTTTGATTACTTTCTTCAAATAAGTAATTGATGTGAATGGCATAACTACAGACAGAACCACTTTGCTATCTGTGGTATCTTCTGTACATATTTTAGAGCGGGTACACTAAGGATGCCCATAGGCCAAAGTGGACACTCTCCTCTATTTTTTTAACTGGGGACAGCCCAACCCTGTGCACAGTATTGTATCAATCTCCACGTGATGCTGCTGGATTCAACAATTCGCTATAAATGTGCCCGGGATTGACAAAACGACTCCTCTATACAAGCAACTGTGCTGTTGTATTGCAAAAAAAAAAAAAAAAAAATCCCATTGCTGTGCTCCCCTGTCTTCCCTGCAGACACGAGGTCAGAGAATGACAAACCAGGCTGCTGGGATGGCAGCATCACCTAGAGCTCCTCAGTGTCAGACCATCCAGTCATTCACTGAGGGGTAGGAAACTCTCCTGAGAGGACTGAGGTGATTTAACCTGGCAGGCAGCTGGACACCACACGCTCAGCACCAGGGCACAGCGGTTTATTTAAACTGCTAACACAAAATACAGAGGGGTTTCTAGCTGAAAACACAAAAAGGAAGAGAAAATTACAATCTTCTGCTGGCTGGACATAACAGCATCCAAGTAATCGAACCTGTGTTACTATAAAATGTAAAACCCAAATATAATTATTAAAAAAAAAAAAGCCAACCAAAACATGAAACAAACCAAGTACCCTGAAACTTAGATGAGTGCTTGATGTTTTAAATCAATTTCTACCATGATATGACAATTTATTTAATAATCACCATTCACAATTATATAAAAGGAAGATAAATGCTTGCTAGAATCGATAACCTGAAAAACTGCACCAAAAGCCTTTAACTAATATAAGAGATGAAACAAAATTACTTTTCCTCTAATGTCTAGATTTATCAGAAAGCAAAATGACTAAAAAATACTAAACAATACAAAAAGTTCTATTTTACAAAGCTAAGATCAGCAGCAAGCAAGATTGTTTTGACAGCTACACTGCATTTCTATTTCAGATAATGTTCTTCTTAACTAAGCCTGATGCTTAAGTGGTATTAGATGACTATTCCTGATTCACACAGATTATGACAGAACTGATCAGAAATAAGAGTGACTTACATTTACTCCATTGTTCTTTAAATACCTCTTGTACCTTTAAAGAGTTGCTAAAATATAGAATACATCCTTTTTTTCAAATGAGGATGAAAATAAAACTTCATGATTTACATCAACACCCCTCTAAAGTTTCAGTATCTCCCTATTAAATAGAGGAAAATTCTCTACAAGTCTCTAGTTCAAATAAGATGATTTCCTATCATTCTCAACTGATCCAGATTCAATGCAACAAGAACAATACAGTTCACACATTGTTTACATGAAAGTATATAGGTAACAAGAGAGGTAAAAATGCATGGCTTTGAATTTCTCAAGATTCACAATGAATTAAGAATTACTTTAGAGAAACTAAGTTTTTTCTAGTGCTCCCTCCTAAAGCCAACAATATGCAAAAGCAGTACTGATAAACAGGATAAGGATGCAGACTAAAGAGGGTAAGAATAAAACGACCAAATCAACATGAAGTATTGACTAAGTTTAGTAAGAACAAGGATAAACTACTAAACATGCAGTGCCACTTATACCAGTAGTCACAATCTTGAAATACATAGTCTTTATCTGAAACTATAACAATGCTGAAACTACGCCTCCTAACACATCGTTCTCCCCTGCAACGCATTTTTCAGCATGGATACGTTTTACAGGGTGGATGGATTCTTCTCTTTGCCCTAGAACAACATCCATTTGAAACCCATTTACAACTCCCCTTACTGTTGGTGGAACACAGTTCCTTCCCAAAGATCACCCCTCAAGGGATTCAGATTGATTGTTTCACAAAATATATAGTTACAAAGAGATTTTTGATCAGAGCCACTGGTACAGGCAAGGGCATCGAGTGATGTTACTTGAAAGCCAGTGCATTTGGAGATGAACAACGACCTCTGGTGAGATACCAGGCTTGAGGTGCAAAGTCACAATTTGTTCTGACACTGTTTCCCTGCCACAGTCTGGTCCTTCATTCCATGTATTTAATAAAATAATTGTTTTATTTCAGAGCTCAGCATTTAATTGAGAAAAATATGCTCCTGTGACCAAATAAGCATGAAGTATCAAGGACGGCCTTGCCCAGCACAACCATAAAGACAAAACCCAAAGCTATGGGGTTTTACCTACTTTCCCCTCCCAAAGATGGGCAAAAAAAGTAGCAGAGGTCAAATCATTATTCTTTGTACCTGAAAGAGCACATGACCTTCACAAAAAGTTCATTTTGTAAGAGGAAATATGTAAAAATGAGTTTGATTGCTACAGTATTAACTCAGAATTCTGCAATTTTATTTCTGTGTCAAACCCTTCCTTTCTTTTGACAGAATTGTCAAAGGAACAGATGTAGGATGCTTCTTCTGGGGAGTACAGCTGGAAATCAAGCAAACCAAACTGATCTACATTTTTCTTTTTATTTATTTATTAATGTGGAATTAGCTTCCCTTTTTTTCTGATCCTCATCCATAATGGCTAAAGAAATAATTCTTTCTTTTCAATCATTCCTCATCAGAGCCAACATTTAATAATTCATTATTAAATACAGCAGGAGACATGTTGAAACTGCTAATTAGTTAAGAGATGGATTTTATGCATAATAATTTGCAGATGTGTTATAAAATTCACACCCTTAATACCATCATATGCTCTAGCAGCTTCTGTGTAAATAGAATTAAATTAAATAAATACAGACTAAAATATTTTCTTTTTTGACAAGATTTTAAATGAATTCAGGCTAGATTGCTTAGAAAGATATTGTAAGACTAATGGACATATTTAAAAGAACATTTTGACTGTAATATGGAGGATTTGTTCCAAATATATTAATTATAAATGACACTTCCAGTTCACATATAGCACTAAAATGAAGCTATGTTAATTATATTAAAAATACTTCACTTAAAATACTTTGTTTAAAAAAAAAATTCTGATGATGGAACTTTAGGAAGTTATTTCAAATCATAGATTAGAATAGGTTACCATTTTTCTTCGGACTGGTGTAGCTTCCCTCCTGTAATTATTTTATACCCGAGTGGGCCTCATCACGCTGCACTGAATACTTGAATCACTTTCAGAGTGCACTTTTCAAATGTTCACAGCCTGCCTCTTTCCATAACCAAACTCTTTGGGGACTGAATGCTGCAGACACATTTTGTTCTCATGCGTGCCTGCTTAGAAAGAACCACCTTCTTCTCACTTTTAATTAATTTTATACTCCCACAGTCTTGTGTTCTGTGTTTTAACATTAAGTCTTTTCTCCTGTCAAATATCCATGCACCATTTCAAAATGCATTTTCATGTATAGCAGCTGTCTTAGCAACTGCCAGAAAGATGGATCAGAAGCACTGTGACTGTCTTGCCTTTTAAAAATATTTGAGCTTTTCTCTAAGTATTTACATCATGATTATAATGCATTTGGAATGAGCACGCTTTACAAATATTTTTTCCCCCTATCTTTAATTTGTTTTCTGCATTGATAGGCATAATCAATAATTCATCAATTTGTGAATTCCTAAGTGTGCCTCCTGCAATGTATTCTTTTCAAAGTTTTAGTTTTCTGACATAATGAAACGAATTCCTGTCACACTAAACAGCGTATCTGAAAGTTCCCCTGCACTCAGTTTCAAAGCACCATCTGTGTCTCTGGGTCTCTTCAAATGAGCTGCTAGGACTAGACTTCCAAGGAAGACCAGAAGAGATCACCACCTATAAGCAGAATTTTAAAGTTTTTTTGCTTAAAACTGGCATGCTAGAAGGAATTTTGGTCAGCTAAGTGGAAGTTCCAAACAGCAGCACGGGAAGAACTCTGCAGAAATAATCAAATTCCATACATGAGGCATTACGTCCCCTTGACTTTGGCAGATCCTGGGCTGACACCCCCCCATTCCTGGGAAGGTTTAAGTGCTGCTGGGCCTTTAGGCACAAACTGTTGGCCAAGTGTGGGCTCAGGTTAGTACAAGGGTCTGCTCTGAACTTTGTGACTCAACAGGAGAATCCTCCATGTTCCTTTTTAATCCTTACCCTTTCTTATTCTTTTCTCTCCCCCGTTCCCCACTCAGCATCCACATCGATAGTTTTGGGTTAATTTTGGTTGCAGATTGATTGATTTGGGATTTTTTGTTTTCTTGCACACAGAGGAGGAAGCTGAAGGTGACGAATCCCAAATAGGAAAAGCAGTCTAAGCTGTGGTGACAGGGGAGGGTGCCACACTTCACACAGCCAGCAGCAGTAAGAAGGTTAATAATAATCCTGTCTCACCCTAAAAATTCCTTCTGGTAATGGAACAAGCCTTCATGCCCACCAGCTGAGGGGGTCAAAGTAAATTGTGACATAAATAATGCTAATTATCATACATCCTTTGGTATAAAAGAAGACTTGATATCTTTGTTCTGAATGGGGGATAGGCTGCTGTCACGTGGAGTCACAGAGGGAGCAGCAGGACTCCAGATAGGAAGAGTCATATGCCTCTAAGGAATCTCGTAGGATCTTCACACACTTAGAGAAACTTTGATTCTAAACTTCATTTAAACATCCCTACATTACAAAATCTCACTAATGGGGATCTAAAGAAGAGAATATTGAATTAACGTAACCAAATGCCTACGATCATCTTAACTGACTGTTTGTTAATTCACAGCACTGCGGTCAGTTGAGGACACTGGGGTGTGAACTTACGCTTTAATGCTATTTTTCTAAGTCCTCTCCCATTTAGAAATCCTTTGGGAACAATTTTTGCCTCATTTCTTCCATTTAGTTCAATGGTCCCCCTCACTATTGAATAAAATTCAGTGACTTGGTCTCATGGCTCACTAATGAAGAAAGTTCAGTGATGTGTTCTCATGGCTTTGGAAAAAGTTAAAGGAATAAAAGATTAATGCAGTCAGTACTGCCAAAAAAACCTTCTCTTAAACACATTCCTCAGAGACCAGTGGAGACTGTGCATTTCAGAAGACCCTGCTCAACACCACTGCTCTGATTCCAGAAGGATGCTGGTAACTTCTGCTCTCCGTCACCATGGAAGTGGTGATGTCATGGTGAAGGGAAAGCAACCACAGCCTGATTCATAACTTTAATTCAATTCTGATGTTCTAAGTTTCAAATAACCTTTGCATTACTGCTGGAAGGTTCTGGGTGAGTTAAAGAGGAAGCACTCTGCAGTGGTTTTACAAATGTCTGAACTCATAAAGCTGCAGGGTCGTTCTGAACATCAATAGTTCACATGAACTAGACTTAGGGAGAAACAGGAGGATGGATAGCAGTGTCAGATTCAATTCATTCAAGACTTGTGCACTGTTTTGCTTTCAAAAGAGACCAGAGGCACAGAAACAAGAAATCACAGAACAGTCTGCCTGCTTTTCAGGTTCAACATTGTTGTGATCCACTTCTGGATGCATACCTAGCAATACCTGTTGTTACTTTTACAGGGCCTAAAAATGTACTCAGCAATCATGTTTTATATGATGAGACATGCCTTGAAAAATCATATTCTGTGCTAAGCAGCTGTCATGAAACCACGCTTCCCATTAGTTCTTTAGATATTTGTTTCAGCAGCAAGTCTTGACACCTTAAGTTTTCTTCTCTGCCTCAGCACTAGAGTACTGAGACTTGTTCTACGCGTTGAATCCCTGCTCCTGACTCCTTTAAATCCCCCAATTAGTCAGAGGTGCCCCCTGTCCTAAAAGAATTCCAAATATTGTAGCTCAGAGTTTTGACTATACCAAACTCTGCACATTCTTTACAAAATTTAGAATTACAAAAGCCTTTCCTGCTTTTTTTTTAATCCTAATGGTTGATGGGTTGTAAGTTGTTAACATAGAAACCACCAGATAAATACACAGGTAATTAATGTAGAACAGAACTATTGCATTATTCTGTAAAGAACAAATGGGATATTTAAAATTGATGCACACTTCTAAAATTGAACCCATGCATCTACAGGTCATTTACAAGATACTGTGATCGTATAAACATGACAACCTCTTTTTGTTCTGTGAAAATTCACACAACATCTGCTGTGTACATTTGTTACAACTGAGTAACTTGCTGAAATATTCTCTATTTTCCTGCGGTGAATTAGGATGGGAGGGACTGGGTTGCATTGTAACCATCAACATGAAAAAAAATTAAAAAAAAAAAATGTTTACAGGTAATGTTCTTGAGATGAATTGCTAACAGTCTGAAGCAGTACTAGAGCTGGAATTCAGCTGCCTGAACTGCAGGCACAGACCACCCTTTGACATGCCCACACCAGCCTGGGATTTGCCCTCTGTTGCCCATGATAAAAGGACTGTAGGGAGCCCTAACCCACCAAATCTTTCCAGAGAAGCAGGCACAGGCCAGGTGCTCCTGCAACGAAAACTTCAGTAGCCATTAGTTCAAACCAGAAATACCCCCCTAAGAAATATACCTAGTTTAATAACAGTGTATATAAAAACAAGTATAACTTGATGTTATTCCTGCCTCCCTCTCCAAAATAGCATTTGTAAATGTCTAGAAACTTCCCACTCATTGAAAAGAAAAATAAAAAAATCTGTATTCCTCATATTTGTTGCTTTGACTGCCTTGCATAGTTCCATGAAGATAAATCTCTAAACTTTCATTTTACCTTTGTACTTTTATCAGAAATGTTAAAAGTCTCTGCACTGATATTGAAAGCAAGATTCCTGTAAACTGTATTATATAGAAAGATAATAGATATGGAAATTGTAGTAGCATTATGAATACTGAAATATAACAATTTTACGAATGTAGTCTGTGAGATAACTATGTGACTGATGAGGCACCAACACATTTGGTTTAAATATGTTACGCTAAAACAGTTGGGATGCCCACCATATGCCTATAATTCTTAAAATGAATGCAATCTGCTCAGGAAGACACTGCCACCTCTTTCCAGAAAACAACTGACAAGCACAGATTTGAAAGAACATCATTTTCCTAAGCTATACATTAAACGGATAACTCTCTTGTTAGACTGAAAGTGTAAGGATGGAGAAATCTTCAAGCACACCAATCCTTGCAAAGGAAGGAGAGCTACCTTTCAAGGGCATTTTTGTCAATTTGGAGCAAGAAGAGTTGACCTGGGAAAACACTGAAGAAAAGCTTGTAAAAAGTTAAGACACGAGACGAGAGGTGTCTTAATCCTAGTTATCTTACATATCCAACCACCCCTCTAGCCCTGTATTTCAATTTCTCCAGTTTCTTTATGCAGAAGAGGTAATTGTTTAGGTGTTGGTGTCTGTACAGATTGATTTAGGTTTACTTGTTTTTTCCTTAATTTTTCAAGATATGTTTTCTCCGAAATAATTTTTCTTCCTAATACATGGTTTTGCCTTTGAAAGAGCTTTAAGTTAATGCAATCCTTCAGAAAGAAGCAGTCCTGCACCAAAATTAGACCTTCTGAATATGTTTTGCGTAGTACATAAGGACTTACTACAGTCCAGGCACAGCTGGACAGGGAAAGGTAAACTCTGATTTTGCTGAGAGAAATGGGTGGTTTATAGACAATTTAAATTGGGAGGACTCCAACAAGGACTGCAGCAGTTAGGGAGAGAAAGGTTATGGAGCAAAGGCACACAACTTACTACTGCTTCAGAAATTACCACCTGTCACCTGGAGCTCTGCAGCTGATGGGGTACAAGATCTCATCCTGTTCCAAATGTAAACTTGTTTAATTCAACAGTTAGAGCAAGCAGAAACAAAAGCACAATCACTACAATGGGCATTCGGTACTTTGCAAAATTGTGAAAATTCTCATTTGCCAAGTCTTGCTGAAGCAGCATTTATCCCAGGAACAATGAGAGATGATACCACTCTCAAATACAAGTAGATTTTCACATAAATAATGGCTGCCAGCTTCGAGTTAAGCACACTTTTTGCTGAGATCACCATTGTCTAAAAACAATGCATAATAATACTAAACTAGATAAATTGGCTTTTCAAAAATAATCAAGCATACTTCCTTTACGTGTAGCCCTCAGATGATGAAGGTCTTTTCACCTCAAAGCCTGGTATGCTTAACATAGCCTCTTTCATTTTTTATATATATATTTTTTTTTAACATTTGTAATGCTGAATATGGCAGAGTATATCACTGAATGAGTATATAAGCAATTCACTATTGCTCACAACACAAAACTGGAGACCATTACAGAAATCAACAAGTAATGGAGGCTGGGAGTGAGTTCTTCTTTTACACAACGTGTAGCCAGACTCCGCGAGTCATTTTCATTCACACAGCCCTGGATGACAAACAACAGGCACAGATTCCATAGGAGAACTGACTTAAGGTCGTGGCACTAAAATCTCTCCAAGACTGACGTGCAGGCAAACGTGTTCTCTAGCTCAAGAAGATCCTAAACTGCAGCATCCCAGGAATCTGAGAGTAAAAACAAACTTTAATCTGTTTCCCCCTGGTATTTCCTAAGCATCCTCTATATCTGGCTAGAGATTTTACCATAACAGGTGTATGTAGGAACCTGCAAATTTGGGAGGTGAGGGGAATGTTGAGCAGCCTTTTTGGCTGGCAATATATAATACCTGCATGCACTTATTTTTTTACTTAGAAGCTGTGACATCTTCTCTCCTGAAGAGAACACTTTTAAATCTGAGGCTCCCTTCAACAGTTATATTCAAATTCAGAGGGACTGCTAGTACGTTATTTTCTTGTGGTTTTAATTGCTTTGGTTAGTCTTTAGACATGCACTCCAGAAAACAGACAGCAATAGGTACCACAGATCCATAAATATTATTCAAGATCAAATGATCTGAATCTAATTGAGAAAAAATACTCACTGAAATAAAACATGGTATAGACAGCTAATAGATCACCATGAAAAACTAGGACACTGTTTAGGCTTCCAATGAATGAACTAATGTCAGAGAATTATAGCTGTTAGCTTCATCCAAGATATATCATGAACCTTTTACTAGGAGAGAAAAAAAAGCAAGCCTGGCTTTGTTTCAACCTCCTCACACCCCACAGTAAAAACCCAAATTCTAATTATATAAGAGATGCCTTCTGCTTCAAATATTAAATCACAATCAACGAAGTGTTGACAAACAATAAAATACAGGAAAACCAATAAAAATTCCCTCAAAGAATTGAAAAAAAAATTCTGTGTCTAATAAGATCATAATAAACTTTTCCCCCACCATTTAGCAAATAAACAGCAGTTTCATTCATCAGTGCGCAAGATATTTTTTGACAGCTTAATCTCATT
This sequence comes from Lycocorax pyrrhopterus obiensis, assembly GCA_014706295.1. Classification (NCBI taxonomy): domain Eukaryota; kingdom Metazoa; phylum Chordata; class Aves; order Passeriformes; family Paradisaeidae; genus Lycocorax; species Lycocorax pyrrhopterus. The sequence continues at coordinate 112,277,001 of JACSVZ010000001.1, read as the reverse complement.
TAATTCTGTTTACCAATTTATTTCCACTAGGATTCCTAAAATGTACTGAGATCCCTGAAATGTTTACTGTCTTTAAAATAATCATTTCTGCCACATACACCAAAGCTTTCTAACATGGAGGGACCAGCCTACGAACTCTGATGAACCAGTAAAGTTCTTAGCTGTACCAATACAAAATAAAATATATTGGAAGAATATATACAAATATTCCTGAATGGTTTTAGTTGTTGGGGTTTTTTTTGTCATCAAGAAACTCGAGGAAACAGTTCCAAGATATCATTCCATTAAGCAAATGGAAATCTACATCCATGCATTTGTACTCCCTACAGTCCTACCAAACATTAGAAGAGCATAGTACAATACTGCCTTTCCACATAAACACATAACTGGCAAAACAAAACAAAAACAAAACAAAACAAACCCCAGAAAAAACTCAAACAAAATACAAAAAAAACAAACAAAAAAAACCCAAACAAAAAAAAACCAAGAAAACCAAACCAAAACGAAAAAAACACAAAAAAAGAAAAACAAAAACCCCCAAAAAACCCCAAAACAGAACAAAAAAACAAAACAAAAAAACCACCCCCCCCAAAAAATCCAATAAAACACCAAACAAACACACAAAAACAAACACCACACACAGCAAAAAGAAAAACCCCAAACAAACCCCATGTATCCTCAGAACTGATTCCTGCATTCTTCACTTCTACATTAAATAGAAACACATTCAATATGAGATTTTTAAATGATATCTGAGTTTTGGGTTTTTTTTCCACAGGCATCAATTTAATTGAGGAATTTCATCGAGAAGGGGGGGGGGGGGCAGGGAATCACTTATGAGGACAGCCAGACAGTGAAGGAGGTTACCCAAAGAGGTTGTACAACCTTCAGCCTGAGATTTCCAAGTCCAGACTGAAGAAAGCCCTGAGCAGCCTGGTCTGACCCCATAACCAACCCTGCTTGAGTGGGAGATTTAACTGGAGACTTCCTGTGGCCTCCTCCATCCAACTGGTATTATTCTATAATCCCACATTAAAATCATTAGTTGGATAAAGCATCAAATAATGTATTGGTATCAGCTTCTGAAGAAGTGTATGTTACTAAAAATTTATTTCACTGCCAAAATACAAGCTGAAGAGTCAGCTTTGGTTATACATATCTATCATAGGCATTCCCAAAATAGCCTCATGCCTAAAAGGAGTTATAATCCATGCAGACCAAAGGATTACAGTCATTCATAAGTCTTCATCTTACACCCAATTCCACAGTCTCTTTTCCTCAAGTGGTTCTTATGGTTCTGAAAACTTTTTGATTCTTAACACGACAAAATCAAATACATTATATAACCAAATGAAATATGACTACACCTTGAATTATTTAATTTAATGTTTGCTAATACAAAGCTTCCTCCAAATTGTAACTTTTAGCAAATTACGAAGTATTCGATTCTGAAGCAAATTCCTCATAAACAAAAATCGGCATCTAAGACTGGTTGGACCAACTCACATCTGCCATTCAAAGAGATGACAGGAATAAAACCCAGAGCCCAGGTTTAGTCTTTGATCACAACGTTGCTGACTGGCAGTTTTATACCATCATTTTAAATGAAAGGTATTTACATCAAAAAGCAGCTGCGTTTGGGCACTGACAGGTTCAAAAAGAGGCAGAGAGGAAAAGAAAAGATTCCCACTGAAGAACTCTTTCTAATTGGCATTCCGCTAATCCTGTGCACAAAAGAAATTGTTTAAAGTATTTAACAGAAAAATAGAGTTCATCATTGTTCCAAGAGCATCCTGGGGAGAACGAGCAGAAAAAAATGTAAGACACTGGTTCAATACGGAAGAAAGATTCCTCTTAAAGACAACGCATCCTACCATAAACAGCAACAATTTGGTGATTTTTTCATTCACATATACAATGTATTTTTCTCACTGAGACATCATCTTCCTCTCCCATTTATGCCTAAAAACTTCTGAAAAAAAAACTACTAATATCTGAGAATTGACAGTTCTTTTCCTCCTTCCTCCCCAATTCCCTATGTAAGTGCTAGAGTCAGCTCCCACGAAAACACAAGTAAAAAACAAATCCTGATAAAACTGACTAAAAAGAAACTTCCTTAGACTCCAGTCCCACAAATGCCCCTCTATGTACCAGCACCTTTTTGCATTTTAGCTAGGAAATCACTTATATCAATAGCAGCTTCTTGGGACAGAAGAGCTTTGCCATCTCCTCCACAGCAGGTCAGTGACCTGAGCAAACACACCAGGGAAGGGAGCACAAGCTCTTCTAGGTTAGATGGTGGCAGGCTTCCACAGAGGCTTCCTTAAAAGAGCTGAGGAGGAGCAGGCTGTTATTTATAACATCCCATACAAAGCAGAGATGTAGAAAGTACACTAAAAGCACCATATTCCAAAAAAAGACACTACGGCCTCTAGCATGGCTTTAGAGCTAGATGAAAAAGGAAAAGTGGCAGTGGCGTGCACAAAACAAACAGAAGTGAATAAGATGAAATTCATCCTACAATGTACTGCCAAAGTGATTGCCAGATGAAGAAATGAGATAATTTGAAACAAAGCCACACTATCTATATCTTGGTTTCTTTGTGGAGAAGGAGTAGGCTAGTACTTAAATAAAAATGTAAGTATCGCCTAAGAGCATTTACTTTTCTCACACCATGTAGAAATGTGCCTTTGAACCATTATTTATAATCCTGATTGTATTAAAAATAGTTAAATAAATGTACACCAGCGAAGCTTAAGCATCAACTCCCCCCCTCCTCCTTGCTGAATCAAAATTTGCTTATATTTGGTTTAGGGCTTGTTTTAAGATGTTCTCAAGTCATAAATAAATACAGCATGCTGAAATATTAATTGATGTTAAATTATTTTAGCCCAGACGTCTCTGCTGTTCACTGTTACTTACACTGAGCATTAACAACAATCAACCTATTACTGGTGGTAACTGATATTAAAATTTCATTTAACTCAGTGTTTTCCCCATACGTATCAATTTCAGGCATAACTAATGCAGTATTAGCACTGACCTTAAAGAATTCCATTCCTCTTACCATTAAATTTGAAGTTACCTAGACTAATTGTTATCCACGAATCCCCCAGCTACCACATAAAGTCTATTAAGTTAGATTAGAGCAGAGGTAATTTATTCAAAAAAAGCTTATATAATTAAAGACCTTAAATCCATGTTGCAACAATAGAATATAAAATATTTAAAGAGTTCTACGTGAAAACCAAATTGCTAACTTTTTTTCCGTAAACCCTTCAGTCATATGACTGAGTAACGTTTAGCAGACCTTTTCTATGCTTCACCAGCAGCAACTCACGTGGTTTCCTATGTTGCATCAAGGAAAGAAACAAAGATTTCTTTGTGTAGAACAGGGGTGTGGAATACAACACAGATTATGGAAATGTTTTATGAAATAATTACCCTTATTAATCCAGTTCCTTGGCAGAGATAGAATCAAATGTTTCCATGTTACAATAGCAAAAAAAAAAAATGAGACCAGAGAGTAATGTTTTTTTTTTTTAAATTTGCCCCTGCTCTGGATGGTAGAGTACCTGGAATTTTTGGCAGCTAAATGTATTGTGGCATATGGGTGCAGATCTTTTATCTTCATCTTAATGGAAAATATTTGTGAAAAAAATGTAATAAGACCATGCTATTTTTTCTTCCAGATGGGTATTTTATATTATTTATTAGATATATTAGCTATTATTAGTTACATGAGTTATGCAGCAACTGCAGTACATTTATTTATCCTCAGTCGCTTCAACCATTTTCTAAACGTGCAAATGCCAATAATTCATTTTCCAGTCAAAGCTCAATAAATTATCACAATGGTCTTTTAGTTCTTAGCCATTAGGAACTCTCAGT